>OX467709.1:35693275-38680527 GCA_950111635.1 Agelastica alni
ATATCATGTCAAAAAAATTTATATTTTTAAGATTGCAGTTTAAAAAAAATATATTTGTCTTTAAAAATCTGTACCGTGAGGTTTTGGGGGTTAATGTGAATGATCATGACATTTTGGGATACATTTCATAACATTTGTTTCCCTGCCAACACCCTTCGTTCAATATCACATTCGTACTCTCTGTCTCTCGTAAATTTTGAACCCAAGTATTTAAACTCTTTCACTTATTCCATTCTTTTTTCTTCATTTAGCACTTCGCAGTTTGTCATGCTTTTTTCTTCTCTTTCAAAAACCATTACTTTTGTCTTGCTTACATTAACTTTTATCTCTTTAATTTTAAGAGAATTATGCATAATATTAACCATTGCCTGCAGCGCCTTTTCAGATGATGCTAATATGACCTGATCATGAGCGTACAGGATGCATTTGACGATGAAATCATTCCTTCTCAATCCATACGCACTCTCTTTTAAATCTTTTAAACAATTGTGTATGTATAAGGTAAACAGCCATGGCAAAGCCACACATCCCTGTCTAACACCTTTTTGATGTTCAGTCCGTACAAGCTCCCTTTATCTTGACAGAAGCAGTGGAATTCTCGTAAAGTGATTTTAGTGCTTGTATCAAACTACCGCTCACCCCATACATAGACAATATCGATCACAATTCATTCCTCACCACTCTGTAAGAGTACTATTAAATGACAACTAGAAAAAAAATGTTGTACTTCAGATTCAATTCAGATTCTACGCAGCAAATATTTTTGGAAATAACCCCCAACTGCCCAAGAACAGCACCCTATAGACTCGTGTAATCAAGGAATTTTTATACATTATTGTTTCATGTTTTTTTTTAATAGGTTTTTAGTCGGAGAGTATTTTTTTGGTTTTCGTACATTTTTCATTTTCTTTGAAAATAAAATTGTCACTTGCCTGTTATTTTTTCTTTTATTACTCTTGTGTCAAATTTGTGATACCTAACATAATAAAAACAATAAAATTAAAGTCTTAAATTATTTACCTACCGGCATATAATATGCGATTAAACACAAACAAAACAAAGGTAATGATAATAAGAAAACAAGTCGCTCATAACGTACAGTTTCAAGTCAGAAATTCCCCCATTGAGACAGTCTCAATCATTAACTATTTAGGAGTGCAACTAAATAACGATTGGGACCAAATAAAAGATATAAAGATACGAATCGAGAAAGCCAGATCTCACTTCAATCGCATAAAAACTCTCCTGTGTAAAATGAAACTTAGTTTAAATCCAAGGACTCGTTTATTAAAATGTTACATATTTTCAATACTAATGTATGGTGTTGAATCATGGACATTGTCGGATACAGCTTGCAAAACACTTGAGGCGTTTGAGATATGGTGCTACCGACGCATGTTGAGAATATATTGGACTTATCACGTAACTAATGAAGCTGTCTTGCAACGTTTGCAAAAAGAAAAAGAATTAATGGAGAGCATTAAAGAAAGTAAACTTGCATACTTTGGACACATAATGCGTAACCAAAAATATGAGATACTGCAGCTGGTTATGCAAGTTAAAATGAATGGCAAGAGAGGTCCTGGAAGACGCCGAATATCATGGTTATATAATGGCAATGGACTGGGAAAATATCAGCAGTGTTATTTCAAGCTGCCGTTTACAAAGTCATGTGGGCCAAAACGATCGCCAACGTCCATTGAGGATAAGGTACTGGAAGAAGAAGATATTTTTTAAATATCCATAGACATTGCTAGACAATGTAATGATTGTATGAAATTAAAAAAAAAAATAATGCACTTTCGCGTAGTGAAGTTACAATTTTCCTAAACATTAATTTCATTATTTTGCTTACTTTAAATTATTTCCGTAGCTCAATATCTATTTAAACGTCAACTGACCGTTGGACAATTAGTCGAAATTACAGCAATTACTTTGACACTTTGAGTGGGAAACTAATTAGTTCACTGTCTCGTCGTCTCTTTGTTAGAGAATGTTCTTGTGTTATTCGTCACCCGCACTATTGTCCATGGCTTTAATGTAATTAAACCTTAGCGCGAAAAAAACCTGAATATTTGAGCTTTTTGTTCTCGTGTCACAAAGAAGGCGGCAGTCGCCCAAAATTAGAATTTTCAACGTATTGGCAAAATTTTATTACAACAAAGCTTCTTTGGAACTCTGTGAAAGATCCTTTCTTTGTTAGAAAGGAAATATCGTGAAAAATCATTGCAACAAAAAAAAAATCAAGACAAATAATTTTAGCAAGTTTAGACGTCTATTATTTAATAAAATAAAGCAGAAAAATGCTAAATAATCCAAGTATCAACAGTTTAATTTTACAGGGAAAAAAAACTACAGGACTTTTTTAAAAAAATGAAATGTGAACCACTTCTACGAAGCACTTGGACTTGGCTCATAGAACAAATACATTTATGTAAAAAAGTGAAATTCTAAAATTTTGGTATGTAATTCGATTACTTAGCTTTTCTCTGCTTTAAATAGCAATTATTTTAAGTGGGGTCCATCATGTTTTCGGCCATAAAACATTAAAAAATGAACCTTTTTAAAAGATTTTTTTAGATTCGTCTATTTCGCGGCAGATTTATTAAAAAAATATCATAAAAGTGACTGAATCAACTGTTTTTTTTTTGTAGTTTGAAAGTACAAAAATAGTATATTTTACAACAAGAGATAAAAAAACTGTTTTTTGTGACAATCTCAAGAACAAAAAAATAATATTTCATCTCAAGTAGGAAATGCAATTTGTTCTACGATAAATGTTTATAAAATACTGGATTACAATTTTTAGAACTTTATTTATAACACAGAGTTGATAATAATACCGAGTACTATATATAATAGGAAGTGACAAATTGTCTTTCACGATGAAATTTTATTTATAAATGTTGAAAGTACAATTGTTGAAGTTGTTAATAGTTGGATGTTGGATTTGTGTGCTGACTTCTGTGGTACTTGTCGAAGGTATGACTGCTGAAGAAGTTGTTGCTGCTGCTGCTATAGACAAGTTTGATGTTATGCTGTCGAAGTTTAAGGGTTCTTTATCAAAGTTAACTTGAGTTTTGTGTAAATTTGTAGTTTTTGATGTATTTATTAATTGGAATATTTTATTTCCTCGTTTTATTTTATTATTTACAGAATGTATTATTCTGCAACAGCGCTAGACTTCCACCCACCGTGTTGCTTTATTTCTGTAAGATTTGCCGAAAGAATAGTTGTTGAAGACCTTTTTAATTAATGGCCTGTATACAATTTGGCATCCGACAACTTAAGAAATACCGCTACTTGCCTTGGAACATTTCCAAACTTATTGATTCCAATTACTTGCTTTGTACATTTGCCACCTTGGTAATTCAGAAAGAATCGGGAAGTTGTATTATTCAAGCTTACTGAACGAAGTTTTATATACTTCTGACAAATGTTATAGTACATTCCTGTAATTGTAAAATAATGTGGCGTGTAAGTTTTTATATTAGGTATGGTTAAAAGTAACGCTTTTTTTAGATCTTTCATATTTATTCACTTCTAAATTTCGTAACTCGTAAGAACGACGTGCTCCAGCGATACCAAAAATCAGTGCAACCTATAAATAATACAATCCATTACCTACTATATGAGCAACATGAAATATCGTAAAATTTACCTTTGCAAACAGGAATTTGTCGTCAGGTGCATCGTTAATAAATGTGTAAATTTGTTGTGGCGTTAAAACTTTAGCTTTTTTGGTTTAAGCTTGGCATATTTCGAAATATTCACATTATGTTTGATGTTAATGGTATTACGTAACATAAAATACATACTCCAAACTGTTGATGGTTTTAAATCTTTAGATATTCGTCCAACGTAAGCCATAAGAACATTTTCCGAGAACGAGTTTATCTTGTTATCATTTCTTCAAGTTATGAACTTTCTGTACACAAATTCATACTTTTCTCCATGATGATGATTCACCAATTTCGCTATCAGAGTCCATATTAATTATACTTATAAAGAGAAGTTCAAATATAATCGTAAAAATGTTAAAACTGTCAAACGAAGTGAAGTTCGTTTGCTGATTCAAGTGCCAAGTAGTGAGATTAACTGTCATTAGTGTCAAAAATCCATCAATTTGTTTTTAGTATATTTCCTTCGGGTCACATGATAATATTCATTTGTTTCATTTTCATCTCTAGAGAAAAAAATTATCCCTTTCATGTAGGGTAGCCGATTGAAATATGATAATTTTCATATACATGAGTAGAGAAAAACCATTTTGGACATGTTTTTTGTGAGCATTTAATGTTAACATTTTTTATTATTATAATGATGTATTGTTTCTTTTAAGCTGCTTAAGAAAACAAGCAATTAAAAAAAACGGTTTTAATTTAATAACTTTTTTTTAAAAATTATATGAGAAAACAAGCAATTAAAAAAAACATTTTCAATTTCATTACTTTAACGATTTGATACATTTTTTATTTTGTATTTTCATTTATTAAATAAAATGACATATTTAATTTTTAAATTAAAATTATACCCGTGTTAGTATTTCGCACCGATAGTTTTCAGTAACATAATATAATAAAGTAGAAATAAGTAAATGTAAATATTTACCAATTTTAAATATTTTAATCCACAAAATAGTAATATTAACATTATGTACAGTATTATATGGGAGCGCATTTTTTAAATTTTTTAAATTAATTTTACAATATTTCTTTAAAAACAATGTTCACTTTTTGCCCGTATAAATATTTAGAAACAAAGATATCTTTAAATATACGTACTATGTCCGAATGAACCAACAAATTCTTGTAAATAATAAATTGACCAATTTAAAAAAATAATTACCAATAAAATGTAGGTAACCTTTATTTGCGTTGATTTAAAACTAATATTAATCTTATACTTACGGTTGGTAAAACAGAAGGTCCACAATCCAGACATCGTCAATTTCGGTAAATATTCCTTTTCCCCGGTGCCGTTGTAAGCTGGATTGGGCATCTTCTCCGATGTATGTAGCCACTGGTTGGTGCTCATGCCTACCGCCACGAGAACCAAAGATAACGTCGCCGAAAAGGGTGTCACTACCCAAAGACACGACAGTGTAGCTTCTAACGAGCTTAGAGCGTCCATCTCTTCTTCCGAAGAAGCTTCTGCTGGCCTAGACATAGGTCTCTGCATCGCTAAACGAAATTTTTTTTCTAAATGCCACCGAGCGGGCCTAGAGAAGAAAATGTTCCAGTTGGATAGTTATAAAGATGGAAATTGTGTTTACAATATATGCGATCATTTAAAATTATTTTTGCTATGAAGTTTCTGCGGTTTGGCGGTGTCTTTGTATCTGAACGGTGGAACGAACATCTGAAATAAAAAAAATTGTAATGACAAATGGAATTGTTGCTAATTGAAGATTCTTGTTGTTGTTATTGGTGACTACTGGGAACTAACCAATTGACTCATGACATAATAGTTTACAACAGCCGAGTTAGTCGAGGTGTTTGCATTAACATTTAGTTTTATTATACCTATTAATTATTTAAATAAAATTATAACAGAAGTTGGAATATTTTCACCACGTCTAACATCGAAAAGTGGAGTCTATTGTGCAATAAAAATTTGTCAAAGTGGAGGCTAGTAAAAATTTAAATGTTATTTTTCATTATTTTTTAAAGCATACCCGTTCTGTTGTCACAGAAAATTGTTTTGGTAAAAAATTGATAAATTGAAAGCGTAGACAAATTTATTGAAATTAAGTGAAGTTAATCCACAAACGAAAGTATGTTCTTTACTTTTTAAATTTGTGTTGGAGTTAACGAATCTTTAACTCATTGTAAACAAAAAAATCATGTTGCTACTACTTGTTTACATTTATCTTCTAACCCGAATTTCAGAGACGAAGGTAGTATTTAACGCTGGTCGAGATGCGAAAAGGGACAGTTTTTATTTGATGAGCAATTGCACGATTTACAGTTAAATATTCAAAAGTAGTTTGAGTACCTATATTGTCAGAGTATTTTTTTGTAAATAATTGTATGGCAGTAAATTGTGGAAAGGTCATTCTTTTAATAAACACACCCAAGTTTCGTAGCAATGTTATTACTTTTTGTCATGACTTATTCCACACTTAATTTATTGACTGGCCGATAAAATTTGCTCAACATCGTAAATTTTTTTGTTTATTATTACCAATCCAAAATTTTATTTCACTTAATTTTAATATCATTTTGTTCAACACCACTACGGTTACCTTGGTTATATTTTAAAATGTGTTACTTATTTTCCGACATGTTCCCAATTAATAATAATAATAATAATAAGTTTATTTTCCAAATAAAATATGTTACAATGATAAGAAATATTAATATCTAGGTAAAGTAAATAAACTAAGAAAAAAGTCACTAAAGGTCAGACCTTGTCACGTGCCTATTTTTTCCCTTCTACAGTTCCATTATAATTGGGTTTCTGATAGTTTTGTATTCCTCAGGTACTCGTAAATAGTTTCGCTTACCATATTTTGTTGTAATTTAAATATATCATTCGTTGTAAATAGTGTTGCATACCTTGTAGTGATAGGATTCGATTGTTAATGGCTGTGGTGTTTTCGTTATTAGATTTGCTTTGGTTTTTGGCCTCGATTGTTGTGTGTTGTCGGTTATATGATTGTTTGGTTTGCATTTCTGTGTGGATGTGGCTGGCTATCAACACGGACGAGTGCGATTATTGTTGTGGAGCATGGACTTGCGAATATTGTTGGTTGACGTTTATTCCGTGTCATTTTTCTTGATATCCGGCCTGGGAAGCAGTCAGTCGTTTGGGGTCAGTCGTTTTGGTGTCAGTCGTTTGGTGACAGTCTTGGGAGTTGTGTGGTGAGAGTTTTTGGGGCGATTTGATATTAACACGTGTGCAGAACCTCTACGGTTTTTCTTTCATATCTGGCTGTATTTGGGCCATCTTAATTGGATTTTGAAGAAAAGCCATTTAATTTTTAACTTGACCATTCTATCTTACCTTTGTTGTTGATATTTTGGATTTTGGTGTCGAGTTAAAATAACCGCATGCGGGATTTGATGGAGGGAAGCCATTGTTAATTAGCAGGTGCCGTTCCATAATCAAACCGGCCACAGGAGTAGTGAATTCGTATACCCAAAGGTTACAAGTGATTTATTTTAGAATATTTAAACGACATGATTTGTTTTTGACACCACGATTAAGTTTTGTTTTAATTTATTAATATGGTACATTGTTGAAAACTATTTATTGCATTGGATAATATGCCAAGGCTGAACTTTGATTAAAGTAATCTTCTCAATAGTTCTTTGTGTCCAAGTAAGAATGTTTTCTTCATACTTATGTGTAAATATCCTACAATATTGATATTTTGAAGGACAGCCATTGTAAAAAGAAATATTTTTAAATAAGCTTGATTGTTTTAACAGTGTAAATCTTTATGTAAATAGTAAAAACATGAGTAAATTAGCAGCCTTGTGTGAACGTTTGATTTAGTGTTATTAAGAAGTTGACTTGTATACGTTTTTTTTTGGTAACTTGGTAAAGTTTGTTGTTTGTTTTGGTTGTTTTATAAAGTTGTAAATTTTGAATTTTTGATTTATTGTTAGCTGTTAATTTTGATTATATTTGTTATAAGTTTATTATTGAACTGAGTACTTCGATTTATTGTTGGCTGTTAATTTTGACTATATTTGTTATAATTTTGCTATTGAGCTGTGTACTTTGATTTATTGTAGGAGTAAAGTATCTAATATATTTTAGCTATAATTTTATTTATTTAGTTCACCATAATCTTAGTTGTTTATCGTGTGGCTCTGCTAGTGCCTATAAGACCTAGGGGTTTCCGGCTTGAACCGTCTAAGTCGGTGGCGCGGCTCACTTTTATTTTTTTTTCTTCTACCCTCTACGACTGAGCTCGGGCATAATTTGCCAGTAGAGAGACCGCTGGCAGAGTACTCTATAGAGAACGAAAAAGACGTGGCAACCTGTGCGTGACATAAATCTATCTATGAACATATAAATATCAGATAAAACAATAGCAACAATGTGTAACGAAAATTTTTCCTTTAATTTTTATTGAGAATTTTTCAAAGCCGGTCCTGGTATTAAGCCGCCCTACCAAGTGTTCTGTACTTGCGCTGATAAGAATAAAATATTAAAAGAACCATCGTTAGTTGAATATTTTTATTTAGTAGTGAAAAAATCGAGTTCATTTTTAGTGTGTACTTATTTTAAAATGTACAATGAAAATGGTAAGAATAGTTTTAAATTTTTGCATTTGATCTCGCTAATAAATGTAATTTAACGTAAACGACTTGGCTGATTTATAATTTATTAAAATATTTTGAACCGGAGACTTTCGTCGTTAATGTTAGATATTAACCGAAAATCATTCTTAGTGACAATTTATTTATTTTAGTAAACGACCTTTTTCCCTAGTGGCGTTTTCTTTGGAGTCTTTTTGACTTAAGACGTTCTTTTTTAGTGGACTTTTTGACTGAGGACATCTTTTAGACTGGAGACGTTTTTTTTACTGTAGATTTTATTCTGAATGCGTTTTTGTTTCTGTATGCTTTTTTTTTGTCGCTTCCATGACTGGACGTTTTTCCTGTCGGCTGCTTTTTTCTTTCGGCGCTTTTTCGCTGCTGCCGATGCCTTCCATGACTTTTCCTATTCTCTGTTAGCCGGTCTTTGTTGGTTGTTCATGGTAATCGGCTATCAACGGAGATTTTGTTCATTGACTGGTGTTATTAAATACGACAGCACACTTGTCTCAAGTCTCACACTTGGCATTGTTAAGTATATTATCTGCCTACGGTCTCCCAACCAAACTGCGCCGATGGCTCTTGAGCTTCATGCAAGATCGCTCCTTACATGTGGCAGTTGATGGTATTTCTTCTGATGCGTTTAAAACCAATGCAAGGGTCCCCCAGAGTTCCATCCTGTCCCCCACCTTATTTCTTTTACACATCAACGACCTCTTGAAAACCACCACGAACCCCATTTACAGTTTCACAGACGATAGCACACTTGTCTCAACTTTCACATCCTATCGATCACTTTCGGTGAATGATACAAATAGACTCAGACAGGAACAGGTTGATTCCATCAATAGAGATCTTAAAGCAATCGTCGAGTGGGGAACCAACAATCTTGTTCAGTTCAACGCCCAAAAAACAAAAAGTGCCACGTTTTCCAAGAAAGTGAATTCCTCAAATCATCCCAACACAATGTCCGGAAATACCCTTGAACCAAGTCCCTCAATCTTGATTTTGGGAGTCACGGTGTCCAATAAAATGTCTTGGCATGACCATGTTGCCAACATCACAAAGTCTATTTCTGTGAAAAGCTAGAAAGTTTTTTACTCCTAATCAATTGTTGACGACGTACAATGCTCAAATCCGACCTATACTGGGGTATTGCTCGCACATTTGGGGTTCAGCACCAAGGCATTCTCTTCGTATTCTAGATTTCATTCAAAAAGGGCCATTCGGTTGATAAACGGCTCAAGTCTCACAGATACCCTTCACCCACTAGAACATAGAAGAAGAGTTGCAGACCAGAAATTACTTTACAGATATTTCCATGGCAGATGCTCCAGAGAAATAAAAACTCTAATACCACCACTCGGCACTGTAAAGTTAATGGTTAGTAATTTACTATTAAACCATTTTTAAATAATAATAAGATCTTTTTATGCCAGTTTTTTAACTTTTCTCCAGTTTTTTTCTTCATAGAAGATGCAAATATCATCAGCGTATGCTATTTATTTTCATATCTAGCTGATCTCCCACTTCTACAACTTTGTTGATCAGTCGTTGCAGGCTTTCAGGATTGTCCGCAATGATAACTGTATCGTCTGTATAACGTATATTATTTATTGTTTTTCCGTTAATTTTTATTTCATCCTCGTCGTCGCCCATTGCTAGGTTAAAGATGTGTACATATTAAACAGTATTGGCGATAGCACACTGCCCTGTCTTACTTCTTTTTCTATGCTTACGGGTTCCGAAGTCGCTTGCCCATATCTATTTTTGCTGTTAATTTGTACCAATTGATATCTCTTTGTAAGGTACGTTTTAAATAAATGTAGTCCAACGCCTCTAATACCCACATCTTCCAAAGATGTTAGTAATAGTGTATGGCTAACAGTGTCGAAGGCTTTTGAAAAATCAATAAACACACTTAGAGCCATTTTATTGCTAACGTTTTTTCCCTTACCCGGCTATATATTTATAAAACCAACTTGGTTTCTGCAAGAAAAATCGGTATTGCATAAATAATTTAAATTTTATAAATGTCTTGAATATTAAAAATAGTGGCTGCGTGAAAAATACTCTACCTATTCTATTGTATTTAACTAATTTAGAGAAATAAATCCATTTTCTTAAGAAGCTTTCCCGCATCACCGATTAAAATCATCCCATCAATTTGCGATAAGCCCTTGCCTTTAAGTCTACCCCCTCGATAAAACGGTTGGAGCAAGAAATAGGGACGCAGACACTGTTTAGCCAACTCATTTTCGACAACATTTATCTTGTATGGTCGCTTAAAATAGCAATAATAAGCCCAATAACTCAAAGCCGAGACTCTGTTTCTTGCATTTTCCATGCAAAATAATCCGTGGGGAAAGAACATTCCGAAAATATATGGACTATTAGACATTCCTCTTTCGCGGTCCCTCTTTTTTCGCGGTCCCTCTTTTTCTTTACACTATATAAAAGATACAAAAGAAAACATATCTAGTCAGTAAGTTCCAGAAGCTTTATCGGCAGCTTAATGTTCATATTAACTTGCTCTATCCCATGCATTTTTTTGTGGTTTGCCTTAAAGCCGCTTCATGTGAATGAATAATGTATGCGATTGGAACAGAAATTTTGGAAATCTTTAGTTAAACAAAAAATATTAACTTCATGAAAAATAGTTTATAGTGTTTGCTCTATTTTGAAATCTTGACTATTTATGCGGTAATTGACATTCAAAATATTTATAAAGATGTCCGAAAGCATTGGGTAAAAAATAGGCAGGCGACAGATCACCCAGACAATCCCAATCGTCTTTTAAAAATTATTTGACTATTTTTTAAATCAGGGCTATCCAATTGCCAGACCTAAGGGCCGCTGTAAATAAAGTTGCCTAGTAAAATTTCGATTGAGGGAGAAAGTAAATGAATTTGTGTACTTGGATTCAAAGTTTGGAAAGTATAACAGTGACATTGAACGAAGGGTTTTGGCAGGAAAACAAATGAATGGGACACCGCATAGCTTTATGAGCAGCCAGAAAGTGTCAAAAAAGGCACGTCTGGCTGTGCATAGAGGTGTGTTGGTTCCTACACTTATGTATGGTAGTGAATGTTGGGTTTGGCAGAAGAAGCATGAAAATAGGATTAATGCTGCGGAGATGAGTAATCTGAGAAGTACAGCCTGAGTAACTCTGATGGATAAAGTTAGGAATAGTGAGATAAGAGAACGAACGCTGTGGTGTAAAAGAAGATGTGGTTACAAAGATAGACAAAGGAAAGCTATGATGTTTTGGACACGTAGAAAGGATGAATGAAGGAAGATTGACGAAACAAATTTATAAGGCGAGTGTAAGTGGACAAGTCGGTAGAGGTCGACCTTGGAAAACATATCTCGATCAGATCAACATTGTTTCGAAGAAAGGCCAGATCAAGAGTACCTACAACCGACAAGCATGTATGAGAGCACTAATGAAATTATAGGAAGCAAAAGATGTGTGTAAGAACCGTAGCAAGTGGAAGGAAGTGGTCTCTACCTACCCCTATGTGAAAAAGGCGTGACTATATGTATGTATGTAAAATACTTTGTATGCAATCTTATCATTGATTTGAAATAAATATTATAAAACGTGTTTACTTGTATAAATATTTTTATTTATTCTAAAAGATAATTAAAAAAACAAAAAAAAATAGGGGGAAGTTTGGGGATGTTGGTTTTCACTAACCAGTGTATCAAAATTAACATTAATATTTGTTGTTGACAAAAAAGCAACTTCGTAGGTTTTTTTTGTTATAGCTGCTTTCGCAAAAATACGTGCTCTCTAGAATTAATCTCCTTATAATGCCTAAGTATCGCAAGTTGGAGTAACGTTCTCCTTAAAAATCCTCTTTACAATCCTCTTTCGGTTCTTCCCTGGTAAAATGGTCTATCTGCAAATAAGACAATTCCAGTTGAAGATCTGCTCTGCTTACTTACAAAAATAGTAAGTGGCTGAGTTAAACCCGAAATTTCTAAAGAATTCTTCGCTAAATCGGTTTTTAAACCCTTCAGCACTCTCTCCCTACTGGAGATACCCCTTAAATTTTGTTAATGGCGCTAGGTATCAATTCATACCTCATTTAAAAGGTCTGGTAAATCTGTTATTAATCATATTGTTTTGCCTTTGATACCGGCCTCTATTGTTATTTAATCGTTGTTTAAAATTGGCTCTCTTTAAACTTTTCATATGTCCCTGTATTATGTTGACAATTTAAAGTCATAGTAACAGTGACAAATACACAAACAATAATGACAACTAAAAAAGTCATAGTGATAATTACAATAACAAGATTCAGTTTTGTGGGGCATATGAAAAGTTTTCCTGTCTACTCCACACCATGCCCATCCCGCTTTACTCAATATACTTAAATGCGCGCGCATGCCTTTTTTTATGTACTAAAGCGTCCAGCGATATCTCCAATTTTCCAGTAACTTCCTTGCGGCCTTCTATCTGTCGCAACTAGCGTCACATAGCCTGTGTATGTGTCATTTTATTTCATCGTTGGTGTGGGAATGACTAGCTTGTTTATATTTTTTTTTCCTGCATTTAAACTGCAACTGGTCAAGTATGACCAACCAGAAATTTTGCTTTAAGGTACTTAAAAACTAATGACCTAAATCTAAGACATCACCCACTGGTATTTCTTAGCTTTTATCTTGCCAATCACTTATTTGTTGTGATAACTACTTATACACTAATCATTTTACAGCACTAATTCAAAGGGCTTCACTCTTTTTAATAGCCTCTGTTGATCCCGGTTGTCCAAAATCTGCAACACTTTATGTTGTGGTGATTGTATAGCCTAGTCTCGTACTTCCTGGCATATCTTTTGATTTCTTTAGCTACTGTTGGAATTCCTAGATCCCTCTGTAGATCACAATTTCTAACATACCATGGTGCATTTACTATTCCTCTCAGCACCTTGTTTTAAAATCTTTGTATTATAGCTATATTGCTAGGTTTAGCGCATCCCACAACGGTATGCCATAGGTCCAGACGGGTTTTAATACCTGTTTATATAACAGGTGTTTATTTTGGATAGAGAGGTGCGATTTCCTCCCAAGTAACCAATACATGTTTCTATATTTGAATTCAAGTTCTCTTCTTTTTACTTTGATGTGTTCTTTCCAGCGCAACTTAGCGTCTACATTCATTCCGAGATATTTAGCTGTGTTTACCAGTGGTACTTGCCTGTTATTTAAGAATATGTTTTGATGACCTATAGAAGTTTTATTTTAAAGTTTACATGGGTTGTTTTAGCCTCGTTTAGCTTGATCCGCCATTGTTTCGTCCATTTACCGATTTTATTAGTCGCTTCTTGTAATTTATGTAATTTAACTTCACTATACCCATACGGGGTAGATTTTTTAATATTTTCCTTGTAATTAAATCGTATTCAGGAGCCTTACGTAAGTTGATATTGTTTTTTATTTCGGTCATACTTCCTTTGGTATTACTATTTTTATTTCTTTATATTCTTCCCGTTCTAGGATTTCCAAGTTCATTTGTTCTGAAGGTTCATTCGGTTGAAAGGTTACTTTGAGATAATGAGCAAACAGCTATGCTTTTTGATAGTTAGTTTTTGTCCAGGCTCCGTCTGGATTTCTTATAGGCGGGAACTGCTGAATTGGTTTTTTAAACTTTTTTGCAGCCTTCCACAGAGAATATTCACTTTCTTTTCCATTCGTCAGATTTCTTAAATATGAGTTGATGGTTTTATTTTTCAACTTTTGTATTTGTCGTTTGAGGTCTTGAGTGAGTTTGTTAAGTATATTTTTATCAACTGTGGGTGCCTTGTATGTTTTTATGCGGGCTGCAAAAAACGTAGCGGGCTACATGTTGAACTGCCCTGTTTTAAATGATTAAAAAAAAACTACAATTGAATAAGATTTGGAAAGGACTGACTGCTCAATTTTACATTACAAAGGTTTAAAAAAATCAAATTAAATGTACATCATCAACACCATCATCATCATCATCTGTAAAGCTACTAAAGTTTATCTGTCAAATTGTTTTAATTGACAGTCTTGTACATAGGTAGTTATAAAAATGCTTTAAAACATTGAGCTTGAAATAGGAACAGATCCCCAAGCAAGGTGTATTATACTACGCGCTACATTTTCTACCATTAAATAAAACCAAACTTGGAGTATTGCTATTTTATCATCTTCTAAACACCTGATTAATACCTAATCATCTGTCTTTATTGGTTTAGCGTATAGCTGCTATTACAGATATTTTCACAAATAATCTGGGAGCTGCCTGTCCCTTTCCTAGCTATGCCAATAAATACTAAATGATTCTCTGACACATACTGGGCTGCTTTAGACCCATGACTTTGCAGTTGGAACAGTCATTTCTAAAAAAGATTTCAATTTACTTTTAACTAAGGTGAATTCTTCTTTTACGCATTTAGGCATCGTATTCGAGAGCTATTTAGTTTAAATAGATAATAAATGTATTGTGTAACAAGAGTTTGTTTTTTTCCTTTAAGGCAAGTAAAATATTAAAACAAATTGTAATTATTGTAGTGCATACAGACATTAAAGGAAACAAAGAGATTTTATAAATAAAACAGTTAATGTTTTTAGCAATATTTATCGAGGTAGATCCGTGAAAATTGCACAGGACTAAAAAGAGTAAAACTCAAATGGCTTTTCTCTAGTATTTATTAAAATCCCGGTGTTTTCTTTCCGTTTGGGGCGTTGGATAATAAGGATTAAATTAAAACAAAATAAGAAAATGGCATTCGAAGAAAAAAAGACAAAGCGCGCAATAAATATGTCTTAAGAGCGGTGTTGAAGATATCTCTTAAATGTGATATTTGGACAAAAAAATTGTAAATTATATTTATTTGTCAACAAAGCAACAATAAAAATCATTATTTATTGCTGGTTTAGTACAAAATCGGTTGTGGCGCAATAATCAAAAACTCCAGATAGAGTTAAATACGGTGTTTTCAACAGGAAACCGAAGACTGAAACATAAATCAGTCTTGGTACGTATGCTATAATATTTTAGGCTTAAGTCTTTGCTAGCGAATTATGTGAAAGAGAGCTAACTAACATTTAAGACGGCCAGGCTGCTCTAAAAGCACTAAGCTCCAACAAGATAAACTCTAATCTCTTGTATGGAAGTGCATGGAATCCCTGGAATGCATTGATGAAAACAACAGAGTACTCTGCTGTGGCTACCTGGTTACCAGGGGGTACAGGGCAACAAGAAATCCGACACCCTCGCAAAACTGGGAGCCGAATATGCGTTCACAGAACAAGAACCAGTCTTTGGAGTCACCACAAGTGCTACCAAAACCATTATTTCAAACTAGACGGAAAGAAACTGTCACACGCACTGGTCTGATCTACCAGTGGTGACATAATCTAAGTCGTTTTTACTTGAACCCTCAAGAAACACAGTTAAGTGGTTCCAGGAATGTAATAGAAATGCCCTGCGAATTCTGACGGGACTACTTACAAGACAAATTGTCGTCTGAGATATCACCTCGCCAGGATAGGTCTGAACCAATAAACGAACTGTTGATTTTGGAAGACTATGTTCGTGCCTCTGCTTAGGAAGAATAAGGTTCAACTTATTTAGTTTGACCAACTTAGAACCTACCGATTTTAAGAAAATCTTACCTCATAAAATCATGAACTTCGCAAAAAGAACTGGATTGTGCGTTGAACTGTAACCTCTAGGGGTGAGCCACAATAGACCCATCAAGGGTGCCACGTCTTTTTTTTAGTTCTCTAAAGAGTACTCTGCTAGTGGTCTCTCTACTGGAAAATTATGCCCGAGCTCAGCCGTAGAGGGTAGAAGAAAAAAAATCTAAAAGTGAGCCGCGCCACCGACTTAAAACGGTACAAGCCGGAAACCCCTAGGTCTTGTAGGCACCAGCAGAGCCACGCGAAAAACAACAAACAATTATGGTGAACTAGATAAATAAAACTATATTTACAATTACTGCAATATATTAATTAAGTAAAAATGATGTTCTGATTTTTTACAATAAATTCTGTATTTTCGTAAAGTGGTTTAAACGAATTTAAAATAATTCTTAAAATAATATTTAAATTTATTATAACAACCTTTCAGACAATAATAAAAACCTAATGAGGTACAAAAGAGAATTAAAAAAAAAACAAAAAAAAAACAACTAAAAGAAAATGTATACAATATTTAAAATTTCGAAAATAATTGGTTTTATATAGAATTCCTGATAGCAAAAGATTAACACAAAAAAAAGGAATACAAAATAAATGGACTTGCAACAAAAATAATATTTTAAAACCCTCACAATAACCACATAAATTATATTCAGTAATATATAAATGCAGATTCAACTTGGAGCCGGTACAAATTTAACGAAAAATAATTTGTTACTTTTAAACTATTGAAAACACTTAGATCAAGCACATAATAACTGATAAGTGGATAAAATTAAATTCAATACCATGTAACCAATTGAAAACTTCACTGAGACGTCACGGTAACATCGATGGTCCAAGAACCGAAACACCAAGTAGTATTATCATAATAATTTCTGCTAAAATTACCAGGCAAGTCTTTATAACGCTGAAATTTATCGTCGATGTGGATGGAACGGCACGTGGTACTTCACGATGGCTTCACTTCATCAAATCCCACACGTGGTGATTTTAACTCGACCCCAATAACCAAAATATCCACCATATAGGCACGACAGAATGGTCAGGTTAAAAATTAAATGGTTTATCTTCCTAATCCAATTAAGATGGCCCAAATACAGCTAGATATGAAAAAAAAACCGTAGAAGTTCTGCTCACGTGTTAATATCAAATCGTTCCAAAAACTCTCAACCGACTTCCACCACTGACACCAAACGAATGATAACCACTCCTCGCTCCCAGACCGGATATCAGAAAAATGACCCGGGGCACGCGTCAGCCAACCTTTGCAAATTTAAGTTCCTAGTTCATAATCGCGTTCGTACGTGTTAATTGCCAGCCCATTCACACAGAAAAGCAAACCAACAATAATATATCTGACAACACACGACAATCGAGGCCAATAATCAAGGCGAAGTCTAATAACAGAGACACCCACTTAATCCCCATCGATTAGCAAAAATGTCACAGCTATTAATAATCGAATTCTATCACTACTAGATAGGCAACACCATATACAACGAACTAATACTGTATGCAAAACTAATTACGAACGCCAGACTATCAGAGACGTACTTAATAATGAAACGGTAGATGGGAAAAAATAGGCACGTGACAAGGGTCGCAGTGGAGGCGCGACCTTACTACGCCCCACTCACATGACACTGATTCCAGTGCAATAAAAGATGTTTTGCGTGAATTAAGCCATTCGAAATTTTTTATCTGGACCCACCTAGCAAAACGGCAAAAAAATTCCGAGACAAAAGAGAATAATAATGCATGCAACAAGGATCGTTAGAGAATACTCCTGCATAAATAAATATCTACGCATTATAGTGCTTGCAGAAAGCCCGCTTTGTAGGTTCGGTGAAGAGAATAAAGAGACTCCTCTTTACTGCCTATGATACTACAAAGAACTCTTAGTTCGTAAACCAATGAACTTTATAGAACCAGAATTGGAACCTGAAATGTTTAGCAACACCTTCATATGGAATTTTTCGAAGTTACAGGACTGACGCTTATTTATATACAGGGGGCGTAATATGCCTTATTGACCTCAGTACAAGGGACAACTAACGTTAATACCAATCCCGGAGAAAAAAGTTCATCCACATTGATCCCTGAAAAAATGTGGCACAAATAAGGGCGTTTTCCAAAATTAATAATCGCAACGAACGGTTTAACAATAGCAACTTTTAAAAATAAAAGTGTTATCTAGAGCATTAATGAAATATCTGAAAACGCCGGGGATTTATTTCCAAACTTAGTTTACTCTTATATACAGGGTGTTTAAAAAAAAGGTGACCCCATCTCTAGGATAGGTAGAAAACTGAAAAAAAAATTGTGGTTTGCTTAGTAAAAAATTTCCGTGACGCCATCCGTATTCAAGATAAAGGGCGTTAAATAAAAAAATGTATACACATTTATTACGATTTTGCCGAAACTACTGGAAACATTGTAATGACATTTTATACGAATATACTTGGTACGAACCGTGTAACTAGCGCCCTCTTAGAGAGTCGAATATAAAAACAATTTCATGGGATGTATCAGCTTCTAAGATATATTCGTTTAAAATTTTATTACAATGTTTCCAGTAGCTTCGGCAAAATCATAATAAATGTGTATGATTTTTTCTTCTTCAACGCATTTTATCTTGAATACTGATGACGTTACGAAAAATTTTTACCAAGCAAACCCCAAATTTTTCAGTTTTTTACCTATCCTGGATACTGAGTCATCTTTTTTTGAAAAAGCTTGTAAATGTATATAAAATGAAACTTTCGGCAACTTTATCTGTCAAAGAGACAGCGTAAATTTTGTTCGCCAAAAAGTGCATACATTTTTTAAGGACGTCAAGCTGACCTATCTTTCATTAAATCACAATCACGGCAAATAAATTGTTTTCTCACAATTTATTGGTAGTGGTTCCAGTCACGTGAGACAGCCCAGTACACATGTAGAGTTGATTTTTTAAAAAAAGAGACCTGTCAAAGGTCCGCACTTTATACCCAACGAAGCAGATGCCGAGTGCTGATTTAAACCGAATTGGTTACCACCAAACCGCACCTTTACTTCTTGTACATGATTACAATTTCCCGCTTAAGAGTTTACGCGTGAACTTCTTTATTTATTGTCAAGCAGGGTTATTCGACAACCGACATGTTTTTTTGACGTTTTATCCTACTTCTACTGATTTAACCGGAAGTGTTCCCCAACAGTGTTGTTTTGCCCTCGATATAGAAATAATTTCGATTAAATTTATGCCAATAATTTATGAAACTATGAATGATTTTGGAATATTGACTCTGGTTTTGTTTTAATGCTTGCCGACCAAGTAAGACCATAATCAAGTCAACACAATCCGGCTGTTTATGTTCATAGTAATTAATTTTTTTCGGAACCGTTCTATTATTTTAATAATTTTCTTTTAGTTTTTGTTGGGGTAGTTGTTTTTGTGTAATTGGGATTGACGCGAACTGATTTCTATCAAGTAGATTTGCTTTTAAAGCCATGTGTAAAAGTAATTTCGATATTATTACAGAAGAAAATTTGTTTATTTTTACTAAAAAATAGTAATTTTTTACTTTCCCTTGTTCTGTATGCTGTAGGTAATTTTTTTCTGTCGGTTCTAATAAATTCTTTTCATTTAATCTTGATGCAAACAGTTTTTATGCTTGTTTTGAATAATTTAGATCTCGTATTAAATCGCTGAGCTCATTTTGAGAAATCACAAACCACTTTGATGCAAAAATGGGCCAAGAAAGGTCTTCATTGTGCAAGATAGGGCATTTTTTTTAATGCAAAGATGGTTATTTCTACGATTTATTTCGATTAAAACCTCTAAACGTCTAATACGCAAAAATACTAATCATCGAAATGATTCTTGGGTTTCATCCAGATCATAGGGATAACGAAATCTAACCCGTGGCGTTCTCCTTACTTTCACAACGTAAAGACTAAAACACACCATATACAAACCTTATGAGGAATTCATAATTTATCTAGATTTTCTATATAAAGTCCGAAATAAGCAGTAAAAACCTCGTGTCTGTTTTGTTGTTATACACCACAAATAAATGCGCAGAAAGCCAATTTTAACCAGAAAGGGAGCCGGCGTAAATTGCTTATTATTTTTAATATTATAAATACACCAAAATCATGAAAACCAGAGCCAATTCAGTACTTTCATGAATATATTTGTAAACTGTGAAGCGGCGAATGAGCATATCGCATCCGCCCTTCTAACGGCCTATAAGGAAAACTGTCCATTAAAGGAGAAGGGGGACCATAGAGGTACACCCTGGTGGAGCAGAAGCTTAGACAAGCAAAGAAAAGAAGTTCGACGTCTCTTCAATCGAGCTAAAGAAACAAGTTGCTGGGAAATCTATCGTACAGCTCTAACGACTTATAACAAAGAAATAAGGAAAGCCAAAAGAGAATTCTGGAGGAGGTTCTGTCAGAGTATATCAGATCTACCTGCCAGCACAAGAATCCACAAGGCCATCGTCAGAGATCCGACGCAAGAGATTGGATCGATAAAACGACCAGATGGCTCTTTTACGGACTGTGGTAGGCAAACGTTAGAGACTCTCTTGCAGACCCACTTTCCCGGCAGTCTGCTTCTGAGGGAACAGGAGCAAATTCCACTCTCAATGGGATCGACATCGCGACCCAAAAGGGAGGACTGGAGAAATGTTTCAAAAGTGGTCACCCCAACATCGGTACAATGGGCGGTGAATTATTTCTCCCCATTCAAGTCTCCAGGGGAGGATGGTGTTTTCCCTGCCCTCATTCAGAAGGGCAGCGAAATTTTACTACCTCTTCTGGTTAAACTATTCAGAGCGAGTTTGGCGTGGAGTTATATTCCGCTGGGCTGGTCAACGGCGAGAGTTGTACGGTGAATCATTCCCTACCCAAATCCTTCCGGCCGATCAGCCTTACCTCATTCTTAATGAAAACTCTGGAAAGAATTATTGATAGACATATTAGAGAAGGGAATCTTAGGGAACATCCCTTAAACCCCCACCAATATGCCTACCAAACAGGCAAATCTACGGATTTAGCTCTAAACAATCTAGTAGGAAAGATCGGCCATTCCCTTAAACATAAGGAAATTGCACTGGCAGCTTTTCTAGATATAGAAGGAGCGTTTAATAACGCCTTACCACAGTCACTCTATACATCAATTAGGGATAGAGGGATAGACAGTAAAATCTGTAACTGGATCAAAAACATGATTGAAAACAGACTCACCTGGAACGCCCAATTGGAAAAAACAATAAACAAAGCCAATTTTAAGAAAATCTTACCTCATAAAATCATGAACTTCGCAAAAAGAACTGGATTGTGCGGTGAACTGTAGCCTCTAGGGGTAAGCCACAATAAACCTACTAAGGGTCGCGGTGGAGGGGCGACCACGCCCCACTCACATGAAACCTAACCTAAACTGTGTACTTGAAATTATGGCAATCCGCAGATATATCCAGGGCAACAAAAACGATTTTTTTTGTTGAGCTGTGTAATAAATTAACTGTAGTACTGGGGGTGGTGCACAGTCGTGGTGGTCCAAACTGCAACTGGGAGCTATTGGCAATCCTGACCAAAAGGGTTAACCCCCCCCTTTTGGTAAGACCTCATAGCTTGGGGTTTTTCGCTAGTGACGAAAGTTATAAGCAATTAAAGATTTCGAAAAAATGGTCCTAGTTTTTAAAAAGGAGGAATTTTCCTCACTTGTATTTAAATTTAGGTACTTCTGCAAGAATAAACAAGTTTTTTTGGTGAGGAATATAAACGGGATACTTTGCAATCTAAAATCAAAAATGTGTATTCGCTATTTCGCTATTCTCATATTCCGCAGTCAAACTTTTCTTAGTTAGATTATCCACCATATAGATATCTCCGTTTCGTACCTTTGAGCTATAGACTTGTTATAGCAAAGTTAGTATTGTGGAAATTTGTTTAATATGAAATTCTCTCGCTTCAGAATTACCATATTATTCAAAACGGTATATAAATGAAGACGGTATTACTCCTTCTCCACTATCTATATTGCAATCGATAACAATTTTAAATTATGCGTTAAATACGGATAAATCGTGTAACATTTGATGAAAAACACTATCAAAAACATTGTGGATCTAATTAACTTTAACGATTAAAGAGATCAACATAAGTGGATTCAGGCAAACAAAAACCGTCGACAAAAATTGATTTTTGTCGCATAACACTTGCTCCGGAGAGTATCTAAAAAATTAATTCGACATTTTAGCAGGAGCCCCGCACGTCCGAAATTTATAATACGTGCATCGTCGGTCGCGGTCCGCCATTTATCAACCCCTCTGATGATTTATCGAAGTGATAAGGCCCCACGGACCGGATCCAAGGCACAATGAAAATGACGAAGATGCGCCCAACGGGTCTTGTTAAAAAAAGCGACGCTTGGTTGATAAATCCGGGACCTTTGAATTTTTTCTTGAAAACATCTAGACCTTGTGGCTTATTTTAAAATCAACATAAATTATTATGCTTTATTTCACGAAAAACAATTTTCAAAATAAAAGTCGTAATAAGGAATTTTTTGATCCGCGAATAACCTTGAATATTTTCTCTTACGAGATTAACATTTTATGGATTTGTTCAATAAATATTCCAATCTGAAGCGAGGACATACGATTCCATTTTAAAATCAAGAACCTCCTTTTGTTTTCTGTTATTTTATACACTTCTTTACATTTTTGTCAAATTTATATAGCAATATTTGTCTAATTTCATTTTTGTATAAGGCTTCTGCTTTATGTACCATTTTTAAACACTCGTTTTTATTCATGCACATTTTAAACGCGAACTCACTTCTCACTGTCACAATACCTTTGAGTTTTTTGATCCGCGAAAAACCTTGAATATTTTATGGATTTGTTCAATAAATATTCCAATCTGAAGCGAGGACATAAGGGTAATCTAATTATTCAATAACCCCTTTTACCCGTACGATTCCATTTTGAAATCAACAACCTTCTTTTGGTTTTTATTATTTTATACACTTCTTTAATTTTGCTAAATTTAGGTAGAAATATTTGTCTAATTTGTCTAAGTTTTTAAAATATTTATTTAAGGGTTAATTATTTGCTACTTTTTTAAAAATAATACTGCATTATCATCATTTTATGTCATCTATAACTGACTTCAAAAATTGTTTGTGTTTGGAAAGATTTTTGACTGTAAAAGAAATGATAAGGGCAGTGGACCTTTTGGACGGTGGCATGAGGCAAATCGTTGTCGATAACATGAAAACAACCTTCGTAGCCGTCGACCCTTGAGGGTTTGACAATGGAGTAATCAAGAAGTATGAGCAGAGAAACATTCTTTATAGCCATATGCAAATTTTGCCACTGTGCTTTTTACTGATGAATCCGAGTTTAAAATTTATCCTGACTCCACAATGATTCTCGTATAGAAAGGGTCTTAACCGATTTCTCAATGTTCAGAAAGTGCATTCTTTTTGAGTGGGAATAATTATGGTCTGAAAAGGAATCGATATCAGGAGAAGAACCAAACTCATTCTGTTAAAGAACTTTTTGACTGGTAGATCGTTCCTGGATTTGAAATGTAAATGTGGTGTTACAGTCGTTTGGTGAAAATCCCTCGGATAGATAAAGTCACAAACGTCGAATTGTTGAAAAAGTTACAGAAAGAGATAATTACTCCTAAATTCCATAAAACGGCTTATTTTGGCCACGTCATACGAAGTATGAATTACTGCAGTCAATCATTGGAGGAAGAATTGAAGATAGACAAGGCATTGGTAGAAATCAGAAATTATGGTTAAGAAATATAAGAGATTGGACCGGGTTAAAAATTATTGGTGAATTGGTCCATGCGGCAAGATACTAACATCCAGTAATGTCAACAATACGATTGTCATCAACATCCAGAAATGGTTTAAGTAGCTGAAGAAGAAGAATGCAACAGCTATTGGTCCCAACTTTGTTTACATAAATGAAAGTGACTGACCACACACGTAAGAAATTGCAATGGAATTGCAAATTATTGTTTTGTTTAAAAATTTCAGTCTTATTTAAAAAAAAATTAAATTAATTCTTGTTGTTGACTTTTTTTTTCGTGTTTGCAATCAACTTCAAATCTAATTACCTGCGTAAGTTTTCAAATTAAACTGCTGTCCTCAAAATAGATGGTTTTTGGTTTATTCCCCTATGAATCCAACCAAAAAGCAATCGTATACAAATGGAAATGACCGATCTTCCAATGGGACACTAACTTTCTAGTATCGTTCATATTGTGGGCATTTCCGAATTTAGATTTTTGTGATGCCGAAGGATAAAGTTTTTCATTGAGTTACAACTTGTCAATATAAAAACGTTACATTTTCGTTTCTGTCTATTTCGGATACATCATCGCTCACTACGTATTGTAAACAAGAGATTTCCAAAATATGATTATCTTTTGGAAATTATGTTCCAGTATAACTTTCGGAAAAGGCTCATATCCAGTAAAACAGTTCCAAAACATCGAAATTCAAAATCAGTCCCAACAAGCTGAATCAGTTGCTGATTCTTTTTATGCCGTTGACCGTAACAACGTAACAGTGAGGCACTTTTTTGGTTTTTTATGTCATGTTTAGTGGACCTCGAAATCGTTTACTGTTGCCGACAACCCCATTTGATATATTGCACCAGAGGAAAAAGTCTCGTTTTAAAAAAAACAACTTCATTACGACAAAACAACATTGTTAAAAAACTTTGTACACGAAACACCCCAAAAACCAACACATCCAATGTTACATAATTACATTTTAGTTTTATTGTGTGTACCTACCTATATTGCGTGTACTAAAATATCCACATTAACTGTTGAACTTATCCTTTAATTATATACCATTATTTCAGTTTGTAAATACCCTTAACAGAATGTGTATTGTCGCCTCTCTTGCTCAATGTATATAGTGAAGGCATCTTTAAAGTAGCGCTGTCAGAAGAAACCGGTCGTATTGTCATAAACGGGGAAAAAATTAACAACTCGCGATACACAGACGATAACGTTATCTTCGCCGACAGTCTGGAAGATCTACAACATCTGGTTGAGTTAACAAGCATTTTATGCAAGAAATATGGCCTAGATATGAACCTAAAGAAAACCAAAGTCATGGCAACTTCTAAAAACCAAAGCACAAATCACAATAGACCATCTATAAATATTAATAACTACAACCTGGAATGGGTATCCTCTTACAAATATCTTGGCACATGAGTAACTGAAACAGCAGAACACACAAAAGAAATCATGTGTCGAATTAAAGTAGTTCGCAGAGCTGCTCATAAAAATGAATAAAATACTCTGCAGCCGAGATATAACATTAGAACTGAGAAACAGAATGCTAAAATACTATATATTTTCCATTCTGGGTCGCGGAAATTTTTTCACAAAATTATGAAAGTCAGCATTTGTGAGATACTTAGTATTATTTTTGTGTATTTCTAAAACATTGCAGAGTATGAAAATACATGGCAAGGGTAGAATTTTGAGTTCTTGAAAGAAAAAGGATGACAGTGTTTTCTGTAAGAAACATTGGCTGTGATCCGGATTGCTTTCTTTTGCAGACCTCTCTCCTCTGTGATCTGTGATCTGACTGCTGTGGAAGTAAATCTAACGACTTTACTATATACAACATGAAAACGCTTAACCGGAAGGAACTAAATGGGGAACAGATCAAGAGAGTCAGAAAATTCAAATACCCAGACAATAACAGACATTCTAGATCACTGTTTTCTAACCGGTGGTCCGCGGACCTTACTACATTTATATGCCATATTTTGTCGGGTCTAGGCCACTTTTTGACAGACAGATAGAAGAAGAAAAAGCTGTGACGTCACCCATCTGTTGCTGACGCTGAAGTCAGGCGTCGCGAAACCATAAGTTAACACCCTACCAAATTTTCCGTAACACACCAGTGTTTTGGTTAACCTTCCTATTTTATACGGTTTTTGTTTCATTATAAATAACGACCTATTAACAAATCCAAATCCGGATTTTGTATCGAAATGAAAATGTTTGTTTCGAATCTGAAAATCCAGGTTAGGTCGTTGTTTACTCACTTTAATTCTTGATTCGTTAGTTAATTAATTAAAGTTTACGGTTTACTTTCTCAATGATTATTAAACTTTGGTCCTGAAACTTTAACGACTCTTTCACAAACTTCTTTATTACTAAAAGCACTGTAGTTTTCAATAACGCTTTAAATGAAAACTTTTTAATCCTCATTAGAAAATCAAAAATAATGAGCGAGCTGCACTGAATTCATTTAACAGCCCAGAAAAATAATAATGTTTCTGACAAAACGTGAATCTCTTCTTGAATTTTCGGTAACCTTATTTGCCTGTAACTCGACAGGCTTTCGCCGAGACACGAGTGTAGTTCGGGTTTTAGAACAAAAGGAGTACCTATAAACTTTATTTGGGTGCTATGATCTATTGTTACCTCTACGAAAGCTCGTTTGAACTTTCCTTTCTCCTAAAATCAACCAAAATAGGGGAGAGAGTAAAGAAAAAATTATTTAAATTAAGAAAATATTAAAAGAAAAATAGATAAATAATTTGATATTGCTTGAACAATGAATCAGCTACATGTAGTGGGCCACAGAAAACAGTTCATTTCGATATTTGGCAGTATTTATGGCAATACAAGAAAATGCTAAAACACGTCGATTTTTGTTCCAAGGGGGACATACTTGTAAGACAGAATACATGGTGTGCAAATACCAAATAGACGAAGAAAAAGCAGCAGATAAACGTGCGTTTAGCCCAAAAATTACAGAGTTTAAATATTTATGTTTTTCATACAAGTGCAAATTCAAATGTAGTTAGGCAAACAATGTTATACGGTGCGAAATGTTCGACAACGAAAAAGGCTAATGAATAAAAGTTATATAAAAACGAAATAAAAATGTTAAGATGGATATAATAAAAAAATTGATGGGGGTAATAATCAAAATCTTATATTATTTATTCGTGGAATTTTTTTTTTTAATGAAAATAGTCGCAAAAAGGGTAGACCTATCGTGTGGGCCGCAGACGGCCCGCACTGCGACTATTAGAAGGGGAAGGGATTATGGAAAGGAAATTATTGTGGACACGATTTTTGAAAAGTTGCAGGTCATAGTTCTCTGGAAAAACTGATTTTGGAAGCTTATTCCATTCCGTAGCAGCCCTGAAAAAGACGGATTCTTGATGAAGATTGGTCCTTGTAGTGTTAATCTTGAGAGTAAATGGGTGAGACTGATCAGCGTGCCGAGTTCTTCGGCCGAATGTGGCCAATGGTGGTACAAGAGTTTTTATTTCTCTGAAGCATCTGCCATGAAAATATCTGTAGAGTAATGACTGGTCTGCAACTCTTCTTCTATGTTCTAGAGGGTGAAGGGTATCTGTGAGAGTTGAGCTGTTTATCAAGCGAATGTCTCTTTTCTGAATGGAATCTAGAAGACGAAGAGAATGCCTTGGTGCTGAACCCCAAATGTGCTAGCAATACTCCAGTAGAGGTCGGATTTGAGCCTTGCACGTCGTCAACAGTTGATCAGGAGTAAAAAACTTTCTGGCTTTCCACAGAAAACCTAGCCTCTGGCTTGCTGACTTTGCGATGTTTGCAACATGGTCATGCCAAGACATATTATTGGACACCGTGACTCCCAAAATCGAGATGGAGGGACTTGGTTCAAGGGTATTTCCGGACATTGTGATAGGATGATTTGTGCAATTCACTTTCTTGGAAAACGTGGCACTTTGTGTTTTTTAGGCGTTGAACTGAACAAGATTGTTTGTTCCCCACTCGACGATTGCTTTAAGATCTCTATTGATGGAATCAACCTGTTCCTGTCTGAGTCTATTTGTATCATTCACCGAAAGTGATCGATAGGATGTGAAAGTTGAGACAAGTGTGCTATCGTCTGCGAAACTGTAAATGGGGTTCGTGGTGGTTTTCAAGAGGTCGTTGATGTGTAAAAGAAATAAGGTGGGGGACAGGATGGAACTTTGGGGGACCCTGGCATTGGTTTTAAACGCATCAGAAGAAATACCATCAACTGCCACATGTAAGGAGCAATCTTGCATGAAGCTCAAGAGCCATCGGCGCAGTTTGGTTGGGAGACCGTAGGCAGATAATATACTTAACAATGCCTGGTGCCAAACGCGGTCAAAGGCTTTAGATATATCCAAGGCTATTGCACGGGATTCACCAAACTTCTCCTCAATAGTGTTTGTCCATAGCTGAGTGACATAAGCCAGCAAATCTCCAGTAGACCGAAGTTGTCGAAATCCATATTGTCTTTCATGGATTATCTCAAATTTCTCCAGATATTTGATGAGTTCTGTGTTAATCGCTTTTTCCATAACTTTGGATATGATTGAGAGCAATGCAATAGGGCGATAATTCGCAGGAATAGTCTTCTTTCCTTTTTTCGGAATTGGTTGGACTTGAATCCTGAAGATAATACATGACAGAATATACAGAAAACTGGAAGCTCAAATTGGAAACACGCAATTTGGATTTAGGAATGGTATGGGAACACGTGAAGCACTTTTTGCTCTTCAAATTCTAATACAGCGATGTAGAGATGTCAATGCCGATGTGATTTATAGACTATAGGCTTTTGATCAGGTGAAACATGACAAACTTATTAACATCATTAGATCAACAGGCATAGATGAAGCGGGTATTAGAATTATACAAAAATTTTATTATGGACAAAGAGCATCGGTAAGAGTGGAAGGGCAACTGACAGAAGAGGTGAACATTCGAAAGGGAGTAAGGCCGGGGTGTGTATCGCCACTGTTATTCAATGTTTACTCTGAGGAAATTTTCAGTGAAGCACTTGATGACATGCCGATTGGAATAAACATCAATGGACATCTGATTAAAACTCTAAGGTATGTCGATGATACCGTCCTTATAGCTGACCCCCTTGATGATTTACAACAACTGCTAAATAAAGTCATTGATGTAGGAAATGAGTATGGAATAAGCCTTAATACCAATAAAACGAAATTTATGGTAATTACCAAGAATAGTATGGACGCCAACGAAATTATAAGACTGTATGCGAACGATGTGGCATTGGAAAGAGCGGAAAGACTCACTTACCTTGGATGCTTAGTGAATGATCAATGGGACCACAGCAAAGAACGACCACAACGAATAGAAAAAGCAAGAACGATTTTTCTAAAAATGAAAGATGTGCTCTCAAGCAATACTTAAAGTTTACATCTGCGCATGAGAATAGTTAGATGTTATGTATTCTCAGTATTACTGTACGGCGTAGAGGCATGGACATTCTCGGAAGCTGCTAGCAAGAAAATTGAAGCATTTGAAATGTAGGTGTTCAGGCGAATCCTTAAAATTAGCTGGACAGACCATGTGACAAATAATAAAGTTTTAAGAAGAATGGGAGTAGACAAAGAACTTATGAAGACAATTAAAGTAAGAAAACTTACATATCTGGGACACATCATGCGAAATGAGAAATATGCATTACTCCAACTCATTATCCAGGGTAAGGTGAACAGTAGGAGAGGATCAAGAAGGCGAAGAGTATCATGGTTAAAAAACCTACGACATTGGTACGGCAAAACGTCTAGTGAACTCTTCCGAGCGGCTGTAAACGAGGTCTCGATTGCTATGATGATAGCCAACGTTCGCTGAGCGGATACGGCACAACGACGAAGAAGATATAAATTTAATAAGTTTTGCATTACGTTCAATATATTTTCAGCAACTTTTGCTAAAATGTTTTTTCGTTAACTTTATTTTCTTGGACCGTAAATTTTTCCTGGCTTTTCTCATCGCAAAAATCTACCGCGCGAACCTTCGTAAGTCCTATTAATAGTTAATAATTTATTTAATTAATGACTAAATACCGTGAAAGAAATTAATGTAGTAAATTCTATCAAGCAGTTACAAATTAGAGAAGAAACAAGATTTATTTGGAATTTACTAGGTTGTTTCTATGGTAAGTGAACTCGTACATTCCGTTGAAAAAAGACCTTCCGCTGGTATAAAATCCTTAATATTATAGGGCATTATCCCAATTCTTTGCGTGACCGTTGTCTGCAAAAAAATTCTCGCTCTTTGCAGACGCCATAAAATAAAGTCTGGGAGCCGTTGTAAATTTTCTAAAAAGATTATACTCGTCGAATACCATGGGGGTGTAGACCTCATTTCTGTTCGCAGATATATTTTATATCGAATAGCGTACATATTATGGCTTAAATCTTTGTTAGCCATGAAAAAATATAATACCATTTCTTAATAAAGATTTTAAGTTGGAATACAATTGTTTCGATCTACTTCAAGGTATTTATTCTGAAGTAGAATAAATACTGCAATCCCTGTATACGATTGTTTTAAGCCACATAAGTGATTTAGGAAGTAGTGTATTATTTTGATGTTGTTGCCTTTACGGTAACAAAATTTAAATGTTATAAACGAATCAGTCTTTCAATCATCTCTTCTGTTGTTCTATCATCTTGAACGTTTTCTAAGCTCACTTATCCACTTCTAGAGAATACATACTTTCAATTTAAGTGTGTTTACAATGTTCTTGTGTATGAGGAAAATGGCTAGAAAGGGATTTTCTTTCGTAATATTTTATGAATTTTATTAAAGATGCATGTTACATTGTTAGTATATTAAAGGATTTACCTGTAAATAATAAATACCCTTCGTAAACTTGGCATATTCTATTCACGTATATCAAGAATATACAGGGTGTTAGGAAATAAGTGCGACAAACTTCAGGGGGTGATTCTGCATGAAAAAATAATGATAGTTTGCTATATAAACGTACGTCTGCAAATGCTTCGTTTTCAGAGAAACGGGTTCTTGTTTAATGTTATTGTATTAGATAGTTTTTGATAATGTATTAAAAAAATAAAAAATACTCGTTAAAATGTTTTATTTTTTTTGCATAAAAACGGCGTCCTATACGAAAAAAAGGCAAGAAAGATTTTTTGTCACAAATTTACCGTGGAATTCAAACATAATTTTTGATTTGAAGTATCTCAGTCTTTAAAAAAATGGGGATCATTATCCGTATGCGCGCCAATGATGAACATAAAATTCTTAATTGTATGTCAAAAAATGCGCAATAACTACCTCTTAAAACCCACCCAATTTCATTTGCATATCTCAACCGGTTTCAGAGCAATAAATAAATCGTCAGTTTTTAAGAAAAACTTCAACATCTCTGAAACGAAGTATTTGCGAACATATGTTTGTATAGCAAACTGTCATTATTTTTTCATGTCGCACTTATTTACTAACACCCTGTATAAAACGTCGATAACCATGTAATGTTTGAGCTTACTCAGACGCTAATTAGATGTACAGTGCAACAAAAGTACCTTGGCGGGCGAGAGATCACAAAATCTGCGCACAACGAAAACATTCGAATAACGATCCGATCGGCGACGACGAAATTTTCAGTAATCGTGAATCTCAAGTACAATCGGAGGAAGAAGTTTACGAATGTGAAGTATATTCAGCCTAATATTTGTTATTTTAGAGGCTAGTCGCCCGCCAAGCTACTTCTGTTGCACTGTACACGTTTTGTAAATCTCTACTATTACAAATATGTAACCGTCTATGACAACAAGGATGTTTACAAAAAAGTGTTTACGGCATGGTGTTTAGTGGTACCGATTTTTGAATTTTTTTGCTGTCTCTTTGTTTGTTCGGGTATTACGCAAAAACTACCGGACTGACTTTTATAAAACTTTAGTGTTTAAAAGCTTATGATTAGACTCAAAGGTTTATATTTTATTCTGCTACGATAAAAAGAACCAAATATATAAGACAGAAGTTTCGAATTAAGTAACTGTGATTTTGTAAGTCTTTTTTTCTTCGTTGGTACTACAACTGGTCACGTACATATAACCAACCAGCAATTTTGCTTTAACGTACTTAAAAACTAATGACTTAATCTGGTTTTTCTTAGTTTGTATCTCCCCAAGCACTTGTATTTCGTGAGAACTACTTCGTATACACTAATCACTTGATAGCACCAATTCAAACGGACTTGACTCTTTTTAATCTTTTATGTTAATCCTGGTTGTCCAAAATCTGCAACACTTCAATGTTGTGGTGAGTGTGTAGCCCAGTCTTGTACTTTCTGGCATATCGTTTAATTTCCTCAGCTACTGTTGGAATTTCTAGATATCTATGTAGAGATCGTAATTTTATACATACCAATTTTTGAATTGATTTTTTTAAAGTATTTTGTGACTAATTTTGTATTAAAACGTCTTTATTAATAAAAAGTTGGGTTTTTACCTATTGTTAAAAACCGGACAAAAGTTTCGAATTAATTAATTGTGACTTGAAAGTAATTTAAAGGACCTTGATTGCTGACAATGTCGACGAGGTGGGGACAGTTCAAATTATAGTCGTGTAATTAATTACTTGATTGTTTGTCGCTAATATTTATTATATTTTGTGTTGGTCGACTGGTTTCGTGCATCTCAAGATTTTATATTGTAATTTTTATATTCCGCAAAAGTTTTTCTATATCGGTTCCTATAAACTTCCTATTTTAAAAATATTTTTGGAACGAAGTTCTTTATCGCATGTTACGGAAATCGGGACTAGCCAGCAGAACAATGGTGTCAAGAATGCGTTAGTCGCTATCTCTCTTCCTCTACACTTACTGCCTTCAGAGAGAGTGAAAGATAAAGTGTAATCCGACTGAACCAATCATAAAACGTCATTTAAATTTGAATAATTGGCGCAGATAATTTACGTGATTGGTTGGTACAATCTAATTAAAAAAAGCCGTGTGGTTTCATTGGACACCCGATAGGAACGAAGGTATTTTGTAAAAAATAATTGTGCGGTATTTTATTTGGACTTTGAATACATGATTTCACCATCGTCCTCCTATAATTTAAATAGTAAAATCACATCAACAAATCACATGTACAATAAACGAATGTAAACCGTAAATACTTGAATCAACTTACTTTTCTAAATCTGTATTACACACATTTGCTATAGTTTCCATTTTTTAAAACTGAATTGCAATAATAAAACAATATTCACGTCTGATTTAACACAAAAATACAAATAACAAATGCGTTTTCACAAAATCTGTACAACTGCAACTTATAGTTTAAAAAAAACTAAAAAACACGCTTTTATAGTGCGAAAAGGCTAGTAAGCCTTTCGCCAAGGAAAGCTAAACAGCTTCTCGAGTTAGCACGAAAGACTTGAAACTGGTGACGGGGCTCCTCACTGGACACTGCCCTCTGCCCTCACCTTAAAAAGATGGGCAAAACAGAGAGTGATAGTTGCTGCTACTGCGAGAACTTCGCTGAAACTGCAGAACATTTGCTTTGCGAATGCCCAGCGCTTTTCTGCAAGAGGCTTAATTTTCTGGAAGGGGCCTTCCTAAAGCCCTTCGATGTCAGAAACTTGCCCCCAGGAAACTGATAAACTTTGCTCGGAGTCTCGGAATCCCGGGGCTCGAATAGATTAAGGGTTATGCACAAAAGATCTGATTGGTCGAGGTGCTTGAGAGGTTGCATAGCCTTTACGACCTCCCAAATAATCTACAATCTACGCTTTTAGAATTAATCAAACTAAAAATTAAAAATTAATTTCTAACATAAAAATAAAATTAATGTCACTGTTTTGTTTGTCATAAAAAGCAATCCACGGTTTTAGAACAGTGACATTAATTTTTTCGTCAGTAAACTATTCCATTTACCATGAAAATTATTTGTCTTCGTTTTGATATGCCAAACAGCTTTAAAATGTAGTTCGCGAGTACCTTAATAGAATTTAAAAAAATTATGTATAAATGGTAATCGAACCCGGGTTGCCCGCGTGTCAGGCAAGCATTCTACCACTGAACCACCGATGCATTTCGTTACGTGACGATTTGTACTATACTATATTACTATATTATATTGTTTTGCTATTATTGATCCTTTGACATCCACAAGTTGACATTACCGTTTATTGGTTATAAAAAAGTAAACAGCTAAAAACAAATTTTTTTAACCACACCTGCGTGGAAAGTTAGAATTTTTCACTGTTCTCAGAGAAGAACATGCCTCATTTTTACTGTCAGATATAAGTAATTATAACTGTAGCCCAGCAACGCATCATAATAAATAAAGTTTAACCTTCACTCAAATTAATTAATTTTAATAATTGTAGGTTATAAGATTTAATTAATTTTTAATGCATATAAAATAGAAGAAGAGTATCAAACATATAAAATTTAACCCATAACTTAATCATTAACATTTTTTTACATACTTATTTAATTCGAACTTTCCATTACAGATGTGGTAAAAAGAAGTATGCGCACCTAGGGAAGAAAGTATGTCATCTTAAACGCGGGTTGGAATGACATACTTTTTTCCCTAGGTGCGCAATATACTATTTTCTACAAACGTCAAAAAATGAAAAGGTTCGCGCATTGACAACAATTTGCGAAGTGACCCTTTATCCTTTTCATTTTCCTTCGTTACCATGACACCGTGCGCGAAGTAGTGTGCGAAATACTTACTTCGCACACTGCATGTAAACTATATGGGATTTTTATATTTTAACCTTTATGTTCCTCAATCAAGCAAAAATCCAAGAAATCATTTATTTATTAATGTATAACAATAATTAAGGCTTTCAAATTGTGAGAAAATTTAACACTACCTAATTTTGTTTAATATTTACAATGTTAACATTAATGGTGCAGCCACTGCACGAACCAATATTTATTCCTAAACCAGATAACTCAGATTCAGCTCGTGATATCGTAGTTTTGGGAGTTGGAAGACTATCCATTTTTGATTTGCAATCAACTGCCGTAGAGGTGACAGCACTTGATCCTAAAATTTCAGTCTTAAATTTTATTTGATATTTGAATTTTATTATTGATAGAATCTTCCACGTATCCTTCGGTCACAGTCGAAGATTTCCATCCTCCATGTCGTTTCACAACACATATATCGGCCCCCGTATTAGCAAGGAATGTGGCTGATGTTCTCCGAAAACAATGGCCCGTGTAGGCATCAGAATTTGGTAATTTTAGGTGTTTTGGTATTAAGCTAGGCATCTTTCCAATACTATTTATTCCAACAACTTGGTTAAAACATCTCTTATTTTGATTTCGTTTTTGTATCGGGTACTTTAACAATCAAAATGGAATTTTTATCTTCTATGTCATCGACCATCATTTTAGTGAGTTCCTTACGGCGGCAAGCACCCGAAATACCCAGTATTAAAACAACCTAAAAGGAAATCAGTAATTTAAAAAAAACATAAAACATCAAAAATCTACCTTAACCAACAAATAGGTTTCATCATCTGCCTCTCTTATGAATTGTTCAACTTCCTCTATAGTCAATACCTTAGATTTCTTAGGATGGTTTCCAACTGACTGAATTTTTTCAAATATGGAACCAACTTGGTAAATTTCTTAAAATCCACGTTTTCTTTAACATTGAGTGTTGCTTTCAACATAGAATATATAGCCCATAACGTAGAAGACTTCAGCTCCTTAGACTTCTTTGCAAAATATGCCAACAGCACATTTTCGGATATTTTTCTGGCTTTATTTGCTTCACACCACTCTTTAAATTGCTGATATGCATTTTCATACTGGCGCCTCGATTTCTCCGGTAAAAGATTTGAAATTACTGAATTGGCTGCATCTGTCAAGTTAGGTGGGGTGCTGCTTACTTCATCGTCGCTCGAAATTTCCTTTATTTTACAGTTATAAATATCACGCACGAAATTGACGCGAATAAAAAGTCACTCCAAAATAATTATCAAGAACTGTCACTTTGAAATAATTGTCAACAATTGTCATTTTATTTCCATAGTTACAGTAATTACTTGATTTGGAAGAACAGTTTAAGCCAGTTCAATACTATTTTTCATATTAAGCTAAGCATGTTACTTATTTTAGAACAGTATTTTTAACGTTTGTAGAAAAAATTTTGTTTGCATCTCATGTTCGAAATACTTTGGTGATCTCGACTATTTTTTTTAACTCGGCTGCGCCTCGTTAAAAAAATCAGTTCTTGATCACCAAAGTAGCATTTCGCGCACTAGATACAAAAATAACTATTAGTTGCACTTTTAAATAGGTCTTAAAAGGTGATTGGGGTGTACAAAAGTAATTTAAATTTGGGTATGTTCGGTAAGTTTATAATATGTTCAAATATTAAAAGAAAGAAAATTTAACGTAAGTGTAATTTTGCTTTTAGCTAGGTGTGTCGAAGTGAATCTGGTTCCACTTGAGGAACTCTCGGACGGTAGTGTCGGTGAGGCGTATGGTGACTTGGTCTGTGACCTCTCGATTATCATCGCTAAGTGCGACTTTAGTCTCTAGAGAGGGGAAACCCTACCCCCAACCTTTCCGATGGTCATCGTTGACCCCCGCTGCGGTGTTACACCTTGACGTGGTGCGGGGGCTTGTTTACCAAGTAACACACGAAGAAAACATCATACACATGGTCTGACAAACCCTAACCAACTTTTTGTTCCAGCACTGCTCTGAGCCTAAGCTAACTCTACCCTGCACCGACTCGGGTTAAGTTTAACACTCGAGCATAAATAAGCTCGTACATCTAGACAGCGGACAGTTGTGATCCAAATGAAGTGTCCTCCAAAAGTCCACCGCGCCATGTGTTGTGCGTTAAATTGATTAACAATAAGCCCACTGGTTCCTGCGCAGAGCCGACGGATAGGGATCGCTTTCAGAGACCTTCTGGCTAGTCCATGTGACGCGTTGTCGTTAAAAATTTTTTTCCGAAAAACAATAGATACGAAACAAATTAAGGGAAATTTAATTAATAGTTTTCAAAAAAAGTTAACAGGTAAACGTCAAACCTATTTACATATTATTTTCTAATTGTTATTTCTTTTAAATTAGATGGCTAACTAGCCGAAAGCGCTTTGCTCAATAGAGAAAAGAAAAAGTCAAGAGCTGACAAATCAGGTGAACGTGTGCCGCCCACATAATTTCTGGAGATCCGTTTGCTATCCAGCGGTTATGGAAACGGTTTTGTAGGTGGTCGCTAATGATTCTCGCATTATGTGGAGAAGCTCCATCTTGTTGCCACCACATTTCTTGACGTTTATTAAGAGGAATATCTTCTAGAATATCGGGAAGTATGTTTTCTAAAAAATCTAAATATCGAACACCTGTTAAGAGTGCCGTCAAAATATTAAGGCCATTAAATAAACCTCACCTCACATTTATACCCCAAATATTTTGAAATCTTGTTTCCATCACCCAATAATTTGAATTGTGACGGTTGGCTACACCGTAGTTATTAAATATAGCCCCATCGCTCCACAATAATTTTGATAAAAAATGTGAATCAACATTAATTCTAAGCATCATGATTGCAATAAAATCAGGACGTCTTTGGCCATTAGCAGGTTGTAATTCTTGAACTAAGTGTACTTTAAAAGGATGGTGATTAAAATCTTAAAATTCTATTAGCCGAACTTCTTGAATCACCAATTTCATTGGCCAGAGTTCTAAAAGACACCTTGGGATTAAAATTTACGTATGCTAATACAGTATTAAGATTTTGGTCACATCTTACTGTTCGTTGAATTGTACCTCGTTTATTGTTTGGAAAATGGCACTGTCTAGGTAAGCGCTCCAAATTCTTAAACGTGGCTTCACATGGAATGTTTATTAATTGTCAAGAAATTCTTTTATGTTTCAAGCACTCTCTATGGATAAGTACTATATTAATTTATTCTTCAGGCGTTAATAAATAAGGCATATTAAAATGTTATACACAATTTACAACACGTATAATTATTACTGGTCTAATACTTCCAAACGTCAAGAATAATAATTGTTGATCTGACAGGTTAAAATCATAGCAACGTGGATTAACATTAAATAGCAATTAAACGCCAATTTCTTGATTATTTATTAACCGATTTTAATTTAATAAAAAAATGTTGAATAGATGATTAAGGACTTAATTCAAAATTATAAAAAAATATACAGGGTTCTATTGAAAATTTTAAAGTAAGGGTTTGTCACTAAGAAGTGAATATTTAAAGGATGGTTTTTTTTCACTTCATATTAAAGTTTTTTACAAATGAAAGAGACCAGTTTTTGTCCCATTCGAATATCTCTATTCGTTTAGGAGATATAGCCTGGATAAATTAGTCTGGGACACCCCGTATATGATTATTTATTCAAAGGTTGGAATTGATTTCATTTCGTTCAAAAAGTGATTATATTATTTGTTTTAGAAAAAATAAAGGTGAGTCAGTTTTTAACTGAACGCTGTATTCGTTTAATTTTTGTTTTCGAAAATCAAAATGTAAGTTACTTTTATTTAGACTGTTGCATTTAAAATTGTGAGGATTAAAATTAGAAACTAAATGCCTCTTTTATGGGCAATTATAATCTGATCTTTATGTTTATGCAGAAAACGGACTAACAAAAAATGTAGTCCGTTTACTAGCTTTACAATTTTAGTGAAAAATTTTTTTTTTCTTTCCTCATTCCACAACATAGCCTTCTAAAGTAGGGTATTAAATTGAATGATATGTTTTCTTGATAAATCTATGTTCTTTGAATACTTTTACTTACTACCCTAATACATACATACATATAGTCAAGCCTTTTTATCACGTTATCCAGCTTTACAGTGTAGTGCATTGAACCCAATGTGTCTATGATTAAGCCGAATTGCCATGCTGGTTTGTTATTACGGTAGACTTGAGCTGTTACATGATCACCTACCTTGAGACTTTGGAGCTTACTATGATGTGGCACTGTTTTGGGCAACTGCTCGGTTGGTTTTTTTTTAATATGAAAATAGTCGCACTGCGACTATTAGAAGGGGAAGGGATTATAGAAAGGAAATGATTGTGGACACGCTTTTTAAAAAGTTGCAGGTCATAGTTCTCTTGAAAAACTGATTTTGGAAGTTTATTCCATTCCGTAGCAGCCCTGTAAAAGAAGGATTCTTGATGAAGATTGGTCCTTGTAGTGTCAAGCTTGAGAGTAAATGGGTGAGACTAATTAGCTTGCCATGGAAATATCTGTAGAGCAATGACTGGTCTGCAACTCTTCTTCTATGTTCTAGAGGGTAAAGGGTATCTGTGAGAGTTAAGCTGTTTATCAAGCGAATGGCTCTTTTCTGAATGGAATCTAGAAGACGAAGAGAATGCCTTGGTGCTGAACCCCAAATATGCGAGCAATACTCCAGTAGAGGTCGGATTTGAGCCTTGTACGTCGTCAACAGTTGATCAGGAGTAAAAACCTTTCTGGCTTTCCACAGAAAACCTGGCCTCTGGCTTGCCGACTTTACGATGTTAGCAACATGGTCATGCCAAGACATATTATTGGACACCGTGACTCCCAAAATCAAGATTGAGGGACTTGGTTCATGGGTATTTCTGGACATTGTGTTGGGATGATTTGAGGAATTCACTTTCTTGGAAAACGTGGCACTTTTTGTTTTTTGGGCGTTGACCTGAACAAGATTTTTGGTTCCCCACTCGACGATTGCTTTAAGATCTCTATTAATAGAATCAACCTGTTCCTGTCTGAGTCTATTTGTATCATTCACCGAAAGTGATCGATAGGATGTGAAAGTTGGGACAAGTGTGCTATCGTTTGCGAAACTGTAAATGTAAATGGTTGGATCGCATCCAGAGGAATCGTTATGGTAAGGTGTAGATACAGTTCTGCAGGGCTCTTTCCACAAACCGTCGGTGTCTCTATAAACACTTGTAATATTTGTTGAAGTTTAACAATCGAAGCTAGGTCATTTGCCTTTTTTTTATTTTAGCTTGAGGGTTTGTTTTTAATAATAGTGGCGTTGTCAGAAACTAGAAACTGGGGGTATCCGTGGAAAGAAAATATTTCTTCTAGCAACTTAAAGGTTTGCAATCATAATTTTTTAAAAATAGCCTTTTACTTCTTCTTATCACGCCCTCTCCCGCCGAAGGTTGTCGATCCAAATGGCAATTGTAGTTTTGGAAACTGCAGCACGAAGGATTTCTGCAGAAGAGTGGTCGAACCATCTCCTCAAATCCTTTAGCCATGAGTTCTGGCGTCTTCCTACTGATCATTTCCCCTGTACTTTGCCGTCCATTATAAGGCGTAATATTTCGTATTTAGGACCTCTCATCCCATGACCCAGGTATTGCATTTTTCTTTCCTTGATGGTGTTTAGTAGTTCTTTTTGTTTGTGCATGCGCTGGAGTACTTCATCGTTGGTGATCCTTTGCACCTATGAAATTCGCAGCATCCGTCTATACACATACATTTCGAAGGCTTCTATTCTCTTTTTAGTCTGTGAATTTAGTGTCCAGCTTTCACATCCATAGAATAGGACAGAGAAGACGTAGCATCTGATCATTTGAGCTCTAAATTCCAAACTAAGGTCTAGTCTTGTAAAAAATGATTTCATACTCATGAAGATTTTTCTCGTTTGCTCAATTCTTGAAATTATTTCCCTTTTCGGGTCGCACTGGCTATTGATGTTAGCTCCCAAATATTTTGTTGAGGTCACCTGTTCGATCGTTTGTCCCTTGACACGCAGGTGTGCATTTATTGGAGTCTTAGAAAAGACCAATAGTTTGGTTTTGAAAACATTAAGATGTAATCTCGCTATGGTGAACTACGAAATCTATAATGCTTTGTAGTTCTTGTACATCGTTGGCTATTATAACCGTATCATCGGCGTACCTGATATTGTTTATTGGGGTTCCATTCCGCCCTGGACTCCATACAGTGCTTCTCTAAATATAGCTTCCGAGTACAGATTAAACAGGAGTGAAGACAAGACGCAACCCTGTCGTACACTCCGTCTGATCTGCATAACTTCCGATGTTGATTGTTCCATCTCCACTACCGTCGTTTGATTCCAATAAAGTTCTGATATTAAACGTAGGTCTGGTTCGTCAATTTCGATCATCTTCCGATGATTAACACAGTCAAACGCCTTTCGATAGTCTATGAAACATGCAAATACATTCACATTCATGTCTCTATCATTACATTTAGGGAAAAGAGTGCTTCACGCGTTCCGAGTCCGTTTCGGAATCCAAACTGGGTGTTGTCCATTTGATATTCGCACTTCTTGTAGATTCGCGTATGGTTTTCAGTACATGGGACATAAGACTTATTATCTGATAGTCATCACATTGTGAGGCGTTGGGTTTCTTTGGCAGGGTTACGAATGCCGATTTAAGCCAATCTGACGGTATCTTGCTTGACCTATATAATGTGTTATATAATGCTGTAATTAAATCTAGGTTTTTACTTTCATTATCTGCAATTAATTTAAGTATTTCAACGTTGACTTCGTCTCTGGTCATTTCTGGAGCCTTTTCATTCAATATGTGATCTATCGATGGTGGAGAGCAAGGTCTGTCATCATTAAAAAGTGTTTCGATATATTCTTTCCATATCGCAAGCTTATTTTCTACTCCTAGAATTATTTCGTTGTTATCGTCTCTCAAGATTGTCCCTTGACGTTTTCTGTGTCTGTTTGTAAATTCTTTCACTTTTCTATGAACATTCAAGGTATTATATTTTTTACTTAAACTAGATATTATAACAGTTTTATATGTGTAAGATTTTTATACGCACATTTAAATATTTTTTTAAATGATAATAGTGAAAAATTTCATCATCATTTCGTCAAATTTGTATTCAATGATAGTATAATCTGAGTGGTGACATTATTGCGAGCAAAGCTGCATGGTGAATTCGGTTTGTTTTATTGTATGGTGGAGAATCGCCCGACCATGAATTATCCCAGAAATGTGTGAATATTCATCATCTTTGATTAATATTCGCTCTATTGACCAGCTTCTATTAAAATGCTTAATGCAATATTGTCTACCGACTGGTGCGCCCTCTATCTGGTTGGTTCAGTTTTCCCCTTTCTCTTCTTCAATTAATCAAAAATCAAGGAAGGACACGTTGAATAAGTATGAAGTCGACCAACTAAGATAGATTAACTTAACTCTGCTAAATTCTAATGAAAAGAATTGGATAACATTTAGTCTTGCAAAAATTAGCCTTTAAGCTGTGTTGGAGGGCACCTTGTAAACTACAACACATATTGAATATGCTTTTTACTAACTTTCTTGATGCCTTAAAATTATAAGAAATACAAAATATTTATGTATAGGCTTTTATAAATCACAAAATAGCTATTTTCCTGACAAGTGCGCACATTGTCACTTTCCCGCACGCAAATACAGTTGGACGGATGAGTTTTTCCGAGCAAATGCATGCAGAAAAGTACTACTTTACGCACCCTCGTAAGAAATATTATATTTATTATGCAACGTGCGAAAAGTTTAATTTTTTTCACTAGCGTGGAAGTTTGTGCATACATACATACATACATATAGTCACGCCTTTTTCCCATAGGGGTAGGCAGAGACCACTTCCTTCCACTTGCTACGGTTCGTACACACATCTTTTGCTTCCTCTACTTTCATCAGTGCTCTCATACATGCTCTTCGGTTGTTGGTACTCTTGACCTGGCCTTTCTTCAAAACAATGTTGATCTGATGAGATATGTTGTCCGAGGTCGACCTCTACCGATTTGCCCATTCACACTCGCCTTATAAATTTGTTTCGTCAATCTTCCTTCATCCATTCTTTCTACGTGTCCAAACCATCTAAGCATTCCTTTATCTATCTTTGTGACCACATCTTCTTTTACACCGCAGCGTTTTCTTATCTCACTATTCTTAACTTTATCCAACCGAGTCACTCCGGCTATACTTCTCAGACTACTCATCTCCGCAGCATTAATCCTATTTTCATGCTTCTTCTGCCAAACCCAACATTCACTACCATACATAAGTGTAGGAACCAAAACACCTCTATGCACCGCCAGACGTGCCTTTTTTGACACTTTCTGGCTATTCATAAAGCTATGCAGTGCCCCATTCATTTGTTTTCCTGCCAACACCCTTCACTCAATGTCACTGTCATACTTTCCATCTCTAGTAAATTTTGAACCCAAGTACACAAATTCATTAACTTATTCCACTCTTTCTCCCTCAATCGAAACCCCACAGTTTGTCATGCTTTCTTCTCTTTCAAAAACCATTACTTTCGTTTTGCTCACATTTATTTTCATCCCTTTGATTTTCAGTGAATCATGCATAACATTAACCATCGCCTGCAACTCCTCTTCAGATAACGCTAATATGACTTGATCATCGGCGTAAAGAAGGCATTTGACGATCAAATCATTCATTTTTAATCCATACGCACTCTCTTTCAGATGTTTTAAACAATTGTCTATTTATAAGTTAAACAGCCATGGCGAAGCCACACATCCCTGACTCACACCTTTTTCGATGTTAAACCAGTCCGTGCAAGCTCCGTTTATCCTGACACAAGCAGTGGAATCCTCGTAAAGTGATTGCAGTGCTCGTATTAAACTACCACTCACCCCATACATAGACAATGTAGACCACAATTTACTCCTCACCACTCTGTCATAGGCCTTTTCCAAGTCTATAAAAGCGCAATAGACCTGACTTCTAGCCAAGATTTTTTCGACTATATCTCGTAAGGAAAAGACCTGATCCATACATCTCCTTCCTCTTTTAAATCCTGCTTGCACATCCCATATCATCTTCTCAGTTTCATTCGTTACTCTTTTGATCAATATCTTTGCATACAGTTTGCCGACTATGCTGAGTAAACTAATACCTCGGTAGTTCTTACATGCAAACGTTTAAAAATCATCCAAATTGTGATTATTTTCATTCCGCTTATATTAAAGTTGATTAATCATTTCTCTCGTGTAGAAAGGGAAATTACAAAAAATTAAGTAAGCTATGAGAAATATGCTACTTTTCAGCAGCTGTAGGAAAATAATATTTCAAATGCCACTTTTATTTTAAACATGTTTTAAAATAACTTATAGTTTAAAAAAACTAAAAAACACGCTTTTAGAGTTAATCAAACTAAAAAGTAACAAATAATTCTTAACATAGGAATAAAATTACTAACTAGAAAATTAATGTCACTGTTCTAAAACATTGTTGGACAATTCTTGCTTTATGCGGTGGAGCTCCATCATGCTGGAAACACATGTTTGCTCAAAGCTGTAATGGCACATTTTCGAGAAGCACAGGAATGAATGAATTAATAGGAGTTGTGGAAGAGGTCTAATTTTAGCCTTAGTTTAGCCCTATTTCTTCAATTCTCCTGTTAAAGAGTAAAAGCTCATCTACTGCTATTGCCCCAGGTGGATCACTTCGTTGGTCTTGTATACATCCCAGGTAGTGCCTCCATTGGGCAGTGGCTTCGCATTCGAAGATAATGTGAGTGGCTGTTTCCTTCTCCAGCTTATGCTGAGAGTGGACCCAGCCATTGATCGCTGCTTTAAAGCTGGCATTGGGTATCCCTATTATTGGTTCTGGCCCAATAAATGGTGTTCCAAAGCCCCGCCTAGCTAGTTTGACCGCTTCTTCGTTACCAAAAATACCTTTATGCTCCGGCACCCACAACAGAGTGACTTTGTAGAAGCACAGGAAGTTCTTCTTACAGAAATTGCAAAAATCGCTGGGTATGTAAAATACCTTCGTAAAAGTATGGACCAATCAAATGCCCATTAATAATAGGTACCACACCAAACGTTAATTTCGAAGAGTCCTTGGTTTTGAATCGGACTGACAAAATGTGGTTTTTCAGTAGCCTATTAGGCTTACCGTTACTTACAAAACGGCTTTCGTCCGTCCACAACATATGCTGAAAAAAAAAGAATGTCATTGATCTTTAAGTTTATTATCACTTGGGCAACATAATAAATTCTTCGTTGTTGATGTTGATCTGACAAGAGTTCTACGTTATGAAGTATATAATCGTGATAACCTTTTTCGTACTAAACTATATTTTAAATTCCACTAACGACAAGTTTGCCGAAGTTCCTTAAATGGTCTTTAAAATACTGCAAAACAGTGGGATCAGTATTGTCAGAATGGACCCTTTTAACAATTTTTCTTCCCTTTTGAGAAGAGAATGGCTCGTTATTTGCACGTAAATTGCGTTCCAATCTTGCAAATGTTTTTAAGCTCAGGGGGCGTATAACTGAACTGCTCTTCTAGGGTTCTTTTGAGATTCCCCATAATCTAATAATATGTCGACTTTTTCATTCTACGTGAACATTTTTCAAAGTCAAAACAATATTTGTCAACTATTAGTTTAATTATTGACAGATGCGACTTGGCTATTTTCTAAAGGCTAGTTTTTAAAATCGTGACGATTGCAAATTTTTAATAATACTATTTTTTACAAATTTGCTTATAGTTTTTTAACGGAATAAGAGAGCAATTTTTTTTCCTAACAAAATTTGTTTAGAAAAATAAGCTCTTTTTAATTATCCCAAAAAATAGGTATGTTGCAGTGAAAAATATCGATGACGTCATTACTTCAGTTTCCCAATATGGTAAAATATGAAAATTAAGTTTAAAATGAACCTTAATCAATTCCGTTTAAGAACATCTTTTCGGATTTTTTTCCATCGATTTTTTTTTATAATAGAGCTGAAACATCGAGTTTCGCTCACCCTGTATAATGTATCGTTTAAATTTTTTCGTCAAGATCGTTTTGAAGATTCGGAATAAAATTGATGATCTTTGAGAGGTAAAGTAGAAATATATAATAAGATATGCAGACCACGTACATTTAAAAGCACAAACTTATTCACATGATAAAATAAAAATTTTCCAGACACGTTTCTACACCTTTTTTTTGTTTAAATGCACTTCCCTACTGGCTTATTCGGTACGTAAAATATTATATAAATATATATATATATATATATATATATATATATATATATATATATATATATATATATATATATATATATATCTGCAAAATTTATGGAAAACTATAATATTATTATAGTAGACTATAAACATTTTTCGACAGCGTCAATAGAAGGGATATATGTATAACTGATTTTTAAAAATCAGCTAATTCTGCTGTATGTCACCTATATTATTGATTCATTTGGGTCGATTATGTATAAAAAACAACTACTCCTCTGGCTATATGCCGCGACAGGTATTGAATTACATCTGATACATAATCGTGTATAATACCCCATTTCGGGTAACAATATGCAGATGCTTGTTAAGTAAGAGAAGGAACTATTAGATTTATCCATACGAAGCAACCATCTATGGACCGGTTTCGGGGTGTGATGCCCCTCATCAGCATAGGGTAGGTCTATTTCGACTGGACACATCAACAGCTTCGACTCCTACCAAGTATACATGAAGTGCTACGCGAAAAGCGCCAGTCACGACATCTATACTTTTTTAACAAACACCACCCGGTGAATAGCTTTTGCGAAGTAGTATTGTAATCTGCAAAATTTATAGAAAACTATATTATTATAGTAGAATATAAACATTTTTCGACAGCGTCAATAGATGGGAAAAATGTATATTTAAAAATCAGCTAATTCTGCTGTATGTCACCTATATTATTGGTTCATTTGGGTCGATTATGTATCAAAAAACAACTACTCATCTGGCTATCTGCCGCGACAGGTATTGAATTACATCTGATACATAATCGTGTATAATACCCCATTTCGGGTAACAATATGCAGATGCGTATATATATATATATATATATATATATATATATATATATATATATATAATAAACATATAAATGTTTTATTTTCCTCGGAATGTTTACCAAAGTTCTGCTTTGAAAGAAGTAATTACCAAATAATTGTTAATAGTAATCGTACCGATATTAAAAACTATTGTTTGATTAAAAGGAAAATTTTCATAATTTTCCAGCTTTTTGTTAAACGAAATAAGTGCTCCAATACTTTACATTAACTTTTGACTTTTACTGATGACGTTTAAAAAAATGAAATGGTGTTCACATTTATGAAAAAACTAGCTTTTGTTTAATTGTACTGTAGTTTGTAACGGATCTCATCGCAATGGGACGAACTATGAAAAAATAAAATGATAAATATTGCATATTGGTTAATGGTTTTTCGGGTTTTTTGGCCGTTGTAGGTCTGAGTTAATACTCGACGTTTCGCCATCTCGAGTGGATGGCATCTTCTGGAGATATAATTGTCTGACGGTTTGTGACATTTGTATGCCCCGCCTACCAAACCGTTTACAACCTGCGATCGTGACATACAAATGTCACAAATCGTTAGCCTTAAAAAAGCAGACATATCTCCAGAAGATCCCATGTACTCGAGATGGCAAAACGTCGAGTATTAACTCAGACCTTCTTCTAACAGTATCTTGCTTTCTCAAGCGTTAAAGACTTCCATATTGACTACTTCTTTGTATCTATCTCTATCTTGAGCTGCGTGGAGAAGTTCCCCAGCAGTTAAACCTGTCCATTGTCGGAGATTTCGAAGCCAGGATAGCTTTTTGCGGCCTATCCATTTTTTCTCCTAGATCTTGCCATTCAGAATAAGCCGAAGCAGACTATAACGTGGTCCACGCATCACATGTCCCAAGTATTCCAGTTTGCGGCGCTTGATGGTAGTTAAGAGCTCTCTATCGAGCCATATTCTAATGAGTACATTCTTGTTGGTAGTTCGGCTTGTCCACGAAATTTTGAGTATCCTTCTGTACAGCCACATCTCGAATGCACCAATGCGGTCAATAATTGTTTGGTGAAGCGTCCATGTTTCGCAAGAATAGACCATACATAACACTTGGTAAACCTTTCCCACAGATGAATGTTAAGTTGCTTGGCATAAAGTAGCGGCTTGAGATTCAGAAATGCTTTTCTAGCTATTTCTATTCTAGCCTTGATTTCTTCGTCTGGATCCATCGACTGATTGATCCAGCTTCCAAGATATTTAAAGTGCTGAACTCTTTCTATATTCTCGCCATCAAGTGTTATTCTTTCCGGGCCAACATTCATTTTGCTAAAAACCATAAGTTAAGTTTTTTTGACATTGATTTTCAGTCCCCATCTATTACTTTCTTTGTTTATCTTATCTAATATACATTGTAATTCTTTCAATGATTCAGCTAGGAGCACAGTATCATCTGATATCGAATGTTACTATTGGTTTCGCCTCCAATCTTTATTCCTTCACCAGATTGTGTTGCCCCTTTAAATATATTTTCCGTGTAGAGGTTGAAAAGTGTAGGAGACAAAATACAACCCTGTCTCACACCTCTCTTTATAGGTATCTAAGTGATCTCCTCTCCATCTAGTGTTACCGTGGCAGATTGATTCCAGTAGAGAGAAAATAACAAACGTATATCATTATTATCGAGACCTCAGACCTGCGACGGCCAAAAAACCCGGAAAACCATTCACCAATAAACGATGGCCGCGAAAGCCATTGACAATATATAAATATTGCTGTTGGGAAAAAGTTAATTATTTATTAATTAGGACCTTTTTATACTGGGTGGCAACCTCTTCAAGAATCTCAAATGGCACGGGGATCGAATGGCACATCATTTATAAAGTGTTTCATTTCTCTTTATAAACGTGCAAAAAAAAATGTATTCTGCTTCAAAATTGTAAAAAATCTGTTGTTAAATAAATCGAAAAAAATAAGTTAAAAAAATGTTTAATAAATCCAGTGTTCAAATTATGACCCATTTACAATTAACATTTTCCCGAATATTCTAAAGCATTTCCGGGGTTATTTCACTACATGCTACTATTCGATTGCTAAGGTCTTTGAAAGAGGTAGATTTCGTTTTATAAATAACAACCATACAAAAAACTCTAATGGTGTCAATGCTGGCGATCTGGAGGGGCCAATCTAAAGTATGAAAAAAATGTTGATTTAAAAAGTCACGTACATGCGCTGCATAGTGTTGCAGGGTGCTATCCTGTAAAAAAACACGCGAATCTTTGAAATATGTTATTTATCAATTATCTGATATCTGAAATCAATTATTTTCACAACTCAAGGGTAGATAAAATCCTTAAGCAAATTAAGGTAAATTTTCCTTTCCAATTAATAGCTAGAAAAAATGGACCAACACTTACCCTAGCCATTTTATTATTTTTAAAAATTAAAGCTAGTTGAAATAAAAGCAATTCAGATCCTTTAATCCAAGCCAAAGGTCAACGCGTAAAACTTTCTTCGTTCACAAGGACTTGGATAAGATTGTTATAGTTTAAAACAATCCAATATTTATGTACCGTTTGTCAAGATTAAAATTAAAGATTAAAAGATTAAAATTTGCGTCTTAGTTACCAAGTGATATGGGGGCCTTTTTTTTATTCCACACTTCATGCCGGTCGAAGTTGCCTCCATCACACTACAACCTAATTATGTTACTGCACTGGGGGATGATGAAATTACCGCTTTCAACAAGCTTTATTAATTTTTTGGTTTCTAATTAAATTAGTCTTGAGCCGTCCCTGAGTGACAACGCCTGTGAAACCATTAGACCGTCAGCCGAATTCTGAAAACCCCTTTTTTTACCTCGTAACTCTCAGGTCACCATTCAGCAATTAGTATCTTCACAAAGGCCGATAGTAACGGTCGATAATTCCTTTCACAGCGATCAAAGCGATTGATTTTCCCGATATTATTTATGGCGGTCGAATTATTTTAGCGTTTGTTATTTTTTCCAAGTTATCCAGTTTAGAAGGGTGAATTTACGTACAAGGCAAATAATTTGTGGTACAAGTGCATAGTGTATTTTGAAGAAAGAGATATTCAGTGTTAAAGAAAGTTTAAAAACCAGCGACCTACGATTAAACCAGTCCACTGTTATCGAAGTTGATCATAATTTCTTCGTGTGCGGAAAAGGGAATTACAAACCTTTTCCAACAGATTAATAACTAATAATAATAAACTTCTTAAGCTTGTGGAAGATTATTTAGTGAATACTCTAGTCGACATTTTTAACTGCATCTACAAAACAGGAGGAACACCAAAGGAATGGTACAATTGCAACCATTGCCAACTTCCCTTGAGAATACGGAGAAAATAGAATCGATTCCAGGTATAGTCTGCCTTTCGTAAAGGGCGACTAAAAGACTCCCAATCCAAAGTGTTATGCGACTCGTGCTGATGGATGCATGGCGGTAGTGGAGCACCGTCGCTAACGGAGCCTACAGGAAACCGGGCGAAAAGCTGTAGTAGACAGCCTTAGTCCTGTGTAGGGTGCACCTCAGAGCCGGACCACCCCTTGTCCTTGTCATGCGGTCTGCGGATCGGGTCTCCATTGTACAATGATACAAAAACACATAGGCAAGTGTCACCGGAGGCAATAGCCAGACGGACCTAAATAGGGGTGAAGTTTTAAGTGAGTAGTCCTGACACAGTCAGTGGAGTCTCACAGTAGACTTTAAGCTTTCGGACTCATAACCTCTCCATAAAGGATTTTCTTTACCTCTGCAACAACAACAAAAACATTGCCAACTGTTTAGATCTGCAGTATCAAAAATACGCATAGCTTTGATGACAGCCAAACTTCGGAACGAAGACGGCACCTAAGGAAGAAGAATAATAAAATATTCCTAAATATATCAGTTGTGTACCTATATTTGCAACACCAGTAATACAATTATTGCAAGTACTTGTAGCAGTAAATCTAAAAATCATTATTTTTAATATTTGTTTCCGGTTTGAAACCGCTCATCGTTTATAAACCAACAAAATCGCATAAAATCGTGTTCGTTCCCTAAACGCAAACATCTTTTGAAACTGGATAAAGAGAAAACATTAAGTCCCGCAGACAAAAGGATAATAAATAGAAGGACATTAAAAAATCAATGGCGCGAATTGCGACCGGCTTCATTTTGAACGGTTGGAATTATTGGTTATGCCTAGCGTTTCCATACAGCAATTATTTTCCGAATATAATTTATGCATATACTTTTATGAACCCGTGATGGAAAAAGGATTCGAAAATAAATAGTTCAATAAATAAAACCCGTTAAAGGAATAATAAAACGTCGGTGGTATACGGACAAAGTTGTAAAACCAAATGACTAGTCCCTGTTTGTTTAACATCGCTTCACATCCTGAATCCAGAAAACGATTTGACCCCTTAAATAATTGCTTTTATTAACTAACCCTCACGATATCATTCTCGATACGCAGATTATTATTTTAAGCTTCATTTTCGCACAATGTCCAGTGCTACTATTATCTGTCACAGCTTTTACTCTCATTTTAAGCACCGCCAGTTAGATATCCTAAAATTTTCTTCTTCACAATGTTTTGTAATGGAATGACCTTTCTTCAAAACAATGTTGATCTGATCGAGATATATTCGCCGAGGTCGACCTTTACTGACTTGTCCATTCACACTCGCCTCATAAATTTGTTTCGTCAATCTTCCTTCATCCATTCTTTCTACGTGTCCAAACCATCTAAGCATTCCTTTATCTATCTTCGTAACCACATCTTCTTTTACGCCACAGCGTTCTCTTATCTCACTATTCTTTACCTTATCCAACCGAGTCACTTCGGCTACACAATTCGCAAACTACTCAACTTCGCAGCATTAATCCTATTTTCATGCTCTTAATGCCAAACCCAACATTCACTACCATACATAAGCGTAGGAGCCAACACACCTCTATGCACAGCCAGGCATGCCTTTTTGACACTTTCTGGGTGTTCATACAGTTCTACAGTGCCCCATTCATTTGTTTTCCTGCCAACACCCTTCGCTCAATGTTACTGTCATACTTTACATCTCTCGTAAACTTCGAACCCAAGTATACAAACTTATTTACTTGCTCCACTCTTTCTCCTTAATCAGAACTTCACAGTTTGTCATGCTTTTTTCTCTTTAAAAAACATTACTTTCGTTTTGTTTACATTTATTTTCATCCCTTTGATTTTTAGGGAGTTTTGCATAACATTAACCATCGCTTCCATCTCCTCTTCAGATGAAGCTAATATGACTTGATCATCGGTGTAACGAAGGCATTTGACGATCAAATCATTCATTTTCAATCCATATGCACTCTCTTGTACAAGGTAAACAGCCATGACGAAGCCACAAATCCCATTTCTCACACCTTTTTTGATGTTAAACCAGTCCGTGTAAGCTCTATTTTTTCTGACACAAGCAGTGGAATCCTCCTAAAGTGATTTCAGTGCTCGTATTAAACAACCAATCACCCCATACATAGATAATGCCGTCCACAATTCACTCCTCACTACTCTGTCATAGGCCTTTTCCAAGTCTAAAAAAGCGCAATAGATTCTCTGACTACTAGCTAAGAATTTTTGGACTACACCTTGTAATGAAAGACCTAATCCATATATATCCTTCCTCTTCTAAATGCTGCCTGCACATCCCGTATCATCTTAGTTTCATTTGTCACTCTTTTAATAAAAATCCTTGCGGTAGTTCTTACAGTCCTGCTGCGAACTTTTTCCCTTTCAAAGCGGCACAATAACGGCCTTGCACCAGTCGTCTGGTACGCTACCACTCCTCCAACAAAGTTAAAAAGGTGGTACAGCAGACTAGTTACCACGCTTTGTCCAGCATTCAGCATTTCAACTGTTATGCTGTCGTACCCAGCAGCTATACCCAATTTCATACAGTTCAACGCTTCCACAATTTCTGTCGGTCTAATTTCACTTTCATTGCAATTTTCACTCATGTCTCCGAATGGTGCGCTTTCTTCAAAACAATTTCGATCTAAACGAAAAACTTTCGCGTAGGTCGCCTTCTACCGACTTGCCTATTCAAACTCACCTTATAAATCTGTTTTCTTTAATCTTTATTCCATTCTCGCTACGTGTCCATAGCGTTCTCTTATCACACTATTCGTCATTTTACCCACAAGAGTCACTCCAGCTATACTTTTTAGACTTATCTACGCAGCATTGATCTCATTTCATGCTTCTTTTGCCAAACCCAACATTCACTACCATACATAAGTGCCTTTTTTAACACGTTTTGGCTCATAAAGTTAGACAGTGCCCCATTCATTCGTTTCCCTGCCAACACCTTAGGCATATTTTCCGTCTCTCGTAAACTATAAACCCAAGTAAACAAACTCTTTTACTTGTTTCACACTTTTTTTTTCAAATAGCATCTCGCAGTTTGTCATGCTTTCTTCTCTTTCAAAAACCACTACTTTTGTCTTGCGTACATTGACTTTCATCCCTTTTATTTTTAGGGCATCATGGATAATATTTATTTCTTAAGAACTGATAAACCTGAGGAAATCTAGCTATACTTGTTACGATCTATTTACGTGATTCGTGACTTGAATAAAGGACGGCTTACGAGGTCTGTATACAGTAAAATCTGCTACCAGAACATTATAATTTCTAGCTAACAATTAATCACAGCTACATCGTAATCTCGACAAGTAATATGATCAGAAATTCGATAAATTATTCGAGTTTTACACGTCCTTATCCGTACAGAAGATTGATAGAAAGAGACAATATCCTAGTGAACTAGGCTAATATGTAATGGATACCAACGTGACAGGCTGAGTCGTTTTGTATCTGTGTGTCTGCATTAGCGTATAAATTCATAACAGCTAGCTGTCGAATATAGAAGACAATGCAGTGCTTACGTCATTATCGATATGTATATATACAAACAATCTAATGGAGCAGACGTATGTTTGAACATGGAATCTCTAACAAATACGATTAATGTCTCAATTACTAACAGCACTTTAATATCCTTCAGACTTTATATACAGTGTCATATATATTGTTTGTTACACTTGCATCAATAATCGATTATGTAAATAAAATCAAAATGTTGTAACGTGTTATCTCCCTTTTTATGTTATGTGAATTATGGGGTTACCTTATTTGATAGTAACCCGAAAGGCGTTGTTCGGATTTTAGAAAAAAAAATTCAGAGTAATATTTCTTTTGGGCGCCAGTATCTAATTATTACCCTTATTTAATATTAAAAAATATGAAGATAATGATAACGAGAAAATTCTACATCAAAAATTTAAAACTATAAAAGGGAACTTGTAAAGTTTTGCAATATTTAATTATTTTCACCACAGACAATACGTCTCGCTAGGAAGTATAGCGCACTCGTCCCAAGCCCTCAAAAGCTCCTCATCACTGAAAAACTGTCTCACTTTTAGCTTTATTTTTACATGGGAAATAGTGCAAAATCGTAGAGTGCAAGGTCTGGACTGTTAGAAGGGTGCTCATGCAATTTCAGTCCTGTAGTGGTCAAATATTCGGTGCAGGCTTTCGCGCTGCAACCAAGAGTGTTCTCATAATTAAAGAACTAGGTGCCCATTCTTGAATTTAGTCGCAAGTTCTTTAGAGAGTCGATGACTTTAAGCACATCATTTTTTTTTGATGATCGGGATATTCTAATTGCTACGGGTTTATCTTTGTTATGAAATATCCAAACTTTGTTTTAAGACTTGGACGGCACATCATAATAAAACAGCAAAGTCTCGTCACCTGTCACGATGTTGTTCACACACCGAGATTGTCCCTTATCAAACATTTTCAACGTCTCAGAGATATTAAACTTTCGTCACGTGCAAATTATTGTTCAGAATCAAACAAATTGCTGGTGCATTTAGGCCTAAGGTTTCCTTAATCTGGTGGTAAGTCGAGTATTTTTTCCATAGCAGTAACGTTTTTATCCGTAACGTACGTAGTTTCCAGTCTTTATTCTCGCCGGCAAAAAAATGTAACGGTTTGCTTTTTACTGCTATTGACAACATTAATAACAAAACGTCAGTTAACATCTCAAAAAAATTACAGTCCAGGTATTGTTAGAATTTCGCACAATTATGTACTGGGGTTGTTCCAAATCCAAATTCCAAATTTAGTTTTTAAAATATTATAATACCACAGCAACAAAGAGTAAATTGATTTTTATTTTAAAGAAGATACATGCTCATTAAGGCTTGTGTACCCTTATTTTATAAAAATTACTAGCTTTTTTTTTTAATGAAAATAGTCGCAAAAAGGGTAGACCTATCGTGTGGGTCGCGGACGGCTCGCACTGCGACTATTAGAAGGGAAAGGGATTAAAGAAAGGAAATGATTGTGGACTTGCTTTTTGAAAAGTTCCAGGTCATAGTTCTCTGGAAAAACTGATTTTGGAAGCTTGTTCCATTCCGTAGCAGCCCTGTAAAAGAAGGATTGCTGATGAAGATTGGTCCTTGTAGTGTCAAGCTTGAGAGTAAATTTGTGAGACTGATCAGCGTGCCGAGTTCTTCGGCCGAATGTGGCCAATGGTAGTGGTACAAGAGTTTTTATTTCTCTGGAGCATCTGCCATGGAAATATCTGTAGAGTAATGACTGGTCTGCGACTCTTCCTCTATATTCTAAAGGGTAAAGGGTATCTGTGAGAGTTGAGCTGTTTATTAACCTAATGGCCCTTTTTTAAATGGAATCTAGAAGACGAAGAGAATGCCTTGGTGCTGAACCCCAAATGTGCGAGCAATACTCCAGTAGAGGTCGGATTTGAGCCTCGTACGTCGTCAACAGTTGATCAGGAGTAAAAGACTTTCTAGCTTTCCACAGAAAACCTAGCCTCTGGCTTGCCGACTTTGCGATGTTAGCAACGTGGTCATGCCAAGACATATTATTGGACACCGTGACTCCTAGAATCGAGATGGAGGGACTTGATTTAAGGGTATTTCCGGACATTGTGATGGAGTTATTTGAGGAATTTACTTTCTTGAAAACGCGGTGCTTTGTGTTTTCTGGGCGTTGAACTGAATAAGATTGTTGATTCCTCACTCGACGATTGCTTCAAGATCTCTTTTGTTCGAATTAACCTGTTCCTGCCTGAGTCTATTATTTATTATTTGGGAAGTTAATATAAGTATTTTAGCATGCGACATATAATTGCCCATAGGAGATGCATTTGGTTTCTAATTTTAATTCTAACACTTTTGAATGCAACCGTCTAAATAAAAGTAACTTTAAATCATTTCCAAAACAAAACATAATAATTGAATATAGCATTTACTACGAAATTAACTCACCTTTATTTTTTAAACAAATCATATCATCACTTCTCAGATGAAATTAAATCAATTTAAACCCTTGATTAAATAAGCATAAATAATACTATGCACCTTAATCAACCGGTCACAGTAGCACCTTTTTTCCGCACTAACGTTTATTTTCACTACCTACATTAGTACTGTTGGTCGAGATTGACGCTTATTGACGTTTATTGTTAAAATCATAAGTAACTGATATTTAAAAACAAATGAGTGAAAAAAGTAGTAGATGTAAGTGAAAAAATATCATACATACATACATATAGTCACGCCTTTTTCCCGTAGGGGTAGGCAGAGACCACTTCCGCTACGGTTCCTACGCACTTCTTTTGCTTCCTCTACTTTTATAAGGGCTCTCATGCATGCTCGTCGGTTGTTGGTACTCTTAACCTGGCCTTTCTTCAAAACAATGTTGATCTGATCGAGATATGTTCGCCGAGGTCGACCTCTACCGACTTTTCCATTCACACTCGCCGTATAAATTTGTATCGTCAATCTTCCTTCATCCATCCTTTCTACTTGTCCAAACCATCTTTATCCAAACCTTCCTTTATCCTTTTCTGTAACCACATCTTCTTTTACACTACATCGTTCTCTTATTTCACTATTTTTTACTTTATTCAACCGAGTCACTCCGGCTAAACTTCTCAAACTACTCATCTCCGCAGCATTAATCCTATTTTGATGATTCTTCTGCCAAACCCAACATTTATTACCATACATAAGTGTAGGAACCAACACACCTCTATGCACAGCCAGACGTGTCATAAACAAAGTTGTTTGTCAGATATCCCTGAAAAATCCAAAGAAATAAAAAGTTTTTAAAATAATGTGATTTTTAATCGTTCAAATTTATTGAAATACTACCTTTTATATGTTTTCCCAATGTGAAATTATTTTTAATCCTTTTGTGTTTTCAATTTTTTTTATTTAAACCTTACAAAACGCTTGTAATTTTTCGTTTCGTTCCTGACATCGGAATGCTTTAGGAAGGCCCCTTCCACAAACTTGAGCCTCTTGCAGAAAAGCGCTGGGCATTCGCAAAGCAAATGTTCTGCAGTTTCAGCAAAGTTCTCGCAGTAGCGGCAACTATCACTTTGCCCATATTTTTCAGGTGATACCTCAGAGGCAGTGTCCAGTCCAGTGTCCCGTCACCAGTTTCAAGTCTTTCTTATCCAACTCGAGAAGCTGGGCGAAAAGCTTACTAGCCTTTTCGCTCGTCTTTGTCCTGGCACTTTGTGCCAGTGAGATTTAATTTCATCTGAAATTTTGTTACAATTAATGGCTAATAATCACAAATTATAGAGATTTTACATCATTGAAATTGTAGCAGACAATGTGAACCTGACTGTATGATGACGGAAGTCGAAAGCGCTTTGCAATTTTAATCAATTATGCAATTTATACATATCCAATGTTCTTCATTATTTAATTATTAAAAGTATACTCGGCAACCCCAAATTTTTCACTAAAGATCTTTACTTTTTAACAAATATCACAGTACAGTCTCATAAGGTTATTGTAGGTTAGTAAGGGTTCTGTCACCCCCTGTGTTCACAATTAAACGCGGTAATTTTTAAAACTTTACATTGTTATGGGTCTCCCTGTATGTACATTTTTCTAAATTTCCCTCATTTATTGTCCATAGGACTCGGTGGGTAGTCACCGAAGTTTATATCTCACAATGAAGTTTCGATTTCTAAATCGGAAAATCGCAATTTATCCAATTCCGAAGCCCCGAGCTACAAAATCTCGTTTTATCTATGCCTTTGAACGCACACCCAAAGGAAAGATTCTTTTTATATAAATTTGTGGAGATGACTCAATCACTGTCTACTCTTTTTGTGGCGGCCAAGTTTTACCGCTTCCAATCACTCTAAAATCACATCTATCTATATCTATATTTTCAAAGTCAGGACCGGTATCTTATCTTTTGCGTACAAATTAACTTGTCTTACCCGTTTTATATACGGTACCAACCTAAAAGCCCCTAATTAAATATCAGAATGGATGTAGTAAACAAATGAAAAAATTGGAATAATAAATTATAGTTTAAAAAAAAATAAAAAACACGCTTTAAGAATTAATCAAACTAAAAAGTAAAAAATAATTTTTAACGTAAGAATAAAATTACTGACGAGAAAATAATTGTCGATACCTAGAATAAAAGCATCAATGCCTGAGGTCACTATCCGCCATCGCACTGTCAGGAAAATCCTACGAAATCTTGACTCTAATAAGGCAATAGGACCAGATGGAATTCCGACAATTGTCCTGAAGACCTGTGCTCAAGAGCTCACCCCAGTTCTCTGTAGACTCTTCAAGGTATCATACAGCAAAGGAGTATTTCCGTCCATGTGGAAAAACGCTAAAGTCCAACCGATTCCGAAAAAAGGAAAAAAGACTATTCCTGCAAATTATCGCCCTATTGCATTGCTCTCAGTCATATCCAAAGTTATGGAAAAAGCGATTAACACAGAACTTATCAAATATCTAGAGAAATTTGAGATAATCCATGACAGACAATATGGATTTCGACAACTTCGGTCTACTGGAGATTTGCTGGCTTATGTCACTCAGCTCTGGACAAACACTATTAAAAAGTTTGGTGAATACCGTGCAATAGCCTTGGATATATCTAAAGCCTTTGACCGCGTTTGGCACCAGGCATTGTTAAGTAAATTATCTGCCTACGGTCTCCCAACCAAACTGCGCCAATGGCTCTTGAGCTTCATGCAAGATCGCTCCTTACATGTGGCAGTTGACGGTATTTCTTCTGATGCGTTTAAAACTAATACCGGGGTCCGCCAGGGTTTCATCCTGTCCCCCACCTTATTTCTTTTACACATCAACGACCTTTTGAAAACCACCACGAACCCCATTAACAGTTTCGCAGACGATAGCACACTTGTCTCAACTTTCACATCCTATCGATCACTTTCGGTGAATGATACAAATAGACTCAGGCAGGAACAGGTTGATTCCATCAATAGAGATCTTAAAGCAATTGTCGAGTGGGGAACCAACAATCTTGTTCAGTTTAACGCCCAAAAAACACAAAGTGCCACGTTTTCCAAGAAAGTGAATTCCTCAAATCATCCCATCACAATGTCCGGAAATACCCTTGAACCAGGTCCCTCCATCTCGATTTTGGGAGTCACGGTGTCCAATAATATGTCTTGGCATGACCATGTTGCTAACATCGCAAAGTCTGTGGAAAGCTAGAAAGTTTTTTACTCCTGATCAACTGTTGACGACGTACAAGGCTCAAATCCGACCTCTACTGGAGTATTGCTCGCACATTTTGGGTTCAGCACCAAGGCATTCTCTTCGTCTTCTAGATTCCATTCAGAAAAGAGCCATTCGCTTGATAAACAGCTCAACTTTCACAGATACCCTTCACCCTCTAGAACATAGAAGAAGAGTTGCAGACCAGTCATTGCTCTACAGATATTTTCATGGCAGATGCTCCAGAGAAATAAAAACTCTTGTACCACCATTGGCCACATTCGGCCGAAGAACTCGGCACGCTGATTAGTTTTACCCATTTACTCTCAAGATTGACACTACAAGGACCAATCTTCACCAAGAATCCTTTTTTTACAGGGCTGCTACGGAATGGAATAAGCTTCCAAAATCAGTTTTTCCAGAGAACTATGACCTGTAACTTTTTAAAAAGCGTGTCCACAATCATTTCCTTTCTATAATCCCTTCCCCTTCTAATAGTCGCAGTGCGGGCCGTCCGCGGCCCACACGATAGGTCTACCCTTTTTGCGACTATTTTCATAAAAAAAAAACGCTGCATGAATCCTATTTTTATGCTTTTTCTGTCAAACCCAACATTCACTACCATACATAAGTGTAGGAACCAACACTCCTCTATGCACAGCCAGACGTGCTTTTTTGACACTTTCTGGCTTTTCATAAAGCTATGCAGTGCACTGATGATAATTAAAGGGTGACTTTTATACTTTTTATACTTTTAGTTAGTATGTTAGAATTAAAAAAGGTATTTATTGGTCGCTGACCAAATTGTAGCATTATTTAAATAAATTTTTTTTTTGGTTTAATATCTTTTTTAATAAAATATATTTAATTAAAAAACGAAAAAGTTCTTCTTTCGAAGACTAAAATTTCTTCTCTGGCAAGGAGAATTTAAAAGATGGCATCACGAACATTGAATGACGTTCGCTACTGATTTATTACTCCCTTTGAAAGTAAATATACTTAAATAAAATTGCATTTTCTTTTGATGGAAGTTTCATACCAATGTGGTTGGATATGATGCACGGGCTATTTAATAAACTCAACGAAAGATACACGACAAAACTTGGTTCATTTTTCTTATGCGATTCGCGAAGCTTTACTTATTTTAAGGGGTAGTCAAATTCAACGTTAAATATTTTTTTATAATAATTATAATTTTTTTTTTAAAAATCCATTTTAAAAACTAACTATAATTAACAGGAAATGTCGCTGTATATAATTTACTACAATTAATTAAGTTTAAAGAACGGAGGACAGAGACTATGGAGACAAATTCACAAACTAATACTACACATTTGGGAGCAAGAAGAGATGCCAAAGGACTGAAAACTAGGAACCATCCTCCCAATACACAAAAAATGTGATAAGACCAACTGTAGAAACTATAGAGGAATAACACTACTTAGTGTCCCATACAAAATATTATCAGTGGTGATCCATAATCAAATGACACCCTACTCAGAGGAAATACTAAGCGAATACCAATGTGGATTCAGAAAGAATAGATCAACCACAGACCACATGTGTACGTTAAAACAAATACAGGAAAAATGCTATGAATATAACATAGATATGCATTATCTCTTTATAGATTTTAAACAGGCATTCGATAAAGTACACAGGAAGAAAATGCTACAAAGTTTAACCCTCCTAGGAATACCCCTAACATTTTTAAAAGTGTGGAAGTTACCATGACCGAATCGACAGCAGCTATAAGAGTACAACAACAGTTCAGCGAAGAATTTAAAGTAAAAGTCGGGGTAAGACAAGGAGACGCTCTCTCGGCAGTGCTCACAACCTAGTGCTGGAAGCAGCTATAAAAAGAATCGATAGAACTGGAAGCATCGTAAATAAAACTATACAAAAACTTGGGTGTGCGGACGACATTACAATAATTGCACGTGACCACGCCTTACTGAATCAAATCGCCATAGAGCTTAAGCCACAAGTAAACAAAGGAGGCCTGCAAGTGAACAAAGACAAGACGAAATATATGTACTGCTGCAGGAATCCCCCAATACAACTACCAAATATTAATGTAAACGGCGGTCTGATCGAAAGCGTCAAGACTTTTAATTTCCTTGGCACGAAAATTACCAATAATGTTAACGTCCAAGTCGAAATAAGAGCAAGAATCCTAAAAAGAAATAAATGCTATTATGCCTATCTAAAACTAATAAGGAGCAGTATAATCAACAGAAAATCTAATATCACAATTTATAAAACACTTTTAAGACCAGTTGTAACCCATGGATGTGAAACATGGACACTAACAAACAACGATGAAAATCAATTGAGAATATTTGAAAGAAAGATCCTTAGAAGAATATACGGCCCAATACATAAAAAAGGTATGTGGAGAATAAGAATGAATCACGAAATTGATGCACTTATAGAAGGAGAGGATATAGCAAGATACATAAAAAATTAAAGGACAAGATGGTTAGGACATGTATACAGGGTGGGGAAAGAGAGAATTGTGAAAAAAATCCTCGAATGGAAACCTCAAAACACAAGATCAAAAGGGCGACCCAAGAAAAGGTGGATAGACGATGTGGAGGAAGACCTAAAAACTCTGAGAATAGAAAACTGGATGAGAACAAGATGGAGGAACATAGTTGAGCAAGCCAAAACCCACCAAGGGTTATGAGCCAGAAGAAGAAAGAAGAATTAAGTTTAAAAATTAATTAGATGTACTACGTAATTTGACCTTACACACATCCTTAAATTTCACCGCTTATTTTACGAAAATATGTATAGTTTTTTCTTTTTAGAAATTTTTGTTTAATTTTGTTGTGTTAGCAAATATTTAGGCTATCCTTCCAACGTATATAAGTAGATTTTAAACGTTCTCGTCAATCAAAAGGTTGTTGTTTATTTTGTTTCTTTTTTACATTATCCATTTCTTTTCCATCACTAACAATCCAATCCACAATATTGCCGATGACAGTAAATCCCTTAAACCAAAAGTCGGTTTTGTCACGAACAACTTTTTTATCCGCACTTTTTTAAACATATCTCAATGGAAAACCATTAAATTATGTTATATGTTTCCAAAACACAATCACATCTACTTACACACAAAAAAAGTCTTTATTCGCTCCGTGTGTGATTGCAGCGCAGGACCGGATTTAAGGGAGGGCAACCGGGGCGGCAGCCCCGGGGCCTCCACAAAAGAGGGGCCCCCACAATAGAGACGTCGGAATTTTTTTTATTTCCGACTAGTAAACACTAGTAAAAAAAATATATCTTTTCCTTTGATATTTTTTTTCGCTGTTTTACCTTTATCTACAGTACTTTGTACAAACATGATTATATTATTTTCGAAAATTAACAGTAATATCATTGTTCTATCTTTGTTTACCTCAGTCAGGCAATCAGTAAAATTTCAAAATCTCAAATGGTCCTCATGAGCACTAGCAATTCACTACTGGTCTTGAGAAAGTATCCCACTGGCTCAATGGCTGAGTGGGATGGTACTTGCCCGCAGCCTCGGAGATTAGATATTCGATTCCCTGCCTCGACAAGAAATGTGAGGTTGAATCCGCTCGATTACGGGAAAGCACAAGATGCAAATCTATCACCCAAGGAGAAATACAAAGTGTCCGCCTTCATCCCAGTGGTTGACCAGCTATGTGTTTCTCTTACTGAAAGATTGCATGGCTATGAAGCTGTACGTTCGAGATTTGGATTTCTTAATCACATCGAGAAGATGGATGCTGAAAATTTGCACGCTGCAGCAGAGGCATTGGTGAAAGTTTATGTGGATGATTTAGAACCTAGTCTTGGTAATGAGTTGGTTCAATTTGTGTCTTTGATCGAGTCATACAAACAAAACTATGAGAAAGGCCAATCTCCGGAACTATTTTACTACAAAATTCTCGAAGATCAAAATTTCAGAGCTACATTCCCAAACCTTGAAATTGCATTAAGAATGTATTTGGTCTTGATGGTATCAAATTGCACTGGAGAGCGCTCATTTTCAAAAATGAAAATTATCAAAAATAGGCTTCGAACCACGATGGGACAGAACCGGTTATCAAACTTTTCTCTCGTGAGCATTGAAAGCGATTTACTTCGGGAACTGGATTTTAGCGAAATCATTAATGATTTTTCGGCGAAAAAAGCTCGAAAGGTTCCGTTCGTAACACTAAAATTTAATTTTAAATAATTCTTGTTTCCAATTATATTTATGTATGTTTGTTGAATATCAGAAGAATCTACCTGCGTTTCACAATAAAATATTTATTGAAAAACTCAACTGAAAAAATTGTTCATTTTATTCGGAAAATAATTTGGGGCCGGGGGCCTCCACTCCTTTGTTGCCCCAGGGCCTCTAGACCTCTAAATCCGGCCCTGTTGCAGCGCCATGGTATTATTAAATTAAAGGACGCAGACACAGGTTTTTTAATATATAAATGAATGGGGGTTTGCAATAAAAATTAATTTAATTTATTTTCTGCGTCTCAAAAAAACATATATATATATATATATATATATATATATATATATATATATATATATATATATATAAATATTTTTATTTTTTTATTTCAGTTAGTTTGGGTAAATAAAAAAAGAGTGTGGAGGTCCTTGAACTGATCTCTCCATTCCCTCAAAATTAATTCAATCGAGAAATCAAGAATTCACAAAACCCTGAGTAAGAGTTATTAGTTTTTGAACAGTAACACAAATTTTATTTGACGCCTAACGTCAATTCGTTATAATTAATGTAGAATGTTCCTTTTCTATTGAATTGCCATTTAATGAAGAGCGTCAAAATAGAGAAATATATGTGTGGATGTCGCTGTTGATGCAAGTGAGCCTTATACGAGCCGACAAATTGCTCAAAAAACACCGGCACACAAAAAAAAGTTGTCAGTACTTTTGACCAGACCTACTTTTTATATTTTAAGACGCCTTGAATTCGAATCCGGAGCCCGTTTTGCTCCATCGGGCTCGAGTAAATATACTTCCCATTCAAAGATAGTCATTTTTTCTTTTAAAACGTAAACATGTTTAGGGTTGGTGGTTTTCATCTCTGATGCCTATAGCTATAACTTAAATTACCATCTTGACGTTATTCTTGATTCATTGCCACAAGCCAAAACTTTGTCAGAACTAATTAACGCTAGTCTCTATAGATAATCCTCTCCGAAAAGTGCAATAAATAATTGCAAGAAAGTTTTCTTTGCTCAATTTGACTCGTCAACTTGACGTGCTTTAAAGACAGTTAAAATTAATAGCGTAATATTGATCCAATATGCTTCTATTTGCAAAACGAAAAGTAACCCACGTATTGATCGCAAATTATTTCTCTCTTAAAGATATCATCTTTTCATAAATTTGATATTTTAATTAATATAAATTATACATTATGTCATAAGAGAAAAATTTGAAAGAAGCCTCATCATAGAGGCATAAGACTCTTACCGATACTCTTTAAAGTGTAAAAAGAATATAAACATAAAAAGATTAAAAAGAATGGAAAATAATTTCCATACATCAGTTTAAATTTCGTGAAAAACATGTTACAGTTACATGGACTTGTAAACAAAATAAATAGTGACTTCGAAGCCAAAAGATACTGTTAAGCGGCATTTCAGGACATCTTGCAAGCTTTTGACAAGCTATGGCATACAAGTCTTCACTATAAAATGAAACTTAATCTTCCGTACCAACATTATCTTCTACTACAATTATATCTCGATAACAGGCATTTCATTGTAAAACAAAACAATAAATACTCCAGTATTCACCCTATTAAGGCAGGCGTCCCTCAAGGAAGCTTCGTAGGTCCTTGATTCACACTGCAGACCTCTCTTCTACCAAAGAAAATCTTGGGGCAACTTACGCAGATGAAGCAGCAATCTTGGCATCTCACACTAAACTCAAAACAATGTCAAACAACGGGCAGACTAACCTCACAAAATACAACACTGGAAAATTATGGCAAATAAAACCATATTTGCACATATAACTTTCTCTACTGGAAGAAAAATTTATCCGCTTGTAAGAGTCAACTCAGCAAAATGTACTGGATTAAACGGCGCAAATCCCAGTTATCATTGGAAAACAAGATCTTGCTATACAAAGCTATTCTTAAAACCGTGTGGACTTGAAATTCAACTTTGGGGCACTGCAAGCAACAACAATATAGAAATCCTACAAAGATTCCTGTATCGAGTTTTGTTTTTGTTACTTAAAATTTTTCTGCGTTTTGGTCAATAAACGTTATTTTTGCAGTTTTTACCTGAATTTTTCATTTCCGATAATCAAACCTGTCTTAAACTTTATGAAGATTTCCTAAATATTAATAAAAAAAAAGGTAAAAAAAAATTATAACATTCTAATTATGCGACAATTTTTTGAGTATATTATGAAATACGAAATATTCGTCAACTATAAACTTAAATTTTATTTTACGTTATAATAATATTTTTTTAAGTGTTATTTTTTTATAAAAAAAAAATGTAAGTAAAAGTCTTATAGTTTTTATGATGCTCACCCTACGGAAAAAGTTATTTAAAGAAAACTGCGAATATTTCTGTTGTCTCCTCATGAAATGTACCACATAAATTATTTATTTTTAAAGTTGAAAACGACAAGACAACATAATCTTAAAGGTAAAATGCATCATTTTCATTGTCCCCACTTTGGAATAACTGAAACCAATTATACAGGGTGTTCCAACGAAAACTTGCCTCCCCCCCCCAGAAACTGAGAAACCAAGAGTTTCTTCAAAATTTAAAAAAACATGTCATATTTTCATAAAAAATTCATACCCAAATATACAACCCTCAGCAGCCCCGCATAAACCACCAATTTGTTTTAAATAACCAGCATTATAATTTTTTTACACAACATTATGTCACGTGCCTATTTTTTTCCATCTACCGTTTCATTATTAATTGTGTCTCTGATAGTCTGGTGCTTGTAAATAGTTTTGCATACCGTATTTTGTTCGTTGTAAATAGTGTTGCATACCTAGTAGAGATGGGATTTAATTATTAATGGCTGTGACATTTTTGTTAATTGGAGTGGGAGTCTTTGTATTGGATTTCGCCTTGATTTTTGGCCTCGATTGTCGTGTGTTGTCAGCTATATTATTGTTTGGTTTGCTTTTCTGTGTGTATGGGCTGGCTATCAACACGGACGAGCGCGACTATGAGTTGGGGACATAGATTTGCAAAGGTTGGCTGACGCGTGTCCCGTGTCATTTTCTGATATCCGGCCTGGGAGTGAGTAGTTGAAGAGAGTCGCTTGGTGTCAGTCGTGGAAGTCGGGTGAGAGTTTTTGGAACGATTTGATATTAACACGTGAGCAGAACTTCTACGGTTTTTTCTTTCATATCTGGCTGTATTTGGGCCATCTTAATTGGATTTTGAAGAATCACCATTTAATTTTTAACTTGACCATTCTGTCGTGCCTTTGTGGTGGATATTTTGGTTATTGGGGTCGAGTTAAAATGACCGCGTGCGGGATTTGATGGAGGGAAGCCATTGTTAAGTACCAGGTGCAGTTCCATAATTCAAACCGGCCAGAAGTAGGCCACAGGATTCGTGAATTCGTGTATCCAAAGGTTACAAGTGATTTATTTTAGTATATTTAAACGACGTGACTTATTTTTGACACCACGATTAAGTTTTGTTTTAATTTATTAATATGGTACGCTGTTGAAAACTATTTATTGCATTGGATAATATGCCGAGTCTGAACTTTGATTAAAGTAATATTCTCAATAGTTCTTTGTGTCCAAGTAAAAACGCTTATTCATACTTATTTGTAAATATCCTACAACATTGCTATTTTGAAGGACAGCTATCGTAAAAAGAATTATTTTTAAAATAAGCTCGATTGTTTTACCAGTGCAAATCTTTAAAACAACTACTTGGTGTTTCTGTTTCTTGGATCATCGATGTAACAGTGGCGTCTCAATGAAGTTTTCAATTGGTTACATAGTATTGCGTTTAATTTCATCAACTTATCAGTTATTATGTGCTTGATCTAAGTGTTTTCAATAGTTTAAAAGTAACAAATTATTTTCATTAAATTTGTACCTGCTCCAAGTTGAATCTGAATTTATACATTACTGAATATACTTTATGTAGTTATTGTGAGGGTTTCAAATTATTATTTTTGTTGCAAGTCCATTTATTTTGTATTTTTTTTGTTAATATTTTGCTATCAGGAATTCTATATAAAACCAATTATTTTTGAAATTTTAAATATTGTGAACATTTTTTTTGTTGTTTTTAATTCTCTTTTGTACATTATTAGGTTTTTATTACTGTCTGAAAGATTGTTATAATTAATTTAAATATTATTTTAAGAAAAGTGTATTGAATTCGTTTAATCCACTTTACGAAAATACAGAATTTGTTGTAAAAAATCAGAAAATCATTTTTACTTAATTAATATATTGCAGGAATTGTAAATATAGTTTTATTTATCTAGTTCACCATAATTGTTTGTTGTTTATCGTGTGGCTCTGCTAGTGCCTACTAGACCTAGGGGTTTCCGGCTTGTACCGCCTAAGTCGGAGGCGCGGCTCACTTTTATATTTTTTTTTCTACCCTCTACGCCTGAGTTTGGGCATAATTTGCCAGTAGAGAGACCACTGGCAGAGTACTCTTTAGAGAACGAAAAAGACGTGGCAATTAACTAATTTATTTATTAAATATCAGTAATAAAACAAAAACCTAACATTTCAACAAATTAGCAAATTAAATGTTTGAATAGACCTCCGCTGACTTCCATACAATGATATAATCTATTTTCAGACTTTTCCAACATTTACAAATACCTCCGGTGTCAGTAATCGGCATTATGTCACAGTTCTCTTTCGCAACTCTGCAAGATCTGCAGGCGGAGTAACGAATATTTTTGATTTAAGGTGTCCCCACAAAAATAAATCTAATTGCAAGAGATCCGGTGATCTGGCCGACCACTCTATTGGGCCAATTCTGCTAACCCAAAGGCCTGAAAAATGTTGGTCTATAATAATGTAGGGATGCTCCGTTCTGTTGGAAAATTAGTTCGTCCTTTAAAAGATTATTATCTTGTTTCAATGTATCAGTTATCATTGGGTAAATAACGTCTGCTAATAAATTCAAATAAATTGTTCTATTGAGATTTCCGTCAATAAATAATGGTCCAATAATTTTATTTCCTAAAATGCCAACCCAAACATTTAATTTCTTTGGTGTTTGTGTATGTTTTCGTACGAATAAATGAGGATTACTCACACTCCAATAACGACAGTTATGTCTATTAACTTTACCATTTAATACTAAGTCTGGACGAGGTACTCGCCGAAGTTTACTGAGGCGAATGTTATCATCCACATTCTCGTGTCTACTAGCGAGAAACTCAGTTATACGTTGGTCTTCAACATGGATGTCGTTGAAGTAGCTGCTGCTTCAGCTCTCTACGCATATACATATTACAACTTATTAAATTGTTACTACACAAAAAAAATACTAAAGCCTTTGACTCTGGTACAAAAAAACGACACGGAAGTGAGCGCCTGCAGAACGAGGCAAAGTGAGTAGACCCACTACACTCTCGTTCTCGGCCCACTGCAGATACTCGTAACTTTAGCGAGAGTGTAGAGGTAGCATAAAATAAAGGCACACTCGTAGGAAAAACACGTATTGTACAATCGATGTGGGTTGTTATTTATTAATTCATTAAATTGTTTACAAAATTGAAGCCGAAAATCAGAATCATATGTGAGTTTACAATTCGATAAACCAGATGCTCAACAAGGTTGTCCTATAGAATGTCGATTAATCTCTTGTATTGTAAATGACCCTTTACAGCCACTTCAATTGCTTTATTTCGTACTGGACGTTCTACTTCGTGCTTTTTGTTTTTAACCTCGCCTTTTAGCCGTAGCCTTAGCACAATGATAATTTCCGCAGTATAGCTTAACGATTTCTATTCTTTTCTCAGTAGAATATACTATTTGCGTAAGCGTTGACAATAATCTGTCTAATTAATCAGTCGTTGACAATTTTCAAATCAAATATAACTTGATATTGGCACTCATGAAGCTAATTAGCATTTAAAAGCATACATTAGCAAACAGTGATATTTTTACAAAATCAATGTACTTTCAATCCATTGGCGGAGTGATAAAGATTTGCAGGTAGATTGTATCATTGTATGGTGGTCAATGGAGGTTATTTCGAACATTTAATTCGTTAATTTGGTGAAATCTTAAATTTTATGTTGTTACTGTTATTATTTCATAAATTAAAAAAAAATACAATTCGACAAATAATCACGCAACTTAGAACTGATCAGATTTTCAGTTAAATCGGTTGAAAAACTGAAAAAAATGGTAAACTACCTGAATTTTGCAATTTATATATTATACTATTTTTAATACAGAATTTTAAGATCTTTTGAACAATGTTTTCTCAAACCTGGTAAGGACCAAAGTCTCCCAAAAGCTACCATCCTATTTCCCTTCTTTGCCACCTCTACAAGCTTTACGAAAGACTTATCCTGCACAGAATCGAAGAGGACGTTGATTCTGGGTTGATACCACATTAAGCCGGCTTCAGACCCGGAAAGTCTTGTACTGGCCAAATCTTGGCACTGGCGGAGCATATTGAAGAGGGGTTTAAGAGTAAGCTTATCACGGGGCTAGCACTTGTTGACCTGAGCTCAGCGTACGACATAGTAAATCAACAAAAATTACTGTATAAGGTCTACGATACCTTGAAAGACTTCCTCCTTGTCAAAATAATAGTGTCACTGCTTCAGAATAGACTTTTCTTCGTGTCGATGGAAGGCAAGAAGAGCCACTGGCGAAATCAAAAGAACGGACTGGCCCAGGGTAGTGTCCTAGCGCCGGTCCTCTTTAACTTGGTCACCAACACCCTAGAATACCCAAACCTTCGTATAAGCAGACGATCTGGCGATAACAGCGAGAGGAGAGGGGTTCGGAAATGTCGAGACGAAGTTGGGTAACGCCTTGACCACTATGTCGACCTACTATCAAAGCAACTCCTTAAAACCCAATCCCAGCAAAACCCAAGTCTGTGCCTACCATCTTAATTCGCGCCAAGCAAACCGAGAGCTTAGGGTTAGGTTCATTCCTAAAGCACACTGATGGGCCCACCTATCTGGGGATCGTATTGGACAGAACACTGACCTACAGATACCACTGCGAGAAAACACGCATAAAAGTAAAGGCGAGAAATGGCCTGATAAGAAAGCTTACCAACAAAAAATGGGGAGCCAAACCAACCGTAGTCAGAACATCAGCACAGGCCCTTTGTTTCTCTTTGTTTCTCTGTGGCCGAATATGCCCACCCAGTGTGGTCTAGATCGGCTCACACAAAAAAGGTCAACATTAGCCTAAATGAAACATGCAGGATAGCCACGGGCTGCATAAAGCCAACCCCATTGGATAAGCTCTACAAGGCCGCTGGTTTTAAAAACCCTGATTTACGAAGAGCGGCCCACGAACACACCGAGAAACTCAAAAATACTTTCGATGACCGCCATTCACTTTTCGGCCGAGAGTGCGGCCTAAGCAGACTAAAATCAAGGCACAGTTTCCTCAGTAGCGCGCTGGATGTGCCCCCCTCCCATCAAGAGAGGATCCAACCAACGAGGCACCCAAGGATTGGAAGACCTGGAGAACGCTGAACCGCATTAGAACTTGGGTTGCCCTGGTAAAATCCAACCTGATTAAATGGGGTCTGCTAAACGAAGACGACGACAAGTGCGACTGCGGTGCTATCCAGGTCATGGAACACCTCCTCCAATGCCCTGCATGCCCTCATAGATGTACCCTTGAGGACCTATGGCTCCACACACGAGAAGCATTGGACGTGGCCCGATATTGGGCCGAGAGACTATAGATTCCCGGACACGAAAAAGTAAGTCTGGTAAAAGATGACTATTTTTAAACCAGGTTCCCTTTGCAAAAACATCAAAGGTCAGTTTTTTGTGGTTTCGAAAACCGTCTCAGAAAAATAATAATGGGAAGACATATCACAATAACTGGTCGGTATGTTCTTAACATTTTGTCCTGCAGTAAGGTCGTCGCAGTCTTAAATCTTAATTTTTTGTAAATTCATAAGCTTCATGTGTAGTTTTTGGCAAACACTGCTCAGTTATAATAAAATAAGACATAATTTAGACAATATCTGCATTCTTTACTGCGCCTACACTAATAAAATATTCTATCGACCTTAACGACACGTAAAAACCTGTCTCATGGCCGGGTATAGATCAAATCGTTTTAAATTCCCTAATATTTTATCAATAATTAATAACGGGATATTTCCGCAAAAAGATTTTTGCGTTTTGTTCAAGCTGAGTTTTTTATTTTGCTAGAACAAACTTGACGCGGCGCTCATGTGTTTTTAATTTTAATACCAATACTTTTTATTTTTTTTTTTTTAATTTTTTCATTTACTTATTCATGGCCGGGTATAAATCAAATCGTTCTAAATTTTACAATATTTTATCAATAATTAACCCATTTCCCGCCAAGCACAGAAATAACAAAGTAATGTAAAAAAAATTATTAAATAAACTTATAAGACCTAAAATATTACAAAAAAATTATATAACACTTTGACATTGACAGGCAGTGTCAAATAAAATGGTGCGTTTTCGAACCTTTAGCGGAAATAAGCTTTAACTTAATATAATTCATGATTCTATTTTTATGGAAATTTTCGAAGCATTGACAAATAAAAACTGTATGATTAGACCACTGTCTGCACCTCCTTCTTACACTTTCTGCGTGTTTTATAACTGTATAACCAACGTTATCTTTGCATCATTTGGTAAGCATTTGGAAAACAACCCTCAACGATACCTAGAATAAACGCATCAGTGCCTGAGGTCACTATCCGCCATCGCACTATCAGGAAAATCCTACGAAATCTTGACTCTAATAAGGCAGTAGGACCAGATGGAATTCCGACAATTGTCCTGAAGACCTGTGCTCAAGAGCTCACCCCAGTTCTCTGTAGACTCTTCAAGTTATCATACAGCAAAGGAGTATTTACGTCCATGTGGAAAAACGCTAAAGTCCAACCGATTCCGAAAAAAGGAAAGAAGACCATTCCTGCAAATTATCGCCCTATTGCATTGCTCTCAGTCATATCCAAAGTTATGGAAAAAGCGATTAACACAGAACTTATCAAATATCTAGAGAAATTTGAGATAATCCATGACAGACAATATGGATTTCGACAACTTTGGTCTACTGGAGATTTGCTGGCTTATGTCACTCAGCTCTGGACAAACACTATTGAAAAGTTTGGTGAATCCCGTGCAATAGCCTTGGATAGATCTAAAGCCTTTGACCGCGTTTGGCACCAGGCATTGTTAAGTAAATTATCTGCCTACGGTCTCCCAACCAAACTGCGCCAATGGCTCTTGAGTTTTATGCAAGATCGCTCCTTACATGTGGCAGTTGACGGTATTTCTTCTGATGCGTTTAAAACTAATGCCGGGGTCCCCCAGGGTTCCATCCTCTCCCCCACATTATTTCTTTTACACATCAACGACCTCTTGAAAACCACCACGAACCCCATTTACAGTTTCGCAGACGATAGCACACTTGTCTCAACTTTCACATCCTATCGATCACTTTCGGTGAATGATACAAATAGACTCAGGCAGGAACAGGTTGATTCCATCAATAGAGATCTTAAAGCAATCGTCGAGTGGGGAACCAACAATCTTGTTCAGTTTAACGCCCAAAAAACACAAAGTGCCACGTTTTCCAAAAAACTGAAATTCTCAAATCATCCCATCACAATGTCCGGAAATAACCTTGAACCAGGTCCCTCCATCTCGATTTTAGGAGTCACGGTGTCCAATAATATGTCTTGGCATAACCATGTTGCTAACATAGAAGAAGAGTTGCAGACCAGTCATTGCTTTATAGATATTTCCATGGCAGATGCTCCAGAGAAATAAAAACTCTTGTACCACCATTGGCCACATTCGGCCGAAGAACTCGGCACGCTGATCAGTCTCACCCATTTACTCTCAAGATTGACACTACAAGGACCAATCTTCATCAAGAATCCTTCTTTTACAGGGCTGCTACGGAATGGAATAAGCTTCCAAAATCAGGTTTTCCAGAAAACTATGACCTACAACTTTTTAAAAAGCGTGTCCACAATCATTTCCTTTCTATAATCCCTTCCCCTTCTAATAGTCGCAGTGCGGGCCGTCCGTCTGCTTTTGAGATGCAGCTTTTATTTGCCAATCTGTAAAGTTTTCAGGCATTTACAATAGAATTGTCAATAACATTTTTAAAAAGTGGCCACCACAATTTCTTTCCCCGTACACCAATTCTGTAATTAGCTATGGCATTGTCATGTAAGTCACCGCCACCCCTGAATTTATTATATTATTGGATGACTTATGGACGAGGTATTTTTACTTGTTTGCGCTGCTTGCGGTCTAATCTCTTTGCAGAGCCTACGGGGTTGACAGGACAGTTATTTGAAATTACTGTTACGACTAAGTTGTCATTTTACCTAACTACAGGCACTTCAGCATTCATATCAAAAACAAAATCGTATGATCCTCTATTTTTTTTAGAAAGAATTTTACTAGAACAAATTTGACGCGGCGCTCATGGGTTTTTAATTTTAATACCAATAGTTTTTATTCGTATCAACTTTTTATAATGACACCGGTTCAGTTCTATCCTTTGTTTTTATCGCCGAAGTGTACTTTTTTTAGCACTCGTTCTCCGAGTATTAATTCATTATTTTAATTTATTTATTATATTTAATTTTGTTAAACCGCGTCAGTGATCGTAACCATTTGTGTTTGTAAATATATTAATACTACGTCTTTACGTCACGTCAGAAACAGCAGGAGTTCGATTTGGAGTGGTAGCGATCGGTCGTGAAAGCTAGCATGTTCCCAAGATCATCTCTGGAACCGCCAAGGACATCATTTAAGGGTAAGTCCTTTTAGAAATAAAGCCGTTTGTAATATGTGCCAATTAGCTTACTGCAAAGCATTATTATCTTCTACAGTTCTACAGAAGAACCACATAACTGTCGGTTTTCAACCCTTAAAATTAACACGTGTTTATATTTAAAAAAATGTCTGGAATTTTAAACAAAAACGTATTTTTAGCTGTTCTTAGTCAGAAAAATATGCAATTGAAAAACTTTTTGTGACTTTCTGTTTGGAAAAGCTTTTCCAAATAATATACTAACAAAATTTTTTACATAACTGATTTCAACCAAACAAAAGTTTAGCCAATTTTAACTCTCATAATTTTTAGTTTTTTCTACAGTTTGACGATGTGAAGCTGTGACGCTATCAATTTATGCGAAGTGCATTTGATTTTGTTTTGTATCTGCTTTATGTATAACTACCCCCAATCGGCGGTACACGAAACTTTTTTTGCTTGCAAATAATTTACCCTAAATAAACGGCATTAATTGAATTTAGCGTCATTAAAAATGATATAGCTGGTATATATTTTTTGGCGCATAGAACGTTCCAACAATTTTTTTACAGCCTTAAAAATATTTCATCACATAAACTTTTTTTATTTCGATTTAATAAAAGCGTTGATGAGTTATTTAATAAAATCAAAATATGCAATAAAACTTGTTTGTATAGTCATAATGACGCAGTTAAAATTTATGAGGAGAGATTTAAATAGTTATTTATGTACCAAGGACGAAAAACTGTATATTATAGTCGAGTCTGTAAATTGCGGGCGAGACATTGGATAGTTTTTCGCCGAGGTGCATATTACATTTTTTCTACTACATACTTTTTTATGAAAGTAATGAATGTGTTGTATTGTTTTTCGTATAAAATTCGTGATTTCTGGGGGACAGTGCCTGATTAGTAACGTTCTTCTTCTTCTTGTGGTTCCTATCCGTTACGGATGTTGGCAACCAGCATGGCAAGCCTAACTTTATTTACGGCAATGCGGAAGAGTTCGGCTGATGTTTTCCGGTCCACTTTCTAAGGTTATGCAGCCAAGATATTCTTCTCCTTCCTGGACCTCTTCTTCCATCGATTTTTCCCTGGATGATTGTCTGGAGTAAGGAGTACTTGGAGTCGTTTCTCATGATGTGGCCCAGATATTGCAGTTTTCGGATCTTGATGGTGTTCATAATTTCTTTTTGTTTATTCATCCTTCTTAGTACCTCTTCATTAGTGATATGTTCGGTCCATGATATCCTCAGCATTCTTCGGTAGAGTCGCATTTCGAAGGCTTCTATTTTCTTGGATGTGTTTTCATTGAGTGTCCAAGATTCTGTCCCGTACAAGAGGATAGAAAAGATATAACATCTGAGAAGTCTCATTTTTGTTTCCAGTGTAAGGTCATGGCTTCTGAAGAGTTTGCTCATTTTGTTGTAGGCGGCTGTGGCTTTGGCGATTCGTGATTTGATTTCTTGAGTTGTGTCCCAGTTCTCGTTTATACTTGTTCCCAGGTACGTGGTGTGTGGTACTCTCTCTATTGGTTGGTTATTGATGGATAACTGGATGTTGTCGATCTTGTTTTTGCTAATGACCATAATTTTAGTCTTTTGTAGCAACGTACCCCGCGATATTGGGGGCCCCGCGCTACAACACCTGTTTGGCCGTAATAAAAAAAATATTAATTTAGATAAAATAATAGGTAAAATATCTTGCATGCCTTAAACTCGAAGCGCTTAGGCTATGCTTCACTTCAACTTGAAAATCTAAAACTCGATTTCGTCACGTTAAATCGTAAAAATAAGTAGGTATTTTTAGAAAAATCCCTAAGTATGGTCAGTGCTTACGAAGATGATTTGGAGAACAGCCTAGGTGGCGAATTAGTGCAGTTCGCAGAGCTGCTGAAAACAGATGTGGCTACTGTTATTGACAGCAAGAAACAGGAGCCTCTGGAACAGCAATTTTATAAACTTTTATTAAATAATTCTTTAGATTCGTGTTTCCCAAACTTATAAATTGCCTTGCGCATTTACTTGTTTCTCATGATCACTAACTGCAGTGGCAAACGTTTTTTTTTTCGTCAATAAAACTATTAAAAATAAACACGATGGGCCAAAAACGTCTTAATCATTTCACTTTTTTTTACTAAAAATAGTCGCAAAAAGGGTAGACCTATCGTGTGAGCCGCGAACGGCCCGCACTGCGACTATTAGAAGGGGTAGGAGATGATTGTGAACCCGCTTTTTAAAAAGTTGCAGGTCATAGTTCTCTGGAAAAACTGATTTTGGAACCTTGTTACATTCTGTAGCGTCAATCTTAAAAATAAATGGGTGAGACTGATCAGCGTGCCGAGATCTTCGGCCGAATGTGGCCAGTGGTGTTACAAGAGTTTTTATTTCTCTGGATCATCTGCCATGGAAATATTTGTAAAGTAATTTATGGTCTGCACCTCTTCTATGTTCTAGTGGGTGAAGGGTATCTGTGAGAGTTGAGCTGTTTATCAACCGAATGGCCCTTTTCTGAATGGAATCTAGAAGATGAAAAGAATGCCTTGGTGCTGAACCCCAAATGTGCTAGCAATACTTCAGTAGAGGTCGGATTTGATCAATAGTTCATCGGGAGTAAAAAACTTTTAGTTTTCCACAGAAAACCTAGCCTCTGGCTTGCTGACTTTGCGATGTTAGCAACATGGTCATGCCAAGATATATTATTAGACACCGTGATTCCCAAAGTCGAGATAGAGGGACTTGATTCAAGGGTATTTCCGGACATTGTGATAGAGTGATTTAAGAATTTTATTTTCTTGAAAAATGTGGCGCTTTGTGTTTTCTGGGCGTTGAACTAAACATGCAGGGCCATATTTATCTGCTTCTCTGTCAACACCCTTTTGCTCAATATTACAAACATATTTTTCGTCTCTTATAAACTTTGAACCCAAGTATACCAACTCTTTCACTTGTTCCACTATTTATTTCTCCTTTAATCAGCACCTCGCACCTTGTAATGGTTTTTTTTCTTCTATTACTTTTGTCTTACATTAACTTACATTTTTTTAATTTTAAGGGCATCATGCATAATATTAACCATCGCCTGAAACTCCTTCTTGAATGATGCTAATATGACCTGATCATCGGCATAAAGGAGGCATTTGACGATTAAATTATCCATTCTCAATCTACGCGTACTCTCTTCTAAATCTGTTTAACAACCGTCTATGAATAAGTTAAACAGCCATGATAAAGCCACTTATCCCTATCTAACACCTTTTTTGATGTTAAAGCAGTCTGTGTAAGCTGCGTTTATTCTGACACAAACACTGAAATCCCCGTAAAATAATAGATAAAACAAGTATAAAAGAAAAATTGTTAAACATGCATAATCTATAATTATTTATATTATAATATATTATTATTTTTAAATGGCATCACCTGTTTTTTATTTTGTATGTAAAGCACAGAAAAAGCTGAGATTGAGGTGCTAACACACCTAAGGAAATTATACAAAAGATTAAAAAAAATCTCGGGATTTTATCTCATTAGTAAGGAAGTTTTAAAGCAACTCCCAGGAAAAGCAATTGTACTCTAATCAATACCATTAATGTGAAAGATAGCAGAGGTCGTAATGATTTTTAAACCTGTTTTCTCTGGTAGACCTATTTCTCTTCTCCCTGTATTGTCAAAACTGTTTGAAAATCTGCTGCTAAAACAGCTAAAACACATAATGGAGAAGTTTAATCTGATCCCATCCCAAAAGTTTGGGTTAGGTTACTATAGATCAGGTCCACAGAATTACAAATAAAATAGAAAAGTCACTAGAAGAAAAAAGACTGATCCACAATATTATGGACGTGGCACATGCATTCAAAAAAAGGTTAAGCATGAAGATTTAAAACAAAAAATAAATATGTAATTGCTTAGAGAGTTCTTTGATATTTTAGAATAGTACATCTTAGAAAGACACTTCGAAATTAAACAAAAGAAAGCATTCTCTGACCTTGAGAAAACTCAAGCAGAAGTGCCATAGGGCAGTGTGTCACCCTCTCCTATTCCTCTTGTACACAAATGACATTCCTAAATTAGAAAATGATACTCAAGCAACCTTTACAGGCGTCACTCCGGCTATACAATTCTCAGACTACTCATCTCCGCAGCATTAATCCTATTTTCATGCTTCTTCTGCCAAACCCAACATTCACTACCATACTGATAAGTGTAGGAACCAACACACCTCTATGCCCAGCCAGACGTGCCTTTTTTGATACTTTCTGGTTGTTCATAAAGCTAAGCAGTATCATCCTACAAATATCTAGGTTATAAAATTCATGTGGGTCCAGACAACCAAACTGTTGAGTTTCTAAGAAGAATAGGATTCACCTGGGCAGCTTTGGAGAACCTAAAGAAGGTATTCCGGTCCGACATCCCGGTATGTTTAAAGAGAAAAGTGTTAAATCAGTGTGTCCTGCCTGTTATGACATACGGAGCGGAAACGCTTACTCTGGCAAGAAAATCCATCGATTAATTACAAGTGACACGGGCTATGAAGAGAGCCATTTTGGGCATTTCTCTAAGAGATAAAATCAATAACAACGAAATAAGAAGAAGAGCAGGTGTAGCGGATGTCGTTAGGAGAAAAACAACATTAATATATGGAATTGGGCAGGACACATTGCAAGAATAACTGACGAAAGATGGACCAAGAAAATCCTTGAATGGAGGCCGAGACATGAGACTTACCGAAAAAAAGGACGACCACCAACGAGATGGACCGATGATATTAAGCGCATCAAGCATAACTGGATGCAAGCGGCGCATTCAGGAAGGAGTGGCAAAGATTACAGGAGGCCTATGTTCAGCGTTGGACGCGACAAGGCTGATGATGATTTTAAAAAATAGTAAAATGAAGTATCTTCGCCTATGGCATATCAAACAATATTGTCGTTAATGGTTCGGGACGAGTTATTACATTCTGCAATTGATAATGGAATAATTATATCTTTGATTGGGTTTGAATTTATGGAGAGCTCTGTATATTCATAATTAACTTTGAATTATGCATCTTGAGATGCTTAACAATTTTGCTTTATAAATTTTTGGTATCTATTATAACAACGGAATACAAGAACTTTATAGCACTATTTGAATACCTTGTATGACTAAGTATATCAAATCAAATATGTATATATTGCGTCATTCATTATTCATTAGTTACAACGGCATTCTCAACCACTGGAAAGGTATTTATATTATTTTAGCAACGAGAAAACAGTGTTTAAATTAGTAATAATTATTTAGTATTTTACTCGGGTAATTTATGTATTGTTAGCTTTTCATAAATATTTTACTTTAAAATATTCAGTCGAGATAAGCACATTTGTGCAGGTAAATAAATTTGGATAGAAATTTAGTGACTCCGCCAAAATTTATGTTATAAATAAATTTTAATTGTTTAGAGTACGCAAAAAAAATTATTCAAATAAAAAACACAGAAATTGGAGATTGAGTAAAAACGTTGCCATAGTAAAAAACGATGCTTTTACCAAAACATGTAGAAATAATAGTCCTTAATTTAATATCATCACGAAGTCTAGACATAGGTACATAATTATCGCTCATCCGATGTAAATATTTTATACATACATACATATAGTCACGCCTTTTTCCTGTAGTGGTAGGCATTTTATAACAGGCAAATTTCAACTGATAATATAATTTGTTAAAACTAATATTTTTATTATTTTTTTTTACTTATTTTGTAATAAATAATATAAAATTTTACCTGTTCATTCTTCTTTCTTCTTTCATGTGCCTTGTCAGGTCTCCCTGACGTTGGCGATCACCATGGCAAAAGCTGTACGTTCCTCCGCCATGCGGAAAAGTTCACCAGCCCTTCTTATGCCGGTTCAATCACGAATATTTCTAAGCCACGACTGTTGCTTTCTTCCAGTTTCACGGCGCTCCTCAATCTTGCCCTTTAGTATAAGCTGTATTAGACGATATGTATCACCTCTCAAAATATGTCCAAGATATGATGTCTTTCGGCATTTTACGGTCGTCAAGAGTTACACTGTCACGTGCCTATTTTTTTTCCATCTACCGTTTAATTATTAATTGTGTCTCTGATAGTCTGGTGTTCGTAAATAGTTTTGCATACCGTATTTTGTTCGTTGTAAATAGTGTTGCATATCTAGTAGGGATTGGATTTAATTATTAATGGCTGTGACGTGTTTGTTAATTGGAGTGGGAGCCTTTGTATTAGATTTCGCCTTGATTTTTTGGCCTCGATTGTCGTGTGTTGTCAGCTATATTATTGTTTGGTTTGCTTCTCTGTGTGGATGGGCTGGCTATCAACACGGACGAGCGAGATTATGAGTGAGGGACATAGATTTGGAAAGGTTGGCTGACGTCATTTTTCTGATATCCGGCCTGGGAGTGAGCAGTGGAGATGGATTCGTTTCGTGTCAGTGGTGGAAGTCAGGTGAGAGTTTTTGAAGAAAAACCATTTAATTTTTAACTTGACCATTCTGTCGTGCCTTTGTGGTGGATATTTTGGTTATTGGGGTCGAGTTAAAATGACCGCGTGCAGGATTTGATGTAGGGAAGCCATTGTTAAGTACCAGGTGCAGTTCCATAATTCAAACCGGCCAGGAGTAGGCCACAGGATTCGTGAATTCGTGTATCCAAAGGTTACAAGTGATTTATTTTAGTATATTTAAACGACGTGAATTATTTTCGACACCGCGATTAAGTTTTGTTTTAATTTATTAATATGGTACGCTGTTGAAAACTATTTATTACATTGGATAATATGCCGAGTCTGAACTTTGATTAAAGTAATAATCTCAATAGTTCAAGTAAAAACATTTATTCATACTTATTTGTAAATATTCTACAATATTGCTATTTTAAAGGACAGCCATCGTAAAAAGAATTATTTTTGAAATAAGCTCGATTGCTTTAACAGTGTAAATCTTTAAAAATACTACTTGGTGTTTCTGTCTCTTGGATCATCGATGTAACAGTGGCGTCTTAATGAAGTTTTTAATTGGTTACATAGTATTGAGTTTAATTTTATCAACTTATGAGTTATTATGTGCTTGATCTAAGTGTTTTCAATAGTTTAAAAGTAACAAATTATTTTTCATTAAATTTGTACCTGCTCCCAGTTGAATCTGAATTTATACATTACTGAATATACTTTATGTAGTTATTGTGAGGGTTTCAAATTATTATTTTTGTTGCAAGTCCATTTATTTTGTATTTCTTTTTTTTGTGTTAATTTTTTGCTATCAGGAATTCTATATAAAACCAATTATTTTTGAAATTTTAAATATTGTGAACATTTCTTTTTTTTTGTTGTTTTTAATTCTCTTTTGTACCTCATTAGGTTTTTATTATTGTCTGAAAGATTGTTATAATTAATTTAAATATTATTTTAAGAAAAGTGTATTAAATTCGTTTAATCCACTTTACGAAAATACAGAATTTGTTGTAAAAAATCAGAACATCATTTTTACTTAATTAATATATTGCAGGAATTGTAATTATAGTTTTATTTATCTAGTTTACTATAATTGTTTGTTGTTTATCGCGTGGCTCTGCTAGTACCTACTAGACCTAGGGGTTTCCGGCTTGTACCGTCTAAGTCGGTGGCGCGGCTCACTTTTATATATTTTTTTTCTTCTACCCTCTACGGCTGAGCTCGGGCATAATTTGCCAGTAGAGAGACCGCTGGCAGAGTACTCTTTAGAGAACTTAAAGACGTGGCAACCCTTTGATGTTTACTCTTCGTAGTACATTCTCGTTTGTGTACATGTTGTGTCCATGAAATACGAAGCATTCTTCTGTGAAGCCACATTTCGAGTGCCTTCAGTTGGTTCGTCTTCCTTGACCTTCAGAGTCCACGTCTCTACTCCGTACAGCAATACCGACCATACATAGCATTCAACCATGCGTTGTCTTAACTTCAGATTCAGGTAGTCATTGCAAAGAAGGGATCTTATATTATTAAAAGTTGCCCGAGCAATCTCTATTCGTCACTTAATCTCGCAGTCCGGGTTTAGATCCTCTGTAATAATACTACCAAAGTATTTAAACTTAGAGACACGTTCTAGTTTGGTGCTATTGTGGGGTTGCCCGCTGAATATCATAAATTTGGTCTTTCCTATATTGATTTTTAGAGCTTGTGTTCCTTCCACGTCACCGATTTTGTTTATAAGCAACTCGATTGTGTTTGCTAAAATCACTGTATCATCAGCATATCTGATTGTTGTTATTGGCTCTTCATTTATTTTGATGCCGAGGTGTGTGATATTCCTAATAGAGAAATTATAATTTTGGACATACTATATGAGGTCCGACAATAATTTAATATTTTTTGCTTTTACATTCTTTCGAGTAGTGCGTCCTTTCCTCAAAATTCACACAGTGTTATTGTTACGAGATATTTTTGATCGATAAAATCTTGACATTACTTTTAAATACTATCTAAAAAGTCCGGATTTAAAGTAAAAAAATAATTAACTATTAATTAAAATTAACATGCAACAAACTAACATCTCACCTTAGTAATAAGCAATTTTAAAATTATATTGTGAAAAAAAGGGGGCAGGTACCTATTATTTCAAATGATTTTTGATAACAAACAATAATCCATATTTATGAAAATTGTATTTTATTTAATTGAAATCAACCTCAAAACTTAAAAAAGCTTAATACTGAAATATTTTATTCGAATAATTATTTATTATAACTTTGAATTTGAATTTGAATTTTTTATCAATGATCGGCACTTTATTGAGACTTATTATTAACAGTAAATATTTATTTATATACTTTACACATATAACAGCAAATTTTATACACAACACTGTAACTTAAGTGTGGCTTAAGTATGGCTTACAGTACCGACCTCTCGAGAAATTGGTTGATGGTTATCTGACGGCCAACTCACAATTTCGTCCCATTTCACGAAATCGCTCCCACAAATTGTGAGAAAGCGAGAGCAAAGATGTTACGCAAAAAGCATGTGATTATAAATAATATTTGCAAACGTAAAACAATTAATTTTAGTTTGCTCTTTTTATGTTACATTGTTTTAAATTCTGCCTTCTCGTCGAAATAGAAGCCTTACGTTACAAAATTTTTTGTTATATGTTAACTTGAAATCCCCTTTCTGAAACTCTGAATTGTTCAATTGCGGTATTCTCGAAAACGGATAAAATTATCGTGTTTAAACAGGAGTACCAATATTACATAAAAATAATGTCTGCGTCACATTATCTTATTAAAATCACTAAAAAATTTTTATCAAAAATAGATATTAATCGCTTTCATAATCAGGAATCATTCACATGGCGCCCCCTTTAACAAAATGTAAAATAAAACATAAAATAAAATTCCTTGTCCAAAGTTACGCCTCTCTGCCGATTTTGATAACAATTGATAATTTTACATAGAAATTATTAGCAAAAAATAATAACAAAATTTCAAAATTAACGCCTTGTGTCTTTTTTCACAGCAATATTTTAATAAGGCCTATTTGGTCATATCACCATATTTTGGTCCAAATCACCCGCCCTTAGTCTATGCCCCAATAGTAATGAATCACCCGAATCTTTTTTATTATGTTTTAGTATTAGAAAAAAAAGTTATTCTTTATAAAGAGTTCTGCATGGCCTAAAACCGAAAATAAAATGATCAAATATCAATTTTTTGCAATTGTATACGAGGTTAGTTCTTCTTCTTCTTTAGGAGGACTGTCCTTCTCGGAATTTGGCAATCATCAGCGCTATCTGAACCTTGTCTTCAGCTCGGCGGAACAATGTGGTAGTGCTCACTCCATACCATTGTCTTAAGTTTTTTAGCCAGCCCTTTCTTCTACCCGGGCCTCTTCGTCCTTCGATCTTCCCTTTTATAATAAGCGATAAAAGTCCATACTTGTCATTCCTTAAGCTGTCACCAAAATACTCCAGTTTGCGCTTTTTTAGTGTAAACAGAATTTCCAGCTGCTTTTCGTGGCGTTAAGTACCTCGGTGTTACGCACTCTTTCTACCCAGGAGATTCTTAATAGCCTTCTGTACGTCCACATTTCAAAGGCATCCAATTTTTTGCACATCGCAACTGTCAAAGTCCAAGCTTCCATTCCATAAAACAGTATGCTGAACACGTAACAGCGAAGCATTGGGACGCGCAGAGGCAAGCTTAAGACAAGTCATAAGAAGAAGACTTGCTCAATTCGTTGACCGTTAATTGCCAGGCGTAAGTCCACGTTGTTTAATTTGCTAACTGCTAGCCACCTTGTCTTTCTCACGTTCAGGTTTAGTCCGGCCTCTGAGCTTGCAGCCGTCACCTTGCTTACCAGTTCCTGCAGTCCTTCCAGGGAGTCGGCAACAAGAACCGTGTCATCCGCATACCTCAGATTGTTGATATTAATCCCATTGTCAGATATCCCCTCGTCACATTCATCCAGTTGAAAAATATAAATTTTTCTCAAGAGTAAAGTACCACCTTTATTTTCGAAAAAATCGAGATGTGTTTTAAAAAATAAGTGATGAGAATTAAAAAGTAGATTTACATATGCAATTACATCCATTTAGCATACAAAATAAGGTTTTGTTATTTTTTAGACACTTTTCTACACATTGATTTAATTGGACAATTCGTTTTTAACGCAAATGAATTCAATTTTAAAGTTAAACTTAGTTATCAATTCTGATCAACCTTTTTTCAACTTCCCAGTAGAAGTTATAGTAATGGGTCCGATTTTGCGAATCCTAAATTTTGCATTATCTCCACATTTCAAGGTCCCCGGAGTCGAATAGTTTTTAAGTGGACGTCTGTATGTGCGTATGTTCGTATGTGCGTTCGGAATTATTTTTCGTCTTAATTATCTTGAGAACAAAAAATGATATCGACGTGGGACCAATTGTATTCAACGCATAATTACGCAACTTAGAACTGATTAGATTTTCAGCAAAATCGGTCAAACTGTTTTTTATGGAGAATAAAAAAATGGTAAACTTTCGGAATTATTTTTCGTCTCGATTATCTCGAGAACAAAAAATGATATCGACGTGGCACCAATTGCATTTTTTGTAAAATAAAAAAACTAAAAAAAATGATAAACTAACTACCTGAATTTTGAAATTTATAAATTATACTATTTTTAATACAGAATTTTAAGATCTGTTAAATAATATGATTATTGCATGTTGGGAATATTTATATGAAAAATATGATGACAATATTTCATAAAAAAAGATAGTTTTAAGCAACAAAAATAGGAATTAAAGAATTTTAAACTTGTGTCAGTATTGAAAGAATAGCATTGAAGACGCTATAACAGTGAAAAATTGTTGTTAGTTATAATTAATTTTTGTTTATAACAATTGATTAACAAATGATTATTGATCATAATAATTAAAAAAAAGTTTTCAATTGTTATAAACAAATGAAAATAGCTCTCGCTTATGAAATGATAAGAAAAGTTTAAAAGAATTTTTATTATTAATTTTAATAATAATTATAACATCAAAACATATAATATTTTTTCATTCTTTCCACTGGGAAGTTAGTCGTGTGAACCTCTCGGGTCGCACCCAGACCACTGATATTTTAGTTGTTGTATTGAGTATTATAAATTAACGAACCCAAGACTAAATGTCGTAAAAATATTCTTGGCGAATAAATTGTTTATGTTTGTATTTTTATTAACGAATATATTTCGTAAACTAAACAAAGAAGTAAAATAAAAAAGTTGTTTGATAAAGAAAAGCTTCAAAGAAAGCAATCTGTAATAATTATCCTATATTAATAAGGTGGCGGATTTCTTTATGCTCTAATACAGAAAAATGCACACTTTTATTGAGCTTTCAATATTATCTCTCCGTCATTAGTAACCATGCTTTGTTCCATACATAAACTTGATTATTAGATTTTGCGCTCTAAGATGCCTGACCTACTTTTTAACTTTTTATATTTTTCCTCATTGTTGAGCTGTGACGTTACAAGGATATTACATCCTTTAACTACAAAGTTAAAAAAACTAACAACTTTTTCGCACGTAAAAAAAACTGTTTGTTGAATCTAATAATAAATATACTTTATAAGAAACAGTTTTTATCTGAAAAACTATGATAAGTATATTTTGTGTTGTATTTTTTACCTATGTCGGGACTAAAAATAATGCTATTTCTTTTCTTTGCATGCGACTTATCTCAGTTATAGAATAATAACGATGTAGGTAGGTAGAATAGATGGTAATGATACACCGCAAATAAAGATCAAACATGGAGTAAGGTAAGGTTGCATTTTATCGCCCTTGCTCTTTAATGTATACTCTGAAAGAATATTTAGGCAAGCACTAACTGATATACAAACCGGCATTATTAATAATAATAATAAGAATTGTCTTTATTATTTTCAAAATATAAATGTTTACAATAGAATAAATGTAAAAACAGATTCATTAATTGAAAATAAAAGGCGAAGTTCAGCTTTTATGAGGCATTAAGCACCATAAAAGTTGCTCTACCAGCTAACCTTAAGGAGTGTACATGCTTAAATAAAGAAAGAAAATTAAAAAAAATAAAAATTCCAAAGGTTGGTATCTAGACTAAGTTTAGGAGTTATAGCTTGAAACATTTTTAATTTTTAAAATAAAATTATCAACAGTGTTCAGGTTTAAGTAGTGAAAAGATATTTAGCAACAGATACTTTAAACTTATTAATTTTATAACTTTTAAGATCTGTAGGAAGTCCGTTATAGACATGGCTAATTTATTATCTGAAAGAGGATCTAACAAGTTCTAATCTAAAGAATGGGACTGTAATTAAACCTCTATTTCTAATGTTAAGATTGTGAATATCTGTCCTATATGTTATTTTTCGATGTAAGTAAGACGGCTTTCTTGTAAGTACTATTTTATGATAGAGACACTCCGAATGTAATATCCTTCTATTAATCATGTTTAACCACCCAATTTCTTAAAGTTTATTTGAGACGCTACGGCGCAATGACTGGTCTGCAACTCTTCTTCTATGTTCTAGAGAGTGAAGGGTATCTGTGAGAGTTGAGCTGCTTATCAAGCGAATGGCTCTTTTCTGAATGGAATCTAGAAGACGAAGAGAATGCCTCGGTGCTGAACCCCAAATATGCGAGCAATACTCCAGTAGAGGTCGGATTTGAGCCTTGTACGTCGTCAACAGTTGATCAGGAGTAAAAAACTTTCTGGCTTTCCACAGAAAACCTAGCCTCTGGCTTGCCGACTTTGCGATGTTAGCAACATGGTCATGCCAAGACATATTATTGGACACCGTAACTCCCAAAATCGAGATGGAGGGACTTGGTTCAAGGATATTTCCGGACATTGTGATGGGATGATTTGAGGAATTCACTTTCTTGGAAAACGTGGCACTTTGTGTTTTTTGGGCGTTGAACTGAACAAGATTGTTGGTTCCCCACTCGACGATTGCTTTAAGATCTCTATTGATGGAATCAACCTGTTCCTGCCCGAGTCTATTTGTATCATTCACCGAAAGTGATCGATAGGATGTGAAAGTTGAGACAGGTGTGCTATCGTCTGCGAAACTGTAAATGGGGTTCGTGGTGGTTTTCAAGAGGTCGTTGATGTGTAAAAGAAATAGGGTGGGGGACAGGATGGAACCATGGGGGACTCCGGCATTAGTTTAAACGCATCAGAAGAAATACCGTCAACTGCCATATGTAAGGAGCGATTTTGCATGAAGCTCAAGAGCCATTGGCGCAGTTTGGTTGGGAGACCGTAAGCAGATAATTTACTTAACAATGCCTGGTGCCAAACGTGGTCAAAGGCTTTCGATATATAATAATGAAAGCTGCATTGCAAAACTTTCCTGGTTCTCTTTGATTTTTCGAATGATCGAAATTAAACTGTAAAAAATTATAAATTGCCAGAAATTTTAAAATAACTAATAAAAATGAAAGTTCAAACTGAATGAGATTAAATCAGGTAATACTATTATTATACAACCAGCGAACTCGAAGTCTTTATGCCAGTATAGCTTGATTCCTCGATTTATCATTGGACGCTATACTTCGCTGGAAAGTTTAACATACGTGCTATTTAATTCTCCAGTGGAATAAACAAAAAACAAATATTTATCATGGAAAATGGTGTCATTGTTTTATCAAAATATTCTCTGTAAAATTTTTCATGCATTTAAACGATTTAAAACAGAAATTTAGCTATTGTGAAGATGATATCTCCAAAACGTGCATCAACCTCTTTTTTTAGTGGAAAAAAATCGTCGGGCAACTAGTTTAATCTTACGTGTGGGAAAAAAGAAATCATTGGGCGTAAATCAGATATGCACGGCGGATGACCTAGCGAGTTAATGTTTTGAGTACTCAAACAGCCAATAGTTTGAGTTAATTTGCAGGTGAAAATGATCCGTCGTCACCAGTATGTTGTCCTTATTTCTCCGAAGACTTCAAGCAAAAAAATGGTTATGTATCATTCAGAATTCATCGTAAATCCAATCTAAATGCCAATCGCGCCACGTCCACTTTTTCTGAAAAAACAGGCGACCATAAAATTCCCGTTGATACAAAGTTTAAAATATTCTTAAGCAAAAACTAGCCATTCGATTTTTATGTACGTACAAAACGCTTACACATACGAGTATAATCTTTTATTCCTTTCAAATGCCTTACAAATGTTTCGTATCAAATTGTTTAAAGCTATAAAATCATAAAAATTTTATTTTATATTTTTGCACGTTTAACCGTTAAATACATATATGAATTTTATGTAGGTTGCGCAATCAACTTCGAGCAAAACAAATAAATATTGAAAATATTTTGGGATGCATTGTTAACGATACTAATAAAACATTTTGGTCTTTTATAAATTGTAAAGAATAAGCTGCAGCTGACGATGCTCTTACCAAATAACTGGCTGATTAAAACAATACCAAAAATCTTAAAAACAGATATAACAGTAACCGAAACTATTTACAGTGGAAAGCCACAAAATGTCAGTTCCATACCAGGTAGAGCCTCCCCTAAAAGTAGTCGATATTATACAGTAAAACTACTCACGATCACCCTCGGACAATCATGCATGCTTCCTAAAAATAAAAAACCACTTAAAAGAGAACTGTGAAAATTAGGACAACTAATTTTGTGCATAACCCTTAATCTATTCGAGGCCCGGGATTCCGAGACTTCGTACAAATTTTATCAGTTTCCTGGGTGCTAAGTTCCTAAACATCGGAGTGCTTTAAGAACGCTCCTTCCATAAACTCGAGCCTCTTGCAGAAAAGCGCTGGGCATTCGCAATGCAAATGTTCTGCAGTTTCAGCAAAGTACTCGCACTCTCTGTTTTTCGCATCTCTTTCAGGTGATACCTCAGAGTGCAGTGAGGAGTTCCGTCACCAGTTTCAAGTCTTTCTCATACAACTCGAGAAGCTGTTTTGATTTCCTTGGCGAAAGGCTTACTAGCCTTTTCGCTTGTCTTTGTCCTGGCACTTCAGGCCAGTGAGATTTAATTTTTTTTGTTTAATTAAGAACACTATAATACATTTTATAATTTTTATTTATTGATAAAAAACTAAAGAGCCAGCAAGATTTAAAAATAACTTCTGCATGCATGTATGTTTTTTTAATTTAATAAGAAATAAATGATTGCAATGAGTGCTTACCTTACAAAACCAATTGAAAACCACTTAGTCAACAATAAGTCCATTGGTTTTAGGAAATTTTCTTCCCTGTTTAGTATTGTCACCTTCTCGATACAAATTTCTATTTTTTCTGTATTTTGTTACAACACGGTTACTCGAGTCTTGCCTGTTTTAAATTTTTTAGCCAACTTTTTGATACTCAAACTTTTTTTTCTTTTACTTTCGTTGATGTCAATTTTTTCTTTGATAGTTGGACATTTTCGTTTTCCTGCCATATTTAAATACGAGGCATGTTTTTAAGTAAGTACCGTTTCGAAATTCCGCCGCTGCAGCGCTGCGATCGACAAGTCGCAGACGCTATTACCGCAACAATCGACAGTGTTTACACTTAAAATGCTCCCACCGATTGAGAATCTTTTCGAGTTTTCAAAAATCGAAAAAATTAAAACGCCGTCAATATTTGCGTACATCTAGAGTTGAAGAGGTTAGGTTCGATTAGGTTGCCACGTCTTTTTCGTTCTCTAAAGAGTACTCTGCCAGTGGTCTCTCTACTGGCAAATTATGCCCGAGCTCAGCCGTAGAGGGTAGAAGAAAAAAAATATAAAAGTGAGCCGCGCCACCGACTTAGACGGTACAAGCCGGAAACCCCTAGGTCTAGTAGGCACTAGCAGAGCCACACGATAAACAACAAACAATTATGGTGAACTAGATAAATAAAACTATAATTACAATTCCTGCAATATATTAATTAAGTAAAAATGATGTTCTGATTTTTTACAACAAATTCTGTATTTTCGTAAAGTGGATTAAACGAATTTAATACACTTTTCTTAAAATAATATTTAAATTAATTATAACAATCTTTCAGACAATAATAAAAACCTAATGAGGTACAAAAGAGAATTAAAAACAACAAAAAAAAGAAATGTTCACAATATTTAAAATTTCAAAAATAATTGGTTTTATATAGAATTCCTGATAGCAAAAGATTAACACAAAAAAAATACAAAATAAATGGACTTGCAACAAAAATAGTAATTTGAAACCCTCACAATAACCACATAAATTATATTCAGTAATGTATAAATTCAGATTCAACTGGGAGCAGGTACAAATTTAATGAAAAATAATTTATTACTTTTAAACTATTGAAGACACTTAGATCAAGCACATAATAACTGATAATTTGATAAAATTAAACTCAATACTATGTAACCAATTAAAAACTTCATTAAGACGCCACTGTTACATCGATGATCCAAGAACAGAAACACCAAGTAGTATTTTTAAAGATTTACACTGTTAAAACAATCGAGCTTATTTTAAAAATAATTCTTTTTACGGCTGTCCTTCAAAATAGCAATATTGTAGGATATTTACAAATAAGTATGAATAAACGTTTTTACTTGGACACAAAGAACTATTGAGAATATTGCTTTAATCAAAGTTCAGACTCGGCATATTATCCAATGCGATAAATAGTTTTCAACAGTGTACCATATTAATAAATTAAAACCAAACTTAATCTCGGTGTCAAAAATAAGTTACGTCGTTTAAATATACTAAAATAAATCACTTGTAACCTTTGGATATACGAATTCACGAATCCTGTGGCCTACTCCTGGCCGGTTTGAATTATGGAACAGTACCTGCTACTTAACAATGGCTTCCCTCCATCAAATCCCGCACGCGGTCATTTTAACTCGACCCCAATATCCAAAATATCCACCACAAAGGCACGACAGAATGGTCAAGTTAAAAATTAAATGGTTTTTCTTCAAAATCCAATTAAGAAGGATGGAGAACTACGATCCGAGCAATTGAGACATGATGTCACCATACTCTCTCAAGAGTACAAAGACAAGAGAGAGTTTCTATTAATTTTCAACTTTTAAAAACTATGTAAAGGTATGCTTTTCGCGCCCAACATACAAGTACATATATTTGCTTAATAAAGAAGTTCAGCAACATGTTTATCCATTTTTGACGTGTAACATCTTTGCTCTCGCTTTCTTGCAATTTGTGGGAGTGATTTCGTGAAATGTAACAAGAAGTGTGTAACAGAAAGTCGCGGAAGCACGTGCTATTTGATTTGACGAATGAGCGCGCGGTGGTAGAGTTGTTCGTCAGATAGCCTTCAACCAATTTTCCGAAAGGTCGATACTGTCAGCCATCAGATGTGCACTTAAGTTACAGTGTTGTGTATATATTTTGCTGTTATATGCGTGAACTATATAAATAAATATTTACTGTTGATAATAAGTCTCAATAAAGTGCAGATCATTGATAAAAAATATCATTAAGTAATAAAAAAAAATTATGCGAATAAAATATTTCAGTATTTAGTTATTTTAAATTTTGAGGTTGATTTCTGTCACTCCTAGTGTCAATTAAATAAAATACAATTTTCATTAAAAAGAGTTATTGTTTGTTATGAAAAATCATTTGAAATAATACCTGACCCATTTTTTTCAGAATATAATTTTAAAATTGCTTATTAGTAACGTGAGATGTCAAATGTTACACATTATATGCGACTACTGTAAGGTTCGCTCGTTTTTTTTTATTCAGTGTCGATTAGGTGAAAATTTAGTTGATTTAAACACTAAAGAAAATTTGTTAGTATTGATTTAAATTCAAAGTCAATCGCATGATTTATTGGACTAAACATGAAAAGACACTTTAACCGCGAACAAATGCTGAGAGCCATTGGCAGCCTCAAAAATGATGCTCGACAAACTGATGTAGTGCGAGCATTTGGCAAATCTCAAAGCATAATTTATCGCTTGGATGTCCGTTTTGTAAAAACTGTAGATGAATCTGAAAGACAATGGACGCACGCGAGTGAGTTAAAAGATTATTTAAATTTTTAATAAGACAAGTTTTAACTACAATAAAATAGCATTGACAGTAATGGTTTAAAACATGAAAGTGAGCACCCTTTTGCAAAGAACGTAAAATCATTATGATTCAAGTCAAGAGTAAGTTCATTATATTTTTATAATTAAGGTATGCATTTATGTGTGTACCTGAGTACGTGTATATTTTTAATATTATCTGAATATTTTGTTTTTAATTATGCGATATTTATTTCCTTTAACAAACCATCCTTTTATGCAAATTTTTTTATCAAATAGTTTCGATGTTTCACATCTGCCAGGCGTCCCACGACAGATCATAAATTTTTTTTTCTAAATTATTCAGTTTTATATCAGTGAAAATCTATCTTAAAAATAAAGTACCAAGTAACAAAAAGTAACACAAACACGAACTTTAAGTAGCGCAAAATACTCTTTTTTTCCGAAATTCGGGGACGCCATGTATAATTTAATTATTGACCTTTTTAAGCAGCTTACCGAGCTCTTTTTCCCTGGAGTAAATAAATGAAGAATCCATGGCTGGTTCACCAAAGGAATATAAGCCGATTGGAGCTAATTCTAAAATGGCTTTTTTTTAGTTTGTACCCTACACGTAATTACTGCTATTCCATTTAACTTACAGTCATCGATTTTGGTTGTTTCAAATAAAGAAATTTAAAAAAAAATTGACGGTCATTTTCATTGACAACTATTTTTCGAAAAGATTTCAGAACCTAAAAAACACAAATAGGTCGTTTGAAAAATTAGTCATCGCCAAGAAACATAACTAATTTTTTCGACAGCTACTTTGTCAAAGACTGATTGTCCATTAGTCATTCTTAAGGCTTTACTTTGACAACAATATCCCTAAAAAGTCTTTCTATTTAAAAGTAAAGGTAATTTTGTTTTTCGATCACAGTGATCGATATTTAGGAAGAGTCGAGGCAAAAAAATATTACAATCGAATTTTTATTAATTTCATTGTTGATTCATACAGTAGTACTAACTTTTACCCGCGGCTTTGCTCGCGTTAATGTCCCGAAATAATTGTCAAAGATCATTAAAATAATATATAATTATTTTATTGCTTTACTGGTATCATCAGTATTTAAAAATTTTAAATTCAACCCATTTTAAAAACTAAAGACATGCTTGTATACATTACCTTACTACAAAAAATAAAGTATTTAAAGCCACGCGATGCATTAAAACAACTGCACTTATAAATAACATGTTGAGCAATAGAACGCTCCAGGTCATCATGGGTACTAAAATTAGTGGACCAAAGCTACTAAATAACGGACTCTCCCAGGGCTCAGTCGTTGCCCCATTGTTATTTAGCTTATATATAGCGGATATGCCAGACACCATATCCAGAAAATTTGGATACGTGAATGACTGGGCATTAGCAACAACAGCACTGCAGTAGAAACCGTTGAGATAATACTATCGTCTGACTTAGATTCTATCAGCAAATACTTTCAGAAGTGGCAACTCCAACCGAGCACGAACAAAACTGAGGTTTGTTGCTTTCACTTCAACAATAAACTGGCCAATAGGGAATTGGAAATATACCTTAACGGCCGCGTCCTACGCCACAACAGAGTTCCAAAGTACTTGGGAATTACTCTTGATAAATCTCTGACTTTCAAGAGGCACCTCACGAACACCTCGGCAAAAATCAAGACCCGCAACAATATAATTCAAAAGCTGACTAGAACATCGGGGGGAGCCTATGCGGCAACAATAAGGTGTTTACCTCTAGGCCTTGTATACTCTGCCGCCAAAAATGGAGCCTCAGTGTTGATTAACAGAGCAAACACTCACTTGGTTGACAGGTAGCTTAATAATACCATGCGACTAATATCAGGGACAATAACACCCCAACACAATGGCTCCCTGTGCTAAGACACATCCCGATCCCACCCTAAGAAGATCGAGCGCCTTATGCAGAGAGTTTAGAAAGATCATGGAAAATCCGGAGCTCCCACTGCACCAAGATGTGCCAAGTTTAATAAACAGATTGAAGTATGGACATCGTTCTGTTTCAATTGCCATAGAGTAGGAATTTTTCACCGGCCCAAAACAACAGGACCTACCGTGCTTCGAGAGTCAGCCACCTGGACACGATCTACCTCGCAGGACTTGGACTACACTGAACCGCCTAAGAACCAACCACGGTAGATGTGCCGACTTTCTTTACAAATGCCAAAAGATCCCCTCTCCACAATGCAACTGTGAAAGACAAACCATCCGCTATCTTCGCCAAGAATGCCCACTGAGAGCTTAAGAGGGAAGGCATCAAGACTTTTTGACTCCTTCACCATACAGCCATAAATATAAACCCTAACAACACTATTTTATTTTTCTATTTATATGACCAAGCCTATTCAAGTAGGTGCTTGTTTGCTACATGTCTGTATTGTGTAATGTGCTTGCGTTTCTATACAAATTTGTGCTCTTATTTTATATGCTATTTTTATACATATGATGTGATTGCCATACGAAAAAAAAATCCAAAAAATAAATAGTTTAAATTGATTCACCAGCTCTTAAAGCAGATTGTCGCCTTGCTTGTTAATATCTTTTTAATTCTGCATGAATGGAAGATTCTTTTGATCGAGCCCGTGATGGATTCTTAGGCAGGTTGGATTTAGGCTCGCGAGGCATTTCGTGAAAAAAAATTGAATAAAAACTGAAAGAACAATAAGCCCCCCTTACCTAATTTACCCCTGTACAAATTTTCAAAATTTGATCAAATTAATTAAAATCACACTCTTTATACAATATCCAAACATAATGCAGAACTTTTTATGACGAATTACTTTTTTTTATAAAATTAATAAAAAAAAATTAGCCTTCGCGCGACGCCTGGCAGATGCGAAACTATTATGTAAACACAATGTACAGGGTTTACCAAAAAACTAAATACTACTGCATTATGTATTATGCAGTGTTAAAATGTCATGTTCCGCTAGAAGCGTGTCAACTGTATATCTGTTATAAGCTGGTTTATGCCTATTAATTAATGCATTGTAATTTATCTTTTTAAACATTGGCTTTATATAAATTACCTCGTTCTATTACCCATTGCTGCGTCGCTGTTTTTTTCCATGAAAAATTTGGAAAAGCATTAACCTATACATTGTGGCAGGAGGCATTAACTATCACTAAAACGCATTTTTTTGGAGCATTAGGGATAAATTTGTCTTTTATCCATTGCGTAAAATTTTAGAGTTCATTTCGTCGTGGAAGTAGCCTGTTTTAACTCCCGATGAAAATATGTTTAACGCATTAGGTAAGAATCCTCCTCACTGATCAGATGGATACAATCTATGCTGAAAAGCAGAATTATTGTGGCGACTCTTGGGAGAGAGACAGTCAAGATGACAGTAGAAAAAGGTTGTCCCCAAGGGGGAGTTCTATCGCCTTTGCTGTGGTCACTGGTTGGAGACAACCTGATAGTTAAGCTACACGACTCTGGTTTTACGACTCAAGGTTACGCGGATGACCTAGTCGCCACCATAAGGGGCAAACATGATGAAGTAATTTCCAATCGCATGCAAGTAGCCCTAAACACAATCAGGAGCTAGTGCGCAAAGGAAGGACTTAACGTCAATCCTAGCAAAACAGTGCTGGTTACATTCACCAGGAGGCGAAAGTACGAACTTAAAGCCCCAACTCTGAATGAAACTCTTTTTTCAAAGAAGTTAAATATTTGGGCGTGATAATCGACCAAAAACTAACATGGAACAGCCAACTTAACCACATTCTTTCCAGAGCTATAGCGGTAAGCTGGACATGCCGCAGAATCTTTGGCAAGACATGGGGTCTGAAACCAAAAATGATCTACTGGTCATACCAAACGATCATTAGGCCAATGGTCACCTATGCTTCATTGATATGGTGGCCAAAAATGCAACAAATTTCGGCACAAGTCAAGCTGCAGAAAGTGCAGCGGCTAGTTTGTCTAGGAATCACAGTGGCAACATTCACGTGCCCTACTGCACTTATGTGTAATGAAAGAAACAGCAATCAGTGCCTTTAGACTGAGCCAGACAATAAATCTTGGAGTAACAATTTAGAATGGACATTTGAAGATTTTGGAAAATATTTCCCTAGAATCCATGTCTAAGCCGACAGATATCATGCCGTTAGGTACGACTTCGAAATGCAGTTTGAAGTGGTTATAAACAACCACCAAGTTTGCATAGAGAACGGACCTCAACTAGGAAGGGATGCTTTAGTGTGGTACACTGATGGATCCAAGATGGATGAAAGGGTTGAAGCAGCTACTGCAAGAACTTCGTTGAAACTGCAGAACATTTGCTTTGCGAATGCCCAGCGCTTTTCTGCAAGAGGCTCAAGTTTCTGGAAGGGGCCGTTAGAAACTTAGCCCCCAGGAAACTGATAAACTTTGTTTGAAGTTTTGGAATCCCGGGCCTCGAATAGATTAAGGGTTATGCACAAAAGATCTGATAGGTCGAGGTGCTTGGGAGGCAGCATGGCCTTCACGACCAACCTAGAATCTACAATCTAGGTAAGAATCCTGATACACCTTTCGTCCTTCCTGCTTATATTTTTTTTAATGATCGTAAATGTTGCGTTTAGATTTAGTGTTAAATTTATCGATTAACACTTTTTTATTGTCTTCTGCTTTTCTCCACCCGAATTCCATTTTTAAACTTATTTTCAAATAGAGTCGATATTGCCTGTAAAATTAATTTCCTCCTCATTAACAGATTTAAATATACTTTTCGTGGTAGGCCTCCTTTTCTGAATAGCTGTAAAGAAGTAAATGATTTATCTAATTAGTTCTTTCTCAAATTTATTAACTGATCCGTTGGAAGTTGAGGGTTTGTTTGTAATTTTCCTTGGTGACTTAATGAGAGTAGCAGGTGATTTGTTCTTAGCTTCATTAATTATGCTTCTCACATAAGTGATACCAACTCCACAATCTTTAGCTACCCTCTCTTTTTGATGGAGAGAGTGGGTTTTTCTATCCTCGCTCAATCATAGGGGTTTTCATATCACCATAGTTATTGCTGGTTCAATGTGTAGAGAGTTTTTGCACTTTATTTATTTTATATTCTGAATCACAGTTCCAATAATAACAACTTCTTTTTATCACTTTTTTTAATGTTACAAAAAACAAAACAACGGAATATAGAAAGGAGTCTAAGTCATTAATTATTATTTTAATTTCAAAAAGAGCACGGAAACTTGTCCCGCGCGTACGGAAAAAGCCTATTTTTTCGACGTCTAATGAAATATACTATTAATTAATTCTAACGGATCTTTTTATGCTCAAGTATAAATCCAATGAAATCAGTTAATTTGTGGTTATCTGATTGAACACCACCTATTAAACCAACATTATACTGAAAATAGATCCCATGGGCTGTTATTACTTAATCATGTTGCTATGGATACCTACATTTTGTTTCAATTCGATTTTGACATTTTAAATATTCAATATTTCAAAATGTCACGATTTGGTTGTAATACTCATGAGAATGTTAATAAAATTATCGAATCAAATATACCAAAGAATACTGTTTACTGTAAAAAATTTGTATGAAAAGCGTTTATGGACTTTTGAAACGTTGGAAAATAGGAATTAAATGGTAATCGGACGGTGGAAGAATTGTCGTCGATTTTAAAGGATTGGGCTGTGAACATGAGAAGAAAAGAGAGTTTAAAGAAGCTACTGTTAAAGCCATGTGGAACCTAACAAGTAAGCTTCTACAAGAAAAATATTATAAGGAAATAAAAGTTATTATTGATCCATTTAAAAGCGTTGTATTTCAACAAGCGCAAGCTGCCCGCGATTCTTTTCGACGAAAACTACAATCAGTTTCCTGTAAAAGGAAGTTTAGCGGCATTAAGTGCAGTAGAAATAACAAAAATGATAAATTTGTGGGATGAAAACACCCCTGAAGGGCTGCAACGGAAATTCTATAACATAGCTGCCGTAGAATTAGCTTGGCGAGGTGGGGAAGCTGCTGCTTGTTTGATTGACTTTTATAGTATTGAAACAACGATGGTTGTGTAACAAATCCAGTTGAATATAACCCTGCATTCAGCAAGACTTGCCAAGGTGGTTCAAGAATGTGTACTGACAGCAAATTTTTAGTAGAAAATAACGACTGCAACGTTTGCCCTGTCAGATTATTTAAAAAATTGTTATCAAAAAGTGGCGCAAATATTAAAACTAATAGATTATTCCTAAGAACAAATCGTTACTGGAAAGCCGAAAATGATTATTGGTACGATGATAAATATGCCCATTGAAAAAAATATAAGTCAAATTGGACAAAAAAGTCTGCCGAGGCGATTGGCTTAAAAACCAAGAAAGAAAAAATTACTAATCACTCCAATAGATCGACCGCGGTCAGCCGGTTGGCCAAAAGTGGTGTACAAGAGCAAGATCTTATAAAAATTACGGGGCATAAAAATCCCAACTCAATAAAACCCCACTTGAATATTGACGAAGAACATCACACTAAAATTATTAACAGAGTGCGTAGTAGAAATACATCTTCATAGTTATAAAAACTAACACGTCTGGATCTTCATTTAATTTGTATTTTCTTCCATAATCAGCAAAAAATGTCTAATTTTTCAAATAACCCTCGAACATTGATAAATGCTCAAAAATTTTATAACAACTGTCTCAAGCTTGTTGCTCATAGGCAACAGACCTCCGCCTACGGCGTAGGACTGTTTCCGAGCAACAAGCTTTCGAAATTCGAAATTTTTCAAACAATTAGCATTGTTTTTGGGTTATAACTACTGTGAATCAACTGATCGAGATTACGAGATTTCTATACTTTACTTTTTATACAATAGTGCTTTTTTTAAATTGAGACTAACAGTATGAACTATAATTTGTAACGAGAAAATTAGAAGTTGATGAAATATTCACTTCCTATACAGACTTTTGCACAGATTTTCGACAAAATTCTCTCCTGATGGCAATGTTGCCGAAAACGTTTGAGATTTGCTTTTAATGATTTGTGTACCATAGCCGTGGCAGTTTGTCATATTCATTAAATACATTTTTATTACCTAAAACATTTAAACCATCACCACTATCATTTTAAATCCGGGACAAGGTGGTCTTGAACATCAACTTCTATTAATTTCATTTTTATTAAGTACGATTAACGTTACTGTCAATAGGAAAATAAAAACATGTGTACCTCCCACTGGTGCTGCTTTTAGTAAAGCTTTTTTAAACCTTTAGAGGAAACAGGCTAATTTTATAATAGAATAGATATATGTACATTATATATTGGATTGGCTTTATCTTTATTCCACCTAAAGACAGAAATAAACTTGAGAGGCATTAGAGTTGAATCTAATTAACCAAATAAACCTCAAAATATCAATTTCATTCGTATAAATTGGAATTATGAGCTTTGAATTTATAGCTTTATAGTTTATATTGCTCCAGCTAATACTATATTACTCAGAAAGAAATAAAATTAAGTATACGGAAGATCGTAAAAGTTTTATATTCTTGCCCATATGAGAGTATATTATGTCATCCGGGGATTTTAATTTGCTCGAAATTCACCGGATTTTGCAGAATGTGGAAAAATTGTGTACAAAGAGAAATAATGCAATAATTTTTTTATTGTATACGTAAATTTTTTTTAGACAGTTCAGTTTTTTCATCTGCACATTTTTCAACATCGTCTCTTACATTTAATGACTTCTTCTATTCTCTGAAACTTTGTCAAAATAACTACAAAGAAAAATTTAAAAAAAAGGTGATTAAATAAATAGTATTTTCAATACATGTTCCTATACTAAATAAGGGTGCGGCGCATTTACAGATGTTTTGTATGGGGTGAGCGGTAGTTTAATACGAGCACTGAAATCACTTTACGAGGATTCCACTGCTTGTGTCAGGATAAAAGAAGCTTGCACGGATTGGTTTAACATAAAAAAAGGTGTGAGACAGGGATGTGTGGCTTCGCCATGGCTGTTTAACTTATATATAGACTATTGTTTAAAATATTTGAAAGAGAGTGCGTACGGATTGAAAATGAATGATTTGATCGTCACATGCCTTCTTAACGCTAATGATCAAGTCATATTAGCGTCATCTGAAGAGGAGTTACAGGCGATGGTTAATATTATGCATGATGCACTGAAACTCAAAGGGATAAAAATAAATTTAAGCAAAAAATAATGGTTTTTAAAAGAGAAGAAAGCATGACAAACTGTAAAGTTTCGATTAAGGGAGAAAGAGTGAAACAAATAAATTAATTTGTGTACTTGGGTTCAAAATTTACGAGAGATGGAAAGTATGACAGTGACATTAAGCGAAGGGTGTTGGTAGGAAAACAAATGGATGTGACACTGCATAGCTTTATGAACAGCCAGAAAGTATCAAAAAAGGCACGTCTGGCTGTGCATAGAGGTGTGTTGGTTCCTAAACTTATGTATGGTAGTAAATGTTGGGTTTGGCAGAAAAAGCATGAAAATAGGATTAATGCTGCGAAGATGAGTAGTCTGAGAAGTATAGCCGGAGTGACTCGGTTGGATAAAGTAAAGAATAGTGAGATAAGAGAACGCTGTGGAGTAAAAGAAGATGTTGTTACAAAGATAGACAAAGGAATGCTTAGATGGTTTGGACACGTAGAAAGGATGGATGAAGGAAGATTGACGAAACAAATTTATAAGGCAAGTGTGAATGGACAAGTCGGTAGAGGACGACCTCGACGAATATATCTCGATCAGATAAACATTGTAATGAAGAAGGGCCAGGTTAAGAGTACCAACAACCGACGAGCATGTATGAGAGCACTGATAAAAGTTGAGGAAGCAAAAGATGTGTGTAAGAACCGTAGCAAGTGGAAGGAAGTGGTCTCTGCTTACCCTTACGGGAAAAAGGCGTGACTATGTATGTAAGTGTTGTCCCGGCGCCCTTGTCGAAATATTTACATTGTTATTCACAACAAATTACTTATCTTTCATCATCTTTTTTATAGGCAATAATAATACTGATAGTTAGCACCGCTAAAGATTATTGTCGTTACGAATTATTTGCTTTTATAATTTATCCAATTTGTTTTTAGATGCAATTCGAATATTGAAATGAAGGCCCTCTGTTGGCTGCTGTCATCTTTTTAAGTACAACAGTTTTTAACGTTAAATTAAAAAAAACAAACGGCCAGAAATATTTTTAAACTTTTTCTATTTACAGGACAATGTGAATTGAAATAAAATATATATAGAAAATAAAACTGATCACTATTCTAAGTTTAAGAACATAATGTCACGATATTTACTCTTTGGGTTCGATAATTTTAAACACAGAAGGAGGGCAAATTAATTTAAAAAAAAATGTTACTGACGTCATTACTTAAAGGTTATTCAACCTGTATAATAGATTATTCTTTTAAACAATAGTAAATTAAAATTAAACCTGTTTTTGGATTTTTTTATATTACTGTTTATTTTGCTAATAATGAATTTATACGATACTTTATGAACGCACTGTACATAGCAAACTTAGAGACACTTACAGAACTACTGTACCGAATCCTTTAAATACAAGTTTTAAAGATAAAAAATAATGTTCCAAGAGTTGTTTTAAAAACACATAAAATTTTAATATAAAATATTTTAAAAATCAATAAAAAAAAATTGTTATAAAATTTAATAGGTGGTCCTCGTATATATGTTCCGATTTAGAAGCTAGTATGAAAATACAGCAATATCACCAGCTTATTCTAAACTACATCGGCTCCGTTAACCCAAAGAAAAGGTACAGTCCGATAAAATCGAATGGAAGTTTTATTAATGCAGTAAAACTACTTGAACGGTCTCAAGTTATTCCCGATGGAACTTTAGAAATTATCGACGATTCACTGATTGCACTCGTTTCCGAAAAGTCCTTAGAAACAGGCCCGTGGCAAGAGAGAGTTTGTGACTTAATAAAATAAAGCCGCCGACACTTTATTGCTCGCACAAAAACTTACAATTTTGACCCATTTTTATCGCAAAACGAAACCCCGACTCAATAAACTACTCACTTTTTTTTCTTAATTAATTTTACATACATACATAAAGTCACGCCTTTTTCCCATAGGGGTAGGCAGAGACCACTTCCTTCCACTTCCGCTACGGTTCTTACACACATCTTTTGCTTCCTCTACTTTCATCAGTGATCTTATACATGCTCGTCGGTTGTTGGTACTCTTGACCTGGCCTTTCTTTAAAACAATGTTGACCTGATCAAGATATGTTCTTCAAGGTCGACCTCTACCGACTTGTCCATTCACACTCGTCTTATAAATTTGTTTCGTCAATCTTCCTTCATCCATCCTTTCTACGTGTCCAAACCATCTAAGCATTCCTTTATCTATCTTTGTAACCACATCTTTTACACCACAGCATTCTCTTATCACACTATTCTTTACCTTATCCAACCGAGTCACTCCGGCTATACTTATCAGTCTACTCATCTCCGCAGCATTAATCCTATTTTTATGCTTTTTCTGCGAATCCCAACATTCACTACCATATATAAGTGTAGGAACCAACACACCTCTATGCACCGCCAGACGTGCCTTTTTTGACACTTATTGTCTATTCATAAAGCTATGCAGTACCCCATTCATTTGTTTTCCTGCCAACACCCTTCGCTCAATGTCACTGTCATACTTTCCATCACTCGTAAACTTTGAACCCTAGCATTCAAACTCATTTACTTGTTCCATTCTTTCTCCCTCAATGGAAACTCCACAGTTTGTCATGCTTTCTTCTCTTTCAAAAACCATTACTTTCGTTTTGCTCACATTTATTTTTATCCCTTTGATTTTCAGGGCATCATGCATAACATTAATTATTAAAAACAGATTTTAATCATCTTTGCTACGCAAGACTTTTTCTATATTTACGAGGTTTGACAAAATAGTACTAGGACTAGTACAAGATAATAATAAACCAACCCCAATCAAAAGATATTTGGACTGGCCGGTTTTAAAATGAATGCACTGTATGTTTTTTGTTAGTTACTAGTTTTATTCCACTGCTAATGACTCAAAGGGTTAATGCGGTTATTCATAATAAAAAAAATACGTTTAATTTGTAATGCTCATTTAACAGAAAATTAATAAATAAAAGTTATTTATTTTGTATTCCATTCAAACAATTTTTTTGAAACAATGGTAAATCCCTCCTAAGACTTTTCTTTTTTAAATCATAATTTTCAGTAAAATACTTTAAAATTGGAAATAAACGTTGCTCAGTATCTAAGAAATATCGTTAAATTTTCTTAGAACTGCGTAATTCCACTCAATTTTTACGAAATTTTCCTGAGATCAAAGAACTACCACTGTTCGACTAAATATTTTTTAATGACTATTTACTAAATATATACAGAGTGGACAATTATCTGAGCACATTTTGAACACTCGATTAAGTAATCATTATGTTAAAAATGTTATCTTTCAATTGTTACGTTTAAATGTAGTTGAAAATAGTTTATTATTATTATTACATATAAACAAGGGCCTATATTACCCAAAAACTGTGAATATTATAAAAATCAATTACCTACTAGCAAATTAATACATAAATTGAAGTAAGCAAAAATAAAAAAGATAAGATAAAACAAAAATACAATACTTGTTATCAGGATAAATATTAATAGATTTGTATACAGAAGGAGCCAATCATTAGATTTGTCCTTAGAAGAGTTAGGAACGAAATTTAGTGATTCTCGGAGTTCCATTTATGTACATGATAGTCAGATCATGTTCTCCATTATTTTTTCGGATGTCCAACTCACTGCGAAGCTCCTTTAGTCGTTGTTGTTGAATAGGGGTCTTATCATCAATTATGGAAAACATTTCGGTTTGTAAGTATTAAAAAAATTATTGAAACAATTAGGCGTTGCCACACTTCTGTTTTATTTATTTAAGACCCTCTAGACTACATAGAATTATAAATGTTACATATGGCTAAACTCGTATTGAAGAGGAGATTCCAATAATGACTGAATATACAGGGTGATGTATTTAAAAAACCAAAGTGACCAATAATATCGGAGAAACGGCAAATCTGACAACATTGCAAATATAAAATTTGGAATCTCCGTATCTCAAAATAGGCTTATCCCAATTTTTGTACAATTCGGACTAGCAAATTACGAGATAATTGTCCGTTTCCAGACTTTCAGTCCACCCTGTATACTTGTATTCTTTAATAAACACAAAGTGATTTGAAAACCAAATAATTAATATTATTTAAATAAATATCAATAATATATTATTATGTGGTTACTAAGATAGATAAAGGAATGCTTAGACAGTTTGGACACGTAGAAAGGATTGATGAAAGAAAATTGACTAAATAGATTTATAACGCGAGTGTGAATGGACGGAAGTCGGTAGAGGTCGACCTCGGCGGTAATATCTCGATTAGATCGACATTGTTCTGGAGAAAGGCCAGGTCAAGAGTACCAACAACCGACGGATCGGATCGGGGTGTGAACAGCAAATATTTTATTTTAGGGAATTTTAGTTTCTCAGAGATTTGAGTAGATTTTTGTGTTAAACTATTGGATTGAAGCTAGATTTAAGGTTTGTTTTCGACATTTCCGTTTAATTGTCGCTGTATTCTTGTTAAATGTCAGCAAAGGACCAGGTGTGTTCAGGTATCAATGTTGGTTTGTTTTCGAAGTTTTTTAGTTCTGTTGTCCCTGAAATTCTTGTTGCAATGCCTATGAAAGTTAAAATATCAATTTCGGACAAATTGTATTATGTGTTCGACTAATTAAGGAGAAGAGGTTTTTAAGGCTTGCCACATCATTTTATGTAGAACTGACGTTCTCAATGAAAAAATCATAAAAATCATCTTTCAAACGCTTTCTTTGTGTTGTTGAAGTAACTATGAGTAATAACAAATAAAATTATGGATTATTGGACAACAATATCAAACTTACCATTGAAAAAATCATTTTTCACAAAGTGCTTGCTGCAAACAAACATATACTTTGAGATTGGTTTTTAAAATCATCTTCCATTTCTGAGCTGCCTTAGGATTTGAAGGAAATTTATGCATAATCGAAATGCCATATGTAGAGCATTGTGGAAGAGAGCATATTTTCCGCGATTTTTTCTCCATATTACCTCTTTTAATCTTTTGCATTTTCGGATTTTTTTGGTTTATTAACACCAATTCTTCACAAAATATCGTTTAGATATAAAACTTTCAATGCTTAAATTGCCCAAAATTATGTATAAAGTTCATTTTTCACCCATATGAACAAATGGAGGTTAGTTTTTTGTTCACACCTTGTTCACTCCGTGATTTTTCCCTATATATAAAAAAAGGGTGAAAAAAAGAAGAAACCAATTGTTAATGATAAACTGATGGTTGACAAAGATGTTTCATAGTAACCTCGAAATTGTGGGAGGGTTTATTTTGACGGCTTTGATGTTAAAATTTTCGACAATAGTACTTGGCTTATAACATAAATTTATTAAGTTATAAAATAAACGCGCGTATGGAAATTTAACTTCAGAAAGTAACACATGATTTTATAAATCCTTTCGAAATAAAAAGATTCAATAATGTCAAATCCATACAGAGGTGTTTGTAAAATTCGATAGAGAAAATGTCAACCAATCATTTAATCCTGAACACAAGTAGGTAAGAAGGTTTACAGGAAATGTAACCCGAGCATAAAAACGTCAATAACTGTCAATTCGATCAGACGAACTGAGATTAGCTATCCTCTTCCATGACACAGGTTAAACGAAGGCAACCACTCATCAGTTTCGAATGAACTACATATCGACTAATTAGTATTCTGTGTTGATTCTCTGAAAATGCACCATCCGATAATTGTCACTCATCATCAATATTAAATAATTATTCTGATTAGGATGTTAACATTAAAAGCATCACGACATGATCATTATCATTTTCAGAATAGTTGAAGTAAGTAATTTAACAGTTAAAAAGATGAATAACTGTTATACACAATGTAAGAAATCATAACCATCGCAGAGTTACAAGATGCACAGAATACAGGGTAAGCCATTGATCTTGTAGCTAAGACCAAAAATACCGTAGTATTTGTGGGCAATATTGAAAGCCTAAAAGAACTCATGACAAGAGTCAAAGATACCAGTGAAAAATACGGTCTAACGCTGAATATAGATTAGACCAAATTCATGATTATACGAAAAGAAACCAATGTATCGTGCCAAATTACTAACAGATAAGAGTTGCTTCATACACGTACCTAGGCACAACAATAAACAAAGATTGGGACCATTCTCGTGAAATTAAATGCCGGATTGAAAGATCCCGAGCGGCGTTTCTAAAAATGTTAACCTTTTTAAAAGTCACGACCTTAATCTAACATCAAAAGTAAGAATGCTTCGCTGTTACGTGTTCCCAGTATTACTTTATGGAGCAGAACCATGAACACTCACTTAATACTCCACAGAAAAGCTTAAGGCATTTGAGATATGGCTATATCGGCGAACACTTAAAATACCTTGGACAACCCTACGTCACAAATGTTAGAGTGCTTGAGAAAATAAATAAAGATATGGAGATCATAAAGAAGATCAAGACTAGGAAGCTTGAGTACTCAAGTCACATAATGCGGAATGGGAAACGTTATGAGCTCCCACAGCTGGTTCTCCAAGGGAGAGTCCTAGGATGGAGAGGACCTGGCAGGTTTACCCAGTCGAAAGTTCTGAGGTAACAAATTTTAAAAAAAAATACAGTCGAATTGAGAACCTCCTTCTTTTTTGAAGTTGGTTAAAAATAAAATTTTACAAGTCAATAATCAAGCCAACAATGATATATGGGTCAGAAAAAATGACCAAAAAACAACAAGTTGATCTGAGAATACAAGAAAAAAAATCTTTAGAACAATTTTAGGACCTAAAAATATGGGAGAGGAATAAAAAATAAAAATAAACTAAAAATTAGCACAAGCATTTGAAGCAGACATAGCAAGAATAATTAAAGAACAAAGAATAAAATAGCTACGGCACGTATGGAGAGCAGGTAAAGAGTCAACAATATTTACGATGACAGAATGGAAACCTTGTAGCAAGCGAAGAAGGGCAAAACCAAAGATAACTAAACTCAAGCCGTTTTCCCGTAGGGGTTGATCTGATCGAGATAAGTTCGCCGAGGTCGACCTCTACCGACTTCCGTCCATTCACACTCGCCTTATAAATTGATCTTCCTTCATCCATCCTCTCTACGTGTCCAAACCATCAAGCATTCCTTTATCTATCTTTGTAACCACATCTTCTTTTACACCACGGCGTTCTCTTATCTCACTATTCTTTACTTTATCCAACCGAGTCACTCCGGCTATACAATTCTCAGACTACTTATCTCCGCAGCATAAATTCTATTTTTATGTTTCTTCTGCCAAATTTGTAAATAAATCTTTTATTTTTGTAAAGAAACGCAATTACGTCTTTGTTTCATTTGTCCTAATTCTCAAGAGTGTAATTATATTTATAATATAATAATTCATCTTCTTCTTCAGTCCATTAGTGCCCAATGCAGGACATAGGCATCTTCTAATCTCTTCCGTGCGTTTCTGTCTTGAGCTGTTTGCTGCCAATGGGTGCCCGCTGTTCTCTTCTCATCATCTATCCATCTTTTTGGAGGTCTACCTATGCTCCTCCTTGTTTCTCTAGGTGTCCACTGAATACACCCTTTCGTCCATCTGCTGTCGTTTTGTCTAGCCACATGACCAGCCCATTGCCACTTAAGATGTGCGACACGCTCTATGATATCGGTGACTTTCGTTCTTTGTCGAATGGTCTCATTACGTACTCTGTCCCTCAAACTTATCCTAAGCATTCATCGTTCTATTACTCGTTGCGTCGTTCTAAGTTTTTTTACGCTTTTTTTCTATTAATGTGGCGGTTTATAGACCGTAAGTTGAGACTGGCAGTATGCAAGCTTCATATACCTTTCGTTTCAAGCTTATGGGCATATTGGCATCTTTAAATATATATTGAAGTTTTCCAAAAGCCGACCATGTCAAAGCTACTCTTCTGCCTGTCTCCGCCGTTTGATTTTCCTTTCCAAGTTTTACCGCATGTCCAAGGTATATGTACTGATCTACGTTTTCTATTATTTGGCATTAAATTTCCAAATGTTCTCCTACATAATAATAGCAATTAATTATTCAATGATCGTTGCTAATTTCGTTGAAAAATCACTTTAGAATACGTTCCTGTGCTTCGAAAGTTTATATAAAATAAGAAGTCGACCTTAGTCCATCGTAATCTTCTGTCGGCTCCGTGTACCAATAAATGTTCTCTTTCGAGTAATGTTATACCTTCTGGAAGAAATTTCGGCTAGACGAGTGTTGAATTTCTATTAAAACGGACGCTGCGTCAAAAGAGTCTTCGGCTAAAATCCAATAGCAGGCGCTATGTCAAGAAAAAACGAACGAAACCGAAACGAACGAAAATTACTTAGACAAAATAAGACGCTTCTAGTTATTCGGTAATTAACTGATAATGTAAACAAAAAAATAAAAAATAAGAACAAAAAATTATGCGGTTGACCCTCGTAAGAACTTCGTTCCTTACGTTTTTTCTTCAACTTCGAATGTAATTCGAAATGAAATCTGTATATTTTAATTTTTATTATACACTGTGGAACAGCCAAATGGAATAAATTCGATAACGAATAAATGAGAGCGTGTTGGGAAAAACTCTTAGACATGTCGATTTGTATTTTTAGATGCGCTTTTTTTTCAAAAACAAATTATTATATAGGGTGTGTCATGTGACAGTGGCCGATACCAACTTTCTTATTTTAAATACAACCCCCTGTATATTATTTATTTTTTGGATTCTTCAGAAAATTCTAGACATAATTCATGTACAATGTCCCATATCTATCTTCAACTGTTTCGGAAATATTAAGTGTTTTCAGATGTATTACAAAAATTAACATTAAAAAAAAGAAAATTATTTTATTTTACAAATAATGTAAAAAAAAAACATTAATTTCAATGTAAGAGATGTTCAAAATGTTCGCCGCGAACGTCTTGGCAACATGCTAATCTGGTATAGAAATGTCTTCTAACGTTACTCAACATCTCAGGCGTGACTGATCTAATCGCAAGCGTGATTCGTCCTTTTAAGTCATGTAAGTTGAGTGGTTTAGTTTTGTATGCAATACTTTTGACATATCCCCACAAAAAGAAGTTTAATGGCGCCAGATCAGGAGATCGTGCTGGCCATTCTATCGATCCGCGCCTCCCTATCCACCGATTTGGAAAATTTTGGTTCAGGTACTGCCGGACATTGATTTGGTAAAGGGGCGGTGCTCCATCTTGCTGAAACCATAGTATATTGTCAGGAACTTGTGGGTTTGCTGGATCAGGATATAAGTTTGTCAAAGTTGGCACGACATTATTTTGGAGCAGTTCTAAATATTTATCTTCATTCAAGTTGCCATCAATGAAAAAGGGACCTACGATATGATTTCCAACAATTTCTGCCCAAACATTAACTTTTTCAGGATATTGCGTATGTTCCTCTCTCATCCAGTGAGGATTCTCATTAGACCAATAGCGGCAATTTTGACGATTAACATGACCGTGAAGTGTAAATGTGCTCTCAGAAAACAAAACATCTTCTAATTGGATCACATTGTTATTTAACATTTCCATCATTTGTTCTCAAAAATACGTTCTCCTGTCGAAATCGTCTTCCATGAGCTCCTGAGTTGGCATAATTTTATAGGGATGCATTTTACTTTCCTTTAATATTCGAAAAATTGATGTGTGGCTAATGTTGAACAGTGAGGCTGCTTTTCGACCAGAATTATGTGGGTTTTTTTGAAACTCAAGCATAACATCCAATTTCGCATCATCGCTTAGTTCATTGGCAACTACTTTTTTTGTTTGTCTCACATGACCAAGCTCGCAAAACTGTTTTTCTATTTTGCTAATTGTTCCTTGGGATATAGGCAGCAAATTTGGAAACTGTTTTTGTATTTTTGATATTTCATATCAGTAAAAAAGGACGTATTAAAGGTTTTTGCTTATTTTCTCAATATTAAGAGCTAAATGGGAAATAAGTATTGAGTGTAATGTAGCGAATTTGTGAAATAAAATAATTTTCTTTTTTTTAATGTTAATTTTTGTAATACATCTGAAAACACTTAATATTTTTGAAACAGTTGAAGATAGCTATGGGACATTGTACATGAATTATGTCTAGAATTTTCTGAAGAATCCAAAAAATAAATAATATACAGGGGGTTGTATTTAAAATAAGAAAGTTGGTATCGGCCACTGTCACATGACACACCCTATATAATAATTTTTTTTTAAAAAAAATGCGCATCTAAAAATACAAATCGACGTGTCCAAGAGTTTTTTCCAACACGCCCTCATTTATTCGTTATCGAATGTTTTCCATTTGGCTGTTCCACACTGTATATTATTTTTTCGAGGCAAATAATCTAAAAAAACGAATTACATCAAAAAGTTTCATTCAACATTGCAATTTGTGGGAGTGATTTCGAGCAATGGGACAGAAGTGTGTAACATTTTTCCTGTCGCTTTCTTGCAATTTGTGAGTGATTTCGTGAAATGTAACAGAAAGTGTGTAACAGAAAGTCGCGGAAGCACGCGTTATTTGATTTAACGAATGAGTTTTTTCTTCAACTCCGAATATAATTATAGATGAAATCTGTATATTTCAATTTTTATTTTATATTATTTTTTCAAGGCAAATAATCTAAAGGAGCGAATTACATTAGAAACTTTTATTCCTTATTTCAGGAAAAATATTTATTCATAAAAAATTATATACAAAATAGTAAATTATACATTATATATAGATAAATACTAAATGAAAAGAAATTTTTAAATCTCATCATTATGTTCTATAATAGAAATTATTCGCTTATGATAACTATAATAAGATAATTGTAGCACAGTATTTTGTTCTGTATTGCACTGGATTATTATTAATACTCAAAAAAAATGTATCAAATAAAAAAGATGTGAGTGTTTCAAATTTATCTTTATCATTGAAGCTTTTAGAGTTAATCAAACTAAAAAGTAAAAAATAATTATTAACATAAGAATAAAATTACTGACGAGAAAATTAATGTCACTGTTTTAAAAGCGTGGGGTGCTTTCATTCTGAAACGCAGAGTTTATTTAAAAATGTCATACAAAGCACCCCACGCTTTTAGAACAGTAACATTAATTTTCTCGTCAGTAGTCTTATTGCTACGTTAAGAAATATTTTTTACTTTTTAATATGATTAACTCTAAAAGCGTGTTTTTTAGTTTTTTTCAACTATAATTTATTTTTCGCTTTTTAGTTCGATTTGTTTTACATACATACACACATATAGTCACGCTTCTTCCCCTAGAGAAAGGCAAAGACCACTTGCTACGGTTTTTATACATATTCTTTTTGCTTCCTCTACTTTCATCAGTGCTCTCATACATGCTCGTCGGTTGTTGGTACTCTTAATCCTATTTTCATGCTTCTTCTGCCAAACCCAACATTCACTACCATACATAAGTGTAGGAACGAACACACCTCTATGCACAGCAAGATGTACCTTTTTTGACACTTTATGGCTGTTCATAAAGCTATACAGTGCCCGATTTATTTGTTTTCCTTCCAACACCCTTCGCTCAATGTCACTGTTATACTTTCCATGTCTCGTAAACCTTGAACCCAAGTACACAAATTCATTTACTTGTTCCACTCTTTCTTTCTTAATCGAAACTTCACAGTTCGTCATGCTTTCTTCTCTTTTTAAAACTATTACTAAGAAAATTATGTATTAAATGGTAAAAGCACAAAAAGAATGCATCGGCCGGGAATCGAACCCGGGCCGCCCGCGTGGCTGGCGGGCTTTCTACCACTGAACCACCGATGCATTTCGTTACGTGACGATTTCTACTAAATCGCACTACCCTTAAGCCGCTTTACCAAATTTTTTCCAAAAATATATAACCGTCGGGAAGAGTTTTAATTTTCAAAGAAATAACGCGACGAATATTTCATTTCGAATTCAATCTATTCTCGAACTGTGATGTTTTATTCTCAAATGGGAAAAATACGATTTTCATTTGTGACTCAATTCAAGATTTATGTGCGGACACTCAACCACGACACAACACAAAAGAATTTCCGTATAAACTTTGCAATAACTCCAATACAGATTGAAAGAATCGAAAGAAATAGACCGTTGCAGATATACGGGCACATAAGCTAAAAATAGGCCCGTTTTTTGGTAAAAAAAACTACAAAATTTTTACTACATTGATTAGTAAAATATTTATAAAAGTAAAGATAAATTACTCTTGAAAGTCACAGCAGCGTTCCCATTTCACCTTTAATAGAACCGCACATCGGCTGGAGTATTAAACCAAGCCGATTTACCAAATATTCATCTATTAGAAAATGTATTGAAATTAAAAGTAAATGAAAAAATTATTAATGGTTTTTTTTTAGGATAATTAAAGTTTGTTTTTTTCGATTTAAAAATATCTCTTTCTTCCTCACGATGTTTTATTTCATTCAAAAGTTATACACGCTTTATTCTTACATAATAACTTTTCATTAACATATCTGGGGCATTAAATAACATGATTGGGGCACTGCATAGCTTTATGAATAGCCAGAAAGTGTCAAAAAAGGCACGTCTGGTTGTGCATAGAGGTATATTGGTTCCTACACTTATGTATGGTAGTGAATGTTGGGTTTGGCAGAAGCATGAAAATAGGATAAATGCTGCGGAGATGAGGAGTCTGAGAAGTATAGCCGGAGTGACTCGGTTCGATAAAGTAAAGAATAGTGAGGTAAGAGAACGCTCTGATGTAAAAGATGTGGTTACAAAGATAGATAAAGGAATGCTTAGATGGTTTGAAATGGATGGATGGGGTTTTGAATGGACAAGTCGGTAGTGGTCGACCTCGGAGAACATATCCCGATCAGATCAACATTGTTTTGAAGAAAGGCCAGGTCAAAAGTACCAACAACCGACGAGCATATATGAGAGCACTGATGAAAGTAGAGTAAGCAAAAATGTGTGTAAGAACCGTAGCAAGGGGAAGGAAGTGGTCTCTGCCTACCCCTATGGGAAAAAGGCGTGACTTTATGTATGTATGTATGTATGTAACATATCTCCATTATAGGGTGTTTTTTGCTATTAACAACCTAATTTAAAGAGTACTTTACTTAAAGTTGACTGCACACCCTCTTTACCTACTTGTACAAGTCGGCCCTTGCTTTTGTATGATAGGAAAATTATTTTCAATTTCTTTAATTCTTCGCCCCTTTTGAAACAAAACCTCTAGAGCGGTGTTTCCCAACCTTTTGTAGAGTGAGGAACCCTGGAGCGCCTATATGTTTTTTCGAGGAACCCTTTTTACACTAAAATAAAAAGGGAGACTTCTATTGTTTCATGAAAATATCGAAAGATTGATATTTTTATAGCTTGCAAATATAGAAATTTAAAAATAATTGCAAGTAAAAAATATATTAATCACCCAAAAAAACACCGTATAAATTATAGTTATTGTTTAAGACTCAAAGGACCATGTATTTATAAATTGTAGGCAACACTTCTTCTTTTTCTTATGCACTATACATTAATGGACTATCCATTGCCTTACATTTTTTAGCCAGGACTTTTTTCTTCCTATTCATTGCTTTCCTTCAATTTTGCCTTTCATAATAAGCTGCAGAATGTTATATTTTTCATTTTGTATCACGTGTAGCAGATACGCAACCGTTCTTTTTTTTAATAAATATATATATATATATATATATATATATATATATATATATATATATATATATATATATATATATATATATATATATATATATATATATATATATATATATATATATATATATATATATATATATATATATATATATATATATATTCGCAGCTGATTTCGCCGCATGTTAACCTATACTATTGGTAGATATAAGTCGATTATTTAACAGAAAACAACTACACTTCTGGCTATGTGCCTACGACAAGCATTGAATTACATCTGATAGATAATCGTGAATAATCCATTTCGGGTGGTATGCAGATGCAGATGCTTGTTAAGTAAAAGAAGCAATTATTAAATTTATCCATTCAAAGGGACCACATATGGACCGGTTTCGGGGTGTTGCCCCTTATCAGCATAGGGTAGGTCTTCGCAAACTCATGTTTGCCCTTCAAAAAGACAATTCAATTATTCCAACTCGGGGTGGTGCTGGGTACTGGGTGGTGCTTGTTTAAAGGTGTAGATGTCGAGACTAGCGCTCTTCGTGTGGTCCTTCATGTGTATATGGTAAGGGATGGGATTATTGTATTCTTCTTTTACCTAACAAGCATCTGCATATCACCAGAAATGAATTATGCACGATTATCTATCAGATGTAATTCGATGTTTGTTGTAGGCACATAGCCAGGAGTGTAGTTGTTTTCTGATATATAATTGACCCACATATGCCTATAGAATAGGTTAACATGCGGCGAAATCTGCTGGTTCTTTAAAAATCAGTGTATAATTGTTTAAATATAAGTGTACCTTTAATTGTTTATCGATATTCTTTGCGTATGAAATGTAGTGAAAAAGAAATAGATATCAGCAGACTTTATTGCTACATAACTTATAATAAAGTAATGAATGAATTTCCTATGCTTGCTTGTTCTGGTATGTTCAAAAATACTCTGATTACGTAAAAATAAAAAAAATGTCCTTAAAAGGGGCAAATAGTAACACGTGGATCTGTTGCCCAGACGTCTTAACAGCTTGTCCTTTTTAACGCCCGTAAAATAATAAAAAATACCTTAGATGTTCGTTTCTTAATTTTTGAATGTATTAAATTTATAAACTTTCCAAAATGTGTTAAAGGTAAAATAATAACAAATTGTTCAATGAACAACGCAAATCTATTTCTGCGGCCCGGCTTTCTTTTACCATAAATTTTTCCCTGCATGATGTTCTGCAGAAATCGATATTTTTCGCCTCTCATAACATGCCCGAAATATTGCAGTTTCCTTCTTTTGATGGTGGTAAGAATTTCGGTGGATTTATTCAGACGTTGGAGTATTACCAAGTTGGATACTTTTTCCGTCCATGAAACTTTTAATATTTTCCTGTAAGCCCACATCTCAAATGCTTCGAGTCGTCTTTCTTCGTACTAATTTATAGTCCAGGCTTCCATACCGTACAGCAAGGTACAAGACCCTACTCATGTTTTTAAATGCTGCTCGAGCCTGCTTAATCCTTGATTTCACTTCAGTTTGACTATCTGCGCAGTTGGTTATTATGCTGCCTAGATATTTTATTTGGTTTACTTGCTTCAATAGTTCACCCCCAACCGTTATGTTAGCTATAATATTAGGTTGCTTGCTAATTATTAATTACTTTTTTGCATTTAATCCGAGTCCGGCCATTGCGCATTTTTTGATGACTGCATCCAGTATCTGTTGTAAATCTTCCTGACAGGAGGCCAACAGTACCGTATCGTCTGCGTAGCGAAGGTATTTTCGCCATTTATAATAATATTGGTAGTAGTAGTAGTATCAGAATAAAATATAGGTATTATCACGTATTTTAATTTTATTTATGTGTATAAATTTTTACTAAAAAAGGGGTGAGTGGTGTAAAATAATATTTTGCACACAGGCGACCGCATGGCTTGGTGCGCCCCTGATTATACCCGCTAAAATTTTGGTGCGTACTTATTTGTAACCGTCAAATTCTTTAGTAATCGTCGTGTTTTATAGACGTTCTAACCCATTTCATCGAATCTAGCCTCGTGGGTCCTTTCAATAGTAATTCCAATTTATTTATCGCCGATTCAGTAAAGAAAATTTTACAATAAAAATAAAAAAAAACAAATTTAGTCGAAAGATTTCGAATGTTAATCGCGTTAACAGGCCGGGCAAGCCGTCAGTTCAGAAAGCTGTTAATCCCTCAAAGATCCCGCATCCCAGAAAAAGGTTCCCATAATTTAAGGTTTTCAGGAGTGAAATTGATCTTTTGTATAGATCGTAATTTTTTTTCTTCCGCTCAACTTTTATAAAATATGATTAGACGCTATGTGATCTCCATCACAAACAAATATTTGATACTGTATGCGGATGAGAAAAGATGACAATCGTAAATTTTCTCATATTCTCGATGTTTTGCCTCGCAACACTCTAACCGATAGTTTTATGCTGCAATATTTTTCACCTCTAAATGCAAATTTAGTATTGCATCTGACGTTTGCGTGTAAAAAACGCTTAAAGTTAGACGTAGCAATAAGCGCAGAAATGAACGAATGGACGACATCCGATATGCGGGAAATTAATGAAAAGTAATTACATGGAGAGTGTATGAAATATTTCTGTAAAAATCACTTTTGTGAGAATGGGAAACCGGTTCCTTAAAAGAAATTATTTTAAAGGGAAAAAAAAGGTCGATTTTGCTGAAAATCAGTTCTAAGTTGCGTAATTATGCGTCGAATGCAATTGGTCCCACGTCGATATCATTTTTTGTTCTCGAGATAATCGAGACGAAAAATAATTTCGAACGTACATACGAACATACGCACATACGAACGATATATATAAGATGGCTTTCTACTAGTAGTGATTTGGACGACACAGTTAATTAAAACACAACTGAGTTTCTCTGTAAGAAAAGATTTATTGTATTATTTTACATGTAGGTAAGTTTCACAATAAACAGTTTGAATTAAGCAGTAACAAACTGAAACTTTACCTGTAAGAAAAGAAACGACATTTAATGTTCTTAATCTGTCGATTCCTAAATCACAATAAGTTTATTATTCTAAGCTTTCTATAATTTTAATAAATTGCTTTCTCATGCATTGACTGACATTGACAGCACAACTTATAAGTTATATTTCACCACCGAACATATCAAATAAATATCGCGTTCTGTCACTAAGACACTTGATGCGCGGGAATATTTGAAATAAAGAAAACTATATTTTTCTTTACATCTCCCCCTCCCAAAGAAGCTAAAGCAATACGACCAATCACTCATCTTCTTCATGGTCTTTAGGCGCAGGGGCCGGAGTTAGTTTTGAAATGTGAAAAAAGTTTGACTCTGATTTTCTATGGTTGGTGTTCGTAAACTGAATTTGATATTTTCTCAATGATTTTATAAGGTCCGATTCTCAATTCGTCGAGCTTTCTTCTATTCAGTTTGTTTCCGTTATCCACAAAAACGGTATCACCAACTTTGAAGTCTACATGTCTTCTATTTTTATCGTAAATCGACTTGTTGTAATTATGTGATTTTAATGTATTTATGATGTTAACCAAAAAGTAAACGCCTGTTTTGTTGACTATAATAAAGCGTTCGACAAAGTGAGACACAAGCAACTAATACAAGCACTGGAACGAAAAAACCTTGACGCAAGAGATATACAAATAATAGTGAAATTGTACATAAACCAAAGTGCGTCGGTTCACGTCCGATCTGAGTTGACGAAAGCAGTGGAAATCAAACGAGGAGTTAGACAAGGGTGTGTTCTTTCACCACTCCTCTTTAATGTCTATTCAGAGGAAATCTTCACAAAAGCCCTTGAAAATGATACCGGTGGAATACGAGTTAACGGCATTGCCTTGAACAATCTACGTTATGCAGACTTCTCGCCGAAAACATACAAGACCTTCAGAATATGTTGAATAAGGTCATCACTACTAGTCGAGAATATGGTCTGACACTGAATATTAAGAAGACCAAATACATGATTGTCACTAAAACTGAAGTGCCTAATGAACATCTATATGCTGAAAATGAAGAGCTGGAAAGAGTCGAGAGGTATGATTACCTAGGTACAAGTGTCAACTGCACCGTGGATTATTGTTCGGAAATAAAGATTCGCATTGAGAAAGCCCGTGCATCCTTTGTGACAATCAAGAAACTGCTCTGTAGTCGCGATCTGAGCCTGGACCTGAGAACTCGGATGCTCAAATGTTATGTGTTTCCAGTCCTTCTGTATGGTGTGGAAGCTTGGACCCTCAACGTATATTGCGAGCGAAAACTTGAAGCCTTCGAGATGTGGGCATACCGTAGGATGTTGAGAATATCATGGACGGAACATATAACCAATTTGGAGGTTCTGAGAAGAATGAAGAAGGACATAGAGATCCTACACGAAGTGAAAAGAAGAAAACTGCAATATCTCGGCCACGTCATGAGAGGCCCAAAATATGAGATTCTGCACCTCATAATACAAGGGAAAATTGTGGGAAGAAGATCTATTGGAAGGAGAAGAATATCCTGGCTTAGAAATCTGCGAAAATGGTTTAATGTCACGTCATCCGACTTGTTTAAGGCCGCAGCCTCCAAAGTCAGAATAGCAATGATGATAGCCAACCTCCGTAATGGAGACGGTACATGAAGAAGAAGAAGAATGTATTTTCCAAAGCTTTTTCCCTATCTTGAATCAAATCATACTCAGTCTTTTTAAGTTTCAGCTCATTTGGCAAAATTGTAACATCTGTGCCATTTAGAAGATACTTTGGAGCATATCCAGTGACAGTGTGCTCCGTTTCATTGTGGTTTTTTACACAATTTTGTGTTATAGTTGTCCACGCTATTTTTGCGTCACTTTCGTTTATTTTGCATCTAATTTTGTTGACTAACGTTTGATTTAGTCTTTCATTTAATCCATTTGAGAAGGGCGAGTCCACTGCATTAAAAATTATTGGAATACTCTTTTCATCCAAAAAATTTTTAAAGTCTCGAGAATTGATACCTGGGTATTGGTCTGAGAGTATCATACCAATGTCATTAGTGTCCACACAGTTTCTGACGAGTTTAATGAAATCTCTTGCGTTTTGTGTACTTGACGTCAAAATGTACGCGTACCTTGTGAAATGATCTGATAGCTGGTGCAAATATCTTTTTGTTGACCTCGAACCCCCAAATCCACCAATTGTATCAATGGAACATATCCCAAAAGGTTTTTTGGCCGGACCCAAGTGGGACATCAATCCATATTTGTTTTGTCCTCTTGATTTGTTCGTTATACATACTATACATCTTTCACAGATTCTTTTTCTGTTTTTTGTCATGTAATCTGCTGTGTACCATGAACTGATCATTCTTTGCATTTATTTTATTCCTATGTGTCCCAGGTCTGCATGTACATTTTTGATGAATTGTATACTAAATTGCTCTGTTAATATTATTTTTTATTTTTTCTTTACTTTCTTGTAATAAATGTTGTTTTTTGTTATTAACTTGTCTTTTTTGCTCTGTATCTTTTCATTTTTAAATTGATCTTCTAAAATTTCTTCCATTGTTATTATATTTACTATTTTTAATTGTTCATCCAGGTTTTCATTTGCTTCTAGGACTGGGTTCCTGCTTAGGCAATCAGCTTCAATGTTGTATCTTCCTGGAGAATATTTAATTTGGAAATCATATTGTGATAAGTAGTATGTTAGAACTCCTAGTTCTTAATCTGTTCTTGACTTTATATTCATGTTTTCCAAAGGCTTGTGATCTGAAAAGACAGTAAATTTTCTACCTATCAACAGATGCTGCCAATACTTCACTTTCTTTAATTGCTAGGCATTCTAGATATATAGCTTTCTTTCTTTTTTGAACTTCATTTAATTTTTTTGAGAAGAATGCCACCGGTTTCTCTTCATTGTTTTCTTGTGGCTGTTTCAGGACTGCTCCAACTCTTAGAATACTGGCATCTGTGTATATGTGGATAGGCAAGTTTGGGTCAAAAATGGTCAATATTGGATGAGAACATAATATTTGTTTCATTTCATCAAATGACTCTTGGCATGCCTTAGTCCAGTTAAAGGTTTGTCCTTTTCTTAAAAGATTGTGTAATGGTTCTAATTTTATTGCCATTTGTGGCACATACTTATGGTAAAAGTTAATTTTTCCTAAAAATTGTCTCACATTTTTCCTTGTTTTTGGAGTAAGGAAGTTTTTGATTTATATGAGGTTGTCTTTCAGCGGTCTCACTGAGTTATTCTGTATTATGTGACCCAAGTACTTAACTGAGTCGGCTGCGAACATACATTTTGAGAATTTGTCTCAAACCTTCTCTTTTAATTGCTTGAAATAACTGTTCCAGATGTCTGACATGATCTGAGAATGTTTTTGAGAACAATAAGATGTCATCAATGTAACATACTGTGAATTCTCCAAGTTTGTGTTTCCGTATAATATTACACATTATTCTCTGAAATATGGACGGTGAGGTCTTTAAGCCAAATGGCAAGCAAGTCCATTGGAAATGGCCCTCTTGCGTAACGAATGCAGTTTTGTGTCTGTCTGAGATACGTAGAGGTATCGACCAAAATGCTGAATTCAGATCCAGTGTCGAGAAATACTTGCAATCTCTAGTTTTCACTATTAGGTCTTCAATAAGTGGGAATGGTTGTGATTGAGGCACAACAATTTTATTCAGGTCTCGAAAATCTATACACAGTCTTGACTTTTTGTTTTCATCTCTTTTATAAGCTAAAGTAACTGGAGCTGCAAACGGGCTATATGATTCTTCTATAATTTTTTTCTCCAATAATTTTCCAATCTGTAATTCAATCTCTTTTTTGTCTTCAATTGTGCAACGATATGGCCTTTTACTGCAATATTTCTCTATTGACAGATTAATGTGTGCGTTGTTACGTGTTTTCCGCGCTTTTGTATGGAGTGGAGGCATGGACTCTCAAGAAAAATCACACAGACAAACTACAAGTCTTCAAGATGTGGTGCTACCATAGATTGTGGCGTATCCCCTGGACAGAAAAGATCTCTAATGTGGACGTCCTAAATCGGATGAATAAGGAATGTGAAGTCATTAACACCATAAAAAAGAGAAAGCTTCAATATCTAGGTCATATACTGAGAGGACCCAAATACGCACTTCTCCAGTTGATAGTTCAGGAAAAGATTGGTGGAAGGAGGAATATTGAAAGATGCCGAGTGTTTTGGCTTAAAAACCTAAGGGACTGGTTTAATTGTAGTAATGTTGAACTCTTTCGAGCTGCAATCAATAAGGTCCGGTTAGCTGTGATGATAGCAAACCTCCGATAGGAGATGCACTATAAGAAGTAGAAGAGGATGTGTATTGTGTATCACTTAACTTTATATCATAAATATGTCCCCGTAGCCTATAGTGTACAGCCACTATACTAGTTAGGAAGTAAAGCCTCTTTTTGGTCATCGCTAGATTGCTGTTTCCTTGCTAGCTCTGCTGATGGTTGTTTTATTTCATAGAGTATATTGACCTTTTCTTTGATCTTGTTTATTATTGCCCGTATAGTAAGGCTGGATGCAAGTGTATCAGCTTTTATATTGTGCTCAAGCAGAATTGATCCAGATTGTTTGTGAGGCGCCTTTCAGGGCACAGGGGCATTCTTGGTCCTATCACTGATGCCACTGCACATTTGTATAGAACCAGTAAAATAAAAACCTTGATTCCGAAAAACTCTTAAAAAATTTATCTCACCAGTAATAACAATTTAGGTGTCAAAGTGTAACCGAATATTTTTCAACGGAAGTTAAAATAATTTTAATGTCAGTAATATAATTTAGTACGAATCTCCTTATTTACAGCGCAGTTTCTTATGTGCATCGAAGATTTGAGCTTAAATAAATAAAAAACAGAATATGGTTGATGGAAAAATTTTATTTCGTACGCAATAACCTTAATACAAAGGTATTTGTATGCTGTTTTGACGGCATGGACATGCACAAACTCGTTAAGTCGCATCCATTCGACACCACCTATGGATGTTGCAAGGTACATGGAAAAACGAATTGAAATGAAGTTAATGTTGATGGCGATGGATAATAAATTCGTGGCTGATACAACTTTCTGGTTTTATTAATTATTTTGTTCATCTCTTTAAAAATCCTCTTTTTTTCTTTCCGTTTCAATTCCTGTATAAAGCCGTTTTCTACCATCAGAATTTCCGGAATCGTGTAAGACACCTTCCTCACGCAGCATTCCTTCATATCGCGATTGCTTCTCAAGGTGACGAAGCCACTTTTTGCTCTGATCGCAGAATATACCTTGTAGTTGGATGGTGCAAATGAAATGAATCTTGTGATTTGTTTGGGTGTAATGAAGGCGCACATGAATTTTGAATTTTGAAATGGGTCGATAAAACGTGTGTGAATTAAATGTCAGACTGAAGTGAAGTATGATGCATGACGCAGGCAGAGACTACTTAATCCAAACTTTATTATTAAGGCCCAACCATAATTAATGTATCGACCAGAGCTTATTGGTTGTCTGTACCAATCGATGAGTATTGCGTTGTCCGGTGTTCTGACAAAAAGAGTATCTAAAAACGGAACGCTGTTTTGTTCATACTCTAACTCAATTGTAAATTGGATATGTGAATCGTAGCTGTTAAAGACGAACAAGGTCTTATCTATGGCGTCTGAAGGAATTGCCATGATAATGTCATCAACATATTTTTTTAGGAATGGCGGATGGTATGGGAAGACGTCTATGACTTTGTCCAACACATCATCCATTACATATGCTGCCAAAATGGGGCTAATTTTTGCACCCATAGGTGTGCCAAAAGTTTGCTTATAAAATCTGTTGTTAAATGCAAAATATGTATTATTAAAAAGAAAGGTAACTAAATTCAAAAATGTGTCTTTCCTTATATTACAAAAACCGCTAATTTCGCTCCACTTGTTATTAATTGCCCTTAAGCATGCTTGTAAGTAAACATTACTGAAAAGAGACGCCACATCGAAGCTGACCAGTACGTGGAAGTTTGAATTTATTAAATAAGGTGTTTACCTGAAAAGAATCGGTAATATGATAATCATTATTAAGATCATATACTTTTGTTAAAATGTCAGTAAGAAAGACGATATATATTTATATATATATATATATATATATATATATATATATATATATATATATATATATATATATATATATATATATATATATAATAATTTATTTAACTACGTTATGTATAAATACATTTGTAGCAAGTCAGATTGAGATAAAAATGATTGTGTGTATTGATTTGTCAGTAAAATTATTACCTATTATAAAAAAGAGTAAATAACAATGTTGACGTCGGTTATAAAAAGTTTAAAATGGTGAGAAAGTAGTAGTTATTACATAAACGCGGCGAATAATTGACCCTTAAATAAATTTAAAATAGTTTAAACCAAGAAAGTAAATTCCTCAAATCATCCCATCACAATGTCCGGAAATACCCTTGAACCAAGTCCCTCCATCTCGATTTTGGGAGTCACGGTGTCCAATAATATGTCTTGGCATGACCATGTTGCTAACATCGCAAAGTCGGCAAGCCAGAGGCTAGGTTTTCTGTGGAAAGCCAGAAAGTTTTTTACTCCTGATCAACTGTTGACGACGTACAAGACTCAAATCCGACCTCTACTGAAGTATTGCTCGCACATTTGGGGTCCAGCACCAAGGCATTCTCTTCGTCTTCTGGATTCCATTCAGAAAAGAGCCATTCGCTTGATAAACAGCTCAACTCTCACAGATACCCTTTACCCTCTAGAACATAGAAGAAGAGTTGCAGACCAGTCATTGCTCTTCAGATATTTCCATGGCAGATGCTCCAGAGAAATAAAAACTCTTGTACCACCATTGGCCACATTCGGCCGAAGAACACGGCACGCTGATCAGTCTCACCCATTTACTCTCAAGATTGACACTACAAGGACCAAGGACCAAAGATAGATAAAGGAATACTTAGATGGTTTGGAAACGTAGAGAGGATGGATAAAAGAAGATTGACGAAACAGATTTATAAGGCGAGTGTGAATGGGCAAGTCAGTATAGGGCGTCCTATGCGAACATATCTTGATCAGATCGATACTGTTTTAAAGAAAAAATGTCAGCAACTGACGAGCATGTATGAGAGCACTAATAAAAGTAGAAGAAACAAAAGACGTATGTAAGAACCGTAGCAAGTGGAAAGAAGTGGTCTTAAGCTACCCCTACGGGAAAAATGCGTGACTATAGGCATTTATGTAAGTAACAGTTACCAAACAAATACAAATTGTTAAAAAAATTTAATTTAAAGCTTATATCAATATAAGTACCAAATGTAAATAAAAAGTAATAATATATTTAAAAAATTAGTAAAAAAGGTCTGTCGACTTTTATTTTCCTTTTAAACGAAATCGAAAAAACAACAGACGAAAATAATTATTGCTGGCAATAATAAAACTTGACACTCTACTTTGATAAATATGTCGCTAATTGACTAATGATTGACTAATGAGCTGATTGGAAAATTGTTTTATAAAATGGCGGTAAATTACATTTCGAAAGTTTTTCCGGAAAGTTTTTTAGTTGGCCTGTTTCTCGGGCAAATTTTATTATTTCGAGAAAGACAGTTATGTCCTAATTTATAATCCGTTTAGTGAAGTTGAAAATGAACCCCTATCTCCGCCGTGATAAGAAGAGAGTGAAAAGTTGTGTTAAAAGTTTCTTCGATGCATGATAAAAAGGCGCGGTAGAGCTATAAATAAACTGGTTTTCTTGGGGATATACTTTTCTCGAATCATCACATTGTTTTACTATTCGAAAGAGTTCTCTTCGCTATTATTCTTGTGGGATTCACCTGTGTACATGGAACGGTTTTTTGAGATCTCCCATGTGACTGAAAATTACTTAAAATAACTTTAATGTGGATTAAGCGAGCCTAAAAACTGCTGCGCTTAACTATAAGACCATTATTCTATAAAGATAAAATATTACACCCACAAAATTCAATCCAAAATAATTATGGTGGGTACACTTAATAATAAATTTTTGATCTCTTTTTTGATGGTTCTGATTTCAAGATCGTGATGCAACTGCTGATTTGTTACAAACCAAGAAGTGTTTGTTATAATTCTAAACAAGGTAAATTAATATGCTTTAAACAAAGTATTAGATAACATTACAATGTTTGCGTTTGGGCCATTGGTATAGACACCAATGTCACTTAGATCTTTGATACTTTGTGTCTACCGCTGTGTCTTCGGGGCATCAGAATTCCAGTCCGCTGGTTTTGACAAACCTCAGGATTTCTGTTGGCCCTTTCTCATTTAGATCACTTGGATCCATTATTATGCGGCCCCAGTATTGGTACCTGTACACCGCTAGCATCGGGCAGCAACACAAAATGTGTATGCTGCTCTCTTTCTCTTCGCCTCATAGTCGGCAGTTGTTCTCAGCCGCCAGCTTAAGTTTGAAGAAAAGCGCACTTAGTGCGACTTGGCCAGTGAGCAAGCCAAGCGTGCTGCTTAGCCCACTCCGATTCATCGCCCAGAGTGCTTCTGCCCTCTTTTGGAGAGGTTTTATCATCAACTGTCTTGATGTTCTGCAGCCAGAATTTGCATTCCACTGAGCAATAAATGCCATATATGGGAAAAAAATTTCAAATCTTAGATATGCTGACGACACTCTTATGATCGCTAACTCAGCAGAAGAACTTACAGAATTAATATAACGACTCGAGATAACATCAAAAGAGTATGGTCTAAAAATAAACTATGCCAAATCTAAAGTATTGATAGTTGAATGATCGGATAAGACAGCAAACAGAACACATCACATTGTCAACTGTGAAGTGGTAGATCAGTTTGTTTATCTGGGTGCCCTTATCTACTCCTCCGGCAGCTGCGAGATGGAGATCCGCCGTCGTATTTAACTTGGCCGAACAGCAATGAGCCAATTACATAAAATTTGAAAAGATCGATATATATATATATATATATATATATATATATATATATATATATATACATCCATCAATCCCAAAAAATCACTGGTCCATGCCCTAGTGTTCTTCATTTTCTGGTACGCTTCCGAGACATAGGTTATAAAGGCAGCCGACAGGCGTCGGGTCGATGCCTTTGAAATGTGGGTATGGCGAAGAATGCTAAGAATACCGTGGACTGCACATCGCACCAATGTGTCAGTGCTGAACGAGATTGGACCATCAAACCGTCTTAGTAGCTTGACATCAGTGCGAATACTGAACTTCTTCGGACATATAACTCGTCACGCCAACATTGAGAGACTGATTGTCCAGGGCAAACTCCTTGGCAAAAGACATTGGACAGACATTGTATCAAAAGTAACAGAGCATCCACTAGTGGAAGCCATTAGAACTGCTGCTGACCGTGGGAGATGGCGAGAGACTGTAAGAAGAGTTCTGAGTTATAACACCTGACATTAACTTGTAATCACTACACGTCGTTCTCGACGTTAGACTAAGAAAAAAAGAGCAATATGTTTTTGCTCAAGGATTAGTTTCAACTTCTGTTTCGCTTTGCAATTGGCGTTTCGACCAACTGGCTTTTTGGTTCCACCAGGGTCCCATTTCTTGCCAGTTCATCGGCTACCTGCCATTTATATCTGTGTGCCCAGGAACTCATGTTAGAGTGACTTATTTGCAGTCGCTAACTCAGTGAGGGCCTGCGTGCAGTCCCACTTCATCGATTATGTTGTGGTGCATCTCACGAGGGCACCAATGGCCGTGCGACTGTCAGTGAGAATTTCAATCTCACTGTCAGGTGCATGGCACGCCTGAATATGACACGTGGAAGACCGAGGCGTGTTTCCCCAGGGGTATGCTTTCCCTGTAGTTGCAGGATGCTCCAAAAACACTTTCCCCGTAGCGTCTCTGGTACCTTGATCCGTTAGTGTACCATCGTTTCACTCCTGGGTTGGTCAATGGTTTTTTCTTCAACCAGTCTTCTCTGGTTGGTATTTTTGATTTTTAGTTCTTTCCTATTAAGGTCTTTTTCGGAATCTGGTCCGATTTTATAGTGAAGAGGTGTTTGCGGAGGGCCTCGATCTTGGTGTGACTAATTCCGTTGTTCCTCCACCTACTATTACTACCACTACTTCGCGGCTTACAACACAGGGTGGATTTTTGCCAACTACACTATAGTCCTCCACTGTTGTCTGTCGCTCATGGCATCGAGTGGATTTTGGATTCCCATTTTCCATACGTCTTTGGCAATATTGTCTCTCCATCGGAGTCGTGGGCGGCCTAGGGGTCTTTTACACTCTGGTGTTTCCTCCCATATAAGATTGATAGTGCGATTATCCAGTAGTCTTCTTACAAGTCCCGCCCACTGTAATCGTTTGGATTTTATTTTTCGGACAATGTTAGGCTCTCCTTGTAGGTCTTCTAGCTCTCTGCTTGTACGAGTTTTGTATCTCTCTGTTGTTGCATCTACGGTTGGACCATATATTTTCCTGGGTACTCTTGGCTCAAAGACTCAGATGCGTTCTTCATTTGCCACGGTCAGCGTCCACGTTTCACATCCGTAAATCACAACTGGTCTAATTATTGTTTTGTATATATTTATTTTTGCACGTTTTTATGTTTGCTTTGATTTTAGTATTTTATAAAGGCATTTGTTTCCGGCTTGTATTCTACAGTTAACTTCTTCTGTCCCATCAGTGTCTTCTGATAGTGTTGTTCCAAGATATTTGTTGTAGTCAGCCATTGTAATGTTTTGACCTACTCTGTCTCTGATCCGGTTTTCTTCATTAATCTTGAGCCCCATATTTTCAACATGTTTTTCGAAGTTGCTAAATGTATTTTTGATATTAAGTCTGCTGTTTCCAATGATATCCACGTCATCGGCAAAAGCCAGGAGTAAGTTAGGTCCATTATTTTGAAAGACCGTCGCTGGAGGGCCACCCACACTGACACTTTAATCTGTATGCAGTGTTCCTTGCCCGATCTTTAACCAGGAGTTCCAAAGGTGGTATGTTGAGGGCTATTTGTTGTCACTCTGTTGGGGCAGTGCTTATTGCCCCCGTTGCAGCCCTCAAAAATTTTCCTTGCAAAGTATTGTTAAATGGTGGTAAATAAATAGTTATAAAATAAAGTGTGCATTATAGTTTTACTAGATTCTTTAACTGGAAGTGCAGTATATTTTATAATTAAACCTGCGAATATAATAATTAAAAGTTAAAAGCTAAAAAGGACTGAAAAACTGCGTCTATAAGTGAGCAAAATACTTTCCACAACTCATGTATTTTCAAACGATCTCTACGAGAATTTCATGAGTTTTAAGGTCAAAAAATATATGCAGGAAAAGCTGTTTAACACAGCTAAAAGAAAATTCAAAAGAGTTAAGTCCCTTGAAGAGTGTGAATCATGCAATTCTGGTGCTATTAGATTTTTTTCAAAATAAGTTAACTCGGAGTAAAATTCAGCGATAAATAATCGACAAAGAGGGTGACATGAACTCTCAAAATCAATAGTAGACAAGTTCGTATTTGTTTTTACCTATAGAGCAGTATGCAAGATCAATCGTTCAAACGCATTGAATTCTCAAACAATCTCTATAGAAAATCCAGTTAGTGAAGTGTCTGAAGTCTGCTGATTTTTCACGAAGATAAGTGTTCCGCGAGACATTGATTAATTATTTTTGAAACGAAAGGGATATGGGGTATCTTTAGTAATAAGGCGCACTTTTATTATGATAAATATGTGAATAAGTTTTAACCTAATTTAGAAACATCTCTACCAACCTATGTTCCAAAAATTTTAACTTTTTGCAGAAACAAAGTCGTGAAAAAAGTACCAATAAATCAAAAATTTCTGTGAAACTTTTGTGTCTTAACAAAAAATATGAAACTTTTTTAATTGTTCGAAAACCGTGAATAATTTACGACCAAAAATAGTAAATTATATCATATGGGATAGGACTGTATCACACTGAAAAAATGTTCAAAATTTTCACTCAAATTGTTATGAGCTTCTTCAGCCGTAGCAAAACTAACTTTTTCAAACCTGAACTCGGTCTGGTCCTTCGGAGAAAACTTCTACCCTTTAAGTTTTAGTGACGTTTCGCCTCTCTGTATCAAGATATAGCGCCTACAAGATTTTCCAATACACACACTGCACACAAAATTTGAAACAACCGTCGCGCTGAAAATGGTGCCATTCGACGCGTGGGGCCATGGAACGTGCAGCGCACATGGTTTTGGCGATTTTGATTTTTGGGGGTAGACCAATACTTTTCCTTTTTAACCCTTCGATTCGGAAAAATAAAAATAAGGTTAAATTCGACAGATGGGGTAAGAACATTTACAAAAATACGACAATTACCAAAGAACCCTGTCTGACGGTTACAAAGAAGTACGCATCTAAATTTTATCTGGTACGTGTAATAATGTTTAGGTTAAAATCTAAGTGTACAAGCTCCACACTTTAGTCAAAATATGTAGCTGGGCAATTTCGTTACTACAAGAACTATTGTACAACAGAAAAGTAATAAACAGTGAATAAATTTTTCATCTTACACCCACGTGAATGTAGGGAAATGGCCATATTTTATCAAAAGTGTAAAGCTTGTAAAGTTGGAGCTTGTACAGTTAGGGCGCGTAGAGTTAGAAGCTTGGCTCTACACGAGATCTAATAACTTTTTTACAGTGCGGGCCGTATGGTCTCGTCTTGACAACATTTTATATGAAAATGTTTTTGGTGGGATAAACTGATAGAGTTTTTGAATTGCTAAATAATACTAGAATTTCTGAAATTATTACGTTGTATATTTCGTAATAACTTCATTTTTTATTTTGTCACTGGCGAAAAGAGCAGTCTCTAATAATTTCAAAAGTATTCATGTAGAATATTGTGTTATTTTTTTTATCAATACATTATACGGAATATATTACAAATATTTTTGAGGATCAAAGATCTGAATGTGATATTGATGCTACATCAGGCCCACCAATTACCAAAAGCGAAGTAGAACAAGTAATAAAAAAATGGGAAAACGACTGGACCGGATCAAGTAAGCACGGAAATTTGAAAGATGCTAGGCGAGAGAGTAATAGCAGCTCTTACAAAATTGTTTAACTCTATCTACGATACCGGCATATTACCGTCCGATTGGCTAAAGTCCACTTTTGTCATGATTCCAAAGAAGAGCAGAGCTACAAGATGTAATAACCATCGAACAATTAGTTTAATGAGCCACGTGTTAAAAATATTTCTGCGAGTAATTCATAGCAGGACACATAAGAAGCTAGAGAAAAGGGTCGAGAACAGTCATTTCGGTTTTTAGAATTTAAAGAGGGATATTTTGGTCTCAATTTACTCATCCAAAGATGTCGCGACGTCGATCATGATGTAATGTTTGATCGACTTTGAAAAAGCGTTTGACAAGGTACGTCATGATAAAATGATTCAAATTTTAAAGACGACTGAAATAGATGACAAAGATATTCGACTGATTGCCAATTTGTACTGGCACAAGACAGCTGAAATACGTGTGGAGCATCAATTATCTGAGAAAATCAAGACAGGGCTGCATTCTCTCTCCCATGCCTTTCAATCTCTATTCGGAAAAGATATTCATTGAAGCTCTTGACGATGCCAGTAAAGGAATCAATATAAATGGAGTTAATGTTAATAATATAAGATACGCCGACGATACACTAATTGTAACAAACAACGAAGAAGATCTACAAAATCTAATGAATAAGATCACCGACACACCTGTACTCAATTTGGCTTAAAACTCAATGTCAACAAAACAAAATATATGGTCACCAGTAAAGCACGTGATATTAGAGGTGATGGTATCATGATCGATGGCGCGCATCTTGAAAGAGTACATAAATTGGTGTATCTGGGTAGCAGCGATCAATGGAACCAGAGCATCGAGATCGAAACCAGAATAGAGAAAGCCAGAGCCGCCTTTAAAAAAAATGAAAAAAGGTGCTAACCAGTCACTACCTTTAAAATTGAGAATAAAAATGGTACGCTGCTATGTGTTGCTAGTTCTCTTGTATGGCATGGAGGCATGGACACTTGTGAAAGTAATGCTTAAGCGCCTCGGATCATTTAAATGTGGTTGTTACGACGATTACTAAAGATCAGTTGAAAGACAAAGTCAGCAACAATAGAGTTATCAATCGCAATTAAAAAGATCTGGAAATAGTCAAAACTATCAAACGGCGAAAATTAGAATATTTTGGTCATATTATAAGGCACCCGGAAAAATATGAAATGCTATACCTTATTATAGAGGGAAAAATACCAGGCAAGCGGGGCCCGGGAAGAAGGAGAATATCGTGGCTGAAGAATTTGAGGCAGTGGTATGGAAAGTCTACAGTTCCGCTTTTCCGAGCCGCTGTCAACAGAACAATAATCGTCAACATTGTAGATTGTAGGGTGGGTCGTGAAGGCCATGCTGCCTCTCAAGCACTTCGACCTATCAGATCTTTTGTGCATAACCCTTAATCTATTCCAGGCCCGCGATTCCGAGACTTCTAGTAAAGTTTATCAGTTTCCTGGGGTCTAAGTTTCTGATATCGAAGGGCTTTAGGAAGGCCCCTTCCAGAAACTTGAGCCTTTTGCAGAAAAGCGCTGGTCATTCGCAAAGCAAATGTTTAGCAGTTTCAGCGAAGTTCTCGCAGTAGCGGCAACTATCACTCTCTGTTTTGCCCATCTTTTTCAGGTGGTTCGTCAATATGGTAGCCAACATGATAACCAACGATCGTTGAACGGTCATGGTACCAGAAGAAAAAGAAGAAGAATACATTTTCTGATGCATAAGGATTCGGTAACCGCTACAAAATATTTAGCATACGTCATTGGTATCCGATTCGGTTTAATTCGGGAGTTGATGTAAGCTTCTGTTAAAAAGTAAGTGTGGTCGCTGAAAGTATGCTTTTCAGTAGTGAAACTATTCCATACATTTGTCATACTAACTGGCTTAATGCAATTTGCGGTTTCTGATATACTTTTTTTTTGAACATTCATCTTCATTTGCTTGAAATAAGAGTATCGGGTTTCGAGTACGGGATAACAAGAGTGTTTTACGGTCAACGGAATTGAAAACGGAAGTTGAATCGGTAATCGGTATAGGTAGAGCCCCGTCACTCGCCCCCCCTCTCCCTACCTCTCGCCCCATTTTATTTTCCGATGTCGGTTAAACCGAAAAGTAATCTCTATACCAGCATCGGTCGGTTTTCAGCTGATTGGATGTGAATGGCGTTCTATTTTAAATAGGTTATGGTCCCGACGTTGACGGCATTCGTTTCAAATGTTAGGCCAGTATTTTCAGGACGAATTCACTTTAACCCTTTAACAATTAGACGGCCGACGCTTGAATTAAAATTAAATTAAATTTTTATTTATAATTTATCAGCTTGTGTTGCAAAAGACATTTGAAATTTGAATCTTATTGATCATATCTACAACGTTCAGTAAGCATGTCTCTGATCTAATAGGTTAGGTGGGTGGAGATTGACTTCTTAGCATCTAAGCCTCATTAGACCCGTTGTGCATATTCCTGGGGGGGCCCTTAACGCGCCAACCATCCTACGTTTTTAACGTAGTTTCCAACGTCGCCAAGGGGTGCCCCTCTCTTGTGTTAACGAATTCTCGTCAAACGTATATTTTCGAGTTGTTAAAAAACGCAAATATTTATTCCTTGATCTTATTTTTCTGTTAACATCATCGACATAGAAGTATATCCGTTACTTTTAACATTTGTAGATGTTAACTAGACAGTGACCGATAACAATGCTTGGACCCGAAAGACGGTGAGCTATGCCTTGTCAGGACGAAGTCGGGGGAAACTCTGGTGAAGGTCCGTTGCGATTCTGACGTTCAAATTGATCGTCGAAACTAGATATCGAAGCGAGAAACCAATCGAATCATCTAGTAGGTGGTTCTTTGGACGTTTCCCCTTAAAATAGCTGGAGCTTGTTGCGTACGAGTTTTATCCGGTAAAGCAAATAATTAGAGGCATTGGGGTCGAAAGGTCCTTAACGTTTTCTCAAACTTTATATGAGAAAACAGAAACCAGACTGCTAGAGTAAAAGTGGAACAAGAGGTTTCAGAAAAAGTTCCTTTTAAACGTGGCGTTAGGCAGGATGTGTCATGTCACCAATGCTTTTTAATGTCTACTCGGAAGCTGTCTTTAAAGAAGCGCTGAAATATCGCCATGAAGGTGTTAAAATTGGTGGAGAAGTCATTAACAACATTAGGTACGCTGATGATACTGCTATAATGGCAGAAAGCCTCGAAGACCTGCAAAAACTACTAAATGCAGTAAACAATGCATGCAAGGAAAAGGGTTTAAGTTTCAACACAAAGAAAATGAAGTGGATGATTGTCGGTAAATTAATATTGAGTATCCAAAATTAAAATTAGGTGGTAAAATTCTGGACAGAGTACAACACTTTAGGTATTTGGGTAGCTGGATGGGCTGTAGAGTTGAAAGCGATAAAGAAATCTCAACCAGAATAGAACTGGCACGTAAAAGATTCACTAGTTGGCGTTCTGTACTATGTAATGGAAGTCTTTTGATGAACATCCGTCTAAGAGTATTAAAGTGCTACGTTTGGTCTGTTTTGCTTTATAGATGTGAACTCGGACACTGAAAGTAAAGCATCTTAATAAATTGGAAGCGTTTGAGTTATGGTGCTATCGCCGTATGCTAAAGATTCCGTAGACAGCAAACGTAACTAACGAACATGTGTTAGGTTAGGTTGACAAACACCATCAAAATAAGAAAAGTCGAATACTTTGGACATATGATGAGGGAGCATAAATATCACATGCTCCGATTAATTATCCAGGGTAAAATAGAAGAAAAGCTATGGATTGGCAGAAAACAGCTTTCTTGGCTTCGTAATATTAGACATTGGACGGGTCGAACAGTCGAAGAATTGTTTCATATAGCTACCGATCGAGATACTTTTCAACAAATTGTCAACTCTATGATAGCCAACGCCTGAACGCTTAGCCAACGTTTAAAAACAAGCATGGCACACAAAGAAGAAGATATGAGAAAGGTCTATGGCTTGCTCGAACTAATTTTATGAAGCTACGAGACTCGAATAAAAGTGCCAAGTAGGCTTGGGGATGAAGCAAACGTCGAGTTAAAGCGCTTATGAGATACCATGAAAGGCTTTGGTAACTTAAGACAATTTTTTCACAGTTCCGGCCGTTTTTTACGAACTCGCTCTCGCGGTGTTGCCAAAACTTTCAAATAGTAGGTTTGGTTTACAGTTACACCCTCTGGAATCCATTCAGTCATTACGATGCCGTTGATGTCGACCAGGACGTTGGTCATCTTTGGTGCTTTCTCGACCTTCAGAACATCGTTTATACCATTCGAAAACACCATAGGCCTCTTTCAACAACTTATAGCACTCAGTTTAATTTAACGAGAAATTTCACATTGATTTATTTCTCGTGGTTTTCATCACACATTGTTATCGGCACGAGAAAAAAACACGTTCGTTTCTAAACTCTATAGAAAAAATACTACTACAGCGACAAAAACGTGTTTTCGTACTGAAATGGTACACACTTTCAGCTATCCAACGCTGCATTCGTTTCCCCCCTTACCCCTCTAGGACGCCTGTTGCGCGTGCAGTCTCGTTATTTAATATCAAGTCCTCGTACATACTGACTGACCGCTTATTGCTTATTTCAAATTCGTATTTTCTCTGAATGTATCGAGTAATAGATTTGTTGTATATTCTTAAGAGTAAATTCTCTTATTGCTGTCGTCTTGTTTATCCGAAGAACCATTAAAGAACCCAGATAAAGTAATTAAAATTTTTTGCGATTTCCTGCGGTAATCCGAAGCAATTTATTTAAAAATAAAAGCGCGCGATTTTACTTGGAAAATCATATATCTTTAATGATTTCTTAAAGTGAATTACTGAAATTGGGCCTTTCCTTTAGCTAATAAGCAATCTTATGGAACAATTTGAAGTGAAGACTTTACCTTTGCCTTTCGTCCTTCCATTTTCGCCTCTAATTTCCTTATTTAACTCTCTATTACTGTCAAAGCCTTAATCAAATGAAAACCATTTACGCAGCTCTGCTTAAAGCAAATTTTAAGCCCGACTATTTTTACCAATAATTTATATTTCACTTTCAACTGACTATATTAATAAAAATACTAAGTACATAATTACAACCAAATTATAAAGGAATATTTTCTTGAACAAACGATGATGGTTTTTAATATTAAAAAATACATCCAGGAACATGAAACTGTTCATAATACATTTGCCAAACGCCAATCACTCGCTAATTAAGTGATTACTCTCTCAAACGACAAATCCCAGGAGAAGGGTGAAACTTTACATGGTGATTCTCTGTATAATGTACATGTGTAATAAGGCAGGGTTGAACAAAATTCTAAATTAAAGGGAGTTTCTTCCTAAAGCAGGTGAGCATCCGTGCAAATCCGATTTTTTATTGGTTGTTTTTATTTTTAGAGGACTTTGCTTTTGTATATACTAGCTTTTGCCCGCGACAAAAATTTGTTATATTTTATGAACACGAAGCTCGGCCTTTGATCTGGTGAAAGTGACACGGGGGTATTATCTTTTTACAGCGAAATCGAAATACTACACCTACCGCAGTATTTCTTTGTAAACAATATTTTTTGTTTTTCCTTCGGGTGCTAGAATCACCAGACTACTCTGTGCGCTTACTCTGGTGCATGTCACATACAACTGGCAACGGGAGAAGCAGCTTTCTCTCAAGTCTACTCCCGCTAACTTATGAGTTTGACCTTAAGCTTTGTTTATGGGTATGACAAAGCAGACTTTGATGAGAAACTGCTCTCTCTCTCTTGAATTTGAAGGGGTAATTTGATGGTGTTAGGGAAATCCTAGGAATAAATACAGACTCTCCTTGCAAACAACCTGTCAGTATAGTGGCATCTATTACTTGCAATCTGGTGCCATTGCCTAATTTTGGTGGATTTATATTGCGGAGCAACATAATTGGCGCGCCGACTCTCAATTTTAATATGTGAGTGTATTATGTGTCAGTGTATTCGGGAACTCGACCGGATAATGAATGGCATCATTGGTATTTATTACTGAGTCGACAGATTTATATGATCTCAGAAGTATTTTATTTATGACTGAGGCTTGTTCGTTTTTTGGATGGCACGCTCGCCTAATCATTCTGCAGGTTTATCGTGAAATTATTATTGTTTGGGTAAATTTTAGCTATCAGCTCTTTTACAGTGGCAACTATTGTACTTAACTCTGTAGGGAGAATTATATCATTATCCAGTTCCGAGAAATCACCATTTTCTATTTTAAGTAACAAGTCTGAGAACCGTCCGGCAGTAACATCTTTCCTAAGATGGACTCTCATATTTTTGGTAAGGCTCAGTTTTGTCACTGAAGGTCACAAATAGGACCGCTTCACGCACGCTTTTACTTTGTCCGCTCGCGTTCCTCTGGGCACTACTGGTAAAGTCTACCGGAAATCGCCTGCTAACAATACAGTTACTTCTACCATTTGGCAATTATTATTAATGTCATTTTGATTCTGATTGCTGCCAACATACATACTCACAAACTTTCGCGTTTATAATATTATTAGGTTTACAAAGTATCTTTATAAATTATAGCTTATGTGTTATTCTGATGTATAAGCTACATTATTGTAAAGCTTCATTAAAATTCATTCAGTAGTTTTTGCGTGAAAGAGTAACAAACATCAATGCATACATACATAATAACTCACAAACTTTCGCGTTTATAATAGTAGTGGGTTAATACAGTATCTTTATAAATTATAGCTTATGTGTTATTTATGTATAAGCTACATTATCGTAAAGCTTTATTAAAATTCATTTAGTAGTTGTTGCGTGAAAGAGTAACAAACATCCATGCATACATAAATAATAACTCACAAACTTTTGCGTTTATACATTATTGTAAAGCTTTATTAAAATTCATTTAGTAGTTTTTGCGTGAAAGAGTAACAAACATCCATGCATACATTTATAATAACTCACAAACTTTCGCGTTTATAATAGTAGTGGGTTAACACAGTATCTTTATAAATTATAGCTTATGTGTTATTTTAATGTATAATCTACATTATTGTAAAGCTTCATTAAAATCCATTCAGTAGTTTTTGCGTGAAAGAGTAACAAACATCCATGCATACATTCATAATAACTCACAAACTTTGGCGTTTATAATAGTTGTGGGTTAACACAGTATCTTTATAAATTATAGGTTATGTGTTATTTTTATGTATAAGCTACATTATTGTAAAGCTTTATTAAAATTCATTCAGTAGTTTTTGCGTAAAAGAGTAACAAACATCCATGCATACATACATAATAAGCTACATTATTGTAAAGCTTCATTTAAATCCATTCTATAGTTTTTGCGTGAAAGAGTAACAAACATCCATGCATACATACATAATAACTCACAAACTTTCGCGTTTATAATAGTAGTGGGTTTACACAGTATATTTATAAATTATAGCTTATGTGTTATTTTGATGTATAAGCTATATTATTGTAAAGCTTTATTAAAATTTATTTAGTAGTTTTTGCGTGAAAGAGTAACAAACATTCATGCATACATTCATAATAACTCACAAAATTTCGCGTTTATAATAGTAGTAGGATTATTTATCTAATAAATGTATGTATATTATTAATATCTATATCGAAGGTTTTTTCTTTGATTCTTTAAAAACCTAATGTTTATATTCATTTACGTACAACACTATTGTATACTTGGGCATCGTTTTCGTAGATTGTTCAAAGATTTATTATTTAACGCTTATGCTGTCAGAGTCTGCAAATGATTGCGTTTTGTCCCTGTTTTTGGACCTTTTACTTTTTGAAACTTGTTATGAAATGGTAATTCTAAAATGTATTTGGACATCCAAAGAAGTTTCTCTTATGTATTTAAACATTTATAAGTACTGTATTAAATGTCCAATTATTAAACGATCTATGAGCAACGTTGATTTTAAACATACAGTAGTTGGCTTTTTACATTTCAAAGAAATTAAATGTCGTAAAAATTCAAAAAATAATGTAGTACAAGAGGAAATTTCCTTTAATAATACATTGCATCCGAAGTTCTTTGAAGGTTTGCCTTTATCCGACTGCCTTTGTGCATTGCTTTCCTAGATATTTTCCGAGTCGATATTCTTCAAAAGAACGTTGTTTTTATAATTCGAAAGAAAAAAAAGATGAAAAGTCAACCCATCTTACTTTCCATTTCATTAAACATATTTTTCACTTGAATGTATAATTTTTAAAAAAAAAATTAACGAATTTCTGAGTTTAATATTATATTAAAATCAATGAAAACCGAAGTGCAATATTACAATTAGGTAGATAGATAAATATTTTATTTCATTAACTATGTCCTTATTGTTATTCTCCATACATACGAAAGCTTAAATTTTAGTATATGTCTTTAAATCTATCCCACTGTGTGCATTCGGTAATGAATGTGTTAAAAATAGTTGACGTTCAAAAGGGAGACTGTTTGCTTTCGTCAGCAAATTTAAATCGCATGATTAATGTTAAATCACTGTTAACTTATGAACTAAAAATTTACTGCGATTGTTATTAATTGATTACCAAAAACTCTATAAAAAGGATCCAGCTTCCATGCTAAGGCTATGGAGAGCCCCAATGCTAATTATTTGGAGAGAATTAGCCTCCAAGTTAAGTTAACAGAAATGACTTAGTCGTTATGCTAATTCTATGGAGAAAGGTTGGTTGCAGGCTGCCGTGAATGGTATGTTGCTTGGAGGTCGGCAGGAAGCGCTGCTAGTTTTACATCACACGATGCTTGTTCGTTTGCTCGTTGTTTTACTAGCTTGACAGTTATAAACTGCTCCATAAAAGTTAGGAAAGTTCACAAATATTGGATTTATTTTAAAAATTATTAACTGTTTTATTTACCAAGGTTTTGTCTGCAATGTATTGAATGTTTACTTGCTTATCTGACTAGTTTTTTTGTTTCCAAGTTGATAAGTTTAAGGCAAGTTGTTTTCTTTTGTATTTTCAAGAATTTTACATTGGTTATTGTTTTCACGTTATTCAGTCAACTGTTATTTAAAATTTGGAATTTTTTTGTAAATAATGTCTAGACGTAAACTTAGTGCGGATGAAGCTAATAGGGCTATTGGTATGATTGAGGCGAGTCGTCTTTAGAAAGAAGTTGCGGACGTTTTCCAAGTCAGTCATTTCGTGGCTTCTCCGTAGATATCGAGCAACTAAAAACGTGATAGAAATACCTAGAAGTTTCGGTATCAATTGAAACAGTATGTCGGATATTACACAAGGTTAACTTTTGCTTGGGACCAGCTACAAAGAGCCTCGAATTTCCATCAACTACCCGCACAGACACTTCAAGAACTCTAAGAAAGCTTTTACCCCTACTTTGAAGACAAATCGATCAAGGCTACTTTAACGAACTTACTAAAACTTAGTAAAAGTATGCAGAGGCGTTGTTTGGCTGTAATTGATATTAGAGGACAGCTTAGGGTTTTATGTGAGTGGGGCGTGGTCGCCCCTCCACCGCGACCCTTAGTAGGTCTATTGTGGCTCACCCCTAGAGGCTACAGTTCACCGTACAATCCAGCCCTTCTTACGAAGTTCATGGTTGTATAGGGTGAGATTTTTTTAAAATCGGTAGGTTCTAGGTTAGTGTAACCAAATATGTTGAACCTTATTCTTCCCAGGTCGGGACATGAACATAGTATATGTTCAGCAGTTTCGTCTTCCACGCAGCAGAACCGACAGTCCGTTTGTTGGTTCAGATCTATCTTTCTGAGGTGGTATCTAAGACGACAGTGTCCCGTAAGCAGTCCTGTTAGAATACGCAGGTCATTTCTGCTCCATTCTAGGATCTGCTTAGTTGTGTTTCTCGAGGGTTGTAACGGTAAAAACGCCTTCGAGTCCTGGTAAGTCGGACCAGTACGTGAGTATTTTCCTCTCCGCCCAGTCCAAAATAATTGTTTTGGCGGCACTTGTGGTGACTCCAAAAAACGGTTCTGGTCCAGTGAACGCAGATTCGGCCCCCTGTTTTGCAAGGGTGTCGGCTTTTTCGTTTCCTTCCACCCCCTGGTGCCCAGGTACCCACAGTAGGGTCACCCTGTTGTTCGCACCAAGGTACTCTAAGGATTCGATGCAATTCCATACAAGTTTAGAATTTATCTTGTTGGAGCTCAGTGCTTTTAAAGCGGCCTGGCTGTCTGATATTATATTTATGTTTTTGTTTGCTAGAGGTCTGTTGGTCAACTCTCTTGCACACAATTCGATAGCGAATATTTCAGCCTGAAAGATTGTGGCATACCTGCCAAGACTGGTAGATATTTCAATCTTTGGTTTCCTGCTGAAAACACCGGCCCCAACTCCATCTGGGGTTTTTAAGCCGTCTGTGTACATTACGTATTCAGTCTCTGGGAAGAGGATTTGTCCAGCTTACAGCTTACTTGTTATTAATGTATGTAAAAAAATTTTTAATTTTTTTTAATTATTATGATCAATAATCATTTGTTAGTAACAATATTCAATTGTTATATACAATGCTTGATTATTACTGACAATAATTTTTTCTGTTATAGCGTCTTCAATGCTATTCTCTCAATACTGACACAAGTTTAAAAATCTCCAATTCCTATTTTTGTTTTCTAAAACTAACTCTTTTTATGAAATATTGTCAACATATTTTTCATACAAATATTCCTAACATGCAATAATCATATTATTCAAAAAATCTTAAAATTTTGTATTAAAAATAGTTTAATTTATAAATTGCAAAATACGGGGAATAAACCACTTTTTTCAGTTTTTTTATTCTCCATTAAAAACAGCTTGACCGATTTTGCTGGAAATCTAATCAGTTTAAAGTTGCGTAATTATGCGTCGAATGCAATTGGTCCCACGACAATATCATTTTTTGTTCTCGAGATATTCAATAAAAATAATACCAAACGCACATACGAACATACGAACTAACGAATATACAAACTTACGAAAATACGAACTTGCGAACATATGAACTTGCGAACATATGAACTTACGAACTTACGAACATACGAACTTACGAACATACGAACTTACGAACACACAAACATACGAACTTACTTACGAACTTACGAACATACGAAGTTACAAACATACGAACTTACGAACTTTCGAACTTACGAACATACGAACGCGCGCACGCACACACACACACGCGCGCACGCACGACGTCCACTTAAAAAGTATTGTATTCGACTCTGGGGACCTTGAAATGTGGAGGAATGTCAAAATTCGGGATTCGCAAATTCGGACCCATTACTGTAACTTCCACTGGGAAGTTAACAAACATACAGGTGAAACTAATATAAGCGTGTTAAAGAAACATTCAATTTATAAAATATAAACACTTGGTGACCAAAAATTGTAATTTGTTAAAACACAATCTCCCTGAATTTCTGAACTTCCTTACCTTTCATGGAGCAGTTTATTTAAAATTTAAATATGGATTTAAAATGGATACCTATGCAAAAAATAATTCGTCGTATACGATTTGATGCTGCGACTTTAATAAGAAATAGTTACAAAATCTAAATATGCATAAAAATATATAAACAATCACATACATTAACAAAATTTTATAATTAACCTTTAAACAATTAAGTTCAAATAAATAGCAAATGTTATTAGAAGAATTATCTATATATTTTTTTAAATTCAGTTTTTTTAGAGTTGAATTTAAAAATGTCATCGGTTTTTGTAGTTCTTTTTAAAATTTACAACATGATAAAGCCACTACGGTAAAAATAAAAGTTTCTTTATTGAACGTGAGGCGACACATGGTCTGCACCATTCCTCGTTATCTCATAATAGTTTTACTATTCAATAAATCTCGAAATGGCTTTTTGTAAATATTATGTACCGATAAAAAAGTTGTGAAGATAATACAAACAATAAAAAGGTGTCAATAGGTTTTGTATCATACTAACCAATATCACAATGAAATTTGCGTTACACTGGAAAATACAAAGTTCTTTGACTAAGATCATCTGTCCAAAAATTATTTAAAATTTACTCCAATTTTTGTCTAGCACGTCAACTTTTAAAGTACGAAATACCAAATATACTATTCACAAAGAATAACTTTATACTTTCAAAGGCTATAAGACAATGTGTGTTCATATAAGTAGTACCTAACGTAGTACCAAACAAATTAAGGTAAACTTTTTTAGACAAATCGGGAACATGTCAGCAAGAAGATCCACCTTGATGCTCAATTTATACCTTTTTTTTAAAGCTCTCCAAGAAATGCTAAACAACTTCGGACTTATTGTGTATCGTGTTTATCAAAAAAAAGATTGTTAAATGCCAACCAACCATTTTCTTTTATTGTTCCGATTAAACGTTCATATCTTCAACGTCTGCTGTACCGTCTTTTTAACCTTTGTTGGAGAAGTGGTAGGGTGATAGACGATTGGAGCAAGGTCGTTATCGTTCAATTGACTAAATATTTGTTTGAGAAACATCTAAAGATGTTTGTGGCTGTGTACAGGTGTTGAATATCACAGAAATGAAAACAGTTGTATAACGTGTAAAATTTAATTTATTTATGCATAACGCGTTTTCAAATCACCACTACCAACATAAGATGGCTGGGTTAAATTGTTGTATTCATGGGCTGCTTAATGTTCCCCTTAGTAATGTCGAATAGAAAAAAGAACTTAACAATATTAAACAAATAGCTTACAATAATGGGTATGACTCTTCAATAGCCACTTTAATTAAAAAAAAAAATTAAAAAATCCTTATAAACTAGCATATTCTAACATCACCAGTTTCAACCCCATTTATATATCTATACCTTACATCAACCAAAAAATAACAGTGATTTTTTCTAAAATCTTTCAAAATATAGACCAAAACATTAAAATTGCTTCTAAAACAACCAACAAATTAAGTTCGTTTTTGGTTAACTCCAAAGATAAAATAAACCATCTACAAAAAAGTGGGATTTATTGATTACATTGTTTAGCCTACACGGCAAGCTATATTGGGAGAACTTGCAGACCTTTGGGGGTGCGTATAAACGAGCATTTGAAAAACCAGATAAATTATCTTTTGGACATCATTTAAAATTTCATAATCATAATTTCATTCCCAACAAAAACTTTAAAATGTTAATCAACATCAATTCAATATATATATATATATATATATATATATATATATATATATATATATATATATATATATATATTGTTTGTTATATACTTCTATTTTTGTATGTATACTGCATGGATGCCATACGAATAAATAAATAAACTACAAAACTAACGTTCACATTTATACGTCCATGAATTTTTATGTGTTTAGTCACTGCTTTTGTGGGATGTTAACAAAAAACGGATTAATATGGAATTTAATTGGTTGTTGTACCAAAAATTTAAACTAAAAAAAGAACGACGAATGATTTTAAATTTTCCATTACTGGACCACATTCAAAGGTAATTAAAGCAGTAAATACTGCTTCATTAGGTTTATTAAAAAAAGATTAAATCAAAAATAGGGTTTAAATTTCGATTGAATATTGAATTCAAACTTTTGTTGCAAAAAGGTAGTTTTCCTTTTAAAATTATGCAGGGTGTTTTTAAATTCATGCAAAAAAATTCAGGAGGTGATTGCCCGTATGAAATTATGATGGATCTTTACGATCATAATATTTCCTCAGCCCATACCCTTCACAGAAATCACCCCTCAAGGTGGAGAGTCAAATTAAGTTTTTTCGTAAATTTTAATATACAAGGTGTTTTAAAAAAAGATGACCCCGTCTCTAGGATAGGTAGAAAACTAAAAAATAATTGAAGTTTGCTTAGTAAAAAATTTCTGTAACGCCATCCGTATTCAAGATAAAGGACTTTGAAGAAAAAATGTTATACACATTTATTACGATTTTGCCGAATCTACTGAAAACATTGCAATGAAATTTTATACGAATATGTTTTAGAAGCTTCTACATCCCATGAATTTGTTGTTATATCTGACTCTCATAGAGGGCGCTAGTTACACGGTTCGTATCAAGTAGTATTAAACATAACTTAGATTTATTAATTAAAATTTTGGGTGAACTTAAACATCATTTAATTTTACACCAAAAAGGTACTCTTGGTAAAACTCGATACTGTGTACCGTTTTCGGAATATTTTGATTTGAAAATTATAAAGTAATAACCCAATTTTTTTTCTTCAACGCCCTTTATCTTGAATGCGGAAGGCGTTACGAAACTAAGCAAAACCTCAATTATTTTTCAGTTTTCTACCTATCCTAGAGACGAGGTCACCTTTTTTTAAAACATCATTAATTTATATCAGAATCGGTTATAACTTCATAAATTTTTTATCAAAATATTACGAAAATGGTTCACAGTATCAAGTTTTACCAAAAGTACCTTTTTGATGTAAAATTGAATGATGTTTTAGTTCACCTAAAATGTAAAATAATAAATCTAACTTAAAAAAAGTTATGTTTAATACTACTTGGTACGAACCGTGTAACTAGCGCCCTCTATGAGAGTCAAATTTTAAAACAGATTCATGGGATGTATCAGCTTCTAAAATATATTCGTATAAAATTTCAATACAATGTTTTCAGTAGTTTCGGCAAAATCGTAATTAATGTGTATAATTTTTTTTCTTCAACGCCCTTTATCTTGAATACGGATGACGTTACGAAAATTTTTTACTAAGCAAACTTCAATTATTTTTTAGTTTTCTACCTATCCTAGAGACGGGGTCACCTTTTTTGAAACACCCTGTAGATAGACACTTGAAATTTTGTAATTTTCGTGCACTCGCAAAGGACTAACCACCGGTATTTTTTTAACATTTCTGTTACATTATAAGGGGGTGAAATTAGCATTCCTTACCTTATTTAATTTTAAATCTTTTTCGAGATTTAGCTTGGTAAAATAAAAATATTAATCCCCGTTTATATAAATCATTTCTCAATCTAAAAGTTTTTTTTAGAACCAATAGATTCGGTGAAAGAAAATAAAATACTATATCATGATTTTTATTTTTTATTATTATTTTATTTTTTCGATCAAGTGCAACACCAGAAATTGATGCAGCTCCTCTTGAGGCTTGACGTAGACCAGAAAAATATACGATGCATCGAAAACCTATACTGGAATCAAAAATAAAATTAAAAAAGGCGGTGTCCAACACTAAACAAATTAAAAGAGGAGTGAGGCAAGATTGCGTGCTGTCTCCACTCTTATTCAATCTCTATTCGGAGACAACTTTTTAAGAGTCCTTGGAAGACGCAGAAATGTGCATTAAAGTAAATGGAGTATGGATCAACAACATCCGTTATGCCGATGATGCGGTCTTCATAGCCGATATTATAGACGATCCACAGCAAATGGTAAATATGGTGGAAGAACACAGTAAATCCATGGATCTAAGTATCAGTACCAGATTATAAAATTAATGGTCATCTTCAGAAACCTAAATGCATTCGCAAACTCTGGAATAACGTTTGGGGCAGCGCCCATTGAAAGAGTAGACAAATTAAAATACCCGTAAACATGGCTCTTCGAAGACTGGACATCGAACAAAGAAATAAAAAACCGTATTGAGCAAGCCCGATAAGCATTCCTGAGGTTTAAAGGTTTGCTTTGATATCGACTCAAGGATAAGGTTCATAGAATGCTACGTTTGGTCGGTGCTTCTCTATGGTGTGGAAGGTTGGATCCTGAAGATGAGTTGTATCAAGAAACTGGGAGCCTTCGAGATGTGGCTGTTTCGCAGAATTCTTAAAATACCATGAAGAGCGAGAACGACAAACGAGGAAGTTCTTGCGCGTGTGAACAGAGAACATGAGCTGTTCAAAGCAGTGAAGAAAAGAAAAACGGACTAGTTGGGACATATCATGTGTAACGAAAAGTATAGGTCCCTACGGTTAATAATCGAGGGCAAAATTAAGGGCAGAAGAGAAATATGGTTTTGAAACATCACACAATGTACAGGGCTACGTGATATATGTTTTCTACAACCAGAAGAGCTGCAAGAATTACATGTCTGTATTACTGTATTAAAAATCAATTAACTATTTTTAAAAAGCATTAAATATCTGGAAAAATTTGAGATAATTCATGACAGACAATATGGATTTCAACAACTTCGGTCTACTGGAGATTTGCTGGCTTATGTCACTCAGCTCTGGACAAACACTATTGAAAAGTTTGGCGAATCCCGTGCAATAGCCTTGGATATATCTAAAGCCTTTGACCGCGTTTGGCACCAGGCATTGTTAAGTAAATTAACTGCCTACGGTCTCCCAACCAAACTGCGCCAATGGCTCTTGAGCTTCATGCAAGATCGCTCCTTACATGTGGCAGTTGACGGTATTTCTTCTGATGCGTTTAAAACCAATGTCGGGGTCCCCCAGGGTTCCATCCTGTCCCCCACCTTATTTCTTTTACACATCAACGACCTCTTGAAAACCACCACGAACTTTATTTACAGTTTCGCAGACGATAGCACACTTGTCTCAACTTTCACATCCTATCGATCACTTTCGGTGAATGATACAAATAGACTCAGGCAGGAACAGATTGATTCCATCAATAGAGATCTTAAAGCAATCGTCGAGTGGGGAACCAACAATCTTGTTCAGTTCAACGCCCAAAAAACACAAAGTGCCACGTTTTCCAAGAAAGTGAATTTTTCAAATTATCCCATTACAATGTCCGGAAATACCCTTGAACCAAGTCCCTCCATCTCGATTTTGGGAATCACGGTGTCCAATAATATGTCTTGGCATGACCATGTTGCTAACATCGCAAAGTCGGCAAGCCAGAGGCTGTTGACGACATACAAGGCTCAAATCCGACCTCTACTGGAGTATTGCTCGCACATTTGGGGTTCAGCACCAAGGCATTCTCTTCGTCTTCTAGATTCCATTCAGGAAATAAAAACTCTTGTACCACCATTGGCCACATTCGGCCGAAGAACTCGGCACGCTGATCAGTCTCACACATTTACTCTCAAGCTTGACACTACAAGGACCAATCTTCATCAAGAATCCTTCTTTTACAGGGCTGCTACGGAATGGAATAAGCTTCCAAACTCAGTTTTTCCAGAGAACTATGACCTGCAACTTTTGAAAAAGCGTGTCCACAATCATTTCCTTTCTATAATCCCTTTCCCTGTTAATAGTCGCAGTGCGGGCCGTCCGCGGCCCACACGATAGGTCTACACCCTTTTTGCGACTATTTTCATAAAAAAAAAAATTCTTAAATATGTTCGTTTTTCAGAATTTTATTATATTAGGCTGCATTAAACATCGTTATGGTCCAATTTTCCGGGTATTTCCCTAAATTGAAAACCGACCTATTCATTATCCCTTGTTCTTACATCGAAACTTGAAAAGCAAGCAAGAACAAGTCGTAAATACTAGTAGTTCATTCTACTATCCCAACCACTAAATATGGAAACCCACTTTAGTCGAAAATAAACAAAGCATACGAATCTCAAATTTATTTTAGAAGTTCAAGAACAATAAGGACTGCTGTTCTCTCGTTGTTTAGCGCAGGATGTTTCTGGAAAGTTGGAAACGTTCCTTATTATTCCGAAGACGAAATCATTTTGGTATCATCTTCAACGCACTAACGAAACTTTTGGTAATTTTTCGGCCACCTTAAGTCTGTTTTAATAATTATTTGTCTTTTCTTCCTTCATTTTTTATAATCTCTCAGTAACAAATAAATTTTATTAAGACTTGTTTTCAGTGTTTGCTCAATTTTACTTCGTAGTAGTAAATCATTTTAAATTACTCTTATCAAATTTTAATTCAAAAAATCACCTACTTTAATTAATTTATATATAATAATAAATTAGATTTTTTTACCCACCTACGATTTATTACAAATAATTCATAATTCCGTTAAAAGAAATTTGTGTATTTCAAATTATAACTCAATTATCCATAGCGGAATAATGGTAAAATGCAATATTAGTATAAATAATTACCTTGTCGTGTAAAAACCGATTTTAATTTACGATATTCCCACATCAAAAAAAAATATTGTTTTAAAAAAAATTCACAGGCAACGAAAATTCGCAGGGGACAACGCAACGTTGCAACAACAAAAAATATCACTCCGGCAATTTAAAAATCACGATAACTTACGGACCGTGGAAGGCGGCAAATCCGTCCACCTTCAAATAGAACCTGAAACTGAAAGATCGCCGTCGCAACGCCTTTTCGAAGGGATGCTGAACTGGCAAAACGCAGGCGTCGATCTGTGACTCCCTATATTCGAATACCGAAAAAAAAATCGTAAAAAAACTCACTTCGCGCAAAACTAAACTACCAAATAAAAAGCCTGATGGATTTATGGAAATTTTTAAACTTTAAAATTGTTGATTTTTTATTCTCTGTTCGATTGTTACGATCGTTTATCGCAAACACGTTTATTGTTTTGAAATCCCAGTTTGTTAAAATCTATCCTATTGTGTAAATTTGGTACTGCACGTGACCAAAATTAGTTGAGGAGCCCGTTTGCTTGCTTTTGTAAATTTATCATAATCTTAAATCATTGTTTGTGTTCTTCTTCTTCTTTCTTGATTTTAGGCGAGTCGCCTGTTCAATTATCGTTCACTTGCGTGAGGCTGTCGCTCCATCGTTTCCTGAAGCGACCAACGTCTCTGCGTCACAACGGGGACTTGTCGCGAGCAATTCTCACGAGTCTGCGGTTGTCCATTCTGCCTATGTGTTCGTTCCATTTCTTTTTCCTGTTTGCTACCCAGTCATTAATGTTCTTGACCTTACAGGCTGTTTTGATATTTTCGCTTCTCTCTCTATCCAGCAGTGTCTTTCCAGTGATTCTACGGAGTATCTTCATCTCAGCTGTCTCTAGGAGTCTTTTGGTTTTCGCTGTTTCTGGCCTGGTTCCTGCGGTATATGTCATCACCGGCCTCACGACGGTTTTGTATATCCCCGATTAAGTTTTCGTTCCCTTACTTTTATTGCACCATATTGTATTGAGGCAGCCAGCTATTCTAATTGCTTTTGTTGTTTGATCTCTCATCTCTGCTTCAATATCACCAAAGTTCTATGCCGAGGTAGTTAAATTTCATTTCCTGCTCGATTACTTTACCGTCAAGTTCAAGTTTGCATCTTAGAGGTGTTTTTGATGTTGTTAAGCACTTTGTTTTGGTCGGTGATATTTCCATGTTTAGAGACTTGGCTGTTAGGTTGCATAAGTGTAATAACCTTTGTAAGTCATCTTCATTTTCTGCAATGATAGCGGCATCGTCACCATAACACACTATTTTGATTTCTGCATACTTCATTTGTATCCCTTTAGTCCTCGAACAATTCGAATAATTTCTTCCATTATTAAATTGAAAAGGGTAGGACTTACGAAGTGTATATGTTCTCGATGGTTTTGGTGAGATTGTATGGGATTTGCCTGTTGTAAAAGAGATCCAGTACGTCTTTCAGCTGGACACGGTCAAATGCTCTAGTTACATCGACAAAACATACAAACGCTGGCTTGTTGTATTCAATCGATTTCTCAGCAATTTGTCTTAATACGAACACGGCGTCTGTGCAAGATCTTCCCAACCTGAATCCCTGTTGTTCGTCAACCAACGATGTAAGATTGTTGATTTCGTTCGTAAGTAACATATCCTGAAGCTACTGGATTCTGTCCAAAAAAGGGCAATTCGTCTCGTCGGTGATGCCTCGCTTACAAACTCGCTCACTTGTCTGGAACACCGTAGAAAAGTTGGCGATTTGTCTCTATTTTATAGATATTTTCATGGGCGATGCTCTTCTGAAATATCAACAATCGTTTCTCCTTTGGCAGTCTCTTCGAGATTAACCCGTCAAGTTCAGTCTTCACACCCCTTCGTGGTCACTTTGGAGACCTGCAGAACATCACTTTCCAAAGACTCATTCATCCAACGAATTGCGAGGCTTTGGAACTCATTGCCTAGGGAGGTGTTCCCCGAGGCATACAACCTCCAGAAATTTAAGAAGAACACCAACTCCTACCTTCTTTCCCTTGGTTCCCACGATGTTCTCTGAACATTACAGGATATCCCTTTTCGTGGAAACCAGAACATAAAAAAAGAAAAAAAATAAGTACTTTAGCAGTGCTTAGGTTTATTCCTCTATAATTTGATGGTATTTTCTTGTCTCCTTTTTTGAACATTAGGATAGTGGTGCTGGTTCGCCATTCGTCTGGGATTTTGTGTTGATCTATAATTTTCTGTATTGAAGTTGTTAATTCTTCTGTTAGTCTTTGCCCACCGTATTTGAGCAATTCGTTTTGTATACCATCTTTCCCGGTACTTTTTATGTTTCTTAGTTTCTGTAGTGCGTTTTCTACGTCGGATGTATTGATCGTAGCATCTGCGTTAATAGCTATTTCTGGTGTGGTAGGCTCGTCTGCCGTGTTTGTCGTTTTATACAGATCGGTTAAATATCTGATCCACTCTTCCTTTACTATGTGGGTTGGTTATAGCAGTTCATTGACCTCCTTTCTCTGTGATCTTATGAATCGCCATATCTGCTTTTGAAGTGTGTAGAAATCATCTTCCAGGCGTTTGGAGAACATTTCCCAGTGTTCGTTTTTGGTTTTTCTTACTAGTTCGTTCGTTGTTTGTTTACTTACAAACAAAAATCTACTTAGATTGTTAAATATCGTTTAGTTATTAAAAACCTTCACCATGCTAAGTCTGTGGAGAGGACAGCCACAATGCAAAATCTATAAAGAGAAGTTAAACCCTTTGCCAAGTCAATAAAAAAGTAGCTATTATCATTTATGATAAATCTGTGGCCTCCACGTTTACTTCATTAAAAGGGCTAAGCCCTTATGCTAATTTTATAAAGAGGGGTTAGACCCATGCCATATTAGGATATCAAAAGCCCAAAATAACGATGAAAGTCTTGACGGTCAATGACAGGATCCTTGAACAAGTGAAGAACTATAGTTATTTTGGCACAACAATCAATTCTGCAAATGATTACTCTGAAGAAGTCAAAGTGCGAGTAGAGAAATCACGAACAAACTTCAACAGGATGAAAAAGATACTCTGCACAAGGGTTTTGAATTTAAATTTAAGAGTTAGACTGCCAAGGTGTTATATTTTCTCGACGTTACTCTACGGCATGGAAGCTTGAACGCTGAACGCGGCAACCATTAGGAAACTGGAATCATTCGAATTGTGGGTGTATAGAAGAATCCTAAAGATATTATGGAAGGAACACGTAACAAACAACGAAGTCATGAGGAGCATAAACTAAGGAATAAAAATTAAAGAAACCATTAAAACCAGAAAACTACAAAACCTGGGACACATTACACGTGAGAAACGATGCACCATGCTTAAAGTAATTATAAAAGAAAAAATCCAGGGTAAGAGAAGTGTAGGAAGGAAAAGAATATCATGGCTACGGAATTTGAGGGAATGGTATGGATGCACATCAAACGAGCTGTTCAGAACTGCCGCCTCCGAGGTCAGAATAGCTATGATGATTGCAAACCTCCGCCTCGGAAAATGCACGTGAAGAAGAAGAAGACCCATGCCAAGTCCATAAACATAGGTCAGCTTTTATGATCAGTCTATGAAAAGTGGCCAGTGACTTAGATTAAACCCCATGCTAAGTGTAACCCCAAAAGGGTTATCAACCATTTAACATATTTGAAGAGGTCTAGCCCCATGCTTAGTCAGTGGAACAGGAGCACTTCCCATGCCAGGTCTATGAAGAGGAACCAGCATCCAAATTAAGTTAATGTATACCATTCAGGAGCGCCAAGGTGCGCAGTAATCACTATAAATATCACTATAATTTGTTTTTAGAAATAAAATAAATGAAAATTTTCATTTCGGCAATGAATTTTTCCAAAGTTGGTGCAGAAGAGCTGTTAAAATTCATCCATTTTCAAGGTATTTTTAAAGTGTTTGATTAATCAAATATCTTTTTTTATTTTTTGCTTTACATTCACTGCACTTAGTTCGTGACTGATGATCTCATTTGAAACATCCATAATTATTCACAACGCTTTGGCCTGAAATCCTTCATACATATCTACACGACTTTTTTTCCATAATTATAGGCAGAAACCACTTCTTTCCATTTGCTACGGTTTTTACACACATTACACATCTTTTGCTACTTCTATTTTTATCGGCACTTTTCATACTCGTAGGTTGCTGGTACTATTGACCTAGCCTTTCTTTGAAACAATTTCGATCGTATCTAGGTACAATCGCCTAGGTTGACCTTTACCGACTTCCTCATTCGCACTCGCATTATAAATCTGTTTCGTCAATATTCTTTCATTTATCTTCTCTACGAATCCGAATTATTTAATAATTATTTTATCTCTGTTACCACATCTTCTTTTATACTAAGTCACTTCAGCAGCATCGATCTTATTTTTACGCTTCTTCTGACAAACCAAACATTCACTACCATACATAAGTGTAGGGACTAGCACTTCTCCATGTACAGCCAGTCGTGCCTTTTTTGACACGTTCTGGCTGCTCATAACGTTGTACAGGGCCCCATTAATTTGTTTTCCTGCCGACACCGTTTGCTTAATATTACAGTCATACTTTTTATCTCTCGTAAACTTTGAACCCAAATATACAAATTCTTCCCTTTCAAAAAACCATTACTTTCGTCTTGTTTACAGTCACTTTCATCCCTTTGATTTTTAGTGCATTGTGCATAATATTAACCATCGCCTGCAATTTCTTCTCAAATGTTGCTTTTGTGACTTTATTATTGGCGTAAAGGAGGCATTCGATGATCAAATCATTCATTTTTAATCCATACGCACCTTTTTTTAAATCTTTTAAACAACCATCTATGAATTGGTTAAACAGCCAAGGCAAAGATACACATTACTGTCTTATTCTTCTTCTTCATGTGCCATGTCCGGTAGCCCGGACGTTAGCAATTACTGCAGAGAGTGCGTCTCTATCTTCTGCAAACCTGAACAGGTCAACAGTGTTTCGGATGCCTGTCCACTCACTGATGTTTTTCAGTCAGGAGGTTTGCCTTCTTCCAACACTCCGTTTGCCTTCTATTTTTCCTTTCATAATCAACTGGAGAAGATGATACTTTCCTCCGCGTAAGATGTGGTCAAGGTAAGCAATCTTGCGACATTTCACTGTAACAATTATTTGACTCTCCGTCCTGGCTCGTCTCAACCCTTCATCATTAGATAGCAGATCAGTCCACGGAACCCGCAGCATTCTACGATTAATCCAAATTTCAAATGCTTCTATCCGATTTATTGAGCTAACCTTGAAGGTCCAGCATTCCACCCCATACATAAGAACTGACCAAATAAAACACTTCACCATAAGCTGGCGTAATTTAAGGTTTAGGTTATCGTCTCAAAAAAGTGTTCTCATTTGTTGGAAAGTTGTTCTTGACAATTCGATTCGACATCTTATCTCAATTTCGGGGTCCAAGGTGTCCGTTAATATACTTCCCAGATATTTAAATTGGCTGACACGCTCTATTACCTTCCCTTTAAGATTGAGCTGCTCGTTCTCGTAGCTATTTCGGCTAAATATCCTAAACTATCATTAACATTTACGTTAAGTCCGAACTCTTGGCCAACTACACTGATTTTGTTTATTAATTAATTTAAGCCAGTGTTTCTCAAAATTTTGGCTGCACGAACTCCTGTTAAAGTTTCCAGGTGACAGCGAACCCCTTAACTAACTAATTAAATCCCCCTACCCCCCAAAGAAAATAAAAAAATTGACTGTTGAAGAAAATAAGGTTTTTATTTCAATAAAAGGTAACAAATAGAGTGCCAAAAAAAATATCTTTTTAATATTAATGTGATGGGTATGCTTGTTTCTTGTCGCAAATTTAGTCAATTTTAGGACAAATTTGGACAATTTTAACCTTAATTCTGACTCAGTATTAAGTCGATTTCTGTATTTAGTTTTTATCATGACCAGGTGTGATAACCCACTCTCACATAAGTATGTTGTAGCAAAGGGTAAAAGGAAATTCACCACTTTGCGTAAGAGTTCGGGATACTCTTCCTGTCTAGCTGTCCAAAAATCTATCAAAGACATTCTTTTTATATCAGCTTAAAGAGTTTCATCTACGGACATTTCTAATAATGACTCCTATTGCTTAATACTCAAACTAGAATTTATGCTCTCGTTCGTGACCGCGAATGTGTTACGAATCCAGCCATCTTTAGCATTATTAATATCCGGAAAATACCTTTTCAGTTCGTCGTAGAGCTGAGAAATATGAAGAACAATTTCAGCCCTTATTTCGGAATCCACGGATAAGGCGTTCGTCGTGATAAATTCATACAAAAGAGGAAAACATTCAAAGATATTTGATCTCAAACAAGTTTTTCAAAATTCTATTTTTCTTATTATACCGCCACCATTACGTAAATCTTGTCGAATGGCGAACCCCTAGTGGTTCGCGTACCCCACTTTGAAAAACCCTGCGTTAAGCCATCCATGGTATCGTTCAAGATAACAGTGTCATCCGCATATCTGATGGTATTCAGTAGAACGCCGTTTATTTTAATTCCGTACTCCGCCTCTTCCAAGACTTCCTTAAAGATTTTGTCGGAGTAAAGATTAAACAAGAGGGGTGAGAGAATGCAGCCCTGTCGTACACCTCTTTGGATTTTCATTGTAGGTGTAGTCAGCACAACGACTCGTGCTTTAGCTGTTTCGATTATACGGATGTCCTTATCATCCAATTGGCTGTCCCGCAGCATACTTATCAGTTGAAACAACGGTCTATGAATTAGGTAAACAGCCATGGCACATCACTGTCTTATACCTTTTTCAATGTTAAACCAGTCTGTGTAAGCTCAGTTTATCCTGACACAAGCACTGCAATCCTCGACACCGAGACCTGTTCTGATCCTGTTGAGTGTAGACCAAGCTTTGCGGGGGAGATCGAAGCCGGGGGGGTTCCTCGTTTACCATCTCTAGTAGTGATTCATGGAGTTCTGGTGGAGCCTTCTCAAGTATTTCTTCTCGCCAGCTACTCGTTATCTGATAATGATGTGGCTCTCTGCCACAATAATAGGGGGCCGCCTGAATCTTAACCTTTGGATAAGCAAGTCTGGTATGTCTGCATGTATTGGAAACTCAGGAATATTGACTATCTTGTTGTATTCATTCGGCAGTGCCTTAGACCTACGCAGATAAGGAGGTATACGGCTCAATACTGAAAGCCAGTAAGTAGGTGTGGGTCGAATGGTGCCAGAAATCATGCGCATTGTATGGTTTAGCTTGGTGTCTTCTTTTCCAATGTACAGTACTCTGCTACCGAGTACACCAAGCTTAATAAAGAACAGCGGAGAGTTGTTGCATCAGCACCCCATGCCGATCCACACAGTTTTTTTTTTATGAAAATAGTCGCAAAAAGGGTAGATCTACCATGTGGGTCGCAGACGGCCCGTACTGCGACTATTAGAAGGGGAAGGGATTATAGAAAGGAAATGATTGTGGACACGCTTTTTAAAAAGTTGCAGGTCATAGTTCTCTGGAAAAATTGATTTTGGAAGCTTATTCCATTTCGTAGCAGCCCTGTAAAAGAAGGATTCTTGATGAAGATTGGTCCTTGTAGTGTCAATCTTGAGAGTAAATGGGTGAGACTGATCAGCGTGCCGAGTTCTTCGGCCAAATGTGGCCAATGGTGGTACAAGAGTTTTTATTTCTCTAGAGCATCTGCCATGGAAATATCTGTAGAGCAATGACTAGTCTGCAACTCTTCTTCTATGTTCTAGAGGGTAAAGGGTATCTGTGAGAGTTGAGCTGTTTATCAAGCAAATGGCTCTTTTCTGAATGGAATCTAGAAGACGAAGAGAATGCCTTGGTGCTGAACCCCAAATGTGCGAGCAATACTCCAATAGAGGTCGGATTTGAGCCTTGTACGTCGTCAACAATTGATCAGGAGTAAAAAACTTTCTGGCTTTCCACAGAAAACCCAGCCTTTGGCTTGCCGACTTTGCGATGTTAGCAACATGGTCATGCCAAGACATGTTATTGGACACCGTGACTCCCAAAATCGAGATGGAGGGACTTGGTTCAAGGGTATTTTCGGACATTGTGATGGGATGATTTGAAGAATTCACTTTCTTGGAAAACGTGGCACTTTGTGTTTTTTGGGCGTTGAACTGAACAAGATTGTTGGTTCCCCACTCGACGATTGCTTTAAGATCTCTATTGATGGAATCAACCTGTTCCTGCCTGAGTCTATTTGTATAATTCACCGAAAGTGATCGATAGGATGTGAAAGTTGAGACAAGTGTGCTATCTTCTGCGAAACTGTAAATGGGGTTCGTGGTGGTTTTCAAGAGGTCGTTGATGTGTAAAAGAAATAAGGTAGGGGACAGGATGGAACCCTGGGGGACCCCGGCATTAGTTTTAAACGCATCAGAAGAAATACCGTCAACTGCCACATGTAAGGAGCGATCTTGCATGAAGCTCAAGAGCCATTGGCGCAGTTTGGTTGGGAGACCGTAGGCAGTTAATTTACTTAACAATGCCTGGTGCCAAACGCGGTCAAAGGCTTTAGATATAACCAAGGCTATTGCACGAGATTCACCAAACTTTTCAATAGTGTTTGTCCAGAGCTGAGTGACATAAGCCAGCAAATCTCCAGTAGACCGAAGTTGTCTGTCATGGATTATCTCAAATTTCTCCAGATATTTGATAAGTTCTGTGTTAATCGCTTTTTCCATAACTTTGGATATGACTGAGAGCAATGCAATAGGGCGATAATTTGCAGGAATAGTCTTCTTTCCTTTTTTCGGAATCGGTTGGACTTTAGCGTTTTTCCACATGGACGGAAATACTCCTTTGCTGTATGATAACTTGAAGAGTCTACAGAGAACTGGGGTGAGCTCTTGAGCACAGGTCTTCAGGACAATTGTCGGAATTCCATCTGGTCCTATTGCCTTATTAGAGTCAAGATTTCGTAGGATTTTCCTGATAGTGCGATGGCGGATAGTGACCTCAGGCATTGATGCGTTTATTCTAGGTATCGTTTTTGGATGATGTTGTACCTTGATTTAATTTTCCCAGCTGTATTTGTCAGGTGCTTTTTAAATGATAGTGTCCTATCCAATGTGACCCCTAAGTACTTTGGGTGGGTACTGTGGCGTAGTAAGTTGTTATTGAAATAAACTTCCAGATTTCTGTTTGCTATATTATTATTAAGGTGAAAGCATGTGACTTCTGTTTTACTCATGCTGGGGCGGAGTGTTTATTTATCAAAATCCTGGTGGTAAAAGATTAGACATTAGAGAAAAAATGTCAAAAAGAAATGAAAAAATGAAAAATTTGGTATGGTTAAATACGAGATCAGAAAACGTATTTTTCGCTTATGAAATGTCTATTGCTCTGCATAGTCTATTTTTTTAAGAAGTGCAATCGATAGTCGGAGGTAAATTGTAGACACAAAACGACACAAAATTCTCAACTTGATTGTCTTCCTGAAAATGTTCACTGTAAACAAGAAACACAAAGCATTCTCTATGTGCTTTGAAACTCAACAGATTTTATGTAGCTAGTTGGTAATTTCATTACAACTTCAATACTCAAGTAAAAGCTAAGACACAGCAAACCGACGTACTTTAACAAAAACATTATTCAATCAAAATTTGTTTCACACTTTTGATAATACAAGGAGACTACTTTAAAAAGGAATTGATCCTATTACAAGCTCGGTATTTCTCAAATCATTTAGTACAGTCAAAAATTTAACAGTGTAAGCTTGTAAGAAAATAATTGAAAAATATGTTATTACTAACGATAAGTAATCTAGAAGTCTCGCTGCTTTAAATATTCGTATTAAATGCGTCCCTAATTATTATTTTAGGACTTCAATGTTAAACATTAAATGTGTTAAAATTTACAGGTAAGTTGGTAAAGAAATAATATACATTAAAGAAGAATGTTAAACAGAAACGGTAGTGTAACAAAACCAAATTGTAGTTTTTATCTTTCTCTAGCAATTTCCCAAAGTGGCAATAACGATGTTCTTAATCTGACTCTGTATCACAGTTCCAGGAAAATATGGGATATAAAGTTTTAATGGCAACTTCCAAACCAACAACTGTTTATTAAAGTCACTTTTATTTTATTTTGATATGTGCGTTAAATATTTCTATATAATAATATCTCCGACTTTATATAACAACAAAAAACGACGGGTTGCACTCCGGGAGTGCCGGCAGAAGTGAAAACTTGAATATTAACGTTGTGCATTTTTGATATTTTAGAATGGTAAGGGAATATTTTGCACGAATTGCTTTAATTATCAGTATAAAAGTATTATTTACTGCAATATCAATAAATTCGATCGCTTAAATAACTGTAATTCCAACAAATTCGCGTGGTAACTGAAAAATTGTTAGCACGCTCTTTTTCATTTTTTGAGATCGAATATCTCAAAAACTAAGTAACAAATTAAAAAAGGAGGTGACAGAAAGTTTTATTAGATGGTAAGGAACAAAAAATGTCCTATCAATCATAGTTTATTTCTGCATAGTTAAAAAGTTATAAACGAAAATGTGCGGGCTCGAGCAGGCAAAAATTGTTTATAATAAAAAAACACAATGACGCGTACACTTTTTTTGCCTGCGAATGGTTTTTTAGAATCTTCTTCTAAAAGTGGAGGTTCGATTTTCTAATACCCCTATTTTTAACTGCATTTTTACTGGACTACACGAACATTCGCGTAAGTGCCCTGCGCCGCCTAAACGAAACAGCAGGCGCAGGCATACATTTTCGCCGCGCCGTAGAAAGAGAGGGGGATACTTTCTCTCCTACGCCGCGCCGGCTGTCTACGCTCCATCCGTCTTACGAAATTTCGATCAGGTCACGTGTCCTGACGCGAGTTTAACATTTTTTACCCATTACAAAAAAAGTGTACAACGCCGCTAAAGAAGTTTTCACTTCAAAAAGAAACGCCTCGTTTGTTAAAGATCTTAATTTACTTATTAAAGTTGGAATTTTAAAAAAGTGTATTTTCAATACTACAAAATAGAAGCCAAAACTGGATGCTAAAAAAATATCTTCAATCAATTAGCAGCATTTAAAATAAGGACTTTATTAATAAGGGTTGACAATTGAACAAATGAAGTAATTAAAAAAGAGAGAAAGAAAAAAAGTGTGTGTGTCAGCTCCGACGCACAACGGGAGTTTACTCCTTCTACTCCTTACGAATGATTATAAAATACATTATTACATTATTAGTACATTTACTAAGGGTAAATAAATGCATTTTTTATATTGCTTAAAGCATGCATAATACATTTATTTATATTAATTATACAATACGCTGTATTAAAAACTTGTACTGGAACCAATCAGCTGCAGTTAGATTTGACAACAAAGTTTCAAAGGCACAGAAAATCCTTAGAGGTGTAAGAGAGGGATGTGTCCTCTCCCCACTTCTGTTTAACATTCTCGAAGGACAACATAGTTGGAATGCACGGCCGACTTAAGGGAATTAACATCAACATAAAATTCTTAGTAATCAGTTCTTAGCATTCTTAGCATCCAGTTTTGGCTTCTATTTTGTAGTATTGAAAATACACTTTTTTAAAATTCCAACTTTAATAAGTAAATTAAGATCTTTAACAAACGAGGCGTTTCTTTTTGAAGTGAAAACTTCTTTAGCGGCGTTGTACACTTTTTTTGTAATGGGTTAAAAATGTTAAACTCGCGTCAGGACACGTGGCCTGATCGAAAATTCGTAAGACGGATGGAGAGTAGACAGCTGGCGTGGCGTAGGAGAGGGAGTATCCCCCTCTCTTTCTACGGCGCGGCGAAAATGTATGCCTGCGCCGGCTGTTTCGTTTAGGCGAAACGAAATATAAAATATAAAACTGCTATTGATGCGGTCTTTATTAGACATTTAAATAGGTTCGAATCAAAACTGTTCGTTTCTTACTTCAGCTATCATAAACCGATCGTATCAGTTTTAGAGATTGGCGATGATGGTTCTGGTAATAATGATAGTGAAAAAGTCGTCGAAATTATGAATGGAAGTTGATTTTTCTGAGGGATAAACTTTTTAATGTAATATAAATTGTCATGTTTGTGTACGATAGCGCAATAAATAAATGTTGTATTCTACCACATAAAAGATAGTACTTTTATTCTGATAATTAAAGCAATTCGTGCAAAATTATTCCATAACCATTCCAAAATATTCAAAACGCACAACGTTATTACTTAAGTTTTCACTTCTGCTGGCACTCCCAGAGTGCAACCCGTCGTTTTTTTTAATACAGCACGTGCTGGTCCAATTTCTGTATAGATTTTTTTGTGTATTTATTATTATTACTATTAACTGTTAATGTTGCTCATGTTTGCCAGTAGTTCACCATCCATCCATAAATTTTCATTTTGTTGCCTAACTTTTGAAATTGTCGGAAATTTCGTCTTGTTAACATTTAATCTCCAGATCAATTAATCTCTGTAAATGTTCTAGTGACTCTAAAATTAGTATAGTGTCCTCTGAATATTTAATGTTATTAATCGGTTTTACGCCGACTTAAACCTACATTGTTGTTTCGGTCAAAGCTTCCCTTGTTACCATCTTTGAAAATGAGTTCAGGAGTAAGGGAGGCAGAAGTTTTCGCATTATTTTGCATCTAAATAAAAAAATCCAAATTCGCAATGAGCAGACATTCACTTCTGTTAACATTCATGTCGACTGACGAGAATTTAAAACTTAATGAGAAAGTGTCAAATTTTTTTTGTCGCTTTGATTTTAAATGTATATTGATTTTTAAAAAAATACCCACAATGAGTCTACCAATTGCAACAAAGATTTCTACACTAAGACTCTAATAAAATTGTAACACAATTATGGAATTGTAACATAATTTAAACATCTAAAACCGTTAAAAAAACATGTAATAAAATAAATTATTGTAAAATAATTCTGCCAGTCGCCGTACTACGGTTTGACATGTTTACTCTTTTTTGTGAATGGCAATCTTTTCAGTCATTTGTCGAAGCGCAAAAATTATGAATATAAACTGCCTCTTTTGTTCCATTTTTTTTAATCTTTGATAAAAACTATATTTAAAACCGAGACCAGCTTACCATAAATCTAGATGATTAACTAATTAAAATAATTAATAATCAGTGGCTATTATACAGAGTGGGTCACAGAAAACAGTCCACCCTGATATTTGGTACATACATGTACATATAGTCACGCCTTTTTCCCGTAGGTTCTTACACACATCTTTTGCTTCGTCTACTTTCATCAGTACTCTCATACATGCTCGTCGGTTGTTGGTACCCTTGACCTGGCCTTTCTACAAAACAATGTTGATCTGATCGAGATATTTTCGCCGAGGTTGACCTCTACCGACTTCCGTCCATTCACACTCGCCTTTTTGATAATTTTTTTTATAAAAATAAAATGCATGTAATATAACTACGCAAAAAAATACATTTTCAACCAAATTTTTTTTTTTTGCTTTGCTTGCTTGCTTGCTTTAATAATTCTGTTCTTAGCCTTCGGCAACACTGAATGATAACAATAGGGAAAAAATTTAACAGATGTACACTTTTTTAAATTTACGTTTTCTTCAGTTGGAATTAAAATTTCGTAAAAATTTACTCTCAACGGAGCCTAGGTTAAATGACTTGATGAATTTTTTGAAAATCAGTATAGATATATTAAATCAGTATATATTGTTACGGAATTTACTCTTTGGGTTCGAAGATTCTAAACACTCAATACAATAAGAAAACAGTTGTATTCTAATATTTCTACACAATAAATTTTACTTGACAAATCACTAAGATAATCACAACTCTATACAATCTTTTTATAACACTTTATAATTACTTAAAAACTAAAAACTTTAGGCACACCTAAACATCATAATGTAGTATTTTTATGGTGAATAATTTAAATGTTTAGATACCCTTCTGTTACAGTTTTATAATAGCGTAGTTCTGGATAAAAGACTCACCTGGAACGCCCACCTGGAAAAAACAATAAACAAAGACAGGTTTTCTCTCTGGGAAATAAACCCCAAACAGATTTACTGGATTTATTAAACAATGATATATGGTCACGTATAGTTCAGTAGTCTGGTGGATCAAATGGTTACAACAGACAGCTAGAGCAAAGTTTGCGGCTGGCATGAAATAGAAAACCACCAGAGAGATGAATGGGTGAGAAGAGAAATCCTCTTCCCGGAGACTAAATACGTAATGTACACAGATGGCTCAAAAACCCCAGATGAAGTTGGGACCGGTGTTTTCAGCAGGAAACCAAAGCTTAAAATATCTACCAGTCTTGGCAGTTATGCTACAATCATTCCGGCTGAAGTCTTCGCTATCGAATTGTGCGCAAGAGAGCTGACCAACAGACCTCTAGCAAACAAAAACATAAGTATAATTTCAGACAACCAGGCTGCTTTAAAAGCACTGAGCTTCAACAAGTAAACTCTAAACTTGTATGGAATTGCATCGAATACTTAGAGTACCTTGGTGCGAACAACAGGGTGACCTTACTGTGGGTACCTGGGCACCAGGGGGTGAAGAGAAAAGAAAAGGCCGACACCTTTGCAAAACAGGGGGCCGAATCTGCGTTCACTGGACCAGAACCGTTTTTTGGAATCACCACAGGTGCCGCCAAAACAATTATTTCGGGCTGGGCGAAGGGGAAAACACTTACGTATTGGTCCGAAATACCAGGGTTGACTCACTCGAAGGCGTTTTTTCTATACCCTCGAGAAACACAACTAATCAGATTCTAGAATAGAGCAGAAATTACCTGCAAATTCTAACAGGACTGCTTACAGGACACTGTCGTCTAAGATACCACCTCGGAAGGATAGGTCTGAACCAAAAAACGGACTGTCGTTTTTGCTGCGTGGAAGACGAAACTGCTGGACGTATACTATGTTCATGCCCTGCCCTGGAAAGAATAAGCTTCAGCTTATTTCTTTACACCAACCTAATATTACTACACAATAAATTTTACTTGACAAATCACTTCACCACTGTATACAGTCTTTTTATAACACTTTATAATTACTTAAAAACTAAAAACTTTAGGCACACCTAAACATCATACCCTTCTGTTACAGTTTTATAATAGTGTTACGGATTGTAGCCCTGTCCTATAAACTGGCAGAGGCGGTGTATCGTCCACACAAAGGCGCATATTTCTTTTGCAGCATCCAAACGCCCCACATTTAACGAATGATTTATAGCCGCGGGCGTAATTGAAGGCATCCGAGATATCTAGAAACGTCGATCAATGTCCAGAAAGAAATCGTTCTATCGGAAAAATTTCGAGAAATATTGTTTAGATTTATACCAGAATATTTCAAAGTAGTAGTTTTAACTTGAAAGTAAATTTAGAGGGTGATATTGTTATGTTATAAAAAGTTTAAGTTTTGTAAAATACCCAAGTGATTTATAAAATAAGAATTTATTTTATGGAGAGATTAGAATAAATTGTTTCTAGTTTTTGGACTGAGTGTTTAAAATCATCGAACCCAAAATTAAATATCGCAACAATAGTATAAGATGTGTATGCATGTTTTTGGTCATTGTTGACTAGTCTGATTGGCAAGTGGGAAGCAAGATGTGGTCCGTTTTAAAATCATACATACTCGTAGATGTATTTAGTTTGTTGGAATGTTGAGTGCTTCAGAAACGGGACGTATTCATAGAACTATGCGAAAGTTTTTGTCACAAATGATATATTACATGCCTTGGGGTTTGATGTAATGTTACTTAGTACTATTTTACTTTACCGGAATTGAAAAAAACAGCATAAATAAATGGAAATTGTGTCAAATATGTTTTTGAAACTACATCACATACTCAGATATTTATTGTAAAGTTATATAGTCAATAAACATACTACTTGATTTTTTTTTAAATATTATTTTTTATTGTCAAATGGTAGTTTGTTGAATAATTTAAAACATGAATAATGACAATTTTTTTGTATTTTTTGGTAAGGGCACACTTTAAATATAACTTGGTGACTGTAAATTCAAAAAAACACTTCATAAACTCCATATTTTGTAACTTTTAAATTTATGTCATATACCTATCGTTTTTAAATTTAGGAAAACAAATGAAAGGGTCACTGCTTAGCTTTATGAGCAGCCAGAAAGTGTCAAAAAAGGCACGTCTGGCTGTGCATAGAGGTGTTTGGTTTCTACACTTTGTGCATGAAACTAGGATTAATGCTGCGGAGATGAGTAGTCTGAGAAGTATAGCCGGAGTGACTCGGTTGGATAGAGTAAAAAATAGTGAGATAAGAGAACGCTGTGGTGTAAAAGAAGATGTGGTTACAAAGATAGTTAAAGGAATGCTTAGATGGTTTGGACACGTAGAAAGTATCAGGGACAATTAGGAGCACCCCATCACAATGGTTCTCCGTGCTAAGCCACATCCCGCCCCCACTCTTAAGAAGATCAACCGCCTTATGCAGAAGGTTCATAAAGATCATGGGAAATCCACAGCTTCCAATGTACCAAGACTTGCCAAGTCTAATAAATAGATTGAAGTCTAGACATCCTCCTGTTTCAACTGCCATACGGTTTTCGAAAAACCACTTCGACGTCATTCAGGAGTGGAGACGAGAGTGGGAACTGTTCGCCGGCATAGAACAACAGGACCTACCCTGCATCAAGAATCAGCCACCTGGACACGATTTCCCTCGCAGAACTTGGACTGCACTGAACCGCCTAAGAACCAACCACGGTAGATGTGCACCCTTTTTAACAAATGACAAAAGATCCGCTACCCACTATAAAATCAAACCATCCGTCATCTCTGCCAAGAATGCCCACTAAGAGCATAAGAGGGAAGGCATCAAGACTTCTTGACTCCTACACCTGCGGTCATAGACTGGATCAATAATCTGGACATAAACTTGTGCCAGCTTACTGCCGTAAAACAGCCATAAATCTAAACCCTAACAACACTATTTTATTTTTTTAATAACATATATATGACTAAGCCTATTTAAGTAGGTGCTTGTTTGCTACATGTCTGTATTATTTAATGTGCTTGCGTTTCTATACAAATTTGTGCTCTTATTTTATATGCTATTTTTATATGATGTGATTGCCAAGAATTACTAACCATAGATATGCAGATGACACTTAAATACTAGCTCGTTCGGAAGAAGAACTCACGGAAATCATGAGAAAGTTGGACAGTATCAGCAAAGAACATGGTCTTACGTTGAACAAAAAGAAGACGAAAATTATGATAATAGACCTTAACCCTGCCAATGTTAGACAGATCGATGGTTTTGAAGTGATTGAGAAATTTAACTATTTAGAATCACTTATCACAAACAAAGGCGGCTGTGATGGAGAAATTAAACGCAGGCTGGCCATAGCACGTAACTCAACAATAAAACTAACTCGAATATGGAAAGACTACGCAATATCTCAACGCAACAAACTGAAATTATTAAACTTCTTGATATTTTCTATTACCACATATGCCTCTAAAGCCTGGACTTTAAAAATGGCCAATCAAAGTATAATACATGCTTTTGAAATGTGGGCCTACGGAAAAATGCTACTAATATCATATACAGAACACCGTACTAACGTGTCAATTCTTAAGAAACTTAAAATCAACCGGGATAAACCAATCATACCTAAGGTATTTTGGACACGATGCAAGAAAAATAAATGGGGTGAAATAACTTAATGTAGAGTGAAAAATCAATGGTAAAAGACCAAGAGGAAGGTCTCCGACGCACTGGGTGGATCAAACCAAAGAAATCATTGGTCACGGTCTATAGGAAGCTTCTCTTGCAGCTCAAGACAGAGAGGGATGGAGAACTACGATTCGAGCAATTGAGACATGATGTCAGCATACTCTCTCGAGAGTAAAAGGACAAGAGAGAGAGAGAAAGAAAGATTGCCCTACGATAAATAAATACGGCTCTAGTAAAGAAGAGTAAATAAAATCATGTTCTTGTTGTACAAGCACATCTTTTCAAAATACTTCTGAATGAAATTATCCAAATTCTCAAATATAAAAGCATCAACACCAATCAGGACATAGATGGGTTAAAAAGTGCCTTTTTTCATTTAATCAGTAAAATGCCACAATAATTAATTATTAGTGAGTATATGAACTTTCGACACGTCGTTTAACGTTTAACGGTTCAGACATATATCGATTGTATCAACATTTTAAAACCATACTTCATCAATTTTTGCTGTAAAAGACGTACAAATTTTCTAGCGACTCGATACCAACAAAATCGCAAAATGATGGAAACAAAAACAAGAGAAGTTTTTTAAGTTATCTTCCCGAAGCGCATATTTCTTATCTTAATATCTCGATAAAAACGTATCGTGGCTTAGCGAATTGGATTTGGCACCCTCTCCGTTAATACCCCCGTCAAATAAGGAAGAAACTACGTCAAAGTTTAAATACCGCGATTGCCTTTTAGCGGGATGTCTGAATACTTGTCCTTCAACTCAAATGTTGAAGAAGTAATTTATCCTATTTCTCCGGAATATTCTTCTAATTGAGACACCGCCAAAACGGATTAATTTTATTTAATTAATTCTCTCACTCGCCTACCGGATTCTTATTCGAACCAAAAAATTATTACGCCACTTTGCAAAATACTCCAAATAAAATTCAACCCCATTTCTATAATTACATTTCTGGTTTTTACTGTGCTACAAAAAAAATATATATTAACATTACCATAAGAAAACAAGCATCACAAGTCACAGAAATCGTGGAAAGAAACGCCAGGACAAAGGCAGGAGAAACAATTCATAAAAAAAGGTCGTTAAAGTTTACGGTAGGTCTAATAAACAAAGACAGGAAAACTGTCAAAGACTTAGTTAGCCTGATAACCGGACATTGTAAGCTTAATAGGTATTAAAAAACATGGGGTTGTTTATTACATAAATGTAATATACGAGTATAGTTTACGGATTGTTGTCCCCAACATAGTTGGCGTTGAATCACAAATATGCAAATAAAGTGTCAGGCAAAAGCTTATTGTATGACTTTAGTGTGTGCCAATTAGCATCAGCGCATCAGTTCGTGTAAGTTAAATATTAATTTTTTTCCATTGAGGTGTGCGTGATTTTATAAAAATGGACATTATTGAGAAAAGAGGTGCGGTAATCCCATTAATGTGGTATAGAATTTGAATTATCCCTTTTAGAAACACCGAGGACACACTTTAATTAGTTTAACAATTTGTACGTTTACTCGCTGACTTGAATTTTGAACTGAACTGAATTTTTCTAGTCTTACCGGATTTTAAAGTATAGCTCATTTCACCAATATACGAAGATATCGGATTAGTCACCGATGCATCGACTTAACGGGCGCACTGTGTTGAGAGGTACATTAGTAAATTCCCCTAAGATTTAAACCCGAAATTTTTTTGTTTATTATTTTGCTTTTGTGGAGACGTATTATTTTTATTTTTTGCGTTAGAAATAGGCAGATATTAAATTATGTTAAAAGGGAATGCAACAAAAATAAATTGTCGGTACAAATTTAATAAATATGTTTAATCATGTAGTACGGTATTATCAAGCATCAAGCATATATATATATATATATATATATATTATATAATATTTTCGTTCGTTAACCATTTTTTTATTTTCTGTACCGTCCAGGAGCTTGTTGGTTGCTTATTTAAAATTTCCGAATGGTACGGAGAATTATTTAATACAATAACAGATGGTTCATGTAACGATGATAATAGTTTCTCTTTTGACCATTTCACAAACATCTTTGTCTCCATATTGTCATGATAATCGGCCGATTTTGATTTTGACGAAAATAAAAGATCCGCCCCATCAACAAAACCATGTTTTCCACGTGCATGCACAATAATGTGTCTTTTTCTTTCACCGTCGGTGCATTTTATAGACTTTCTGTTATCGTCCTGTCTGGAAAGCAAATTAATGGAGAGCAACTCGGGTATCACTCTGGGATACTGAATAAAACAAAAAACCACCAAATTCTCGGGATGGTTCCTGACTTGCTAGCCACAAAAATACACGTAGAAAAGTTGTTCAAAGTTCTCTTTCCGAAGAGAGACGAATGGGTAAGAGGAGAAATCCTCTTCCCAGAGACTAAATACGTAATGTACACAGATGGCTTAAAAACCCCAGATGGAGTTGGGGCCGGTATTTTCAGTAGGAAACCAAAGATTGAAATATCTACCAGTCTTGGCAGATATGCTACAATCTTTCAGGCTAAAGTCTTCGCTATCAAATTGTGTGCAAGAGAGTTGACCAACAGTCCTCTAGCAAACAAAAACATAAGTATAATATTAAACAGCCAGGCTGCTTTAAAAGCACTGAGCTCCAACAAGATAAATTCTAAACATGTATGGAATTGCATCGAATCCTTAGAGTACCTTGGTGCGAACAGCAGGGTGACTCTACTGTAGGTACCTGGGGACCAAGGGGTGAAGGGAAACAAAAAATCTGACACCCCTGCAAAACAGGGGGCCAAATCTACGTTCATTGGGCCGAAACCGGTGCCGCCTAAACAATTATTTCGGTCTGGGCGGAGAGGAAAATACTCACGTACTGGTCCGATATACAAGGGATTCTAATGGGACTGCTTACAGGACACTGTCGTCTAAGATACCACCTCGGAAAGATAGGTCTGAACCAACAAACGGACTGTCGGTTTTGCTGCGTGGAAGACAAAACTACTGAACATATACTATGTTTATGCCCCGGCCTGGGAAGAATAAGGTTCAACATATTTGGTTACACCAACCTAAAACCTACCGATTTTAAAAAAATTCTCACCCTATACAACCATGAACTTCGTGAGAAGGGCTGGATTGTGCGGTGAACTGTAACCTCTAGGGGTGAGCCACAAATGACCTTCTAAGGGTTGCGGTGGAGTGGTGACCACGCCCCACTCACATGATACCTAACCTTATCTAACCTATCGTCCTGCCAAATTCTTTTAGTTTCAACTTTAGCAAAAATCCAAGTTTTGTCCAGTAAAACAAATGAAGAGCATTCGTGTTTATAGTGAGTATAATTTCTCAAAAATTCAATTTTTCTGTACACGACACTAGCTTTTTCACGCAAAGTCTTTTGGTTGTCCTCATTTTTAAACCCTATTGACCCTTAATTTTCAAACAAGAAGTCCGTTATAAAATAAAATTCGTTACCTACGAAAATTGTTTAACAATATTAGGGGAATTTACTTTCGTACTTCTTAAATGTACAGTTGAATACTGGTTATCGAGTTTCTAATGATAATCCAAAATCACCGTATATTCGTAAAATATGTTATATATATCTTACAATCAGAAATTATCGAAAATTATAGTAAGTTTTTAGATACTATATCATTGTCACGATTAATCTTTAAAGGTTTCAGAGCAATAGTGCTTAATTCATCTCATAATTTATCTATATATCTATTGCAACCATATATCCATAAAAATGTACTTCAAGGTAACCCAATTAATATATATTGTTTTAAAAATTATCTGAACCAATTATAACCGGAAGAAGCTTGGCACATACCAAAAACACTTAATTATATCCTGTATAGTAATCACTAATTATGAGCTTATCTACCAAAAATGATTTTTTTTTAATGTATAATGACAGCAAGAATAAAAGATAACAAGTCCTTCAAACCAATTATTTATGTATAATTGTGGTTTAAAATTTAAAATTAAAAAGTTTTACTAACAACAACGCTGAAAACTTTAATCCCATAGCAATCCCAGTCATTTTGGTGTGAACATTGTCGTTTAGTCCGAAATCCTTTGACGTTGCGATAGCGATAAACAAACAATAAATAGTGACACCTCAGTCTGAACTAATCCTTCGTTGTTGGTTGTGAAATAGTCGACGGCTGTATGTATCTGTCAGCTGAATTACGGCTCGTATGTCGAGAAAACATAAACCATCTCGATGTTGAAATAACGTTCTTTATCTAACATCACCTGAGAACTAAAGTGGTCTCAGCATCGGACTCGGAACAAGTTGTAATAAATACTGTACAAGTTTCGTAGAAATAGTACACGAATCATGTAATAATTTTATTAAAGCTCAAAACAATAACGTTAAATTTAAATGTTAATTTTTTAACTCAAGAGATTTAAATGATTTGAATTAGTTTTGTTTTTAAGCGAAGCGGTGCTTCGAGTATTTACAACTATCAATCTATCAATCTTAAAACTGTGTTGAGTTCTCCCCAGAGGTATCCCCTTAGCAATGAAACGCACATTACTCTGCTTTTAAACCCATAACAATTCAAAAAGTTTGGCTCTTCTAAGTCTTCTCACTATTCCATGCTGATCCAGAAGTTGAACAGCCTCGACGTTTACATGGTTATGAAGTCTATTTTCATGCTTCTTTGCAAATACTTTAATCACATCTGCAACCATTTTCACACATAAATATCTGTGTAGATCGCTAGTTCTTATGTAACAAGCAGCATTTACAATGCCCCTTGGTACTTTATTCTGAAAACTTGGAATTATTTTAATGTTACTTGCACTGGTACATCCCCAAAGTTGAATGCCATATGTCCATACTGGCTTCAGTACTTGTTTGTATATCATGAGCTTATTATGTATTAATAGCTCGAAATTTCTTCCAAGAGTCAACACAATTTTCTATATTTGATGTTCAAATCAATTTTTTTCTTTCTGATGTGTTCTTTCCATATTAGTCTGACAAAATAGTTTGTACTTGTCCCCATACAAGGACTAATCTTCATCAATAATCTCTCTTTTACAGGGCTGTTACGGAATGGAATAAGCTTCCAAAATCAGTTTTTCCAGAGAACTATGACCTGCAACTTTTTAAAAAGCGTGTCCACAATCATTTCCTTTCTATAATCCCTTTCCCTTCTAATAGTCGCAGTGCGGGCCGTCCGCGGCCCACACGATAGGTCTACCCTTTTTGCGACTATTTTCATAAAAAAAAAACATAAGAGACTGGAGTAACCTCGATGCCCATGCACTTTTCAGAGCCGCACAAGATCCAAGCGAGTATGCAAGATTTGTCGCCAACATTCAGTAAATGAATAAGGCATCTTAAGAAAAAAAAACATTAGTTACCTGCTGATACTCCCCAAAATTGTTTACGCTGGCCCAAGAGAACATGTTTAAGAAGATACAGTGGGAAAGGAATTAAAATCCACGGCTCTTATCTAAATCATCTACGCTTTGCTGATGACATTGTACTTATTAGTTGCGACATAAACGAACTTAGAACAATGCAAGAAGATCTAAAGCACATATCGTCGGCAGTGGGACTCGAGATGAATGTCAGCAAAACTAAAATAATGAGTCCAACAAGAGAACATTTGGAAATTCAAGGCCAAATAATAGAATACGTAGATCAAAAACATATACCTTGGACATGCAGTAAAGCTTGGAAAGGAAAATCAAACGGCGAAGATAGGCAAAAGAGTAGCTTTGACATGATCGGCTTTTGGAAGGCTCCAATATATATTTAAAGATGCCTATAAGCTTGAAACTGAAGGTATATGAAACTCGTATACTGCCAGTCTCAACTTACGGTCTAGAAACCGCCACATTAACAGAAAAAAGCGTAAAAAGATTTAGAACGACGCAACGAGCAAAAGAACGATAAATGCTTAGGATAAGTTTGAGGGAAAGAGTATGTAATGAGACCATTCGACAAAGAACCAAAGTCACCGATATCATAGAGCGTGTCGCACATCTTAAGTGGCAATGGGCTGGTCATGTGGCTAGACAAAACGAAAGCAGATGGACGAAAAAGTTAATTCAGTGGAGACCCAGAGAAACAAGGAGGTGCATTGAAAGACCTCCAAAATGATGGCTAGATGATGTGAAGGGAACAGCGGGCACCCATTGGCAGCAAACAGTTCAAGACAGAAACGCATGGAAGAGATTAGAAGAGGCCTATGTCCTGCATTGGGCAATAATTGGCTGAAGAAGAAAAATATTTTCTCTCTTTGCAATATTTTTGTGTCTTTAATCATGTCGTTACGTCTCGTTAAATCTAACTAATCGTTAGAATGCAAAGTAGTGTTAAACTCATCGGATAAGACCGTACCAGCGACACAGGAAATTAACCCACTCAAGCTCCGAGACGTTGGTTATTTATTAACAAAACACTTCGGACTTCAATGAAATGAAATGAAATTTAAATCCTTCAATACTCCGCAGAAGTCCTTCAGAGAGAAGACAAAAACTGAGTCGAAACTACTTTACGTTTAATCAAATTTTTATTTTTGTAGGTAATTTTTTTATTTGGTGCTTTTATGTCAAAACCAGCGAGTCCAAATAACTCTTGATTTTGCGTGAATGTAAGAAAGACAAAAAGCACGTTAAATTTTAAATCGAGGGAGAGATTTAAAAATGTTATTCTGCTGTTTTCAAGTGGCACCACTTTAACATCCCCCACTCCTTCTTTAAAATGTCACATAGCAAGCAACCCCTACCTTGTGATACATCAAATGAAAACCCAAAAAAAATTGCAAATTAGCCATATAAAAAACAATTTATTGTATCGATGTATTTTGCAGATAACATTAACATAGCAAAATTAACACAGAAACTAAAATAAAGTTAATCACAAACAACTGTATTTACAGTAACTATTCAAAATGTGCTCCATTATTTTGTAGGCAATAATACGAGTATAACCTATTTTCAAATTATTCTCGAACCCTTTGCAAAGTTTCGCTAGTAATTCGTCTATATTCTTCAGTCATTCTAAACTTAAGTTCTTTAATGTCTTCGGAAGGAGTATTGTAAACTAATGTTTTTTCTAAATAGCCCCTCAGAAAAAAGTTAAGTGGTGTTAGATAGAATAGAAGATCTGCACATTCATGCGAACAGTTCGGCCTTAAATTAAACATCACAAAAACCAAGTTTATGATTGTCAGCAAACGAAATATAACCACTCAGCTATGAATTGGACCGATTCGAGTGGAAAGAACAGAGAAGATAGTATATCTAGGACAACTACTAAGCGACGACTGGGATCATTCAAAAGAGATAAAAAGAAGAATTGAGATTGCGAGAAACACCTTTATACGCATGAAAAAGATACTCTGCGGACGCGATCTTAACTTTACGTTCAGAATGAGAATGGTCCGCTGTTAAGTGTTTTCTGTTTTTCTGTATGGAGTTGAGTCGTGGACACTTACAGAGAATACCATGAAAAAACTTGAGGCTTTCGAACTATGGACGTAAAGAAGAATGTTAAGAATAAGCTGGATTGACCATATCACCAACGTAGAAGTAATGAAAAGAATGGGAAAGGATAAAGAAGTCATTAATAAAGTAAAGACCAGAAAACTCTTCTACTTTGGACACGTAATAAGACACCCAGAAATATATAATATATTACATCTGGTACTTCAAGGAAAGTTAGAAGGTAAACGCGGACCAGGCAGAAGACGCATTTCTTAGTTAAAAAACTTGAGGCAGTGGTTTGGCCAATCAACATCAGGACTGTTCAGAGCGGCTGTTACAAGATGAAAATTGTCAACATGATCGCCAACATTCGTTAAACGAGTACGGCACTATGAGAAGAAGAAGGTGTTAGATGTGTAGATCGTGCCTGCCATATTATCTTCTGCCAATCCAATGTCTTTGAAATCGTTCGTCTAACCATTGTCTTACATCTAGTGCATATTGTGGTGTAGCTCCGTCCTGTTGAGGGTATATATTCTGTTTATCCAGCACCATATTTCTCTTTTCATCAACTGAGTAATAAGTGGATCAATTTCATTTTCTAATAATTGTAGGTACAATTCTACTGTTAGGTTTTGGTCAATAAAAAGTGGTCCAATTATCTCATTTCCTAGAATACCAGCACATACACATTGATCTTCGCTGGAAACTGAGTATTATCCTATCGAAACACGCGAGGATTTTCATCATCCCAGTACCTACAATTATATTGTTAACAAAGCCATTTAAATAAAACGTTGATTCATCACTGAAACAAATATTTTTAATAAAATTTGCGTCTTGTATTTTTTGGCACATGTTTCACAAAATTCAATTCTGAGATCATAGTCGTCTTTACTAAGCTGATGATGAATTTGTATTTTGTAAAAAAAATTTATGCAATTTTAACACTTTGTGTATGGAACCAACAGAAAAATTTGTAAATTTTGATACTTTTAGAATGGAATAGGTATGATCTTAACAAAATGACCCAGTACCTTAATTTGTGCAGCTTCGTCGAGAACTCTGGGATTATTTTTTTATTACAAACGGATCCAGTTTTTCCAAATTTTCATACTAACTCCATTATGGTCTGGTGGCCTATATTTCTATAGGATGCCTTTTATTAAAAACTTGAGCTGTTCCTCGAGCGCACTTGTTTTGATGACCGTAAATAAATAATATTTTTATTTGTTCTTGCAGACAATACACCATTTTAAAATAACTTAAGATGCTACACAAATAACAAAGTGACAAAAAGGTGACATGTATTAAGAAGTAAGTTAATTGATCCCTAATTAGACATCTACCTTTCCAATAGTGGCGTAGGTCGTATGTTATTTCACAAAATTTGTTGTTATCAGCAAAATAAATCGATAGAATAAATTGTTATTTATATGGCTGATTGCAATTTTTCTTGGGTTTTTCTTTGATGTATCACAAGGTAGTGGTTGCTTTGAAATTTTAAAGAAGGGGTGGGTAATGGTAAAGAGGTGCCACTTGGAAATGCAAAATAACATTTTAAACCTCGCCCTTGATTTAAAATTCGACGTGTTTTTTGTTTTTCTTACATTTACGCAAAATCAAAAGTTATTTGGACCGGCTGGTTTTGAAATGAAAGCACTGTATAACATTGGTTTGGAAATATTAGACTACTTCTAAAATTTTTATTTTTTCATGCTTTTTGATTTCCTGAAAAAAACTTTAATTTAATACACCGGGCTTTGATTCTAAAGACCTCAAATGATCCATGAGTGATGATACCTCTTCGTCTCTCCAATCTGTCTGGCTCCCTCTCGACAAACCACTAATATACTTGTTTACATGTTTGCATAGTACCACGCTCTGTATGTAGGCCTCTACCTTTCTGCTTTATATACTTTTTAAAGTGTCCATCCTATGTCATGACTGTTGTTACTGTTTTTTTGGGATGCATTTACTGCAAGAATTAATGAAAAACATTAAAGAAAGAAAACTTGCATACTTTGGACACATAATGCGTAACCAAAAATATGAAATACTGCAGCTGGTTATGCAAGGTAAAATGGATGGTAAGATAGGTCCTGGAATGGAAATGTTCGAATTGGATGCAAACGGAGACATGACTGTTACTGAAAATCCCAAAAATAACCTTACTCACATAAAATATTACGATTATTGCATTGATCACTTGGAGGGCTACGACAATATCGCTGCCCTCATATGTGTACCCGATGATGATTCGCCCAAAAGTTACACTTCCACCTATGGTAAGTTCTTTTAACGCCATATTTTCAAATGTAAGCGAACTAATTTAACCAAAAAAGTATCGTAGATGTCGAAATGGTCTACGAGCGTTAAAGGTTAGTGAGGAGAGAAAAAATGTCTACATTCTACAAGCTCTTTCGGTATGAAAGAACTTTGGGTCGAAATGTACGTGAAGTATTTTCATCCTTAGAGCAACTTCATTTAACTCCTGAGACTGTGAAAGGTCACCTTCATAAATTAAAAAACAACTCGTCTCCTGGTCTCGATCTAATCTCTCCTCTATTTCTAAAAAGATGTTGCAGTGCTCTCTCGCTCATCCTTTGTCTATAATAATGTCCTTGTCTTTTAATACACACATACTACCCCCTATCTGGAAAACGGCCTCGGTAACCCCCATTTTCAAAAAAGGCAATAAACTTGACCCCAATAACTACCGCCCCATTAGCCTTACACCTGTCATCTGTAAGGTTATGGAATCCATAATTTCAGAATATGTAAGTGAATTTCTTTTATTTGAAAAAATAAAACCTGAACAACAACATGGTTTTGTAAAAGGACGTTCAACAATGACGAATCTACTTTGGTGTGTTAATGAATGGACAAAATCTTTAGACAAGAAAATACCTACGGACATTATTTACTTAGATTTTGCGAAAGCGTTCGACCGAGTGCCAAAACGAAGACTACTGTATAAATTGGAACATCTTGGTATACGTGGTAATCTACTCGAGTGGATTGACTCATTCTTAACAAACAGAAAATTCTGTATTAAGCGGTGTACCGCAGGGATCAGTAATGGGTCCTCTCTTATTTATAATACACGCGAGTGACCTAACTCCATATTCAATGCAAAGTTTTCTATGCAGACGACTCAAAAATATTCTCAGATTCATCTCTTCACATAAATCTTCAAGAAGACTTGGATTCGATCTTTAAGTGGTGCTCAGACTGGATGTTACCTGGAATATCATAATATTAGGCAATGGGCTGGAAAAACATCAACAGAGCTATTTCGAGCTGCCGTCTACAAAGTTATATGGGCCAGAGTGATCATCAACGTCCATTAAAGATAAGGCACTAGAAAAAAAAGATTCACTTCAGTTCATTGGCTATATTTGTTGGCTTTGTTTATTTCTTGTTATTGTCCAATCATAGTACGTATTTTGCAACTTAAAAATCGCGTTATAGAAACCGCATGTGCAAGCATAGATTGTAGATTGTAGGGGGTGGGGGTTGTGAAGGCTATGCCGCCTCTCAAGCACTTTGACCTATCAGATTTTTTGTGCATAACCCTTAATCTATTCAAGGCCCGGGATTCCGAGATTTCGTACAAAAGTTATCAGTTTTCTGGAAGCTAAGTTCCTGACATCGGAGTGCTTTAGTAAGACCCCTTTCAGAAACTTGAGTCTCTTGCAGAAAAGCGCTGGGCATTCGCAAAGCAAATGTTTGGTAGTTTCAATTAAGTTCTCGCAGTTGCGACAACTATCACTTTCTATTTTGCACATCTTTTTAGGTGATACCTCAGAGGGCAGCATCCAGTGAGGAGTCCCGTCACCAGTTTCAAGTCTTTTTCTCCCACTCAAAAAGCTATTTATCTTTCCTTGGCGAAAGGCTTACTAGCCTTTTTGCTTGTCTTTGTTCTGGTACTTTATGCCAGTGAGATTTTATTTCATATGTTATGTGCAGGCCTATAGCTTAAGTTTTGAAATCTGAGTACCCGAATTTTTATATTTCGAATATTATCTATTTGCAAATTTATGGATCGCCTTTTTTCAAGTTATAATGCAGGTGCAAATTTCGCTTCCAATCAATCTTTGTTCTCTTTCAACATCCGACTTTAGTTTGAAAACTTGTGGTACAGTATTAAATATCGTCTACATAAATTTTAAAAGTTTTATAATTTACGAAATATATATATATATATATATATATATATATATATATATATATATATATAAATATGTATATAAATATACCCCGAATATTTTATGGAAACTTTCCGCGAATATAACGCGATAGGCTGCCAGAAAGTTGAAATCGTAAACTTGGAAAACAATGTGAAATTATATCCTGCTCTTTGTACGCCGACCGAACTCATAAAGTCTACGCTTGAATTTATATATTTCCAATTTTGTGTTATTGATATTTTGTCTGAAAGAAAATTTAATCAACCACCACTGTGACTAGTATTACTACGACTAAATGTCGCATGTTTTCAGTGTCAACGTAAAATTTTAATAAATGTTTGCTTTGCGAATTTCTCCCATTCATCGCTACTTTTAAATCATGTTTTAGCCACAGCGGATTTAAATTCATTAAAACAAGTTCTGTTGCGTATAATCCTTCCCTGTTATCACAATGGGAAACAGGACAGCGGGGATTTGTGTTTCCGTTTAGTCTCTAAAGGACAACAGGAAACAGATAACTCCTGCCTAACGCAGGAAAAGATTGTGCACACTTATTAACAAACAAAAATATTTTATTGAACGTCACCTAAAGATATTTTGTTTAATTAACTTTCCAGTGGAAGTTACAGTAATGAGTCCGATTTTGCGAATTCTAAATTTTGACACATTTCAAGGTCTCCAGAGTCGAATACAATTGTTTTTAAGTGGATGTCTGTGTGCGTGTTTGTACGTATGTGCGTATGTTCGTATGTGCGTTCGGAATTATTTTTCGTCTCGAATATCTCGAGAACAAAAAATGATATCGAAGTGGGACTAATTGCATTCGACAAATAATTAAGCAACTTAGAACTGATTGGATTTTTAGCAAAATCTGTCAAGCTGTTTTTTATGGAGAATCAAAAAATTGAAATAAATGGTAAATTTTCGAAATTATTTTTCGTCTCGAATATCTCGAGAAAAAAATATGATATTGAGGTGGGACTTATTGCATTCGACAAATAATTAAGCAACTTAGAACTAATTAGATTTTTAGCAAAATCGGTCCAGCTGTTTTTTATGGAGAATCAAAAAACTGAAATAAATGGTAAATTTTCGAAATTATTTTTCGTCTCGAATATCTCGAGAACAAAAAATGATATCAAGGTGGGACTGATTGCATTCGACAAATAATTAAGCAACTTAGAACTAATTAGATTTTTAGCAAAATCGGTCAAGCTGTTTTTTATGGAGAATAAAAAAACTGAAATAAATGGTAAATTTTCGGAATTATTTTTCGTCTCGAATCTCTCGAGAACAAAAAATGATATCGAGGTGGGACTAATTGCATTCGACAAATAATTAAACAACTTAGAACTGATTAGATTTTTAGCAAAATCGGTCAAGCTGTTTTTTATGGAGAATCAAAAAACTGAAATAAATGGTAAATTTTCGAAATTATTTTTCGTCTCGAATATCTCGAGAACAAAAAATGATATCGAGGTGGGACTGATTGCATTCGACAAATAATTAAGCAACTTAGAACTGATTAGTTTTTTAGCAAAATCGGTCAAGCTGTTTTTTATGGAGAATAAAAAAACTGAAATAAATGGTAAATTTTCGGAGTTATTTTTCGTCTCGAATATCTCGAGAACAAAAAATGATATCGAGGTGGGACTAATTGCATTCGACAAATAATTAGGCAACTTAAAAGTGATTAGATTTTTAGCAAAATCGGTAATGCTGTTTTTTATGGAGAATCAAAAAACTGAAATAAATGGTAAATTTTCGAAATTATTTTTCGTCTCAAATATCTCGAGAACAAAAAATGATATCGAGGTGGGACTAATTGCATTCGACAAATAATTAAGCAACTTAGAACTGATTAGATTTTTAGCAAAATCGGTTCAGCTGTTTTTTATGGAGAATTAAAAAACTGAAATAAATGGTAAATTTTCGAAATTATTTTTCGTCTTGAATATCTCGAGAACAAAAAATGATATCAAGGTGGGACTGATTGCATTCGACAAATAATTAAGCAACTTAGAACTGATTAGTTTTTTAGCAAAATCGGTCAAGCTGTTTTTTATGGAGAATAAAAAAACTGAAATAAATGGTAAATTTTTGGAATTATTTTTCGTCTCGAATATCTCGAGAACAAAAAATGATATTAAGGTGGGACTAATTGCATTCGACAAATAATTAAGCAACTTAGAACTGATTAGATTTTTAGCAAAATCGGTCAAGCTGTTTTTTATGGAGAATCAAAAAACTGAAATAAATGGTAAATTTTCAAAATTATTTTTCGTTTTGAATATCTCGAGAACAAAAAATGATATCGAGGTGGGACTAATTGCATTCGACAAATAATTAAACAACTTAGAACTGATTAGATTTTTAGCAAAATCGGTCAAGCTGTTTTTTATGGAGAATCAAAATACTGAAATAAATGGTAAATTTTTGGAATTATTTTTCGTCTCGAATATCTCGAGAACAAAAAATGATATTGAGGTGGGACTTATTGCATTCGACAAATAATAAAGCAACTTAGAACTGATTAGATTTTTAGCAAAATCGGTCAAGCTGTTTTTTATGGAGAATCAAAAAACTGAAATAAATGGTAAATTTTCGGAATTATTTTTCGTTTTGAATATCTCGAGAACAAAAAATGATATCGAGGTGGGACTAATTGCATTCGACAAATAATTAAACAACTTAGAACTGATTAGATTTTTAGCAAAATCGGTCAAGCTGTTTTTTATGGAGAATCAAAATACTGAAATAAATGGTAAATTTTCGAAATTATTTTTCGTCTCGAATATCTGGAGAACAAAAAATGATATCGAGGTGGGACTAATTGCATTCGACAAATAATTAAACAACTTAGAACTGATTAGATTTTTAGCAAAATCGGTCAAGCGGTTTTTTATGGAGAATCAAAAAACTGAAATAAATGGTAAATTTTCGAAATTATTTGTCTCGAAAATCTTGAGAACAAAAAATGATATCGAGGTGGGACTGATTGCATTCGACAAATAATTAAGCAACTTAGAACTGATTAGATTTTTAGCAAAATCGGTCAATCTGTTTTTTATGGAGAATAAAAAAACTAAAATAAATGGTAAATTTTCGGAATTATTTTTCGTCTCGAATATCTCGAGAACAAAAAATGATATCGAGGTGGGACTGATTGCATTCGACAAATAATTAAGCAACTTAGAACTGATTAGTTTTTTAGCAAAATCGGTCAAGCTGTTTTTTATGGAGAATAAAAAAACTGAAATAAATGGTAAATTTTTGGAATTATTTTTCGCCTCGAATATCTCGAGAACAAAAAATGATATTAAGGTGGGACTAATTGCATTCGACAAATAATTAAGCAACTTAGAACTGATTAGATTTTTAGCAAAATCGGTCAAGCTGTTTTTTATGGAGAATCAAAAAACTGAAATAAATGGTAAATTTTCGAAATTATTTTTCGTCTCGAATATCTCGAGAACAAAAAATGATATTGAGGTGGGACTTATTGCATTCGACAAATAATAAAGCAACTTAGAACTGATTAGATTTTTAGCAAAATCGGTCAAGCTGTTTTTTATGGAGAATCAAAAAACTGAAATAAATGGTAAATTTTCGGAATTATTTTTCGTCTCGAATATCTCGAGAACAAAAAATGATATCGAGGTGGGACTAATTGCATTCGACAAATAATTAAACAACTTAGAACTGATTAGATTTTTAGCAAAATCGGTCAAGCGGTTTTTTATGGAGAATTAAAAAATTGAAATAAATGGTAAATTTTCGAAATTATTTGTCTCGAAAATCTTGAGAACAAAAAATGATATCGAGGTGGGACTGATTGCATTCGACAAATAATTAAGCAACTTAGAACTGATTAGATTTTTAGCAAAATCGGTCAATTGTTTTTTATGGAGAATAAAAAAACTGAAATAAATGGTAAATTTTCGGAATTATTTTTCGTCTCGAATATCTCGAGAACAAAAAATGATATCGAGGTGGGACTGATTGCATTCGACAAATAATTAAGCAACTTAGAACTGATTAGTTTTTTAGCAAAATCGGTCAAGCTGTTTTTTATGGAGAATAAAAAAACTGAAATAAATGGTAAATTTTTGGAATTATTTTTCGTCTCGAATATCTCGAGAACAAAAAATGATATTAAGGTGGGACTAATTGCATTCGACAAATAATAAAGCAACTTAGAACTGATTAGATTTTTAGCAAAATCGGTCAAGCTGTTTTTTATGGAGAATCAAAAAACTGAAATAAATGGTAAATTTTCGGAATTATTTTTCGTCTCGAATATCTCGAGAACAAAAAATGATATCGAGGTGGGACTAATTGCATTCGACAAATAATTAAACATCTTAGAACTTATTAGATTTTTAGCAAAATCGGTCAAGCTGTTTTTTATGGAGAATCAAAAAACTGAAATAAATGGTAAATTTTCGAAATTATTTTTCGTCTCGAATATCTCGAGAACAAAAAATGATATCGAAGTGGGACTAATTGCATTCGACAAATAATTAAGCAACTTAGAACTGATTGGATTTTTAGCAAAATCTGTCAAGCTGTTTTTTATGGAGAATCAAAAAATTGAAATAAATGGTAAATTTTCGAAATTATTTTTCGTCTCGAATATCTCGAGAAAAAAATATGATATTGAGGTGGGACTTATTGCATTCGACAAATAATTAAGCAACTTAGAACTAATTAGATTTTTAGCAAAATCGGTCCAGCTGTTTTTTATGGAGAATCAAAAAACTGAAATAAATGGTAAATTTTCGAAATTATTTTTCGTCTCGAATATCTCGAGAACAAAAAATGATATCAAGGTGGGACTGATTGCATTCGACAAATAATTAAGCAACTTAGAACTAATTAGATTTTTAGCAAAATCGGTCAAGCTGTTTTTTATGGAGAATAAAAAAACTGAAATAAATGGTAAATTTTCGGAATTATTTTTCGTCTCGAATATCTCGAGAACAAAAAATGATATCGAGGTGGGACTAATTGCATTCGACAAATAATTAAACAACTTAGAACTGATTAGATTTTTAGCAAAATCGGTCAAGCTGTTTTTTATGGAGAATCAAAAAACTGAAATAAATGGTAAATTTTCGAAATTATTTTTCGTCTCGAATATCTCGAGAACAAAAAATGATATCGAGGTGGGACTGATTGCATTCGACAAATAATTAAGCAACTTAGAACTGATTAGTTTTTTAGCAAAATCGGTCAAGCTGTTTTTTATGGAGAATAAAAAAACTGAAATAAATGGTAAATTTTCGGAGTTATTTTTCGTCTCGAATATCTCGAGAACAAAAAATGATATCGAGGTGGGACTAATTGCATTCGACAAATAATTAGGCAACTTAAAAGTGATTAGATTTTTAGCAAAATCGGTAATGCTGTTTTTTATGGAGAATCAAAAAACTGAAATAAATGGTAAATTTTCGAAATTATTTTTCGTCTCAAATATCTCGAGAACAAAAAATGATATCGAGGTGGGACTAATTGCATTCGACAAATAATTAAGCAACTTAGAACTGATTAGATTTTTAGCAAAATCGGTTCAGCTGTTTTTTATGGAGAATTAAAAAACTGAAATAAATGGTAAATTTTCGAAATTATTTTTCGTCTTGAATATCTCGAGAACAAAAAATGATATCAAGGTGGGACTGATTGCATTCGACAAATAATTAAGCAACTTAGAACTGATTAGTTTTTTAGCAAAATCGGTCAAGCTGTTTTTTATGGAGAATTAAAAAACTGAAATAAATGGTAAATTTTTGGAATTATTTTTCGTCTCGAATATCTCGAGAACAAAAAATGATATTAAGGTGGGACTAATTGCATTCGACAAATAATTAAGCAACTTAGAACTGATTAGATTTTTAGCAAAATCGGTCAAGCTGTTTTTTATGGAGAATCAAAAAACTGAAATAAATGGTAAATTTTCAAAATTATTTTTCGTTTTGAATATCTCGAGAACAAAAAATGATATCGAGGTGGGACTAATTGCATTCGACAAATAATTAAACAACTTAGAACTGATTAGATTTTTAGCAAAATCGGTCAAGCTGTTTTTTATGGAGAATCAAAATACTGAAATAAATGGTAAATTTTTGGAATTATTTTTCGTCTCGAATATCTCGAGAACAAAAAATGATATTGAGGTGGGACTTATTGCATTCGACAAATAATAAAGCAACTTAGAACTGATTAGATTTTTAGCAAAATCGGTCAAGCTGTTTTTTATGGAGAATCAAAAAACTGAAATAAATGGTAAATTTTCGGAATTATTTTTCGTTTTGAATATCTCGAGAACAAAAAATGATATCGAGGTGGGACTAATTGCATTCGACAAATAATTAAACAACTTAGAACTGATTAGATTTTTAGCAAAATCGGTCAAGCTGTTTTTTATGGAGAATCAAAATACTGAAATAAATGGTAAATTTTCGAAATTATTTTTCGTCTCGAATATCTGGAGAACAAAAAATGATATCGAGGTGGGACTAATTGCATTCGACAAATAATTAAACAACTTAGAACTGATTAGATTTTTAGCAAAATCGGTCAAGCGGTTTTTTATGGAGAATCAAAAAACTGAAATAAATGGTAAATTTTCGAAATTATTTGTCTCGAAAATCTTGAGAACAAAAAATGATATCGAGGTGGGACTGATTGCATTCGACAAATAATTAAGCAACTTAGAACTGATTAGATTTTTAGCAAAATCGGTCAATCTGTTTTTTATGGAGAATAAAAAAACTAAAATAAATGGTAAATTTTCGGAATTATTTTTCGTCTCGAATATCTCGAGAACAAAAAATGATATCGAGGTGGGACTGATTGCATTCGACAAATAATTAAGCAACTTAGAACTGATTAGTTTTTTAGCAAAATCGGTCAAGCTGTTTTTTATGGAGAATAAAAAAACTGAAATAAATGGTAAATTTTTGGAATTATTTTTCGCCTCGAATATCTCGAGAACAAAAAATGATATTAAGGTGGGACTAATTGCATTCGACAAATAATTAAGCAACTTAGAACTGATTAGATTTTTAGCAAAATCGGTCAAGCTGTTTTTTATGGAGAATCAAAAAACTGAAATAAATGGTAAATTTTCGAAATTATTTTTCGTCTCGAATATCTCGAGAACAAAAAATGATATTGAGGTGGGACTTATTGCATTCGACAAATAATAAAGCAACTTAGAACTGATTAGATTTTTAGCAAAATCGGTCAAGCTGTTTTTTATGGAGAATCAAAAAACTGAAATAAATGGTAAATTTTCGGAATTATTTTTCGTCTCGAATATCTCGAGAACAAAAAATGATATCGAGGTGGGACTAATTGCATTCGACAAATAATTAAACAACTTAGAACTGATTAGATTTTTAGCAAAATCGGTCAAGCGGTTTTTTATGGAGAATTAAAAAATTGAAATAAATGGTAAATTTTCGAAATTATTTGTCTCGAAAATCTTGAGAACAAAAAATGATATCGAGGTGGGACTGATTGCATTCGACAAATAATTAAGCAACTTAGAACTGATTAGATTTTTAGCAAAATCGGTCAATTGTTTTTTATGGAGAATAAAAAAACTGAAATAAATGGTAAATTTTCGGAATTATTTTTCGTCTCGAATATCTCGAGAACAAAAAATGATATCGAGGTGGGACTGATTGCATTCGACAAATAATTAAGCAACTTAGAACTGATTAGTTTTTTAGCAAAATCGGTCAAGCTGTTTTTTATGGAGAATAAAAAAACTGAAATAAATGGTAAATTTTTGGAATTATTTTTCGTCTCGAATATCTCGAGAACAAAAAATGATATTAAGGTGGGACTAATTGCATTCGACAAATAATAAAGCAACTTAGAACTGATTAGATTTTTAGCAAAATCGGTCAAGCTGTTTTTTATGGAGAATCAAAAAACTGAAATAAATGGTAAATTTTCGGAATTATTTTTCGTCTCGAATATCTCGAGAACAAAAAATGATATCGAGGTGGGACTAATTGCATTCGACAAATAATTAAACATCTTAGAACTTATTAGATTTTTAGCAAAATCGGTCAAGCTGTTTTTTATGGAGAATCAAAAAACTGAAATAAATGGTAAATTTTCGAAATTATTTTTCGTCTCGAATATCTGGAGAACAAAAAATGATATCGAGGTGGGACTAATTGCATTCGACAAATAATTAAACAACTTAGAACTGATTAGATTTTTAGCAAAATCGGTCAAGCGGTTTTTTATGGAGAATTAAAAAACTGAAATAAATGGTAAATTTTCGGAATTATTTTTCGTCTCGATTATCTCGACAACAAATAATGATATAGACGGGTGACTAATTGCACTAGAAGCATAATTACGCAAGTTAGAATTGTTTAGATTTTTAGCAAAATCGGTCAAGTTGTTTTTTATGGAGCATAAAAAAACTGAACAAAATGGTAAACTACTTGAATTTTGCAATTTATAAATTATACTTTTTTTAATACAGAACTTTAAGATCTTTTGAATAATATGATTATTGCATTTTAGGAATATTTGTTTAAAAAAAATGATGGCAATATTTCATAAAAAGAGATAGTTTTAGATAACAAAAATAGGAATTGGAGAATTGTAAACTTGTGTCAGTATTGGGAGAATAGCATAGAAGAAGCTATAACAGTAAAAAATTATTGTTAGTAATAATCAAGCATTGTTTATAACAATTGAATATTTTACTAACAAATGATTATTGATCATAATAATTAAAAAAAAATTCAATTGAAAATAGCGCCCGCTTATGAAATGATAAGAAAATGTTTGAAAGAATACGGTTGATATAAACAGAATATTGTTAATGACAATTATAATTTGTTGTAAAAAATTTGTAATCGTTTTTTATAATAATTATAACAACAAAACATATGGTATTTTTTCATTATTTTAACTGGGAAGTTAGTCGTGTGGACCTCTCGGGTCGCACCCAGACCACTTTTAGTAAAATTATCGGTAAAACCATTTAGGGGGTGATACGATTATTAAACATTATACGAAACTCTGCTGTTGGAAAAAAATGTAACCCTACAAATGAGTCATTCAAATGAATATGCCGACTTCTTACAAAAATCCAATGATACTATTGTCACTTAAAGACTAAAAGCTTGGTAGTCCTTAAAATATTGTAGATAATTTCTTGACGAGTCACAAACAACTAGATTATAAAAACATTGCTGTAATGAAACTATTGAAAGTAATAAAAAACTTAAAAGGTACTTTTTTAAATTAACATTTTTTTCTAAAATATTCAATAATTCCGAAAACATTGAAAACACAAAGATGCGATGTAATGGCAATGAAATGTGAATATTATGGCTGACCTATACACGGTGGGCTATAAGTTTATATGTTTAATGAACCTACACAAGATGCACAAAGTGTTTTCCAATTGCATTTTTGAACTTTGATTTATAAACTTTGTGGATACTAACTTGCGCCAAAACACTTTATTTAGATTAATTTGTTGAAAGTAAACATTCATTGTGTAACGTTAATTTTGTAGTTTTTAATTTTCAATGCCGGCCCTGGTCGCACTTCAATATACATTTAAGTAGTGGAAATCGATTTATTTAAAACTGCGTTTGTAAATTTTTGAAGGGAGCTTCATTACTAAATATAAGTGAGCAAGTGCAGATAAAAAGGCCATTCAGATTTGATTTATTTTCTTTTAAAGTTTAAAGGTGAAAAATTAAATGGTAAGATTTTAATTTTTATATTTAATTTCATTTATCGCAGGATCTAACATTAATGACTTGGCAAATTTATTTATTTTAAGTCGTTGTTGTTAATGATTAGATTTTATATTTATGGATTTATGGATTCTTTTTGACTGGGGACGTCTTTTTAACTTAAGACGTTTTTTTTCCTATTGGAGACTCTTTTTTTTCTCTGGGTTTTTCCTTGGAGAAGGTTTTCTTTCTGGGCATTTCTCCGTGAGCTTTTCTCCATGAAAATATGTTTTTTTTATCTTTTTAGGTATTGTAAACTTTTTTTGTACGTAGGAACAACAGCCATAGACCAGGTAAGGACATATAAATATCTGGGCCAAATAATAAAAATACCTTTAACCAATGTGTGTTACCGGTGTTGACCTACGGCGCAGAAACGCTAACTTTGACAAGGAGAACGGTTCAAAATATCCGAGTGGCTCAAAGGGCGATGGAACGTGTGATGTTGGGGGTTTCTTTGAGAGACAAGATCCCAAACCGCGAAATAATACTAAGATTAAGAGTAGCTGATGCTGTTAAGAGAATAGCCACACTAAAATGTAATTGGGCAGGCCACGTCGCTAGAATGACGAATAACAGATTGACGAGGCAGATACTGAAGTGGCAACCAAGAGACGAAGCATATCGAAACGGGGCTCGCCCACCAACACGATGGACTTTTTTTAACATTTGTTGGAGGAGTGGTAGCGTACCAGACGACTGGTGCAAGGCCGTTATCGTGCCGCTTTACAAGGAAAAAGGTTCGCAGCAGGACTGTAAGAACTACCGAGGTATTAGTTTACTCAGCATAGTCGGCAAACTGTATGCAAATATATTGATTAAAAGAGTAACGAATGAAACTGAGAAGATGTTATGGTATGTGCAAGCAGGATTTAGAAAAGAGAGGAGACGTATGAATCAGGTCTTTTCATTACGAGATTACGCATTAGATCAAAAGATCTATTGCGCTTTTATAGACTTGGTAAAGGCCTATGACAGAGTGGTAAGAAGTGAATTGTGGTCGACATTGTTTATGTATGAGGTGAGCGGTAGTTTAATGCTAGATGCATTAAATCGCTTGTAAATCCTTCCTTAAGGTATGTTTTTAACCAATCTATTGTATTAGAATAGAAAGTGAAATTTCACAGGAAAGTTTTCCTCATTTTAGCTAGAGTTAGATATCCTTCTCCTAGTATTAATACTCTGATTGGTGCGACGGCAGAACAGAAACAGGCCAAGTGTTCGAATGTTTCGTTTTCTCCTGGACATCATATTAGATGTTTCTTTGGTGTAGTATCCTGGAAAATCTGCAACTGGTGTTTAATTCCACGAATTTTGAACTTTTCGTGGGTGTTATCTTAGATCCTTTTTATTGTTACCTTAAGAGGTAGGTAGTAAGCTAGAATGGTCAAGTTTAAAGATATTGAGGCAAATGTACCAACTTTCATGTTGCCATGGCACCATTAAAAATTTTCGTTAAATATATTTTAAACATTCAGAAATGTTTTTTATATAAGTATCCTGTGTAAAGTAAGAAAATTAAGACTAAAATAAAAAATCAGTTACTGTTTGTGAAAACAAAAAACCAAAATATTGTTTGAAAAACAATCAATAAAAAATGGGGGTATACTAAAACATGGAAAATAAAAAAAAACTTTGAACTTTGAAACTGGAGCTGTTCGGAATAAGTTAAGGTATTACCTAGTTTGACAAAAGTTTCTTGGGAAATGTTCACCAATATTTGAAGTCCAGTGTGATTGGAACGGCATCTGTGGTTATCTATGACAAAAGAAGATATAGTAAGGTCAGTGCTCGGTATTTGAAAGTTTTGTGTTTTAAACTAACAATAATTTATAAAAAAGGATATAAATAATTTCAACTACAAACTTTTACTCGCTGAAATCATTTTTTCTTTAACGAATATTTAATTTCAAGTTAATCCACTTAGCTTTTCATAATAATGACTCAACTGTTTACAAATAATCATCCGTTTATGTCTATAAATAACTAATTGAGCTGAACTCTTATTACTTCATGACTGACAAATCTCTAATCCGCTTAAAATCCTGCCATACATACTCGTATATCCGCAAACTTTCCGCTAATAATCTGGATTTGAAAGATGGAAATATTGATGAAAGATTAAAACTTAAATTTGAAATGAGCAGCGAGTTCGTTTAATGGTTTCCATAAAGGTATATAATCAATTTCTTTTTAAAGTTCGAACGTCTCTAAAGTTCAGTGGAAAATAATATTTCAGGAAATCAATTTGAGATTCTGCGCTTGATAATCTCTAAGTAATTGAATGAAAGTTTTAACCGTTTGTACGAAATTTAAGTAATCTTTTCTTGTTTAATCACAAAAACCTTATTGCAAGGATAATTTCGTAATAATCTACATGACTTTGAAATGTCAGAGACAATCCTAGAAAACAACGAACAAATATTGGCGGGGAGCGGACCATATGGTGGGGACACATGAATCGATCCTAGCGCTCGATGCGGGCAAAATTTCGTAAAATCATGCTCGCGTTTAAAATTTATGAGTGAAAAGAGTACATAAGTACCTACATTAAAAATGGTTCATAACAGTTGTTGTGTAGTCAACTGCAAAAATACTGGCAGAAATAGTGATTTTAAATTTTATACATTTTCAAATGGAAAGTAGAAAAAAGAAAAAAAAAGATTAATGCAATAAAAAGAAGTAAAAAGTCTTTAAACTTAGTGATTATAGTTTTTTATATTAAATTATAATTTTTCGCTAATAAAAATTGTTGGAAAAATTAAAAAAAAAATTCGCTCCTTGAACATGGGTTCTTATGAGAAATCATGAGTTCTTGATATTAAAATAAACAAAAACATTGTAAAAGATGCAAAATTCGATAAAAAAAATTTAATAACGAAGAGTTTTGGTGCTTAAAAAGTATTATCGACTGTCTAGTTTTTGAAATATTTTATTTTTAACGATGAAAAAATTCGATTCACGACGTAAGAACGTGAGCTTTAAAGAAGCGACGGCAACGACATACCAAGAAATAATGATTAGTTAAAGTAAAAAGTTAATAAATATTGTGTATTATAAATTTTTTTTTTATGAAAATAGTCGCAAAAAGGGTAGACCTATCGTGTGGGCCGCGGACGGCCCGCACTGCGACTATTAGAAGGGGAAGGGATTATAGAAAGGAAATGATTGTGGACACGCTTTTTAAAAAGTTGCAGGTCATAGTTCTCTGGAAAAACTGATTTTGGAAGCTTATTCCATTCTGTAGCAGCCTTGTAAAAAAAGGATATTATCCTACTGCTTGTCAATCAGAACTTGGCTATCATCACCGCATGTTTGTAAATGCAGCTCTAGCCTTACCTATTCTTCTTATTTCTCGCGAGTGTCCTCCAATCTCGTTCAACATAGTTCCCAGGTATTTGTACTCTCTTACTGTCTTAACCTCCTCATTGCGAATATACAAACTGCTTTGCTAATAATCATGTGTTTTGTCTTCTTGATATTAAGTGTAAAACCGTCACTGTTAACGATTTTATCCATCATTCTTTTGTAGGTCCGCGCTACTCTGGGCTATAACCAGGGTATCGTCGGCAAAACGGATATTGTTTATGATTTCACCGTTCACCCTTATTTCTGCTGTTTCTTCAAATATAGCATGATTTTCTCCGAGTAGACTTTAAAAAGTATAGGAGAAAGGACACATCCCAGTAATCTTTTAATCTTTATTTCGTTTGACATCTCCGCGCCCCCTTTAAAAACAGCTCTTTGATTGTTACTGCAAGTCACCACCCAATTAATAATCATCTTAAAAAATTGGGCAAGGTGGAGAATGATTCATGCAGGACAAAGAATCTGTACACGTTAACCCAAAAGATAGAGGTGCCCAAGTGCTTTTATCAGGCCTAATCCTATTGGTAAATAATAATAATGTCTATGGTTCTGATGGTAGTAATTAAATTAATGAAAATTTAATAAAGTTTAATAAAGCAAGCAAACAATTGAGTAAAACATCATCCAGTGAATGATATAACCAAAAATCGTAGCTATATTAAAACATCCAAATCCCACATAACACTTTCGCTGTTCAGTCATTATTACGGTTCATTTCCATCTCGTGAAATAAACCGATTTCTTCAACATTTTCGTAAGAATCAAAAAGAGTAGAAAAGTGTCATTTCTCTTTTATATTCCCGACACTCGACAAGAAATAATAGCGCAGGTCCTTTTAGCCCTTATCTTTCCAGATTTCGCATTTATTGTGCGTTGTTGTCTCACTTTATTGTTGTTTTTATGACTTCTATTCAGAGAGACTTTTGCCTCTATACTTTCCCTAAAAATTACTTTTCTTATGACTTACTCGCAGGTACTGTTTGTTATTAGCCAAATCAGCCACAGTGGCAGAACGTACGAAATTTCCAAATTATTATCACTATTTGATTTCTAAATACTGTTGAAACATGGCTTTATCTTTTACTACCTTTGCTTCGCACAATCTTTACAAGCGATTCAAATTAAGCTACTCCAATAGTAGAGATGTTTATTAGACATAAAATTTTATCTATTTAAGCATTTATTGTTAATTTCGAAAACAAGTACAGATAATTACGTACAAACCACAACCATCCGGAACTGAAACTGAGAAATGAAGAAATAGAATGTAAGGAGTCAATTAGATTTTTAGGTCTGATACTCGACCAAAAGTTGAACTGGAAAGCCCATATTGACGATTTGGTAGTGAGATGCAAAAAAGCGTTGAACCCTTTGAGAGCAGTTTGTAAAATTAAATGGGGATGTGACCGAGACACTGCTCTCAGGCTTTACAAAACGCTCATCCTATCTAAACTAGACTACGGATGTACGATATACGGAGGAGCTCGTCCATCAACCCTCAAAGTTTTCGATTCAATACATTGTATGGGACTACGACTGGTCCTCGGTGCTTACCGAACTAGTCCCTTCAAGTCTCTATGTTGCGAGGTGGGGATTCTTCCACTACAACATAGGAGACAACAACGTTTGGCAATTTACGGCACTAGAATCCAGTCCCAACCGACACATCAATTTTTCTATTATGTTCGACGAAGAAGTATACTCTATATATGAAGAGAAGTCATGAACTACTTCCGCAAACATACCTATCTAATTTCTGTGAGGTACCACCTTGGGATCTTTCACCTACAAACATCAATTTCGAATGCCTAATACATAAAAAAAATGAAACTGAAAGAGGCACAATTATAAAGGAGTTCAGGAGAATAATTGAACGCTATCCTAACAGCCATATAATCTATACCGATGGTTCGAAAACAGAAAACGGAACTGGAAGTGCCTTCGCTTGCCCAACAATATCACACTCCTGGACATTACCCAAACAAGCAAGCATCTTCACAACGGAACTATACGCTATCTGGCAATCATTGTTATATATAGATTCATGCAACTTCAATTCATACATCATTTGCTCTGATTCACTGAGTTCCCTCCAAGCACTACAAAAACCTTTCAGCAAAGAACCACTTATGCAGAGAATCACTGCACGACTCAAACACAAGGCAAAACCATCATTCTTGTCTGGATCCCTAGCCATATTGGTATAGAAGGAAATGAAAATGCAGATACAGCAGCGAAACTAGCAACTACAAATAACGTCGATGAAAATATCCCCATAGCTCCTAAAGACTGCAAGAGAGAAATATATAGAAAATGGGATAATGAATGGAAAATCTCCGATTCAAAACTCAAACATATAAAACCTGACACAAAAAATATCAAATATCCCAGTGAACTCACACGGAGAGAACAAGTCATCATAACTCGACTCAGAATAGGTCATACCAACTTAACCTCTAGCTATATGTTGACAGGAGAAAGACAGCCAAAATGTCAAACATGCCAATCCACCTTAACAGTAGAACATATAATATTGCAATGCCACCAATACGAAAATGCTCGAAGACTCTACAACTTCCCAAATAATTTGAAAGACTGCCTGAGTAGTGATAGCAGAATGAAAGATATTCTAGAATTCCTGAGAACAACGACTTTTCAATAAAATCTAGTGAAACCAAACTAGAAAAGGCTAATGACCTCAGAAGTCGATGCCTTAAACGAAGAAAAAAAAAAGTACAGGTAATAAAAATTCTTATGAGCCGTACAACACCGCCAACGTTGCAAACAAAAATCACTCATTTAGAGTTAGTTTCTTTAAATTAGTCGTATTTAAAAAAACATCGCGTAATATGTTTCGTGGTTTGATCGTAGTGCAGTCATTATTTATTGTTATTGTTACGATATTTAATCTTGGGTTCGATGATTTTAGACACACAGTACAATAACTAAACAATTTATTCTTATCTTTCCATACAATAAATTCTTACTTGAAATAAATCACTTTCTATACAATCTTTTCAAAACTATAACACTTTCTAATTTAACTTTAACTTCAAAACTAAAACTCTTTCGCCATTGCTATCCTTAAATACCCAACATATTATTACGCGAAAGAACGAGAATTCTCTTTCGCTCTTTCTGACATTAACGCGAATATTCTTACCGCCCGCGGCTATAAATCAACCTCTAAAATGTGTGGCGTTTGTTGTTACCTGCCAAGAATCAAACTTTTTTTTATTTTGATCGACGCGCTGCTACTTCAAGGGAAATAATCGGGCAGGGAAGGATCCCGTTTGTCGATATCCGTACCATTATTATTTAACAATAGGTTCGGGCCCGACAGAATCCCTTGGGCACCTCAACGTTAAGATATTTTGGGCCATCCCTTGGGTAATTTATTATGTGTCTTCTGGGACCAATTTGAGCCCTTTAAAGTACGAGAACAGTGATCTTAGGTTACAATTTCCAAGATCTTTGTTGGTAGGAGTTGCCTTGTCGAACGATCTTACTCTTTTTTGTGATGAAAGATGGTATACATATTATTATTATTATTATTTCTTCCTAGCGCAAAATCTGTAGAAATCATTCTTTACCTTGCCCATTTTTTTAGTTGTTCATTGACTGGATGGTAACCTTCAGGGATTTCAACTAGCAGTTTTAGGTACCTATTTCATATTTGTGGGTAAAAAGTTGTTGCCCACAGTATTGCCAGTCTAGCAGGCATTTGTCCTGTTTGGCCTGTTCTAAGTTATACCGGTGAGTTAATTTCATTCTTGCTCCCATTTTTAGTTTAGGCTATAACGTGTTGTTTGTATTTCAGCAGAATGTTGTGGACCCATTAAAACTTCCTTTGAACTTTGTTTGCATTGCATTTTCATTACCCAGAATGCCTTAACGCCCTGGTGAACAAATAAGGCAGATGTTGTTGCCTCTTGCCAGTTGCTTCAGGCAGCTGTGGCCTTCCTCGACAAGCTTGGATTTTTTTGTGACGTTGGCCAAAGCCTTAATTGTGGCAGCCTCTTCCTATTGATCTAGAGATCTTCGTGGAGGGTCCATAGGCCCTCTACCAGGCTTTTCAGCCGGTAGACTACTTCTACCTACGTCTTTCAGATTTGGTGTTTGTTTTAGAACACTAAGGTGTCCTGACTCTACTGAATATTCTTTTGTTTTAGTTAGGTGGGTTCTAAGACCTTCTTCTCGTGCGGTTCGCCTTATATGTAGATGTAGTGGAGTATTGTTTACTATAACTTTCAGCGCTGCAGTGTACGTGGTCCGCATTGCTCCCGTGATCTCTAAGCAGGCTATTCTTTGAATTTTGAATTTTGAATTTTTTGACTCCGTTTTCTGACACCAGCTTGAAGAGGCGTATGTGATAGCAGGTTTGACTATCGAGACATATGACCAATAAGTCATATTGGGGTTTAGCTCCCAGGTCTTTCCAAGCAGTTATCTGCATACGTGAAAGATAATGTTATTGAATAAGTCATATATTATTATTTGTAATAATATTTTATGTGTCAAGTAAGTTTTTTTTTAAGAGGAAAAAAAATGAGATTTAGAAAAATTTAAACATATGTTTAAAAAATTATATCGCTTTATTTAAGTTAAACATTATCACTAATGTGGCTGGCGAAATTAAATGCATTATTTTGTTTATCATTTTTTTAAAAACCTAAATTGTTAAAAATGTACCCAACACAAATATTTAATTGTTATCTCAATTTCGCAAGTGTGAATTTATTTGCCTAGACTATTAGCGTTTATCCTACGGCATTGACGAATAGAACGATGTTTTAAGTGTCAAAGTTGGCTACCTTGCCAGTTAATTAAATGCGTATAGTGTTGTAAGCTTTAAGTCCAGGCGATTTTCCATGACCTTCTTGACATTTTTTTTATTACTATTGAAGATATAAAATCAATCCCATTTGTGAAGTGTGTGACCCCTTTGTCCCGACGAGTAAAACGCTGGTCTCGTAAAAAGACTGAGTGATTATAATAGGAGCCAATAAAAAAAAAATTGACAACGAAACTGTGAAAAAAATGTCACTTAATTAGTAATTAAACTTGACACGGAGGCAATTCCAACTTTTGATTGCAATTTTTACAAATCCCCTTCTAGATACCGGTCGAGCGAAAAAAGAAACGTTTTATTTTGGAAAATTAAGTCTACAACTTACACTGACTCTGTAAATTTGTAATTTTAAAGAAAATTTATGGCAAAGAATACCCCACCCAAATTAAGAATTGAAAGCCGGTAAAATCCTTTTGATGTTGTAGGGGGAAAAAATTTATGATTATGACTGACTGACGTTGACAGATAGCTTAGTGAATACACTGAGAAAAATATTCAAATATTGGCGATATTATAACAACTTTTATAGTTACACGTAGAAAAAGCGTTTTCTTTTCAACCTAAATATTAACAAAAACATGACAAATTGTAAAGTTCTGATTAAGGGAGAAAGAGTGGAACAAGTAAATGAATTTATATACTTGGGTTCAAAGTTTACGAGAGACGGAAAGTATGACAGTAACATTAAGCGAAGGGTGTTGGCAGGAAATCAAATGAATGGGGCACTGTATAGCTTTATGAGCAACCAGAAAGTGTCAAAAAAGGCACGTCTGGTTATGCACAGAGGTGTGTTGGTTCCCACACTTATGTTAGTGAATGTTGGGTTTAGCAGAAGAAGCATGAAAATAGGATTTATGCTACAGAGATCAGTAGTCTGAGAAGTATAGCCGGAGTGACTCGGTTGGATAGAGTAAAAAATAGTGTGATAAGAAAACGCTGTGGTCTAAAAGGAGATGTCGTTACAAAAATAAATAAATGAATGCTTAGATGGGTTGGACACGTAGAAAGGATGGATAAAGGAAGATTGACGAAACAAATTTATAAGACGAGTGTGAATGGACAAGTCGGTAGGGGTCAAGAGTACCAACAACCGACGAGTATGTATGAGAGCACTAATGAAAGTTGAGGAAGGAAAAGATGGGTGTAAAAACCGTAGCAAGTGGAAGGAAGTGGTCTCTGCCTATCCCTACGGAAAAAAGGCGTGACTATATGTATTTATGTATGTTTTAGAAGTATGAGATACAAGATCATTAATCTCACATCAGGTACTAAAATGTAAGCAGATGTAATTTACACCTTCAAGCAATAAAAACATCTAGTGTTTCATATTGTTAGTACATTGCGACACAAAAATTGGAACACTGTTAATTATGATGTATAAACCTTCTCCTCTTCTCGCAAGTTATTTTTCCCATGACTAAAATTATAATTAAACAGTTGAAACAATTCCCAATTCACGCAATATTTATTCAAACAAGAATTTTGAAATCAAAATTAAAATTCAAAACACTTCGTTGACAAAAACCAATTGCTTGTACTACGTGTCGACGTTATGATGATCGATGACAAATATCTTATTATTAAAATGGCTGCAGACGGCCAGATTGATCCCAAACCGATTCTCTCAGTATCATCGTGTGTTGTTATGAGAAAAGTGCAGCAAGACCTGGACCGTAGAAGGCTTGTATCCTGGAGGTAAGCGGTGCTTTCCGACACCACCTGGCAAAGATAGGAGTAGAAGTAATTAGTATAAGGTGCCGCCACTGCGAGGAGCAGGAGGAGACAGGCTCGCACGTTCTTATGGAATGTCCAGCCCTCTGGCGACAGCGACTGGAGTACCTCGGCAGTTTCTTGCCAGACGACAACGGAAAAAAGCTGAAGCTGGTTCCAAGAGCCATGTATAAATTCATCACGGCGGGGTATACTAGTCACGTTTGGCTCTTCGGGCCCAGCTGACCCCCATTCCTACTCTACTCTATATCGCGCTGGTATTTATTGCATATAAATTGTACCGTAAAAAGATCTTTGGACCCACTCAGTAGAGAAGACAACCATCATCCAGCATTAGAAATAACCTGTACTTTAAATGTGAAAATTGAAAGAATTAACAATCTAGAATTATCTTATGAAAAGTGTTACAACTTCCGTAAAGCCAATTTCCCATTATTATACGAAATGATAGGCAATATTGACTGGACGTTCTTAGACACCTTTGTTGAAGCTGAGGATGCCCGCACATATTTTTACGGCAAATTATATAATGTATTAGACTACTGTGTACCTAAGTACTCTACGAGTAACAAAAATAAATACCCTCCATGGTTCACTGGCAGTATTATAAGGCAAATTCGTAGGAAGTATAAATACTGGCGCTTGTATAAAGATAACAACGACACTCAATCTCTTGAAGAATTTAGACAACTTAGACAGGCAATAAAAACTGCCGTTAACATTGCACATACAAATTATGTCAGACAATGTGAATCTGAGATAAATATAAATTCTAACAAATTTTGGGCCTACGTTAACAATAAAAACAAATCTGGTAAAGTACCTAATAGCATGACATACGAAAGTCAGATACTAGCTAATCCATCGGATATACTAAATGGGTTTGCAGACTTTTTTAGTAGTTCTTTCGCGGACCCTTTAAACTTAGCCTCAAATACCATAGAGGATAATGATTCATCGAACCACTTAAATTTAAATATAAGCAGCTTTCAGGAGAAAGAAGTTTTAGCTACATTGACGTCTATTAAAGCAAAACCCACCACAGGAACGGATCATATCCCTGCATTTATTGTTAGAGACTGTGCTTCAGTATTAGCTCACCCATTAACAACCCTTATTAATGTTTGCATTCGTTCACATACGATACCTTCTATGTGGAAGTGCTCTAAGGTATGTCCGATCTTTAAAAAAGGAACGCGAACTGATATAAAAAATTACAGGCCGATTTCAATTATATGCAATTTTTGCAAGGTATTTGAAATATTGGTGCAAGGAGTTCTGTATCAACACGTCAACAATTATATTCTAGACCAGCAGCACGGTTTCGTAAAAGGCCGATCAACAACAACAAATCTTACCGTTATTGCACAACACATAGCGGAAAATATAGATAACAGAATTCAGACAGATGTTATTTACATGGATATGACCAAAGCATTTGACAGACTTAACCATAATCTAATGCTGCAAAAACTCTCGAATTTCGGCTTATCGAGTAACCTACTTGCGTTATTCAAATCATATCTGTCCGACCGCACACAGTATGTGCAGTTAAATGGATTTAAGTCTAACAAATACCTCGCCAAATCAGGTGTACCGCAAGGATCTAACCTCGGTCCACTACTGTTTAATATCTTTATCAATGACATTGGTGACATAATTAAGCTTAATTTTTTACTGTTTGCTGATGATCTAAAAATTTTCTCTGCTATCATTAATATGACTGAATGTGAGAAACTATCGAAAAATCTTAATCAAATAAGCCAATGGTGCAGTCGTAATAATTTAGCGTTAAATCCTACCAAATGTTGCGTAATGTCATATACATTGAGATCTGATCCAATTATATTTGACTATAAGATAGACAATTATTCTCTAGACAGACCATGTAATTTTAAGGATCTTGGAGTTACTTTCGACCGAGAGCTATCTTTCCAAAACCACATAGACAATATAACTACGTCAGCAAACCGTATGTATGGATTTATAATTAGAGTAGGCCGCGACTTTAACCATTTAACACTTAAAACTCTCTACTATGCTTTTGTGAGATCAAAGCTAGAATATGCATCGGTTATCTGGAACCCATATTATCAAGTGCATATTTATAAACTGGAGGCAATCCAAAGACGCTTTCTCAAATACCTAAGTTTTAAAGTAGATCGGATTTATGCACTAATTGGCACGGCACACAAGAGTTTACTGTCAAGACATAGCTTTTTCACTCTGGATAGAAGACGAGAATGTTCTAGTGTCATTATGCTACACAAAATAATTAACAATGAAATTAAATGTCAATGCTTACTACATCAGATAAACTTTAAAATTCCCCGTCAGGCATCTCGATACACCGACTCATTCTACACTACCACACCACGAACAAATATACTTAAAAACTCTCCTGTTCATACTATGTGTAGCAACTATAACCTTATAAGTGACCAGCTTGATATATTCTATTGTAATGTGAGGCAAATTAAGAGCTATTATTATCAGCAGTAATAATGTTGTGTTAGTCTTAAGCTTTCTACTAATGTTAGTCTGATTTTGTAAATTGTGTATTACTCTTAAGCTTTTTTATTGTTAGTACTATTGTGCAAATGTTTACTTTGTTCCTGTTCTGTAATTGGAAATCTTTTTTTCTGTAGAACAGTGTAAATAAATAAATAAATAAATATAACGGTTCCGGTCCTAAAAATGGTGTTTAAGTTCCTTTGTTGCTCTTTCTTTACCTTTCACTCCAATGTGTCCCACCCATAGAAGAGTAACTCCATTATTCTTGCTTAGCTCATTTAGTTTCTCTAAACACTCCCAGACCATCTTGTAGTTGATTACATAGGAGTTCGGAGAATTAATGAGTGCTTGGCGGTTAAAAATAATAATAAAAATAATGTACTTTGTAATGTCGTTTTTTTAGTCTTGAGATGGTCGCTTTATCTTATTCACGTTTGCTACTAAAGTTTGTGGGGAATTTTGCGAGTTAAATTTTTCGTTTGTTGTTACGGTAAAATAAATTCCACTCAGTTTTAGGTTAAGTAGTTTTTTGGTGTCAAATATTTTAATAAAAAGGAACATTTCCGTGTTCATTAATGAACACTTTGAGATGCTGCGATTGATTCTATCGAGAATTCGACGTGTACTATTTCTTAAGCATCGTGGAATACTGTTGTTTACACTGTTGATGTGAAAATCGTGTAGACGACGGAACGGCAAGCGGGAGTCATTTAAAATCACTCGAAAAACGAAAAAGGATAAAATATTTCGTAAACCGAGAAAATCCCTTTGTACCTCCTCGTGAAATATTCGACACAAAAATGCGAACTCGTCCATGGAATAAAATGTATGTATATACCTCGGATAGTGAAATTTTTATCTGTAAATAAATAAATCGTAACAATGTGATAAGAAACGTGTTCTTTTTATATTTTTCTTGCCGTTATTAAAATGATTTATTGAATATTTTCCAATAAGGTCGATTACATTGCATAGCCAGAAACTATTTTTAATCCGGCCACATTTTTTATATCGATCGGCTGCCAAAAATAAGTTTTGAGTGGAAATATGTTCAATTTATAATACACACATGCAGACACGCGTCTTTCCCAATCAGTCACTCAACCATCTCAACATAAAAAGGCCTGTTTTCTAGTCTATGAATATGAGAGCTTACAGTAAAGTACAGTGCAACAGAAGTAGCTTGGCGGGCGACTAGCCACTAAAATAACAAATATTCGGCTGAATATTTGAGATAATTCATGACAGACAATATGGATTTCGACAACTTCGCTCTTCTGGAGATTTGCTGGCTTATGTCACTCAGCTCTGGACAAACACTATTGAAAAGTTTGGTGAATCCCGTGCAATAGCCTTGGATATATCTAAAGCCTTTGACCGCGTTTGGCACCAGGCATTGTTAAGTAAATTATCTGCCTACGGTCTCCCAACCAAACTGCGACGATGGCTCTTGAGCTTCATGCAAGATCGCTCCTTACATGTGGCAGTTGATGGTATTTCTTCTGATGCGTTTAAAACCAATGCCGGGGTCCCCCATGGTTCCATCCTGTCCCCCACCTTATTTCTCTTGAAAACCTCTTGAAAACCACCACGAACTCCTTTTACAGTTTCGCAGACGATAGCACACTTGTCTCAACTTTCACATCCTATCGATCACTTTCGGTGAATGATACAAATAGACTCAGGCAGAAACAGGTTGATTCCATCAATAGAGATCTTAAAGCAATCGCCGAGTGGGGAACCAACAATATTGTTCAGTTTAACGCCCAAAAAACACAAAGTGCCACGTTTTCCAAGAAAGTGAATTCCTCAAATCATCCCATCACAATGTCCGGAAATACCCTTGAACCAAGTCCCTCTATCTCGATTTTGGGAGTCACGGTGTCCAATAATATGTCTTGGCATGACCATGTTGATAACATCGCAAAGTCGGCAAGCCAGAGGCTACGTTTTCTGTGGAAAGCCAGAAAGTTTTTTACTCCTGATCAACTGTTGACGACGTACAAGGCTCAAATCCGACCTCTACTGGAGTATTGCTCGCACATTTGGGGTTCAGCACCAAGGCATTCTCTTCGTCTTCTAGATTCCATTCAGAAAAGAGCCATTAGCTTGATAAACATCTCAACTCTCACAGATACCCTTCACCCTCTAGAACATGGAAGAAGAGTTGCAGACTAGTCATTGCTCTACAGATATTTCCATGGCAGATGCTCCAGAGAAATAAAAACTCTTGTACCACCATTGGCCACATTCGGCTGAAGAACTCGGCACGCTGATCAATCTCACACATTTACTCTCAAGCTTGACACTACAAGGACCAATCTTCATCAATAATCCTTCTTTTACAGGGCTGCTACGGAATGGAATAAGCTTCCGAAATCAGTTTTTCCAGAGAACTATGACCTGCAACTTTTTAAAAAGCGTGTCCACAATCATTTCCTTTTTATAATCCCTTCCCTTTCTAATAGTCGCAGTGCTGGCTGTCCGCGGCCCACACGATAGGTCTACCCTTTTTGCGACCATTTTCATAAAAAAAAAATATATGGAGACTCACAGAGGAAGAAGTTACTTACTATGACTGGTATCATTTATAATGTACAGAAACTCTCTTTATTAGTAAAGAACTATACTGGGTGTTTTTTTAAGTAGAAAAAATATAAGTATGTGTATTTAGTGCAAAAATTTATTTTATTTATCCATAGCAGAGTGCTTTCGGAATTTATGCCATCATCTAAGCAAGTAAACTTTTATAGAGAAATGAAAATTATTTAAAATATTGTTACAAGCCGGCCCTATTTATTTATCGGCATCCGAGTATCGACCATAACGAGGGTGCATATTTATGAGCATTTTGTCGACTTCCGCCTCAGTCTAGCAACTTTTTGAAACCGCGTCGCGAAGGTAGAAAAAAAGGTGGAATAGTCTGGAATTATGATTCAGAAATATAAAAAGGACAGCGGTCGGAAAAAGACAGTTTTAGTTTTAAAAGGTGTTTATAAGTTATGAAAGTTAAATAGTTGTAAAAGTTGTAATTAGTGGAATATCTAAGCATTTATAAAATATCTAAGTGATTTATAAAAGTAAAATTTATTGTGTAAAAGTATTGGGGAATAAAAAGTGTTTTGTTACTGTATCGAGAGTTTAAAATCACCGAAACCAAGAAAAAAGTAATATCGTAAAAATATTAAAATTGACACAGAAAAAGTTGAAAATAGAAAGTTATCAAAAGTTACTTACTCGTCAGGTAATGTAAGAGTTCCATAAGGGATGTCAATTGTAAAAGGGAGAAATATCAATCACAAATTTTTAAAAAAATACATATAATATTTGTTAAAATCCCTGATATTGGATGGGTGGAATTGCATTGAAAATTAACATAAAATGTGTTTTCTTCAAGTAAGAGCACAACCGACTTAGCTAAGTAATGAAGTGGAGATGGCTAAACTAATAAAACAATTAATAAAAAAATCGGGTTAGCTGATTTGACACCGGATATCTTGACATCAAAACTGTGGCAAGTCTTAGAGAAATCAACGATCAATAACACTGTAATAATAGCTATTAAACAGTTATATCAGCAATTAACATCCAAAATTAAGTTAGGAAATAATCTATCTGAAAGTTTTACCGTCACTAAGGGTCTAAGACAAGGTTGTAGTTTATCCCCCACACTATTTAAAATATATTTAAACGAAGTGTTAAAGAAGTGGAGACGAGCGTGCCATGGAATGGGGATACAGATAAATGATGACACTACTCTGTATAATCTGCACTTCGCGGATGATCAGGTCGTCGCGGCCCAAGATAAAGAAGACCTGGAGTTTATGGGAAAACGACTTCTTAGAGAATACGAAGAATGGGGATTAACGGTTAATATGAGCAAGACGAAATATTTGTGTATTGGGACAGAAACAACAGATCTGGATCTGGACAATGTAAAAATAGGAATATGTAAGGAATACACCTATTTGGGTACAAAAATCACATGTAAAGGTCGTACTGAGGAGGAAATAGAACAACGGATATTAAAAGGAAAGAAAGTTATAGGATGCCTAAACTCGCTGTTGTGGGCAAAAAATATATCTAGGGAAAAAAAACATATGATATATAATACTATCTTTCAAAGTACTGTTCTATATGGCTGTGAAACGTGGCAACTTAATAAAACATTAAAACGCCGATTGCTAGCCCTGGAGATGGATTTCTGGCGAAGATCTGCTGGCATATCACGTCTCGATAGGGTTACAAATGACCGAATTCGACAAATTGTAAAGACCGACACAACAATAATAGATGAAATCCAAAGAAGACAACTTATATGGTACGGCCATGTTGAACGTATGACAGATGAAAGGCTACCCAAACTAGTGCTTAAATGGACCCCAACAGAACGAAGGAAAAGAGGTAGACCAAAACCAACATGGATAGGGGGCATTCAGAAAGCGATGTCCGAAAGAAATCTAGCCCCAGGAGATTGGACTGACCGAAGAGGCTGGCAACTGGGAACCGGAAGGCGAAAGACGCTATAAACCGGATTAATTAATTAATTAAAATAGTAAGGTTAAACTTTTTTTTGGTTTGGTTTTTTTGTATTCCCTATAGTGATTTTCAGGAAAATCACTTGGTGCCCTAACGTAGTTTAGTTTTTTTAAATTTCAGTTAGTTTGGCTGTATAAAAAAAAAGAATGGATAGGTCCGTGAATTGATCTGTCCATTCCTTCTTCCTTCTTTAATGTAAGCAAATTGCTTGTTTTTTTTCGTGTCCTCTGCCGTTCAATTGCTAGAAAAAATGTCGCTCTATCTCTTGCGGGGTCTTCCAACGCTTCGGCGCCCTAAGGGCGACTTGTCTCTAGTTATTTTGACCATTCTGTCGTCATTCATCTGATCTATGTGTTCGTTCCACTCTCTCTTTTTCCCCAGTATCCATTTATTTACGTTGTCTATTTTACATGTTCTTCTAATGTCCTCGCTTTTCTTCTTGTCAAAAAGTATTTTTCCAGCGATCCTGTGCACTATTTTCATTTCGGTGGTTTCTAATATTCTCTTTGTGTTCGATGTATCTATCTAGTTTCTGCTGTGTCTGTTAATATAGGTCGAATGACCGCCTTGTAGATTCGGAATTTGGTCTCGATTCCGATATATTTGTTTCGGACGATTTTATCGTTCAGGTAAGCTGAGGATCGTGCTGGTTTTGCAGCTTGGTTTTTTACCTTCGCCTCGATGTCACCGTATTCTGATATTTCTAGGCCTAGGTATTTTTAATTTCATCTCCTGTTGTATAATTTTATCATCCACCACCAGTTTGCATCTGATAGGTGTTTTTGGGGCGGTCATGCATTTCGTTTTTGCTGCAGATATCTTCATTTTTAGACTTTTTGCCATTGTGCTGAATTTGAATAGTAATATCTGTAGGTCATCTTCGTTTTCCGTAATCGGAACAGCATTATCGGCATAGCATAGGATTTTGACGTCTTGGTTTCCCATTTTATACCCTTTCAGTTTATGAGTGCTTTTTATTATTTCGTCCATAAGGGGCTAGGGGAATTTCATTGTCGAATGCCACTATTTACAGGAACTTCTTCGGTAGTTGTGCCATTAATTTTGGCTTGTATTTTGTTTCTCTAGTAAATATTTTTGATGGTTTTTGTGATGTTATATGGGATTTGCCTGTTGTATAGAAGGTGTACCACGTCCCCCAGTTGAATTCGGTCAAACGCCTCGGTTTATGCTTCGGTAGTTTGCGGATATATTTTTGTCTTCTTTTTTGAACAGTAAGATTGTGGTGCTTAGACGCCATTCGCCCGGAATTTTTTTATGTAAAATGATTTTGCTAATTATGGCTGTTAGCTGCTGTTTCAGGCTTCTCTTGCCGTATTTAAGAAGTTCATTTGGAATACCGTCTGGGCCTGGAGTTTCATTAATGCCGTTTCTATATCCCTTTCTTTTATTTCAGTTACTTCGTTAGTTCCGACTTCTGGTGTGTCCAGTATGCTTTCCGCATCTTCTTTTTTATATAGTTCTTTAAGATACTGGACCCAAGTTTCCTTCGTTATGTGGTTTGTGCTAATAAATTCACTTGCTTTTTTTCTCTGGCGTCTAATGAATCTCCACATTTGTTTTTGGAGGCCATAAAATTAATTCAATCAAGAAATCAAGAATTCACACACCCTAAGAAGCAGATGTTATTTTTTTGCATTACCCACTTTATTTTAAATAAAATAAAACGACTTCTTCCTAAAGAAGAAGGCGTAGCAGAGGATTGAGAGATTTATTGCCTTTGATGGAAAGTATTTTAAAAAATTAAATAAATAGAGCTATATTGCAAAACTCTCCCTTTGTATGTGTGAACATTTGAGCGGTTTTTGTTAATATTTACTAGAAATTTTAAACTGACGTGCTGCTCGATTTTTTACTCGTTATTTTTTAATGTGCCTCTTGTACAGGGTTTCTTTCTTTTTATTAAATGTTATAACTTGGCAAACGAAACATATCTTGTTAAGAAGCTGATTTTTCAAATAAAAATTTGACAAATACAGTGACAGTGACAGTGTTTCTAAAAGTAAGCGAGTCCTGAAACTTTATTCCTAGACCTCCTATTTGTTACAACCATAATACTGTCTGATTATTTCGTTTAAGAATGTCCCATTTACGATGGGGAAAGAAGTTTTTTTATATTCAGAGGAATCCAAGAACATTGGAGGACCTCGAGTGAAATATATTTGAGAAATTTCGCAAGAACTTGAAGAAATTGCAAAATTTCTGAATTATCACGGTATAAAATTGTTGTTTTTTATTCAAATATGCTAAAAATTAATGTTTAGAAATCCTGACAAGAAAACGTAGCCTTCCGTAATTGTGCAAGGTCCTCACATATTTTTTATTGTTAACATTTTTACCAAATAAGAACAACGATTATATTTATCGAATGCCACCGATGAGGTCAGACAGCATTAATTCTTGCGAGAACCAGCAGAACATTCGTCCAGTTCGATAGTCGATTGGTAGCCCGCGAGGGTTACGTCCGCAAACTCCATCGGTCGATCAGAATAACTCAAGTTCGGATTATCGTTCCAAGGTGGCAGGAACCATGATTATTTTGACGTCATCTGCGGTAAACTCGTCCAAAATGCGCTGTATACATCAAAACAAAATCAAATTTCAGTCGGTCGTCGGAGTCTCATATAGTTGATTTGTTAAATAATAACAGTGACTACTTCGTGTGTGTGTTTGTGTGTTCTTCCTCATTCAGTTTGTTTTTCTGTTAATAGTTAACGAGGATTTATATTTTATGAAAAAGGTAAAGAAATTTGTTGTGTTGTGATATGACCACATTTCATAATTCCGTCTCCGTCAATATTCGCAGTGAACTAGTTTTATTTATAGAAAAGATAGAGAAGGCGTATTTTTGATGAAAAAAATACAAACGGAAATAAAATCTGTTTCAAAATTTACAGTCAACACTAACTACTAATAATTAATAACAACACAATGCACATACAACGACAAAATTTTACTTCAAAATTTAATAGTTTTGACACATCAATTTTTTTTATCCCACATAATGATGTTTTTAATAGTTAAAATCGTTTGTTATTTATATCTTCGAGGACTTTTTTTATTTTACGAAAAGAAATAACAAAAAACTAAGAATAAATTCGTATTAACTCGATTAAAAAGAATTCTCGTTACTAATAGCGGTAATCGGGTATTTTGGTATTACAAAATAAATAAACAATTTAAATCATGCGTACTTAGCAATAAATTAGTCATAAACAATATGTTATCATTTATAAATATCTCCAAAAATTAAATTCCAATGAATATTAAGTTTATTTTCCGAATTTTTTAACTCTTGGATCAACTTCTGCTACCCATAAGTAGTAAATTGATGTCGTAAGTGGGCACTTTAATTAATCGTTTATGAGATGAAAATTGTTAAAGGTTAAGAAAAAAGAGACTTAAATTTACTTTATGGGACTCACCAAAAAAGGGGGACTAATTTTATTCGACGCGGCTTAAAAAGTTTAAAAGTCACGCCACTTTTAATTTTCAACTCTTCAATTTTTAGAAACACATTTTTTTCGTCCAAAACTTATGGCACACGTCGCGTTACGATGATGCCACTAGTGTCATTCGACGCAGAATGACCAAGTCGAATGACATACCTCCCAAGTTGAGGAACCGCCCCTTGCAAAAGTTACGCCACTTTTAATTGTTAATTTTTCAATTTTTCTAAAAACATTTTTTTCACCACTCTTAACTAACGATTTTTATGTAATCATAGAACACAATCTTAATCAAATGAAAAGTGGTGGAGAAGGGGGGCAGGCTAGGCCAACCTGCCGCTCCCCCTTTCACCGCTCATAACTATCGATTTTTATGTAACAACAATCGTTAAATTTTATTAAGATTGTTGTCTATGATTTCATAAAAATCGATAGTAAGAGGGCTCGGCCCTCGGGGTGGCGTGAAGGGGTGAAGGGGGGAAGGGGAGAAGGGGGGAAGGGGGGAAGGGGGCTCCTTTTCTAGGTTAGGTTAGGTGGATTAGGTTGGGTTTTGAAGGGGGCATTTCCTTACTCTGGAAGGGGTGTCATTCGGCTCAGCTTTTTAACCGCGTCGAATAAAATTGGTCCCATTTTTTTTTGGCGATCCCATAAAGTAAATTTGTCCCCAAAAAAGATATTAACCCACCCTTCTCTAAATAAATATTTTTAAAAGAGGAATTTGTAAGGGTAGAGTATTTTGGAGTTCTATCAAGCTGTTCTAATTATTTGTAAGTGGGGTCCACCAAATTTTTAAAGAAAAAACAACAAATCGAAAAATTAACATTTTCAAATAATTTTTTTTCACAAATTGATTTATTTCACTGCAGATTTATATTATACAAACAAAATTTGAAAAAGATGAGTGGTTTAATTTTCTTTTTGTTTTGAGAGTACAAAAAACCATTTTTGAAGTGTTTTTCATGAACTTTTAATATCAACCTTTTTTAAATGATTTATTTTTTTAAAAAAAACCATAAAACGACAAGCATTTTTAAAAAAAATGTATTCACCCTAATGAATAAAAATTTAGCAATCGCGTTTTCTTATCAAACGAAAGTAATTGCTTGAAATCCAATGAATAAAAACTGGAGTAACTGCCTTTGCTTTTAGGAATTGCTTTAAAGTTTCGGAAAAATAGTAGCAATTGCTACCGTTTGCTCAAAATGTAATAAATAAATTAAAGAATAATTTTTATAGATGATTGAATGAGTAAATAGAAGCTTTGTCTGCTTTTTGTACCTTTCCAGCTTCTAAGTTTACTCCCATATCTTCAATTCTTCTGTTAAGGAGTAGAAGCTCATGTACTGCTATTGCCCCAGGTAGATCACTCCCTTGGTCTTGTATACAATCCAGGTAGTGCCTCTATTGAGCGGTGGCTTTACATTCGAAGATAATATGAGTGGCTGATCCTCTTTCTTATTACATACAACTGTTCTAAGTTTTTCCCTACTTAGCGAGAGCAGTTTCCTTGCCTGCTTAGGTGAAGGTTCTTGCAGCAATAACTTGCTGTGTCTAGCTCCCTCTGGCTATTCCCACTTCAGTTGATGCTGAAAGTGAATCCAGCCATTGATCGCTGCCCTGGGTATCCCTATTATTGGTTCTGGCCCAATAAATGGTGTTCCAGAGCCCCGCCAAGCTAGTTTGTCCGCTTATTTGTTACCAGAAATACCTTTATACTCTGGCACCCTTGTTATGTCTAGCCAAGGTTTGTAGGTTTCTGGCACATTCCCGGACAATTTTTGAGTCTATTCTCTATGATACCAAAGCTTTGAGTACCGCTGACTATCTCATCTAATGAGGATTGTTTTCTTTTTATATCCTCGTCTCAGATTTTTAGCAATTACTAAATTTTTTTATGAAGGTTGAACCCTCCATCATTTGCTTGGTGACAATCTACTTTTTTTATTTGCAGCATCTACATGTGAATTGCTTCTTATTTATGTGGTTTGATTTGTCTAACACCTTTAACGATATAAAATCAGTCCGTGTAAGCTCTGTTTATCCTGGCACAGGCAGTGGAATTCTCGTAAATTGATTTTAGAGCTCGTATCAAACTACCGTTCACCCCATACATAGACAATTTCGACCACAATTGATTCCTTACCACTCTGTCATAGGCCTTTTAATATTTAAAATGTATCAAAAAATAGTAAACAAAATAACATTTTATTAAGCAGAATTTTTGGATATATATAGAGATATACTTTAAATTAAACGGAAAAAAAATTCATTGCAATGATCCGAAGAAGTTGTTTAGCTTCCCAGGGCTCTAATTATCTTTTTATAACTCACTTTATGCGTTCCAATTGTCAAATTTGTGTGGTTAAACCCAAAAAATAGTAATTTCAAATCTCATTTAGTGATATTTTTTAAAAATTTGAAAAGCAACCCATTATATTAAATAAATATTTATTATTATCTTTGGTAACATATAATGTTCATGAAACACGTAATTACCAATTAAAAAAATGATTGCCAAGTTGTCGGGGTTTAAGTATAAATATTATTTACAAAATCGCTTGAGTGTTATCACTTTGAAATGCAGAGGTTAAATACTAAGTATTTTATCTCGAATAAATAATATGAAAAACGTATTGAAGTTTTACGATAATTTAAAATTTCCGCAGGCTTTACTATTGCTAGTAAGAGTAACGAACGGCTTTATGACAAAGAAATGTAATCTTATGGACTAGAACTCGTCCTTTGCTTGTAAACAACAATTACATATCGGTAAATTAGTAGCAGGAAAATAAAATAAAGTCTAGAAAACTCTAATACTGTTATCCAACGGCAAGTCCTAGAAAGACAGCATTTATACAGAACAACAACAAAAGTTAACTTATCGCCAAATTGAAATAATATTAGGCATCTCCAAAACCTTATTACAAATCATTATTCATGATAAATGGAGTTTCGGAAAGATTGTTGCCTATTGAATGTCCTAACTGTTTGCATACATACATACATATAGTCACGCCTTTTTTCCGTAGTGGTAGGCAGAGACCACTTCCTTCCACTTGCTACGGTTCTTACACACATATTTTGCTTCCTCTACTTTCATCAGTGCTCTCCTACATGCTCGTCGGTGGTTGGTACTCTTGACCTGGCCTTTCTTCAAAACAATGTTGATCTATGCAGTGCCACGTTCATTTGTTTTCCTGCCAACAAACTTCGCTCAATGTCACTGTCATACTTTCCATCTCTCGTAAACTTTGAACCTTAGTATACAAACTCATTTACTTGTTTCACTCTTTTTCCCTTAATCAGAACTTTACAGTTTGTCATGCTAACATAAATCATCGTTGCAACTCCTCTTCTCATCTCATCATAAGTCTGTCTTTTATTTCATTATCGCGAAAAGTCAATCAGTTGTGTTATTACTACTGAAAATGCCCCCGTCACTGACGTCACCGGATGCTTTAACATTACCCCCGTCTAACCTGCCTAAAGAAGTTTTCACTTAAAACAAAAAACTGTTTTGTGTTCGTAGTGAATGTTATTTATTATTCATACTGCGACACTTCATTTATACTCACCTATTATTCTATTAAGTTAACAGTTTGATTGCAACTTGCGCCAAAATTAAAGTTAAATTGTCTTGCTATAGTCCAGTTATTCGGTAGTTTCATATTGCGAAAAATCCAGAAGTCGGTTTTATTGTCATTATTGATGTTTTTTGGGGTGCTGAATCCAAATCTAAAGTTAACCAACAAAAGTTCCAGCTGCGTTTTGAGATATTTGCAAAAAACATCGATATGTTTGCACTTTTTAGATTTTTTGCTTGTAACTTTAAAAGTATGATAAGAAATATAAAAAATTATTTTATCTTTTTTGAAGAACGCTAAATTTGCCACAATTTGAAGATTACCGCAGCTCTTTCGATTAAATAGTTCTTGAGATACAGGTAATTTTTTCCAAAAACTTTTGGTTTAACTTTGAGCCAATATATCGTGCAAAATACTAATCCTAAAAGGATAAATTTTTAAAAATAAAGTTTTAGAAAATATATTTAGCTTTATATATTTAGCACAGAACGATGCCTGTAGACCCATTTGTTTAGTCATAATATGCAAAAAAAAAACAACAAAACTTGCATTTTGGAATAATTCGATCTAAACCCTTTCCACGCCTCGAAAGTTCGCTAGTTATGTTTTATCATAAGATTAAAATGGTAGTAAAAAAATAATAATTACAATGTACATAATTTTTTACAAAATCTTGATAAAGAGTACGTGTGTTACTTTCGACTGCGCTTGGGTACAGAACTAGCAGTAGCTGCGGTTCTTTATCAAAAAAAAATTTTAAAAAATATTTGAAATGCTTGAATTTGAGGTGTTCATTTTAGGCGAAATTTGGTAGCTAAAGTAACCAAGCAGGCATTGTATAAACACGGTATATTTCAAATTTTATTCAATTTGAACCAGTAGTTTAAAAATTATAACTAGTCAATGTTTCTTAATATTGTCACTCACTGACTAACCGATCATCAAAACTCTAAGACACTTCTAGCAGACATAAAAGCTTCAAATTTAGAAACAATTAGTGTTTAGTGTATAAATCAAGGAAATCTAAAATATTTTGCAATTTCGGTCCAGTTTTTTGGATACACCAACTGCATAAATAACTTTGTAATCCTATAAATATTTAGGATTACAAACATAAAGAACGATAATAAAACCAACTTCTGGATTTTTCGCAATGACAGGCCTGGATCACAAAAACATTCTCAAAAAAAAAATAAGTTGCCGTTTTAGTATTGCCAATTTAAAACTAAAATTTGTTTTATTAAGAATACATTCAATGTGGAACAACCAAAAGAAATAAATTTATTACCTATTTTAATTATTGACCATATTTATAAAAAATCCCGAAACACGTCAATTTTTTGTTGTACATACATATAGTCACCCTTTTTTCCCGTAGGAGTAGGCAGAGACCACTTCCTTTCACTTGCTACGGTTCGTACACACATCTTTTGCTTCCTCTACTTTCATCAGTGCTCTCATACATGCTCTTTAGTTGTTGGTACTCTTGACCTGGCCTTTCTTCAAAACAATATTGATCTGATCGAGATATGTTCGCCGAGGTCGACCTCTACCGACTTCCGTCCATTCACACTCGCCTTACAAACTTGTTTCGTCAATCTTTCTTCATCCATCCTTTCTACGTGTCCAAACCATTTAAGCATTCCTTTATCTATCTTTGTAACCACGTCTTCTTTTACACCACAGCGTTCTCTTATCTCACTATTCTTTACCTTGTCCAACCAAGTCACTCCGGCTATACTTCTCGGACTACTCATCTCCGCAGCATTAATCCTATTTTCATGCTTCTTCTGCCAAACCCAACGTTCACTACCATATATAAGTGTAGAAACCAACACACCTCTATGCACAACCAGACGTGCCTTTTTTGACACTCTCCGGCTTTTTATAAAGCTATGCAGTGCCCCATTCATTTGTTTTCCTGCCAACACCCTTCGTTCAATGTCACTGTCATACTTTCCATCTCTCGTAAACTTTGAACCCAAGTACACAAATTCATTTAGTTGTTCCTCTCTTTCTCCCTTAATCAGAACTTTCGTTCCGTTTATCCTGACGCAAGCAGTGGAATCCTTTGGTTATCCTGCGACGAAAAAAATGTCATCCCCACTTTGAACTCCCTTCGAGTGACAGTTAGAATGTAAGAACCCCCAAATGTTTAAAGAGAAGTAGATATTTAAAAGATCTATTCATACCTTAATAAAAAAATATTGTTTTAAAATTTATTGCAAAAATTAACAAATAAAATCATCTGATTTACGAACACAATAAAATCTACTACTAATACAGTTTCTTGATAATGAGAAAGTGAAAAAAAAACCATTTTAGTTTTCTGTTTGGACGGTATCAATTAAATATAAGAAATGAAAAGTTACCAGAGCAATGATAGTTTTGTTTACAACGCCTTAGCAAATAATTGTATGATTATAACTGCATGACATTAGTTGTGATTCTTATTGTCGTTTGTATTCCGTTAACTGCAATTCAGAAATCCAATTAAAACATTATTTATTTTTTGATGAGTGCACTTATACACTTCACGGTCAAGCTAATCGTCAAAATTTCCACTGAAAAGGTTATAGTCGGAGATAAATTTATCCGATTGACAAAATTCGCTACAACAATTTAAACATATAATAATAGTATAGTATAGTTTTCGAGAGAGAATTTCAGGTCAGCTGATTTTTTGTTATGTCGTCCTTCTAGCTCTTTCGGTTAGAGTCTGAGCCACCTGGCTGGCAGTAGCGGTTGCGTTCATTATTGCGCACCTTACCTGTACAGGTAAGAATCCTAAATTTTAAAAAAATTTTAGGAAGCGTAATTTTTAATTTTTTGGCTTTGGATAGATTTACCAGACATATTGCCAGACACTTTTATCACTGCTAACTATGTGCCATACGCGAATTTTTTTTTATAAAAAATTTAGAGTATTTTTGATTGCCTGTAATTTTAATATTATGTTATTTAAGGATAAATAAATATAAAATTAATTTGCCAGACATTAATTCGATTGTTTAACTTTGAAAAAGTCATGAAAAGCATGTCAGTATGTTGCTAGTAGTCAGAGAGAGAGACAGTTGCAGAAAGTATTGCTGTGAATGAGACAGAATACTATTACAAAGGTATATTACTTGAACTTGTCCTATTAAGTACCAGTTTCAATAAAAAAAATTTAAGTCTCGTCTTATTCTTGCATTTGGGCAACACCAAGTTCTATGCGTAATATTTTAATGTTCGCATGTTAAAGGTTAAATAAAACTAAATAAAAATGAAAAACGAATTAAAAACAATTCAACTGCAGCAAAGTGTTACATGTAAAAAAAAAATTACATATGCCGCAAAAATAAAAAATGTCTGACTGTGTATCGATGCGATATCAAGCTTGTATCAACAGCTTTCTATTTCTTATTCATGGGTAAAACTCATTCTGCATTTCAGGACATTCGACTATTCCGTTATTCGTTTTCTTATAAGTTTATTCTTCGTTTATTCGTTGGTAACTATATAAGGGGCAAAATAAAAAATGCCGAACTCGAAAACCAAATTGCTCATCACTGATTCTGTCCTCACAAAGTCGATATATACGATGGTGCAGTATCTTCAAAAATATTTTAAGTGTGTGACTCTTCAAATTGATAAGTTGGTAGTCACCACATTCTTTTGGGTTACTCTTTTTCGGGATAGTAACAAATAAGGATTCTAAACAATCATCTGGTATTTCACCAGTGCTATATATCTTGTTAAATAAGGATGTGATGATGATATGAACATATCGACAGGTAAAACAAAATACATGACATCAAAAATCCCGTTAAGATGCATGCTGGCTGTCGATGGAAAAATCATCCACCAAGAAACGAAATTCAAGTACCTCGGCGTGGAGATATCCGGATATGGGAACGTTGAGGCCGAAGTACGCGAGCAGACCAACAAAGCGGCTAGAATAGCAGCATGTCTCGACATCATCTGGAGAAATATACATATGGGAATAGAAACTAAGTCCAGAATATATAAGGCTACAATTAGACGACGCACTCAGCTGAAACACGATTTGAAACAGCAAAAACCAGACGGATGTTGGAGACAGCCGAAATGAAAATACTTGGAAGAAAAATACTGCTGGACAGAGAACGAAACAAGAATATTAGGAGAACGTGCGGGGTGGAGGATGTGAATCGCTGGCTACTGGGTGGAAAAAATGAATGGAACCAACACATCAACCGGATGGACGACACAAGAATCGTAAAAATAGCACGCGACAAAACACTATTAGGTCACAGAAGCTTTGGCAGACCTAGAAAAAGATTGATTGACAATTTGACACCTGAACAGGCATGGTAACGAAGTTAGAACAGGCGACTCGCCTAAAATAGAGATGTAAGAAGAAGAAGCAAACAACACCTCCTAAAAGTCTGAGCAATCAAAAAAACAGCATCTTTTCTAGTGAAAAGATTCAAAGGCTGAACCAAAAACTCACCAATTATAAGTCCACCTTAACTACAAACAAACAGTATTAAACTAAAATTATTATTATTGCCAACTATCGCCTATTTGAACAAGACCAGAATTTTTATACTATTCAATAAAGTTGCTTATCAGCTTGTTCGTTTGTTAAACTAAAAAAAAACTCAACAAATAAAGCAGTAATAGTAATAGTCTTACAAGAGTAAATCAACTTTATTTTTTGTCTTGACGACTGTGTTTGTGTCACTGTGTCTGGTCGTATCCCTACGATAAATGTACAGTCAATGATTGAAAAGAGAGTTGCTATTACTGTTAATAAAGAGCTGTCCGTGTCCGTATTCAAAACATACAAATAATGCTGGCAACCTTATTGTCAACCGCACTACAAACAATATAACATCGTCACCAACATCAGGCGTCACCCACCAAATATGACTGATTTAAGCCTACCTCAATATTGTTTTTAACATGAAATATTAACCACCAACCTGCCCACGGATGTTTACAAAAAAGTTGGCGACCAAGTTGATCGTCTGTAGGCTCCTTTATTTATATTTTTACCTCCCGCATTTTTTTTTGATTGCTGTTGACAAAAATGTCTTTGTACTTACCTTCAACTAACATATTTCTTCACTCCTGTTTGCTGAAGACATAGAGACCCCAAATTAATGCAAAAACCGTTTTTATTTTTGCTAAACGCTTTCATTTTCCTTAATACAATACTGAGAAATTAATGTATCCACTAAATGACATTGATAACTCTAAATAATAATTCAAATAAAAGTAATAATTATCCATTACTAAAATATTCTCCACACCCTATATAGAAAGTCCTCGACTAGTACTTTATCGTCAGTTGTAATGTTTGCAAGATGTAAGGACGCTCTTTTTAGGTTTATAAATGTGAGGAGGACATTTTAATAAGTATATTACCTTCAGTATTGTTTATTGTTAAGATTATTATTGTTCTAGGCTTCCTGACAGAATGTATTTCATACAAATAGCGTTAGTTTGTGCATACTTCAGTATTGGACACTCATACACAAGTAAGTACTTTATTTTTAGATAATATTTAAAATATCTTTATCTACGACTGCTTGATTTTAAAGCTGTTACTCATTTTGGTTCATTTGCGTTGCGTAATGGTACTCATTACGCAACTCAAATTTCATTACCCAACTCATTTTTATTGGAGATAGATTCAAAAACAAAAAGAACTTATAAACGTATTATTTTAATAAGAAACTCACCAAAAGAATTATAAACATTTGAAATTGTGAAGAAGCTATTTATTTGTTGTAAATCTTAATCGTACAATTTCTACAATTTGACACGTTTATTATCGAAGAAGTTATTCCTGGTTTTGTTGTTACCTTTAAAACGTAATTATTAAGTGCATGGTGCGCATGTCTGGCATGGCATTCAATTTCGACCTGATTTTGTTTTATGTAAGTATACGTGTAAGCAGAAAAGCCTGTTTCACAATGATCTCTTTCTCTCTCTTGTCCTTTTACTTTCTAGAGAGTATGGTGACATCATGTCTCAATTACTCGAATCGTAGTTCTCCATCCTTCTCTGTCTGTTTGGTCCACCCATCGCGTCGGAAACCTTCATCTTGGTCGTTTACCATTTTCCCCTCTACAGTAAGTTTTTCCAGCCCATTCGTTCTTCTTGAAATGTGTCCAAAATACCGTAGGTATGATTGGTTTATCCTGGTTTATCCTGGTTGATAGCCTCGTGGTGATTTTTAGTTTTTAAAGATTTGTATGATATTCGCAGCATTCTTCTGTAAGCCCAAAGCATCTATTGTTCTTCTATTGGCCATTTTTAAAGTCCAGGTCTCAGAGGCATATGTGGCAATAGGAAAGATCAAAAAGTTTAATAATTTCAGTTTGTTGCGTTGAGATATTGCAGAGTCTTTCCATATTCGAGTTAGTTTTATTGTTGAGTTACGTGCTATGGCCAGCCTGCGTTTAATTTTTCCATCACAGCCGCCTTTGTTTGTGATAAGTGATCCTAAATAGTTAAATTTCTCAATCACTTCAAAACCATCGACCTGTCTAACATTGGCAGGGTTGCGGTCTATTATCATAATTTTCGTCTTCTTTTTGTTCAACGTAATACCATGTTCTCTGCTGATCCTGTCCAACTTTCTCGTGAATTCCGTGAGTTCTTCTTCCGAACAAGCTAGTATTAAGGTGTCATTTGCATATCTAAGGTTAGTAATTCTTTTTCCTCCTATAGTTGATGCCCCTCGCCAGCCTTGCAGAACTCTCCGTATATATTGAAGAGTATCGGTGACACAATACACCCCTGTCTTACACCGCACTTTGGACTAAAAGACTTAGATAGCGTATTGTTGACTTTCACCTTCCCGTAATGAAACGTTGTGAAAAAAAGGGGCAAAGTTAAGATAGCCTTTTTAGCTACAGGATATTCACTCCTAACACCAACCCAAAACTTTTTCAGAGGCACAGACTGAAATGTGTATTTTAATGTGGATGAACTCCGAAGATCTGCTTCGTAATCCAGAACGGTTAGCATCACAGATTAACTTCTGATGATAAGTAAATGCCAAAAATAAAAAAAGTCGTAGAACCCTAGTGACTTCTCCACGGAACCCTTAGGTTCCGCGAAACCCACTTTAGGAATCGCTGGCCTAGGTTATAAACATATTTCGTTGATATCAAAGCAATTAATTTTAACTAGGATATTTTTACTTATAATTGCACGAGAGGTCTGTATTTTATCGCGTAAATTTGGGTTGTTTAATAAGAAACCTAGCAATTAGACGAGAAAAACTGTCAACTATTAAAAACGCGACACCGAAGGTTGAGCGTTTTGAGGTTGAAAGTTTTTCGAGTCAAACTGCTAAAGGAAACAAACAGTTTAGAATTTGAACAACACAAATTTACCTGATATCAACACAAACATCGAGCGTAATTCGGCAGGACAATTTAATGAATAAGAAATTTAGAAACATATCAATATAAACTTTATGAAACAATAACACATAAACACATTTTTAGTTGAATGTAAAATTATTAAAAACGCAGTTATTGAAATTCATGCTAGGAACAGTGATGTCGCTTCGGGTACCACAGCTATCGTTTCTGTAGTAGATGTTGAAGTTTTTTCTTTTTTAAACGAATTGATTAAATAATGCTCGAAAGATACTCTTTGTCAACTTGTAAGTATGGTTTTATTGATGATGAATTGCTGTGTCCTTTTATTTTTATTAGAGCTTTTACTTAATTCGCTAAGTGCTACCGCTCGATTTTAGTGATTTGTAATTTTGACACGTTTGACATCTATAACAATGCGTTGTGCTGACATTTAGTTCCTTTTGGAAATTTCATTAATTCTAATCGGCACATTCTTACACCAACCTTTAGAATTTTTCTTCTTCCAAAAAGTTTTTGGTGTAAGAAATATTCTGTCCAATGTTTTTTTTTTTGCAGAGGTGGGATAATCCTTTACGGAGAAGTTATGAGTCTTTCAGCTCAAGGTCTACTGTGAGACTCCCTGACTGAGGTCTACTCACTAAAAACTCCACCCCTATTTAGGTCCGTCTGGCTATTGCCTCCGGTGACAATTAGGCCTGTTGGCCCATTGTATCTTGCCTATGTTTTATATCATCGTACCCAATCTAGTACTTTCGTACCTTGTACAAGTTCTGTACTGGGTGGGAGCAATATAGTGCTGGGTCACCGGTTGGCTGCCCAAAAATTTCCTGTCTTTTGCGGTCCAGTGCCACGCAGTAGAATGTGTTTTACTGTTTCCGGATCCTTGTCGCACAATTTGCAGGTCAGGTCACCATTATACAGTCCCATTTTGTTCAGGTGCTCCTTTACTGGTGCGTGACCGGTCAAGAGCCCCGTAGTTATTCTTAGCTGATTCCTGTTCATGGCTGTCCTGTTCTGCCGTCCTTTTATGACACGGTCCTTTGATGTATTCTTTTTAGTGTTTGTTTCCTGGTCTACCATCTATAATATTTGTGTTTTTCCCCAATCCAGTTTTTTACAGACACTCTTACTGTACGCTTTGGTACCCGTAGCATCTGCACTTGGTTTGAGGGAGTTTCCGAACCTCTTCTTGCAAGTTCGTCTGCTCTTTCGTTACCTGCAATTCCCTGGTATCCTGGAACCCATATCAGTTTTACGTGATTACGATCTGCCAGTGTTCTCAGTTGTTTTTTGCAGTCCCATACTAGTTTAGACGTCACTTCCTTGCTGTACAAGGCCTTAAGTGCCACTTGACTGTCTGACAGGGTGTTGATATGCGCGTTTTCAACATTTCTCCTATTGTTCTCCTTCGCGCATTGAAGGATGGCGTACATCTCTGCCTGAAATACGGAGGTGTGGACTCCCAACGAGTAGCTGATGCCAGTGTTTGGGTTCCTGGACAACACTTCGGCGCCCACCCCATTCTCAGTCTTGGATCCATCTGTATACCAGATTTTCCCCTGTAGAATGTTCTTGAGCTGGTAGTCGTCCCACTCAGTTCTATCTGGTATCAACACCTTAAATTGGTCATTGAAACAGTACCGTTTCGAAATGTGGTTTGTCCTCGTTTCCAACGCGTTCCCGATCACAATTCTAACGATACTCATGTGTCCTGTTCCAACGTTTTGGTTGTTGTGTGTATCCTGCATTCTGGATGCACCGAGCCTTGCCTCACCCTGCACCACTAGATGGAGAGGAGGCAACCCCAGGACAACCTCCATAGCTGCAGTTGAATGCCCCTGTGATACCCATACAGGCAAGTCTTTGCACCTTACCAAATTTTGTCATGGCCCCTCCTTGTTGTGTTTTGGGCCACCATATCAAAGAGGCGTATGTTATGGATGGCATAACTACCGTGTTGGAAGTCGGTTGAGAGTTTTTGGAACGGTTGAATATTAACACGGGAGCGGAACTTCTACGGTTTCGTCTTCCATATATGGCTGAATTTGGGGCCATCTTTATTGGATTAGGAAGATAAACCATTTAATTCTTAACTTGACCATTCTGTCGTGCCTATGTGGTGAATATTTTTGGATATTGGTGTCGAGTTAAGATCACCACTTGTGGGATTTGATGAAGTGAAGCCATCGTGAAGTACCACGTGCCGTTCCATCCACATCGACGATAAATTTCAGCGTTATAAAGACTTGCCTGGTAATTTTAGCAAAAATTATTGATAATACTATTTGGTTTTTTGGTTCTTGGATCATCGATGTTACCGTGACGTCTCAGTGAGGTTTTCAATTGGTTACATGGTATGGAATTTAATTTTATCAACTTATCAGTTATGTGTTCGATCTAAGTGTTTTCACTAATTTAAAAGTAACAAGTTATTCTCATTTAATTTGTACCTGCTCCCAGTGACGTCCCAATAAAGTTTTCAATAGTTTAAAAGTAACCAAATTATTTTTCGTTAAATTTGTACCGGCTCCAAGCTGAATCTGAATTTATATATCACTGAATATAATTTATGCGGATATTGTAAGGGTTTTAAAATATTATTTTTGTAGCAAGTCCATTTATTTGGTATTTCCTTTTTTTGTTGTGTTAATCTTTTGCTATCAGAAATTTTATATAAAACCAATTATTTTCGAAATTTTAAATATTGTGAACATTTTCTTGTTGTTGTTTTTTTTTGTTATTTTAAGAAAGTGTATTAAATTCGTTTAAACCACTTTACGAAAATACAGAATTTATTGTAAAAAATCAGAACATCATTTTTACTTAATTAATATATTGCAGTAATTGTAAATATAGTTTTATTTATCTAGTTCACCATAATTGTTTGTTGTTTTTCGCGTGGCTCTGCTGGTGCCTACAAGACCTAGGGGTTTCCGGCTTGTACCGTTTTAAGTCGGTGGCGCGGCTCACTTTTAGATTTTTTTTCTTCTACCCTCTACGGCTGAGCTCGGGCATAATTTGCCAGTAGAGAGACCACTAGCAGAGTACTCTTTAGAGAACCAAAAAAAAAGGCGTGGCAAATTTTGGCCAATGTTATAAAAGTGTCTCGTTTGTCCATTTACTTTTTAAATATCCGTATTGGGCAATTATCTTCCTCTAAAATATTATAAAAACATTGCTGTACTTTTTTTTTTCATTAATTTTTCGAATGCTTTCCTTTAATGTACTCCCACACCGTTTTTTCATTGGTCAAAGCAATGCTGGAACTCTTCTTTTGTAAGAAGATTTAGGAGCCCCGCTTCACCTCTTCCATCGACTCAAACCGTTTCTTACGAACTCGCTCTTGCAGCGCTGTCATAACTTTTAAATTTGGTTTACAGTTTCACCCTCTGGAACCCATTCAGCCATTACGAAGCCGTAGATGTCGAAAAAAAACGATTAGCATGGCTTTAAATTTTGATGTTGGCATCCTTGCTTTTGGTCACTTTTAGTTGAGTTGAAATAGAGACAGGTCGACCAGGACGTTGGTCAACTTCGGTGCTTTCTTGGTCTTTAGAAAGCCATTTATGCCATTTGAACACACGCGCATGAGATAGAGAATTCTCACCATAGGCCTCTTTCAACAGCTTATAGTACTTAATTGGAGTTTTTATTAAATTTAATGAGAAATTTCTATAGAAAAAATACTACTACATCGACAAAAACTGTTTTTCGTATTGAAGTGGTAGAAACTTCCAGCTATCCAATGCTGCATTCGTAACCTCCCCCACCCCCTGCCCTCTACGACGTCATCTGCGCGCGCAGTCCCGTTATTTAATGGCCAGACCTCGTACATGTATCTTAATGCATCATTTATGTATTCGTGTGCTTACACACTTATATATTAATGATGCCTTTATCCCACTTATATAGTAAATAACTATTAATTTGTTAATGACTTAAATTTAGCAGTATAATTACGTGCAAAGTTAGGAAGCAAATATTTACAACTAATTTCTTTTTGTAAACAATTTTATTTCAATTTTTTTTATTTGTTTAGTTAAGTTAAAGAAGGTTTACTTTTAGTTATTTAATAACATTCAAATAACGTGAAAATATAATTTTGAAGAAGCATGAAAATATGATTAATGCTGCGGAGATGAGTAGTCTGAGAAGTATAGCCGGAGTGACTCGGTTGGATAAAGTGAAGAATAGTGAGATAAGGGAACGCTGTGGTGTAATAGAAGATGTGGTTACAAAGATAGATAAAGGAATGCTTACATGGTTTGGACACGTAGAAAGGATGGATGAAGGAAGATTGTCGAAACAAAAGATTATAAGGCGAGTGTAAATGGACAAAGTAGAGGTCGACCTCGACGAACATATCTCGTTTAGATCAACATTGTTTTGAAGGAAAGCCAGGTCAAGAGTACCAACAACCGATGAGTATGTATGAGATCACTGATGAAAGTAGAGGAAGCAAAAGATGTGTGTACGAACCTTAGCAAGTGGAAGCAAGTGGTCTCTGTCTACCACTACGGGAAAAAGGCGTGACTATATGTATGTTTTGCACATACCCTTTCTACTCTTCCAACTTTCAATTCTTCAAGACTCTATTAACACACCAATATCTATTAAGACATTAAAACTTTAACAAAGGTTTATTTTAAACGATAAAAAATCAAAATTTATTTGTAATTAAATCGGAAATAATATGTTTCTGAATACTGTCTAAAATGTTCATAAATGAAACGACTCGTAAAGAGATGTAATTTTCAGAATATGGAAGATCGTGCAAGGATATAGGATGTCCCAGTAATCAAGCATGTGTGATGCAAACTGATCCATGTAGCTATTATCACAGACAAGGAGAATGCGGTTCGTAAGTATAATTTTTTTCATGATCCGAAAAAATACACAATTAATTCAATTTTTTATATTAAATCTCCAGTTACCCCACTTGTCAAAGGACATCGTCCTCTTCGGCGAGGACATGCACTACATACGTATGTCCTCCCACAAAAGTTTGCACCATGGATGGAGCTACTCCTAAATGCATTGATGATACCAGTAAAGGTAAGAACAAAAATTAAATACTTTTTTTTCAATCTTCTTCTTCTTCTTATCCATATTTAAGATCTTTCGATCTGTTAGTTTTGCAGGTTCCTCTGTATCAGTTCCTGGGAGGTGGACTGCCAGCTGTCCTTTCATCTCCTAGGTGGTCTTTCGGGTGCTCTTTTCCCTATTCGTTTCCCTTCAAGTGCGATGCGTGGTAGTCTGCTCTGTTCCATTCTTCTTACGTGAGCGTACCAGCATATTTTTCTTTGTCTTCCCCATCTTAAGATGTCGTGCACTCCGCACTGTTCCCTGATGTCAGTGTTCCTAATTCGGTCTCCCCTTGTTTTTCCCATTATAGTCCTAAGCGTTTTCATTTCGGCTACTCGAAGCATGTTTTTTTCAATCTAACATTCAATATATCACAAAAAGTAAAGATTTTGGACAGGCGTTTCTCCCATTGTTCATTAGAGTGGAGAAAGTTTTTAGACGATGGGCTATAACCGCGTAGTTTTTTCTTTTAAAGACCAAAAATGGGAACAAGAAAAAGTCACATGTATCTACTTTATATGAACATGGGAGGTGGTCGAGGTTATTGAGATTTGTTTTTTGTCTAAAAACTACTTCACATAAAAGACATTGTGAGCAGATGTAATGTCCTGATGAATAATAAAAAGTTTTTCATGTCACAAATCGGGTCGACTTTCTCGCAGTCTGCTCAAAACTTACGAGTTGTAAGTTTGGTTGACATTCCGCTTCTCAGGCACCAATTAGAAGTAAATTGTGCTTCTCACGTCGCGTCAAAAGAAATCATAAACATCGCCTTTAATTTCGATTTGCTCATCTTGGCTTTTTTTATTCTGGATGATGATCTTCTTCTTCTTTTTCTTTGGGTGCCATCTCCTATCATTGCTATTCTTACTTTATTTGCCGCCACTCTGAAAAGTTCTATTGAGCTACAGTTAAACCTATCCCTTAAATTTCTCAACCATGAAATTCTCTTTCTACCAATGCTTCTTCTTTTATTTATCTTTTCTTGCATTATTAGTCTATGCAACTCATACCGCTGTCCTCTCATTATATGTCCTAGATATTGTAACTGTCTTGCTTTTATGGTGTTAATTACTTCTTCTTCTTCTTCTAATGCGTATCCACTAACTGATTTTTCTGATATTTCGCAGCCTTTCCTTACGATCCCTCTCCGGCCTTCGATCTTGCCTTCGATCTTGCCTTCGATCAACAGATGCAAGAATTGATATTTCGTGTTTCGCATTATATGTCCCAAGTATGCCGTTTTTCTTTTCTTGATCAATTCAAACAGTTCACGTTGTTCGTTGACTCGTCTTAGAACTTCTTCGTTTTTCAGTCGGGCCGTCCAAGGTATCTTGAGGATTCTGCGATACAGCCACATTTCAAAAGCCTCTAATTTCTTAATTACAGTCGCCTTTACTGTTCAACCCTCCATACCGTAAAGAAGCACCGACCAAACGTAGCACTTCATGAATCTGATTCTTAGGTTAAGGTCAAAATCGGAACAGGTAAGCATTCTTCGAAACTTCAAGAATGCCTGACGAGCTTGTTCAATGCGACATTTTATTTCCTTGTCCGATGTACAGTCTTCGAAAAGCCAAATGCCCAAGTACTTAAATTTGTCTACTCTTTCTATGGGCTTTGCGTTAAATGTTATGGTGGAATTTTCAAACATATTTGGGTTTCTAGAGATAATCATAAACTTTGTTTTTTTGGTATTGATATTTAATCACATTGATTTGCTCTGTTCTCCTACTTTGTGGACAAGTTGCTGTAAGTGCTTGAAGGTGAATGTTTAGTAGTCTCGAAACTTAAAAAATAAATTTAGTCTCAATATAAAGAACACTATTGGATTAAAATTAAGTATAAAAATCTTGTAATTTTGATCAGTTGATGTTAAATAAAAATATTTTTCTCGCATACCCAAAAGTCTTTTTGGACTCAAAATAATAATGATTGACTTAGATTTTTTTCTGTTTTTCGTTGTTACGTTGATTTGTTTTTTGTTACATTATAAAAAGTGATAAAAAAAGGTTTTTTTATTGGAGCTGTGATCCAGAATATACAATATGCAAAACTCTCTACACAGTGAACCAGCAAAACTTATGAAGATATAAAAACCCCTATGGTTAAGCGAGGATATAGAAAAACCCGTCTCTCATCAGATTGGCATTGGCAAATAAATTCCTAGTCCATCGATAATTATTTAGTTCATAGCGTTAAAAACAATTAAGCTGCGACGAATGTTGTCTAAATGATCCGCAAGGAAATAAATTGTGTTTTTAATTTAAATAAATAAACTGTGTTGTTAAAGCAAGTTTTATTGTTATCTAACAAATTGTTGTTTCTGTTTTTTCAGTTGGTCATGTAGGATACGAAACTAGCGGAAACAAAAATTACCAATTAGAAAGTGGTAATTTATACCCCAATTTACATAAGAGTGAGACAACGCCAAGGCCGAACATTAACAGACCAGGTATGTTAATTGTTTTTTTTAACAAGTATACACACAATGTGTTTAAAAAATAAATGATATTTCACCAACAAAATTTAATAAATAAAACTATCTATATCTACAAAAAAATCACATAATACACACAAAGAAAAATGATATTTAATTAACTACTCCAACATTACACGTCGGTTAAAAAGTCTCGGGGCTAACATGTAACTTTTTTCTTCTGCAATGGTGAATGAATGAATGAATTCCAATGCTTTTGTAACATGTTCATACCTTTTTTGAACGAATATTGTCGTGAAACGCATCACTTTTCGGTACGACTTCATCATTTGTTCCAAATCTCATTTCTTGAAGTGTACGCGATGGATTCGAAAGCAACCAAACTGCGCCAATGGCTCTTGAGCTTCATGCAAGATCGCTCCTTACATGTGGCAGTTGACGGTATTTCTTCTGCTGCGTTTAAAATTAATGCCGGGGTCCCCCAGGGTTCCATCCTATCCCCCACCCTATTTCTTTTACACATCAACGACCTCTTGAAAACCACCACGAACCCCATTTACAGTTTCGCAGACGATAGCACACTTGTCTCAACTTTCACATCCTATTGATCTTTTTCGTTGAATGATACAAATAGACTCAGGCAGAAACAGGTTAATTCCATCAATAGAGATCTTAAAGCAATCGTCGAGTGGGGAACCAAAAATCTTGTTCAGGTCAACGCCCAAAAAACAAAAAGTGCCACGTTTTCCAAGAAAGTGAATTCCTCAAATCATCCCAACACAATGTCCAGAAATACCCATGAACCAAGTCCCTCTATCTCGATTTTGGGAGTCACGGTGTCCAATAATATGTCTTGGCATGACCATGTTGATAACATCGCAAAGTCGGCAAGCCAGAGGCTACGTTTTCTGTGGAAAGCCAGAAAGTTTTTTACTCCTGATCAACTGTTGACGACGTACAAGGCTCAAATCCGACCTCTACTGGAGTATTGCTCGCACATTTGGGGTTCAGCACCAAGGCATTCTCTTCGTCTTCTAGATTCCATTCAGAAAAGAGCCATTAGCTTGATAAACATCTCAACTCTCACAGATACCCTTCACCCTCTAGAACATGGAAGAAGAGTTGCAGACTAGTCATTGCTCTACAGATATTTCCATGGCAGATGCTCCAGAGAAATAAAAACTCTTGTACCACCATTGGCCACATTCGGCTGAAGAACTCGGCACGCTGATCAATCTCACACATTTACTCTCAAGCTTGACACTACAAGGACCAATCTTCATCAATAATCCTTCTTTTACAGGGCTGCTACGGAATGGAATAAGCTTCCGAAATCAGTTTTTCCAGAGAACTATGACCTGCAACTTTTTAAAAAGCGTGTCCACAATCATTTCCTTTTTATAATCCCTTCCCTTTCTAATAGTCGCAGTGCTGGCTGTCCGCGGCCCACACGATAGGTCTACCCTTTTTGCGAAGCCAAGTTCCTGCATTTTTTTCTATCGTCACTATCTACTTGTAACACGGTGCTTTGTCTTGGTGAAAGGGCACTATTTTCTTCGCCAAATGGGGCAGCTGCGCCTTGATTTCAACCTTCATACGTTCGAATAACCCAATGTAAGCCTTCCAGGCCGAGGTCTATGCCATACTCAGGTGTGATATGCACCTGATAGAAAACAGTGAGATTGATATTCTCACTGACAGTCGCGTGATCATGGGTGCCATCGTGGGTTGTAGCACTGCAAATAAGGTTACTCTTACATGGGTTCCTGGGCACACAGGGATAGATGGCAACGAGGTAGCCGATGAACTGGCAAGAAATAGGATACTGGTGGAACCAAGAAGCCAGTTGGTCGGAATGCCAATAGCCGAAGCGAACCATGAATTGAAACTGATCCTTGAGCAAAACATTTATTAAAATTAATGCTTGAACAAGAACATATCGCTCAGTGGAATGCAAATACTGGCTGCAGAACATCAATACAGCTGCTGAAAACACCTCTCCAGAAGAGGGCAGGCGTACTCTGAACGATTAACTGGATTAACTGGATTAACTTCAAACTTAAGCTGGTGGCTGAGAAAAACTGCTGACTATGCGGCGAAGAGGAAGAGAGCAGCATACACATTTTGTGATCTAAATGAGACAGGGCCAACAAAAATTCAGCGGTTTGCCAAAACCAGCGAACTGGAATTCTGATGCCCTACAGACACGTTAGTCACAGATGATCAAAAGATCTAGGTGACATAGGTGCCTATACCAATGGCCCAACCGCAAGAATGTAATGTAATGTAACGTTTGTTCTTGCAGATTTGTAAGGGATATTCGGGATCGGTGGGATCGAATTTATGCGCATACGTTAACTTTGTAGAGACAAATTACTAAAGAAAAGCGCACTTGCAGCATCCTTTTTGTACCTTCAAAAGAAGCACACTTCAAATACCGATTTAATCCGAATTAGTTGCCAATGACGTATCCTTAATATTTTGTGACAAACTAAAAGAAGCTTATCGGTACCAAGTATACCATGTAATCATTTCACAAATTCCAGTTTTATTTGACATTTCAAAAACTCTAGGTTTACATCTTCATATCAGAATATTGAGTAAAACCGATGGAGTTAACTTTGAATGCTTATCTAGACACGCGGTAGCGTGTCAATCCAAGTTCAAGCTAACAGAATGGCGAGCGGTACCGTGTGTAATATTACACGAACCATTTGGAGCCACTTTTGACCCCCATTTAACTCAAAAACTATTTTAATAAAAATACAGTTCAATATTATGATATACACCTTGGTTGTTGTCTTGTTGTCTACAACGACAAAAGAAGTGAGATCTAAATTAGTGCCAAGTTCAATGGTTAGTCTTGAAATTTATTTATAACAACATAAAATATTTTATAACAACTTAAACCTAACCTAAACTAAAATATAATTTCTTCTAATAACTTAGGATAATATATTAGGCTAGCCTAAGCTATATACGAATTATTATTAAGTACCTACCAAAACAGTCATGGAAGAGCCCTATGTCCGATGGCTAGTTTCTACCAGCAAGCCAAGTTTTCGGAAGAATAAAATAAGAACTGGCAGCTTAGAACTTGCGAAGGCTATAAAATTCGTATATTCGAACTAGCCAAGTCAGACCTTAGGCTTCAATAGATTATCCTAAGTTATTAAAAGAAATTATATTTTAAGTTGTTATAAAATATTTTATATTGTTATAAATAAATTTCAGGACTGACCATTGAACTTGAACACCCATTTAGATCTCACTTCTTTTGTCGTTGAAGACAACAACCAAGGTGTTTATCATAATATTGAACTTGGCTCTCATTTCACATTTATGTTTTTGATGGGATTCATTATTAGCTAAATAAACAGTAATATGAAAAAATCTATTATACAGGGTACCTAAATAACCTTCAAGTGATGACGCCAGCACCAGTTTTTTAAAATATAACGAATCATTCAGTAAACTGTTTCTGAACGGCTAGAACTCTGTTTATCTAATGCGCACGAACGTAACCGTTCACTGTTCATTTTTTTTTGAATAGTTGAAACAAAACTTTTATATTCTCGCTATTACGCTATACACATCTCGCACTTGGGATTCACCTTTGGCCGCTTTGGACGACTTTTACCCGGGTGCTTTTCACTTAAAATGAAATGACTGTCAATTTGATGCTGGAGTGTAGATCCATGTTTTATTCATTGTCTCATACCGATGCAAAAATGTCTGTTTAAACAACGCCAAACAGCGTTTTGAATAATCAACATGTTGTTACATCGCTTTCACCAAATTTTCGCGTAAAATATTGTATAAAAACGCTGCCTTTTTAAATACGAGGTCTATCAATAAAGAACAAGTGATCCCATTTTTCACTTCTTAACTTTTCAACAATGTCGGAGCAAACTGGTTGGCAGGCGTCTTTTTGACTCTGAATGTCATAAAGTGTTTTTATATTTGTATTGGTTAGAAGTTATAATTAGTTCACTTAACCAATACAAATAAACATGAAATAGACCGCACATTAACAAATGCCATCGAAAACATAACTATTTATTTAAAACATAAAAGATTTTTAATATTGATATGGTCACTATAAGATGTTGTTAGGTTAGCTAATTACGTAATAACTTAAGACAGAAGGACTGAATAAATTAACCGGTATTGGTATTACATGGATCTCACAACTTTTTATTTTACAGTAGAAGAACTGAGTTGCGAGACTTGGTGTTTTTTACCAGTTATGTTTATAATGGCATCTCATTTCTTATTGTAGATAGTCATTTTTTCCTTTATTATACATATACAGGTACACTGATTCATTCACTGCAAATATAACTTAGCAATACTATATATTTATATGCGATTACAAAGTTATTTATGCAGTTGGTGTATCTAAAAAACTGGACCGAAATTGCAAAATATTTTAGTTTTTCCTTGATTTATACACTAAACACTAATTGTACTCTTAATTTAAAGCTTCTATGTCTGCTAAAAGTGTCTTAGAGTTTTGATGATCGGTCAGTCAGTCAATGAGTGAGTGACAAAATTAAGAAATTTTGACTAGTTATAATTCTTAAACTACTGGTTAAAATTAAAATGGAAATATACCTACTTAGTTACTGAAAATTCAGGCTTCTAGTTTTATCCACAACGAAGTTATAGGGGGGTCGAAAATGGCCTGAACTGCTTCGAGAAAAGGATGGTACGGCCGTGCCACTTTTTTGCTCGACTTGGCGGGAGCACTGCAGTGCCCCATTCTTCTTCTTGAAATTCCGCTCCTATCGAAGATTGGAAATCATCACCACTACTCGGACCTTATCAATCGGCTGCCTGAAAAGCTCTGCGGACGTGCAACCAAACCACTCCCTCAAGTTGCGCAGCCAAGAGATTCTTCTTCTGCCAACCGTTCTCTTGCCTTTTATTTTGCCTTGAATAATTAGCTTAAGGATATTATATCTATCTCCTCTCAGAACATGTCCTAGATATTCCAATTTTCTCCCTTTATGGTGTTACTAATTTCTTTGGCTTTATTCATTCGGCGTAGTACTTCCTCATTTTAAACCTTGTCAACCCATGGTATTCTCAGCATCCTCCTATAACACCACATTTTAAATGCTTCTATGTTCTTGATGTTTTCTGATTTAAGTGTCCAAGCCTCCATTCCATACAATAGAATGAAGAATATATAGCATTTTAGCATTCTGGTTCTCATTTCTAATGTTATATCTCGGCTGCAGAGAGAGTATTTTATTCATTTTTATGAAAGCGCTGCGAGCTACTTCAATTCGACACTTGATTTCTTTTGTGTGTTCTGCTGTTTCAGTTAGCCATATGCCAAGATATTTGTAAGAGGATACCCATTCCAGGTTGTTGTTATTAATATTTATCGGTGGTCTATTGTGATTTTTGCTTTGGTTTTTTGAAGGTGCCATGACTTTGGTTTTCTTTAGGTTCATATCTAGGCCATATTTTTTGCAGAAAATGCTTGTTAACTCAACAAGATGTTGTAGATCTTCCAGACTGTCGGCAAAGATAACGGTATCGTCTGCGTATCGCAAGTTGTTAATTCTTTCCCCGTTTATGACAATATCACCGGTTTCCGCTGACAGCGCTTCTTTAAAAATGCCTTCACTTTATACATTAAACAAGAGAGGCGATAATACACATCCCTGTCTAACACCTCGACATCTGGGGGCATTGCCCCCAGATATTAATAAAATATCAAGATCGACATCATTTTTGGAAAAAATGATAGAATGACAAAATAAAAAACAAATAAACTATTTTAACTGTGCAGAAGGTTTTTTTGTAGTCGATACCAAAATTGAAATCGTCGAGGAATTCAAATATTTGGGGTTCATCATGGATCAAACACTGATTACGAAAAAACATTACAATTATATTCGCGATAAAATTGCTAAAAAATTATTTTTCTTTGTCCGTGTAAACACAGTTGCTTACCGTTTCAGACTTCCATTACAGTTTTCAAATCAATCATTCAACCCCATTTCGATTACTGTGCTACTTTACTATCACAACTTGATGCAAATTGTTTGTCTGCATTGCAAAAATTACAGAATAGAGGCATGCGCCTAATTTTAAGATGTAATAGATATACGCCAACTACAACAATGTTGGAAGTTCTGGATTGGCTTTCTGTGAAAGACCGTCTGGTCTATCTTACCATGGCATTCATTTTCAAAATACTGTCAGGTAATGCACCCTCATATTTTGATCAATTTATTGTTTTCCTTCACCAAATTCATAATTACCCCGCTAAGGGGAATACTAATTTATATGTACCACGTTTGAATCATACAAGATCCATGAATTCCTTATTTCATAAATGACTATTGGACTACAATAACCTCCCGTTTAAGATAAAACAAAGTGAATCTATTATGACATTCAAAAAAGGACTTATTATTCATTTGAAGATACAACATCCACATTATCATTGATATTATAATATATATATATATACATATATTATATCTAGTATTTGTAATTACGAGGGCGGTTTGATAAGTCAGTGACTTTTTGAATAAAACAAATTTTTTCCGCAAATAAACATTTTATTTTTCTACATAATCACCTTTTAGCTCGATACATTTAGTCCGGCGTTTTTCTAATTTTTTTATTCCCTCCAAATAATAGGTTTTTTCAAAGCTCTCAAAATACGCGTTTGTTTCGGTAATGACTTCTTCATTCGACTCAAATCTCTTACCGCCCAGCCATTTCTTTAGGTTTGGAAACAGAAAATAGTCGCAGGGGGCTAAATCTGGAGAATATGCTGGATGGGGTAGCAGTTCGTATCCCAATTCGTGGATTTTGGCCATCGTGACTAGACAAGTGTCCACACGTGCATTGTCTTCATGGAACAGCACTTTCTTCTTCTTAGCCAAATGCGGCCGTTTTTGCTTCAAATCAACGTCGAATCTGTTCAAAAGTTTTGAATAATATTCGCCGGTGATCGTTTTACCTTTCTTGAGGTAATCGATGTGAATGACACCGCGTACATCCCAAAAAACTGTGGCCATGACCTTGTTGGCTGACAGACTCTGTTTCGCCTTCTTTGGTCCACGTTCACCCCGAGCAACCCACTGTTTCGATTGTTCCTTGGTCTTTGGCGTGTTGTGATGGATCCATGTTTCATCCACAGTAACAAAACGGCGCAAAAATTCTTCCGGATTACGGCTGAACATCGTTAAACACTCTTTTGAAGTGGTCACACGATTGCACTTATGGTCGAGTGTGAGCAATCGCGGCACCCATCTCGCAGAGAGTTTTTTCATGTCCAAATATTCGTGTAAAATATGATGCACCCCTTCAGTTGAGATACACCTACAGCATGAGCCAACTCACGCACTTTCATTCTCCGATCATCCAACATCATTTCATGGATTTTATCGATGATTTCCGGCGTGATCACTTCTTTTGGGCGACCTGGACGTTCGGCGTCACTAGTGCTGGTACGACCACAACGGAACTCTGTAAACCACTTCTTAACCATTGAAATTGATGGTGCCGAGTCCCCGTAGTATTTATCAAGTCTTTCCTTAGTTTCAGTGATGGATTTTTTACGTAAAAAGTAATGCTTAATCAGCACACGAAATTCACTTTTTTCCATTTTCGTAAAAATTCACGAGGTTGTCTGCTTTGAACGGCTATTAATCACACCAACTGCACGTCGTAGCTTGCTCAAAATTAGGAAGTTGCCCACTGATAGATTATAGTTGACGGCAGCACTGTGGCATTTGGAGTAACTGCGCGGGAAATTCAAAAAGTCACTGACTTATCAAACTGCCCTCGTAATATTTTTATTTTTTCTATTCTTTAAATGCTTGGATAATTCCGAGCATAAATATTTTATTGCTATGAAGTTGGACTGTAACTTTGTCCATCCAATTTTAAAAATGTTTTTGTGTATTAGGATGCCTATTTGAAATAAATATTATATTATTATTATTTTTTCGTGACCAATCTTGCCTTGTAGCAAACGATTTAGCCATCCGAATTAGTCTTTATGTTGATATGTCGATATCGACTGGTTAAAATCAATTGACTGTAAGGAATTTTACTATTGAACTGAAACTTGACAATTCTCCAGTCTCGCCGGTTCTCGAAAGTTAGTTTAAATTTTTTAGTTAGTATACTGATTATTCTCACTTATTTATTAAAAGTTGGTATTTACTTAAAATGGCGTGGTTTTTTTTGTTTCACACACACAATATGTGCGTTAGTCCCGAAATATTTTGATCGATGTAATGCAACGTATTTTCTTAACCATTGCAACAAAAATTTAACAAATAATGTAGTCGTAAAACTAATGAGTTGTTTTAAAATGTAGTAGCTATTAACCATTACTGATTGTGTTTTTATTGTGTGACATTTATTCACTTTGTTTATCCGCCGTGTCTACAATCGCATTCTGTTTATCAGTGAACACAGGCGGATATCAAGGAGGTCAAATAGGTTCGGGATACCCTGGTGGACAAGTGGGCTCTGGATACACCGGGGGACAAGTGGGTTCTGGGTATCCTGGTGGGCAAGTGAGCTCGGGATATCCCGGGGGACAAGTGGGTTCTGGATATCCTGGGGGACAAATACGCTCGGGATATCCCGTAGGACAAGCGGGATCTGGTTATGGATATCCTCAACAAAATCAAGGTAATTATCATCGGCAGACGATATATCCACAACAATCTGGATATCCTCAACAAGCTGCTTATCCTGGATATCCTCAGCAAAGTGGATATCCTCAGCAAAGTGGATATCCTCAGCAAAGTGGATATCCTCAGCAAAGTGGATATCCTCAGCAAAGTGGATATCCTCAGCAAAGTGGATATCCTCAGCAAAGTGGATATCCTCAGCAAAGTAATTATCCTGGATATTCGCAAGGCAAGTATTTAAATGTATTTTCTTTCCTTAATACAGAGTAGGAACTTGTTGATTGTAAAATTGTTTTTCATTAGAACTATTACACTATTTAACAAATTTTAATTAATTTTTTGTTTAAGGATAAAATTTTATTTTTCTATTTGGCGGTGCCTAAAATAAGTAAAAAATAGCTATTGGCCACCAAAACTTTTGTGGTCAGTATAACGACATTTCGAAATGCACGTGTCTCAGCTCAGTTATAAAAATAGGAAAGAAAAAAAATGTGAAAATATGTTTCTAAACGGGGATAAGTAAGTTCCATTTTAAGCCTAATTTGCATATTTTACCGTATTTGAAAACTGAAGTAATGACGCCATACATTTTTTCTTCCAGAAACACACCCATATTTGGGCATATTGTACAGGGTGGCCAAACGAAAACGAAACAGAGCCATTTGCAGGAATCTTGTCAACATTTCAGAAAAACGCTCAGATCAGTCGATTTTTGATTAAAAAAGGACACTCTTTTCCGGTATCAGAAATCTATAAAACACAACTAGCGTCGTCAAAAGATTTGCGTCAACGAATCGTTGACGAGTGCCGTCAAATTACTCCGGAAATTCTTTGGAGTGTGCGTAAATGTATTGAACAAAATCTTTATTATTGTACGAAAGCGGACGGTCATCAGTTTAATCATTTAATCAATTAGGTAGTAAGTAAGCAACTAAAATAATTGGAATTTTAACATGTAATTTAATTCAAAGTATTGGGAGGAAATGTAAAATTTAAAGACTATTGTAAAGAGAATTGTCAGAGCTTTCAAAAGACATCTGATTCGACCCCCAATGCGTTTTTTTAAATGTTGACGAGGTTCCTGCATATGGCTCCGTTTCGTTTTCGTTTGGCCACCCTGTATAAAAAGAGCTCATTTTCTAAACAAATTTTGTAAAGAAAAAATTTTGCTATCTTTCTCCGTTATAAAATAAAAAAAGTAAATTGTAAAAAAAAATATTAAAAATTCGCAATCGTCACGATTTTAAACAAGTAGCCTTTGAAAACAGATTTCAAAGTCGCATCTGTTAATAATTAAACATTATTAACTAGTATTATTTATTAATTTAACATAACAAAACACGTCATATGTTACTGGTAATACCACAGAAAGAATCGAGTTTCTTGGATGGCCTTTAAAATACTGCAAAAGAGTGGCACAGTATTGTCAGAATTGACCCTTTTAACAATGTTTGTTCCCTCGTTATTTGTACGTAAATTGCGTTTTAATCTTGCAAATATTTTTAAGCTTGGAATAGCACGTTCGGGGTTTCATCATCAAATGGTGTAAAATAAAAAGAATATAATTTTTAATTTCTGTTGATTTTTTTAAAACAATACCTATTATAGTTCTTACGAAGTCACTTGGACAAGTATAAAAACAATATTTCATTCGGCGGCTTACCGAACTTTGTTGGTGCATAGGCGTCATAACAGATATTTTAATAGTAGTTTTACTGCATTAAATAATTATTGGGTTAACAATGTTCTCAATAAAGTACCTATATATTTTGAAATGTATTTTTATAAATATAAGGGGTTTTGGAGTATACCTGTTTAAGTTCAAAACTTATTTAATTGGGTTGGTAGATTGGCATGTATTATTAAACTCATTTTAAAATTTTTTCAAAAACTTTAAGTAGCTATTGTTTTGACTTACGTGATGAGGTGACCACCCTAAACGAAATACTATTATACATTAGTCACTATCGAAACACTCATCAGTACTTGAGTCTTCTTGGGTATTTATTACTATCGGTTCGATTTGTGGCAAAACACAATATTCTTTTTCTTTTTCTTTGACGTGGTAAACACAATTTGTCCACAAGTCAGTTTCGGCGAGTTCATCAATTACTTTTCTTATATTTGTTACAACAGAATCGCTTAATTGAGGAGCTTGATTACACTTTCGTAATTTGTTCTTTAAAGCAACCCAGATCAGTTCAATGGAGTTGAATACACATTAATATGGAGGCAAACGCAAAACTGTATAACCGTAAGATTTAAAAAGTTTGTCTATGACGTATTCTTTCTTAAAATTTTGTTGTTTCTCTAGTCCAACAATTTTTTTGTGTGTAAATAGTTGTGTAAACACTGATTTGTTTTTTGCCGGCATCGACTTTTGCGGTGAGAAAACTGCCGATAAAATTTGGCCAATTAGGATTAAGTACTATCCAATAAGATGCATAGAATCACAAAAGTTTCGCCGACAGTCCATGTGGACAATACCGGGAGTAATCAATTTCAAACGGTTCAGTTTAGCTTAATGGTCGACGTGGCATTATTGCCCGTATCCCGATTTTTGCGTTGTCCAACTGAGTTCGTATAAAATATACCTGTATATAAAATCATTTTTATTAAATAATCATGAATACCAAAATTAATTTTGTTTTTTCTATTATTTAGTAAAGTAGGAGGTTTAATTCTCATATTTAAACTGTTGGAATGCGGTTGTTTTACAGGTTCTACCTATCGATTACTTTTTTGCTAACTTTTTTGTGGTGTAATGAACCCCGACCGGAAATATTTTAAAAAGTTATCGGTAAGTGCGTCATTTGTAAACGAATTTTATTATAATAGTGAGAAGAGCACTTTTTAAATATATCTGTTCATTTTAGTCAATTTTTAGTTATTTTCGCTAAAAATAAGTATCACATCAGTTTAGATGAAAATAATGTTTGGTAAGCATTTGAAATTTTTATTATATTGTATTACCTAATCATCATTACTACATACATATTACGAAATTTTGATTTTGTAAAATCTGTTAAAAAATATTGGTAAAAAGCAATAATTTACAGTTTTATCTCTGACTATTGGTTTGAAAATCTTACAGATTTTTTTTTTTTGATAAAAAAGTTTCACTTCTGACATGTGTACACACGCTCTTTTTTTTACAAATTTGCTTATAATTTTATAACGGAAAAAGATAGCAAATTTTTTTTTACAAAAATTGTTTAGAAAAATTGGCTCCCTTTAAATATGAAATATAATTTTTAAATATAGCAAAATATAGGTATGTTTCTGTAAAAAAAATCGATGACGTAATTACTTCAGTTTCATTCTTCTTCTTCTTCTTCCTTTTTGTGAGGCATCTGCCTTGTTCTCTAATTTCTTAGAGTTGTAGCTGGAATGATGAATCCGTTCAACTTGATCTCTGCATTCGCGACGTCTGTTTCGGGATCATCTAACTTTGTCTTGGACATCGCAAAGTTCTCGGATGTCTTCGTTTTTTTTGTGGTCCCTTAGTGTGTAGCCTACTATGGATCTTAGAGACCTCATCTCTGCTTTACGGATAATCCTTTTTGTTGTGAAGTTTTTGGCTCTTGTTTCTACTGCGTAGGTCATAACAGGTCTCACACAGGTCTTATATATGCGGACTTTGCTTTCAATGGACATGTGCTTGTTTCGCCATATTATATCTCTAAGGAATCCTGATATTAAAGCTGCTTTGGTTGTTTGAGCGTCTACTTCTTCTTGGAGGTCTCTGCTGCTCGTGATGTTGTTGCCAAGATATTTGAAACTCATAACCTGTTCTACTGGTTTATTGTATATAGCCAATTTACATCTTCTGGGCTCTTTTAAGATAGTTAGCACTTTTGATTTTGCTACCGATATCTCCATGTTATATTTGGCAGTGTCTTTTCGAACTGGTAAAGCATTTTCTGTAGGTTGTCTTTATCTCCTAAGACCAGCACGGCATCGTCCGCGTAGCAAATTACTTTTAGTTCTTTGTCCCCTAGTGAGCATCCCTTTCCAACCTTTTTTACAGAGTTGAAGAGAATGAGGCTTAGGCTATCGCCTTGTCTTATTCCAGTTTGTAAGATCTATAAAACAGATATATGCTGTTTTGTTGTATTTTATAGCCTTTTCAGAAATTGTCCTGATAGCAAAGATGGCATCTACGGTTGACCTGTTTTTTCTAAAGCCTTGTTGCTCTTCGCATATGCCATGAGAGGATATATCTTCTGCCAGTATTTTAGTGAATAGTTTTAGTTCTGAACTTAATAGCGATAGTTTGCTGGGTCTTTTTTGCTTCCCTTCAAATATGATAAAATAGTCAAATTGGACTTAAAATGGACCTTACTCAATTCCGTTTATAAACATCCCTTCAGATTTTTTCTCATAATAGAGCTGAGACATCGAGTTTCACTCACCCTATACAGAGTGAAATTACAAATTTGTTCCACAAAAACCAGAAAAACCGTAAACATTTTAAACAAGCATCTATAAATAAGAAAATAATAAACTTGATGAAATTAAACCCTAAAATTTTATTATATTGATGGGAGCAGACCCCCAAGGTATTCGCTCCGAGCGAAGTCAAGGTAGGGGAAGCCAGAGTGGACACCAGCGCACGAAGTGGGTAAATTAGGCAATAAAGGACGGCATTTTTAATGTCAGTGTTAAAAAATAAACGTTAGATTATTAATTTTGTTAGAATTTTTAAAAAATGGGTAAAAACGGCCACCGTAGTTTCCAACTGCATAATGGATAATAAACCAAAGAAATAAGTGGATATTGCAGTGAGACGGCAGAATTAAGTAGTACCATAACCTTAATTTTTATAAGATTGAGCTGTCAAAATTTGCTTCAAAGGAGAGTTTGAGATTAATTCGGGAATCTGGACTTCCTGTGGTTCTTGCAGCTACTTATGTTTATGCGAAAACCTATTTTCAAAATATTCTCCTTTTGAATAGTTTAATAGAATAGTTTAATAGAATAAATCATTTAATTGTTATTTATATTTAAAGAAGTAGTGCTTGTCGAATAATTCGTGACTTTATAAAATAACTTCGGTTATTTCGACGATGTTCTACAAAATCTCGGACATGTTCTGTAAGGACGAGTACTTTTACCTTTGATGATAGTCTGAGGTTGAAATTCGATGGTATGACTAATTGCTTGGAAACCTGTCTTAGTAATTATTGCCAATATTATTTTAAATCCGATCTACTATGGTTATAATCTATTTTGTTTACTATAGTAAACGCTACAGCTTTTATACTGTTTTAAAATTATTAATTATACTTACTTTTTGTGGGTAATTTTTGCATAACAAATTCACAGGATTGAAGATTAATTGTCACTTGATTTGACACGCAAAAAAATTTGTTATAATAATAAAAATGTATTTTTATTGCAAGCTCCCATTCATTTATATATTTAAAAACTCTGTGACAGCATCCTCTAGTTCACAGATACCATAGCGCTGCAGTCACGCACGGAGCGAATATATGAGTTACTAGCATCCTTTGACTGCGATAATAATGAAAATAAATATGCCAAGGTTGTTGTGTTTTAAAATAAATCGTTGTTTAAATTTCAAACAACCTTTCTAAATCAAATTTTTTGATAATGCCGAAAACAAGACTACTGTACAATTCATGAAAATCTTATTTTTTATCCTCCCCTGTATACCATTTGGATATTTGGTAATTTGACGGCACCAATAGAAGTTTTACTTAATGCACCAACTTTTATTAGGAATAAAATTTTCTAGCTAATTAATATATCTATAGTTCCTCAAGTCCTACCCTGTATTCGCATGTATTAATCAAAGTAGCATGAATATATACACGTGAAAACGTTTTTGAATTTGAAATTTGTTATAACGTTTTACAAAAATACCCCATGCTAGTCAGATTTTGAAATAAATAAATCCAATGGCTACAAATGTTCCGTCAACATTTTAGGTAAGTAAATTAAAATACCTTAAAGCAATTTTCTTAATATTATTAGTACTAAAGCTTTTTGCGGTGGAAAGTTACTAAGCTATTTGAATAATTTATCTGTCGGTTGTTTTAAATATTTATGTATAAAGGAAGGCACTCACGAATGAAAAATTAAAATTAATTGTTGGTAAAGTTTATAAAAACCCCCAGACAAATTTTAACAAATTTAAAAGCTACGTTATTGGTATTGTAATGCTACGAGTTTAGCATATTTCACTAATATTCGGTGGTAACGGATTATCGTAAGAAACTCGATAACCAGTGACGAATTTTATTTTATAAGGGACTTCTTGTTTAAAAATTAAGGGTCAACATTTGTATTGGTTAGCACGGTTAATTTTGCAACCAAATCTGTTCTTAATGACTTTATTTATTGTACATAATAAGAGAGGTAGGTAAGTAATCCAAACAAATTTACCTAAGCTATTAAGTTTAGTAATTAGTAATCCTGGGTTATCATTATAGTGGGTACCTACATTAAAATCGTATAGTACCGTAAAGAAGAATGCTCTTTATTTGTTTATCTGGACGAAACTTGCATTTTTGCTAAAGGTTGAACAAAAAGAATTTGGCAGGACGATAACATAAAGTCCATAAAATACACCGACGGTGAAGGAAAAAGACACATTATTGTGCATGCAGGTGAAGAGCATAGTTTTGTTGATGAGAAGGATCTTTTATTTTCGTCAAAATCAAAATCGGCCGATTATCATGACAATATGTATACAGAGATGTTCGTGAAATGGTTAAAGGAGAAACTATTACAATCGTTACATGCATCTGTCATTGTATTAAATAATGCTTCGTACCATTCAGAAATTATAAATAAGCAACCAACAAACTCCTGGACGGTAGAGAAAATAAAAGAATGGTTAACGAATGAAAATATTTCATTTTCACAGTATTTGCTTCAAGTCGGACTAATTATCGATAGCTAAAAGGCATGAAGGAAAAAAAATTTACAAAGTGAATCAGCACTTAATACTGCCACTCTTGAAATTTGGGAAAAATGTGTCACAAAATGTGAAAATTTAATAGAGAAATGGTGGGTTCGTGAAAACGACATCGAAGCAGTTAATCATGTTATTATTTACAATCCGAATGAGGATAGCGACGACAATGATTCCGATTATGATGAATATAAATCTGATGCTTGATAATACCGTAAGTACTACATGATTAAACATATTTATTAAATTTGTACCGATAATGTATTTTTGTTGCATTCCCTTTTAACATAATTAAACATGTGCCTATTTCTAACCAAAAACTCATCGAGAGCGATTTCTGTTCACAATATAGCAAAAAGTAAAAATAAAACCTCTCAACAAAAGCATAATAATAAAAAAATTTCGGGTTTAAATTTTGGGGGAATTTACTAATGTACCTCTCAACACAGTGCACACGTTAAGTCGATGCCTCGGTGACTAATCCGATACCATCGTATATTGGTGAAATGAACTATACATGTAACAACCGGCAGAACAATAATTTTGCTTTAAATTACTTAAGGAGAAAGGGTATTTTTGCCATAAAACAATACACTACACAGCTTTTTTATACGCACAATTTTAAAAACGTTCAAAACATACGGGGTGTCCCTATATTCTACCGACAACGATTTAAACTTGACAAATTATCAAAAATGAGATAGGAACATACACCCTTAATCCACCAAGTTACTAGTTAAAGATTGAAAATTAAAATTATTTTTAGGTAATATTTTGCAAAGCGTTTAAGATTTTTCTTTTAAACTCCGCAATAAGTTTTTTTATAGACTTAAAAATTTAATGAAATCTACTCTTCAAATAATTTATTAGGTGGTGCACTATAAGGGGTAGCGATATCTTTGATCCCACTTTTTTATGACACTGTTTTAATCACTTTTTTTTAATTTATTTAAATAAAACTAAATTATAAATTAATTAATTATTAAATTTATTATTTATATATATATATATATATATATATATATACGGATTTTTCGGCTGTCGCTGCCTCTCCGTCCCCAATTTTCAGTTCCTTCTGTCGTAGCATATATCCTCCTCTAAATTTCTTGCTTTCATTGCCTCGTCAACGTCATCTCTCCAACTTCTTCTTGGTCGTCCCTTCTTTCGTTTTTTTGGTGGTATCCACTCCAATACTTTTTTTGGCCTTCTTGTTAAATTCATCCTTTTTGTGTGTCCGAACCATGTCAGCTGTTTTTTTTCAATTTCCTCAATAATATCTCGCTTGGTGTTCATGCTCCTTCTAATTTCCACATTTCTTATTCTTTCAAGTCTTGATTTTCTTCAGCTTCTTCTTAGAAAGTCCATCTACGTGGCCAGCAGTTTTCTTCTATGTATTTTACTTATATCCCATATTTCCGAACCAAATGTCAATATACTTTGACGGATTGTTTTGTAAATTCTAAGTTTGATGTCTCGTCTGATGTTTCGTTTCCAAAGTACGGAATTTAGGGCTCTAATAGTTTTTCTACTTTTGATTATTCTTTCTTGAATCTCGTCCTTACTAGAACCTTGTTTGTTAAATATTACTCCTAGGTATTTAGCTTTCTCAACGTTTTTTATTGTTCCGTTTTATAAGGATAAGATAACTTTCTGACCATATAGCTTAAATCCTGTTCGTCCTCCGCAATTACCACCTGATCGTCTGCGAAATACAGTGTATATAGAGTGTTATCTCCCACCCGTAGGCCCATGTTTTTGCATTTACGAGCCCACCCTTCAAGGGATTGGTCTAGGTAAATTTTAAATAATGTAGGAAATAGGCAGCACCCTTGTCTCAGTCCCTTTGTTGTGTGAAAAGATTCAGTCAGTGATGTTTCAACCTTAATAGCGGCAGAGTTTTGTCAATAGAAAAGTTGAACGGGCCGGATTAATGCTTGCCTTTCGTCGAGCTTTTCCATTTCTTTCAACAATTGTGATATTGGGACGCTGTCGTAAGCTTTTTCAAGATCTATAAAAGCCATGTGTGTCTCTCTGTTTATTCTTTATTAAATTATTTACTTTACTAAAAATCATCAACTTCTATTATGCCTAAGTGAACCGTTTACAAAATATTTGGCTTTAAAGAAAAGTCCAACAAATTGTTTTTACATGTCGATTTGGACTCCTTGCTTGTGTTTTAACTAAATTCAAAATATTTCTACAGTGTGACCCATTGAAATTGAAAGCACCTCCGTAAAATGCGCATTATTTTGTAAGATTAAGCATCAAAACTATATTTTGTACACAATTTCATAATTTAATTTTCTTAAATTAATGTAGTTAAAAGGAGTAATTTTTAAATTTAAACTTATTTAATGGATTTAAATGAGTACTATTAACAAACGAATGCTCAAGATATTCTTAAATGTTGGTCCTTTAGGTAAATATACTTTTAAAAATATTACATTTTAATTAACATTTTTACAATGTGTTACTAAAGGCCAAAAACAAAAAAAATGTTTTTAAAATTATAAAACTTTCGCTAAATTATTTTTTATTAACAAATAATTAATAACACTTAATAGTAATGAATTTAAGTGTTCTTTAAATATTTTTCGAATCACTTTGTTTTATTATTTTAATATAAACCATCTGTTTAATGGATAAAAAATTATGAAAATTAACAACAAAGTTATAACAACATTACATTGCAAGGTAAGATTAGTTCAAGAGTTCCATACTTAAAACTCACTCTGTATATGAAGATCTCGTAAATTGGTTAATAATAAAGCAGGAGATTTTAGTGTTAATAGATCTTAAATATGCAGTAATTGTATATTCCCACCTTATTTTTCATCATTTGTCAAAGGCTGTTAATATCGGTAACACCCCGTAAATCACTTTACATTTAAATACTTGTAGATAATATAAAGATAAATTTAACAGATTTTCAGTTAGGACATGTGTATTTTACCGACCGTGCGTTTAAGTATCGAGTCCATTAAAATGTCGGATGTTCGGAAGAATAACCATTTCTTTTATTTATTTATTTTTTTCGTTGAATCCATCAAAAGTACTTCTGGTAAATTAGATACGTCCTGCTGTAACTGGTAAAATATTACATTTTCGAACATTACTTTAATTATAGTTTTTTTTTAGGCAACCAGAGACAAACGGGCTATCAACAAAACGGAGGATATCAACAGAGTTACAGACCGAATTCGGGAAGTTCGATTTCCGATAAAATTAACGACGGTCTCAAATCAATAGGTACACAACTTTTACAAAAAGCCTTATCTAAAGCAGTATCGGGACAAAAATAATCCTTTATTAATTTTACAAACATTTCCAAAACTAGATAACACGGCAAACTACAACTATAGTTGAAATGAAATTTCCCAACGTGATATTGACCGTTTATTGGTTTCTAGATTCGTTACGTTTTGAATTAAATCTGTAGTAGCGATAATAAGAATAATATTAAACCAAAAATAAAGTACAAACACGATAGGTATAATCAATAAATGAATTACCTTTTACAGAGTACGACATAGTTTTACTGACCAATTTAGTAATTATTCCATAATGATGAAATAATTACTCCAAGTGAAATAATTATTCCAAGTGATGAAATAATTCCAAATCTCTTTCAATTGATAAATAATTATGCTGGTTCAATGTACAAACAATATCATGAGTCAAAATCTAATCTAATGGATTTTTTAGCGTTTTAAAATCAGTTTATTAATTCAAAATTAAAAAATGCCAGAATCAGGTGGGTGAGGATATTCTGTAATGTTCGTTGTATGAACGAGTCTTTGGAAAGAGATGTTCTCTGCAGGTCTCCAAAGTGACCACGAAGGGGTGTGAAGTCTGAACTTGACGGGTTAATCTCGAAGAAACAGCTAAAGGAGGAACGATTGTTGATATTTCAGAAGAGCATCGCCCATGAAAATATCTATAAAATAGAGACAAATCGCTAACTTTTCTACGGTGTTCCAGAGAAGTGAGCGAGTTTGTAAGCGAGGCCTCACCGACCAGACGAATTGCCCTTTTTTGGACGGAATCCAATAGTTTCAAGATATGTTTAGATGCCGCACTCCAAATATGGGAACAGTATTCCAGAACAGGTCGGATATGTGCCTTATAGATCATAAGCAGCTGACTGGAAGTAAAATAGCTCTTTGCACGAAACAGAAAGCCAACTTTTTGGGATGCACATTTGGCAATGGATTTTCCCAAGAAATGTTATTGCTGATAGTAATACCAAGCATCGAGATGGATAACTTTTCAATGGTATGGTTATATGCTATATGCTGTATGCTATGTCGTAATAGTCCCTGACATTTTCTGTCTTTTTCTGTTTCTATTATATACGGGTGATTTCTGACTTTAGAACACAAGAAATGAATTTGTTATCGCAATAATTTAAATAGTTAGTACACTTGTCATCACAATAATAATCCATTTTTAACAAACACTTAATTTTAAGCAATAATAAGTGTAATCTAAAAGTTATATGTGATTTTATGTTCTTTGGGTATGATAGACATTGAAGGTTCAAGTAAAAAATGGGTAGGTAATTTATCTCCGCAAAAACACGAAGAAGAAGAAACAGAGTGACAATTGACTAAATAAAGCCGCTGACAAGCTGTTTGCTGTTCCTGCATTTGGTTTGAAATGGATCGGAAACAGTCATGCACATTTAAGTTGATTTGGAAACTGTCGGTAACTTGTTTCGAATGCTCTGTATAAACAAACTCGTGGTCGTGAAAATTATGTCGTACTCTGAACGTAAAATGTTCAACACCCGAATAATGAAAATATATTTGTTTCAGGGCTATTCTGTGTTGTCTTGAAATATTTATATACGAGGCTATTTAGTGTATGAAACTTAAAAAAATAATAACAAATAAACATTAACAATTAAGATTTGTTAAATTTCTACAAAAACCCGTAAATTTTTTTGATAATACCTAATAAATTATGACAAAAAAGTAAGTACCGTTGCGGTTAAGAGTTTTTGGTGGTTGATTTTGCACAATTTTTTGCTATTTTTTAACTTTTAATTGTTAATTAACAGAATAGCCCTTTCATTTGAGCCACTGCTTTAGCACGGCATGAACTAAAAAGAATAATCACTTTCTATTAGATCACCATTTCGACACTTTTCCTGTACAAATTTTGATATAACAGTTAGGTAATGCGATTTTTTTTTTTTTTAAATTGGCCCATAGTTTATTTTAAACATTTATTGCCTGTGCAGGATTTATGGGAGGGCATTCGAGGCTACGGCCTCCACAAAAGAGACACAATCGAGACTTCGGAAAAAAAATCTACTAGTAAACTAGTAAAAAATTGTTCATTTTATTTGGAAAAAAAGTGCGCGAGTGTCGTGGAACACTCGGTTGGAACGAAGTTCCTTTCGTAATATATTATCATTGATATACGTATTATATTTTCTCTCACGCTTGTTTTTGCATTTTTTTTTACTGTTGCTTTTTTTTAATGTTTTTTTTTTAGTCAATCGGTAAACTAATTGGCTATAAAAAAATAAATTATTCTCATTATTGTTGCACTTTAACTCTGACACTTACCTAGCGTCATTGTTATTTTCTTCTTAGCCACTATCACAATGCATTATTGATGTATATTGACCAATAAGAAGAGTTATTATCAACCAACAAAAGTGTTTACAAACAATTCGCAGAGATTACAGAGCACGTTTTTTGTTGGAAATAACCATAAGTATAAGTACACAAGTACAAGTAGTGTAGACGGTTATTCATATCGCGTATGCTATTGGCTGTGCCCAGACATAGGTGCGCGCTTATTGGTTCAAGGCAGCCAATAAGCTCGCACCGGCTACGCTGGTATAGTTGGTTCACGTTTACAGTTAATACAAAACACAATTCGATGCACGTCACATAATTTGACAGAATTATAGCTATACAGCATTGCCATATTATAATTATATGTCACTCTAAAAATTGTAAAAAATTTAGTTCTGTTTTCATTTACAAATGTTACCATTTAAAGTACGAAACTAAGTACTACTGTATTGAAAGGAATAAATAGAACACAAAAAATTAAAAAAATAGCGTGTTGACATAATCTAACTACACCAAACTAAAAAGATAGTAATAAATACGGCATCAATGCATTTTGATCAACAAAGAAGTTTATATTTTGATTCGCATAAAAATGTGTCTCGAGAGCAAGAAATTTAATTTCATAGTTGATGAAAATCTTGTTTTAATGATAATGTAAGTGCATATCTACTGATACAATTTTTTTTAAATTTATTAGTAAATATATAGTACACGAAATGTATAATTTTCGCTCCGAAGAACTTGACCACCTATCTTTAGACTTCAAACAATGGCTAGCCGCCATCTAACGACAGCCTTATCCAAAGGCAACCACTTACCAACTTCCGCACTTCAAAATTGCGGGGAAGATCTAAGAACCCCGTCCCCTGAGGCACTATTGTTGGGACAGATAATCTTAAGTGAGGTGACCTTTGACGTTGCCCAAATAATTTTGGCAATAAATGCGCGATGAAGATAAAGAGAAAGATGCTCTGAAAGAAAACTCGAGAAAAGAGATAGATATAAAACTGTGAATCTATTACTTGGTATAAACTGCAGTTAATTTTATTTATTCGATCAATTAATAAAACTTTCTGTTAACCAAGTTTTTATAAAATATTTTTAGGTAAATTTTCATCGCCCATTACTAGCGGTAACCGTGTACATAAAACTTTCAACCGAAAAATTCGGAATCGGTTTACAACTGGGTCGTAACGCTACTGCACATTGTGCCGAAAGTGGAGACATTTTATAGTACAGCAGCAAAAAATGTTAATGTGTTTAAAGGTACTTTTAGTAATTTATTCGACAAAAATTCGCGTACTCCGATAAAAATCGGGCAATCTAAATACGAGTTTTTCAGGCTATGAATTAAATACGTCATTTATGACGTGCATTGGATTTTGTTTTGTATTCTTCTTCTTCTTTCAGTGCCATGCCTGTGTCTTCAGGCGTGGGCTATCTCCATGACAATTTGATTGAATTGGTCTCTATCTTTCGCTTCTCGGAATAGCTGTTCTACTCCCTCTTCTTCTTATGGTACATCTCCTATCGGAGGTTTGCTGTCATCACAGCTATCCAGACCTTATTGACTGCAGCTTGAAAGAGTTTAACATTGCTACAATTAAACCAGTCCCTTAGATTTTTAAGTCAAGACACACGGCGTCTTCCAATATTCCTCCTTCCACCATCTTTTCCTGAACTATCAGCTGGAGAAGTGCGTATTTGGGTCCTCTCAGTATATGACCTAGATATTAAAGCTTTCTCTTTTTTATGGTGTTAATGACTTCACATTCTTTATTCATCCGATTTAGGACTTCCACATTAGAGATCTTTTCTGTCCAGGGGATACGCCACAATCTATGGTAGCACCACATCTTAAAGACTTGTAATTTTTCTGTGTGATTTTTCTTGAGAGTCCATGTGTCCACTCCATACAAAAGCGCGGAAAACACGTAACAACGCAGCATCCTCATCCTAAGTCCAATCTTGATATCTCGACTGGTGAACAACTTTTTCATTTTCGTAAATGTTGACCTGGCTATCTCTATTATCGTTCTTATTTCTCTTGTTTGATCACCCGATTGTTCTATTCAGGCTCCCAGGTATTTGTATGACTGCACATTCTCTATTAAGATGTCTGCTACTGACACGTTTACATGGTTGTGGTTTTGGGGGATCTTTGTAACTACCATTAACTTGGTTTTCTTAAGATTTATCTTTAGACCGTTTTCGTTACATCGATCATTTAATTTCTCTAGAAGATGTTGTATGTCTCTTTGATTGCTCGTTAACAAGACGGTGTCATCAGCATATCGCATATTATTTATGCTCCCAGTCCTGTCCAATTTCTAATGTTTCGTATCCATGATATCTTTTTGCGACCTATCCATCTTCTGCCCTCAACCTTTCCCTGGATAATCAGGCGAGGGATGTGATATTTGGGTCCTCGTATTATGTGTCCGAAATAACTAACCTTTCTTGTTTTTATGGTGTTCAGAAGTTCTTATTCAGCTGTCTGAGTTCCTCTTCATTACTGGTATGTAAAGTCCAAGGAATTTTGAGGATTCTCCGGTAGCACACCACATCTCAAACGCTTTTATTTTATTCATGGTGTCAATTTAAGCGTCCATGTCTCACATCCGTACAAGAGAATGCTCCATAGGTAACAGCGGAGTGTTCGTTAGCCGCGTGGGAACTGTGAGGTTTCTGTCAGTGAGAGTTGGTTTCCATTTGCTAAACGTCCTAAGTGCCATTTCAATCCTCGTTTTTACCCCTTCGTCGTACGTTATTTCATTGTTTAGCCGGCTACCCAAATATTTGAAATGTGGTACTAGTTCAATGTTGTGTCCGTTGATTGTAATCGGAATTGGTTCTATGTTTATTTTACCTACGATCATTCATTTTGTTTTCTTGATGTTTATATTGATAACCCATCTTCGACCAGCCTCATGCATTCTATCCAGCAGTATTTGCAAGTCGTCCATGTTTTCCGCAATGATGGCAGTCTTTTGTATTTACTATAGTATAAATTTTGAAGTCGTAAAAAGAACGTTAAATTTACGTTTTTAAATATTTTATTTTTATCAAAATTTGTACGTTTTATCTAATGCATTCATCGATATAACTAACAAAGTTTCATTACTAACAGTTGTTCTTTTAGCATTGCCATTTTCATACATTTCACACGTTTAATCCCAACTATTTTCTTTTTAAGGTGGATTTTTAAAAAAAATTGGTATCAACTAAAGAAACTCAAAGAAATATTCTATGTAGGCATGCTTTTTAATTTTTATTTTGTATCCAGAAACTAAACTAATGTATGTGTAACATTATAAAGACATTATATTTTCAAAGAGTTTTATTTATTCCAAATAAAATTAACTGTGTACACAACTAGGATATTGTATAAAATAATTTTAGTTTAATAATTAAAGATGTCTACATTTATTTCTGACACCGGGGAATTATACAAATTTCCAATCTCGTTCAAGTGTTCTTGTCACACCTACAATCCACAATCTACTATCGTAAAACTCGTGACTAGCAACCAAAAAATTGCCTATGCTTTTCGTTTTCCAACATCTAATCCAATCATTACGTCGGAAAAAACGGGTTAGAAATGCATGTAAACCGAGAAAGCTAAATTTTTGATATTACTTGGGGGGGCCTAGAAAAGCTTAACTTAACAAATTGTCGGCCAAAATTTCCTTGTGCATTTTACGCCATCTTGAAAAAAGGGTTAAATTCAGTTTTTTCGTAATAACTCGGTTATCCGTTGAGAATTTGTTTTTTGCCGTATTCTTTTTTCTCGTGAAAGATATCGAAAAAATGTCCATTATCGAACTTGTAAAGCGTTTTCAGACCTACAATTTCGTTTTTTATTTTTTATTTTCGACAAAAATTACGACGTCTAGCGCACCGAAAAGTTGACCGCAACACACCCGACGCTACAATGCGCGTCCCGCCATAGATCCCGCCATTTCGGGTACTTGTCATTCAATAGGAAGGATAAAATGCTTTCTTTATCGGCAGTAAATACCAACATTACAATCGACGAGTGACCAGTTCCGATCAATCCATTGTTGCTTTTCCAAAGAATGTGCATAGCGAAGAATTCCGAGACTGACCTGCAACATTTTCTGGCATACGAGCTCGCTCCGTTCCCATCGTCTTTGTTCACCGAAGAAGGAATGCGGGAAGGAACAAAGGCGCTATTATACAATGCCTTCGAACCTTTGACAGAAAATTTACAACCTGGTGACAGATCGTCACATAATCGGCGGTGGTTTCCTTCAGCACAAAGTTGTTTGGGGTCGAATCGAGACGTTTGACCTCATCTGCAAAAAATATGTCACATACGTGCAATAAAACTTTGGAGAAAATGTGATAATAATATTCGACGGTTATCCGACTGACAGGAACAGAAACTTCGTAAAAGGTACGACGTTCTAGGAAGAACCAATCACCAGAGTTCACATTCGATGAAACTACTGCTCCGAAAGTTAGCCAGAAGTTTCTTGCAAGGACCAAAATAAAGACGACTTAATACAAATGCTTCGCCGTTATTTTACACAAACCAGAGGAAAAGTAGAGCAGGCTTTTGAGGACGCTGATACCCTCATTGTAACCACGGCAATTAAAGAAGAGTCCACCGTGGAAGAACTTCTTCAGCCAGGACCATCAGAGCGACGAAAAACATCATTTAAAAAATGACCGCTAGACGTCGTAATTTATGATAATAGACATTTTTTCGATATCTTTCATGAGAAAAAAGATAAGAGCAAAATACAAATTTCACTCGCCAAATGTATGGTTTTTTCGATCGATATTTTAACGATGAATGATACGTGAAAAATGCAAGGGACCTTAATTGTAGATCGTAAAAAAAGCAACAAATAAGCATTCCATAAAAATGTTCGTATCTCAACGTAATATCCAAAATTTAGCCTTCTCGGTTCACAAGCATTTTTAAATGTACATACATAATGACTGGACTAATCAGGAAAATCTCTGCGAAAAGTTACGAATTTATTAGTGACGGAGAACGAGGTACATGTGGCCAACAACAAATTTTAACTGTTACATTCCCTAACGAATGACGCGCAAAAGTATTTTCGCTGTTATTTATCAATCGTATTGGGTGATAAAATTTACGAAAATCAGTGTTAGTTATCATATATTGGAACTTTTAAAATAGGTACCATTCGTCGATACGTGCGGAATTTCTTCGAAATTAAGAAAAATGTGTGAATCATTCGAACCGTTTCTTCTCCAGAAGTAGAGAGGTAAATGGAAATGTGAGCTTAGGATATAAGAAAAATTTAAGTACCATTTAAAAATCAATTGATGAAAAAATTCCCAACGTGAAACTAAGTGCCGACCAGAGATAGTTCGAATAAAATTAAACTTAGTGAAACAACGTTAGGTCGAGAGTCGTTAATTATCATCAGATGCGACATCCTTGGTTGCCAGTTTTTTTCTCAATGACTCCGGCATTTCGGGGGGAGGAGGCCGCGGCATCCTCATCGCAACTTTGAAACCGTCGTAGATAAACCATTGCAAAGCTGTCAAAGTACCGATCATAACGATCCTCGGAAATAAACCTTTCCACAGTCCCATGAAACCCAAATCATTTGCAACTTGCAGCGCTGTGGATCCCTTGGCTTGATTCAGTTTACTAACCACAGTATCGGCAGGATGGGAAACGATAGCGCAAAATATCCCGGCGATGTAACCTGCAGCGAACGTAACAACTAGTTGTTCCGATTTAGAGCACAGTTCGCGGGGCTTCGGTACTGCATATTTATAAAGTAATTCCAAGGTGCGTTCAAAGCAAGCGAATTTCATCATCGTGTAGGGGATTTGGCGCATCCAAAGTGGAACTAAAGATTTGTAAAAGCCGTAGATACCTTCATCGTTATACAACCTGGGAAGCGCAGAGCGTAACGTAGTGGAATATCCTGGAGTGGTTTGAATCTTCACTTTGGCAGCTTCCATGGGCGAAAGCGCTATATCGGCGAAAAACTCTGCAGTCGCAGACGCCGCTAAGTACAACCAGGTTCTGTACAAATAAGAGAAGTCTTCGCCTATTAGGTTAGAGTAAAATACTTTGAACACCTCGTAAAAACCGAATTTGAACATACCTTGAGCGGAGTAACCGAAGAAGGTCGGTGCCCAACCTCTCGCTAGGCCCCTTATACCATCTTCTGTCACAGTCACTTTAAACCCGTTCGAAATGTTGACGAATTTCTTGGGATTTACCTGGATTCTACACTTTACCAGATCCAGAGGGGTCACCAGCGTGTGAGTAGTGCCGCAGGCGATAATTCCACCCAAACCACACAACGCGAAATATTTTAAAGAACCGAATTCGCAATTGTGATCGTTTTGTATCGATGCCAAAGCTGCGATTTGTCTTCTGACTACCAAAGATTGTACTAGATCTTTTTGACTTCCACTACGATATTCATTTTCGTAATCTACTTGATTAACTTTTCGTTGATGTAACTCGTCTTGTTCGCATGCTACTGCGTTTAAAAAGTAATGCAACATGTTTACTCAATGTTTGTAACGTACATAACAATAGTGACAATGAAAATTAAACGTTAAAGTAGCGTTTTGACAGTTCAAATAGACCCCAATAAAACGTCATTTGAAACGTAGATAAAATTTTAAACAATGTTTTTAAAATGGCTAAAATTTAAGAATTGACGAACTATTGACATTTTAACTATGGACGGTAGGGGTAAGGAGAGTGATCTCATATGGTAGAAAACTTAAAAAAGTGTCCAGCTGTAAGCTATAAATAACAGTTCAAAAACCTTCCAGAAGAGCGCTGGTGTAGACAAAGGGTATGATATGAATGTAGCAATTGTAAACGAATTAAAAGTATGTCGAGTTAAAAAATTTAATATTATTGTCGACTAAAGTAGTTACTTATTGAAAATTTCAACTACTTGCGTAGTACAAAGAAATTTAGTAAATATAACCTTAAAGAATTATTGTGAGAAAACGTGTAGCTACAGTGATTTTATTTCGTGAACTGTCAACAGTACGTTTATTGTTTTTTTATCATTTAATTTTTTGAAAAAATATGTTAATAACAGAAAAGTTATGGGTAAAATTTGTGTTGTGAAAAGTTGTCCCAGTGGACGTAAATCCAAAAACAAAAAATATGATCCGCCTCAGCCTCTTTCTTATTTCCAACCAACAGTAGGTAAAACATTTTTTTGCAAAAAATTTACTTTATAAACCATTGCTCATTATTATAATTTTTTTAATTAATGAATACATATTCATTTTTTATTTGTCAAATTTTACAGGCGTCGGCGAGATTACAAAATTGGAAAATTTCGCGCTTCCTTTAAAATTTACCCTGATGCTAATGTGGCGCCACCCTAATTTAATGCATTTGGACGGACACTTTTTCATGTACACAGATGATTCTCCTTACCTCTACCCTCCATAATTTTAACCATTATTTTCCCGTGCTGTCATTCTGTCGATTTTGACGCCAAGTGTGATATTTACTAAGGGAAGTGTACAATTTAGTGAAAATTTTAACGGATATGTTTCCACCATTGCCCTCAATTTTTGTTTACTTGGCTGCTACTCCAAGTAGTCGATGCATTGTAGCTTGTTTGATAGCAAACCACGTTATTGTTTGTGGTGTCAAAGAAAAAAATGGTGATGAGTGGATTATCAGAAACAATTTGCTCTGCTGGTCATTTTCACTTTTAACAAATTATTAGTCACTATTAAACAACTATAATCTTCACACAAATGCACGCTCCCAGGTAAATAAACACAAAGCAATCATACTTGCTGGTCACGTGATATTGATACGAGTTTATTCCGCCAGATAGCGTATTGCTTAGCATTAAAAATAAATCTACTTATATTTTCTTTAAAATAACAGTTTTTTTGAGTTTTCAAATTAATTGCAGTATTAAAAATTAGAATTTCAAAAATTTTAAATTAAAAGCGTGAAATAATAAATAGACCTTTTAATAGTTTAAAAAATTTCCGCCATGTTTTTTGGGCACTTTATACGTGTAGGTAGGTATAAGCAGTGTATACAATGTTTTTAATCAAATTTACAAAGTTATCAATAAAAAAAAGAGCGAAAAAACGTTGTTGTTATGGATTGTGTCGCAGTGATAATCGTAGTAGTTCCTATTTGGAGAATTTATACTTACGAGAAAAAAAGTGATTCAGAAGACGTAGATAGTACACGTTATCCAATTAATGCTGAAAATCGAGATCTAAATGATGACGAAGAATCCGAAGATCTGCAAGATTTAGTCGAACCTAAAGACTTAGCAACAATTCTCGAATGGGGATCCAATAACTTGGTAGAATTCAATGCAAACAAAACACAAGCATGTCTTTTCTCTAGAAAAGCCGATCTCACTGTACCTAACATAACTTTGTCAGGAGTAACCATACCACTGAAGTCATCCATATCGATGCTTGGTATTACTATCAGCAATAACCTTTCCTGAGAAAATCACGTGAGGTCCATTGCCAAAAGTGCATCCCAAAAACTTGGTTTTTTGTTTCGTGCCAAGAGCTATTTCACCTCCAGTCAGCTGCTTATGATCTATAAGGCACAGATCCGACCTGTACTGGAGTACTGTTCCCATATTTGGAGTGCAGGACCTAAACATATCCTGAAGCTACTGGATTCTGTCCAAAAAAGGGCAATTCGTCTCGTCGGTGATGCCTCGCTTACAAACTCGCTTACTTGTCTGGAACACCGTAGAAAAGTTGGCGATTTGTCTCTATTTTATAGATATTTTCATGGGCGATGCTCTTCTGAAATATCAACAATCGTTCCTCCTTTGGCAGTCTCTTCGAGATTAACCCGTCAAGTTCAGTCTTCACACCCCTTCGTGGTCACTTTGGAGACCTGCAGAACATCGCTTTCCAAAGACTCATTCATCCAACGAATTGCGAGGCTTTGGAACTCATTGCCTAGGGAGGTGTTCCCCGAGGCATACAACCTCCAGAAATTTAAGAAGAACACCAACTCCTACCTTCTTTCCCTTGGTTCCCACGATGTTCTCTGAACATTACAGGATATCCCTTTTCGTGGGAACCAGAACATAAAAAAAAAAAAAACACCAACCCTTACAATGGAGAGAACCCGTCAGTAAAAAAAATTAGATTTAAATAACTAGCAATTCTTATTTATTTACTGTGCACTAACTGAAATTGATCTAACTTAAAAATATACACAGGGTGGCCAACCGAAAACGAAACAGAGCCATTTACAGGAATATCGTTAACATTTTAGAAAAACGCTCAGACCCTTCGATTTTTGATTAAAGGCGGACACTCTTTTCTGGTATTTTTAACTCCACTACTTTCAACCCCATGCAAAGGTAAGAATTACCCCAAATTTTTTAAATATCATTGGATGTCGAATAAGATGTCTTTCAAAAGCTCTTACAATTCTTTATTCAATAGTCCTTAAATTTTAAAATTCCGCCCTTTACTTATTGAGAAATAAGATTTTAAATGAGAAACTTTATTTGAAAATAATCCATAGTATGACGAAGATCATTTTTATGTTCAATAGGACGGTGGTCCTCCGCATTATGCGGCGATGGTTCGCCCCTCGATTTCTTTTTGTGGGGTACATCTGAAAAGTAAAATCTTTAAAACACAACCAGCGTCTTTGGAAGATTTGCGTCAAAGAATCGTTAACGAATGCCGTCGAATTACTCCGTAAATTCTTCGGAATTTGCGTGATCGTTTTGAACAAAATCTTTATTATTGTATGGAAGCGGGTGGTCATCAGTTTAAACATTTTAACTATTAAGTAGTAAGCAAGCAACTAAAACAATTGAAATTTTAACTTGTAATTTTTTTCAAAGTATTGGGAGGAAATGTAAAATTTAAAGACTATTGTAAAGAGAATTGTCAGAGCTTTCAAAAGACATTTTATTCGACCCCCAATGCCATTTAAAAATGTTGGTCGCTTGGGGTTGAAAGTAGTGGAGTCAAAAATATCGGAAAAAATCAAAAATCGACATGTCTGAGCGTTTTCGATTGGCCACCCTGTATTGTATAAAGTAATTTATATTTTAATAAAATATTTCTATTAGAATTGTAAAAAGATTTTGTAAATATGAGTTAATGCATTCATTTCCTAAATGTTTTAAATATGCGGTTAATGTTTAAACGATGTTTTCAGAAATTTTCGAAATAGTATAACTTTGTAAAGTTTGTTTAGATTTCATGTAATTTAATCCACCATATGTCATAAAAGTGAAAATTCATATTATTTATTGAAAAATTTATCTTGAAAAGATCATTTTTTTGGGTCTTGTTTTAGCCAATATTTTTTCAAACAATTTTTTTTTATTTCATCGTTAAGTTGAGGTTTCAAAGAAAAAAATGAGCACTGGTTAAGTTAAAAATTCGAAATTTTACCAATCAAATTTTTGGTTTGAAAATTCGGCTTTTTCTTCAATTGTAACTCGTAAAAATACAAAAATAAATATTTCGCTTTAAAAATTACTGCTTGTTTAACACATGAAAATCTATATTTTTAGTGATTTTCATCGAAATCGAATCATTTTTGTTGCGGAAAAAACGGTTTTTTGCGTTTTTCTACATAAATTTGAGGTTATCTTAGGAATTGGCAGGTGCAAAAGTTGTAGGTATTTTAATAATCTACAACTTTTAAATTTAACCTTTTCCTAATGGAAAAGTAGTTTAGCTGAAGATCGTATAAATCATTATTCACCCCTAAAAACGACTATCCACCTACCCCCACCCCTCTTTCGGAACTTTCACCAAGTTCTCTTTATTTTTTTTTATTTACTTGTAATTTATAGTAAATTTTTTTATCGGGAGCCAACTCTCGCATATAGACCCGCAGTCTAGTCTCCTATGTATAACATGGCTTGCACTAGACAGGTCATTAAAAGGTCTATAACCAAATAAAAGTGGGCTGTTACTCGAGGCCACTTTTTGACAGACAGATAGAAGAAGAAGCTATGATGTCACCCATCTGTTGCTGACGCAGACAACCAGTGCTGTGAAACTATATGTTCACCCTCCACTATATATTACTCAACGCGCCTAGTCACTACAAAAATGTATCTGCACTGGGAGGTTACTATGGATATGAGCTTCTTTAAACTTGTTTCATAAAAATTATAAGCATTTGTACAATATGATCTGTTGCCTCAGATGTATAATCTGCAAAAAAACTCAAATTAAAATAATAACCTTTAATTTATCAAAATAAAGAAAAAACAAAATGAGTTCCCCATTTAATTAATTTTATTTTAAAAACTATATTCGATTTTTCATAAATTTTATAAAAATGCCACTTATTAGTAATAATTGAAAAATATCTTACAAAACTACATAATAGTAAAATTCTGTTGACATCAATTGAAAACAAAATATACAATAATTTTTAATCATGTAAAGATATACAACTAGTGGTAATAAAATAATTAACAATACATTGTAAAACTGATAAATATATATTTTGTTACAATAGCTGATAAAATTAGCTGTAAACTGACTTAGGTGCAAAGAATTAATCATATTTTATAAAATTCTAAAAATACAATAACAACATGGATCCAACATTGGATGGAAAAACAACATTTTAACCTCTTAACTTAGCAAGTTGAGCTTCAATATCATCATCACTCAGTCCTTTTGCTTTAGAACCCTCACCGACCTTACCTGACACAGGTAGTGGAGCACCAGCCATCTGCAAGAATTTATTTTTTAATAAAACTACTTAATAATTTAAACTTATTGGTCAAAATACTTAATGATTTTTCACAAATTTAAAATAAATGTGAATATATTACCTTTCCACTAATTTCAATGCCGATTTCATCCAAAACTTGACTAACAATGTTATCACTTTCTTCTTCATCCCCTGATTCGGTCAACATATCATCCAGAGTATCATTTACTGAAAATTACTCAAATAATGAAAAATTATTATTTTCAATAAAATACTTACTCATTTCATCTGTCATTTCCATTTTGGTATTTTCTCTAGAAAATGCATTAAGTGTAGATGCTAATTCTTCTGGATTCATTAATTTATTCATTCCTGACATAGTTTTTCCAGCTGTTCCCATAGCTTCAGCTAATTTAACATTAGCACCCATTGCTTTGTTTTGAAATGCTATACCCTGAACCTTACTACCAGCTGTGTATGTTCTTTGTTTCTGTTTGCGAAGTTGGACTAACTGTTTTGCTAATACTCTACATCCATCTGCATCTCCACTCTTTGCTAATTTTTTTATTTCTTGTTCCTTAAATTTACCATAATAAACATATAAAAAATTGAAATATTTATTAACCTACCAATTTTTCTTCTTCCCTCTCAAGTGTTCTACGATCTCGTTCGATATCTCTTCCTACTTTTCTTAATTGTCTATCTACTTGCCGTTGCTCCTCTAGAAATAAGAAATTTAACAATTACCAGGCGAAATATATTTTATAAATTCTTACCTTTAGGATCAGGTTTAGACCACAAATTAAACATTTTCGAATGATTTATTCGAATTATTTAATATTCATAGACACTTAATAAAAGTTGTTAAGTTTATTGAACATTCAATTATTACCAAAATTAAGATTATTACTCATCGTTGTTTTTGGCAAACTTTGACATTAAATTTTGACGGTTAAATTTATCTTCTTTTTTAGATATCAAATTTATTACCACTACGATTAGTTGTACTATTTTGTCCATGATTCACAAATACTTTAATGAGATTTTCAAAATTACTATTTCAAATAAACGTTTATTTTATTTTTTAAATTCAAAACCCAGATAAAAATTGACTAAGACAAAACCATTTCGCATACACATAACAAAAGAAAGTAAAGTAAACAATGAAAACAAGCCTTCAAAAGTGCGTAAAATTGAAAAAATACACGAAATGATTTCGCACATTTTTTAATTTTATCGTTTAAACCTGTACCTTTTTATTTAAATTCATTTATTCAGTTCCATGTCTCAACATACCTAGTCATGTTTACTAGTTTTTCAAAAAATTTATAGTTTTATTTCACACAGTACACTTTGTTACTATTAATCAATACTTTTTTTAAGTTTGTTTTATTGCGAAAAGAAGTAATTTTAATGAAATTAAGTATACAAAAATTGAGTAAAAAAAGAATGTTATTAGATAAAATAAATTATAAAGGAAAAAGACCAATCCTAAAAAAGAAGATTCACCAGCCTTTACAGTCGTTCAGCTAAGTCTTAGCGAACTAAAAATGTTCGTTAGGTTAACCTCTCCTTTATTGTCTATGATTACTCATAAAAAATTTACTCACATGCGTTTATTCCAAAAATATCCTTTTAATGGTATTACAATAAGTAAATTTCAAAGTATTTATTATTCCATACGAAGAGGATCCCTGTGTTGTGTAGTAAAGTTCATTGTTTTTAACGTTTTTAGATTCCAAAATGTGGAACTCTTTGGATTCTACAATAAAACTAAGCAGGAATAAAAATACCTACAGATCTGCCAGTAGGAAGAGAAGAAGCATAAATGCATCTTGCTTAGCGTTTCAAGGTAGTATATAATTTAAATGTGTTCTTGTTTAATGTATAGTTTTCTCAACTGTAATTTTAGCTAGATCTAATCTAATTTTAGAAGTTGTAGCAGTGAAATTGATGGTTAAATATAGGTAACATCTGGTGTTCCCAAGGATCACATATTTATTAATTTATCGTATGGCAATACATCACAATAGTACATAGAATATGTTCAATAAACACTTATCACATATAAAATTATAAAACAAACAAATACAAATCTGCGTTGAGAGAAACTAAACCTGGTAAGGTTACAAAACGATGGTTGATGCTGGCTCTTTCGATGATTTCCTGGATGCAACACACAATGCCGTCGAATACATCTGAAAGATCACATATATGTAACCAAAACAAGTTCCTACCTTGTTTTGGTTGTTAAATTTTCCAGAAGAAATTTGAAGTAAGTTAATTAATATTTATTTTTAATTATTATTTTGATAGTTACTTAAAATCAGGGTGATTAAAAAACTAAGCTTAGTGTAATATTCCCGTTACTTGTCCCCTTTCATCCTACATTTGGTGAGCAGAATAATACTCAATTGCAAACAGTTTTAAATGGTAATGTGGAAAATTGGTATTCTCTGGTGGTCTGAGACAAAAAAAGTTAATTATTTGAATGGTTAATTTAATGATTATTTTTAATTATTAAATGATATGGTTTTATAGTTGGTAGATAACAATACAAAGGGCACATGAAAATTGTCTTTTATAACTTAAACAACTTTTTTACAACATTTATATAAATTCAATATTTCTTAAGGTAAGATTATTCAGACAATTTTGTCCCATACTTTTTTTTAACTTACTCTTTATATACATTATTGATTTTAAGAATGTTCTCAGCTTCAGTTAGTTATCATTTAAGACAAATAAATTTGTAAGATTATTTCTACATTAGGGAAATATTTACGGGAACAGAAATTAGTGACTTCCATTAATATCCTAACATAAATTAAGGGAGTTCATAATGTTACAAATTTGACCCAACATTTATCATTTTTTATACATTTACATACATACGCCTTTTTCCCATAGGGTTAGGCAGAGACCACTTGCTTTGGTTCTTACACACATCCTTCCCTTCCTCTACTTTCATCAGTGTTTATCAGTTGCTTTTTTATAACTAGGCATTTTTATGGTTAAATTTTATGTAGTGTACTTTGTTTCTGTTAATATTTTATTGAATTTGTTTTAATACAAAAAAGGGGTGCTAAAATGAAATAAACTAAAAAAATTAGTATTACTAGATAATACATAGAAAGAAGGCCACTTCCAAAAAGAAGGCTCGCTAACGCCATCTATTGACGTCTAACTTTACAGTCGCCCAGCTAAGTTTTGACGACCCTAAAAATTAATTTAATTAACCGTCTCCTCAATTGTCTATGTATTTATTCTTCTTTTTATTAACTTAATGTATATCCTAAATTTAACAAAAGCTGCAAATGGTTAAAATACCGTGACATTTAAACTAAAAGCTTACATGTAGTTACCTGTGAAGATTACAAAAAAGGCCTAAAAGTAAATACCTATGACAGCTTTTGTGTAATTTTTATTTTCCTGTTTTTTGAAAGAAGTAATAATTGTATTTTGATGAAAAAAAATTATATTAGACAGGTAAATGATTATATATGTAAAAAAATATTAATAAACAACTTTATTCAGCTCAAAAATGACAACTACAGTCCAGATTTAATGAAAATAAACCTCGTAGAAGCTCTAAAAGAGAATATGCCACTAAAAACTTATTGAAAATATTATGGAGATCATGCCTAGCTGTGAATACAGATGTGATAAGGCAGTTTACTAAAGGTAGGGGTTATAACTTACTATTATATGCATGTTATATTATTGAGTTATAAATATAATGATAAAATAATTGAGAACTAAACATAATTATAAAACTTGATTTCTCAATAATTCAGTTAAAATCACCTAATGTGTGTTTTTTGTTTATTAATTAAAGATTAAAATTATTTAAAATAAAATTAATATATTACCAAGAAAGGCCAGGTTGTTTTATGCACTTGGCTGTTTTGTAGAATTGTAAATCTCTGTAAAAAATGTTTATTTTTATCATTTTTATTACAATCTAATTTTAAATTGTAATTATATTTTGGATAAGGTCTACTAACTTGTACTCTTGGACATTTTAAAAATAATAGGTTGCATCTGAAATAATTTAGATTGCTTAATTTAACCCTCTTGTAACATTATAAACTCTTATACCACCACTGGCCACATTCCACTGAAGAACTCGGCACGCTGATCAGTCTCACCCATTTACTCTCAAGATTGACACTACAAGGACCAATCTCCATCAAGATTCCTTCTTTTACAGGGCTGCTACAGAATGGAACAAGCTTCCAAAATTAGTTTTTCCAGAGAACTATGACCTGCAACTTTTCAAAAAGCGGGTTCACAATTATCTCCTTTCTATAATCCCTCCCCCTTCTAATAGTGGCAGTGCGGACCCTCAGTGGCCCACACGATAGGTCTACCCTTTTTGCGACTATTTTCAGTAAAAAAAAATTATAAATCATAATTTAGATCTTCCAATCTTACCTGTTGGCTCTTGGCCTTTGAAGTTGCATAGAGAGGGTGCATCAGAGATTGTAAGGTTATTATTCTTTTAGGTGCAGAAGAATCAGTTACAGTAGATAGTCGAAGCATTTTCCATGGAGTATAGATTAAGCATTGACACATTCCACATTCTAATACACAAATATGGCAAAAACAAAGGAGAAAAGGAATTTTAAAAACTGTTGTGTTTTTTTAACTAAAAGCAATGTTGGGTAAGAATTTTAAATTATATTTTTTAATTACTGCGTTTTTTTTAATATTTGTTAAATATATTAAATATAAACGTCATCTGAAGAGGAGTTGCAGGTGATGGTTAATGTTATGCATGATGCCCTGAAAATCAAAGGGATGAAAATAAATGTAAAAGTAAAGTAATAGTTTTTGAAAGAGAAGAAAGCATGAAAAACTGCGAGGTGCTAATTAAAGGAGAAAAAATGGAACAAGTGGATGAATTTGTATACTTGGGTTCAAAGTTTACGAGAGACGGAAAGTATGATAAGTGACATTGAGCAAAGGGCGTTTGCAGGAAAACAAATGAATGGGGCTCTGCATGGCTTTATGAACAGCCAGAACATGTCAAAAAAGTCATGTCTGGCTGTGCATAGAGGAGTGCTGGTTTCTACACTTTAGTGAATGTTGGGTTTGGCAGAAGAAGCATGAAAATAGGATTAATGTTGTGAAGATAAGTAGTCTGAGAAGTATAGCCAGAATGACTGATGGATAAAGTGTGATAATGTGATAGAAGATGTGGTTACAAAGATAGATTAAGGAATACTTAGATGGTTTGGACGCGTAGAAAGGATGGATGAAGGAAGATTGACAAACCAAATTTATAAAGCAAGTGTGAATGGGCAAGTCAGTAGAGGTCAACCTAGGCGAAGGTATCTCGATCAGATCGAAATTGTTTTGAAGAAAGGCCAGGTCAAGAGTACCAACAACTGACAAGCATGTATGAAAAAGCAAAAGTTGTGTGTAAGAACCGTAGCAAGTAAAGGGAAGTAGTGGTCTCTTCCTACCTCTACAGAAAAAATATTTAGTAAAAAAAATGTTGAAAGTTGAAATGTTATTATTTACTATAAATATTAATGTATAATCATTTTTTCAGACTGGTTAAGAATTGGAAAAGCAAATGCGGGGATCCCATTGGACAAGAAAATATCCTTTATCCATAAATACATTTTTTTAATTTTTAATAAATGTTCGTTTTAAAGTTTGTCTTTATTTTGTATGTTGTTAAGTTCTTAAATAATATTTATAGTGCATACAGTGCACGAATATTGTACACATTTATATTACTAGTTTATGATAAAATTTGATAAATATATATTTATTTAGGCATAAGTGTTTTATTTGTAAATTAGTAATGATAACAAATGTTTAATTTGGACTAAAGATGACGGGCGCTAAAATCCAAGATCATCTTACATGACATAATTTTGGGCTATTTTCCGCTAGATGTCGTTAGGGTTCAAAATCTTTTGGCAATTTTAAAATATTTTTTGACACCAGCTGGTGGTAGCCAAACTTGGATTTTAAAAGCAGAAAAAAGATTATTTATTTTGTTAAAATAGATTTTTAGGCGAATTTTTATCAGACGCCGCTACAGTCCAAATACTTTTAGCCGTTTTAACATGATTTATTTAAAAATAATTTTTGTCGCAACCTGGTGGCGCCATCTATTAGACAATAGCCAAACTTTTAATTTAAAAAGCATTTTACATTTATTATTACTTAAAAATAATTTTTGTCGTAACCTGGTGGCGCTATCTATTAGACAATAGTCAAACTTTTAATTTAAAAAGCATTTTACATTTATTATTACTTAAAAATAATTTTTGTCGTAACCTGGTGGCGCCATCTATTAGACAATAGTCAAACTTCTTAGTTTTAAAAGTAGAAAACTGTAAAGCATATTTTTGTTATTTTTTAAACAAAATAACATAACTATCTTATATTTTTGTTATATTACAGTCAAGATACATATATTTCTTAAACAAAATATGGGGGAATTTTCACCCCCTTTTTAAGGATTTAAGACAGTTGGGTTAAGTGATATCGTTTGTTAAGACAGTTTTGTTGAGTGGTGTGTATTGTTTGTTAATACCCGCCCGCCCCACTGCTTTCCCACCTTTTCGAATACTTACCTACATAGAGTAGACTTACTTGTCAGTTAAAAATGTATAACTAGCGCCATCTATTGGAATTACTTTTAAATGAATTTTAACCACTAAATTCTTTTACTATTTTGCAACAACACAAAAATTATACTATTAAATTTACTAAAATATTTTAATTTAACGAGAATTTTAGCTGCTTAAATAAAATAACTCCTCGCTTTTAATATCAAGCTTTATACAGTTTCAGCCTTTTTTTAAAGAATGGGAAGAGAAATAAAAATGGATAATTTTTAATAATACATTTATTAATTGCAAGCACTACAAATATTACAAAATATTGTCTCCTTTAATAAAAAAAAGTAATAACTTCAAATGATTTGCGCAGAAACTATTAAATATTGAACGTATTTAACGTAGCAAATACTTAGTTTATTATTAGAATTAAAATGATCATTTGGGTGAGGAAGAATTAATACAAAATATTGGTAAATTAGTGACATAATCAAAAAAATTTAAGAAACTGAATAGCTTATTTATTAATATAAAAAATGTTATGTATAATAATTAACATTGGGAACGCGACCACGCGCCCGAAAAGTTCACAGCGTTCCATAAGAAGTTATCATTTCAAAAATTTATGTTAAAAATATAAAATAAATACATACAGATCTTAAACGTTTGTGCCGTGAATATTTAACTTTAAGTTAAGGCCTCTGAGAAAGCACTGGCAACAGCGCTATTTCGTAATGGATGTCACATTAAGATAGTGGTTTCTAAATGTTGGTGTATTTGTTGATTGTATTGTTCAGAGTTGCTATCCTGCTTTCTTTTTCGCTGCTGGAAGAGGAAGGGTGCAAAAGTGATTGGGGGTTGTTGTTGAGGGTTTTTTGTGCTACTGGAGCGTAATTAATGTTGGGTTTTGTATAATTTCTTTTGACAGTTCTGGAGGTTTGTTGAGAGAGTTTGGGGGTTTTGGGGAAGTTTTTGGATTTTTGGACAATTTGCGTAAATTGTGACATGGTTGCCTTCACACCTATTACACTACGTTTTGGCATTACAATTTACCTGCAACTGTCTGAAAACTGAACTAAAAAAAATTACTTACAATCAAAAGCGTGAGGTGCTTTTTATGATGTTTACGTTTTCTTCTTGAAGATATGAATTTGCCAATATCTGTTTATCAAATATAATAATTAATATAGCGCACCCCATGTTTTTGATTGTAAAATTATTTTTGTTTGTTGGAGATTATTTTTTATATTTCAGTTCATGTCCAAAGATTCCGTTACATAGATACAAGTCAAGCTCATATAAAGCGTGTAAAAAAGTACGACGTGACCTTTTACTATACGGTTTTTTGGATTAGTTGGAACAAACACGTCGTTTTTGACTGTAACTTAAGTGCGCTGTTGCTAATGTTACATCCACTCAAATGCATATGGGCTATGCACGGCACAAAAGTTACTAATAAATTAAAATTACAATGTAAAAACCTACATGATAGTTTTATATAAGTTATAAAGCACCATATTATGTCGTATTATGTAAGCTAAAAATTTACACTAATAAATCACAATATAGAAACTACTATCTAATAAGTGATACAAGTGCACCAAAATATTTGTTTTACTTTTATTTTCGCCTATATTAACACCTCATTAATAAAGTTAAATTCAAAATCTACATTGTGATCTACATTTGCAGTCCAAAAATATATTAAATACTTGGAAAAAATATGTTTATGGATCGTTGCTAAAAAAAGTTTAATAACGCCCATTCTAACAAAAAAGGAAGGTACATAAGTAAGAAATTGGATTAATATTAAGAGATGTACATTTTAAAACCAAATTCTTTGGCCACTTTAAAACATTTATATTTTTTATTATAATTTACCAAATTCTTTTAATACAATATCTTTTTATACAGGTTATTCAAATTTTGTTTAAAGTAATATGTTTTAGCATTCATTTAAATATTACAAAAATGTATCAACATGAATAGAAACAATAAAAAAATACACTATTTTTTCCTAGGGAACATCCCTTAAACCCCCATCAATATGCCTACCAAACAGGCAAATCTACGGATTTAGCACTAAACAATCTAGTAGGAAAGATCGGCCATTCCCTTGACCATAAGGAAATTGCACCGGCAGCTTTTCTAGATATAGAAGGAGCGTTCATAACGCCCTAACACTCACTCTATACATCAATTAGGGATAGAGGGATCAACAGTAAAATCCTGTAACTGGATCAAAAGCATGATTAAAAACCAATATGTAATATCACTGCATGGGTCGGTTAGGTTCAGGGCGGCGAAGGGGTGTCCACAAGGTGGGGTACTTTCCTCCCTAATGGGGGTACTTTCCCTCCTAATGTGGTCACTCCTAGTCGACTCTCTGCTGAGCGAGCTTTCCATGCAGGGAGTAGATTTTCAATGCTATGCAGATGATCTGGTTATAATAGTTAGAGGGAAATTTGAAGCGACGATCTCAAACGTCCTCCAAGAAGCCCTCAACACAGTATACAGATGGTGCGAGAAGGAACAGATGTCTGTCAACCCCCGGAAAACTGTAATTATTTCTTTTGCAAAAAGGAAAAAGCTAGATAAACTTCGGCAGCCTGTCCTATAAAAAGAGAGCATTCCATTTGCGGCGGAAGTGAAATACCTGGGTGTAGTTCTGGATAAAAGAAGCTGGAACGCCCACCTGGAAAAAACAATAAACAAAGCCAGGTTTTCTCTCTGGAATCTCAGAAAAATATGTGGCAAATCTTGTATGGAATTGCATTGAATCCTTAGAGTACCGAATCTGCATTCACTGGACCAGAACCGGTTTTTTGAGTCACCACAAGTGCCGCCAAAACAATTATTTCGGACTGGGCATAAAGGAAAATACTCACGTACTGGTCCGATATAACAGGGTTAACTCACTCAAAGGCGTTTCTACCTAAACCCTCGAAAAACACAACAAAGCAGATCCTAGAATGGAGTAGAAATGACCTGCGAATCCTAACGGGACTGATTACTGGACACTGTCGTTTAAGATACCACCTCGGAAGGATAGGTCTGAACCAACAAACAGACTGTCCGTTTTGCTGCATGGAAGACGAAACTGCTGAACATATACTATGTTCATGCCCCGGCCTGGGAAGAATAAGGTTCAGCATATTTGGTTACACCAACCTAGAACCTACCGATTTCAAAAAAATCTCACCTTTTACAACCATGAACTTTGTGAGAAGGGCTGGATTGTGCGGTGAACTGTAACCTCTAGGGGTGAGCCAAAATAGACCTACTAAAGGTTGCAGTGGAGGGGCGACCATGTCCCACTCACATGATACCTAACCTAACCTAACCTAGATAGCCAAATGCAATTTGTGTGTACATCATTTAAATAACACGCATTTTAAAATTGTAATTGTTTTATATGCTTTTATAATTTTAGAATTAGTTTTATTAAAAGCATATAAAACATTTACAAATTAATTAAAGTTACACAATGACATCAGTCTGTGAAAAGTTCACTTAAAAACTAAAAAGCTGCTCCACATCCAATTTTATTCTGTCTGATATCTTGATATAATCCGCAAGGTTCATAATCTGCAGGTTCCAACAATTTCAGGTACATCGATTGATACTCTGCAATCCTCTTCTTTAATGTCTTGGTCTTTTCCGATTGCGAATCAGTGTTATATTCTTTCAACTGAATATTCTGAAAATTAAATAAAACAATTTTATTGACTACGATTTCATTACATTTTCATATGGAGAGTGATGTGTGTGTTTTTAATAAAACTATAAAATTAAGGAATATTCATGATACATTTTTGATTTTTATATGGTACTATCTACAAAGAGAACTAAAAATTTTAATAAAAAAACAATTGTCACAGCTACAAAACCGTAACTTTTGCAACAACCTTAAAAGCCAATCCTGTCTGTAAATAAAATCCTATTGATAAAAGTAGAAGAAGCAAAAGATGTGTGTAAGAACTGTAGCAGAAGTGGTCTCTGCCTACTACTACAGGAAAAAGGCTTGATTATATGTATGTATGTATGGATTCTTTAATGCTACCAAAAAAGACAATGTCAAGGAATAAAGATATAAAGTCGATAAACTACAAAACCCAGCTACCAGAACTGAATATAAAAATCATCTGAGAGATAAAATAAATGGAAGAAATGAAGATGAACAGCAACAAGTAAACAAACTATGGGAGAAACTTAGAGAAAACATTAAAAGCACAGCAGATAAAATGGTGGGGACAGATCGCGCAAGGCCAAGAAACCAGTGGTTTGATAAAGACTGTGAAAGAGCAAATCGAGAAAAAAATGAAGCTTGGAAAAAATGCAGGTCCGAAAAACTCGAGCCTCAATTGAAGAATATCAAAATAAACGAAGAGCAGAAAAATGAATGCATAGACAGAAGAAAAGAAAATGGATAAGCGAAGAACTGTGAGAAATAGAACAACTGAACAGGGAACAGGAGTATAGAAAATTTTACAGAAAAGTCAATGTCAATAGAAGCAGCTTTAAACCCCAGACAACTCAATGTAAGAATGAGCAAGAAGAACTGATATCCACAAAGAAAGATGTCTTGGAAAGATGGGTAGAGTACTTTGGTCAACTCCTGAACAAAAATCAGGAAACGATAGAGCGAAAAAACACAAGTGAAGAGCATGTAATGGAAAATAATGAAGAACAGGAGCCACCCACATGAACAGAGGTGGAACAAGCTATACGAAACCTGGCAAACAACAAATCATCAGGGAGTGACAATATACCAGCAGAATTAATAAAAAATGGGGGAAGCACGCTAGTTGATGACATCCACAGACTAGTACAAGAAATTTGGAAACAAAACCATGCCAGATGAGTGGAAAGACGGAGTAATCTGCACGATATATAAGAAAGGGGATATATTTGAGTGCTCTAATTATAAGGAAATAACATTGCTTAACACTGCATATATATATATATATATATATATATATATATATATATATATATATATATATATATATATAAGTTGGTAGGACAGTACCAAGCGGGATTCATGGGAGGAAAATCAACAACCAACCAAATATCATGCCTTAGACAAATCCTAGAAAAGACCCTAGAATATGGCATAGAAACACATCACATATTTATAGATTTTAGGGCCACCTATGACTCTATTAACAGGAAGAAATTATACAAAGCCATGTGGGAGTTTGAAATACCTTACCACTTAATAGAACTAGAGTAGATGACAATGCAAAGAGTACAATGTAGAGTTTGCATAGGTGAACACACATCAGAGTTTGAGACGTATAATGGATTACGTCAGGGTAATGCATTATTATGTATTTTCTTTAATTTGGCATTAGTAGTTAAACAACACCGGTTCAAGCGCAAAGGAGTGGGGGGAGGAGTGGGGGTAGGAGGGGGGGGAGTGGTGGGGGTAGGAGTGGTGGAGTGGGGGCAGTGGTGAAGTGGGGAGGAGTGGGGGGGTGAAGTGGGGGAAGTGGCAGGAGAAGGAGTGGGGAGATGACATTGTTGACATATGACATTGTTGACATATGACATTGTTGACATGTGACATTGTTGGTGAAGGAGTGGGGAGATGACATTGTTGACATATGACATTGTTGACATATGACATTGTTGACATGTGACATTGTTGACATATGACATTGTTGACATGTGACATTGTTGCCATTGTTTACATACGGCATGTTGCCATTGTTGACATATAAAATCATTGTTTACTTACGGTATTGTCCCCATCGACTCGATTAAGAGGGTTACGTAAGCACGTTGAAAAGTGGTGTGACGTAAGCGTTGAAAAAAACTTGGTTTCTCGGGGGTTTGAACCCGAACCCTTTGATCTACTAAACAGTTAGCTATACCATTCAGATAACTCGCATATTAATTTTATCGTGCAAGATTGGATATAAAAATATATATTTGTGACATCATTATGTTAAAAATAACCTTGAACTACCAGATAATAAAAATGAATGAAAATATGTTGATTTAACGTGACATGCGTTATTAGTTCAGGTCGCGCTTGCTGGCCGCTGCGATATAATATAGATAGGTATACATACGGGGGCGCATGAACATTTTCAACGCTGTAAAATTTTTTATTTTATGTCATATTATGAAGTATGAAGAATGATAATGACAAATGACGTATTAACAAAGCTATAAGAACGTGAACTTTGGTGATTTAATCATCAGTATCACAATGACTTCAGACGAGTACAGAAGAAAACTAGAAGAATTCGGTGAGCATGTCCGTCAGTTGAGCAGAGATATAACTTTCTACAAAGAAAATACTAGAGTATTGAAGCATTTGGAGAATCTGAGTTTGTGGGATAAAGTTTTCAGTTGCCAGAGTAGAAGACCTTCACCAGAAGTACCTGTGTCAAGAATAGATAACAACTCTAAAAATGTCACGACTATCATTAATCATTCTGACAGCCGTTTTGAATGATGTATTCTATACAAACGTACCCACTGATATCAAAATTCTAAAGATATGCTTCGATGATGCAAGAAAAAACTGCAGTCAATCGTCATGGGCAATAATGAAACATGAAGTAGTAAATGATGGACGACTACCGGTGTTTTACAAGGAGATACCAGAAGAAAATAACTCATTCTACAAAATGAAATTCCTATTCAATGATGGAACTCAAGAGGAAAGAGATTGGCAAGCTACACCTTTTAAGGAGACAACAGATGTCAACATAAAAAATGATAAAATGTTTTCAATACTATATTTGATATTAGCAACTTTAATCATTTCAATAATTAATTTTTTCATAAAAACTATGAAAAAGTATAGATCATCTTGTAGTACATGAGAAAATAAACAATTCAACAGATATACGAGGTGTTTTAATAAAACTAAATAATAAGAATAATAATATATTTATTGAAGAAACAAAAATTTACAATATTTTTCTACTTGGGTAATACAACATATGTAAACCATTGATGTAATTGATCAACATTTCGTTGGGTGCACATGAATTTTCCATTGGCGTGGTTAGGACAATACGTAATGGTGGGCTGGAAGTTTTCCGTATTCAATGATGAGTCATCATATAGCGTCACATCGTAAATGGTTGGATACACTGCAAGCTCAGCACACTTTGTTTTTAAAAAGTCAGCTTTCTGATTTCCTCTTACATAAATGCACTCAACTGAATGTAGTAGATATTTCTCCAAAATGGCATTCATTTCACTATAGTCAATATCTCCAGACTGATATGATATTCCATGAACAAATTTTTCCAAGTATTGTGTAGTTTTTTTATCTTTTCCGCTCACATCAGCATAAGGTGTTGGAGGCTTGAACAAAAAGTTGGATCTTTGACGACCAATCTGAATTGTCAATTCTTTTGGATGGAAGACGCCATCGAGCGTGAAACCTTGAATGTCAACGAATGCGATTCTCATGATGACCAGCGTTGAAATGGCGAGCACGAACGGTAGTCGACCACTTATATTATGCTTTTCACAACCTCCGTCAGAGGGAAGTACTCTAGCAGACAATCATGCACGATGATGCAATAGGCCTTAGTATCAGCAGGAAATCCTTTGGCAGACTCAATCTCCAGCTTTATATCCACTGTCGATGATTTCATGCTATCTTCCTGCTTCGAGCAATCTATCACGAATAATGCATGATCTTTGAATGCTGAGTAGTCTAAAATTGGATGAACTTGTGTGGAATGTGTATAGCTCGAGTAGAAACTGGTATAGTTGTAGTAGGCAGTGACATAATCGTTTCTATCAAAATCCAACTGCATTCTTTCGTTTGGCCAATATTCTCCATTCAATGATAGTCTGATGCTAGATATGTTGATGTTATCAAAGGTAGTGACATCACTGTCGAGTTTATTGCGTATATTCTTCTGGAAACAAACGATAACGTAACGTGGACGTTCCACTGCGGCGCTGGTTTTAACTGCCCAAATTTCATTCTTTGCACTTTTTGTGAGCGCAGGTAATTCGCTGAGACTCCATTTTCTGAATGGAATCATTATTGGTGTATCATTCTTGATGGGTTGCATCAATTGTAGTTTGATTTCATCGTTGGGAAATATATGCTTGACCTTCAGTACCATACTATCTATCAAAACTTTGACTTTAGTAGTAGTCGTTACGCCAGTATTGTTAAGTTCCTTGACAATTACGCTATCTTTATCGTCACGTGCTCGAACTAGACGAATTGTTTGTCTTCCGTAGACAATCGAACTGTAGTCATTGAATACGTTGAAAATGTGCTTGAGGGGTATCAACAAACTGAACGACTTATCCACAGCATTCAGGAACGGTTTTTCGGGGTACGTCCATCCAGCCGTCGCCAAATGTTTGGAGTCCTCAGGTTTACAGCAAAGGAATCCTCGTACAGTACTAACAATTCCAGGATCTCTGATCACTTCTATCTCTCTGGCACTTTGCACATAAGTGCACGAATCGAAAAGAAACGCTCCACAATTGGGAGCCAATGACACGTTACCATCTCCTTCAATATCTAATTTTCCTTTAATTTCCAACAAAGATTCATGCATCGCGAAAAATGCATCTGCTTGATTCACATTAATCTCCACCATATCATTATTATCGAATGATTTCACGTACGGGATGTAGGATCGATACTCTTCCTTCCGGATAGTTTCATCATATTGAGGTCGACGGTAAATATCGAAAATTGGGTTCATCCTCATTTGATTGAACGATGCTGCAGATGTTGTCGGTGATTGCTCAGAATGAACGTACTTGCGTTTTAACATCTCTTACTTTCAATCCAACAGATTGGAGAAAAATAATATTTTCTGGAGAGAGCTGGTCACGTCCCTTGGAAGACCTCGATGATACTGACAGGTTTGAAGTGGATGGTCCCCTTTTATGCTGAATTACCAAACCCATTTAACGTTCTTTCAAGTCCAAATGCAAAGTACTTTTCTCTCCTCGGAAATTCACAGGTCTGAGATCTTGATCCAACACTCTAACACTGATGTTGGTGATCTCTGCTAAGTTACTTCTCACAGGCAAATAGATGGGGGTATTGGGACGTTCGTTGATTGCGAATCCAGGATCGACTGTAATGGGAAAGCTCAATATAGTATGGGCCGGTCTGTCCCCGTAGAAGGCTCCTTCGGTAATGTTGCAATCGAAATGTAAGCTAGATACTTTAAGAATATTTACTGGTCGATCTGAAGAGTGCACTATACCAGGCTCCAAGATCCTTTTAGAAAACCCTAATAATTCTCCAAAACTATTATCGTTTTCGAAACTGATGGCGTGCAATCGACTATAGATTTCACACTCTAAGGTGTTGTTGTTTGGTTTCAATGAGAAATCTGTATTATTCAAATGCATCTGAATATGACTCTCAATGTTTTCAATCTCATAACAACCTGTTGGCAGCTTGATTTCCTTCAATACTGAACGATTATTATTTTCGTAGTAGTAAAATTTTTCACCGTCGATGTTTGGTATGGAATGGTAAGTGTGAAATCCTAGTACAGCTATGTAATAACTCTTCCTGGGATGTAGTATGATCGGTGTGGAAGGGGTGAAAGAGAACTCGTTGGTAGTACTAGTCAGCGTGAGCAGCTGAGACATGACTGATGACATTACGAGTGGTACAGAAATATTTATAATAAAACCATCATCGACATCATATTATTTATTAATAGATTACGGCCCCTCTACATTTCAAAAAATAATTACAACCGTGACAATCGTACTGTGAACTGACAGGTCCATCCACATGTGTTTGGGCATCTGGCCTATTATAATGAATGAAACATGGTAAACGAATTCTCAAATCGAAATAACACTGATAATCGTTTGGTAATTTATGCCAAACATTCAACAATTCCCATGGTCTAGCATGTTGTATTAAATATTTGATTGGAAATTCCTTCAATTCATCTTCGGAAAAGTCTTGCAACCTCTTCTCACCATGTAGGAATGCTAAAACGGCTTCCATTATTATACAAAAACTTCAAGCAGAGATGTCCACAGTTGATTTGATTATAGTTTTGAAACTGATCGTTGTTGTAGTATAGTTTGATTTTACCCAGATATCGGACAAGTTCTTTCGGTGGCTTCAGACATCCAAATGAATCAAAATACTCAACGACATCATTTATCTTTCTATAAGCTACCCAATGAGTGCCTTGATTCTTCGACACATCTAAATTTAGAATTGCAGTTTCACGTTTACGAGGACCACTGCTTGGCAAATTGTCTCGCATGAAAACGCCTCGAAAATGTGGTATCTTCAAGAACTTTACATACTCTAACAACTCGGTATCATACAACGGTCTATTGGGTAGCTTCATTGGGAGTTTTTTTGTTTTTTTAAATATAAACCAAAACCTCCTTTGGCGTTTTTACGCATGTACAGTCCTTTACCAATAGCTTCCATGGCTTTATTGTGTCGATGATCTTCTTCCAATTTCTTTTTTGCATTCCTCGCATCGATAATTGTCTTCGCTATCGCACCACTTCCCCCAGCAATGCTACCGAGAGCACCAAGGGCTGCAAAAATTGGCAACAGTGGTAGAATACCTCCAGATTTTGCATTGAAAGGTATGATGCGGGGTATTCTGATTTTATTTTTTCCACCAGCTTGCTTGATGGCGAGTCTAGCAGCTTTCAGAGCAATCGAAGCAGTCTTCTTTAGATTGGTCGGGGGATTCTTCTTCAGAGATTTTCCAATTTTACCCACGATATGTCTTTGGAATGAGCATCCCATACCAAGCTTACGTTTCGCTTTCATTCCGGAAGTAACTAATAAGGCTGCAGCTCTCTCACCAAACTTGGCGTCTGTTGATTTCACTCGTTGCCAAGCAGCGTTTTCCAATACTGAATCGGCTCTGTGACGATCTTCCAGAGACTTGTGCTGCGAGTATGCAATGTCGTGTTGTTTGCAAGCAGCGTCTAGAGGATTAATGCCAGTATCTCCACGAGCCAATCGTTTTTGTAGTTTAGTTCCAGCTGCAAAATAAATGAAATATTAGTAATCGTTTGCATCGTCCAGTAATACGACTTACGTCCACAATACTGATAGCCTCCGGGTAGATGAAGCTCAAAAGGTAACTTGTTTATCAGGGAATTCAAAACACCTTCTCCCTCGTACGAAGACATCGAAAATGATAAAAGTGGAACTGTAACACCTATATTTATAGAATAACATAAACGTCAATCATGTCACAAGATGAAGGTTATTCAACAAGAACAGTCGTTACCTATTGAAAATTTAGATTTTCATACATCATCAACGACCCTTTCTAAACATGGTAAATTATTGCCCAATTCATTTCGAGCAATAGTATGTGGACCAAGTGGTTGTGGTAAGACGAACGTCATGTTGTCAGTAATTTTCAATCCAAATGGTGCAAAATTTGAAAATGTTTACGTGTACTCCAAGTCATTGTATCAACCGAAATATCAACTACTCCAAGAGGTATTGAATGGAGTTAAAGAGGTTGGCTACTTCCCCTTCAAGGATAATGATGATATTATAAGTCCATCAGATGCAAAACCCAACTCTATATTCCTATTCGATGATGTAGCGTGTGATTCCCAACAGAAAATCCGGGAATATTTTTCAATGTGTAGACACAAGGATATTGATGCTGCCTACCTTTGTCAGACCTACTCGAAAATACCTAAACAGCTCATACGAGACAACTGTAACCTGATTGTACTATTCAAACAAGATGAAATCAATTTGAAGCACGTATTTGATGAACACGTATCACCAGACATGAGTTTCGAAGACATTAAACGCTTGTGTTCAAAATGTTGGAATGTTGCATATGGTACTTTTGTGATTGTCAAAGATTTCGATATAAATGATGGTAGATATCGTCAAGGGTTTGATAAATATATAAAAATATAAGTACCATATACCATAAGATCATTCCCCATCATGATGTCGTTAAGTCGTGTTGACACACACAAATACAAAAAGCGCAGCAAACTGATTAAACGTGCTGCCTCCCCCTCTGATCCTGATTTAAACAAAGACGATCAAATAGCTGCACGCAAACGCAAAATTGCAGAGCTCACCCGTTCCATTAGGAAAAAGTACTTGGCATTGAAACTAGGTAGATCGGAAAAAGATGAATCGCTCATCAGAATGTTCAAACCCATTTCGGAGCCACTACATGAGATTGTTAAATCCTCAAAGATCAATAATGCATTGAGAAGAATAAAAAAAGAAGAATCACCTGAACTAAAGAAAGAAGAGGTAGAAGAAAAGGAAAGAGTAGGACAAGAACAAACACAATTTCTCCCAATGGAAGAAGTAGGCAGAATATGTGCGAGCACAAGTGGACAAGATAATGATGATGAAGTTTTTCACGAAAATATACCTGAACAAAATATTTCAGATAATGTTATGGATGAATATCTAGATCAATATCCGGTCATGTCACATCCATATATCAAAGATCATTGGTCATATAGTGAAAAAATAGATACAATGTATGGACCAACTTATGATCCCCAAACATCAAAATGGTATCTAGGAACACAATTAATTGACTTTGATAAAAGGACTGGATTTATCAAGATTGAAGGTAAACAGATACGAGGAACCCCAGGACTGTATAAGCTCATCTTCTATGATGATCCTACGGATTTTAACGAAGAAGATGTGCAAGCTTACAGGGCGCTATTGAAATTGAGTGATCGCTATATTAATAAAGATGGAAGACTCAAAGGTTCTACGAGATGGAAATACACAGAAATCATAAAACCGCTCATAATGGAGTTGCGAAAAGGTAGAAGACGTTCAACGACTGGTAATGGTTTGACATTAACGTACAATGAAAAACCGGTGGAGTATATTTATTGGGATGATCCAAATGAACTCGTTGATCGTTTGAAGCTGTTGATAGCTTCCAAAGCAGCTGGAAACACCTCACTCGATAATGAAATAGTTGCCATAATCAATGAACTTCGGGAAGCTGGCTATATATACTAATAACACTGACAATGATGAGTCATTTGAACGATGAGTCTGAACAAGTTCGGACACAGATATGCTCCACATGAAGCTAGCAATAACAGTATTGAATTGACTCATTTGAGAAAACAATTTGTATCACATGATATTTTGATAAAGAATTTAACTGATGCATTGAATTTGATTGACAACAAAATAAATAAATTTGAAGAATTCATTTCGAGGAACCCTCCAACGGCCAGTGAACATATGTCAACGAAAAAGTATGTAGATGATGTGATTTCACAAATTAAATTTGATTTCAAGTTGGCCATTGATAAATATACTAAAAAAGTGCGAGGGGTACTCGATGAAAAAGTGAGTAAAGTTGAAATTGATAAGCTTAATACGAAACTTAATGAAAAAATCAGTAGTCACGCAAACAGTTCTACAAACCGCATTGATGCACTACAAAATCAAATGATCAATACCTTGAAAAATATCGAAGGATCAATAAATAGACTTAATAGTAAAAATACCCTTTGATAGTATGGCTTCAACAGACAAGATTCAACTCGTTGATGAGCTTCATGCATCAGCCCGCAAGACTTACCCTAGACGACGAACTATCATCAAGGGCTTAGATGATTTATGGCAAATTGACTTGGCCGAAATGAGACCTTATGCACATCAAAATAAAGGTTTCAAAATGATTTTGGTAGTTATCGACTGTTTTTCTAAATACCTATGGACACGCCCACTTAAAACTAAGACGGGTGAAGAGATCACTAAATCTTTTGCGGATATACTGCACCAAGCTAATCGTATACCAAAAAATCTGCAATCAGATCAAGGAACAGAATTTTTCAATATTAAATTTCAGAACTTGATGAAAAAATATAATATAAACCACTATAATACATTCACTGTGAAAAAGGCTGCCATTGCTGAACGGGTGATAAGAACACTCAAAAATAAACTCTACAAGTATTTTAGTCTGAATGGAAAATACAGATGGATTGATGTATTGTCAAAAATTACCAAACAATATAATGACACCAAGCACAGTAGGACTAGATTGAAACCTACTGAAGTGAACAAGTCTAACGAGAAAGAGATTTTACGTCAGAGATATAGTCATTTAAAAATTGCTGGTCCACGTAAGCTCAAAGTTGATGATATCGTGCGGATATCCAAGTCCAAACATATTTTCGAAAAAGGGTACACGCCAAATTGGACGACAGAGTTATTTAAAATCATTAAAGTTAAAATAACCAATCCTGTAACATACTTACTCGAAGACATGCATGGTCAGCCAATCAGCGGTGCTTTCTATGAGGAGGAATTGCAGAAAACCAAGAATCCCGACATTTACCTAATAGAAAAAGTATTGAGGAGAAAGGGAAAGAAAATGTACGTCAAGTGGTTAGGACTCGACAAAAAACATAACAGTTGGATAGAAGACGTCGATTTAGTATAGAATGGAAAACACGAACAAAGTTCTGCAGTCAGGGGGGCCTTTTCATCTCCATCATCAAAAATCACAGTTCGGATAAGTCTGGGAAAAAAGGAGAGGGATATAAATATATGCATGAAGTTAATTTCAGTCTCATTCAAGTTTGTATCTAGCTATGTCGAGTCAAGATAGTGCTAGTATGCTAGATGTAAGTGACGTCGAGATAACACCATCACCACCAGCATCATTCAGCATCTGATGGAGACGAGCTGTTGGAAATGTTTGAGCAAAAATTACAATTGGTCTTTCAATAACTGATGTCATTGCTGATATGGAATATCAAGTGACATTGACACAAGTCAAAGTTTGAAGGAACAATTAAAATCTCTACTATCAAAGCTAATTTCATTTTACGAATAATTTGTATTTTTTTTTTTAATAAAATTGTTGATTTATGCATGTGTTTTTTTAATATCGATCTCTCTTTACACTCAAATAAAACTCAAAAATAAAACAATTTTTTTTTTATTAAATTACACATATGATTACATAATTTTAGTTTACACAGTAGATTACATAAAAATAGGTTACATATAATTTTTTTTTTTTAATTATAAAAGTGGAACAGAATGAAATTATAAAAATAATGATATCAAGAATGAGGAATATGTAAAGTTATTATTTTTTATATCTCTACGCAAACGGTTCTAAATCTAATTATTCTATACTGTAATGACCCCATGGTAGTGTGTTAAATGATCCCGAAATTAAATATCTTTTATCATCCTCAGGGCTTAAAGCAATTTTCGATTGTTCTATGCTAAATACGTCATGTTTATAGGATCGAATTGTGCACTGTGTAATATTTTTATGTTTAAATGTTTTAAGACAATCTACGTAATCTTCAAACGTCAATTTATTTTTGACAACATTATATTTTACCCCCTTAGACTTTTTAGTGACGTTTTTATCTCCCTGAATTTTAAACGCGTACATTTTTGATCGTAACCCAACAAAATGCGTAATGATTTTGCCGTTGGCTTCATCTTTCATAAGACCCGGTATTTTTTTGTTAAGTAACGGGATATTGTATATATTATTTCCACTATAATCGGAGGTATCAAATTTTTCGATATACCTACCGATTATGTCTTTGTAAACGTTGATATTCATTATTTTGTAGAAGAAACTATCGGTGTCGGTGTAGTTTATGATACAATTGTTCACCCCTAGGGTGGGGAGCATAAAATTATAGTGGAAATCATACATACACGTTTTTGAAATATCGAGAATGGACATTCCAATATATAGGGGTTTATCGAAAAGTAATTCAGACTTTTTTAGTTCGATAGCCATTAGATTTTCATCAAAAATTGATCTATTGTGAAATCTCGCGCTAGAAATTAAATTTTTTGCCCCGTAACGACCCTCGTATGAACTTACTAACTTTACTACCCTATGTAAGCGTTTATTTTCCATTGTTTTGCCAAACACTGCGTTGTTCGCGAGTTTAAACTGATTCTTTGCAAATGAACTGGTAGCTGTAGTCCTTAAACGAGTGTTCAGCTCGATATAGGGCTTCAACCATGCAGATTGTTTAAATTTTAAAACGCGATGTATCTTTTTAAGTATTAAACCATGCGCCAAAGCCTGTTTTAAATTTCGGTAATGTATAACATATTTTTCTTTATTATGTAGTGTAGTCATTAATTTCGGTAATTTTGATCCGGGTGGTACGCGGTGTTCAGCACAAAAGGGAAAGTCCTTATGCAAATCGTGCAACTCTTTAGGATATTCTAAATCAACCTGCAGGATGTATCCTTCTTCTGCATCGTCAGGTATCTGAGAGATGTCAATATTTGTTTCCACCCATTGAAAGTCATCGTATGGCAGAGGTTGAGACATAGCCCACCCATACAGATTATTAACATCAAGGTAAAATAGATAACTTGTCGGCTTGGTGGAATCGTATGTTTCCATATACTCATTGTTTGCCTCCGTATATCGATTACTGCAAACCGATATTCCTCCTCTAATACCAGCTTCAATGAACAATATCATATCCACATCCTTTATAAGTTTGAGTTTACATTTAGTATACTTTAACATGCAGTCCCACGTATACCCAGGCATAGTATAATACCATGCCGGATCTAAACCATAAACTTTCAAAGCAGTCTCTCTAAAATTTTCCATAACGTCTGCCAAAAGAAGGATATCTGTGCGAAGGTATAAGTCGCTATATTCCCCCAAGTTTTTAATCCCGAACGATTGCCAAACGTTTTGCGCATGACCATACTTCTCTTCACTAATATGCTCGTCATTTAGTTTATTGTAAAATTGTTTTTTAGATGGTAGTTGAATGTCATTTAATTTATCCAAGTTGTTTATATAATCATAGGGGAAAACACCTTTTTTTGTTATTAATTTAAAATTTTCTTCATTTAAATAGCTGAATTCTTTTTTTAAATTTTGCAAGTTTTCGACTTTTAGAGTGCTCACCAATTCGTCAAGACTGGCCCCCATAAATCTACAAGAATCTATAAATCTAAATTTGATGTTAGTCTCCGAGTTGTATTGAGTGAATGATATATATTTTTCCATATTAACGGGAAGTACACTCACTTGTCCACGCTTGGCAATGTCTTTTATAATAAAATGACTATCGTAGCCCGAAAGATTGTGAAATGCAATTGGCACAATAAATAATTTTTGAAATTGTAAATTGCATATTTGATGCGCCCAACCTCGAAAAGCTGCCGTAAAGTGATCATGATCACGAACAATAATATCTTTAATACCAAAAGGCTTTTCACATATGTGACATACCTTGGCATTAATGACATCAGGCTTTTCCACCATTGGGATTATATTTTTGATTTTTGATTGAATAAAACTGGCTAAATTTGACAATTGGTCGGCGAACCATTGCATGCAATCATCCCCCTGATAGCTATTGAAATAGGAAAGACTATCATCGTAAGAACATTTAAAATAGTAACCTGCATTAAAAGCCCGATGCTTTTGATATTTGACAGTTTTTTCGGAAACCTTATCATTACAATCTACCAACTGCGATTCAAAGTCTGCATAAATTAAAAAAGGACACTTTTGTTTATAAACGAAATTTCTAAACTCTACATAATCATATTTAGGAAATGAAATTTTACAGTCATTAACATTTTGACAAACCTTTTCATGTTCGTTTAATTTATCACAGCTTGAAAAATAATTTAAACATCTATCGCACAAGAATTTTTTATGATCATATTTGTTGAGTTGACTTGAAATTAATCTAGACAAATGTTTTATCCAAACATAATGATATTTGATTTCAACATTTTCATTGTCGATGGGTGGCGCTTCATAATCATTTAATTTCCGAAAATACTGATCTTGTATTAGTAACAAATTGACGTGACGTTTCATTTTATTTTTGGTTAAAAACGCAGGTATAACCATGTAAAATGATCTCTTCTCTGTTTCGATCAATTCTAAAGCATAGATGTTAACTGAAATTTCGTTTAGTTTCTCGAACTTTGAAATTTGATTTAATTTAATTGGAATTTCCAACCCCTTTATATTTAGAACGGTGTCATAATGCGGATACTTACTTAATCGTTGTGGGTCTTTTGTGACTGGATATAAAGCGCTTAAGATGCTCCAAAAGAAACATGCTTGGTCTGCATTTTGAACGTTTACGCAAGCATGTTTCTTTAAAATTTGATCTGGTAATTTAATGAAAGATGAACCGTTGCCGACCTCATATTTATTTATAGCTACTTCTAATAAAACGATTTTACTAAGTGCCCAACCACTATTTTTTTCAGAAAATTCTGATAATTTATTTAAGATAACATCGACTACATTATCATTAAACCACTGTGCTAAATCCGATCCTGCATCTACAACAGCATTTGGAGTAATGAAAAACTTTCGATCTAATAATTCGTCACTTGACTGCTGCTTTATAAAATCCCCCCAAAAGGTTGTATTTATTTTTAGCATAGGCATTGTTTTTAAAATATTATTAACTCTACATTTAAATAAATGAAACGCGTCTTTTAAAAAATCTTTAATTTCTTTATGTTGTAAATTTATTATAACTCCCGTTCTAATTCTACTGTCGAAAATAGCAATCACATCTTCCCACTTAACTCTACTACCTCGTTTTAACCCTAAACCTACCTTGTTGGACATCGCTTTAATTAAACATCTCATCCGTTTTAATTCAGCGATTTTCGTATGAATTTTACGTTTTTCTCCAACAGAAAATTTAATTTTTTTAAAAGCTAACGCACATTTTCTAATATGTTTGGCAATTAATTTTAAAGAGACATTAGCAAGATCATCGGAATAATTTTGATGTAACTTTTTAATAGTTTCGGTAACTTTGGACGACATTATAAACCACTTTTATAATTAAAAAAGAAAAAAAAATTTGCTTACTAATTTTCTATGGATTATTCGGATTAAATTTGTTTAATTTCAAATGCCGCAGCCAAATGGAGACGACTACAATCGTAAGATCCTCGGTATGATAAGCTGTATTTCCCTTTCTCGAAATGGCTAATATACGGCTCATAAGTAGCAGTCACTCTGTTGGGTAGGAAGGTGACTTTATCACCCAAGTCAAGAAGAACGCTTGTACCAAATGTTGTTTTGGTTATTTTCGCAGCATAAATTGCTTGAGAAACTCCTATTGGTAGCTCCTGCAGCTTTACTATAGGTTTCTGTGCTGTAATGGAGGAAACTTCGTTTAAATTTTCCAAATTCATCTAATAAAATTTTTACAAATAAGAATATTTTGTGAGACAAAACACAACAATAATTGAAACTTACTTTTTTCTTCTTGTAGCACTTGAACGCACAAATCTATCACCGTTTAATGTAAATAGTCAAATGGTACTGAACCGTATGGCTTTCTCCTTTTTATATCTTTAATTTTGATAAATAATGCTTATTTTATAATAAAGGAAATTACGAGTGTGACATTTTTTTAGATAAGCAATTTCTGGAAGCTTCTAGAACTGCTGAGTCGCAAAAATGGTTTAAAAAGAAGTCAGCGGAAATGACGCATGTAACTCACGTTAAATCAACATATTTTCATTCATTTTTATTATCTGGTAGTTCAAGGTTATTTTTAACATAATGATGTCACAAATATATATTTTTATATCCAATCTTGCACGATAAAATTAATATGCGAGTTATCTGAATGGTATAGCTAACTGTTTAGTAGATCAAAGGGTTCGGGTTCAAACCCCCGAGAAACCAAGTTTTTTTCAACGCTTACGTCACACCACTTTTCAACGTGCTTACGTAACCCTCTTAATCGAGTCGATGGGGACAATACCGTAAGTAAACAATGATTTTATATGTCAACAATGGCAACATGCCGTATGTAAACAATGGCAACAATGTCACATGTCAACAATGTCATATGTCAACAATGTCACATGTCAACAATGTCATATGTCAACAATGTCATATGTCAACAATGTCATCTCCCCACTCCTTCACCAACAATGTCACATGTCAACAATGTCATATGTCAACAATGTCATATGTCAACAATGTCATCTCCCCACTCCTTCTCCTGCCACTTCCCCCACTTCACCCCCCCACTCCTCCCCACTTCACCACTGCCCCCACTCCACCACTCCTACCCCCACCACTCCCCCCCCTCCTACCCCCACTCCTCCCCCCACTCCTTTGCGCTTGAACCGGTGTTGTTTAACTACTGGCATTGGAAAAAATTGTGAGACTTTCCAATGTAACCACAAATTTTTAATAAGTTGTGCCAAATTCTTGCTTATGCTGACGACATTGACATAATAAGTAGATCTAAAACAGGAGTTAAAGAAGCCTTCACAGCACTAAAAAATGCAGCAAAACGAATAGGACTATTGCTCAGCATGGAGAAGACGAAACATATGCTTGCAACAACAAAGCAAGACTGACGTGGACAAAACCCCCTGAGAATTGGCGAGATGTAATAGAATCTGTCGACAAATTTGTATATCTTGGATCCCTGGTAACCAGAGACAATAATACCTCTGAAGAGATACGTAGGAGAACTCTTAGTGCTAACAGATGCTATTTCGCACTAATGCCTCAGCTAAAATCCCAAGATATATTGAGAACAACAAAGTGTAAGCTTAATAAGATGCTAATAAAACCAGTGCTAATGTATGGCTTACTAAAAAGGATGAAACTGCATTGAGATACTTCAAAGGAAAGGTCCTGCGAAGAATCTTTCAAAGCATCAACAAGAATGGAGTGTGGAGATCTAGGTATAATTTCAAGCTGTACAGAATTTATTAGGGGCCAGATATCGAAAGGTCCATAAAAATAGGGAGACTTAGATGGCTGGGATATGTAATGCAAATTAATGCCAATGACCCCTCAAGAAAGACCCTCCTAGACAAACCAATAGGAAAATGTAAACGAGGGCCACCAAGGACTCGATACATGGAGAATATTGAGGATGACTTGAGAGTGATTAGAGTTAGAGGGTGGCGAAGAAAGGCGTCTGACAGGAACAAATGGTCACAAATTCTACAGCTGGCTAAGCCCCACCCAGGGCTATAATGCCATAATGATAATAATGGATTCTGTAATATTACTAGAATATAATTAGGAATAAAAGCTTCGAGTATAAAACTTGTTTTCCTCTTGTCGGATGAATTATTATTGTTAGGAACTAACCTTTTTTAAATAATTATCCAAATTTCCATTGAAGCATTCTCAGCTCTCTTAGCTCTAGTGAATCTTCCCAATACATTTAGTTTCTTTATGTTATCCTCTTGATTTAAATTTCCAAGTTTTCAAGTTCATTTTCGAAAGTCAATAATTTACAAAGACCGTAGGAAAACTCTAAAAATATAAAATGCAATACTAAAAACGAATGAATCATGTATTTTTTAATATGATTATTGATCAATAAGCATTATTGAATTGCTTAAAATACAAAAAAAATGCATCGTTTTTATTCTTTAAATATAAATAAATGTTTATTAAGAAAATTAAATATATTTATATTGTTGTTAATTCAACATTTATTAAAAAAACATGCAATTACTATTGGGCTTTTCTCGTCATGTCAACTTATTACCATAGAACTACAGTATAGACCAACTCAATTTTATGCTGGTGTATTCTTTAACATAACACTAAACGGTTTCACCGACTAGAAGGGCAACCAATTCTTTTGTAGGCGACAACACACAATTTGTTGCGCTATAGTCGGATGGGTTGTGAACTACGGCCGGTATTACAGATTTCCTTAATGTATTTTCATTAAAGTACTTACAGGTTCCTGTCTTATAAAAAATTACAGGTTTCTATATTTCAATTGGATTTCAACAGGCCGGTAAAAGCCACCGTTTCTAAACAGTTTAAGAGCTATTGTTTCGGTGAAATAGAGAAATTATATTTTCTAATATACACGGTACAGGTTTTAAAAAATTGTTTTTAATTATACTATTACAAAAATATATACTATTTTAAATGTTATATCAGAGATAAACTGAGACGGCTTAATGTTTATTTTTTGATCGGCAAAACTTATTTGGGCGACTATTTTGGTAAAGCATTGTGCAGATGGCGCCCCAATAAAATATTATTAATCCCTAACCAAATAGCCTCAACAGTTGAGGAATATATATACGTAAATCCACTGAGATACCGAACAAATTGGGATATTAAGTTAACCGTCTAGGGTTGTCTCTGGTTATATACATACCGATTTAAATTAAAAAATTTGACGATTCTGTTTGGAGTTTAAGCTAAAGGGCTGGGTGTCGCTTCTGTATAGCTATCTGTTCTGTGGTTTAAGCTACGTGTTGTGCCCTCAACAAATCGGCATTCAATTATATCAGCATCACTACGCAGCCGAAGTTCAAAGCTGGACCTCGGTTTGAAAAATTTGATTCCCATTTTTTAACGCAAAACGCAACAACAGAGACAACTCTTGATATTCGTTGTCAAAAATTAGGTGAGCAACTATAAAATGTCAGAAGAGTGGTGGTGAGTCTTCTTTTTTGAGACTGGCCTTCATCCTCTATTATTTAGTCGGGACATGCTAGAATTAATAGAAAAGAGAAATTCACAAGTGACATTAAAACTCTTTTAACATTTTAATGGTTTTTTTAAGTTCATATAAAATACATTTGTAGGTAACTTTTCTTTTAAATTTCTTTTAAATCATGTGTGATTTAACCAAAGTTTTGACATTTCAAGGTCTCGTAGCCACTTCCTTAAAGTGGTATACAGCAAGTGTTTATGAATGTAGTGATGTGTTTATGTTACTTTTATAGATAAAAATGAATTTTTACACCTTTAGTGGCAGCTTATTTATAATATTAGTCCTTATCTTTAACTCAATTTTACAGATAACAGGTAATTATTGAAATTATTTATTGCCATAAGATAAAATTAAATAGATAAGTGGGTGCGGTTGATGACTCCTTTTATTATTTACCTTTTGATTATAAAGTTTGGATAGTACTTATTAGTGACTCACTTATACAATGTAGACTTTAAGCTTATGACATATAAGACGTCTTTAAATTTATAAAAATATATTTAACCAAACAATTGATTTATTAACTTAGCATAATTCAATTTTTTGTATTATACTAATGTAAACTTGGTTGATTGTACACTTTTATTTATAAAATATTTAATATTAATTACACATAAATATGCTTCGTCAATTTTGTACTTTTAAGTATCTAATTAATATTAGATGCTTTTAAAATGATTATTTTATAGATCTTAAAATGCTCAAAAATTTATAAAAAATATTTCATTCATTTCATCTTTTGGCGGATGAGTATGGTTTTCAGTTTTTTATTGTAGTTTTAATCATTTGAAGAAAATTATAAATTTTATACTTAAATCAAAATACTCCCAATAAAAAAAAATGTTAATTAACCACTAAATCCTAATTAATTTAATTTGTTTTTAATATTAAGTTAAATGACTATATGTTCTCTAAATCTTATTGCAATTAAATAGACTAGATATTTACTCAATTTCTTAAATAGGTCAAAATTTTTGGAAAATAAATTCATTGGATAAAGACATAGAAAAACCAAAGCATGATAAAATTGTGTGGTGTACAATTACTGCTGAAGAACAACAAAAATGTGGACATTTTGCTTTAGCAAATGAAAGAGATCAAATTAAAGTAGGTTACAAAACTATCCAAATTGAATGTATGCAAGCTTCTAATAAAAAAGAATGTATGCAATGGTTAGATGAGGAAAAAGCAACAATGACGACTTTGGATGCTGGTGCTGTTTTTGCAGGAGGAAGGTTAGTACTTACTTAATGTTTTACTTTTAATTATTTTTGAATCATTAGAAGTAATAATTTTTATCCTTTGAAATTGCAAAATATCTAGTTACTTTCGTTTAATTATTGATGCACAACGTTAATGATTAAATAAATGTTTATTTAAATTTTGTTAATTGTAGATATCACAGTTTAGTACCCATTGCCCAAGAAATTTTAGAAGGTGGTTTTAACTACTATTATGCTGTTGCTGTTGTTAAAACTGGAACATTAAGCTATGTTAATTCTCTACAACGATTACGTGGAACTAAAGCATGCTTTGCAGGTGTAGAAACATTTGCAGGGTGGATTTTACCTATAAACACAGTAAGAAAACAAACAAGTACTATATTTTAAATATTTTTTAATCAGTTGAGGTCATTTTCTTAATTTTTTACATAGTTTTTTAGCATACACTTTAAAAAATACATCTCCAAATTAATCTTAAAATCATTGGGTAAAGGAGACATTTTGTAAAGAGTAAATCTTTTTAGCTAATGAATGATGGTGGTATGGATATTGTGGATTGTAATAATCATATAAAATCTGCTATCAGCTACTTTGGTCCTTCTTGTGCTGTAAATTGCCTTTCAGACCAATATAATCCGATTGGAGATAATTCTGATAAACTTTGTCAATTGTGTGTTGGTAAAATACCTGGTGGAAGATGTACTGATAGTGATCCTTATGCAGGGTATGAAGGGGCATTTAGATGTTTGCTAGAAGCAGGAGAAATTGCCTTTGTAAAACACAATACTATACCAGAGTTGCTAAATGGGCCTGAGTTTGGTAAGAAAATTTACAATATGTTAATTAAAAACTTGATAAAAATATCAGTTTTGCTTACAGTTTTTTTATATTTTTTTAGGTTCTCTTACTGTAAATAATTTTGAATTGCTTTGTAAAGATGGTAGTAGACGACCATTGTCAGAACACTTGTCTTGTAACTGGGGTAAAGTTCCATCTGATGCGATAGTAGTTTCATCAGCTGTGTCTTTTGAAGAAAGATTAAAACTTCAAAGATTTTTGCAAAAATTTGCCGAGAGGTATCCAAAAACTAATCGAAATTTGACACAGGGGGAAATTTTTCAATCAATGCCAGGCTCTTATGATCAAAATCCAAACAGAAACCCATACGATCAAAATAATTCCAATAGATTTAAAAGACAGAATTATGGAGATTATAATCCCTATACTAAGAATGATGACAATGAGTATAATCGTGAAAATTCAAATGTGAATGATCCTTATAATCCTTACACAAGAAATGATGATAATAGAGGAAATAATCCAAACGAGCCATACAATCCTTATAACCAGAATCAAAATCCCAACGATCCATTTATACGCGATCCATACAATATAAATCGTGATAAATATGGGATAAATATAGATCCCTATGGAAATCCCAATGAAAATAAAAATTATAATCCATTTACATCAAATACTGCACCACCTAGTGATGACTATCCTAATTACAATGGGACAAATAACATTACTTACTACGAAGTTTTTGACTTGTTTGAATCAAGTCCCAGGTATGGAATTCATCTTAACTTAATGTTTCAGGTAAGTTTGTTATTTAATACTTTCAAAAACCAAGTTCACTTGGTATATCTGCAGTAACCAGGGCCGTTTCTACCCTGGGATGCAAGTGATGCAAGAAACCAGGGTGGCGAAATTCCACATCAATACTTTAATTTATTATGATAAGAAAAACATAAATAGTCTTGTCAACAGTATCCATATCAAGGTCCCTATGAAGATCACTGTTTTAAAATTGTTTGATAACTTGAATGTTACTTTTACTGGCACAGCCCCAAAGCTAGATACCATATTATGTTTATTTGAGTTTTAATATATGTTTATAGAGGAGCAGTTTGTTGTGTGTGCACAACTTGGTAGTTTCTTCCTAGCAGCCAATACTTCTTTTTATATTTTATACCCAGCTTTTCATATTTCTTCTTAACATGGACTCTCCCAGTGAAGTCTAGCATCGAATGTTATTCCAAGATACTTTACAGAGTTATCATAGGGAATTTGAGTGTTATTTATTGTTATATGATTATGTTGATCTTGTTTATTGGTAAAGTTGATATAAACAGATTTGTTTTGATTCAACTTGATACGCCTCATTTTGCTCCAGGTGTTAATCTGGTTTAAAGACGTTTGAAATTTTCTGTTAGCTTCTTCATTGTTTTTTTCAACAGTCAAAATGGCAGTATCATCAAGCAAATGTTGTAATAGAACCTTTCCCAAGGCTAGGAATATCACTGGTATACAGTAAGTAGAGTAGTGGGCCTAGTACAATACCTTAAGGTACTCCTGCCTTAGTTTCTTTTAGATCAGAAAATGCTTATTTCCGTTTTATTCTAAAATATCTGTCTATTAAAGAGGATTTTAATAGTTCTAAATATTGACGTGGTAGTAACTTATTTAACTTGTAGTTTAGGCCATTATGCCAAATTTTATAAAAGCCTGGGTCACATCTTGAAAAACAGTGGAGCAAACTTCCTTTTCCTCTAATAACTTTTTAATTATATATGTGATTCTATGAATTTGGTTGATGGAGGAGTGTTTTTCTTTAAAACCAAATTGATGGGAGCAGAACAACTTCCACGTAAAGCTCATAACAAATTGATCAACCTTATCAATGCCTCATTCAGAATGAGGTATGTATCTAAACTATGGAAAGTAGCAGAGGTTATAATGGTACCTTAGCCAGGTAAACCTCCCCATGAAGTTACATCGTATCAACCCATCTCTTTGTTGCCCGTTATTTCGAAGCATTATGAAAAATTGTTTCTTAAAAGAGGAGGAGGAGATTATCTTTATATTGGTTACTCAAATGGCTAATGACCGAGGTCTTTCTGTCACTTTCTTAAAAGATTAAAACCTATAATAGAAGGTCGGCGACACCTTTGTCATTGTGTTTTTTATCTTTTCGTCACTGGATTGTAAAATTATTATTTATCTAAACTTTTGTTTTGGCAAATGGCGGCAATTTTTCACTATCACTAGAGCGCACATTACCACAGGAACGACCCTGGCAGTAACATAATTTATAGGAATTGATAAAAAACTTTTTTGCATTTCAAACATTGTTAGTTAGGGAATTTAATTAACAAATTATTATTTTCGGTGTTTATGTTGTAGGATGCTACACGAGCAATAAATCCAGTAGCGGAAAATATGCAAACTTACACCAACTTTTTAGGTGACTCTCTTGACACTATCATGGGTATTAGGACCTGCCCCGTCGGTAGAATGACTCTTTGTGTTACTTCGGAAGCTGAAAAAAGTAAATGTGTCAAAATGAGGGTAAGTATGTAATTTTTTTTTTAAAGAAACTTTATTTCATAATCATGTGGGTCTACTTAAAATTTAATTTGGTACATTATTGAGTTGAATTTGTTGATGTACATCATGTTCAGAACATAAAAATAATTTAAATACAATGTTACCTTAAAACGCAGTTACTACGACTGTTTAAAAATATTTATAACTGTAACTGTTTTTGTAAGTGAACACATTTATCTTTTGTTTCCAAATTATGTTTTTTTACAAAAAAAATATTTCTCATAAATACTGGGTAATTCCATGTAAGTTTGGTTTTGTGTCAAGCTACAAATAGAAAACGTTAAGCTATTCTCTGGTTTATAAAATATTGTTTTTAAGTTTTATTGAATTTTTTTACACATCTAGCACATTTATTTAACAATGTATTTATTTTTTGAATTTTCATTTTCTAGACTGCTTTAAAAGCTCAACTAATGAAACCAGAAATGGAGTGTTACAAGGGCCATTCTCAAATACATTGCATGCAAGCCATAAGGGCCGGTACAGCAGATGTGACAGTTCTAGACGCCAGTGATGTCTATACTGCTGGGCTGAATTACGACTTAGTGCCTTTTATAAGCGAAGTATACAATTTAGAAGAGCCCGAGTACTATGTAGTTGCTGTGGGAAAGGAATCCGACCCTAGTACTGAGCTAACGTATTTGAAGAGTAAGCATTTAAAAACAATAATACATTAACAATGAAAATTAATTAGCTGGACGCTTAATGACACTTGTTAATTTATATATGTGTATTTCACTGCACTTATTTTAAACACGTGGATTAACGGCGAAATTATATTTTTCATGAAAAAGAAATAAAATATTAATACCGCTTTTTCATTATTCAATACAAATGTAAAAAAAATGAATGCCCAAAAATGTTCACTCATTCATAAAAAACCTTTACATACATGTGCAAAAAAAAGCACCTTTATAAAAGCAAACAATAAGCTTTTCAACAAGATACCAGTCTGAACAGGAATCGGGCAAGGGGATAGTTTTAGCCCAATACTGTTTAATGTCTTAATGGATAAGATCATCATGGAAGTAAAATACGCGTGGTAAGGATATAAACTGGGCAAGAAAGAATTTAAAATAATTTGCTATGCTGACGACACGGTGATAATATCGGAAGATGAGGACAATCTGCAGAAATTGCTTTATAGATTCGAAAGAGTTGCAAATAAATTAAACATGGTGATCTCTGTCCAGAAAACGAAGTCTCAGACAATATCGAGAGAACTGAGAAGGTGTAAGTTAGCGACCTACAATAAAAGTGTAGAACAGATCATGTCTTTCAAATACAAAAGGCGTTAATATCACAAGAAATAGAAACCTTAAAGAAGAAGTCCGAACACAAACAATAGCGACAGCTAGGGTATCAGGATATCTCTGGGACATAATATGGAGAAACAAACATATGAGTATTGAAGGCAAAACACGATTTACAAGACGTGTGTAAAACCTATTATGACCTATGCCACAGAAACACGAGTAGAAACAGCCGCTACTAAACAACTGCTAAGAACAACCGAAATGAAGATACTAAGATCAATTAAGGGCAAAGCGCTTAGAGACAAAGTGAGAAGCAGCGATATCAGAGCCCAATGTGACATTCCAGACATTGTAAGATGGTCCAGAATAAGAAGACGAGCATGGAGAGACCACATTGACAGAATGGCTGATAATCGACTACCCAAAATTTTAAAAGAGGATAAACATCGGAGTCACAACTTAGGCTAGAGCTTTGAAAAAACAAGACATTGTCTCAAAATAAGAAGAAGAAGACATACATGTAACGCTAGATGCTTACTGGGCAAAAAATGCTAGTGGAAATATCAGTTATTTACTGTAAAAGATGACGTTAAACTCCATACACAGTCCAACATCGCACTTTTAACACATTGTTCATACACTTATTGAACATTCCTTCGCTAGTAGTACACCGACGTCGTTTATTATTTGGAATGGAAAATAACAGACGATCCATTCTATCATACTTTAAGTGATCTGGAACTCTTGCAAGTGATAAACTTGACTTTTATGTTGGAGGCCTTCATGCACACAGCAACGCCTTGTAGCCAGTAACAAATATAATAGCTATAGCACATTTCATTTTGCCGGAAGAAATGTTGGGATCCAGTTGATTGCAAAAGAGTGCATATTTTCTGGATTCAGTCACAAGAAGTGTTATCAATAAATATCAATAAATACTTTAAATATTCCTAAATAGCTTTTTTCCTCATATGGGCTATATTCAGTCTTGGGAAATTGCCTAGATATCATCTCTTTAAAATCATCTTCAATTTAAGTTGCTTCTTTTAAATCTGGATGCAAGGGTACAGCAACATCCATATTTTTAGGTTGACAACCTTCATGTTTAGGCTCATTATCGTTAGTCAAGTGTAATGTCATTAGTTTCAGGCTCATAATCAGTGTTGCAACCTCGATGGAGAATTATTTCGGCTTTGGTAGCTAGTTAACGACTGCAAATATTATCTTAACATCTACCAGCATCCTCGTCTCTCAGTACGTTTAAATTAGGAGGCTCAATAAATATTTCATCTACATCGAGCTTATTGTCATAAACCATCTGAATAGCTTTATATCAGAAAATTTCTCCCCATAACCTGTTAGCGTTACTATAACGTAACGCTCATGTTGTCAAAGTTATACAAGACATCAAAATATTTAAACAAGCGGTAGCACAAATGCATTAAAAGAACATTGACGTTAAAAATACTTACTTCAGTCGGGAGTTCATCTTTTTTATCGTTTTTAATTTTTAGTATTTTTGTGCGCTCATAAACTTTTAGAAAACCAATTGTCTGTTAAGACCACGCCACTACTACCTTTCAACATATGTTAGGAGTACGGGCGAAAAACCTTGACGTATTTTATATTCCAATTATAGAGTTAATGCGAGGTTGTGTAAAACATGTTTGTCGTAACGTATATGTAACACTAGCCATTAAAGGGTTAAATACAATCTTATTTTGACTGAAAAAATTTAATGCGTTTAAAAAGAAATGAAAAAATGCATTAATTTAATTTTAATCAAGTCATTACTTTATATTAAAAATACATTCTTTGTTATAGATAAAAATACGTGCCATGGTGGCATGAACACAGCTGCAGGATGGGTCTATCCTTTAGCTTTTTTAATCAGCAACGGATGGATTAGACCTTACGGTTGTAATAGTATTAGAGCCGCTGCGGAATATTTCTCAAAAAGTTGTGTACCAGGAGCTTTAAGTACTGAATATAATACCGGAGTACCTTACGATAATATGTGCGATTTGTGTCATGGATCTAGCTATAGGTAAACATATTTTTACGGCTTATGCCCGATCCACACCGCGGGTCCGCTCTCGATGTGCTCTCACAAGGGAAGAATCGGAACCTTCCCCTTACCGATTCGATTCATGTTTGGTCCATGACTTGGACTTTAGAAAATTTGAGAGCTCTTTTATATGTCATAAAATTTTAAGTATCTAAAGGTTTTACTTTGGGCTCAGCATAATTTTAAAAGTTTACAATTTTGTTTACAAAGTTTTATTAATTTTTCTTCATCAATTAAGTTAGGTTAGGTTAGTTATGTTTATAAATCTGGATGCATACATACATATAGTCACGCCTTTTTCCCGTAGGGTGACTTCTTTCCACTTGTTACGTTTCTTACACACGTCTTTCGCTTCTTCTGCTTTCATTAGCGCTTTCATACATACTCGTCGGTTGCTGTCACTCTTGACCTGGCCTTTCTTTAAAACAATTTCGATCTGATCGAGATACGGTCGCCTATATTGACTTCTACCGACTAACCTAACCATTCACACTCGCCTTATAAATTTGTTTCGTCAATCTTCTTTCATCCATCCTCTCTACGTGTCCACACCATCTAAACATTCCTTGATCTATCTTATGCACCCATTAGAGTTATCTATAACGCATACGCTATTGACTGTGCCCAGTCAGAGATGCGCGTTTATTGGTTCAAGGCAGTCATTAAGTTCGCACCGGCTGCGCAGGTATAATTGGTACAGGGCATACGCGTCTGATTTTTCGTGCTTCTGATCTTACACTTTCTTTCGCCTAGTCCCCATCCGTACTGTGCAATAAGGAACTTCGTTCTTCTAAAAGAATAGCTATCGTAGCTAATTTTCTACTTGAAAAGTTAAACATTTTCACTATTTGTATCTAACTTGTAACAATAATGGGAGAAAATGGGGAAGCACAACCGAAAATTGAACCAATAGTGTGAATGTAAGGTAATTTTATTGAATCGAGAGCGGACACATACTGTAGATCGTGCCTTTATGTTAAGCTCTAGCTTAACAATATATCTCCTAGGCACAGAAATTGTCCGTGATGTTATTGTTGGGTCCAAATAAAGTTCAATGAGCAATGAATCACTAACTTTTATAGCAAATACTGTTTATAAATACCCGTTTGTGTATGTTTAAACTAACAAATTAATTTGCATCAATATGTTTATCACTAATGTATATAAACTAACCCCATTGTATACTCTAGACGAATTTAAAAATTGATTTGTCCAAGTATTTTTTACTAAAAAATAAATAAATATTCGTTTCGTAGAGATCGAAAGAAATTTCATTGTTTATTATTACATACTATTTTTGTTGGTAGATATTGTAGAAGAGATGCATCAGAAGACTATTACGGACACACAGGTGCTTTCAGATGTCTTGTAGAAGGAGGGGGGCATGTTGCTTTCGTAAAACACACGACAGTTACTGAAAATACCGGAGGAAAAAAAAGGGAATGGTGGACAAGAGACAATTTAAACGACGATTATGAACTACTATGCCCTGATGGTTAGTTTCACGTTTGATTATTTCGATCTTTTAGTAGAAAAGAATTGCACCGTAAGTTGCTAAAACAATTTGGTTTAAATCAATATTCGATATCCGCTTCTTTGGTAATAAAGAGCGGACCTTTGATATGTCCCTTTAATTCGTAATTTATCTTTATTGATTAATACGAGCACTGAAATCACTTTACGAGGATTCCACTGCTTGTGTCAGGATAAACGGAGCTTGCACGGACTGGTTTAACATCGAAAAAGGTGTGAGACCGGGATGTGTGGCCTCACCATGGTTGTTTAACTTATACATGACGATTGTTTAAAAGGTTTGAAAGGTCGTGCGTATGGATTGAAAATGAATGATTTGATCTTTAAATGCCTTCTTTACGCCAATGATCAAGTCATATTAGCTTCATCTGAAGAGGAGTTGCAGGCGATGGTTAATGTTATGCATGATGCCCTGAAAATCAAAGAGATGAAAATAAATGTAAGAAAAACAAAAGTAATGGTTTTTGAAAGAGAAGAAAGCATGACAAACTGTGAAGTTTTGATTAAGGGAGAAAGAGTGAAACAAGTAAATTAATTTGTGTACTTAGGTTCAAAGTTAACGAGAGATGGAAAGTATGACAGTGACTTTGAGAGAAGGGTGTTGGCAGGAAAACAAATGAATGGGGCATTGTATAGTTTTATGAACAGTCAGAAAGTGTCAAAAAAGCACGCCTGGCTGTGCATAGAGGTGTGTTGGTTCCTACACTTATGTATGGTAGTGAATGTTGGGTTTGGCAGAAGAAGCATGAAAATAGGATTAATGCTGCGGAGATGAGTAGTCTGAGAAGTATAGCCGGAGTGACTTCGTTGGATAAAGTAAAGAATAGTGAGATAAAAGAACGCTGTGGCGTAAAAGAAGATGTGGTTACAAAGATAGATATAGGAATGCTTAGATGGTTTAGACACGTAGAAAGGATGGATGAAGGAAGATTGACGAAACAAATTTATAAGGCGAGCGTGAATGGGCAAATTGGTAGAGGTCGACCTCGGCGAACATATCTCGATCAGATCAACATTGTGTTGAAGAAAGGTCAGGTCAAGAGTACCAACAACTGACGAGCATGTATGGGAGCACTGATGAAAGTAGAGGAAGCAAAAGATGTATGTAAGAACCGTAGCAAGTGGAAGGAAGTGGTCTCTGCCTACCCCTACGGGAAAAAGGCGTGACTATATGTATGTATGTATGTATGATTATTTGAACGTATACATCATATTAATTTTGATTATTTTATGGTATACATCATATTAATTTTTTTAGGTACCAGAGCTGAAATTCATGAGTATACAAAATGTAATTTGGGTAAAGTAAAAGCAAACGCTATCGTTACTAGAGGTGGTTATGGTTACAATGAAACTCACATCAATGCGTATATTAATTTGTTTATGTACGCCCAAACGTTTTACGGCAGAAAATTCGCCGATGAATTCAGGTAAATATACCGACTTTTAAAAAAATTCGAATGCCCAGTAGGAGTTAATCATTTTTAATAAAATTTAAACAGAATGTGTGTTTAATTAAACTTACAAAAATGATTATATTTTCAAACTAAAATTTAAAAAATAACAATTACTGAATAGTGAGTGGATTAAAATGAAATGATTCATGGTATCCTAATAAATGTCATTTTAGGCTTCTTGAATTCGGTGACAAAGTTCAACTATGTTATTTGGTGGTTGGGGTAAATTACCCAGTAAATTATATCCCACACATATTCGGTCAGTGATAAGTCTCGAAATTGAGAAGGCCACATAATTGAAGTGGAACTTTTATACGCGCGCTGGGAGTAAAAATTCCAGGCCGCGTCACACGAGCTAGCGAGACGAAAATGTGCAACGATTTATAATATGTATGTATGTATTTTAGCTACCATAAACCAATTGTATCGACTGTAGCTATTGCACAAATTACACAAGATGTACAGGCTATTGAAGCACCCAGTAATGTACAGATTACAGAAATAAATTAAGAATAATATTCATGTGCAAATAGTAGTGTATGTCGTTCTATAAACACTTCATTCCAATCCTTACATATTCAATATAATCGAATTTAATCCTAGCCGTTTAAACGTTAGAAGTTTTACTTCTAATATGCGCACATAGTGCACACATCTTTTTTTATATAAAAACATTGTAGTAACCCTTATTGTATGAGGACGTGCATTGTTTTGTTGGAAATTGTGTTAAATTAACCCTCGTAGATATCGGCAGTGCATCAGTAAGTCTCGTATGTAATTACTTGCATTCAAATTTCTGTCAATAAAAACTAGAGGTGACATACCATCATATCGCACTAGTATTTTAAAGTGACACAACTCAAAAATTGTTTTTGAGTTATGACTAGGAAAGAACCCAAAGATCGGTGCTACTCAATGGGGACATCTGGTCACAGATGGCTCCAAGACGAGCGCCGGGACGGGGGTTGGAATATATAGTTGTCAGAATGGTATCAAGGTATAGATTTCTCTGGGCGAATAAGCTACAGTTTTTCATGCGAAAACGGTAGTAATCATGCAATGTGCAACGGACAGTCTCAACAGGAGGGACTAGCAGGTGCATTCAAATATGCTCGGACAGCCAAGCGGCAATAAAAGCACTAGCGACTCCGACTATTAGGTAATTCACGATTGACTCTGGGTTGTAGACAAACTCTAGAGGCATTGTCGAAAAGCAACAAGGTCACTCTTGTCTGGGTTCCTGATCACTCGGGAATCAAAGGTAACGAGAGGGCTGATAAGTTAGCAAAAGCGGGATCAGAGACTAAGTTTGTGGGCCCAGAACCAGCACTACGGATTTCCTTTTGTCTAGGCAGAGGGGCAAATCGGGGCTGGCTCAGGGACCAGAACTTAATGTACTGGAAACCAGAGACAAGTGCAGACAGGCAAGGGCACTCATAGGGAAATCTTCCCGAGAGGGCAATTAAGGCAATTTTCTATTAACGACCTGCTCCTTTTTTGGAGGAAGACGGGTGTAGCGGATCGCTAATGGCTGTCACGGGAAGACACAATGGACATTGTCTAAGTGCTGTTGCCTTATTATTATTATTATGACTACGAAAAAAATGAGTAAATATATCTTTATCAATCATCAAAACTGTATCAACCTAGCTTAAGAGGGCTAGGGCTAGGTTGATACAGTTTTGATGATTGATAAATATATATTTACCCATTTCTTTCATAGTCATAACTCAAAAACATCGATTTTTGAGTCGTGTCACTTTAGAAATGCTAGTGTGATAAGTTATCACACCCCAAACCATCACCCCCCCCTTGTAAGGTTTGTATGCCGTTCCAAAGCAAATCCTACATTTCTGCTTTCTCTCCGCGTCATCTGCGACTTCTGCGACCATCGTGGATCCAAATACAAAATCGGGACTAGTCAGAGGAAACAACATAATTCCATTCACCATCTCAATTTGATATTCTGCGACATGTCGACGCCATAGAGATTCCTTCTTGCAAAACTCTCATCTAAGCATTTCTAATCGACTGTATTGTGAAAACTCTGTTTTGCAAAGCCACATTCCTCAAATGACGATCATCCCGTTATGGTTCAGATCACATGGGCCAACACTGCAACACTGTTGACACACTTCTTCCTGTGTGGTCGGAAATTTGTCCGATTGAAAAACCGACTTGCCACGTACCAACAATTTTGAATTTACTTCCCGTTAACGGGACCTTTTCATATTGACAATAAATTGAGCACAATGTATTATACTGATGGAAACGCAAATTTAAAAAGATACTTTTAATAAAAAAAAATTTACATCTGTTAAAATATTTTGTCCATATTGTTATCGTTTCTTATTAGAATCTGAGTATAAAAAATATAATCGCAATTGGTCGACTCTTTCTTGGTAAAAAATTAGTATAAATTAAAATTATATATTTCGAAGATTCCTTACACTATTAATTTTTCCGAATTTACGTAGTTTCAGCATGTTTTCATCACACAATGTATTATACTGATGGAAACGCAAATTTAAAAAGATAATTTTAATAAAAAAAAATTTATATTTGTTAAAATATTTTGTCCATATTGTTATCGTTTCTTATTAGAATCCGAGAATAAAAAATATAATCGCAATTGGTCGACTCTTTCTGGGTAAAAAATTAGTATAAATTAAAATGATATATTTCGAAAATTTCTTACACTATTAATTTTTTCGAATTTACTTAGTTTCAGCATGTTTTCATCACCGCCGCCGTTCGCAGATCTCATATTTCAAGATGCTACCACACAATTAAAGGTTATTCCTCCGAATAAGAGACATTATTCCGATTATTTGGGTAAAAATTTCATGCGTGCAAGGAGGATAGTAGACTGTCACGCCGGAACCACTAGTTTAAGTGTAACTTTTATTGCAGCCATTTTCCCGATACTTTTATTGACTCTGGTACTATAAGTTTTTTACAAACTTTTAATAATGTGATGTAAATATTTCCGTCCATGATTTTTACAATATACAATCCCCGTTTTTATACAAGAGCAATTTTTCAATGTGTTTTCATTGAACGCAGAAAAATCTATTGTTTTTGCAATAGTTAAGTTTTATGAGTAGAACCATAAAACAAAGAAATTAATTATCACCACGGAGTTGAAAACTATTTTATTTAGCAACAGTACTTTTAGAAAGTTTTAATTTATTTATGAAGAAATTGATTTTTTTATTTCAAATAAATAAAATTAGTTTTATTACATATTTTGGTGAATATTGTACTTTTACTTTTTATGAAACACCAAAATTGCACAAAAAAATTATTTTTCGCTGCGTTAATGCAACTGTTCTATACTTAAAATATAATTTTAAATACATTCTAAGTTGCAAAAATACATTCCAAATTTTGTGGGATCCGTTTTTTTTATAAACTGACTAATATTCGTATTTAAGTTTTATATTACACATAATCTGTGCTTGAATGGCAAAATGTAATGAGTCACTTTTTTAAATTTTACACGCCAGCAATTTTAAGGTTTAAAATGTCATAAAAATTACCAAGTTGTTTTACGTTAGTAAAAGTGCTGCCAATGTTTAAAAATAGATCTTAAAATTTCATGTCGTGCATATGTATTTGAGTGGATAAAGAATGGCAACCTGCAACAGCCAGAAAAGACAATAATTTTTCACGCGTACGTGACGTTTCAGCTTGAAAACAGTAGAAAGAGCGACGTACATGTGACGTCACAGCTTGAGATTCTATTTATCTGTCAAAAATTGGCCTTGGCTACAGGTAACATGAATTATTAATGTATAGTCATTAAAAATCGCTAACAACCCACAATATTGTTCCTTAAACCTAAATAGTAGTGAAAAAGCTTACTGTAAACTCAAAAAAATCCGAAAAAGCTCAGAAAACCAAAATCGTTAACCAAACACTACATTGTTGTACAACGTACACGTTACCCATCTCAAGCATTGACGTTACGTGAACGTCACCCTTTCTACCGATGTCAAAAAGTGGCCACCGATGTCAAAAAGTGGCCACGTACTGCACGTCACTCATAGTTGTGTATGCACGGCATAAAAGTTTAAGATTTCTTCTACTTGCAGTTACTGTAAGTAAAAAATACTTAACTATTGTACTGCTAAAAATTTACTTTGGAGAAAAAATAAACTGCCATTCAAGCACAGTAACATAAGAGCCCAAAGTACTACTTAAAAATATAAAATAGATCATATAAATATTAATTAAGACGTGCCTTATCTGATGTTTGAATTAAGGATTTATGTATTTAATACGAGGCGTATGCATAAATTACGGACCGTTTAGTCATTAAAACTCTCGAGAAAAGGTTTTACAATTTTGTTTTACTACATAGCTACTTAATTTTTCACACAATTGCCATTCAGTTCTAAGCATTTTTCATAACGCTGCATCAGTTTTTTTAACCCCTCCTCATAGAAGTTCGTCGCCTAAAAACTAAACCAGTTGATAACGGCAAAACTGAGCTCTTTTTTGTTTTCAATACGTTATCCTGCACAAAGCCACAAGATCGAGAATATATTGAGGGTGGTCAAAAAAATGATGGTTCCTAGAATAGAAGCAGCTTTTCTGTAACAATCATTTTGCACACAAAAATCGAATCACAGCATGCACTTCACAACTAGCAAGAGAAACGATTATGGTGGACATTATTATCAGTATTCACCGGCAAGCAATGACTACTTAATCGAAACAACTGCAGCGGCTTTGTCGCAATAGCCCTGCATGCATTAAACTGTGTTCAGACTCGCCAATATTTAAATAAAAGCTAACGGCTCTTACTTTATGAACACCCCTCGTATATTTGTTCTGTCCAATAGTAATTCATATTGTTTTGTTGAGATTAATTATATTTATTATGTAATAATGAATAAGAAACACATTTGTTTTAGTTTTAATTGGAATTATCTGTTGTTTTTATTTTAATGTAATACCAACATTCTATAAATGAGTAAATATCAATTCATTTTCAAAAAATTGTCTGAATTTTATAGAAAATTGAATTAATTTTTCTTTTTTAATAACGAAATAAATAGCACTAAAATTTAAAACGGATAAAAAACACGTAAAGTACATACATGCTATTACTGTTATTTTTTTTATCAATTTGTTTATTCCATAATTTTCAAGTATATCTCTCTATTTTCTAGTTTTAAATTAATTGTTATTTAATGCAATTAAATTAATTTTTAGTTGGTTTTTGAAATATTTTTTTATTTTACATTACTGCGACGATTCTTGCTGGCATTTATTCTGTAAATGCCAGCATAAGCTTCATAGTTAGTTACTGATGAATTTTATATTGTTTTACACTCGACATAGTTCAAATTATTTTGTACAATATGTGAAGTAGGTTTTTTGTTATCTGCCATGAGTTTTAAGTTCGTTTCCGTGTAGAAGCATAGAAGAGTAGAAAACACTTTTCAAAATATAACTACAAATTCAATTTGAACTAGAATGTGTTGCTAAATGTTATTTGTGAATTTTTAGAGAACCTTTTTAAAATATAGGTTATATTTAATTTTTTATTTTTGATTAATAATTGTAAGATATATTTTTTTAAAATGGCGTCCAAATATAAACAGTTCGTTTGTAAAAATTTGTCTTAATTTTTAATAAAAAAACATTAGTTACTAATTGTATTTTTCATCTCGTTCCTGATAATGATTCACTTTATACAGGGTGGCCAACCGAAAACGAAACAGAGCCATTTGCAGGAATCTTGTCAACATTTTAGAAAAACGCTCAGACCCATCGATTTTTGATTAAAGGGGGACACCCTTTTCCAGTATTTTTGACTCCACTACGTTCAACACTAAGCGAGGGTAAGAATTATCCCAAATTTTTTAAATTGCATTGGGGTCGAATAAGATGTCTTTTAAAAGCTTTGACAATTCTGTTTATAATAGTCTTTAAATTTTACATTTCCTCCCAATACTTTGAAAAAAATTACATGTTATAATTCCAATTATTATAGTTGCTTACTTACTACTTAATTGATTAAATGTTCAAACTAATGACCGCCCCCTTCCATACAATAATAAAGATTTTTTTCAAAACGTTCACGCACATTCCGAAGAATTTCTGGAGTAATTCGGCGGCACTTAAAAGTATTTATCGTTTTGAACAAAATTATATGTTTTTTACATTTGCTCCCCTTCATGGAAATCTTTAGTAAAATATTTACTATTACCAAAATTAATAGACTCTATTTGCTCCCCTTTATGGAAATCATTAGTGAGTGATGTAAAAGTTGTTTTGGAAATAAAAATATAATGTGTCTTTTTTTTTAATAATTTTGTTGTGTAATTTATTTCGTCAAATAATTGTTTATTATGCTAACGACAGTGAGGTTATTTTATGATATACATATTATGTTATTATTAAATTTTCAATACCTTGTCGCGTTTTTTTGGTAGAGGGATTTTCTGTCAGTGATTTTATGTCACGGGGATAGTTTGTCGGGGATTTTATGTCTTGGGATCAAAACGCATGCGACCAAAAATTCTATAGCGCGTTCTAAAAATATTGATTTTATTAGGAACTAAACTATAACACTAAAAGTAATATAATCGTATTTATTTTGTGTTTTTCTTTTCGTTTTTTTTTAAACGTTTGTTCGTGTTGTGACGTTTATAGGAATAACTTTTCAGAGATGTGCCCGGACAAAGAAACAGACGGACAGGCAAACAAAATAAAAAATGCGTGTATATGTTTTGGTAACATGCGAATAATCATATAAGAAGCTTAGAAAAATGGATTGATTTTGAAATTACAGACAAACACTTCACAATTTTATTTATATCTATAGATTAATTATAACTACTCAATGTAGAGTGAGTGTACTAGAGATGGAATGGGATTTGTTTTAAAACATAATTGGAAAAAATGATATAATTTTGAAGGGTCCTATTACATAAGTCCGTACGGAAAAACTTAATTACTATTGACAAGTTACAAACAAAATTGTGCTAATTATCAATAATGGTTTTAATTATCGATTTATTTGCGTTTAATAAATTTTTTTCTTAAAATGATATATATTTATTGTACACCTTTTCTACAAAACAAATATAATGTTCAACGGTCGAGACGATGTAATTTCGGTTTTCTTACTCTTACAACTTTCTGCTCTAAGATGTCCGAAATCAAAATACCCATACATTAATCGGTTTCTGAACGTTCTTCATAAATAGATCTGTTTCAACTTTGTTATTTTGCACTATCAATAAAAATATCCATGAATTAATCGGTTTCTAAACGTTCTTCATAATTAATCCTGTTCCAGCTTTGTTCTTCTGCACTACCGAAAAGAATGAAAGTAATACCAGTCAATATGTAAATGCTAGCTCCAACGATGGCTGTATAGCACCATTCCTTGGTACCAAAATAGTCAGTAATAAAGGCTGCGTTTAATGATGGCACTAAAAACCCTGGAATGGAACCTACAGCACTACTTATTCCAAAAATGGTACCGGCAAAATTTGGAGATAAATCATGTGCGTTCACCAAATTTGTCAAAACTGCGGCTCCGGTAAATGCCATGCTAAATGTTAACAATACAATCACCGGTTTCCAATTGCAGCCCGCTAAACACATCGAGACTAGAAATATTCCAGGCAAAATGTGAGACGGTACTGTAAAGATTTTTCGGATCTTTCCTGTCGATAGATGATTATGTTTTTTCAAGAAATCACCGAGAAATCCAAAAGCTAAAGCAAAAAATAGTCTCGTTAAATGGGGTGCAGCTCCGAGCAGTCCGGAATTCTTCAGATCTAATCCCATTACTTCCGTTAGCAGTTTTGGTACGATTTGGAGCTGCACGTATAATCCCCACATGTTTCCGAATTGAAGGAAAGTTAAAACCCAAAAAGGACCATTCAATAATAATTGTTTGTAAGGCGTACTTCCCCTTACACTAGACACCATTTTGCCTTGTGAATATTCAATGTAAGCAAGTTCATCTGGAGATATATATTTATGGTCTCGTGGATTATCGGTAACTACAAAGTAAAATATTACAGCAAAAATTAAAAGTTCCAAGGACAAAAAATGAAAGCCCCACTTCCAACCCCAGTGAACAGTAATAATTCCTAGCAATGGCCACGTTGTACATGTCGCTAGTGTATTTCCCATTAAACCGGATATGAATTTGCCTCTTTCAAGGGGAGGCGCCCATTTTGCTATGAGAACCTGCAATGCCGGATACATAAAGCTACTCATGGCGCCCAACACAAATCTACACATGAATAGTGCTCCATAATGCAACCAAGCAGCCGGTACACATAAGGAATTAAAAACCAACGAAACTATCGTCGTCCAGAATATAATTTTGACTGGGCCCCACCATTCCGCCACAGGTCCTGATGGTAACGAAAAAATAGCGTAACTCCAAAAGTAACTGCCTAGTATCAAAGCTTGCACGAATTCGTCCCAATCGTATCTGGGTCCATAATCCGGTAAATCGTTTGTAGCGCTCGTTACATTTGAATTTTTGTTTTCCATTATTGTACATTCGGAAGACTTTTCCTTTCTACCGCTTATCATTGAAATAATACTCAAAGACATGTTTACTCTCACTGCATAATTGGTGTACGTAGACAGAAATATCATTACAATTATCCAAAACCTCATGGGAAGCTTATACATTACTAATTTATGGAATAATTATTGCGTAAAATTTGTTTGGTTTCGAAAAAAATAACTTGACGTGGTATTTGACAATTATCTTGGGTTGTACCACAGATTAGAAAGAGATGCAGATATGAAGCTCCGCCCATTTTCTTTGATGTTACGATTGCCGACTCTATGACCTCGGACCTTTAAATTGGTGTGCATCCATGTTGCCAGTTCTAAAACGAACATCCCGGGCACGGTGTTGCCTTTTCATTAGGCGTATAAATTTGATAAGTCAATTGCCATTAGTGACAGAAAGGAGAAATATATTTATAAAATATTGTATTTTTGCTGTCATAGTGTTCTGAGAGACAATATATTTGAAATTAATACATATCAAAAACTTAAAATGATCGTGAAGTCGAATTACTACTATGTCTAATTCAGAAGAAATTTTATTGACAGTTCTAACAACTATTTAAATTTTGTCATTTTTTTATTTTTTATTTATTTATCAACGGACAAGCCAATTATACCATTACAAAAAGATTGTACAATGTATACATTTTACAGATGACTAAGATTATGATAAAACTAAAAATTAACACTATTACAATTTTTTAACTGCTTTTCTAAAGGATGGTAAAGATGAACCGAACAGCTCAAGCTTGTTGTTGTGAGTGTTTGCTGACTTCAGTATTCTGTTAAGGGATTCGTTTTGACCATAATTTGTTCTACAAAAAGGGATCTTGAAAATGTCACTATTTCTACTTCTTCTAGCATTTACAGAAAGTGAGGTAAGCTCAACAATTTCAGGACAATCAATACTGCCATTGATAATTTTATGGAGGAATACCAGATCGATTTCAAGTCTTCTATGTGTTGTATTCATTGTATTCATCTCTATTCATTCCTAAGTTGTAGCCACAGTATCTTAAAAATTTATTTTGAGTACTCTCCAAGAGTTCTATGTCGACACTATAGCATGGTGACCAAATGATAGAAGTGTATTCAAGAATACATCTGACTTGGGCACAATAGATAATCTTGAGAGCATTGACAGATAGTTCTCTTACAGAACGAAGAGAAAAGCCCAGCATTTTTTTTTGCACGAGATGAGATTTCTGTTATGTGACTCTTGAAATTCATTTTTGTGTCGAATATAACTCCCAAATCTTTAATCTTGTTGGTCTCTGATAATTTTATGTCGTTAATCTGATAAGCATAATTAATTGCCTCTTTATTTCGTGAAAAACTAATTTTTAGACATTTACCCAAGTTCAGTTTAAGTAAGTTAATATCACACCACCTGGAAAGGTTATTTAGGTCAAACTGTAATCTCTCAGCATCAGATATGGATTGAACTGTTTTGAACATCTTTAAATCATCAGCAAATAATATGAAGGAACAGTTGGTGATAACATTTGGAAGATCATTAACAAAGATATTAAACAGTAGTGGTCCCCCTGTAAGACCCTGAGGTACCCCTGAAGGAATTTCAATTGGATCTGATACTGAACTACCATATTTGACATATTTGACTCTATCGCTAAGATAGGATTTGATCCATTCTAAAATATTTCCTTCTACTCCCAAAGACTCAAGTTTAGCAAGTAGTAAACTGTGGTTGACTCTATCAAAGGCTTTCGAAAAATCTGTGTATACGGAGTCAACCTGCAGTTTATTCTCGAGAGCATTAATGATGTAATTTTGGTAAAGCAATAAATTAGTAGTAGTAGATCTACCTCTGCAGAATCCATGTTGTTCATCTATTATAATATTTTAGAAGTCCCACGAAAGTTTTTTGGAAATCAAGCAATCAAACATTTTTGGTAATTCTGATTGAGTACAAATACCTCTGTAGTTGTCAACGTTGTCCCGTGAACCACTCTTGTGGATAGGTTTTATGAAACTGTGTTTCCAAAAGCTAGGGAACGTACCTTTTTTGAGGGATAAGTTGAACAGGTAGTGAATGGGTTTTGCTAAAGTGTAAATGCAATTTTTAATCAAATGCAAAGGGATCTCATCTGGGCCAGATGATAGTTTCCAAGGTAGAGAATGTACTAAATCTATGATTTCTTTAATGTCTATGGTGTAGGAGCAAATGTTGACAGTGTTATCAAAGGTATAATGTGGAATTTGATTGATGTTTGTATTATCATAGACTGTCGAGAAATAGCATGAAAAAAGATTAACTATATCATTGGAATTTTCACCAGAATTATTGTTATAAACCATACGAGAGGGGAAATTGAATGATTTCTTTTTATCATTGATGAACTTCCAAAATGACGAGGGTTTGCAGAAATGTTATTCTCAGTCCTCACGTAAGATTTTACATTGCTCTCTGAGATACTGAAAAAGCCGGTATGCTTCAACATTACCATTTTTATATTCTCTGTGAACTAATTTCTTTTCAAATATCATTTGTTTCAAATCTTTGCTGAACCATGTTGGGAAGTTTGATGTTTTGAACTTTTTGACAGGAACAAATTTACGAACAGCTTGATATAAAACGTCGTAAAAGTTGCTTAAGGATGAATTAACGTCGTCATTTGATAAGGAATTCCAATCAATGCTGGCAAAGAAATCATTCATGAAGATATAATTACTATTCCTGAAATCGTAAAATTATTCTTCGATCTTTAGATCAGGTATTTTTCTAGTTTTCAGATCAGAGGCAACAGCGGAATGGTGTATGCTATTTCGAAAGAGTGGTTCCGCTGGGCTATTAACAACTATATCATGGTAAGATGAAAATAATAAATCCAAAAATACATTCCTAGAGTTCGGAATAGAATTTACTTGATAAAGGTTATGATAACTGAACGAGTTGAGTAATACATTTGCTGGTGAGTTTTCAAGACAGTCAGCATTTAGGCCAAGTTCATCATTGAACCAAATAACATTCGGTATATTATAATCTCCACAAAGCAAAATTATATGACCAGGAAATTTTTCTAAAACATAGTCTACAGTATTAGCATGATTGACGTAATATTCAGTATTAGAAGCAGGTGAAATATATACTGCACCGATAATCAAATGATCTTCACCAAGAGAGAGTGTTACAAAAACTTGTTCAACATTATTGTTCACAAAGTTCACAGTAGTGGCCGATAGAGAATGCTTAACAGCTGTGAGTACACCACCTCCACGTGTTTTCAATGATTCAGTTGAGTCCCTATCATACCTAAAAATATCGAAGCCCTTTAAACCTAGTTCAGAATTGTGAAAGTCTCTGTTTAACCAGGTTTCAACTAGTACTATAATGTCATAATCAGAACACATAACCGCTTGCTGAAGATCCAGTAATTTGGTGCGCAATCCACCAACATTCTGATAGTAACAGCAAATATGGCTCCCATCTAGTTTTTTTGGATTTGATTGGTAATTCGAGGAACACCACTGATATATCTCATAACAACATTTTCTCCTGCTCTCTTCCTATTTTCCAATTCATCTTTCAATTTTTTCCATGTTCTTATCTGAAGTTAAGTCATATCTTCATTGACTGTTATGGCCATTCCTCTGAGTGGATCTTTATTGGCTGTAATAATTTTCTTGGCATCCTCGGCATTATTGAAAATAACGGAAACCATTTTTATTCGTTTTGCCAAGTCTCACCACTTTTAAAACATTTAGATCATCTCTAGTTAATTTAAAAAATATTTCTTTAACTTTATTCACGTCAGAAGCTTGATCACGTGGTTCTGGTAAATTAAAGACCATAACGTTATTTCTTTTTTGACGTTCCTGTAGTTCATTAATTAAATCCTCCTCTGGCAAGGAGGTATTGGAAACTGTCTGAATGAGAGCTTTGAGTTTATTGATTTCCTCTTGTAGATCATCAATCTTTTTTATTAGCTTTGGTACCAGCCTAACCCCCATTAAACATTCTTCACAAAGGAATCTCAGGGTTCTCTTTCCTTTCAGGCCCATGACTTTCAATTCGCTTGCATTGAGTCCAGAGCATTCGGTGTTAACATGAATTGGTCGCTCACAACTATCACAGTTCAAATACGATTCATTATCAGCAACATTTTGAAATATTATTGGTACGCCACTGGTGGACCAATAACTCTATTGCAATCAGATGACTTTTTTATTTTAAATTTTTATGGGTAGTCGCTATCTTGAACTTTTTACACTGAATTAGTTTTTGCTCAGTCCAGTATTATCACAGTAAATGTTTAATAATAACAAAAATCATATGAGCAAAAGTTTGAATCAAATCGAATTCCAGATCAGATTGAAGGAAGAAATTTCACTGTTATTATGATATCAAACTCACAATTAAAGTCTAACAAACAACCACTGAAAATTGTAATTAATGTGAAAACATCTTCAACAGGTGTGTATTTTACTATTAATTTTGAAGGGGAATTTTGTGTCATATGAAAAAATTTCACCCAATCAGGTCAACATTAAACTGATAATTGCATTCATCACTATGACAACTCGATTGAATTTGACAACTTCATTCCAAATAAAATTAAAAATGTCACGTTTTGGCAACGCGAATGTTTAAAGTAGGGATATGTGCGCTAATCAAAGAAAAAATTCCCAAAAAGACAACCTAGAGTCACAAATATATTTGGGGAATATTTATGGAATTTTGCTGCGAACGAGAATATGAATTAAATAAACATAGAAGCTTGGAAGAATTGGCTTTGATCATAGACCTCTGGATAATGGGTCTATGGCGTTGATACTAAAAGATTGGGCGGTCAATATGAGAAAGACGGGACCGAATTTAAAGAAGCAACGGTGAAGACAAAGTAGAACGTTTCGTGCAAACTTTTGCAAAAAAAGTACTATAATCACTATAATATTATGATTGACCCGTTTCACAATATAGTATTTAAACCAGCCCGAGATGCCTGCGATGCAATCAGGAAGAAACTACAAGCAGATCCATGTAAACGTAAGTCCAGTTCAGTTTCGTTAAATTTGTCTGAAGTTAACAAAATAATATTGCTATGGAATGAAAATACTCCTGAAGGTATTATTCGTCAATTTTACCATATTGCTGCTGTAGAATTAGCGTGGCGAGTAGGAGAGGCAGTTGCTGGCCTGGTAGATTTTTTTATATCGAGAAAAATAATGATGACCCTCCAACAAATCGCATTGAATACAATCCGGTATTCAGTAAAACGTGCCAAGGTGGTTCTAAAAGCTGTACAATAAGTAAATGGTTGGTTTCCAATAGTGAAAGACAAAGCTGCCCTATACGTCTTTTTCATAAACTGATATCTAAACGAGGCGACAATATTACCTCACCACGACTATTCTTAAAACCAAATCGACACTGGTAAAACGAAACTGACAAATGGTACGATAATGTACCTGTTGGAAGAAATACAATAAATGGATGGACCAAATCTGCTGCTGTGGCAATTGGCTTAAATGTAAAGTACAAAAAGATAATAGATCAACTGCTGCTAGCGAATTGGCAAAATGTGGTGTAGAAGAACAGCAATTGCTAAAAATTACTGGTCATAGCAATCAAAATTTCATAAAACCATACTTAAATCTCGATCAAGAACACCATAACAAGATCATAAATATAATGCGTGGTAATAGTAGTCTATAGTAGAGAACAGCAACGAATCTAATGTTAAGTTCAATTTTATTAATTGTACTTTCACTTACTGTACTTTTAATAAATAAATAAATGTTTCGTTGTGTTGAGTTATAAATTTTTTGTCAAAAATTTTTCTGCCGAATATTCCTCGGATATTGACAAATGCCTCATAATTTTATGACAAATTTCTCAAGCACGTTGCTTGGTAACAGCCCTCAGCCTTCGGCATCGGAACGAGCTTTCGATTGTCATAAAATTATCTCGTCTATTATCAATGTCCTAGGGATATTACTACTGATAATTTTATACAATTTGACACAATAAATGAAAGAAGTATAAACGAAATTCTTAGTTTAAGCTACATATTGAGCGCGCACTACTGTTACCGGACAAAAATCTAACTTAACTCTATGGTAGTTTTTTGTTCTTTTTATTATAATTTTAAGCCCTGGCACACATATTTTTTTTCTGTGGAGGGTATAGATAAGGATAACAATCTCTGTGTTAAAAAAATGTCCCTGAAAGTGTATTAAATTAATATGGCGATACTGTAGCAGAATACCGTTTTTAAAAGAGCACCCAAAGCTTTGAGGAAATAGGACAAAGGATGTTGTGCATTTTTTATTTCATTTTTACTTTACCGAACCGGAGGGTAAAAAAGGGAAAAGTATTGGTTTAAAGTAGGTCACTAAAACTTACAGGGTAGAAGTTTTGCCCGAAGGACAAGACCGAGTTCGAAGATGGGCCATAACGGTACATTCCTTCAGGTAGCTGCCGTACAAGGTGATCCTCAAATTTACCGCATTTTGTACTTTTCGCACGTTAACTTTAGAAGGAGAGCTAGGGCGATGAAACTTTTAGGTATATTTTTTTTGTAGAGGTGGAGAAAATCCTTTACGGAGAAGTTATGAGGCTGTAAGCTTAAGGTCCACTGTGAGACTCCCTGACTGATGTTAGGTCTACTCACTAAAAACTCCACCCCTATTTAGGTCCGTCTGGCTATTGCCTCCGGTGACACTTAGGCCTGTTGGCCCATTGTATTTTGCCTATGTTTTATATCATTGTACCCAATCCAGTACTTTCAGGTATTAGGTTTGGCCCGACCGACGAACAAGATCATTATTCAAAATTTGGTCAGTATCTCCATATAAATTATAAATACAAATTCAATTTAATGAACCGATAACACTAGGACAACTAGAGTACTCGGTTTGGAAAAGTTAGTTTTGCCACGGCAATACTGTTTATTACTTTTACGTTCACTTGAGAAATTTTTTACTCCATAACTGTTTTATTTAAAAATAATTGTGTATCTATTTCACTTTGACAAACTTCACTTCATCTAAAACAGCTAAGTTCAGATCTAACCTCATGACGTGTGGTTAGATCTGAACCTCCACCTTTATATGCCACATTTTGGTGGACACTTATGCTCTCCTTATCTCTACCGTCTATAGTTTTTTAAAACATCTCATGACAGTTGCCCTGTCATCCCCGGTGGGTTATTCTCAACACTAAATCAGAGGTACTCCACAGGGTCCAACAATTTTTGCAATGTGTCGCCGTCATTTTGAAGTTTGAAGTCCGTAAACGCAAGTAATTATTCACGTCATTATACGCAAAGAGTTCCATTTTTTTGTAATTATTTACCCAATTCGAACAATTCATTGATGGGAAAAATACCCGTAAGGGTATGGATAGGAGCGATGGTGTTTTTTTCGACCTACATCAATTATGCTACCATGGTGAATATGGCAATGAGTATCGTTTCGATGGTTAAAGGAAAAGCAAAGAAGATTCCCGAATGCCTGGAGAACACGAACAAAATCTTATCATTCGCGAACAGAACGCACGAGTTGCCCGATTATGGTCCTAGGTATCACTGGAACGAGCACGATCAAGGTTTAATTTTAGGCGGCTACTTTTGGGGCTACACCTTATTTGCTTTCTTCGGTGGAACTGCTGCCGAAAAATTGGGTCCATCAAAAATAATATTCGCGGTCGGAGTGTGTGCCACAATTTTTAATTTTCTGTGCGTCGATGCAGTTAAATTACATTTCGCAGCGTTAGTTACTTGTAGATTCTTAATAGGAGCTGCCGGAGGTCTTCAATATCCTGCTTTGCATGTGTTAATATCCAGATGGGCTCCTCCTCAGGAACGAGGCAAATTTTTAGCTTGTATGATGGGTAATACACTAGCTACATGCGTGACTTGGCCATCGTCCGGTTGGATCATCACGCATTTGGGATGGAAATGGAGTTTCTACATTATATCCGCACAGCAAGTTATCTACTGTATAGTATTTTACAGTGTAGCTACCGATAGTCCAGACGATCATAAATATATATCCAGAGAAGAAATAAACTACATTAAAGAATCACAGGGCGATTCGTTGAGTACGCACAAACAAACAGCGCCTTTCAAAAGGATATTGACCAGCAGACCGTTCTATATGTTGATGCTGCTTCATTACGGCAACGTGTGGGGTTTGTACGTTCAACTGCAAAGCGTACCGAAATTTCTGTCGGAAGTAATCGGATTTAACCTCAAAGAAGCGGGTGTAATTGCCGCTTTGCCGCATATATCGCGACTATTATACGCCGTCGCGATCGGAAATATTGGCGATCATTTGAAGAAGAAGGGCGTTCGGGCGGTCGTTTTAAGGAAATCATTCATTTTATCGTCTCACATTTTACCTGGCATATTAATGCTGGGTATATGCTTCGCAGACTGCAATTGGATACCGACTGTAATTTTGCTAACTGTTAGTTGCTGTTTTAACGGAGCCGTAGTAATGACAAATTTGCAAAACCACTATGATCTCTCTCCAAATTTCGCCGGTAGTGTTTACTCCATAATCAGCGGCGTAGGTGGTACTACGGGATTCATAGTACCGTCAATGGTCGCTTTTTTCATTCACGACCACAACGGATTTAAGGAATGGTCTAACACTTTCCTTTTAGGAGGTACCATTTACATCGTCACCGGCGTCGCATTTATATTATTTGGTAGTGTTGAAGTACAACCATGGAATAAACTGAATGAGTAAAACTCGTATATATAACTGTACGAGTATATTTGCTTAAATTGATAAAGTGCACACAACCCATGAAGAACTGTAGATAAACGAAGAAAAAACTGTTTATCGGGGAAATATTTAAAGAATCTCGATCTACACGCAAATGCTCTACCATCTCCAATAGAAAACAAATGGAAATAATTTTATTAAAATATAAATATTTATAAGAGACAGTACTTAATTTAAGTTTAAATTCCAAAAATATTTATACCGATAATTTTATTAAAATATATTCACAATGGGATTTGTTTTATTTCTTGTTAATGCGAAGTATGATATACGGTGCCACGTCTTTTTCCGTTCTCTATAGAGTACTCTGCCAGCGGTCTCTCTATTGGCAAATTATGCCCGAGCTAAGCCGTAGAGGGTAGAAGAAAAAAAATATATAAAAGTGAGCCGCGCCACCGACTTAGACGGTTCAAGCCGGAAACCCCTAGGTCTTATAGGCACTAGCAGAGCCACACGATAAACAACTGAGATTATGGTGAACTAAATAAATGAAATTATAGCTAAAATATATTGGATACTTTACTCCTATAATAAATCAAAGTACACAGTTCAATAATAAAACTATAACAAATATAGTCAAAATTAACAGCTATGGTAAATTTTCTTGCTAAAACAAACCAAAAATTTAAAATTTACAACTTTATAAAGTAACCAAAACAGAAGTAAGAGTAACAGACTTTACCAAGTTACCAAAAAAAACGTATTCAAGTCAACTCCTTAATAATACTAAATCAAACGTTTACATAAGGCTGCTAATTTACTCATGTTTTTACCATTTACATAAAGATTTACACTGCCAAAACAATCGAGTTTATTTAAAAATATTTTTACAATGGTTGTCCTTTAAAATATCAAAATTGTAGGATATTTACAAATAAGTATGAAGAAAATATATTTTTACTTGGACATAAAGAATTATTGAGAAGATTATTTTAATCCAAGTTTAGTTTTGGCATATTATCTAATGCAATAAATAGTTTTTAATAATGTATTATATTAATAAATTAAAACAAAACTTAATTGTGGTGTCAAAAATAAGTCACGTCGGTAAATATTCAAAAATAATTCACTTGCAACCTTCGGGTAAACGTATGTTGTAGATTAAAAATTAAAAAAAAAGAATAACTTTAATCTCGATCACCTTAATACGGAGTTTCTGCTAAAAACACCAAGCAAGTCTTTATAACACTGCAATTTATCGTCGATATGGATGATACGAATGCACTACTCCTGTGGCCGGTTTGATTATGGAACGGCACCTGCTAATTAACAATGGCTTCCCTCAAATAAATCCCGCATGCGGTTATTTTAACTCGACACCAAAATCCAAAATATCAACAACGAAGGTAAGATAGAATGGTCAAGTTAAAAATTAAATGGTTTTTCTTCAAAATCCAATTAAGATGGCCCAAATACAGCTAGATATGAAAGAAAAACTGTAGAGGTTCTGCACACTTGCCAATATCACACCGTCCCAAAAATTCTCACCACACCACTCCCAAGACTGCCACCAAACGACTAACTACTTCCCAGGCCGGATATCAAGAAAAATGACACGGAACCGACGTCAACCAACAATATTCACAAGTCTATGTTCCACGCGAAGAATCGCGCTCGTCCGTGTTGATAGCCAGCCCCATCCACACAGAAACGCAAACCAAACAATAATATAACCGACAACACACAACAATCGAGGCCAAAAACCAAAGCAAAATCTAATAACGAAAACTCCCCACTTAATCTCCAGCAATCAACAAAAATGCCACAGCCATTAACAATCGAATCCTATCACAATAAGGTATACAACACTATTTACGAGTACCTGAGGAATACAAAACTATCAGAGACACAATTATAATAGAACTGTAGAACTGTAAAATACTGACGTGCACGAAAACTAGTCGACCACCACAAAATACAGTGCTCTCATTTCAAAACTAACCAGTCCAATTAACTTTCGATTTTGCGTAAATGTAAAAAAAAATATCGAATTTTAAATCAAGGGGGAGGTTTAAAAATGTTAATTTGCTGTTTCCAAGTGGTACCCTTTTAACATCCCCCACCCCTTCTTTAAAATGTCAAATAGCAACCCCTACCTTGTGATACATCAAATGAAAACCCAAAAAAATGCAAATTAGCAGGTAACATTAAACATATATCATATTTCACGAATATACGGTGGTTTCGGATTATCGTTAGAAACTCGATAAACAGTATTCAACTGTACATTTAAGAAGTACGAAAGTAAATTTTTATTTTAAAATACATGACAACTAAAATGCCTGAAGCCTATAATGATTATAAGAGGGTACGAAATTCCACCTACACACTAGTAAGGCAAATTAAAGAACAGTATTGGGATTTCTTCTTGAGAAAAATGGAAAATGACTTTTATGGCCTCCAAAAACAGATGTGGAGATTCATCAGACGCCAGAGAGAAGAAGCAAGGTAATTTATTAGCACAAACCACATAACGAAAGAAACTTGTGTCCAGTATCTTAAAGAACTATATAAAAAAGAAGATACAGAAAGCATACCGGACACCCCAGAAATCGCAACTAACGAAGTAACTGAAATAGAAGAAAAGTATATAGAAACGGCATTAATGAAAATTAAGAACAGAAAAAGTCCAGACCAGACGGAATTCCAAATGAACTTCTTAAATACGGCGGGAGAAGCTTGAAACAGCAGCTAACAGCCATAATTCGCAAAATCCTTTTACATAAAAAAATTCCGGACAAATGGCGCCTAAGTACCACAATCTTACTGTTTAAAAAAGGGTACAAAAAGATATCTGCAAACTACCTTCTAAATACAACCTTAAAGCTAGTAACAAAGATTATAACAAATAAAATAAATGAACTCACCACATTGGGCGTTGAACAACAAGGATTCGGATCAGGAAGATCTTGATCCTGCGACAAATAACTGAAAAATCCATCGAGTATAACAAACCAGCTTTCATGTGTTTTATAGACCTGGAAAAGGCGTTTGACCGAATACAACTGGAGGACGTGGTACACCTTCTATACAACAGGCAAATCCCATACATCATAAAAACCATCGAAAATATTTACCAGAGAAACAAAATACAAGCCAAAATTAATGGCACAACTACCGAAGAAATTCCTGTAAATAGTGGTATTCGACAAGGACCTTATTGTTCAACATCGTTATGGACGAAATAATAAAAAGCACTCGTAACCTGAAAGGGTATAAAATGGGGAACAAAGACGTCAAAATCCTATGCTATGCCGATGATGCTGTTATGATTGCAGAAAACGAAGATGACCTACAGAGATTACTATTCAAATTTAGCACAACGGCAAAAAGTCTAAAAATGAAGATATCTGCAGCAAAGACGAAATGCATTACCACTTCAAAAACACCTATCAGATGCAAACTGGTTGTGGATGATAAATTTATACAACAGGAAATGAAATTTAAATACCTAGACATAGAAATATCAGGATACGGTGACATCGAGGCGGAGGTAAGAAACCAAGCGGTAAAAGCAGCACGAACCTCAGCTTACCTGAACGATACAATCCTCCGAAACAAATATATCGGAATCGAGACCAAATCCCAAATCTACAAGGCGGTCATCCGACCTATATTAACATACACAGCGGAAACTAGACCAGATACATCGATCACAAAGAGAATATTAGAAACTACCGAAATGAAAATAGTGCGCAGGATCGCTGGAAAAACACTTTTTGACAGGGAGAGAAGCGAGGACATTGGAAGAACATGTAAAATAGACAATGTAAATGAATGGATACTGGAAAGAAAGAGAGAGTGAAAAGAACACATAAACCGGACGAATGACGACAGAATGGTCAAAATAACTAGAGACAAGTCGCCCTTAGGGCGCCGAAGCGTTGGAAGACCCCGCATGAGATGGAGCAACAACCTTTCTAATAAATAAATAAACTGCAGAGGATACGAAGAAAAATAAGCAAATTGCTTACATTAAAGAAGGAAGAAGAAGAAGAAAGTAAATTTCCCTAATATTTTTAAACAAATTTCGTAGGTAACGAATTTTATTTTACATATTTTTATATATTATATTATTATTTATATTTTATATATTTTATTTTATATTGCCGATGGACTTATCGATTAATACCTAACATTGAAGTCTTGTTGAATGGACCACACGGAGATGTGGACTATTACCTCACACAAGTTCTTTCCGGCCATGACTGCTTCCGAAAATACCTCTATAATAAGAGAAGATCGGATACAGATATATGCACCTACTGTGGAGAAATTAACGATGTGGAACATACACTTTTTGAATGCCCTAGATGACACCAAGAAAGAGAAGAATACACGAGGAAACAGAAAGGATATTTAGTCCAAACAATATGATGAGAAGCCTAGTGACATCCAAGAGGGATTGGAAATTCGCGTATGCAACTATCCAAAAAATTGTTGAAACAAAAGAGAGAGAGGAGAGATGAATGAGAAGAAACGACCTACCATATTGAAGTAATGCGTATGCGGATACCGGTACGGTAGGTCCTCCACAAAAAAAGGAAGGCCCCTTCCAGAAACTTGAACCTCTTGCATAAAAGCGCTGGGCATTCGCAAAGCAATGTTCTGCAGTTTCAGCGAAGTTCTCGCAGTAGCGGCAACTATCACTCTCTGTTTTGCCCATCTTTTTCAGGTAAAACTTCAGAGGGCAGTGTCCAGTGAAGAGTCCTGTCACCAGTTTCAAGTCCTTCTTGTCCAACTCGAGAAGCTGTTTAGCTTTCCTTGGCGAAAGGCTTACTAGACTTTATGCACTTTATGCCAGTGAGATTTCATTTCATCTGTTTCCCAGCGTCAAACCTCTTCTTTCAAGTGGGCTTTGGAAAGTCCACAGAAGAGTTCTGGGCCGGAAAATTGTGTATTTGCCACTAGCAAACAATTATAATTTTTTTCTATGCATTTTTGTTTTCATAAAGCGTATGCTTTTTTTATCGAGCATTTATTTTTTTTACCAATATATTTTATAAAAGATTTTTTTAATTTTAACTGAGCAATTTATAATTTTACTAAACAATTAATATTTTATTATGCAATTTGATAAAATATGCTGCAGTTGCATTTTTTAATCCAGCAGGCGTATCAGGCCTAGAAATTTAATTAACGAAATTATAATTTGTACCCTTTTATTAATAAAATTGTAAGAATTAATAAATATATATATATATATATATATATATATATATATATATATATATATATATATATATATAAATTTTAGTTATTTGCAAACAACATTTTGATCATAACAGATATGAATAAACAAATGTTATTTCAGGACGTTTCGCCGTTAATTGAATGCGACTTCTTCAGGAGTCATGATTGAACCGCAGTTTCTGAACAATCTTTCTTGGAAGTTTTTGTGTTTGGTCTTGAAAATACGGTTACGGATTGTGCGCAACGAGTACGCCCCTTCGCCCATTATTTTGCCCGAAGCGACGGCGAGTTCATTATAAAAAGATGTATGATATTATATTTGTAACATCATTTTTAGCCACGGGCAGTAAATGGAAACCCGCGATGTATATAGAATATTGTTTGCGAGTGGGAAATATTGGTTGGATCTATGAAAATCGGTTTTTTTCAATATTTTTATGGGCTTTACAGATTTCGTGGTTTTATATGAAAAATATGCTCTTACGATAAGAAAGCCATGTTTTCTTTACAAAATGTTAAACAGTTCATGAAATATTGAAAAAAAATCTATTTTCATTTTGTACTTTCCAAGGGCTGTAACTTTTTTTGTGTACACATTTGCATTATGGTAAGTTATGTTCAATCAAGTTATTTTTGACCCTAGATAATGTGGTTTAATTTATGACCTACCTTTTTGTTACACCCTGTATAGAGAACACACATTAACAAAAGAAATTATGTCTGTTATTTCACTCTTATTTCGAGACAACTGACAATTAAAAAAAATGCCCTATGCAATAAACAAGTATCTTCAATTTAATTTTAATTTGTCTCAAAACTTGTTTTTTGTTTATAAAATTTATTACGAAATATCATAAATTGACTATCCTTCTACACGGCTTTATATTCCAAGTGATAGGATTCGATTGTTAATGGATGGGGCTGGCTAACAACACGGACGAGGCGATTACTGGTGTGGAGCACGGACTTGCGAAGATTGTGGGTTGACGTTTATTCCGTGTCATTTCTTGATTTCCGGCCTGGGAGTCAGTCGTTGGGTGAGAGTCTTTGAAGTCGGGTGTTGGTGAGAGTTTTTGGGACGGTGTGTTATTAGCACGTATGCAGAACCTCTATGGGATTTCTTTCATATCTGGCTGTATTTGAGCCATCTTAATTGGATTTTGAAGAAAAACCACTTAATTTTTAACTTGACCATTCTATCTTACCTTCGTTGTTGATATTTTGGATTTTGGTGTCGAGTTAAAATAGCCGCAAGCGGGATTTATTTGAGGGAAGCCATTGTTAATTAGCAGGTGCCGTCCCATAATCAAACCGGCCACAGTAGTAGGCCACAGGAGTACATGTGAATTCGTATACCCAAAGGTTATAAGTAATTTATTTTTAAATATATAACGCCGTGACTTATTTTGACACCACGATTAAGTTTTGTTTTAGTTTATCAATATAGTACTTTGTGAATTCGTATACCCAAAGGTTATAAGTGATTTATTTTTAAATATATAACGCCGTGACTTATTTTGACACCACGATTAAGTTTTTTTTTAGTTTATTAATATAGTACATTGTTGGGAACTTATTTTGACACCACGATTAAGTTTTGTTTTAGTTTATTAATACAGTACATTGTTGGAAACTATTTATTGCATTAGATAATATGCCAAAACTAAACTTGGATTAAAATAACCTTCTCAATAATTCTTTATGTCCAAGTAAAAATATATTTTCTTCCTACTTATTTGTAAATATCCTACAATCTTGATATTTTAAAGGACAACCATTGTAAAAATATTTTTAAATAAACTCGATTGTTTTGGCAGTGGAAATCTTTATGTAAATGGTAAAAACGAGTAAATTAGCAGCCTTATGTAAACGTTTGAGTTAGTGTTATTAATGAGTTGATTTATATACGTACTACTTTTTTTTTGGTAACTTGGTAAATTCTGTTACTCTTACTTCTGTTTTGGTTATTTTATAAAGTTGTAAATTTTAAATTTTTGGTTTGTTTTAGCAAGAAAATTTACCATAGCTGTTAATTTTGACTATATTTGTTATAATGTTGCTATTGAGCTATGTACTTTGATTTATTGTGTGAGTAAAGTATCCAATATATTTTTGCTATAATTTCATTTATTTGGTTCACCATAATCTTAGTTGTTTATCGTGTGGCTCTGCTAGTGCCTATAAGACCTAGGGGTTTCCGGCTTGAACCGTCTAAGTCGGTGGCGCGGCTCACTTTTATATATTTTTTTTCTTCTACCCTCTACGGCTGAGCTCGGGCATAATTTGCCAGTAGAGAGACCACTGGCAGAGTACTCTTTAGAGAACGAAAAAGACGTGGCAACTGTCCTGATTAGACCGCAAGCAGCGCAAAGAAGTAAAAATACCTCAGGGATGTTATCCAAGAATTAAATAAATTTATGGGTGGCGGTGACTAACATGACAATGCCATAGCTAATTATAGAATTGGTGTACGGGGAAAGAAATTGTGGTGGCCACTTTTTAAAAATGTTATTGACAGTTCTATTAAAATGCCAGGAAACTCTACAGATTGGCAAATAAAAGCTGCATCTCACAAGTAGATTTTCGGGCATATATCGTCCTTTGTCTAATGAATTCCGAAGAGCAAGAAACAGAAGATCAGAATGAGAGCGAAGAGGAGGGAGAGGCAAGTCAGTCATCAACAGTAAAAATGGGTAGACCGTCTAAGAATAGCTTACCAAATGAAATTCGCAAAGATAACTTTGGTCATATAATTATAAAACAAGCAGAAAGTGTAAGAAGGGGGTGCAGACAGTGCTCTAATCATACAGTTTTTATTTGTCAAAAATGTCAAGTTCATTTACACACTAAATGCTTTAAAAATTTCCATAAAAATAGAATCATGTATTATATTAAGTTGAAGCTTATTTTCGCTAAAGGTTCGAAAACGCACCATTTTGTTTAACACTACCTGTCAATGTCAAACTGTTATATAATTTTTTTTTGTAATATTTTAGGTCTTATAAGCTTATTTAATAAAAAAAATTTAGTTTCATTTGTTATTTCTGTGCTTGGCGGTTAATGGGTTAATTAAATGATAAGTGATAAAAACTTACCTAGACTACGGTGAGAAGCATCTTCTACCTCCTGAACACACTTCTCATACCCTGTCACTCGCGAAAATCCGACAACGATAGTAACCCTGAAAAAAACACAATGCTTTATTATCATTTATAAATTTAACAAAGCCAAATCTAACATAATAAAAATTACCAAATTAATTATTTAAAATTAGTTTAAAAATAATAGTTTTTATAAAAAGCAAAAAAAAAAAAATAATAAGAAGAGAATAAAACACAACGTTGTAGCGGCCATACATACAGTTTATGCGCAATGGATAAAACGTGAATTTCCCATTGTAAAATTCCCTAAAATTCCAACGACTAATTTCACTAAAAACCTTACCACTAAACACCTTACGACCCTAATTTTTACGAACCTAAGTTCTCCTCCTTTGCAATAACGCACGTATACGATCCTACTTTTTATGACCGGAATCTTCTTTCCTCTTCAGCTACTCACGTACAATCACACAAATTCGAAGTGGATTTTACTACAAATTTGTGTGCCTCTCTCTGTCATCAATAATTAAATTAACACAGAAGAAAACGAAAACAACACGATTTCATTAAAATCTCAGATTCTAGAGGCCTTCAATCAAGCTTCTAAAATAATACCTCTAAAACAAAACCCCATACAATTACCGAGACATATGCGGGAGCTTATAAAAGAAAGAAATAGACTAAGAAAAAGAGCCTTCACAACGCTAGATCGTAGGATAAAAATCGAAGCAAATAGATTAACAAACCAGATAAACTGGCACATAAAAGAACATAAAAACAAAACGTGGGAAGAAAAACTACTAAAGTTAAATTCTGCAAAACCAAATAGCAAAGCAAATATTTGGAAGCTAACCAAAGCGTTATGCAAAGACAAAAAAATAAAAATTCCACCTATTTTATCCGAAAACGGTCTAGTATACACAGATAGGGAAAAAGCTGAAGCTTTCGCCGACACATACGAGCAACAATTTAAACCCAACGTCGATATAATTTACGATTTGAACCTCGAAAATTGTATAAACAGACAAGCAAATGCGATAATAAATTACAATCAAGATCAAGTAGATGAAATAGAAACTACGAATATCAACGAAATAAAAGCGCTCATTAAAAACTTAAAAATTAAAAGAGCCGCTGGAGAGGACAAAATCACAAATAAAGCATTGAAAGATCTCCCCGATAACACAATCGAGTTATTAGCAAAAATTTTCAATGAATGCCTGCTCTCAAGCTATTTTCCGAACATCTGGAAAAAAGCACAAATAATAGTCTTACCTAAACCAAACAAAAACTTACAAAACCCACAAAATTGGCGGCCTATCTCCCTACTACCATGATTAGGCAAAATATTTAAAAAAATAATATTAAAAAGACTTCTAACACATATAGAACAACATAAAGTAATCCTGAATGAGCAATTCGGCTTCAAAAAGAGTACAGCACGGAATCGAAATTACGAGGGCGGTTTGATAAGTCAGTGACTTTTTGAATAAAACAAATTTTTTTCCGCAAATAAACATTTTATTTTTCTACATAATCACCTTTTAGCTCGATACATTTAGTCCAGCGTTTTTCTAATTTTTTTATTCCCTCCAAATAATAGGTTTTTTTAAAGCTCTCAAAATACGCGTTTGTTTCGGTAATGACTTCTTCATTCGACTCAAATTTCTTACCGCCCAGCCATTTCTTTAGGTTTGGAAACAGAAAATAGTCGCAGGGGGCTAAATCTGAAGAATATGCTGGATGGGGTAGCAGTTCGTATCCCAATTCGTGGATTTTGGCCATCGTGACTAGACAAGTGTGCACACGTGCATTGTCTTGATGGAACAGCACTTTCTTCTTCGCCAAATGCGGCCGTTTTTGCTTCAAATCAACGTCGAATCTGTTCAAAAGCTTTGAATAATATTCGCCGGTGATCGTTTTACCTTTCTTGAGGTAATCGATGTTAATGACACCGCGTACATCCCAAAAAACTGTAGTCACGACCTTGTTGGCTGACAGACTCTGTTTCGCCTTCTTTGGTCCACGTTCACCCCGCGCAACCCACTGATTCGATTGTTCCTTGGTCTCTGGCGTGTTGTGATGGATCCATGTTTTATTCACAGTAACAAAACGGCGCAAAAATTCGTCCTGATTACGGCTGAACATCGCTAAACACTCTTTTGAAGTGGTCACACGATTGCGCTTATGGTCGAGGAGTGTGGGCAATCGCGGCACCCATCTCGCAGAGAGTTTTTTCATGTCCAAACATTCGTGTAAAATATGATGTACCCGTTCAGTTGAGATACCTACAGCATGAGCCAACTCACGCACTTTCATTCTCCGATCATCCAATATCATTTCATGGATTTTATCGACGATTACGACGTGATCACTTCTTTTGGGCGACCTGGACGTTCGGCGTCACTAGTGCTGGTACGACCACAACGGAACTCTGTAAACCACTTCTTAACCATTGAAATTGATGGTACCGAGTCCCCGTAGTATTTATCAAGTCTTTCCTTAGTTTCAGTGATGGATTTTTTATGTAAAAAGTAATGCTTAATCAGCACACGAAATTCACTTTTTTCCATTTTCGTAAAAATTCACGAGGTTGTCTGCTTTGAACGGCTATCAAACACCAACTGCACGACGTAGCTTGCTCAAAATTAGAAAATTGCCCACTGATAGATTATAGTTGACGGCAGCAATGTTGCATTTGGAATAACTGCGCGGGAAATTCAAAAAGTCACTGACCTATCAAACTGCCCTTGTAGCAAGAATTGTAGAGCATATAACTACAGGGTTTAACAAGAAAAAAAGTACCTTAATGATACTTTTTGATATCCAAAAAGCCTTCGATAAAGTATGGCACGAAGCACTTTTGTATAAATTAAACAAGATGAACTTCCCAATTTATCAAGTAAAAATGATAAACTCATTTCTAAAGAACAGAAAGTTTAATGTTAAAATAAATGAGAAACAGTCTACGGATAGATTTATAAAAGCCGGCGTACCGCAAGGTTCAACGTTATCGCCAACCCTATATAATCGCTACATAGCAGACACACCGAAAACAACAAAAATAGAACTAGCTATGTACGCAGACGACACTGCGGCCTTTGGCTCACACAAAAATCTTAGATTTCTACATAAAAATATGCAAATGCAAATAAATGAAATAGAAAAATGGACAAAAACTTGGAAAATCAAGTTAAACGCCGAAAAAACACGAGCTATTCCCTTTTAGTAATGCATAGGAAAAAATAGTTGAAGTAAAAATTTATTCAGCCAGCAACAGGACACTGAAACAAATCTAAAACATAACTCGATCCATATAGTTGCTTACTCGAATAAACACAGAAATTTTATAGGCAAATAATAGTAAGAGAAAATGGTTATTCAGATTACAACTGATATACATTTAATTTTGCTTTTAAAAAGGAATAGGAGAACTTTTTGAGAACAGATTTCAAAAATGTATCCCTATCTAATGCGTTACCAAAAATTCATTAAATTTAAAAAATATACCACAAAGTACCATGATAAACGGTCATTTATTATAAAACAGGTAGATATAGTTAATGTCGTGAAAACAAAACAAACAAAGGTAATGAATAATGGAGATTATCCAGCCAGTGCACTACTTTCGCGAAGGGGATTTTGCCTGAGCAAAAGAGGTCATGGCAAAACCGATCTTCAGCTTTTTTCGTCACCAACAACTCGAGTAATGAAAAACAAAAAAAAAAGAATAATTTGTCGTGTAACCTGTCATTTTACGTTTTCTACAACTCGAATAATTAACAAAATTAGTTACAGGATTATGCTAGCCTACACTGAAATGGTTTGAAAATATTTTTTACAAACTTATCCTTTTCTAATACTTCACCAACAATTCAAATAATTTAAAAAATATACCATGATAAACGGTTATTTATTATAAAACAGGTAGAAATAGTTAATGTTGTGAAAACAAAACAAACAAAGGTAATGAATAAGGGAGATTACCCAGCCAGTGCACTACTTTCGCAAAGGGGATTTTGTCTGAGCAAAAAAGATCATGGCAAAACCGATCCCCAGCTTTTTTCGTCACCTGCAACTCGAGTAATGGAAAATATAAAAAAGGTGATAATTTATCGAACAGCCTGTCATTTTACATATTACTTAAAGCAAGAGTATTTTAACTGGCAACTGGTAGAGAAGAGAACGTATGATGCTCGAGTTGTGGCTTAAAATCTCCCTAATACCTTAACAAAAATCTTTAACCGAATATTGTTAAATCCCTTTTACTACTGAATAGACTAATCACTTTTTAAATTACCTAATAATATTTTTAATGAGTCCTATAACCTAATAACGAAATCAAAAATTGCAGTTCTTAAAAATATTTTAAATTTATTTCGATACCTATTTAAATAGAAAAGTGAATTATGGAAACATTTCGTAAAACATATAGATATCAATTAAAAAAAAATACTTGCCAAACATGGTTTTATTTTAACTGAAGCAAATATAATAATAAAAAAAACGCCAAAAGTTAGTGTTTGTTATAGAATTAATCACCTAATAGTGATAAAAATAAGTAAAACTAAAAATATCGTGTAAAAAAACTTAATTTTTGAACTAGGTCAATTATAAAAGTAAATAAAACTAAAAGTAGGTTTTATTTTCCACTTCCCAATGAACAATGATTTTTAAAATTATGCAATATTAATTTTCTTTAAATATAAATGTAAATAAGTAAGGGTTTTACAAAATCAATATTTCGTGATATATATGTAGAAATGATGATAAGGTACTACAGAATTATAAAAATTTAAAATGCTTACCAAACATTATTTTCTTCTAATAGTTTAATTAACACTTATTTGTAGCGAAATAATTAAAAAATGAACAGATATATTTAAAATATCGCAGCACAAGAAGCTCTTATCTCTGATAAAATTCATTTACAAATGACGCACTTACCGGTTACTTTTTAAAATGTTTCCGGTCGGCGTCCATCACAAAAAAGTTAGCAAAAAAGTAATCGATAGGTAGAACATGTAAAACAACCGCATTCTAGCAGTTTAAAAATGATAATTCAAGCTCCCAGGTACTTCACTAAATATTATGAAAGACAAAATTAATATTGGTTCAGATGATTATTTAATAAAAAAGATTTTGTGTAGTTAATATTGTTTTATTAGTAAATGCAACACAATGGATACGTAAATAAATAATTAACAGTTTCATATATTTTTCTTAAATTTTGTTTTATTTCACGGCAGATTATGAAAAAAAAATTTGACAAGTTTTTTGTGAACTTTTAATGTTAACCTTTTTTAAATGATGTATGGTGATGTTTTTTTAATATATGTATACAGGGTGATTTATAACTATTGAGACAAAGGCTAAGGGCCGGTGATTTGGACCAAATAAATATGCATCAGTAAAATGTTGCTGTGCAAAAAGATACAAGGCTCTAAATTTGAAATGTTTTTTTCATTTTTTGCTAATAATTTCACTGTAAATTTATCAATTGGTATCAAAATCGGCAAAATCGCATAACTTTAGACAAGGAATATTATTTTATGTATTATTTTACATTTAGTTATAGGGGGCGCCATGCGAATGATTACTGATGAGATAATCCATGACAATATGGATTTTGACAACTTCGGTCTACTGGAGATTTGCTGGCTTATGTCACTGAGCTCTGGACAAACACTATTAAGAATTTTGGTGAATTCCGTGCAATAGCCTTAGATATATCTAAAGCCTTGGACCGCGTTTGGCACCAGGCATTGTTAAGCAAATTATCTACCTAAGGTTTCCCAACCAAGTTGCTCCATTCGGTTGATAAACAGCTCAACTCTCACAGTTACCCTTCACCCACTAGAAAATAGAAGAAGAGTTGCAGACCAGTCATTACTCTACAGATATTTCCATGGCAGATGCTCCAGAGAAATAAAAACGCTTATACCACCACTGGCCACATTCGGCCGAAGAACTCGGCACGCTAATCAGTCTCACCCATTTAATCTCAAGATTGACACTACAAGAATCAATCTACGCAACTTTTCAAAAAGCGGGTTCACAATCATCTCCTTTCTATAATCCCTTCCCCTTCTAATAGTCGCAGTGCGGAGCGTCCGCGGCCCACACGATAGGCCTACCCTTTTTGCGACTATTTTTAGTAAAAAAAAACAACTATGGGTTATTTTAATTATAGGTCTCAATGTTATTTAAAAAGAATTAATTTTTTTTTATTTCGGACGGGATACATCTCGATATCCCCCCTGGCTGCACCCATGGGCCACTGTAAAAACCTATAAATATGTCAAAATATACGTCAAATTCTGTGTCACCATTTCACATCATTCGTTCTGACTGTAGTCAATAATTGTTACTGCTACTGAATTAATACGATTTAATAATTAAATAATTAATTCAAACCGAGGCGTGATGGCTTCAGCGTCATATATAATGACCGAAACCAACGAGATATCGGAAATTCCAGAAGACGAGGAACTCGATTTAGAAATAGCGGCCGAAATTATGAACAATTGGGATGAAAGTAAAGCAATGCTCGAGGAGTATAAAGAATCTAAATTACCGAGCTGTCACACAGAATCAAGCAAGTACTTTTTAATTTACCTAAACGATAGATTTTATTGGATCCCAATATTATTTTTTAAAGTTCTTTTTTGCACCATGTCGGAATTATTGACTCCATTTATTTCTTTTGAATATTAGTCCTTTTAAAACTTTTTTGTTTGATAATAGTATATTACGTAACAAGAGTTGTAAGTAAATTTCCCGAGTGCGTAATTGGCTTAGAACTCGTGTAACGTACTATACTATTTTCTACGCCCATCTATTTTATTTTATTAAATAAAGGAAATCGAATTATTTAAACTTTATTATAATAGCTGATAATAACAATCGAACAAATATTGCAAGCAGATTGGGCCTTATTACTTAACGGTGATGAACGCTTATCTATAATTATAGTACTGCACGGTACATCAGAAGACGAAGATTGATAATATTGGTAATCGCTTCCGATATTCGTAATGCGTCGTCATTTATATTTTTATGAGAGTGATTCACATAGCCTTCTGCCACTGTTGAAGATTGCCGGCCACCTAGTCGCTTTAATGATAGCATATCACCTCCTGCGTCTCCAAAAACAATGGCCAGTATATTGCTTTGGTTCCGGCAGCTGAAGATATTCAGCAATTTTACGTGGTATACTACCGATTGTGTCACACAACCTGTGTCATGCATTTTCAATTTCTGTAATTAACAAATAAAGGAAGTTCCATTTCGGGATGACGCAAATTCATGTACTTTTGACATGTGGTATAAAACGTTTCCGGTACTACAAATGAACGTCTCGTTTTAGTTTTATAATCTGGTATATCAATTATCAAGGATTTTCACGTGTACTGAATGTGTTCCATTTTTAAGACGCTTATTTTTATTTTTTTTACTGAAAATAGTCGCAAAAAGAGTAGACCTATTTTGGGAGAAATATGAGAGGGATTATAGAAAGGAGATGATTGTGGACCCGCTTTTTGAAAAGTTGCAGGTCATAGTTCTCTGTAAAAACTGATTTTGGAAGCTAAAAGAAGGATTCTTGATGGAGATTGGTCCTTGTAGTGTCAATCTTGAGAGTAAAAGTGGCCAGTGGTGGTACAAGAGTTTTTATTGCTCTGGATCATCGCCATGAAAATATCTGTAAAGTAATGTCTAGTCTGCAACTCTTCTTCTATGTTCTAGTGGGTGAAGGGTATCTGTGAGAGTTGAGCTGTTTATCAACCGAATGGCTCTTTTCTGAATGGAATCTAGAAGATGAAGAGAATGCCTTGGTGCTAAACCCCAAATGTGCGAGCAATACTAAAGTAGAGGTCGGATTTGAGCCTTGTACGTCGTCAACAGTTGATCAGGAGTAAAACACTTTTTACCTCTTCACAGAAAACCTAGCCTCTGTCTTGCTGACTTTGCGATGTTAGCAACATGGTCATGCCATGACATATTATTAGACACCTTGATTCCCAAAATCGCTTATATTAGTATCACCTGTATCTTGTTTGCTTGTATATATGTTTGTAACTGACTCTTTGGCCTCGATTTTGCCCTACTTTAAGCGATCAGATTTAATTTAAACTTTGCACACTTGTCAAAGATCGACGACAATGCAATAATTCGATCAAATATCCGATTATCCTAATTTCTTTCGCCAGGATTCATAAATTTCTTCAGATATCCTTTGCATGAAAGTAAGAGAGATAGAACTAGTGCGTGAACTACGCATGCACGCAGAACAAATATTAACACAGTTCATCGCATCGGTGGTTCAGTGGTAGAATGCTCGCCTGCCACGCGGGCAGCCCGGGTTCGATTCCCGGCCGATGCATTATTTTTGTGCTTTTACCATTGTGAGTAAAACAAATTGAACTAAAAGGCAAAAAATAAGTTATAGTTTAAAAAAACTAAAAAACACGCTTTGAGAGTTAATCAAACTGAAAAGTAAAAAGTAATTCTTAACATAGGAATAAAATTACTGACGAGAAAATTAATGTCACTGTTTTAAAAGCGTGGGGTGCTTTGTATGACCTTTTTAAACTAACTCTGTGTTTCGGAATGAAAGCACCCGACGATTTTAGAACAGTGATATTAATTTTTTCGTCAGTAATTATATACCTATGTTAAGAATTATTTTTTACTTTTTAGTTTGATTAACTCTAAAAGCGTGTTTTTTAGTTTTTTTAAACTATAATTTATTATATTTCCAAATTCTAGTTTGCGCCAAGCCCCGCTTAATTCAATAATGAGGAGGACCTGAAAACAAAATTTTTATGTGATGATAATTACACAATATTTTAATTCTTTACCTTCGACAACAAATGTTTATCTTCTTGGGCAACTTTTAGAAACTTATTCTTTGTTCTGTAGACAGGATTTTCGATTATTTACTTCTAAATTCATCCGATCGCCGCTTTAGTAGGGTGATTAGTTTTGGATAATCTGCTATGTTAAAGATGGTGTCATAGTTTTTGATATATCTTTAAAATACGCAAGGAAAACATTCTCAGAAAACTATTTAACGTTACGCTTGTGTCGCCAATCCATAAGTTTTTGATAGGTAATTTCGTATCTTTCTTTGGACACAAATTATGTGTGACAGCTTGGCTTCTTCTAAAATCTCCGGCGGAGTGCTCATAATTTCATCACGTTCACTACTAACAGACATATTCGTAGATAAAGTTGAGAAAATGTTCGGGTACAATATTTTACAACAAAAATTGACAACATAACAAAACGCGACTTATTTTTTTGAGAAATTGTACAATGTGTTGCCGACATTTAGGAGCATTACTCTTTTAATCCAAAATGTATTTCACTAATGCTTAAAGGTTTTTTGTATTTTAATTGACTAAATGTATGTAAATGAGCAAATAAAGTTGTACGTAGATAAAAAATTGATTGCAATTTGATTAAACCAAGAAATTTAAGTTTTCTTAAAAAAAAGGTATTAAGTGTACTTTATCGTGGGTTTTAAACGACATCAACAGTGTGTTCATTTTAAAACTGTCCTTCCAAAAATTATAGTCACTGACGAAAAGTGTGCTTTTTAACAAAAAAATTGGTGAAAATTTTTAACTAACTGCAAAAAAATGCACTTATAACTATAGTTTTCGTTTAGTTAATTAAACAAAGTGTTTTTCAGATCCCCGTCTTAAACAAGGCGAAAAACTGTTGTATCCAACTATAAAGAATTTCCTAATCAAGCTATTAAACTTATATCTATATTTTTTGTTAAGTTATTTAAACTACATGTTTTTCAGATCCTAAACTTATATAAGTGGAAAAGCTGTTGTATCCAACTATAAAGAATATCCTAATCAAGCTATTAAACTTATATCTATATTTTTGCTTTAGTTATTTAAAATACATGTTTTCCAGATCCTAAACTTATAGAAGTGAAAAAGCTGTTGTATCCAACTATAAAGAATTTCCTTATCTAGCTATTACACTTATATCCTTATTTTTTGTTTAGTTATTTAAACTACATGTTTTTCAGATCCTAAACTTATAGAAGCCGAAAAGCTATTGTATCCAACTATAAGGAATTTTCTTATCAAGCTATTACGCCAAGTAACCGAGAAACAATGCTTTCATGTATGATAGTGCGTTTGTCGGAAACAAAAATACCTCCAGCCTACGTATTCAGAATTATTTTATTTTCAGTGAGATCTACGTTCAAATTTTAAAGGCTTGAGGTATTTTCGCAAGCTTTTTATTCACGTTCCTATTCATTTGTAGAAACCGAAGACTAGCTTCAACGGTATAGATCAAATTAGCGAATTCCTCTACAATTCCAATCCAAAATATCCCGAGAGAAAAGAACCGTGGGTAGAAATTTTTGATCTGAATTGGGTTATCGATTATTTACAACAAAGGTGTGTGAATATAAACAATTTCGAATAACAAATGCACCACTACTGTTGCATAGTTCTGTAACTAAATCAAAGATGGAACACGTTGTTGCCCAACACAAAGTCAATTTGTATAACTATTCGATTTTCTTACCGTCTATGACCTTGAAAATATGTGCGCGTCGCTTCTAACTAATAAATTTAAGTGAAAAGCGAAAACATTGACTCAACTATTATTGAAACTGTAATAGTCCTTAGTGTAATAGCATCGAATGTATTCTCTTTAAACTGTGGTAATAGACCGTATATACGCGCGTCAAGCCGATGTGCTTCGTACGCTTTTACAAATCAAATGCCGTACATTTTTAACCTTAACTGCATATTGTCGTAAATTTGTAATGTTCCAAAACACTACGAGTAAAATTTAGTTCTGATTTATATATTCGTTAAATGCATAGTGTTGCAGAACCGCAACGATCTACACTACCCATTTTTACTGTCTACTGTGTCACTGTGTTGGGTACCTATAACCCAAAATTTTAGCACGTGTTATTTACAAATCTTTATAAAAACAAGCACAATAAAATTTGTTTGTGAATATCATCATCATCAATCGACCAATCGCGTCCACTGCTGGACATAGGTCTCCCGGAGCTTTTTCCATCTTTGCCGGTCCTGTGCTGCCTCTATCCAGTTGGTCCTTATCCTTTTGATGTCGTTGGTCCATCTGGTTGGTGGGCGGCCTCTACTTCTGTATGCGTCTTGGCGCGGTCTCCACTCAAGTATCCTCTTTGTCCAGCGATTGTCCGAAAGTCGCGCCATATGACCGGCCCAGTTCCATTTTAAGGTTGTTATACGAGTAACCGCGTCTGTCTCTCCGAACATCTCCCTTAATGTTATATTTGGGATCCTGTCTCTTAGCGATATACCTAACGTCGACATCTCCATTTTCCTTTATTCTATTTGTAGTGTTCTTTGTGAGGGTAAGGTGTTTCAGCTCCGTATGTAACACGCACTGGTCAAATACTTTTCTTTTTAAACATATTGGAATGTCTGCCTTAAAGATATTGCGCAGCTTTCCAAAGGCCGCCCATGTTAGGCCTATTCTTCTCGATATTTCACGAGTTTGGTTGTCTCTGTTTGTGAATAGGGAAGGTATCATCTGTATACAGGGTAGATTGTAGGGGAGGTCGTAAAAGCTATGCATCCTCTCAAGCACCTCGACCTATCAGATCTTTTCAGAGGGCAGTGTCCAGTGAGGAGTCCCGTCACCAGTTTCAAGTCTTTCGTGTCCAACTCGAGAAGCTGTTTAGCTTTCTTTGGCGACTTGGCGAAAAGCTTACTAGCGTTTTCGCTTGTATTTGTTCTGGCAGCACTTTTTCCCAACGTCGAACCTGTTTTTTCAAGTGGGCTTTGGAGGGTCCACAGAAGGGTTTTGGGCCGGAAAATTATGTATTTGCCCCTTCTTTGGCAAGGCAGTCTGCTTCTTCGTGGCCTTTAACTCACTTGTGACCTGGAACCCACATCAGAGTAACCTGATTGTTCGCTGCCAGTTGTCTCAGGGACTGTTTACAGTCCCAAGTCAGCTTAGACTCACAAGTGTATGACTTCAGAGCTTTTGATGCTGCTTGGCTACACACCCTTGCGTCACAACTCGGTAGTCATGTCCTTAACTTTGACAACAGCGATTTGGTTGTAATACAGATTTTTTATAATGCAGACGTCTCTTCCATCTAAGTTCATATTCTAAAAGATGTTGATAAGTTTCCCGTGGTAGACACAGTCAAACGCTTTCTGGTAATCGAGAAAACATGCTTATACATCGGTGGACATGTCGCGGCATCTCTGTATTACCTTTCAATAATGAAACTATTCTACAAGCACTTGAATTTAGATAATATCAAAATTTTCCATTTTCATTGAATGAGTGAATTCGTATCATTTTTTTTTTAATCGCAATACTGACACGTTAATTTATTTAGTCCAAGACCCTATTATCCCTTGTCTCTATTAATGTCCAAAAACACCGCGGCGAGATACATTCAAGCCCATTTGAGAGGATTTTGGGTAAGAAGACGATCAAATCTTCAAGAGATGCGAAACTTCTGGAAGGTATCTCTAATTTTCACTTTTAATCAAATCAAGATTAATGATTTATTATTGCAGACCATTAAGTTCAAAAGGGACAGCAACGGACGTGTCTCGATGACGCAGTTAGAAATAAAAAAGAAAGAACGTTCAAAAAGTAAGTCTGATGTTCTTCCGCGACAATCCGACACAATTTAATTCTCCGTTATTTTTATTTTACTCATGCTTCATTCTCCAAAAATAATCGTAGTTTGTATTGGAATTGTTAAATAAAATATTAATTTATTGTTTTAGTTTCATTAAAAAAAAATACATGTAGGAATCAGTACAACAATATATCACAACGAAACGAACAAGTGAGTATATTTGCGGTGAGTGTCCAGAAATAATTTTTTCTAAATTTCTAAATGATTATTTTTTGACGTTTCTCGAAACCAATAGAAATTTTCGATTTCAGTAATTCATAAACGTTCTAGCCAATCAAAACATTATAGCAGAAATAATCTACTTACATTATTCCAGCGAGAATTGTTCATGTATATTGTTTTTTTATTACTCATGCGGGATAAGTATAATCTTAGAGCACGCTGTTGCGGTTAAAAAATAGCTGTTTGCCCATTTGAGTGCGACAAGTTTACTCGGCGCACGCAAGTTATACTTAGCATACGCAAACTATCCTTGTTGCACGCAAATTCGAACCACCCTTTCGGTTAACAGCCGAACGCACAACTGTCAAGTTGACATTACAAAGTTTATATTTTTATTTCAGTTAATATTTTTGGCCTGTTTTATGCTCGCGTTTATTCCGCATTCGCAATAAAAAATAGTATGTGCAACCCCTACGATGTTGTCGATTGCTCATTTGAGCGAATGAACGCTCTCGCTTCGCTCGTGCGTTCAACTTCGCTCTCGTGAGCAATCGCCAACTTATCGCACTGGTTGCACAATATACTATTATTGTGAAGTTTCGATTGAGGGAGAAATAGTGGAACAAGTAAATGAATTTGTGTACTTGGGTTCAAAGTTTACGAGAGATGGAAAGTATGACAGTAACATTGAGCGAAGGGTGTTGTCAGGAAAAAGATGAAGAGGGCAATGCATTGCTTTATAAACAGCCAGAAAGTGTCAAAAAGGCACGTCCGGCTGTGCATAGGGGTGTGTTGGTTCCTACACTTATGTATGGTAGTGAATGTTGGGTTTGGCAAAAGAAGCATGAAAATAGGATTAATGCTGCGGAGATGAGTAGTTTGAGAAGTATAGCCGGAGTGACTCGGTTGGATAAAGTAAAAAATAGTGAGATAAGAGAACGCTGTGTTGTAAAAGAAGATGTGGTTACAAAGATAGATAAAGGAATGCTTAGATGGTTTGGACACGTAGAAAGGATGGATGAAGGAAGACTGACGAAACAAATTTATAAGGCGAGTGTGAATGGACAAGTCGGTAAAGGTCGACCTCGGCGAACATCGATCTCGATCAGATCAACATTGTTTTAAAGAAAAGCCAGGTGAAGAGTACCAACAACCGACGAGCATGCATGAGAGCCCTGATGAAAGTAGAGGAAGCAAAAGATGTGTGTAAGAATCGTAGCGGAAGTGGAAGGAAGTGGTCTCTGCCTACCCCTACGGGAAAAAGGCGTGACTATATGTATGTATGTATGTATGACAACCACATGACAACGTATTTTCTTGATCTGACGCGTCTGTCATAAATTTTCAAGAAATTCGTAAAATGATTGCGACGAGAGAGGCTATAAATTGGAAGAAAATACATCAACGACAAGACTAGCCGTTATTTTGAAGGACTATGGGTTTCAATATGAAGAAACATAATGGAGAAGACTATAAAGTATTAGTGATCGAGACAATGTGGAATAAAATCGCAACATTAATGCAAGATATGTACTACGAAAAATTCAATAGAAGATTCGACCCATTCAATGATATCGAATTCAAATCCGCCCAGAGATGCTAAAAACACCAAGCGTAAGTTATTACAAAAAGAGCCCGAAAAAACGAAACAAATTTCTGCAAGTTCGAGCAAAAAAAAACCTCGAACTTTACGACGAAAACACACCGTCTGGCTTGCAGAAGAAATTCTATCATATTGCTTCATATGAACTGGCATGGCGTGGTGAAGGTTCCCAAGTATAACCCTATATTTTCCAAAACGGCGCCAGGGGGGGCACAAAGATGTGCGGAGAGTATATGGTAAATACTAAATACCGAAGACCATGATATTTGTCCTGTTCGATTGCTCAAGAAATTACTCATCAAGCGAAATGCAAATATCAAAACTGACAGGCTATTTTTAACAGTTAATATTGCTTGGGATAAACCATATTCTTCAGGATGGTACAAAAATATTCCGATTGGGATAAACATGATGTCTAAATGAATAAAAGAATCTGCAGAGATGATTCGACTCGATATTAAAAAAATAAAAATTACCAACCATTCCGTACGATCGACTACAGTGTCTCACTTTGCCAAAGCAGGTATCAATGAGCAGGAAATTATAAAAATCACAGAACACATCTCATCTAATTCATTGAAATCTTACCTGCAATTGTATAATGAACATTATTCAAATTTAATTAATAACCTGAGAGACAGTGGAATCATTAGCTTTCAACACATCAGAACAAAGAAAATGTTAAAAAATCCTCCACCCAAGTGCACAACATTTATAATAATTGTATTTTTCATGTTCAAAACTTCAATGCATCCTAATTTAAATAACTCATTCAGTTTATGTTGAGTCGAGTGATATAAATTTGTTGAAATAAAAATATAAAATCTTAAAAGTGATTTTTATTGTAACGTCAAAAAATAATCTATCGAATACCACACGAGAGTTCGATAAATTTGATAATAATTCTTCAGGATTTTTCTCAAACTTGTTGCCATTTGGCAATAGCCACTCGGGCCCTTCGGCTGGCAACAACTTTTATAAAATCTGTCAAATTATTTTCAATTTATTCTCACTCTCTTGTGATACTCACTACAGATAATATAAAAATCCACGTTAGAAAATGATATATTTATTTTTTGTTCGAACGCAAGAAGTACGTAAAATATTTTTGAGCAAGAAATTAACTTTAAACGAGAAAAGAAAAAAATTTGTTTTCGTGGATGATAGTAACTCTCTGGACATCTCGTATTTGTAATAATAATTTAAACTAGCCTACTATATAAATAATTATTAACTTATAAAATAAATAATCCTAAAAAAATATTTAAATAGAATAGCGACCTTTAAATATGATTTCGATTGTTGAGTTGGCATGAGTTCGGTCGGAATGACAAAGAAAACTAATTGCTAAATTGTCGACGTTTCGAAACTTTATTGTTTCATGTTCAGGACCTCTAGAACTCGGAGAGCCAGTCCTGAAGATGAAACATAGTTGTATAATTGGTCTTTTTTAACATCCTGACCGAGGACTCCTACCAACTGAACAATCGAAAACTAAATAATAATTTAATTCCTTTAATTTTGATATTGATTTTTAAATCGGGTCGAAAAATTGGATCGTTAATTTTTATGATCCAAAAATAAATGAAATTGAATCATTATAAAAGTCACAAATCACGCGATAAAATGGTAAAAACGAATTTGTACAGAATTAAAAAATAATTTTCCTAATATCTTTGCGTGATTTGTCTGATCCAGTCAAGATAGTAGCCGACTTTAACGTAAACTCCTGGAACTCCAGTTTGGCCGCAGCCAATGCCCCAACTAACTAGTCCTACCACTTGCCAAGTACCGCCTCTCTCGCATACCATAGGACCACCGCCGTCCCCTTTACAGGCATCTTTACCCTCTTCTCCACCGGCGCAAATAAAACCCGGATGGAGTTTGAAATCGTACCTAAAAGAAAAAAAACATTAAAAATCTACATCCTCCCTGTAAGAATTCTCGTCGACAATTCATTTCGGTAAAATATGAAATCTACTCGGAAGTCATTAAAGGATGAGGAGTCACTAAACGTGATAGTAAGGCTTTTTTTTACCGAAAATAGTCGCAAAAAGGGTAGACCTATCGTGTAGGCCGCGGACGGCCCGCACTGCGACTATTAGAAGTGGAAGGGATTATGAAAAGGAGATGATTGTTGACCCGCTTTTTGAAAAGTTGCAGGTCATAGTTCTCTGGATATTGGAAGCTGTAAATGAAGGATTCTTGATGGAGATTGGTCCTTGTAGTGTCAATCTTGATAGTAAATGAATCTGCCATGAAATTATCTGAAGAGTAATGTCTGGTCTGCAACTTTTCTATGTTCTAGTGGGTGAAGGGTATCTATAAGAGTTGAGCTGTTTATCAACCGAATGGCCCTTTTCTGAATGGAATCTAGAAGACATAGAGAATGCTTTGGTGCTGAACCCCAAATGTGCGAGCAATACTCCAGTAGAGGTCGAATTTGAGCCTTGTACGTCGTCAACAGTTGATCAGGAGTAAAAACCTTTTAAACTTTTCAATATGGTCCATCAATCGGGCGTCATTCCTTCCGACTGGCTTCAGTCAACATTTGTAACTCTTTCAAAAAAGAGCTCGGCAAAAATATGTAGCGATTATCGACTTATCAGCTTAATGAGTTACTTTCTTAATATTTTCCTGAAGATCATTCATAGGAGAATATGTGCAAAATGTGACCTCTTTATGGGCGAATCTTAGTTCGGATTTCGTAACGGGTTCGGTACGAGAGAGGCCCTCTTTAGTATCCAGGTGTTGGTCCAACGGTGTAGGGATGTCTCTGTTCCTGTTTATGCCTGTTTCATAGACTATGACAAGGCTTTTGACAGGGTGCAGCATGAAAAGCTTATGAAAATCCTTAAAGACGTTGGCCTAGACGATAGAGACCTCAAGATAATCTCTAATGGAACCAAACTGCACAAATCAAGATAGATCAACAAATTTCAGATGGAGTACGAATCAAAAGGAGCGTACGACAGGGTTGCATCCTGTCACAATTGCTTTTTAACATTTACTCCAACAAAATATTTAAAAATGCCTTGGAAAATTGCCTTGAAGAAATTTCAATTAATGGCGTATACGCTGACGACACCGTTATAATCGCGGCTCTCCGGAGGGTCATCAGATTTTGCTTGACCAGGTGGCTACTAATAGTGCAGAATTTGTATTAAATTTAAACTTAAAAAAAAAACAAATGGATGGTGATTTATAAGAACCAAGGTAGAGGTGTGGTATTCTACAGGTACAGAACCAACAAATCGATTGCGTCCAGTCATACAAATCGATCTTGGATGCCAGGTCAACGAAAGCTGGGATAATATGCAGGATGTCTGTGCCCGGATTGAACAAGCCAGAGCATCATTTGTGAGGATGAAGTCTGTGTTGTGTTAGGTTCATTCTTTTAACTGTGCCGGAAGAATTTTAATTGATTACAAAATCCTCGTGCCAGAAGTGTTTTCTTCTGAATACCGTGTCATTAAATTTTACATCCTATGGGCAGGTAAACCTGCCCTAGGCAGAAAACGGCTATATATACTAGGGCAACCGAACTTTGATGATTTAACTGATCTCAGCTCAGTTAGCATCAAGGAACTTACACTTTTTATTAAAAGTTCTCACGGTAGAGAGGGAAGGCGCCGCCGTCCATCACGATATCACAACGGGTTAAAAGACCTAAGTGGGTTCCCTCCGAACCACCGTTTTAACCTAACCTAATCTGGGCAGGTAAACGGTAGTGAGACCACCACAAAATTTTAAATAGCAGGACATTAAATTACTTCTCCTGTTTGGTATTGTAAATTTTTTTTACAATAATTTTAATTTTTTTTTGTATTATTATTTGATTGGATACACTGCTATTCAGTTTCCAATATTATTTTTGTGTTTAATGTGGTTGAATAGAAGAAAACAAATAATTCTATATTAGTTTGGTTGTGTGTACTTCAAAGCTCTTTCTTGTTTGTGACACACAAACAACAGCATAAATTACTAGAACTTTAAGATTATTTCATCATCGCCTTTCATCTAGACAAGATTTTCAACAATTCGAAATTTAAAAATTATTCGAAAAAAATACAGTCCATAATCTCGCTAGCTCAATCTTTCTTTTACGAAAGCACTCTGATATCGTCTTTGAAAAACTTACCCTAATCTCGTTTGTTGCAACTGCCGTTGACAAATGCCGCTGTCGACAATCGGAACATCGACCTCTTTAAGAATGTTTTGGTATTTTCCAAAGTCCCCGAAAGCATCTTTGCCCCAGCCGGTGGTCCAACATCTAGCGCCTGTATAATCGTCTTGGGCATGGGGCAGACAAGCCGGACTGATGTGCGGGTGTTTCGACCAATCTACAGGTTTTTCCATTCTCAAAATCGCTATGTCGTTGTAGAGGGTGCCGGCGTAAAATTCTGGGTGCACGTGAACGGATACCACGTCGCGTTCGAAATAAGGATAAAATTCTACGTCGTGGTTAACGTCCCATTCTCCTAAACGCACCCTTAAGTCAAATCCGGTGTATCTAAAAAATAGTTAAGGTTAATACATCGGGTGTCTCAGCTGTAAATAAAACGTTTAAAATGTTGAATTTAGCATCGACGACTCCCAATAGACTTGGGACCGATGCGAGGAGCTTCGAGAGAGTTGAAATATGGTACTTACGTTTTAACGCAATGTGCAGCTGTCAAAATGTGCAAAGAATCAATGAGGGTTCCACCACACACATATACACTCTCCTTGGTGTCTTTCTTGAGGATGGCAACCTGCCATGGGTATTCTCCGAACTCACTGTCGCCATCTACGTAGACGGGATTTTTAATTCGACCGTTGATTCCCTGAGAATGTCTCGTGCCGCATTGGCGATTGGGATGCGGTACTTGTGGACGTAGTGGTCGCTTGCAACAAACGTGTCTCGGGCCACAAGTTTGTGGACGTCCGACTAAATTATTTCCTGCATAAAATTGTCTCTGCAATTAAAAAATACTTTTAAATTACAAATTTCTAGCCGCGAACGTTGCCTATGGGTTTCAGCAATCTCTCCAATTACATTTTTGTTGTAATGAATGTTATGCGTTCTATTGGTAAACTATTTAGTAAACCAGGGAACTAAATGATAATTAAACTGTAACAAGAAAGATTTTTTAGGGAACACGACAGCGATATTTAAGTACAACGAATCAGTAAGTGTTGGTTTATTGAAACAAGATCTTGAAGAGTTAGAGATTAAGAAAAATCAGAAGCGAAAAACTGCAATATGGATGAGATGTTCTTAAGTGATTACTCTAGGTTGTAATTGGGGGTGTAGTGATGCAAATACAGACAGAGTCACGAAGTATTAGACATTATAATCTACAGTAGAATAAAATGACCTTTTTAATAATGATCAATCGGTTGTATTCATAAGAATTTATTTTGACCTCTTATGACAACTCTCATTAATTTGATACATCGAGTTTTGTTCAAAGCGTTTTATCATTTGCATTCAGATAAATTCAATAAAATCGGTTTTTTTAAAAACCTCTAATTTGTTATTTTGATTTTACGGTAAGTATAAAACTCCCTGTTTTGCATTTAATAAATATTTTTAACATAACCTTACTTCTTACACGGTGGCTAAACTTTCGCGAAACGGAAACATTATTTATGGTCGATAGTCGATAGTCGATAGTCGATATAGTGAACTAAAGTAAGAATTACAATAACAACCAAGAAGTAAGAAAGATACATGCACGTAAACACTTATAGCCTTCTATAAAAAGGTTTATAAAGGTAGTGGTGTCTACAACTCCATATACATTCATCTTTCTTAATTCTGTGTACTGAATTCTTACAGATTGACAATTGGTTATGCTTGTAAGCAAATTAAACAATATTTTACTTTTTAGAACATGCTGGGAAAAATGTTGAAAGTGAATATTAGTGAATACTCTTATCTAAATTCTCGACAATTTTAAAACAGTAATATAGAATTATTTTAATTGACTTTAATCAACAGAAATATTTAGTTATTTATAACGCAAAAAAATACTGACAAGATAAACAGTGTAAATATTTAGGCACACGACAAAGTAACAGTAGCCATTTTTGACTCATTGATTCATTTCGCGAATAAATGTTAGAATAATCTGCATTGTACTAGTGAGTTTTATTTAAACACAACGTGGTTTTCTGTTGTTAATTATCACAAAATCAAAGGAAATTACTGAATGGAAAAGGAGTTGGCAATATTGCTGAAACCATTCCTATCCGCTATAGTTTGGGATATAAGGAAGTGAAACACGATACCTCCCCTCGCCTAGGTTCAAGTATATTTCACTACAACATTGCCAAAGTTACATCTTCATGCCTAATGATTCGTGACTCTGTCTGTATTAGCTTCTACTAGTACATATTGATACAGTTAAGGTAGATACGAAGTCTGACTATGAAGTTCTAGGATTTATTGCCTTAGAAACACACTAACAATTAAAATCTTCGTCAGCTTCACTCAGGTTTTAAACAAGACTTGCCTTATTTTGCTATATTTCAATTTTAAGTGTAAACGCCGAGTAGAAACTCGATCAATTTAAAGTTCCTAGTAAAATTAAAAAAAAAACACGCTCGAATGACAACAAATGTTGACAAGGTGTATGAAGGTTTTGGGATAGCCGAAAATAATTGAAGACGATGAACGTAAGTGGCAGAATGATATGGTCAACAGGAAAACGCTAAAAAATATTTTGCAATACTATTTAAACAGTAAAAAGTCTACGCGATGATAGTTCCAAAGAACCTTTTTTAGGATTAAAAGGACATTCGACAAAATGTTTGTTCGGATATTAAAAAAAAGTTAAAAACTTATTTACTGAAAAATGTGATCACTTTTGATGATATGGTTCATGACCTAGCCACTTATCACTTACCAACTTTGTACTCTATAAATTGCGGGGAAAAACTGAGGATCCTGTTTTTGGTAAGTATCACTGTTAGGGAAGATGATCTTAGCTAATCTCCCAATCGAGAATGGTTATGGTGATTCCACAAGGTCCCAACCACTTAAACAACTTTTGAAATTCAGTATGATCTTGAGACCAAGAGGTTATCCATGCATTAGAAGTCACCATAGGTAATCACTTAGAATAAAAGAAGCCAAGCTAAGCAAATCGAAAATGAATACAATGCTTATGATTTTTACAAGTAATGAGCATAATTAACTTTGAAAGGCTGTCTGAGAGACAAAATGCCAATTAACCTTATTACTTGGAAGCTTTGGGAGACTGCGAAAACGTGTTACGTCGACCTTATTTGTGGTAGAAGGAAACTTGGATTCTTCATCAGGACAATGCACAATTCCTTTTCTTTGAAGCAGTTTTTGGCTGCTTAAAATTTCCCTATCCTTGACAACCCCTCCTTTTAAACTGATAGTTCACTTTGAATTCTTTTTGTTCCCAAAAATAAAGGAATATTTGAAAGGGAATCATTTTCAGTCTTTGGAAGAAGTTAAGGAAAAGGGTATAATGAAGGGGAGCACTGCTTTTGAAGCAGCTTTATTGTATCAGCTCTAGTACTACATTGTCAGACCTCGTATAGTTCCTAGTAGCATAGTTCTGGAAATATCTGTAAAAAAAATAGATCCACCGCTGCTGGTAAATCAATTTGCCTTACCAAAAATCGAATATAATTTTACATACATTTAAATGGATAAAGACCACTGTAGATGGCGATAATTTCTATTCAAATAACATTTTAGCAAAAATATCCTTGTCGATTTAATAAAAAGTCATGACGTGAAGAAAAAAATGAAGGACATTTTCTAAATCAGCACGCCAAATAACCAAAAAATCAGCGAAAGTCTTGTAGCTAAAGAGAGCGCAGAGCTATAATATAAGGAATCCCAACTTGGTAAGTAGTCAGATTGGTGGACGAAAAATAAAATATCTGCTTATCTGATATGGTTATTAAATAATTGACAATGTTAGAGGAATGAGCTTACCAGTTAATGTGTTAAAATGATGTAATTTTCAATGAGCAGATTTACCTTATTGATTTTTTTATCAATTATTTCATCCTCCCTAGTGTCCCTTCTTTTTCGACTAGTAGGAAATTTTATAGGATGGGAAGAGGGAATGTCTACTCCTAAACTTTTTCCACTTCGAAATCTTCTAGAGTTTTCGTACAAATCCCCCCCCTGATCGTTCAAATCAACCTCTTCATTACCCTGGTCGTAGATACCACCCCCATAACTAACTTGCTTTTGATACTGTTGCAAAATGTTATTTCCTTCAAAAAAATTAGAAGCATTTTGGACATTTCTTCCAAAATAAGAAGGGCCCGAATAGTATTGACCACCTCCGTAATTTAAAGGGTTGTCATAGTATGACCCATGGGGATGGTCGTCATAAGGGCCTTGGTGGTAATTCGATTCGTAATGTGGACTTTCATATATTGGAGGTCCGTGTAGGAAAGGTTGACCGTGAATTTCTGGGTGGTGGTGATCGTGTTCAAATTCGTGAGGGTGTTCTCTATATACATCACCAGAATAGTGATGGGGGTAGTGGGCGTGTTGAGGAAAATAATTTCCTTTGTGTAGGTGGTAATGTTTATGTTTGTTAAAAATAACGGCTTTTTTATAATTAAATAAATCGGAAAATTTGTGAATTAGGTAATCGTTAGGTGTTACATGTAAATTAACGAAAGGTTTGATTTCTTTATTCCCGTAATCGTCTTTGCTAACTTGAATTGAGACTAGCGGATTAACTGATAACAAACCGAGATTAATCCCGGTATGTCCGATAGGATAAGGATTAGATGAAAAAGGAGCTTGACCGTAGGGATTCACCGGATAAGCACCGCCTCCTTGCTGGGGCAAACCGAACGAGATTCCGAACGTCGGTTTGATTTTCTTCATGTCCAAATTTCCTATTGACCCATAATGGTTTTGGCGCTGTAACAATTTTGCCGTTGAGTTATAGACGTCGTTAGGAAAGAAATTGTGAGTGCCAGCACCTTTATTAGGTTAAATTTTAGTCATTTTAACAAAGAAGAGAGGCGGTGGTTTCCCAGTGAATTCCTTGCCTTGAAGCTAATGCATTGCCTGTAATAAATTTAAACACAAAGAAGGCATTTTGGTTTAAAACTATATGTGTGAAAGGAGAGATCAATATTTGTGGACACGGCCTCATTAATATTATGTTCACATGAAAATAATCTAAAGATATCAATTGATTATTTAAATATTATTAAGTTGGTTCATTAAATATATTTAAAACCCATATTGTATGTCACTGTATTTTTTGATGTTTTTAATTTTTACAAATTTTTTTTTAAATTGAACAAGGAAAGACACCATTTAAATCGTGATTAAATGCTGAAAAAATGACGCTGGACAAACGACTGTAGCGCATTCATTCGGCACATTTCAAAGCGTGATTGTTCGTTATGTCAATGGAGATGTATCTGAAAGACACACAGGGCGCACGAGATCTGCAACCCACAATAAAAATATTTTTTTTACAATAAGCTACAAGAAGGAACCCTACGGTAATGGCACCTAGGTTAAAAATGCAGCTATTGCAAGCACAAGTTCGTTTATCTTAGGCCCACTTGAAGGAAGAAGAAGAAGAAATGAAATCTCACTGCCATAAAGTGTCAGGACAAAGACTCCTTACTGGACAATGCCCTCTGAGGTATCACCTGAAAAAGATGAGAAAACAGAGAGTGATAGTTGCCGCTGCAGCGAGAACTTCGCTGAAATTGCAGAACATTGTCTTTGCGAATGCCCATCGCTTTTCTGCAAGAGGCTCAAGTTCCTGGAAGGGCCTTCTTAAAGCCCTTTAATGTCAGGAACTTAGCTCCCAGGAAACTGATAAAATTTGTACGAAGTCTCGGAGTCCCGGACCTCGAATTAATAAAGGGTTATGCACAAAAGATCTGATAGGTCGAGGAGTCCCCCTACAATCTACAATCTAGGCTGAGAAACACATTAGGGCAAATCCTATTTGTTTTTCAGACGAGTCAAGATTTGGAATACATCCTGACCTAAGACGTGTAAGGGTGTGAAGAGTACGTACCGGGCAATGGAGCCGACATGCAAAATCTCTTACGCATAGTGCCCCAGAGACCCCAGCTAGGTCTTGCCAAAATGGCGGCTTTGCTCTCTTGTCGAGATTGTCTGAATTCGTATCTTGTCACTGAGGTCCAGTGGTGGCCGATGAAGTCAGCGCGAACAAGTACCTAACGCACTGCAGGACACTATACAAATCATACTAGAGTGTTAAGGCTTGCAGAATGTATAGGAGGTTCATTCTTATAGAGGATGTACAGTAATGGTTTGAGGAGAATTAGCATTGAATCTCGTTTTGCTGCAAGATTTTTTAACTGCCAAAACTTTGCTGTGGTGGCAACAGTGGCTAGCTTTCTTGATAATAATAGTATCAAAGTATTGCTGACGCCTGCGCAATCACCGAAGTTAAATATAATGTATGGAGCATACTTCAACGGGGAGTTTTGGGAGGTGGCAGGAATTATTAGAACCGCCAAAAATTATTTCAGGCTTTTTAAGGAGCATGGGTAACTACTTCAACAATAATTGATAACTAGATTCTATCAACGTAAAGACGTTGTAGAGATGTTATAAATAATCGAGGAAGACACACGCTTATCAATTTATTTATTTTTTCTATATTTTCGTCAAAAATTTTTTTTTCTTGTAAAAATATATTGTGATTTTAATAAACTTTATCAAAATGATCTTGTTTTAATTTATCAATTGCAAAACCTCAAATTTCTAGCTCAGAATGAAATATAATTAGATTATTTCCATATGCGTATTTTAGTAAATTATTGTTATTAAATTAAAATACACGATAAAACGCTTTACTTACCGCTTCTGCTTTACTGTCATTATTGACCTTTGCGTCCACTTCGGCAGTATCCCTTTTACTAATTTTCTTTCCTTCTTCCATAACCTCGGTAATGTTACTACCATTCAATCCAGAATCTTTGTTAACTTTCACGACAACCATCGTTCCGTTTCCGTCGGTAATGACGCGTTCTTCTTCGCTCAGAGCTTCGATGTCACTTTTTAAGTTTCTAGGATCCAACGGTAAATACAAATCGTCCTTTCTACCGATGACATCGTGAGAAGGACACTGGTCGTACGGAACGCATACGCAATCGTAGTTTTCAGCTCTCGCAGATTCCAATCCCTGGTATTTATCAGCGTAATTTGACTGAAGGTAGTTGCCATTAACGGCATTGAGGTTCAATTCTTTTTTGTAAAGACCGGTTGAGCCGTAAGAACCCACGGACGCTCCAAAACTGTCGTAACTTTGTTCTGGATAATTTTCGGAGACTGGTTTTACTCCGTAATTAGCTATCGTTTGACCGCCGTATGTACCTTGATTGAAACCTCCAGCGGAACCGAAACCGTTAGAATGCCCGAAACCGTTTGAGTGTCCGAAACCGTTTGATCCAAAACTATTAGAAGATCCAAAATTGCTAAGACCGGTTGTGGTAGAAGCACTAATTGAAGGAGACGGTTTGAAAGAGCTGAAGCTGCCAGAAGAGCCGAAGCTGCCAGAAGAGCCGAAGCTGCCAGAAGAGCCGAGGCTGCCAGAAGAGCCGAGGCTGCCAGAAGACCCAAAGGAATGCGAACCGTAGGAACCAGAAGATAGATCAGATGTTGTTACTGCAGCAGAAGCGATCGGTATTGGGTTGACTATCACTGGTTTACTGGTATCGACGTTGTGATGGTAATGGTGATGAACGTGCTCTACAGATCCTTGAACAAAAGGCAAATGAGAATAGAAAACTTTATAAAATATCAAAGAGTACACAATATTATAAATCACTAAAATCTTCATAATACATACATATACTCTCTCATGCCTTTTTCCCGTCGGGGTAGGCAGAGACTGTAAAAGATTATTTTCCGAGATATGAATCTTTATTCAACTTTGTACATTGGTACTTGTTTGACAAATCATCTGACAGTTCTATCAATAACAACCCCCTAAGCTAACATGATTCATCAGATACTTCACATCCTTACACAAATGAAAAGGTTGAACAGAAACAATAAAAGAATGCAAATATAAATCAGAACAAAATAAAAGCAGATTATTCGAATCATTCATTATCAATTCAAAAACATTACTGAATCTCAATCTAGCTCAAAACAATCATCAAATTTTTTAGGTTTTCTAATCGTTCTAGATATTTCAGAGCCCTCAGTACTTTCTTCAGATTGGTTAGTAGAAGCAGAAGATGAGGTTTTTAATAGCTTTCTATTTCTCCTTAGTACACTTCCTGAGTCATTCTCCACTATATATGATCTTGGACTTGGATGTTCACTAATCACTGTTCCAGGCTCCCATATTCCATCTTTTCTGATAAAAATTTTATCACCTTCTTTTATTTTCGGCAAATTCTTAACTCCCTTTCTGTCATAATAGTACTTTTGTACATGCTGATTATTTATCAGTTTTTCTCTGACTTCCTCAGTGTTTGTTCCTTCCTGTGTCAACAACCCAGAATGAACTGGTAATTTGTCTCGTAATCTTCGATTATTGAGAAGTTGACTAGGAGATAGTCCTATAGATACAATTGGTGAATTCCTATATTCTAGCAGACCCGCATGAAGGTCTTTGCATTTACGCATGATTGATTTGGCTATGCCAACAGCTCTTTCAGCCAAGCCATTTGATTGAGGGTATGTAGGACTTGAAGTGATTGTCTTAAATTGCCACTCACTCGCAAAACTCAGAAATTCGATACTACTGAAGGGCATATTATCAGAACAGAAAACGTCTGGAATACCTTGTGAACTGAAAATTTCCTTCAGTACCAAAATTATATCCGAGGATCGTTTGGACCTCAATTTACGAATTTCGAGCCATTTACTATAGGCATCTATCACAATCAGATAGTCATTATTCCCATAAAACATAATATCCCCTGCAACTCTTTCCCACGGCCGTGATGGGACCTGAGGTTGTAATAGAGGTTCGTTCGCATTATTTTTGGAATATCTTTGGCAAATTTTACAATTTTTAATGACTGAAGCAATTTCACTTGACATTTTAGGCCAAAAAAATAAACTTCTCGCTCTAGCTTTCGTTTTATTTTCTCCAAAATGATTTTCATGGAGTAACGACAACATTTTTTGTCTCAATGAAGAAGGAACAATCAACTTGTCATTCACGAAAAGTAGTTTTTCGCCTATGGAAATATCATTACTGATTTTTCTGAAATTTTCTAGCTCAATACCTAATTTTTTCCGAGGCCAACCTTTTACGGTGAATTCTAATACCTTTCCCAATATACTGTCTTTTTGTGTTTCTGATATATAATTTGATCTCTTATTATGCTTGCTTCCTGATCCCCAAATGCACACTTGGAAACAGAATTTTTCAATTCGGTAAGGTAACTATCGAAGGTTTGTCCTTCTTTCTGTGTCATATTTCTGAACACGAATCTTTCATACACAATATTTGCTCTTGGTTTGCAATAGTTCTCGAATTCCTTGAACAAATCCACCAATTTGATTGTTTCGCTATTTAGCTTCAGTGAATTGAAGACTTTCAGACCCTCTTCACCAATGGCACTGAGAAAAATTGCTACTTTAACGTCTTCTTTTATATTAGCTTCATTTTTGCCTGAAGCTTTCATGAACAAATTGAACTGTTGCTTCCATAAGATCCAGTTTTCAGCCAAATTCCCTTCAAACGTGAGATGTTTCGGTGGGCGAAAAATTAATTCCATATTGATAACTTTATCTCTTAAATCCCACTTCTGACACCATGTAAAAGATTATTTTCCGAGATATGAACCTTTATTCAACTTTGTACATTGGTACTTGTTTGACAAATCATCTGACAGTTCTATCAATAACAACCCCCTAAGCTAACATGATTCATCAGATACTTCACAGAGACCACTTCTTTTCACTCGCTACGATTCTTACACACGTCTTTTGCTTCGTCTACTTAAATACATGCTCGTCGGTTACTAATACTTTTGACCTAGCCTTTCTTCAAATAAATTTCGATCTGATCGAGATACGGTTGTCTAGGTCGACCTCTACCGACCCTCCCATTCACACTCGCCTTATAAATCTGTTTTGGTCAATCTTCTTTTATCCATCCGAACCATTTAAGAATTCCTTTATCTATCTTTGTTACTTATTTGACACTTTCTGGCTGCTCAAAAAGTTATGCCCTGCCAACAACATTCGCTCAATATCACACACATACTTTCCGTATCTCGAATTTGAACCCACGTATCTCTTTCAAAAATCATTAGTTTCGTCATAATTACATTCACTTTCATCCCTTTGATTTTTAGGGCATCATACATAATATTAAACATCGCCTGCAACTCCTCCTTAGTTGATCATTTTTATGCTAATTTGGATTCTGTTCGAAAGTATAGTCTACCAAATTAACACATCTTAAGAATGCGCTTTTTGTGTACGTAGCAATATTCTTATTCTTTAAACAGAGATGTATTTCAGCCTGAAATATCGTCAATATGACCTGATCATCGGTTTAAAGGAGGTATTTGACGATCAAATCCTTCATTCTTAACCATACGCATTCTCTTTCAAATCTTTTAAACAACTGTCTATAAGTTAAACAACCATGGCAAAGTCACACATCCCTGTCTAACACCTTTTTTGATGTTAAACCAGTCTGTGTAAACTCCATTTATTCTGACACAAACACAGGAATCCTTGTTAAATGATTTCAGCGCTCGTATCAAACTACCGCTCACCCCATACATAGACAATTTCGGCCAAAATTCATTCCTCACCACTTTGTCATATGCCTTTTCGAAGTCTACGAAAGCGCAGTACTTTTTCTGACTTTTAGATAGGAATTTGTTGGCTATGGTTCTTGAGGAAAACACCTGATCCAACCCTTCCTCTCCTGAATTTTCATAATCCACTCCAATTATAAATATTTTACAAGTCTTTGTCATTTGGTCAATTTAGTTGATTTAAACAACTTTTTTAATTAAAGATCTGTTGGTGAAGTTGTCGAAGTGGAAGAATACCATGCTGTGTCACAATAAGAAATTAATGTAATTATATTTTTTTCTTGGAATTTAAAGTATACAGTATACAATTAGTATACTTGCATTTTGCAAAAGTCGTTAATTGATTTATTTTCATCTGTCTTCCTCAGCGCGATCTTTAGGTGAAATGGTGATCTTCAAATTTTAAATTACTTTTCCGAATATTTTCGTTCTTTCAGTGACATTTTGATGATTTACTTTTCCGTGTATCAACACAAGAGATGCCGATCGAAAAATGCAGTGTTGGATATCAAATAAGGTCTTACCCTTTCCAGCTGATGATGTTCCCAGTGCGGCAGCATTTCCTCCCTGCGCATTAACCGTAATTTCTACTCTCTTATCCTTATGAGTCGCCAACTGACTAGCACCTTGTTCGAATTTGTAAGGAGGAAAGTCTGGTTCGATGGGCGGTACAAACTCATTAGGTCCAGATATAAAAGTGGGCGGTTTGCTAAAGAATTCCCCTCCTTCATAAAACTCTCCATTGAATCCAGGTTTGCCGTAGAAAGGTTTGGAGGGTGGTGCACCAAAGTGACGACGAGGAGGTTTTCCTTGTTGCAAATAAGGACTGTTCGGGGGGCCAAATTTATTTTGGGGAACGTTCGATGGAGGGAATTTTCCGGGACGGCTCGGGTACGGGAGAGGCTTTGGAGGACCATAACCGATTCCTCGATGTCCTTTAATTGGGATTGTTGCAATTGGTTTGCCGACAGGATTAATGGAAATTGGTTGAGCGTAAATAAGTTCTTCCGGAGAGTAGAACGGTCTCTTTTCTTCAACTTCATCACACTGAAAAATAAACATTTATTTACACCTCATCGTTTACTTTACAACTGCGTCCAAGTATTCAATCAGCAGTTATTAAATTACTCACCTGCATAAGTCCCAAGGCACACAATCTCTCTTTAATAATATTTCTAGCCTCGGAATCGTCCCCTTTTTGTAGTGCCTGTTGAACGTTGGGATCACTGTAGAGTTGGTCGTATCCATCTAACGCTCTACCTTCTCTGGTAGAGCTGATGATTTCATCTATAACTTGTTCAGCTTGCGTGCCATTTGCATTTATTTCTTCCACGTATTCGCTTGGTTCGGCTACTAATATTTCTTCGTCTTGTAAAAACGTATTTAGAGATTTTGGAGAAGCTTGCTTAACAAGATCATCCGAGGATTTTTGTGATGCGTCTTGTTTGGGTTCAGAGCCCCAAGACCACGCGGATTCCTCCGCGGATGCATGGTGCAAAACTAGAAGAGTTGCCAAGCCGATAAACAGTCTCATATCTACAACAAAAATTATTTTGCAGTGAAGGGTAAAATAGCACATGGAAGAAACATTGTTATTATTACAATTTTTGACAGCAAGTATTAAAAACTATAGGATTTAGATAATATTAAATTAAACTCACTTTCATATAAAAGAGATTTTACCCCCATTGAACACCCTAAATACAACCTAACTAACTAAATCTTAAATAAAAAAAATTAACAACCCCTGTTTGCGGTAATTCTGTAAAAATGATCTAAGTGATTCAACCGATCATTAAAAGGGTTAAGATAATTTCAGAAGATTTAAGAATAGTAGTCCAGCTGTAGGAAAAGATCTATTTTACTTTCAACAAGTAGAGACGGAGAGACCTTATTATATAGCCACTCAGGTCACCATATTGACTTTCATCAGATATTTAAATTTAATTTCTATCGATTATCAGTAGTAATAACCCAAGGACATTGATAATTGTCGAAACAATTTTATAACAGATTTCGAAAGCTTGTTGCTTGGAAACAGACCGACGCCTATAAGCAACAAGCTTGAGATAGATGTTATAAAATTTTTGAGCATTCATCAATGTTCGAGGGTTATTCGGATAGAAATTTTTTTGCTGATTATGGAAATAAATACAGAGCAGAAACAATCCTTTAAAATCGACGCCAATTCTTCCACCGTCCGATTTCCAACTAATTTATATTTTCTTACATCACAAAAGTCCATGAACGCTTTCCACACAAATTTTTTATTTTGAACAGTATTCTTCAGTATATTCGATGCTATAATTTCATCAATATTATCTTGAGTATCACAACCAAATCGTGACATATTGAAATATTTGAATTGTCAAAATCGAATTGAAAGGAAATGTAGGTATGTATCCATAGCAACATGACATGATTTAGTGAAAAGAACCCATGGGCTCTTTTCAGTATAATTTTGTTTTGATTGGTTGTGTTCGATCAGATGACCACAAATTGATTGATTTTATTGGATATCAACTTGAGCAAAAAATTTCAGTTTATTACTACTTATATCGCTGTAGAGCATTTTCGCAGGCTTTCCAATGATGTTTCACATTTTCAAATTTTTTTATTTAAGATGGCAGAGGCATAAATTGTTGATGGCGGTCAATCTTACTTTATAACATTTTAATTGCCTTAAAAACAATTTTTAATATATTACTCTGGTTCAGATATTATTGACAATTTAAAGTTATTAAATTAACATCCTGCATATAATTTCGTGCGAGCTACTTCTCAATTTAATCACATTATCGGAAAGATTCCCGCTTGATCAAGAAAGAAAAAGAAATATGCACGAGTCTTCTAATGAAAGCGAGTTAGAATATCTAACCATATAAAGTTGCCTGAGATGGAAAAAAGATATTTAAACGATTTAAATGAATATCTTCTTCTTAAAGTGCCTATTCGGTCCGAATGTTGGCAATCATTATCTTGTTTGCTGCGGCACGGAATAGCCCGGTCGTGATAGTAGAGAACCACGTTCTCAGGTTCTTCAGCCACGAGATACGTCTTCTTCCCGGTCCTCTCTTTCCCAATATCTTGCCTTGAAGAATCCGTTGTAGAATTCCGTATCGACGTTCGTTACGCATAATGTGACCAAGATATTTTAGTTTTCTGGTCTTTATAATATCCATGACTTCTAACTTCTTGTTCATTTTTGTTAGCACTGATTGGTTGGTCACATGGTCTGTCCATGGAATCTTCAGAATTCTGCGGTACAGCCACATTTCAAAAGATTGTAGTTTTTTGTGGTAGCCTCCGTCAACGTCCATGTTTTTACTTCATACAGCAACACAGAGAAGACGTAGCATCGAAGAAGCCTTATTTTGGTGTAATTTGTAAATTTTTGTTTTTGAAAAGTGATGCCATTTTTAGAAATATTGTTTTCGCTTTCTCTATACGGCAGCGAATTTCTTGTGAGTGATCCCACTGCTCATTTATCATGGTTCCTAGGTATTCATATTGTTGTGTTTTCTTGATGTTTTCATTATTAACTGTCAGTTGTACATTATTGATAGGGGATTTGCTAATGACCATATATTTAGTTTTATTGTTGTTAAGATCAAGCCCGTATTGGTGGCTAGTTTAAGTTATTCGCGTCATGAGATATTGAAGGTCTTTCAGATTATCTGCGAGAACTAAAGTGTCGTCGGCATATCTAATGTTATTCACTCTCTCCCCATTAACGAGTATTCCTGCTTCGATCTTCTGCAGTGCTTCTTTCAAGATTTGTTCTGAGTATTTATTGAACAGAAGGGGGAAAGAATGAATATGTTATAGATAAATTAGTGAGTAATGATAAACAAATAGTTATACAGTAAATACATAAAGTAAAGCACATATTCATTATTAGCTAAATAAAAGTAATATGAAAAAATCCCGAAACAGGTCGATTTTTTATTTTAACTTACTACTCGTATTTTTTAAGGTGAATAACCTTAGCCTTTAAGGGTGAATAACCTTTGAGTGATGATGTCAGCACCAGTTTTTTTGAATAAATCACACCTTTTTTCAATTTGTGAATTTCCCTTCCTAAGCTGATTCCAAAAATGTATTAAAAGTTGATTCAAATTGTTACAAGGTAGACAAACATGCAAAAATTGATGACAATTTATTATTTACAAATTAATTGATAAAGACTAAACGTATACTTAACTAAGAAAATTTATAGTAAATATTTAAATTGTTCTCCATTAACCACTAAAAAGTGACTCAACCTGGTAACAAATTTGTCCTTAACATTTTGTAGCATAGTGGGTGTTACGTTCTGCATTTCCTGCCTGATTCTGGCTTTTAGGTTACGGATATTATCAGATCTGTGAGTGTAGACTTTAGATTTTAAATAACCCCATAAAAAGAAGTCTAATGGGGTAAGATCAGGTGATCTAGCGGGCCATTCTACTGTTCTTTTTCAGATCCATTGACCTGGAAATTTTCTGTTTAAAAAATGGCGCACTTCTATAGCAAAATGCGGTCTAAAGTGTTGGAAATTTGGATGTCAGGGAAAAGCTGGATCAAATCGGTAATTGTTGTATTTTGCAGAAAATCGAGATAGAATTCTCCTGCTAAATTTTCATCAAAAAAATATGGACCAATTATTGTATTTCTCACAATACGTTGATTTTTTGTGGTCTTTGCTTATGGTATTCTCGCATTCAATTTGGATTTTCATCAGACCAATACTGGGTGTTTTGCCAGTTTACATGCCCGTTCAAATAAAACGTTACCTCGTCCGATAATAAAACGGAATCAATGAAATTGTTATTTAATTTATTATCGTTTTGGTTCATCATGTATTCTCAGAATTCAGTTCTGCGATCACAGTCATCTTCAGCTAACTCATAGATGGGACGTACCTTATCCAAATTCTTTGTATTTCCTTTCATGAAATAATGTGCATACCTCTTGTTGAGTCCGCATCCTATCGCCAACACCAATCATCGTTAAAATTTCAATTCTCTCACTTTCAGTTAAAGGCATTTTAAATACGATATGATAAATTAGATTAACAATACGGATATTGGATATTTATGACAGTTTTTGACGTCAAATTAAAAAAACAAATGGCAAGAAATACTTTTAAACCTTTTCTGGTTAGTCGACTGGTGCTGGCGTCATTATCCAAAGGTTATTTACCCTGTATGATAGATTATTATGGTAAATTAAAATCAAAAATCGACCTGCTTTTAGATTTTTTCATATCATTGTTTATTTAACCAATAATAAATTTATGCGTTACTTCATGGATGCACTGTAGATTTAAGTGTAGGTACATTATAGTTTTAAACAAATTTAGTTTCTATAAACGTTACACTACGAAAAGGTTAATGTTTAATAACCAGTAATAAAGAAAGTTTTGGTATGACTTAATGTTGTGACGATCATGGTGAATAATAATATGAAAATGCAATAAATATCATCTTCAAACACTGCGTTACCTAACATATATGGTACAATGAATATTTTATGTAAATTTATGGCAATTTTTATGTAAATTTTTCACGGTTTTGGTTACCCCACACACAATTAGCGAGAATCTGAAAACGTAAAATATCAGCGAAAGAAAGCATGTACAAAATGGGGAAATAGAAAGTAATAGTTATTTTGTTTCGGCGCCTACTCGACCATCGTGTAATTGATCAAATGCACTATATTTTCTCTTCGCACAACTTGCACGAAATTGATTACCTGTACCATGTAACATGTTAAGATTTTGCAAAATTAAAATAATTTCGCTAAAAATGAGTCTAAAAAACGACAACTTCAGGTTAGAGGATTATTAAAGGCATTTTGAGGAAGAAAAATTCTATCCCGATACTTCACATGCTGACTATTTAAAAATCAATTTAAAATTGCTGATTTTGCAAGTACGAGGATAGTTTGTTTCTAACCTAGTTGGCGTTGAATGACAAATGCAAATAAAGTGTCAGGCAAAAGATTTTGTATGATATAATAGTGTGGTATTAAATGACAGAAGAATTACAGTCAAGGCTATAGCAAAAACATGTAGGTTTTCTATTGGAAGCGTTGAAAACATTTTACTTCAGGAATTGAATCTCAAAAACTCTCTGCACGTTGGGTTTCACGAATGCTGACGGCAGACCAGAAGCGTGTTCGCCAAATTGCAGCGGATATAAATTTGGGATCATTAACAGGATGAATCCCGATGAATTTAAGCGATAATTTCTTACGGTCGCCGAAACATGGGTTCATTACTTTGATCCAGAATTCAAAAACCAAAGCGTGGAATGGCGGCATAGAAGTTTCCCTTTCCCTCGAAAATTTCGTGCAGTCCCATCAGCTGGTAAGATCATGGCTAGTTTTTTAGGATTTTGCAGGTGTTATTTTCGTGGATTATCTACCGCGTGGGCGCACCATAACAGGTGGATATTATGCGAATTTAATACGCGAAGCGATCAGAAAAATGAAAAGAGGTGTGCTCTTCCACCAGGACACCGCTCCGGCCCACAAAAGTTCTGTTGCAATGGCTGTCATTCACAATGTGGAATATGAAATTTTTGAACAACCCCTTATTCTTAAGATTTGGCCCGCAGCGACTACCATCTATTCGCAAAATTAAAAGAAAATCTTCGTGGAATTCGCTTTGCTGATAATAACGAAGTGATATCGGCGATAGATGAATGGCTGAAAACTCAAAGTTCTGAATTTTTTTCAAAAGGGTTTGAAACACTTCAACACCGATATACCTAGTGTATAAACGTTGCAGGTGACTATGTTAAAAAATAAATTAGTTTCATTTTTCTCGTGTGTTTGCTTCTATGTTAGGGACAACAATTCGTGAACTATTCTTGTAATGCTGTAATATTTGGTCTTTGAGTTCATCGGAATAAGTTTCCGAACTTGTTATAATAATGAGTACATGCTATCGGGCACATTTTCCAACACCCTCGCAGGCACGCAGTTGTGATACGAGTAGAACTGCCTCCCAACTTTCGCTCTCCCTACGCACAGTGGATTAAATCCTTCTTCCCCAAGTCACCTCACCTCTTCAAGCTACGTCTCGGTCTGAGAGAGATCAAAATAGTAAGTGGCAGTAATACAAAGGAAACTTTGGCGTTCCTGGTAATTTTCTGACTACCCATGTTCTGTCAGTTTTATAAATATAAATAAAAATAATAAATATAAAAATAATTATGTGACTGCAGAGCTATAAATTATATCTTGCTCTAAGTATTAATATGTCCTTTGAGGTGAATTATTTTACTATTATGCTAGTTTATTTCGTTTCTTTAAATTTGATCCACTCTGTTGTTGCATCTTTAATTTATGTTTTTGTAATTTCTTTAAGTTTTCTTGGTATAATGTAAGCTTATTTTGCTATAGTTGTAGTTTTTTGTATTTATTTCTCCTTTGTAACAACGATGTAACTATTACGTCCATTGTCCATTAAACAATAGATTACGCTACAAAGAAACAATTAGTGAAAGTCGGGAGAGTATTTTTTTAATAGATTGTTTTTGATACGATTTATACTAAACAATTCAATTAACAATGTCTGCATCTCAAATTGACTTTCCCTTTATATTACACGGTCACGGTCACACACTCTGAGGTTCATTAACATCGTACAAGAACTTTGTGATGTGGTTTATGCAATTATTAGAGCTTCTCATTCTCTTTCTGGCATTTTTCCATCACGGCACTTAATTGTTTACGAAATTTCGATTTATATACCTATGTAGTGTATTCTGATCGACCTTATACAGGGTGCTTTTTAACTTCCAGGTCGATTTTCCTTGGTCACCATAATTTCGGTTTCGATGACATTTGTCAGTTGGATTTGAAGGTCATAGAGAGTTATGTTAAAATTATTAAAACATTTTATTTAAATAATTGCGCGATTGTGAATATGCGGAGAAAATTACGTGACTGTTATGTTACGAGCAAGTAAACGATTCAGCGTGTAAAAACTAATTTAAATTTTTTTCGAAAATAAAGTAATTCTGGGCGACAATTAAGCCAGGAAAGATTGATGCTGTGAGACAGAAAGTTGCTAAATGTCCAGGTACATCTTATCACCGCTATGAATAAGTATTTCGAATGTCTTAATTATTTTTGGCAAATATTTTAAAAGAAGATTCGTATATTTAAATTAAATTGACACTGCAGCTGCAGTAAAATGACTATAAACGGTTGCGAAATTGGAGTACTTGAATTTTACATCTCCCCAACACTGCGGCCTAGAGGCCTTCTGTACTGTAGGATAAACTACTTACAGGGTATACGCTTGGCGAAGGCCAGCAGCCTGCGGATCAGATCTTTGCTAGACAAGGGTAGATTGTAGATTGTAGGGGGGTCGTGAAGGCTATGCTGCTTCTCAAGTACTTCAACCTATCAGATCTTTTGTGCATAGTATTTTTTCCAAGAGTAGGTACTCCTTCCAGAGTTTCCATCCCAAAGAGGTGGTACCTTCTCCTATAGGTAACGACCACCATTCATTATAAGTGACAAATATTTTAACTTGGCTGGCTTTGTTAATTAACAGGTAAAGATTACCACTACACCCTCGTAGAGTAACTGCATGGTGCGCCATTGGGCTGGGGGCATTATTGGGCCTCTGACGAGGCAAGTTGGAAAACTTTCTTGGTTCCAAATTTACTTTGATGCTTAAGGACTCGAAGTGATAATAACACCAAAAGTTGAAATTGTTATAAAGGATGTGGTTAAAAAATCCTGCCTTTACGCCACAGCCAGAAGCGGCCAAATAACCGACATTATATTACATTCTGATGTTAAACTATATACAGGGTGATTCTTCTCGATGGCACATTAGACGTTATGGAAAAACTAGTCGGAAAAGAAATCTGAAAATTTGTTATATGGGGTTTTCGGAATTGGTTTATCGAATGAAAATATGCCTGACTTTCGGCGACTTTCGGTTGTACCGGATGTTGACGTTAACTTGCTAAAATTAGTAACAATGGCTTGATACGAATAATATAAAAAAAACCAAAAAATCTCGAAAAATGTTTAACTTAGGTATAATAACAGTAAAACGTCAATTTTTTTACTAAAATAATTATTATTTCGAAAATCAATAAATTTAGGTATAGTACCTTGTTATAAAAAGTTATTTATAATTAATTCGAGCATATTTTTATCCGATAGACCAATGCCGAAAACCCCTTATAACAAAATTTCAGATTTCTTTTCTGACTAGTTTTGCCATAACGATTAACGTGCCATCAAAAAAATCACCCTGTACAATCGATGAACAAAATATAAATTATAAAAAAAAATAATTAAAAAAAATCGACCTGGAACATACAAAGAATTAGAAGGGGTCTTACAATGAAGCATTAGTTTGGAATTATAAGTTTGTCCTTCAAAAGTCTATCTGTACTTTTCTGAAACGCGATAAATTATTTTTAGCAATTTTGAAAATTCTTGTCTAGTTTTATTTTTATTTAACTTAATAACTTGGCAGATACATAATACATTATATAAAATATTTATTTGTGCGCGCCTTTTATATGATTATTTATTATATAATTTAAATATTTATTACACTAAAATAAGAATCATTATCAAGATAAAACATTAAAAAAATTTGAAGGCAACCAAAAAAAAACAAGGTAATTTTAGATAATTTTTAAGATACTTGATAACTAAACTATTTTTAATATCTTCCTATTTTGTTGGAGCAATATTAATGTTTCAAGAAAAAAATTGATGCCACCGATTCTTTAAAAAATCTTTGGTATCATACTGTATATTTACGAATAATAATGCACTACTTTAGTGATACATATAAAAAATAACTTGGTAGTATTTTTAAATGGTAAACAAATAAATGAAAAATACAAACCTTTGTTTGGAAAAAAAACTGTTCCAAACTGCACTAACCACACTATTCTGAAGATTTATTTTTCACTGTCAAAGTATTTTATACTTTCCCACCACACTCGCGTAAACACTTTCACAATAATGCAAGCAAATAGTGCAAGATGTTATGATGGGTGTTACTGGCTCCTGATATCAAAGATACTTCTTTTTATAATAACAGAAGATTTTAAGAGGGATAAGTGAATATTTTGCAATGCTTCGATTTTTTGGAAGTGATACGGATCTTGTTAATAGGATTGAGAGCTAAAGGTTGGATTTGGCAACATCAAAAAACCCATTCGTATGGATCTAGAGATATTTTCACGCGAAATAAGTTCTATAGAAAATCATTTTTTTTATTTTAAACTAAATCAGCGATTTAATTAACGTGTGCAAGTTTCACGCAGTAAGAATTCATTGCATGCTATTGTTTGAAAAAAGTGCAACCCTTACATTTATAAATATTACTAATTAATGGACGGCCAAGATAAAAACTTAATTGTGTGAAAACAAATCATCTTTAAAATTATACCTACTCGTTAAAGTGCCCCCGAACTAACGCATATAAGTTTAAAATAGATTTTTCGTAATACAGGGTGCGCCATGTTGACACTAAGTCATTTAACATTAGCAGTCGGAGGTTATGTTGTTTGTTGTTATCTGCGAACAAAAACTAAAACAAACATAGTGAAAACATGACCATAATTACAGTGATGTTTGTGATTTGTTTGCGGAACGTTTTACCTGTTGTCGCGCAATGTTTTGTGCAATTACCCCGACTAAATCTCAAAGAGAAGCGTTCAAGAAGTATGGAATAATAAGTTTGCGATTGATGCCGTACAGGTCTACTTTTTTTTCCGAGGTGGAGAAAATCCTTTATGGAGAGGTTATTTGCCTGAAAGCTCAAGGTCTACTTTGAGACTCCACTGACCGATGTCAGGTCTACTTACTAAAAACTCCAACTCTATTTAGGTCCTTCTGGCCATTGACAGATTATTAATTATAATAATTATAATTCATTATTATTGTTATAATATATAATCCTTTTAATTGTTCGAACAGATTCACCCACATAATAAAATATGTCTGAAATTGTTATTTCGACTTCCATAGGCATTGCAACCAGAATTCCAGGGACAACAAAACTGAAAAACTTCGAAAACAAACCAAAATTGATACCTGGTCACACCTGGTCTTTACTGGCAGTAACAAGAATCCAGCGACAATAAAACTGAAACGTCGAAAACAAAGCTTAAATCCAGCTTTAAACCAATAGTTTAACACAAAAAATTAACTTAAATCTTTGAGATAACTAAAATTCCCTTCAATAAAAACTTTGGTTTTACAAGTGACTAAATTACAAAATATTTGTTGTTCACACCTCGGCCCGATATTTTGTCAGTGACAGTGCCATCTCGCGTTACGTGATTTTTCCCTATTAGTTTTTTTGTGCTTATTTAAGATGATCTTTTCAATAATGTGTTTCGATTAATTTGCTCTGGATTTGAATCACTTTAAAGAAGCGACATTGCATAACTTAAAAACCACAATTTAATTTTTTTAGTAGACGAAATCTTTGTCACCGACTATATCTTTCTTACTGTTTTTCATGTGTATTGATTTTAAATAACGTACAGTTTTCATTGCAAAGCTTCATAAAGAATTAACAAGACAATATTTTCTTTTATTTAATTTATTGTGGCTGCTTTTCAATTTAGACACAGTGTTGGACAAAAAGCGATCCATTAACGAAACAGTGTTACAATACCAGACACAACAAAAACCTGAGTTTGAGAGAGCATTCCATTTAGTCATGTAGTTTGTTTACAATCCAACATAACTACCTTTTAACGGATAATAATTTTTTTATCTGCAGACATTTTTGCTGTGTTGTTATTGTAAATTTCTGTGTCGAACACTGTGCACCCTTTTTTTTGTTTGCAGGGGTGGAGAAAATTCTTTACGGAAAGGTTATGAGCCTGAAAGCTCAAGGTCTACTGTAAGGCTCCACTGACTATATGTGTTAGGTCTACTCACTAAAAACTCAACCCCTATTTAGGTCCGTCTAGCTATTGCCTCCGGTGACACTTAGGCTTGTTGGCCCATTGTATCTTGTACCCAATCCAGTACTTTCGTACCTTGTACAAGTTTGTTCAAGTTCTGTACTGGGTGGGAACAATATAGTTCTGGGTCACCGGATAGCTGTCCGGATCCTTGCCGCACAATCGGCAGGTCAGGTCTCTATTACAGTCCCATTTTGTTGAGGTGCTTCTTTACTGGTGCGTGACCGGTCAAGAGCCTACGTAGTGATTCTTAGCTGATTCCTGTTCATTGCTAACAGTTCTGCCGTCCTTTTGTGACACGGTCCTTTGATGTATTCTTTCCCGTGTTTGTTTTCTAGTCTACTTTCCCAGTAATGTTTGTGTTTTTCCCCAATCCAGTATTTTACAGACACTCTTACCGTACGCTTCGGTACCCCTAGCATCTGCTCTCGGTTTTGGGGAGTTTCCGAACCTCTTCTTGCAAGTTTATCTGCTTTTTCATTACCTGCAATTCCCTGGTGTACTGGATCCCATATCGGTATGACATAATTACGGTCTGCCAGCGTCCTCAGTTCTTCTTTGCAGTCCCATACTAGTTTAGACGACACTTCCTTGCTGTACAAGGCCTTAAGTGCCACTTGACTGTCTGACAGGGTGTTGATATGCGCGTTTTCAACATTTCTCCTATTGTTATCCATTGAAGGATGGCGTACATCTCTGCCTGAAATACGGAGGTGTGGGTGCCCAACGAGTAGCTGATGCCAGTGTTTGGGTTCCTGGAGAACACTCCTGCGTCCGCCCCATTCTCAGTCTTGGATCCATCTGTATACCAGATTTTCCACTGTAGAATGTTCTTGAGATGCGAGTCGTCCCATTCACTTCTGTCTGGTATCAACAACTTAAATTGGTCATTGAAGCAGTACCGTTTCGAAATGTGGTACGTCCTCGTTTTCAATGCGTTCCCGATCACAATTCTGACGATACTAATGTGTCCTGTTCCAACGTTCAGGTTTTTGTGTGTATCCTGCAGTCTGGATGCACCGAGACTCGCCTCACCCTTCACCAGGAGGCAACCTCAGGAGAGCCTCCATGCCTGCAGTTGGTGTTGATTTGAATGCCCCTGTGATACCCTTTACAGGCAAGTCTTTTCACCTTACCCAATCTTGTAATGGCCCCTCCTTGTTGTGTTTTGGGCCACCATATCAAAGAGGCGTATGTCATGGACGACAAAACTACCGTGTTGTACAGCCAGTACAGCATACGTGGTTTTATCCCAATTTTTTCCCAAAAGAGCGTCTGGACATCACTACTGAAGTCACCGCTTTATTATTTTTTCTAGATGCTGGTTTCAGGTCAACTTAGAGTCAAGAGTTAATCCGTGTGTCTAAACGAAAAGCAACCTTAAACCAATTTATATCCTGCATAATTTTTTTTTAATATTTGTTTATTTTTAAACGCATATATTTATTTACTCTGTCCTAAAACTTATGGATTGAACAGCATTTATAATATGAGTGCAAATTTAAAGTCCAAATAAATGAGTCATTATCCAAATGCCCTTATTTTAAGAAAGTATTTTGACAAAATTAAAATATATATATACATATATCATAACGTTACAAAAGCAGGACTTTGCAGAAACCACAAGTGGGTCAAAGACATACTATTATAGAAAGAATTAATATTGTCTTGGGTTTTTTCAGTTATGTAACTCCTTCGAGTAATATTCGAGCCTCGCACTGAATACAAAGTTAAATTTGATTCAATGAATGAATGCAATCGAGGACGGGGAATCCCAACTATTACGATCATTACAACTACGATGAAATTATTATTGCATAACGTTATTTATAAATAATACTTTAGCTTGAATTATACCTTTTAAGTTATTTATGTACTGACACCAGGCTCGTATCCAGGCAGCCGAGGATTAGGGTCTTGCGAGGCCAGGGACTATAATTATAAAAAGCCCACCCAACCCACTGCCACCACCAATGATAAATTTAAAAAAACACAAAATTTACCATTTATTGAAATTTAAATTTAATTTTTAAATTAATAAAAAATCTTATTATAAATATATATATTTTTTATTTATATAAAGTTTATAATAATAGTTCAAAATATCGTGTTTTCGCTACAACAAGTCCCTTATCACTGATATCCAGTGATCGGAGAATATCATTTTCTATTTTACAAGAATGTAACAAGCGACTTTTCGTTAATTTAACACGAACTTAGCCCCCTTTAATCTGCCCCTCTACCCAGGTGATGGGTATGGAGAAAGAAAGGCACTTAATCAGTTTTTATTTATTAATACATACATAGATAAAGTCACGCAATTTTTCCCATAGTGGTAGGCAGAGACCACTTCCTTCCACTTGCTACGGTTCTTACACACATCTTTTGCTTCCTCTACTTTCATCAGTGCTCTCATACATGCTCGTCGGTTGTTGGTACTCTTGACCTGGCATTTTTTTAAAACAATGTTGATCTGATCAAGATATGTTCTCCTACGTCGACCTCTACCGACTTGTCCATTTACACTAGCCTTATAAATTTGTTTCTTCAATCTTACTTCATCCATCCTTTCTACGTGTCCAAACCATCTAAGCATTCCTTTATCTATCTTTGTAACCACATCTTCTTTTACACCACAGCGTTCTCTTATCACACTATTCTTTACTTTATCCAACCGAGTCACTCCGGCTATACTTCTCAGACTACTCATCTCCGCAGCATTAATCCTATTTTCATGCTTCTTCTGCCAAACCCAACATTCACTACCATACATAAGTGTAGGAACCAACACACCTCCATGCACCGCCAAACGTGCCTTTTTTTATACATTCTGGCTATTCATAAAGCTATGCAGTGCCCCATTCTTTTGTTTTTCTGCCAACACCCTTCGCTCAATGTCACTGTCATACTTTCCATCTCTAGTAAAATGTGAACTCAAGTACAAAAATTCATTTACTTGTTCCACTCTTTCTCCCTCAATCGAAACTCCACAGTTTGTCATGATTCCTTCTCTTTCAAAAACCATTACTTTCGTTTTGCTCACATTTATTTTCATCCCTTTGATTTTCAGGGCATTATGCATAACATTAACCATCGCCTGCAACTCCTCTTCAGATAAGGCTAATATGACTTGATCATCGGTGTAAAGAAGGCATTTGACGATCTTATTACATTGTGTATAATTTTTTTTTCATTTAGCAACTTGGAAACTTTGTTTAACTACGCCTTTGATTGATTCTTTATCAGTTATAGAGCAATCTCTAATTGTAACCATTGTTGGGTACTAATTAATTTCTCGTGAAATCTGTTATCGTCACTCATTATCATTATTAAAATAAACACTATTACCTAATAATAATGTGTTATATTTGTAGATTTATTGACATACTAGCTGTTGCCGCGACTTCTTTCGCGTAGAATTTAGTTTTATCTTAATATCTTTAAATGAGAATAACTTATTTCTTGACATCCGATTTAACATCTAATAATTTCTTTACAGGCATATTCGTTTTAAAAATGAACCGTTTGAGGGACTAAATCTAACCGAATTTATTTTGTTTTTTTTTCTTTGGAACGTTGTTCGTTCGTATTGTGACGTCTATAGGAAGGACCTCGTCGATAGCTCTTTACATAAGAAAAATTTTTGTCTAATATCCGCTTTTAATAAATAAAAGCCTATGTTCTGCTACTAGCCAAGCTCTATCTACCCGTGAAAACCGCATTAAAAACCGTTAAGTAATTCTAGAGACAAACGGACAGACAGATGGACAAAAAATTCAAAAATACTTGTTTATGATTTGGTAACGTAATAAAGATACTTCAATTTTATATTTAATATACGATGTTTGGCTTTTAAATAACGAGACAGATTATGAAAAAAAGTTTTATTTTAAGAATTATTCTGCAATCAAATGCTTTCCTTCAATGTACTCCCCTCCCCACGCCACACACCGTTTCATTCGTTTTTTTCCATTGGTCAAATGCAATGCTGCAAGTCTTCTTTTGTAAGATCATTTAGGAACTCTGCCGATTTTTGCTTCACCTCATCCATCGAATCGAACCGGGTTCCTCTTAGGACAGACTTAATCTTCTGAAACGGGAAAAAGTCACAGGCTGCTAAATCAGGCGAGTAAGGCGCGTGTTCGAGCACTGGAGTGTCTCTAGCGGACAGCGCGTTATGGGCAGGTGCGTTGTCCTGGTGCAAGATCCACGACTTGTTTTTCCACAATTCCCGCCGTTTCTTACGAACTCGATTTAGAGGTGTTGCCTAAACTTTCAAATAGTAAGTTGGGTTTCGGGTTTCACCCTCTGGAACCCATTCAGTCATTACGATGCCGTTGATGTCGACCAGGACGTTGGTCATCTTTGGTGCTCTCTCGGTCTTCAGAACACCATTTATACCATTCGAAAACACGCGCACGAGATAGAGAATTTTCACTATAGGCCTCTTTCAACAACTTATAGCACTCAGTCGAATTTTTTTTAATTTAACGAGAAATTTCACATTGATTCTTTACTCGTGGTTTTCGTCACACATTGTTATAGGCACGAGAAAAAAACACGTTCGTTTCTAACCTCTATAGAAAAAATACTACTACAGCGACAAAAACTTGTTTTCGTACTGAAATAGTATACACTTCCAGCTATCCAACGCTGCATTCGTTTTCCCCCCTACCCCTCTAGGGCGCCTTTTGCTCGTTATTTAATAGCCAGACCTCGTATACTTGCACCTAGATAAGGGGAGGTATGTTGTCAAGACGAGACCATGCGGCTCGCACTGTCAAAAAGTTATCAGATCTCATGTAGAGTCAAGCTTTTAACTCCATACACCCTAACTGTACAAACTCTAACTTCACAAGCTCTACACCTTAGTCAAAATATGTGGCTTGGCCATTTCGTTACTACAAGAACTATTGTATAACAGAAAAGTAATGAACAGTGAATACATTTTTCACCTTACACCTATGTGAATGGTCCTTATTCGCCAGTTGCTAGTTGTCCCTGCGAAAATTCCCCATAGCATTTTGTTTTCGAACATAGTCAGCGCATTTCGATCTTGAGCCGTCAGCATAACTTAGTCCCTTTATACGATCACTGCAAAGTCTTACTACATTCACTATAGCTTTAAACAAAACAACAAACATCATGTTGGCAGACCATTAGTGTCAGGCAGCTTCTACACAATAAAATAGAAATAGCGAAACGGCAACTAAGTAGATTGTAAGTTCCTTTAGCACGTTTAAAGATCTGGCTTTGATTTGCTCTGGTTGGTTACATAAGTAATGGTAAAGTAATGGTCAGTGATCTTATCTCTGTTTGTCATACATGGTTATCAGTCCCACACATCCTTTAAGAGCCGTATTAACAAACTAATACTAACATTCACGGTACTTTTATTTACTTTGGCTTCGCCTTCATGTACTATACATAGAATAAGAAGTTATGTGAGTGCTAACTCCTAATAATTTTTAAGTTGTGGCCAGGTACGCCTGGAACAACCAATAATAAAATTTAAGATCAAGGGAATAAAAATTAAGATTTACCAATTGCAAAACGTGGTATAAAATGTTATTACCAAGAGTTAAGCTTCAAGCTCTTTGTCAGACGTTGACGACTCCGGCGATTCTATTTTTTAGGCTCATATGGTTACCATTCAACGAATAACAGACAAGTAATAAGTAACAAATTTTCCTAAACCAGTTTAACTATGATCAATATCTTTTGTAAACAGTAATCAGCATCGTGATTTAATATCATATCAGTAATACTGACTAGTTTACTTTTTGAATAACAAACATTAAAATTATATAATCCTTTGTAGGTGTCTAAAATAAAATAGGAATCAAACTACACCAAAACAAAATTCACTTTCGTTGATGCTGTAATTGTTAAATGTTAATAAACTAGTCACGACTGCCCTGTGACACTTTTACCGTCCGATGAAATTACAACGCAAATGCTACTCGAAGGCGTAGCGTTTCCGAAAGAACGACAGTGGCAGCGTTTTAGTAGGCACAAAGGGGATCACTTTTTTAAATTTTATCACATTTCTATCATTAATTTTAAACGCATCGCAGTGTACACACAGTACACACAAAGTAGTTATTTAGGTAACAAGAACGAAAAACTGTACATTATAGTCGAGTCTGCAAATTGATAGCCGAGGCTAGCAAGCAGGCGAAACATTAGACAGTTTTTCGCCGAGGCGCATGCTAAATTTTTTGTCGACCTCTGCATACTTTTATGAAAGTAATGAATGTGTTGTATTGTTTTTCATATAAAATTCGTGATTTCTGGGAGAGTAAATTCAACGTGGCTGTAGTTGCCAATTCCCTCAGCTCCCGTATTTAATGCCACTACATACGAGGTCTAACAATGAAGGATTAGGATTGATATGATAAAGCTGCTTTATTTTCAGTAGTAATACCAAGTGCTTCAATATATTCGGGTTATACATCGATAACTTTTTGCATCATTTCAAGGAGTGTCAGTTTAACAGATGAAATAAGCCGACCGCGAAGCTGGAGGTTTATTCTGTTAAACTGACACGATTTGTAATTGTGCAGGAAGTTTGAGATGTACCTATAACCTTAAATATTTTGCCATAAAAACAATTATTATAAACAGCATTTTTTTTATTCGTGTTATTTTCTGAGCTGGAAACTTCAACGTGGATATTGGTTGCTGATGTGCTGGACATTTCGACGTAGCTACTTGATCCAAGAGTGTATCTTAGTTTGGTTCTCATCTGATTTATTATATGTTCGTGATGCTCTTGATCTAATTGTAGATACGGTTTTATAGAATTACTATTACCATGCCCTGTAATTTTAATTAGTTCTTGTTCCGATACACCTGCTTTTACCAATTGTGAAAAGGCAGTTGCTCGGTGAGAATGATTTGAAATTTTTTTGTTTGTAATGTCTAAACCGGCCAATTCTGCAGACTTCTTGGTCCATTGGAAATTTCATTTACTCCAATTGGCATATTTTTGTACCAGCCAAGGTTTTTTTTATTTTTCCAGTATGGATTCACTGTTAGAAATAACCTTTCTGTTTTAATATTCTTGTTTTCGTTTCTTTTTAACATCAACTTATGCAAAAGTCTCAGTATGGTTGGGTACAAGCTACTTATTATTAGCACATGTTTTTGATCCACCCTGCGTTGGTTTTGTGAAAATGGGATTATACTGTATCCTACCAGTTGAAGAACCATCATTTCCAGTTTCCTTTTGATAACAGTGGATCAAGCATGACGCTCCTTCATTTCCTCTCCAAGCAAATACTACAGAGGCAATCAAGAAACATTTTATCTGCAACCCTTCTGGTAGATTTTCATCCCAAGCTTTGATCATTGCTTCATACTCATTGTATGTGAATGCACTGACGTTCCTCTTATCCGGTAAGGATTTTTTTTTAATTTCTCGCGTTTCGTGCCTCTAAAAATATTGGACTGGAAAATGGGTCAATTACTCTGTTGAACTCCTTCATATATTTTTCTTGTATTTGCTTTGTCGTAACGTTCCATATAGTTTTTACATGTTCTTTATAATTTTCTCCATTACATTTTCGCATAGTGAAAGCTCAATCTTTCAAATTAGTTGATATTATTTCAGTAGAAACTGTTTCCATACGTACTTTTTTGTTTTCAACGTATTATGAGGCTCATTGTTTTAAACACACTCGTCTATCACTTTTAATGATAAATCACCGAATCGACTCATTTTCTGACAATCATAAAATAAACGTCAACATTTTTGATGCGCATTATTTGTATGTAACAATTATAAAGTGATTACTATGGAAATTCGAATATTCCTGAATTTATGATTGGTGGAGCTACTCGATGTATACCCAAGTATATTCGAAATAATACGAGGTAGCTTAGCTCATTTGGACGTTCCGATTGGTTGAGAATCGTACGAAAAAAATCAAAATAATACAATCCAACTATACTCCTCATCAACATAACCTCGTCTTTGTATCCTTAACTTTTACATTTGAAAAATTCCTTTATTTTGGGAACAAGACGAAATCACAGGTAGCTAATTCAGGTGAATATGGAGAGTAAATATAGAGGATAAAATTTTTTTTTCGGCTAAATACTGCTTTAACTAATTTCCTACATTTTGCCTGAAGAAAAAAGTATCTAAGCTTTTTCACCCCAAATCGGATCGATGTCACCTAACAAGTTCACGCAGTCTTCCCAAAACTTCCAAGTAATAAGTTTAATTGACATTCTGCCTCTCAGCGATATGTGCAAAGTGAAGTATGCCCCTCACATCGCGTGGAAAAAAATGATGAGATCGCCTTCCTTTTCGATTTGCTTATCTTGGCTTTAATCACTCTGGGTGAAGATGGTGACATCCAACATGGATGGATCATACCGGAATACCAAGGTTCATCGCATTTTTCAGTAAACCCGGATGAGTTTTTAATTTTTTAATAATATCCGAGCAAACTTGTTGGCGAGCATCTTTTTGACCCCGAGAAAGGTTTGAAAGTATTACCAATTAAGTGAGATCTTCCGTAAATAATAATGTGATGGATATTAATGACAATGTTTACGGGTAGAAATAATGAAGTATTCGTTGGACTACGTGAATAAAGTAGAAAGTAAAGCTTCACGAAAAGACAGATTAAAACTATGAATTAAAGTGGGGCGTTAATGCCCACAAGAAGTGACTTGTCAAGAAGTATCGGTAGCAATCGTCGAGTGGGGAACCAACAATCTTGTTCAGTTCAACGCCCAGAAAACACGAAGCGCCACGTTTTCCAAGAAAGTGAATTACTCAAATCATTTCATCACAATGTCCGAAAATACCCTTGAATCAAGTCCCTCCATCTCGATTTTGGGAGTCACGGTGTCCAATAATATGTCTTGGCATGACCATGTTGCTAACATCGCAAAGTCAGCAAGCCAGAGGCTAGGTTTTCTGTGGAAAGCTAGAAAGTTTTTTACTCCTGATCAACTGTTGACGACGTACAAGGCTCAAACCCGACCCCTACTGGAGTATTTCTCGCACATTTGGGGTTCAGCACCAAGGCATTCTCTTCGTCTTCTAGATAACATTCAGAAAAGGGCCATTCGGTTGATAAACAGCTCAACTCTCATAGATACCCATCACCCTCTAGAACATAGAAGAAGAGTTGCAGACTAGTCCTTACTCTACAGATATTTCCATGGCAGACGCTCCAGAGAAATAAAAACTCTTCTACCACCACTGGCCACATTCGGCCGAAAAACTCGGCACGCTAATCAGTCTCACCCATTTGCTTTTAAGATTGACACTACAAGGACCAATCTCCATCAATAATCCTTCTTTTACAGGGCTGCGACAGATTGGAACAAGCTTCCAAAATTAGTTTTTCCAGAGAACTATGACCTGAAACTTTTTAAAAAGCAGGTTCACAGTCATCTTTCTATAATCCTTCCCCCTTCTAATAGTCGCAGTGCGGGCCGTCCGCGACCCACACGATAGGTCTACCCTTTTTGCGACTTTTTCATTAAAAAAAAAGTTAAGAGTACGTTAAAAAAATTTACGAAATTAAAGAGAATAATAATCGTAAAACCCGCTCATGTAACAGAGAAGACGATTACGGTGGGCCGACCGTAATTTCGTCGATAACTTTCACCCGGAGCCGGATCTAAATTTGAACTCAGATGCACTTTAGTTGTTCTTCTTGTCGTCATCGGAGCAAAATAACAGACGTTAAGAAACACCTCCTATGCCGTTTCATGGCTCACCGCATCAACGACACTTTCGATTGCGTAACAGTCAATTTATTATAATGATTCACTTTGATCGTGCAATACTATTACTTTAAGTATAGTTATTTAGTTACCTTTCAAACGGTTGGTAATAAAAATTTAACTATACCGAAAGTCCTCTTACTGTATGAGGTAAATAAAACACCAAGTACACATACCGCATTAATTATCTTCTTCTCATCTAATAGGGAAATGGGGCATTAGTTTTGGCTACGTAGTCGTCACCAGGATAAACTTGAGCATGACGTATGTCTCTACTGGGACATGGTAGATAAAGTGCCCCATAAAATTTTAGAATGCTCGAGGTGGCAAGAAGAGAGGGAAAATTTGAGGCGAAGCATAGGGATGGTACTGACGATAGGAAATATCATGGGAATCATGCTATGAGAAACATTTTTAGAATGAAAGAAATAAAAGAGAGATAAAGGGGAGTAAAAAAGGATAACGTACAGACAACCTTTCTACTGAAGAGATGCGCAAGCGGTTCCGGTGAGCATGGTGACTAAAACGAGGGAGGTTTAGTGGGTAGGCTAGGGCTTCACTCTAGAGTCCCACACTGCCTGGGAAAGAAAGAACAAAGAATCCGTGCGCGCATGAGCGTTCCTCCCTGACAAAAAAAACTCAAGAATGTTGAAAAGTTGCTGCAATATGCTTATTGAGACAGTTTGAATAACGGATTAACTGAATATACTAAAAATGCAGAATTAGTTACCAAAAAAATTAAGAGACCAATGAATAAGAGCTAGAGAGCTGTAGGTGTAAGAAAAAATTTACTAAGGGATTGGCTACCAACCCTTACCAATCCTTTTAATACAAGTAGTCTACTATTGATACAAGGTTGACTGATGGTTCCATACGGATGGTTGAAATCTTGGATTGCCATCGCCTGGATACACAGTCTAGTCACGCCTTTTTCCCGTAGGGGTAGGCAGAGACCACTTCCTTCAACTTCTGCTACGGTTTACATCTTTTGCTTCCTCTACTTTCATCAGTTATTTCATACATGCTCGTCGGTTGTTGGTACTCTTGACCTGGCCTTTCTTCAAAACAATGTTGATCTGATCGTGATATGTTCGCCGAGGTCGACCTCTACCGACTTGTCCATTCACACTCGCCTTATAAACTTGTTTGTCAATCTTCCTTCATCCATTCTTTCTACGTGTCCAAACCAACTAAGCATTCCTTCATCTATCTATATAACCACATCTTTTACACTACAGCGTTCTCTTATCTATTCTTTACTTTATCCAACTGAGTCACTCCAGCTATACTTCTCAGACTACTCATCTCCGCACCATTAATCCTATTGTCATGCTTCTTCTGCCAAACCCAACATTCATTACCATACATAAGTGTAGGAACCAACACACCTCTATACTCAGCCAGGCGTGACTTTATTGACACTTTCTGGCTGCTCATAATGCTATGCAGTGCCTCATTTTTTATTTTTCTGCCAACACTCTTCGCTCAATGTCACTGTCAAACTTTCCATCTCTCGTAAACTTTGAACCCAAGTATACAAACTCATTTACTTGTTCCACTCTTTCTTCCTTAATCAGAACTTCACAGTTTGTCATGCTTTCATCTCTTTCAAAAACCATTACTTTTGTTTTGCTTACATTTATTTTCATCCCTTTGATTTTCAGGGCATCATGCACAACATTAACCATCGCCTGAAACTCTTCTTCAGATGACACTAATATGACGTAAAGAATGCATTGAACGATCAAATAATTCATTTTTAATCCATACGCACTCTTTCAAATTTTTCAAACAATCGTATATGCCATGGCGAAGCCACACATCCCTGTCTCACACCTTTTTCGATGTTAAACCAGTCCGTGTAAGCTCCGTTTATGCCGACACAAGCAGTGGAATCCTCGTAAAGTGATTTTAACGCTCGTATTAATTTTCTGGTTTATGTGCCATTTATGTGCTCTTTTATGTATAACTTTGCTGTAGTCGAATTGTTTTGACTTATTTTTATAGAACAGACAAATCCGCGAACTGATCTACCTGTTTCCTCGAATTGAATTTAATTGAGAAGTCAAGATCACATCCCCGAGATAAAATATATAGAGTTGTTAAATTATTTTTAATATTAACTACTCTTCTCCAAAGGAAAGTAGTAGCATTAGGTACAATGAAACAGAAGTAGCTTGGCGGGCGAAGGTTACAAAATCTGCGCACAACGAAAACATTCGAATAACGATCCGATCGGCGACGACGAAATTTTCAGTAATTGTGAGTCTCTAGTACAATCGGAGGAAGAGTTGCGAGAGAAATGATTTAAAACGTACGTACAGCGGATTTTGCTACTGCGCACACGGCCTTTGCCCGCCAAGCTACTTCTGTTGCACTGTACATACCTATTAAGTTAAAAAATTAAGACAAAAAACAGGATGAAAAAGTCGGAAAAAAAATGGAGAAACATTAAAGAACAAAAAACAAAGCAATAAAATGAGGCTTGTTCAGCAAGGAAAAGGTATGTAGATTTAAATAATTTTCGATAGTAAAGTCACACTTGGGGGGTGTTTAATGTAGCTACTAAAAACCTCCCTAATTTGCCCCGTTACTTATTTTTTTTTCTTGTTATTTTTATATTAATTTGGTTTCGTTGTCAGTGTTACTGCCCACAAGACCAACGAGTCAACATTTTCTTGCAAATGAAACATGAAGACTCGTATCGGAGCCCACAAGCTTGTATCGTCTCGGTTTTCGTGCGAGTCTCGCAAAAGTATCGGAAGTCTCGTCATTCATAATTTTGTTACAGTACGGGGTAGAAATGATTTACTATTGAAAAACGTCCCAAATGGCTTAATTCGACGGAGTGGGATTGGAACTATTACAAAACACGAAAATTGCCGAACAACCCTGCTTGACGATTACGAGAAATATGGGTTAAATTTAGTGTGGCTCAGTGGATATTTTTTGCTGCACTTGTATTTTTTTATTCACAATACAAATTAAAATGGGCAGAAGAACCATTTTGCGAAAACCAAAGAGGTAATTGCTAATGTAATTTAATTTATAAAAAACGACGCAATAACAATTAAAAACTAACGTCGCTGAAAATTGGCTGCGACAGAAATATTGAACAAGGTGTTTCGCAGTATTCGGAATGAGGCTCAAGGAGTGGAGTAAGCAACCTTGTATTTTATCTAACGGAAGACCTCACTCTAAGGGTTTTATTTCAGAAGGACAGTCAAATAATTTTCCTACAATCCAAAAGGAATACCCGACAACAGCAATTTTTTTTTTTTACTCAAAAAGCCGCAAAAAGGGTAGACCTATCGTGTGGGTCGCGGACGGCCTGCACTGCGACTATTAGAAGGGGGAGGGATTATAGAAAGATGCTTTTTAAAAAGTTTCAGGTCATAGTTCTCTGGAAAAACTAATTTTGGAAGCTTATTCCAGTCTGTCGCAGCCCTGTAAAAGAAGGGTTATTGATGGAGATTGGTCCTTGTAGTGTCAATCTTAAAAGTAAATGGGTGAGACTGATCAGCGTGCAGAGTTCTTCGGCCGAATGTGGCCAATGGTGGTACAAGAGTTTTTATTTCTCTGCAGCATCTGCCATGGAAATATCTGTAGAGCAATGACTGGTCTGCAACTCTTCTTCTATGTTCTAGTGGGTGAAGGGTATCTGTGAGAGTTGAGCTGTTTATCAACCGAATGGCACTTTTCTGAATGGAATCTAGAAGGCGAAGAGAATGCCTTGGTGCTGATCCCCAAATGTGCGAGCAATACTCCAGTAGAGGTCGGATTTAAGCCTTGTACGTCGTCAACAGTTGATCAGGAGTAGTAGGAGTTATACTAGAAGTACGAGATGTACAAATAGATTTTGAGAGTGGACAGTCAACTTTAAGAAATGGACTCTTTGAATAAGGTTGTCAGTGGCAAAAAACACCCAGTAACAGAGATATGTTAATGGAAACTTATGATGTAAAAATTAAAACGTATAGAGTTTTTGAATAGAATAAAATAATGTTGTGGGGAAGGAAGATTAAACAAATTATTAATAATGTATAAATATTATACATTTATAAGTACAGGATTCCCATTTGTTTCGATTATAAAATTCCCCGACTTTTCTAGACACATTCTTCAGTGTTGAAATTGGTGGGAAACAGTCATCGCCGAAAAGGCGGAAAAGAAACATTTTCTTTTTAACGGTAAGTTTTATTTAGATTCTTTAGGAAGAATAACAAATATTACAATTTTTTCACAAATATTATCGAAAATCTTCATCTTTTCCATGATCTTTCCAGAATTTAAAAATTACATGACTTTTTCAAACTTTCCCTGACGTTTCCAGAAATGGGATCCCTGAAATAACAATCTCTACTTAAATTATCCCAATCTACCTACAATAACTCACCTTAAAAATAGAGCCCTCTAAATCAATTAGCATCAGCTGAAATATTTTAATTTTTCGAGATTTCATGAAAACTATGTCTAATTACATAAAAGTATTGAGACAGGCTATTTTTTTTGCAGAGATGGAGAAAATCCTTTACGGAGAGGTTATGAGCCTAAAAGCTCAAGGTCTACTGTGCCTGTTGGCCCATTGTATCTTACCTATGTGTTTTTGTATCGTTGTACAATGGAGACCCGACCCGCAGACCGAAAAAGACAGGGAATCCCCGGGACCTAGAACCACACTGCACCCAATCCAGTACCTTCGTACCTTGTACAAGTTCTGTACTGGGTGGGAACAATGTAGCCGCACAAGAACCGCCCATCTTACCCAGCGCCTTGTAGCAATACAGCACGTGCTCCACCGCCCCCGGATCCTCGCCGCACAACCCGCAGGCCAGGCCCCAATTTAACAGTCCCTTAGTTATTCTTAGCTGATGCCTGTCCATCGGTAACAGTTCTGCCATTCTTTTATGGCACTGTCCTTTGATGTATAATTTCCCATGTTTATTTCCTGGTATGCTTTTCCAGTAGTTTTTGTGTTTTTCCGAACCTCTTCTTTCAGTTTGACGTGATTACGGTCTATCAGCGTTCTCAGTCCTTCTTTGCAGTCAACAAGTATGGGGAAAGGGGTGGGCCGGCCCTGAGATGCCCCCTGCGCAGGACTAAGGCTGTCTACTACAGGATTTCGTCCGGTTTCCTGTAGGCTCCGTTAGCTACGGTGCTTCCTCACCGCCATGCATTTATCAGCAGGAGTCGCATAACACTTTGGATTGGAAGTCTTTTAGTCGCCTTTTACGACAGGCAGACCATACCTGGGATCTATTTTATTTTTCCCGTATCCCCAGGGGAAGGGAAGAGAAATAGGCTTGCTACCTTTGAAGAGTTTAAGGTAAATGAAAGTCAAAATTTATCTATCTATGTAACGGAATCTTTGGACACGATTTTCACCCACTTAAAAACTTCGGATCGACTTGAAACTTTGTATGCTCCTAAAGGACCGATGATAATACAATTATTTTTATAATATTTTTCAATGATCCTACCCAGGATCATCAGGATATTAATAAAGAACTAAGGCAACACGCTTTATAAGAAAACCGAACTAATAAATAATAATTAAAAAAAAATAATTTTACAATCAAAAGCGTGGGGTGCGCTATATCAATTAATATATTTGATAATAAACAGTTATTGGTAAAAGTTAAGTCTTCAAGAAGAAAACGTAAACATCATAAAAAGCACCACGCGCTTTTGATTGTAAAATTATTTTTATTTGTTCGATAACTTTAGTTTTATTCTAGATGTGTTGCACATGATTTTTTTGTTGACTACTCTAATTTTATTACAAGCGCATTGGAGATTATTTTTTATTTTTTAGTTCGGTTTTCTTATCAAGCATGTTGTCTTAGTTTTTTTAAACTATTATTTATTTATTGTAGTATCCTAGTCTCTTTTCCTTCCCACACGGCTTCTCTGCAGTTCTTCTCAAAATTTTCCTTTATATGGTATTTTGTCAGCTTACAGCTTATGCTTCGAAGACAGTCAATAGATAATAAATGTTTTTAAAACTACCTTATCTTATAATTTATTCAAATTTAATAAAGAAAAATTGTCCTATTGGGGATATTATGTGTGGCTAAAAGATGTTTAAACACTCCACTTAATTCAAACCAGAAAAGTAATAAAAGTTAAGTAGGAAATTTACTTTTGAAATTTTCAACAGAGTAATGAAACGTGTTTTTTTCCCCGAGTAGTTTTTCTTCGAATAAAGATCGTGTCCACCTTCTGAGAGTTCATCTCTGTTAAATAAAACTTTCTTAATTTATATAAAGTAACCTTCCAACATCTTATAATCTCTTTACCCACTGGTCACCATAGCAGTGAGTTTATGATTAATGTTGAGATGACAACCAGGATGACATTATTGTTATTATTATATTTATTATCTGTCAGAATAAACATTGCTTTCCTTCTGGTTCAGACTAGCTAATATAAGGTTATGGGTCTTTTGCTGATTTAAATCGCTGATTTCGAGGCGAAATTTTCATCAGGGAATCGGCACAGATTAAGTGTGAGTCGTAGGACAATTTGAATATGGTTACTTTCAATACAGGAGGTGTATCTATCGAGAAACTTCTTGGTCACGAAAATTACAACACATGGCTGGAGACGATTCAAGCTGTTTTGGAGCTGGAGGATCTATGGACTGGCGTTTTGGATGTACAAGTTGATAGTGATGGAAAAGTAACATCTCGAGTTGATGAAGCGAAAGACAAAAAAGCAAAAATGCGAAATTTCCCGTATCAGGAACTTGTGGGATGCATGATGTATCTGGCGAATTGCACAAGACCAGATATTTGTTATGGTGTCAATCTTCTTGGTCGCTACAGTTCTAACCCTGGATGGAATCATTGGATCGCCGCCAAGCACATACTACGTTACTTGAAAGGGAAGTCCTCAATGAAATTGACATATCGTAAGGATGAGAATGTTTACATCAACGGATTCTCCGACGCCGATCATGCTACAAATCATGATGACCGGAAATCAGTCACTGGTTTTGTCTTTGTAGCTTCAGGAGGAGCCATATCTTGGTGTTCTAAGAAGCAACCAACAGTCTCAATTTCTTCGTGTGAAGCAGAGTACATTTCTCTGTCATCGGCTATGCAAGAGGCTATTTGGTGGCGAGGTTTTACTAAAGAATTGGGACTTGACTCTCAATTGATGATGCACTGTGATAACCAGAGTGCAATTTCTATCGCAAGTAACTGCGGATTCAATCCGAAGACGAAACACATCGGTATTCGCTACCATTTTGTACAAGACATACTGACACAAGGAGAAATTCGATTGGATTACATCAAAACCGAGAAACAAACAGCCGATATTCTCACAAAGGCTTTAGGAAAATCCAAAGTTGAGAAATTTCGAGTCCAGCTAGGTCTGAAGTCACATGGTTGAGGAGGAGTGTTGAGATGACAACCACGATGACATTATTGTTATTATTATATTTATTCTCTGTCGAATAAAACATTGCTTTCCTTCTGGTTCAGACTAGCTTATATCAATTAACCATACTGCCTTTGAATCACTGGAAATTAAAAAAATATTTTTAAAAAGATATGTAGTTTAAGATGCTAATAGATCCATTGCATCATTAAGCGTTCATTTTTTAATTGAATAGAAACCAACGGGTGATATTGGTAAAAGTAAAATGTTTTTCAACAATGTATTTCAAAAGATTAAATTACAAATAAAAATGTAAAATTCAGTTAAATCACAAAAACTTACACTAATCGGTAACAACAATTAAATAAATTACAATTAAATAACATTCCCAATTGCTTCCCACATCACAAAAATACCAATATTAGGGATTTTTATGATAATCAATGTCAGAAAAACAATATCATTAAATAGATTAAGTCTGTTGTCGTTTTTGCATCTTACTTACTCATATTATCCTTATGTGTACCTTACTATTTACAACGTGATAAGTGATTAAAAATAGTCAATACTTTTTTCTTTATTACTGTAAACGCATTTAAAAAGGTTAATTAGTAATCATGTAGCTTAATGGAGATGACAAAAACAACAAACAGTCGTTTATAAACCTATGTTTTTTATTTACAATTTCATTAAATAATATAAAATAGCAAAAAACCCCGAAAACTTGCACCATTTCGTTTATTCAGTCGCGATAGGATAAAAACAAAAGATACCCTGTTTTGACAATTGGTAAAGATACTGCAAGCAATATCTTCTTTAAACTTTATTAGTAATCTTTTATTGAAATTTTGTTGTACTGCCACTAGATTTCTTAATTGCACTACTTTAGTGGCAAGAACAATGCCAAACAGACAAGAAATAGATAAAAATTACCCAATTTAAGGAAATAAAATAAATGAGGTAATTCTTAAAATACATAATACTAGCAATGTTATAAATGATTAACGATTGTTTTTCCAAAAGAAATTGGAAACTTAACGATTTTTTTTATTAAAATACCAGGTGGGTCATAGTTTGGTTCGCACAACAAATAATTAAGACTCTGTTTTGCCTAGCGTAGTGGTAGTCAGTTGTGAAATGACTAGTATATAGTGTAATACCCATAAGTCAGTTGACACTAGCAGCCTGAAGTTATGTTGTTTGTTGTTATATGAGAACAATAAATAGAAAGTTAACTATAGAACAGCAAGTATTTGATTTACAAACGTGGTGGAAACATGACTATAATTACAGTGATACTCGTGAATTATTTTTCCAAACAACCAACCTCCATCCCTACAAGGTTTTCGCAAATTAAATTTAAGACTTGAAAAAAACTGGGTTGGTAGCGAAGCTTCCTAGTTCAGGTAGATAAAATTCTGTTACTACAGACGATAATCTTAATGTTTTACACAATCACCGACTAAATCTCGAAGAAATTCGTCTAAGGACTATGGAATAGCTAAGGATTCAAAAAGTCTGAACAGGGCTACTTTGCACACAATCCAACAAGAAACCAATTCCAATTTTTACAAAACCAGACGTGAACGTGAGACTTTCCAAATGAAAACTTTCATTAATGGATTGGGAGAAGGGGTACCATTAAATGAAATCAAAACCAAGTTCATGGCTGTCACCAGCAAGGTCAAAGAGGAATGATAAGAGACAGAATTGGTCAAAATATCACTATAGGCGAATTTAACTTTGAAAGAGTTCAATACCAAGGCGCCACGCTAAATGCCGATAATCACATACTGGTAGAAATTAAAAATAGAATCCTTAATGGAAATAGAATCATGCATGCACACGCTAAGCAAAGCCTTTCAAAGCAAGAATCTGTCACTAAAATCAAAGGTTCTCCTTTACAGAACGGTAATTAGACCTATCATCATGTACGGAAGTGAAACATGAACAATGAACACTGACAAAAGCGAGTGAGTATAAATTACTGTGTTTCAAACGGAAAATATTAAGAAGATTCTTTGGACCACTATTCAACCCGGAGACGCAGAGATATCGCATAAGAACTAATCGCGAACTAAATCAATTCTACTAAGACCCGGTTATTGTACGTGAGATAAAATCCCGAAGGTTACGTTAGGTTGGACATGTACAAAGACAGTCAGATGAACGTTTAGTAAAACTAGTATGGCAAAGTAACCTACAAATAAGAACGCCCCCCACGGCTAAGATGGCGCGACAACATCAAAAGCGACCTCGAAGCCATGTGGTATGAAATGGATACCCAACTAATGACGAACCGAGAGGAATGGAGGCAAATAATCCGGTCAGCCAAAACCCACCAAGGGTTGTAGTGCTACGGAATAGTTGTAGTAGTAGTAGTAGTACCATTAAATGGCCTTCACAATTCACAAATACCATGGATTTTGTAGTCTGGAGTACACTAAAAAATGAGGTTTATTTCGTCAAGATTCGTGAAGACGGAATTTAATCAGAATTTGAAAACCTACAGTCGCTGAAGATTTGCGATAAAATTAGTAAACTAGTGTTCAAAAGATGTTATGTTTGCTAAGAACAGCATGGAAAATACGCTATGCATTATTTTGTAGGTTCACTGAATTGTACTAGTACTTGTGAGGTGATAATAAAATTGATGATGGTAAATTTGTATTTTTGACTTATGACCCACCATACTATTCAGTATGGAAACAACGATTGTTGTTTAAAACATAAAATTTAATACAAGATCAGTACGTACCTTTTTCTAATAAATCATTCCACAGATATTTTCATAAAAAATATTTACAGCATAAATTAAATAACAAATCTTCACTCTCTTCACCTCCTGTATATTATATAGCTCAAAAATTAATTATTTTTTATAAAAATATACAGAAGGATAAATATATTTTATTTTTTTTTTGAGAATTAAATGCCACCCCGAATTTACCTAATCTTAACATAATTGTAATTATCTTGTAAATCTCTCATTCGAAAATGTATTTTTAAGTTTTTACCAGTCATATTCCTACTTGAGTATTCATAGACTTGTGACAATTATCCATATTGGTGCCATCTATTCGGTTTATTCTTGAGTTTTTTAGCTTTTCTCAAAAATTACACTCTTTTAATTTGTTTGCAAATTATAATTTTACTTATCATTCATAATGGTAGACCACATTTATTACCTTCAAATTTATCTTAACTAAATTTTCTTCCCAATATATTTGGTTACTTTTATGACTTAATAAGTCAGATTTAAATAATAAAAATAATTGGCAAAATTTAATAGACAGGGTAATCTAAAAAAAAAATTAAATCATAAACGTTTCTATTATTTTAAATATTTTCCGTTTTGAATTTTCACAAATTTCACAAATAATTTTTTTAAATTGAACACTTACCTAGAAAAATTTATTTTTGCCACCATTTTCGTCAAATCTCAATAGACAAAATACGATTTAATTTATTAAGTAAATATTTGAGATCAATACTTATGCTAAGATTAGAAATAAATAACGAAAAAAAAAATGATAAATTCGGGATACCGTGACTTTTACGACCTAAAATTTTACATACTTATAAATCCTTAGAAAAAAAAACGATTCACAAATATTATGCTTCCTCTGGTTCGTCTTCTCTTCTTCTGGACAATCTATTACCTCTAGCGCCTCTGCGGATCTGATTAAGGCACGCCAACATTCGTATCATAAAAGCAGCGGGTACTGTTATTGTATCTCTAGTTTCTTCTAACATTATTGCGTTTCTATTGATTAACTGAAAATTAGAAAAATGATCATACATTGTTAGGCATTTAAATTTTTTAACAATTTCGAAAACTGTTCTAGCAACGCCACTTATCAAAAATGGAAACTGCAGCAAATGTCTGTAATACAGATTTAGAAAAGTAAGTTGATAAAATTGTATAACTTGATAGAAGTATTTACTGTTTACATTCGTTTATTGTACATGTGATTTGAGTGTTTATTATTTATTTTACTATTTAAATTATAAGGAGACAAAAGTGAAATCATGGGTTCAGAGTCCAAAAGTCAGAGTGCAAATAAAAAAAATTGAATCTCTATTATATTTATCTTACTATAGTTATCATAAGCCAATAATTTCTATGATAGAACATAATGATGAGATTTAAAAATTTCTTTTCATTTAGTATTTATCTTCATATAATGTATAATTTTGTATATAATTTTTTATGAATAAATATTTTTCCTGAAATATAGAATGAAACTTTCTGATGTAATTCGTTCCTTTAGATTATTTGCCTTGAAAAAATAATATAAAATAAAAATTGAAATATACAGATTTCATTTCGAATTACATTTGGAGTTGAAGAAAAAACGTAAGGAACGTGGAAGGAGGCCAAAAGCATCCGTACTACTTATGTACTAGATTTATTGCAGGTTGCGCAGGCTTTGGAATTAAAAATTCTACTTTGTCAACTTCTGTCCACAGAACAAATGATTAACGAGATAAATGTAACGTTAAAATAAGTAAAAACGAGCTTACGTCGCTAGCAATTCTATTATCAAAGGAAGATTTGTCTAAAATGGGAGCCCACAATTTAACGTCGTGGTCTATTCCACTAGTGGCAAGCAAAGGCAGCGTAGGGTGAGGTTGGAGACAATTCACAACATGCTGATCAGCTTGAAGAAGCATCTTTAAATCCGCCGTGTGGCGATTCCAGATGAAAACGTGTCCACAATCCGAGCCAGACATAACGTAATCATCACCCCAGAATGTAGCTTCCTTTATCATAGTTCTGAAATTAACACATAATTCATTCATTAAGCTTGGTGGAAGCTTATTACTTTGTAATAAAGTTAAGTTACAATTTACACTAATTTCTAATTTAAAAAGCATAATCTAATAATTGTTGGTTAAAATACACACAACCAAACTTGGAATCACCCAATATTTATGAGAAATATTTTTTTGCTGTCAAAAACATAATATCCAAACAATATAGAGATGTGTTCACTAACGAAAATAGTTACATTCATAAAAAGTTGATAATTTTTGCTGTACCCTTAATATTTTTGTTCAGTTGTAAAATTGTAATCAAATTGATAAATTGATTGTGTGCGATAATTGATAAAATGCCTTATGTTGGGGTATTAGAAGAACATAGTGGAATAATTATTACTTTAATAGAGCAGATAATGTCACAAAGAAAGGTTGCAAGAATTGTGGGGGTTAAATAAGGAGTTCACATTCAAAAACTTAAGAGTTGAGCACTTTAATAATAGACCAAGAAGTAGCGGAAATCTTATCACAGCACTTCAGAACTGATTTGTAGCTCAAATAGCAAACATAAACCGCACTGTATCACAGCCAAAGTTTCAGCTGCAACTTTTGCAAACTATAGGCCCGTGATTTCTTCAAAATTTTCAGAAAAAGACTTCGTAATAGAATTATTCAGCAGTTAAGGGTCTCTAAACTATCAAGACAAAATAAAACTAACCGTTTAAACTGGTGTTTGGATCATCAAAAAAAGACAATGCACGATTGATAAAATGTCTTATTTTCATATGAAACCAGAGTTGGTCTTCGGTCAGACGACTGGCAAATTCAAGTTTTAAAAGGAGGTGGGAGGCAAACTAGATTCGAAGCTGCTCGATATATCCCCAATCATCATCATCAAACAGCTTTATAGTCGTCCACTGCTGGACATGAGCCTCCCGTAAATATTTTCATCTCTCTCTATCCCGTGCTGCATTCCTCCGCAATCGGAACCCTATCTCTCAGAGAGAGACCCAACATAGCTCTTTCCATGCTTCTCTGTGCCACTCTTATTTTGTTTGCCGTTTGCTTTGTTAGAGTCAGTGTTTCGGCTCCATATGTTAACACAGGCAGAACACACTAGTTATAGACCCTTCTCTTTTGGTATATCGTCGGTGAGACTGAAAAACCGCGTAACAGCAGTCTGCAATACCACGTATCTACATTTTCGCATATTTACAGGAAGAAAAAACTTATTATCTTGGTTATTATTAAACATTGTTTTAACTAAACGTATCCGTGATTTCTATGACTATTATTTTATCCGAATGTGACTTAAATTTACCAATACACCCATACCTCGCTATACAGCCGCTCTTTATACGGCATTTCGCTATAACGGCCCTCTTCAATTAAGCCACGTTTTCGATTTACGGCCTAAAATGTATCACTAAAAAACTTTTTTTCGATGTCGATATATCTACATGTTGCCAAACTTGCGCAAGCGCAATCTCGATGCACATTCTTTTTTATCATCCTCCTTGAAAACGATCCTGACGTCGAACGTAGCATTAAAGTTTCTCGAGGAATTAACTCAGCCATTAGCTGTTATAAATCATTGAAGAACGAAATAGACAAAAAAGCAAGACAAATAACATTGGACATTTTTTTTAAGCCAGGTCCATCCTTACCAGCGAAAAATGATGACGACAGTGATCTGCAGGTTACCATTTCTTCATCGTCTTCAGATTAAAGCCATTTTAAAAAAATTATGTATGTATACATACACATATTTTATGTAACATGAAGTTGTTTTATTTTTCTTTATAGATTATTGTTGGTTTTTGGAGTCTGTTATTATTTTCTGTACAAATGTATGTACTTATGTATGTATTTTTGATTTAAATGAAATAAAAAGATAAAATGCATTTTGACTGATAAACCATGTTACATACCGATACCATTGAATTTGTATTAGAATAATTGATTCCTCATACGGCTTTTTGCTTTGCGGCCAAGTTTCGTGGAACGTATCTAGGCCGTAAAGCGAGATATGGGTGTATCTTTATTAGATTTTGAGAAATATTCACAAATAAATAATAATAAATCAGAAACACGAGCCACTCGTGTCACTGAAGGTTGGCTACAATTTCGGCAAATCTCTCTCTGTCCTGTGCTGCTCTTAGTAGTGATTTTGAATTCAGGCCAATCCAATTCCTAATATTCTTTAACCACGAATTCTGTCTCCTGCCCGGTCCTCTTTTACCTTTAATCTTGCCCTCCATTATCAGTTGTAGGAACTCGTATCTCTTGCCTCTGTATATGTGTCCCAGATAGCTTGTCTTGCGTCTTTTGATCATTCCCAAGATTTCTTTGTCCACTTTCATCCTTCCTAGAATGGTTTCATTGGAGACATGCTCTGTCCATAATAGTTTGAGCATTCTACACATTACCCACATTTCGAAGGCTTCTATTCTACGCATCGATCGTATTCCCATCATCCATGATTCGCTACCATATAAGAGGATTGAGTAGATGTAAGCTTTTACGGATCTGTATCTGGTGTTTAGCGATAATGTAGGGTTTGTTAAGAGTCTCTTCATTTTAAGGAATGCGTTTCTTGCGTTTTCTACACGGCTAAATAGACCTTCCTTTTGGCTAATTTCAATCGCGTGAGTTCTACTATGAGCCATAAATACTCTGAACTCACTGGCGCCGAATCTCAATGTTGCGACTTTTGTAGATACGCGGTATTGCAGAGTGCTGTTACGCGGTTTTGCAGTCTCACCGACGATATGGGAATATTAGATCTTAAAATGTAGCTCAGTTTTCCAAAGGCTGTCCAAGTGAGACCTATTCTGCCGATTTCACAAATTTGATTGTCTCTTTCCAATTGAATTTCGTGACCCAGGTAATTATAGGACCATACTTGCTTAACCTATCCCCAAACAGAAGTGGAATTGTAATATTCTGAGATGATATCATAATGGTGAAAAAACTTCTATAATTCTTATTATACTTCTATAATTCTAATTCCATAAATTGATAGGTCAACGGTATTTTGATTTAGTACTAGAACCTGGAAAGGCGCTTCCTGTAAAAACATTTTAGTTCTCTATCTATTTTTCCACATAAAAGCAGAGTTTTCCACTAATTTTGCAGATGTAGAGGAATGACAAAATGTACCCCAGGCAGAAATCATTAAAAAAAGCATGCCCCGTTGAATTCGTGCTTGTATTGAGGCTAGAGATGAAAATACCGATTATTTTATTAACAAAAAGTGACTTTTCTTTCTTAAATTGCAACTTACAGTACAGTATTTCTTAAGGAAAACGACAAGTATGCTTCTGTTTGTTATTGTAAATTGTTAATATGTTTGATCTTTTTGGAAAGGATAAACCATGGCCGGATTTAGAGGTCTGGAGGCCTCGGGGCAACAAAGGAGGGCCCCCTGGCCCCAAGTTATTTTCCAAATAAAATAAATGAACCATTTTTTTCAGTCTAGTTTTTCAATAAATAATTTATTGTGAAAGTTGTTTACTAGTGCTTACCAATCGGAATTTTAAAGATTTTTTTTCCGGGGCTATAGCCCCGGATGTCCTACCCTAAATCCAGCCCTGAGATAAACTACTATTCATTTTCCACAACTCATTTTTATCTAAATATGTCTTAACGGGAGACAGTTTAGTTGTGTGTATATCAATTAATAAGGAATTAAGACAAAAACTAGTTGAGCAGCATTTTTAAAAGACGTAATGAATTTTCAAAGTCTCTTATTACCCAACAATAAATTATTCACCCACATACTAATATTCAAAACGTAAAATGTACCTCGAGTTTCTGTGACCAACGTATTTCCTTTTCATTTCAGCCTCATATATGTGATGTTTTTCATGGTCATCTACATCGCCTTTTTCATCGCCGCTTGCAGAAGTGTCAGCCATGTCACCATCATCATCATAATCCAAATCGACGTCGGTATTCTAAAAAAAAATGGAAAAAAACTCGAATTTGTGCGAAACAACTCAAACTTTTGTCACATACCATCTCGTCACGCCCCTGGCTCCCATCAGTTTCTCGTTCAGAAGTAGAAGGCACTATTGCCGCTTCTCCGGTGGCGGCGTTTTCCTCAAAATTGGTTCTATTGCTAACTCTAAGACTTATCGTCGAATTCGAAGTACTCTGTTGGGAGTATCTGAAACTAACGGAAGGTTCTGCTCCGTGTTGCTCTATGAAACCTTCGCGAAGATTCCTTAAGGCCGTCAGGTGACTATGGAGGTGACTGGTGATACCAGCTCGAGAATTATCCGAATTAGAGGTGGATTCTTGTGATAACGCTCGATCGGAACTGTTAAAAAAAACTTGTTACTACTTGTGTATTTATTATCCATTAGAGAATAACTATATGCGTTACTACTTCATATTTTAAACAAAAAACTACTAATTAAAAGTACAAAAATTGCGACACTTTTTTAGATGTGGGACTTTGGAATTATCCAGAATGTTCCGTTTTCGTAAAATTCATTCTGAGAGTTTTTTATTATCAATTACTATATATAACATATTCGCCAGATAATAACGAGATGCTTCTCTTTTTGAGACACGGCACCACGGAAGTGCAAATGTATGTCGAACAAGCATGCATTTGTATTTTATCTCCAAGGGAAAAATAGAAACGGTGGGAACTGACTCGACTCAGTGACACCCATATCATAGAATCATCATCTCGTAGAATAAAACTTGTAAATAAACAGGTTGTTATAAAAGTAACACTCTCAGTTATGACAAAGGATAAACTTTTCCCTGAGCTTATCACATAAAAATGCATTTAAAACTAAAGCATTTTCGTACCACCAAGACAGCATACCAGCCACCAAAACATCCTAAATTCAACCATGAAAACAGTGGTGAGTGGCTTCTTTTTTAAGAAATCTCTTATTGATAGGTTTATTATATTTACATTATTTTATTTATTAAACTCAAAAAATACAATCCATTTCGCCATCGCTCGTTTACACAGCTAGTGATATTTTAAATTAAAAATCTTAGTAAAACCTATTATTAGATTCGATCAACTAAATTGTATCTTTAAAAACATTTTTTGACTTGATCTAAGCTAAAAAGGCACATTTCAGTGTCCCCACTCCACTTTTAACAGAAGCGCACATTAACTGCCATAATGAAATGAAAGTAAATAATAAAAAAATATAAAATCATAAGAGGTTGCTCTTTTTACTAGTCACAAAATAAAAAAATTATTGGTCTAAATATACTACATCATAATTTCACAAATTCTAGTATTACTTAAAAATTTAAAAACTAGTTTTAATTATCAGGGTATTGTAAAATTGGTAGAGTTAAGTAAAAATATTGTTACATACGGACCTGGTTATTTATCGGCATCCGAGCACCGACCGCAGCAGTGGTGCATATTAATTAGACCGCATTGTCAGAAAAACACACTAAATTGTAACCTTTATATTTTACACCTACTCGCTAAAATTTAGTACTTCTTTGTATCCGTCAAGCAGGTTCTTCGGTAATCGTCGTGTTTTGTAACCTGATTCCGTCAAATTTAGTCATGAGGTTTGCCTTTAAATAATAATTCTAACCTACTATTATCTAATTCGTTCATTCTCGTCATTTTACCATCCATTATGTTTAGCGAATATGATTTTTTTTATCAAAAAGTTACCAATCTCCGATAACAGAAAAAAAAATGAAGTAATGAGACGCAAAGCTTAAGCAACACCTATAACTCGAGCCAGGATACTACTTAAAAGATAATCGATGATTATTATACAAACTTCGTCGATGTAATAAAGGTATAATAAACTTACAAAATAACGAGATTGATATTTCTTACAGATTTTATTTTAACTACCTCTGTTCTTGTCCAGTTGAATCCGTTTCCATATTACCGGGCGCTTCTTCAGATTGATTGTGGTGTCGATTTTCTAAAAGTCGCGAGTTGTCGTCCGCGTCCACGGAGTCTTCGCCGCCAGCACTTAGAGCCGCTCTAGTCATGGGATCGTTTAGCATACGAGACAACACATCCGTCATGCGCTGCATTAGAGTAGCTTGGAGCTGTGGTCTTGCCTGTCCGAGACCTTGTAAATAATTTGTATACAGATATGATTAAGTTCTGATAAAATTTAAAGATTATTTGTGAATGTATTAAAAATGGTGAGCAATTTATTTTGAATATTAGTGACCATACCTTAATAACACATTATCTTGTAGACCGATTCCGAAAAAAGGAAAGAAGACTATCCCTGCAAATTATCGCCCTATTGCATTGCTCTGTCATATCCAAAGTTATGGAAAAAGCGATTAACACAGAACTTATCAAATATCTGGAGAAATTTGAGATAATCCATGACAGACAATATGGATTTTGACAACTTCGGTCTACTGGAGATTTGCTGGCTTATGTCACTCAGCTCTGGACAAACACTATTGAAAAGTTTGGTGAATCCCGTGCAATAGCCTTGGATATATCTAAAGCCTTTGACCGCGTTTGGCACCAGGCATTGTTAAGTAAATTATCTGCCTAAGGTCTCCCAACCAAACTGCGCCAATGGCTCTTGAGCTTCATGCAAGATCGCTCCTTACATGTGGCAGTTGACGGTATTTCTTCTGATGCGTTTAAAACTAATGCCGGGGTCCCCCAGGGTTCCATCCTGTCCCCCACCTTATTTCTTTTACACATCAACGACCTCTTGAAAACTTTCGGTGAATGATACAAATAGACTCAGGCAGGAACAGGTTGATTCCATCAATAGGGATCTTAAAGCAATCGTCGAGTGGGGAACCAACAATCTTGTTCAGTTCAACGCCCAAAAAACACAAAGTGCCACGTTTTCCAAGAAAGTGAATTCCTCAAATCATCCCATCACAATGTCCGGAAATACCCTTGAACCAAGTCCCTCCATCTCGATTTTGGGAGTCACAGTTTCCAATAATATGTCTTGGTATGACCATGTTGCTAACATCGCAAAGTCGGCAAGTCAGAGGCTAGGTTTTCTGTGGAAAGCCAGAAAGTTTTTTACTCCTGATCAACTGTTGACGACATACAAGGCTTAAATCCGACCTCTACTGGAGTATTGCTCGCACATTTGGGGTTCAGCACCAAGGCATTCTCTTCGTCTTCTAGATTCCATTCAGAAAAGAGCCATTCGTTTGATAAACAGCTCAACTCTCACAGATACCCTTCACCCTCTAGAACATAGAAGAAGAGTTGCAGACCAGTCATTGCTCTACAGATATTTCCATGGCAGATGCTCCAGAGAAATAAAAACTCTTGTACCACCATTGGCCACATTCGGCCGAAGAACTCGGCACGCTGATCAGTCTCACCCATTTACTCTCAAGATTGACACTACAAGGACCAATCTTCATCAAGAATCCTTCTTTTACAGGGCTGCTACGGAATGGAATAAGCTTCCAAAATCAGTTTTTCCAGAGAACTATGACCTGCAACTTTTTAAAAAGCGTGTCCACAATCATCTTCTTTCTATAATCCCTTCCCCTTCTAATAGTCGCAGTGCGGGCCGTCCGCGGCCCACACGATAGATCTACCATTTTTGCGACTATTTTCATAAAAAAAAAAAAAAAACTCTTTGGTGGAATAAGAATAATAACGGTCTACATTTGGGAAATGAATAACAACATTCAGAATAACATTTCCAACACGCTGAACTATCACAGAAAGATCAGATAGGAATGGAAAAGAGAATTGTAGGCACATTATGGAGAAACCTCATTCCCAAAAAATAAACAAATCTCAAGTAACAGACGTCTTACCGAGTGTGTATAAAATGTAATTGGACATGTCATATTAAAATAATGAAGGATAACAGATAAACATACCACCCAAAAACATAAAATACAAAAAAGACCAACCATGTTTAGACAATTGACATACTAACTGAAGTGTGTCTTTCTGGTCACACATCTGAACCAGTTTCAGACCGATTCCCACGCAATCTTAAGTTTCTGATGGGTATCATTGAATAAATGATAAAAAAGATAAAACAAAAAGAAACCGTGAAAGACTATAAACACGTAGGACGGTCGATATTAAAAAATTAACTGGTTACGATCTGGTAGCACTGACTAAGTAACATTGGAAGAAAAATAAGTTATCATTAGAAATAATTACATTCAAATTTCTACCGTCGATGAGAAACAGTGATTTTATTATTATACATCATTGTCTTAGACATTATCCTGATGACAACGATATTTTTTTAAAAAAATAGGGGTATCAACTGGATGATTTATAAGTAAAAATTGTTCAACACCTATACATAATTGGAATCATGCTACCAAATAGATAAAAGTACAAAAAACAAAATTAAAAATGGCATACAATGTTACATTAGAGATAATTTATTTAAGTAAGAGACCTGTCAAAGATCTCCACTTTATTCCCAACGAAACGGATGTCGAGTGGCTATTTAAAACGAACCACACCTTTACTTCTTCAACATGATAACATATTCCTATTTAAAAATATAGGCGCAAACTTCTTTGTTTATTGTAAAGCAGGGTTATTCGGTAACTGTCTTGTTTTTTAGACATTTTATCCTACTCCGACTGATTTAACCGGTGGTCCCTAACAATAATAATTCATCTCTAGAATATTAAACAATATTATTTTAAACAACTATTTTTAAAACAACACAATGATAAATGTTTTTAGTTTTTAATAACTAAGGCATAAAAAATGTATTTTGAAAATTTGACATACTGACTGAAGACGTGTTGCTATCTCTCTCTGGTCGTGCATCCGGACCTGTATCAGACCAATCTCCACGCAATCTTAATCTTCTGACGGGTATTGGAGACATTCTATCTTTTTTTCCAGTTACAGCTTTGATTTTATCCCAAGGAGAAGGCTTTCTATATGGCTTTTTAAGTTGTACCGTACTATTTTCCTGAAAAATTGTAAGTCATTTAAAATGTGGTAACCTCTATTTCCCCAAAAAAAATTTACTTGTGGAAATAGCTAATAGATCATGATAATGTGTCACAAAATATTGTCTTATAATGCAAAAATCATATTTTCCATTGTATTGTCTTTTAATATGATGACATGTTATTTATAATGCAGCAGTAACTAAAATAATTCTGTAGTGTGTATCAAGCTGAAATGACAGCCATTACTGAGGCAGCTGTCTGGATACTCTGCAACGAACAAAAGTTCAGCAAGATATCCATTCTTTGCGACATTCTTGAGCTCTAGGGCAGCGGTGAAATGCCGTGCCACCCTGAATGAGCTAGCAAGAGAGGGCACAACCCTCCCAGTTGTATCTGTCTTATCTCAGCAAGGAGTACTGATTGCTGCACAGCAAAGTAGTTCAAAAAGCCAACTTGAGATGGCAAAATGAACCCACATGCACATCATCAAAACAGATTTGACATAAACTAGAACTACGTTGAACTAATGATGTTTTAACTCTATCCAGGGAGTCCATTGGAAATGCGATCGCATCCATAACAGGACACTGGGCAGGTGGATCCCATGCACAGCTCATGGGAATCGCAGAGCTATGACACGACTTCTGTAGAAGCTGTCACGATGAGGAAGAGGAGGAAACAATTATATATCTTCTCTGCCACTGCTCTGCCATAGGCAGAAAACGGCTTTCTATACTAGGGCAACCAAACTTTGATGATTTATCTGATCTCAACTCAGCTAGCATCAAAGACCTTACACTTTTTATTAAAAGTTTCAGCTGGTTCTCACGGTAGAGGGGGAAGGCACCGCCGTCCATCACGGTATCACAATAGGCCAAAAGGTCTAAGTGGGTTACCTCCGAACCGCCGTTTTAATCTAACCTAACTAAAATAAATAATTGTTAAGAATTTTATTCCATACGACTAAACACAATAATAAAAACATTTGTTTTAACTGCATGGTTTTTTAAACAATTTATGAGTACTTTTATCCACTAACTAAAAAGTAACGAAGAAGATTCATGAAATGAAAGAAAGTTTATTGGAAAGAATAAAAATAATCATAAATCAGCCTAAAAAACTAAATCAAATATAACATTTGACCAACAATGTGATACATTTTTAGCCACTGTTTTATTTTATCTTATTATTGATAACTAAATGTTACCTTTTCTATTGCCGAAATTATTTATTTTGATTATATTTTATCCAACATTTGACGATGTATCAATCATTAATAATCATTAATGTTTACAGTACAGTTAAAGTTTTTACTACAATTGTTGCTAAAATATAAGTTATCAACAAAACTATTATAAATTTTTATCACACAAAGGATGTTTGTAAATTTGTAAGATTGAAAGTTTTTCAATTTATTTATAAAAAGTATTTTACCACAATAAAGTCCAAACATAATAAAAGTAAAAAAATGTACAGATATTCTACTAAGAAATGTTGATAATAAATACTCTCGTTATCACATACACAATAAACCCACATGAATTATAACAAAATTAAATATAAATATTTACCAACACATTGAATAAGTAAAGGTAATCAGATGAATAGCTGACAAGCATGTCTTGTCCATCTCTACTATAACTTAGAGATGTTATTCTATAATGTCTGTCATTTTCAAAATGGGGTGCCACAAATGTACAGAAGGGTTGTGCCAACAATTGATCTGAAATAAACCAAAACTTGTTAGGCTTTCACTAAAAATAATAAAAGAAATAAAATGCATACCTCCAGTTTGGGTACTAAGGCATCTTCTGTCATATATTCTTACAGAGGAATCGGCACAGCCAATTGCTAAATGATAAGAACACGTGGGACTAAGAGCTAATGCTGTAACAGCCCTTTGACAGAAAATTAATATGTCATCACGGCATCGCTGTTTGTGACAACTAAAAAATAAAATATTTAATTATCATTGAAATTTTTAATTGTCAGTACTATTAATTATTTGATGTTATATTGGCATAAAACTTACCTACTTTTGGATCTCAAATCGAACCATCTTACAGTACCATCTTCGCCACAACTCAAAAATGAATATGGTTCATTTGGTACAGTGATTACTTCATAGGTTGTAGTGCCAGTATGACAATTAAAAATATTGTCATAACTCTCTTGTGCTCTATTCAAATCTTAAAAATACATAAATGGCTCATAACAAAAAATTTTGTACATTAAATGATTTTAATGCAACTCTGCAGTTTAAATTTATAAATATTTTCAAAATAATAATTCTTAACAGTTTTAAATTTAGACCTTAAAAGTTAATCAAGTTCATTACATTATTATGGTTTTAATTTTTTAGCACACATTCTTACCTGAATGTATAATAATTCCATCACCTGAACAAGAAACAACTTGTTTGTCATTGGTACATGGAAGAAACTTTGCACTAAAAATATTAGCATGGTGACTAGTACTATAATTTGCTAAAACATCATAAGTATGCCCATTAGTGATCACTAAATGTTGATCATCTGATCCAGACAAAATATATTCTCCAGAATCATTCCAGCAGATAGTATTGACACAACCTTGGTGAATTTGTAGCTTTTTGAGTAAACCTAATCTTTGTAAAAGGCTTTCATCATCTAAAATAAATTTTTGAATTGCATGCCACGTAAAAAAAATATAGAAAAAACCTATTCAAACACAATGAATAATTTATATTATACCTATTTAGTATTAGTACAAAGTAAAATAATTCAGTACAAGAACTTACCTTTTGCTGTTTTGTAAAAATTGTTGAAATTATAACTATGTTGCCTATTATAAATATCTCTGAAGATAGATTTACGTTTTGAATTCATTCTCAGCTGTATCGTAAGTCACTTTAGTTATGTTTAAAAATAGCCTACTTTTCTAGATTTTTTCAACGAAAACTAATTATAAATGTTTACTAGACAGTTGGTAGTGTTAAAAAATATTATATTTAAATTCTATTTTCTCTAAAAAACAAATCATATTGACAAAATTCGCAAAAATTTTGATCAAAAATTAGGAAATTGGAATGTAAAAACTATACTGCCATCAAAAAAATTGACACAAATGACATTGACGGTAAACAACTGATCAGATCTTTTTTTAACAACTACTCCAGTGTTAAATATGTGGTATCTTTTTTTTTAATATTTATTGAACGAGGATGACAGTAAATTCATTACAAAACAAAAACGCAGTTACATTCTAGTACTAGGTTTGAACACAGTTTGTATGCCTAGCTAACCTCACTCTGGAAAAATGTCAGAATGCCGTGAAAGCGATGAAGATGTACCCCATCTATCATCAGAAACTTTCGCAGTCCTACAAGAATTTTATAAAGAACAAGAAGAAAGAGAAAGTAAAATTCACTTACTAAATAATTCTGTAAATACCACATTTGAAGAGGACTGGGTAATCCTTAAATTATAATCATAATAACAGTTATATTGTTTGTATATTTTGTAGCAACTAAGTCAGTTCTGGTATGATCAAAATACCATCGAGGCACTAGTACAATTAGCTCTAAAAGCAGTAGGTGATAAAGGAAAGATAGCCTTGTTGTCTTGTCCTTCTTTATACAATAAAATTAAACAAAAAGCGGGAAAAGCCTGTGAAAGTAAGTTTTCTTTTATAGACTAAAATATATTTTAATAAAAACATGAATAAATATATTTCTATTTTAATACCTTAAAATTTGGGCTACATTTATTTTTTAAACATTTTTATTTTTAGTTACTCTTTATGAATTTGATAAGAGGTTTTCAGCTTATGGAAAGGACTACATTTTTTATGATTATAAAGCACCTTTATGTATACCTAGAGAAAAATCTGAGTATTATGACCTAGTAATAGCCGATCCTCCATTTTTATCAGAAGAATGTTTAACTAAAACATCGGTTACTATTAAATTTTTAACTAAGAAGAAAATTATTTTATGTACAGGTATGTAACTGTAGAATGTAAAAGGTATATCAATATTTTTTATGTAAATCATTTTATAGGTACAATCATGGAAGATATGGCTAAGAAGCTCTTAGACTTAAGGAAAAGTCATTTTGAACCTAAACATAAAAACAATCTAGCCAATGAATTTGGTTGCTTTACAAACTTTGATATAACAACATATTTATAAGTTTAAGAATTAGTCCTGAAAGTAATTAATTGGGTAGAGAATTCAGCCGATCTATAACTTATGTTGGATTTTAATATTTTTTTATATTTCAAAGTTTTATCAAGTATGCAGGGATAAACATTTCCACTTAAAATAAACAATGGGTACAGAAAACAAAAAATTTAAGATGGCTTTTTAAATTTTATTTTGATATGTTTAGCATGAAATGTATTTGTATTAAAAAATAAGCACATGTCATTTTGGAACAAATTTCAAGTTGTAAAATGTTAACAATGTATAAATATATAAATGTAAAAGTGCAACAAAGGCAACTGGTATTTAAAGCCCGATTTGAAAATTCATTGTAGTAACAAGGATATGCAATTCTTTCATAACATAATAAAATTGTAATTCATAGGAATGTTTATATTTACCAAGCACCTATTTCTAATGCACTTAATTAACATGATCAAATTTTTGTTTTAATTTAAGATCCTACTTAAATTTATTTGCCACAAATATTATTTACAAAAATCATTTAGTTACAAAAGTTCTAAATCAAATTAAGAAACCCAAATTCATAGTAATCAAGTGAATATTGAGATAAGTTTTTAATAAATGACCACCACTCATTTTTCTTTATTTAAGAAATTAAATAAAAATAACTTTATCAAAAATGCCACTTTATAGAGTTGAGAGTTTATAAGAATGTAATTACCATCAGCTCAATCTTTTTAGAAAATAGTTAAACACAAAACAATACTTTGGTCCCTTGCCTTTTTAACACATCTATTTTGTCAATTTTTAAATGGTGAATGCAAACACTATAGTTTGTATGGAATTTTGTATTAAGAACGAAATTAAAATGAAATGTGTGCACCTTCTCATTGTTGTCTTGCACATGATTAAAATACAGGCCAACTGAAAACAAAACTAGAGCCATTTGCAGGAACCTCGTCAACATTTTAGAAAAACGCTCAGATCTGTCGATTTTTGGTCTTTTTCGGTATTTTTGACTCCACTAATTTCAACTCCAGGCGAGGGTAATTACCCCAACAATTTTAAATGTCATTGGGGGTCGAATAAGATGTCTTTCAAAAGCTCGTACAATTCTCTATACAATAGTGTTTAAATTTTAAAATTCCGCCTATTACTTATTAAGAGATTAGATTTTAAATGTGAAACTTATCTTTGAAAATAATCCACAGTATAACGAAGATCATTTTTATTTTCAACAGAACGGTACTTCTCCGCATTATGCGGCAATTGTTCATCAGTATTTAGACCAACGTTTTCCACGGGATTGGATTGGGAGAAGAGGCAGCATTGAATGGCTTCCACGATCGCTAGAGTTACCCTCGATTTATTTTTGTGGGGACATCTGAAAAGTAAAATCTATAAAACACAACCAGCATCGTTGGAAGATTTGCGTCAAAGAATCGTTGACGAGTGCCGTCGAATTACTTCAAAAATTCTTCGGAATGTGCGTGAAAGTTTTAAACAAAATCTTTATTATTGTTTGGAAGCGGGCGGTCATCAGTTTGAAAATTTAATCAATTAAGTAAATAATAAGCAACTAAAGCAATTGGAATTTTAACATGTAATTTTTATTATTAGTATTAGTTATTAGCATTAGGAAGAAATGTAAAATGTAAATGTAAAGACTATTGTAAAGAAAATTGTATGAGCTTTTAAAAGACATTCAATTTCCAATGCCATTTAAAAATGTTGGGGTAATTCTTACCCTCGCTTAAGTTGAAAGTAGTGGAGTCAAAAATACCAAAAAAGGGTGTCCCCCTTTAATAAAAAATCGACGGGTCTGAGCATTTTTCTAAAATGTTAAAGAGGTTCCTGCAAATGGCTCTGTTTCGTTTTCGGTTAGCCACCCTGCATAAAAAAAAATGTTACAAAGCTGAAATAAAAATAAAGATGAATATGCTATGATATTAGCTTCATAGTATATCTTGATATTTTAATAGATAACAAATATATGAAGACGTGCACACAAACTTAACTAAAATTGGAATTAAATATGAAAAATCCATATATCAGCATAGACATTACTATTTTTGTGTCTATACAAAAAATACCTAATGGCTAATGGTGTATTTACAACTTTTTCTGGTTAGCTTAGTACACAAAATCTACTCTTAACATTTTTACTATATTTTTTGCAAAAAAAGTATACAAATATTTAAACACAACCACTTTTGGGTGGAACTAGTTAATATTTTTTTTTTTGAAATGCCTACTTTTTCTTAAATTTATTTTGGTAATGCTATTATAAATTTGTTGAAAAAAATAATGTTTTGTATTAGTTTGCAACTAGACACCAGCCTTATTGTTAATAATAGTAAAAATATGTAAATACAACTAAAATTGCGAAAATTAAAATACTTATATTTTTATAAAAAATGTATTATTCATATTTTAATATTGGGGAAAACGTTTTATTTAAATTATTGTAAACAGATATTTTGAACAAATTTTTATTTAGGATGGTACCTAGTTCATTTTTGTTACCAAATATTCCTTTACAAGTTGGATATACACTAAAATTCCTATAAAGTTTCATAATTCCTTGTTTTCCGTCATATCTAAAGAGGAAAAACATTACAGTCTTAATTTGTTTTGACATGGGTAACAATATCCGTTTTAAACGGAGAATGTACTAATCAGCTTTTGTCAAAACCATATAAACCCTTTTCCAGTTCTTTTTACAATGGAAAATGACCCTGTAACGAGACATATTAATCTTAATAAATTTACTAACAACAATGTCTGTCAATTATTCAACTATTGTCTCAACTAATATTCCAACAAAAATTTAACAATCTATATACACGCTTGCCAATTTCTGTACATTTTTTAAACTTCATCTATGTGTTAAAAATTAGTACTTTAGCATAATTGACAGTAAAAGCACTTTTCGCCACAAAATTTAGAACAATGTGTGTACATTAAAATAGATTAGACTTACGTTTTGTTTGCCCTAGTTAAATTATGAATTTTCAGTTTATCCTTTACAAATAAATCAATATTACTTGCAGGTTACTTTTAGGTGTACTTGTAATTTTATTTAACAAACAAGTGGATGACTAATTTTAACGTTAATGTAGGACTGACACAAAAACTTAAACTTAAAAAAACATTATACATTTAAATACTACTATTGAAAAAAAAACAATATTTTGGCAAGACCACCCGGGCTCCCCTGTCAATTAGTCCAATTTTATCACAAATTCATTTATCCTGTCAAAGCAGTGCATAAAATCTAAATCTGAAAAATAGATAATAGATTTTGTTTTTAAAAAGAAAATGGTTGAAAGGATTTTAATATTTATTTAAAGATCAAGTTCACTGAAAATGTTACAGATATATCTAGTATAGTATATTATGTCCTTTATAATTTACCTGTCTGATCTCTTTTGTATAGGCCAACTGTAAAATTATTATCCTGGATGTTATAATTAAAAGATGTGAGATCTTCCTATTTTTAAATTAAAATAATTGTATAAAAATACCACAATAATTTCATAACCAATATTTTCAATAATATAAACATCTCTTCTGATTAAAAAAAAATAAGAAAAACCACATCTCTGCAAAATTAAAGTACAAAGTGATTTCAACTGTAGGACATGTCTGTGTTTAGAATCAGCTGAATAAGTCCCTTCCTGTCTCTTCGAGAGTCTTATTAGTCAACCTTTCAATCTCTCCTAATAAAAATTGCGTATCAGTGTCCAATTCCGACAAGAGCGGACTGCCATCTACTTGGATGGAATTTTGAACGTTATCCCATTCCAGTGAATTTGCTGAAGAAACTCGAGACCAATCGGAATCGCTCGCGTTGGCGTTTATTTCCGAATTGTGGGTGTTCGACGTGATGGGACAACAGGAGAGGTCTTCTGGTAGGGCCGTCCTTTACAAAAAAAGTTTGTTTATACACCAAGATAAACGGAGCTTACACAGACTGGTTTAATATCGAAAATGGTGTTGGACAGGGATGTGACATGGCTGTTTAACTTATACATAGACCATTGTTTAAAATATTTAAAAGAGAGTGCATAGGGATTGAGAATGAATGATTTGATCGTCAAATGCCTCCTTTACGCCGATGATCAGGTCATATTAGCATCATTCGAGGAGTTGCAGGCGATGGTTAATATCAAGCATAATGCCCTAAAAATAAGAGGATAAAAGTAAAAGAAGATATGACAAACTGCGAGGTGCTAATTGTAGGAAAGAGTGGAACAAGTGAATGGGTTTGTATACATGGGTTCAAAGTTTACAAGAGACGAAAAGTATGACTGTGATATTGAGTGAAGGTTGTTGACAGGGAAACAAATTAATGTCGCCTTGCGTAACTTTATGAGCAGCCAGAATGTGCCAAAAAAGCATGACTAGCTGTGCATAGAGGAGTGCTGGTCCCCACACCTATTTATGGTAGTGAATGTTAGGCTTGGCAGAAGAAGCATGAAAGTAGGATCAACGCTGCAGAGATGCTGCTGAAAAGTATAACTGGAGGGACTCTGATGAATAAAGTGAGAAATAGTAAGATAAGGGAACACTGTGGTGTGAAAGAAAATATGGTAACAAAGATAGATAAAGGTATGCTTATATGGTTTAGACATGTAAAGAGGATGGATAAAAGAAGATTGGCTACACAGATTTATAAGAGGAGTGTGAACAGGCAAGTCAGTAGAGGTCGACCTAGATGAACATATCTCGAATCAGATCGAAATTGTACTAAAGAAAGGCCATTTCAAGAGTGCCAGCAACCGACGAGCATGTATGAAAGCGCTGATGAAAGTAGAACTGAAAGAAGTGTGTATCGAACGTAGCAAGTGAAAGAAGTGGTCTCTGCTTACCCCTACAGGAAAAAGGCGTGAGTATATGTATGTATGTGAACGTAAACTTTATTGTGGTGTGTTTTCAAGGTTTTTTTAAAGTTTATTCTCAAGTTTAAAACAATATATATATATATATATATATATATATATATATATATATATATATATATATATATATATATATATATTAATTTAAAGAGACCAAAAAAAGAAGCAAAATATTTCTTACCATGAACTACCAGAAGGATCGTGAATCATAGAAACAGGTAAAGTTTCATGTTCCCACTCTAAGTCTAAACTGCTGGCGGGTGTGGAAGTTGCAGTTCGTTGTAATAAAGCACGTGCATCAAGACATTGGAGCTGTATATCCTTGCTTGTGCATGATCTATTAAAGATACATATAATTTGTAATGATTAACAAAAGGTACTTAGGCCCAGTTTCACCAAACGACTATTGATCTTGGATTAATTAAGCTCTACTTAATAGTTAAGCTGACTTTACAGTATTTTCCGTTTCACCATGCATCAACCCGTCCGAGATGATCGGGATTTATCAAATCATGATTAGATCAGCAAACCATTTTGGCAACCTTGTGGAAGGCAGAAAATTTGATTGTTCTGTTAATATGTATAGTTCTGTCAGTCAATGAGATTTGATAACATAACATAACCCAATAATATTTTGTGTTGACACCGCTCTGGTAATTTTATTTTTGTTAAACAATTATAAATAAACAATGACTGACATGCAGAAAAAAGAGAGACCCCACATTCACAACGGAGGATAAAAATATCTTTGTAGATATTATCAAAAAGTATTCTCATATAATTGAGAATAAAAACACTAATAATGAATCTATGAATTTAAAAAATGACGAAAAACAAATTCATCTTCATCACTATCGTCTTTGAAGGCAAGATCATAAACTCTTCGAAATGCCATAATGAACAATACCACAAATATTCAAAAATATGTATTCCTAATCTATAATAATATTGAAATTCGAACTAATCTGGCTTTACCAGATAAATCCACCAAAAATGGAAGATTTGTACTAAATCGTGATCAGTCGATTTAATCGCGCTTTTGAGCATGGTGAAATGTTTCATTATGTTAATGGTGATTAGAGGCTGCACTTAAGAGCTAAATTGGGATTAAAACTGTTGGTGAAACTGGGCCTTAACGTTTTAAAAGATACAAACCCTGTAGATGGAAGTCTCTGTGATTCTGATAACCTACTATAGCCTGCAGCCACCTGTGCATTTCTTAGGCCATCAACCAATTGAAGTACTGGTCTCTAATAAAAATGAAATTAAAAAATGTTTTTAAAGTAAATAAGTTTTATTGATATTAAAAGATAGTGAATTACCTTTTTTGTTTTCTTTTTAAATAATCGTGAGAACAAACTTCTGTTTTGAGGATGCATGAAACAATTAACATTAATTTAAAAAAAATGTTAGATAATTTTAAAAATACAAAAGTACCTTTTTTCTTCACTAGTTGTTGATGAATTCTGTAACAAAAATAATTTTTATTTTAAGCATTCTTAAGAAAATAAAATAAATGGAAATAACAATATTAGGTTCTAGTTGAAGCAAACAGTAGAACAAATTTTTAAAAAAACTTTCAAGCTCTTAATACTCTAATCATAAGACTCTCTTTATGCAATAGTGTTAATTTACAATTTATTTTAAATTATTTTCATGTTTCTGCTTACCTCTTCGACGAGATAAGCAAAATCAACAGCAGTACTTTCACTGTCAAGGATGTTAAAATTTTTAAAAGATCTTGCAGTATTAGTTTGTGGCAAACAACTATTAAAACAATTTCCCATTGTTGTAGCAGCCCTGAAGGGACTGCACTGATATCAACCCCCATAGGGCTTTGATAATTTAAATGAATCCGTGATTGTTGTCTTGATTAGGGACAACTTTTAAACGTAAATTTGTTTGAAATAATGATTTGACGTACAATGTTCAAAAATCGGTAATTGGAAAGCGATTTAATATTTTATTTTTAAATGGATTTTTGAGATTTCTTTTAATAGGTGTTTAATGTTTTAGTGGCATTGGCACAAACTTTTGACAATTCTGACAGGTACAAAATGATTAATTCATTTAAATTTTTATAAAAAAATTATAGCAGTTAAATACATAAACTTGCTTGTACCAAATATATATTATAATTTAATTTTTAGCACCAAATATTTAGTAAGATATGCAAATATGAATTGGTATATTTGTTTAAGTAAACGTCATTACGATTGTCACTGTCAAATTTTTGTTAAAGTTAAAACCATTTCTTCTTCTTAGTTCTTCCTATGCTTGACTTTGTTTTTACCGACTATTCAACCTAAAGTTTCCTTATATGTTTACCCAAAAATTATTAATTATTCACAGCATATCCTTACGTACTTTGGTAATTATTTTTAAATAATGTGATGAAGCAATTAGTAAAGTTATATTTTTTTAGGTAAATTTATCATTTAAAAAAACACTACAATGTTTTGTAACTTACTATTCAGAAATAGTGTGTACAATAGCTGTAAAGAGTTTATGTTAAGCATATATCTACTTTCAGCAGCTTGCTTACAATATAGAGTAGATTGTAGAGGGGGTCGTGAAGGCTGTGCTGCCTCTCAAGCACTTCGACCTATCAGATCTTTTGTGCATCATATTACAATACAGGGCAAGCAGATCATTAAGACGATATTGACATGCCCGACATATTAAAAAATCTAATAATTCTACTCACGCTGTTAATATACATTACTTTGCAGCAAAATTTTGGGGACAATTTTAATAATTACATTTAAATGTCTGAAAGTTATTAACTTTTTTCAAATGAAAAAAATAGCTGGGAAATTTTTTTTATTTTAAAAATATGATTTGGGTGACTTTCCGACATAATTTACATTAAAAGTAACAAAATATTTCAATTATGTATTACCATAAATTATTTAGTTTTTAAATAAAGTGAAGAACTAACATTAAATTATCGTCCGTCGAACGGTGTAATCAACGACAAATGTTCGCAGAAAGCGCCTAATACAATGTAAGAGAAAGTATATGAGAGATATGTCATTTATTTATTGGATGTGTGGGGAGACTGACAGAGCGGTTAATGGCGGGCGTGAGCAATTTCGTCTTAAGAGAAGCCAAAATACAGCCATCACTACACGAGGATGTATAGGAGCAAAAACTAATATATACGTATGTGGTTCACCCAAAACGCTAACGAGTGTCTCGAGGCAACTTTAAGACGTTTGGCTCCAAAGCACTTTCACTGAAATTTTGGAAAGTCGTTGAAATTACTGCTTACTTAGTCGGTATGTTGAACTTAATGTACTGGAAAACGGGAACAAGAGAAAGATGTGTAGGCAGGCAATGACCCTCATAAGGGATTCTCCCTGAACCTAGCCGGAAGCATTAGGTAACTGGGTAGATGGGATGCTAGATGAGCAGTACACATGGTACCCTTGTATACCGCATGTACAAACTAGGGCTCACTAACTCCCCTAATTATAGATTGTGTAGACAGGACGAAACCTGCCTCCATATCCTTGGCCGTTGTTGGACTAAGGCCAACTTTGCTGGTCTCACCTTTACTTGAGCTGTAGCATCTAAGGCAGTTACCAATCGGCGACTTGCGTCTTTTTTTCGTTTATTTTGATGCCATAGGGCTCTGTTCATTAGTTTTTGGAGTTCTTCTCCCGAGAAAGCAATCAGCACTGTATCATCGGCATATCTCAAATTGTTGAATGTGATTAAAAGCTTTTTCAAAATCGATGAACAGGCATAATATACATCTTGGTTACATCCAGACATCGCTGTATCAACACCTACAGCCTGAACAGAGCGTCACGAGTGCCAAAGCCACTTCGAAACCAGAATTGTTCAGCAGAAATGTTTACATCACACTGTGCGTAGATTCGTTTTAGAATATCCTTGAGGTATACCTTCAGAACGTGGCTTATTTTCCCAAAGTTATCGCACTTCTTTACATTTGTTTTCTTTTGCAAAGTTATAAAGTATGATTTAAGCCAGTCCTTTGGTAGAACCCCACTTGAATATACTAGGTTTTACGTAGTTTAGTGAGTATTTTTAGTTAATCATCATGTAACAACTTCAGCACTTCTCCATAGATGTTGTCGGGACCTGCATCTAGCATACTGCACTTCATTTCATATAATTTTAGGACCTGCAGCAACATCCTCTGAAATCTTGGAAAAGCTTTTCCTTGAAGCATTTGGTAGTTTAAATAAAACTAATTTTATGTGCTTTACTTTATTAATGTTTAAAAAGAATACTCAATGTAAAAAATATTCACAATAACAAAACAAATTCTTAAACTTACTAATAGATGACAAATTATGTGAGTCACCTAAAAAAGAAATTATCAAAAACAATTAAATTACAAACATAAAAATCACTCTCGAGTTATACTGTATTAAAAAAAAAATCGAGACACCAACAACAATTCCTTATATATAAACACTGTATATTTACAATTGAGTACAAAAACAATTAATATTAAATGAGTGACAAATCGGAAAATTTAATTTACCGTATTTTAAAGATTATTTATCAGAGTAACTATATATTTTTTAAATTATATTTCAAGGTATTTTATGAGAAACTGAATCAGTATTTTAAGCAGAAATAAATTTTTGATATTTAATGATCTACTCACACCTGCACAAAAATATAAATATTTTTTAAAATTCATACCGCCCACTGATGTAAAAAAATAATGTGTCCCCGATTTACAACAATGTGATAACCGCTGTCAAAAATATCTAAAATTTTGCAAATATTACTGACAATAAAGATCTTTCAATTAATTACTTTTTCTTCATTCATTCACAAACACGTTACACAGTTTCTAAGAAATTCTAAACAATTAAAAAAATTATGTACTGATTTAAACAGTGCCACCACAGAACTTAAACTGGAATTTATGTTCTCAGTATTATATAATTTTTTTTTTTAAATTTGAATATGTTAGTACCAGAGAGTACTTTCGGTAGTGAAAAATAAATTATGAAATTTGATAAAAATTAAAATTTATGTAGAAATATACTTAAATATTCTGATTTTGAGTGATAAAAGCACATTATTGTTTTATTACATTGAAATTAAAAGTAGTAATTTTTAATCTGTATATCATGTGACCTAAAACACGAGCCGCCATGGTGTGACGTCATATAGGCAAAAACTGTCAGTTCAGTGTAAACAGCTAGGTACATATCTATCAACTTCAACTTCAACTATGTTCTTTCGTCAGTGCATTTCATTTGTACCTATTTATTTATTAAAATGCAAACCGGTTTTTTAAAAGCAGATAGTACGAATAGTACGAATCAATGATGGTTGCATGTAACCCAGACTTCTGTTTTGCCGAATTCTGGAATATTAAAACATCTTTGTAAGTATTACTTGTTATATCATAATGTTTTTCTATGTAAGTGCCAGGTATTCCTAATTGTTAAAAAAATATTGCAAAGTTTTAGTTATGTTTATAGCTGTTAACGTTGAATGAGTGACGGTCGTACATACACGACTGTTGTTTTTACCAATATTACGTTACCAAATTGGCTGACTGCGTTTTCGCGGGAATAAAAAAGGTTTAAAATTTCGTTTAATTTTATGGCAAGAAAGCGTGTTTATTTTGCCAACATATATTTTATTGTTGCTTTTTATTAGGAAAATCAACATTTTAAAGTACTTTTTCAAACAGTAAAATACCCTATTGCGTCTAACCAATACATTATTTGTTTAACAATATTTTAGAGTCGCGACCACACTTTTCCTTAAAGGAGTTTATCAGTTGGTTGTGACTACGTTTTCGCGTTAATTTTAACCCTTTACTTAATAAATAAATACTTAACCACTTTTAAATCGCGAGAACATATACTCTTGTTTTAGTTCTGTTAGAAAAACACCAACAACCAAAAATGTATTTATTTTTTGCTGGATGTAACTGTTGAAGTTGTACAAATGATGGCGAAACCGGCGGAAATTACAGACCAAAACAGTAGAGTGGCTTCTAAATGGTTGATTATGTATCTAATAAAATCTAAAATCTGTTTCCACAAAGGATTAACGTTTACTTTGGACGTTAAAGGTAATAAACTTCTGGCTTTTAAGTATTCAATTAGAAACGGAGAGTCTCTAGAGACTACCGGCAAGTATTCGGCGATTTTTTCACGAGTCCACCAAGGTCTTTGATTTCTAGAAAATAAAATTGTAACATAGTGAACAATATACAGATCTTAAATTTTGGTGTTTGTCATAGCTTATGTATATAGTGCCATGGCAACGGGTTGCTTACCCAAGGTAATATTACTTAAAGTCAATCCACGATTTTGATAAAGAATCATTATAATTGTAAATCACTCTCATCGAGTAGAAATGCAAAATAGCTAATAGCTAAAAAGCACGAATAAACTTAAACATGTAAATAATAGTTTATAAATAATAAGTGAACTTATATGTGTGAACAATAGCAAACAGTAGACATCAAGAACTTTCGGTAAAGACACATCTCAGAAGTCACGTAGCGATTTGCATTCACTAAATATACATACACTCTCGATAGTACAAAACGAGTTACATCAGTAGTTATCAATCAAACATACTTGAGATGTTAATCAATTGTAATTGAAATATAAAAATATTGTTAATAATTATGATCAATAGTATATATAAATGTAAACAAGTTAATAATAATTCTACGCAACATCACCAAGAAGAGATGCAGTTTTATAATAAAAGGGTAAAAACCACCCTTGTTTTTAATTCTATCCCACTCTAGTTGAATAAACATAAATCTACATGTTTACTGGAATGGATATTTACAACAGAAGCACAGTAATGCATAATCGGCAACAACATACTTCCTTCGCTCTGGTTGGCTTTAAGCCATGCAGCGTGGCGTAGGGAGGGCGAGATAAGGTGGTGGACTGGTATTGTTATTTTGTTTGCGTGTCATTTCATTAGAAGAATAACAACGAAAAAAAAAGGGTTCACTTTTTACTCCAAAAATTTTCAAAATGCAAAATTCTGTGGTGGTATAAATGTGGGTATTACCCATGCTTATTCATTTTTATTTCGGTATTTTTATTATCGGGAGTATTTTACTTAATATGTATGATAGAAACTAATGACATCATAACCGCCCATCAAACATTGACTGATGACTTTCCTATTCCAACATCGCCAGGGTTGACAGGTCAGATAACCAAAAATCTCCTAATAGACATGGAAAAACCCCTAAATTTGAACCTATTTAATAAAAAATATAATAACATTCCTTAAATAAATACTTTACACTCTCAAAAATTACACATGAAAAATAAACTCTAAATTAACAAACACACTTCAGTACAAACGAAAAAACTAATAAAAATAGAGGATCGGCGAAAAAATATTCCAGGTATAATTATAAATTTTTTAACATAAAATTGTCCCCCCAAAAAATAACACAGATATCCCCCAATATGGCAACCCTACAACGTCCACGTAAATGATCCCCACCAGGTAATAGCGCTGTTGCCGATACTATCGTCTTGAGAAATATGACCAATCAAACACAAAAGTTTAAGATCTGTGTATTTTTAATAAGATTACAGCAGTTGAAGCCGCCCTTGTTGTTAATACAATCATTTTCAAAATAAATCTGATTAAAATTAAATGTTAAAGAGTTTTCTTACCTCTGGTTCCAACCGGTGTATTGATATTTGTATAGAATAGCTCTGAGATATTTTGGTGGAGCTTGGCGAAACGGAGAGTCTCTAAAATCGATCAAAGATAGAACTTCTGGTTTGTGGACGAGAATTCTATGAGCAAAAGCCAATAACCATGGTTGTTGGTCATATTTACTATAGGCTGCCATCGATAAATGCCAATCTAACTGAGGGGAATGTGGGGCTAAAATATATTAAAATAATAACAAAGTGTCTTGAAAATGCCAAAACTAGAATATTTAAAAACCTTAAATGTACAATACATTATGGTTATTAATCCAAGTTAGAAAATGTTAAATGTATCACTACAATCTGGTTTATAATATTTAATAATATCTAAAAAAATGTAGCACAAACATACTAGCGAATGGCAAAGAAGAGTTCAGACTTCCAGGTTTATATAAAAAGTTGTACTCCTTCCATGGTCCATCAACTTTATCCGAGCCTTCGAAAATAATTTCATTGCGACCATTACCGGCGGGGAATTTTGTAAACGGACTGCTGTATTGATTGACAGCGTGCAATTTGTGTAACCTGTCATAAATTGTACGAATTGATGGGTTTAACGTCGAATTAGAAACAGGGCGTAGAGAGGCCAATGGTACCTAAGTAAAATAATACAATTATTATACCACAAAAAAACAATTTCCCAACTACTAAAATAAATAAAAGTTATTTAATTTTGTAAATACTTGTTATTTTGTTACTTACTGTACTGGAAAAGAATAAAACGACGGCGACGCCGGAGTAAAATATTGTTGATATAATGGCAAGTGTTTTATTCCCAGTAGCTTGGTTGTCAAACAAAATATTTGATAGTGTGTAAAGAACTGTTGTAGCCAATGATACCAAACCAAAATAAACAGTGTAAATCAAAACTTGTCCTATGTATTTTTCGAATTGGGCTTTCGTGAATGCTGAAATACCAATAATTTTCTTGTACTAGTTGTGCCTGCATTTTTCTAATTTATATTAATTATCAAAAGATATAAAAAACGGATACAAAAATTAACCCATTAAAATGTTAGTCAGAATGTTTGAAACATCATATAGCTTGCAATCCATATCGGTAGTGCAACAAAATTTTTATTCTGACATTTAAATTTTAAAATACACTACACTATAATCTGAAGTACAATTTTTAAATTATTTTCATATATGGCTAGAGAATTAATTAAAATTAAAATAGGAATATTTTTTATTAGTAGAGCAATTTCTCAATGAAACTTCAGATTTAACTGTAATTAGACCCAAATAAAAGTATTTTGTCGTAATTTAAATAAAAATATCTTGTACTGGCTGTTGCCCGCGACTTCGTCCTACTGGAATTTACTTTTATCTTAATATATTTAAATGAGTATAACTTTTTTTCTAACATTCAATTTTAATCAAATCAAGCCTATATTCTGCTCTTAACCAAGCTCTATCTACCTGTAAAAAGCGGATTAAAATCTGTTCAGTAATTTCAGAGATGTGCCCGGACAGAGACAGAAAGACAAAAAATTAAAAAATGTTTTAGTAATGTGCGAATAATCATAGAAAAATGGTTTATTTTGAAATCACAGACAGACACTTCAATTTTATTTATATGTATAGATTACATTGAAAACAAATTTATGGTTGATATAAATTTTTATTTATTCTTGTAAACCAAAGATAGATAGTTATTTTCTCCATAAATAATGTTAATTTAACACACACAAAAATTATACTTGCAGTAAACCTAATTGGTTCATGACTAAATGGACTACTAAATTTGTAATATTACATTATAAGTTTTAATTGTGGATAGTTTTATTAATCAATTTATTTGAAACATTATTAACTGTAACTAATACTTGCCTATATTTGAATCGATTTGAGTTCCATTTATTTTTAAAGAATATAGCACTACTGCTCCATAAATTATTGCCCCGTATATTACAACAGTAGCAATCTTGCCTAAAATAGACCAGTTGCTTGAAGATTTCTTCTTGTAGAAGCATTGATCGTCCAGCAATGCTAACATCAGAGTTATTACAAGAATGTTTGCAAAACCAAAGTTACCAGTCAAAATTATGCACAGTTGCAATAATAACTAAAAAAAAGTATTTATTCTTAAAATGTGCCTAAGCTTGTTAATGAATTTACCAATTTAGTCCCAATATAATTATATGATAAATCAATTCTATTTTTAACATTAACACTAATAAAAAAAATCACAACAAAGTAAAATTTGAAAAGCTTACTTGAATGAAAAATCCTGTAATTCTTACACTTCTAATGGGAATAAAAAACAAAAATGGCAAAACTGATTCAGTAATGTTGACAAATACTTGAGTAAGTTTTAACTGCCATTCAGGAAGGGCATAAGCATACCAAGATAATGGCGTAGGTAGAGGTATTACTTCATAAACACGACTAATACCTAAAAAGTGAATAATTCTACAATTATCTAATCAAAATTCTTTTTTATTTACAATTTTTTCATGCCCAAGGAACTTAACAAAAGGGTAACTATCTAAAATTACCTTTTAGCGTCCACCATATGGAATCTTCATGCATAAACTTTTTTGTCCCACATAAAAACAAAACTCTAAATAAAAGCCATTTTACCAACCACAATGATATGAGATCTTTAGGACAACCTTTTGATCCTTTTCTACGCCCTGGTAGTAAAGGAGCTACAAAAATTGCTAAAAATCCTGTTTCCAGAAGAAGTTCATCACTAAAAAATATGATAACATAATATATTGTATTTTATTAATAAATAAATAAATGCCATATAATTTATAATGCAATAAAAAATAGAGAAACCTACATAACTATTGAATCAAATATCTATAAGCAAGGTTAAAATTTTAAAGAGAAAGTAATAACATTTACCATAGTTTTTTAAAATATTTAAAAAATATATTTCAAGAAATGATAATTATTATAATGCTCCAAAACTAATAGAGATAATATAAAATGTCTTGGAATCTATTTTGATTTGATATTTTTCTCTGTATTAATATATGCAATTATATTAATATCAGCTTTTTTGTCACCTTATTTACCAACAAATTGAATATTTGTAATTTTATTTTAATTTAAATTTATTTTTGTCTTAACAAACACCCAAAAAAAATTACAGATTACAGTAGTTCATAAATAATAAAAAAATAAATACTTACAAATTTGTTACAAATGCTTGTCCAATTTGATACAGTGAAAAGTATAAAGACCACAATCCAGCAAATAGTGGAATTGTACAAAACTTTTGAGAAATAATCCTGAAAATTATTACATTACACTATAAATCTCAAAAACAACTGTCTCATTGTTACCATGAATCTTTTTATTATTTTTTATTTATAATTAAACATAAATTTTTAATACATAATAAATATATAACTAATAACTTTGACATTATTTTCTTTTACTATCAAACTATATTTTATCTCTTTTAATATATGAGGGTGTATCAAATATGTAAAAGACATTATTTAAAAAAATTATTAAAAAATAAAAGACAAAGGTTAATTTTTCTACATATTCCCCTGTTTTTAAAAATAAATTTTTCCCAGCGAAAAGGTATCATAGAATGAAGCTGGTTGCATCAGAAGCCAATTGGGCCACTCTTTGCCCTCCTAAAGCTTTAAGCAGTCCAACCAAATGGAAATTGCAGAGTGACATGTCCGGGTTGTGGGGAAAATGAACAAATGGAAACAATGCATTTCTTTTAGCTTTGAGATCACTAGAAGATTGTCTTTTGAATCGGTTGGTTTTGGCTTTCGCGGCAAATTGCAGCTCTTGTCTGGTTCTACACAGGTCGCAGTAGTAAGCAGCATTGATTGTATGGGCTCAAGTGAAATATCAATGAGCAAAATGCCGCTCTGGTAAAAAAATGTTATCATTCGTTTCGCCGGGCAAACACACAAATCCTTGACAGTGTTTGGTCCCTGAACTGTGCAGCCAATCTCAGAAAATTTTTGTTTCCAATGACCCCACCCAATACTATATATTTGATCTGCCCCCATAACAGGAACTCAATAAAATTGTACAAACTATATAAGAGATTTAGATAAAATATTAATGTTACCAAACTTACCCTGTAAATGCCAAAAAAGCTCCCAGAAGGGCTAGAGCATCAAGGGCATAGCTAGTATCAAGACCTAGATACGGTGCTAGCCACAATAAAGTTGGCTGATAATGTACCTTAGCAGATAAAGTTTTATGCTTACTGTTTTCCAACACAGATCTAGCAGGTAAGACACCATTGTCCCCATATAATCCTAAAACATCAATATTATTTATTGTTAGTTAATATTTAGTATTAACAAAAAATTCTAATAGAAAAATAATTATTTATACATATAGCCAAATTGAAAATGAATACCTATTGTTTACTAAATTTTCTTCCTTTGTTAATAAGAATAAATGTTAATAAAAAAACTTTTAAAGTAAAATACTTTTTATTCTCATAAAATAATAATTTTTACATATTAGCTCTTGATTAACAAAAAAATAAAAAATTATTATTGGAAAAAAGTTATTTTTATTTGGGATAATGTAATATGATCATTAATGTTTTTTTAAGTAATACTGAATTTTAGAATACCTTTTTATGTAGCAGAATGAATAATAAATAATTTTACAAAATTATGGCTAATTTATTTTTATAAAATATCAATGTTTAAACCATTAAACTGTCCATCAGATACATTTTGATCCTGTTTAGATCAGAATTAATTTTTGCCTTATTTTTTAAAATTAAATGATATATAAAAAAAATAAATTTTATCAACGTGGGAGGTCGCAACCCCAGGTCTTTTTATATTTATATTTCATTGACTATAAAAATAGAGCAAATATTTATTTTAAAATGAAAGGTTAAAAGATATTTATTACCACTTGCAGTGGTAAATAAATGAATAAATCAGGTTACTAATTATAAAATTGGGTAACGACAAAGAAATAATAGGTAATCACAAAAAGTCATTATAAAGGTGAATGGCCGTAATAGACCAAAAAACAGTTAGGTGTGAAACAAGGCAGGATACACCTCAATAATTCGGCTTTTTTGGTAGCTATAAATAAAATCCAATTTATTTGTACTTACCTGGTATCTGTATATAGAACGATAAAAAGGCTGATAAATAAACGACACATAGAGCTCTCAAAAATAAATTTCTTGTATACCTTAACGAAATCATTTTTGGATTACAAAATATATTCGATGTGGATGTTACAAGCATCAAATATCAACATTCTCTAATTGGCGTGATCATAGAACGTAATTTTCAGAAATGAACGCCAGTTTATGGGCGTTGTATACATTTAATTTTGCTTTCGTATACTTTGCTTTGTAAAGGGCTAGTTAAAAAGAAGCAAATGTCGATGAGCTAGTTCCATGGCTTGATGTGTAAATGTCAAAATTGACTTTTATAAATCCGTCAATGTCATTGCTGTAATTTCTTTTTAGGTGTGATACTCAAATTATTTTAAGAAATTACTATACTCAAAAGTAATTAGTTGAAGAAAATGTATTTGTTATTGTAGATCTACACATTCGGCACCATACTTCAAAAAATAATTGTCAATCAGAATAATTAAGTAGGTAGTTATAATACTGTTGGGTGTCAACTTAGTTTTACCTTCGTTGTTCTTGGTATTTATTACAAATGGCAACTGGCACCACATTAGCAAAAGCTATAGAATTAGTCACCAAAGCTACTGAAGAAGATAGAAATAAAAATTATGAAGAAGCCCTGCGTTTATATGAACATGGTGTTGAATATTTTCTTCATGCCATAAAATGTATGTTAAAGTTATTTTAGTTTACAATTCAATTGAAATTTATAAAGCCTTGTGTATGAGTAGTTCAAAATATATAGTAGGGATGTTTCTAAATGATCCTTAATAAAGATTATGTTAATCTATTGTGATATTGATACAAATTTGAATGTTTGTTGGATGATTTTAATTTGGTTATTAGAGTTGTTTCAATTTTTATTACTTAGATGAGGCACAAGGGGAAAAAGCAAAGGAGAGTATAAGAGCAAAATGTGTGCAGTACCTAGAGAGAGCTGAAAAAATTAAAGAATCTATAAGGAAGGGAAAGAAGAAGCCAGTTCTAGATGGTGGTTCGTCTAAGTAAGATTTCTTGCATATGTATAAAAATAATAATTAGTATATTATTAACATTGGCATTGTTGCATTATTTTTATTTGGTAACACAAGTTAAAATATTTAGAGTTAAGTATCTTACAACAAATATATAATACAATTTTTCCATATAGAGAAGACAAAAAGAGTGATAGCGATGAAGATGATGATGATCCTGATAAGAAGAAATTACAAAGCAAATTAGAAGGAGCTATAGTAGTTGAAAAACCCCATGTTAAGTGGAGTGATGTTGCAGGTCTTGAAGCTGCTAAAGAAGCCTTGAAAGAGGCTGTGATCTTACCTATAAGATTTCCTCATTTATTTAGTGGAAAAAGAGTACCTTGGAAAGGTATTTTATTGTTTGGGGTAAGTAGTTTCTCTTAACACTGATTTTTATATGATAGTAACCACTGAGCTACAAGTAATTATTTCACTTTTATCTTATGTTTAGTTTATTAACTTCAGTGTTTGGAAGTTACAAAAGTAAATTATTAAAGATTTTTTTTAGTATTTCGGTTGAAACTAACATTTTATAAATGCTCCATTTTTATTTTGAATTTGTTAAGTATATTACATTGATGGCAGTAAAAGAAACTTTACAGCACTAAAAAACGTTTATAAGATTGAAGATATAAAATACAAAAAAAAAATTAAAAGCATTTACAATTTGTCTTAAACAGCATTGTAAAAAATGTATTATTTTTTAGTTGTTTTCATAACAATCTTACAATCTGCATGAATAAATAATGATAGCTTGCTATATAAACATATGTCTGACTTCGTTTCAGAGATATGAGGTGTTAAGTTTTTCTTACAAACTGACGATTTATTTATTGCTCTGAAAAGGGTTGAGATATGCAAATGAAATTTGGTGTGTTTTAAGAGGTACTTACTGCGCATTGTTTGACATGCAATTAAGAATTTTATGTTCATCATTGGCGCGCAACTGGTAATAATCCCAATTTTTTTTTGAGAAAAAATGGTATGCCACTGGGATATTTTAAATTAAAAATCATGTTTAAATTCCTTCTTAAATTTTTGACAAAAATCTTTTTTCCTTTTTTTGTATAGGGCGCCGTTTTTGCAAAAAAATAAAACATCGTAATGCTATTTTTCATTTCTGAAATCGAGTAATAACTAATATAATAACATTAAACCAGAACAATTATAGAAAATAACACTAATAAAATTTTAAATAGGCGCAAAACAACAACAAATGTTTAAAATGACCTCCTTAAGAAAACTCCAAATGCAAAAATCTAGAGGATTTAAATTCGCACGATCGAGCAGGCCAATGTTTGGTACCTCCCCCACCTATCCAAAACAAAACACCCTGTATCTCTGAAAACGAAGCATTTGCGGACATACATTTATATAGCAAACTGTCATTATTTTATCATGCAGAATCACCCCCTGAAGTTTGTATTTGTTTTTACTAAAACCCTGTATATAACATATACTTTTTTTATTTTCATGTATACAATTCCCGCACGAAATACTCCCAAGTACTTTGATCAATTTATTTAATCTAGTTACAAAATTCACAATATCTAACAAAAAAAATAAAATACTTTCATTTAAAAAGTGACTTCTTAAATACTAAAAACTCAATTTTTTTATAATGGTGTGATAAAATTCACAAGATGTATTTAACACTAGGTTCAATTGGTATTGTGTTCACATTGAAGTAATATATTGATAGTTCTGATTTAAATTTATTGTATTAATGTTCAATTCTCACTGGGAACTGTTTAAATTAGGGATCCTTTTACTATTTAAATAAATAAAAAAAGTAATTAAAGTATTGAAATTAATTTAAGTAGTTTATTCCCATGCAACAAATATGTCAAATGATTTAAATGGGTAATTCAGTCTACTTTTTATAACAAAAATGTAAATGTGTCAATTTAATTTTTTTAAAAAACAGGTATTTTAAAAATATTTTGTCATTGAAATGTATTATAATTTAGATTTTGTTATGGTTTATGTTTACAGCCACCAGGTACTGGTAAATCATATCTAGCCAAGGCAGTAGCTACTGAGGCAAATAATTCCACATTTTTTTCTGTCTCATCTTCTGATCTAGTCTCAAAATGGTTGGGAGAATCAGAGAAACTAGTGAGAAACCTCTTCGAATTAGCCAGAGCCCACAAACCCAGCATTATATTTATTGATGAAATTGATTCTCTCTGTTCATCCCGTTCTGACAATGAATCTGAATCAGCCAGAAGAATTAAAACTGAATTTTTGGTTCAAATGCAAGGTAAAAGGCATATGTAGAGCAATCTCTTTTAAACTTTTTTTCTATTTAAAGTATAATAAAAGTTTTTGCAAAAAAGGAGATTTTTTTGTAAAATTAATGTAAATGTATTTTAGTAATACAGTAATAATATAGGATTTATATTATAATGATTACATATATGTTTAATTGTTAAAGGGGTTGGACATGACACAGAAGGTATATTAGTCTTAGGGGCTACGAATATTCCTTGGGTATTAGATTCCGCCATTAGGAGAAGATTTGAAAAGAGAATCTACATACCTCTACCTGAAGAACCTGCAAGAGTTGTCTTGTTTAAGTTACATTTAGGAAACACTCACACGGAATTGACAGAAGAAGATATCAAGGAACTAGCAGCTAGAACTGAAGGGTATGTTTTTATTTTTTAATTTATTGTCATTTTATTTATAAAACAAAAAATAAGTCTGGGCTACACTTTTTTTTAAATTATAAAATAAAGGAGGAAAGTTCCTTTTTTATTAGTAAATAATTTGTTGTATTTTAATATTGTATTTTGTAAATCTATAAATAACAATGTAATTTTATTATTTGCATCACCTATTGTCTTTTCCTATACATTAATAACCGGTAAGGACAGATTTTTACAGATCATAGGGTAACAGTTATTCCCATCTTTATCGTAGTATTGGTACGCCTCACTTCGCTATGCTATAAGGCTACCTCCACACTCTCGTGCGAGAAACTCTGGACGAGGTACTCGCCGAAGTTTACTGAGGCGAATGTTATCCAAATTCTCGTGTCTACTCACGAGAAACTCAGTTACACGTTGGTCTTCAACATGGATGTCATTGAAGTAGCTGCTGCTTCAGATCTCTATGCCTATACATATTACAACTTATTAAATTGTTACTACACAAAAACAAATACTAAAGCCCTGGAAAAAAGGAAAATAGGAGATGGTAGATGACGTCGATTCCCCGAACCTAACTTACAACTCAAAACAAACACTGCTCGAAGTGCGGCAAGAATGTAGTGAGTCTTCACGTCTTTGACTCTGGTACAAAAGACCGACACGGAAGCGAGCCCCTGCAGAATGAGGCGAGGAAGCACGAGGCGAAGTGAGTCCTCGGCCTACTGCGGATAACTTCAGCGAGAGTTAAGAGGTAGCATAAAATAGTCGGCTCCGTTCGGCCTCGCGGATGATACATTAGAGGTGGGACAGTGCTTTCCATGCACACAAATTACCATGTGTTTAAGTCCTATGGTCTGTAAAAATATGTCCTTACCTGTATAGCTTTGATTTTTAAAATTGTCCATTATTTCCTTGTAAAAAAAATTCAGCTGCTATTTTTAAAAATTAAAAAAAAAACGATATTCTTCAATTTTATTTATATAACAATTAAAGACTAGTATAGATTTTACTGGTTTAAACTGACCACAAATTAAATATAATAAAACAAAAAAAACAAATATTAATATTTGTAAACATTTTTAAAGTGAAATTTTTTATGGGACACTGCACTAGTTCTAAGATAGAGAGTAAACTCGTCGAGCTAACAAAATCTGTTAAGCTTCTTGTCCTTTTCTAATTGCCCATTGCCAAGACTATAGCTTGAGAGAGAATGCAAAAGTATATGAAAATCCGCACAAAGAGGAGACGCCGGACATTATTTATTTGAGGCAGATTGTTTCTTATTTTTCAATATTACCTAAGAGGTTAGAGATTTTTTTCAAGGAATTTTTTTGTCAAATACAGTGAAGGTAAAAATAATTAAATCTGTGATTCGTTAATTTTTGTACACTTATTACGAGTTTTTGCATACCATAAAAAGTATCACTTCTGGCGCCGCCGTTAGTTTTTGACTGGCGCATAATTATTGTAATTAATATTTGGATAGTTTTGTACCTACTTTTTGAAATATTAGATTTATGATCTGATAGATTTGGTAATCCAATGACAGTTAACTAAAGAGGAATAGTAAGGAGTAAAAGAAAAAAGTTAATGAGCCGTCGCGGGACGCCTGGCAGATGTGAAACATCGAAACTATTTGATATAGAAAATTTGCATAAAAGGATAGTTTATTAAAGAAAATAAATATGGCATAATCAAAAACAAATTATTTAGATATTAAAAATATACACGCACTCATGTACACACATAAATGGACACCTTAATTATAAAAATATAAACTTACTCTTGACTTGAATCACTTAATAATTTTACGTTCTTTGCAAAAGGCCACTCACTTTCATGTTCTAAACCATAACTGTCGAATCATATTTTATTGTAGTTATTTCTTTCAAATAAATTTTCTTATTTGAAATTTAAAAAAAGCATTACATTTTAGTTTTATGTTATCAAGACAATGTTAATTACATAAAAATATACATAAACAACAATAATAATCCAAATAGAGTTTATTCAATTCAGTATCAGTTATTTCTGTAATATTTAAGCAACGAAAGTGTCAATTGTAACGTAGGCGGAGCCTAAGCGACGGAGCGAGCCGAGTAATTACGGGGCTCCCCGATGCTTTCCAATCATGGCATCATGACACTAACGGGTGTTGTTACCCTCCAAGCGCGCCATTAGATGTTTCACATCAAAAGCTATATTTTTTGCCAACGTTTCAAATTTGATTAAATTCATCCGCAAGGCTCAAAAGTGTAAAAATATATTTTGTACATCTAAAAATATACCTTGTGGTCGATAAAATAAATTTTATTTTAGTTATTCTGGTGCTGATATAAGTATTGTAGTTCGCGATGCTCTTATGCAACCAGTTCGTAAAGTTCAAACAGCTACACATTTTAAAAAGATTCGAGGCCCTTCACCATCAGATCCTAATACTATAGTGGATGATTTACTACTCCCTTGTTCACCTGGAGAACTGGGAGCAATAGAAATGTCTTTGATGGACATTCCTAGTGAAAAATTAGCAGAACCGCCCGTCACATTAGTGAGTTAAATTTAAATATTTGTTTTTAGATTGCATTGACATTTATACTGTTGGATGATTTGAATTTAATGTCCGATTTATTAACAGCATTTTTATTATGACGTCAATTTTATGGTGTTTCTTAAAATATAAATAATGTTATTAACATTTAAATTGATAATGTTTTTTATGTTTTTCAAAATTTACAAAACTATCATTACCTATTAAAATTTGTGTCGTTTTGCAGAAAAAAATCGTAATGTGTTTCTTTGTTAAATAATTATTTCTTTTTAACTAGTTACTCGTCTATTCTAATTTTTTAATTAAATTTTGGGACTTAAATTAAAGAAGCTTCTATTTTCCAGAATGATATGATGAGATCCATATCTACCTCAAAACCAACTGTGAACGATGAAGATCTCACAAAACTGAAAAAGTTTATGGAAGATTTTGGACAAGAAGGATAATTAGCAACTTTATAATGTAAGAAAGATTCGTATCTATTGTTTTAGCCTTTTAATGCATACATTAAAATTTAAAAGCCACACAATTTTTCAGGTCCCACATTAAGTTTAATTATAAAAAAAATGAATATTATACTGATGCTTTTAATTTTTTATTTTTAAAATAATTTTCCTTTTTTATTATGGTAAGATAGTTTATATTTGTATTCTCTATGGAAAAAATTATAAAATTTATGAAACTGTTTTTAAAAAATGATCGTTGTTTGAATTATCAAAATAAAAATTTGATTACAAAATATACTGGCTAAACAGCTTAAATTAAAATTGAATTTAAAAAACTTTCAAAAGACAGTATCCTATCCAACTCATATAATATCTAAAAGGTTTATTTTTACGACAAAAGCAAGACAAATCCCCAGCTTCCAGTTTTGTTGCTGAACATTAACATTTTACGCAATTGTTCAAACTGTTTCATCTAAAGAGAATTATTTTTGATTATCTTAATGTGTGTTTCTTTACTGTCATTGCTGACATAAATATAAATTGATTTTTTGAATTTGGAAAACGAAAGTAATGAAAAAGCATATGTGATTCCCATACAAGGACATTTAGCATAGACCTTTATGCTGTTTTTTATTTGCTTAGAAATCTCTTTGAATGTACGTTTCATGTTGGATATGTTACTGTTTTAGGAATTAGAATTTGTAAATATGAGTTTCATATTAATATAGTTATTTTTTTAAGTTAAATTTTGTTTTCTTTCAACAATAAGTGTATTCGTTAAGATTGATTTTTTTGTACCATTTTACAGGATTGAAAACATAATTGGTATTTATGGGGACAATTTAGGTATAAAAAAGAAATGAAATATTTTATTCGTAACGATGTAGGCAGTTTTTAATTATAAACGATTCTTTATTCTAAGGAGGACCGCTTAGAGCCTTTTGTAGCCATCGGGACCTTTAAGGTCTCCTAATGCTGTCTTATAGGTCACAGTGTTCTCTTGGCTATAACCTCATCTGGAGGGCAGAAGTGCTCTTCCAGGTATGTGAATCTTGGACACTTGCAAAGTACATGAAAGGAGTTTCTTCCTCCACATCAAAGCGTTTATATTTAGAGCTCGGTGTCAAGCACACAATATAAAGGTGTCGATTGTGAATCAGCAATGACTTGTTAATAAACTTGTCATTGTCCAACATTCCTACTCAATGAGAGGATTTTTTGTTTTTATTGGTAAATGGCTATTAATAAAGGTCTTTGCCGCATCCACGCTGTGATCTGCCAATAACCCCACAACTGGATTTTTTCCAGTCTTTTACGCAGTTCCCGACCGACCACCCAAAGAGGCAGCCTAAGAATGCATTGGCCACCATCAAGTAGCCCTTTTTCTCTTATATCCGCGTAGATAACAAACCTACGATTTCTTAGCAATCTAAAACTGAAAATTTCCTGATTCTTAAAGTTTCTAAGGTTAATTTCCCAGGTTATAATTGCGTAAACTTCCGCCAGGAATACTGGTGTACCCTGGGTCCCATTCCCGTGGTTCCTGATTCGGAGAGTTCCCTAGATCTAGAGCCATCTGTGTACCAGATATGAGCTGCTCTTAGCGAGAAGAGGCTAGTCCCTGTGTTCCAGTCCTCTCTTGAAACAATTTTGAATTTAAAGTCCCGAAATGGTACTGCGGCCAATCAGCTCTTGTCACATTTTCTTTAATGGGTAGCGTGCTCGTGATGTTTCAACTTGAGAACGGTAGAAAGAGTGACGTACATTTGACGTCACAACTTGAGATTCTCTTTATCTGTCAAAAAATGGTTTCGGTTACAGGTAACAAAAACCCTACTTTGTAACACTTGAATATTAATGTTAGGTCTCTAAAAATCACTAACATCACCACAATATTGGTCCTTAAACCTAAATAATTGTCAAAAAAGCTCACTCTTAAACTCAAAAAAGCCTAGATAACCAAAATCGTAAACCTAACATACATATCCTTATAAAAAAAATGTTATTTGTTGTTCACTATATCCTTCTCAAGCAGTGATGTCACGGGTACGTCACCCCTTCTACCGATGTCAATAAGTGGCCACGTACTGCACGTCAGTCATTAGAGCCGAGAAACTCGGAGACTTCCAGCGTTCCACTGCCTCCAAGAGAGAAGTCTAAATGCTGCAGATTGAGCCTCAAACCTCACCCAAAGAAACAGCGGTGGCAGTCCTAGAATTACCTCTTAAGTTGTCCTTATTACCGTAAAAAAAGCAAGTCAGAATTAAAAACGTTTACTTAAAAAAAGAAACATATAAAATACATTTCTAGGAACAGAAGACGGAAGGATTATTTCCAATAAAAAGCCAAATTTATTGTCTAATTTAAATAAATTACGTATTATCACTTTCATATCTTTGACTAGAAATACTATTTCATCTTTCCCCGACTTTAATTTTTGTTCTTTCTCTACACCAACATTACTTTTCTCTTTGAAAAAAATCTTACTAGCGGCAGCATTTAAGTTCAATAACTTACCAAGGTTAACAAGTCAGTCACAACTCGTTTGACATTTATGATGTATTATAATTGATTGCATAGTAACACTTTGTTATCTTTACATAATTAATTTTCAGAAATTAAAAATTTTCTTTTTTGTTAATCTTAAGTTAAAAAAAATCCAATGTTTTTTCCCAATAACGATTAATTTTTAATTGGACATTCACGAAGGTGGTATGTAAGTATACAAAACTACCGAGGGGTCTAAATGTGAGTGTTAGCAACGAAGATGGACTTTTAGAACATTAAAAAATTCTAAAACACACATTTCAACACTTAAAATCGGGAAATTAGCGTCATGCCACTAAAAATTTCTTATTTAGAGGTTCGTAACTCGAAATGCGATACAAAAATCATTCAAAGGACTAGGATTTTATATTTTTTATTTTAATAGTAGAATGTAAATTCACTTCACTTCCGAGTATAACTGAACGCCTAGCGCGTAATTAAAACTTAAGACACTACTAGTAGTCATTAGATTATCAATGCATGTAGTTGTGGTGGTGGTTTCGCCTTCTAACTGAATGGTTGTGGGGCCGATTTACAGTGGAATTTCTTTGGAACAAGAGTAAACATATTTGATAAATTTTTTTTAGATATTTAATATGCGACACGCCTATGTTTTTAAAAACGGAAAAGAAGGTAATAATTTATCAAAGGCGTTTTTAATAGGTTTTTGTTTTAGTTATGTTGTTAAATACATACAAATTGAATTTTTGAAATGATAAAAAAAATGGTTTTAGAAAACTGGAATCTGACTGTATTTTCTATTTTCCTTTTTTAGATAACTGGTTTTTAGCAAAAAGATTCATTTAAAAAGAAAAATTTCATAATGAAAATATATTTCCGCAAAAATTACTCCAAATTTATTATGTTTTAACTGTATTATTTTATTAAATCTATCTATATACATTTTTTTTTTTATGAAAATAGTCGCAAAAAGGGTAGACCTATCGTGTGGGCCTCGGACGGCCCGCACTGCGTCTATTAGAAGGGGAAGGGATTATAGAAATTATAATTATAATAATAATAATTATAATTATAAAAATGAAAAAATTTGTTTGTATGTATGTCCTTCAAAAAGTCCCAAACGGCTGGACCGATTGGGATGAAATTTTCAGAAGTTGTTTTATACATACCAGAGGTGGTTTTAGCGAAAAAAAGGGGTGGAAAGGGAATGAAATTGTTTGTCCTTTATGCTTTTATAAACTGTTTCACCGATTTTGATGAAATTTTTAGACGATCTGCAGATTAACCCGGTGGGTGTTTCTGTGAGGTTTGTTAGCCATCGGATTAGCAAAAAGGGCGGGAAGGGGATGAAATTGTCCTTTATTAGTTTTTAAACCGCTGGACCGATTTTAATGATATTTTTAATCTTTAAATTAACCCGGCGGGTGTTCCTGTGAAGTTTGGTAGCGATCCGATTAACAAAACGGGTGGTAAGGGGATGAATTTGTTTGTCCTTTATTCGTTTCTAAACTGCTTGACCGATTTTGATGAAATTTTCAGACAATCTTCAGATTAACCCGGCGGGTGTTCCTGTTAGTTGGGTAATGATCGGATTTAAAAAAGGGGTGGGAAGGGCATGAAATATAAAAGCTATAAAATATGCCGATTTTAGTGTCGAATTTATAATTTTTGGGTCGCTGAGTTTGATTTCTGATTTCAATTATGTAGGCACCACTACAAAAGGGGTGGAAAGGGGAAAGAATACAAAAACTATTAAAAACGCCAATATTAGAGTCGAATTCATAGTTTTTGTTGTCGGTGAGTTTGATAGTGACATTTCAATTTTGAAAGCACCCCTACAAAAGGGGTGAAAAGGGGATATAATATAAAAACTATTAAAAATGCCGATATTAGTGTCGAATTCATAGTTTTCGGGGTCGCTGAGTTTAATAGATATTCCCAAAGCAGATAAGCCAACGTTCAGACAGGGCAACGTCTGCCGGGTCCGCTAGTAATATATAACGAATATCACAACAGTTGTTTAACATTCATCTAAATGAGAGGAAGATCAACGATACGACTTTTATCTAAATTGTGTCTACTTTTAATCTGCCAATTCAACACCTTATAAAATATAAAATATGAAAGGTTAATTTGGAAAAATAATTACTTTTAATTTATTAAATAAAATACCTCTCAAATATTATAAAAATGTTTAACTGGCTTAAACTCTTTAAAAAATGAAGAATTATTAAATTAGGTTCATTCTAATAAGAGTTTTGCAAGTGTAACGATAAACAGGTTAACTGTATAATTTATAAATCTGAACAACACATTTTTAAATTGCATTAAAAAAGACCTGTCTTTTTCACAGAACTGAGGCGTCATATACAACATTTTTAACTGCAGCTGTCGCAAATATTTTTGACTGTTACAATCAATTATTATTTAAAAACACACAATTATATTTATTATTTTGTAATGTAATACAAATGGCTAAAAGGTATTTGCAAAAAAATTTCAATCGTTAAAGAGATAATTAAACATAGAATTTAAAATTGTGTTTGAACTTGACATTTAAAATGAGAAAATTCTTTAAAAACAATCGGTAAATTCGTTGTCGACCGACTGTTTTGTAAATGAAAAATTTGCATAGAGAAAGATAAATCGTATTATCTTATGCCGGGCAATGCCTCAAAAACTCCGAATCGAAATAAATAATAGAAACAGTTATATCATCACGAAAAACTCGAACGACATCTTCTGGTAGTGTGAGTAATTGTGTTATTTTCATATGATCGATGCCAAATTCGGTGCCTCCCAAAGCATTTCGGATAATGTGAGTTGCTGCGTTTGAGTCTCTTGGTTTCGTTTTCAAACCTTCTTTGCGCTGAAGAAGTAACTCGTTGATTTCGTTCAAAGTCATTTTTTTTCTAGGTAGTTTCAATGGGTTCAGTGTCACTTTACCTTTCATGTGTTCACCTAAAACACGAATTAAAGATAAGTTAGTAAAAACAGTTTTACAGACGACGAAGATACAACAGAAAGTAAATAAGTAGCGTTGTAAAAATACCTGTAGAAATAAATCCAAGGATATTAGTTTATAAATAAATAATATTAATCAGGATCATTAAATATATTGTATTTTAAATCCACACTGTAGATTTGCCAGTGTATTTTTTGATGTTTTTATTTTAGCATAAAAAAACTTAACTAAACATTAAAAAAAAACATGATTTTGTTATGAATTAATATTCAAAGGGATCGGAAGTAACTAAATTTCTCAGATAGGTATGAAACGTCAACGAAACACAACGGTTACCGGATAACCCTGCTTGACGATAAACAAAGTAGTTCCCGGGAATATGTAATCCAGTAGAAGTAAAGGTGTGGTTGGGTGGTAACCAATACGGTTGAAATCGGCACACGTAATTCGCTTTTTTGGGACCGTTGATATGTCTCATTATTTTGTAATTTATATCTATATCTTAACAGTTTCAAACACCGAAGAAAATGTCTTAGTAATGATTTGAGTAAATTACATGAATTTTAGACCTGGACAATTGGTCGATGATATCCATGCAAAGACGATGTAGAGCTCTTATAAATAATCGACGAGGATACACAAATTAATTTTGGAATAAAATCAAATTTAAATTTAAGTTTTTTATTTGGCTATTTCAGGATATTTTTGAGTTGGTCAATATTTTTTTAAAAAATAGGATGTGGTTTGAATAAACTTGGTAAAAATTAATTTGTTTTAATTTATCAACTGCAAAACCTTAATTTAGTTGAAAATTTGAAATTGAAAATTACAAGTGCATTTAGATGAGATTGTAGCAGAGTAATTAATTAATAATTGTGCTAACTGAAGAATCTTTACATGATCGTCTTACCGACTAATCTTACTGCTTGTAGCGGAGTCATCATATCCCATAATCCGTCGGTAGCTATTATTAAAAATTTATCTCTGGCCGTTAGTCTATGATGCACCAAATCCGGTAAACATGTTAAATATGGTGGTGTGTGGTAATTAGAAAGAACTATTTGCTCGCCAAAATGTTTTGCGATCACTGTGTTCATTATTTCTTTGCTCCATTTAAATCTAAAAATGTACCAATTATAATTTTACAATTTGTTTGGTAAGATTTAACTAAGGCTATTGATATAAATAATACATTCAAGGCAGTCAAACAAAACCCTTAAAGATGCTCAAAAAAATGCACCAAAAGGAACCTTGTTTTACAGTTGAAAGAAATATAGGCTATCATTTATATACACACATTGTAGAATACATTATGGGAATTATTTGTCACTCCAGCAAATGTATAAATGAGCCGTCAATTTTAAAAATAAGTAACTTGTTTTCTGATTTTACCACCTGGTTAAATGTTGCTGTTATCCTTGAAGAAGTTTTAAATATTGTAACGATATTTAATCTGGAGTTCGACGATTTTTAAATACTCTATACAATAACTAAACAATTTCTTACTTTATAAATCACTTAGATAATTACAATCTCTATACAATCTCTTTATAACACTTTATAATTACTTCAAAACTTAAAACTCGATCAGCTACATATCTTTTATATGGGCAAACAAACTATCCGAGAACAGGGACGTCCATTCTGGAAGAACGAGAAACCAACGAGAAGATGTCTTCCTAAAATATCGGGCGTTTGTTGTTACAAAACAAAACATTTTTTGAAGTGAAACTTCTATATGAGCGCTGGGAGTATAAATTCAAGGCCGCGCCACACGAGCTAGCGAGACGAAAATGTGTAACGATTCATAAGGCTATGACACTAGAGACACTAAAAGACTTACAGTCATAAAAGCACAGAGTTTTCAGTCTCCGATTTGTGCGGTGTTTCGTAGTTTCCCCACTTTGTTGTGCGCTCTGTTGTCTATGCGTAGCATAGAAATCTAAGCAAAGCGACGTCTATTTGTGTAGTCCACATGTTTGTCAATAAATATTAAAAATAAACGTTAGAAGTTTCACTTCTAATATGCGCACATAATGCACACATCTTTTTTTTTTATTGTGGTCGACGCATTGTCCCCTCAAGGCAATAATCAACAGGGACGGACTTCGCAAATCGTAACAATATGAAACATGGTTCTTTTTAGGTTTGGTTCAACCTTCAGTACAGTACAGTACAGTATTCGGGACCGCTTAGATACAATTTCTGAGCATGCGATAACTTTAAACTCCCTTGAGTAATACTAGAAAACCTGAGTGTAGAACGGTTTTGTGTCCATTTTATGTAATCGATCAACAACCCAACTACTCATTGACCAATTAAAAAAAGTGTCAGAGACAGTTGATGATCCAATGCGCATGTGATTCCAAACAATATCTACATTTGGCCTTGCACTAAAATGACCGCTCAGAAATTAGTTCACTAACGATTCCAAATTTGGTTAAAATGGAAAAACGGATCGTCCCATAAACCGTCCATGCATGGCTAGAACATTATACGGAGTCAGCAAGGATTCTGAAGCAATATACTCCAAAATAAAAACCTGTTGATGCTAATAAAAAACGTTTGCCTTGGTTTAAAGCAGAATGAAATTTCTTCCCAAAAGATTGTGACCTGGTGAATGAGAGCCCTACTATTAACCTATTATTTCTCTAATTTTATGTCAATTGATTACCATATCCTTGGCAAAGTTAAAAAGCAATAGGTAGGAATAGATTTTAGAGCTGTAGACACCAATTAATAAATTTCCCTTGATTTGACACATCATTCATTAATATTTTCAATATTAAAAAGACATTACGTCATTACATCATGTTAATAAAAATAAAAAAATGGTTCATGAGACCATAGAAGAACAAACAAAACAGATCAATTTAGATTATTTTTGATAAAAAATCTGCAATGAACGATAGTAACAGATTAATTTCAAAGTAAGTACAGTATAGTTAGTAAAGCAATTGCTCATGGAATAAAATGGATTTTTTTATTAAAAATAACAAAAAAAGAAGTAAATTGTTACATACCTATATCTTTTAGAATAAGTTCATTCAGGTTTCAATTTCAGAACAGTTCAAGAATCGTTCAGGAAGTGCGCAGAACTCGTCCAAACTCGTTTTGAATCCTACAACTGTTTGAAAACAGTCCACATTTTATGAAAACCCGAATGCGACAACAATGAGCAAGTTTAAGGTTATTAACAAATGATCCCCCTCTTTCTTATGGCAAATGCTGCTTGTGAGCATGCGTCAAAAAAAATCCCAGAACTGTTCTTGCTCTAGGACAGGTACTGGTTTCGGAATAGTCCTAGGACCGTCCCAGGACGATTCTTAAAAAACCCGAACGCGTAACAAGTTAGTCCTAGAATAGTTCAACAAAACCCGAACGCGACCAATTCTACTGCGCAAGCTACTGACAGTTCTAGAACAGTTCTTGTTTGAAACCGAATGAAGCTATTTAAGGTAGTTTGTCGTGGTATAGGCATAGCGTCAGAAAATTCTAAATTTTTGTATACTTATTAAGGAAATGATAATACAATTACTCTTAAAATTTGAAGTCAATTGACCTCCTCTAACCCGAGAAAAACTCGATTAAAAATTGGATAATTAACATAGAATGTATACACTCCCTGTAGTTCTGTACCAGTTGATTAGTTCTAGAAAAAAACCAACTGTCAGAAACTTTAAAAAAACTAACAGCCTTTTAATATTTTTGTTCCAAGTTTACAAAAAATTATTGACCAGCTTAGTTATATAATAATAAATAACCGTGTAAAGTTCAACAATTTATAGAAAGTATACATACTAGCGAGTTGGACAACTGGCAACGCTGTACGCGAGTATAGATATTACTTGCTCGGTAAATTCAAACGGACTGATGGAGAGATAAATCAATTCAAAATTATATTTGGTAGAATTTATTACGTGTAAAAAATTTCAAATTTTCAGTAATACAAAAAATAATAGTACGATCTTTTTTTTAAATATAAAGTGAATACAGCATAAAGTATTACATAATTATCTAAAATTTAAGCTTATAACTTATAAATATTAATAGTAAACAATATAAATTTTACGTGACTCGTAAATATCTCTTCAATCACATTTATTTTCGTATTTTAAGAAGTGTAGGTATGCGCATCGATACGCCTAATTCTAGTGACTTCTTATAAACAAAAAATAATAAATATGTAATAGAATTTTACGTAAAACTAAATATGCATTACAGATAGAATATATTGCATTTTTGGCAACACAAAAAATAATATAATCTTTTTATTAAATATAAATTCAACACAACATATAATAAAACGGAAATTTCCACTGTGAATTCACGTATCAGTCTATACTATACATCGATTATACTGGGGCATAAGCGACGTTGCCGACTTAAAACTTTTAAAAGTATGTGGAAGTATTAGTGTATGCATACACATGAAAACTGTATGGGTAACGCGTCTTCACGGGTACAGTCTTGCATAAAAATTATGACTCACTTCGCAACAAGCTTGTATACTTTTACCGCGGCGTATAATCTAAAATTTTCTGACAATATTTTACCACGACAACCTCGTTAAATATTCAGATTTAAACTTTCATTAAATCTTATCATTACAAATTACCAACAAACATATTATTAAAAAGCGTTTAAGAAATTGTACTATTAGAGATGTAAAATCATAAAAAGTAACAGTAAAATAAAAATCATATTCCTTGATTGATAAATACCTATAATCTCCCATAGCTCGCAAAGGAGCTAAATGACCCAATAGCCTGTCCATTCTAATAACAGAAAGGGCTTCGTTATATGGGTGTTCTTTGATGATCCTTTCTACTTCTGGTTGATTGTACGTATTGTGCTCTACAGTTAATTTATTAGCTACCCAAGAATTTGTCTCTGAAAGAGTTCCTACAAAAAATTTAACGAATTTTCAGTGGGATTTTCATTATTTTAACAAATACCATAGTTTAAAAGCTATTTTCTTAATAAGCGAATAACCCCTTGCTTTTTTGGTGCAGTTTAAAACAGAGATGAGAGTTTTGGAAATATTAATTTCAATTAGATACATTAAAAAATCTTCACGGTGTTCTGCAAGTTTTCTATCAACACTTTTGTAAAATATAATGAAAGATTTACAAAAAATATTTTTAGGCAGTAAATGATGAAAGAATGACTTACTGTTTTATTATTTTGACTGGTTTATCTACAATGACCTTCCAGAATTCGTCAAAATGACTCCTTTCAAATTTGTACTTTTTTAAAACAATTTTTTTTGGTTTCCGGCTTGTAAGGTAATAGTAACAATACAATAATTATAATTAATAAATGAGGGAGGCTCACCTAATACTGCACAGCAGTCACCTACATTCGCAACATGTAAATGGGGACCGTCTATATGTGCTACACTAACAACTGCGCCTGACATAGCGACAGACATCGTTTTCAAATTTAGCGGTTCATTTCCTTTGGGTAAGGCTTCATCGGAAAAATCACTGTCTAACCTCAAAAACGCTCGTTCTATGGCACTGTGCATTTCGAAATTTTTTACGGGACCTTCCTAAAATAAATGCTTAGATTACACGAACATACAAAAAGTTACTTTAAACCAAATTTGTACAAAGAGTGGAAGTGAGAGTGTTAAAAGTGTGTGAGTAGCAGTAGGTAAAACATCATCTGGAAGAATTTTTTTTAATGTGAATACATTTTGAATAATGGCGAGAGTGGTTAATTAAATAATCTATAGAAAAATAAAATAAATGAAAAATCTTCGGACAGACAAAATTTTATTTTAATAATAGCTGAAGCTTACCTCTGATAAATCTTTAAGATACCTGGCAAAACTATCACTGTACAGTTGTCGTATATCATCTACAAATTCTACTTTATCATTATAACTATGTATCAGTTCTTGGGGTTCTGAACTCAAAAGGGATTTTATGTATTGTACTAAATTTTCATATGGCAACAGGCAAGCAGCAATGTAGTGATAAAGACGTTTTGCTACGACTTGAGCGCACGCACTTCCGCCATGACCATCGAAAACACCGAACAGAAAACCTAAAAAAGAAAAGTTAAAGTCAGACGTACACGAACTATTCATAAGGTATAATTGAAAGAACTTTTTTCTAGTTTCTATTTAACTTCAAGATTCCAAACATGTAAGCAAAGATCAGTGCGTGATAATGTCAAAAGATTTCAAGTTTAACATAAGACACAGAAACATCTTTGTTTTGATAAATAGAGGGGTCTAAGTATTCTCATTTAACTATAGGGGGTTTTCATGACTCCATAATATTGGTTGTGCTGGTTCACTGTGGTAGATAGAGTGTTTTTCTATTTGGTATTAGAGCTCCAATATAAAACAGTTTATTTTGTGATACTTCTTTTGATATTACAAACAAACAACATAAAAAGAGCAGCATACAAAGAACTCGAGAACTTAACTTATCTTGTGTATTTTTATTCAATTCTAATCATAGCCCAGTATATAGAGGATTTAAAAAGTGGTTTAGCTAACATTAATTCCGACAAAACATTTTTTTTTAAGTTCGTTTGGTATGGTGTGGGTATTCCAAATCTAAGTTTGTGACCACGAAAGTGGCCGAAAAAACTCGAAAATGGTCTATATTTTGTAAATAACCGTACTATAGTAAATTAAATAGGACAATATTTCGCGGAAAAATGCAAAATCGAACTACTGGACCAACTTTGCATTTTTCTCCGTTAGTCGACACGAAGTGTTTAATTTACTAAAGTATGGTTATTTACAACATATGGACCGTTTTCGAGTTATAAGCGAAAAACTGGAAAAAGACCGAACATTTTGAAGGATTTAAGCCACCAAAGGTTGTCCCCCCCACTTTCGAGTTCGCAAACTTAGATTTGGAATACCCACACCATACCAAACGATCCTAGAAATTTTTTTTGTCGCAATTAATGTAAGCTGAAACCCCCTATATACTGGGCTATAAAAAGAACACTTGCGTATCCGAGATAGTATATTAGTTATTTTTAATTCTTCTTCTTATTTAATGGCTCTACAAATCTTGGTGAGCCTTGGCCACGTTTACTATTCTCCTCCACTGTTTTCGGTTTTGCGCAGTTATCTCCCATTGTTGTACTTCCAGTTTGTGTAGGTCACTTGTTACTACTACGTCTTTCCACCTTTTTCTTGGACGGGCAACCGACCTCCTACCTTCGGGCCTTTCCCATATGGCAGTATCGAGGAGTCTTTCATCGTGTGATCTTAGGACATGTCCTGCCCATCTTATGCGATTGGCCTTGATGTGACGCACTATATTCTCGTTTCCATAGAGTGTCTGTAGTTCTTGATTCTGTCTTCTTCATTTTCCTGTTATTTCATCTCTACAAGGCCCAAAAATAGTCCTCTGGATTTTCCGTTCTAATACCAGCAATCTAGTAGCCTCACGTTTATTCAGGGTCCACGTCTCACTCCCATAAGTTATTGTCGGGCGAGTTATAGTTCTGTAGATTTTTACTTTCGCTTCTCTTGAAATTCTTTTTGATTTTAACAGCGTCGTCTACCATGATACTCGATTCCAAGTCCTTTTCATTCTTATTATCGGCTGTTATGACTGCTCCTAAATATTTAAAAAATTTTAGTACTTCAAAATTATATTCATTTATAGTTATATTTTGACCAATACGTGGTCTTGGGTTTTTTGTGACTATCATATACTTGGTCTTGTCTTCATTGATCCTGAGGCCCGCTTCCCTGGCCCTTTCTTCAAAGAGGGTAAAAACTTCTTACGTGTCTCTAATAGATTGTGTCCACATCGTCGGCAAAAGCCAATAGGACCTTCGACCCCTGTGCTGCGAAACCTTTCGTCAATTTTGGTTGTACCTTTCTAACTGCATATTTCAAGGCAAAGTTGAATAATAACGGGTACAGGGGGTCCACTTGCCTAAGGCCGCTTTCAATCGACAGTCGACAGGGACAAGCTCGCAAATCGTAACTCTACTGTATTGGAACAATCTTGATATTTTGTCTTTTTACACTCAGAAAATAGCATAAACATTCCAGCATACTTACCGGTTGTGAGTAAACATGACGCTTCCGATCTAGTATCTTCAATGGGATTATTTGATGCTAATTGATTGGAATCGTAAGATTTTACTGATCCCTTATTGAATTCAAGCGAATATTCATTAGCGCGGAGTATGTCATCTACCTAAAAGAAAAATAAATAATTTTAATCTTAAGGTATGTAACGAAGATATCTAAACTCCAATTGACGCGGTTGTATGGCATTATTAAAATTTTGATTAAAGTGTTCAATATGTCAGGAATTTTCCTACAAAACTGAGTTTCATTATTCTGGCTACATTTAGAAACTTCATTTTCCATAAGAAAATGAATACTGAAATTAAAAAAAAATCACATTGTAGATTTTCTCGTCACGTTATACTAACCGTTATGACATTAAATAATTAAAAGCTTCTATAAATAATAAATAATAGAACGCAGATTACGAGACGACAGCTGCCTTATTTTAACAATATTTAGGATTTACCAAAAATAGATATGATGGAAATGGCCTTAAAGTAGATAATTATGTTCAACATTTATTCCGTTTCAGTATTCTGTTTTTCATAAGAGAGAGTCACTTATAAGATATGATTAAATATACCTTTTTTATTTTGATTTCGTTGGTAAGTCGATGTTTATGGCATACTCTATTTATATTTTTTAACTCACATTTAACCAATGATGAACGTAGGTAAGTAAAAGCTTCAAATTTGTTACAATAAAAACGTTTAGTCAAAGATAATATAATATTGAAGCTAGTTTTGTTTTCCAACGAAACAAGTAATCAGTAATGATCTCAAAAGAGTAGGAAAAATATTTGCTATTTGAAGCAAACATTACTTTATAGCGAGCCCTATAATAGGATTTTCTAGAATGGAAGAACTACTGGCCACCTTATTGGATTCACTAGAAAAGCAATTTTAAAAGTACTACTTCGGAACAAAGTTTATAGAGGTTTGAGCTTATTGCTTAAACAATTCACCAACATTGCTTGAATTGAACCCTACAAAAAAATTTTGGCTCCAATTCTACTAAATGTTAACTGTTTTGTTCTTAGGAAAGTCTTTGTTATCGCTGTCTACAAATAAAAGTAATTATTCGACCAGACATAAACGAAATACATGAAAATAATCTATTAATTTTTATTTTTAACCCACTTCGCAGGTTATTGTATTTTCTGATATTTTTAATTTAGCACAAGAAGAAAATATTTATTTTTCTATATTTTATCCGTTTGAAACACTGACTTTTTCAATGGAGCATGGAAAAACACTATTAAACCTGTGAACAAATGCTGAGAGCTATAGGCATGTTAGAAAACAGCGTTTGACAAACAGATGTGCAAGAGCATTTGGCAATTAGCTGCGAGAAGGAAACCTATGGTAACGGTACCAGAGTTACAAAGTTCTTCCAGGACATCATAAATCGTTTGCACAAAGCTCACTTGAGATCGAGTCCAATTTGTTTTTTGGACAAATCAAGATTTGAGATACATCGTGACTCAAGACATGTAAGAGTGTGGAGAGTATCCGGCAATGAAACACTATTACAGAATTTGCCCAAGAGGGCTGGGGGGGGGGGATGTTAACGAATGCAGCGGTGGATAGCTGGAAGTGTCAAATATTTTAGTACGAAAACACGTTTTTGTCGCTCTAGTAGTATTTTTTCTATAGAGGTTAGAAACGAGCGTGTTTTTTTCTCGTGCCGATAACAATGTGTGACGAAAAACATAAGCAACGGATTAATTAAAAAAACCCTGACTGAGTGCTATAAGCGTTTAAAAGAGACCTATGGTGAGAATGCTCTATCTCGTGCGCGAGTTTTCGAATGGTATATACGGTTTTTTGAAGGCGAAAAGAGCACCGAAGAGCACCAACGTCCAGGTCGACATCAGCGGCATCGTAATGACTGAATAGGTTTTAGAGGGTAAAACTGTAAACCACTGTAACACTGCGAGAGTGATTTCGTAAGAAACGGCCGGAGTTGTGAAAAAACAAGTCGTGGATCTTGCATCAGGACAACGCACCTGCCAATAACGCGCTGTCCATAAAACGTTATTTAGCCGCTAGAGGTACTGTAGTACTCGAACACGCGCCTTATTTGCCTGATTTAGCACCCTGTAACTTTTTTGTTTCCGAAGATTAAGTCTGCCTTAAAAGGAACCCGGTTCGAGTAGATGGAAGAGGTAAAGCGAAAATCGGCGGAGCTCCTAAATGCTCTTACAAAGAAGACTTCCAGCATTGCCTTTACCAATGGAAAAAACAAATGGAATAGTGTGTGGCGAGTGGAGGGGAATACATTGAAAGGGAGCATTCGATTGTAAAATAATTTTTAAAATAAAACTCTTTTTCATAAGCAGTCTCGTTATTTAATAGCCACACATATAACTTTTGTTTTTTTTAACTGAAAAATCTCAATTTAGTTAAAAGATTGAGCTCAGAATAGAATATCGATAGATTATTTTTATGTGTGTATATTTTCTCATCGATCAAATACTATTAACTATTTGTGCACGCAGACAGAGCAACATTGTATTTTCTAATCATAATAAAGTTAATTTTTTATACTATTAAAATGTTATATTTTTCAGTTGTGTTTTAGCAATCAATGGGTAGATTCAACGACATTAATCGATAAATATATCGGTAGCAATCCATCAAAAGATATTCAACGTCAACCGAGGTTGTTAAATGAAGCTTTGAGCGTTGTCCAGACTTGCGTAAGCCAGACGTTTAGTCTTATGTGCACCATACTATCCAACGTGATCAATATTTTTTCTCTAATCCAGATTGCAGTCGTAAACGTGTTGACAACTAGCTTGACAGCTCTACAGAGTCTATTGGATACCGTACCAGCTGCTTTTGTAGGATTTTTAGTGGAAGCTATAGGAGTTACTAACTCTACTCTAACCACTATTACTGGAACTGTGTCGACGTACGGTTGCAGCGTCTTAACTTCAATTAGTTCACTTATTAATACTGTTATTGGATTTATTATTAGTGTATGATAGCAATACTTTAAGTTCGATGTGCAGGGGTGAGAGGGTGACGTTTTCATCAAGCCTAAATATGGCATACTATCTCCCTCTTTAAATATTTATGGACATATTTTTTGTTTTTCGTAAAAAACAGTCCTTCAAAACTTTCATCTGAAAGACACTTTATAATATTAACACAGAATTTAATAATCATGAATAAATTTTAATTTAAAAACAAAATATAACAACACAATCGTAAAAAATGTTAATTGTTGTTAAAGTTTTTACGAACGTTGGTAAATATTGGTTTTTCTTTACATCAGTTCCTAGAATGTCGCGGTTTAAATTTTATGAACAATGGACACTGTTGAAAATTAGTACTTCCAACTGTACAATTCCTTGATTTTTAAAACTACTCAGTACGGCCCTGACGCCGACAAAAATCAACTAAAAGTCACGCATTCATTACGTGGAAATTAGCATTCGAATATAAACAAAGGGTCCCGTGCAATTTATAAATCATCTTAAGAACACGTGCAGTTATTAATCGAGAACATTCCGAAATCGTCGCGCGCAATTTTTAGCAAGCGGCTATACGATCACGTTACCATACAGTGACCAATCAAAAACGCTGAATTTAACGCGAGAAGAGGCGACATTAGAAACAGTTTCCGGCTTCTCGCCCTCTTTTCCATTTTTACCGTCCAAGAGGACAGACGTCCGCCGCTAAGAGCACGGCTTGAAATTACCACGTGGTAAAATGCACATCAATATAATCAAATAAAATACATCAAATTAAAAGCTAACAACCAGTGAAATTATTCCGAAGATACAGGAGGCTTTAAACTGTAAGCTTCATGTATTAAAGTTAACAATATATTATCGATGACAAGTGTGTTGTTTCATTTACTGTGATAACAAAATTCACTGCGATAAAAGGCAGTAAAACCTTTAGCCTATAGCAGTAAAAAAAGACAGATCGAGCCAGCGTTTACTGAGTTATCGAAGGATCCAAAAGCTACGCAGTGAAACGACGTCGTCGAAAAGCAAGTAAGTCAACAGACAATAGAAGTTTCGGTGGTGAAGCTGCCCACACCTCAGCACATTTCTTACCTTCACAGCCAAATTCCCTGGTCGTCGGCGCCGGCGCGCAGAAAGGGACATGTCAAAGATCCCCAGTTTATTTCCAAAGAAGTGGATGTCGATTTAAACAGAATTGGTTACAACCCAACCACACCTTTACTTTATTTTTATGATTACATATTAACGCTTACAAATATTCGTGCGAACTTCTTTGTTTATCTTCAAGCAAGATAATTCGGCAACCGTTGTGTTTTGTTGACATTTCATCCCTCTCTGAGTAATTTAGCAACTTGCGGTCCCTTGTTGGTACATAAATGAAAGTAAACTTTAAAATGGTTTATTTTGTAAAAAGTGTTTTAATGCTCTATTTCAACCCTAAAAATTTCATAAGTTCTGCAAACTCAGAACACCGCCAATGATATTATTTTACGACATGCATTAAGTTTGCAACTGTGAAAAAGTTACGATTTTTTTCTTTTCTTTTTTAAGTTTTTCATTATTATTTGTTTTAAACAATAAAACACAGATCATAAATAAATCAGTTTAACATATTCACGTACATTTGCAAACATTGCTTGACATTTTTAAAAGTACATGCATCGAAGTATTAGTACTATAGTTACTGGCTAAATGGACATTACGTCATCCTTCGGCCATATAAAAAAAAAATAAAAAAAAATGCATCGAAGTAATAAAAGTATTTTATTCTTGGTCGTAAATAAAGTTAATATCAGTCTCCGTGTATTTTTAACCTTGCAACCTCAAACGCAAAACGGAACCTAAATTAATTCACCACAATGGTTGCATTCACACAAGAAGCAAAAAAATATCAAATTGCAGTTATTATTACGACTAATATTTTATACGACTCGAAACAATTTGCAACTAGGGAATGCAATCTCGTTCCTGCGAGATCTCATTTTCGCGAGATTGATCTCGGCCGAAAAATGGACGAGATCTCGCTAGTTTAACGAGATTGCACTCGAGCATAAAAACGTCTTATTCGAAGCGAACTAAAATTAAATCACTAATAGAGCGCTTGCATTCGCAATCGCAATACGGTCTGACTAATTCACAGACACAGACAAATTCAGATCCATCTCGGTCGATCGCATCAACATCAGCTGCCACCGCCGATGATATTGCTGAGTTTGATGATGACTGTAACGATAATGAACCGCTTTCATCTCTTTATGGGCACGCAAGAGTATTTCATTGCAAAAAGAACTTCAGGAAACATTGACTGCTGCGTTTAAAGAACCTAGAGACAGAAAACTAACTACGAATTCGCTGGAGTCATAAATCAAAAAGGAAATGAATTTATATGAGTCCGGGGGGTCAAAAGGCGGATGACTGCCTGAGATATGTGGTTCCTTCTTCTTCTTCTTAAGGTACCGTGATCGCTTGTCGATCGCAGGCTCTCATATTGCACAGCATATTAACAATCATAGTCTTATTTACAGCTGCGCGAAATAATTCACTGGTAGTTTTTCCAAACCACTGGCGTAGATTTTTAAGCCAGGAAGTAGTTTTTTTTTAATGAAAATAGTCACAAAAAGGGTAGACCTATCGTGTGGGCCGCGGACGGCCCGCACTGCGACTATTAGAAGGGGAAGAGATTATAGAAAGGAAATGATTGTGGACACGCTTTTTAAAAAGTTGCAGGTCATAGTTCTCTGGAAAAACTGATTTTGGAAGCTTGTTCCATTCCGTAGCAGCCCTGTAAAAGAAGGATTCTTGATGAAGATAGGTCCTTGTAGTGTCAAGCTTAAGAGTAAATGGGTGAGACTGATCAGCGTGCCGTGTTCTTCGGCCGAATGTGGCCAATGGTGGTACATAAGTTTTTATTTCTCTGAAGCATCTGCCATGGAAATATCTGTAGAGCAATGACTGGCCTGCAACTCTTCTTCTATGTTCTAGAGGGTGAAGGGTATCTGTGAGAGTTGAGCTGTTTATTAAGCGAATGGCTCTTTTCTGAATGGAATCTAGAAGACGAAGAGAATGCCTTGATGCTGAACCTCAAATGTGCGAGCAATACTCCAGTAGAGGTCGTATTTGAGCCTTGTACGTCGTCAACAGTTGATCAGGAGTAAAAAACTTTCAGGCTTTCCACAGAAAACCTAGCCTCTGGCTTGCCGACTTTGCGATGTTAGCAACATGGTTATGCCAAGACATATTATTGGACATCGTGACTCCCAAAATCGAGATGGAGGGACTTGGTTCAAGGGTATTTCTGCGGTACGGCGACCCACACTTCTTTTTCCCATGATTTTGCCCTGTATAACAAAGTGTAGTATGTTGTACTTTTCTGAGTGACGCATTATATGACCGAAGTATTCCTATTTACGTCGTTTAACTGTGTTCACGACTTTTATTTAAGCGTTGCAACACCTTTTTGTTTGTGACTCTATCTACCCAAGTGATCTTCAGAATACGGCGATATACCCACATCTCGAATGCTTCTAGTCTCTTCAAAAGCGATTCAGTCAAGGTCCTTGCCTTAACCCCGTGAAGTAATACTGGGAATATATAACAACGAACCATTCTCATGCGAAGTTTCAAATTAAGATCATGACTGCAAAGTATTTTTCTAAATTTCATAAAATTTGTTCGTGCTTTAGCAATTCTACTTTTGATTTCTGTACTAGGGTTCCAGTTTTCGTTAATATTAGTACCCAGATACACCAGCTGACTTACGCGTTTAATTGAATCTTTACCAATTGTAACGTTATAGTGATTATTATATACGACTGCTTGTTTACTAATGACCATAAACTTTGTTTTCTTTGCATTCAGTTTGAGCCCATATAACGCGCAGATCGCAACCATTCGGTCCAACAACGCTTGAAGGTGTTCAATTGACCCTGTCACTAACAAGGTGTCATCTGCGTACCTAATATTATTCATAAGCACGCCATTAATGAGTATGCCTTCTTTAGCTTGTTCTAACACTTCCTCAAGGATTGTTTCAGCATACAGATTAAACAAAAGTGGTGACAATATACAGCCCTGTCAAACTCCACGCTTGATCTCTACTTCTTCGGAGTATTGGTTTCCAACCCTGACACAGGCAGCCTGACCCCAATACAAATTTGCAAATATACCATCTAGACTGGAGGTCTTAACAATTTTCAGCATTTTTTCGTGACAAACTCTATCGAAAGCCTTTTCAAAATCGCTGGCGCACATAAAAACGTCTTGGTTTATATCTCTACACCTTTGGACTAAGACTTGAGTTGTAAATAGTGCTTCGCGAGTGCTAAGGCCGCAACGAAAACCGAATTGGGTTTCTGAGACTGGTTGTTTATTTCATTTTTTATTTGATAAGATACGTCAAAGTTTACTACTTAAAATTTTATTAAAAAAAATGATAGATATATACGTCAAACAATGTTAAATACATAAAAGCTTATTGAAAAAATTCGTAAAAATAGATGTTTATTTCCTAATACCTATAATTCTTATTATTTTTTCCCTAATTTATTTATATATTATGATTATTTGCAAAAATAAACTGAAAAAAAATGGTGAACTACCTGAATTTTTCAATTTATAAATTATACTATTTTTAAGATCTTTTGAATAACATGATTATTGAATATTAGGAATATTTATATGAAAAATATAATGACAATATTTCATAAAAAGAGATAGTTTTAGAAAACAAAAATAGGAATTAGAGAATTTTAAACTTGTGGCAGTATTGAGAGAATAGCATTGAAGACGCTCCAACAGTGAAAAATTATTGTTAGTAATAATCAAGCATTGTTTATAACAATTGAATATTGTTACTAACATTATAATTTGTTGTAAACAATTTGAAATAGTTTTTTATAATAATTATAACAACAAAACATATGGTATTTTTTCATTCTTTCCACTGGGAAGTTAGTCGTGTGAACCTCTTGGGTCGCACCCAGACCACTGATATTTAAATTCGTTATCAGGGATCTGTAGCAATGGATTGGCATTTAAAATAAAAATACAAATAGTTTGTACCTGCCACAATGTTACCTACACCAAATTGACAAAAATGTAAAATAACATACCAGCATAAAACGTAAAATGACGTGTCGGAAGTTGATACTCTCGCAAAACAAAATGAACACTAAAAGAACGACACCGATATTTTTATTAATTAAAAGAAAAAATGGTTAAAACAATAATATTAATAATGAATTATTAAATAATTATTGTAGCATTTGATCAAACAATTTGAAAAAGGTAGTATTTAATTCATCTATGTCCCTTCTGGTGTCGACGCTGTTGTGTTTGAGAATTTGTATCATTTCACTCAAATGTCTTTTGGAAAGATATGTCTGTACATTAAGAAACAATAGGATTTTTGAAGTCGTAGTTATGCTTATTTACTCTAGCATGTTTAACTAGAGCCGTAGGGTAGTTATTCTTAATTTTTTTGGTGTCTTTTCATGTTCTGATATCCTCTTCTTTAAATATCTTTCTGTTTGTCCCACATAGCATTTAATACAAATGTGCCAGCCAATTTTGTAGACAGCATTGGATTCCCACCGTTTTAAAGATACATCTACATATATATTACTTTCAACTATTTAAGAATCACATTAACAACCACACACATAAACTAACATAATTAAAAAAAAAAGAATAATTACAATGTAATCAACGTCCACAATAAACGTAAAATTTATTTTATCCAATAAAATATTATAAGATAAAATTTCTATCTTATTTCATATTAAGAAGTCCAATTAAGTAGGCACCTTTTGGGGTCATTTAGGTAAGAAAATGTTGGAAACATTTGTAACTTATAAACGACTTACTTAAGTCACTTAAGGCTAAATCATAGCCATAGATTAGAACGTAACAAAGCGTGTCAAATCGACGAACATAATTTTTTCTTCTGTGTTTGTTTCATCAAGTTGCAATATGTTAACAAAGAGAAAAATAACGTCCCATATTTTTTTTGATTATTTGTTAAGATTATGTTGTCTTATTGTAAGTGATAAGCAAAGTAAAATAAACATTTTAATCAGCTAAAGAGTAACCAAACTATTTTTTATTTGCATTTACTTTTTATAAGTTGTGCAATTATTTTTAATAAAAGAGCGTTGTTTTTATAGGGTGTTTCTAGTAACTACAAAAGACGGCTATTTTTTACAAATAGGAAAAATGTTCGCGAAAATTTATTGCAAAATTTATTATTTCTTACACATTTTCCTAGTACCACTTTACACACACAACCTGAGCATGACAGTTCGAATTATCGAATACGAATTAAAGGAATTAACACCCTGTAATAGTATTATTTTGAAATTAGTTAAGTTATATATTTAATACATAAAAAAAGAGATAATTACATTATTTAATTAACGATTGTAATACCTCATAAATAATTTAAAAATATAAACAAGTTTTCAACCAGCACGTCAGATTTTATCAAAAGAGGTGTTGGTTTGTTTTAAAAATGAAGTCTTGGACCATTATTTTAACTGTAAGTACAGTGTTCATGAAAAATTATTTCAACCATACGCGAGGATATATATATATATATATATATGGAAATGGCTCTGTTTCGTTTTCGGTTTATTTACATGAAACAGATTAATAAATAAAATTCAACTATTTTCACAATAAATGTTGCCGCCGCCTTTGCTCTGTTTATTATTTTAATTAATACAGTTATAAGTTTAGTTTTTTGTAGTTTCACTTCTACTGCGTGTGAACTGTACATACACTACTACCCTACTACCGTAGTGGTAGACAGAGACCACTTCCTTCCACTTGCTACGGTTCTTACACACATCTTTTAATTCCTCTACTTTCATCGGTGCTCTCATACATGCTCGTCGGTTGTTGGTACTCTTGACCTGGCCTTTCTTCAAAACAATATTGATCTGATCGAGATATGTTCGCCGAGGTCGACCTCTACCGACTTGTCCATTCACACTCGCCTTATAAATTTGTTTCGTCAATCTTCCTTTATCCATCCTTTCTACGTGTCCAAACCAACTACGTATTCCTTTATCTATCTTTGTAACCACATCTTCTTTTACATCACAGCGTTCCCTTATCTCACTATTCTTTACTTTATCCAACCGAGTCACTCTGGCTATACTACTCATCTCCGTAGTATTAATCCTATTTTCATGCTTTTTCTGCCAAACCCTACATTTGTCTTTCATCTAGCTTTTTGACATGACATTTAGCGAATTTCGACTTTCTTACAAAATAAACAGGCGGCTTTCATAGGAGCACCTGTAGTAGATTTAATTTTGTGTATTTAGTTATTTTATTACAATTTTTTTTAACAAATTATGGTTCGAGTAATTAAACCTTTATCTTTAGTAGACTTGATACAAAAAAAGAAAGTCAAGAAAAAACCGTTATATTAATCTGGAATAAAACGACCTGATTTGTCCCTATCGGACTTTATTCACACATATTCACAAAACACTGATTCGGATAATCTACTGTAAATATTAACATAGATTACCAATAAAGAAAAAACTAAAAAAAATCTTGCATCACTCGTCGCTCGCATCACTAATTTTTGCGCCAACCAACGCCTTGAGTTATGGATCAAAAACCACTGACTGCAGCCATTAGCAACAACCCTGTCATACAGTTTTCTTCTTACCAGTGGCGTGCAGGCTTACTCATTTAAAAAAAAAAGAGAAACAGCTCTTACAAAACAAATATGGCAAATATTAATTTTTAATTTTTTATTTACTTTCAGATTGTAACCATAGAACTGTCTGTGGCTTTAGGAAAGCTTCCGCCTTCTCAAACGCAACGCTCTGAAGAAAGCTTCTTACAAAAAGCAATGAACGTTTGTTTTCAATCCCAGAGGAAATTCCCAAACAAACCGTATACAAGAAAGAGCATCCACAAGACTCTAAACGCGCAAGCTGGAGCCCAAATTTTCGTAAGATCCAAATCTGAAAACGGTCTCACGCTCGACACCGACGCATTGACTGATTTACTGAGTAGATGCGTAAACTCAAATTCGCGTAACGAATTCCTGAAACAGTTCGTAATCAAGAATCAAAAGGAAATATCAAGAATACTCGGATCGGCGCTGAAAAATCGTGTAATTAAAATGCAGGACATCGATAATTTGTTACGACTACAAAAACAGATGAATTATAGATCGAAGAGGGAGATCGCCGTAGCTAGGAATGTGGTAACAGATATTTTTAACAATCTTATAATAGAGCCACTCAAAAATACGTTATCCGACGTTATCGATAACATTACCGACGTTTTACTTTTGTATTACGTGGATCCTAGCGATTTAACCAACTCGGTGCAACTGGTTTTCGTGAACATGTTAAACACTGCCATCCAAGCTGTCGTACAACTTCTGTATTATTTGCAAAATAATATAAACTCCTTGTTTAATTTCTTAAATCCTACTGATACCGAAATTATAGTGAAAAATAAGATGTTGCAAACCAGGGATACGTTCAACGATTTTATGATGAACAATATCCTCACACCGCTTAAAACGATCGTGAATACCGCTATAGAAACAATCAAAGATCTGGTGAATTCTTTTGCTATCAAAGATAGTAATAACGTCATACAAAATATTTTTAATAGCGTTATAAACAACTTCGTTTCTACGGCTACAACAATCATAACGACATTCCAAGAGCAGCTGAATACATTTTTCGATGTTGTAATCAGTGCGTTTTCAACTTGAGGATGTTTTCCAAGAAACTGACCAAAATATGTTAATTAACTTTTTCAAATATCGAATATTATTTTTATGTACGTTCTGTTGATACAATAAACTTTTTTATATTTTCAACTGTTTCTGTTATACGAGGATAGTTCACGAACTGTTGTCCGTAACATGGTTGGCGTGGGATGACAAATGTAAATAAAGTGTCAGGCAAAAGCTTATTATACGACATTAGTGTGTGCCAATTAGCATCAGCGCATCAGTTCGTGTATGTTAAATATTAATTTTTTTTCGTCGAGGTGTGCGTGATTTTATGAAAATGGACAAAATTGAGATAAGAGGTGCGATAAAGTACCTCTGTAAAAAGGGGGTTATCACCACAATAAATTTATAAGGACATGGTTGAAGAATTGGGTGACTGTCCCTTTGTACCAGGTAATCAAGAACTGGTCACGACATTTTAAACTGGGAAGAGAGTCTTTGCTGATGATAACGAAGTGACGTCGGCGGTAGATGAATAGCTGATGACTCGAAGTTCTGAATTTTTTTCAAAAGGGTTTGAAACACTTCAACACCGATATACCAAGTGTATAAACGTTTTGTAAATCTACTTGGACATTACCTTTGTGGATTGTTCACCACGAAGAAATAATTAAATTCTTAAAAAATAATAATAATTATACCATTCTCTTTTACATTAACATAGCAAAATAGGCTTAAAAGTATCTTTTCAATAAAAATAACAAAAATATGTTTAAAAAAACAACAGTAAATTTAAAAGAATGACGAATAATAACGCAAACAACTATTTAATCCTATATCTACTTGGTTGGAAAAATTTACTGCATAATATAATAATTTTTAAAATTGTTTCTTTAAATAATAATCATGATTAGCGTAATTGGTTGTAAAAAAATCTATTTTAAAAAAGCAGGAAAACTTTCATTACGTAAGTCGTAAAAACAGTATTGGCAACAAGAAAGGTACTGTTCATTGTGTTTTCCATTGTGTAAACAAATTTATTTGCCACAAATAGAAAATCAAACGTTTTTTAATACTTAATACTTATACATAACTTGTAAAAATTTCGAATATAATAATGTTAAAGAATAACAAAATGATTATGAGATAATTATTTATCTTAATTAACTTATTAACAATGAATATTGTTTCAGTCAAATATTTACTCAAAGAGATACATACAGAATGTTTAAGATATACATTAATGTTTTAATTTAGTAGACTACACTTTTAAACAGAGTCCAAATCAGCATCAAAATGTTAAATTAAGAAGAGGTTGCAAGCGATGGTTAATAATATGCACGATGCCCTAAAAATCAAAGGATTAAAAAAAATGTAGGCAAAACAAAAGTAATGGTTTTGAAAAAGAAGAATGTATCAAAATTTGCGAGGTGCTGATTGAAAGAGAAAGAGTGGAACAAGTAAATGAGTTTGTATACTTAATTTCAAAGTTTACGAGAGATGGAAAGTATGACTGTGACATTGAGCGAAGGGTGTTGGCAAGGAAAGAAATGAATGAGACGCTGAGTAACTTTATGAACACCCAGAAAATATCAAAAATGGCACAACTGGCTGTGTATAGAGTGCTAGTCCCTACTCTTATGTATGGTAGTGAATGTTAAGTTTGGCAGAAGAAGCATAAAAGTAAGAATAAAGCTGCGGAGATGAGTAGTCTGAGAAGTATATCTAGAGTAACTTTGATAGATAAACTAGGAAATAGTGTGATAAGGAAACGCTGTGGTGTAAAAGATGTGGTTACAAAGATAGATGAAGGAATGCTTAGATGGTTTGGACACGTAGAAAGGATGGATGAAGGAAGATTGACGAAACAAATTTGTACGGCGAGTGTGAATGGACTAGTCGTTAGAGGTCGACCTAGGCGAACATATCTCGATCAGATCAACATTATTTTGAAGAAAGGCCAGGTCAAAAGTACCAACAACCGACGAGCATGTATGAGGGCACTGATGAAAATAGAGGAAGCAGAAGATGTGTGTAAGAACCGTAGAAAGTGGTCTCTGCCTACCCCTTCGGGAAAAAGGCGTGACTACATGTATGTATATATGTATCTATTACTACACCTTAAATTATTTAAGAATTTTTTCACATTTGTAATACTCAATAGCTTTCTTAAAAAAGAAAAACAAAGTCCAAAAACGTATTTTCAATCTGTAATGTTTTCATTCATTTATGTATATTTTGAAATTCTGGTGATACCCGTCGTAAATATTGGCAATTTTATTCTATAAGTGTTATAACTTAAGCATTAACAATATTAAATTTCTACAAAGATTTGCTCGGTTTTCTTTATCCACTTGCTTTCGTACCTTTGAATGGTGTCAGCCAATAGAAATTTACACGAAAATAAAAATCAAGTGACAGAGCAACGATCACATAATGCAATAATTTTTATCAAGGAAGTAATCATCCAACTTTTTAAACCTTTCCTAATTTTTAATTAAGTAAAACGGATTAGCATATGTACTACAAAGATCCACTGTAAAGAGCATTAACACATTGTTTACTTGTCAAACAAGTTTCGTGAGAGTGACTGTTTTAAGACCTGTACGAACTTCTGAAGTGTTCTACACAGGCCTATGTAGAGTAAAATGTAATCTTTAATACATACAAATAGTCACGCCTTTTAACAAAGGTTGAGGGAAAATAGTTTGACAGCTTGCAGTCCAGTCGCAGGACTTTTGCTTATTGCAGCTCACAAAAAGCGCAGACTTACTTTTACCCGCGTACGTATCAATTGGACAATGAACGACTGGAAAAACGTAATATGAGTTTAGAATTTATATTAACGGAAAAGATGGCCGAAATAATGGATTGCTCTTGGAGGTGGTTTAGTAATGTTTGGACAGGAATTTTTTTTAAGGCACACACGGATTTCGTTTTGATTAACAGAGGCTTAATTAACAGCACGACGATATATAGCCGAGATCCTAGAATACCATGTGATGACATATGCTGGGTTTGCTGATAACGGTTTTCTGCTAATGCAAGGTAACTCGCGACCACACGCGGCATTATGTTTACAACGTATCCTGAAGAGGTTGGTATTCCAAATATAGACTGGCCTTTTCAAAGCCCGAATTTTAATTCTATTGAGCATGGGGACCAGCTCAAAAGGGGCGTACCTGCTCCTAGGTTTTCTGTGGAAAGCCAGAAAGTTTTTTACTCCTGATCAACTGTTGACGACGTGCAAGGCTCAAATCCGACCTCTACTGGAGTATTGCTCGCACATTTGGGGTTCAGCACCAAGGCATTCTCTTCGTCTTCTAGATTCCATTCAGAAAAGAGCCATTCGCTTGATAAACAGCTCAACTCTTACAGATACCCTTCACCCTCTAGAACATAGAAGAAGAGTTGCAGACCAGTCATTGCTCTACAGATATTTCCATGGCAGATGCTCCAGAGAAATAAAAACTCTTGTACCACCATTGGCCACATTCGGCCGAAGAACTCGGCACGCTGATCAGTCTCACCCATTTACTCTCAAGATTGACACTACTAGGACCAATCTTCATCAAGAATCCTTCTTTTACAGGGCTGCTACGGAATGGAATAAGCTTCCAAAATCAGTTTTTCCAGAGAACTATGACCTACAACTTTTTAAAAAGCGTGTCCACAATCATTTCCTTTCTATAATCCCTTCCCCTTCTAATAGTCGCAGTGCGGTCCGTCTGCGGCCCACACGATAGGTCTACCCTTTTTGCGACTATTTTCATAAAAAAAAAAAAAGAGAAATGGACCAATTTTTCACAAGCAGACATCCAAACAGTGCTATATTCTATGCCAAATCAAATGAGAAGTGTCATCCATAATCGAGGTGGCAATCCGCACTATCAAAAATGTTTACTTTCCATCTGTAACTCACGATATCGTCGGATGACATTCTAAAAGAATTATTGAATCAACACACAAAAGATTTAATGCGATACAAATGAAAATTTAAAAAGATGGACGCGCTGTGTATTTTGAAACATGTACGCTAGTTTTATATTTATTTATATTTTAAATATACCCGAAAATATAGATAACATTGTACTATAATTTAAGTAGTATTTATATAATTAAATAACGAGTTTTAAACTTAAACAAAAACGCAGGAAAAATGCACGCGAAGTTACTAACTATTTTAGCCATCTTAACCGTAAGTATTAATAAGCTTAGTTAATTAGAAAAATACTTGGACAGCTCTAATTTGAAATTAATGGATATAAAAGTTTCGTTGTTCTATTCAACCCACTGTGAGATCGCGTTGTAAGGTTTTAAATAGCTTTAAATACCATGTGACAGAAAAACGCATCCTCCTGCAGAAGTAAATATTTATTAACCAAATTTTGCATATATGATAGAAGCTGCTACTATTATAAAACTAAGTATTTAGTGATAAAAAATTTAGCGAAAAAGGTATCTTATCTTTGGCGAGTTCCTGCAAAAAACAAGTTTGAATTTTATTCTGCATAGCTTTATGAACAGTCAGAAAGTGTCAAAAAAGGCACGTCTGGATGTGCACAGAGGAGTATTCCTACACTTATGTATGGTAGTGAATGTTGGGTTTGGCAGAAGAAACATGAAAAGGGTGTGAAAAGGAACTCCGAAATTTTTTTCCTGTGGGTTACTCCGATGAATTTTCAAGGTGACTAGTCCAAAGAATTTTCCTTTTGACAAAAAAGGGTAACACTTATACATCACAAAACTAATTACAAATTGTTTTTATAGATAATGGTGGCACTAAGTTCGGCATTATCTGAACTTCAAGAGGATAATACATTTTCAACATTTTCGATACTTTTTTGAAACCCAATTTCCTGTTTATTCACGACAACGCTTGACCTCACTAGCTGGGGAGGTACCTACTCGATTATCCTAATCAAGTTGGTATACCAGTTATGCAGTGGCCACCAAAAATCACGTATCTGAATCGGATCGAGCATTTATGAAATCACCTCAAGAAAAATATTAAACGTCAAATACCTGCACCTAAAAACTTAAAGGAACTTGAAAATGCAGTTATCACAGCATTTTGAGTTAGGTAAGGCAAATAAGTCAGAAAGGAGACTGTAATAGTTTATCGGTTAGTCACAGGATGTTGAAAGTTACAGTTTTCAAATGGGAGTTACTTTAAAACTGTCACGATACTACTTTTTTAAAATGTTACCGAACTCCACGATGGTACGACATACATATATGTATTACAATGCTACTTTTTATAAATTGATACACAATAATAATATACTTTGTAGCAAAATGTTACGTCTCTAATAAAGTATTTAACATTTAAAATTATTTAGGTGATTTATTCAACGTAATACCGGTCATTATTCATACTTTCTTTGTTTCCAAACTATCACATTTGCTAAGGATAAATTAATAATGAAAGGGTCACTTCCAGCGTCCCTACTTCATATTTAAAAGAAGCGAACTTCGAGTGCCGAATCAAACCGAATAGGCGTATAATTGGCATTGCATTTTTTGCTAGTGACAAAATAAAAAAATCTTGCCACCATATATACTATTAAGAATCACGACCAACATGTTAATGGCCGGACCTGTCCAGTCGTTCGTTCGAGAATGATCTATTTTGGCGAATGCACAGAACTATTCTCGATTTGTGTGTTCTCTGGAAATTTGGGGAATGTTTCATGATAATATAAAAACGTGTATCGGCCCGCGAAGGAGTTTAAGTTTGTTAGTTAGACGGAATGTTATATCGTTTGTCAAAAAAATCGACACCGAGCCTGTGAAAGTTACAGTGCACATCGAAGGTACTTGTTGCTTTTGTATCGCAAGTTTAGATCGAATGAAAATACGCCCAAGAAAACTAGAACCAATAAACAATTTATAATAAGTGCAGCAAATGAAATTGATTTCTCAGCTTACTTTGAAGTTCATCCTACTAATTCAATCAACGATTTAATGCAACAAAGTGGACTATGTTTGGGAACTATCCACAATATTCTGAAAAAGCATAAGTTTGTACCGTACAGGTACATACCTATACAGACGCTGGTACCAGGAGATCAAGAGAGACGCATCCAGTTCTGTCAGTTGTTCATTAATAAAATGAGAATTAATGATAATATTTGGCGCTTGGTTCTTTGGAGTGACGAATCAAATTTCTCCAATAGAGGCATGTTTAACAGGAAAAACAACCACTATTGGAGTCGAGAAAATCCGATGCTCGTCCGTCCTTGTAACCCGCAGAGACGCTTTAGTGTTAAAGTTTGGTGTGGTTTGATCGGGTCGAGAATTGTGGGCCCTGTATTTTATCAGGGTGCATTAAATGATGAGCGGTACGTCGAAATGTTAGCTGCCACACTTCGAGACTTCCTTGACGATTTGAAATTAATGAATGGACAACAGATCTACTTTCAACAAGATGTTTGCCAGATTGATATCCTATTACAAGACCTTTTTGATGGCAGATATTTATCAACTAACGGCCCTATCCGTATGCCTTCTCGATCACCAGCATAACTCCAATGATTTTTTTTTTGGGGATATGTGAAGAGTGTGTTGTATACCAGGCGTTATGATAATTTTAAGGATCTTCAGCAAAGCATCAATCATGCTATCGAAAATATTGATGATAGAATCATCGCCAAAGCCACTAGGAGCATTTACCAGCACGCTAAAAAATGCTTGGAGTAAAAGGGTGATGTTTTTAGCATCTAATTTGAAATTTTTTTTTTGTTAAATTTGTAGAATAATTTGAAACAAACGATATTGTTTCACTACATGGATATTCGTAAGGCAAAGTTGCCACTGGCACAGCCATCTTGACGGATTTGAAAAATCATCAATAGCTTTGTCATTTGTGACATTAGAAAAAAGGTCACAGGGCACTTTTTGTTCATAATTTAATTTTATATCGATTGTGAATATTGTATACTGGGTGTCCCATTTAAAAAAATAAAACTTTTTGACAACCTGCGAACGCGATGTTCGAATTTTATTACGTTTTCACCATCGTAATTGGCGAAAAAAATAATACTAGTTTGCCTATATGATTGACTTTGTATCTCCAATAATAACGAAATTAACAATAGTGCCGACTTAACTTTGAAAACCCTGTATAAGTATATTTTAAAATTTTCACTTAAATTATTGTGTAGAGATATTTTTGTTTTTTTTACTGTAGAGCAAAAGCGCGAATAATTTATAGGATACCTTATTTAGTTATGATGTTTGTTTTTAAAATGTGATATCTCTTTTTTATAGAACGCAGAAAACACAAAGCTCTACGCGTTACACAAAAAATGCCATATATGTTTGCATATCACATGATTGGCGTTTAAATGCCAAGTTCGAAGAAGGTAAAAACCTGGATAAACAAATTTTTCAAATGTAAGATCAAGTCAAATATTTTCATAGTTTGAAAGAATATGACGCCATAAAACTTCCAGACAAATGTTGTAATCCTTGCATTTCAAATGAAAAACACTTGTCAAGATAAAAATTTCAATATTAATACAAACTTGATCCTATTATTATCTGATTAAATTCTACCTGCCTACGACCAACTTGCGCTATCCGAAATGTTCTTCAAATTGGGACTTACGATTTTTGTAGCAGTAAGTTTTTTTACCGTAAAATAACAATTAAATGTAATTTATTAACAATTTAACCATTTTTAAAATTTCTCAAAACATTAACATTTTATTTTAAAAATTAATGTGTAAATTCAGATTATTCAAACCCGATACCCAATAATAGATAGCCAATAGACTTACTAGTTTTATTTCTTCGACAGTCAAGGTTTTAGAGGTGCAATTTCTCTTAAATTATTGTTAGTTGTACAAAGTTTTTACAATTTGTTTATTGCTTTTTCTGAATATAGTTAAAATAAAAATTTTAAAAAATATTTCTTTTTTAAATTGAAATTTTTAATATTTTACTTTGCTACTTTTCTTTATACAAAGGGAATTAGGAAAGTTTTGCAATAAAGCTCTACTTATTTAATTTTTTCAAAATAATATCCACCACAGGCAATACATCTTTCCATCCTCCGAAACCAATCCTTAAATTACATCTGCCACGTTTCGCTAGGAAGTGTGGCGCACTCATTGTCTTGAACCCTCAATAGGTCCTCATCACTGGAAAACCGTCTTTCTTTCAGCTTCATTTTTACATAAGGAAACAGTGTAAAGTCGCAGGGTGCAAGGTCTGGACTGTAAAAAAGGTGTTAAAGCAGTTTCGGAGTTTTAGTGGTCAAATATTCGGTGCAGGCTTTCACGCGGTGAGCTGGGGCGTTTTCATGATGACAGAACCAAGTGACCATTCTTGAATTTGGTCGAAAGTTCTTTAAAGAGTCGATGAATTTGGGAAGGCATTAATCAGTGCACCACTTGCTGTGACTATTTTTTGTGTGTCCAACATGACATGCTTCACAATTCCACTCGATTTGAAAAATACAGCTATTATTTTTTCTTTACTGATCGGGATTTTCTGACTGCTACTGGTGTATCCTTTGAATGTGTCCAGGCGGTAATCAAACCGATCATCTGCTATGGCTGCGAAACTTGGACCCTTACGAAGCATAATGAGCTCCTACTGAAGCGATTTGAAAGGAGGATCCTGAGAAGAATATTTGGCCCCGTCAAGGACCCAAACGCCGAACAATATCGAATAAGGACAAATGCGGAAGTCCAGGAACTATATAAAAAACCGGACATAATTAAATCCATAAAATCAATGCGCCTGAGGTGGGCTGGAGATGTCCAGAGGGCACCTGACGACCGACTAATCAAAACAGTGTGGGAAGAAAATCCGGTCGGAAAGAGACTCAGGTTGAGGGACAACATTCTAATAGACCTACAAATTATGCGAATATATGACTGGAAGGAGGCCATGCTGGACAGAGATCGATGGGGGCAAATCGTTAACGCAGCCAAGACCCACAAAGGGTTGTAGAGCTACCCCGAAGAAGAAGCCAGGTGTATCCTCGTCATGAAAGACCCAAACTTTGTTTTGAGACTTAGTCGGATTTCGTAGTACGCACGGATCTCTACACGTGGAACAATTCGGACAAGCCGGAATGAAATAGTTCAATGGTTCAACATACCATTAAATGGGTTTTGTTATTCAGATTGTTATAATTTATGATATATTAATAAGAGATATCATTATGGTAACAATATTGTTGCAAATATAATCAATAAATACTATGGACGATTCAATAACAATCACAAATCTCTTGCCATAACTGGAGAGCAGGCAACATCACAGCACAACACATTCCAGTCGGCCGTATTAAAACAATACAGTCGACCAGAAAGTGGGGATGTATGATCGTGTTTAAAAGTAAATAGTTCCGTCTCCTCTGATAATAGGTCTATGGATCAAGTGCATATGTTGTTCCCCATTTAAATGGATTATTAATTATTTTTTTATATTTTTCACACTTTATTTTTTTGTTTAAATTCTCTTATATATGTATCTTTGTTGCAGGCGTTTGCATTGCAACTCATAACGGCGAATTCTATACAAAGAAGGAGTACAGACTTAGCTTTGAGGCATCTGCAACAACTCCAAAGAGATATCATAACTCGAAACACTACTACCACATCGGATGCTACTACATCGATAGACGAATTGATAAACACGATAGTAAATGCGATAATAAACGCTTTGGGAACGGTGATAGTAGTTGCGTCTTGTAGCTTTATTTCACCCTATCTAAAAGTGATATCAATTTTTCAAACTTTGGGTTTAACTGCAATAGCTTCAATAGTGGAAGTCATAAATGTCATTGCTACCTCTTTGTCATGGACCGGATTATCTGATTTTACTGACACGCTATCTGATGGGATAAGCACAGTGAATTCGACCATCACCGAAATTTTGTCCTTTGTATCAAATGCTGGATGTGATTATGATTAAATGAAGAATTTTAAGATAATGAAAATTACATATATTTAATCGAGTTAGTTTAAAAAATCCAATTATACTTTTAAGTAAAAAATAACTAGTCATTGGTTTACTATAATGGATTTCTAGCCTGTCTCCACAGTACGTTATGGTAATATTTAAATAAAAAATTTAAAAGTACAAAAGTAGAGGAGTTGTAGTTTGAATGTCGAACAATACGGTAGTCTGTCGCTCTGATATCAGTTTCGGCTATTAACAGATAAAAAAAACACTTAATATTAATTAGTTTTAAATCGGAATAAATTTAATAACATTTATCAAAGTGATCCGCAAAAATGGAATGTGATACTTGCCAAGATCGCAAAGATATTTTCAAATGCGATGGATGTGAAAAAAGTTTATGCAAAAAATGCGGCGATCTCACCGCATCCGAAGTCCGAAGTCTTGCAATTAAAAGAAAGAAAAATGAAATTTTTTTGCGTGAAATATTTGAAAAATGAGACTCTGGATCTTCTACTCGCTGCGATTAACAACCAAAAAGAACTCGTAAATAGCAAAGAAGAGATCATTCAATTAGTTAAATCAGAAATTAGAACATTACAGGACAAGCTAACCAGCAACAAAGAAAATGCTACCTACGCATCAATCGTGAGAAATACAGTTAATACTGCAATTAAAACAAATGTTCCAGATCTTATCGTTCCAGAACTGATCATATACTTTCGTTTTATTATTTATACTGGTTTACCAATAAACCTTTTTAAGTTTCTTGATAAAATTATTAAACTAAGTACTTTAAATTGGACGTATTTTTCACACTATGTCGATTTTATATTTTTAAAAATTAAATTTGTGCATAAAATGTCATTTTTAATTATTCATTACGTAATTATTGTTTACTTGCAACAGGTTAACTGATTGCCAAAATTATACAAGTGATTCACGAAAACCTGCCTTAATTATGTTCGACTGTTTTAAAAAATAAAAATATCAGCGGCCTGAGTGCGACCCGAGAAGTCCACACGACTAACTTTCCAGTGGAAAGAATGAAAATATACGATATGTTTTGTTGTTATTATATTATTAAAATTATTATAAAAAACGATTTTAAATTGTTTATAACAAATTATAATTGTCATTAACAATATTCTGTTTATATCAACCGTACTCTTTCAAACTTTTGCTTATTATTTCATAAGCGGGAGCTATTTTCAATTGTTTATAACATTTAAAATTTCTTTTTTTAATTATTATGATTAATAATCATTTGTTAGTAACAATATTCAATTGTTATAAACAATGCTCGATTATTACTAACAATAATTTTTCAGTTATAGCGTCTTCAATGCTATTCTCTCAATACTGACACAAGTTTAAAATTCTCCTATTCCTATTTTTGTTTTCTAAAACTATTTCTTTTTATGAAATATTGTCATCATATTTTTTATACAAATATTCCTAACATGCAATAATCATATTATTCAAAAGATTAATTTAATTAATTTAATCTGTATCAAAAGAGTATAATTTATAAATTGAAAAATTCAGGTAATTTACCATTTTTTTTTAGTTTTTTGATTCTTCATAAAAAATAGCTTGCCCGATTTTGCTGAAAATCTAATCAGTTCTAAGTTGCGTAATTATGCGTCGAAAGCAATTGGTACCATGTCGATATAGTTTTTTGTTCTCGAGATAATCGAGACGAAAAATAATTTAAACGCACATACACACACTCAGATGTCCACTTAGGCCCCTCGCCCACGGAGCAACTGGTTTCTGATGAAACTGTTTTAATACCGTAGTAACAAACCAATTCATTTCTCGTACACGTAGTATTTAATTCAACTTACCTTTGGCTAACCCAATCACAAACTTAGTTGCACTGGAGATCACGGATTTTGATAGCATGAAAGATAAATTATCTCAACTGGACTGGAAGCAAGTATTAGGTTTAGAAGATGATCCAATAAAAATGTGGGACAACTTTTATAACACCGTCATGAAGCATAAGCACCTATACACCGGGAAAAAGCTGTTTACCGCAATTGAATGAAACCATGGATAAACAGTGAGCTACTATCACCAACAAAATATAAAAAGAAACTCTGTGATAAATATAAACTCTCCACTCAGATAAACGACTTACAAGAAAACATTATCGGAAAACAGACAAATATATGAAAATTCTATAGCTGATAGTCAAAACGACAAAAAGTTCTACAAATACATAAGATCGTCATTAGTCTCCAAAGTATCCACCCCTTTATTGCAACAGCCAAATGGGACTTTGTGCCAAAATAATTCAGAAACTTCCGAAATCATCTCAGAAACCTTTTCAAAGGTTTTTTCTCCCGACCATCCACAAACTCCTTTACCTGTGTGTATCCCACAAGTATTAGAAAGTCTCGAAAACATTAAATTTACACCCGAGGTTGTAAAGAAATAACAGCTCTAACTAAAAGTAAACGCATCTCCCGGCATGGATAGTATTTCTCCCTTTTTACTGAAAAAGTTTGCAGATATCCTGTGTTGTCCCCTCTCTGATATAATGAGCGCATCTTTTCGACATCACGTTCTACCCCCTATCTGGAAAATGGCATCGGTTACCCCTATATCTTTAAAAAAGACAACAAACTCGATCCAAATAGACGATGGAGTCCATTATTGCCGAAGCAGTTCTGACGCGTTCTTGACCGAAAACAAAGTAATTCCAACATGGTTTCGTTAAGGCGAAGTCAACTATGACCAACCTATTACAATGTGTCAATGACTGGACCAAAGCCTTAGATGACAAACTTCCGACAGATGTGATATATTTAGACTTCTCTAAAGCATTTGATTGAGTACCACATAGGATGTTATTACAGAAAATGGATCACTGTGGGATACGAGGATCTTTGATTAAGTGGATTAGTCAATTCCAGTGCGGCAGAAATATTTGTGTTAACGTGGGGGAATTGTTATCTAGTAATAAACCAGTTTTAAGTGGAGTTCCCCAGGGCTCCGTTTTAGGGACTCTGCTTTTTGTGGCTTACATAAGTGACCTTCAACATCACATTAAGAACAACATGGCGTTTTACGCAGATGACACCTAGATCTACTCAGATCCTACCTCAAAATCGTGTTATCTCCAGCTCGATCTTAATTCTATTGCCAAATGGTCTGAATATAGAAAAGTGTATAGTAAGTGCATATTGGTAAGAACAACCCGAGACTAAATTATAATATTAATAATTCCTCTATAAAGTCAGTGCATTCTTATAATGACTAGGGCGTTATTATGAATTCTAATTTAACTTGCGACGGAACACAATTCTAACATTTGTAAACGCGCAAACACCAAACTATACTTATTGAACCGGTCTTTTCAAAGGGTTTACTTTCAGTCCATAGATCACACATATGACCTATTATCGACCTGTTTGGAATCCGGATCTTGTCAGTGATAAAACACTTTTAGAAAATGTACAACGTCGGGTGACTAGAATTACATTTGGGCGTGTAATGCTATCTTATTCTGAAAGGCTGAAGATAGCCAACATTAACACTTTTGATCAACGTCGCCTTCGGGGAGACCTTATTTTAACATTTAGGATTGTAAAATATAATTACGGAAATCTAGGAGACTTGTACGTGCTTAATTATGATGACCGACTGAGAGGACACCGTTACAAATTAAAAATGGGAACATTCAAATGCAGTTCTAGAAAAACATTTTTAAGTAATAGAATATTTCACACATAGATCAGCTTACCACCAGATATAGTAAATGCTGAGAGTGTTAACATTTTTAAAAACAAATTAGATAAGTTTTTACAGGGATAATTGTTTAATGTTTACTGTTTATTGTACAGTTGATTTATGTTCTTAAGATACTTTAATTCATGTTTTTGTATCTGGACCTGTCTTTATTGGATTTATAATAATAATAATAATAAAATAATTCCCATCCTTTTGTATTGATTTTACAAACTGTTTCATAAGCACCAATTTAATGTGAAGAGGGGACAATAAAACATTTTCTTGTGGAACCAGAGTCGTATTAATTTCTCAACAGGTTTTAAGGTTTCTCTCTATGGCCAGTCACTTTTGGTCCAATGCTGCTCTCTGGCTCTACTATCCCACAGGCATAAAAAACATAGGTACTTTATATAACCCTCCTGCTGACCCAAAAGCATGGTTAGTATATTGAAATCCCCACAAACCATCCATTATTGGTATTGATATTTAATTTTTTCTAGAATAATGGCCAAATCATTATAGTTTTCTTTCATACGCACCGAGTGTCCCATAGGTATGAATGCAAATTTATTTGCACTGTGCTTAAAGATTACTTTTTAGATGATTTAATGAATAGGCACCATTTAAATAAATCATATTCTACACCAAAGCACTTCATGAGCCCTTGTACATCATTACAAAAAACTAGATTTCCCTCTTTTGAGAAAAACTGAGTAAATTATTTTTCTCGGTGCCTAAACCACGAAAATGAGGTACCAAATAACAAAAGGTTTTCGTTTTTTAGTCTCGAACCTAGCAATTCGGCTGCACCTTTTAAAGACCTAAAGACCCTCTTACTAGGTTATTGAGCTCACTCTAAGAAAATAATTCAGGCCCCTCGTCAAAAGAAAAATCTGAGCTAGACTCGTCCTGGAAAGGTAATGTGTCTGGTATTTCAGAGCTATGAGGCATGTATTAAATCCCTTTACATCTACTGAACAGAAATAGAAATCGGTTGTATGATTTAGCTGATTACGCCATATCATAGACATTCCAAAACGAAATGATTATTTCTTACCCTTAAACAACAAAGGAAGATATCTTCCTAACATCTTTTACATACCTTGATAGGAGCCCATGGTTTGTCTTGTAAGTAAATGTAAAAATCAATTTGTCTGAGAATTTTTAAGATAAAATACCGGATTATAAATAAACCATATATTTACGAAAAATAAATATAATCACTTCCCTTACAATAATAAATAGACGTGATAGAACTTTTTTAGTATTTTTTGTGGTTTTAGGAAGTAAAAATCTATAAGAAAATTAAGAACAATCCTATGCAGTTTTATAGTTGCAGACCTGTTATTAATAAAACCTGGACCTTCACGGTAATGTTAAATAATTTTGTATTGCAAGCCTGCGACATTTACAATCAAAGAATACTGACACTTATATTTTGTCCAATTACTTTGGAGCAATTTAATTCTCAAAAATTATTTGACAATTTAAGATAAATTAGATTGCTAGTCAACCAATAAAATACCTAATTGTATGTTCGTATTTATCTTTAGCGATGAATAGTTTAAAAACAAAATTAAAAGTTTTAATTTTTTATTTTATGATAAAAAATTGAGAGAAACATAAAAAACATTAAAAATTAATCACTCGAAATTGAACTGAAAAACGGAAAACAACTGAAACTGAAAAAATACCAGTTTGAAGACCCGATTATTTCTATGGAATTCTACTTAAATTCATGTTATCAAACATTTATTAGTTTAGATTTTCTTCTCGTAAATATTTAAAACAAAATAATTATTACTATCAAACATTTTTTTTGTTGCAATTACTGCATTTTTTACAAACGTTTCATTTATTAAGATTAATTCTAATAATATTAATCACTACATATTTTATAATCATTTACAAATTGTTCAGCACAACAGTAACAAGTGCTTTTTAAAATGTTTTTTAAATTGGGTCTCGTAGCCTTATTAGCTGTAAGTAAAATTTTTGAACTTTCAAAAGACCATATTTAATTATTTTAATTAATTCAAGATTTCCTAAACAAAATCTAATGAAAATTAAGTAAATTAATAGAAAAATATATTGTTTTCTTTTTTAATTAAATTTGTTAAAATTACAATAGCAATAGTACCAGAAAAAATATATATGGAAGTAGTGGTAGGAAGAGACCACTTTTTTTCATTTGATGCAGTGCAGTATTTTTGATCTGGCATTTATTTAAAATGTTCGACATAGGCGCACATATCTCGATTCAAACGAAATTATGTTAGCCTAGGTCAACCTCTACTGACTTGCCCATTCACACTCGCCTGATAAATATGTTTTGTCAATCTACTTTCGTCCATTCTCTACGTGTCCAAACCATACAAACATTCGTTTATCTAACTTTGTCACTACATCTTCCTAACACCACATCGTTCTCTTATCACACTATTCCTCACTTTTACGTCAACATTCCTCCAGTTATACTTCTCAGACTACCCATCTCCGCAGCATCTTACTTTCATGCTTTTTCTGCCAAACCCAACATTTAATACCATACATAAGTGAAGGGAACAGCACTCCTCTATGCACAGTGAGTTTTGCCTTTTTTGAAACGTTTTGGCTGCTTATAAAGTTAAGCAGGGACCACTTCAGGTTAAATCAGTCAGAGTAGGATGAAACATCAAAAAAGCACAAGGGTTGCCGAATAACACTACTTGACAATAAATAAAGAAGTTCCCGCATATATTCTTAAGCAGGAATACTTAATCATGTTGAAGAAGTAAAGGTGTGTTTGGGTGGTAACCAATTCAGTTCAAATCAGTACTCGATATCCGCTTCATTGGAACTAAAATGGAAACCTTTGACAGGTCACTTTTTTTAATAAATCATCTCTAGACCTTTTGACTTTTAGCCAAGAATTTTTCGGCCATGCTTTGTAAGGAAAAGACCTGATCCATGCATGCCCTTCCTCTCCTAAATCCCTCTTTTTATACAATTGTTGTATTATATTGTAAGACGTTTATTCCAAGTCTATGATTTTTTTATTAATAGCATGAAATCAGGACAATTATCGGACAATATGTTTAATAAATATCTAGTCATATAGACTTAGTTTTTAAATAATATTATAGGTTACCAAAATAATTATTATAGCCTTTTCAAATTATTTTTCGTTTAAATTTAAAAATGTTAATTAATTATGATAGACTTTTCTTCCAATGAATTAAAAATTAGTGTAGTAACAGCAGTAACAAATGCACTGATTAATCCTATTAATCTTTTTGTTAATATTTACATTACTTTTAGGCATTTGCACAGCATTTAATAACTGCCAATGATTCTCAGAGAGCCGTACCCACAAACTATACAAATGATGGCTTAGCAGAATTACAAAAACTTCATAAACAACTTCAATCCAGTAATATCACAGCAAGTCTTTCTCCAGATTTAATAAATGCAATTCTAACCTCAATAATGAATGCAATACTTGGTGTTGTAGTAGTAGCAGGCTGCAGCTTCTTAAGACCCTATTTAAAGTTAGTCAAGCTGTTCCAGACTACAGGAATGGAAGGAATTAATTTATTATTGGGCTTTTTAGAAGAAATTATTAAAATGACATCTCCTGAGATGATGGAATCAATTCAAGGGATTAATGATGGTATAATTCTTGTAAATTCATCAATTACTAATATTTTAACTACTTTGTCTAGCTTGGGATGTAGAATGAAAGAAGTAAAATCAAATTACTAATATTATGTCTTTGAATTATAACCTCAGTACAAATAAACAATTGGGTTGTCTCTAGTGTGTTTATGTACAGATATTTTAGTTCATGTATTTACACAAATGCCAACAGAAATATCAAAACTATACTTTTGATAAAAATAATGTTTTAAAACATCTACAATTCTGAATATATCTTGAGGTTAGTTATGTATCAGTTGGTGCTCTTTAATTAGGTTGTTTTGGGTTTCTTGATTTAAATATCAACATTATTTCATGGCAAGTGTATTCAATTTTAATTGCAAATTACAACATTTAATAAAACCTCATGGATAATGTTTAGCTAATAAGCATTTAAAAATGGGACATGAATTTGATTAAATCAAATAAACTAGATTTTGAATCATATTCAAGTGAAAATATAAACAATTCAAATGTTACATTTTGAAGTATAGCAAATTAATAATAAATTAAAAAACTTACCTCTTGTGGTGTCAATTTGCTAAATGTTGTCCTAGTGTCACTGGATTGAAAATAATCTACTGAAAAATGACTACAGCCACATTTGTCCACTAATAAATTGAGATGATTAGGTCCTTTGCCAAGCGCGTTTCTTTTTGAACAATTTAAGCTATTTTTAAAAGGTCTAAAAGACGAGAAAAATACATTTGGCGATAAATTTACAATATTCGCACTTTTAAAAAGCTGACCAGTTCTACAACCGACCACCATTTTCACAAATTGAATAAAGTACTTGTTTAATATCTAATTGAATACGGTTAAACTCATTCTTAATTTATGCTGTATGTACCTATTTTTACATCTATTCTAATCCAGAATTTATAGGTTAAGTTGAAGTCAATGTCATTAATGTCATTTCTTACAGACTTTTTTGAATCTCTGATTTTGAATGACAACGGACAACCATTTTAATGGTTTTTTTTATCAAACTTCATCGGCCTCATTTGTATGTATTCATAGTAAAAATTCAAATTTGGGGAATTATTTAGTAAGTTAAGTTCATTTAGCTTTCAATGGTTTTTAATTATTATTTATTTTAGTTACTAAAAACTTGTGTGAGGGAAGCAAACTATCGATTTTTTTTATTTCAAATTTCATAAACATATAAAGTTAAACTATACACTCACTACACTTTAAAATTTTCAAATCTTTATTGAAAACTTAATTATAAGTCTTAAAAATTTGTTTTCCACTAGTTAAGAATTATATAAAAAATCTAAATTAATACCCAACTGCATTAGTAAAATCGCATACCAGATATGTTTTTAAAAACTTTTAGTTAGATTTCTCTTTTATGATTAGTTTGCTTTGTCACATTTGTTGATACATGAGTAGATGTTTGATAGGTTTGGTGGAGGCCAACAAGAAAGATGTATGACAGATATGACAACACATAACACAACATCTATTCGAGTTGATATGAAATGTCAAAAGTTGTCTATAAATTTATAAAAAAATTTATATAAACATACTACGGTATAAATAAGTTTATGTTTAAATTAAAAAGTACCGACAGTTATGCGCAAAGTGTAATTTGTTTAAGTACAAAGGACTGCATACAGTAAGTAATATTTAGGTTAACTTAATATTTATTTTAAATGACATGTCAAACTTGTCTTCAAATTTTTTGTAAATTATCCATCATGTTGTTTGCTGGTGAACATTTAATAGATATGACTTAATATTTTAAGGTACAAAAATGTCTTACCAGCCTAGAAGAGTTAGAGGTAGAGGTAGATATTTAAATTTTCGTAACTCTAGAGGAAGTTATCAAAAGATGGAATATCAATCTGTTTCAAATAGTCCTAGTGTTTCCAGTACGAACATATCCAAACACGACAATAACTGCTGCTCAGATATTAGTTTTTCTTTAGAACTTGACGAACAAGGTCTTTTATTTTTTTCTGATTTAAAAAACATGTGGAATATGTGTAAGTATTTTTCTAAGTACCTAAGTACTAAATTTCTCTTAGGAAGGTGTTCTAAGAATAAACAATTTCGCAAAGAATCCACTAAATAATTTTCAATTTCTTTGCTGTTTCTAGTGAAGAAGAGCCCTCCTGTAGTAAGTAAACTTCATAAATACTTTAGCAGCTCTGAAAATTCTTATGTACAAGTTTTAAGACTAATATGTAGTTGTCAAGAATTTCACAATGCCAAAAGTAAATCTTTACCAATGTTTATCATTGAGGAGTTCAAAACCTGGAGTACAATGTATAGACATATTATTATTCATCTTTTGGTACCTCAGGTTAAGCTTGATGCATTTAAAGTATCTTTAAAACAAAATACTTTATCATTGATTAAAATGATAATAGATGTTTTTGAAATGAAGCAGAATCAAGAAATGTTTTTAGATGTAATTAAGTGTTTGATTGACAAAAAACAATTTAAAGAGGTAAGGAAATATTGTTTATATCTAATAAAATCTAAATCTCATCTTCACTATTTTCAATCAATTTTATTTTAATTAAACAATGATAAATTACATACATTTTTTTATCAGGCTTGTCAGTATGCCACCTTATTAAATCTTCATGAACATTTTAATATTGAAGACTTTTTGGTACCATTGGTATTACAAGACAGATTGTTTGGTGTTGATGACTTTTTAAAAAACAACCCAAAACATCAAATAGAACTTGTGACATGGTTGGACAGTGTATTGGGTAACACTTCTATAAGGGATGCATTGGGAGAATTTGTAAGGTAAGTATTGTGAAATATTTTTTATATGTATTATGTACTTATAACTTAATGGCGAAATATCTATAATCTCAGTTTAACTTAGTTTTTTTTATGTTTAGATTTAAATATATTCCTATATACTTATGGGTGATTGATGTTCATATTTATAATTTTCACACCATCACATTTAAGAATATGAAAATATCTTCAAATAGAAAAGAATGTGCATCCTTTATGTATTTTAAAAACAATGGGAAAAATTAAAACTGTTAGTGGTATTCTATTTCTTAATATTTTTATTTTATCAATTCCATTGAACTATGTAAATATTTTTTTTGATAGCAAACGCAGTATACCTGAATTAAAATATGATAAAATGCATGCAAAACCTTGGAAAAAATTAATAACAAGATTAGTAAAGACCTATAAGTTGCCTACAGATCTAACTCCTAATTTGAACAAAAGAAGGAACGAGGGAGCTCTTAATTTTCTTTTGCATAAGAGATTTGTTGAAAATAGTTTTGGTAAGTTTGCCCTCCAATTTTGTTTTTGATAATATACCAGGAAGCAAATATATTTTATTTTCCAGGTGATGAAAGTTGGAAAGAAATGGTGCAAGAGGCAGTAGGAGATGAAGAAGAGCTACAAAAAGAATTAGTATATCAAGTTGCTCAATATGGTGATACATCTGAAGCTCTTAGATGGGCACACTTTTACAAATTAGACAAAAAAAATTGGCCCTACAATGTGAGAATGCTTGATGAAAACCCTGATGGAAATCGGTATGCGTTTTAATTTATATTGTTAATCATTTAAAATTTCATTAGGTGAGGTACTTTACAGTTATGGTAACAACAAGTTTGAAAAAAAATGTTTAATTTTATGACAAGAACATGTCAAAGAATAAGTAAAAAAATCTTTATTATTAAATTAAAGGGTATTGAAAATTTATATAAATAAACTTTTTCAAAACATGGAATTTTTATAATGATTATGATGATTATAATGTGCTTTATAATTATTTAAGGATGCAGCAAAAAACTTTACAACAAGAGTATATAAGTTGGGATGATGATGTAATAGAGCAACCTGTGGAACAAATAGAGTATCATAAAATGCCTTTACCAAAGAGTATGATCTTTTTAATAGATACTCCATCAAAATTTGAAAACTTTTTGGACATGGCTTTTCAGGTAATTCTATACATTTTTGTGAGTTTTTGGTTATTGCCATCATGTAAGCAAGATCTAGTGAATTTTTGAGGAACTAAATTTTAAAATGATGCTGGTCCGATGGATTGTTGTAAAAATTACTATAGCACGTTCTAAAAATAAAGCCCAACTATTGATTTTTTTAGGAACTAAACTTTGACACTAAATAAAATCTAATAAGTTTTTTTGTGTTGTTGTTTGTGTTGTGACTTCAACTATAACAATTATTATTTGCATTGTAACTTCTCAGGCTAGACAGTTCTTTAAATGAGAATAACTTTTTTTAACGTCCGATTTAAATAAAATAAAAGCTCCTAGCCAAGCTCTATCTACCAATGAAAACCGCCCGGACAAACAGGCAGACAGACAAAAAAAATTAAAAAATGCGTGTATGTTTTTGTAATTTTCAAATAATCGTTTGGAAGAATGAATTTATTTTGAAATCACACACAGACACTTCAATTTTATTTATATGTATAGATAAATGAAGTTTTACCTACTCCTCATTAACCTTCTCTAATCTTTTATATCCTCATTAACAAGCAAACACTCGAGTAAAAAAATTAAAGTAGGACAAATTGTGATGATTTAACACCAGGTTTAGATTTATCTTCATTAAATATGGTAATTTTTTTAGGTCATAAAACGGTAAATAAAATATAAAGAAATATTTTTTTAATGATTTTAGGATGTCAATATTATTGGTATTGATTGTGAATGGAAACCTTGTTTTGGTGGTCAGCTAAACGAACTAGCTTTAATGCAAATAGCTACCAGAAAAAATGTGTTCATATTAGATATTATCAATATCGGTAACAAATGTCCTCATTTGTGGCAAGAACTAGGACAGTTCATTTTTAATAATTGTGATATCTTGAAGCTAGGTAAGATAAATTTTCTATAAATTTTTTTTGCATACATACATATAGTCACGCCTTTTTCCCTTAGGGGTAGGCATAGACCTGTTCCTTCCACTTGCTACAGTTCTTACACACATCTTTTGCTCCCTCTACTTTCTTCAGTGCTCTCATACATGCTCGTCGGTTGTTGGTACTCTTGACCTGGCCTTTTTTCAAAACAATATTGATCTGATCGAGATATGTTCGCCGAGGTGGACCTCTACCGACTTGTCCATTTACACTTGCCTTATAAATTTTTTTGTCAATCTCTCTTCATCCATCCTTTCTACGTGTCCAAACCATCTAAGCATTCCTTTATGTATCTTTGTAACCACATCTTCTTTTACATCACAGCGTTCTCTTATCTCGCTATTCTTCACTCTATCCAACCGAGTCACTCCAGCTATACTTCTCAGACTACTCATCTCCGCAGCATTTATCCTATTTTTATGCTTCTGCCAAACCCAACATTCACTACCATACATAAGTGTAGGAACCAACACTTCTAAGCACAGCCAGGCGTGCCTTTTTTGACACTTTCTGGCTGTTTATGAAGCTATTTTTCTTACTATGTATATATTCACTTATTTCATAAAATATTAATTATTACTTATTTGTTAGGTTTTAGTTTAACTGGTGATATTCATATGATTAAGCAGGCACTTCCTGTTCTTAATTTTTCGACAAAACAAGTGGGAGTACTGGATCTGTGTTCATTCTGGAAAAATTTGGAAAAATATCCAGAAGTTAAATTACCATTTGAAGGTAAAGATCATTTAAAATGAAAAAAAAATGTGTACCTAAGCTTGTGTAACAAATATAGTGATTGTGTTATGTAATTTTTAGTACAAACGGGGGGCCCTAGTCTTAGCACTTTGGTTCACCACTGCCTAGGTTCTCCTTTGGATAAATCTGATCAATTTTCCAATTGGGAAAAAAGGCCTTTGCGCGATAGTCAAATAACATATGCAGCTTTAGATGCTTACTGTTTGATTCAGTGTTATGATGTATTGCGTAATTGTTGCGAAAAAATTAACTTTCCTTTTGAAGAGACTTGCTATCAACTCATGACCAATGAAAAAGCGGTTAAGAATCACACAAAGAAGATCGGAAATAAAAAAGTAAACTTAATATTATTAGTATAATTTTCACCTCCAGTAACTTACACTTGACTATGTTTAATCTATAAAAATAAATTTAAATTGCATTTTTCTTTATGTCCAGAAACATGCTCAGCATCAAAAAGAGGAGATACCACAAGCCTCTAGTCCTCATCGAGAATCGGTGCCTGCTGAAAAAATGAAAGTTGTCTGTGATACGATGCTCCAAGGACTTGGGAAAAAATTGAGAAGTTGCGGCATCGATTCGGTCATTTTGGAAAACAATCAAGACCACACAGTGTGCGTTAAGTATGCTATAGACGAACAACGGTATATTCTGACAAAGGGACAGGAAATTTTCAAATTGGTAAGCTTTAGCTTGTTTGAAAAATACTGATAACACACATTTTCGGTAATATTTATGGATAAATGACAGTATATAATCAGTCCTAACTTAAACTTGTAAATCTTTTATTTAAAAAAGAGCGTACCATTAAATCAGTTTTTCAGAGTCGGCTGCGTTTCCATCACTAATGAAAAATTCGTTAATTAAATTATTTTTAATTCAACGTTTGGTATATAGCCTAAAATGTAGATGTTTTATTACAGTCATTCCTATTATTTCATTTGAAATAGTATTGAATTTAATCACAACATGAATTCTAATTTATATGCAAGAGTGAAACAAATATATGTAGTATTATTTAAATAATTTATTTATTGAAAAACTAAAGATAAAGAAATTCCAATATTCTTTGGAATGATTTTTATTCTAGTATCGTAGAATGAAGGTGGTTGCGTCAATAGCCAATTGCGCACGAACCCTTCACGCCCTGGCCATCTTCTAATAGTCCTCCTCGAGGAAAACCAATGAAAATCGTAACGCGATAGGTTCAGGCTCGAGTGCATTTCTTCCAGTTTTGAGATCGTTATTATAGGACCTGTCGTTCACGTAAAGGAGGGTTGCCTCTTGAATCAGTTGTTTTATCTTTTGCGGCGATATGCAGCCCACATCTGGTTCAACAGCTCGTAGTGCGTCGCTTTTGCAAAAAAATAAATAAAGAAATAACCTTGCCAGTTGACAAAAATGGTTAAAAAACTTTGTTAGCTGATTGTCGAGTTTTGCCTATCATTGGGGCTGCTTCCACCACTCCATAATGGCTTGTTTGGACTCGGACGTGTAGTGGTGAACCCCCGTGTCATCGTAGGTGGCGATTCGACACACACTTTACGGAACTTAAAGTGGTTTTTGATGATCGCTTGTTAGTTCCCATAACTTATTTCGACCTTTTTTGTAATTTCGGATACGCTCAGTCGTCGATCTTCTTCAAGAAAGTTCGAATGTTCCTGATTTTCCACTCGCTATCGTCCTTTCTTGAGCTCTTTATGTTATACACGAGTGCTTGACAGTGTTTGGACCACGAACTGTACAGTCAATTTCCAAAAAAATGTCGTAGCTTGAGCAAGTTATTTTATGATAATGCGTCGTGCAGCAGTAAGATTCACCTTCTGCTCAGACATTTGGGGTTCAGCACCAAGGCATTCTCTTCGTCTTCTAGATTCCATTCAGAAAAGAGCCATTCGCTTGATAAACAGCTCAACTCTCACAGATACCCTTCACCCTCTAGAACATAGAAGAAGAGTTGCAGACCAGTCATTGCTCTACAGATATTTCCATGGCAGATGCTCCAGAGAAATAAAAACTCTTGTACCACCATTGGCCACATTCGGCCGAAGAACTCGGCACGCTGATCAGTCTCACACATTTACTCTCAAGCTTGACACTACAAGGACCAATCTTCATCAAGAATCCTTCTTTTACAGGGCTGCTACGGAATGGAATAAGCTTCCAAAATCAGTTTTTCCAGAGAACTATGACCTGCAACTTTTTAAAAAGCGTGTCCACAATCATCTCCTTTCTATATTCCCTTCCCCTTCTAATAGTCGCAGTGCGGGCCGTCCGCGGCCCACGCGATAGGTCTACCCTTTTTGCGACTATTTTCATAAAAAAAAAAAACATCGCTTCTGACGAATTGGTTGGGAGTAGGGAATGGCCATTCCCAATGAGCCTCGGGCCCGGTCCTAAGAACTGTAGATACTCAGGAGCAAAAATCCCGTATATATTTGATCCATTTTTGTATGTCCTTGTTTATTATTTTTGATTTTATGTTTGTATACATTTGGTTTTAGTTGAGTGGCTATGTTCCCAAAGGATACTGCCTAAAGATTATTAGTGATAACGTAGAAGAACAAATTAAAGAGGTTATTGATTATTACAAAGTTATTGTTACGAAAAATCATGTCTTCAGTAGATGTCAGGTACCTACTTTTCGTTTATTTTATTGGTTATCTCGACAAAACTATTGTGCTGATTAATTTTGCTTTTATTGATTCGATAAAATAATAGTTTTCCAAATTAGAAATCTGTTTTTGTTTTCACTTAGATTCAGTTTTTTTCCAAACATAATTTAAATATTTTAAATGTAGCTAAAATTATGTGCGAAATATGCTTTAAAAACGAATTAGTCGTTTTTTGTTATAAATAATAATACCAAAGAAAAACATTTTGACGGTATCTGATCAAATCTACTCAAACCTATTAGAAGCAAACGTGTTTAGGTATTATTAATTTTCTTTTTTCAATTCATTGTTTTTTTAGTCTTGTAATGGAAATAATTTTGTCAAGCTATCAAAGTCTACGATGAACGCATTAACAAAAACAGGTACAAGTTGTCCACCGCCGCCAAGTTATTACGAAGATGAAGCAATAGGATTTTCTAGTGATGAAGATTGTTTTAATGATCAGGCATCTGATTCGGGAAAAAACTTTTCAGTTGGTCGAAAGTGGGATTTATGTATGTTTAATAGTTTTAACAATATTTTGTGTTAATTTTTTATTTAGTGAGAAAACCAAAAATTGTTTTTCGTTCAATATCTCTAGTATCTCTATTAATATTGAACAAAATTGATCTGATTTACATTTCTTTTAGATCCAGATGAAAAAATTGACGTGGGACTTTGTCAGACTCGTTTGGGCGTAAAGATTCAAATCTCGATAGTACCCAAGCCTCTTTTACAGAAATACGATTACTTTTATGTCTGTGAAGAGTGCGGGAAAGTTTATTGGGACGGATCGCACTATGAAAAGATCGTGACTGGAAGACTTCAGGGAATTGTGCAATAAATACAGTTATGCTCCTTCACATTTATGATTTTAATACTTGTTTATTAATTTCAGCATATTTTAATTTTTAATTTGGTTATCAAGTACATTCAATATACAGTTGTACTCTTTAAATGATTGTTTGATTATACCACTGGCAGTTAAGCAGTAACATTTGGCTGAACAGACAAGAATTCCGGCTTAAGCATGCGGATATTTTATGAGCAAGTGTTTTATTAGCTTTGGACAAAATGTAGAATAAATATACGAAAGAGATTTAAAACAGTAGAGAGATATTTGTCCCACTAATGATTGATTACTTGTAAGAAACTACCCAGTCACTGTTCCTGTACTCTAAATTACGCTTTGGTTATTTGAGTCGCTTAGCACCAGAGTGGCCTAACCGCCAAATTTCAATATTTAATGTGAGCCGTCCAAAATGCACATCTTTGCTCAAATTTTTAACCCACACTGGCCCAAATGCACTTTTCCAACATTTTCACAGATCGCACGAGTTGTGTTGGTGTTTGTATTGATTTTAACCTAATGAAAACTATGCCAACACCGAATATATCGACTGGAGTTGCTTCCTATAAAGGGCAACTTTGGACATATTGCTTAAGCGTTCCCAACAAAAAAGCGCACATGTACACGTAGCATGGAGGAATAGCCCAAAAAATTGGCCCCTGTCTAATGCACTATAAAAACTACAACGACCAGTTATGAGGCCAAGGTTTACTTAGTTCCAGTTTGTAAAAATAAAAACAAAAGGTTTTATTACTACAAAAAATATAAAAGTCTTATTAGGAATCAAAAAAGCAGCAGTAAAATGAAATGGTTGAAAATCAAATGGTTACAGTTTAAAGCTGAAGCACCACATGGATTCAAGCAATTATCCAGTTTTATTTTATAATGAAAGTGGCCAAAAGTGGAATAGATACAAACCAGGTTTTAGAACATATTCAGCTCGATCTTCCATATGGTACTAGTAGGCCCATAGAAAAGTTATAGTTCAAGGACCTTCAAACACTTCTTCCCTACATACCACAGATAACTCATAAATTTTGTAACAATTTGCCCATTTATAATAAACTCAAGATGAGGATATTACAATTGAAGATAAAGATCGGTGATGACCCTATTAAGTATCTAATTTTTTTTTACATTTTGTTTGATGATGCAATGACTCAACTTTTTTTTTTACTATATGACTTGCTTTTTCTACCACCCATTTTTTGACATGTTTGTTCACGATTGTTTCATCTTGTACTTAAAACAAGATTGACCAATAAAAGTTGTTTACTTTACTAAAAAAACTACCGTAGTTTATTTTTTATTTTTTAATATTAAGTTTTCTCGAAATCGTAATTTTGCATAGGGCCTCTCTGGCGATTAACAGCTCATTTAGTCTTAATGTGTCGGAGACATAGTTACTCGGATGATAATTGTGCAATGCATTATTTAATTTTAAAAATGACGAAGATTTGTTTATCAAACAAATTTGCTAAATTATTTCAATATTTGGTAATAAGGCACTGTACTCGACTTTTTGTCGTGTTTGTTTCACTTTTTTACCATATCTATTGTTAGGTCTTTTTTTCTGTGAGTAAAAGCTTTAAAATTTTTTTATTTAATTAACAAAGAATCAGTAAAGCGATTTACCGTGGGTAGCAAATTAATGATAATAATAAGAAAGGAGCAACAGCTTCATTCTTAGATTCTTTGAGCAAATATTTAGGAAGTGTTCTACAAGAAGGATGTGTGCATAAAAAATTTATAGAGTTTACTACCTACCTGCTTTTAACTAAGCCTTCGAAAATAATAGTAGCAGAATAGGTAAGGCAAACAGTGAGAAGAGAATATTTCGTCATTAAAATACGTACAAATATGGCGTATCATCTAAAAATAATTTGGATATATATTTGTAACTTTAAGCTTAATTTAAAAATAAATAATAGTTTAAAAAAACTAAGGCAACACCCTGTATAAGAAAACTGAACTAAAAAATAAAAAATCTCCAAAGCGCTTGGGATAAAATTAGAGTAGTCAACAAAAAAAATCATTTGCAACACATCTAGAATAAAACTAGAGTTATGGAACAAATAAAAATAATTTTACAATCAAAAGCGTGGGGTGCTTTCTATGATGTTTACGTTTTTTTCTCGGAGACTTTACTTTTACCAATATCTGTTATCAAATATATTAATAGATATAGCGCACCCCACGCTTATGATTGTAAAATTATTTTTATTTGTTTGATAACTCTAGTTTTATTCTAGATGTGTTGCAAATGATTTTTTGTTGTTGACTGCTCTAATTTAATCCTAAGCGCGTTGGAGATTATTTTTTATTTCGGTTTTCTTATAAAGCGTGTTGTCTTAGTTTTTTTTAAACTATTATTTATATTTCATTTTTTAGTTTGGGTTTTTCTATTTACTGGCAGTGATATCTAAAAAATTGATATGACCGCAATCTATTATACCGCACTTTTTTTTTAATATCCTGATGATCCTGTCCAGGATCTTTGAAAACATTTATGAAATTATTGTATTATCATCGGTCCTTTAGAAGAATACAAAGTTTCAAGTCGATCCGATGTTTTTAAGTGGGTGAAAATCGTGTCCAAAGATTCCGATACATAAATAGATAAATAGATACAAGTCAAGCTAATATAAAGCGTATAAAAATGTGAATCCAGAAAATTTTTTCTTGATAAATACAAGTCAATAAAATTTTGTGAAAAAATCCGTAGATGATATAAAAATAAACAGATTTATACATTTCAAGCAAATCGGACATATAATTATACTTATAATATTTAAATAACGCTCAATAAATGTCTGAACAATAGTCTCAAGAATTTTAAAACGGGGTTTAGTACCGAATTACATTCATAGGCATGATGTAAAACAATTTTCTATTACTTATTCATGGGGAATTTAAAAACAAAAAAATATTACCCATTAATATTGAAGTAGTAAAAAAATGTATTTGCTCTTAAAAATACTAAACTATGAACACAACATTTTATAGTATAAATCAGACTTTTTTGTTAAATGATCATAACCCATTAATATCTGTATCCAGCATAATCTAGTCCTGACTTATACTGCCCGTCATCGGAATAGCCCCCTCGGGATTCTTCTAATCTATTTTGTTCCAAAGATCTATAATAAAAAAAATAATTCCCATAATATTAAGTTAAAGATAAAAAGCAATCAACATCAACAATATTGTATAATAACTTTTTTATCATCACTGGATCTGTGCGATTATTTTCCTTAAAAAATTAGATCAAAGTTCATAATAATAAAATTCCAAACTATTACGGTGCAGATGTTTATTGTCTAGTTTAACGAGTTTAATAAAAACTTTCACTCATCTCATCTATTGTGTAAATATCGCGAACACCCACCCATTTATTTCTGATTATTAATTGCATTATAATAACAGTAATAACAATAATTTATTATGCAAAACATGTTACAACAATATATATAACATTTTTATGCCTGGCAATCTGTAATTGTCTTGAAAATTAATTTTCAACGAGTAGAATTAGAGACTACAGAAAATGGGTTCATCATTTATCTTCACAGATATTTTTACTAACTCCAAAGAAATATCGACTGAAATTATCAATAGATTAACACAACGTCGTAAACCTGAGTACTGCATATTTCTCGTGAATTTTAACGCATTCAGAACTTCTACGTAAGATATTTTTAATTGTAGCTACAATGCTGGATTTGTCAATAGGCCACGGCCTAAGGGCAGCATATTTTAGAGGTAAGCTGCCAAGTCCGTTCATGAGTATAAACGTATTACTTAAACAAGAAAATTTGCCTCAGATTGAAAAACTTGCATTTATGGTCGCATTTTGGAAAAGCTAAACAGAGTGAGTGCTTAAATTTAGAGTTAGTGAAACTAAGTAATATCAGGGTGATATTAAGAGTAAGAATAATCCTGAGAGAATAAAAAATTGCAGAGGAAATAAGGAAATTGAAACAATCTTTTCAGAGATTCTTTCAGATTAAATACCTTTTTGGTCAATACTGATAGGTTGAGAGTTAAATTAAAAAATAATGCATTTGTAAAACTTTGAAAAATTTTTTCATATTTCACTGGAATAAGTGAACTTTCATCACAAAGAGTCACAGAAAAAGCTCAGTCTCACGTGCAACACTATTCCCATTATTTACAGGATGATTTGATTCAGGAATGTGTACATTTTCAGTCAGGTTTCCTCTAATAAGACTGCAGAAACCCGAATCAACATCCATATTTCAATCTTCATATTTTTGAGGAACCAGTCTTTGTGCAACGTTTACCCGAACTTTAATGTAGCTCTTTATATCGCGCTTTGCAATCCGGTCACAAATTTTTCTGAATAAACTTTTTTTGTTTAAAACAATGAAGAATTATCATGGGTCTTTATTATCTTAAGAAAAACAGAACTCTTTGGCTCTTTTTAAAACAATAAAGAATTATCATAGGTCTTGATTAACTCATCAAGAAAAACTAAGCTCTGGCTCTTCTCTACAGAAAGCTCTGGCTCTTCTCTACAGAGAGGCAGAGATAATGAACACGCTTTTATTTTATGATTAACTCATTCACCTATTTGACTTAACAATACCTAAGTAATCTACCCACTTAAATACGTAAAATTGTTTGTTGGGTAAATAGAAATAATTGATTAAAATGGGTAGTTAAGAGGGAGGATGAAGCCTATACTTAAGCAAAGTATAACTTCGGCGCTGCGCAGCTATGATATAGTTGTCTTTAGGCGAAAAAAGTCAATTCAGTCCGGGGAGAAAGTAAATGACACAATTGAGGAGCGTCTGCTCAAAATAGGCTACTTCCATATTGGATGCTTCATACATTTTTTTCATGAATTCTACTGATCATCTATTATTACAGAATGTGTTTAGACTTGGTCAGAAAGAATTATTTCTCCCTTAAATTTGTACCTATTTTCGTGGTTCTGTTCAGAAGGTTTTTTGAGTGAAACTGGTTATTAAAGACTTAATAATTTTCTAATCAAAGAGTTTTATGTTCTATATTAGTGTCCGTTTAAAAGACAAGTTTTGTTATAAAAGAGTTACTTCCTTCTTGTTACAAAATAAAGTTTTGGCGCAAGGAGACCTTAACTTAGACAGAGAAAGAGTAAAAATATTATCTATGGATAGGGCATCGTTTTCTACTAAAAATAAATGCATTCATTAAAAAAATAAAATAAACCGTGAACAAAATCCACAAAAAAACAGCAATTAATGGTGAAGAAAAAGATTCACTCTCTAAGGGCCAATGCATTTTATGCTATGATTTGTCAGGATGGAAATACAATCAGAAAGAGGGTATTTAAATGCGTTTAAAATACTTACAAATATAAAAAATGTAAAATCTGCGATTGTTGTGGGGACAAAATAAAAATAGTCATATTGTTTATATACTAATAAAGTGGCTCTTAAACAACTTAAAAGAAATAACATTCCCAGTTAGAAGCCACAGTTTTCTTCTAGCAGACCAAGTAGATTAGAAAAGGATATCTAGCAGCAAATGGTAATGACTTAATTTATAGAGATCTGGGAGACAACTGGGTCCTAATTGATCAAAGAAATGGAACAAAATTAAAATATTTATCCGTTCAGTGAAAAGAATTATTGTAAAAAAAAGCAACGATCTGGTTGTAATATTTACACCCACAAGACATATAAATTTAAATCAAACCAAGAGGCAATTCATCTTCTAAAGATAAGTAAGTTACACTGCCCAATTGCCCATAAGACCTTAAGGTATAAACAGGAACAAAAAGAATGATGTAACTAATTTAATTGTCAAGCAATTCGGTTATAGCTGAGTGACTAAGTTGGCATTTTTTAGGAATATTTTTTTTGTTGAAGAAACAGCAAATGACTAATGATGACATTGAAGTTCATCAACATGATGAATCTTGTTATTGTTTGGAACATGACATTGGTGAAATCAGACCATAAATTTATTTTCATTTTTCCGTTTTTCTTTTATTTGTCCTAAACCTGTTCCAATGTTGTCCAATTTTCTGTTCAAAAAGTGCTATTTATATTCATTTCAGATCAAAATGTGCAATTTTCAGAAAATTTAATCAAAAGGTGCTCCATTTTTATTATTAAATTTTGTGCTTTTAGTAATGTTAAAAAAATGATTTTACCCTAAAGATAACAGCCTTCTTATGAATTATCTTGATTTAAAAAATGATTTTTCAGTAGGTAATTATTTTTTAATTTATCCAAAATTTGTTTAATATGGAAATAGCTCCTTTCGAATAGACGCTATTCGCTTATAAAAAGGCATGAAGTAAAAAAGAAAGAGAATGTACTATTAAAGCTTCAGAAATTATTAATAACGAAATTTGTATATATCGCACGCCATCGTTCTTTGGGATATCATTTTTGAAAAAATTGAAAGTGCGAATAATAAAAGGTGAAAATTTTGTAAAAACAGATAAAACATTAAAAGACATTTTTTGTGATTTTAACTTTTCTGAGGTTTACAAAATATTTTTATATAGTTCATTTATGTTGCACTTTGTGGAAGAAAAAACTTAAAAAAACTGGATACACAAAATATCTCATTGTTTGCAGAGTTAATATACCTAGTACAAATGTACAAATGTCGACTGTTCTTGTTAGCCAGTATTGGTTGTATCGTACCATACTAACCACATGGTTAGTACCCAAGTAATTTTTTGTATTTAAAATGTTATACCTCAAAATAGCATCCGGAATAGGTGGTGGGGTTGGAAGATGAGCACCAACTGGTCTGAATCCATTCTCATCGGCCGTATATTGCAAACTGATCCTTTGACCGTCTGGTGCTGTGTAGGAAAATCCTCCATCAGCTTGTTGAGTGCCTTCCGGACCTAAAGCCTTTAGGAAACCTCTTTCTTCTGCCACAATACCATTACCTGTTTCGTATAAGTAATTATAAGAACCGTCACCTCTGTTTGGATTGTTGACGTACCTGAAAAAAAAAACAAGAATAATACGAATCACGCAAATACGATATGCTCAACGTTATTTTAAGTAGTTTATTTAATAATATTTGGTTTTCTAATTTATAAAGTAGGTAAACAGACAAATGTAATATTCAATTCAATTATTGGGCATATTTATAAAAAGTAATACCGTTTAACTCTTGATAATGTAAAAAATAGTCAATGTAGGAGGAGTTCAAAACGCTCGTTGTAAACGTCAGCTAAATCTAGATAGTGGTTTATAGTTTTGTATTCCATACTTTTTACATATCCTCATAAGAAGAGGTCTAATGCCGCAAGATCAGGTGATCGTGCTGGCTAATTTATCGATCCTGGCCTCCCTATCCGCCAATTTAGAAATATTAGCGGTGCTCCATCATATTCGTTGCAACTTGTGGGTTTGCTGGATCAGTATATAAGTTTGCTAAATTTGGAACATTATTTTGGAACATTGCTAAATAATTACCTCCATTCAAATTACCATCAATGAAAAAAGAGATCAATGACATAGTTTTAAACTATACCTGCCCTAACTTTACCTTTTCAGGGTATTGCGCATGTTTTTCTCTCATCCAGTGAGAATTATTCTTTCCCTTCTTTCCCTTGGTTCCCACGATGTTCTCTGAACATTACAGGATATGTCTTTTCGTGGGAACCAGAACATAAAAAAAAAAAGACCACCAGCGGCAATTTTGACTATTAAGTAGCATCTCCGTGAAGTGTAAAAGTGCACTCGTCAGAAAACGAAACATGTTTATGTATGTTTGGGTGTGTTATAGCGAATTTAGTCGATCCGATTATTTTATTTATTATTAATTTTAAAGATTTGAAAACAATGACATTTTTGAATAATTAATAAAGAGACTTTTTAAATATTGTATCACAAGCCCTAGCCCCTTTTAAAAATTTGAAGGTTCCAACTGTCACTCGGAGTGTGTTCAATGCAGGAATGAAATTTTTTCGTTGCTGAATGTCATTTCATAGTCTAAAATTGACATGTTTTGGGATTTTTTATTAATGTGCACAAAAATGAACTTATTCCATTTGGCTGTTCCACATTGTATATTTCCTCTATAACGAAATGAAACTAAAAATAAAAACATACTTACCTTATAATTGGTATGTTAGGACCTCCATCGTAATAACCACCATATCCTCTTCCACCAAAAACGTTTCCAGCTCCCCCAGCAAATGAAGGGACGGATGCCGCACCAATTGGTCTTCCAAACGCATCTACACCACCTCGATACCCCCCAAGTCTTGAAGGAAGATAAGCAGAATCTAAACGCCCTCCTACACTTACTCCTATTAGAATGGTAATCAGTAACTGGAAATAAAAATTATTGATATAACTGCCGTTATTACCCAATTAATATTAACAAAACTGAATGAAAATTTATTATTAATTCCAAAACAATTTATTTAATATTTAGTCAATTAAGTTTTTAACGTAAAATTGGTAATAGCCTAATTTTTTGTTTATACATACAATCTTCATTTAGGTAAATTAATTTGTACTTTTATTGTTAAATTTTTTTAATTAATATATAAGTAACTATTACCCGCGACTTCGTCGACTCTAATCTTGGTTTGTAAAAAATATGCTAAACGGATCATTGCATTAAGATGAAATAGGAAAAAATAAAATGAAAAATATTGTTGTTCATATCCAATTATAGCCAGAAGAAAGAAAAGTTATTGACGTCCTTCAAATTGCTCAACAAACTTCCAAAATCACAATTAATTATTTCGAAACATATCTGTCAATTTTTTGACATTAAGTACAGTGTTCAGCGTTCATGAAATAAAAATCTAATCTAAATCAGATCCTTACAGAATATCTCCCCAGTTCATTACTTGGAAGCGCAAATATCGAAACGAAAATATTTATCAATAAGGTTTTAATACAAAAGTACCTACTGGCAAATTGCTATAGCAAACTTTCAAAATCCCAATAAATAATTTGAGTCGTTGACATTAAGCAAATGCTCAGCATTCTAAAGATATCTATTTAAAATTATCGCCTTCTATCGGTTAAAGTTACACAAAAATTTGAAATTCCTGGGGTCCCTCAGGGTTTTATCCTGTCCCCCACCCTATTTCTTTTACACATCAACGACCTCTTGAAAACCACCACGAACCCCATTTACAGTTTCGCAGACGACAGCACACTTGTCTCAACTTTCACATCCCATCGATCACTTTCAGTGAATGATACAAATACTCAGGCAGGAACAGGTTGATTCCATCAATAAAGATCTTGCAGCAATCGTTGAGTGGGAAACCAACAATCTTGTTCACTTCAACGCCCAGAAAACACAAAGCACCACGTTTTCCAAGAAAGTGAATTCCTCAAATTATTCCATTACAATGTCTTTAAATACCCTTGAATCAAATCCCTTCATCTTGATTTTGGGAGTCACGGTGTCTAATAATATGTCTTGGCACGACCATATTGCTAACATCGCAAAGTCAGCAAGCCAGAGGCTGGGTTGTCTGTGGAAAGCTAGAAAGTTTTTTACTCCTGATCAACAACGTACAAGGCTCAAATCCGACCTCTACTTGAGTATTGCTCGCACATTTGAGGTTCAGCACAAAGGCATTCCCTTCGTCTTTTAGATTCCATTCATAAAAGGGCCATTCGGTTAATAAACAGCTCAACTCTCACAGATACCCTTCACCCACTAGAACATAGAAGAAGAGTTGCAGACCAGGCATTACTCTACAGATATTTTCATGGCAGATGCTCCAAAAAATAAAAACTCCTGTATCACCACTGGCCACATTCGGCCGAAGAACTCGGCGCGCAGATCAGTCTCACCCATTTACTCTCAAGATTGACAGTACAGGACCAATCTTCATCAAGAATCCTTTTACAGGGCTGCTACAGAATGGAATAAGCTTCCAAAATCAGTTTTTCCAAAAAACTATGACCTGCAACTTTTTAAAAACCGGGTCCTTCACAATCATTTTCTTTCTATAATCCCTCCCCCTTCTAATAGTCGCAGTGCGGGCCGTCCGCAGCCCAAACGATAGGTCTACCCTTTTGCGACTATTTTCAGTAAAAAAAAAAATAAGAATAAGAGCTCACCTTATGTTAGGTGCACTTGGTTGTTGAAAAATATATACTAGTTTTTAATTCTAATCAAAGCTTGAAAAATGCAAAAAGTTTTATCAAAATCGGTCTTATAGTTTTTGCGTTATGCTCGAACAAATAAATAAACAAACAAACAAACACAAACACCTTATTGTAACCTATTTTTTGTAAATATCTTCGGTAACAGACACACTTATGTTAGGTACAGTTTGATAATAGTAGAGATAAATGCTAAAATATTTATTAAAGATTACTTTGGATTATTTAAATAATTAATAGTTCGAATAAGTATGTAAAATAAGTAACCTGAGGTATGCGGACGACACCTTGATTATTGCAGCAGGCGAAGAACAACTGATAAACATAATGAACAAATTAGAGAACTATAGTAGAGAATAAATCAACAAAACAAAAACCAAAGTAATGATGATCGATCGATCCAATGACGCATCCAATATCAAAAACATAGCGAGATATGATGTGGTGGACAAGTTTGTATACCCGGGATCGTTGATAACCAAAGATGGAGGCTGTTCTGAGGAAATAAAGAGAAGATTGGCAATGGCCAGAGCACCGAAAAAACGCCTCTGTTATACAAGAACTAAAAATCAAAAAGAGTCCACTAAACCAAATCAATAAAGCATATCTCAGTTACTTTGGCCACATAGCTAGAAGAACAGGTGAGATGAAAAACCTCGTGGTCGAGGGAAAAGTTGAGGAAAAAAGACCTAGAGGACGGTTTCCAATGAAGTGGACCGACAGATTAAAAGAAATGACCGAACACTCAATGCACGAGGCAATACATCTTGCACAAGATAGAAACGCATGGAAACAACAAATTCAAACACATACCTAAAATAGTATTACTTCACCCTCCCGAGGATAAAAAGACTGAGAAGAGAAAAGATGTACGAATAATAGAAATGTGCATATTTAAACCAATGAAAATTACCACTTATAATCTCCCTAGAGCTTGAATAATTTTCGAACATTTTTTCGAGGTGCGAAATTTCGCAATCAAGAAAAAATTTACGGAGAATAATTCAGGCTCGCGGGAGATTCGGTACGGAAATTTTATACCAAAAATTATTTTAAAAAGAAAATACAATTTTTGACAGTTTGGTAGGAGTTTATTTTGCTTTGATGTTTGGAGCCTTAATAAATTTTGGCATCTGCACGTGACAGTTGTCAAGCCAGGGAAATTATCACTTAAGTATTAATTTTGTGACCGAAAATTTTGTCGAAAAATTAAGGTTGTCGTCATAGCAACCTGTCAAAATCAAGACTTCTGATTGGCTTAAAATAACAGGTATAAAATTTCCAGTCAATTAACCAAATTTAAACTTTATTTTAAAATGATGCAAAATAATTTTTAATACGATATTTTTAAATATTTTCAAAAAAAAATCTAACCTAAGAATACTGTTGGATCACTTACCAATTTCATGCTGTAAAATGTAATGAACTTTTAATCTTGTTACAATTTATTATTAACTATTTATAGGTTTAAGATATTCAGGTGTTGCATTTACAGAATGCAATTTAAAAAGGCGCCTCATGCCCCCCCTACACGTGACCCATCTTTGACCCTTTACTAAATTAACCACAATTTAGAGGTGGAGGTACACTGTTACTTTATATTTTCACTCTGTTATCGGTTTGATGAAGTAACTGCTTCAGCCGAGTCAAAGTACATTAATAAAAAAAAATTACACAAATTATAAAAACTTCTCTAATAGTCCATTATATTATTATAAGTGAGTTAAACAAGTCAATATACGCGTGTAAGATGTTTAACACACGAAAGCGCGAGTAAGACAATTCTTACAAGCGTATAAATGGCATTTCACTCACGTGTAATATGCGACGTTTTATACCCAAGTAGCAATTTTTGTTAAAAATACGGATTAAAAATAGTACAAGATTTGTTATGATAAATCATTTATTTATCACCCTCTATATTACACATTTTAAAATGTCATTATGTCAGTTAACATATTCTTAAAGTTGTTGGATATGGCTTCTATTTATTTTGCTTATTAAAGCCTTCAGTTCAAAAGAAGTTTCAAGCAAAATATATCCATATATCCAGTATTTGGGACACCTTTAGTTGCGAAACCACCTTCAGAATTCCACAATTTACAATTATCGATAGAGAGATTGGAAATAGAATTTTTTCACTGGCATAGTACTTCTGAAGAGGACAAACTTAAATTTACTCATTAATTATTATAATTCTTTTGCAATATGTATATTTATAAGAGTGAATGTGCTATGTATGAATCTGCAATTAAGATATTTTGAGATAGATATCAACCAGACACACAGTTTCAATAAGAAAACAAAAAAGGACAACTTTTATAAATAAAGACTGCAATTTTAAGGCAAGACTGAAATATTTACAAATCCGACAAAGATTGTTAAAAAATTCAAAGCTGCACCCGAACGATACAAGCAACTAAGTTGGGGCATTAGAAATAGCACAGCATCGATCTGAAACATATAACAAGATTGTCACAATAATTAAAAAGTAATGCAAATCTTCTTAGGTTGCAGTCGGGTGGCTGGTTGGCAGCAAAGCTCGGCAGCGTGTCCTCCATTCACTGCGGTCTTTGGTCGCTTTCTTTATATGACGCGTACCATAAGTCTGTCATTACTTGTTCTAAATATTCTTTCTAAGGTCGTTCTCGCCTATTTGTGTCTTCTATTATTTCTTCGATGGCGGTGCTCACGATTTTCTCATGCCGCAGTATGTGCCCAATCCAACGAGCTCTTCTGGCTCTTCTGGCCTCCTCTTCCTTGTATAGTGCTTATTTTGCATCCGGCTGCAGGATTGTGGCCTACGCTGATGATCTAGTAGTACTAGTCTTAAGGTAAATCCCTGATACTGTCTCAGCTCATGCAAAATACACTTAATAAACTAGTTCAGTGGAGCACAGGGTGCGGTCTGGGTGTAAACCCGGACAAAACAGAACTAGTATTCTTTCAAGAAGAAATAAAATTCTTGTCTTTCACCTTCCAGAAATCGGAGGACAAACTATCAAAATTTCGGAACGAGCTAGGTACCTGGGCCTGATCTTGGACTGAAAGTTGCTGTGGAGGAAGAATACAGAAGAAAGGGTAAGGAAAGCGACCTACACCTGCAGGAGGGCCATTAGAAAACAATGGGGGCTGCAACCCGTGTTGTTCATTGGCTCTATATACCGGTCATAAAAAAGATTCTAATGTATGGATCATTAGTATGGTGGCCAGACCTAGATAAGCGAGTCAACCATAAAAGGGTGGGAAAGGTCTAGAGATTGGCATACCTGTTGATCACATGCTGTCTATGGACCACCCCAACAAAAGCCCTCGAAACGATTATACATCTACTACCATTAGATTTGTTTAAGAGAGAATGCGCAGCTATAGCGGCTCTCAGGATCAATGTTGTGTCCCCATGGACCGAAACGCACTACGGCCCCCACAGAATTCTAGGAGAATATGACCTTTGCATGAATAATACCGATTATTCACAACCATCCCCTATGCTCGATGGCGATATCCCAACCAAGCGTAATATTTTATACTGATGGCTCTTAACTAAAGGGAAAAGTAGGTAGCGGTGTCTTCTTAGAAGACTACTCACTTAGCCTGTCGTTTCGTTTGCCTGATTACTGCAGTATGTATCAGGCCGAAATGACAGCCATTACCGAGGCAGCTGTTTGGAAACTCCGCAGTGAACAAAAGTTACGCGAGATATCCATTCTTTGCGACTGCCAGGCTACTATCAAATCACCGAACTCAGTCTACTTGACCTCTAGTGCAGCTGTGCAATGCCGAGCCATCCTGAAAGAACTAGCAGCTAAGTCCAGAGTTCACGTTGTCTGAGTACCCGGCCACAGGGACATACCAGGAAAATGTAGGACGGACGAGCTAGCAACCACTCTCCCAGCTGTATTTGTCTTATCTTAGCCACGAGTACCGATTGCAAAAGGCGAAATATTTATTCGCATTTTATGCACAAAAGATCTGATAGGTCTTTGTGCTTGAGAGGCTGCGTAGCCTTCACGACCCCCCCTACAATCTACCGATTGCAAACTATCGGCTTCTCCTGCACAGTAAGGTAGTTTAAAAAACCAACCTGAGGTGGCAAAATGAACCCACATCATCGAAGCAGATTTGGCCAAAACTGGATCTACGTCAAACCGATGATGTTTTAACTCTATCCAGGGAGTCCATTGGAAACGTGATCGCGGCCATAACATGACACTGGGCAGGTGGATCCCACGCACGGCACATGGGAATCGACATGACTTTTGCAGAAGCTGTCACGATGAGGAAACAATGGTATATCTTCTCTGCCACTGCCCGGTCCTATGCAGAAAACGGCTTTCTATACTAGGGCAACCGAACTTTGATGACTTATCTGATCTTAGCTTGGTTGGCATTGAATATCTTACGCTTTTCATTAAAAGCTCTAACTGGTTCTTACGGTAAAGGGGGAGGGCCATGCCTTTCATTACGGTATCACAACCAAAACGGCCTAGATAGGTTTCCTTCGAACCGCCGTTTTAACGTAACCAAACCTAGACATAGACTCATTATACTCATAAGTGAATAATAGTGCATTTTAGTTACTGAAACATAAGTATAATGTAATACAAAAATTGTTACTAATAGATAAATGTAACTTTTTATAAAGACAATTCAATAAGGGTAACTAAACACCGAAAAAACCTAATTTAATTAGGACTTATTAATTTCGATAAACAATTGTTGTAGTTAACTTTTTAAAAAAAAAATGGAAGATAAAAGTTGACGTAATTTTTCTTCACCCAATACGCTCTCAGGAAGACAAACCAATAAGAAAACCACCAATAAATCCAGATGTAAGAGCAGTATTGTTCCTAATAAACTGCTTAACGTTCTTTAACAATGATGTACGTTCTTTAACAATTTGTTCTTCTACTGTATCGGCAATTTTATCAATTTTTTTATTAACTTCGTCCCAATTCACTGTTATGTAGTTCTTTTCATTGGCAAGTTGAAGAAGTATGATACCTCCTCCCAAAGCCAGAGCCGCGTTTCTTCCGATTCTCATCGATAGGAGTCCAGTAATAAAACCCGAAGAAGCTCCTAGTACAATTTGTTTTGTCGCCGACGCATTATCGAATTCGAGAAATATCCTTTGCAGTAGTGATTTGGCTTCTTTTCCCACATCGTCTATCGCTTTATGTATTCCCATTATGATGTAGCTTTATATGCTACTATGAACTCAAAATTTTTATAGTGGACACAATTTGTGAAATATTACAAAAGTTGACAGAGCAATGTTTGACGTCTCCAAGGCCTTAATATCTACCAATGAGAGCGTTAAGTTTTACATATTGTGAAAGGCTTTCGCGTACAGGTACAGGTATTAAGTATAAATCTGAGGAAACACTTAAAATTAATAGAACATGGGTACCTGTACTTAAAAATACAACGCTGCTTCCTTACAAACATAAAAAGAATGAATCTCCGAAATGTGACTAATTCCTGAACAGCCCTCAAATACCCACCTCAAATGCCCACCAAAACGTAAATAACCTGCGATCGTGACATACAAATGTCACAAACCATCAGCCTTAAAAAGCAGACATTATATCTCCAGAAGATGCGATCCACTCGAGATGGCGAAACTTCGAGTATTAACTCAGACCTGCGACGGCTAATAAACCCGAAAAACCATTCACCAATAAGCGTTAAGTTTGTTTTGAAATAGGAATTCTCGCATGATAACTTTCGATTCAAAACGTATTTGTTTTCGGAATAACAAAGTTGCTTTCTCATTTCTGAATCTTAACGTGTTTATAATGAATCTCTTTTTAGAGTTCTTTACGGTATATACAAAAGATTATACTCTTCTTCTTCGGGTGCCATACTTGTAGTCAAGCGTTGGCGATCGCCATGTCAATTACATTTTGGTATTCTTCACGATCAGTGGCAGTTCTAAATAGCTGTTTCACGTCTAGATCTGTCCAGTGGCGTATATTACGAAGCCATGATAGTTTCTTTCGTCCTATCCATCTTGTACCCTCTATTTTACCCTGAATTATGAGGTGAAGCATTTAATACTTAGGGCCTCTTTTAGTAGGCTACAACACTTCAATTTGATAAAAAACTGAGTATCACCTATTCATAAATATATTCTCATAAAAAACTAAATATTACCCGATAGATATATTCTCATTTTGAACAAACAGCACGCCACTGATTACAAGCGTGGCCATAAGTCCACAATAATGTTACAGCGTTGCCAGCACGAGAAAGGGACAGAGAGAATCGATTGGTATTCTTTGTCATACTCATGGCCACTCTCGTGTAATCGTTGCGACAAAACAGAGTTTTATGAATGGAATGTTGCGTCTCCTTTGGATAATAGGTCTATGGTCATAAGAGATATTTTTCAATGAAATAATACAAATCCGAAAATACACCAAAGTAATGATGGGGCTACATTAGCGGGCTACGGCGAATATTCGTGATAACGCGATGACTGTGGCCGGGTAGATCGTTGCGACGCGTTGTATGAGGGCGAAGACGATGTATTATTGCGGCGCTGTCGGTAAACTGGCGCGGATCAAAGGGATTTGCCACGACAATATTCGCTTAGGTGGCTACACCTACGTCAATTCAGTGTCGTCCAGACTTTGAAGCGGGACGGACGTGCCTGTGTTTTTTTGTACACTATGGAGTGGAGTAACGAAAAAGTGTTAGATTTCATTCAATTTTATGAAACGGAGAGTATCATATAGAATCCTAGTAACCCCGACCACAAAAAGAAACATTTGGTATATGATGCATGGGTTAGAATTAAAAATAAGCTCAGTAGAAGTAATGAAGAAGACAAAAGATTAATTGATGGCATACTGCAGAGCTAATGCCAAAGTAAAATTAAGAAATCGATTAAGTCAGGACTCGTACAATTGTAATAAATAATAATTTACTGACATATAATGCCACTACTTCGTCCATTTTTAAATTACCGCCTACGTCTCGGCCGCACAACAAACTGAACAACACAACCCGGCACGATGTATCGCGTTAACCTGACACGAATCTTCGCCCGCTATTGTAGCCCCAGCATAACAAACATAAACGTTGAAGTAAACCAGGGCCGGATTTAGAGGTCTGGAGACCTCGGGCAACAAAGGAGGCCCCGAATTATTTTCCAAATAAAATAAATGAAATATTTTTTTCATTCGAGTTTTTGCGTACGATATGGTCTGGAGAGAGGAGCTTGTGTACAAATTCCTAAACACTACAAGGTGCAATAAGTTAACATCACTGGTGAACAACATGCTTTCAAATAGAATTATTCAAATATCCATCGGATCTACGTTAAGCAAACCAAAGTTGCTTAATAATGGTCTCCCCCAGAGATCCGTACTGGCGCCACTCCTTTTCAACTTGTACACAGCTGACCGCTTACATTAAGTCGTAAATTCATGTATGCTGATGACCTAGCTATCGCAAAACAACATGTCAATATGGGAGACTTGGAAACAACCCTAACCGATGATCTGAGCATACTATCTAGCTACTTTCAGAGATGGCGACTCACACCAAGCATTACAAAAACGGAGTCATGCTGTTTTTACCTTAACGATAGAATGGCATCGAACAATCTAAACATCATCTTTAACAATAGTATTTTACGCTACAACCACTATCCCAAATACCTCGGAGTTACATTGGATCGCACCGTCACCTTTAACAAACATCTAACAAACCTGTCAGCGAAATTGAGAACTCGCAACAATATTCTGTACAAACTAGCGGGGTCGACCTGGGGAGCTGACGCTTCAACACTGCGTACATCTGCACTCAGCCTGGTTTTTCCTACGGCCGAATATTGCGCATCAGTCTGGCTAAACAGTCCTTACGTTAGTAAAGTGGATACCGTTCTTAACCAAACAATAAGAATAATTACAGGATCTATTAAATACACACCCATTGAATGGCTGCCCGTACTTTGTCATATCGAACCACCGAAAATCCGTAGACAGCAGATATTAGTCCGAAAGTTTAAAAAGGTAGAACAAAGTTAGCCCGGCCTGGCACTCCTTGCTAGATCCAGGTAATCCACCATAGGATAAAATCTGGGTTTAGTCAAACAGGATCCGGACTGGCCATGGCGAAGTGGATCTGCGTTGTTCAAGTGAGGGATGGGCGTAAGTCCAGAATGCGATTGCGGTGCTGCTTCTCAAACAATGCATCGCATTACCTACGAATGTCCGACAAGGACATTTTCGGGCACAACTTTTGACTTTTTGGATGCAACATCTCAGGCCAGCCAATGGATTAACCAACTAGATATGGAGCTGTGATAATAACTACAAGCAATTTTGTCTGTTTTTATACATGTGATGTGCTGTACATTTTATTTTTATGAATGTTTGTATACGCCATAAGCTAATAAAAGTCGAGTTTTTCAATAAATAATTTATTGTGAAAGTTGTTTACTAGTGCTTACCAATCGGAATTTAAAAGATTTTTTTTCGGAGTCTCTTGTGCGGGCCCTCTTTTGTGGAGGCCCCGGATGCTTTCTCTTAAATCCGGCCCCGAAGTAAACAAATATAATGGCTCATAGCTATACTTCAACTGTCATCGTCCGATTTGAGCCTATTGAACCTGGTATGGGTTCTGAATTATTTTGTTTTTGTTGAAACCCAGCAAAGTGAAGGAAATTGGTCATATAATTTTTATTGCAAAATCAAAATATTGTTAACTATCATCAAAACAAAAAATATAAAAAATTAATACAGTTAGTGTCGCATCTCTATATCTAATTTGTCTCGGCATTTAGAGTAAAGTCGATATCCAGATTTGAGTTGATTTACGTGCCTGCCCATAGGCATCAAGGTTACCAATTCTAAACCATCTAAACATTGGTTTATTGAATTTAAATGATAGGGAGCGGACTGAAAATTACATTAAATTATCGATCAGGTGGTAAGATAAATCTCTTACTTTAAGATCAGGTAGTTATTAATCTAAAACAAATAATAACATGGTTGAGAATTTCTACTAATTTCTGGGAGAAATCTAATACTGCTATTACAGTTTGTGTTCCGTGTAAAATATATACAGGGTGTTAGTAAATAAGTGCGACAAACTTCATGGGGTGATTCTGCATGAAAAAATAATTATAGTTTGCTATATAAACGTATGTCCGCAAATACTTCGTTTCAGAGATACGGTATGTTAAAGTTTTTCTTAAAAACTGATGATTTATTTATTGTTCTGAAACCGGTCGAGATATGCAAATCTACCTTGTTATTTGAAAAATAAGATATTGTTAATCAAAATGTACTCAAATGTTGAATACACCAACATCTTATTAACCTTAGGCGAGTGTTTAGGAAACTCTAGTGCAGCTGTTACGCGTTGGACAGAAAAGTTTCCTAGAAGAAACTAACCAAGTAACTATACATTTAGAGCCATTGAACGACGGACGTTGTTTCAAAAATCTAATTATTGTTGACTTATCCTCATAACTATCAATAAATGTCAGTTTTCCATGGCAAACTTAGAGAAAATCAAGATATACCGATTATAATAGATTTTTGTGAAATGTTACAAGAAAGAAAAGCCCTCAATCCCAATTTAATTTTTTAAAATGAATCTGTTTTATCAATGAGGTTTCATTTACGCGACAAAAATTTTTAATTCACATTATGCATACTAATTAATTAATTAATAATAATTAATAACTTTATCATTACTTTATACCAGTATCGGTTATTACTTCATAATATTCAAATCAAAATATTTCTAAAACGGTACACAATATCGAGTTTTACCAAAAGTACCTCTTTGGTGTAAAATTGAATGGTGTTAAGTTCACCCCAAATTTTGATTAATAAATCTAACCTTAGTTATGTTCAATACTACTTGGTACGAACCGTGTAACAAGCGCCCTCTATGAGAGTCAGATATAAAAACAAAATAAAAATTCATGGGATGTATCAGCTTCTAAAACATATTCGCATAAAATTTCATTACAATGTTTCTAGTAGTTTCGGCAAAATCGTAATAAATGTGTATACATTTTTTTTTGAATACGGATGGCGTTAGGTTGGGAAAATTTTTTACTAAGCAAACCCCAATTATTTTTCAGTTTTCTACCAATCCCTGAAACGGGGGTCACCTTTTTTTTAAACACCCTGTATATACATATACGTTTAGTGCAATGTAAAAACATCTAAATTCATTTTTATTTAAATATTATGTTGGTTTTAACTTTAGCACTAAAACGGCTTAACAAAAACATTTAAATTTTTGTTAGTATTTTATATTTTATCGATTTCAAAGAATAATTAAAATGTGGAGTATCGATTTGAGTTCAAAGTAAATCACATGAATTTTTAAATTGATCATGAAAAGACACCATTTAAACCACAGCAGATAGAAAATGGCACTCGACAAAAATATGAACCGCAAGAATTTTTGGCACATTTCAAAGCGTAATTTCCCGTTTGAATATCCGTTACGTAGAAACTGGAGATGTATCTGAGAGACAGACAAAAAATATACAATCTACAATAAAGATCGTTTTTTGCAATTAGGTGCCTATGGCATTGTATAAGGACAACATAGTAGGACAACCTTATGGAATTTCGATTGGATCCGATGGGAGACGACATGTAGATGGCGTTAGTACTCTGGTCTCCCAGTCACGTCGTAGATCATTGTTTTTCGGAATAATATCCGTTAGTCTTAACTCATTGTAATAAAACTACCAGCTAATAGGTGAATTTCGGGTATTTTCTTACTATGTGTGTATTTCAATTTTGCGGGTAAAATTCGGGTATTTTCTTCCATGTTTATCTCATTTCAATTATTTACTGTTGTGATGTTTTGTTGAAATAAGGCCACTACCACTAATTAAATAAGTTACGGCTACAGACATCTTATTTTCTTATTTTAAATACTGTGACTCTGTGGACTGAATTAAACTTAATTTCCTTTGCAAATGCCCCAGTAGAAAGAGTTTTCAATTCATTGAATTTAACTGAGACTGATCATAGGAATAAAATAAAAATAAGTACATTTGGAGAAAAAACATAGAGTTGTCAGTAATAGGTTCCTGGAGATTATTTTTTTACGTTTTATTAAGGAATGCTTCTTATGTTTTAACTTTTGTGTGTTGATATATGTTTTCATATAGTTTCTATACAGAGTGGGCCATTGAAAACGAAACAGCGGCTCTGTAGGTCGGCGGAACCGAATTATATAAAGACGCTCAGACATGTCAACTACATTTTCCAGGGGGACATTGTTCGCGTTGAAATTCACCCAAAATACATTACAACCCTCGGAGCAGTGACCACCACCCCTAAATTTTTAAATGGCAACATATGAAAGATATTTTCCTTTTTAATATCAACCAACAAAATAAATTAATTCTATAGATACTTTTTCGAGATATGAAACTTGACGTTGGGAAATCACTTTTTATTCACTCAATCAATAAAAACAATATCTGTCGCAATAATTATGATTGTCAATGAACTAAATGTTCAAACTGTCTACCACCCATTTCCATACAATAGTATAAGTTCTGTTCAAAATGAGACCTTACGTACATTTTGTAGCATTTTCGGCGTTATTCGACGGAATTCTTCAATAATTCTGCGTCGTAAATCTTCCGTTGCATAGATTTTGTTTTTCAAGTGACCCCATAGGAAAAAGTCAAGTGAGGTTAAATCTGGAAATCTGGCTGACCACTCTTTACAGCCCCTTCTCCCAATACAACTTTCAGGAAGCATTCTATCCAAAAACGCCTGTGAGTGAAACACAAAATTTTAAGTGGGTACCATGCGGGTATTTTGAATTTTCATGTGGCTAAAATTCTGCGTCAAATTGCGGGTACTTTGTTGATTTGTGATTGGCAACCAGTGTGACCGTTTCTGGTATTTTCCTCCTGCAAATGGTCAAAAGCCATGAAATTGCAGAAGTAGGAGCATTTCTCTTCAGGGCAGCACACCGAGCAGCTGATGAACTCTCTTTAATTTTCGATTCCGAGCGGAGAGCGCTTGACTCAGTCACTGAGATAGACCCCGCTCGGAGGAAAGCCCGCATCAAAGCTGCAGAAGTTGATAAAACTCTGCAGCTCCACATGGATAAGCCTCTACATTCTGTCTTCTTCAACAACATCTAAGACAGGGGCTTATTCAAAGAACTGACCTTTGCATTCCTAAGGTCAGGCGGGCTTAAGTCAGAAACAGAGGGGTTTATCATGGCATGCCAGGATGGAGTTTTCAATACCTTACATTACCGATGCAGAGTCACGGGTATAGAGGTCCCTGATGTAAGATGCAGGGCCTGTCGTAGGGCGCCGGTAACGCTGATGCACCTGCTTTCAGCATGCACGGTGTATGCAGTTTCGGCCTATATCTATAGACACAATGCAGCATTACGAGTGCTATACTATCATCTGAGGCACTCGTATGGTATTGATGAAACTCCAGTGCTGCCCTATGCTCCGGAGGATATTGAGTTCGTTGTGGAGAATGAGAGGTGTCAAATTTATTGGAACTTCTCATTCCCCACCCTCAGGCAGATACAAGCCAATAAGCCTTACATAATTCTCCTCGACCACCTAACTAAGACGATGTTCGTGATCGTATTTTCGGCACCAGCCGAACCGAACATCGCCTTAAAAGAAAAGGAAAAACGGACAAAATATAGAGACCTTCTCTTCGAACTCCGCAGACTTCATCCAGACCATTCTGTTAAACTATGCATCCTGATAATAGGCTCCCTCGGTGGTACACACACTGCTCTCGGAACTCCATAAAATACCAGCTTGCCGACAAAAAGCAGAACGCCGTCATCCTGGGATCATTGCTTCTGCTCAGGGCACACGATATTCGGTCTCAGTAATCACTCACCTCACGGCGTGAGGAGTGGTCACTGGTTTCTCTCCAGCTCGGCTCTGCGAGGTATCGAGACCGCAGAGTCGTGACTGGGATTTAATAAATTAAATCAATAATAATAATAATAATAATAATAATAATAACTCATCATGGACTGTTAGTTGTGGGGGTCTTGACTTAGTTGCCCGGACCGCGAGGAAATAACCTCTAAAAAAAATTCTCAATCTCAAAGTACGATGTGCGCTGATGGGATGCATGGCTGGTGAGTGGACCAGTCCCTAGCAATCACCCTCGTGGCACCTAGCGAACCACGTTGTATAAATGGCTTGCTGCGGTAGGAAGCTCTGCTGCAGTCTACCCATTTTTCTTTCCATACTCATGGTAACAAGAAGAATGTTAAACAAAATCTAAATCCCTCGGAGATGTCTTCCTCCGTAACTGGAGACAAAGCTCCGGAGCAGCTAAATGCATCCGTTGGGAGCCAGGTGACGAAAAATTGTCGGTTCCTGGTCCTGAAAAGAAAAGACTGGGAGAATTTCGATAAAGTCAACCCGTTTCAAATACAGAAGTGTTTATATGGTTTATTTGGTGAACTAAAAATGATTAAAAAAACAAGAAAGGGATTGTTATTGGAAACAGTAACTGCTAAGCAATCTGAAAAAATTCAAAAGACTAAAATTTTTTTAAGTTGGTTTGTGATAAATGTACTACATCACAAGTGTGTGTTTGTGGTAAGTCCCTTCATGTTGGTAGTCCCTGTAAACATCCACTTGTCTGTGTCAATTGCTCTGATGATCACTCTGCAAGATCCAGGAAATGTCCTATATTCAAAACTGAAAAGGCTATTCAAGAGCTAAAAACAAAGGAAAACATCTTACATGGAAGCTAAAAATAAAATTAAGATAAATATTTCTAGAGCTGAAACATCTTATGCCAAATCCTCAAGCAGTCAAGAGGCACTAGTAAAAGCTCTAGTTCCGCAGTTGGTTTTAGCTCTAAAACAAAATTTTTCGATTCCCCTCGCTAAACCAGGACCAGCGCCTCCTGTCATCATGAAGGAAAAACGGAAGCGATGTGAGAGATATAGCTCAGGACAGAGCACAGATTTATCTGACAGTGAATCGCGCCTGAGTCAGTCATCAGAGAGCTCCCAACAAAAGAAAAAGGTCAAAGGGTGGCCAAAGGGCAAACCCCGCAAGCCACCTAAAAAAAATGTTCATAAATCACCTGCTGGAAATGTACATGAACCACCTGTTAAAATTTTGTAATATCTTACCCTGTTATATTTTTTCTGTGATATTTTATATTTTTATATTTATTCATCTTATTAATTTTTATTTTTTTTTATATTTATTCATCCACTTATTTATTTATACATTTATTTGTTACATATTAATATTCATTAATTAATGCAATATCAAAAAATTCTACTACGGAACTGCAATGGTCTTATCAGGCAGTACTGTGAATTAAAGAGCCTCATTAAGGACTATGATCCTGCTTGTATATGTCTTCAGGAGACACATCTTACCCCACTCCATCCATACCAACTAAGAGGATATAGTGTTGTTAGGAAACGATGTTGAATTTGGTCTTCGAGCGCATGGTTGCGTAGCTATCATAGTAAGTGATAGACTCAAATATGAACAGATAAATTTACACTCTCTTCTTCAAACTGTAGCTGTGCGCATCACATTTCCAATGGTACTTACTGTCTGTTGTCTATACCTCCCAGATTACCGATGGAGGCAGTTAGATCTGATACAGCTAATCGACCAACTTCCTTCACCATTTTTAATTATGGGAGACTTCAATTGTCACAGTCCTCTTTGGGGATCTGAAATAACTGATGCCAGAGGTGCGGACCTTGAAGAAATACTGTCCAGAGGTGAGGTATCCCTTCTTAATGATGGTTCACCTACACACCTGGCTGCACGATCCTGTAGGTTCACCACGGTTGATTTCACTTTGGCTACGTCTCTGCTAGCTGGCAGATACTCATGGAAAGTTTCAGATGATCTTCACAATTCAGATCATTTCCCAATTGTTGTACACACTGGTATTCCTCAACAAGTTTTTTCCTTACCGTCACGGTGGATTTATTCAAAAGCTGACTGGCATCTATTTCAATCACTTTTATATGACCCAAAAGATGAGGAAAGTGTCACTGTAGAGTCTGTCACTCATGATATTCAGGAGGCCCGTCATGCGTCTATTCCCGTTACTGGCAAAAGGAAAGTTAACACCAGCCTGCCATGGTGGAATAGAGAAATCGCTCAAGCTGTAAGACAAAAAAAGACTGCCTTAAATCATTTTCGACGAAGACCCACACACGGCAACCTTGTTGAATTTAAAAAATTAAGATCCAAAGCTCGACGCCTTATGCTAGCAAGTAAGAAATCGTCTTGGGAGAACTATGTCTCTTCGATAACAGCAGACACGACATCCACAGAAGTCTGGAGAAAAGTGAGATCAGTGATGGGTAGAAGGTCTTTTAAAACTATCACTCGCCTAAAATCTGATTTTGATGATGAAATCGTTGATGATTTTAACATAGTAGAATTGTTAGGCAACCATTTTTCCAAGATCAGTGATACAAACAACTATTGTAATAGCTTTAGAGAGATAAAATCAGATATGGAAATTATGCTTAGTTTTGAAACTTCTTGTGCAGAACCATACAATGCAGCAATAACTCTGGAAGAATTTGACAAAGCACTGAAAAAAACAAAAAAATCTACACCAGGACCTGACAGAATAAGCTATGAAATTCTGAAACACCTACCGCAAACTCAAAAACTAAGAATATTATACCTATATAATCAACTTTGGAAAACAGGTACCTACCCGGAAGATTGGAAGGAGGTGCTTATTGTTCCTGTATTCAAAGCAGGGAAGGACTCATCGCTGCCCGCCAGTTACCGTCCCATGAGCCTTTCAAATTGCTTAGGAAAACTTTTAGAGAGTATTATCAGTGAACGTCTCATATGAATTTTAGAAAAAAATGATCTGTTAGCTGCTGAACAGATGGGTTACAAAAAACACAAATGAGCCATTGACCAGCTTGTCTTCCTGGAGAACTCTATACAAGACGGTTTCCGAAATAACCAACACACAGTGGCAGTTTTCTTTGATATTGATAAGGCTTTTGACATGACTTGGCGCTATGGCATTCTTCGGTCCTTATATAACTGGGGTCTCAGAGGAAACTTGCCCAAGTTCATTAAATCTTTCCTATGTGACCATTCATTTCGCGTTCGAGTAGGTACTAGTATTTCAAATCGATTTTTCAAGATATTTCTCCAAATGTCAAAGTCTCTATGTATGTAGATGATTTGTGTATTTTTTATACAGGAAACAGGATTGGGGAAATTACTCGTACATTACAGTCGGCTATTAACAAAATTCATAATAATGCAACTCAACTTGGCTTTACTCTATCCAAAAGTAAGACAGGATGTATGCATTTTTGCAGACAGAGACGACCGAACTGTAATCCCGTATTGTCTTTGGGAGACGTTTATTTGCCGTGCTGGAGCTCCAACAAGTTTTTAGGGTTGCACTTTGACACTCAGCTGCGATGGAAAGTACACATTGATAATCTTACTGTAAAATGCAAATCCATCTTGAACCTTTTCAAATGTCTGGCTTTAACCAAATGAGATTTAGATACTAATATTCTTTTCAATGTGTATCAAAGTCTTGTAATGTCCAAAATTGACTATGCATTGTATATTCATTAGCGAAGAAATCTTTATTAGAGAAATTGAATGTAGTTCATAATTGAGGTCTCCGTTAATGTCTCGGTGCCTTCTGTACGACACCATCCTCCAGTCTTTACTGTGAGAGTGGAGTGGCTCCTCTTTCTCTGAGACGGGATAAACTGATTTTAACATATAAAATGTCATTAACTGAAATTATTAATGACCTAGATCTTCAGCTTCCTGAAATATTTCTCGTAAATCTACCTGAAGTTCCGTCGTGGACAGATCTGAAAAAGATAATTGTAACAAATCTGTTACATTTTGCCCCAAAATCAGATGTGGCTCCAATTGTCTTGAGGCAAAATTTCCAAAATACTATATCAGCTCTAAATCCTGATAAGGTCATATTTACTGATGGATCAAAAACGGTTAACGGTGTTGGATGTCCCATAGTCATCAATGAGTACTCTCATACATGGTTCATCTTACAGCATGCTTCTGTGTACATGGCTGAACACTACGCCATTTGGCAAGCCATGCTATTTTGCAACCAAGAATCAGTTTCAAAGAGTTTTGTTATAGTATCAGATTCTCTCTCGGTTATACAGGCAATTCAAAACAATGAATCACAAGATGAATTAATTCAAAGATGTCACTCATGTATTTGTAAACTGCAGGAACAGGGCAAAATAATTAACATTATGTGGGTCCCTAGTCATTTAGGTATTGTAGGAAATGAATCTGCTGATGAAGCTGCCCGTGCAGCAGCTCATTCTTTACAGATTGATGTCACAGCATTAACATTTGCTGAAATAAAAACATTCATAAAAAGGGTCATTGATGAAAAATGGCAGGCAATGTGGGACCACAGTAGTAATAAGCTGAGAAGAATCAAACCCTCTATAATATATTGGGTTCATTTTCCAAATCTTACGAGGACAGAAAGAGTAAAATTTCACCGTATTAGATTAGGGCATACCAAACTTACACACTCTTCTCTTCTATTGGGAGAACAACAACCTTTGTGTTCGATATGTGGATAAATACTTACGATTGAACATCTATATGAAAGGAGTGTTCATCTTCAAGAGAATCGAAACCGACACGGCCTTGGCAATAACTGGCGTCAGCGGATAAGAGTATCAATGCGAAGCAAGCACTGGAATTTTTAAAAGAGATAAATCTTTATAATAAAATATGAGTAATAATAAAATAATAATAACATATTCAATTAAGTAATAAAATATAATCGGGGAGATTTTGGTTGGTAGGCCACAAAGGAGTCCAACACTACCCAAATTATCATTGGGTAAACATGAGTTTTTCCTCCTCTAAGTTAATGACCATAGCAGTCGATACTCTATAAAAAGAAAAAAAAATAATAATAATATTCTACAACTTCGCAGAACACATTATTACCCACAAAAAGTGTCGCGTCAGCATGTGTCAGTTGTATTGGGTAATGGAGGGGAGTCTATATCAAGAAATAAAGTGACACGCGGTTCATTCGCGCGGTTGGCTTCCTACGTAGCGGTCGAGTGTGGAATTTTCGCTCGAAAATATTTTGAATTAGTTTAGTAGGTAATTATATTTTTTCAGCAATTACTACCTGATAATAAATATATATTTATATATATATATATATATATATATATATATATATATATATATATATATTGTAAATTTATATATCCAAACAGTTCAGTGACTTAGTAGTTCTTTTAATTTTTCAATAAAAATTTTTTTATATTTATACTTATAGTTATAATAATAATAATTTAATATTAATATTATTTTTATTATAAAAAAGAGGAAATATTTTATTGTTTGTTTGTTTCCATTGAATAGGCTTCGAAACTACTGGATCGATTTAAAAAATTATTTTACCGTTGGGAAGCTAAACTATCCCCGGGTGACATAGACTATGTTATATTTTCAAAAAAATTAGGGATTTTTACTAAAACTCCAATAATATAGCCCGAGGTATAATAAATTAACCTAAAAAATTCTTTACTTCCTTACTTATGTCCGAAATTATGAGAGACCAGACTTATTTGTCACTTTTACGTGTAACCATAAATGGCCTAAAATTAAAGCGGAACTATTATCTAGTCAGAGGTCTTTCGATCGGTATGAGATAATTTTAAGGTATTTCATTTAAAGATAAAAAAATTCATAAAATTATTCACCAAAGACGAAATATTTAGCAAAGTGAAATGTTACATGTTAAGTGTGAAGTGGCAGAAGCAAGGTTTTACCACACTGTCATTTGCTGTTTTGACTGAAAGAAAAAATCCAGCCAGACGAAATTAATAGTGTTATAGTTGCAGAACCGCCCAACCAACAAAAAGATGCAATATTGTACGATATCGTATTTAGGATAGTCTCCAAAACCGAATCTCCTGTCCAGTTGCTGACTGAATACATTTTTTGATGAACTATTTTTTTCCTATGCTTTACCCAAAATCATATTTAACTTTTATCAGTTGCAATCTGAGTAACTATTTTCTCTTACTATTTTTTGCTCATATTTCTGTGTTTATTCAAGTTAGCAACTAAATGGACGAAGTTATGTTTTGGATATTCTCCAAAACCGAATGTGTGTCTAGTTGCTGACTAAATAAATTTTTTATAAAAAATTTCTTTCCTATACTTTACCTAAAATCATGTTAATCGTTAATCAGTTAAATTCTAAATAACTATTTTTTGTTACTTTTTTTTCTCATATTTCTGTTTTTATTAAAGTAAGCAAGTAATATATATAGTTATGTTTTGGATATTTTCCAAAACCGAATCCTCTGTCCAGTTGCTGGCTGAATAAATTTTATCTTGAACTATTTTTTCTCATGTTTTACTTAAAACCATGCTTAACTTTTATCAGTTGCAATCTGAATCACTGGGGTTCAAATGGGGTAGTGCATGCGCAACGTACGATGCTGCTTTTTGTTAGCGTCGCTTAGCCTCTCCTACCCAATTCCGACTCTCACCTCCTAGTAGCCTTTATATGAATATAAATGTGGTGAGCCCCGGGAACCTGAGCAACCTCACCGGAGATCTGGTAACCAACCCAGGTGGAAAGTGAGTCAGGGCTGACGAGAGCGGGAGTAATGGCCCTCCGAATAGGGGGTTGGGCGTGGAGTTAACAACCCCACCCCATAAAAAAAAATTGTAAGGGAAGCAGAGCAGGCCAAAACCCACCCCGGGTTGTAGTGCCAGCCGAAGAAGAAAAATTTGAATCACTATTTCTACTATGTTTGGCCATATTTGTCAAATTATTTAAGTAAGCAAGGCTTTGAATGAAGTTTTAAAATATGTTTTAAATTTTTTTATTTAAAATTACACAAAACTGATGAGCGAATTAAAACTAAAGACCCCATGTAACAATTACCTTTTTTTCCTTTAAATTGTTAACCAGTTTTTTTGTTAATCGATTATGTAGATACTAATGTGTATGATTTTTTTTTCAGCGATAATATTAAAGGCACCTACAGTATTTGTAACTACACTGTTAAAATGATGTATATTTAAAAAATATAAAAACATTGCACAGGAACGACGTCGTTATAAAATCGTTACCAAAATTATCACCAGAATCGTCTTTGTATCCCGATGGACTAAACAGCTATAAATAATTTGGTAGCAGGACTCTTCGTATTCATTATATGTTTAGTAATCTGCAGAGTGTCTCTTGCAGGTTATAAATAGCTTAATGATTTTTTTTTAGGCCGCTAATTACCTCGGGCCTCTGTGTAGTGCCTTTGTATTTCAAGGGGTAAATAGCTATAAATCATTTGGTAGCAGCACTCTTTGTATTCAAAGTATGTATGGTAATTTTTTTAATTGGATTAAGTACCTGAGAAACGGGTAAGAGTATAATTTTAACGTTGTATACTTTGAAATCTGAAGAGTATCTCTTACAGTGAATACCCCAAATGTGTTGAAACAGACCGTTAAAACTGGCACGTCTTTGTATTCCGAGGGGCTTAAAAGCTATAAATAATTTAGTAGCAGGACTTTTCGTATTTAAAGTATGTATGGTAATTATTTATAGTATAAAAGTATAATTTTAACGTTGAAAACTTTGAAATCTGAAGAGTATCTCTTACAGTGATCACCCCAGATGTGTTGAAACAGGCCGTTAAAACTGGCACGTCTAGTTAACGGCTGTTTGCGATCGGTACATAGTGACATTCGACGCTTTATCGACACTGGGGGCGAAAAGCTAATAAAGATCACTGTAAGTTTCTGTTAAAAAAAGCTACTGACCTCGGGCCTCTATGTAGTGCCTTTGTATTCCGAGGGGCTTAAAAGCTATAAATAATTTAGTAGCAGGACTTTTCGAATTTAAAGTATGTGTGGTAATTATTTATAGTATAAGAGTATAATTTTAACGTTGTAAACTTTGAAATCTGAAGAGTATCTCTTACAGTGATCACTCCAGATGTGTTGAAACAGACCGTTAAAACTGGCACGTCTAGTTAACGGCTGTTTGCGATCGGTACATAGTGACATTCGAAGCTTTATCGACACTGGGGGCGAAAAGCTAATAAAAATCACTGTAAGTTTCTGTTAAAGAAAGCTACTGACCTCGGGCCTCCATGTAGTGCCGTTGTATTCCGAGGGGCTTGAAAGCTATAAATAATTTAGTAGCAGGACTTTTCGAATTTAAAGTATTTATGGAAATTATTTACAGTATAAGAGTATACTTTAAAATCTGAAGAGTGTCTCACTTTAAATGTGAGTGTGTAGAATTTAAAGTGAAAATGTTTATGTGCAAACACATACACGCTGTTGCCTTATTTGAGCAGAGAAGCAAATCTCTTTCAGTTCTTTTAAATGGAACTACAACAAGTACTGAAGAGGATGAAGAAGATGTTTTATTAGCTGATGAAAGTTTCACCAGCCAGAATAAGTACCAGCAGAATTTAAAACTGTTTTTAGAAGAAACCCATCAAAGTAAAAAAATGATATTAATTTAAAAAGAAACCTTTAGGTATGTTATCCAAATTTTATATATTTTTATCCAATTATTTAGGAACTAGATTGTTAATTTATAGATTAAAATTAACGAAATTGATACTTATCTCACTAACTTGGAAGATAAAATCTTTGAAGAATTTAAGGATATGGTAAGGAAACATAAAAATAAAAATGACACCAATACATGTAAAAGAAGAAAAGTAGAAAGTCAGTTATATGTTTTAAACAACAAATAAAATTGAACAGGTTTGTAACTTAAATATATCATTCGTTGTAAATAGTGTTGCATACCTTGATGTGATAGGATTCGATTGTTAATGGCTGTGGCATTTTTGTAAATCGCTGGAGATTGAGTGGGGGTTTTCGTTATTAGATTTTGCTTTGGTTTTTGGCCTCGATTGTTGTGTGTTTTCGGTTATATTATTGTTTGGTTTGCATTTCTGTGTGGATGGGGCTATCAACACGGACGAGCGCGATTCTTGGTGTGGAGCATGGACTTGCGAATATTGTTGGTTGACGTCGGTTCCGTGTCATTTCTTGATATCCGGCTTGGGGAAGTAGTGCTAGTCGTTTGGTGGCAGTCTTGGGAGTGTTGTGGTGAGAATTTTTGGGACGGTGTGATATTGGCAAGTGTGCAGAACCTCTACGGTTTTTCTTTCATATCTGGCTGTATTTGGGCCATCTTAATTGGATTTTGAAGAAAAAACCATTTAATTTTTAACTTGACCATTCTATCTTACCTTCGTTGTTGATATTTTGGATTTTGGTGTCGGTTAAAATAACCGCATGCGGGATTTATTTGAGGGAAGCCATTGTTAATTAGCAGGTGCCGTTCCATAACCCAAACCGGCCACAGGAGTAGTGCATTCGTATCATCCATATCGACGATAAATTGCAGTGTTATAAAGACTTGCTTGGTGTTTTTAGCAGGAACTCCGTATTAAGGTGTTCAAGATTAAAGTTATTCTTTTTTTTTATATTTGATCTACAATATACGTTTTCCCAAAGGTTACAAGTGAGTTATTTTTGAATATTTAACGACGTGACTTATTTTTGACACCACGATTAAGTTTTGTTTTAATTTATTAATATAATACATTATTAAAAACTATTTATTGCATTAGATAATATGCCAAAACTGAGTACTTTGATTTATTGTTAGCTGCTAATATTGACTAAATTTGTTATAATATTATTATTAAACTGAGTACTTTGATTTATTGTTGGCTGTTGATTTTAACTATATTTGTTATAAGTTTATTATTGAACTGAGTACTTTGATTTATTGTTAGCTGTTAATTTTGACTATATTTGTTATTGAGCTGTGTACTTTGATTTCTTGTAGGAGTAAAGTATCCAATATATTTTAGCTATAATTTCATTTATTTGGTTCACCATAATCTCAGTTGTTTATCGTGTGGCTCTGCTAGTGCCTATAAGACCTAGGGGTTTCCGGCTTGAACCGTCTCAGTTGGTGGCGCGGCTCACTTTTATATTTTTTTTTCTTCTACCCTCTACGGCTGAGCTCGGGCATAATTTGCCAGTAGAGAGACCGCTGGCAGAGTACTCTATAGAGAACAAATAAGACGTGGCATTTGTTTACAAAAAAAAACATTTTTTTGTTCTTATTTTTTTCTCTCTCTTGTAGATATTTTAATAAATCTTTTTTTTAGGTTATTAGAATTATTTACTTAACTAAAACGTTTTTAACTAACATTTCTTATCAACATTCCTAACTAACATTCCTGACTTTAACATTCCTTATCCCAATTCCTTGGCGAAGGATAAGCTCTTACCTCCTCGTGGTCTTCGCTGGGCAGTGACGATATAAAATATTAATAATCAAGAAAGTAAGAGTTGAGAGACAATAAATGTTTCTACTCTGAAATTGTTTCATACCACTTCTTAACTAACAATAAGTAATTATTATTTTACGTAACAAATATATGTTTACTCAACTCACACAATATATTTGGTAACATTAATTTTTTTTATTTTGTCACTGGCAAAAAGAGCAACCCTTAATGATCTCAAAAGTGCAATTTTAAATTACATACTTTTGATATATTTAAGTTTTTTTAAATTGTTTTGTTTTATTAACTTTTAAATATATTTAATATTTTGTTTATTATTTTCTTCCTTCTGCATACAAATTTTAATTTTGAAAAAATGTTATCAGGTACCAAGTAAACTAATTCATTTTTTTATATTAATTTATTTTAAAATATTTGAGTACCCCTACCGTGAACAACTCTTTCGTTAAATCCTAATAAACGTTGATTTGTATTCCTAGTGTAACAAATCCGGTCCTGTCGGCAACCGAGGATTTTGGCCGCCGAACGGTCTAGCAAAGTCGAGCACAGACAATAGATAATTCAAGAAATTACTGGACCCTTTTCGTGGTTATTCGTTCAGGTATAAAAAAGGGAGACAGCGAGCGGAAAAGGACAGTATCGGCTTATGTGTTTATGAATTAATAAATGTAAATAGTTATATAGAGTTGTAAAAGTTGTATAGCTAAGTGAATATCTATTATATATATATATATATATATATATATATATATATATATATCACTCAGTAATTTCTGTTAACATTTTTAATGAACGCGACAGTGATAAAAAAACAAAAAAATTCAGAAACCTTAACACTAATAATTTGATATCGATAAATATTGAACTTCTACAAGCAAATTGGTCACTTAATTCCATTGAGGTGAATTGGATATATAAAGAAATTTTTGAAACTTGTGAAAATGTAATTAATACGATATCTCCAATTCAAGTTGTGAAATTTAAAAATAACTTAACATGGTTCGACAGCTCTTTGTTTAAAAAAACCAAGGAAAGAGATAGATGTTACAAGGAATTCAAAAATAGTGTTGGTATTGATAGAGAAAATAAATGGAAAATCTTTAAGAAACAAAGAAATGAAGTAGTTCAGTTATTGAAAAATAAAAAAACTGAATATTACTATGAAAAAATAGACAGGTATAAGAATAATGCTACACAAATGTGGAAAACACTCAAAAAACTGGTTGATACAAATGTACGGGAGTTTCCCAACTGTATCCAATTTCAAAATGAGGATGAAATGATGATTTTCCGCGATGATTTAGAAATGGCTAATAATTTTAATGAATATTTTGTTGACAGTATTGTCAAAATCATAGAAGGACTTAATGGTGAGCAATTATGGTGTAATCTCAATCATAATATGTATCTTGAATTTTCAGAGTTCAAACCTATAACACTCAGAGAAATGAACAATGTAGTCTCTTCTCTAGATAATAAATGCAACTTGAATGAGACCCTCAATGCTAAAATTTTGAAAAAAATTTTTGAATCTATTGGACATGTTATTTTAAATCTCATTAATACGTCACTTGAAAAATCCAAAATTCCAGAATTATTAAAAGTTAGCACTATTATTCCAATTGCCAAGATTTCTAACACAACCCTTGCAAGTGAATTTAGACCTGTAAACACATTACCACCTATAGAAAAAATTTTGGAAACTGTAGTGTATACTCAATTACTGGATCACATTGAGCATAATGATATTTTGATTAATAATCAATCCGGTTTTCGTAAACAGCATTCTTGTGAGACAGCATTGCAGCTCTCTATAACTAAGTTTAAAAGGGACATAGATGATGGTAAATATGTTGTAGCAGTTTTCTTGGATCTCAAAAGAGCTTTTGAGACCATTGACCGAAATATACTGTTGAACAAATTGTTTCAATACGGAATTAGGGGTAAAGTACTAAAACTTAACTCTCTGCGAGATGGGTGCCGCGATTGCTCACAATCGACCATAAGCGCAATCGTGTGACCACTTCAAAAGAGTGTTTAGCGATGTTCAGCCGTAATCCGGACTAATTTTTGCGCCGTTTTGTTACTGTGGATGAAACATGGATCCATCACAACACGCCAGAGACCAAGGAACAATCGAAACAGTGGGTTGTTTGGGGTGAACGTGGACCAAAGAAGGCGAAACAGAGTCTGTCAGCCAACAAGGTCATGGCCACAGTTTTTTGGGATGTACGCGGTGTCATTCACATCGATTACCTCAAGAAAGGTAAAACGATCACCGGCGAATATTATTCAAAGCTTTTGAACAGAGTCGACGTTGATTTGAAGCAAAAACGACCGCATTTGGCGAAGAAGAAAGTGCTGTTCCATCAAGGCAATGCACGTGTGCACACTTGTCTAGTCACGATGGCCAAAATCTACGAATTGGGATACGAACTGCTACCCCATCCAGCATATTCTCCAGATTTAGCCCCCTGCGACTATTTTCTGTTTCCAAACCTAAAGAAATGGTAAGAGATTTGAGTCGAATGAATAAGTCATTACCGAAGCAAACTCGTATTTTGAGATCTTTGAAAAAACCTTTTATTTGGAGGGAATAAAAAAATTAGGAAAACGCTGGACTAAATGTATCGAGTTAAAAGGTGATTATGTAGAAAAATAAAATGTTTATTTGCGGAAAAAAAATTGTTTTATTCAAAAAGTCACTGACTTATCAAACCGCCCCCGTATTTTAGTTTTTCCTTGATTTATACACTAAACACTAATTGTATTCTAAATTTGAATCTTTTATGTAAGCTAGAAGTGCCTTAGAGTTTTAATGATCGGTTAATTAGTGAGTGAGTGACAAAATTAAGAAACTTTAACTAGTTATAATTTTTTAAACTACTGTTTCAGATTAAATGAAATTTAAAATATACCGTGTTTATACAATGTTTGCTTGGTTACTGAGAATTCAGGCTTCTAGTTTTATCCACAATGAAGTTATAGGGGGGTCGAAAATGGCCTGAACTGCTTCGAGAAAAGGATGGTACGGCCTTGCCGCTATTTTGTTCGACTTGGCGGGGGCGCTGCCGTTCCATCGTGATTTGCCATACACTACTAAACAATTGACAACAAACAGTGACATTGTTTTAACAACATGGCCGCTATAGCCGCAAATTTCGAGCGTCCCTATTGAAAGATCTTTTGGATAAACTTTTGTGTATTTAAATTGGACTTACTAATCTAAAATATATTCCGTTTTTGAGGTGCCCGTGCTAAGTAAATCAACCTTCCTATATTCATGTACTATATGTAAGATGTACTTACGTAAAATGTTTGATGTATAATATTTTGCCGAATAGTCATAAAACATTTAAATAGAATAAAATTATATACATTTTTTAAGTATTTTCATCTAATGGTAAAATCCTACATATGGTCAGAGTTGCTGTACGGGGCAGAGATCTTGACAATTAAAGCCTCTACATTTAATCGGTTAGAAGCGTTCGAGATGTGGTTACACCGGCGAATGCTGAGAATATCCTGGACAGCTAGGCAGACCAACGAAATGGTATTAAACTGTGCCGACGCAACTCGCATGCTACTAAATACTAAGTGCAGGAAAATCTCATATCTTGGACATGTCTTCAGAGGAGAGCGATACAAAATCCTACAACTGATCATGATGGGAAAACTAGAAGGACGTAGAGGAGTAGGAAGAAAGCAGGTTTCCTGGCTAAGGAACATCCGGGAATGGACCGGTATAAGCAGCGCAGAGGAACTATTCCGATTGGCGCAGAATCGAGAAAGACTTGCTCAAGTAATTGCCAACGTCGGGGGGATCTGATATGGCACTTAAAGAAGAAGTATTTTCATAGATGCGTCTATTTACTCTTTGGTATGATATCGGTCTTGTTTTTAGTCTAGTAAGCCTTTTTGTGCCCGTTCAAAGACATTTGTTCTCAAGGAGTAAACTCCAGTCGTGCGTTGGAGCAATTTTGTTTTTATTTTATTAAGTTCTAATAAGTTTTTTAATTTGCGTTTGATGAATTATTTTTGACAGTTATAAAACCAAATTTGATAATTGTATTTATCATACATTGCCTTTTTACTTATAAATTTATAAAGAGAGCTTTATTTTTTCAAAGAGGGGGATGTCGAAAATCAACCATTCGACGCTCACATCCAGCGTCAAGCGTCAGCATGAAATTGCTCCCTAAACTGATAATATCAATAAGTGTAACACACCCATACAATTCGAGAACAAAATAAAATCTTGGGAATGATATTTGATTCTAAATTAAATTGGGAATCTCACACAGAGCATTTAGTGGAACGATGCCAGAAACCACTCGATATCATAAAAGCTCTCGCAGGAATCAAGTGGGGAGCAGACCATGAAATTCTGCTGAATATCTATTGCAGCCTTATCCTCTCCCGAATAGATTATGGCAGTGTAGTTTACTCCTCTGCCAGACCCACGCGATTAAAAACTTTGAACAAACATATTATTCCAGATTTTAAAGTTTTCACGCTCGCTTTCCCGGAGTTCCTTTCCTGAAAATTAGCTGATATGCAATGCTGTGTCTCAAAAAATGTATTAAAAAAACCAGAAATAAACTCGCAACACAAACTAAACTACTACATTAACATTAGTAAATTCCCCAACTACTGCAAAATATACACAGACGGATCTAAAACTAGAAATGATTCCTTGCAGATGGACATTCTCATAGATGGTCGATGCAACCAACGACCAGCGTTAACACAGCAAAATTATACGCTATATACCAGTGTTTACTATTCTGTGAATTTGCACGAAACGAAACTCATTTCTTAATTTGTACTGCCTATTTAAGTTCTATAAGATCCTTTCAAAATAAATTTACCCTCGACCCGCTTGTAAGGATTATTCTTATTCATATTATGAGGGAAAGCGGCAAAACTGTCAGTTTTATGTGGGTGCCCAGCCCTTGCGGCATAAAGAGCAACGAGGAAGTGGATAACGCAGCAGAAATGGCTGCTTACTCCAACGACCACGAAAATGTACCACTCCACCCAGAAGATCAAAAAAAAATATAATAAAACCAAAGAAGAACTTGATTGGCAGAATCTTTGGAATGGAACTGAGGCGAAATTAAAGTGTTCGAAACCAAACGTGAAGAAGCTAATGTTACCGGTAAAATTGACCAGAAGGGAACAAGTTCTTACACGTTAGTGTAGCACCAACCTAGAACCTACCGATTTTAAAAAAAATCTCACCCTATACAACCATAAACTTCGTGAGAAGGGCTGGATTGTGCGGTGAACTGTGACCTCTAGGGGTGAGCCACAATAGACCTACTAAGGGTCGCGGTGGAGGGGCGACCACGCCCCACTCACATGATACCTAACCCAACCTAACCTACACGTCTGCAAATTGGCCATTCAAAAATGACACACCTCTACCTACTCCTAGGAGAGCAGCAACCTCTTTGTGGTACATGCCAAACAGTATTAACAGTACAACATATACTTGTAGAATGTCCGGAATATGAGATAACCAGGAGACAAAATAATATAACTGGGGTAATTCATGAAATCCTGTGCGACGATAGACGATAGTTTGAGTAACCTGATGGCATTTTTGAACGATGCAGATATCATGGATAAACTTTGAAATAACTATTCAAGTACGCGGCTAATAACCTAGTAGTTGATGCCGCAAAAAAAAGTGTGAGGTATGCTGCTGGAAAGTATTGCAAGTCGAAAACGTAGCGTCGTATTTTATTTCATTTCATCGCTTGATATCGATAGGAATATAAAATTATTATCTAGTTTTTTTTAACATTATTATTTGCGTTAACATTAATATTAATGTTATACATTAAGATTAACGATTATATTCGTATTTGTTTGATTTAGTGTATAGTGCTAACCGCTATGAGAACAAGATAACCTTTTGCATTTGTATACTAGCTTCAAGGAACTAAACTATATTTTAATGACTCTCAATCAAGTCGTAAATTTTGCATAGCATTTTATAATCCGATATCCGTTTTGTATAATTTAATTACTTAAAATTGTAAAGCTTGTATTGTTTTACCCATAAATAATAATTTTATGCTTAATTAAAGGACGTTTTATTATCTTTCTATTAATAAAATAAGCGCACTAGCTACAATGAAATAAAAAAAAGAATATATCCATTATTTGCAAACTGCCACATACCTAGGTTCAAAACATACTTAATAATTTTTATTCGGCAATTTACTCCAAATTTCTAAGATCTGTCTATCTATAGATATATAAGGGAAGATGTCTGTGTATGTTCCAGCATAACTCTGAAAAGCCTGGAGCAATTTTAACTAAACTTTGTGCATACAACAGCTTACTACTTGGCAACAAAGGGGTGGGAGTTGAATGAAATATAAAAACTATCAAAAACGGCCGATATTAGTGTCCAATTCATAGTCTTTAGGGTCGCTCGGTTTGATAGTGACATTCTCAAATATGTCCGAAGCCGAGGCCAGCATTCTAAAATGTTTCACAGGGGTTCAAGAACTTTCCAGAAACCGCTGGCAACGTCAGGTAAAACAGCTAGTCAGCGCGTCCAAAAGAAATCCGGATTACCTATGCTAGCTAGTTGAAATAACTTGGTATAATCCTATTATGCTGGATATTTTAAAAAATTGACTGTAGGTAATTTTTTTAAAAAACGAAAATTTTGAAAATGTATAAAAATGTAGGTACATACATACATACATATAGTCACGCCTTTTTTCCGTAGGGGTAGGCAGAGACCACTTCCTTTCACATGCTACGGTTCTTACACACATCTCTTCTTCCTCTACTTTCATCAGTGCTCTCATACATGTTCGTCGGTTGTTGGTACTCTTGACCTGGCCTTTCTTCAAAACAATGTTGATCTGGTCGAAATATGTTCGCCGAGGTCGACCTCTACCGAGGCACACTCGCCTTATAAATTTGTTTCGTCAATCTTTCTTCATCCATCCTTTCTACGTGTCTTAACCGTCTAAACATTCCTTTATCTATTAAATTAACTTTAATTATAAATTAACCATCGACTGCAACTCCTCTTCGGATGACGCTAATATGACTTGATCATTGGCGTAAAGAAGGCATTTGACGATCAAATCATTCATTTTCAATCCATACGCACTCTCTTTCAAATCTTTTAAACAATCGTCTATGTATACAGTCATGGCGAAGCTAAACATCCCTGTTTCACACCTTTTTCGATGTTAAACCAGTCCGTGTAAGCTCTGTTTATCCTGACACAAGCAGTGGAATCCTCGTAGAGTGATTTTTGGGCTCGTATTAAACTACCGCTTACCCCATACATAGACAATGTCGACCACAATTTACTCCTCACCACTCTGTCATAGGCCTTTTTCAAGTTAAATCCTGCTTGCACATCCCATATCATCTTTTCAGTTTCATTCGTCATTTTTTTAATCAATATCTTTGCATACAGTTTGCCGACTGTGCTGAGTAAACTAATACCTCGGTAGTTCTTACAGTCCTGCTGCGAACCTTTTCTCTTGTAAAGAGGCACGATAACGGCATTGCACCAGCCGTCTGGTATAAATGTAGGTATAAGTAAAAAATACTCTTCGATAGGACACTTAAGAAAAAAACAACATTAATGCGATTCAATAATGTGTATGATATCCTTGATTATTTATAACATCGCGGCATCGTTAGGGCATGCTCCGAATTAAGTAATCGATGTCCTGGTGGGTGTCTTATTCCAAGCGTCTTAAAGTGCTAAAAAAATGTTCTTCTATTGTCTTGTAGAAGTGCTACGTGTGTTCCACCTTACTATACGGAATGAAGGTGACAACTATAAATAAGATGAAAGCGTTCGTAATGTGGACCTTGAGACAAATGTAGAAAGTGTCCTGGGTAGAACGGATAAGAAATGAAGACATCCTCAAAAGAGCTGGTCTAACAGATCGCAAACTTTTTGAAAGCATCAAGAAAAGGAAAATAGCCTACCTAGGACACATAATACGAGGAGAACGGTATCACTTTCTGCGTTTCATCCTACAGGGTAAAATTAAGGGAGAAAAAGGAGGAATTGGCAGAAGAAACTTGTCCTGGCTAAGCAATAAAGGACTTCCAAACACTGCAAAACGCTGCAATGATTAGAGACACCTGATAAAGAAGAATTTTCTCTTAACGCTTCGATACGAAGAATTTTATTTGAAGCATATCCCACATGTGCTTAATAGGTGGTCATGGTAAGACATTGATATTGTTGTTCTTCAATAATTCCATTGCAACCCGTGACATGTGTGGTCTGACATTGACATGCATATAAACAAAGTTGGGCCCAATGGCTGCTGCATATGGTACAACAACTGGTGCCAGTATTTCATTCACGTACTATCCATTACTCAAAAAGTTCTCGAACAGAATGAGGTCGTTCTTCTCTCGATACTCGTTTCTCCTCAGATCATAATTATTTCCTATCTAAAAGAGTACACTTCCTGAAGGTTAGGGAATGGTTTGCATCGTTAGTCTGCGGCCATAATGACACTCCGCACCTTGTACCATATTGTTCCATAGCATCCGTGTGCGAATCAAATATTATTATAAAAGTAATTGCGCTTGGCCACAACGGTGCACCGCCCCTCGCATCGCACCTAGCTTGGCATCAGAGCATCGTAATCGAGCTTAGTATTTTTCGACCCCCGTTCATGGTGCGTTGTGCGTGATGGATGGTATCAATCAGGTGGTCAAATTCTGTTTACTTAACGTCACAACTGATTTATATGATTGATTGTTTTTCGATAAAATCTTCTTTAAAAACATTCTTTACCTTCATTTTTTTTGGTGGTTTTAAAAGTCCTTGTATATTAAACATATCAAAGTTAATTTGTGATGTAACCTTGTAGCTATTTAATGCGCGGATTTTTAATTGTTACACCATTCTTAATGTTCGTTTTATATCTCACCTTTCATATTATTAAAGTACATTTTTAAACAATAAGTATATCTTATATTATTATTGTTGCGACAATATTTCTCGGCAACTTAAATGTGAAGGTTGTCATATAATGTACCAATTTATTTTGATAAACGTAATTTGATACCAAAAGTACGGTAAGAAAGGTAAATTATTTCGTTTGACTGAAATGAATGTGAAAAATGGAGAATAAAAAAATATGAAAAATATTGAATAATAGAGAATCGAAGATACAACTAATTGAAACTGTGTGCATTTAAAAAAAAAAACTCAATGCAGATGTGCCAATTTTTTAACTGTAATATTGACTGATTTGTTAACATTTAATTGACTTTTGGATTAAACATACATACATACATAAAGTCACGCCTTTTTCCCATGGGGGTGGGCAAAGACCGCTTCCTTCCACTTGCTACGGTTCTTACACACATCTTTTGCTTCCTTTTCTTTCATCAGTGCTCTCATACATGCTCGTCGGTTGTTGGTACTCTTGACCTGGCCTTTCCTCAAAACAATGTTGATCTGATCAAGATATGTTCTTCGAGGTCGACCTCTACCGACTTGTCCATTCATACTCGATTTATAAATTTGTTTCGTCAATCTTCGTTCATCCATCCTTTCAACGTGTCCAAACCATCTAAGCATTCCTTTATCTATCTTTGTAACCACATCTATTTTTACACCACAGCGTTCTCTTATCTCACTATTCTTTACCTTATCCAATCGAGTCACTCCGGCTATACTTCTCAGACTACTTATCTCCACAGCATTAATCCTATTTTCATGCTTTTTCTGCCAAACCCAACATTCACTACCATACATAAGTGTAGAAACAAACACACCTCTATGCACAGCCAGACGTGCCTTTTTTGACACTTTCTGGCTATTCATAAAGCTATGCAGAGCCCCATTTATTTGTCTTCCTGCGAACACCCTTCGCTCAATGTCACTGTCATACTTTCCATCTCTCATAAACTTTGAACCCAAGTACACAAATTCATTTATTTGTTCCACTCTTTCTCCCTCAATCGAAACTCCACTGTTTGTTATGCTTTCTTCTCTTTCAAAAACCATAACTTTCGTTTTGCTAACATTTATTTTCATCCCTTTGATTTTTAGGGCATCATGCATAACATTAATCATCGCCTGCAACTCCTCTTCAGATGACGCTAATATGACTTGATCATCGGCGTAAAGAAGGCATTTGACGATCAAATCATTCATTTTCAATCCATACGCACTCTCTTTCAAATCTTTTAAACAATCGTCTATGTATAAGTTAAACAGCTCCGTTTATCCTGACACAAGCAGTGGAATCCTCGTAAAGTGATTTCAGTGCCCGTATTAAACTACCACTCACAGTGCGTAGTAAAAATAAAAATAGCTGAAAATGACACTACTATTAATAAATTTACCAAAAAGAAAGTAGTGAAAGCTGAGAGGATACCAGTACAAAGTGAGGTAGGAGTTTCTTCTACACGAGTAGCAGTATATATAGTTATTATCAAAAAAGCACAGTAATCTTCAATATATGCAGAAGTACAACAAAAAATAAACACTAAAATTATGGATTATGCTGATGACACAAACCTACTTAATTATAAACGGTTAAGATTTTTAAATGCTTACATCAGAAGCTAAAAAAGCTCTCATCAAGGCAAGTCATTGGTTTGGAAAAATAATCTGACATTGAAGGAGAATAAGACTAGTGCTACCCTGTTTAAAACAAAATAATGCACGCTTCGAAGCACCCAAGGAAATTAATCTTCTAATCATTCACTATTCACAACAAACAATACCAAATTTCTAGGCCCGACACTTTCTTTTGACAATAACTTTGATTATGTAGGTAAGGTATGCCATAAAACTAATGAAGAACAACAAAGCTCCCGGACCAGACGATATGTATGCAGAGACTATACACATGCTAAACGCAAATAACATGAAAAAATTAGTCAAGTTTTTCAACATCATATATGACACCGGACAACTCCCTAAAGACTGGCTGAGATCCACGCTCATCACTCTTCCAAAGACGGCCAATGCAAAATTGTGTAAGGATTACCGACTGATAAGCCTCATGAGCCATTTTTTAAAACTCTTTTTACGCATCCTACATACTAGGCTATATAAAAAATGTGAAGCAGCCAGTGGGTCCAGTCAGTTTGGATTTAAGAGTGGGTTTGGCACGAGAGAAGCTATATTTAGTTTACAAACACTGGTTCAGAACTGCTTCGACCAAAGAAAGGATGTATTCATGGTGTTCATTGACTACGAGAAAGCGTTCAACAATGTGAAACACGACCTGTTGATAAGATACTTACAGGAATTAGGACTAGACAATAAGGATATCAGAATAATAGCTAGCTTGTACTGGAACCAATCTGCCGAAGTAAGGTTTCAAAATGTTAAAACCACCGAAGACATTGTAATAAAGAAAGGGGTAAGGCAAGGATGTATTCTCTCACCTATGCTATTTAACCTGTACGTAGAAAGAGCGTTTGCCGAGGTAATGTCAATGTGTACAATTGGTATAAAAGTAAATGGCATCCCAATTAATAATATTAGATACGCGGACGACACAGTAATCTTAGCAGACAACGCAAACGACCTTCAAGCACTTCTGCATATGGTTCAAGAGAAAAGTGAGCACCTGGGCCTAAAAATTAACTTAAAGAAAACCAAGTTTATGGTGGTTAGCAAAAATAACATCCCCGCCATCCCTTTATACCTAAACGGCATTCTAATAGAGGAAGTCACTAAATTTAAATACCTGGGCTGCCTCGTTACCAACAAATGGGAACCAGAAGTCGAGATCAGAAGCAGAATTGAACAAGCTCGATCAACTTTCCTTAAACTTAAAAAATTCCTAGCAAATAATGATCTCAGTTTTCAACTCAGATACAGAATGGTTAAGTGCTATGTCTGGTCCGTCCTGTTGTATGGTGTCGAAGCCTGGACTCTTAAAGTAACCTCGACAAACAGATTGGAGGCATTTAAAATGTGGACTCTTAGAAGAATGTTTAGGATCCCTTGGACAGATCTGGTAAGAAATGAAGAAGTCCTTAGAAGAGCCGGTCTGACCAGCCGTGAACTATTCGACGCCATTAAGAAGAGAAAGACTTCCTATCTGGGTCACATCCTGCGTGGTCCTCGTTACGAATTCCAACGTCTTATCCTCCAAAGGAAAAATCGAAGGAAAAAGGGGAATAGGAAGAAAAAAACTTTCATGGCTCAGGATCATTCGACAATGGACAGGAATACTCGACTTTATGTCTCTCCAAAATGCTGCTCTAAATAAAGAAATCTGACAGGATGTAAATAGACGGTCGCCTACGCAGGAATCTGCTTGGCACTTTAAGAAGAAGATGTAAGTAAAACATTGAATGCAGTTAGGTATATATCTTTCAGTTATATACTTCATGAGTGATATAGAGCAAAACGTAGAAAGGACGACAGAAAATTGTATACCATGCTAATTTTGAAATGTTATTTCAATTTGGAATAATATTCTAGGGCTTTGCATAGAGAAGTGCTGGTCACTACACTTATCAGTATGATAGTGAATGTTGGGTTTGACAAAAGAAGCATAACAATGCGATTAATGCTGTGGAGATACGTACTCTGAGAAGTATAGCTGGAGTGGCTCTGGTCAATAGTGCCAGAAACCGACGAGGATGTATGAAAGTGCTGATGAAGGTAGAAAAGGCGAACGACGTGTGTAAGAACCGTAGCGGAAGTGGAAAGAAGTGGTCTCTGTCCACGCCTACGGGAAAAAGGAGTGACTATATGTATGTATGTCTATGGATGAAGTAGAGGCAGTGAAAGAGTTTTTTCATACAGAAAAAAGCTCTCTGACCAAAACTAAAATTTAAATGCGGAGACGTAAATTTGAGCATGTACCCTGCGCAAGGATGACATGCAAAATCGTGAAGTGTCCTACATTTTTTTTTAAACACCAAATAAAAGAGTATTTTAACATTAACATGTGTCATCCTTGCATTGCGATGGGGCCATGCTTATCTTTTTTGTCTCATTTTAATTTCAGTGCAAAAAAACCACCCCAAAAAACACAGTGGGTCACGGGGGTCCTTCCACGGAGTATTATGAAAAAATACGTTTTAAATGGTGCTGTTTTAGGCTATCTGAGAGTGCTATCTGTAATATTTTTTAGCTCTGGGGGGAGTCCGGTCCCGCTCGTCCAACCCCGTCGGCACACCCCTGAAAAAACCATAAGTCGTAATATTAATTATTATTATACTTTAATTTTAATTCGAAAAATAATTAAATAGGTAATTGTTTTGGATAAATAAAAATTCCAAAATTAATTCAAATCGTTAGAGTTGTGATATTGATTTTATTTTTTAATTTGCTTATTTTCATTTGTAGCATTCAAAAAAAATACATCAAAACAAATCTAAAAAACATATGATGCAGTCTTTTTTTTGTTATCTTATTTTTGTTACAAATCCGCCGTAAAATAACAATTAAAAAAAAAAATTGGTTTTCTGTAAAGTCGGCTTACGGACGTAAATTTTACGTGATAGCGTCATAAGAAAACAGATAAAAAATTAAATACTTTTATAAGTTGAATTGAATTATTATCAATAAATTGTCATTATTTTGTATAATACAAAGAAGGAGGTAATTGAAAGTTACGATTTTTTTGCCCCAATTGTTGTAATAAACAATGGAAACCACTTTAACTTTTCACTTCACTTTATAAACAGTTCACGTGTAGGTTATGTGCTGCCTCATCGGCCGATGGAGTGGAAGAGAGATAGATGCGTCACAAGCCGAACGCTTAGGCCACTCTCGCTTGCACGCTCGGCTCAGGCGGAACGTGACAATAAGTCATGCTTTTCGTACGTGCAGCCGACGTTCATCGATTTATAAGACGTTATCACGTCAAAAAAACATTTAAAATTGGTTGTTTTTCAATGTTTTATGGCCGACAATATGGTGGCCCCCACTTCCAAATAATTACTAAAACGTCTACAAGCTTTAATCTTACATTGCAAGTTTTTATTACCATATCTCTATTAAAGGGTGTTTTTTGCCAATAAAAACCTAATTCAAAGAGTACCTTTCTTAAAGTTGACTGTCCATCCTCAAAAACCTATTTTAAGTAAACATTCTTTTAAAATCGGCTGTTGTTTTTGTATTGTTTAGGATTTCTTTAATTCCTTGTCCCTTTTTTTTAATGAAATTTGTAAAGCGACGCCTTCTGTTGATGTTTTTGGAGTTGAAATACAAGGTTGCTCACCTGTCGCTTCTCCTTGAGCCTCATGGCGAACTCTGCTTGTTCGATATTCCTGTCGCTGCCAATACTTGACGACGATAACTTTCAATTGGAATTTGCAAGCCATGTTTTGCCTAGTTTTTTATAAACTTTACTAGCTGGCCCGTCCTGACTTCGTACAGGTAGACAAACCTAAATGAAACTATTATTTAATAAAGCCCATGTTATTCAGGGATAATGCACAAAAGATCTGATAAGTCGAGGTGTTTGAGAGGCTGCACAGCCCCCACTACAATCTTTTCAGGGATAGAGTGAAAGAAGTTTTCCAGAGCTTACCTACACCATAGATACATACTCAACGCCACCTATAGGTTCACAGATTTGGCACTAAACTAACATTTATTCCGAGTTTAATTACATTGCCACCTATCGAATCCTTGCATATCTATGAACCATTGCCATTGACAAAACAAAAATATTGTTTGAATAGGACTTCCATCGGTTAAGTCGTTGAGAAGTTACACGATCACTAACAGACGCGCCAACGATTAGTCAGAGTGGGCCACAGAAAATAGTCCACCCTGATATTTGGAAGTATTCATAAAAATTTAAGGAAAAGCTGAAATAAGTCGGTTTTTGTTCCAAGTCTCTCTCTCTTTCTCTGTAGCTTACAACCCGGGATGGGTCTTCGCTGACATTACAATTTGCCTCCACTTGCTGCGGTCCAGTTCTTCTGGTCGTTGTACATTTAGGGTCCGTAAGTCCGCTGCAATTTTATTTTTACACCGCATCCTTGGCCTTCCCAGCGGCCGCTTTTCTACCGGGGTCTCTTCCCACACCAGTTTTACGACACGTTGGTCTTGTCTCTTCACAAGTCCGGCCCATCTCAATCTCTCTGCCTTTATGATTTTTACTATATCTGGTTGGTTATATAGTTCTTGCACTTCCCTGTTAGTTCTAATTCTATATTGTTGTTTGGCGTTGTCCTTGATTGGTCCGTATATCCTTTTAAGAATTCTTAGTTCTGCGATTTTTAGTCGGTTCTCATTTTGTTTTGTCATCGTCTATGTTTCACATGCATATGTCATTATAGGTCTTATAATTGCATGATAAATTGTTACTTTCGTACGGCGGGTTGCATTTTTCGATTTAATTATTTTTTGTAGGTAGTGAAAAACAGCAGCGATTGGCTTCCTGAATTCTGTTGTTAATCTCTTGTGTTATATTGGTATTTGAGGTGATTGTAGCTCCCATATATTTAAACTCATGGACCCTTTCAAAATTATAGTGGTCCATTGTCACATTTTGTCCTATCCTGTCTCTTCGTTCTGTTCTTGTTGTAGTCATGTATTTTGTTTTATCTTCGTTTATTTGTAGGCCAACCTTCTTTGCAGCCTTTTCCAGTTTATAAACTCTTCATTAACGTTGATAGTTGTATTTCCTACTATATCTAAATCGTCAGCGAAAGCTACTACAATGCGAGGACCCTGATTTCCAAATAGGAGCGTTTCTATGTTTGCCCTTCGTACGATGCTTTCCAAGGCGATGTTAAAGAGGAGTGGGGATAACGCATCTCCTTGTTTGAGACCACCGTTGATTGGAAAGAAGGTTGACAATTTTTCTTCAAGTCTTACTGCACTTGTAGATCCCTCTACACAAGCTTTTGTGAGACTGATCAACTTTTTCGGTACGCCCAGTTCTGATATGGTATTCCACTCCTAGGATGCTATCATATGCTTGCTTAAAATCTATAAAAAGCTGATGCAGTGTTTTGTTGTATACCCAACACTTCTCCATCAACTGCCTTATAGTAAGTACTGTAGATCGATTCTTTCTGAATCCACACTGGTAATCTCCTATTTGGTACTCTACACACGCAGTCAGTCGCTCTAATAGAATTAGAGAGAATACTTTATATCCTGTGTTAATAAGGGATATAGCTATATAGAGGTTTTTGTTCCAAGTGGGACACATTTTTACGATACAGGTATCTGTCATTTGTCAACCCCCTCCCTTCCACTACATGAACCCCTTTATTTAAAATAGGAAATGTACCATGTGCGGCACATTATTAGAAAGGCATTTAAATGAAGTATTCAGGCATATGAACATACATGATTATTTTTTTTTAAATTTACACCGTCTTTGCAAAAGTCTTCATTAATTTAAAGTGCAACACCTCTTAAAAATGAAACGCAACGCATTTGTTTTGAAAATGGGTCAATTTTTTTGTTGTAATCTCATATAAAAAATATGGAAATAATCTCAACTTGTTCTGCATTTTGAAAGTATTCGAAAAATACCTAAATTGATTTACTAACATTAATGTTAAACAGACTTAGTCTTAGTATCAGATTACTAGTTTTTTACAAAATTCGTTTTAATTTACTTTTGATGTGACAAAAAAATTGACACATTATCCAAATATTACCAATTACATTTTCGTTCCATCTGGCCTGTATGTTGAATTTAAAAATACAAAAGCAGCAAAAAACACCCACACAACCACATTAAATGTTAACCAACCGATAAAATTTTCTTTGTAATCTTTCAATCCGTCAAATTTAACCATGTGAGGTTCTCTTTAATAGTAGATAATTGGCCTATTTACTTTCCTGTACGTTATACTCATTGTTTAAACAAAATTAAATATGTGAATTTAATTTTTGTTAACAAAATTAAATGTAGTCATAAAGAACTAAAACTGTTCTATTATGGAGAGCACTCCTGCGGTATATCGTGACATTTAAAGATAATTGATGATGAGGATGGTGGCAAAAGGGGACAGGTTGACTGGTCACCCGATAAATACCGCTGAAGCATTTCATGACAGGGAAAGGTAATCTGTATCGGTTAATATTTCGCCTTGTTTTGTGCTAGATGAATAAATTAGGACGTACTATTATTTCGTTAATTACCTTGGACATTTTTTTATTATAGATAAGCAGTGACGGGCTGAGTATTTTTAAATATCTTCTTCGTCTTAACGTTTTTTATGTTGTAGGGATACATACATACATAAAGTCACGCCTTTTTCCCGTAGGAGTAGGCAGAGACCACTTCCTTCCACTTCCGCTACGGCTCTTACACACATCTTTTGCTTCCTCTACTTTCATCAGTGCTCTCATATATGCTCGTCGGTTGTTGGTACTCTTGACCTGGCCTTTTCTCAAAATAATGTTGATCTGATCAAGATATGTTCTTCGAGGTCGACCTCTACCTACTTGATCATTCACACTCGCTTTATAATTTTTTTTCGTCAATCTTCCTTCATCCATCCTTTCAACGTGTCCAAACCATCTAAGCATTCCTTTATCTATCTTTGTAACCACATCTTCTTTTACAACACAGCGTTCTCTTATCTCACTATTTTTTACCTTATCCAACCAAGTCACTCCGGCTATACTTCTTAGACTACTCATCTCCGCAGCATTAATCCTAATTTCATGCTTCTTCTGCCAAGTCCAACATTCACTATCATACATAAGTGAAGGAACCAACACACCTCTATGCATAGATAGACGTGCCTTTTTTGACACTTTCTGGCTATTCATAAAGCTATGCAGTGCCATTTATTTGTCTTCCTGCCAACACCCTTCGCTCAATGTCACTGTCGTACTTGCCATCTCTCGTAAACTTTGAACCCAAGTACACAAATTCATTTATTCCACTCTTTCTTCCTCAATCGAAACTCCACAGTTTGTCATGCTTTCTTCTGTTTTAAAAACCATTACTTTCGTTTTGCTTACATTTATTTTCATCCCATTGATTTTCAGGGCATCATGCATAACATTAACCATCGCCTGCAACTTCTCTGTATGGATATAGGTAGAGATAAATTAATAATGAATAGCACACACTTTCCAATTCATCACACCAGCAGTGCGACTTTGAGTGCCGATTTAATCCGAATTGGTTATCAATAACGTGACCTAATATTTTTCAATCAGAAAATGTATTTGAATTGAAAGCAAATATTAAAATTATAAATGGATACATTTGAAATCATTAAAGGTTGTTCTTTTTGTCAGTAACAAAAATTATTGGTACCAACTGTATTATAATAATTTTACAAATTATTTTTATTTTTTTTTAACAATTCAAAGAATATCATTGGATATTTCGCTAATTTTATCGCGGTCCCCTCGTTTTTTGCTCTAGAAACTCGGAAAATCAACATTTTTGAGTGTTTTTTTTTTGTAAATATTCGTTTTTACGGCGGATTTACGACAAAATTTACGGGAATATAAAAAAAATAAAAACTTATATTAGTTTCACGGCTTTAAATGTTCATGTAAACGCACTCATTCACGTATAATTGTTGATAACTTTTTTACAAGTAATGGAATGAAGTTTTTATATTTTTTTCTTAATCTACACAAAAAAAAAACACAAATTAAAAAGAATGTATACAAAAATGTTGATTTTTCAGTTAAAATAATATCAAAATTGACCTTTTCTCATTGTTTGTACCTTTTTTTATCAATTAATCATCAAAAAAAATATAAACAAAAACATTCCTATCAACTATTTACAAAATGAGTTAAAGATAATATCAACTAATACATACAATCATTGGGCTTCTTACATTGGGGAAATATGTGAATATTGGGTTTTTAAAAATTGTAGTGAAAAAGTTTGGACATAGAAAGTAAAATCGAGGGAGAGTTATTGAGGAAAATTGAGAGCGGCTCAAATTTATTTTTTATGGAACCAGTAATGGATCGGAGTAAAAAGACATTGCTGGAAGTAATTTCTTTTTTTTCATCATTTAAACATTATTCATCTAAAATCTTACCTATTGTTGCCATTGAACATGAAATTATTAAGTTTTAAAATCATTAACATTATTTTAAGTTATTTAACATTACAATATCATCAGTGATGTATAGTTTTTTTGTAAATAATCATTTTTTTGTGTAGATCAAGGAAATAAGTATGATCTAACTACGTGTATAAATGTTATATACGATTATTGAACAAAAAAATTGATTTTAAGAAACATTAATAAAATTTAATTTGCAAAAAATTAATAAATAAACATTTTTTAATGATATTTTTTTCAAAATGTTCGCTTTTTGTGTGAATTAACAAAAAAAATATGAACTTCGTTTAATGCTTTGCAAAAAAGTTATAAACGATTATATTCAAAGAAGTGCGTTTATGATCGCATTTAAAGTCAGTAAAACATATGAAATCTTTAAGTAAGATATTTTCTATATTTTTTCCATAAATTCGCCGTAAAAACGAAGATCAAAAAAAATTCATCGAAATGGGATGGTTTTTCAATTTTCTAGAGCCAAAAAACGAGGGGACCACGATAGTATAAAATTATCGATATTTCAGAATAATATGAGTTAAGTAAAAATAAATTCAATAGGTGAAATAATTATCATTAAGTACAAAAATGCGTGTGAAAAGATTTTTGAGAACAGTGGCAAGCACATTATTCATTATGTATTAACCCATACTCTCTTATAAACATTTTATACTGTCACCACCTAGAGAAGATCATAGGGAGGTAAAAGCTTATCATTTGCCATAGAAAACAGGATGGGAAATGCTGACGTAGAATAAATTTGTTAGAATTTCTAAAATATAAAAAAAGTAATTTTATATACTTACATACATGCATATAGTCACGCCCTTTTCCCGTAGTAGTAAACTGAGACCACTTGCTACGGTTCTTGGACACATCTTTTGCTTCATCTACTTTCATCAGTGCTCTTATAAATGCTCGTCGGTTGTTAGTACTCTTGACCTGGACTTTTTTCAAAAGAATTTCGATCAGATCAAGATATGTTTGCCCATTTACACTCGTCTTGTACATCTGTTTTGCCAATCTTCTTTTATCCATCCTCTCTACGTCTTGAAACCATTCAAGCATTCATTTATCTATGCATTTATCTATCTTTGTTACTACATCCACTTTCATACCACAGCGTTCCCTTATCACACTATTCCTCACTTTATTCATCAAATTCAGTCTAGTTGTACTTGTCGGACTACTCATCTCCGCATCATTGATATTACTTTCTTGTTTCTTATTCTAAACCCAACATTTACTACTATACATAGGCGTAGGAACCAGAACTCCTCTACGCATAGCTAGTCGTTCCTTTTTTGACAATTTCTAGCTGTTCATAAATTTATGCAGTGCCCCATTAATTAGTTTTCCCTGCCAACACTCTTCGCTCGATACCACAGTCATACTTTCCGTCTCTCATAAATTTTGAACACAAACTCATTTACTTGTTTCACTCTTTCTCCTTTAATCAGCACAACGCAGTTTGTCATGCTTTCTTTTCTATCTAACAATTACTTTCGTCTTGCTTACGTTCACTTTCATCTTATTCTTAGATGATGCTAATATGACCTGATCATCGGCGTAAGGAAGGCATTCATTTGACGATCAAATCATTTATTTTTTTTTAAATCTTTTAAGCAACCGTTTATAAATAAGTTAAGCAGCCATGGTAAAGTCACACATCCCAATCTAACACCATTTCCAATGTTTAACCAGTCTGTGTAAGATCTGATTGTACTGACACAAGCAGGGGAATCCTCGTTAAGTGATTTCATTGTTTGTATTAAATTACCGCTCACCCCATACCTTAACAATGTCGACCACAATTCTCAGTCATAGGTATTTTTCAAGTCTACGAAAGTGCAGTAGACCTTTTAACTTTAAGCCGAGAATTTTTCGATCATACTTCGTAAGGAAAAGACCTAATACATGCATCCCCTTCCTCTCCTAAATACAGTTTGGACATCCCATATCTTTGCATCAGTTTCATTCGTCACTCTTTTAATCAATACCTTTAAATACAGTTTACTGACGATGCTAAGTAAGCAAACGCTTCGGTAGTTTTTGCAGTCTTGTAGCATTTTTATCATAGACAAATAAACAAAAAATATTTTAAATGTGGAACCTAGTAAACATTTTGAAAAACTCAACAAAAAATAATTCTCTTAAACCAAAATAAAAATCTGAAAATAAAATTGAAAAATGAAATTGTACTCGTAACGTGAAATATGCTATACTATGTAATTATTGCTCTTGAATTTTTATATCTGATAATTATTTTAAGATTAATATTTGTGTGCATATTCAAAGCGCAAAAAATGAAGGAAGAGAGGTATTATAAAATACTAATTAATAGCTAAAATGACTATAAATTATTTAATTATTATTATTTATGTACTAAAAAACATATTAAACATCTAAACAATAAATTATAAGAGAGTTTAAACTATGATATATTATGTTTTATGGTTATTACCAGATTAATAAGTTACTTAATGAATAGGCTAATATATTGGGGATTTTATTATTTTTAAAGAACGCTTTCAGGTCCAGTAGGCCTATGGCGTACATTTATGCATTTTATTATAAAATTAAATATTTATATCTACTTATTAACAATTAAATTTAAGTTTTATGCACTTTTTATCTGGCAACTATTTTTCTTCAGTTATTTGTCAAATAAATTCACTTTTTGTAAATCCTCCATTACATTCTTAATCCATATCCTTTCCTTCTTTTTTGTTTCAATTGGATTTATGCCAAGGATTATAATTTTGCCGATTTCAAAATGTTTGTGTTGGCAGGAAAACAAATGAATGGGGCACTGCATAGCTTTATGAATAGCCAAAAAAGGCACGTCTGGCGGTGCATAGAGGTGTGTTGGTTCCTTCACTTATGTATGGTAGTGAATGTTGGGTTTGGCAGAAGAAGCATGAAAATAGGATTAATGCTGCAGAGATGAGTAGTCTGAGAAGTATAGCCGGAGTGACTCGGAGAACGCTGTGCTGTAAAATAAGATGTTGTTAAAAATATAGATAAAGGAATGCTTAGATGGTTTGGACACGTAGAAAGGATAGATGAAGGAAGATTGACGAAACAAATTTATAAGGCGAGTGTAAATGGACAAGTCGGTAGAGGCCGACCTTGGAGAACATATCTTGATCAGATCAACATTGTTTTGAAGAAAGGCCAGGTCAAGAGTACCAACAACCGACGAGCATATATGAGAGCACTGATGAAAGTAGAGGAAGCAAAAGATGTGTGTAAGAACCGTAGCAAGTGGAAGGAAGTAGTCTCTGCCTACTCCTACGGGAAAAAGGCGTGACTTTATGTATGTCAAAACGTTCAGTAATCAATGCACTTTTTTCCTTGACGATGATATAAGCAAAATTTCAACGGTACTTTTCAAAACTGTCATTATGAAAAGTTAAAATACCAAAATAATCAAAAATTGACGCAATTAATTTCCAAGTCACTTTTCAACGACTGGCCTATAGTTATAAATTGTAATAATGAAAACGTCTGCGAAATTTCCCAACATGACATTGAATTAGAGAATAATAATTATCGTGTTCTAATTCATGTTTCTAAATGAAATATTGCTCAAATGAAAAGGCATCTCAGTTTTGAAATAAATATTCATTTAAGCGAGCAATTATTTCTAAAAAAGGTTCAATATTAACTCTTGTACATACATACTCGATACCTAATATGGAATATTTTTTATTGTCAATAACTATCTCCGCCATGTTTGTCGTTAAGGAAATTGTTGGTATACCATTTAGGAGACCAGTCATTAAAGTTTTTAATTTTTTTTTAAACTATACAAAGGTCAAACCTTAAGAACATCCAAGAGTGAATTTGTTAAAAAAAGATATCAAGTGTTGAAGGCTAGAATAATTATTTTAAACTGATTAAATCAAAACTGAAATTGTTTGCACATTGATTTTTTTAAATTAATTCAAATAGGAAGAGTCACAAATTGTAATTAAAGTGCGACAGAAACGGACTCCATGACTGATAATTTGAATGTTTCACTGTGAGTGTGTCAATACATACATACATATAGACACGCCTTTTTCCCGTAGGTGTAGGCAGAGACCACTTTCTAATCCATACATCTCCTTCCTCGTCTAAATCATGCTTGCACATCTTATATCATCTTTTCAGTTTAATTCGTTACTGTCCCTGTGCAAAGTGCACCTGAGACCCCAAGCTTGGATCACTTGGCAAGCGAGCACTTTGTTCGTCTGCCAAGCTGCCAAAGCCCCAGGAGCAACTTGAAGAGTTGAACCTGCCACCACCCCCAGTACTCATTGTACCAGGCTTACTCTCGAACCGAAACCCTGAGGTCCAAAGGTGGCCGATGAAGTCAGCGCACAAGTACCTAATGCAGTGCAGGGCACTATAAAGTTAGAGTCATAAAATTCGTTACTCTTTTAATCAATATCTTTACATACAGTTTGCCGACTATGCTGAGTAAACTAATACCTCGATAGTTCTTACTGTCCTGCTGCGAACCTTTTCCTTTGTAAAGCGGCACGATAACGGCCTTGCACCAGTCGTCTGGTACGCTACCACTTCTCCAACAAAGGTAAAAAAGGTGGTACAGCAGACTAGTTACCACGCTTTGTCCGGCCTTCAGCATTTCAGCTGTTATCCTGTCAATAAAGTGAATGTTTAATAGATTTAAAGTTCAAAGTTTTAATAACGGTTAAAATTAGTGAGACAAGGCATTACCGTATGCTTTAGTGTAAATAAGTAGTAGGTAACCATAACAGACATCTAAATAAATTGCTGTTAAAACATTGTATATTTACTGAAACAATAACGACAAATATGGTTAGTTGTTCTTCTTGTGTAAAAGTGCTGGTGTAACATTTCACAAGTATTTGTTTTTAATGTTAAATTTGTTAAATGTTTAGAAATAAATAAGAATTGTATTTTAGGTTAAACTCACCAATCACAAAGGATGCATTGGCGTAGCTCATAGTAAAATTATATGTTCGTGGTAATTTTTTATTACATTACTTTTACGCACAATTTAAACACATTAGGATTTTAGGTTAGGGTAGAAATAAGGGTTTATTTTTCTGGGAAGACATACCCTACATTACTATGAATGTGAAATTAACAAAAAATTAACCTAATAAATACTTAATTAACCATTATTCTACGAAACATGTGTAAACAATACTATCCGTTGTATTGTCCATTATATTATTTAACAAATGAACTTTAGTAAAACTTTTGACTTAAATTAAAATTAATAGTAACCCATACCTAATATCAACAATCTGAGGTATGCGGATGACACGGTTCTTGTTGCCGACTCCCTGGAAGGACTGCAGGAACTGGTAAGCCGCGTGACGGCTGCAAGCTCAGAGGCCGGACTTAGCCTGAACGTGAGAAAGACAAAGTGGCTAGCAGTTAGCAAATCAAACATCGTGGACGGACACCTGGCAATTAACGGTCAACGAATTGAGCGAGTAGAAACTTTTAAATATATTGGGTGTCAACTAAATAAGAAGTGGGACGGCATGCAGGAGATTCGTGCCAGAATAGAACAAGCTCGTCCTTCGTTCCTGAAGATGCGTAAGGTACTTTGCAGCAGAAATTTAAGCTTGCCTCTGCGCGTCCGAGTGCTTCGCTGTTACGTATTCAGCATACTGTTTTATGGAATGGAAGCTTGGACTTTGACAGATGCGATGTGCAAAAAATTGAAGGCCTTTGAAATGTGGACGTACGGAAGGCTATTAAGAATCTCCTGGGTAGAAAGAGTGCGTAACACCGAAGTACTTCAACGCCTCGACAAGCAGCTGGAAGTTCTGTTTACACTAAAAAAGCGCAAAATGGAGTATTTTGGTCACATCTTAAGAAATGACAAGTATCGACTTTTAAAGCTTATTATAGAAGGGAAGATCGAAGGACGAAGAGGCCCGGGTAGAAGAAAGATATCCTGGCTAAAAAACTTAAGACAATGGTATGGAGTGAGCAATACCACATTGTTCCGCCGAGCTGTAGACAAGGTTCAGATAGCGCTGATGATTGCCAACGTCCGAGGAGGACAGGGCACCTAAAGAAGAAGAAGAAGAACCCATACCTAGTGCGACGAATGGATAGAGTAAACATGAAAGAACTTAATTTTTGCTTGTTACATAAATATTATTTACGTTAATTAACTTTGATTTACTTTTATAGCGTGCAAAATAAAATGATCCGTCGCGGGACGCCTGGCAGATGTAAAACATCAAAACTATTTAAAATATAAAAAATGAATAAAAAAAAATAAATATGGCATAATCAAAAACAAAATATTCAGATAATATTAAAAATATACACGCACTCATGTACAGTGTACACACAAAAGTGCACGCCTTAATTATAAAAATACTCTCGACTTAAATCACTTAATAATTTTAAGTTCTTTGCAAAAGGCCTCTCACTTTTATGTTCTAAACCAGGGGTCTCCAAACTACGGCCCGAGGGCCACATCCGGCACGCGGACAGATTTTGTCCGGCCCGCGGAGAGCTAGCATACTTGAAAACTCCTTTTAGAGAACATATTTTTTAAAGCAAATTAAATTTAGTTTACTGAAGTATTCTAATTTCATGTTGAATAATTATTAATATGACATCTACATTGATATGGTCATGGGCTAACTACTCATAACATTGTTGTAGGCTTATTGTTATTGTTTTTGTGATAAGTTGGATAAAGAAACACAGAATTGTAATGAGTAAAGACATGTATATTATGCAGAAAATTTAACTTCAGTATATAATTACTAACAAATTATTGAAATGAATCCAACTAACATTTTATACATTTTAAATAAAAACATAACTTATAGCAAGCATAATGACCTATGAAATACCAATGAGATTTATGTAATTGAGATTTTCCACTGACAATAGTTTGTAGTTGTGGACTAATTTTACTTGTACCAATTATTAAAAGAGATTTAAGATGCTCATCAGTTAATTTAGATCTGCAAACATTTTTCGTGTACTTCATTTTGGAAAAGGTCTTCTCACACAAATAAGTAGTACCAAAAACAGAAAACAGCCCACGAGCAATTTTATGCAAATTATCAAATTGTGTCAGTGGAAGACTCTTATAAAATTCCAACAAAGATGAGTTTTGATATTTGTTCTTAATTATATTACTGCACTGTAGATCAATCATTTCCATTTGAAGTTCCGGGGCTAGGGTTTCAATGTCAGTATCAAAGGGATTCTGAAAAATCTTAATTTGCTTCGCAATGGCATCAAGGTCCGAGAAACGAGTATCAAAATTTATTTTCAAAGCACTCAAAGTTTCGATTGCAAAATCGATAGGAAACTCAGTCTCAGTGGTGTGGCTGAATATTTCACATGTTTTAAAATGTGTTTTTTTTCATCAGTGGACTATTTCACTTTTTACCACCGGCAACAATGATAATATGGTTTTGGCCCTCGGAACTTACTGGAGTAATCAGTATGGCCCTAATGCTGGAAAGGTTGGAGACCCCTGTTCTAAACCATTACTGTCAATCATATTTTATTGTAGTTATTACTTTCAAATAAATTTTCTTATTTAAAATTTAAATAATATTTTAACACTCTGATAACAATTTTTAAATTTGATAATTTGATGATGTTTGTCCGGATGGAATCTTGCAACTCAATTTTGAAGCAGATGTCTTCAACCGATTGAGCTGAAATTTTGTATATTGTTCTTCCAGTAAGAGAATAAACGTGCGTTAATAATACATGATTGTATAAAACAAATATCATTTGTCCAGCATCTCTTTCTATCAACTTCAAAGAGTGCATGTAATTAGTAAAAGCTTGTCTTTTAATTAAAGATGTATGTTGTTTCATGGTTGATTTGACCCGCAATATACTGAAAAGAGATGGCATAAAAATGATACTACTTTTCCGATTCAGTTCGCTTGACAGTGCTACTTCATTGTTTTTAAACTAACCTATGATCGTTATTGTGGTTTTGTGCTATTATATTGTATTTTTTGTGTTTTGATGCCGTATTTATTCTTAAATCAGTTTTTTTGAAAACTATACTTGTTGGATTTTAAATTTTACAGTAAGTAAATATTATTAAATATTAAAATAATCCTAACCCTACATTGACATTTCATCAAATAATCTACAAAAGCGTGTGTCTAAGAATCCGCATAACGGGATTGTTTGACTTAGCAAATTTTAGTATTTTAAACTGCTAGTTATCAAGATTTACAATTAAATACAATGCCGAAAAATAACTTCAAATACGTGTTACTTCTTTTTAGATTGTGTACAATATGCGTGGAGAAACCTTAAAATCACAAGCACAACAATTGGTTATAAATTATAATTATAAATAATGACGATAGCTCTGACTCTGAAAGCGATTAAATATAAATTTATTGTATTTATGTGGATTGTATTATTTATATATGTTGGAAATAAGTACTTCCAACGGTTCAATTCCTCTTTGAGAAATTCTTTGATTTGTAAAACTACTCAGTACGGCCCTGACACCGACACAAATCAAGTAAAAGTCACGCATTCATTACGTGGAAATTAGCTTTCGTATAAAGAAAGGGTCCCGTGCTATTTATAGATCATCTTGAGAACACGTGCACTTCTTTCGAAAACATTACAATCGTCGGGCGCAATTCTTACAAGTAGATAGACGGTCACAGTGACCAATCAAAAACGCTTAATTTAAAACGAGAAGCCACATTCGAAACGGTTCTGGCTTCTCGAGCCTCTTTCGCTTTCCGAACTTCAAGCAATGCAGAGCACAGCGCTTCGCCTATCTTCAGCCGAGGTATAACCTCTAGCGTTCAGAGCAATACTTTAAAAAACACCACGCGGTAAAATGCACACAGCTATAATCAAGTAAAATACATCAAACAAAAGCTAGTAACCAGTGAAATTATTCTAAAGGAGGCTTTAAAACTGTAAGCTTCATGTATTAAAGTTAGCAATATATTATCGATGACACGTGTTTGTTTCATTTGCTGTGAAAATACTAATTCACGATTACTGAGTTATCGAAGGATTCAACACCTACGTAGTAAAACGACGCCGTCTTAGAGCAAGTATATCCGAGGCAAAAGAGGTTCCGGAGGGGAAGCTGTCCACTTCTCATCAGACAGCATACGCTCCAGTTCCTATTTCGCCTAGTGGGGTCGGCGCCGGCGCGCAATATACGTAAATTATATTGAAATAAACATTTTATAAATAAAAAGTCCTTGTGTTTTTCAAATAAACAAAATAAAATACTTATATTCTAAGGTATTAAACTATTTGCACGGTGTTCGGACCACTAGCAACATCGTCTTTGTGGAACAGTGACGTCACCGATTTCGACTTATTTCAGATGCTTTTATTTATGACGCACGCTCATTCTTTGGCTGGACCAAGTGTACACGTTTAGTTCGGATGACCTTGCATTGTTAGCTGTGTGACGTCATTCTAAATCCAACATGGCGGAACACTTAAGATGGGGACTAGTTTTTTTAATAAACTTCTACAATGTGGGTATCAAATAAAAGGGCTTGCTAAAAATAACTCGAAAAATAAAGTGACGTTACTCTGAATACAATATGGCGGACTTGAAAGATGTCGGACTAAGTTTTTTATGCTTTTATACATTATGGGTATAAAATAAAAGGGCTTGCTGAGAGTCTAATGCTCCAATCTGGCCGAAATTTTGGTGTACTATGGTTTTCGGAGTCCTCGATTATGATATTGAAGTCAAATTGTTGGAGTCTGTAGCACCGGTTGGTTAATATTGATTTGTGTAATTTGGAGAGATAGGCGTCAACAGCATTGGTTTGCAATCTGTCTAGGAAAGGAAAACTCAAAAATCAAAGGTCAAGCTTACGTGGCCTTAAGTAGGGTAAATCATTAGAAGGTCTTATTATTGAAGAGCTAGACTGTTCGAATGAGATAAACATAAACATATTTACTTAGTCTAAAAATTAAATTCATTCAGTTATAGTTATTTAGTTTACTTAATTATCTACATAGGGTAAATCTCGCGACAAGCTTTTATCACAAAACAAATTGTGTAATGACGTTTTAAGTTAATAGTAAAAGTTTTAAAGGACAAGTTTATTTTATTCTTTTTAGCGCATTAAATTAAAAGCTTGTTTTCAATAATTATTTTTTACTCTTAATTTATTTTAAGTGCAATTAAACACACATTCTGTATGAATGTTTTTAAAATTGATTAAATTTTACTGGATGTCTGGCCTTTTTAAGTCAGTATATTTAAAAAAACATTGTACTCTTATTAAGCACATGAAAATCTCCGGTTTAATAAAAGAACTATGGAGGTTCCGTCAGAAATGACATGTGTAACCGTAAAGATCTGTTTTAAAACTAAAATTCCTCAAAATGAAATCTGAAATAGTTTGGTTACGGATACGGATGTAGCTTTAAAATTCCCAATAAAAATATAAATGTTAAGATTCAGGATAAACATCATACTTCATATACTTCTGTTAAAATGTATCCAGAGTATCGTGGTTGGAACTTTATTTGGTTCGAAATAATCTTCTGAGTTGAACTAGCGAAAATATATTTATTTTTGAAGTTAGATGTCAATTTTTTTTTTTTTGAAAGTACATTATCAATAATAACAAGTGTCACGTGCCTATTTTTTCTATAGTTTCGTATTCATGGTTGCATACAGTACTCTAGGGATAAGATTCGATAGTTGGTTTGCAATTTCTGGATATTCACACGGACGAGGCACAGATTTGAGAAGATTGTGGGTTGACGTTTATTCCGCGCCATTTTTCTTGATTTCCGATATAGGAGCGGGATTCGTGTTTTGAGAGTCTTGGAGGCCAGGTGTCGGTAAAAGTTGTTGGGGACGGTGTGTTATTAGCACGTGTGCAGAACCTCTATGGGATTTTTTTCATATCTGGCTGTATTTGGGCCATCTTAATTGGATTTTGAAGAAAAACCATTTGATTTTCAACTCGACCATTTTGTCTTGACATTGTTGTGGATATTGTTGGAGTTGGTGTCAAGTTGAATAGCCGTTATCGGGATTTGTTTGAGGGAAGCCATTGTTCACTAACTGGTGCCGCCCCCATAATCTAACCAGCCCCCGGAGTAGTTCAGGAGTAGCACAGGAGTAGGCCACAGGAGTACATGTGAATTCGCATACCCAAAGGTTATCAGTGATTTATTTTTAAATATATAACGCCGTGTCTCATTCGGCACCACGAGTAAGTCTTGCTTCAGTTTATAAATATAGTACTTTGTTAATTCGTATACCCAAAGGTTATAAGTGATTTATTTTTAAATATATAACGCAGTGACTCATGCTGACACCACTATTATGTTCTGTTTAGTTTATTAGTATAGTACACTGTTGGAAACTATTTATCGCATTAGATAATATGCCAAAACTAAACTTGGATTAAAATAACCTTCTCAATAATTCTTTATGTCCAAGTAAAAACATATTTTCTTCCTACTTATTTGTAAATATCCTACAATCTTGATATTTTAAAGGACAACCATTGTAAAGGTATTTTTAAATGAACTCGATTGTTTTGGCAGTGAAAATCTTTATGTAAACGGTTAACTGGTGAATCTTCTTTGCCTTTATGTAAATGTTTGAATTAGTGTTATTATTGAGTTAACTTATATATATATTTTACCTTTTGTGCTTTGCCTTTATGTAAGCGTTTGAATAAGTGTTATTAGTGAGTTGATTTATATGTTTTTCCTTTTTTTTGTAACTTGATAAAGTCTGTTACTCTTACTTCTGTTTTGGTTATTTTATAAAGTAAATTTTACATTTTTCGTTTGTTTTAACAAGAAAATTTTATCATAGCTGTTAATTTTGACTACATTTGTTATGATTCTACTATTGAACTGTGTACCTTAATTATCTATTGTGTGAGTAAAGTATCCAACATATTTTTGCTATAATTTTATTTATTTGGTTCACCATAATCATAGTTGTGTCTCTGCTAGTGCCTATAAGATCTAGGGGTTTCCGGCTTATACCGTCAAGTCGGTGGCGCAGCTCACTTTTATATTTTGTCCTTCTACCCTCTACGGCTGAGTTTGGGCATAATTTGCCAGTAGAGAAACCGCTAGCAGAGTACTCGTTAGAGAACGAAAAAAAGACGTGGCACAAGAACAAAAACATGGGTGATTGAATAAAATGAATACAATCAAGATTACCATATATCAAAAACTTCAATCACGATTTGTGCTTAAATCGTCAGTTTTACTAGAAATCATGGATTTCGCCTTGACGTTAACATAATCTCAAGGACTAAATAACCGCAATAAAACCATTCAATCAAACGTCTTATTAAACATAATTGAATTATAATTCATCTGTAAAATTAACAAAATAAGTATAAAAATACTTAAATATAGCAAAAAATCTCATTAGAAAAACGATTAATAAAAGTATGTTGACATCACCAACAAAATCCTTCGAGATCTATAAAACATATACAGGGTGTCCCAATAGTGCGGTAAAGTTCTTGTTTTCCGTTATTATAATAGATAAGAAGAAAGCAAAATTGTTGAGTATCTCAAGATGTAATCTTTACAACATAATTATTCTTGGTTTTTTAGTTACGACACTGAAGCATCATTTCACTTGTTACTATTAAATTTGGTTTGATGTAAACTGGACTTATTTTATTACTCACATAATTTAATATAATATTTAAGAAAAATTGGCAGTACTTGGAACAGAAGTAAAAACTTAATTATGAAATAACAGTGGTTTTTTAAATTTTCAAATTAATAATAGTACCTATTAAAAATTATTTATTTATTTTTATAATTTGTTAATTACAATCATTGAATAATAAATAATTTATTAAAGTGGGCTGTCAGCTCGAGGCCACTTTTGACTGACAGATAAAGGAAGAAGCTATAACGTCACCGTTGCTTCTTAGCCCTTTGATTACGTGGAAAGCTTAATTTGTGTATACTATGTGGCTTAAAATGCGCAGTTATGTAATTCTATACATACATACATATAGTCACGCCTTTCTCCCGGAGGAGTAGGTAGAGACCACTTCCTTCCACTTCCGCTACGGTTCTTACACACATCTTTTGCTTCCTCTACTTTCATCAGTGCTCTCATACATGCTCGTTGGTTGTTGGTACTCTTGACCTGGCTTTTCTTCAAAACAATGTTGATCTGATAGAGATATGTTCGGCGAGGTCGACCTCTACCGACTTGTCCATTCACACTCGCCTTATAAATTTGTTTCGTCAATCTTCCTTCATCCATTCTTTCTACGTATCCAAACCATCTAAGCATTACTTTATCTATCTTTGTAACCACACCTTCTTTACACCACAGCGTTCTCCTATATCACTATTCTTTACCTTATCCATCCGAGTCACTCCGGCTATACATCTCTGACTACTCATCTCCGCAGCATTAATCCTATTTTTATGCTTCTTCTGCCAAACCCAACATTCACTACCATACATAAGTGTAGGAACCAACACACCTCTATGCACATCCAGACGTGTCTTTTGTGACACTTTCTGGATGTTCATAAAGCTATGCAGTGCCACAGTAATTTTTTTTCCTCTCGACACCCTTCGTTCAATGTCACTGTCATATTTTCCATCTCTCGTAAACTTTTAACCCAAGTACTCAAATTCGTTTACTTGTTCCACTCTTTTTCCCTTAATCAGTTTGTCATTCTCTTCTCTTTCAAAAACCATTACTTTCGTTTTGCTCACATTTATTTTCATCCCTTTGACTTTCAGGGCATCATGCATAACATTGACCATCGCCTGCAACTCCTCTTTAGATGACACTAATATGAACGAGAATTGCTTATGGACAGTAAAAAATGCTGCTCTGCAGTTAACAAACCGTCATATATTACAACCGGCTTTAATGCAAAAGAAACTTACTGAAAGAAAATGCTTGTTGTTTCTAGCTAGTAGTGAGAATCCGTATTGAAAGTTTTCACGATCTACCGTTTCTGCTCCAATAATGAACTCTTGCCCTTTGTGATGTGATAAAATTCGTTGCTATGTCTAATATATTTGCGAACACAATTATGTTTATGAAAATTGACACAATTGTCGTGGTTTGTACAAGAATATTGAAAAAATGTGATCTTATAATTAGCGGGTAGCGGTTTAACAAAATGAATTATGAAAAATGCCTAAAGACGTAAATGCAAGACAAAATATGAAAAGAAGCGAGCTTTTACTCAAACCAAAGCTGAATTAATATTGTTAAACTGGTCTCTTATCAAAAATAATAAGGACTCGAAAGAAACCAGTGTTAATTTTAACTTAAATTAACCCATAAGCGTCGCGCTGATTATTTGTTAAAAATAAAAAGAGTGGTGCGAACACTGTGTATTGTTTAAATCGTGTTTTAGTTTAATTATTACTTTTATTGTTTAATTGTAGAATCACTGTTATGGTAATATTAATATATAGAAAAATTAATAACAAAAACAAGCATATTTATTTTGACTACTGCTAACAGCCGCTGTCACCTTATTTATCGAAAACACCCACATGTTGGCGACTTTGACGTCACTGACGGTGCCGTCACCGTGGTGACGCGAAACCATAAGTGTTTCCCCTGCCAAAAACTGCTTAACGCGTCTTTCTTTGTAAAAGTCAAAGTAAAATATTTATAAAGTAGCTCTCGTATAAAAAAAATCTTGCACTCTGCTTACACATCACGTAAACAATATTAAGGACAATAATATTAGCAGGTTTTTACTTTCCATTTAATTTTATAGATTATTCCAACAGTATTTAAAATGTTGCATATATTTTCCAAATTTGTACACACATTATTATTCACTATCTGTAGTTTTACATATTTAACATCCACAGTTAAATTAAATATGAGTAAGTCCAGTTTACCCACGTCTAAGTTCATCGAAAGTATTACTTGTAATATTGTGGTATTTAGGAGGCTAAGAAATGAAAAATAAATAGACCTTAACTGTCATTAGCGAACAGTTCTTTGGTTATTCAATACTAATGTCGGTCGGAAAACAATAAGGAGTTTTCCAAGGTCTATATTTGCACGAAAAAGTGTGACTTATTTTTTCATGACGCAGGTTGTTATGGGTGTATAATAGTCAAAGTGAGGAAATTGATGAGTTTTAAGAGTAGATTACGTAGAAAATAATAGCTGGACGACTATTTCCTTAGAACGTGACGAAATATTTCATTAGAAAATAATACTTCACAATACCATAGCCACCGGAATTGCTCGGAATTTATTTTTGTTTAGAACTACGTCTGCAGGTCTACAGACCAAATCTGCTCTTATATTTAGGTAGTATATCTCCTTTATTTCTTAAGCTTTGGAACTTTGTCCACAACATCGTCCGATCAAAGACTAGGCTTTTACAAAGCAGACTTTTACTTTATTTGCTGTGACTAGCTATCTACCATATTTCCAATTAGAAAAATTTATAGTACAAGAAGCTTTAAACATGTATATCATTACACCTGCTTACGGAACGGTTAGAAATACTTAGAGATTTTCAGGGGAAACAGCTTACTTCCACAGTAACACATTTGCCAGTTTCTACAACAATTAGCTTAGGTTACCATCTAAACTGTCTGAAACATTGCAGCAAGGTGGTCCAAGTTTATGCTAATGGCATTGCCTGTAACTGTTCAGACCTGTTAAATTTTCTGATCTAGATCTGTCTTTATACCAGATGTCTTTGTTTGGTGAGTGACTACCTACTCCTTGTTCCATTTTTCCCGTTCTGGTGTAAATATATTACTTTATTTGTCTTACAATAATATTGTTTTGGGTAAAAATAGCCTTGAAAGATTTCTCGAGTGCAGGTAATTTTAAGTTTAGATCTCGTAATTTGTAATGGAAGCAAGTTTATAATCTGGTAATTGTAAAACCATTACATAAATACGATTAATATTATAATAAAAAGCAACATAATCGTAAAATAAGTAATGTAAAGTAGATAAATGAGGTAATTAATTCTGAAATGAGAATACACTAAAATGAATTAATACGTTTAGAAGGCCAATGAAAGTAACAACGATATACCTAAAAAATATTTTAAAATCAATATTAATATTAGTGAACCTAATAATTTTCATATGAAAATGTTTTAATTAATTTTATGACAATTATTATGATTTCATATAGTAATGAATAATAATTATTAACCTCATTTCTGAATTCGCTGGTATTATATAACAGGTTTATGTAATGTTGATATTTGCCTACACAGTATGTATACACACAATTACTTTAGAGATTTAGATTTTTTTCTACACCCTTTCTTTTACAATATTAATTATGGCATTGCATCGTTTACTTCCTTTAGTGAATTATCACTTTTAATAGCATGACAGCAAAAATTTGAAAATATTGATACTTGTTTATTCTTAAAGTACTTTCATTTCCAATCCAGCCAGCCCATATAACTTTTGATTTTGCGTAAATGTAAGAAAAACAAAAAACACGTCAAATTTTAAATAAAGGAGGAGGTTTAAAAATATTATTCTATTGTTTTCAAGTGGCACCCTTTCAACATCCCCCCCCCTTCTTTAAAATGTCAAATAGCAACCCCTACCTTTAATAATAATATTTGGTAATTAAATAATGAGCCTTTATAGGAGAGTCAACCGAAGCTAAAAATTGTTGGTAAAATGGCAACTATCAAATTAAAATACAAAACTTATCTTGTATAATGTCCCTAAGTCTGTTTTAAAAAGCTCACGAACAAGATCGACTTATTGCAAAGTAATTTTTTAAAAAAATATGGACTCGCCATTGCAGAGTTGCTGGTTAACTGACGTCTAGTACCAAAATGGCAAAATGGCTATCATGGGAACTGGGTTATCTTGGGCGCTAGTACCTAATATACCAAACGATGGCAAAGAAGCAGTACCGAATTTCTAATTTAATAATTTTTTTCTCTTTCGCCTTTTTTTTTGGTATTTTTATTTATGATTATTTCATTTCTGTAATTATTTACAGTAGGTTTGTATGATTAATAAAGAGATTATTTTATTTTATCATTCATTGTTCGTATTATGATAAGTTTCTTACATGCGGCCTGAAAATTTTTAAAGTTGTAGCTGTCCCATTTTAAGAAAAGGTTTCTCATCCATGGCTACTCTCTCTCAGTTTCTCACTCGTAGGAGTTCGGCTGCATCTTTCGCGACGTTCTCCGCCCATCGACGTCGAGGTCTTCTCTTGTCCTCGTTCCTTTGAAATGTGCCATATATATCCTTTTTGGCGTCCTTACATTTGGTATTCTACTTATATGTCCCGCCCACTTCAGTCTTAATATTTTAATAAATGTTACCACGTCTGGGGAATTATAAAGTTCTCTTAGTTCGTGGTTGTATCTTATTCTCCATCCTTATTCTTCTTGTATCGGGCCGAAGATTTTTCGGAGTATTTTTCTCTCAAATCTTAGGAGCCTTGCTTTTTATTGTCAGTGTCCAGACTGGCCTTCATATATCACCACTGGTCTAATCATAGTTTGGTATATGTTTATCTTTGTGTTCCGATTAATCATAGTTGACTTAAACGTGTTTTTGAGTGAATAGTACGCTCTGTTGCCGGCCATTATTCGTCGCTGTACTTCTTGTTTTATATCGTTGTTCTTGTTTATTTGGGATCACAGGTAATTGAAATGCTGGACTACTTTAAAGTTTCGGTCTTCAATGATTAGATTTTGCCCTATTCTTCTGGTTGGTTTTATGGCTTAGCATTTTGTTTTTTCTTCGTTTACTTCTAAGCCTATTACTTGTGCCTTGGTCTCTAGTTTGTTGTGCGCGTCTTTTAGGTCTAATACAGATCTTACCATGAGATTCAGGTCGTCTACGTATCCCACAATTTGTTGGGACTTATTTGCTAAGGTACTATTCGTTTGTATTTTTGTTTATTTTATAGCTTTTTTTAGCAATATGTTGAATAGTATGGGTGCCAGACTATCTCTTTGTCGCAGGCCTTTGTTTGTATTGAAGCACTCTGTTAGTTTGCTTTGTATCCTTACTTGAGAATTTGCGTTGTTCATAGTTATTCTGGTTAGATTAATGAATTTTTGCGGCACTCCATATTCTTCTATTATGACGTATAGTGTCTCTGTCTGTCTACTCTGTCATAAGCCTGTTTAAATTCCACAAAAAGTTGGTAGATCGGTGTGTTATTTTCCGAGCCTTTTTCAGTTGTTTGCCTCACTCACAGTTGGTCAATTGTTGACCTGTGTTGTAAATACTAGCCAATTAAAAAAAGGATAAATATTTCTAGCCACTTTTAATTTTTGAAATTACTTTTTCGTATATCCATTAAATTAAAGAATTTTGTGGTAATATACCAATTATTTCTAATGAACCTTAAGCCACTCCGTCTACTGCTCTGCTACATAATTAAACAATTCTTAATGTTTTAAGTTACGCCATTTCATTGACCAATTTTCAATCTTCTTGACCGAATAAAATCTTAAACACCGTTTTAATATAGTGGATTTTACTATAAGAACTCTCAATTTGCGTCTATTTTTTTAAACAATCAAAGTTAACTTTAATTGCGGCTCTTTTAAATTATATAATGGACATATCGTGTCTTTAGACAACCATAAATAAAGTTGGGCAGTTGGTGGGGCCGCTTGTTGAACGTGTCATAAACTTACATTTTTGATAAAGAATATGTAATCGAACCATACATAGATTTATAAGATATACTTCGTGTTAAACGCTTGTCTTTGAATCCAAGATCTGTGAGATAAAGTATACGAAAAATATACTGTGACGGTGTTTTTTTTCTCTCTATCTCTTTCTTGCTTTTTTAAATGTAGCAACATAATGACAATCAGAAGCAAATTTATATTGTACAAAAGTGTAAGGTTAATTTTATGTTTTGTTTTTGTAAAAAAAGTCGTGGACTGCGACTATTAGAAGGGAGAGGAATTATCGAAAGGAGATGATTGTGGACCCGCTTTTTGAAAAGTTGCAGGTCATAGTTCTCTGGAAAAGCTGATTTTGGAAGCTTGTTCCATTCCGTAGCGGCCATGTAAATAAAGGGTTCTTGATGGAGATTGGTCCTTGTAGTGTCACTCTTGAGAGTTAATAGGTGAGACTGATCAGCTTGCTGAGTTCTTCGGCCAAATGTGGCCAATGGTGGTACAAGAGTTTTTATTTCTCTGGAGCATCTGCCATGGAAATATCTGTAGAGCAATGACTGGTCTGCAACTCTTCTTTTATGTTCTAGTCGGTGAAGGGGGTCTGTGAGAGTTGAGCTGTTTATCAACCGAATGGAATCTAGAAGACGAAGAGAAAGCATTGGTGCTGAACCCCATATGTGCGAGCAATACGCCAGTAGAGGTCGGATTTGAGCCTTGTACGTCGAGTCGTCAAGACATATTTTTAGACACCGTGACTTCCAAAATCGAGATGGAGGGATTTGATTAAAAGGTATTTCCGGACATTGTAATGGAATAATTTGAGTCAATGAGTCAACCTGTTTCTGCCTGAGTTTATTTGTATCATTTACCGAAAGTAATCGATAGGACGTGAAAGTGTGCTGTCGTCTGCAAAACTGTACATGGGGTTTGTGGTGGTTTTCAAGAGTTCGTTGATTTGTAAAAGAAATAAGGTGGTGGACAGGATGGAACCCTGGGGGACCCCGGCATTGGTCTTCAACGCATCAGAAGAAATACCGTCAACTGCCACATGTAAGGAGCGATCTTGCATGAAGCTCATGAGCCATTGGCGCAATTTGGTTGGGAGACCGTAGGCAGATAATTTGCTTAACAATGCCTGGTGCCAAGTGTTTCTACTTTCGTATTTGTTTATTTGGATGTTAATTTTATAAAATATTGGTTGCTGTACATTGCACGGTATTAAAACAACCTGCACAATGCATACAATAAATAAATACAAAAAAATTTAACTGGCAGGAATGATAATGGCTATTGTATAAACTACAGCTTCTTTTTAGTTATATTTAGTCAGTTGTGAAAAATACGATCTGTTTTAATCTGACACACCTAAGTAATTCTACGAAATGTCTTTTTTTAGTTTGCACAGGTACATTACAAATTTTCAATTTTACATGGAAAACAAGTTTCGTAACTAGCGCTCCTACTATAAAAAGTACATAACCGATTTTACAGAATGCGATGGAAGAAAGATACGATTAGAGATATTAACGAAACGTCTCATTATAGATTAAACATACAAACAAATGAAGCTATTAATTCTATTTCGTATTATATCCACGACTCACGTATCCTCGATATTCGGGTAGAAAGTATAATCAGAGAATTTTAATTTTTTAATGATGATATCAATGTTAATATTTTATCGTTCTGCTAAGTTTTAACGTTTAAATGTGGTAAAAAAAATAAAGAGACCTTGTACAAGCGTTACGTTAAAAAAATGTAGAGTGAAATAATCGAGCAGTGCGTTAATTTACAATTCTCAGTAAAATTTGGTAAAAAACCACTCAAATATCAATTCATAGGTTCTACCACGGATATACACACGGTGTTTCATTTTAAAAGAGGTTTTGTCATTTTAAGTTTTTTAGGTTTTAATGCAGATGTTGCACACCCTGTATTTCATATGTCCAATAATACATAAAAGATGCTTTTATTTTCTTTTTTAATAAAAAGCACTGGCGGACTAAGGTAGAGGCGATCCGCCCCGGATCCACACCTAGGGGGGGGGCCGGTTTTGCACAAAAAAAAATAGTTCTTGTGAGACGTATGTCATAGGTACATAGGTCTGTACCAAGCGTACTATTTCCTGCAATATGTGACTGCACATTTTTATGCTACCTACTTGGAGTTCTAAAATATGAATTTAGAAGTTAATCTCACCCAAAATAATTTACAAACACTTGACATGGGTTTAACACAAACGAATTCACTGCAATTGTTTCTAGTCGAGAAAAGAAATACGCTAGTCAATAAGACTATGGGAAAAAATCACGGAGTGAGCGACACCTATTATTGATCGTATGAACTTCTCGAGATGCGAACAACAAACTAACCTTCATTTGTTTATATGGGTTAAAAGTGAACTTAATATATTATTTTAAACAATTTAAGCATTAAAAGTGTTATATTTGAACGATATTTTGTGAAGAATTAGTGTTAATAGACCACAAAATCTAAAAATGTAAAGGATTAAAAAAGGTAATATGGAGATATAATCGCGAAAAATATGTTCTGTTCCATAATGATCTATATATGGCAATTCGATTATATATTTGCATAAATTTCCTTTAAATCCTAAAGCAACTCAGAAATGGAAGATGATTTTTGGTTTTACAAGTGATCAAATGACAGAATATTTGTTGTTTACACCTCAATCCGACATTTTGTTCGCCATCTCGCATTATGTGATTTTTCCCTATAATTTGACACGCAGAAATGTGAAGAAATGAGCATAGATATTGAGAGACGTGGCAGACGAAAGTTAAAAAAGAATCTACCCGGAAAAATATCCGCTGAAGCCGCCTTAACTTTACAAGAGGAAGTTCGCAGGTGTATGTTCCAGTGCTTGGATAGATTTATTCAAGAATTGGCTGCAAGATCTTCTGTTATGGAAAACATATCTAGCACCTTTTGTATTGTACAATCAAAACTCCTAATAAAAGCATCTGAAAATGATTTTAAACAGGCCATAGAACAGCTCATTCTAGTCTACGGTGACTTTAATAAGGAAGAAGTATACAAAGAAGTCTACGGATTACGAAGTTATGTAAGTGCAACTAATACTGCAACGGAGGAAGCTGCTTTATGGACTGCCTGAAAAGTTTTTAAATTTATTATTAAATAGGACTTTAAAAAATCCATACCCAACATACAATGTGTATTAGCCAAATAGAATAAATTCGATCATGAATATACGGGGGCATGTTGGTGTTTTTAGAAGCGCATATTTTTCAACAAAAACTCCCCACCAACTTTCTTATTTCAAATGCAACACCCTATATGTATTTTATTCAATTTTGGATTCTTTAAAAAATTCTATACATACTTCATGTGCAATGTCCTATACCCATCCTTAACTTTTCTATAAATGGTGTATCAATCAACAACTTAAGGTATGTAGATGATACTTTTCTTTTTGCAGATACAGCTGAGGGTCTCCAAAAGTTAATAGAGAAAGTAGCTGAGATGTGCGAAAATATAATATGCGATTAAACGCAAACAAAACAAAGGTAATGATAATAAGAAAACAAGCTGCTCAGAACAAACAGTTTGTCGTCAGAAATTACCCCGTTGAGACAGCATTAACCAATAAATATCTAGGAGTGCAACTAAATAACGATTGGGACCAAATAAAAGAGAGAAAGATACGAATCGATCGATTTTACTTGAATCGCATGAAAACTCAATTTAAATCTAAGGACTCGTTTATTAAAATGTTTCATATTTTTAATATTAATGTACGGTGTTGAATCATGGAGATTAACAGATGCAGCTTGCAAAAGACTCGAGGTGTTTGAGATGTGGTGCTCCAGACGCATGTTGAAAATATCTTGGACTCATCACGTAACTAATGAAGCTGCCTTGCAACGTATGCGAAAAGAAAAAAAATTAATGAAGAATATTAAAGAAAGAAAACTTGCATACTTTGGACACATAATCCTTCTTCTTAGTCTAACGTCGAGAGCGACGTGTAGTGATCACAAATTAATGTCAGGTGTTATTTCTCAGAACTCTTCTCACAGTCTTTCGCCATCTCCCACGGTCAGCAGCCGTTCTAATGGCTTTTGCTAGTGGACACTCTGTTACTTTTAATACAATGTCTGTCCATCTAGATTGGGAGCGTCCGCATTTCCACTTGCCAAATGGTTTGCCCTGGACAATCAGTCTCTCGATGTTGTCGTGACGAATTGTATGTCCGAAGAAGTTCAGTATTCGCGCTGATGTCAAGCTACTGAGAAGGTTTGCTGGTCCAATCTCGTTTAGCACTGACACATTGGCGCGATGCGCCGTCCACGGTATTCCTAGCATTCTTCGCTATGCCCATACACATAATGCATAGCCAAAAATATGAAATACTGCAGCTGGCTATGCAAGGTAAAATGGATGGCAAGAGAGGTCCTGAAACACGCCGAATATCCTGGTTACATAATCTTAGGCAATGGACTGGAAAAACATCAGCAGAGCTATTTTGAGCTGCTGTCAACAAAGTTATTTGGGCCAGAATGATCGCCAACGTCCATAGAGGATAAGGCACTAGAAGATAACTGTTTCTGAAATATTAAGTGATTTTAGGTAAGGAATGTCAGAGAATAAAAAAACCTGGCTGGATTGGCTAGCTACAAAAGTCAATCAAAGAACGCAAAAGGCAAAGATTGAGGATGTAAACAAGGAAAAGAATGAGTATAAAAGGTTCAAAGGTGTGGCAAAAGCGGTTATGGCAAAAAATAAGGAGAGTGATAAAGATTAATATGATAGGTTATCTGACGATTTCCAAAACAATATTAAACTCTTCTGGAAGTCCATAAGAACAGCCAGAGATAAAAATACTACCTCGCAACTGGAAAGAATCAGAAACCAAGATGATAGTGTGGTAAAAGGAGAGGAATGCGTATTAAAGAGATGGAAGGAATACTTTAAAAAGTTTATTTGAGAGAGAGGATACACAAGAACAGGCCCCATTCGGAGACATGAGTGAAAAATGCAATGAAAGTGAAATTAGTACGACAGGAATTGTGAAAGCGTTGAACAGTATGAAATTGGGTAAAGCTGCTGGGTACGACAGAATAACAGTTAAAATGCTGACGGCTGGACAAAACGTGCTAGCTAGTCTGCTGTACCGCCTTTTTAACCTTTGTTGGAGAAGTGGTAGCGTACCAAACGACTGGTGCAAGGCCGTTATCGTGCCACTCTACAATGGAAAAGGTTCGCAGTAGGACTGTAAGAACTACCGAGGTATTAGTTTACTCAGCATAGTCGGCAAACTGTATGCAAAGATATTAATTAAAAGAGTAACGAATGAAACTGAGAAAATGATATGGGATGTGCAAGCTGTTGGAAGAAATACAATAAATGGATGGACTAAATCTGCTGCTGAGGCAATTGGCTTATATGTAAAGGACAAAAAGATAACAAATCACTGGAATAGATCAACTGCTGTTAGCGAATTGGCAAAAAGTGGTGTAGAAGAACAACAATTGCTGAAAATTACTGGTCATAGCAATTAAAATTCTATAAAATCATACTTAAATCTCGATCAAGAACACCACAAATAAATATTATGCGTGGTAATAGATCAGTTCTATAGTAAAGAACAGCAACGAATCTAATCACCCATGGTGATTATTTAAAGAATGTTAATCAAGAATTAATAAATTTTATGTATGGATTAATTTTATTTTTTGGCACAAGAATATATCATAGTGTGATGCTTGTTATTAAAAAATGACACATTGGTTTTGCGACACAGCACAATTATAATATATATATATATATATATATATATATATATTTATATATATATATATATATATATATATATATATAAACAAACGGCTCGTCTAATTTCATCGACCGTGCATGGTTGCTTGCTCCAAAGAAATTTGCAAACAAACGAAAATTTGCATATTTGCACTATTTATACAGCCAACATAAACAATTTTTCATTTAGAGAGCATACCGTATTCATCGAGAATTGCATAAATCATTTTACTTTTATTAATTACAAAAAAAATGCAGATACCGATCTGTTGCAAAGTCTGAAATAATTACGTTCGTACTCTTTAAGATGTTATACATTGCGCAACGAGATCTAAGTAGAAGTATCTACGAATTCTTTCTACATGTAATGCTGATGGGTACTTAAGTAGTACCAATTGAAAATTAAGATTATTATGCTTTGTTATCTATCATATTCTCTTTGGTATGATTGAAATGCTGAGAATTAACTGCATTATACCGTTACCCATATGTTTTTATTTATACATTTACCAGTGTATACAGGATGTCTGCTTAAAAAACTAACAATGGCATGTTCTTTTGCAGAAAATCTTGCTTAATACCGATTCTAGGATACAACGTACAAAGAAAAATAACGTAGATTTTAGCGATAAAAAATTTGATAAGGCTTATTACTGAATATTTGTACAAATTATAAACACATGGGAATACTCTAAGGATTTTAATTTATTTTAAAATATTAACTTCCCAGTGGGAAGTTATAGTAATGAGTCCGATTTTGCGAATCCCGAATTTTGACATATCTCCACATTTCAAGGTCCCCAGAGTCGACTACAATAGTTTTTAAGTGGACGTCTGTGTGTGTGTGTGTGTGTGTGTGTGTGTGTGTGTGTGTGTGTGTGTGTGTGTGTGTGTGTGTGTGTGTGTGTGTGTGTGTGTGTGTGTGTGTGTGTGTACGTATGTGTGTGTGTGTGTGTGTACGTATGTGTGTGTGTGTACGTATGTGTGTGTGTGTGTGTACGTATGTGCGTGTGTGTGTGTGTGTGTGTGTGTGTGTGTGTGTGTGTGTGTGTGTGTGTGTGTGTGTGTACGTATGTGTGTGTGTGTGTACGTATGTGTGTGTGTGTGTGTACGTATGTGTGTGTGTGTACGTATGTGTGTGTGTGTACGTATGTGTGTGTGTGTGTGTGTGTGTACGTATGTGTGTGTGTGTACGTATGTGTGTGTGTGTGTACGTGTGTGTGTGTGTGTACGTATGTGTGTGTGTACGTATGTGTGTGTGTGTACGTATGTGTGTATGTACGTATGTGTGTATGTACGTATGTTCGTATGGTCGTTTGAAATTATTTTTCGTCTCGATTATCTCGAGAACAAAAAATTATATGAAAGTGGGACCAATTGCATTCGACACATAATTACGCAACCTAGAACTGATTAGATTTTCAGGATAATCGGTCAAGCTTTTTTTTTAAGGAGAGTCAAAACACTGAAAAAAATGGTAAATTTTCGGAATTATTTTTCGTCTCGATTATATCGAAAACAAAAAATGATATTGGCGTAGGATTGATTGCATTCGACGCATAATAACGCAACTTAGAACTTATTAGATTTTTAGCAAAACCGGTCAAGCTGCTTTTTATGGAGATTAAAAAAACTGAAAAAAATGATAAACTACCTGAATTTTGCAATTTATAAAAACACTATTTTTAATACAAAATTTTAAGACCTTTTGAATGACATGATTATTGCATGTTAGGAATATTTGTATAAAAAATATGATGACAATATTTCATAAAAAGAGATAGTTTTAGAAAACAAAAATAGAAATTGAAGAATTTTAAACTTATGTCAGTATTGAGAGAATAGCATTGAAGACGCTACAACAGTGAAAAATTATTGCTAGTAATAATCAAGCATTGTTTATAACTTTTGAATATTGTTACTAACAAATTATTATTGATCATAATAATTAAAAAAAAATTCAATTGTTATAAACAATTAAAAATAGCTCCCACTTATGAAATGATAAGAAAAAGTTTGAAAGAATACGGTTGAAATAAACAGAATATTGTTAATGACAATTATAATTAGTTATAAACAATTTGAAATCGTATTTTATAATAATTTTAATAATAATAATTATAACAACAAAACATATGGTATTTTTCTTTCTTTCACTGGGTAGTTAGTCGTGTGGACCTCTCACTCCCACTGATATTTATTAAGTTGGTTTATTAAATATACACCTATTGTATTTTTAATTCACATTGTATGTCACTGTATTTTCTGCTCTTTTTACTTTAGCATAAAAAAAACATGTTTTCATTATTTTTCTTTTATTTTATCTTTCTGCATAAATTGTGTTAATTTTGATGTAAATTCAAAGTAAATAACTTGAATATTTGAATTGATTAAGAAAAAAAAATGTTTTAAAGAAAGACCAGGTCAAGAGTACCAGCAACCGACGAGCATGTATAAAATTACTGATAAAAGTAGAAGAAGTGAGTAAGAACCGTAGCAAGTGAAAAGAAATGGTCTCTGCCTACCCATACGAGAAAAACGCGTGACTATATGTATATCTGTAAAGACACTAAACAAATTCTTAGAGTAATTTTCATGTTACAAAATGGCGCTCGACAAACAGATGTAACGCGAGATTGGGCACATCACAAAGTGTAATTAACCGCTTAAATTCGCTTTGCGACTCAGGATGCATCTTCAATGATGTCCTAGACGTGACGGACAAATTATTTCTGGTAAACACACTTCTGCTAAACAAAATTAGATACGCCAATGATACTATTGTCTTTGCTGTTAATACCGAAGACTTACAACACTTGATAAACAAAATCACCTATCAGAGCAGTCAATACGACCTTGACGTAAACGTAAATAAAACTCATGATAATCAGCAAAGAGAAAATCATAGGAAGCCGCCTATTCATAAACCAATCTGGGATCGAAAGACTTCATCACTAAAACTACCTAAAAACCATCATTAATAAAGATTGAAATAACGTTAAGGAAATAAAAGCACGAATAGGAAAAGTCAGATCCACCTTCAACCCGCATGAGCGCCTTTTTCAAAAGTCATAATCTCACATTTGGCATAAAAGTAAGACTCTAATAAAACCACAATTAAAAAACTCAACGCTTTTAAGATATGGGTGTACATTAAAATTCTGGAAATTTCTTGTGCGGCAAGAGTGACAAACGTGAAAGTTCTAAAGATATTTAAAAAAGATCTAAAACTTATAAACACAATTTAAGCCCGGTCACATCATGCAAAACGAAGAAAGATACGCTCTGTAAACAATCCTACAATGAAAAATCTTTAAAAGAAGAGAACTAAGAAGACCAAGGATATCATGGCTAAAAAATTTTGGGACCTGGTTTAATAAAACATCTCCAGAACTCTTCTGGATTGCTGCAGACAGAGTCAGGATTGCTAGGATGATCGCCAACATTTGCAACGGATTGGCACCCTTGGAAGAAGAAAAATCGCACTGCTTGTTTTTGTTTTATTAACGAGTCAATATTTGGTATACATCCTGATTCAAGACCCGTAAGAGTGTGGAGAACACCAAGCAAAGAAGCATTATTACAAAATTTACAGGAGGTTCATTCCTTTAGAGAAGTTCTAGTAGTAATGGCTTGTGGTGGAATCAGCATCGGTCTTTTAATACTGCATTTAATGTATGAATGAATGAATGAGTAAATAGGAGTTGTGGAAGAGGTCTAATTTTTTCCCTAAGCATTGTCTGCTTTTTGTACCTTTCCAGCTCCTTAGTTTAGTCCCATTTCTTCAATTCTTCTGTTAAGAAGTAGAAGCTCATGTACTGCTATCGCCCCAGATGGATCACTCCCTTGGTCTTGTATACAACTCAGGTAGTGCATTCATTGGGCGGTGGCTTCACATTTAAAGATAATATGAGTGGCTGTTTCCTCCTCCTCATTACATAATGTGCATATAGGTTTTGTGTCAAACACGCCTAAATTGTGTAGATGTTTCCTCAAAGACAAAGCCCTACAACTGTTCTAAGTTTTTCCCTACTTAGCGAGAGCAGCTTTCCTGCCTGCTTAGGTGAGGGTTCTTTCAGCAAAAGTTTGCTGGGCCTTGCTCCCTCTATCTGTGCCCACTTCAGCTGATGCTAAAAGTGGATCCAGCCATTGATCGGTGCTTTAATGCTGAGTATCCCTATTATTGGTTCTGGCCCAATAAATGTGTTTCAGAGCTCCGCATAGCTAGTTTGTCAGCTTCTTCGTTACCGGAAATACCTTTATTCCCTGGCACCCATGACAAGGTAACCTTGTTATGGTTAGCCAAGGTTCGTAGGTTTCCGGCACATTCCCGGACAATTTTTGAGTCCATTTTCTGTGATGCCAAAGCATTGAGTGCCGCTTGACTATCTGATTTAATGGGGATCGTTTTCTTTTTATATCCTCGTCTCAGTTTTTTAACAGCATAAGCGTTTATGGCATGTACTTCAGCTTGGAAGACCAAGGCATGTCTTCCCAATGAGTTTGTTTGCTCATATTTGGACTTTAATGAGTAGACGCCTAAGCCAGTTCCTTCGCTGGTTTTTGATCCATCTGTATACCAGGTGAGTTCACCAGGTTGATTGCTTCATTGCTTTTGTCATCGCTGAGTTTTGCGTGAACCTCATAGTTTGTCTCAAAGGATATTTCTGCACTCATATAATCAGTTGTCATTACCAGAAATTGGTCTGATTATATTTTTTATGTTTGTATGCCCATGCATTCAATGATATTAAATAATTTGTAATGTTTGTACAGGGTGAACAAAAATAATATTTGAGTTCAGTAAGAGAATAAATTTATATATTTCTTGTTGTAGATGGCATTTTGAACATCTTATTTAAATGTTGTTTTTTGCGATCAGATGAAGTATAAGAAGACATCTATTTTAATTTGAAAAAATTACCGATTACGTCATCACGTCAAAACCAGTGACATAACCTCTTTGGAATATACATTTAAATTTGTTCCATAATTTAGCCGCGCACGGTATAAGAGAGAGTCTTAAAAAAGTATTTATAAAAATAGAGAGAAAAAATTTAAATAATTGTTTGTTCATTTTTGATAAAGTTGTTCATTTAATTTAGCCTTGTATTTGTTGGGTAATTTGACAAGATTTATTAAACATTTTAAATAATCTGCATATTTAAATTTTTGATTTAAATAAAAGCTTCCTAAAAATATTTAATCATTTTTTAAATATTAAAATCATTAGCATCTACTTGACGCAAACTAATACATCAAATGGTGTGATTCATTATTTTAAATTTACCGCATCAGAATCAATTTTAATGTGATTCGATCATTATAATGTTAGAGCAAGATGATTGATAGTGGTAAATGATTACAAATGATTTGGATTTCTGTTTAATCTTATTTCATATCAAGTGGTTTTATATAAAACACAATATTACCCACTTCTATCAGGATTTTGTAATGAATATTAGTGTTTCCTTTTAAGGTACCTAACGTAAACATTGATAATTATTTTGCAAATTTAAACATTGATATAGTTCTTCCGTTATCAATTGCAGAATACATTTATGTGAGGAGTAATCAGTATTTAAAATATTTAAAAAATAATGTTTACTTCCCGTATAAAATCCGGTATAAATTAAAGAAAGCGTCTGCCCACGTGGACTTGATTGACCTGCGTCAAATTTCACAAACAAGGTTATTCAACCAATGGAAATAGCGAATCATAAGGTTAAACGCACCGAATTGGTCGAGTGGTGTACCGCAGTTGATAAAAGCTATAAATAATCTTGTTTATGTTCTAAAAACCTTCGAGAAAGATAGTCTGTGATATAGGTGGGGTAGTGTGATGTGTTGAATTTAGAAATTTCATTATATAAATAGAAATATGGCGTTTTGGAGACCATGGGCTAATAAAAATAATGAAATTGCACATTGTAATAAGAATAAAGACAGGTGTAATTACATTACATCTTGCGGTTTAGCCTTTGGTATCGGCACCTTTGCCACCTAGATCTTTTGATCCTCTGTGACTACCTCTGTGTCTTCGGGGTATCAGAATTCTAGTCCGCTAATTTTGGCAAACCTCAGGATTTCTGTTGGCCCTGTCTCTTTTAGATCGCTTGGATCCATTATCATACGGCCCAAGGTTTGATACCTGTACACCACTAGCATCGAGCAGTGACACAGAATGTGTATACTGCTCTCCTCCTCCTCTCCGCATAGTCGACAGTTTTTATTGGCCGTCAGCTTAAGTTTGAAGAGATGCGCACTTAGTGCGATGTGTCCTGTGAGCAGGCCAAGCGTGCTGCTTAGTCTACTCCAGTCCATCGTCCAGAGTGCGTCAGCCCTCTTCTGGAGAGGTTTTTTCATCAGCTGTTTTGATGTTCTGCAGCCAGTATTTGCATTCCACTGAGCAATATGTTCTTGTTCAAGGATTAATTTCAATAAATGTTTTGCTTCGGCAATTGGCAATCCGACCAACTGGCTTCTTGGTTCCACCAGGGTCCCATTTCTTGCCAGTTTATCGGCTACCTCGTTGCCGTTTATCACTGTGTGCCCAGGAACCCATGTAAGACTGACTTTGTTTACCGTCGCTAACTCAGTGAGGGCTTGCATGCAGTCCCACACCACCAATGATGTTGTGGTGTTACTCACGAGGGTCCCAATGGCTGCGCGACTGTCAGTGAGAATATCAATCTCACTGTTGGTCACTCTGTTTTCCGTCAGGTGCGTAGCGCACCTGAGTATAGCATAGACCTTATTCTGAAAGACCGAGGCGTATTTCTCCAGTGGTATGCTTTCCCTGTGGTTGCAGGATGCTCCAAAAACACCTGCCCCGTAGCGTCCCTGGTACTCTGATCCATCAGTGTACCATCGTTTCACTCCTGTGCTGGTCAATGGTGTTTTCTTCAACCAGTCTTCTCTGGTTGGTATAAAATTAACAATGAATATTTAGACATCGGTTTTTTTAAAAATAATAAATTCATAAAATCTCTGCCCATGGAAGATCAAATAATATTGTCGGTAAGGGATCGGAACGAGTTTTTGTATTCTGCAATTGATAATGGAAGAAGTACAGAAACATTGGAAGAAACCAATGCATTGATTTAAAAGTTTTGCATACCCTAACATGGTAAAATAATTTCGCAAAAATTATTTTGTTCAGGTACATACATGAAAATAAATTTAAAATAATAAAACTTCATAGTATGTTTTATTCAGTTTATTTAAATAAACTAAGCTATAGCCAGATAGGTCCAGAATTGGATGCGCATGGGCTTTTTAATATAACAATTAATAATAATAAACATATTAGTAAAATCTGCATATTAAAATATGTAATTTAAAGTAAAATGGAACAAAAGCCTTGGCATATAAGCTTTAAATAACAGTCACATTGATATAAGGCTAGTTAATAATGGCTGATCAATTTTAAGAAATAAAATAGGTCGTGTATAATTTCATTATCCAAAGATATTTTATTTTTTATCATAGTAGAATTGATAGTAGGTACCAAATTAAATACGTTTTATTCATTTCAGACAAAAAATTGTATATATTGTATATCCTGAATACATGACAACGTTGGTCGTTTTTTAATGAATAGAACCTGTGCATATCTTCTTAACTTTATCCTTGCTAAGTAATAATAATTAAAATCCTCTATTAGTTATTTATTTTTATATAAATGAATCATAGCTTGGTACCTGAGTGTTGAATATGGAGATTTCAAAGAAAGCGTAGAATCTTTTAATTGAAAAATTGACTGCCGTTCAATTCAATATATTAATTGGTTTTAAACAACCAAAATGTGTTTAATAAAAATCTGCAACTCTGCTGCAAGGCTGTTCAACTCTTAGTATGTAGCTGACAAACATTTAAAACGTTTGCAAGTTGAAATAATAAGATTCTGAGCAGTCTGGTTAAATTTGCGACATGATAACCCCACCGTTATCGAAAACGGTTGCAACTCCCAAATATTTTAAAAAATTATTACAATCAATTTTGATATTATTTGAAAAATTAGTTATTTTTAAAATTTTATATTTAGATTAGCGGACCCGGCAGACGTTGTCCTGTGCAAACGTTGACTTGCCTGCTTTGGGAATATCACTATCAAACTCAGCGACCCCGAAACTATGAATTCGACACTTATATCGGCGTTTTTAATAGTTTTATCAAACTCAGCGTCCCTGCAGAATATAACTTAAACACTAATATCAGCCGTTTTTAATAGTTTTTATATTCCATCTCCTTTTCACCCCTTTCGTAGGGGTACAAACGAAATTGGGAATGTCATTGTTAAACTCAGCGACCCCAAAAACTATGAATTCGTCACTATCATTGGCCTTAGCTTTTATATTTCAGCCCTCTATCACCCCTTTCGTATAGACTTATCTGGATAAAAGCTATCTTATCTTATTAAAAAATAAATATTATAAAAAACTATAATATTATTTTTTCAACGAATAAGCGTGAAAATGTATTAATCTTGTTTTTTAAAACCAGCTAATTTCGCCGCATGTTACCTATACATACAGGGTGGCCAACAGAAAATGTAACAGAGCCATTTACAGGAACCTCGTTAACATTTTAGAAAAACGCTCAGACCCGACGATTTTTGATTAAATGGGGACACTGTTTTCTGTATTTTTGACTCCACTATTTTCAACCTCAAGCGTAAGAATTACTCCAACATTTTTAAATGGCATTTGGGGTCAAATAAGATGTCTTTTGAAAGCTCTGACAATTCTCTTTACAATAGTCTTTAAATTTTACATTTCCACCCAATACTTTGAAAAATATTACATGTTATAATTCCAATTATTTTAGTTGCTTACTTACTACAGTGCAACAGAAGCAGCTTGGCGGGCGACTCGCCTCTAAAATAACAAATATTCGGCTGAATATATTTCACATCCGCAAACTTCTTCCTCCGATTTTACTTGAGACTCACGATTACTGAAAATTTCGTCGTCGCCGATCGGATCGTTATTCGAATGTTTTCGTTGTGCGCAGATTTTGTGATCTCTCACTGTATATAATTGATTAAATGTTCAAACTGATGACCGCTCGCTTCCATACAATAATAAAGATTTTGTTCAAAACGTTCACGCACATTTTCAATTATGTCTGATGTCGACATTCCAGAATGTTCCACCAGATCCCCTGGGGATACGGGGAAAATAGAATAGATCTCAGGTATGGTCTGCCTGTCGTAAAAGGCGACTAAAAGACTCGCAATCCAAAGTGATATGCGACCGCGCTGAAGGATGCATGGTGATGGGGGAGCACCGTAGCTAACGGAGCATACAGGAAACCGAGCGAAATCCTGTATTAGGCAGCCTTAGTCCTGTGCAGGGGTACCTCAGGGCCGGACCACCCCTTCCCCCATATTCGTTGACTGCAAAGAAGAACTGAGAACTCTGGTAGACCGTAATCAAGTCAAACTAAAAGAAGAGGTTCGGAAAAACACAAAAACTACTGGAAAAGCATACCAGGAAACAAACACGGGAAATAATACATCAAAAGACCGTGCCATAAAAGGACGGCAGAACTGTTGCCAATAAACAGGAATCAGCTAATAATCACTAAGTGACTGTATAATGGAGGCCTGGCCTGCGGGTTGTGCGGCGGCGATCCAGGGGGGGTGAAGCGCGTGCTGTACTGCTGCAGGGCGCTGGGGAGGAGGGGCGGTTCTTGGGCGGCTACATTGTTCCCACCTAGTACAGAACTTGTACAAACTTGTACAAGGTAAGAAGGTACTGGATTGGGTGCAGCGCAGATCTTGGTCCCGGTGATTGCCTGTCTTTTTCGGTCCGGTGCCTCGCGACGGCGCAGTGTGTGTTTAGCTGTTTTAGGGTTCTTGCAGAGCGGTCTGCTCGTCGCTACATTGTACAATGATACACATAAGCAAGTAGTCCATTGAAATGTTACATTTTTTAGGCCTTACCTTGCGTTTTTTAGAGGACTCAATTTTATTTTTTTGATGTGTAGGGGGGTCAGTGTAAAGCTAAAATCAAGTTTGTGGGGTCGCCACCCTTGTCCCACGGCCGCCATCTTGAAAATACGGGTTGATATGGTTATTTCGATTTATCTCTTAAACTATTTATCTGATAAAAAAAATTTGTCAACATTATTTGTTGCAAATTTAATTCTCTACAATTTTGGTCCAGTATCTTTTTCTCGTAGAATTATAAATAAAAAAGTTATAAGCGAAAATGTTCGGAAATTCGAGAAAAAAAATTTTATTTTTCGATATAACTTTTTTTTTTATCATTTTACGAAAAAATAATATCAGACCATTTTTGTAGATCGTTTTTTAAGGAATAACTTTTATAAGCAACATTTTTTAATTAAGTCAATAGCTACGGTTTTACCGCGCTCCGAAGTGAGTATTATTTTTCAGTACTCTTAACTATACATATATTATGCGTGTGTACTAATAATGTGTCATCAGTTATTTTCCTTTTTTTTTATTTTGTTATTATAATTTTTTTAATTATTAATTTTGTAATATTATTAATAATTAATTATTGATTCTTTTCCACTCCATTACAGAATTTTACAATTATTGATTTTTAAAATAATTTTAAATTTGACAGCTTTAGGCTATTTTACGATTAGACGAACGGATAAATTATGGAGTGGGATCATGTCTGATTAAACTATTGAGCAGACTCTTATGAGAATGTTTAAATCATCTGGAGGATTAACGCACGGCTGTGGTATTACTGAGAGTACGCTGGCATCGTGGACCCTTGGAATGATACGTCTACAAGATGTTTATGAGCAAATAACAGAATACTGCAACCTTTCAATGGATACTTCAGAACAACATATTGATTACCGAGATTCACGCATAAAACGTGACAACGAAGATCTTGAAAAAATCGATAATTGGTTCGCAACTCATGTCTTTACCCTAGATACCCCTGAATTAATTTGCATTGCTAACGGTATAGTTGCTTCAGAGAATATTAATTGTCAACATGCCTTTGAGATAGGAGAAGATTTGATTACTAATATCACAGGATCTGATTTTCAACGGCTATCATTTCAGCGTAAAAATAAGGTTCTTTCTTTCAGCGCTATGACAAGTGCTATTGAAGTTGATAAATCTCGTGTCGTCATTAATCCATTACATTTATTTCAACGAATGTGCATTTCAAGAGAAACAGTCGGCGATGTCAAAGAATACTTAGGGTATGAATTAGCACCTTTCCCATTGTCATTATTCGCGGAGGATGGCATGAGAAAAGGTACTAAGTCATCTTTGTTTAATGCTTTTACACCGGTGGAACGATCCTCTAACATCAGCGCCAGGAGTCATTTTGTCATTGACGGTGGCTTTCTGTTACATAAAGTAGTTTGGGATCGAAATTCATCGTTTAATGATATAACTACTAAATATGTCAAATATGTACAAGAACACTTCGGGCTCTCTGCAAGCATTGTGTTTGACGGTTACTCAGACGACCCTGATGTCGCAGGGACAAAGTCTTGGGAGCGTTTGCGCCGTACGAAAAAACACCAGTCGACAGAAGTAAAATTTGACAAGAACACTATACCGACGTTATCACAAGAGAAATTTCTTGGTAATAAAAAGAACAAATTTAACTTTATTAAACTTCTTAAAACTGTTTTCTCAGAAATAGGTTTTACCGTTGACCAAGCAGAATCAGATGCAGACACTCTTATCGTTCGCTCTGCTCTTGCTGCATCTCCATTATTCGATACCGTTACTATTGTAGCTGAAGATATTGACATACTGATATTGCTCACAGCACTTGGTAGAAAACAAGCAAATGTATTTTTTTTGAAACCATCAAAAGGACGAACAGCAGAACAATTACATTGTGCGTCAGGTTTTATATACGGAGATGTTATTGCGGATAACTTGCTGTTTCTTCATGATTTTTCAGGATGTGACACAACTTCAGCTCCTTACAATATCGGTAAAATGAAATTTGTGAAAACCCTGGAAAAACATATAGAGTTCGCAAGTGGAACGGCTTTGTTTCTCAACAAGAGAGTTGATCCTGCTTTACTCACTGTAATTGGTGAACGTTTTTTTATCTCTTTATACGGTGGTAATAAAGATGATAATTCTCTTGACAGTCTAAGATACAAACAATTCGCCAAGGCAGTGACAAAAAGTACATTTAACTTATCTTCACTTCCTCCAACACAAGACACAGCTCGCTTTCATACTTTCCGAGTCTACCATCAGGTCCAGTCGTGGCTTGGTAATAATAATGATCCTGAAGAATGGGGCTGGAAAAAATGTGGAAAATTATTGATGCCAGTGCAGACCTTTAAACCTCCAGCACCCTCTGAGCTTCTAAAATTGATTTTTTGCAAATGCAAAGGAAACTGTGGAGCGATGTGTGGATGTCGAAAAGCAGGGTTGAAATGTTCTGCAGTGTGCTTCCATTGTTCTGGAGAGACATGCAGCAACGTAATGGAGCTCACAGAATTAATAAATGAAAATGACTTTGATGATGAACCGCCGACATTAACACCCCTTCCTTCTCCAGTTCTCCCACTGATATTTAATTCCGAAAGCCTGGTCCATCGAAAAGACTAAGGACGGAATAGTTCAAATATAGAAAATCACCGTGGATTATGCCTATTGGGGAAAACACGTAAAAAAAAACGCGCCTCCAGACTCTACCTCGTGGGTGGTGGGGAAAAGAGTCAATTATTAATTATTAATAATATTACAAAATTAATAATTAAAAAAATTATAATAACAAAATAAAAAAAAAAGGAAAATAACTGATGACACATTATTAGTACACACGCATAATATATGTATAGTTAAGAGTACTGAAAAATAATACTCACTTCGGAGCGCTGTAAAACCGTAGCTATTGACTTAATTAAAAAATGTTGCTTATAAAAGTTATTCCTTAAAAAACGATCTACAAAAATGGTCTGATATTATTTTTTCGTAAAATGATAAAAAAAAAGTTATATCGAAAAATAAAAAATTTTTTCTCGAATTTCCGAACATTTTCGCTTATAACTTTTTTATTTATAATTCTACGACAAAAAGATACTGGACCAAAATTGTAGAGAATTAAATTTGCAACAAATAATGTTGACAACTTTTTTTTATCAGATAAATAGTTTAAGAGATAAATCGAAATAACCATTTCAACCCCTATTTTCAAGATGGCGGCCGTGGGACAAGGGTGGCGACCCCACAAACTTGATTTTAGCTTTACACTGACCCCCCCTACACATCAAAAAAATAAAATTGCGTCCTCTAAAAAACGCAACCCCAAATGTAACTTTTCAATGGACTAAAGATACAATGAGCCAACAGGCCTAAGTGTCACCGGAGGCAAACGGACCTAAATAGGGATGGAGTTTTTAGTGAGTAGACCTGACACAGTCAGTGGAGCTTCACAGTAGACCTTGAGCTTTCAGGCCCATAACCTTTTTATAAAGGATTTTCTCCATCCCTGCAACAACAACAAAAAAATGTTCCACAAGTCTTGAAAAAAAAAATTGAGTAGCTAGTAAATCATAGCCCCTTCTATGGCTGTAAAGTCAAAGATATTTGGAATTTAACATTGACACTGAAAAAAAAAACTTTTTCTGTATTAAATTTATTAGTGAAACTCGTAAAACTTAAAGTTATCTTTTAAAACTATGATAAAATTTACGTTAAAAATAATAATTATTCAAGTGAAATACCTCGAGTGTTAATGTGCTCGGGGACACAAATATTTAGATGAAAAAAATGTATTAGGTACATTTCTCACTTAACAAAGACGAATATAAAATAAAAATGACGACGGAAAATTTAAACGTAACTACATTTATAATTGACATGAGAAGATTCGAGATTAAAAGCATTTAAGAACATGTGAAAATTGTTCAGAGACTTAATGGAAAAAAAAACATTCACACGTACGCCTTTTGTAATTTTATTATGTTGTCATAACATGGGGATTATACAATCGTTGGTTCGTTATTATTTAATTGAATAAATTTTTGACAAACACGAATAGAGAAAATTGCTTTAAATTAATCATAGTAACCGGCGCGGCGGCGACGCGTCGCTATAAAACTTTTAGTGTTAACCCTTTAGTTAACCCTCTTTAATTGCTCTTTTAAAATTTTAAAAAAATTAAAAATAGGTCCAGTGACACCTTATTTAAATGACTTTAAAGTATTGTGTCATATTTGAAAGCTTGCAAAACTGAAAGCTTAATTAATTTATTTCCTGATACTTAATTGAATCTACTTAGGTTTATGGCAAGAAAAGTAGTTGATTATTTTTTACTAGCAGAACACGGTGCACGTTGCTACACCCCATTATTTTATTTTATTTCTTCTGGGATGCCCAATCCATATTAAAATTTTATTTATCTAACAAATGTTTTATTTTAATGCAAGCTGACAAACAATATTTACAGTTTTTTCGGTAGGTGTGAACACGTAAAGATTTTTTGGAGCAGGCAACATATGAATGGGTGGCGGGAAAAACGTTGTATGTAAAAAATGTCAACTTTACAGTAGAGGAGAAAAACTAATCTGGTAACTGCAATATCCTGGATCGGGTGCTGAGAGCAACATACAACGTTTTTCCATTCAAACCTAATCGCTTCCGATCTGACCACCTTCTTTACTCACTATCATTAATGGGTTTAAATAATAATTAAAATTAAAAATTAAATTTTTTTTATTCATCTTGAAAAAAATACAAAGAAGTAATCACTATCATCGTCACTATCATTTATGGGTTGGTTGGTTGGTCGCACACCTTACAAGTGTCAGTTCTAGGTGAACCAAAGCGAAGATTGGACTCTTTTTTAAATATTTTCCGGTACAAAGTGACGCTAGCCTCAACAGCTGGGTATTTTAGCTTAAAAAGTCTGTACATCTTTTTGACAGACAGATCTGAAGACAAACATTCTTTAGACGAAACATTTCGGCTATAATGACTTACTTCACGAGGGAAGGAGTTGAAGAACTTGGATCCGACGGGGGGTCACTGAAAATGTGTGGCACAACGTTTTCTTACACACTGATTCTTCTCCATCCAAACTATAAATAAAAGATGCCATTTTTCTTGATGTCGAATCAGTTTTGCCGGTACGCCTTTGCGTTGGTTCACGTAAAGTAATATATTTCAGCAACATCAGATTTTGCTCATTATACGTCAATTTATAAAATTGGCCATGCAACGAATGGACTTTTTCAATAGACAATCTCATACAACCTGATCTCATACAAGTTTCACCACATCCCTTTGCAATAGTTGGGAGAGTTTTTTCCGGGATCTCCTTGCCTTTACCTCGGTTGGAAATGTATTTCTGTCCGCTGTCCTTTAAAATCTTCCTCTTCTTGTCTTTCCACTCCGAAATATTAAGCGAACGTTTCCGATTATTTACTCGTTCCTTGTCACTTTCGGTTAAGTTCCAACTTTTATTCATTTTGAACAAAATAAAATTCACCCTAACGTAAAGAAACAACAACGGTCCTAAACAACAAGAAACTAGGTAACTAAAAGGTTCACATAGCGTAACCTTACATCAACTGGCTGTCATAGCCATTAGATTACGACATACAACGTTTTTCCATTATTATGAACACTCAATTTTACTGGGAAAATGCCTTATAGCCCATTCTGTTGGCATGTGAACGAACTAAAATCACTGGGGATTCATTCTCTGGTCTACATAGATCATTATTCCGTAAAAAAAAAATTGTCAAAAATCGACATACAACGTTTTTCCCGCCACCCATTCATATAATTGACTGTGCGAAAAACAGGAACTGTGTAAGATCAAACCAGTAATACTTAGAGATTGGCATTGAGCCTTGTTGATGGCTATAGCGAATGCCAGACGCACTGGAAACTGTAATCGCTTGAAATTAAATGGCAAATCTATTGAAATCATTGGAAGTCGTGGTATCAGCACATCTTCTCCTTTAAATTTTCCGCTGATGATTGTGGCTTTAATTAATTTTGGGGGATTTAAATTGCGAATTAGCATTAACGGTGAACCAACTTTTAAATTTAAGATATGTGGTGGCATTCCTTTGGCTACGAATATTTCATTTGCGTTGAATGAGAGGTACCATTAGCACTTCCTACACAAAAGTTTTTTTTTACTAAAACCACCCCTGGTATCATTCCAATCGATCCAGCCGTTTGGGAGTTTTTAAAGGACATACATACAAACATTTTTTTATTTGTATGTATATAGATGGGTAGATTTCTATTGAAATAATTATTTATATCTAATAAACAAAAATTAAAACATTGTGTGTTGCTAAAAGATGTTGTTTAATCGCTTTACATAATCTAAATTAGTTATGTTATAAAAATTGTCTAGGAAATTTCCTTTTAGAATTTTAACAGTGTAATAAAACATGTGTTCTTTAAACGACAAAGGATTCATTGAATTCCTTCGCAACATCTTAAAGTCATCTTAAAGTCACACTTAATATTTACATATATACATACGTATTATAGTCACGCCTTTTTCCGTAGAGTTATACAGAGACGACATCTTTCAACTTGGTACGGTTCTAACAAACAGCTTTCCCTTCTTCTACTTTCATCAGCGCTTTCGTACATGATCGTCGGTTACTGGTACTCTTGACCTGGCCTTTCTTCAAAACAATGTTGATCTGATCGAGATATGTATTCCGAGGTCGACCTCTACCGACTTGTAAACTCGCCTTATAAATTTGTTTCGTCAATCTTTCTTGATCCATCCTTTCTACATGTCCAAACCATCTAAGCATTCCTTTATATATATTTGTTACCACATCTTTTACACCACAGCGTTCTCTTATCTCACTATTTTTTACTTTATCCAACCGAGTCACTCCGGCTATACTTCTCAGACTACTCATCTCCGCAGAATTAATCCTGTTTTCATGCTTCTTCTGCCAAATCCACCATTCACTACCATACATAAGTGTAGGAACCAACATATCTCTATCTTCTTCTTCTTCTTCATTTACGTTCATGGTCCATGTTTCACATGCATATGTTACGATAGGTCTGACGATGGTCTTATATAAGATGATTTTTGAGGTTCTAGAGAGGTGCTAGGACATGAAGAAAGATGGTAAGGCGAAGAAGCACTTATTTACTTGTGTAATGCGATGTTTCATTTTTTCATGCATGTTGTTGTCCGCTGTTAATATTTCTCCAAAGTATTGGAAGTTTTGTACATGCTCGAAGATAAATTCGCCGATTGTTACGTTTTGACGCAGTCGATCACGTGCAGGGTTTCTTGTGACGTGCATGTATTTTGTTTTATTTTCATTAACACGAAGCCCGATTTTATTAGCTTCCTTTTCTATGCATACAAAATTTTCTTTCACGTTAATCGTACTACCCCCAACAACGTCAATATCATCAGCATACGCCAGTAACAGATTGGGACCCCGAGGTCCAAATATTTGGGCGTGTACAGTTGCTGTTCTTGCTGCCTTCTCCATTGCAATGTTAAAGAGAACAGTAGAGAGTGCACACATCTCTATGCACATATAATAAGACGTAAAGTAATTTAAAAACATTGCTTTTTTTGATGCAAAATTAAAATTTCTATCCATCAGGTCGAATTATACTTTATTGTTGTATTTTTTGTTATATTTGTATAGTACTGCATAAATAAAACCTTTTTTATTTTAAATAATAATTTGGCTTCTATTAATAATTATACATACATTCATATTGTCACGCCTATTTCCCGTAGGGGTAGGCAGAGACCACTTCCTTCCACTTCCGCTACGGTTCTTACACACATCTATCGTTTATTCTACTTTCATCAGTGCCTTTTTTAACCCTCTAAGTGAGGTTATTTCTACGGAAGTCTTACCTTTTAAGAGGCAAAAAACGGTAAAATTTGTGATGATAAATTAAAGATTTTTTAACCGTTTTTGAAGCCGAATTTTAATTTTTTTAGTATTATTAGAAATTTTTCTTTTGGATGTTGGTTGTACATCATCACAAAACAAAAAGTAGTTTTTTGTTTCAGTTACCATTATATTTATTATATCGTCATCAAAATTTTTTAAGAAGTATTCAATTTCTCGGTCATTTTCAAGTATCTCAAAATTTTCAGTAATACCAGGGACGTCATCACTGGAGTTGTAGATTTTAGGACAAAACGTATTACAATTTCTCCAGACTAAATCAACCTGCAGTAACTTCATCTTCAGTGTCACTCGAACTTGAATCACTTATTTTTCTATCACCTTTATTTTCTTCCACTTCAGAAAAATATTCTTCTTTATCACTTTATTTATTATATTCTTCAATATTTTGTTTTATTTCGCGGTTTGTACTCAAACCCGATGAAGTTGAGGGTTGGTCCATTTTTACAGCACTTGTAGACTCTGTAGACTGTTTTATTTGCCATGCTTTACTACCGTAGGTTATAATGCTTTTAAGGATGGTATTATATATTCTTTGTTTATTAGCTTTCGATATAGTTTGATCCCATAAGATTCCGTTCATCATAGAGATAACTTTTCTGCCTTGTGTGTTTCGTTCTTTGATTGCTGTGTCGAGTAGCCCATCGTGTGTTATCTTCATTCCCAAGTATTTATATTCCCCGCAGTGTTTAATCTTTGTTCCATCATCCAAGTCAATGTCTTGTGCTAGACCACCAATGCACATGCACTCTGTTTTTTTTTATGTTGACACTAACATTTATGACAGACTAATTAATAACAACTATTTATTTTTATTTTTGAGGTTATGAACGTAACGCAACTTCGTATTCAACTCACTGCTGCCATTAGCATTTTATTAGTATTTCTTCTGATGCGTTTAAAACCAATGCCGGGGTCCCCCAGGGTTCCATCCTGTCCCCCACCTTATTTCTTTTACACATCAACGACCTCTTGAAAACCACCACGAACCCCATTTACAGTTTCGCAGACGATAGCACACTTGTCCCAACTTTCACATCCTATCGATCACTTTCGGTGAATGATACAAATAGACTCAGGCAGGAACAGGTTGATTCCATCAATAGAGATCTTAAAACAATCGTCGAGTGGGGAACCAACAATCTTGTTCAGTTCAACGCCCAAAAAACACAAAGTGCCACGTTTTCCAAGAAAGTAAATTCCTCAAATCATCCTATCACAATATCCGGAAATACCCTTGAACCAAGTCCCTCCATCTTGATTTTGGGAGTCACGGTGTCCAATAATATGTCTTGGCATGACCATGTTGCTAACATCGCAAAGTCAGCAAGCCAGAGGCTAGGTTTTCTGTGGAAAGCCAGAAAGTTTTTTACTCCTGATCAACTGTTGACGACGTACAAGGCTTAAATCCGACCTCTACTGGAGTATTGCTCGCACATTTGGGGTTCAGCACCAAGGCATTTTCTTCGTCTTCTAGATTCCATTCAGAAAAGAGCCATTCGCTTGATAAACAGCTCAACTCTCACAGATACCCTTCACCCTCTAGAACATAGAAGAAGAGTTAAAGACCAGTCATTGCTCTGCAGATATTTCCATGGCAGATGCTCCAGAGAAATAAAAACTCTTGTACCACCATTGGCCACATTCGGCCGAAGAACTCAGCACGCTGATCAGTCTCAGCCATTTACTCTCAAGATTGACACTACAAGGACCAATCTTCATCAAGAATCCTTCTTTTACAGGGCTGCTACAGAATGGAATAAGCTTCCAAAATCAGTTTTTCCAGAGAACTATGACCTGCAACTTTTTAAAAAGCTTGTCCACAATCATTTCCTTTCTATAATCCCTTCCGCTTCTAATAGTCGCAGTGCGGGCCGTCCGCGGCCCACACGATGGGTCTACCCTTTTTGCGACTATTTTCATAAAAAAAAATATATCGTATTTGGGTTGTTCGAGAACTTTCTGGAACTGTCATTCTCCTGTCATCTCCCTCCATCAGATAACATTCAGGATATTCCATCTTTCTCTGTTCATGATCATTCACGAACAATCTAGAACTAACTGGAATGTCCAATACAGAAGGATATTTTGATATCGGCGATACTTCTTCATGTCTTTGCCGAATTCCATTACAATACTTACAGTTGTACATTCCATCTCATGTTAGTAATATATAAACGTAAAAAATAAAATAATAATAAACCCCTCACACAAAATCTTTAAAATATGATCCTGTTGACTATAATCATGAATAAACGACATCCATACCAAAAGAGCCGCTGGAGAGGACAGAATCACAAATAAAACATTGAAAAATCGAGTTATTAGCGAAGATCTTCAATGAATGCCTGCTCTCGAGCTATTTTCCGAACAACTGGAAAAAAGCACAAATAATAGTCTTACCCAAGCATAACAAAAACTTAAAAAATCCACAAAATTGGCGGCCCATCTCCCTATTACCATGTTTAGGCAAAATATTTGAAAAAATAATATTAAAAAGACTTTTAACACATATAGATAAATATAAAGTGATCCCGAACGAACAATTCGGCTTTAGAAGAGATCACAGTACAGAAATACAACTCGAAAGAATTCTAGAGCATATAACTACAGGGTTTAATGAGAAAAAAAGTACCTTAATGATACTTTTTGATATTCAAAAAGCCTTCGATAAAGTATGGCATGAAGCTCTTTTGTACAAATTAAACAGGATGAATTTCCCAATAAACCAATTAAAAATGATAAACTCATTTCTAAAAAACAGAAAGTTTAAAGTAAAAATAAACGAAAAACAGTCTCCGGATAGATTTATAGAAGTCGGCGTACCGCAAGGTTCAACGTTATCGCCAATCCTATATAACCTTTACAAAGCAGAAACTCCGAAAACTTTGAACACAGAACTAGCTATGTACGCAGACGACACAGCGGCCTTTAGCTCACATAAAAACCTGAGATTTCTACGTATAAATATGCAAAGGCAAATAAATGAAATAGAAAAATGGACAAGAACTTGAAAAATCAAGTTAAATGCCGAAAAAACACAAGCTATTTTCTTTTCTCGAAAAAGAAACCCGAATATGCCTCAATGGGTAACGTTGAACGAGCGTTCAATGAGTCCCACACTATTCAGCGCGGAAACGCGCTCTTCTTAGAGCAGTCGTAGCGCTGAGTGTCTATAAAAGATTTTCCACTTTTAAAACAAAAAAAAAATAGATTCCCCCGTAGAAAGTACAAGGAATAGGTGAGTTTCTTTTATCAAAAATCTTAGACAGATAGTTGACACATCATAAGTTTAAAAACAAATCTCTAACTAGTTTCATTTTCATTAAATTATCTGTTAAGACACCTGGCTACCCTACATTCTTTTATGGTTTTTGGTAAACCGTTAAATAATAAGACAGAGTGGTGAAGAGTGAATTGTGGTTGACATCGTCTATGTATGGGGTGACGGTAGTTTAATACGAGCATTAAAATCACTTTACGAGGATTCAACTGCTTGTGTCAGGATTAATGGAGCTTACACGGACTGGTTTAACATCGAAAAGGGTGTAAGACAGGGATGTGTGGCTTCGCCATGGCTGTTTAACTTATACATGGACGATTGTTTAAAACAGTTGAAAGAGGGTGCGTATGGATTGAAAATGAATGATTTGTTCGTCAAATGCCTTCTTTATGCCGATGATCAAGTCATATAAGCGTCATCTGAAGAAGAGTGCAGGTAATGGTTAATGTTATGCATGATGCCCTGAAAATCAAAGGGATGAACATAATTGTAAGCAAAACAAAAGTATTGGTTTTTAAAGAAAAGAAAGCATAACTAACTGTAAAGTTTTGTTAAGGGAGAAAGAGTGGAACAAGTAAATGAATTTGTGTACTTGTGTTCAAAGTTTACGAGAGATGGAAAGTATGACAGCGACATTGAGCGAAGGGTGCTAGCAGGAAAACAAATGAATGGGGCACTGCATAGCTTTATAAATAGCCCGAAAATGTCAAAAAAGGCACGTCTGGCTGTGCATAGAGGTGTGTTGGTTCCTTCACTTATGTATGGTAGTGAATGTTGGATTTGGCAGAAGAAGCATAAAAACAGGATTAATGCTGCGAAAATGAGTAGTTTGAGAAGTATAGCCGGAGTGACTTGGTTGGATAAAGTAAAGGACAAAGTAGAGGAAGCAAAAGATGTGTGTAAGAACCGTAGCAAGTGGAAGTAAGTGGTCTATGCCTACCCCTAACGAAAAAAAGCGTGACTATATGTATGTATGTATGTCGAATAGTATTTTTCCCCTATTAAATAAAGTATCACAAATAATATTTAAATTAATATAAAAATCATAAGGTGACCTGATACGTGTTTTGTATGTATGCATTTCGATTATTTAAGTCGATTCATTTGTAAGGTATGTTGGCAACATATACGAGGATAGTTCACGAATTGTAATCTCTAACATAGAAGCAAACACATGAGAAGAATGAAACTAATTTACTTTTTAACATAGTCACCTACAACGTTTATGCACTTGGTATATCGGTGTTGAAGTATTTCAAACCCTTTTGAAAAAAATTCAGTACTTTGAGTCTTCAGCACCTCATCTACCGCCAACATCACTTCGTTATCATCAGCAAAGCGGATTCTACGAAGATGTTCTTTTAATTTTGGGAATAGATGGTGGCCAAATTTGAAGAATAAGGTTGTTTAAAAACTTTAAATACCGCATTGTAAATGGCAGCCATTGCAACACAACTTTTGTGGGTCGGAGCGTTGTCCTGGTGGAAGAGCACTCTTCTTCTTCTTATGGTGCCGTCTTCCGTCGAAGGTTGGCGATCATCATGATTATTTGCATTTTGTTGACTGCTGATCTGAAAAAATGATTTGATGAACAGTTGAACCATTCTCTCAGGTTGCGGAGCCACGACATTCGTCTTCTTCCCACGCTGCGCTTCCCTGCAATCTTTCCCTGCATCACCACTTGTAGCATTCGTTATCTCTCTCCTCTCATAGTGTGGCCCAGATATTGTAATTTTCTGATTTTTATTTCGTTATTAATTTCTGTTTCTTTTGAGAGTATTTTTAGTACTTCTTCGTTTGTAATTCTGTCCATATAAGATATTCTCAGTATTCTCCTGTATAGCCACATCTCGAATGCTTCTATTTTTCTCATCATGACTTTTGTCAATGTGGCTGCTTCTATGCCGTATAGTAAGATGGTGAATATGTAGCATCTCAGCATACGTATTTTGAGATCGTTATTTAAATTTCTGTTACAGAAAAACTGTTTCATATTTATGAAGGCTCTGCGTGCGATTTTAATTCTTGCTTTCAGTTCGCTAGCATAATCATTGTTGCTGTTAATCCATGTTCCCAGATATTTATATTTATATACCCGTTCTATTATCTGGTTGTTTACTATCAGCTGTGTGTTGTTGTTTCGGGTCTTTGTGAATACAAGGAATTTTGTTTTGCTGAGATTCATGTTTAGCCCGTATCGAATACTGACATTATGTACCTTTTGTACCATTCTTTGTAGGTCGATGGCATTCTCGGCTAGCAACATAGTGTCGTCCGCATACCTTATATTTGAAATAGGTATCCCATTAACTCGCACTCCAGCTTCTTCTTCAGCTAATGCTTCTTTCATGATCGCTTCTGAGTAGATGTTGAACAGCAAAGGGGAAAGCACGCATCCCTGTCTCACTTCGCGCCTGATCTCTATATCTTCCGTCTGTGTAATGCCTATTCTGATGTTTGCTGTTTGATTGTAGTATAAGTTTTCTATAATTCTTATGTCTTGAGTATCAATTTGTTTTTCACTTAGAATTTTTATGAGTTGGTCATGTCGTACTCTGTCAAACGCCTTTTCATAGTCTACTAGACATGCGTATACTTCTTTATTCACATCTAAGCATCGCTGTGTCAGTACGTTTACAACAAACAATGCCTTCCTTGTGCCCGTTTCATTCCGGAACCCAAACTGGAAATCACTTATCTCATTGTCCAGTTTCTTGTGTATCCGGTTGTGTATAACTTTTATAAATACTTTCAATGTGTGGCTCATTAAGCTAATAGTCCTGTGTTCGTTACATTTTTTCGCATTGTTTTTCTTTGGTATTGCTATAAATGTGGATGTTAGCCATTCTCTGGGTATAACTCCAGTTTTGTAAATCGTATTGAACAGTTCCGTAAGTATTGGTATGTGTTCTTCTTCGAGTAGTTTTAGCAATTCCACAGGTAATTCATCCGCGCCAGGTGCTTTCCCATTTTTTGACCTTGACTCAATTTTCCTCTTCTCTCTTCCGATGCAGTTTTTTCAACGCTTCCAACAGAAAAACGACATGTCTCTGCTATAGCCTTGACTGTAACTCTCCTGTCATTTAATACCATGTCATGAACTAAATTCACATTTTCTTTGGTCACCAAATTTTCGGGTGCACCTGCACCTGGTGCATGTTGACAGGACTCTCATTCTAGTTTGAAATCTCGTGACCAGTACTTGATTACTTGGTACGAAGGGGCAGAGCCACCCAATACTTTTACCATGTCCTTATAAATTTCTTGCAGTGATAACCCCTTTTTACAGAGATACTTTATCGCACCTTTTATCTCAATATTGTCCATTTTTATAAAATCACGCACACCTCCATTGAAAAAAAAAAAATTTAACACGAACTGATCCGCTGATGCTAATTGGCACACAGTAATGTCATACAATAAGCTTTTGCCTGACACTTTATTTGCATTTGTCATTCAACGCCAACTATGTTAGGGACAACAATTCTTGAACTATCCTCGTAATGCTTTAATTTGAAAATGAAAATCAATATATTGTTTGTAATTTCCTATCTAAAACGCATCAATGATAATGTATTAATCATAAAGTAGATGGATATTATTCTTTAACACATTAGGATAGCTCTTATGGCACGATATTTAATATTTGCAAATTATTGTTTTGCTCATTTGTAATAAGGTAGAGCAGCATTCAATCAATGTGTATAGGATTACTTCTAGAACTGCAGTAATTATGTATTGAGCTTATTCCTCATATAAAAATCTAGACCAACAATTCTTTAATTATATCGATTCAGCCCATAATAATTATTGTATGTCTTAATTATATGTGTGAAAAAAATGGCGTATATTTTATTGCAAAAAAAATTAATTAGGTTAACTGCATTAGAAAAACCAAAAAACGAAATAACGTCAGTCACGTTTTAGGTCGAAAGTATTGATGAAACTTTATTTTGTGGGCATTACAAACAAATCATCGGCATTTATGTAACATCAATTTATCATCAATCACACGAGGAATGCTAAAAGTGAATAGTCAGAACGTGTAATATCTCATTCACGTCGTTTACGTGAGCATGTTCAAAAGTTCTATGTTGAACGGTTTATATGTTTTTACAATAGATTATTTACAACACGTACATGTAACTGTCGTTTACCAAAAAAAATGATGGTAAAGCATGCGAAAAAAATTAAATAAACGACGATGACGTATTAGAGGAAATTATCGTTGGTATCTATCGATGAGGTAAATTTGAAAAAAATGCTTTTAAAAGTGTGAATGATCTATCAATTATCGCTCTAAATTGGTTGTCTTATGTCCGTATTAAGACAATCAATAAAGTCGGTCGTTTTTCAACTTTCTCGAAAACGCGACCTTTTTACAGTTAAAAAAATTCTGGTTTGACTCTTTTTCTAGTCTTCAGAAGATACTCAAAGAAATCGCTACTGACCAATCGTTGGTAGTCAGTTCTCACATACCTCAGGGTTTCGTAGCAGACATTCATGTGAAATTGCAAGTCAGTCTAGCAAAAAAAAAGAAAGAAATCGATCAGGGTAATACTATTGTTACGATATTTTCTCCTTGGGTTCGGTAATTCTAAACCCTCAGTACAATAACTAAACAATTTTTATTCCAATATTTTTTACCTTACAAATCACTTAGATTTTCACTTTCTGATTTTATTAAATAATTGATTTCAAACTAATTAAACTTAAACTTTAAGCATCCGCGGCCGCTGTCTTTATATATCTCCGAAAAACCTTCTAGAAAGAGCGCGAACAATCTTTTATTGTTTAGGAACTACTAGACGCAGTATTCTAGAATCTTTTCTTCCAATCGCCGCGCCGGCGGCATAATCATGCAGTCTCCCAATTGTGACCGACGAGCCTCAAGGCGAAAGACAACAGGACCGGGTCGTAACACTATTATAAACGTATTCAATGACTTAAAGAGAATATTGAGACTGTTTATAATGGTAAATAAATTCAATCATATGGAATAACGGGTACGATCCTCCAGTGGTTAAATAATTATTTAAGTTATCAATATCAATAAACAAAAATTGGCAAAAGTATATCTGAAAAGGTTGAAATAGTTTATGGAGTGCCACAAGGGAATGTACTGGGCCCGTTGCTCTTTTTGCTATACATAAATGATCTTCTTCTTCTTTTCTCTAGTATATAAGGAAAAATCGCGGAGTAGGTGACCTCTATTATTGGTCGTATGAACTTCTCGAGGTGTGAACAACAAACTAACCTCTATTTGTTTATATGGGTTAAAAGTGAAGTTTATATATTATTTTGAGCAATTTAAGCATTGAAAGTGTTATATTTGAGCGATATTTTGTAAAGAACTGGGTTAATAAACCACAAAATCTAAAAATGCAAAGGATTAAAAAGGTGATATGGAGATAAAATCACAAAAAATATGCTCTGTTTCACAATGCTCTACATATGGCAATTCCATTATATCTTTTAAATCCTAAGGCAGCTCAGAAATTGGAAGATGATCTTAAAAACAGAAAAACCAATCTCAAAGTTTATGTTTGTTTGCAGCAAGCACTTTGTAAAAAATGATTTTTTCAGTGGTAAGTTTAATATTGTCCAATAATCTATCGTTTTAGTTGTGATTATTCATAGTGACTTTAATAACACTGAGATAGTATTTGAAAGATGGATCTGTTTCTAGCCAGAACCTTCCAGTAATGAAGTGTCAACATTTTATAATTAAGAAAGTTGGAAGTGACCAAAGTTGGTGATGGTGATATGGCCAGCCATAAAAACTTCTTCACCTTCCTTAATTGGTTGAATAAGTTTACCCACATAATACGATATGTCCGAAATTAATATAATATATTAATAACACTTTTTAGCGCTAATGTCATAAACGTTAGATTCACCCCTTCCCTACTGGAGATACCTTTTAAATTTTTTTTAATGACGTTTGGTATCAAGTCATACCTTATTTGAAAGGTCTGGTAAATCTCTAAAAGTTTAGTCAATCTAAGAGATCTATGTCAACCGCACTACCCGAAGTGACGCAGTTCGAGGTTTTAATCATTCTTTTTAGTAATTTTATTATTAAAAATTACTTGGCGCTCAACGGCATTTCAGTTTTAAGTTAAATAAGTTTATTCAGATATTTTTAGATATAAAAAAAAGGATAGATCCGCGAACTGATCTACCTGTTCCTTTAAATTGAATTTAATTGGGAAGTCAAGATCACAGATCCCTAAAATAAAGCCAATATAGTTTTTTTTGTTTAATCATTTTTAATATCGACTACTTTTCCCCAAAGAAAAGAGTTGCGTTGCAATGGGATTCAGATTGTAAGGAGAAATTATCTTGGAAAGAGATAAAAAGTCAGATGTAATTAGGTAAGGTTTTCTTTTATATTCTTGAAAATATTCGTCGGTTGTTTTTTTTATAGCATTATTTCATTATTTTTAAAGTCTCACTTTGTTCCTTTTGAAGAAGATCGTTCCTGACCAACTTATGCGGCATTATTCATTTCTTACATAATTGTTATAATTTTTATTTATTCCAATATTATGTATTGTATAGCTATTTAATTCTATATTGGTGTTTTTATAATAGCTTTTTTTATATTATAACATCATTATTATAGTAATTGTTTGATTATTGTACCAATCATTAATATTTTGTCAATTATGTTTGGTATTACATGAATATTGATTGATACTATTAATATCATATTGGTTATTGCACGATGGGTCCTGTTACCTTATTGAGATATTTTATAATATTTCTTATTCATCGCCCATTATTTTTTTGTAATAAACAAAATAAAACAAACTTTTTGTCAACCTTTTTTATAGAATTAATAAATATTTATTTTAAGACGTTTTTGTTTTGTTTTTGGTTAATTTTTCTTCAGGGGAAAAAACGACGCCGACGTCAAGAGGCTTCCGGGTAAGGTAAAATTAAATTTTGGCGCCCAAATTTTTATCTTAATTTCTCTGTTCTAAGATCACCAACCACCCTCCGAGTCTCGGCTGAGATTAGCCGATAGCCTGTCGAGTTATCACATAATAATATAGCATAATCAACGTAACTTTAGAGGCAAAATAAGCCCGTTACAGTACCTATAATAAGAGAGCATTGATGTGCAGTTCATTGATGTAGCTAAGTAATGAATTATGAAGGACAGTAAAATATTGAAAGGCACACTTTCAGCGTCCCCACCCCACTTTTAAGAGAATCACAAATCAACATTCGTATTGAACTGTATTAGTTGTCAAAGTTACCAAATGTTCGCAGAATAAAGTTACTTGATAACATTCTTAAAGCAACAACAACTATCTTGGAGGAAAGTACTAAAACCATAAAGATACGAGAAGAACAACAAGGATTTCGAAAAAACAGATTGAAGAAATATTTATTATCAAGTAAATAGCCAAAAAAAACTCTAGAATTCATCAAACCTACCGACTGTGATAAAAAATTATTAGAGCTGGTACTGGCATATTACCGAATTTATTCTGGTTCCGAGGCTGTCACTGGTTGTGTTTTTATTGATAGTAAGCGATAGTGGCTATATGATTCGTTTTAAAGGTGCGTATTGGTAAGGTATAAGCTTAGTTCAACAATTAAAGTCGATAAAAATTATATTGTGAATTTAATGTAAAAGATTTGGGAATTGGTGAACTTGTTTTATTTAAATTGTTATATTATTTTTCCAAAAATAATATTCTTTTTTTATGTGTGTAATTCGACATTAACTGCAAGCTTTTTTTGGGTTTGTTTCAACTTTGTGTAAATGTTTAATACCAATGGCCTTGTTGTTATGCCTTTAATTTTGGCTTGTATTTTGTTTCATTGGTAAATATTTTTAATGGTTTTAATGATGTTATATGGGATTTGCCTGTTGTATAGAAGGTGTACCACGTCATCTAGTTTTATTCGGTCAAACGCCTTTTCCAGGTCTATAAAACACATGAGGCTGGTTTGTTACTCGATGGATTTTTCAGTTATTTGTCGCAGGACAAATACCGCATCTGTACAAGATCTTCTCGATCTGAATCCTTGTTGTTCATTGCCCAATGTGGTAAGTTCATTTATTTTATTTGTTACTAGTTTTATTTAGAAGGTTTATGCCTCGGTAGTTTGCGGGTATCTTTTTGTCTCCTTTTGTGAACAGTAAGATTGCGGTACTAGGGGCCATTCATCCGGAATTTTTTTATGTAAAAGGTACCGAATGTAATTTATCAAAAAATGTATAGGAAAAAAAATTAATCAAAAATAATTGGTTGTTTTTTTCGCCATTCATTTGTTTTCCTGCCAACACCGTTCGCTTAATGTCACTGTCATACATTCCATCACTTGTAAACTTTGAACCCAACTACACAGTTTGTCATGCTGTCCTCTCTTTCAAAAACCATTACTTTCGTTTTGCTTGCATTTATTTTCATCCCTTTAATTTTCAGGGCATTATGCATAACATTAACCATCGCCTGCACTCTTTTTCAGATGACGCTAATATGACTTGATCATCGGCATAAAGAAGGCATTTGACGATCAAATCATTCATTTTTAATCAATACGCACTTTCCTTTAAATGTTTTAAACAATCGTCCATGTATAAGTTAAACAGCCATGGCGAAGCTATACATTCCTGTCTTACACCCTTTTCGATGTTTAACCATAAAAGCGCAATAGACCTTCTTACTTCTAGCCAAGAATTTTCGACTATACCTCGTAATGAAAAGACCTGATCCATACATCTCTTATCCTTTCTAAATCCTGCTTGCACATCCCATATTATCTTCTCAGTTTCATTCGTTACTCTTTTATCTATCTAGGCACAATAAAGTATACCTACCTTCTTTGGGTTTCTAAAAATAGGAGGAAATGGACTGGAGCCTATTCTGGGGTTGGCCATGGGTCAGTGACTGTAAAAGACTGGAAATCCACTTGAGGAGTCACTGGCGGACCGCAGCTGGGATGCGGCAATTAAAGATATTTATAAAGGAGACATTTACCATATCACCAAAGAAATCCTCTTATTAAGTAGTAACCAATGGTAAACAATACCAAGTTTCTTAACAGGTCAGGTTCCCAATGGACACCTTCGCAATATGGGTTTGACTCCGAGTCCTAAATGTAGAGGATGTGATGAGGAAGAAACTCCTTTTTATGTACTTGGCGAGTGTCCAAGATACTATGCAAAATTATTCACATGCCTGCAAGCGCACTTCTGCCCTCCGAGGCTCCGAAGGAAGTTATGGCCAACGTTTTAAAGATAATACTGATCAGCGTATCATGATAGGTTTAACAGGACCACAAGTGGAGCACAAAGATTCCGCTGGTAGACCAGCTGAAAAAGGCGCCTAAGCGTTTTCTTCCTTAAAATAAAGAAACAAAAAATGTGTGATTTTTACATTAAAATCAGTTTCAAATCGTAATAAATCTATCGGAGGTCCCTCGTAGATGTGGACGGCATAAAATACGAATCTCGTCTTCTTCACGATACAGATTCGATATTTCTGTGTCAAATTCGTAATAGCACCTTCGAGATGTAATATCAAGTGATTTGTATCTTTAAAAGGTATAATTAAGGAATCTCTCTTTGAGTTCAAAAATTAATAGTGATTTTAAAAGGTGGCTTTACAAAACGTTGGCTGTAATAAAATTTCTTAAATATAAAATCACTTAATTTGCAGTGCAACAGATTCCATTCATGTCAAAAATAATTGTTCAGGAAACCGATCATAATTATATGTATAATAATTTAACCTTTGTAGATTTGAATTCTTTCAGTTTATTGTTAAAGTTTGTAGATAGCGTATTTTAAAATTAACATTTTTTTTTAATAAATGTCACAATAAATTGACAGAGTTTCGTTTGGGATTATTATTAATTTAATATCCGGTTATTAGAATAGCAAATAAATACCTACTATATTGTACGGCAAGGGATAAAATAGTATCACAAACTATATTTTTTATATTACCTATATTAAAATTGGAATTTTTAATGTCTAGAGCCAATTGAAATGAAATAATTTGAAACTAATCATCATCATCAATGGTACTACAGCTCCAGCTGAACCTCGACCTTCCTTAGCCTTTTTCGCCAGTCGGTTCTGTCCATTGCCAGTTTGTCGCGCCAATCTTTCTGGCATCCTCATCTACGCCATCCTTCCACCTTAATTTTGGCCAACCTCTGCATCTACTTCCCGCAGCTGTGTCATGAGGACTCGTCTTGGAGGGTTGTTTTCGCGTGTCCTCGCCAGATGTCCTGCCCATCTCAATCTCCCTGTTTTTATGGCAGATACAACATCTCTACCATTGGCTATTTGCTTATAGTTGTTATAAATTTCATAGTTATATCTCCTCCTCCAAATACCATTGTCACAGTCTGCGCCGAGAAGGTAAGTAAGAGATTTCCATCTGCTTTGGAGATGGTTCACGTTTCTGATCCATATGTCAGTACTGGTAGGATAACGGTCTTATAGATTGTGAATTTGGTTTTCTGATTTAGGTATTTGTTTTTTAGGTGTTTTCTTAACCCAAAGTATCACTTGCTCGCTAGCACTATCCTTTGCTTTATTTCTTCGGAGGTAGTGTTCTTTGTCACAAGGGAGCCTAAGTACGTGAATTTGTTTATTTGAGACTAATACCGCAGAAAAAAATCTTAAGAATTTTCGTAATGAGAAAATTTCAATGGTTTAACGGAGAGTCCACGAGTAGGGTACTTAATAGTTGCAATAAATAAATTGAATATATTTTAAAGTATGTAGAATCATCATTTTCGACCTCCAAAACCCTTGACACAATTTTGTGTGGCAAAAAAACCACGAAATTTGGATACTTTTTTTAGTTTTTGGCCTATAACTTAAAAACAATGCATCCAATCCAAGAGACATTTTTTATCAAAATTAAAGAACATTAAACTTCGCTTCGAATGAGTACCTCGAAGTTTAAATGTAATTAAGGGGTGTGGGCGTAATTGGCAGTCGAATAACAACAATTTTTACTTCCAAAAAATTCACAATGGGTAGCTTTTTAAAAGTTTTCAGCTAATTTATATGAAAAATCCATTAATAAAAGTTGTACAGCATATAATTTTAAGTTCACAGAGTAGCTGTTTTTCGAATTTCGGTCAATATTAGGCATAAATACGCTCAATATGTCCCACATATTAAGATATTTATTATTTTTTCTTAATCCTTTTCATTTAATTTTCTCATGTTAATTTAGGAGAATGGGTTTTCGATAATTATACTCAGTATGTAAAGAAAGACCTAAAGTTTTATAACAAATTATAAAATAAATTGAACCAATGGTAGTAATACAACAAAGTGTAAAAAATATATGAAGCACAAATACACTCAAAATCCAAAATGTCCTACGTATAAATTTATATATTTTCTTTAAATCCTTTTCATTTAATTTCTCCAGGTTAATTAAAGAACATAAGTTGTCGAAATAAAATATTATGAAGAAAGTGCAAAAACAATGTGTTGGAAAAACTGAAAACAAGAAAAAATGAGTTTGAAAAAAAAACTAATTGTTTACAGTAGTCGTGCTCGTTTTGGTTAAGACAGACTAATGTCCTCATACTGCATGCTAACTTCCTGATCCATTGCAGCAGCAGCACCTACTTCCACAAACTCGAAGAAACCTTTGTCGTTAGAGGAATCTTTATCTTCACACTACTCAATGTCAGGATCGTTCTGACACGAGAGGCCAGAGCAGTGTTTGCAAGACAAAGATCTGTTCATGCAGATCTCCGACAGCCGCATGCTGCAGTGCAACCTTTTTTGCATGAACACGAAACCTTTTTCAGTAACATGTCGTGTGCAGCATGCTTTGACATTGTTATAGGCAATAAACTGGACGAGCCTTTCTATCAACCCCATTGGTATGGATTTGTATTGTTTCCCGGCCAAGTCTGCACTTGATGGTATGTGCGCATTGAGTGCCACCTTGTTGTATCCGATGTTGGTGGCAACCGTGCTAGGTTAAACACATTTTTTGAGGAGTATTTTATATAGAGCTCGTATCTCAGCTCGTCCAGAGTCTCACTGAGCCTCTGCCTGTACATTGCCAAGATCAACTGTTCCCCATGCCGATTCTAACAAGTTAACTGATGGCTCGAGAAATGTAGCTGCTTGTACTTCCAGGTATATACATATGTTGATCAAGGAGAGAGAAAAATGTTTTTTGACAGTTAGATTAATAAGTTGGAAATTTTATATACGTTTTTAAAACGTTGTCAAATTGTTTTATCTAAAACACAATTATCTAATTATCATGGTGAAATGAACCAAAATAATTTTTTAAAATCGTTCAAAAATCAGTTTTCAAACAGTCTTACTGAACCATCAGTAGCTGTTATGGACAATGCCCTTTACCACAGTATGTTATTACACAAAATACCAAACATGTCCTGGCTCAAAACGGATATTGAAGAATGGCTAGCAAATCGAAATATTGCTTTTTCACATACTACGTTTAAACGTGATCTTTTAAAGATTGTGGATCAGTAAGTACATTATATTTTGTGTTTATATAATAGTTTCTAATTTTATAAAACATTTTCCTACCTGTATTTTTACATTAAATTGTAATTAAATTTTGAAGTAGTTTTACTAATTTTGTTGACAAAATAAAAAATGGTATATTTTTAAAAAACAAACCACCAAAAAGATTTTTGATAGATGACCTAGCTGAACAATATGAACATAAAGTGTTACGTCTCCCGCCATATTACTGCATTTTCAATGCAATTGAATTGATTTGGGGCATTGCAAAGCAATATTATAATAAACATATTGGCCGTGATGGAAATGCAGAAAAAAAAGACTGTTTAAATATGTGGTCTGAAGCACTTCAAACCGTTAACTCAGAGATCTGGAAAAACTCTATTGATAATACATAAAAAGAAATTGACAAATGGTATTATAGAGAACAAATATTAGAAAGACAAGAAATTACTCCCATTGTTATTGATATTGACGCTAACAGTGATGTTAGTGACCTTGAGTCAGAATCAGAATAGAGAAATAACTTATCCATTCTATATATCCATTTTAGAACGGTTGTCGCTCCATCTCTTGCGGGGTCTTCTAACGCTTCGGCGCCCTAAGGGCGACTTGTCTCTAGTTATTTTGACCATTCTGTCGTCATTCATCCGGTCTATGTGTTCGTTCCACTTTCTCTTTCTTCCCAGTATCCATTCATTTACATGTCTACTTTACATGTTCTTCTAATGTCCTCGCTTCTCTCCCTGTCAAAAAGTGTTTTTCCAGCGATCCTGCGCACTATTTTCATTTCGGTGGTTTCTAATATTCTCTTTGTGTTCGATGTATCTGGTCTAGTTTCCGCTGTGTATGTTAATATAGGTCGGATGACCGCCTTGTAGATTCGGGATTTTGTTTCGATTCCGATATATTTGTTTCGAAGGATTGTATCGTACAGGTAATCTGAGGTTCGTGCTGCTTTTACCGCTTGGTTTCTTACCTCCGCCTCGATGTCACCGTATTCTGATATTTCTATGCCTAGGTATTTAAATTTATCAATATTTTGCTTGAAATGAAAAAGCCCAGCTATTAGGTAAGTATGTCAGCCCTTAAATAGCATTCTACTTTCATTGTGAAGCATTTTAACTTGTATTATTTTTATTAAAAAAATTATGATTATTATGAGTATTATTTTTTTGTTAGTGCCTCTAATTAACTCTATGTTGATTCGAATTAAATAAAGCATTAATAAACTAACTTGAATAGTTTTTATTGAAAACCTTTTGTTTAGGTAAAATTCTCAAAGCTTTATTGCAATGTCCTAGACTAATTAATAGTATAGTATGTTTATTAAATGATCAACAACACAACCTTATTATTTCCTTAATGTCCGTATTACTGTCAAAGTCTGGCAACGTTGTTCAAATGTGACCTCATACTCGCTCTATGACGTGCATGCACATTTATATTATATGAGCTTTATACTGTATTTTGATCAAGCTCTGATATCTAGATAGCTATATTTATTAAAATGTTTATTTAAAGAAAATACATACATCAATTTTAAAAAGAAATAATTCAAAAAATAATTGAATAAGATAACATCCTTCAACAAAATTATCTACATTTGATCAACTAGTTTTTTAATTTTTTTTTAAAGACAAGTTATTACAAAAAAAATATCGATCACGATTAATAAGAAATATTGCTTTTAAAAAATTAAAACATAAATCAACATTCAATTCACAGTTAAATTTTAATTAAAATAAAAATGTTATCGCAGACTTACCAAAAAAAATGTTTTTTAAATTCTATAGCTTGAAGGGCAAGAGCAAAACCACTGTTATTTTCATCCTCTTCTCCTGTCGCTTTTATCGAAGATTGGCAATCATCATTGCAATATTTATCTTGGATGCTGAGACGCGGAACAGGGATCTTGTGCTCTTTCCAAACTACTGACAAGTTCTTGAGCCAAGATGTTCTTCGCCTTCTGGAGCTCTTTTTTCTTTAATTCTTCCTTGAATAATTAAGTGAAGTAGACGATATTTGCCATTCCTCATCACATGACCAAAATACAGCAGTTTTCTTTTATTGATGGACAGTTAAGAGGATTTTTTTATTAAGTGTCCAACCTTCCATTTCGTACTGCTATTATGGTGAATGGAGTATGTAAAAGCAGCTTTAGCTGCTTTTATCAATTTTCTACAAAGGAGATTGCATCTTGTCGTTACTTAATTTTAATTGCTGATCTATTTATTGTTAGATACTGTTAAATATATTCCTAAATCAACTTGTTTTAATAAAAAGTTGCTGAATTTACAAATAAGCTCAGTTACAAAATAATTTAAAAAATGCTAACAAGACGAAAGTAGTGGTTTTTAAAAGAGAAAAAAGCATGATAAAACTGCGAGGTGCTGATTGAAGGAGAAAGAGTAAAACAAGTGAATCTCCATCTTTTTCCAGGTCGATCTGTTTTGAGCAGTGTGTATTCAGTTCTTTCCGGCTAGCAGCTATAGATCATCCAGCCATCTCGCCTGGGGTCTACCAACACGTCTTTTTGTCTCTCTGGGTCTACAATGCATTATTTTATTGGTCCATTTCACGTCATCTAGGGCAACATGACCTGCCCATCGCCACCCTTATCTTGCAATGGTCTCTACACTTACGTATAATAGTGAATGTTGGGTTTGGCAGAAGAAGCATGAAAGTAAGATCAATGCTGCCGAGATGAGTAGTCTGAGAAGTACAGCTGGCGTGGCTCTGATGGATAAAGTGAGAAATAGTGTAGTAAGGTAATGCTGTAGTGTAAAAGAATATGTAGTAACAAAGACAGATAAGGAAAGCCTATATGGTTCGAGCATGTGTGAAAGCGCTGATGAAAGTAAAAGAAGCGAAAGACGAGTATACCAAGTGAAAAGAAGTGGTCTCTGTCTACCTCTTCAAGAAAAGGGCGTGACTATATGTATGTATTATTTATTAATACCAACGACGTCGAGTTAAAAACAATTTAAACTGTAACAATAAAGTAATATTAAAGAAAATACTTAAATATAGACTGTTTTAGGATTGAAACACTAGAAACGTTAAAATTTATTAAATTATATATTCTCTTTAATTTTGTGAAATGTAAATTTAAATTTTAATGTAGTTTTAAAAAATAAAAAATATTTCAACATGTACGTACCGTAATGTTGTAAATGTTGTAACAATCCAGTTTGTTTCCAGAGAACAACACAAATAACTTGTTTTTCACTTCCTAAAGTACCAGAAAACGATTTATATAAGTAAAGAAGACATTGCAATAGAAATATATCCACTACCTATATTTTGGATGCACGAAATTTTTTTTCAAATACATTTGGTAAAACAGTCCCCAAGAATTTAAAAAAATAATAATTAAAAACTTACCGACCGTCGCAACGTTCCTGAAAAAGTAATAAATCGTTACAAAAACACACAAACATTTTACATAATACTACAGTTATTAAAATACAGGGTGACCCGTCGATTTTTGATAAAAGGGGGACACTCTTTTCCAGTATTTTTGACTCCACTATTTTCAACCCCAAGCGAGAGTAAGAATTAAACCAAAACTTTAAAATGGTATTGTGGGTCGAATAAGATGTCTTAAATTTTAAATGTGAAACTTATCTGCAAACAATCACGAACGGTAAAAATGTCATTTATTCGATTTTAGTATAATGTATAAATGATAAATATAAATTTAGTACCTAGTACCTAGTTTTTTACGGGACGGTAAACCGCCACAATTGCCGATATTGGTCCGATTCACACCGAAGAGTTTTTCACGAGGTGCATACACAGCAACTGGAGAAATTAAACGTATGGGCTGACATTTGCGGTGACCGACTGTTGGGTCCTTTTTTCTACCAGTCAATTTGACTGGCGAGTACTGCAGAACGCTATTGACCCTGCTTTGACTTATATACCATAATTCACGGTATGACGAAAATCATTTTTATGTTCAACAGGACGGTGCTCCTCTGCATTATGCAGCGATTGTTCGTCAGTATTTAGACCAATATTTTCCACGGCATCGGATAGGAAAAAGAGGCAGCATTGAATGGCCTCCACGATTGCCAGATTTATCGCCCCTCGATTTTTTTTTTGTGGGAACAACTGAAAAGTTAAATACAAACACAACCAGCGTCGTTGGAAGATTTGCGTCAGAGAATCGTTGACGAGGCCGTCGAATTACTCCGGAAATTTTTCCGGAATGTGCGTGAACGTTTTCGACAAAATCTTTATTATTGTGCAACTTAAATAATTGGAATTTTAACATGTAATATTGTTCAAAGTATTGGAATGAAATGTAAAATTTAAAGACTATTGTATTGAGAATTGTCAGTGTTTAAAAAACATCTTATTCGACCCCAATGCCATTTAAAAAATTTGGGGTAATTCTTACCCTCGCTTGGGGTAGAAAGTAGTGAAGACAAAAATACTGGAAAGGAATGTCCCCCTTCAATCAAAAATCGACGGGTCTGACCGTTTTTCTAAAATGTTGACGAGGTTCCTGCAAATGGCTCTGTTTCGTTTTCGGTTGGCCACCCTGTATAAGTTACCTTCGTTCTTAGAAGTTACAATATAAAAAAAAACGCAACCGAAAATCCGTAATCAACTGACTTAATTTTTTTTATTTCCCAAAGATTTAACAAATGCAAAATACTACGAGTAACGTTTAAAAAAAAATGTCGCCTACGCTTAAGCAGTAATATTTCGTTTACGAAAAAAAATTAATAAATTTTAAACTAAAGATAAAAATATAAATACTCACCTAACTTACGTTCGTGACCGACCTGTATCTCATCTAGAACTCTATAATTGTCACGTTCTGTCACATTCAAAAATGTCTGTCACATAACGGTTATAGTTTATTCACGATAACACTTTCAAATTAATTGTTCTAAAAAATCTTATTTAAACGCGAATTGATGAAGACGACGTTTCTGAAAAAGAAATATTGCTAATTATCTCTACAGCTAATTGCCAACATCTAAAATTAAGATTATAAACATTCCAAAAAAGAACTATTAAATAGAATGTACGGAGTGAGCCATAGAAAACAATTCATCCTGATATTTGGCACTTTTCATCAGAATTTAAGAAAATACTGATACATGCCAATTTTTGTTCCAAGGGGACACATTTTTACGATACAGATATCTGTCATTTGTCAACCCCCTCGCAACGCCTATGATTTGATAATGTGTCAATTTTAGTAAAAAACAAAAAAAAGGCACTAAATCACTATACAAGGATTCCACTGCTTATGTCAGGATAAACGAAGCTTACTCGGACTGGTTTAACATTAAAAAGGTGTGAGACAGGGATGTGTGGTTTCGCCATGGCTGTTTAACTTATACATGGACGACGGTTTAAGAGATTTGAAATGAATTTGCGTATGGATTGAAATGCCTTCTTTACGCCGATGATTAAGTCATATTAGCGTCATCTGAAGAGGAGTTGCAGGCGATGGTTAATGTTATGTATGATGCCCTAAAAATCATAGGGATAAAAATAAATGTAAGCAAAACAAAAGTAATGGTTTTTGAAAGAGAAGAAAGCATGACAAACTGTGAAGTTATGATTAAGGAAGAAAAAGTGTAACAAGTAAATGAGTTTGTAAACTTGGATTCAAGTTCGAGAGACGGAAAGTATGTCTGTGATATTAAGTAAAGGGTGCTTTTTTTTTATGTTCTGGTTCCCACGAAAAGGGATATCCTGTAATGTTCAGAGAACATCGTGGGAACCAAGGGAAAGAAGGTAGGAGTTGGTGTTCTTCTTAAATTTCTGGAGGTTGTATGCCTCGGGGAACATCTCCCTAGGCAATGAGTTCCAAAGCCTCGCAATTCGGTGGATGGCAGGGAAACAAATTAATGGGGCACTGCATAGCTTTATGAACAGCCAGAAAGTGTCAAAAAAGGCACGTCTGGCTGTGCATAAAGAAGTGTTGGTTCCTACACTTATGTATATTAGTGAATGTTGGGTTTGGCAAAAGAAGCATGAAAATAGGATTAATGCTGCGGAGATGGGTAGTATGAGAATGATAGCCGGAATGACTGAGTGTGATAAAGTGAAGAATAGTGAAATAAGGAACGCTGTGGTGTAAAAGAAGATGTGGTTACAAAGATAAATAAAGGAATGCTTAAATGGTTTGGACATGTAGAAAGGATGGATAAAGGAAGATTGACGAAACAAATTTATAAGGCGAGTAAAAGGAAGTGGTCATTGCCTACCCCTACATGTATGTATGTATGTATGTACAAAAACATTTGCAAAATTTCCAAAATAAACCATTTTTTTTTTTAAATTTCGATTTATCTGATTCGATTATCGAAAAAAAAACACATCTTTTCCCAAAGGAAACAGCTTGGTCTTAAGCTGTGTAAACTCTTTTGGCTCGTAAGTAGCAAATTAAAGTTGTCTCTCAAAAATAAAGTGTTAAGGCGCGTTAACACCGGAGTTAATAATACGTGTTACTAACATTTGTTGATAACATTTAAAAAACAGTCATGAATTTGTTGCTAACATTTGATGTTATCAACAGAAGTTCCTTGTTAATAACACGAATTTTATTATCCACCAAGAGTCGGTAACATTCTTTGTTCTTGGCAGAATGTTGATAATATTTGTTGTTAACAAATGTTACTGCACATTTTGGATGTTGGTAACATTTCTTCCTCCACGCCGCGCTCTGCAACATGTCCTGCCATTACAGATGATCTAGGCGAGTAAAAAAGTAGACTATTGTGTTTGTTTTTTGTTTACAAACTCTAGTTGTTTGTGTTGTGCTCTCAAATCATAATACAGAATATGCTAAGTCAAATAGAGTGGACTAGGGAATTGTTATTAAAACTCATAAATCTTTTTCGGGAAAACTATGTTTTGTGAGATATTAAAAGTCAAAACTGGTCATTCGTGGAAAGTTTTTTAAGCCCCCATTACACCTTAATTGACCCAACAAAGGATCGACGTCATCATCTTAAAAGTCTTCTAGCACGTCACTTCCACTATATCTAGCTCTTGCCTTCAGAAAGGGCTTCACCCAGAATCTTCTAGGTGTCCTCTGCTTCGCCAAAATGACACAGGCAGGTACAGCAAGAACAACGTCCTCCACACTCGACATTCTCGCGGCAACTGACGATAACAAAACTAAAGTAAAAACCAAATGTTAATAACTTTTGTTATCAACCTGTGTTTCCAACAATAAGCAGTTATTAACTCCGGTGTAAACGCGGCTTTAGTCTATAAAGTAATTCTTAAGCCAATTTGAATATATGAAATTCAACTTTTGAGCTCTGCATCAAAGGCAAACATAGCAATCATAAAGAGATTTTTATAAAAAACTCTTAGATTACGATTACATTGTAAACGTACATACACTGACGACCATCGGGTCGGACGTACTCGTGCATAGTTAGACGACTGAAACGAAACACCGGCCGGCAGAATGAACCGATTATATTCAATGCGGAATAGTCGTCGGTAGATTATAGATCATAAATTAATAAAATAAAAGTAAAAAAAATTATATACATACATACATATAGTCACGCCTTTTTCCCGTGGGGGTAGGCAGAGACCACTTCCTTCCGCTTGCTACGGTTCTTAAACACATCTTTTGCTGTCTTAACTTTCATCAGTGCCCTCATACATAATCGTCGGTTGTTGTTACTCTTGACCTGGCCTTTCTTCAAAAATGTTGATCTGATCGAGATATGTTCGCCGAGGTCGACCTCTACCAATTTGTCAATTTACACTCGCCTTATAAATTTGTTTCGTCAATCTTCCTTCATTCATCGTTTCTACGTGTCCAAACCATCTAAGCATTCCTTTATTTATCTTTGTAACCACATCTTCTTTTACACCTCCGCGTTCTCTTATCTCACTATTCTTTACTTTATCGAACTAAGTCACTCCGGCAATACTTCTCAGACTACTCATCTCCGTAGCATTAATCCTATTTTCATGCTTCTTCTGCGAAACCCAACATTCACTACCATACATAAGTGTAGGAACCAACACACCTCTATGCACAGCCAGACGTGCATTTTTTGACACTTTCTGGCTGTTTATAAAGCTATACAGTGCCCCATTTATTTGTTTTTCTACCAACACCCTTTGTCACTGTTATACTTTCCATCTCTCGTAAACTAAGTACACAAATTCATTTACTTGTTCCACTCTTTCTCCCTTTATCAAAACTTTACAGTTTGGTATGCTTTCTTTCAAAAACCATTACTTTCGTTTTTCTTACATTTATTTATATCCTTTTGATTTTCAGAGCATCATGCATAACATTAATCATCGCCTGCAACTCCTCTTCAGATGACGCTAATATGACTATTTCATCGGCGTAAAGAAGGCATTTGACTATTAAATCATTCATTTTCAATCCATACGCACTCTCTTTCAAATATTTTAAACAATTGTCTATGTATTAGTTAAACAACCATGGTGAGGACACACATCCCTGTCTTACACCTTTTTCGATGTTAAACCAGTCCGTGCAAACTCCGTTTCTCCTGACACAAGCAGTGGAATCCTCGTAAAGTGATTTCAGTGCTCGTATTAAACTACCACTCACCCCATACATAGACGATGTCGACCATAATTCACTCCTTACCACTATGTCATAGATTTTCTGATTTCTAGCTAAGAATTTTTCGACTATATCTCGTAATGAAAATACCTGATCCATACATCTCCTTCCTCTTCTAAATCCTGCTTGCTCATCTCAGTTTCATTCGTTACTCTTTTAATCAATATCTTCGCATACAGTTTGCCGACTATGCTGAGTAAGCTAATACCTCGGTAGTTCTTACAGTCCTGCTGCGAACCTTTTCCCTTGTGAAGCGGCACGATAGCGGCCTTGCACCAGTCGTCTGGTACGCTACCATTCCTCCAACAAATGTTAAAAAGGCGGTACAGCAGACTAGTTACCACGCTGTTACCATGCTGTTTAACGCTTCCACAATTTCTGTCGTTCTAATTTCACTTTCATTGCAAGTTTTACTCTTGTGTTTTATATGGAAAAATAAATTACCTGCAGGCGATAAGGATAAATGACTTACCGATAACACGATGAGAAGCATCTTCTACCAGCTGAACATACTTCTCACACCATCACTTCCGAAAATCAGACCACGAAATCGTTTCTGAAACAAAAAATAAATGCTAAGCATTTTTACACCCAATGAACAAAATAAAAATGTTTTTAATATTATCAACAGAAATCGTTGTATGTGTATGTACGACAAATGAGTTTTATACAACAATAAATTAAGAGTAAAAAATAATTATTAAAAACAAGCTTTTGTTTTAATGCGCTAAAAGAATAAAATAAACTTTTTTTTTAAAACTTTTACTATCAACTTAAAACGTCATTACACAATTTATTATGTGATAAAAGCTTGTCGCGAGATTCACCCTATGTAGATAATCAAGTAAATTAAATAACCATAGCTTAATGAATTTAATTTTTAGACTAAGAAAATATGAGTACTTAAATCTCGCAACAAGCTTTTATTACATAATTAATTGTGTGTTTGTGTGTTTTACGTTGATATTAAAAATTTTAAAAAAAAGTTTATTTTAGTCTTTTCAGCGCATTAAAATTATTAAAGATATATATTATAAATTAATTTATTTTTCATCTTTTAGTTATGTCCTGAAAGGTTTCTGTCTGTTCATCTCATTTTACGCATCATTGTTGCAAGGTCGTTTGCCAATTAATTTGGAACAGTCTAGCTCTTCAATAAGGAAACCTTCTAATGTTTTACCCTACTTAAGGCCACGTAAGCTTGACCTTTAATTTATCTCATTTTACGCATCATTGTTGCAAGGTCGTTTGCCAATTAATTTCGAACAGTCTAGCTCTACAATAAGGAGACCTTCTAATGTTTTACCCTACTTAAGGCCACGTAAGCTTGACCTTTAATTTATCTCATTTTACGCATCATTGTTGCAAGGTCGTTTGCCAATTAATTTCGAACAGTCTAGCTCTTCAATAAGGAGACCTTCTAATGTTTTACCCTACTTAAGGCCACGTAAGCTTGACCTTTAATTTTGGAGTTTTTCTTCTTCTAGACAGTTTGGAAACCAATGCTGTTGACGCCTATCAAGCCAAATTACACAAATCAAAGTTAACCAACCGATGCTACAGACAATTTGACTTCAATATCATAATCGAGGACTTTGAAAACCCTAGCACCAAAATTTCGGACAGATTGAAGCACGGAGTTTAACTCGATCGACTCTCAGCAAGTCCTTTCATTTGATACCTATATTGTAAGAAAGCATAATAAACTTAATCCGCCATTTTTTAAGTCCGCCATATTGGATTCAAAGTGACGTCACTTTATTTTTTCTAGTTATTCTCAGCAAGCCTTTTCATTTGATACTCCTATTGTAAAAAAGCATAAAAAACTTAGTCCGACATCTATCAAGTCCGCCATATTGGACTTAAAATGACGTCACATAGCTAACCATGTATTGTCATCCAAACTAAACGTGTATACAAAATTTCAGCTCAATCGGTTGAAAAAATCTGCTTTAAATTCGAGTTGCAAGATTCCACCCGGACAAACATACATACATTGCAAGTTAAATAAAACCTTTTAAAATTGGCAACCAAAAGAATGAGACATGCAAAAAACAATTATCAACTTAATAACTTCCTCAAAAGTTAATTGTGTCTGAATCATAATATAATAATATATAAATTGATAACACTTACCGATACTACGATGAGAAGCATCCTCTACCTCCCTAACACACTTCTCTTACCGTCACTCGCGAAAAATCAATTCCGAAACAGTTCCTGCAAAAAAAAACGTTTTGTTACAAAATTACTAAATAAGAATACCTATAAGAAATAGTAACTTATTAAATTTTTAGTAGGAGTCATGCGGATTTTTGTCGAGTAAAGATCATTTGTAAATTCTAAGAGTTTGTATCAGTTAAATAAAGTTCTTGTTACTTTCCAAGCAATAATAAGCACTTACAAAAACTACGGCGAGAAGCGTCTTTTATCTCCTAAACATACTTCTCATACCATTACTTCCAAAATCTGACTACGGTAACGTTTCTAAATTATTTACAGTAACGCCTTTTTCTCCTAAGGGTAGGCAGAGTATGGTTCTTACACACGTTTTTTGCTTTTATTACTTTCATCAGCGCTTTCATACATGCTCGTCGGTTGTGGTACTCTTGACCTGGCATTTCTTTAAAATCAATTTCGATCTCATCGAGATACATTCGCCTCTACCGATTTGCCCATTTACACTCGCTAAGGCGAGTGTGAATAGGCGAATAGGTGATTGACGAAACAGGTTTATAAGTAAACCTGTTTCGTCAATCTCTTTCATCCATTCTCTCTACGTGTCTCTAAACATTCCTTCATCTATCTTTGGTACAACATCTTCTTTCACACCATAGCATTTTCTTATCACACTATGCCTCACTTGATCCATCGGAGTCACTCAAGCTATACTTCTCACACTAATCATCTCCGCAGCATTAATCTTACTTTCATGCTTCTGCCAAACCCAACATTCTTTACCATACATAGGTGTAGAAACCAGCACTACTCTAAGCACAGCCAGTTGTGACTTTTTCGACACGTCCTGGCTGCTCTTAAAGTTATACAGAGCCCCGTTCATTTGCTTCCCTGCCAACAACCTTCGCTTACATTTGAACCCAACTATACAAACTCTTTCACCTGTTTTACCATTACTTTTGTCTCGCATACATTCACTATCATCTCTTTGATTTTTAAGGCATCATGCATATACCTAATTAACCATCGCCTGCAATTTCTCAGATTAATCTTATATGACCTAACTATCAGCGCGGCGTAAAGAAGATATTTGACGATCAAATTATTAATTCTCAATTCATACGCACTCTTTCAAATCTTTTAAACGACCATTACTAAATAAACGAAGCCACACATCCCTGTCTAACACCTTTTTAGATGTTAGTCATATTTACATACATATAGTCACGCGCCTTTTTCCCGTAATGATAAGCATATACCACTTCCTTTCACTTGTTACGGTTCTTAGACACATCTTTTGCTTTCTTTACTTTTATCAGTGCTCTCATGCATGTTCGTCGGTTGTTGGTACTCTTGACTTGGCCTTTTTTCAAAACAATGTTGATCTGATCGAGATATGTTCGCTGAGGTCGACCTCTACCGACTTGTCCATTCACATTCGCTTTATAAATTTGTTTCGTCATTCTTCCTTCATCCATCCTTTCTACGTGTCCAAACCATCTATATACTTCTCAGGCAACTCATTTCAGCAGCATTAATTCTATTTTTATGCTTCTTCTGCCAAACCTAACATTCACTACAATAAATAAGCGTAGAAACCAACACACCTCTATGCACAGCCAGACGTGCCTTTTTTAACACTTTCTGACTGTTCATAAAGCTATGCAGTGCCCCATTCAATTGTTTTTCTGAAAATAACCTTCGCTCAATGTCACTGTCATACTATTCATCTCTCGTAAACTTTGAACCCAAGTACACAAATTCATTTACTTGTTCCACTCTTTCTCCCTTAATTAGAACTTTACAGTTTGTCATGCTTTCTTTTCCTTTAAAAACATTACTTTTGTTTTGCGTACATTTATTTTCATCCCTTTGATTTTTAGGGCATCATGCATAACATTAACTATCGCCTACAACTCCTCTTCAGATGAAGCTAATATGACTTGATCATCGGCGTAAAGAAGGCATTCGACGATCAAATCATTTATTTTCAATCCATACGCACCCTCTTTCTAATGTTTGAATCAATCGTAATCAATGTAAAAGTTAAACAACCATGGTGAAGCCACACATCCCTTTCTTACACCCTTTTCGATGATAAACCAGTCCGTGCAAGCTCCATTTATCCTGACACAAGCAGTGGAATCATCATAAAGTGATTTCATTGCTCGTATTAAACTATTGCTCACCTCATACATAGACAATTTCGACCACAATTCCCTCCTATTACTCTGTCACAGGCCTTTTCCAAGTCTATAAAAGCGCAATAGACCTGACTTCTAGCCAAGAATTTTTCAACTATACCTCGTAAAGAAAAGACCAGATCCATACATCTCCTTCCTCTTCTAAAACCTGCTTACACATTCCATATTATTTTCTCAGTTTTATTCGTTACTCTTTTCTTCAATCAATATCTTTCTTTAATCAATATCTTTGCATACAGTTTGCCGACTATGCTGAGTTAACTTATACCTCGGTAGTTGTTACAGTTCTGCTGCGAACCTTTTCCCTTGTAAAGCGGCACGATAACGGCCTTGCACCAGTCGTCTGGTACGCTACCACTCCTCCAACAAAGGTTAAAAAGGCGGTACAGCAGACTAGCTACCACACTTTGTCCAGCCTTCAGCATTTCAACGTTTTTCCTGTCGTACCCAGCAGCTTTACCCAATTTCACTGTTCATCGCTTCCACAATTTCTGTCGTACTAATGTCACTTTCATTGCAACTTTCACTTATGTATCCGAATCATATTTAATCCTATTTAATTTTTTTAAAAAATTTGCATGCACTACCTAACTATAATAAAACTTAAATTTAATTAACGACAAAAAAAATAAGTTTTAAAACTACGCAGTTTAAATAATTATTTTTAAGCTAAATCAAAAATTCTGATAAGATTTAAAACAAAAAAATCAATTATTGACCCAGAAATAGCAAATAAACAGTAAAGAAGGAACATTTTTTGATTTCGATAGTGATTAAAAAATCATTATATAAACTTTTCAATAATTGCTCCAAGAATTTTTAAATTACTCGATAATAAAATATCTGTTTAAATAATGTACCCAACAAATTTGTTGGAATGAATAAGTTAAACATTTTTAAAGAGACTTTGAGGTAATAAGCCCCTGTACTAAATTAAAAAATAATCGCGTAAACAAGAAATTTAGTTGCTCCGAGAATTCAACAAGTAGCCCAAATCAAAACTTTTTTAAAAAACCATTATTTCTCATCACAAACAGAATTGTAAAAAAGCGTCTAATATTTTCAATAATTCCACAAGGTCAATATCTTAAATCATTTAGAAAAAAATTGCAATAATTCGGACTTTCAATATTTACGTTATTTCAAAAAAAGCGAATCAATCTTGGTAACTTTATAAAAACATTTTTATTACTCTTTATTAATACTTAAAAAGAATGTAAACAAGTATAATAAACACTAATAATTTAGTCTTAAAACGATAAAGAATTACATGATCTTCACATTCCTCTTTTTAAAGACAAGTTTAGAAAACGTTCTTGTATTAAAAAAGGTCGTTTAATACAAAAATTTAACTTTATTTATCCACTTCCCCTCAATTCTTTTTTCTATTTATGTGTATTGAAAAAAACTGGCTCTAAAGAAATTGCACTTTGCATAAATTAACAACTACATAAAAATTTCTTTAATCCTGCATCGTTGTGACGGATGAACCCGAACAAAAAATCCGAGGTCAAACGAAAAATTTACACCTGCAAATAACTACACACATCCCCGTACAGCCACCAACATTTAAGATTTTAGAAAATTTCAACCAATAAGTGGTCATCTAACTAAATGAAACAATTATTATTTTTAAATTATTATGGAAGAGTAAATTAATAACAATATTTTAATTAAAAAAGGGTTTTATTGCAACAAAATTCTTCTATTGGTTAATATAAAGTACCTAATAAAAATTTAAAATACTTACCAAACAAAATTTTCATCTAATCGGGTAACAAATACTTATTTACAACGAAGATAATAATTAAATAAGGACTAAACCGCTGCTACATTTCAAATATCGCAGCTCAGAAAACACTTTATTCAATAAAATTCATTTAAAACTAATGCACTAATCATTTTTTATAATAATGGCTTCTGATAGCGTCTGCTACAACACGACACAACAAATTTAAAAAAAAAAAGACAGTAGGCGATCTTCTGATGTCAAACAATATAAGATGTGTCATTGCGCTCGACCAATCAGATTCCACTCCAAAACGGAGCCATTATGTTAAATACACCAATCATAATAAAGGAGGGAATTTAATTGAATTTAAATTACAAAGGGTTTAATAAGACATTATTACATATATACCGAACTAAATAACTGATTTTTATCGTGATTTTAAGGTCGAAAAACAATTTTTTTTTAATTTAAGAGACTGTGGTTTATGTTACTCTTCACATAGAGTATACATGAAGAGTTAGTATTTTAAATTAATTAATGGAAAAGACGAAATTAATATTAGTACTTGTTAAATACAGGGTAAAATACAATTTTTTTTTAAATTTTTCTATGGCATCTGATTTTAATGCTTTTTTATATGAACATGCTTATTATATGTTTCAAAATGTTAGATCTTGTTGGAAAAATAATGAACTTTAACACGTTTAATGCAGATAGTCAACAAAATATTGTATTAAGTCACTGATTTTAAATTATAAAAAAATAATTCGGTTTAAATCTTCATCACTAAATTTAAATACTAAATACTTGGAAATAATTATGATATCAAAACGCGGAAAACCACACAGTTTCGTATCATTATATCGGCCAATATCACTGCTACCAATGATTTCAAAATTGTTTGAAAAGCTCTTGTTAAAAAGACTGAAACATACAATAGAACATAAATGTATTATTCCACTTCACCAATTTGGGTTTGGAAACAATCACGCAGCATTAAATCAGGTCCACAGAATCACCGGACAAATATAAAGAACAATAGAGGAAAAAATAATATGTTTAGCAGTTTTTCTGGATGTTGCCCAGACTTTTAATAAAGTCTGGCATGGTGGGCTAGAATACAATGAGAATACCAAAATGGTATATTAGTAAAAGACTCTTTGAAATAAAATATAAAGATTTTTGTTCTAATTTGAGAACAATATGTGCTGGTGTACCACAGGGTAGAGTTCTAGTTCTATTACTTTATCTGTTGTACACTCACAACTGCTATATTTGTTGACGACACAATCATATTAGTAGTTGATAATGATAATGACATTGTAGCAAAAGAAAAATTGCAAAAAACACTCAATGAGGTTAATGCATGTACCAAGAAATGGCGTACTAAATTCAATGAAACTAAATCAGAACATAAAGACTTTACCAACAAAAAAATAAATAAATCACCAATTTTATTAAATAGCACAGCTATAGGTACTAAATGTCAATACAGCTAAATATCTGCACATCAAAGAAGACATGCAAAAGAAAAAAAATAGAATTGAACATCAAATATAGAAAATTGTATTGGCTACTTGAAAAAATTTTGGAGCCATCCGTACATAATAATAAACTCATGCTATATAAACAAGTATTACGGACTTAAAGCCCCAACTCTGTATGGAATCCAGCTTACATTTTCCAAAACTTCAGAGTAATAATCGACCCAAAACTGACTGACTGAGTCTTTGGCAAAACATGGGGTCTGAAACCAAAAATGATCTGCTGCGGCAATCAAGCGGCACTCAAAGCTTTGGTATCACGAAGAATAGACTTAAAAATTGTCTGGGAATGTTGCGGAAACCTACGAACCTTGGCTAACCATAACAAGGTTACCTTGTCGTGGGTGCCAGGGCATAAAGGTATTTCCGGTAACGAAGAAGCTGACAAACTAGCTATGCGGAGCTCTGGAACACCATTAATTGGGCCAGAACCAATAATAGGGATACCCAAGGCCAGCGTTAAAGCACCGATCACATCAGCTGAAGTGGGCACAGACAGAGAAAGCTAGCCACAGCAAACTAATGCTGAAAGAACCCTCACCTAAGCAGACAGGAAAGCTGCTCTCGCTAAGTAGGGAAAAACTTAGAACAGTTGTAGGGCTTTGTCTTTGAGGAAACATCTACACAATTTAGGCGTGTTTGACACAAAACCTATATGCAGATTATGTTATGAGGAGGAGGAAACTCATATTATCTTCGAATGTGAAGCCACCACCCAATGGAGGCACTACGTGGGTTGTATACAAGACCAAGTGAGTGATCCACCTGGGGCAATAGCGGTACATGAGCTTCTACTCGTTAACAGGAGAATTGAAGCAATGGGACTAAACTAAGGAGCTGGAGAGGTACAAAAAGCAGACAATGCTGAAGTGCATAGTGAAAAAATTAGACCTCTTCCACAACCCCTATTTACTCATTCATTCATTCAAACTAAATTTTACCCAGACGATGCAATTGTTTGTAACGTCACAATAATAAATTTTATTTTTAACACAATGCCTGCAGACTGAACTGTATAAAAGAGTCCCTCTCATTAAAATCAAGTATGACTGCATAATCTGCAACAACAAAAAAAATTCCACTTATCATATAAATAGATATAAATAAATAGCAATAGATTTTTGAGTTTCCTGCGACCAGAAAAGAAATACTTTGAAAGTGTCAGTAGGTACTATAAATTAATAGCCTACTATTAAAGATTGTTAATATTTTTATATTTTTTAAAAATTAAAATTAATTTTAAATTTCTTTACGATGTTCCTGTTAATAAAAAATAAGTTTTATTAATGTACCGTATCTCTTACTGAAACCAGTGGCGACATGGTATTTCTATATAAAGCGTTTAATAAATAATTAGTAATTTATGTGATTATTAATCTGTCGACGATTATTTAGTTTATTATACAGCAGGACTTCTTGATACCGTTACGAAACTAATAACTATTGGGGCATTTGTTGGAATTTCTCGCAAATAGATTTCTTGATTTATGTCATTCATTGCTTAATTTATTATAATAAGTTGGCCGTGTTAATTATCATAATAAAAAGCATAAGTTTAAAGAGTAAACATTTATTTATAAGTTCTAATGTATAAACGTGCAATTAACTAAAAAAAATTAATTATCATTATTATCAACAATATTTGGCTTCATTCTCTCAACTTTTGCTTGAAAACAACCAAATCGTGTTATATTTTTTAAAATATTCTTTTCTTGGCTGGATCGTGGTCGATCTGGATAACTTGTAGCAAACAATACACATGATCTAGCTCTGTCTTATTCACCATGTATTAAAAGTAAATTTTCGTAATCTTCATTGTTTAATTCCAAACGTGGCTCGTTTGGAATTAAACAACGATATTATTTCCTTACTCCTTTTATTTTCTGCCGTAGATTTCAGTTAAAACAAGTAGTTTCATAAAAAAATCTGAAATTAAACAAAAACGTGCTATATTGTCAATTGATTAAAAGAGTGACGAATGAATCTGAGAAGATGATATGGGATGTGCAAGCAGGATTTAGAAGAGATGTATGAATCAGGTCTTTTTAATACGAGGTATAGCCGAAAAATTCTTGGCAAAAGTCAGGTCTATTGCACTTTTATAGACTTGGAAAAGGCCTATGACAGAGTGGTAAGGAGTGAATTGTGGTTGACATTGTCAATGTATGGATAAGCAGTAGTTTAATACGAGCACTGAAATCACTCTACAAGGATTCCACTGTTTGTATTAGAATAAACGAAGCTTACACGAACTGGTTTAACATCGAAAAAGGTGTGAGACAGGGATGTGTAGCGATGGTTAATGTTATGCATGATTCCCTAAAAATCAAAGGGATGAAAATAAATCAAGCAAAACGAAAGTAATGGTTTTTAAAAGAGAAGAAAGCATGACAAACTGTAAAGCTTTGATTAAGGAGAAAGAGTGGAACAAGTAAATGAGTTGGGTTCAAAGTTTACGAGAGATGGAAACTAAAACAGTGACATTAAGTGAAGGGTATTGGCAGGAAAACAAATGAATGGGGCACTGCATAGCTGTATGAACAGCCAGAAAGTGTCAAAAAAGGCACGTCTGGCTGTGCATAAAAGAGTGTTGGTTCCTACATTTATGTATAGTAGTAAATGTTGGGTTTGGCAAAAGAGCATGAAAATAGAATTAATGCTGCAGGGATGATTAGTCTGAGAAGTATAGCCGGAGTGACTCGGTTGGATAAAGTAAAGAATAGTGAGATAAGAGAACGCTGTGGTGTAAAAGAAGATGAGGTTACAAAGATAGATAAAGGAATGCTTAGATGGTTTGGACACGTAGAAACAACGAAACAAATTTATAAGGCGAGTGTTAATGGACATATCGGTAGAGGTCGACCTCGGCGAACACATCTCGATCAGATCAACAATGTTTTGAAGAAAGGCCAGGTCAAGGAGTACCAACAACCGTAGCAAGTGAAAGGAAGTGGTATCTGCCAACCCCTACGGAAAAAAGGCGTGACTATATGTATGTATTGTGTGATCGTTGGCTCTTTAACAAAGTAACATATATGGCTCGTTTGAAATTAAACAACGAAAATTATTTCCTTACTCCTCCTATGTTCTGCTAAAGATTTCAGTTAAAATAGAAACAAGTAATTTTATTTTAAAAAATAGAACTGCAATTAAACAATTAACGTGCCATAATATTGTCAATTGTGTTTGTTGGCACTTTTGCAAAGTAACAGATGTGGTTCGTTTGGAATTAAACAACAAATATTACTCCCTTACTTCTCTTATTTTTTGCCGTATATTTCAGTAAAACAGGAACAAGAAGATAGTTTCATTTTAAAAAATATTTACTTGACATTTTTGAAGTTAAACTTTTCATTACTTTTTTACAAACCTGTTTTTAACATATCACAAATAACCTTAACTTAACATAAAGGTAGCTCTCAATTTTTCGTTAAAGAAAATTAATATCTTGAACAATATACCGACATTTTAAATATAGAATATTTTACACGAAGTGACTCTAATATTTTACGTAAAATCCGAAAATATAATATTCTACAGTGTGTTCCATTTTAAATAACAAAGTTGCTGTTCACTTCCAGTATAATCGGAAGTAGCATGATATTCAAAATATTTTTTTTAAAGTTGATATAATTTCTGATCCACAACTACAAATTTTCATAAATATCATTTTACTAGTTTTTATTTTAATATACAGATAGTTTAAGTTCGTCATGACAACTCAGTATTTTTAATATCTGCTGTTATAGGAAAAATTAAAACACTGAAACGTACAGAATATTGTACTTTAAAGGGATAAATTAAATGAAACCTTAGTGGAAAGCGGAATTCTGTATTTCTTACTAAAATATTTCCTGAAAATTAGTTGCGCCTTTACAGAAAACAAATGTAAAACATTGTAAATTATTTGTTGTGTTGCTTGCGTTTTTAAATCATGAGTAGGTAGATGATAAATGAAGTCATAAAATTTTAAATTTTGCCATTGCTTAAACATAACAAATTTATAGGGTAAATCCTGTAAGGAAGGTCGTGGGTCAATTTAGAATATAATATCACAGGGTCAAAATTCTCACGATTTTATTGTATTCCCACGGTTACATTTTTAAAATAATTTATCGGTGTATTGATTGTATTTTGGTATTTTATTTGCACAATAAATTTTTTTTATGTCATACTAGTTCATTATTGTGTTTTTATTACTTAGTTACCAACTATCTAATGTCGTACTTTATGCCCGTGCGGGCATAAAGTTCACTTTATGGCCCGCGCGGGCATAAAGAGAAATACTTTTTTGTTTAACTTATTTAATAACCTTTATTAATGAAATTACAAACGGCATATAGTAATACATGTAAATATTCGATGAACATTATTTTGACGAATTAACATAAAATTGGCAGTTCTGAAATGATCCGGTGATAGTTAAGTTGCCTGCAGCAAACGATTCATGTTTCATAGTTTTAGTTTCAAATTTCTGTACCGAAACGCCAGACCCGGAAGGTACACCTGTCAGCATTCTTGAAACTTCATTTTTTGAAGATAAACTATCCTCTAAATATCCTTCAGCAACCGACATACTCTTCCATCCACCATGGCGCTTCAACGAGTTTATACTGGCTCCAGCCTCTAGAAGAAGAGTTGCTGACGTTCGACGCATACAATGACCTGTATATTTCTCAGGATCACTCAAACCCAGATATTCCGCTATAATGGACGGGATTTTTCCAAACGTGTTTTTTCCTACTGGCTGTACAGTACATCGACCTTGTCTATAGGTCAGAAAAAGCCTTTTTTCTGAGCAACCACGTGTTTCATTAACATCTTTTACGTAGTTTTCTTGCATCCAATTTAATAATTTTTCGTATTCCATGTTGTAAGCTTTTTTAGACTTTTTTGGCAACAGATTTTCAGTTGTTTTTTTAATAATTTCGTCAGGAATTCCAAAATCTTCGTACATGTTGACTTTTAACTTTGACACACATAAAAATTATTGTGATTTTATGACATTTACGTTTGTCAACATTCATCTAGCAACGATGGTGTCTACTATGATAAAATGGCAATGTTATTAATTCAAACTGGATTTTTTAAAATACTAATTTGTATTGAGATTGGATTGCAATAACGAACTAGTATGACATAAAGTTATGTATGTACCGCGGGCATAAACAGATGTGTATACCCTCGGGCGACTTACAAACCCGAGGGCCTCTGGCACTCGGGTTTGTAAAACGTCGCCCTCAGGGCATAAACATCTATTTATACCCTTGGTACATAAATAACTATTATTAACATTGTAATCACATAAAGTTGTTGCTATGTAAAAATTACTTATTTTATTCGTTTGAAATTTAATTTAGCAAAACATTTTTATAAATCCCAGTAAAAACATCGGGAAAAATTTATAGATCACCATTTCATATTTTACGAAAAATTGTGTGCTATTTTTCTTTAGGAGATTTTTTTTTAATATTAGTACTTTATCAATATGAAATCTATAATCCTTGCTGGAGTTATTAAAAATGCTTGCTAAAATTTTTGAAAAAAATATTTTTTCTGCAACCCTTTATAAGAAGACGTCATTTTATAATAGAACACCTAAGGTATACTCAGTAGTGTTTCTTAGGTTCTGGCAGATGGGGTTACACTTAACTTAACATGTAAAAATGCACTATGCTCTGCTTTTAACACTTTCACTTCACTAACTCAAATGGTTTGGTCTTTTTAAGTCTTCTTTCTATTCCTGTTTTGTCTAGCAGCTGGATTGCTTCAACGTTCACATGTTGATTAAGCCTTTCTTCGTGTCTTTTGACTAAATTGATAATAGTTTGTTCAATAGTTTCCATCTTCAGGTCCCTGTGAACATCCCTATTACGAATATACCAAGGGGTATCAGCATTGTTCCTTAATACTTTATATTGAAATCGTTGTATTATATTAAGATTAGTCTGTTTGGTACATCCCCTTAGTTGTATACCATAAGTCCATACTGGCTTTAATATTTGCTTGTATAGTATAAGCTTATTATCTAATGACAAAGTGGAGTTTTTCCCTATTAGCCAATACACGTTCCTATATCTTATACCAAGTTCATTTTTTTTTAACAAGAGCTTTTCAGCGGAGCTTTGCATCGAGCGTGTGTTTGTAAATGGTACTATGGTATTATTAATATTTACTGGTATATGTTGGCATACTTTATTGGTAAAGTTGACATGTGTAGATTTTGCTTCATTTAATCTGATTTTCCATTTTTTACTCCAGGTATTTATTCTGTTGACAGCTGTCTGTAGTTTTTCAGTTGCTTCTTGACTATCTTTACCTACTGCTAATATAGCTGTATCGTTAGAAAAAGTAGCAATAGTATTATTTTCTAGTTGTGGTATGTCGCACGTGTATAAGAGGTACAGGACCGGACCCAATACACTTCCCTGTGGCACACCAGCTTTAATTAGTTTCAGTTTTGAATATGCTTCTTCTTGTTTTATTCTGAAATACCTCTCAGAGATGTATGATTGCAAAATTTCAGAGTACTGTTTCGGTAAGTATGATCTTAGTTTTAGTTCAAACCTTCGTGCCATACCTTGTCAAATGCTTGTGCTACATCTAGGAACACTGTAGAGCATACCATTTTTTCCTATAAATTTTTTTTCATTACGTCTGTTTTTCTGTGAACTTGGTCTATTGTAGAGTGTTTATTTCTAAATCCAAACTGATGGTTAGGGATCAATTCTTTTGCTTTTATAATGGGTTTTAACCTTTTTAGTAAGAGTTTTTTGAACAATTTTGATAATACAGACTGTAGTGATATGGGTCTGTAGGACGTTATTTCATGAGGAGGTTTTCCTGGCTTGGAAATCATAATGATTTCATCCATTTTCCAAAATCTAGGGACATATCTTAACCTAAAAGCAGCATTGATTAAGTACGTTACATTAACTATAGCTTTTCTTGGAAGCTGTTTTAATACTTCCCCAGTTATTAGGTTAAAGCCTGGAGCCTTTTTTGGGTTAATATTTTCTTTTATCTCAGTAAAAACTTCTTTAGGTGACGTAGGCAAGTGAGAGAAATTCTTATTAAGTTAACTTTCGTCTCTAGTGAAATTTATATTTTTTAACATATCTCGCCCCCGTATATAATGTTTTGATGACCTTAAATTATTAATAAACAAAGACAGAAATTACTTCTATAATTAGAATGCATTTTTTTTATTTTCGTTTAATTAAAAAACAAAATAGAAACGTAAAAATACCGTGAGATTTAAAAACAATTTATATTTAGTTGCCTGGATTCATTAGTTTGACGTTCCTCGTTAATTGTTTAGATTTGTGTCAGTTTGCACTGAAAGCATTGTTAGTTTTTTAAGTTTCATGATTTCTGATTCGAAAAGTGATTTAGATTTACACCATCAGAAATCCAAATCAATCTGAGAAAACCTCTTCGGATTTATTACCAGTAAAATCCAAAAAAAGGTTTTATTGTTCATTTTTAGTATATTATTATGATATAAACAGGGTTGTAGAAAAAGTAGTTCATTCGTCGAAAACATTTTTTGAAGCTCGAGAACATTACCAGCCGAGGGGCAGCCGAGTTGTTCTCTCGCTTCAAAAGATGTTACTTTCGTCACTCGTAACACAATAACTATTTATAACCAAGGGTAAATAAATAGTGATTCTTAAACAGTAGGTTATGAAATCTGTTCAGGTGGGTCTTTTAAAATACTTAGGTACAGTGCAACAGAAGTAGCTTGGCGGGCGACTAGCCTCTAAAATAACAAATATTCGGCTGAATATACTTCACATTCGTAAACTTCTTTCTCCGATTGTACTTGAGACTCACGATTACTGAAAATTTCGTAGTCGCCGATCAGATCGTTATTCGAATGTTTTCGTTGTGCGCAGATTTTGTGATCTCTCGCCTGCCAAGCTACTTCTGTTGCACTGAAGCCTCACCGCGTGCAAAAAAACTACCATGAAGGAACATTGGCTTCTAGTTCCAGGTAATAATTCTAAAATAATTTTACTAATAACACGTTAGATTTGAAATATTTCCCATTAAAATAAGTAAGTCTTATTATTTTTATAAAAACAGCTGTACCCACTAAAAAACAGCAACAATTTTTTTAATAAATTATAGTTTAAAACTAAAAAACACGCTTTTAGAACAGTGACATTAATTTTTTCGTCAGTAATTTTATTCTTATGCATTTAGTGCAATTTTTTTAACATTATTTACCTCTTAAGAAAGTATAAAAAAATAGGCTATTGTCTGATTTATTAGCCATTTGTAGTATTTCGAAAATCTTATATATTAAATAAATATATTAAATTTTTACCAGAAACCTTCTAAAATAAATTAATAAAATTAAAATACCTATGATTACTGTTATTATATTTAACAACGATAGTTTTTTATCAAAAACACCTTGCAAATATATTCAAAAACAATTAAAGGATGTAGGTCAGAACTGGGTAACCACCATAATTACCTCATAATTTTAAATTATGAAAAATAAATTTACCATCAATTTTTATTACCATCAAATTATTAGAACTAATACTCTGATAGGTATTAAAAGATGGATTTATATTTTTATAAAAAAAGTGGGTAAATAAAATATAAAATCATAATATTGTTAAGACTTTTAATTCCTTTGTGGGTACGGCGATTAAAACTCTCGATCCAATAACAAAATAATGTTTATTTCAATACAATAAATTCAACTTTTATTAACCACTTAGATATTCACTTCACGATATCACAGTTCCAGATCTTTCTACCTGTTTCTCCTTTATTCGACGCGGATTCGAGAGGTTGTGCGACTTTCCTAGGCGGTTACAAAGGAAAGCGGTCGAATACGGACCCTCGACGCTGTCGATTTTTCGGTTGCTGACAGGACCGGATTTGTAACAATATAGTTATTCTAATAATATTAAGGTTAGTGTCGGTACGAAACATTTGAAACATGTTTAAACGTTAATAACTTTAAAAAAGAATGAAGACCTGGGTTTTACCACAATTTTCTTTAGTACCGTAAAATCACGGGGATGTCTAGAAACATTTTACACAATTTTATTGATACCTGTACTGACATCAGTTGGTGAGTAAGAGAAGCTCCAGTTTCTGGCTATTCTTTGTATATGTATACCTAACCTAAAACAGTTGTGTTTTAACCATATATTTAATACTCCTATATTGCTAGTAGGAGTCTGGAAAAAGTTGATAACCCAACGGTGCAGACATACATACATTTGTCTCCGACATTTAGACCTGAAATGCTATGCGCAAGCCCGAGAATGGAGCTTTGCCGCTAAACTATGAACCATACAAGAAAACTGCATTATAACCTTTCCCACTACAGTCACAACGCACAACGGATCAAGTATGAATAAGTAAGATAGAAGAATGCAGTTGCTGTCTCTCTTGGTGGGCAACACTTCCACTTACGGGAACTAGCAATATAGGAGTATTAAATATATGGTTTCAACCGTATAAAAAAATCGTTCTTCTGAGAAGAAATTAGTAGTTCGATCAAAATTTATTTGAAAACTGGTTCCTAACAATTGCTCTGGATTATTTTAAAAAATTGCCCCGGGGATCAAGAGTTCTAATAGGAAATAATCTAGCCAGTCATTTAACCCTAAAAGTTATCACTGAATGCCAAGCCAATGACATAAAATTTCTCCTTTTACTACTAAATTCTAATCATCTATGCCAACCTTTGGACATGAGTTGTTTTAAGCCTATAAAAGTAGCCTAGAGGCATGTCTTGAAAGCTTGTAAGAGAACTCACAAAGGTGTCATCAGAAAAGATATTTTTTCGTCTTTATTAAGACAAACAATAGAAAAAGTGGAAAATTTTAAGTCAGGATTCAGGTTCCTAAGGACATTCTTAATGAAAAACGATATAAAAGAACTGATACAATTGTACGAAAAAAAAAGGTAAATATTGAACCTGGTCAAAGTGTTACTGCCTCCGATATTAGGGCGTCTGCATACAAAGAAAAAGAAACAATCAACAAGCTCAAAAGAAAAAGAAAACTCACAAATGAAAACATTCGGGAAACATTGGAACAATGTTGCCCAAATAGTGAGCTACGTATGGTAAAGGTAGAGATAAAAATATTTTAACTAAAAATACTGATTTTCAAAAAAATTCGAAACCGCAGAAATCATTTAAATGAATTCGAAACGAGACGCATTGTTGGTATGCAGAGAGCCGTTTTCAAGCAGACCACAAAGGACTCAGTGTGTTCAGTGTGTCCAGGTGGTCTGAACAAGGAATTCATAACTTTCGTCATGGATCTGGACAACCTCGAGCAACTCCAACACGGAGATATCGTCATTCGAGGATTGCGGCTTCACAAACAGAGTAGATTTCAAATGCTTGGTAGGGAGTGTAACTCTTCTTCTTAAGGAAGAAGTCTTTTTTATTTTAGTTAGAAAAAAAAGTTAATTCCAAAGAAAACTGAACTCAGAGTTGTGTGTTCTTGATTCTCAGTTGAATTAAATTTGAGGGAATAGACTGGTCAGTTCACGGATCTATATATTCTTTTTTTCTGAAAAAAACTAGCTCAATGAATGCTAAACCACGTAAGGGCGCCAAGTGATTTTACTTAAAATTACTAAAAGCAGATAAAACCCTAAAAAAAATCAACTGTACTATTTAATTTAGTAGTAAACGAGCAACGTATTTCGACCGGCTTCAATGCAGCTATTTTAGAAACAATTAAAAACTAGAAATGTAAAAACAAGTTTATTACAATAAAAAGAAACTGTTTACATACTATGGAAAAAAAAAGAAATCAAATAAACTACGAAATAATAAAAAAAATAAACTATAAAAAACTTTTAAGTTACACTTGGTGAAGCTAAAAATTTATGATCGTTCTTTTCGAACCAAAGAAAAATAGTCTTTGGTTCAAATGAAAAAACTTCTTAAATAAAGCCGCTGATAATTGGTAGCCCCAAATGGAAAAATTCTTCCACTTCAATTACCAAAAAAAGAATTCCAACATCCAAAAGGTCCTCCTCCTCTTTCCATTATCCTCCAAAGGATGTAGTGACACCATTTATATTTGATTCAGCAGTTGATTCCTGTGCAATCCTTTCGGCATCATGCAGTCTCATGTTTATTAAGGGTTTTGTTTGGTCTATCCATCTAGTTGGAGATCTGCCTCTTGAGCGTTTGCCTTCTACTTTCCCTTCTATGATTAGTCGCTCCATTGTTCCTGATCTTCTAGCTATATGCCCAAGGTACTGCAGATACATGCGGTTTATTCTGGTTAGCAGCCTTGAACGTGGACCAATTTCTTGTAATACGGATACGTCGGTTCGGTGTTCCGTCCACGATACTCTTAAGAGTCGTCTATAAACCCACATTTCAAAAGACTCTATTCTGTTTTTATCTGCTTTTTTAAAGTCCATGTTTCCGCTGCGTACGTTGCAATGGGGAAGACAAGAGCATCAACTAGACGGAGTTTCGTTGTTTTGGTGATAGATTTGTCTTTCCATATTTTATTTAGCTTGGTAGTCGCTGATCTTGCCATAGTCAGGCGACGCCGTATTTCGCTTTTACATTTCCCAGTGTTGGCAATCAAAGAACCAAGATAATTGAAATTGTTTACCACTTCATAGCCTGCAATTTCTGATATTTGTGGAGAATTGTTGTCTTGTCTATCAACTATCATTATTTTCGTTTTAGATTTATTTATTTTTAAGCCATATTTTTCGCTAATAACTGACAGTTTCGCGCTGTTTTTCTGATAGAGGTTGCGCACCAGTTGAACCATGTGTTTTGGCGTAGTAACTCAAAAATGTCGCAGAATCCAGAAACATCTTGAAACTTCGGAAAGCGTAATGTCTAAAAACACAAAACGTCGAAAAAGTTTTCTCTTACGTATTTAGCCCTGAAAATGTAATTATTATTTATCAAAGCTTAATTAAAAAAATATTCTGTATTTTTTTAAAGTTAACAAACAATACGATTACTGATTGCCCTACATATTTTTAAAAGTAAAATTTTAGTACACAATCACGTTATTTAATGTGAAATTGTTTTAAATAGATTCTAGTGTTGTCTGATCAGTGTGAAATTCTCACACACGCCATCCATAGCATTTGGTCGATGATTTCCCAACGAGCTTCATTATCGCCTATTATTTTTTTTTGTTTTATACATATTTGTGGTGCAAAAAATGTCAAGATCTCATTACAACTGTTGCATGAAATAAACGAGCGTAATTATACGAAATAAAATTAATTACGTATTTCATACATTTTATAATAGTCGTAGATGTTTTTAGTGCAAACTGGTGCTCCACACTTTATTTTTTAGATTTTTAACGTATATTTATGAGTAGTGCCATAAGGGCGCTTTAACCGGATGTTATTTCAAATAACTTTAATCCACCATTGGTGTAAAGCGTTGTTTGCTATTTTGTCATGCTTAACATTGTTATATCAGCGAATAGTTGGCGTTACTACCAAACACTTCGTGTTGATGTAGGTCACTGAGCTTACCTAGTGACCTTCACCAATCCAAATATGTATATACAGGTCCTCGATAGTACCAAAGCTGAGTGTGAATGCCATAGGCTACTAGCGTACTAGTAAGTATCTAACCTTTGGTATGATTAAATATAGCTTGGTTATCAAATCAGTGCTTTGATAAAGCATTAAAGTAATTCCACGTATGAAGCATATGCAAGTACTGCATGGCGATCCTTGCACTTTACTAAGAATTCAAAAGAATAAACTAATTAAACTTTGTTACTAATGTTTTATTTTAAACTAGTATTTTTTGTAGATTTTTCCAAAATTTGAGTTTTTACTTTCTACCACAAACAAGTAACTAAATTACAGACACAGTAAACGAGGTCTAAAAGAGATACAGCTACTATATTTTCAAAAAGGTTTAATCTAACCATGCTCCCCTTCAATATACTCTCCTTGCCTATCTACACACTATAGCATACGTTTCTACCAATGTTCATAAAAATGGAGAAGGCTTTTTAGTAAACTCGTAAATTTTTCTTAGCTTCTTCTAATTACTGAAAATAGATCCCTTTTAAAAATCGCTTTATTGTTGGGAACAAAAAAATAAGCCACAGGGAGCAATATCAGGTAAATACGGGAGTTGGCATAAGATAGGGATTTGTTTTTTGGCCTAAATCTACTTCACAGAGAAGGCATTGTAGGCACTTATGTGAGGAGTAATCAATATTTAATATATGTATAAAAATATAAAAATGTATAAAACTGCTTTTTAAATAACCAGTTACTTTCGCTGCATGTTAACCTATAATATAGGTATAAGTGGGTCGATTATGTATCAGAAATTAAAATACTCCTCTGGCTATATGCCGCGACAGGCATTGAATTACATCTGGTACATAATCGTGTATAATACCCAGTACGGGTATTTTATGCAGATGCTTGTTAAGTAAAAAAAAGAAATATTAAATTTATCTTCTGGAAGTGCCAACCTATGTACCGGTTTCAGGGTGTTACTCTTCATCAGCATAGGTTAGGTCTTGACAAAATTATGTTTGCTTTGCCTTCGACGAGACAAATTCAACACTTTCAACTCTCACCAAGTATACATGAAGGACTGCAAGAAAAGCGCTAGTCACGACACCTATACCTTTTAACAAGCACCACCCAGTAAATAACTTTTGAATAGAATTATTAAAATGTAAAAATTATAGAAAACTATATTACTATTATAGAAAACTCTAAAAATATAAATAAATAAATATAAATTTTTATATTTATTTTCTCTGTCAAGAATTTTTAGAGTTATCTATAATAGTAATATAGTTTTCTATAATTTTTACATTTTAATATATGTGCCAAAAGGAACAGCGAATCATAAAGTTAAACGCACTGAATTGGTCAAGGGGTGTAACGCGGTTGCATAGCTTGTTTATGTTTGAAAAGATAGTATGTGATATCAGTGACGTCAGTGGCATGAGTGGTGTGCTGAATTTAGAAATTTCATTGAATAAATAGAAATATTGCGTTTTGGAGACCATGGGCTAATAAAAATAATGAAATTGCACAGTGTAGTGAGAATTAAGACATATGAATTTAACAATGAAGATTTAGACAGGGGTATATATCATTAAAATTAATAAATTTATAAAATGAGCTATCTCAACCTATGTCAGATCAAACAATATTATCGGTAAGGGTTCGGAACGAGTTTTTATATTCTGCAATTGATAATGGAAGGACTATACCTTCCTAGTTTGTTAATAAGAATCACAAGGTGCTCCATACACCATGTAACTACATATTCTTACGACTTTCCAACTGGGACAGTTAGATATGTCTACCAAGTGGTAAAAACACAAAATAATAAAATCTATTATGCTATATTCTTCAGAGAAGCCTTGGACAAAGTGGACCTTGGTATTAAGGTAAACGGAATTAACATCAATAATTTGAGATATGCGGACGACACGGTGCTAATTGCTGCTAGTCAGGAAGAACTGCAAATACTCATAAACAAAGTGACCGAGTCATGTAACAAGTATGGGCTAAAACTCAATACTTCAAAAACCAAAGTTATGGTTGTCAGCAAAACACCAATACCACCAATACAAATCAGGGCATACGGAATACAGTTATTAAAGGTTAACAACATCTCATACCTGGGCACTAATATCAATGACAACTGGGACATGAGCAAAGAAATAAAGATCCGTATCAAAAAAGCCAGAACAGACTTCTTTAAATTTAAAAGAATTATCTGCAACAAAGGAATCACTTTAAAATTAAAAATCAGACTAACACGCTGCTATATATTCTCCACATTGCTCTATGGAGTAGAGAGTTGGACGCTGGCCGACTCGTTATTGAAGAGGCTGGACGCTTTTGAAATGTGGGTCTACAGAAGGATTCTACGAATAAGCTGGATGGACCGAATAAGAAATGAGGTGGTTCTACAACGAATGAGGAAAAACACAGAAATAATTAAAATAATAAAAATCCGAAAACTCGAATACTTCGACTACGTCATGAGGCATCCAGAGAAATATTACCTTCTTCATTTAGTGATGCAGGGTAAGATTGCCGGAAGTAGAGGTCCAGGACGAAGAAGAACATCTTGGCTCCGAAATCTTCGAGAGTGGTATCGCAAATAATCCGTTGAACTATTCCGAGCTGCGATAAACAAAGTTATTATAGCCAATATGATTGCCAACGTTCAAGAATACACTAATGTTTCCAAGAATTTTAAGAACAAACTATAAAGAAAATAATATAAGAACAAAGACATTCATTGTAGGAATAAATTATGGTAATATGATAGTTTTCGTGTATAGTCCCCATTGTACTACACCAAAGAATGAATAGTACTTGAAATAAAATTGATTGTTTATTAATTCTGTCACAATATCAATTTGTAAACGCTGTCCGTGATCTATGAAAAATGCATCGAGGAATCCGCAGCATCTACAAGTAAAACATTCATAGAAATACTCACCCATAATGTCTGTGTGATTCTGACCTTGCCCAACCTATTAGCACATTGATCTGATTCGCAAAGTGGTATTAAAAAATTCAAATTAAATGTTGTAAGCCCATCCTTAATAATTTAGGAAGATGCAAACTCGAGGCATCCGATAATGATTATTACATTTCTTGGGTTTGGTATATAAAAGCGCAGTGGTCATTTCGTATTGTGTCATTCGATCAACATTTATTACAAGTGTAGTTTGGTATAAGCTTTTCGGTTTATTTACGATGAAGGTACGTTCGCTATTTTGATTTTTCTCAACGAAAAATTATCCGAAGTTTCCATATTTATCGCCTAAAAAAATAAATTTGAAAATGTAATTGAGGTGTAATATTTATTAAAAAAACGCAGTTATTTTAATTAAATGTAAATACCATTTATGAAGGGTCATTTAAAATTACCAAAAATATAACAAACAATTTGGTTTAAAGTAATTTAATTATTTTTAATATTTTATTTGTAATAAATATATGTCTTTAAATTCAAAAATAAAATATGCAATAAATTACCAATGTAATAATAAATTATACGGGGTAAAACAGACGCGTTAAAAAAAATTTTGGTAAATAATTTTTTATATCACGCAGAAAATTAAATAGAATTTTTAGGTACCCAAATATAATATAATAAAATTTAGAAATTATTCAATAATAGAAAGCAAATATTACCTACCGATCTTGAAATAATAAATAAATATATGAATTAAGATCTGATTTGGATCGTGGAACTAAAAAATGCGATAGAATTTTACTTTTTTATTCATATTATGTAGTCCCCAGCTATAATTTCATGTATTAATTAATTTTTTTATAGTGCGATTTATTGTGCATACAATGAAGGTAGCATGTTTCTAAATAATTAGTATCCATCTAAAGTTAATAACTTTTTTTTATAAGGGACTAAAGTCCAACTTCAGATCGTTTTAGTATGCAAAGAATTTGCCAGGAGTGTCAAAGGAGAAAATAAATCCAATATATTTTACTAGTTTAATCAGCTTTCCACTTTTGAAGCACAAATATAAGAAAAAATTAAAATACGCATGTCCAATTTTTGTTTGATAATTTTTACAATATATAATAACATTTTTGAAATTTTGTACACATTAAACATATTTTTTAAAACTTCACGTATTTAATGCCGTTCTAACTTAACAACATTAACAAAGTAAATGGAGCACTAATAAAAAATTCATTTCTATATTTTTTTAATTATATGTTGGTTTTATCTTTTTTCAGGTACTTTTAGCACTTGCTTTTCTCAAAATCGCTTCTTGCACCCAATTCCATTCCAGCTACCTCCCACCTTCTCCAGGCTCATTTGGCGTTCGTGATGGCTCCTTCCCCAGCGCAGGAGCCTACTCTGGAGCAAGCTCTTATGCTAGTTCCGGTCAACAAATACCCATTCTAAGACTGGACAACAATAATAATGGTGATGGAACATACCAATACAACTATGAAACAGGTAACACGTTTTTATCTACTTTCTGATACGAAATAGTATATTATATACCTAAAGCGGTAAACTAGGAAATGTCTCAGAGCACATGTTACTTTTCTGCACGAGGTGTGTATACTATTTTTCTCCCTTCCGAAGGCGAAAAGTGCAGCGGGCCAAAAGTTGATGCTTTCTGCCCGAGAGGGAGAAAAAATATTTTAACTTTTTTTTTCTTTAAGCCAATGGAATCTCAGCCGAAGAGCAAGGTGACGCCAGAGGAGATGGTACAAAAGCCCATGGAGGATTCTCCTATACAGCCCCAGACGGTCAGCAAGTTCGCATCAGTTATACAGCTGACGAAAACGGTTTCCATCCAGAAGGATCTCACATTCCAACTCCACCACCAATCCCGGAGGCCATCTTGAGGTCCATTCAGCAAAATCTAGCTGACGAAGCAAGAGGAGTTTCTGATGATGGATCTTACAGAAGTGACAACTCCGGACAATACAGCGGAGGCGGCGGTTTCCAGCAGTCTTTTGGAGGATCGTCATTCGGTAGAGGTAGCGGACATTCAGGATACAGATACTAAACATTTTGGATTAATTTACTTTTCAGCAACAGTGATATTAATTAATTTGTATATGTAAATGTTTATTTATATTTAATAAAGTGCAATGGTTTTTATAAATGTAAGTTTTTTCTTTAATGAGCTTCGTTATGGTGTCTGGGTTACTTCCTTAGTAAACCTACGACTCCTTGAGAAAATATAAAGTTCATCTTTTTAGGTATCATCACAAATGTTGATAGTAGCCAGTCTGTTGGTATATTTCCTGATTCGTATATTTTGTTGAAAAGGCTTAGGAGATAATGTTTACCATTGTTTTCGAGTAGTTTGATTATTTCATTGGGTATTTCATCTGCCTCCCTATTTTTGGACAGTTTTATAGCTCGTTCGAGCTCATCTAATGTTATTTGTGGTCCAGACGTTATATTTTCCAGTACTATTTCTGTTCTTTTGTCTTTAAACAGGTCTCCAATGTATTCTCTACATCTTTCTAGTTTATCATGCTCGTTGACGATAATGTTACCTTGACTGTCAACTAGACTATTTGCTGTCGGTCTGTATGTTCCTATTACTTCTTTTACCCTTTTAAACATATTAAACTTATCATTTCTTTTCTGTAGTTCTTCGATTTCCGTGCATTTGTTGTTTTTTTTTTGCCACGCGACCCTTCTTCTAATTTCTCCATTAATCCTTCTGTATTCCTCGGCGTTTTTATTTTTATATTTTCTTCTGTCGTCCATCAATCTCAAGATTTCCTAAGTCATCCATTTTTGTTTCGTTTTTTGACCGTATTGATATCCATTGTAGTTTCCTATATTATTGCTTTAAACTGCTTCCAGTGATCTTTGGTATTTTGAATGCTTTGATCGATAGTTTGAAATCTATTTTCTAGATCTTTTGCGATTGCTTGTTGGTTATCTTGGATGTGGTCGATATTTAGCTTATGGCCTAGTTGCTGTTCTTTTAAGTCCAAGTCTCATATCGCTAACTAGCAGGGTATGGTCCGAGGGGACGTCTGCTCCAAGAAATGTTTTATGCTTTGATTGCATTTCGATATCGTTCATTTATTGTTATGTAGTTAATTTGATTTCTTATTATGTTATCTTGGGTATCTGCTGGTGATTTCCAAGTATATAGTCGCCTCGGTGGAAGCTTGAAAAAGGTGTTTGTCACACGTAGATTATTCTCTATACAGAATTCTATAAAACGGTCTCCTCGTTCATTACGTTGTCCAAGTCCAAAGTCTTCGACGATATTTTCTTGTCGACCTTTGCCCACCTTGGCATTAAAGTCTCCCATTATGATAGTGATGTCTTTGTTTTTTATTTGGTTTGTTACACTCTTGATGTCAGTATAAAACTTCTCTAAATCATTCTCGTTACTATCTGCCGTTGGGGCATAGACACCTTAAGGTTGATATCTACTGGTTTCGAGCTTAATCTTTATTGTGATGATTCTATCAGTTATGTGACACACAGATTTGACATATTTATTGAGCTCACTGCGGATAATAAATGCCACTCCATTACGATATTGTCTGCCATCTTCCCCAGAATAGTGCACCTCATGATCGTCTATAGTGCATCTGCCGGACCCAGGCCAGCGCATCTCGCTGATGCCAAGAATTGCTTTGTTAAACCTTTTCATCTCTCTTATAGTATTGTGTGCTTTGCCGGGAGGCCCTGTGTGGTTGTCCTCCCCTGCCGGATTTTGGTGTCCGAGGTCCATGATCAGTAATCCTTCTTCTATCATATGTCGATGCCATTATGCTACGGAGCAGTAATGAGGTAGTTTCCTCTTGCCTTCCTCAACGCTGTACAGACGCCGGATTTATGGATCCCATGCCGCCGTCTACTGTCTGTTCTACAACTAGCAGAAATGTCTATTATTCTTTACTTGTAGACAGTTTTGAGAGAACCAGCTGCCATTCCTCAATGCTAGTTTTGGTCCGCCCCGGGTGTTTCATATCCCCGGTACCACCCATATCTGGGAGGCTTTCTCCTATCCGCCACCTAGGGAGGCGCCCGATGAAGGACTAGCAACCCCTCACGGATTCATCCTGACACAACATATAAAACAACAATTTATTCCATCTATTTATTTTGCTGATAACATTAAACATAGCGAAATTACAAAAGAAAGTAAATTGAAGTTAACAACAAACAGCTCCTAAAATGTATTTACAGTGACTCTGTTCAAATTGGGCTCCGTTATATTGTAGGAAATAATATAACCTAGTTTCAAATTCCTCTTGAACTCAGCAAAGTTTCGCTAGTAATTCGTCTGTATTCTTCAGTTATTCTAAGGTTTAATTCTTCAATATCTTCGGGAGGAGTTGTGTAAATTAATATTTTTAAATAGCCCCACAGAAAAAAGTCAAGTGGCGTTAGATCTAAAGATCTTGTCGGTCATTCTATAAAACCCCTTCTGCCAATCCAAAGTCTTGAAAATCGTTCGTCTAGCTATTGTCTTACAGCTAGTGCGTAATGTGGTGTAGCTCCGTCCTGTTGAAGGTATACATTCTGTTTATCTAGCACCATACTTACCTGTTTTTCAACTCGTCTTTCTAGTGACTGAGTAATAAGTGGATCAATTTAATTTTCTAAATATTGTAGGTACAATTCTCCCGTTAGGTTTTGGTCAAAAAAATGTGGTCCAATTTTCTCATTTCCCAGAATACTAGCCCGGACATTTATCTTTGCTGGATACTGCCTGTCGAAATAAAAAGCGCGCAGCGTTCAATAAAATGAGACCGCTTCTTTGCAATGCTGATTTAAACCTTAAGCTAAGACAACGGATGACTGAATGTTATATAAGGTCAATACTGTTGTATGGTACGGTGACGTGGACTCTCAAGATCAGTACAATGAACCGACTAGAGGTATTTGAGATGTGGCTGCACGGGAGGATGCTGAACATACCTTGGACGGACCATGTAACAAATGAGGAAGTCCTCAGAAGCGCTAAAACTGACGGGCAATTAATGACCACCGTAAAATGCCGCAAAATTGCATACCTTGGTCACAAACTAAGAGGAGATAAATATCAACTACTCCAAATTATAATAAAGGGGAAAATAGAGGGGCCCCGTGGACCTGGAAGAAGGCAACAGTAATGGTTGAAGAACATTGGAACAATGGACAAAATACGTTCAGTAGGAGAATTCATACACTTAGCAGAAGATCGAAATGCTCTAGCCAGATTGATAGCCAACGTTCGGGAGACCGGATAGAGCACATGAAAAAAGAAGGATGTCTAAATTGACCGGATTATTGTTAACAAAACCAGGTCGTATCACAACGTAGTGGTTGCCATTTGACATATTAAAGAAGGGAGGCGGGATGTTAAACGAGTGCCACTGGAAAACAGCGAAATAACATTTTTTAAATTCGTCGTGTTTTTTTTTACATTTACGCAAAATGAAAAGTTATTTGGACTGGCTGGTTTTGAAATGAAAGCACTGTATTATATCATTGGCATGATGTGTGTGACAAAACACCTAATAATTTATATTTTCATAAACATAAAAAATTTTATAAACATATTTATTAAATAAAAAATACAGTTCCCTTATTTCAAGAGCTGTACTTTTTTATTATTTCCTGTGTTTTTTTACAGTTTTCTTTATTTAATTTTATATTATAATTCATTTTTAATATTCACAATCCTACTAAATATAATATTTAAAATAAAAATTATTCGGAAATAAATGTTAAAAAATAAAAACAATTATTTAAGTGATGTAAATTTAGTACTAAGCCTTGACTGTATCACAATTTTGTAAAATGACATTTGATATAAAAATAACAACAAAAAGGTTTGCTATTTATATTTTCGTAAAAAAAGCTGAGGACACGAGATAATGTTATAAAATTTGCTGCATAACGATAAAACTATGTCTCAAATAGCTCTAAGATATGATATTTTCCATTAATAATATAAAATTATACGTAGTTTCATTAAAATTAATTGAAATGCCATTAAAGTGTATTGTTTAATTTCGCGAAGAAGATTATAACTATTAAAGATATTGAGAAAGGGGCTGAAGAATTAATATTTTCATATGTGATTTGTTTGTGGATTCATCTATTGCAGAAAAATACTTAATGTTAAAAAGAATTTGGCAATTTATCTTTTAATAATTTTTAAATACAGCTATATTCTATATAGGCCTTTTCGGAAACTTACTCTAGGTCACCAACCCGATCCAATGAGATCACGTGATAGATCACTCCGATCACCTACCCGAGAACTGTAGTTTACGAACTTTAAGATTTCGTTTTTGAGCTGACTGTTAACGTCCTCCTGACCTCAATTTTTTATATTTTCAGTCGATTAATTATTTATCATTTTTTTATAACTGAAAATCATGCAAGTCCAGGAAAATTTGGGGAGATGTAAGGTATGTGGTTTCATTGGTCAGGAGAGTAATGTCCGACGACATATAAGAGAGTAGCCAGTAATAACAACCACAAAAGAATTAGATTATAATATAATAATATCGAACATTTTTTTTATACTAACCTTTAGTAATGCGCATGCGGTGCCTATAGCGTCTTTAACGACCCTTCTCTCGAGGTGGGTTACGAAAAGTGAACCTGGGTCTATGATCGAGTCAACAAATCAATAGTTTCCGAACACAGGTAGGCAACTCGGGTTAGGTAAACCAACGTGCAGGTTAAGGATCGTGTTAACCCGAGTAGGTTTCCGAAAAACTTAAGTATTAACGCGCGTGAAAATATTATTTTTAATCTGAAAAATATTGTCTCCAGATTTCCATAGTTTATGAATAATGCATTATTTTTATTAACGCTTTATTATAAATAATATATTAAACATCAGTACCAGATTTGAATGTTTTCGATTTCTTTCTTCCGCTTTTTGCTTGATCTTCTTTCAATATGGCGCTTTTCTTTTCTTCCTACCTCGACTTTTTCGTTTTCGGCTACCTCGTTTTCGGTTTTGTCGCTTTTAGCTACGTCGTCTACGGCTTCTGCTGTTATTTTTTTTTCGTCTTCGAGCCTCCGTTATCGGCAAACAAAAACCTACTTTAAACCTTCCCCCGTTCTCTTTGATCAAACCAGCTTTCAGTCCAGTTTTTAATGATTTTTTAACACAAATTGATGCATTTTTTAACGGCTTCTTGCACTGATAAATTATTTGATCTAAAATTTTGTCGGGGGGAGAACCATTAGAGTCATTAAGACACGCTATGGTGTCCATAACATATGCTAAAAACGACACCTCTTCTTGGACCATTTTAATGCAGCAAAAGCAGAACTTAATCAATAAACTAATAAAAATCACTTAAATTTTGAATTTAGCTACTAAATTAATTTGTCAAAATGACATAAACAATGTACTTGAATTTGTCAGTTTGTTGAATAAGGTTGCCAAGTTACCAGTCAAGAAAAGTCGCATTTTATATTGCTCCAGTGAAATACATCCGTCTTACGAATTTTCGATCAGGCCACGTGTCCTGACGCGAGTTTAACATTTTTTACCCATTACAAAAAAAGTTCACAGCGTGCCATAAGAAGTTATCACTTTAAAAAAAATTTTTGCAGCGATTTCCACAATAGTATAAATTTTAATTCGTTGCCTATCTCTGTAGATTTGTCTAACAATGCAGTAAGTTTTGACTTTTAATCTCGAAGTAATAATGATCGAATATGAATACTAAATTTTAATAGGTACACAAAGAACTAACTCAAGGAGCTCTAAACCAGGTGAAACAATGGTGTTAGGATAGGGGTCTTAAGGTCACTCCCGAAAAGACTGCGCTTAATAGCTTTCCCAAAAAAAAAGGTCCACGTTTCTATGGGATACCCACATGCAGCATATCTCAAAAAAGCAAAATGTTGCTAATGACCACAAAAAGAGTCATTGGAAATCTTGGAGACTGAAACCGAAAATAGCTCATTGGCTATATACGGCTGTGATAAGACCCAAGAAAACATATGCCTCTATTTGCTGGTGGACCAAAATACGGCAATCCCAAACCGTAAATACGCTCAGCAGTATACAAAGGCTGACTTGCCCATGTATTACGGGGACTATGATAACAACCCCCACTGCTGCTATGGAAGGAATGCTAAACCTCTCACCTCTAGATATTTATATCCGGGGCGAGGCAAGGCGTATAGACTAGAACAACAGAATTGTTGGAAAGGTACTTAAACATATGAGTATATAACCATAAAAAATATAATCAGACACCCATTTCTGGAAATGGCAACTGATTATATGAGTGCAGAAATATCCTTTGAGACAAACTATGAGGTTCGCGCAAAACTCAAGGATGACAAAGGAAATGATGATTTACCTGGTGAACTCACCTGGTACACAGATGGATCAAAAACCAGCGAAGGAACTGGCTTAGGCGTCTACTCTTCAAAACCCAAATATAAACAAACAAATTCATTGGGGAGACATGCCTCGGTCTTCCCAGCTAAAATACATGCCATACACGCTTGTGCTGTTAAAAATCTGAAACGAGGATATAAAAAGAAAACAATCCTCATTAAATCAGATAGTCAGCGGCACTCAAAGCTTTGGTATCACAAAGAATAGACTCAAAAATTGACCGGGAATGTGCCGGAAACCTACGAACCTTGGCTAAGCATAACAAGGTTACCTTGTCGTGGGTGCCAGGGCATAAAGGTATTTCTGGTAACGAAGAAGCGGACAAACTAGCTAGGTGGGGCTCTGGAACACTATTTATTGGGTCAAAACCAATAATAGGGATACCCAAGGCCAGCGTTACAGCAGCGATCAATGGCTGGGTCCACTCTCAGCATCAGCTGAAGTTGGCACAGTCAGAGGGAGCTAGGCACAATTATTGCTGAAAGAACCCTCACGTAAGCAGGCAGAAAAGCTGCTTTCGCTAAGTAGGGAAACAACAGTTGTTGTACATGACACTGGTCTTTGAGGAAAAATCTGCACAATATAGGCGTGTTTGATACGACAACCTATATGCAGATTATGTAATGAGAAGGAGGAAACAGTCACTCATATTATCTTCGAAAGTAAAGCCACCGCCCAATGGAGGCACTACCTGGGTTGTATACAAGAACAAGAGAGTGATTCACCTGGGGCAATAGCAGTACATGAGCTTCTACTCGTTAACAGGAGAATTTAAGAAATGGGACTAAACTGAGAAGCTGGAAAAGTACAAAAAGCAGACAATGCTGCAGTGCCTAGGAAAAAAACAGGCCTCTTCCACAACTCTTTTTTACTTCATTCATTCATTCAATAGGTACGCAACAAATATATCTAATAAAATAAAATGTTCACGTATAATAGTGAAACGTTCGTTTCATAAGCGTGTGGATAATTATTACGTTATTGATAGCATCTTTTAAATAGTTATTAACAAATTTCCGACGTTCAATCCGTTCTCTTTTGAATTATCTACGTCCGCAGTTTTCTAAACTCCAAATATTCCAAAATAAAATAATAAGACGGTTAACAAACGCCTCCTGGTATACAGTGTGTACATAAAGTGACGTAACTTGCTAATATTTCGATTTCTGTTGGGATTACAAAAAATAAATGTCGAATAAAATTTTTTTCAAATAATTCAGGCCATCTGCATAAGTCGATAAGAAGTATACAGCGTGCACCGTTACTCCAAAATAACTTATTGACATATTTTTTAAACATTACACCCTGTATATACTTTCAGTTTTTCGTAATCTATTAAATTACAAATACCAAAATAATACAGAAGTAAATACCTTATTAATCTTATTTAATTAGATGTTCAAATTGTCTTTCTTCTTTTTTTTAAAAGTATCCAAGTCTATTATAAAAAGCTTGCATGGTATTACGCAATTGCTGATTTGTTTAATTAACGGGCTGTTAACAGTATTCTATTCATTCTATTCATCCTGATTATCAGGTTTCTTCTTGTACACAATATTTTTTAGATATCTCCAGAGAAAATAATTCAAAGGTGATAAATCTGGAGATCTGGCTGGCCACTCAATTCCCTTTTTCCAATCCACCTGTCTCGGAAAACTTCATTTAAGTAATTTCGAACAGCTACACTAAAGTGTGGTGATGCATCATCCTGCCGAAACCAAATGTCATTAAAATTGTTAGCAACTGCATTTCTTATTGCAACTGTTTGATTTCTTAACACATCTAAATACTTTGGTCCGTTCAAATTGCCCTCTACAAAGATTGGTCCAATAACAGTGGTACCGATAATACCTGCCCAAACATTTTAAAGGTCTTTGTATTCTATGTTCCCGCATCTATTTAGGATTAGTATTACTCCAATGTCTACAGTTGTGGCGATTAACTGTACCATTTAACATAAGCGTGGCTTCATCGGAAAAGACTATCCTAATTGTAAAAAAAGGTTCTGCATCTACCTTTTGCGTTATAGTTTCACAAAATCATAATCATCTTAAGATAATTCTTGCAATAGCGTTACTTTATATGGATGAAACTTATTCTTCTTAATAAGACGGATACCACACTAACATCATGTTCTAATGCAGTTTTCGAATGAATGTAGAAGGATTTTCTACAAAACTTTGCATAACGTCCAAGGATTTTTCATCATTAGTTACGGTTTTTGGTCGGCCAGTTTTTGGGCGATTTTTAGTTGAACCCACTTCTTTAAAAAGTTTCACAATCCTCCAAACTGCAGTTTTGATAACTTGGTTGCGATTTGGATACGTATCATTAAATAAGTAAGCTACCTCATCATAAGTTCTTTTACGATTACCGTAACCTCTCATCATAAGAATCATTATTCTTTCTTGTTCGGTAAACATGCTAAATTTTAAAAGTAACTAATTACAATAAACATCTTTCACTAATGACAATAAAAAATAATTCATGTTATTAAAAAACAATTGATAGTAAAAAAACCTACTACTTTTTTGACATACAATTTTTTTTAGAATTTTAGTTTCAAACCACTGTAACTTTAAAAATATTAAAGGTAGAAAAATGCAGTTTTGACGGTTGTATTTTTCATTTAATAGATTATAAAAAACTGAAAATATAAACTTCTTCTTCTAGGTACCATGACCGTTTAACGATCGTTGGCGATCATTCTGGCTATCATGTTTGCAATCATTATTTTGTTGGTAGCCGCTCGGAAAAGTTGTATAGTGGTGAGACCAAACCACTATCTGAGATTTTTGAGCCAGGAAGTTCTTCGTCTGCCGGGGCGTCTTTTACTATTAATCTTACCCTGTATTATAAGATGTAGAATGTCATACTTTTCTGGGTGTCTCATGATATGACCGAAATATTCACGTTTTCGTTGTTTTACAATATTGACAACTTCTGTATCTTTATGCATTCTTCCAAGCACCTCCTCTTTCGTAATCTTTTCCACCCAACTTACTCTTAGCATTCTCCTGTACAACCACATCTCTAAAGCTTGTAGACGTTTGAGCGTGGCTTCTGTTATTGTCCAGCTCTCGACTCCGTATAAAAGAACTGAAAACCATATGCTCTAATCATCCTCATTCGCAGGGCAATCGATAGATCGTGAATGGTAAAAAGTTTTTTCATACGAATAAATGTTGCCCGGGCACACTCAATACGTATTTTGATTTCAACTGATGGATCCCAGTCCTCGTTTATCCTGCAACCAAGGTTGGCACTTGAGACTCTGTCTAATTGTGTTCCGTTGACGTAGACACTAGCAACTTGATTATGAATTCCTTTGCTTATTAGTATGTATTTGGTTTTTGCCGTGTTTATTTTCAAACCAAATACTTCGCAAGCTTCATGTATACAGGGTGTACTATTTAAAAAATTATGTTAATAAGTGCACCCTGTATACTTCTAATCGACTTATGCAGATGGCCTGAATTATTTGAAAAAACTTTTATTTATCAGCACAACTAGTACAATGATATTTAAAAATATACTCTGCCCTGGAGTAACCTGAAAATTGTGCAAGATAAAAAGCAATTATTCGCGAAGTATTACCGTTTAAAAATGTTAGCGTACGTCAATGGTGACTCGATGCGCTCTTTTTGTCTGATAAAGAGATAAGAATCGCAAAAAATTCAGCGTCATTTTCCTAAGTAACAAGCTGGTAACATAGAAGATAATAATTTTAAACGTGAACAAGCAAGAATGTTTATTACAACAAGTAAGTACTCGACTGTCAAGAAGTGACTTTGAAAATATAATAGCACTTATCTTCAGAAGAGTTTCTCGCAATAGATGATCTTCTTATGGTCGGTTTATCGACCCACTATTACTTCATACCATCTTCCAGCTAAAAGTGATTTATTGTGTTACAATTATGCAAACTTCTTTGTCGTTTGGTACATAATAATACGCCGGAAGCATATTACTCGCTGCGTCCAAATAATGGTTGTATCGATTCTTAAAAACTATTTTGATTATACTTTTGTATTGCTGAAAATTTTTCATTTTTTTCTCGTAATCTGCAGAAACGTTTTTTTTTTTAATGGTTTGAAAAAAATTATAACTTCACGTCTTTCCAATAAACTATCAAAGAATGAGTAGTACTTTATAGGGTTTCTACTCCCAGTAAGTTATGAAAATGAAGTTAAAAGTATGTGTCGAGAAATCGAATGAAATTGTTTTTATGAAAATCGGATTAACGGTTCAGGACTTAGAAACGGTTTAGGGGACGAAGGTACCAACACAGTGTTATTCCTATTCTTATGATAATTTTGTGTTTACATGATTGTTTTTAAATCAAATTTTCAAATTTATCTAATTATACAGCATTTAAGTGTATGCCTGATAGTCAAAGTATAAAGAAATTTTTGGGTCCTTGGCAACTAAATAATCAGAACTCTATAATAAAATAGGTAACATTTTAATTGTTTGTATCATGAAAACAAGAACAAAAATACACAGGTCTCTCAGCACTTCAACGAGAGATACAGCAGCATGACTTGGGCACTTAGTCATAATAAGCTTCACTGTTTTTCTGGCACAGTAACTAGATTATTTATATTAATAAAAGAAAACGCATCAGACACAAAAGAAAAATTATTTAAAGTTCTTTCTGCTTCCTATCAGATGTCACAAATGTCACTTGTTATTATCACCCCCTTTCCCCTCAAGTTATTACCTTTTTGTTCTTGATTTAATGATACAACCAATTAAAATTTATCTACATTCTTTGTGCTTATACCATTTAATACATAATTATGTTAGTGAGTAAAACAAATCGAACTAAAAGGCGAAAAATAAAATATAATTTAAATAAACTAAAAAACACGCTCTTAGAGTTAATCAAACTAAAAAGTAAAAAAAAAATTTTAACATAAGAATAAAATTACTGACGAGAAAATGTCACCGTTCTAAAAGCCTGCCAAGCGGGCGGCCTGGGCTCGATTCCTGGCCGTTGTATTCTTTTTGTGCTTTTACCATTTAATACATAATTTTTTTAGTGAGTAAAACAAATCGAACTAAAAAGCGAAAAATAACTTATAGTTTAAAAAAACTAAAATACACGCTTCTAGAGTTAATCCAACTAAAAAGTAAAAAATAATTCTTAACATACGAATAAAATTACTGACGAGAAAATTAATGTCACTGTTCTAAAAGCGTGGGGTGCTTTGTATGACATTTTTAAACTAACTCTGCGTTTCGGAATAAAAGCACCCCACGCTTTTAGAACAGTGACATTAATTTTCTCGTCAGTAATTTTATTCTTATGTTAAGAAATATTTTTTATTTTATAGTTTGATTAACTTTAAAAGCGTGTTTTTTAGTTTTTTTATACTATAATTTATTGTTTTTAAGTTTAATGAAACAAACATTTGGTGTTAATTTTATTAAAATTTATTAAGTTTTATTGTGTGTTTGGTTTGGCAAAAAAATTTCCCTCTTGTGGTTTGCTGTTAAAATAGTCATTCTTTATACTAACAAATGCGTACGTATAAAATACTCGCAACATTCCTGAACATCGATAACAACTTGTACCAAATAACGTCAAACAATAAACGACGACGAATTATACATTAATTTATTTTGCATCCATATACAGGATGAAGATTTCGCCAGTTTCGAATTGCTTACTTAGTTTTGAGAATATTCTATTCGAATGTTTAAAACATTTCATAACCGTTTTGGGTTCGACACATTAAAACGTGATATCGTCGTGCCGAGGAAGTAGTTTAAAAGGTGAAATCACGACTTTAATTTTTTTATTTTGCCAACCGATTCATGAGTTAATTTTTAACGATAGCTCTTCACAATTATTGACAGTTTTTGACTAGTGAATACTTATATTATTAAAATACTGAGTGTATCAATATTTTTTAAAACACTCAAGCTGCCTTTCAGTAATTTACGTCTAAAGAAAGGTGTAATGAAACAGATACTTAAAGAATGAATGTTTTGCAGGTGTAGGTGCAGAGACTCCTGATGACAGGAGCCAGCGAATCCTTCGCTCACGTCTGCTAAGTCACTTTTGGAACTGTAGAGAAAAGATCGTAATGGCATGGATTAAAAGCTGAGTTGGCTTGCAAATTGTCCATAATTAGAAAGGAGAAAGGGAGTCTTGGTAAATGTTTTTGAATAGGGGGTGTATTGAAGGTGTATTAGGAGTTGGTGTTCTTCTTAAATTTCTGGAGGTTGTATGCCTCGGGGAACACCTCCCTAGGCAATGAGTTCCAAAGCCTCGCAATTCGTTGGATGAATGAGTCTTTGGAAAGTGATGTTCTGCAGGTCTCCAAAGTGACCACGAAGGGGTGTGAAGACTGAACTTGACGGGTTATTCCTGAAGAGACTGCCAAAGGAGGAACGATTGTTGATATTTCAGAAGAGCATCGCCCATGAAAATATCTATAAAATAGAGACAAATCGCCAACTTTTCTACGGTGTTCCAGAAAAGTGAGCGAGTTTTTAAGCGAGGCATCACCGACGAGACGAATTGCCCTTTTTTGGACAGAATCCAGTAGCTTCAGGATATGTTTAGGTGCTGCACTCCAAATATGGGAACAGTACTCCAGTACAGGTCGGATCTGTGCCTTATAGATCATAAGCAGCTGACTGGAGGTGAAATAGCTCTTGGCACGAAACAAAAAACCAAGTTTTTGGGATGCACTTTTGGCAATGGACCTCACGTGATTTTCTCAGGAAAGGTTATTGCTGATAGTAATACCAAGCATCGATATGGATGACTTCAGTGGTATGGTTACTCCTGACAAAGTTATGTTAGGCACAGTGAGATCGGCTTTTCTAGAGAAAAGACATGCTTGTGTTTTGTTTGCATTGAATTCTACCAAGTTATTGGATCCCCATTCGAGAATTGTTGCTAAGTCCATATTTATATTGTTAACATTTCTTCCTCGTTCATTTCTGGTTTCACGGGCTGATATAGGGGCCCTGGAAGAGAAAGCGGTATGGAGGGTACTATCATCGGCAAAGCTGTGTACGGGACATGAAGTTGCTTTCAATAGGTCGTTGATGTGAAGTAAAAATAGTGTTGGTGCTAGAATGGATCCTTGCGGAACACCAGCATATATGAGTAGAGTGTCAGATGAAACTCCATCGACCACTACATGAAGAGACCTGTTTGAGAGAAAACTAGCAAGCAGAGAACACAGCTGAGGGGGCAAGCCATAAGATGGAAGCTTGGCGAGGAGTCCCTGGTGCCAAACTCGATCGAACGCCTTGGAGATATCTAATGCCACAGCTAAAGTTTCTCCATACTTTTCAATAGATAGCTGCCATATATGTGAGACGTATGCGAGCAGGTAACCAGTTGATCTCTGATGGCGGAAGCCATATTGCCTATCATTGATAATTCCTGAGTCTTCCAGATATTTCATGAGCTCGATGTTGATGGCTTTTTCCATGACCTTTGAAATAATAGATAGCAGTGCGATAGGTCTGTAGTTGCTAGGTAGGGTCTTTTTGCCTTTTTTAGGACTGGCTGTAGTCTTGCAAATTTCCAATTGGACGGAAATACTCCCAAATTGTAAGAGTGGTTGAACAACTTGCAAAGAACAGGTGTTAGTTCGGGGGCACATTTCTTGAGAACAATCGGCGGGATTCCGTCAGATCCACAGGCTTTGTTGGTGTTGAGACCCAGCAAAATCTTTCTGATAGTACGTTGGCGAAAGGTGATCTCGGGCATGTGACTGTCAATAGGTGTAATGTTCGAGGGTTGTTTTCCCGAAGAATCCAGAGTGGAATTTCCAGCAAATAGGTGCGCATCTTAGAGTACTCGGATGATCGTGGCGCATTTTTCGCTCACGATGGCGATAAATTTTGCGTAAAGTGTACTCCCAAGTCAATTCTAAAGATTTGTTTATATCTGCAAACATTGAACGTGACAGATAAAATAATATTACTTAATACGCTGTATATATCTTCTTCTTCTTATCAGCCTATTCTCATCCACTCCTGAATGTAGGCCTTTTCCATATTTTTTCATTTCTGCCTGTACATAGCAGCCCTCATCCAGTTTTTCCTAGCAATTTTCTGGATGTCATTACGCCATCTTTTTTGAGGTCTGCTAACACTTTTTTCGCACTCACTTGGCCACCAAGCTGTTAATTTGTGTGTCCATCTCTCTGTTCTCTGTCTTGAAATATGGCCAGCCCATCTCCATTTTAGCTGCGCTACTTTTTCGAGGCCATAAGTAAGGACTGGTAGAACACACGGCTTTAAAACTTTTTTTTAAGGTTTATGGGGGTTTCCCTAGATCTAAGAATGAACCTGAGATTGCCAAAAGCTGCTTACAGCTAGGACCTACTCTATTTGATTTTAAATTTGAATTTATTATTTTTATAGACTCATTATTTTTGTTTTTTTGTTTAGTCGTGTTTCGTCTATATTAATTCCCTTATCTTACCAGTTCAAGCCCTTAAATACATCTTCTAGAGTCACCGTAAACAGTTTCGGAGAGATCGTATCTTTCTGATGCACTCCTCTCTATTGGAAGAGCTACAACTTCTTGCCTATTAACTACAGAAGTGGACCTCCATGTATTATTCACTTTACTATTCACATTAGTGAAATAATGGTAGACGAAAGCGATAAAGGTCTTGACCTATATATTAAAGCAAAAGAAATGCTAGATGGATGCAGTCAAAAATAAGGATATAAATAAGGATAAAGTCTTAGCAGGATTAAAGGTGTCTTTTCTACAGCAAAATCAAACCCATTGTTTTTTAATATAGGATTTTTTGAAAGTGTAAAAAACCTAACGATTTCTTCATCTTTCTTTGGTTTTTCATGCTTACTTTTGCAAGTAGCAATGCAGGCAGATCCTCCCAGTCATCTTATTGAAAACTAAACCAATTTATTTAATTGAATTTGTTTAATTTTTAAGCAAACCATTGTTTACCTTCGAACTTTGGTTGTTGAAAACTGAATTATAATCCTCCGATAAATAATATCTTTTAGCTACTCTTTAATACATTTTTAGCAACTACTCGCAAAACACAAATATCCCCGCAAATACACAAATAACACCGGCAAACAAGAAATACAATAGGCAAATTAGTGGGACAGCTGATTCCAAGCATACGTTAGCATTGACGTAACGGCCGCCATGACACCGAGCTTACCGGACAACCGATCCATTTAGGACACGACCCATACTATGTAATCGTCAGGCCGCACCCTGATTGGGACAGGGCCAGGCACAATCAACCTATCATAAGTTTTAAAAAAAAACGTCTACGATATTCCGTGACGTCTGTCAACAGTCAGCGACAGTGACAGTGAGTGATTCAGTCAGTTTTGTTACTTCAAAGTGCAATCAAGGTTACATTTTTACGTGCCGCCGCGCCGTTACAGAAGTATCTCTGGAAAAAAGAATAATTGATTAATTAAAGAAGATTTTTTTGAATATTGAATTCCCTATTCATTACAATGTTTCTCTTTTATATAAAGTTCATTTATTTTGCGCTTTTATAGACTTGAAACAACCATTTCAACATAAATATATACGGATCACCAATAGAGCAGGTCACAAAATTTAAGTATCTGGGAAGTTAGATTAGCGGAGACCCGGATCCTGAGATAGAAATAAGAGCAAGCGAAAGCTAACTTGATTAAAATTCGGAATCTATTAACTGACAGAACACTCAATTTAACTTCGTTAGATGTTATGTGTATTCCACGTTACTGTATGGAGTCGAGGCCTGGACGCTAAAAGTCAGCAGCATTAACAAGCTGAAAGCATTTGAGATGTGGGTGTACCGCAGAATGCTGCGTATTCTATGGACCGATTATACCACCAATCAAGTGGTCTTACATAGGATGAACAAGGACCGAACAATCCTCGAGACCATAAAAAAGCGAAAGACTGCTTACCTTGGCCATGTCATAAGACAGGACAAATACAGATTCCTGCAACTGATTATGGAGGGCATATTGAGGGAAAACGTGGTCCTGGATGTAGACTGCTCTTGGCTAAAAAACATAAGGGATTGGACAGGCTTAGACACAAAGTCTCTGCTAAGAAGAGCCCAGGATAGAGACGAATTTGTCAAAATTGTTGCCGATCTTCATTGAATGGAGAAGGCACTTTAAAAAGAAGATAGACTTGGAAAAGTTCTATGACAGAGTGGTGAGGAGTGAATTGTGGTCGACATTGTCTATGTATGGGGTGAGTGGTAGTTTAATACGAGCACTGTTATCACTTTACGAGGATTCCACTGCTTGTGTCAGGTAAACGGAGCTTACACGTACTGGTTCAACATCGGGTAAGGGGTGAGACATGGATGTGTGGCTTCGCCACGGCTGTTTAACTAATACATAGACGATTGTTTAAAAGATTTGAAAGATAGTGCGTATGGATTCAAAATGAATAATTTGATCGTCAAATGCCTTCTTTACGCCGATGATCAAGTCAAATTAGCGTCATCTAAAAAGGAGTTGCAGGCGATGGTTAATGCCCTGAAAATCAAAGAGATGAAAATAAATGTAAGCAAAACAAAAGTAATGGTTTTTAAAAGAGAAAAAAGGATAACAAACTGAGGTTCTGATTAAGGGAGGAAGAGTGGAACAAGTAAAAGACTTTGTATACTTGGGTTCAAAGTTTACAAGAGATGAAAAATATGACAGTGTCATTAAGCGAAGGGTGTTAGCAGGAAAACTAATGAATGGAGTACTGCATAGCTTTATGAACAGACAGAAAATATGAAAAAAGGCACGTCTGGCTGTGCATAGAGGAGTGTTGGTTCCTACACGTATGTATGATAGTGAATGTTGCGTTTGGCAGATAAAGCATAAAAATAGGATTTATGCTGCGGAGATAAGTAGTCCGAGACGTATAGCCGGAGTGACTCGGTTGGATAAAGTGAAGAATAGTGAGATAAAGAAACGCTGTGGTGTAAAAGAAGATGTGGTTACAAAGATAGACAGATAGATGGTTTGGACACGTAGAAAGGATGGATAAAGGAAGATTAACGAAACAAATGTATAAGGCGAGTGTGAATGGACAAGTCGGTAGAGGTCGACCTCGGCGAACATATCTCGATCAGATCAACATTGTTTCGAAGAAACCGACAAGCACGTATAAGAGCACTGATGAAAGTGGAGGAAGCAAAAGATGTGTGTAAGAACCTTTGCAAGTGGAAGGAAGTGGTCTCTGCCTACCCCTACGGAAAAAAGGCGTGACTATATGTAACTACGTATGTACATTTGGAAATAATTTTTTTTTTTAGTTCAAATAAAATTGATGGTGCTGCTGCTGTGACGATGGTCCACTTGGGTCTTAAAGAAAAGCTGCTCTACTATATTATTTCTCAGTCCTGTGTAATTTATTAGGCGAATAGATTTGATTAAAACGCAGCGTCTCAAATGTGAAAACAATTCTTCAAATTTTGACGTGAGTACCCTTTTTCTAGTTTCAAGCTGATATCTTTTAACTTTCGAAAAGCCACCGCCGGCGCTGTTGTTGTTGCTTGAGGATTACTTTTGTATAGTGTTTACCTCGCGGAACAAGTCATATGCCACTGCGAGGGACTGAAAGGGTCCCAGTTCCTGAGCTTGGGCAAAGAAAAACTTGAGCCATAGAGCTATATTAGGACCTCCAGCAGCCTCTGGAAGTTGGTAAAACAACTGGGGCTGAAGAAGGAGCTCTAATCACAGGGAGGGCATAATAAACCTCAGGTTAAAGTTCATACTTACAGAAGCCTCCCATTTAATCCATTTTAAACCTTTCATTTTCTTCAAGTTAAATTTCACTTTTTTACCAGAGAATTAAGTGTAATAAAGAAAGATTACCGTTATTAGCATAATTATTGATGACATTTATTAAAATTTTTGAAATGTGGCCAATTTTTTTAATGCATTAAAAACATTACAAGGTTGTTACAAAGTACAGCCCTGATCGATTCGACATCATTACTACACTATGACAATGAACTTCGTCGTACTCTGTATAATAAAATGATAATGTATACATAATACGTCGGTACTGCTGCTCGATGCATTGAGAAATGACAGCCTCCGTTTCAAGTTTATGCTACTGCATTACGCGCTCTTTTTAAAGTGAAAAGCTATTTGTCATTAAATCGTTTTTACACATACAAAAAAATGTCAATGTTTTTTAAAGAAATTCAAATTTAAAAGAGTATTGAAACAATAGCAAGTAAATGTATGGTTACCAAAAAATTACTTTAAGAACGTTGTTAGCACAATTAATTGCCTAAAAAAACGTTTCCTTTAGTGGGATTATTTTTTCAAAGAAAATGTTTTATCGCCCCCAATTGTTGCCAAAAAGTAAATAATCATTTACGATAAAATAAGGTATAAAATTGCTTTTATGTTCACTCAATATTAATCTATTTTTACCAAAACAGAACAAAAAAAGGAAACATAAATACCAAAAATATACTGTTACGATATTTAGTCTTGAGTTCGTTAATTTAAAACACTCAGTACAAAAACTAAGCAATTGTATCTTTCTTCTGGTGATACAATAAACTCTTATTTAATAAATCCTTTTCTCGAAGCAGTTCAGGCCCTTTTCGACCCCCCCCCCCCATAACTTCGTTGTGGATAAAACTAGAAGCCTGAATTTTCAGTAACCAAGCAGGCATTGTATAAACACGGTATATTTCAAATTTTATTTAATTTGAACTAGAGTTTAAGAATTATAACTAGTCAAAGTTTCTTAATTTTATTACTCACTGACTGACCGATCATCAAAACTCTAAGACACTTCTAGGAGACATAGAAGCTTCAAATTTACAATTAGTGTTTAGTGCATAAATCAAGGAAAAACTAAAATATTTTGCAATTTCGGCTCAGTTTTCTAAATACACCAACTGCATAAATAAGTTTGTTATCCCATATACAGTCGAATAAATTGACCTTTACCCTGACGTCACTAACAATAAACAGTAGTAAATTCAAACTTTATATACCTCTCCTTTTCTACTGACAGTAGAAACACTTCATACAATAGATACACGGTTCCCTGTTTTACATTTAATAAATATTTTTAACATAACCTTACTTCTTAGACGGTGGCTAAACTTTCGTGAAACGGGAACATTATTTATAGTAGATTTACAAAGTCAACTAAAGTAAGAATTACGTTAACAACCAGGAAGTAAGAAAGATACATGCATGTAAACACTTTTCAGAGTCTGACGATGATTTCTAAACTACTTAATATATATTTTATTGTAAATTTTGAAACGATAATAAATGTATGAATGGTATACATTAAATACCTTTATTATCAATGATTTCATAGTTTTTATTATTTTAGCCAATTGTTTTTGTTAGCCCTAAATTAGGTTCTGTTTTAAATTTAAATAAATTTATTCAAATGAAATATTTATAGAAATTTCTACTTTCGTTAATGGTTACAGAATAGTTTTTTTGTGTATTACTAGCAGACAAAATGGTGAATATTATAGGACGCTTATCAAAATCTTCGACTATTTTAAAACGGTAATATGGAATTATTTTAATTGACTTCAACCAACAGCAATATTAAGCTATTTATAACGCAAAAAATTACTGACAAGATAAACAAACAGTGGAAATATTTAGGCACACGACAAAGTAACAGTAGCCATTTTTGACTCAATGATTCATTTCGTGAGGTTTGTAGGTATGGCGTCAGGGTAAAGGTCAATTTGTTGTACCGTTAATATATAGGACTACAAAGTTACATTTGCACTGAATGAATCAGTGTACCTGTATATGTATAGTAAAGAAAAAAAGTAGCACTATCTACAAAAAGAAATTAGATGCCATTAAAAACATAACTTGTAAAAAAAACCAAGACTCGCAACTGAGTTCTTCTACCGTAAAAAGTTGTGAGATCCATGTTATACCAAGTCGGTTAATTTATTCAGTCCTTACTTAAGAGTCCTTCTGTCTTAAGTTATTACGTAATTAGCTAACCTAACAACATCTTATAGTGACCATATCAATATTAAAAATCTTTTATGTTTTAAATACATAGATTAACTTGGCCATCGCATAAAAAACAAAGTATCCCACAAGTATACATATTATATTAAATTAGATTGTTTAGTGCGATTAACAAGTCAATCTAATTATTTATAACATAAAAGATTTTTAATATTGATATGGTCACTATAAGATGTTGTTAGGTTAGCTAATTACCTAATATCTTAAGACGAAGGGATCCTTTATAACTAATTCTTATCGCCTCAGGCCAAATAATGGGACAGGGATGTACTCGTTGACCATAATATGTAACAATACTTTTAAAAAAGTCTGAACACTCGTAGAACTTAAATTTATAATCTCTGAATAAACTACGTTCTTAGAAGTAGTTATATAAAAATAATTTTTTAAATTGGAATAAGCAGACAAATTTTGTATATTAAAAACCTAAAAAAGTAACTTTTTCTTGAAGAATAACAAAAAAATACGAGTACATGAATGAAATACCATTAAAAACACTCCTATTTCCTATTTTAGTCGTTTTCTATCCTTTAGATATAGGCCTCTTTCAGATTTGACCATTGGCTTTGGTTTTGCGCAACTCGGTACCAATTTAAGCCTGCGACCTTCTTTATCTCGTCGTACCATTTTTGCTGGGGTCTTCCAACACTTTTCCTCTCTTCCCAAGGTCTCCATCTGGTGATATACCCGCTCCAGTTTTCTGTATGTCTGGCCACGTGTCCTGCCCATTGCCATTTTAGGGAACCAATTCTTTTTATTATGTCGGAGACTTTGGTTTTTTCCATTATCCATGTATTTGTTTTGTGGTCTCTCAGGGAAATACCTAAAATTCGTCTTTCCATGGCTCTCTGATGTACTTCCAGTTTATGTTTGATTTTTCTGTGTATTACCCACGTCTCAACCATATGTGACAACAGGCAGTCTACACTCGTTATAGACTTTTGATTTTAAATTCATTGGGATATTCATGCTAAAGATGCACTTTAATTTGCCGTAAAACACTGAACAATGCAAATGCAAATGCAAATTTTGAGTCAGTGCTGAGATATGGAATCATTTTCTGGGGAATATAGTTTAGTAAAACTATTTATTATACAAAAAAGGGTTCTGAGAACTATCCATGAAATACTGTATAGACCACCGATACGCAAAGTGGTCTATATTGACTAAACTGATTTCAGTTCTCGTACTAAACTACCTCTTACCTCATACATAGACAATGCTGACCACAATTTACTCCTCACCACTCTGTCAAAGGCAATAGTCTATAAAAGCGCAGTAGACCTTCTGACTTCTAGCCAAGAGTTTTTCGACTATATACATATTCGATGTATACATAGTTAAATATTTATGAAACATGATAAAACAAAGAGTTTTTTTCGATTAACCAAAAAAATTTACAAATCTCAGAAACTTATTCGAAACTGCAACTCTGCCAACCCATGCAATGGGTCTCCTATCTTACGAGGGCGGTTTGATAAGTTAGTGACTTTTTGAATAAAACAAATTTTTTTTCGCAAATAAACATTTTATTTTTCTACATAATCACCTTTTAGCGCGATACATTTAGTCCAGCGTTTTTCTAATTTTTTTATTCCCTCCAAATAATAGGTTTTTTCAAAGCTCTCAAAATACGCGTTTGTTTCGGTAATGACTTCTTCATTCGACTCAAATCTCTTACCGCCCAGCCATTTCTTTAGGTTTGAAAACAGAAAATAGTCGCAGGGGGCTAAATCTGGAGAATATGCTGGATGGGGTAGCAGTTCGTATGGCCATGACCTTGTTGGCTGACAGACTCTGTTTCGCCTTCTTTGGTCCACGTTCACCCCGAGCAACCCACTGTTTCGATTGTTCCTTGGTCTCTGACGTGTTGTGATGGATCCATGTTTCATCCACAGTAACAAAACGGCGGAAAAATTCGTCCGGATTACGGCTGAACATCGCTAAACACTCTTTTGAAGTGGTCACACGATTGCGCTTATGGTCGAGTGTGAGCAATCGCGACACCCATCTCGCAGAGAGTTTTTTATGGTCCAAATATTCGTGTAAAATATGATGTACCCGTTCAGTTGAGATACCTACAGCATGAGCCAACTCACGCACTTTCATTCTCCGATCATCCAATATCATTTCATGGATTTTATAGACGATTTCCGGCGTGATCACTTCTTTTGGGCGACCTGGACGTTCGGCGTCACTAGTGCTGGTACGACCACAACGGAACTCTGTAAACCACTTCTTAACCATTGAAATTGATGGTGTCGAGTCCCCGTAGTATTTATCAAGTCTTTCCTTAGTTTCAGTGATGGATTTTCTACGTAAAAAGTAATGCTTAATCAGCACACGAAATTCACTTTTTTCCATTTTTGTAAAAATTCACCAGGTTGTCTGCTTTGAACGGCTATCAAACACTAACTTCACGACGTAGCTTGCTCAAAATTAGAAAGTTGCTCACTGATAGATTATAGTTGACGGCAGCACTGTTGCATTTGGAGTAACTGCGCGGGAAATTCAAAAAGTCACTGACTTATCAAACTGCCCTAGTATTAAATACTTGGTACTGAACTGGCGGTATTCATGAATTATTATATACTTATTTAGTACATCTTCAGGCCAATGAATAAGGCAAACTTTTTACATCTTCACCAATTTATTTGTAAATCTTCAGGGCTATCCTTTTCCCGTAATAATGTTTGGTTTATTGTTCTGCTATATTATGATTTACATATCTTTTGTTCTTTCCCAGTCCATTTTTCTTTTTTCCACCTTTTTAATTTTTTTTCTTGCACTTGATTTAGATGGTTAAACAATTGGTGTTAATTATGTATAATATATTTGTCTGCATTAATACTTTAATAGCTTTATATTTTCTGTTACCTTTTGCTATCCTGTTCTGTACCAACTTTCTATTTTATCGTATTTTTCCTAATTTGTGTCTCCTATATAGCTGAATAAAAAATTAAAAATATGAATAAAATAAAAATTATGCTGTTAAGAGTTTCGTTGTCTTTTTTTTATATCTATAAACTTAGTTTCGTAAGAAGAGAGCATCATTTCATTACATTTTCGTTCATTTTAATAATAATTGTACTGTTATTTGCATTATTTTTAGCTAAAATTATTTTTTTTTTTATTTCACAACATCAATGCGACTACGTAAATTCCGTTTTATCACGAACAAATTTACATAATAAGTTTATACACATCATTGAAATAATATTACATATAAAATTAAGTAATCAAAATCTACTTTATTAATGCATCATCATCTTACATGTTTTTTCTTTCGAGTATTTCGGTTTGCCTGATACTAAGATTGCAAGTTTTATAGGTCAGAAAAATTCTCTGTTGACCGAACACGGCTTCCTAATTTTTAAGTATTGAGATTATTTTTAACGTGTTTTTTGCAATTTCTTATAAATTACCAAAAAATTATTGTGTACCTCATCATTGTCATTAATATTTTGGCATTACAGCCCTGGGTGTGCCTTAGCCTGCTGTAGAATTTGAGACCATTCGTTCCTGTCAGACACCTTCCTTCGCCAACCTCTAACTCCAATCAATCTCAATTCATCCTTAATATTCTCCATGTATCAAGTCCTTGGTCGCCCTTGTTTACGTTTTCCTATTGGTTTGTCTAGGAGGGTCTTTCTTGAGGGGTCATTGGCATTCATTCGCATCACATGTCCCAGCCATCTAAGTCTCCCTATTTTTATGGACCTCAAGATATCTGAGCATTGATAAATTCTGTACAGCTTGAAATTATACCTGGATTTCCACACTCCATTCTCGTTGACGCCTCGAAAGATCCTTCGCAGGACCTTTCGTTCGAAGCATCCCAGTGCAGCTTCGTCCTTTTTAGTAAGCGTCCAGGTTTCAAAACCATACATTAACACTGGTTTGATAAGCGTCTTATTTTGGGATTTTAGCTGAGGCATTAGTGCGAAATAACATCTGTAAGCACTAAGAATTTTCGTACGTATCTCTTCAGAGGTATCATTGTCTCTAGTCACTAGAGATCCAAGATATGCAAATTGGTCGACGGATTCTATTACATCGTCGCCAATTCTCAGGGGGTTTTGTCCACGTCGGTCTTTTTCTGTTGTTGCGAGCATATATTTCGTCTTCTCCATGTCGAGCGATAATCCCATTCCTTTTGCTGCATTTTTTAGTGCTGTGAAGGCTTCTTTAACTCCTGTTTCAGATCTACTTATCATGTCAATGTTGTCGGCATAAGCAAGAGTTTGGTACGACTTATTAAAAATTGTACCATTTGTGGTATATATTGGAAAGTCTCACAATTTTTTCCAATGACAAATTAAAGAGAATACATGATAATGTATCACCCTGACGTAATCCGTTATACGTCTTAAACTTCTCTGATGTGTGTTCACCTATGCGAACTCTAAATTGTACTCTTTACATTGTGTACCTGCAATGATTAAATAAGCTTGTACGAAACTGCATCGAATCCTTAGAGTGACTTAATGCAAACAAGAGAGTGGGTTTGTTGTGGACACCAGGGGGTAGAGGGTAACGAGAAAGCCGACATCCTCGCCAAAAATGGAGCAGAATCTTCGTTCATATGACCAAAAGTGCTTCCAAAACCATTATTTTGGACTGAGCTGAGAGAAAAAGACTTACGTACCGGTCTGATTTACCATGGTTAACACATTAGAAGGCGTTTTTTCTTAAAACCCTGAAAAAAATTACCAAGTAGATCCTAGAATAAAGTAGAAACAACCTGCGAATTCTGACGGGACTGCTTCCAGGACATTATCGTCTAAGATAATCGGAAGGTCTAAACCAACAAACGGACTGTCAGTTTTGCTGCGTGGACGACAAAACAGCTGAGCACATACCATGATCATGCTCTTGCTTAAAAAGAATAAGGTTCAATATATTTGGTTTCACCAACTTAGAAAAATCTCATCTTATACAACCATAAACTTTGTGAATAAAAAAAGACTCATTAAGGATCGCAATGGAGGGACAACCTACTATGTCCCACTCGCATGAAACCTAACCTAACCTGTAGTAAATATACACACAAAAAATTATTTGTTGATTTCGTAGGTACAACATTGACAACAGAACAAAATTGATCTCAATGAAGTCAACTGTTCTTTTTCTAAATCTACTTAACTTGAATACTTCACAAAAATATTAATAATTGCTAGCAAAGATGTAAAGATGTACGTCTACCAACAAAAAATATAAAAAGTGTGAATTGTACGATTAATTTTTTATTAATTGTATTCGTTTTTTTATGCTTAATACGCTATAAGTATGTGTTAGTTTTTGGGTTAAAAGAGCAAAGGAATCATCTTTATCTGGAAGAATGAAACCAACTTAGGGTACAAATAAGAGATTTTAGATTTTAAAATGAAACTTTTCTTGGAAGTGAGATAAAAAATAAAAATATTTTTTTTGTTATAATAGACCAATAAACCTTTGTGTGGTCTATGTTATTAAACAGACGAATATCCTGGTGTTTAAAAAAGGAATGTAGTAGAGCACCAAAAACATGAAAATAATAATCCAAGATTGGTATAATCAAAACATTTTACAGGTTTTTAAAGAGCCGAGAATCGCTTAAAAACAAAAGCTATGGTACAGCAGCAATTCTAGATATTGGATTTAATTTCGACAAAGTTTGGCACACAAAACAGTTTGATTTGTAGTAAAAAATCGGCTGATTCACCCATTAGAACTTATTTCACAACAGAAAAATCATTAATACTGGCGACATACATCTACAAAAAATGACAACAGTGCGAAATCGACGTTAAAGTATCAGAATACTAGCAGATATGTTCAAAAGGAACAGTTATAAATATTTGCTACGACGATTTGGAAAATATTTGTGCGAAGATGGTTCCTAAATGCTTTATTCAGGAAAAAATATACTTGCCTACCATTTTTTCTGGGACAATTTTTAAAAAATTATAAACTTATTCAAATGTTATGACTTGCAATTAAACTTGAATATTCCAGTGTGATCCAAAAGCCTACCGGTAATCTTGCATGCATTTGAAGTCGTTACCATCTTCACTCGTAATAAAAAAGCCAAGATGGACAAATCTAAAACGAATGCTCACCAATTTATTCGACGTATGAGGCATAATTCACTTCAAATAGGTGCCTGAGAGGCAAAATACTGTCAATCAATCTCACTATTTGAAATTTTTGGGAAGACTGATGCGACGTCCATCTTATTTGTGACAAAAAAAAACATTAATTTTTATCAGGGCAATGCACCCGACCAAAATGCCTGAATTTTGTAAGAAACCCATTATCAGTCCTCAAAGGTAGTCATGAAAACAAGACGTTGGTACCAAACAGCCTATTGTTTGAAGACTGTTACCACTGTTATGAACTATAAGAAAAAGGCATGCAACAGTGTGTAGATAGGCAGAGATAGTATATTGAAGAGAAGCATAATTATTCTTAGTCCAAAATAACAACTTCAAAAAGGGATCATTAGTTACAACATTTGGATGTCAACAAATAAGAATTATCTCCTAATCCTCCGTCAGTACTATGCAGGGTGTTTATCTTTACATACTGCCAACATCTCTCTTTCTCAATTTGAAATTTTAGAGCTTAATGGGGATTAGTTTTGTTCTACTTGGTTTAGTTTCATGTTGACACTCTGTGAATACTTTCTCGATTTCTTTATACCTCCGTGTGTAACTTTTTCAGAGATCACTTCATGATTCAACTCTGCTGATGAAGTATATCTTTATTTTTATAGCACTAGTCCTAGTACTTTTTTGTTAGATTTCGTACTTTATGGTCGTAACAAGAATCTTTATTTTTAATTTTCTGCCAAGGCATGCTGATAGAAATACAAATACTGTGAAATAGCATTTAACACATAATTGAAACGTCTAATTTAAATTTGAAGCCTGTAACACAAAGTCATGCCAACTTTCCTTGAAAATAACCATCAACGATTTTTATGTAGATTTATATCAAAGAATCAGGACATTCTTAAAGTACAAATTTTCATTTGGTTATGGTTACTTTTGTTTTAGATCTAGAAGGGTATCAGCTCAATAGCTAGGAATATTGTTATCGTAACCCTGTTCTTCCAACTTGTTTAACAACGAAAATAAGAATAAATTTGTAGCAATGTGCTCCTAATACATCCAGAAAACTATTTTCCCACTCACCGACCCCGGTCTGACAAAAAATCTTTCTTTTTGCCCTTTTTTTTCAGAAGAATTAGCTATAGTCTGGCATACGTCGAGCATTGACAGGTGGATAAGGAGATTTTCAGAAAAAAAGGACCCACCAGTCGATCACCGCAAATGCCAGCTCATACATTTAATTTCTTCGGTCCCGTGCAAAACGGTGGTCGCCAAACTGCAAACGGCGGTCATAATCATCCTCATTAAGTTCATGGATTAAACGTATTATGTATGGATGGAATTTTTTTTTATATGGTTTGGATGCTAGTTCGATTGATCCCAGACACAGATGCCAGCTGCCTCGTACTCAACGTAGGATCAAGATTTTTATAAGTAATAACAAATTGCCACAAAGCAATTCAAAGCAAAAAATAAATACTAAATTTATACCGTTGGCGTACCTAACTCGAATGAATGACATTTTTACCGTTCGTGATTGTTTTACATTTAAAATCTAATTTCTCAATAAGTAATGGGCGGAATTTTAAAATTTAAACACTATTGTATTGAGAATTGCAAGACATCTTATTCGACCCTCAATGCCATTTAAAAAATTGGGGTAATTCTTACCCTCGCTTAGGGTTAAAAGTAGTGGAGTCAAAAATACCAGAAAATAGTTCCCCCCTTTAATTTAAAATCGGCGGGTCCGAGCGTTTTTCTAAAATGTTGACGAGGTTCCTGCAAATGGCTCTGTTTCGTTTTCGGTTAGCCACCCTGTATATTCCCAATAGTTATTGTATTTTCTTTTTATAATCCCAAGGTTAAATGGAAGAGCAAGCCCTGAATTTAAGTCTCTATGTATTCAGGAATTAGTTGAATATTTTGATAGGTACAAGTGTATAACTCTGTCTAAACTTGTATTGTGAATTTACTACCTATTAATAAATCATTTATTATTATTATTCAGTGACATAATAGTGGATACTTAGCAAGAAAAATTAAAAAACACAGAAACTGCGGGGCTGTTTAAATATTTACAGACATCTTTGATCAAACGACGTTATAATTATAAAAGGGGTGCTATCGGAGGATTTTTTTATAGTTTGAAGCAATTTCTGAAGATAATTTACACTCTGTAGAGAAAACCAATTGCGTGTAGAAGCAAAAATTATTACAAAAGTCCGTTGACGGTTTCAAAACCTCCAAGGAGTGTTTCGTCTTTGAAGTACTCGTCTCTTTTGTATTTCACGCGTAGTGGCGCCCTGTAATATCGACCGATTTGTGTCAATCTCAGATCTCGAATCTGTTAGACAATATGTAGAGTAATTAAGCGTTCAAGATACACCGACATCAAACAAAATTGCTCGAGGGCGACCAACGAAGATTCTGCAATGCATCTGAGTGCATCATCTTTCAAATGAAATTTAGTGGGAGTCATATTATAAAAGCATTCGGCCAAAATATTCTCATTACACTGTGTAGAGTGCAATATACTTCAGCATGAGACAAGTAAGAAATGACATCTAATTTTTTTTTTATTTCACATAAATAATAATTAATGTATTGTTCTGGTTCTCGATTTCAGTGAAGTGGTTTATAAATTGAGTGCAAAATGTGCGGCTAACGGAGAAATATGTTTTACCTATCAGTTATTTTCGTTATTATTAATGTTAAAACAACATGAAAAATATGCAACATTACCTACAACTACTATAGTTAACACTAAATTATTTATATATAATTTGTTACTTTTCCAAAATAGTAGTCAATTTTAATTCTTTAACCACTTTCATTAACTCATGATAAAAATTGAATCTTAAATTTTAGTTTTAAAAATTAACAACCTTTTCTAAACAAATTTTTTAACATTTAATTACTTACCGCAAATTTTAGTTCGATTAAAAAGTCCAAAACAGATTTTGTCGCATTAATTTACAATAAAAAGTTATTGAAATATCAAAAAATTAATCCAAGGGATTATTTTTTTAAGGAAACAGCACTATACGATAAGTTGATTTCAAAAATGAAGAGTACTTTTGTTCTAGCGTCAAAAGATTTGAAGTTAAACAAATGAATGTTGACTATTGTACTTTTGGACAATCCTGTATGAAGTCTTTATGCAACATGTAAATCGACCTTTTGGATATAAAAATATTAAGAAAAATGCATTTTTAAAGAGATATATATTAAAAAAATGTAAAAGTAAACGTGTTTCCGCTTTTTAAACGTAAAAATATTAGGAAAAATGCATTCTTAAAGAGAGATCTGTCAAAAAAAATAATGTATTTACAAAAATGATTTCTACTCAATCATTTTTAAATTGTCGAAAACTGCTAGTCATAATAGATAATATTTTAGCTTAATCTGTGTGTTATACAACATAATATTTGTTTATTAAAATATAATTATTGAAAAGAAGATCATGCCAGTGAAAGGGCATTAATTTCTCATCAATAATTTGAATTTCTTGTGATTACTATCTTTAAACAATGCCAATCAAAAGATGATTAGCTTGGAAATGTATCAATATTTAAAACAAACCGCCGAAGGATGTAAGATGATTTGTGCAATAAGTCCATAATGCATCTTTCATTTAAAACTTAGTGGGAGTCATCTTTGGTAATATAAAAGCTTTTGGATGAAATATTATCGAGATATAGTGAGTGTGTTACTTGATCCAGCATGAAAGGAGTAAGAGGGTTTAAATAATTTTTTGATTAATTTTTTTTCAAGCCCGTAAGCACTGTAAAAATATTTATCTTTAATAATTGAAAATTTTACCTAATGTTTGTACAATTTCTATTTTTATATTGGAATTATCCATCATCCACCTTTTTTCGTCGTTCAAGACTCTGTAGTTTTAACTTTTAATTAAATGCCCTTTAGTGATTTAAAAAGAAAAAAACAATAATTTAAATGTTTTAGGCAGTCCTGGTAGTAGCGCTATTCGGCTTCGCCGCCTGTGCACGGCTCGATTACCTCCCGCCAGGTCGCGGTGGAGCAGGTGGTGGAGGTCCTGGTGGATATCCGGGTGCAGTTGCGCCTGCAGGTCCTACAGGATCGAGTGGAAGATTCACAGGCGGCGGAGGAAGCTATCAAGGAGGCAGTGGAAGTGGTGGATACCAAGGAGGCAGTGGAACTGGTGGATACCAAGGAGGCAGTGGAAGTGGTGGATACCAAGGAGGCAGTGGAAGTGGTGGATATCAAGCAGGCAGTGGTAGTGGTGGATACCAAGGAAGTGGAGCCGGTTATCAAGGAGGTGCTGGAAGTTACCAAGGTGGCGGAGCACGAGGAGGTTACAGTAAGAAATTTTGTCAACAATAACTTTGGTTTTTCTTTAATTTATTTATTTTTTTCGTTGTTCTTAGTATTTCCAATTTATCACGTGTATATTATCTTTTATATTTTACAGCAATATAACTAATAGAGATCAATTTCTAAACTCATAATGGGCAATGTATTTTAATGGGTGATCTATCAATAAAATTTAACAAAAATTTCTTAGATAAAAAAGGGGAAACTTAAGTGACTTAAGGGTATACTCATAATCGTCGATCTTCTTCTGGCCTCCTATCCAATTGAAAGAAAGTAAAGATTCAGTTTCTCCCTGTGACATAAGTTTGAAAGACATGCAAGCGCTCTAGAAGGAAAGCCTGCAAATACTATGCAGTTATATTTTCAACTTATCTTTCCAGGATAAAGCTAGTAACTAATAATATTCAACAAAAACTTACCACCTTTAACCTTCTAGATCCCAATTCCCAAAAAAAATATGCAGCAGCTTCTTAATTCCCGTAAATTGCAACAATTCTTCACCTAGAGCTTCTTTTACAAATACTTGATAAAACCAACAAGGAGAGCCGAACAATAGAATCGATAAAGATTTAAAGGAAATAAAAGGCTGATGTATATTTTCAGTAAATGGGACCAGAAGGTTGTTGGTGGCGATTTTTTTGTAAAATATAAGTAACCTACTCTATTTGATCATAGAAACATATTTAAACCAATTTTTAATATTTTCTATAGATCGAAAGTTATTGCCAACTGTCATTTTCTAATTTTGGCACCCCGTAAATAGCTGCTTATAATTTTGATGTTATTTAACACGTTCATACAGCAAACAGTAATAAATACAGGTTTTTATTGTAAAATCGACACACATTGTAATCAAAATAAAAAAAATTAATTTACTAATCAGTAACAACATAACCTTGTCACTAATTTATTGCATGTATACAAACTACATTTTGGTCTCGCATCTTAGATGATTAAATCAGTTAATCTTTTTTTAAAACAAATTCCTGATGACTGTTCATCATTTCTTTAATTCTTAAGACTTGTTTTGTAGTTTAAGGTCGAAACAAGGTTCTCTATTGCAATCTCAAAGAATATTTCAAGAAGGAAGAAGCCGTTTAAGGTGATATATAATAGCTTTTAATCGTTTTTGGATTTTATGTTTCCCTTAAACTTAGTTTATTACGTATTATTCAATAATTAATATGAGGATATTTAGGAAAGTTTGTGAAATAAAATTACTTTCGTGTAATCCATTGTTCGTAAGTATCATTGTCCTAGAAATCAAAAAAACTATTTAAGCTTGTTATTGCTTAAACATATTTGTTTAAAAATATTTATTAACTGTTCTTATTCATTTGTAACATGTTTTCATTGTTAATAGCATTGAAAATGGAGATGGAGTCTTTTGCCATAAATTGGGTGGACAAGTCTTTCCAAAAGAATTAAGTTTTATTGACATTCTGCCTCTCAGGCACCCATACTAAGTAAATTATGTTTCTTGCATAAACAAAAAATGCTGAGCATCGCTTTTTTATCCATTTGCTCATCTTTGTTTTTATTCCGGTCGATAAAGATGAATTCTCTTGCATGGTTGTCTGTTGGATCATACTGAAACATCCAAGATTTATCGAAAATTATCACTTTATTTCTAAGGATTTCCAATGATAAAAGTTTTCTTTGAAATCATTTTCGCACAAACCTTTTTCATATTTAAATCGTCGTGTAAGAGCTTTTTAACTGTTGTCCTGAAGATGTCTTTTATTTTTTTTTAAACTATCGTCATTTTTCGAGGATATAACGGGTGATGCTCTTGTTCAGCTTCTTCGCTCGATGATTCTCGGTCCTCCCAAAATTTTTTGTACCACATACAAATTCCTGAGCAGTACCCACAATTATCTCTGTAGGTACACCTTTCTTCTCGTAGTGCCTATCCGTTCCGGATATTGGCTATTCGCACTTTATTGACTGCAACTCGGAATAGCTGAGTTGTTGTCTGGTTGAACCAAGCTCTTAAGTTTTTCAGCCACGATATTCGTCGTCTGCCTTATCCTCTAGTTCCATAAATTTTTCCTCGTAAAATATTTTGCAAAAGTTTGTATCGGCTCTCATTACGCCTTACATGTCCTAGATATTGTAACTTTAGTGCCTTAACCGTATCGAGGACTTCTATTTCCTTGCCCATCCTTCTCAGCACTTCTGCATTGTGGACCCGGTCTGTCCAAGGTATTTTTTGAATTCTCCGGTACAGCCACATTTCAAATGCTTCAAGTTTCTTGGAGGAAGCCTCCGTAGGCGTCCACGATTCGACTCCATAAAATAGTATTGAAAACACGTAACAACAAAGTAAACGTATTTTCGTGGCTAGCTGTATGTCATGGCTTGTAAAGACTTTTTTAATCTCGATAAATGCGGTTCTTGCCATTTAAATGCGAGTTCTGATCTCAATAGAGTGGTTTCACTCATCAATAATGTTTGTACCCAAGTGTACGTTTTTTTTTTAATGAAAATAGTCGCAAAAAGGGTAAACCTATCGTGTGGGCCGCGGACGGCCCGCACTGCGATTATTAGAAGGAGAAGGGATTATAGAAAGAAAAGGATTGTGGACACGCTTTTTGAAAAGTTGCAGGTCATTGTTCTCTGGAAAAACTGATTTTGGAAGCTTATTCCATTCCGTAGCAGCCCTGTAAAAGATGGATTCTTGATGAAGATTGGTCCTTGTAGTGTCAAGCTTGAGAGTAAATGTGTGAGGCTGATCAGCGTGCCGAGTTCTTCGGCCGAATGTGGCCAATGGTGGTTTTTATTTCTCTGGAGCATCTGCCATGGAAATATCTGTAGAGTAATGACTAGTCTGCAACTCTTCTTCTATGATCTAAAGGGTGAAGGGTATATGTGAGAGTTGAGCTGTTTATCAAGCAAATGGCTCTTTTCTGAATGGAATCTAGAAAACGAAGAGAATGCCTTGGTGCTGAATCCAAATGTGCGAGCAATATTCCAGTAGAGGTCGGATTTGAGCCTTGTACGTCGTCAACAGTTGATCAGGAGTAAAAAACTTTCTGGCTTTCCACAGAAAACCTAGCCTCTGGCTTGCCGACTTTGCGATGTTTGCAACATGGTCATGCCAAGACATATTATTGGACACCGTGACTCCCAAAATCGAGATGGAGGGACTTCGTTCAAGGTTATTTCCGGACATTGTGATGGATTGATTTGAGGAATTTACTTTCTTGGAAAACGTGGCGCTTTGTGTTTTTTGGGCGTTGAACTGAACAAGATTGTTGGTTCCCCACTCGACGATTGCTTTAAGATCTCTATTGATGAAATCATCCTGTTCGTTGATGTGTAAAAAAAATAAGGTGGGGGACAGGATGGAACCCTGGGGGACCCCGGCATTGGTTTTAAACGCAGAAGAAATACCATCAACTGCCACATGTAAGGAGCGATCTTGCATGAAGCTCAAGAGCCATTGGCGCAGTTTGGTTGGGAGACCGTTGTCAGATACTTTACTTAACAATGCCTGGTGCCAAACGCGTAACTATTAACCCTTTCCAGGGGAGTTCCATCTGCTAATAAGTTTCCACGGATGTCTTGGTTTTATCTTATTATTATAAACTTCGTTTTACTCTTATTTATTTCCAACCCATACTGTCGGCTAAAAGCTGTGGAAGCTGCAACGTAGCAAGGCTGTCTGCGAAAATAGCAGTGTCATCTGCATACCTTATGTTGTTTAACCGTTCCCCATTCAGTAATATTCCGGCCTCAATATCTTGCAGCGCCTCTCTAAAGATATATTCAGAGTATAAATTGAAGATGACTAGGGACAGTATGCATCCTTTTTTAATTATCAGTACAGGCAACAAGTCCTAGAACTTTATTGTCAGACACCTTGACTATGATTAAAAATATTTAAAAAATCGCAAAACATTAGTTGTGCTATTAAAACAAATTGTTACAAAACAATAATATATTTTATAAATTGTTAAAGGGATATTTAAGTCACTAAGAGACCATAACCAGAAGAAACTGCTCAACTAAAAGAGAAATAACAATACATGTTTTACAAGAAAGATACTTTACCATTTTCTGAACTACATTGCTTTTCCATATTTCAAATATCTTCAAGAGGTTAAAATTGAAGAAATTACTTGTGATGAATCGTTTTAATTTATTGGTTTAGCATATTTCAACGCAATTCTTAGAAAGTTGATTTTCGACGGGACTTTTTTAATTATTTTAGGCTTTTGTTCTTAATTTTAAGAGATCCATTTGAATAGTTGCTGGTAACTTAAGAGCTACATTCCTATAGAATTTTTCATTACCTTTTGCTGTTTTTAAGTACGTTAATATGAGTCACTACAAACGACAATTTTCAGGTGGTGGATCCGCCGGCGGAGCACCAGGTGGTGGTTTTGGTGGAGGTTCCGGGTTCGGAGGAGGTGGCCGACCAGGAGCTGGTTCAGAAATTCCCATAATTCGTTACGAAAACAACAACAACGGCGACGGAACGTACAACTATCTATACGAAACAGGCAATGGAATCAGCGCTGATGAAAATGGCGATGCCAGAGGAGATGGCACGCAAGCACAAGGTTAATATTACTAAAATACATAAATAAATTAAATACAACTAATATTTTTGTAAAAAATGTAATTTTAGGTTCTTTCACCTACACTTCCCCAGAAGGTGAACAGATCTCAGTATCTTATACGGCCGACCAAAATGGATTCCAACCCCAAGGATCCCACCTCCCTACACCACCGCCAATTCCTCCAGAAATCCAAAGAGCCATCGACCAAAACCTGGCCGATGAAGCCAGAGGTATTGTAGATGATGGCCAGTACAAACCCGGTCCAGATGAAGGCAAAGGAGGTTACTCAGGAGGACAAGGAGGATACTCAGGAGGACAAGGAGGTTACTCAGGAGGGCAAGGCGGTTACTCGGGAGGGCAAGGCGGATACTCTGGAGGTGGTCAAGGAGGATATTCGGGACGTGGCCAAGGAGGATACTCCGGTGCTCAAGGCGGGTTTTCTGGAGGAAATCAAGGTGGTTACTCAGAAGGTAGTGGATTTTTAGGAGGTGGTAGTGCAGGAAAAGGTATTTAATTTATTGTTAACTAATTTTTCTTTCGAAATTTGTCGCTATATTTAAAATTTGATAATAGGGAATGCTTTAATTATAACTGGAATTTTTGTAGGAGGCAGCACAGGAGGCTCTAACGCAGGATACAACCAAGGAGGCAGGGGCGGATCTCCATCCGGACTGTATGGTGTTCCGGGAACAGGTTCCGGACAAAAAGGCCCAGACGGGTACAAGTATTAGATGATGGGATGTAAGATTGCCATAATGAATAGTATTTTTATTCTGGAATGTGTGTAATTGTATTATAATGATTTGTAAATAGAATCTTTTATCTTAGGTCAATAAACGAGTACGTTTTTAAAAATCGGTCGATTTATTAACTTAAATTTAAGAAATAAATATTAGATTTAATCAAGGTTAAGCAAAAAATAAATATCAGTAGAGAAAAAAAAAAGCTTACTGTTACTATCAGAAATTTATTCGATGCACAGCTTTTAAAAAGAAGGGATTTATTGCCCAACAGAAAAAAATACATTTAAAAAAATAAGATATACAAGGTATGATAATAAAGTTCCAGGACTACCTTGGAAATACACTGAAAATAAAAAGAATACGACGTTTCAATATCAGATTAATAGCATATTGGTCAACAGGAAAACAAAAAGATTTTGCACAACGATTTGAACAAGAAAAAGGTTTGCGCGAATATGGTTCCGAAAAACCTTTTTTATGATAAAAAAAATGAAAAATGTGATCATTTGCGAAAAATCTTGGATATTCCAGTATAATTCAGAAACCGACAGGTAATTCATGCAATGGAAGTCACCATCATCATCCGGAATAAAAAAAGTCAAGATGAGCAAATCAAAAATAAAGGCGATGCTTATTATCAACAAAATAAATTGTTTAAATTGTGAAAGTGATATAGTGACCCCCTACCAACTGTTGTGATCACAGAACGCAACACTGTTATAAATTTTATTTATTCTAATTTTAATTCTTTAATACGCCAAGTGAAGTGAAGGAAAGTGAAGTTGAAATAGCAATAAGAAGACAAATAAAGCCTCTGGTATGGATAATATACCCATCAAATTGACTTGGGCCCTATATGACATCGGAGTGGAGATAACGACCAAATTTGCCAAAAAATATGGGAAACATGCACGTGGCCAGAGTACTGGACAACATCAGGAGCAAGAAACTTATGCAGCAACGAACGCACAATAGCACTGATCACACATTGCAATAAAATCATGTTACAAATAATATTAGGATAAAACCATTTCAACTACCCGAAATTCTAGAAGAATAGGCAGGTTTCGTCACAGGACGCGGCACTAGAGAGCAAATATTTAACATAAGGCAGATCATGGAAAAATCCAGGGAAATTAACATCACGACATACATGTGCTTTATCGATTATAGCAAAGCCTCTGATGTGGTAAATTGGAAAAAGTTGTGGCAAGTTCTCTCCGAAATGGGAGTGCCATTCCACTTTATTCTGCTTATCAAAAATCTATATAGCGATGGCTGCGCTCGGGTCAGAGTGAACGGGGAACTAACTGGAAATTTCTGTGTCACTAAGGGAGTGAGGCAAGGCTGCATACTGAGTCCAATCCTATTCAATATATACGGCGAATGGATTATGCGAAAGGCCACTGATGGGTGAAATGGTATCCCTATTGGCGGAAGGAAGATTTTTTTATCTGAGATATGCAGATGACACACACACACTTCGCTAAGTCTGAAGAGGAATTGTGTCAACTATTAGATAGAATAAAAAACATCAGCATAGAGACAGGTCTCAAAATAAACAGAACAAAGACAAGGATCGTGGTAATAGATAGAGCCAACAACAATCAAAACCAACAAACGGAAACTAATAATATCGCCGTTGTAAGTCAGCTTGTGTACCTGGGATCTGCAATAACCAATACTGGCGGATGCACTGAGGAAATTAAACGTAGATCAGCTATTGCAAAAAATGCAATGGCTAAACTGACTCAAATCTGGAAAAGTCACGATATCCCGTAGCGACCAAAATAAAACTGGTCAGATGCCTGGTCTTCCCAATTTTTCTCTCTGCGACGGAGTGTTGGACTCTTATGGAAACTGAAAAAAAGAGCATAAATGCATTCGAGATGTTTTGCTGAAGACGTATGCTCAAAATTCCTTGGACAGCTCGCAGAACAAATGTGTCAATATTATAACAACCAAATATTAAGAAAAGACTGGGAACGCAGTTAACAAAACAAATAATAGGCTATTTTGGACATGTCTTTCGAAGAAACGGTCTTGAGAAGCTTGTGATACAGGGAGGCGTGGAAGCTAAAGGAGGCCGAGGCAGATCTCCCACAAGATACACCGACCACATTGTAGCAACAATTGGCGTTCCACTATCAGAATGTGCAATAATGGCAGAGAAACGGGAAAAATGGAGAGGCATCGGCAAGACGAATTCATGATATCATGATACCTGTGTCTGGTTAGCGACTAAAAAGAAAAAGAGGAAGACGACGCCATTGTCTTAAAATAGTTTTGCCACAGGCAGAACTCGCGATGTCTTCGACTAGCATTTTCCCCTTTTGTTTGTAATGTGCAGTCTCGAGTCGTCACAGTAGCAAGTTTCCTCTCTCAACGCGTCGGCTCTATTAAACGCAATAGTATAATAGTATTTCTCCGATCGTCGAGAGTGACGGTCATTCCGTAGTATTCCTCCGACTGTCGAGAGTGACGAGTCATTCCTTTGTGCCAAGCTTTATTCGTTCCTATTTTTTCACGACATTGAAGTACGATTCAATTTTTGTAGTGCCCGTAGCGCCTTGTGTGTTGTTTGAAGAAAGACATTGTATTTTTATATTTTGTGTTAAATAAAACCAGCGAATTGTGATTATTTCAGCCCATTATATCGAAGTTGGGTAAACACTTTTGCCATGTGAGACAAGGAAATTTACAAACACCCGATTCCTATACCAACGTTTGATAAAAGAGTCATTCTCGAACCGATGATTCATCCAGAGACAAGGCTTAGTGAAAAATGTAAAGATTCCTTTAAATAAACAGAGTTACTTTGTCGAGAAGATATGTGAATTGGTCCTCGTTCATTTTTAAATGATTTCTTCTGCTCATTCTCTTAACGAAGCTCCCAGATTGTCTCTATTTGGTTTCACCCACCAATGTCTTTGAGCACGGCCAGTTGTCAATATAATTGAGTTCAGTTTATGTAACGGTCCACGTGAAATTAAGTCAATATCTCAGCATTCTTTTTCGAATAAAATACCGTGGTACCTGGTACCACAAGTTTCCTTGACGCTTAACACATAATTTAAACACGAAATAAGAAAAAGAAACAGTGTACGCGAGGTGTAACCTCAGAACTAGATGATATTATGTAAAAAATCTGCGTGCTTTGAATGTACATCAAAAGTGATACGGCGTAAATAAATCTTATCCATTTTATGCTCATTTTTACTTATCACTTTCGATGTTCATCTTAGAGCAATCATCTAAAGTGATAAGAGTAGACTGATTGCCTTTCATTTTTGTTTCATACAAAGTGCACACTAAAGATGAACGACGCAATATATTAACCCCCTACCAACTCTTAATGAAAAAGGCGTTCATCGAACTGATGATTCATCCAGAGTGAAGGCTTAGTAAAAAATCTAAATTTTTATTTCCGTCCCATGGACTATTGATTTCACAATCGCCAGTAGTGGTGGTTATTTCATACAATGACATTCAAGTGACAAAATAAGCACACGGATTTGTTTATTAAAACCATACCATACCAGCAGGATGATTGCTTAAAAAATAATAAATGTAGAAATTATAGTAAATCAAATACAATTGAAATGTTCACATTTAAATTTACCGTAGCAGATATAAAGGCTAAAATAAAAATGATTTGATTGCATTATCTAGCAGAACTTTTCAAGATCATAAATTCAAAAAAAAACGGAAGGTTATGAGCCCCGACTATTCTGGTTTTCAGATTGCGGACTGCGGTCAACGGGGTTCGCCCCTGTCACAATGCCTGGCCTGAAGGCGCTGTACAAAAGGGTGTTTGATTCTTTCGGCGGTATCAAAGCCCCGACATTTATTACCGCGGGCGGCGAATGTTGGTAATAATTCCAGAAAGAGACCTTTTTGTCCGGAACGTTCGTTCATATCTATAAAAAAAAGGTCACGGGCCGCAAAAAGAAAGTTAAATGTAGAAAGTGATATTGTTATAAAAAAAATTTTGTTAAATATCCAAGTAAATTATCAACTAAGATTTTATTGTATTACCTAAAGAAATATTAGAATAAATTGTTTAATTTTACTGAGTGTTTATACATTACCGAACCCAAAAAATAAATATCGTAACAATACGCAACGTATACACTCAAAAACCAAGTACACGAAATAAGGAATAAGGATTTTATAAAAATTTTATATTGTTTGTCGACTTGGATTTTTTGACGATAACTTTATTTCTGCCTTGGTTAAATCTACTCTACATTTACTTTTAGTATAAATTTTAATTTATTTTATTTGCTGAAAGATTTTTTCGACATTTATTTAAGTTTTATTTTAATTTGTTATGTATTTATTTTAGTATAAATTGTATTGATCTCATGGAAAGCTATGAGTGATAGTTGTTTTAACTATTGTCATGCCTTGCTTTCTGTGAGGGCGAAACGTAGACTGCGGATAGCTTAGGAATGCTTAATTGTTTTGGACACGTAAAAAGGATGGATAAAGAAAGATTGGCGAAACAAATTTATAAGGCGATTGTGAATGGACAAGTCGGTAGAGGTCGACCTCGGCGAAAATATCTCGATCAGATCAACATTGTTTTAAAGAAATGCCAGGTCAAGAGTACCAACAACCGACGAGCATGTATGAGAGCGCTGATGAAAGTAGAAAAAGCAAAAGAAATTTGTAAGAACCGTGGAAGTGGAAGAAAGTGGTCTTTGCCTACCCCTACGAGAAAAAGGCGTGACTATTTGTATGTATGTATGTAAGTATGACAGTGTGCGTGAGGTGAAAGCACAGAACTGCTTAAAAATTTGTAAACAAGGATGATCGCTCTGGATAATTTTACTTTGGATGTACCAACATCATACATATATATATATATATATTTTTTTTTTTTATGTTCTGGTTCCCACGAAAAGGGATATCCTGTAATGTTCAGAGAACATCGTGGGAACCAAGGGAAAGAAGGTAGGAGTTGGTGTTCTTCTTAAATTTCTGGAGGTTGTATGCCTCGGGGAACACCTACCTAGGCAATGAGTTCCAAAGCCTCGCAATTCGTTGGATGAATGAGTCTTTGGAAAGTGATGTTCTGCAGGTCTCCAAAGTGACCACGAAGGGGTGTGAAGACTGAACTTGACGGGTTAATCTCGAAGAGACTGCCAATGGAGGAACGATTGTTGATATTTCAGAAGAGCATCGCCCATGAAAATATCTATAAAATAGAGACAAATCGCCAATTTTTCTACGGTGTTCCAGACAAGTGAGCGAGTTTGTAAGCGAGGCATCACCGACGAGACGAATTGCCCTTTTTTGGACAGAATCCAGTAGCTTCAGGATATGTTTAGGTGCTGCACTCCAAATATGGGAACAGTACTCCAGTACAGGTCGGATCTGTGCCTTATAGATCATAAGCAGCTGACTGGAGGTGAAATAGCTCTTGGCACGAAACAAAAAACCAAGTTTTTGGGATGCACTTTTGGCAATGGACCTCACGTGATTTTCCCAGAAAAGGTTATTGCTGATAGTAATACCAAGCATCGATATGGCTGACCACTACATGGAAAGACCTGTTTGAGAGAAAACTAGCAAGCGAGGAGTCCCTGGTGCCAAACTCGATCGAACGCCTTGGAGATATCTAATGCCACAGCTAAAGTTTCTCCATACTTTTCAATAGATAGCTGCCATATATGTGAGACGTATGCGAGCAGGTCACCAGTTGATCTCTGATGGCGGAAGCCATATTGCCTATCATTGATAATTCCTGAGTCTTCCAGATATTTCATGAGCTCGATGTTGATGGCTTTTTCCATGACCTTTGAAATAATAGATAGCAGTGCGATAGGTCTGTAGTTGCTAGGTAGGGTCTTTTTGCCTTTTTTAGGGACTGGCTGTACTCTTGCAATTTTCCAATTGTACGGAAATACTCCCAAATTGTAAGAGTGGTTGAACAACTTGCAAAGAACAGGTGTTAGTTCGGGGGCACATTTCTTGAGAACAATATATATATATATATATATATATATATATATATATATATATATATATATTGTTATATTTTTAAAGTACAGTACCAGTCCTATTACTTTTTGGTCGAGCCTTGTATGTTACATTAGTTTTTGTTTCCTCTGTCACAAACATCTTTTTCATAAAGTGAGCGAGATCTACGATTATTATTGCTAATAAATAAGCAACCATTCTTTAACGCCAATAAGTTTTTTTTATCTTCTTCGAGGACATTGAGTTAATTATCAATTGATCTTACTTTCTCGTATCTTAGAAAGAAAACGAAGATATTAAACAATAAGTCAATTTAAAAATATTTACGTTTATTAATAATTGCTTTTGTTGATTACCTGTAGCCGTAATTATAAATAACCAACTACCTTAAATTCTCGTCACTTCACGCCTCACTAAACAACCCCCACTGCAGCTATGAAAGCAATCAGGCTGATTATACTGATTATATTAGTGCAGAAATATCCTTTGAGACAAACTATGAAGTTCACGCAAAACTCCGGGATGACAAAGAAAATGATGATCAACCTGGTAAACTCACCTGGTACACAGCGAAGGAACTGGCTCAAGCGTCTACTCTTCAAAACCCAAATGAGAGCAAAAAACTCATTGGGAAGACATGCCTTGGTTTTCCAAGCTGAAGTACATGCAATAAACGCTTGTGCTGTTAAAAATCTGAGACAAGAATACCAAAAAAACAATCATTATTACATCAGATAGTCAAGCGGCACTTAAAGCTTTGGAATCACGAAGAATAGACTCAAAAATTGTCCGGGAATGTGCCGGAAACCTACGAACCTTGGCTAATCATAACAAGGTCCCTTTGTCGTGGGCAACAGGGCATAAAGGTATTTCTGGTAATCAAGAAGAAACGGACAAACTAGCTAGGCGGGGCTCTGAAACACCATTTATTGTGCCAGAACCAATAATAGAAGGCCAGCGTTAGAGCAGCGATTAATGGCTGGGTCCACTCTCAGCATCAGTTGAAGTTGGCACAGCCAGAGAGAGCTAGACACAGCAAGTTAATGCTGAAAGAACCCTCACCTAAGCAGGCAGGGAAGCTGCTCTCACTTAATAGGGAAAAACTTAGAACAGTTGTAGTGCTGGTCACTGGTTTTTGCGAAAACATCTGCACAATATAGGCGTGTCTGACAAAGATTATGTAATGAGGAGGAGGAAAGAGCCACTTATATTACCTTCGAATGCGAAGACACCGCCCTGTGGAGGCACTACCTGGGGTGTATATAAGACCAATGGAGTGATCCACCTGGGGCAATAGCAGTACAAGAGCTTCTACTCCTTAACAGGAGAATTAAAGAAATGGGACTAAACTAAGAAGCTGGAAAGCAGACACTGTTGCAGTGGGAAAAAATACACTTGAATAAAAAGAGGAGTAATTTTTGTATAAAGTGTATAGTTATTATTAATGCAAAGCAATTTCGACTGATTCATTAGTCATTTTTAGTGCTCCAAGTCGGGTAACAAGAATTATACGAGTTACACCTTACTAGGTCGTTGCGTTGCGCCGTCTCAGCGTCAACGCTTTTTACATATATTTTAAGTGATATACCCAGGACATGCCACATTATGCGTCGCACGCGACGTTTTTACAGTTCGTCTGACGAGAGAAGAAGTGGGGGGAGGGTGAAGCACTGCGCTGTCGGAGCTCCGGTGCGACGACGAATAGTAGTGATGGGTCAATATTTCAATACCGTTATTATGGAACGTTATTTTTTTGGAACGTTTCGGAACGTTAACAAATTTCTACGTAACGCGACATTAGTGTCTAGTCTTGTGCAAAACATTACGCTTTACCTAATACAATGAACTCGTAACTCCTTAACGGTAATAACGTTATTTTATCCCCCAGAAAACTGATAAACTGCAGGAAGTCTCGAAATCCTGGGCCTCGAATAGATTAAGGGTTGTGCACAAAAGATCTGATAGGTAGAAGTGCTTAAGAGGCAGCATAGCCTTGACGACCCCCCCTAAAATCTACAGTCTACAAATCTACAAGTTCTGGTTCCTGAGCCAGCTTTAGATTGCCCTTCTGCCTAGACCGATGAAAGTTCCTGAGACTGGCTCTGGGCCCACGAACTTAGTCTTCGATCCAGCTCTTGCCAACTTATCAGCTTGCTCATTGCCTTTGATCACCGAGTTACCAGGAAACGACACAAGAGTGACCTTGTTGCTTTTCGCCAATGCCTCTGGGGTCTGTCTGCAATCGTGATTTATAGTCAGAGCCCTAGTGCTTCAATTGCCGTTTGCCTCTCCAAACATATTTTGATGCACCTGCTGGTTCCTCCTATGGAGAGCACAGTCTGTGTGCATTGCATAATTGCCACAGTTTCAGCTTAAACAACTGTGGCATATTTGCCCATAGAGATCGATTCCTCGATTCCTCGATTCCATTCTGGGGCCCATTCCAGGCCCAGTCTTGGTGCTGATCTTGTAACCTCATGTCAACCAGATGTCTCCATTATGTAGCACCGTCCGCGGCCCACACGATAGGTCTACCCTTTTTGCAACTATTTTCAGTAAAAAAAAAATGTCTCTGCCCACCCTCATTGGAAAAAAGCGTGACGATATGTATTTATGAATGTAATGATGTCACTTTCCACTGGGATACCCTGTGTGTCCGAACCTTTTTAAATGTCGTCTACCGAAATAACATGATTATTTAATCAATTTTCAATACATTATGCAACCATTTGTAGTGCATGTATTAAATATTATAGCAATTTAATACATATCTAATTATAAATGTTCCCATCAATCATTTAATTTTTTAAATTTGGAACACCTCTTACTAATTTTCTACCCATTAACTCCGTGAGATCTGTACCATGTTAAACATTGTGTAAATTTTATTAAATCGTAGAATGTTTAATGGTGTAAATCATTTATTAAGTACATATAATTAATTTTTATTTAAATTGTTCGCAAAACCGAGCACCCCATTAGTAAACTATTAATTTCCATACTTTTTAGGCATTCATGCAAGTATAAAGATTTTTTTTTAATTGTAGTGTCGATTATAAAACTTGGATAATAAAAAATTAATAAAACTTTAGGTACTTGTTTTGCTTAGTGGTAAACCAAAGCTTTGCCAAGCAGCACTAAAAGCTCTGAAGTCACATACTTTTGAGTCTAAGCTGACTTGGGACTGTAAACAGTCCCTGAGACAACTGGCAGCAAACAATCAGGTTACTCTGATGTAGGTTCCAGGTCACAATGGAGTTAAAGGCCACAATGAAGCAGATGGCGAAATAAAAACATTAAAATAGAAACCAAATCAAGAATTTACAAGGCAATAGTAAAACCAACTATAACATACACGGCAGAAACTCGACCAGACATAGCGAGAACTAAACAACTTCTAGAGACAACCGAAACGAGAGTACTTCGTAGAATAACTGGAAAGACGATCTTGGACAGAGAAAGAAGCGAGAATATAAGAAGGACATGCAAGGTAGAAAACATTATTGAGTGGGTTCTCGGCAGAAAGAGAGAGTGGAATAAGCACACCAGTATAATGGACAACGAATGAATAGTCAGAATAGCACGCGACAAATAACCAATGGGTCGCAGGAGTTTAGGACGTCCCCGAAAACGATGAAGCGACAACTTAGCAGTGCAATAGACAGAGGGACGATAAAAAGAAACAGGCGATCCGCCTAGATTAAAAAAGGAAAAGAAGGAGAAGAAGAAGAAGCAGATTGCATTGCCAAAGAAGGGGCAAATATACAATTTTCTGGCCCAGAACTCTTCTGTGGATTTTCCAAAGCCCACTTAAAAGAAGAGGTTCGACGCTGGGAAACAGATGAAATGAAATCCACTGGCATAAAGTGCCAGGACAAAGACAAGCAAAAAGGCTAGTAAGCCTTTCGCCAAGGAGATCTAAACAGCTTCTCGAGTTGGACAAGAAAGACTTAAAACTGGTGACAGGGTTCTTCACTGGACACTGCCCTCTGAGGTATCACCTTAAAAAGATGGGCAAAACAGAGAGTGATAGTTTTCGTTACTGCGAGAACTTCGCTGAAACTGCAGAACATTTGCTTTGCGAATGCCCAGCGATTTTCTGCAAGAGGCTTTACTACCCCCCTACAATTAACAATCTATAAACCAAAGCTTTATTATAATCTTGTATTTAGCCTTTTTTTAAATTTTAACGAGTTGATTTTGACAAAGTTTATTTAAACCACAACATTTTTAATAAAAAAAAAGATTTTAATAGTTATGAAGAAAAGTTAATAAATATCTAAGTAAAAAACCTAGATTTAAATTCAAATTTAATCCAAAATAAAATAAATCTATATAAGTGTTTCATCCTCGACTATTTATAACAGCTCTACATCGTCTTTGTATGGATATGATCAAATTATTTATTTCTTGTTAAGTTATAAGCTATTCATGCTCCTTGCAATACCTCAAATAATTGTTGAAAGTTTTGAAAATTCCTGCCACCTTTCAAAACTTTTTGTTGAAACACCTTTTAAACATGCTCTATTGGATTTAAGTCCGGTGATTGCGCAGGCCACGGCAATATTATCATCAAAAAAGCTAGCTACTGTTGCTCCAACATTTGGTCGTGCATTATCATGCATCAGTACGACATTTTCTCCAATGAATGTGATTTATGTAAGGACAATTTGTGAAAGTATTTTATCAGTATACTATTTGGCAATTAAAACAATTTGTATCAAAACGAGATCGATTATATCTTCGATGTTTATTCCGCCACAAACTAACTCCTTAAAAAAAATAAACCTCCTGTACATTTTGCAATCGTGCTTTATTTCCCGGTACTCTCTACACTCTTACACGACTTGATTTAGGATGTATCCCAAATCTTACCTCATCTAACAAATATATGGGTCTCCATTAACCATTTTCCCATAACACGTGTTTTTTAGCCCAAGCTAAACAGAATGTGCAATTGATTCTGTTAAAGATTGACATCTCAGTGATCTTCTGGATCATAATTGAGCTTCGTGTAAACAATTTATGATAATTCTCAAAGCAATAAGAGTTTTATGTTTTCCAACAGTTGCATTTGAAACTCAGGTGCTGCTACCGTAGGGTTTCTTCTTGCAGCTAATTTTAAAACAAGATCTTAATTATTGGTTGTAAATCTATTGCGTCCTATGTGTCTTCATTTATTAAATGACGGACATTCAAGCGGGAAATTAGGATTTGAGATGTGCCAAATTCTCGCACTACATCTTACGTCGAGGGCTATTTTTAAGCATGCTTCGCTCTCAGCGCTTGTTATCGGTTTAATAATGTCTTTACATGATTAATTTAAAAATTTATGTGATTAACTTAAAACTGAAATCGGTACTAACACATTTTTTTCAATGTTTGAAACCGATAAAATATAGAACAATATAAAAAATGTGTTTTTTTAAATGTTTCTGTTAAGATTTTTTGTGCTTACCAGACCTTTTAAAAGAGGTAGGCCTTAATACCTAACGTTATTTGGAAAAAATTAAGGGGTATCTTCAGTAAGAAGGGGGTGAATATGAAATTTGTGATATTAGCGCGCTAAAAAGTGTCCCCCTCAAATTAAAAGTTGATGCGTTTCGACATTTCTTTCTCATATGTCGTATCTTTAAAATATGAAGGGTGGGTCCTTTTCGAATGAACACAGTGTATAAAAATTTATAAAAAATACGGTTCTTCCCTGGTAGAATGGTGGTTTTTGTATGCATTTTTAATATAACAAAGAAAGAACCTTTCATTATCTCACCCGGTGTAACATAATACAATAGCCAAAAAAAAAAATAATTATTTTGGTGTAAATTTTCACATAGAAATAAAATTTAAGAAACAGCAAGACACTCTTTTAAACAAATTTATAAGATTCGTATTGCCGAGCCCAATTCATTGTTACATTCATATTTTACAGAGGCGGGTCATTAACATTGCAAGCGTTAAAAAAAAATACCCAATATATTTTTATGTAACAATCACCGTAATACCTTTAACAAGCGAGAGAAATATCAAGACGGAAAAAACGATACCAATTATGAAATCGGAGAATTTCTTACTTTTCTTCTACCTTTTAAGCATTTGATTTAATGTTAAATCTACTGTCTAGTGTTCTCTGAAAGAGCCAACGGCACACATGAAATTGAATAGCAGTCATAACCTGGTTCCATTTATAACAAAATGCTACAACCTTACGAAGACATTTTTTGCAAAAAAGTTTCAAAATTAAAATTGTTTGTGTAGCAACACCCGTCATTGACTCAGACAAAATGAATATCATACAAATCGGAAGAATTCAGTCTAATTTATTTTTTGTTAAATAGTTTTTAAAACGTTTTGCGGTGCTTATTCAAAAATCAATTTTTTTTGAAAAAATTAGCATTTACTTTAGTGTGTTTCCTTTGCTGATCCCTTTAGCTCTGACAGAAATTCAATCCCCGTATAATGACAAGCAGTAAAATCGTTTACTTATTTTTCTTCTTCTTCCTTCTCTATTTTAGGCAAATTGCCTGTTCATTCTTCGCAGCATGCCTGCGACTTAAATCAATGGTAAGATTGTCGCTTCATATTTTCCGTGGTTTTCCTGTACTTCTTCTTTCCGGTGGTGATTTTTCCCGAGCTATCCTTACTATTCTCCCTTCATTCATTCTACTTATATGCTCATCCCATTCGCGCTTTCTGCTCAAAACCCAGTCATTAATGTTCTCCACCTTGCATGTTCGCCTTATATGGTCGCTCAGTTCTCTATCCAGCAGCGTTTTTTTAGTAATTTTTCGTAGGACCTTCATCTCGCTTGTTTTCAGGAGCCTTTTTGTATTTGTTGTGTCTGGTCGGGTCTCCGCTATGTGGGTCATTATGGGTCTAATGACGGTATTTTGTATATTCTTGATTTGACCTCGATGCTTCTTGTTGTATTATTTTGTCTTCGACGATATCTTAAAGGTGTTTTTGATGTTGTCAGGCTTTTTGCTTTTGCAGCAGAGAATACATTATTCAGAGACTTTGCTGTGCAATTAAAGCGGTATACCAGTCTTTGGAGATCGTACATTATTGTAATATTGCGGTCACCCATTTTGTATCCACGCTCTTGCTTTATCATTTCGTCCATAATTATGTTGAAAGGAAGTGGGCTTAGTAAGTTGCCCTGTCGTATTCCTTTTTCTACAGCGATTGGCTCAGTGAGTTCTCCATCGATCTTGGCTTGGATACTTGGTACTAGGACAGTATCCGTTAACTCATAATTTCCAAATTAAAAATCCTTGTTTGTAGGTGTAACATTTTTCTCGGCTTCAATTATAATGTGCCAAGACTTTCTCTCTCTAAAAGAAACTTTATTCAAAATTGGAACAATCGCTAATCGGTAGCTGCCTTAGTTGCTCGGGCTCAAGAAAAGCTGAGCACATCAAAATTAGCCTTAGTCTAGTATGTGCAGGACATTACGTGTATTGCTAGTTTGGCATCTTTCCTACTCATTAGGAATTTCTACACTTGTTCCTGGAGGCTGTTAAGTAACCACTTCGTTTTTTCCTTTACTTCCTCTAGGGCTTAAAAATGTTTCCTTTCTAAAAATTCTTCTATATTTAGAAACGAGAATATCTAGATAGGGAGCTAAGTTAGGTAAATATGGGGAGTAAGGTTACTGCCTGCTTTACAGTAAAGGAATTGTGGGTGGATGAATTGTCCTGATGAAGAAAGAATTCAAGTTATGCTTCTCACATCGAAAAAAATGATATGTCTTTATTTTTGATTTGGTCATTTTGGCTTTTTTTATTCTGGGTAATGATGGTAACTTCTTATACACCAATCGAAGTTTTCACTTGCCACAAATCAGGTCGACGTTACCTCACACGTTCTTGCAAGTAACAAAACTTCCAAGTAATAAATTTGATTAACATCCTACCTCTTAAAGTAAATTAAAGTATGATTTTCACGTGGCGTAAAAAAAAATGATAAGAATCACTTTTATTTTCGATTGGCTCATCTTGGCTTTTTATATTTTGGTGATGACTTCCAATGTTTGCATAATAACCTTTTGGTCATACTGAAGTATTTATCCAATATTTATTGCAATTGATCATATTTTTCAGCTAATTTGGATGGTTCTTACTTTTCATGAATGTTCGAGTAAACTTGTTAGCGGACGTTTTTTTTTATCTAAAGAGAGGTTTTTAAGAACAATCACAATAACTTTTTCTTCTCAAAATCTTTCCAACTGTTTTCCTCTTTATCTTGACATCTGCTACATATCTTGATATCTGCTACATACAAACATATAGTCACGCCTTTTTTCCGTAGTGGTAGGCAAAAGCTAAAAAACACGCATTTAGAATTAATCAAACTAAAAAGTAAAAAATAAATAATTTTTAACAAATGAATAAACTTACTGACGAGAAAATTATTGTCACTGTTCTAAAAGCGTGGGGTGCTTTCATTCCGAAACGCAGGGTTGTTATAAATGTCATACAAAGCACCCACGCTTTTAAAACAGCGACGATTTTTTCGTCAGTAATTTTATTCCTATCTTAAGAATTATTTTTTACTTTTTAGTTTGATTAACTCTTAAAACGTGTTTTTAAGTTTTTTTTAACTAAAATTTATTTTAATTGATTTTCTATATAGATGTATGGATCAGGTCTTTTTATTACGAGGTATAGTCTAAAAATTCTTGGCTAGAAGTCAGAAGGTCTACTGCGCTTTTATAGACTTGGAAAAGGCCTATGACAAAGTGGTAAGGAATGCATTGTGGTCGACATTGTATATTTATGGGGTGAACGGTAGTTTAATATGAGCACTGAAATCACTTTACGAGGATTCCACTGCTTGTGTCAGGATAAAAAGAGCTTACACGGACTGGTTTAACATCGAAACGGGTGTGAGACAGGGATGTGTGGCTTCGCCATGGCTGTTTAATTTATACGTAGACGATTGTTTAAAAGATTTGAAAGAGGGTGCATATGGATTGAAAATGAATGATTTGATCGTCAAATGCCTTCTTTATGCCGATGATCAAATCATATTAGCGTCATCTGAAGAAGAGTGAAGGTAATGGTTAATGTTATGCATGATGCGCTAAAAATCAAAGGGATGAACATAAATGTAAGCAAAATAAAAGTAATGGTTTTTGAAAGAAAAGAAAACAAGACAAACTGTGAAGTTCTAATTATCGGAGAAAGAGTGGGACAAGTAAATGAATTTGTGTACTTGGGTTCAAAGATTACGAGAGATGGAAAGTATGACAGTGACATTGAGCAAAGGGTGTTGGCATGAAAACAAATGAATGAAGCACTGCAAAGCTTTATGAACAGCCAGAAAGTGTCAAAAAAGGCACGTCTGGCTGTGCATAGAGGAGTGTTGGTTTCTACACTTATGTATGGTAGTGAATGTTGAGTTTAGCAGAAGCATGAAAATAAGGAAGTGGTATCTGCCTATCTTTACGGATTAAAGGCGTGACTATATGTATGTATGTTTTCTTTAAGGCAAGTCTTAGTACTTTATTATCTGACCTCGTACTAAATGTCACCCAATTAAAAAGAAAACGTAATACTAAATTAAAATAATATTCTTTAGGAAAATTTCGAGCTACTTTCATGCATCCGCCTTTTAATTTTTTTCATAAATTAATTTTGGATTTGTTCTATTTAGCGGTCAATAGTGTAGAAAAATATTTCTACTAATTATAATTGATTAATTATTAAGTAATCTCGCCGGCGCCGACTGACGCCTTGAGTGCTAAACATAAATGTATCAGACTTCACTAACAAAGGCAAATACTGCTCTTTTTAATAATTATTGTAACAAACAGTTTTCAAAAATTGAATTGTTGGATTGTTATTAAAAGTAAGCAGTGATCGTGTTAAATGTTGCGGTAGGTACATAATTTGCTAAAGTAAATATGTCTAGCAAGTATGACCATGTTGCTAATATCGCAAAGTCAGCAAGCCAGAGGCTAGGTTTTCTGTGGAAGGCTAGAAATTGTTTTACTGCTGATCAACTGTTGACGACGTACAAGGCTCAAATCTGACCTCAACTGGAGTATTGCTCGCACATTTGGGGTTCAGCACCAAGGCATTCTCTTTGTCTTCTAGATTCCATTCAGAAAAGGGCCATTCGGTTGATAAACAGCTCAACTCTCACAGATACTCTTCACACTCTAGAACATAAAAGAAGAGTTGCAGACCAGTCATTGTTTTACAGATATTTCCATGGCAGATGCTCCAGAGAAATAAAAATTCTTGTACCACCATTGGCCATATTCGGCCGAAGAACTCGGCACGCTGATCAGTCTCACCCATTTACTCTCAATATTGACACTACAAGGACCAATCTCTATCAGGAATTCTTCTTTTACAGGGCTGCTACGGAATGGAACGGGCTTCCAAAATCAGTTTTTTCAGAGAACTATAACCTGCAACTTTTCTACTCTTTTTGCGACTATTTTCATTAAAAAAAAAAATTAAAATTTATTTCGCAGTACACCACTGAAATAACATTAAACAAATTGTTAATTTTACGTTTTGTAACAATCGTCTTGATCTCACCTTCTTCTTCCAATTATATCTCTAAAATCTATCAATTACCATCAGTGATCCACCTTGCCTTAAATAAAAAAAAATTAATTTAATATCACATTTTGTTTCAATATATTCCCGCCCTGAGGCTACCACAAATGTTTCTGCAATAATTTAAATGTGCTGGCGAAAGGGGGACCAGCTATAAAAACATTGGTTCGGATTTTTTTAACCATCATATCATTTGAAGTGATCCAAATACACTTTTTCTTCACCATGAGACAAGTAAGGATTTTTTATGTGATGGTGGTATGGGAGTGAAAACTAACATTTTTTTTTGGCGTTTTAATCGTCAAGTTTAATTTTTTTTTGTTTTTTATTTTTATTTATATATTTTCAATATTTATCGCAGCTATCGAATTAATTTTTTTTAATAAATTTTAAAAATCACTTTTTGAACTAAAATTTTTTTATTTCATTTTGGGTTTTTATAAAAAAATATCAAAAATACTAATAAAAACTTTCTAAACTTTTTTTTATTAAATTTTTATGAACTATTGAAATAATTTAATACAAAAAAAATTTAAAAAATAAACTTTCTTAACTAAAATTTCAGTCAGTACAATTGTTTTTTTTCCGGCATTTAAATGGTCATGTTTGTTTTTATTTTTTACCTAATTTTTATTTATTATGAAAATAATTTAATACAAAAAAATTAAATATTTACAAAAATAGAATAAGTTTAAATGTAATTAGTTAATTTAATTTTCTTTACCAGACTTTCAGTAAGATTTAAATTTTTTTTTTTCAAATTTCTTTTATAGTGCTAATCTTTACAGACTTTGTGATTTAAATATATTTTTTAAAAAATTAAAGAGATATTAATAATAAACTAGATCCATTATTATAAAACTTTTGCATGTTTTAATTGATTTTTTTGAGTACATATTTCTTTTATAACTGAGTAATAAAAAAAAAATTCATTTAATTAATAGGATTTATGTTTCTAATTTATTTATATAGTTAAAAACAGTTTTAATATAAAAATTAAATTAAACCTAAAGCACTAAGAAAAAAACATATCATTTACTTCATACAATCATTTACAAATATATGTTTACATTTTTAATATTACTTTTTACAGTTTATCGTATTGTTTGCCATCGTCGGCCTTAGTTCATGTGGTCGTTTGGACAGTAATTACCTTCCACCACAACAAGCAGCAGCTTATGACAATTCAGCACACGCTACCTTCAATAAAATCTCAACCCAAAACAGTTACGCGCCTCAACCTACTTTCAACAAATACTCAAATCTAGGAGAACCTTCCGGACCCATTAATAAGGCTGCTAATAATGTCCCCATTCTTAGACTAGACAACAACAACGACGGAGAAACTTACAATTACGCTTTAGAAACTGGAAATGGTATTTCCTTCCAGGAACAAGGTACTCACATTGTTTAACCTAAACTATTTGTTCTGTAGAAACTAACTTGGATATTGGATAATGCTTTTCCATTATCCAATAAGAAGGGTGTAGGAGGGTTACGTAGAGGGTAAAGTTTTCCTAAACTAACTGTTAATGAGTGCACCAATTTTATGTTGATTTAATATTGGTTTGAGTCCACTAGTACTATAACGGCTTCTTTTGCAGGTGATGCTAGTCACGATGGCACCAACGCCCAAGGGGGATTTTCTTACACTGCTCCCGACGGTCAGCAAATCGCAATCAATTACATTGCCGGCGAAAACGGTTTCATTCCTCAAGGTGCTCATATCCCAACTCCTCCTCCAGTACCTGCTGAAATCCTAAAGGCTCTAGAACAAAATTTGGCCGATGAAGCTAAAGGTATTGTCGATGATGGTCAATACAAAGAACAAGGAGAATCTGGACAATACTACGGCGGCAGTGACGCAGGATACGCAGGATACAAAGTTCCCAATAACCGGTACATCACTCCGAACAATAACGGCAAACAAGGATATAGTTACTAGGTACTTGGCATTGTACAATAAAAATATATATTTTTTTTAAATATTTTGTTTTAATTGTATTCCAGTACAAATATTTCATCTCCGCAGCATTAATCCTATTTTCATGCTTCTTTTGCCAAACCCAACATTCACTAACATACATAAGTGTAGGAACCAACTCACCTCTATGCACAGCCGGTCGTGCCTTTTTTGACACTTTTTGGCTGTTCATAAAGCTATATAGTACCCCATTCATTTGTTTCCTTGCCAACTCCCTTCGGTCAAAGTCACTGTAATACCTTCCATTTCTCCTAAACTTTGAACCCAAGTACAAAAATTCATTTACTTGTTTCACTCTTTCTGCCTTAATCAGAACTTCACAGTTTGTAATGCTTTCTTCTCTTTCAAAAACCATTTATATAAATAATAATAAGTGTCTGTGATTTTAAAGTAAATCCATTTTTTAAGCTCATATCATTATTCACACGTTACCTAAACATAAACACGCATTTTATTTATTTTTTCGTCTGTCTGCTTGTTTGTCTGGGCAAATCTCCGAAATTACTGAACAGGTTTTCTTGTGGTTTTCACTATAACTAGGAGCAGAATATATTTAAATCGGAAGTAAGAAAAATGTATCTTTTCCTGAGAAGGTACAAGGCAAATACCGATTGCTATCGTCGAAGTCCTATAGACGTCACAACACGAAAGAACAACACCGTTCGAAAAAAACAAAAAAAAAATTCGGTTATATTTTATTTACTGTTAGAGTTTAGTTCCTAAGAAAATCAATAAGTGGCTCTGTTTATTTTTAAAACTCGCTATGAAATGTTTACAACAATCCACCTGACCGGTATCATTTTAAAATTTGGTTTCTCAAAAATTTATTAGATGACTATGATGGTCTATAAATAAATTCTTTGATGTTAAATCGGATGTCAAGGAAAAAAGTTATCCTCATTCAAAGATATAAAACTAAATTCCACGCGGACGAAGTCGCGGGCAACAATTAGTATTCTCATCAATTAAAAGTGCACACAATCGAATTAATTAATTAATATGTGCTACGAACCTGACAGAAAACAAAGTGACCAACAATGAGATTGATATTCTCACTGACAGTCGTGCGGCCATTGGGGCCCTCGTGAGTAACACCACAACATCATCGTTGGCATGCAAGCCCTCAAAGGTAAACAAAGTCACTCTTACATGGGTTTCTGGGCATATAGGGATAAACGGCAACGAGGTAGACGATGCACTGGCAAGAAATGGGACCCTGGTGGAACCAAGAAGCCAGTTGGTCGGATTTCCAATTGCCGAAGCAAAACATTTATTGAAATTAATCCTTGAACAAGAACATATTGCTCAGTGGAATGCAAATACTGGCTGCAGAACATCAAAACAGCTGATGAAAAGACCTCTTCAGAAGAAGGATAACGCACTCTGGATGATGGACCGAAGTAGACTAAGCAGCACGCTTGGCCTGCTCACAGGACACATCGCACTAAGGGCGCACCTCTTCAAACTTAAGCTGGCGGCCGAGAAAAACTGTCGACTATGCGGAGAGGAGGAGGAGAGCAGCATACACATTCTGTGTCACTGCCCGATGCTAGCGGTGTACAGGTATCAAAACTGGGGCCGTATGATAATGGATCCAAGCGATCTAAAAGAGACAGGGCCAACATAAATCCCAAGGTTTGCCAAAATCAGCGGACTAGAATTCTGATGCCCTGAAGACACAGCGGTAGTCACAGAGGATCAAATGATCTAGGTGACATAGGTGCCAATACCAAAGGCCCAACCGCAAGATTGTAATGTAAGTATCTTTGACGCATAAAGTATGCGGCATCTCGTGTTTTATTTTTTAAAATTTTGGTTCACTTCACACATAAGTATCATATATAATAAACTGATTGTAATTAAAATTTGTTATTTAATAAAATGTAAAAAAATACGAACAAAACGGAAGTGCTGTGTTGTTAATTCTGACAATACAGCAGTAGTTCAGTCATTATATACATTTGGAAATTCAAATGAACCGAGACAGCCAAATTTTGGATATTACGTGAAGGGGGGCTGAAAAAGTTTAAATTCAAATTGTCGACCAAAATTACCCTGTGGGTTTTCTTTAAAAAAGGGTTAAATTCAGTTTTTTCATCATAACTTGGTTCCCCGTTGAGATACGAAAATTTTCATACAATACTTTTTTGTTGCTTTTTGTACGATCTACAATTAAGATCTCATAGTTTTTTTACGTATCGATCATCGTTATCGAGATATCAATAAAAAAAAACCATAAATTTGGGGAGAAAAAATTGTTATTCGCTATTTCCTTTTTTCTCGTGAAAGATATCAAAAAATGTCAAATATGAAACTTGTAGAGCGTGTTCAGACCTACAAAGGCGTTTTTTTATTTTTTATTTTCGATAAAAATTACGACCTCTAGCGCGCCGCAAAGTCAGACTGTGCCCGTAATGCTATGAAAAGGAGCAGATGTTCCGGCACGAACACGAGAAAATGGTCTTTTATACCTGACCCATGCCCAAACTCTAACGGTCGCCGTATTCTTGTCAAAAATAAAAAATCAAAAAACGAATTTGTAGGTCTGAACACGCTCTACAAGTTTCATACTAGACATTTTTCGATATCTTTCACGAGAAAAAAGGAAATGGCGAAAAACAACTTTTTCTCCCCAAATTTATGGTTTTTTTTTATCGATACGTGAAAAATGTATAGGACCTTAATTGTAGATCGTACAAAGAGCAACAAAAAAGTATTGCGTCAAAATTTTCGTATCTCAACGAGGAACCGAGTATGATGAGAAAACTGAATTTAACCCTTTTTTCAAAATGGTGGAAAACCCACAAGGTTATTTTGGTCGACAATTTGAACTTATGCTTTTCTAGACCCCCCTCCCCCCCCCCCCACGTAATATAAAAAATTTTGCTTTCTCGCTTCATTTGCATTTCTAACCAGATTTTTTCGACGAAATGACTGGATTACGGCTAAAAATCTAGTTTTACAACTTTACCTGGATTTTCTTTTAATAAAAAAGAAAAAAAATGTGGATTGCGACAGTATGTCGCCAAGGGTGATTAATTTTTTTTATGTTTTAAATCATTGTTAAATACATTAAAGTACTTTTTTTATCCAAAATACAGGATGTAAATTAGAGATTAACACAGTAGGTTAAACAAAATAAGTCTAAAATTATAATACTTTATTAATATTTCATATTTAAAACGAAATCTTTCACCTCCTTTACTACTACATACCGTATTTTTTATCGTTCTATTACAGTTTAGCTTAAAATGGATATCTGTTTGAACTCAATAAAATAAAAGTAAGTATTGGAAGAAGAATAGTAGTTATGAAAATAAATTATAATATAAAAAGATTTAAAACACCAAAGTAGTATTATCGATTTCCTAAACAAATGTAATTTAAGTTGCAATTCAAGAAGTAAAAATTACTTTTCGTTATTTCAATAACACCGGCACACAAGAAAAAAGGTTGTCAGTACTTTTGACCAGATCTACTTTATTGCGCTGAATCCGAATCCGCAGCCCGTTTTCTTCCATCAGGTTTGAGTTTCGAGTAAATTGCATAAAAAAAAAATTTGCCGCGTCTTTTTCGTTCTCCATAGAGTACTCTGCCAGCGGTCTCTCTACTGGCAAATTATGCCCGAGCTCCTCCTTAATAATACTAAATCAAACGTTTACATAAGGCTGCTAATTTACTTATGTTTTTACCATTTACATAGAGATTTACACTGCCAAAACAATCGAGTTTATTTAAAAATATTTTTACAATGGTTGTCCTTTAAAATATCAAAATTGTACGATATTTACAAATAAGTATGAAGAAAATATATTTTTACTTGGACGTAAAGAATTATTAAGAAGATTATTTTAATCCAAGTTTAGTTTTGGCATATTATCTAATGCAATAAATAGTTTTTAATAATGTATTATATTAATAAATTAAAACAAAACTTAATTGTGGTGTCAAAAATAAGTCACGTCGTTAAATATTCAAAAATAATTCACTTGTAACCTTTGGGTAAACGTATATTGTAGATTAAATATAAATAAAAAGAATAACTTTAATCTTGATCACCTTAATACGGAGTTCCAGCTAAAAACACCAAGCAAGTCTTTATAACACTGCAATTTATCGTCGATATGGATGATACGAATGCACTACTCCTGTGGCCGGTTTGATTATGGAACGGCACCTGCTAATTAACAATGGCTTCCCTCAAATAAATCCCGCATGCGGTTATTTTAACTCGACACCAAAATCCAAAATATTAACAACGAAGGTAAGATAGAATGGTCAAGTTAAATATTAAATGGTTTTTCTTCAAAATCCATTCAAGATGGCCCAAATACAGCCAGATATGAAAAGAAAACCGTAGAGGCTCCGCACACTTGTTAATATCACACCACCCCAAAAACTCTCACCACACCACTCCAAAGACTGTCACCACACGACTACCTACTTCCCAGGCCGGATATCAAGAAAAATGACACGGAACCGACGTCAACCAACAATATTCGCAAGTCCATGCTCCACACCAAGAATCGCGCTCGTCCGTGTTGATAGCCAGCCCCATCCACACAGAAATGCAAACCAAACAATAATATAACCGACAACACACAACAATCGAGGCCAAAAACCAAAGCAAAATCTAATAACGAAAACACCCCACTCAATCTCCATCGATTAACAAAAATGTCACAGCCATTAATAATTGAATCCTATCACTACAAGGTATGCAACACTATTTACAACGAATGATATATTCCAGTTACAACAAAATACGGCACGCGACACTATTTACGAGTACCTGAGGAATACAAAACTATCAGAGACACAATTATAATGGAACTGTAGAAGGAAAAAAATAGGCACGTTACAACATCCCCTCTCCAAAGAAAGGAGGAAATCTTCCTAAAGATTTGCGACGATGACTCAAAATATTAATGGGTGCTTCCCAAAAGGAATTCCTGGAAAGAGAGAAGGTTATACTAATAATAATAAAAAAAACAACACGACAGGCAAGTTAAACTACACGTAATTTTGAAGAAATAACGGTAGGCGCAGAATACGTGACCAGATGTCTAAACAGGGTACTGGACAACCCGAACAACATACATGACCAGCTTTCTAAACAGGGTACTGGACAACCCAACAACACCGATCCCAGCCAAATGATAATGTGACCCCAAAATGTGGTTAGGTTGGAGGGCTCCTACCTCCCCGCCTGTACAATCCCCGGGTGATTGAATTCTTAAGCCCCAATCACAGGGCACACACAAACAAACAAAAACAAGAAGTGAAGGAAAGAAAAGAAACAATAATATCCTAAACGGACCAAGTATGTTATTCCACATCTGAAAAAAAGCTGTTCTTCTACACATTGGAAACACATAATATACATCTATCCCAATAGCTCATTCTCATCTAATCTCATCTAATTCAAAGACACTTACGACAATTTGCAGATAGTATTGAATAAAATAAGATATTCGGAACATTAATGGAAAGTAAGTCACCAATCTATAAAGCATGCGTAAGGCCAGTAATGACCTGCCGAGCAAAGACAAGAGCCGATAAATCAAAAACCAAAAGAATTCTCAGAACAACAGAGATGAAAACAATACGCGCAATAAAAGGCAACACCCTTCTAGATAAGAAAAGGAACGAAGACAAGACAAACTGACATCAGTGATATCGTAAGATGGTGCAGAGCTCGACGAAGATACTGGAACGCACACGTCATACGGATGAATGAAGACTGATTACCACGATCGTCAGGGACAACGTACCAACAGGAAAAAGACACCTGGGCATACCATAAAAAAGATAGAGAGACAGCTAGCAGTCCACCTCACAGGAAAAAAATCAGTGAAGTACATGCGGTACACCTTGTCACGTGCCTATTTTTTCCTTCTACAGTTCCATTATTAATTGGGTCTCTGATGAGTTTCGTATTCCTTAGGTACTCGTGAGTAGGGTTGCATACCGTATTTTGTTGTAACTTAAATATATCATTCGTTGTAAATAGTGTTGCATACCTTGTAGGGATAGGATTCGATTGTTTGGTTTGCATTTCTGTGTGGATGGGGCTGGCTAACAGCACAGACGAGGCGATTGTGGAGCCCAGACTGGAGAAGATTGTGGAGCCCAGACTGGAGAAGATTGTGGGTTAACGTTTATTCCGTGTCATTTCTTGATTTCCGGCCTGGCAGTCAGTCGGTTGGGGGCAGTCTTCGAAGTCGGGTGTTGGTGAAAGATTTTGAAGAAAAACCACTTAATTTTTAACTTGACCATTCTATCTTACCTTCGTTGTTGATATTTTGGATTTTGGTGTCGAGTTAAAATAGCCGCAAGCGGGATTTATTTGGAAAAGCCATTGTTAATTAGCAGGTGCCGTCCCATAATTCAAACCGGCCACGGGAGTAGGCCACAGGAGTAGGCCACAGGAGTAGTGAAGTCGTATACCCAAAGGTTATAAGTGATTTATTTTTAAATATATAACGCCGTGACGTATTTTGACACCACGATTAAGTTTTGTTTTAGTTTATTAATATAGTACATGTGAATTCGTATACCCAAAGGTTATCAGTGAATTATTTTTAAATATATAACGCCGTGACTCATTTTGACACCACGATTAAGTTTTGTTTTAGTTTATTAATATAGTACATTGTTGGAAACTATTTATTGCATTAGATAATATGCCAAAACTAAACTTGGATTAAAATAACCTTCTCAATAATTCTTTATGTCCAAGTAAAAATATATTTTCTTCCTACTTATTTGTAAATATCCTACAATCTTGATATTTTAAAGGACCAACCATTGTAAAAATATTTTTAAATAAACTCGATTGTTTTGGCAGTGGAAATCTTTATGTAAATGGTTAAAACATGAGTAAATTAGCAGCCTTATGTAAACGTTTGGTTTAGTGTTATTAATGAGTTGATTTATATATGTTTTACTTTTTTTTGGTAACTTGGAAAAGTCTGTTACTCTTACTTTTGTTATGATTATTTTATAAAGTTGTAAATTCTAAATTTTTGGTTTGTTTTAGCGAGAAAATTTACCATAGCTGTTATTTTTTCACTATATGTGTTATAATTTTATTATTGAACTGTGTACTTCGATTTATTGTGTGAGTAAAGTATTCAATATATTTTTGCTATAATTTTATTTATCTACTTCACCATAATTGTTTGTTGTTTACGTGTGGCTCTGCTAGTGCCTATAAGACCCAGGGGTTTACTGCTTGAACCGTCTAAGTCGGTGGCGCGGCTCACTTTTATATTTTTTTTTCTTCTACCCTCTACGGCTGAGCTCGGGCATGATTTGCCAGTAGAGAGACCGCTGGCAGAGTACTCTTTAGAGAACAAAAAAGACGTGGCAACCTTCTACAAGTGAAAAAAGAAGAATTTATTTATTCAATTTTTGTAATTAAGACATTAAGACAGTATAGTACCCCGATATGAGGCATGGGTAAATACTTTAAACTAAATTGGTTAAATGTATCTATGTGACTATAGCAACTGTTGCTGTCTCTGCTTAATAATTGGCTAAAATACATTTTGGGAAATAAGAATTTGTTAATTTAAAACTCTCTTAGTAACCTGTAGCGTTTCCACGACTGTACATTACGAATAAAATTAAACAAACCAACTTTCAATTCCAACATGCTACATATTCATTCTTTGTGCGACTGTAAATTTAGATTAGGAGGCATTTTGCGATCTCAGCCGAGTTCAAGTTCAACGTTCACTTTCAATGTGGGACGTGATCTCAACAGTAAAATAAGAAGTAAAAGAGATGATGTTACATAATTCTACTCTCGGTCTCACTGAGTGCGTGTGTGTGCTTTTCGAGATCGTGACCATAGAACTTTTTACTTTGCGAGACCATTAAGTAGGCCGAACGGTAACTGGCTTACAATTAGATTGGATGAAGCTCTTCAATGGATCGGTGATTTACTGATTTTGTACAACACAAAGCAGTGGCGTAACTATGCTGCGGGAGAGTCTTTCCTGTCGGTTGCAATAATCTCCCTATCTAAATAAGTTGGTGAAGAGTCAAATAAACTCTCAAGATTAGGTTTTAATTTCAAATTTAGTTTGTTGTATTTAGTCCAAATAAGTCGTGATATTTTGGCGAAACTTTATTTTCTTCTTCTTTATTTTCTTTTGGTTTTTATTCATTACATATACGAGGTCCAATAAAGTACTAGGACTGGAACGACAAAGCTACATTATTTTTAAACATACCATCTAGCTATTTCCCCTTCACATACTCTTACTATTAATTTACACAGTTGCTTTTCTTTCATTGTTAATAACAATAAAGTTTTTCTTCTTCTCGAAGCACTAAAATGGGTCCTTTTAAAAATTCCTTGTTAAGGACATGGATTTGTTTTTTAGTTAAAAACTGCTAAAGAGAAAAGACATTGTGAATAAAAATTCGTCTTTCCCAAACTTCCAAGTTGTAATTATTATTTTGCAAATAAGTTAAACTATTTTTTTCATCCAAGTGTTTTAAAAAATTTTTGCGAGAGAAAAAAAAACATTTTAACAATACATTGATATATTTCGGGGCACGGCAGTACCCCCGCCAAGTCAAGCAAAAAAGCGACACGGCCGTACCATCCTTTTCTCGAAGCAGTTCAGGATATTTTCGTCCCCCTATAACTTCGTTGTGGATAAAACTAGAAGCCTAAATTTTCAGTAACCAAGTAGGCATGGTATAAACACGGTATATTTTAAATTTCATTTAATTTGAACCAGTGGTTTAAGAATTATATTTAGTCAAAGTTTCTTAATTTTGTCACTCACTGACTGACCAATCATCAAAACTAAAGTATTTCTAGCAGACATAGAAGCTTCAAATTTAGAATACAATTAGGGTTTAGTGTATAAATCAAGGAATGAATCAGTGTACCTGTATATGTATAATAAAGGAAAAAAAGTAGGACTATCTACAAAAAGAAATTAGATTTCATTTAAAACATAACTTGTAAAAAACACCAAGTCTCGCAACTCAGTTCTTCCACCGTAAAAAGTTGTGAGATCCATGTAATACCAAGTCGGTTAATTTATTCAGTCCTTACTTAAGAGTCCTTCTGTCTTAAGTTATTACGTAATTAGCTAACCCAACAACATTTTATAGTAACCATATCAATATTAAAAATCTTTTATGTTTTAAATGAATAGATTGACTTGTTGTCTCTCTTAGCCTCCATTCCAGTATTCTACGTGTCCATCGATTGTCCTCGCATCTGGCTATATGGCCAGCCCATCGCCATTTCATCTTTGCTACCTTCTTCACGATGTCTCTAACTTTTGTTTTACGTCTTTTCTCGGTGTTTCTAATTTTGTCTCTTAGTGATATTCCAAGCATGCTTCGTTTATCGCCCTTTGGGTTGTCCCTAATTTTTTAACAGTCTTTTTGGTGAGGGACAGAGGTCCGGAACAAAAAGATAAACCGAAATAAAAATATAAACTTTGTAATGTCAACTTGACAGTTGCGCGTTCGGCTGTTAACCGAAAGGTTGGTAGTTCGAATTTGCGTGCGACAAGGATAGTTTGCGGATCCTAAGTATAATTTGCGTGTGCCAAGTAACACTCAAATGACGTAGGCGTGCGCCAAGTAAACTTGTCGCACTCAAATGCGCAAACAGCTATTTTTCAACCGCAACAGCGTGCTCTAAGATACTACTCATCCCGCATGAGTAATAAAAACTTTATTGTCAAACATCGTACTCATTTTGTATTTCGAGAATGAAGCTCTAAATAAAATTTAAATGGAAAAAGAAAAATAAATTTTTTGATGCTTTCCGAATGTTGTAGTTCTAGTACGCCAATGTGAATAATTATGCGATCACATTGACTAAGTAAATGACTTAGTGCTTCATGTTACATTGTGAATGTATGCACATTGTGATAATATAATGATCGGTCTTATTAGGACACGGATCCTCGAAATAGCACGACACAATGCTATTCAAAAATATTGACGTGTCATTTTTCAATTTGGTAATGACGAATAAAGACGTAAGGATTTATTTTAAGTTTAATAATAGATACGTAATTAGACAATGCGTTTAATGCGTAACACGACCGATACAACTCGCAACTAAATTTTTCCATTATCTTAAATCTAGGATGGAAAGGTTTTATAATTTAAAATATATATATATATATATATATATATATATATATATATATATATATATATATATATATATCTATTTTTTTAAAGAAAATTACATTTTATAAAAAATATGACAAAGCAATGTTAGATTATAAAGGGGATTACCAATAATTTTTAAAATGAAACAAAATACAAATGATTAAAAATAATAATAATAATAAACTGATGGGCGGTTCCTTCCGAATCCCGCCAACGGTACTCGGACAATGTCAATTGTGTCTCCCCGTGATAGCAATTGGCGATCTGCTATAGCTGGCTTTCTCGAGAATAGAAGCAGTTCGCCGATCGGTAACTGCCTTAGTTGCTCGAACTCAAGAGAAGCTGAGTTCAGCAAAGACAGCTTTAATCTGGCGTAAACTGGGTATTGGCCAAGGATATGGAGGCTGCTTTTCTTCTCTTCACACAATCCACAATTGGGGCCAGCCTCAGATTGTACATGTGGTAACTAAGGGTACCATGACCGGTTGGTGTATGTACTGTTAATATGGCATCTTCCTATTCAGTTACGTAATAATTCCGACTAGGTCCTCTTGGTGAAGAATCCCCCATGAGGGTGCTTGCTTGTCTCCACTTACATCTGGTTTCTGTTTTCCAACTTATTAGGTTCTGGTCCCCGAGTCAACCCCAGATTGCCCTTTTGTCTAGACAGAAGGGAATCCCTAAGCCCGGCTCTAGGTCAATGCACTTAATCTCAGATCCAGCTTTTGCTATCTTAGTAACTCTCTCGTTTTATTTGGTTCCTGGGTGAACCAGACAAACGTGACCTTGTTGTCTTTCGCCAATTCTTCTTGGGTATGTCTGCAACCCAGAGTCTTCTTCTTCATTCTTGATTTTAGGCGAGTCGCCTGTTTAATTATCGTCCACTTGCGTGAGGCTGTCGCTTTATCGTTGCCTGGGACGCCCAACGTCTCTTCGTCCCATGGGGACTTGTCGCGAGCAATACTCACAAGTCTGCGTTTGTTCATTCTACCTATGTGTATGTTCCATTCCGTTTTTTGGTTTTCGCTGTTTCTGGCCTGGTTTCTGCGGTATATGTCATCACCGGCCTCACGACGGTTTTTTAGATCCTCGATTTATTGTCCGTTCCCATACTCTTATTGCACCATATTGTTACCAGGCAGCCAGCTATTCTAATTGCTTTTGTTGTTTGATCTCTCACCTCTTCTTCAATATCACCAATGCCGGAAAGTTCTGTGCCAAGGTACTTAAATTTCATTTTCTGCTCGATTACTTTACCGTCAAGCTCAAGTTTGCATCTTAGAGTGATTTTTGATGTTGTTAGGCACTTTGTTTTGGTCGGTGATATTTCCATGTTTAGAGACTTGGCTGTCAGGTTGAATAAGTGTATTGGTATTGGTTCTGTGAGGTCTTCTTTTATTTGTGCTCGTATTTTATTGTTTGTGTATATGTTCTCTATGGTTTTGGTGAGATTGTATGGGATTTGCCTGTTGTAAAGGAAATACAGGACGACTTTTAGCTGGACACGGTCAAATGCTCTAGTAACATCGACAAAACATACAAACGCTGGCTTGTTGTATTTAATCGATTTCTTCATTATTTGTCTTATTACGAACTCGGCGTCTGTGCAAGATCTTCCCGACCTGAATCCCTGTTGTTCGTCCGTCAACAATGTAAGATTGTTGATTTTGTTCGTAATTACTTTGGTTGTTAGTTTTAGAGCGGTGCTTAGAAGGTTTATTCCTCTATAATTTTATGGTATTTTTTTGTCCCCTTTTTTGAACATTAAGATAGTGGTGCTGGTTCGCCATTCATCTGGGAAACCCAGTGTCAATTGTAAATTATTAGTCGGAGCCATATGGTTTGAATAACACTGTCGACGGGGCGAGCAAAGAGATAGAGGACATGGATTGCGGACATAGTGCCGTCCGCCTCTCTGGAAGATCTCGCCGTGCGCTTCGATGATGATGGTGAATTTCTTCGATAGCTGATAAGGTCATCGCAGTGGTAATCTTGAGTTTTTACATGTGTATTCGTTTTTATTGAAATAAAACGCTATACAATTGCCATTTATAGTATATTGAACTTAATACATGGAGACGCCATTTTTTCTCCCACCGAAACATAAGTAATCATACAATTTAAGGCCTCGTGTATCGTTAGAAATTTTTTACTGGTTGTCGACTTGAAATGAATATAATCCATAATCGGATTCACATGTTACTGTTTAACTGTAGCTATGAAAGTTTGAATAAAACTAAAATAATGTGTGCTACATTGCAATGGCGGGATTCAACGATGGAGATAATAGACTCATTAAAATTTTTTCTCAATAACTTCATGGGGGCATTGGCAAAATTTGGTGTTGCAACATCGTGTTGAAAAAACATGCCTCTCAACATTTGCATTTTAAAAAATATAAGGTCCGACGATGCCAACATGCCATAAACCACAGCAAACAGCCACTTTTTTTGGATGCAAAGGGTTCCCACAAACCTGTTGTGGATTATTTTCACATCAAAAATGACAATTTTGTTTGTTTACAAAGCCATACTAGAGCTTCATCTAAAAATATGTTTTTGGAAAAATCAGGGGGTAAGGTTCAACTTGCTCTAGAGCCCAATCAGTAAACTCACGACGCTTATGATGGCTTTAGTTATTAAGTCAACACGGTGTTATAGGAATGTAAATATAATTGTTTTCTTAAAATACGCCAAGTTGTCATTCTTAAGATATCAAGTTTTTGAGAACGTCGATTATTTTTGTGTAGTAACAATTTAATAAGTTGTAATATGTATATGCATAGAGAGCTGAAACAGCACCTACTTCAACGACATTCATGTTGAAGACCAACGTATAACTGAGTTTCTCGCGAGCAAATGTGGTTGATAACATTCTCCTCATTAAACTTCGGCGAGTACCTCGTTCAGAGTTCATCGCACAAGAGTGTAGAGGTAACATAACGCGTTTGATCTTTCGAGATCAAAACTTGATCGCAAAAGGGCGTCTTTACAGAGGGAGTACCAGCGTAAGTTGGTTTCGCCCGTCGAATATTGTACGAGCGGTTTCGCAAAAGTGAAATATAAAGAAAGTCATTGTATAACTAAGAAATATTTAATCTGTAGTTTTTAAATGAAGATAATATAGACCATATTCATTTAAAAAGGACCCACCCTTAATATTTCAGAAATGCGACATATTAGAATAAAATGCCGAAACACGTCAACTTTAAACTTAAGGGGGACACTTTTTAGCGCTAATGTCATAAATGTCACCCTTCCCCTACTGGAGGTCTGGTAAATCTCTATTTAATCATATTGTTTTGCCTTTGATACCAGCCTTTCATTATTATTTAATCGTTGTTTAAAATTGTTCATTTAAAAAGGAATCACTTCCTTAAAATTTTAAAAATGTGACATATTAGAATAAAATGCCAAAACACTAAACTTTTAACTTAAGAGGGACACTTTTTAGCGCTCCCCCTCAAGTTACGTGTTTCGGCATTCCATTCTAATATGTCGCATTTTTGAAATATTAAGGGTTTGTCCTTTTCAAATGAACACAGTGTATATATGTACATTGTGAACTAATATAAAAATAGAAATTCGACCAAATAAGAATCACGCATCAAAAAGGATTGGTTAATTTGACGAAGTCTATCTGCAAAATATTTTTACCGTTATTGTTAATTTACTAATACCCTTATTTAATTTTTTTTGTTTTAATGTCATTGTTAATGAATTTTAAAGTATAATAAATACGTAGTCGTGTATATAAATTTAAAAAACAATCAAACGGAAAGGTAGTATACCTGAACCCATTTGGTGCCTTATTCAGCAAATATAATTGTTTTTCTTTAATATACAGGATTCCTCTAAATATGTGGTTTCAGAAAACTTTACAACATCTTCCAAGGCCACCTCTGTTTCCAGCTTCCTTCTACAAATGTGAGTACACATCGTTCTAGTGTTTTGATAGTCTCATTTAATGCACTTTTTCTAGGTGTATTTTTGGAAAGCTTTAGCGTCATTTGGGTACAAGCATCTAAAAATGTAATATAGATAAAATAGTTGTATTTATTGTTTAGAAAGAGTACGTTAAATAATAGCAATTGGAAAAAAAACAGGTTTTAGAAACCAAAGGTAATATCAATATCTCTCCTCCAAACCAAGATATTTTGATCAATAATTTTTAATAAGAACCTAAAAATAAACGTCAATGCGTTTTTAAAAGACTGTTTATTTTTTAAAGTACCTTAACCTAAGTGGCATTTAAAACAACATTGTAAAATTGTAACTTACTTCACAAACATAATGTCATTCAATCATAACTAGGTACTCGTCTATATGTCACTTTTACGGTCGTTATATAATGGCAATGTTTTATCACTGCCTTTCATATATAATAAATGAATAAATATATTAATCTTTTACTTACCTTTGTGCTCGGAATAATCAGCTTAGTGGAGAAACGTGGTTTGAACACAAACATCATTGCGTTTTTTTCTACATCAAAATGATCGGCATTGTTGTCGTTAGTGTTTGATACCGCCATGTCATACACTTATAGGATCCTGTAAAGCCTAGAGCATTCTTTCACGTTTGGCACCTACAAAACATTTTTATTTTGCTTAGAAAAATATTTTGTAAACAAATCGCTTATTATTTTAATATGTAATTAATTTACCACTTGGAGGCTGTAATATTGAAATATTTTTTAACTAAAAAAAAGTGGTAAGGTGGTCATATAGATACATAATACCTTCTTGGCTCTTTGGTACATCGCGAGACACCGTGTACAATACGATGCATGCACATAAGTGCTCAAGAAGGATTGCAGTTCGAACCCTTACTCTAATTTAGTGTTATTTTTGTATCACTTTGTTGCTTTCAATTTTTTTTGCCTTGGATTATATCCTTTAGCACACACACCTTGTGTTAATTTAAGTGTATGCTTATGAATCTTTAATGACCAAAATTTGCCACTTTATCAACCCACTTCTTATTCTCTCTTAACAATAATAATACAAGTAATGATGAGGCTATTAATAATCTTTTTATGTTAAAAATGTTTTATGCTGTTCACTGATTATTTTCAATTTACTTACAATCAAGTCTAATTAATCATTAGGAAATTGTAAATAGGTATGGTACTTATCTTTTGCACTACGCATCAAAGCTGATTAAATAATCGTCGATTATTTATAAAAAGTTTTATAAAGAAAAATAAAATCCTGTTTCGCTCCAAATGTTGCCTCCAAATGTTTTCAGAAAAATCGGGACGGAAACCTTACAGAAGCATTGTCAAATAAGTATACCAATTTTGTCTTTAACCGTCTTCTTTATTTTTCTTCCGTCTTTTAATCAAGCAAATCGCACGTTTTATTCCTTTGACAACTTATTGGAAACGTCAGCGGCATTATAATTAAACAGTACAATGGTAAAACAAGGAATTTCACATATCCATCGTCGACAAAATGACAGAGAGACGAATCTGTTTTGAAATTCCTTCACCTTAGATACCATAACGTGTGCTGATCCTTCGATCGCATTAGAAACCCAAGTGAAAACAAAAATTAAAGGACGACATACATATAGTGGAAGGTAGATATCACATATTTTTAGTTGCTACGGTTCTCACACACGTCTTTTTCTTCTTCTACTTTCATCAGCGTTATCACACACGCTCGTCGGTTGCTGTTACTCTCGACCTGACCATTCTTTAAAACAATTTCGATCTGATCGAGAAACGTTCACATAGGTCCACCTCTAGCGACTTGCCTATTCACACTCCGTCGTATTAATATGTTTCGTTAATCTTCTTTTATCCATCCTCTCTACGTGTTCGAACCATCTAAGCATTCCTTTATCTATCCTTATTACTACATTTTCTTTTAAACTACAGCGTTCCCTTATCTCACAATTTCTCACTTTATCCATCAGCGTCACTCTAGCTATACTTTTTAGACTAGGTGCTTATCTCCGCAGCATTGATTTTATTTTCATGCTTCTCTAACGCCAACGCCAACATTTATTACCATTTATAAGTATAGGGACCAGCACTTCTCTAAGCACAGCTAGTCGTGTCGTTTTTGACACGTATTTGCCACAATCACATTTGTTTCAATGAGAAAAAGACAGAAATGCGTAAGTGGCAGATATGTTTTTTCTTTCATGTTCTTATGATTTAGTCATGTCAACAATAAAGATATGAAGTTGAACGGAAAAATACGCATATACCTATAAGTCATGTGTAAGGCCAATACTAACATATTCAATAGAAACGAGAGCTAAAACAGCAGAAACAAAAAGAATACTTAGAACGACAGAAATAAAAACATTAAGATCAATAGTGGGAAAAACATTGAGAGACAGAGTCCCGAACATTCAAATAAGAGAACTTTGTGGGACACAGGATATCGTACGTACAAAAGAGAGCGGATAAGAACAGGCTCAAGGCCTAATATAAGAAGAAGAAGAAAATACATACATACATACATAAAGTCACGCCTTTTTCCCATAGGGGTAGGCAGAGACCACTTCCTTCCACTTGCTACGGTTCGTACACACATCTTTTGCTTCCTCTACTTTCATCAGTGCTCTCATACATGCTCTTCGGTTGTTGGTACTCTTGACCTGGCCTTTCTTCAAAACAATGTTGATCTGATCGAGATATGTTCTCCGAGGTCCATTCACACTCGCCTTATAAATTTGTTTCGTCAATCTTCCTTCATCCATCCTTTCTACGTGTCCAAACCATCTAAGCATTCTTTTATCTATCTTTGTGACCACATCTTCTTTTACACCACAGCGTTTTCTTATCTCACTATTCTTAACTTTATCCAACCGAGTCACTCCGGCTATACTTCTCAGACTACTCATCTCCGCAGCATTAATCCTATTTTCATGCTTCTTCTGCCAAACCCAACATTCACTACCATACATAAGTGTAGGAACCAACACACCTCTATGCACCGCCAGACGTGCCTTTTTTGACACTTTTTTCAAAGTCTTTGTGATAGTAATTAATTATTATGTTATGGACTCTTTTTTTCTTCCTAAATGTCACCAGTTTGTTTCAAGAAGGACCATCTCTATTTAATATTATAATTAATAATAATTTGTTATTTTGTGGAATAAAAAAAATTATAACCAGATTTCTTTCATTATCTTTATTTAAAAAAATTTGATGACAATCTCTTTTCGTTAACGTTTCAGTACACTAGAATTATTTTTATCGACGCTGGAGCAACAGTTTTTGGTGTTTTTGGATTCAAAAATTAGTAAGTATAAAAATAACTACATTATTGTTTTGATAAAAAACTTGATTATCAACTGTAAGCCAATAAAAAGTAAAATCGCCAGGAGACGTAACTTAAATGATAAATCATTGACAGATAACCGTAACTAAATTTGAAGAACTGCAATGCCTTGATTAGGAACGCAGCCTGCTGTCTATTGGTCCTTCGTATTGTAGGATACTTAACTGCTTTATTGAACGCTTATTTACTGACTAGGCTATATTTATTTAATATGAGCACTGAAATCACTTTACGAGGATTTCACTGCTTGTGAAAGGATAAACGGAGCTTACACGGACTGGTATAACATCGAAAAAGGTGTGAAACAGGGATGTGTGGCTTCGCCATGGCTGTTTAACTTATACATAGACGATTGTTTAAAAGATTTAAAAGAGAGTGCGTATGGTTTGAAAATAATAGTTATATTAGTATCATCTGAAGAGGAGTTGCAGGCGATGGTTAATGTTATGCATGATGCCCTGAAAATCAAAGGGATAAAAATAAATGTGAGCAAAACGAAAGTAATGGTTTTTGAAAGAGAAGAAAGCATGACAAACTGTGAAGTTCTGATTAAGGGAGAAAGAGTGGAACAAATAAATGAGTTTGTATACTTGGGTTCAAAGTTTACGAAAGATGGAAAGTATGACAGTGACATTGAACGAAGGGTGTGGGAAGGGGATGAAATATGAAAACTATTAAAAATGCCGATATTAGTATCGAATTTATAGTTTTCGGCGTCGCTGAATTTGATAGTGATATTCCCAAAGCAGACAAGCCAACGTTCGGACAGGACAACTTCTGCCGGGTCCGCTAGTAAATAATAAAATAGGTCTATCATACTGCTATCAATCGACATTGAAAGAGGAAGTGTAACAACAAAACTAAAAGAAAAATTATGTAATATTTGTAAGCAAAGCAGTAAATAATGTACAACGTTTCAAAAACACTCATCATCTTTTTATTACGTTGCAAAGCTATTGAATGAATTAAATAAAGTATTTATTTTAAAAAATATATATAAATTGGGTCATAAAAATAAGAAAACCATGCTACATGGTCAAATTTCCAAAATAAAATTGTCAAGATCAACAAGTAATTGTTAAAAATGTAAGTATTACTTTGATGAAAGATTACTTATTCGGAAGGTAAAACTTAATATTTTATTAAAATGCACACTTTTATTGTTTAAAACTTCATACAAACATCATCAATATCCTTGTAGTGTCAAACAAACTTTTGTTAAAGTTTGGTACGTGTTAATAAAACCACTGTTGTTATGATGTAGGTACGTACAATGTACCTTTATTATTACATACCCATCCAATCACAAATTAATGTAAAGAATAAGCATATATGAAACTGATTTTTTTGAAACCAGCTAAATTCGCTGCATTTTAACCTATACTATAGGTATATGTGGATCGATTATAAATCAGAAAACAACTACACTCCTGGCTATATGCCTACGACGAGCATTGAATTACATCTGATATATAATCGTGCATAATCCCATTTCTGGTGATATACAGATGCTTGTTAAGTAAAAGAAAGAATTATTAAATTTATCTATTCGAAGTGACCACCTATGGACCGGTTTCGGGGTGTTGCCCCTCATCAGCACAGGGTAGATCTTGACAAATTCATGTTTGCCCTTCGAAGAGACAAATTAACAATTCCAACTCTTACCAAACACACATAAAGGACTGCACAAAGAGCGCTAGTCAAGACATACATACCTTTCAACAAGCACCACCCGGTAAAATAGCTTCTGAATGGAAGTATGAGGGACAACACCCCGAAACCGGTCCATAGGTGGTCACTTCGAATAGATAAATTTAATAATTCTTTCTTTTACTTAACAAGTATCTACATATCACTCGAAATGGGATTATGCACGATCATAGACCTATTATTCAGAGGAGACGCAACATCCCAATCATAAAACTCTGTTTGTTTTATCGCAATGATTACACGAGAGTGGTCATGAGTATGACAAAGAATACCAATTGATTAACATTATTGTGGACTTATGGCTACGCTTGTAATCAGTGGCGTGCTGTTTGTTCAAAATGAGAATATATCTACCGGGTAATATTTAGTTTTTTATGAGAATATATTTATGAATGGGTGATACTCAGTTTTTTATCAAATTGAAGTGTTATAGCCTATTAAAAGTATTTTTCTAAAGTTACAAAAGTGGGGTGCCAATTTTGTGTAACTTTAAAAAACTTACTAATTCCCCAAATGTTGGGCGATAATTTTGTGTTACGTTAAAGTTTTCTTTCTAAAACCAATTGTGTGTAATGTTTTAAATTACTATTATAAAACTAAATTATTTTAACTCAAGAGTTGCTAATTGTGTAGCCATCAGTTTTACTAGTACCCGTTAAACTAAATTATTTTATCAAATTAAAGTACTGAAAGAAAAAGAATTTTAAAAAATTTTACCTATAGCTGTCTGAAATAAAAAAAAAATTAAATAATTATCATTAATATTAATTGTACAAATAAAATGTAATGTATTTTAAATTTTAATTTTAATACTTAAACTATTTAGTAACAGCTAAGTGAACTAAAGGAAAAGATTAAAATATTATACTCAAGGTTCCGTGACTCCTTGATTACTCGATTGAATTAAATTTGAGGGGATGTATATATTTCTTATGAAATACTAATATAAAATCAGGAAGGCATATAGTTCTTTAAATAACAACGAAAGAAGGATAATACCACTGAATAACTGTTGCTGAATAACAGGAAATAATGAAAAACATCTCGAAAAGTATTGATTTCCGCATCGTTTGGTGTTCAGATTCGTGTTTTACGCCTCAAAATAATACCTGTTTATTTTGATATTAAAATCGTCATCGCTACACCACTGGATAAACATATAAGTTACTTGTGAAAAAAAAGTCATATTAGCGTCATCTGAAAAGGAGTTGCAGGCAATGGATAATGTTATGCATGATGCCCTGAAAATCAAAGGGATGAAAAGAAATGTAAGCAAAACAAAGGAAATAGTTTTTGAAAGAGAAGAAAACAGTATAAACTGTGAAGTTCTGATTAAGGAAGAAAGAGTGGAACGAGTAAATGAATTTGTGTACTTGTGTTCAAAGTTTACGAAAGATGGAAAGTATGACAGTGACATTGAGCAAAGGGTGTTGGCAGGAAAACAAATGAATGGGGCGCTGAAGAGCTTTATGAACATCCAGAAAGTGTCACAAAAGACACGTCTGGCTGTGCATAGAGGTGTGTTGGTTCCTACACTTATGTATGGTAGTGAATGTTGGGTTTGGCAGAAGAAGCATAAAAATAGGATTAATGCTGCAGAGATAGGTAGTCTAAGAAGTATAGCCGGAGTGACTCGGTTGGATAAAGTAAAAAAAAAGTGAGAAAAGAGAACACTGTGGTGTAAAAGATGTGGTTATAAAAATAGATAAAGGAATGTTTAAATGGTTTGGACACGTAAAACAAATAATAAAACAAATTTATAAGGCGAGTGTGAATGGACGAAAGTCGGTAGAGGTCGACCTCGGCGAACATATCTCGATCAGATCAACATTGTTTTAAAGAAAGGCCAGGTCAAGAGCACCAACAACCGACGAGCATGTATGAGAGCACTAATGAAAGTAGAGGAATCAAAAGATGTTTGTAAGAACCGTAGCGGAAGTGGAAGGTAGTGGTCTCTTCCTACCCCTACGGGAAAAAGACGTGACTATATGTATGTGAAGAGAAACACTGGGGCTTAACCATTTCTTTCAATAAATTTTAAAAATCACCAATGATACTCCAAAATCTTGTTGCAACAACGCTTCTAATGATAGCTGAAACTGTCAGATTTCGTAGTAAACACAAATCTCTGCACGTGGTATCATTCAAACAAGCCGTGCGGCATTGTCGCTTATTGAGCAACACATTTCTATGATCTAACGGAATGAAATAGTTCAATGGTTCAACATTCCATAAAATGGGTTGAGTTATTCAGGTTGTTATAATTCATTAAATATTAATAAGAGATAGCATTATGGTCACAATATTGTTGCAAATATAATCAACAAATACTATAGACGATTCAATAACAATCACAAATCCCTTGCCCTAACTGGAGAGCAGGCAACATCACAGCACAACACATTCCAGTCGGCCGTATCAAGTTGATACAGTCGACCAGAAAGTGGGGATGTATGATCGTGTTTAAAAGTAAATAGTTCCGTCTCCTCTTCCAATAGGTCTACGGGCACGATTATGTATCAGATGTAATTCAATGCTCGTCGTAGGCATATAGCCAGGAGTGTAGTTGTTTTCTGATTTATAATTGATCTACATATACCTATAGTATAGGTTAAAATGCAGCGAATTTAGCTGGTTTCAAAAAAATCAGTTTTATATATTTTTATTCTTATTTCGCTGTCAAGAATATTGTTATGGTTTTCTACAATATTTATAAAGAATAAGCTTACAATTGTTTATTTACACACACTTGTATAATAAAGTATACTTTTAGCATCACAAAGCACCCTCGTAGTACAATCCTACAATCTATTAAAGTTATTGTCGTTATTAACACATTTTTGCAATAACACTACATTCACGTAAAATCAATACGAAACCGCAGAGCATTCTCTCGTGATCAAGTCATTTAAACACACTTCCTAAACTTCATTTAACTTTGGTTTAAATGTCAAAACACTTAAAAAAGTTTTTAGTTACGAATTTTAAAAAGCGGGCGGTTTAATAATTAATATTAAATGAACATTAACTGACGCGAAATCGCCTCCATTTTCAGACCTTCGAAAACGTGGATGTTCCAATTCGTGATTACAATAATTAAAAGTTAATATTTCGACCGTAAGATGTAAGACTGTAATGAAAATTAACCGTCATTTAGATAATTAGTTAAAAATGCGTCGAAAGCCAGGTGGTAGATAAACGTGTTGCGTATGTCTGTTTTTAACTAAATTGAGTTTTGTAGTTGATAAATTAAAGTTAATTATGACAAAGTTTACTCAAAGCACAACCTATTCTTTTTTTCAAAAAGAAAAACCTAAAAATAATCTAAAATATTTAAATTTAAATTTAATTTTATTGATTATAATCAATACAGATGTTATAAATAATTTATGCATATAAAATGCTTTGTCCTGAATGACAATGACGGATCAACGAACAGCATAAACCGCTGATCGTGGAGACCTGAAACTTGGAGGGTGTGTTCTTTGTATGACGTAGGCATCCGATAAAGGATTTATTAAAATTCTGTCCCTAAGGGGGTGAAAAAGGGGTGTATAGGACAACGTGATTCCTTGGTTCAATCTACTTCAAATTTTGCATAAACATTCTTTAACAGAATTGATAGATGACGTGTTTCGTATTTTATTGAAACTCATCGCCTAACGAAGTTTAAAAGGAATAGAAATTTATTGTATGAAAATATAAGAATAAATTGTTTAGTTTTTGTACCGAGTGTTTAAAATATTGACGAAACAAATTTATAAGGCGAGTGTGAATGGACGAAAGTCGGTAGAGGTCGACCTCGGAGAACATATCTCGATCAGATCAACATTGTTTTTGAAGAAAGGCCAGGTCAAGAGTACCAACAACCGACGAGCATGTATGACAGCACTGATGAAAGTAGAGGAAGCAAAAGATGTGTGTAAGAACCGTATCAAGTGGAAGGACCCCTATGGGAAGAAGGCGTGACTTTATGTATGTATGTATGTTTAAAATCGTTGAACCCAAGAATAAAAATATCGTAACCAAATTTTGTAGCAAAGAGATCGGTCCTACCTTTATCCGTAAAATTGTATTATTTATCTGCATTTTTTCTAGACAAGTGGGAATCAGGAGCTTAAGAAAGTATGGTATCGAAGCGATGGACGAAGGAATACCTGGATACACGATGGGAAGCACGTTCTTACCAGTTCGACGTTTGGAACTATGCAGAAGCGGTAGTAACTTGAATGTTCAGTCGGTTCTCGCATACTTCTTGGAAGAGCAAACATGGTTCTAATTTCTCCCCTATACATTGCATAATTACATAAACTTTTAAAAATTGTGTATTATATATTAGAGGTATATATTTATGTATTATGTATTGTTAAAAACGTTAAAGTAGGGTATATAAAAAATTGGCTTGCTCTAGTAGAACGTTTCATAGACCATTGAAAATATTGAAAAATGTTCTTTGTTGTAACTATCCATATTGTACTAAATGATTTAAATTTCGACACAAAAGGTAACACCCTCCACCACGTGACAATAACCCAAAAAAGCACACACAAGTGTTTTTAAGTGGGTAACATTTTATTGAGTCCCAAACAATCCCCGTGCCGAGAAGCGAGTTCTTTTCAGAACAATCTACAACCTTGAAAAAGAAATCATTTAAATTCGATGTAGCAAGGAACAGTTGTTCAACTTATCTTCAAGAGTTTTTTGAAATATTCTCAGGTAAAATAAGGTGCCCAGGGCTTATCTTGATCTCTCACATCCTCGCTTAACTAAGCGGACGCTTTCACAGAGAACTTCTTCGCTCTTGTCTTGAAAAATTCTTCACACACGTAGCAGAATGCATCTGCTGGGTATAGACAACCTTTAGATGCCATCTCAATAAAATATTGTCATTTATGAAATTTTCGCTCTAGTCCTATCCAGCAATAACACGAAAATGTTGTTTTAAAACACCAATAATTTTATACCTTTATGGATACTACTGGGAGGTCCCAAAACGTGCTGCAGAGTTCTAAAATATTTCAGAAAAATCTAGAAACTTTTGGCCAACAGCAGAAACTTTTCGACATTTTTTAAATTTCAGAATGTTCTGGAACTCTGGTCAGCATGGACATCAAGATGTAGGTATAGAATTTGCAGAATGCATCTGCTGGGTATAGACAACCTTTTGATGCCGTCTCAATAAAATTTTGTCATTTATGAAATTTTCGCTCTAGTCCTATCCAGCAATAACACGAAAATGTTGTTTTAAAACACCAATAATTTTATACCTTTATGGATACTACTGGGAGATCCCAAAACGTGCTGCAGAGTTCTAAAATATTTCAGAAAAATCTAGTAACTTTTGGCCAACAGCAGAAACTTTTCGACATTTTTTAAATTTCAGAATGTTCTGGAACTCTGGTCAGCATGGACATCAAGATGTAGGTATAGAATTTGCAGAATGCATCTGCTGGGTATAGACAACCTTTTGATGCCATCTCAATAAAATTTTGTCATTTATGAAATTTTCGCTCTAGTCCTATCCAGCAATAACACGAAAATGTTGTTTTAAGACACCAACAATTTTATACCTTTATGGATACTACTGGGAGGTCCCAAAACGTGCTGCAGAGTTCTAAAATATTTCAGAAAAATCTAGTAACTTTTGGCCAACAGCAGAAACTTTTCGACATTTTTTAAATTTCAGAATGTTCTGGAACTCTGGTCAGCATGGACATCAAGATGTAGGTATAGAAATTGCAGAATGCATCTGCTGGGTATAGACAACCTTTTGATGCCATCTCAATAAAATTTTGTCATTTATGAAATTTTCGCTCTAGTCCTATCCAGCAATAACACGAAAATGTTGTTATAAAACACCAATAATTTTATACCTTTATGGATACTACTGGGAGGTCCCAAAACGTGCTGCAGAGTTCTAAAATATTTCAGAAAAATCTAGAAACTTTTGGCCAACAGCAGAAACTTTTCGACATTTTTAAAATTTCAGAATGTTCTGGAACTCTGGTCAGCATGGACATCAAGATGTAGGTATAGAATTTTTTGCATTTTAACAAGTCTTTAGGTATCAATTATTTAAACAAATGGTTTAGAAGAAAGTTATTAATTAAAATTTAGTAATGCTTTGTATAATTACATCACTGCAGTGAACATTTTCATTCTGTAGTTTCAAATGACACTAAGTATTGCATTATTTTTTTGATAATATTTCGTATTTGCATCAAAGTAGTGGCGGATCGTGAACCTGTGGGGCCCTGGCTAATACTACTTAGGGGCCTACCTAATTACTGAACTAATTGCCGTTTAGACAAAAAACTATTTTCTACGGTGATGGTATATGGTTCTATGGTATATAGGTATAGGAAAAAATAGGACAATAAAATATTTTATTTTTATATGTCAACCGGGATCTGTGAAGAACAGCAAGGTTTCAGAAATAACAGGTCGGCTATAGATGCCATATTTATAATCCGCCAAATAACTGAAAAGGCCATAAAGTTTAACAAGACAGCCTATATTAACTTCATTGACCTTACCCAGGCATTCGATAGGGCACGCTTAACTGATGTTTCGACTTTACTAATAAAAAGGAACATTCACCCCAATATAAGAAAAGTTATTCAAAAGCTCAATACCGAGAATTATGCATATGTGAGAACGACAAATAAATTAGTCCGTTCCCGCACTAGTACTTAATTTTTGAAGTGATAACTTCTTATGGCACGCTGTGAACTTTTTTTGTAATGGGTAAAAAATGTTAAACTCGCGTCAGGACACGTGGCCTGATCGAAAATTCGTAAGACGGATGTATTTCACTGGAGCAATATAAAATGCGACTTTTCTTGACTGGTAACTTGGCAAACTTATTCAACAAACTGACAAATTCAAGTACATTTTTTATGTCATTTTGACAAATTAATTTAGTAGCTAAATTCAAAATTTAAGTGCTTTTCATTAGTTTATTGATTAAGTTCTGCTTTGGCTGCATTAAAATGGTCCAAGAAGAGGTGTCGTTTTTAGCATATGTTATGGACACCATAGCGTGTCTTAATGACTCTAATGGTTCTCCCCCCGACAAAATTTTAGATCAAATAATTTATCAGTGCAAGAAGCCGTTAAAAAATGAATCAATTTGTGTTAAAAAATCATTAAAAACTGGACTGAAAGCTGGTTTGATCAAAGAGAACGGGGGAAGGTTTAAATTAGGTTTTGGTTTGCCGATAACGGAGGCTCGAAGACGAAGAAAAAATAGAAGCAGAAGCCGTAGACGACGTAGCCAAAAGCGACAAAACCGAAAACGAGGTAGCCGAAAACGAAAAAGTCGAGGTAGGAAGAAAAGCGCCATATTGAAAGAAGATCAAGCAAAAAGCGGAAGAAAGAAATCGAAAACATTCAAATCTGGTACTGATGTTTAATATATGATTTATAATAAAGCGTTAATAAAAATAATGCATTATTCATAAACTATGGAAATCTGGAGATAATATTTTCACGCGCGTTAATACCTAAGTTTTCACTTCTGCCGGCACTCCCAGAGTGCAACCCGTAAAAATTTTTTTAGTTTCTCTTCGTATAACTTTAGCTTCTGATCTGATTGTTGCCTTATATTGTTTATAAATTTTTTTAATGACACAATTAACTTGTAGCCTTCACAAATATATAAACCATGGCTCTGTTTTTTTTTAATCACTAAATGAAATCGCTCCGGGGAATTACCCGTTCCGTTCGGTAGACGCGCACACGGGTTGATTGATCGCAGGGTTGCCAACCTTATGATAGGATATTTTTTAATTTTAGTTTTTTTTTTCTTCACAATATCGTCTATTGTGTTGGAGCCTTTTGTATCCACGGAGCCCTGGGCTGCAGCTCAAAAAGACCTTAAGTAGATCCGCCTCTGCATCAAAGATGTATTCCAGTGGGCCAAGTGGATAAAAAAAACATTACAACCGTGTATCGTAAGCACTAATTGGACTAAAACTAAGTCAATACAAAAATAGTGTTGCGCTAAGATAAAAATTATGTAATTACATTTATCAAATATTTACTATTGATCGTTACTCTTTTTTAAAAACTTCACCTTCATGTATTTCTAAGAAAAGAGAAGGTTTTTACTTCCTTAACAGTAATAATAAAGTAATGATGAGGCGATTAATAATCTTTTTGTGTTAAAAATATTTAATTCTGTTCCCTAATTATTTTTAATTCACAATCAAGTCAAATTAATCATGTTATAATGGTAGATGGTATTTTTTGCTGCTCTTGTATTTTTTCGCAGACCGAACGGTAAGAAGAATTACTCTGTAGAAACGAAAAAAATAATTGCCAAGGTAATTAAATTTAATGAAAAAAGAGGCTGAAAATGGCTCACAAATTTCAATTATCGTCAGAGCATTGGCTGCGACAAAATTATCGATAAAGGAGTTTCTCACGGTTCGCAAAGAGCCCCTAGTAGAGTAGAGTGGAGATGGGTAGACAACCTTGAATTTCATCTTCGAAAACATCTAACGGAAGTTGTTGCTCTACAGAGATAAAGAATCAAACAAAGTATTAAAACTTTCAAAACGGCATTTTTTTCTTCTGGTCGTTGGAAACCTAAAAATCTTTTGTCAACCATATTTTTATGACCTTAGAAATGAAAAAGGCTCAAAGTCTACTGTGAGACTCCACTGACTGTATCAGGTCTACTAACAGACGATAGCACACTTGTCTCAACTTTCACATCATATCGATCACTTTCGGTGAATGATACAAATAGACTCAGGCAGGAACAGGTTGATTCCATCAATAGAGATCTTAAAGCAATCGTCGAGTGGGGAACCAACAATCTTGTTCAGTTCAACGCCCAAAAAACACAAAGTGCCACGTTTTCCAAGAAAGTGAATTCCTCAAATCATCCCATCACAATGTCCGGAAATACCCTTGAACCAAGTCCCTCCATCTCGATTTTGGGAGTCACGGTGTCCAATAATATGTCTTGGCATGACCATGTTGCTAACATCGCAAAGTCGGCAAGCCAGAGGCTAGGTTTTCTGTGGAAAGCCAGAAAGTTTTTTTCTCCTGATCAACTGTTGACGACGTACAAGGCTCAAATCCGACCTCTACTGGAGTATTTCTCGCACATTTGGGGTTCAGCACCAAGGCATTCTCTTTGTCTTCTAAATTCCATTCAGAAAAGAGCCATTCGCTTGATAAACAGCTCAACTCTCACAGATACCCTTCACCCTCTAGAACATAGAAGAAGAGTTGCAGACCAGTCATTGCTCTACAGATATTTCCATGGCAGATGCTCCAGAGAAATAAAAACTCTTGTACCACCATTGGCCACATTCGGCCGAAGAACTCGGCACGCTGATCAGTCTCACCCATTTACTCTCAAGATTGACACTACAAGGACCAATCTTCATCAAGAATCCTTCTTTTACAGGGCTGCTACGGAATGGAATAAGCTTCCAAAATCAGTTTTTCCAGAGAACTATGACCTGCAACTTTTTAAAAAGCGTGTCCACAATCATCTCCTTTCTATAATCCCTTCCCCTTCTAATAGTCGCAGTGCGGGCCGTCCGCGGCCCACACGATAGGTCTACCCTTTTTGCGACTATTTTCATAAAAAAAAAAACATCGCTTCTGACGAATTGGTTGGGAGTAGGGAATGGCCATTCCCAATGAGCCTCGGGCCCGGTCCTAAGAACTGTAGATACTCAGGAGCAAAAATCCCGTATATATTTGATCCATTTTTGTATGTCCTTGTTTATTATTTTTGATTTTATGTTTGTATACATTTGGTTTTAGTTGAGTGGATATGTTCCCAAAGGATACTGCCTAAAGATTATTAGTGATAACGTAGAAGAACAAATTAAAGAGGTTATTGATTATTACAAAGTTATTGTTACGAAAAATCATGTCTTCAGTAGATGTCAGGTACCTACTTTTCGTTTATTTTATTGGTTATCTCGACAAAACTATTGTGCTGATTAATTTTGCTTTTATAGATTCGATAAAATAATAGTTTTCCAAATTAGAAATCTGTTTTTGATTTCACTTAGATTCAGTTTTTTTCCAAACATAATTCAAATATTTTAAATGTAGCTAAAATTATGTGCGAAATATGCTTTAAAAACGAATTAGTCGTTTTTTGTTATAAATAATAATACAAAAAAAAACATTTTGACGGTATCCGATCAAATCTACTCAAACCTATTAGAAGCAAACGTGTTTAGGTATTAATAATTTTCTTTTTTCAATTCATTGTTTTTTTAGTCTTGTAATGGAAATAATTTTGTCAAGCTGTCAAAGTCTACGATGAACGCATTAACAAAAACAGGTACAAGTTGTCCACCGCCGCCAAGTTATTACGAAGATGAAGCAATAGGATTTTCTAGTGATGAAGATTGTTTTAATGATCAGGCATCTGATTCGGGAAAAAACTTTTCAGTTGGTCGAAAGTGGGATTTATGTATGTTTAATAGTTTTAACAATATTTTGTGTTAATTTTTTATTTAGTGAGAAAACCAAAAATTGTTTTTCGTTCAATATCTCTAGTATCTCTATTAATATTGAACAAAATTGATCTGATTTACATTTCTTTTAGATCCAGATGAAAAAATTGACGTGGGACTTTGTCAGACTCGTTTGGGCGTAAAGATTCAAATCTCGATAGTACCCAAGCCTCTTTTACAGAAATACGATTACTTTTATGTCTGTGAAGAGTGCGGGAAAGTTTATTGCGACGGATCGCACTATGAAAAGATCGTGACTGGAAGACTTCAGGGAATTGTGCAATAAATACAGTTATGCTCCTTCACATTTATGATTTTAATACTTGTTTATTAATTTCAGCATATTTTAATTTTTAATTTGGTTATCAAGTACATTCAATATACAGTTGTACTCTTTAAATGATTGTTTGAGCTTGAGCTTGAGCCCATTGTATCTCGCCCATGTGGTTTTGTATCATTGTACAGTGGAGAACCGACCCGCTGATCGCGCGGCTAGGACCCGGAAACAGCAAAACACACACTGCGCCGCCACGCGGTACAGGACTGCAAAAGACAGGCAATCCCCGGGCAGCCATCCGGCAATTAGAACCACGCTGCACCCAATCCAGTCTTCGTACCTTGTACAAGTTCTGTACTGGATGGGAACAAAAACCGCCCAAAAACCACCTGTCCTTCACAGCGCCCCGCAGCAGCACAGCACGCTCTCCACCGTCCCCAACTCTCCGTCGCACAACCCGCAGGCCAGGACTTCATTATACAGTCCCTTAGTGATTCTTAGCTGGTTCCTGTTAATTGCTTCCAGTTCTGCCGTCTTTTTGTGGCACGGTCCTTTGATGTATTATTTCCCGTGTTTGTTTCCTGGTATGCTTTTTCAGAAGTTTTTGTGTTTTTCCGAACCTCTTTTTGCAAGTTCGTCTGCTTCCTCATTTCCTGCAACTCCCTGACGTCCTGGAACCCATATCAGTTTGACGTGATTACGGTCTACCAGCGTTATCAGTTCTTCTGTGTAGTCCACGAGTATGGGGGAAGGGGTGGTCCGGCCCCGAGGTGCCCCTGCACAGGACTAAGGTTGTCTTATACAGGATTTTGCTCGGTTTCCTGTAGGCTCCGTTTGCTACAGTGCTCTTCCACCACCATGCATCCATTAGCGCGGGTCGCATGACACTTTGGATTGGGAGTCTTTTAGTCGCCATTTACGACAGGCAGACCATACCTGGGATCTACTTTATTTTCTCCCCAGGGGATGTTATGAATTTCTTCTTAAGTGTCCTCCCGTTCATATTTAATTTTACAGTAAGTAGATCTCCGTTGACTACGTCGTGGTTAATCCATAATTTGATTGAATATAGGTACATTTGTGAATTTCGTTAGTATCCACTGTTTTCTTTTCGTCCTGCGTTACGTCCTGCTCAAAAAATTGTTCACGGACGAATGTGATGCTTGGACCATTTTAACTACCTAAACAGTATGAGCGAAAATAGTACTCAACTAAAAATATCTTTTTCCTCCTACCACTATAAAAAAGTACACACTTTCCTCCTCACGTTAGGGAGGAAACTCATACTTTCCACCATAGGGGAGAAAAGTACTTTTCCTTACCCTCAGTTTGAGTATGTTGTAAATGATGAAACTTGTGAATCTATTACATTCGAATTGTTTCCGTAATTTCTAGAAGAACATCTTGTTTATCCTGTATTCTCGTAAAAATTAAACATAAATCCTACTTTTACGTTAGGTCTCAGATTAACTAACGCACAGATGCGAAACCCGGCAAAATACCGTTATTGCTCAAATTATTTAAAAAAAAAATTTGTGTGATCCGCTTCGCGTCGTTCGTCTAACTGTATTTGCGTGCGGAAAAGTGACACTTTGCGGACTTGTTAGGAAAATAACTATTTTGATAGCATTTGCTCAAAAATAAAATTTCATTAATATTTATATTAAAATTGAAAGGAACACTGTAAATACATACATATAGTCACACCTTTATCCCGTAGGGGTAGGTAGAGACCACTTCCTTCCACTTGCTACGGTTCTAGCACACATCAATTGCTTCCTCTACTTTCATCAGTGCTCTCATACATGCTCGTCGGTTGTTGGTACTCTTGACCTGGCATTTCTTCAAAACAATGATGATCTGATCGAGATATGTTCGCCGAGGTCGACCTCTACCGACTTCCGTCCATTCACACTCGCCTTATAAATTTGTTTCGTCAATCTTTCTTCATCCATCCTTTCTACGTGTCCAAACCATCTAAGCATTTCTTTATCTTTCTTTGTAACCACATCTTTTTTTACACCACAGCGTTCTCTTATCTCAGTATTCTTTACTTCACTTCGGTTATACTTTTCAGACTACTCATCTCCGCAGCATTAATCCTATTTTCATGCTTCTTGTGCCAAACCCAACATTCACTAGCATACATAAGTGTAGGAACCAACACTCCTCTATGCACAGCCAGACGTGCCTTTTTTGACACTTTCTGGCTGCTCATAAAGCTATGCAGTGCCCCATTTATTTGTTTTCCTACCAACACCCTTTGCTCAATGTCACTGTCATACTTTCTATCTCTCGTTAACTTTGAACCCAAGTATACAAGCTCATTTACTTGTTCCACTATTTCTCCCTTAATCAGAACTTCACAGTTTGTCATGCTTTCTTCTCTTTCAAAAACTATTACTTTCGTTTTGCTAACATTTATTTTCATCCATTTGATTTTCAGGGCATCATGCATAACATTAATCATCGCCTGCAACTCCTCTTCAGATGACGCTAATATGACTTGATCATCGGCGTAAAGAAGGCATTTGACGATCAAATCGTTCATTTTTAATCCATACGCACTCTCTTTTAAATCTTTTAAACAATCTTCTAAAGAAGGCATTTGACGATCAAATCGTTCATTTTTAATCCATACGCACTCTCTTTTAAATCTTTTAAACAATCGTCTATGTATAAGTTAAACAGCCATGGCGAAGCCAAACATCCCTGTCTCACACCCTTTTCGATGTTATACCAGTCCGTGCAAGCTCCGTTTATCCTGACACAAGCAGAGAAATCATCGTGATTTCAGTGCTCGTATTAAACTACCGCTCACCCCATACATAGACAATGTCGACCACAGTTCACTCCTTACCACTCTGTCATAGGCCTTTACAAGTCTATAAAAGCGCAATAGACCTTCTGACATCTAGCCAAGAATTTTTCAACTATACCTCGTAATGAAAAGACCTGATCCGTACATCTCTTTCCTTTTCTATATCCAGCTTGCACATCCCATATCATCTCAGTTTCATTCGTCACTCTTTTAATCAATATCTTTGCATACAGTTTGCCGAATATGCTGAGTAAACTAATACCTCGGTAGTTCTTACAGTCCCGATGCGAATCTTTTCCCTTGTAAAGCGGCACGATAACGTAATTTAGTATTAAATATACAAATTGCAATTAAAATATCGTGTGGTAATCTTCATACGTTTTGACATTCGCATAATAAAAAATCAACTGCAAGCAGGATCTCTTTGCATATATGTATACTTATTTTTTCGGCTGTATCTAAATGCTTCCTAATTTTATTGATTGGCAGCGTTTTAAATTTCTTCAAACCATTCCACCAAATAACAAACAACGTACCTATTAATTTTTTAAAATTACAATGTGCCATATAAATTTTAACAGATGTACTAATACTAAAAGCTTCCAATAATATTTTAAAAAGTTCGTCAGAAAATAATGAGCGTGGTTGGTAGACCCATGCTACGGGGCTAGGTCACTAAGCGCTTAGAATATCCGTCAGAGGGCACTCGCACTTTTTGACAAGTAGCATCTTTCAGCAATGCACTGTCATATTTTGAACAAAATCCATCACGTGGTTTCATTTCTGTACACGATTAAAGCAAACAACTCTCGTTTTAGAAAAAAACGAGTTTCGTGCAGTGATCAAACATCTACATAATATGAAAAGTTTAACGCTGAAAGAAATCAAAGCCGACTTAGGTAAGTTTGCGAATATGTACAATAAGGTTATTGAATTTAAACGCGGTGTGATGCACTTTGTTCTAGACGTAAAATTAATGATATTTTTTTTACTGATCGAGGAGTAAAAGTGCACGAGCTTGTTAAAGCCACGGGGATATCGTATGGCACGGTTATTTCAATTTGGTATGAAAGAGCTATCGGCAAGATGGGTTCCGCGTTTGCTTACTGTTGACTATAGGCGCGACCGAGTGACGATTTTGTAACAATGTTTGGAGGTATTTAAACATAATACTGCTGAATTTTAACGTCAATTCATTAATGCGGACGAAACATGGATCCACTACTACACACCCTAATCAAAAGAACAGTCAAAACAATGGATTTTACCAGGTGGACCAGCTCCTTAGAAGTCGAAGACCATAAAGTCGACTAGAAAGGGGATGGAAACAGTTGTTTGGGATGCATATCTATTACCTTTCGCTGAAGCAGATAATCAATGGGGGTTACTACGCAGCCTTATTGGACCGATTTAACAACATTAAAGAAAAAACGTCCCCACTTAGCAATCAAAAAAGTACTCTTTCATCAAGACACTGCGCGGGTTCACATGTGCCCGACACCAAATTTAATTTTTTTTTAATATTTACAAACCCGAATGAATGATTGAAAAAGCAGCTTGTAGACAACAGAGAAAATTATTTTGTAAAGTTCGGACGGCTTAAAAAAGTTGAAAAATCGTTGGACCAAGTGTATTTTTTTATGTTCGATCCGCTTGCAAAGGACACGCCTATTATATCATTGGGGCATTGCAAGTAGGAGACGATAGATATTTGTTTACCCTTCTCTTGAATTTAATTGTTCTGGAAAAATGTCACTGGTTAGCGAATTCCAGAAGTTGGATACTCGCCAAAAGAAAGAATCCTCGTAAACGATGTATTGAGGATAACCAAAAATATATAGGTCACGAGTGTCTGCCAAGTGGAACGACCTTTGGTTGGTCGAGAAGGCACAAGCCCAGCATATTAATTAGAGCATCTTTCGTGGTAGTAACAATAGAACAAAGAAAGATCGCCAACAGTGACTTAGCGATGGTAGAGTTCCGATCAGAGATTAATCATTAATCAATGGAGCTATGTTGAAAAATCAAAATGAATCAATAAAAAAAAATGTATTGTTTTTTTAAGTTAATGATATAAATAAAGAAGAACGTTACCAACCATGAAAAATGTTATGATACATTTATGATCTGCGTGACAATGATACAGATTAAAAAAATAGTCAATGCTTATCGACGTTATGGTCATAATGCACTTCAAATAGGTACCTACCTAAAAGGCAGTATGTCAATCAAACTTACTAAATGAAAGTTTTGGAAGTACTACCTGAATTCTTTGTTAGGACAATACTTATTTTTAAAGCAGTTTTTGGCCATAATTCCTATTTACCTGAATTAGCTACCTGTGTGATTTCTTGTTCCCAAAAATTAAGGAATGTTTTAGGGACTTAATTTTGAGGATTGAGGAGGCCAAGGCTCGATATGGGATGTAGCGCCATCGTAGTAGTAGTGGTAATTATGCATTTTAGAATATTCGGTTATTCGCTAATCCACTATTTGATAATCCTTTATTCTTTAATCCTCTATTAGCCAATCGTTCCGTTATTATTCATTGTCCTTCTTGTTTATTGGTAACTATATTAGGAAAAAAAAATGTGTGGTCGGGGAATTGGCAAATAATCTAAAGGGACGAATTACATCAGAAAGTTTAATTCAATATTGCAATTAGTGGGAGAGATTTCGTGAAATGGGATGGACGTGTATAACAGATGTGTAACATCTTTCATCTCGCTTTCTTGCAATTTGTGGGAGTGATTTCGTGAGATGTAACAGGAAGTTTGTAACAGGAAGTCGCGGAAGCGCGCGCTATTTGATTTGACGAATGAGCGTGCGGTGGTGGAGTTGGCAGTCAGATAGCCGTCAACCAATTTTCCGAGAGGTCGGTACTGTCAGCCATCAGCTGTGCACTTAAGTTACAGTGTTGTGTATAAAGTTTGCTGTTATATGCGTATACAATATAAATAAATATTTACTGTTAATAATAAGTCTCTATAAAGTGCAGATCATTGATACACAATTCAAGTAAGTAATAATAAATAATTATTCGAATAAAATATTTCAGTATTTAGTTTTTTTAAATTTTGAGGTTCATTTCTGTCACTCCTAGTGTTAATTAAATAAAATACAATTTTCATTAAAAAAAATTATTGTTTGTTATGAAAAATCATTTCAAATAATTCCCGGTCCATTTTTTTCAGAATATAATTTTAAAATTGCTTATTACTAAGGTGAGATTTCAAATGTTACACATCATATGCGACTACTGTAAGGCTCGCTCGTTTTATTTTGATTCTGCGAAATTGTTTTATTTGCACTCTGACGTTTGCGCTTTCCATACTCTTTTGGACTCTGAACACATGATTTTACTATTGTCTCCCTATAATTTAAGTAGTAAAATAAATAGTTAACACTCAAATCACATGTACAATAAACGAATGTAAACAGTAAATACTTGTATCAAGTTATACAATTTTATCAACTTACTTTTCTAAATCTGTATTACACACATTTGCTGAAGTTTCCATTTTTCAAACCTTAATTGCAATAATAAAACAATATTCACGTATAATCTAACACAATAAATTATAGTTTAAAAAAACTAAAAAACACGCTTTTAGAGTTAATCAAACTAAAAAGTAAAAAATAATTCTTAACATAACGCAGAGTTAGTTTAAAAATGTCGTATAAAGCAGTACCTACACCATATGCCTACCGAGTCCGCTAGTTAATATGAGATTTGTGATTAACTACAATTAAAAATGTTTGGTGGAATGGATCAAGTGCGAGTTGTGGGAGTCTTAGTATGTATTGAAGATGGTCCATATCATCCTTAAAAAAAGTTACCTTGAATGTAATAATTACCGATACATTGAATTTGACAGCGAAAATCAAGCGGGTAGTCTGACGGTGATTAAAAAAAATGGGGGGGCGCTAAATTTCGGTAGGACCTATAAATGTATAAAAACGAATTTGAAAAGTAACTCAATCATAACAACTCATCCTGCCGTCTAATAAAGTGTAAATTTAGAAAAAAATATGAAGCAAGTAAGCAACTTTTTTTCATTATTAGTGAACGGATTCATTTATTTGGATAATTTTAAAAAAAAAATTTTGGTGATTTTCAGTTGTGAAGTAAAAGTGTTTTTTTAAGCGGACTAATTGTGGTTTTTAAAAAACAAAATGGGATGATGTAGACATTTCCAATGCATCAAATAACATTTAAAATGATTGATAAATCAAATTTTGAAAATGAACGTAAAACAAACAGCACCACAAAATCAGGAGTGATTTAGAAATCAACTACCAAAATTATGGTTAAAAAAGAACAAAAATATTTTTTTTTATTATAAAAAAACGTCAATCAGTTAAATGTAAGGATGACGATCTGAAAGTAGTTTAAAATGTGGTAGTTAAATCTAGAATTTTATGTTAAAATTTATAAAGAAATACATTACATTTTTTAATATTGAATATTTTAAAAACCGCCCCACAAATTTGGGAATTTAAAATCATTGGAACAATGGATAAAATTTAAAATGTTTATTTAAATAAATGTTTAAAACATAAAATAAATTTAATGTGTTACAGTTACATAAAACAAAGAAGGTACTACTGGTACAGGGTAATATGTAGTTAAATTTAAAATTTTAAGATTAAAACAAATTTTAAAAATAAAAGAAAAATATTTTTCTAACAAAAAAATTAAAGCCACTATTCTTCATAGAAAGTATTATTAGTATTAATTTTAATTGTTACTTGTTTTAATTGTTAATTGTTACATTATGTTGGTCATATAATTTACATTTAACGACAATATATTTGTAATTTAATAAATTTATTAAATAAAATTACAAAATTGTCTAATTTTTTGAAAATCATTTAAAATACTTATTTAATTATTAAATGTTATTACCAAAGATTTTTTTTACATCTAATTATAATTTTATTTTTAGAAAAAATTAACGTCATTTCAATCATTACAAAAAAAAATAAAAATATATGCAGAGACCGCAATTAACTAGAAACCAAAACAATGATCTATAGTTTTTAAAATTTTAGACTGAAATGGATTCAAAATATTTCTTGTTAAATTAACTTTTGCTCCCAGTTATTTAAAATGAACTTTTTTTTCAGATAATAATATTTTCGGCGCTTATATTCTCCACCTTAGGGGATAAACTTAACCAGTACCTACCTCCAAGACCAGAGAATCATAATATTCAATTCCAGCCGCCACTGCTGACTTCTGGAGCCGTAAACCAACCGTTTACATCTGCCAGTCAACCTCGAGAACAATTAATCAGTAGACAATATTTAACGCCCAATAAAGTCTCTGAACAATCCAGTCAAGCATCTAGCCCATTCGGACAATCTGCTAGCCCATTCGGGCAGTCTGTTAGCCCATTTGAACAGTCATCTGCTCCATTTGGAAAGTCATCTGCTTCATTTGGAAAGTCAACTGGCCCGTTTGGACAGTCTTCTACTTTATTTGGAAAATCATCTGGCCCATTCATACAGTCATCCACTCCATTAGAAAAGTCATCTAGCCCATTTGGACAATCCTCCAATTCTTTCGGCCAAAAATCTTCAATCAACGGTAATCCAGACAGGCAATACTTGACTCCCAACAAACCAGATACGTCTGGTCAAAGCTCCAATTCAGTAGGATTATTTAAAAACCCAAATTCTGGATCTAGTGGCTTTAATCAAGAATCAAATCAAAAATATTTCGCTCCCAACTCTCAAAATCAACGCCCGGGCATTAACTCTCAAGATTTAAATTCATTCGAACAATCTCCGAACTCTTACAATGAAAAATCAGTTCCTAAAGGACAATTTGGTGGACAATTTAACGGCCAATACTCAGGATCTCAGAACAAATTTGGATCCAAGTCTGCTCCAATTGGTTTGATACGGTCAGAATTTAATCCTGATGCAGGAGATGGTCATTACAGCTATTTTTACGAAACCGAAAATGGAATTACAGCTCAAGAAGAAGGTTTCCAGAAAAATGAAGGAAAGTCTGCCCATGGCGGTTATTCTTACACATCACCCGAAGGCGAAATAATATCTGTTGAATACACAGCTGATGAAAACGGTTTCGTACCGAAGGGATCACACGTACCCGAGATACCTAAAGCTATCTTAAAATCCATTGAGCTAAACAAGGCCGCAGAAGCTCGTGGAGACTTTAACGAAGGATCTTACAGGGAAGAATACTTTAATGAAGATGTTAATATATATACAGCAAATGGAGGATTTCAAAGCTCTGACCTTAAAGAAAAATCACCATTTAATTCTGCAGAAAAAATAAAAAATAAATTCAACAACTTTGCCGATCAAGGTACTTTTGCTTCTCAAGCTAATAAACAACTAACACCTTTGCCTAGAGCACAATCACCTATACCCGTTTTTGGACAACAAAATAACGGTAACAATGGATATCAATACTCAGGACCAGCCAAATCTAACAACGTCGCTGATCAGGGTAGTTTTGCTTCTCAAGATAATAATAAGCTAACGCCTGTTTATGGAACAACCAAATTTAATGTTGGACAACAAAATAAAAATAACAATATAAATCAATCTCCTGCTAAAACTAACTTAGTTTCTCAACAAAACAATTTTAGTGCGCAACCAGGATCGGTTCCATCCTTTAAACCAAAAAATAATGGATACTCAGGATCCATCGTTGCAGACCAAGGCACTTTTGCTTCCAAGCAAAATAACCAAATTACACATTTTGGTGGTCTTCAAAATCTTCAAAACAATGGTTATCAATATTCTGCTCCAGTGCAGAGTCCTTTTGTTTCACAACAAGCCAAGCCAATAACACCTTTTGGAGGATCCCAAACAGCTGAACCATTGTTCCAATTTTCTCCTAAACCCCAGTACGGAGCACCCGAACAATCTTCTTATGCAAGTCAAAATAATGGCCAATTTAGTGCTTTCCCAACTGCTAAAGATCAAAGTTCCTTACGAAAAAATGGATTTAATAACCAAGTCAGTTTCCCTAAGGAACTAGAAAACGGATCTGCAGGGCAATTTGGAACTGTTCAAGATAACCAAGGTGGTTACAAATACTAAATGGTGATATTTTTCTACTAAACACATTCAATTGTTCTACAGCTTTATTATTTATAAAAATTTTAAATACCTATGTAAATAAAGGAATAATTAAATTCAAAGTATATTTGTTTAAATTTTAGTATTATCATCAAATATAGTCTACACCTCTCTTACTAAGAAATAATATAGTTGGAAAATAATCAAAACGAACAACTTATTAAATCACTTAAAACTTTGAACAATACAAAAATTGCGAAGAAAAAACACCTATGATTACTCATAAATGAAACATACAGTAATACTGAAATTTATTTTGTAAATTACAGCTGAATAATTCAAATTAAAATAAAAAGAACTTTATGAAATGAATCAAATAAATTATGAGTTTTACATTTTAATTCCTTTTAGTAGCGTCATCTATCTGCGAGTCAACTCAACAATGGATTACCAAATGAATTATGCGTAGAGATATCTCTATAGAATTAATTCTTTACAATAGTTCAAGAGGTCGCAACAATCAGAAGTAGCTAGCAATTATTTTGACCTGTTTATAAAGAATAAAAGTACATATATAGGTAGTCTATTATATTCATTGTTTATAATCAGTGTTTTTACAATGGTTTTCACTATTTTCAGAGTTTATTTCCTATAAGTGTATTATTTGGAAGTACTATTACGATTTTACTACTATTTTTTAATGTTTAAGCTCTTGCTTATTTTTTCTTTCTCAATATAATCAAAATGCAGGTTAGGTTTCACCTACAATTTTCTTTAAAATGACTTCAATTTTGGATCCCCCACCAAGGGAACCTACTTTAGAACAACACATGATAGAGTTTGGAAAAGTTACTGCTGCTTCCCTGAACGTAAGGTCATTTTTAAAACTGGGTGTTTTTACTAATGTAGTAATTTTTAGAATGCCATTGGACCAAATAAAAAGTATTTAATACTACAAGGAAACAAAGTAGCTCAGATATTTATTAAGAATGCATTTGAATTTTTTGAGAAACATTTTCCTAATAAAAATCCACATATTGTGAGTACTGTTTTTTAAATGTACCCTTCCTACACATCTAAAATAATAAATTGCTTGTTTTACTGCATTTTCAAAGTACATAAAACGACATTTTGTACCTAATTTTTAAATCTCTTTTTAGACTGCTTTTGTAGCAAACCACTAGTTTTTAATAAAATAATGTTGGTATAATAAATGCTAAATTTAGTTTATGAAATGTAAACTAGTGCACATAAATCATTGAAGTTTCAATATATTCCAGCTAACTGCACGCTGTCTCCAAATAAATGTCACAGCAGTGAGAAGATTTAAAAATGGTCCAACAGAAAAAACTATTTGTCAAAAACCATACACGAAGAAACCTAAAATCAATGAAAGTGCATCAAAACAAAAAGAACCCAAAAATAAAAAAAAAACTGAATCGAAAAGAAAAGAAGACAAGTTAGTAAGCCACGAAAATCCATTAAGTTTACCAGCCAAACCATCATGCATTCAACAAGATGTTGGTTACCAGCCCAACAAAGGTACTCTTCCTGAACAGAATTCTTTTGTTGTACAAGAAAATATAGAATATAATTCACTTCAAGTACCCATTTTTCCACTGCCCTCACAAAATAATCCATATATTTACACATCAGGGAAAAACATGAATTACCCAGAAGGAGACAACACTGTAAATACTGTAGGAACTCTACCTAAACCTTCTGTGTCTGATTTATTCCACTTGAGCCCTGAACCTCAGTATGGTGCACCTTCAGTTGCTATTGCGCCTAATATAAATCAAAAAAATAATTTGACTGATCCAATTCAAGCGCCAACTAATAATTTTGAAGATAAACCATTTGTTAATCAAACAACTAGATACCAATATCCACATTTGAATATTTCCAACACTGATAATGCAGATGGAAAGGTCCAATGTAATGGGATCTTACAGAAACAATACGAAGAGATAAAATTTAATTTTGGAAACTTACAAAGTAACCAAAGTGGGTATAAATATTAAAGTTAAGAGACACAACTCTACATGTGATTTGACACTATAAAAATACATGCATATTGTATTCCTTTTTTTTTTGGAAATAATAATTGAGTTTATTGTTTTAAATATATAAAAGTTTGTAATTTTTATTGAATATTGCTTCTGCACAAAAATCATTTTGTTGTGGTGAAATTTTTCTTTTTGTTACATTTATAAACAGAATTATATTTAAATATATTGAAAGTTTTTTTATAATTTATATTTGTAACCGCAATTCCATTGTACATAATACTTACTTCTATTCAATGAAAAAACAATAAATTTTTTGTTTTGTTTTTACACTCTGTTGGTTGAATTCTTTTAAACCAAATAACTTGCTTTTGATTGGTTAGAAGATCGATTAATTTAAATCAATGTTAGTCGACTAGTTTTTAAAAAGTGTAATATAGTATTATTGGAAATTACTTAAGCTTGTGTTAAGTTTAATAATACTTAATTAAACTTAAACGAAACACCAACCTTTTCTAAAGTTGCTATCGTTAAATGTTTATTTTTTCAACTTGCGCCATCTCTTAACATTTATTTTAAACTGCACTTGTGTCAGTTATAATAAGTTCACAGATGAAGTGTCAATTTGAAAGAGTGTTTCTAGACGTTTTGCATAATTTTTTAATATTTAATTAATATCTATTTATACAGTGTTTCCCTTCAAGAAGTAGGTAAGACAACATAAGTTATTTGTAGTCCTAACGAATATGGGCGCTTATCTTTTTTCGATGGTACAACCTATTTGGTAAAGGCATATTAAAAATAGTGATTATTAGCAAATTTCATGGATTTAGGTTTGCATAGTTAACTATTTAAAGCAAATTAGGTAATGATTAAAATAAAACAAAATATTGTGAACATCACAAATTATATTAATGCTATGTGGCATGGTATACAAATAAAATATTAATTTATACATATTGTACAGAGAAAAACAAAAATTATTCAGATACCTATAAAAGTTTTAATTATAAAGGTGTAAGTTGTATGTATTGCTAATGCAAACATACAGTTTAAAGTTCTATACACAAGCATAATAAGCTTCATTATTTTTGATTTAGGTACATACACAAAATATTTTACAGGGTACATTCTTTATATAAAATAAATCAAATATTTACACGGAAATAATGAAAAATCTTTTGGAAAACTTGCATCATCATTTAATATAATAAATAATCTCTGTTTGTTATTAATTATGCAGAAACATGTGGTGTTAAGGGATTAATTATTTTTAAATATAATCTATATAAGCTGGAATTTAATGCCTAGGTATTTTTTAATCATTATTTCTAAACATTTTTAACAAACATATTTAATCTGATCTATAGTATTTGCGCCAAAAACTTTCATACATTTTTCAAATCTGATTTCAGGCCTATTTTGTATTTCATAAATATTTAAATCGTAGTTAATAGTATTAATACAATGACAAATATTGTGACACCTATCAACTGTATTTTATTTAAATTTACAATTCACCTTTAACAGTAAAAGGATTAGAAGTTTGCTTACACATTCTTTAAAACTTTTGCCTTTACCTGAAAGTTTTTACCAGCACTGTATGATCATCATTTTCTTGACACTCTTACCCAGAAATAATATTAACAGCAATAGCTATTTACTAAATTACAAAAAACCTTAATAACCTATGAAAGTGATAACACTTCCAATAGTTGACAATTATATTTCAGAACTATTTATAAGTCGGATTTACTGTTAAAACATTTTGGATGAAAAATAAAGATTTTATTAGTTTTTTGAATGTTGATTAGTGAGGATGATTATTTTCATTACACATTGTGTTAACCATGTGGTTTAATACATTGAACTCACATGTAGTTTTTTTATGTGCGAGTACTCCTAATGAGATGAACTGAAATTATTTTAAATAAAAACCCTAAAAAAACTTGTGTAAGGAGAAATGTCAAACATTAAAAGACATTTATTAAAAGTTGTTCCTAGTGACTGTTCTGAAAGACATTACATGTTAAAAAATTTAAAAAGAAATGGGAACTACCTAGGTAAAAAGTTATGCCTAATAAATATAATTTATTTTAGTTTTATTCTAAGTTTTTTGCAAACAATAATTGAAGTATTTTACATGGTGCAGATTATAAAAGTCGCAATTTTATTTGTAGATATGTATTTAATGCAGAACTGTTGTTAAAACTACACCCAATCCTTTCAGATAATTTTTCCATATTTAATAAATTGTTTTAATAAATGAATTTTTAAGATTGGCACTATTACTTGTACCTAAGCACCAAACGAACACAATTTTTAGTGTTTGATATTTTCTAGTATTTAGTAAAAACCTTGATTATATATAAATCTATCTTGTAAAATGTATGTGGAGGTATAAAATTGTAGATAAAAAGCAATTTAATTATTGTTGAAAGACATAGTATTCTTTTTAAATATAGAAAGTTTATAGCTTAAAGTCTAGAAGTTCCAGTGACAAAATATATTTTGGTAAAACCCTATTTTTAATAATATTGGATAATAATTATACAAAATATTTTAAGTAGATTTAGTACTGAAAATTAATTGTTGCGTTATTGGAGAGACACTCCTTGTTCAAAATATAAATTGTATACCTCATTATTCCGAAAAATTCTTTTATTTAGTAGACACCTTTTGGAAGAAAATAATTTTACTATTTATTATCATAGCTACATGCTGTATATTCAAGTACAAACCAGTTATGACTTGTAAACGTAGTAAATTCAATAATTATTACTCAAAACATATTTTGTAAAAGTTATATTAAAAAATACAGTATTAAGTATATATTAAAAAAGGTATAAAAAATAGAAATCTTTTTAAAATTTTAAACCATTTTGTTTTGGGTGTCTAAATGAAAATTCAGTACCTAAATATGATTCCGAAACATTAACTCATTTACTCCGTAAATACGTAGACTGGTTCATACAGGAATTTTTTCCCCTAGAATATTTTTTTTTTAAAATTAGTAATATCTATAGTACAGCTGAACTTTGGTTGAGAAAACAATTCCAGTAAATTTAAAATCGCATTTTAGTCCCAACGAAAATAGCAGCAGTTATTTTTGAACACAATTTTAATTTTCCCTAAGGAAACAGTCTTTTTCGTTTTTCCTATTGTATTAATTTCATAATCATACTTTAAAAAAGTAGTTTTTTTATATTTTGTAATTGCATATTTAAATGGTTTTAAACTTGTGGCATCACCGCGGTCGGTTCTTGTCGTCAATGGACTGCGCATGCCCATCATTATTCCTTAAACGTCAAATTCCAAGCTTATTTGAGTGTTAAAAAAACATTTTTGTGTTTAAGAGACGTTTTTTTTTTTAAATTAGTCTAAAAATATAATTTAACTCAAGTGTATAAAATAAAGGTGATTTTAAGCTGTATGGGAAATCAAAGGTAAATAATTTTAATGAAATTAGTAGAGGATGCATTCATCTCAATTTTTAACTAATTATGGTAAAATGTTTGCAGTTGTTAGGAGCAGCAATGTTATCTTAAATTTACCGAAATTAATTCAAAAATATAAATAAAAAGTGATTTATTAAGTAAATACAATATATATGTAACACTTTTTATTTTACATACTTTAGAGATTTTAAAATAATTAAATATAGGTGATCTTTTTTTATATACCTAGCTAAATTTTTTTAAATTAGACAATTTGTAAAATCTTTAAAATTTGAGTACATGTTGTTTTAGTAGTAAATAAAATGATTGTGTAAATACTTCCAGTAGGTCAAAATTACTTATATTTGATATTACCAATAGATGTCGCACTATACTACTGAATTGTCATTTTATAATTATTTGAGATAAAAAGATAAATTGTATAGAAAAGATCTATCAGATAAAAACAGATGTCAAATTAAGTGTGTAAATGTTTTCTAATATATTAAAATAAGTGCATAAACCTATTCATGTTTATGTTTAAAAGGGTTTTGCACGTATTTCCTGTAATTAAATATATTTGTCACATCAATTATTCAAATAATTTTTAAAGAAACTGCTTTCAGATAACTAATTTAAGGTTAGGTTAGCATTTATTTATTAAAACATGTAGCTAGTTATTTAAGTTAAAAAAGAAAACTAATATTATGAAATACTGGAGCTATTTATACATTATATATAAAATATTGCAAGCTTCATTTTTATTTTATAGGCAATAAAAAATAATGTGAATGGTGAAAATTATTACCAACTATACTTATTTCTAAAATAACTTAAACATAAGCAAACTTAACAAAAAATATAATTATTTGCAGTATAATTAATAAACAATAATAATATTAATTAACAATAATAATGCGATTTGTAAATTATAAAAAATAGACCAATAATTGATTGAGTAAAAAAAATTCCATTTACTACCAAAACTAATATATATGTATTTGCTCCTAATGGATATGCAGAGAAAACGCTTTGTTAGGAGTATGAGCTCTTTTAAAAATATTAAATCAAATCAAAAATAATGTATACTCATTAATAAAAATATAAGTAATAATTAAGTAATAAATAGTCAACAATTTTTTTTACATTTTTATTTGATACAAATTTATATATGCAAATAAAAACGTACAAAATTTATTTCATTCGAAATTCTCTACATTTCCAAAATTGGTTTTAGATGCCAAGAGGCTACCACCTCTTTTTCAGGTAAAAAAAGCAGAATGTAACCAGTATAGTTTTTTCTAACATGTACATACAGGTTAATAACAAGATCAATGCTAATTTTGCATCGAAATATTAGAAATAAAAAAATACGTACATTATTGTAATAACACCAAAAAAAGAGTTTAAATTTTGACTCCTTATTTTAAAAGGGGGCGTTCATTAATGAAAATTTCATTTTAGGGGAGGGGTCAGTGAAAATATCCTGTCTACTTTTTTATTTAGTTATAACATTTTCTTTTACAAAATCAGTCTCGGGCATAATCAGGCAGTATTCAATATTGTCTATGCCCGGGATTGATTTATACAGTGTGTCTGCATGGTGTAAAACTTAAAGACAACCATTAGATATTAAGTTTTAGTCATATACGAGATCTGTTAAAAAATATGAATATGAATGGAAAACTGTTATATAACTTTAAATAAATGGGTATCTCTTTATTGAAGGGAAAAATTTGCTAATCTTTGCTCTTCTTAACTTCTGTGTTGCAGCATTTTAATAGTGCGAAAGAATTAGTGAATTATAATACACGGATTGATGTTTTTAACAAGCTTTCATTTAACTTGTAATGTATGTATGTTTGTCGGGGTGGAATCTTGCAACTCAATTTTGAAGCAGATATCTTGAACCTATTGAGCTGAAATTTTGTATACACGCTTAGTTTGGATTACAATGCATGGTTAGCTGTGTAACGTCATTCTAAATCCAACATGGCGGAACACCCAAGATGGCGGACTAGTTATTTTTAGTACACTTCTACAATATGGGTATCAAATAAAAGGGCTTGCTGAGAATAACTCGAAAAATGAAGTGACGTCACTCTGAATCCAATATGGCAGACTTGAAAGATGTCGGACCAAGTTTTTTATGCTTTCCCACAGTATGGGTATCAAATGATAGGGATTGCCGAGAATAACTAGAAAAATGAAGTGACGTCACTTTGAATCCAATATGGCGGACTTGAAAGATGGCCGATTAAGTTTTTTATGCTTTCTTACAATATGGGTATCAAATGAAAGGACTTGCTAAGAGTCGAAAGCGAGTTAAACTTCGTGCTCAAATCTGTCCGAAATTTTGGTGTACTAGGGTTTTTGGAGTCGTCGATTATGATATTGATAGCATCGGTTGGTTAACTTTGATTTGTGTAATTTGTTGAGATAGGCGTCAACAGCATTGGTTTGCAGTCTGTCTTTACGTGGTTTTAAGTAGGGTAATAGTGAGTGTGTATATTCATCTCAATCTTTCGAAGTTTAGTTTTCCGGGGTTTCACTTCAACTGCGTGTGGACTGCATACACACATTTGTTGTGTCATGTATCCGTTAATTTAATGCATTATTAAAATCCCGCAACTCAGTGGTCAAGAAAATTTAAGGTTGTCAAATTTTTATTAAATTAAAAGATAACTGTTAAATTTATTGATAGACCTTGTATATCACTGGAAAATTTTGATATCTGATGGTTGTCTTTTAGGTTTTACACCATGCAGAATTTTTTATGAAGATTAACTTTTTTCGTTAAGTTAATAATAAAAAAGTTTTTCATATGCTGCTAACTTATTAGACACGTATTTAATAGTAGTATCATTTTTTCTCCTTTTTTTTTTAGAGAAAAAATGTAGGACATAGAACGCTTATGCGTTTAGTGGTACTGCAAAAAACATATTATTTAATGGACGCCCTCCTAATAGAGGTGGACGTTCAGTCGTTCAACGTAGTTGCATAATTTTATTCCCATTTTCAATTTTATAAAACAAATATATTTGTATTAACATTGGTGTTCAGTTCTCGTTTCTTTTTCTTCGCTCAGTATGTTGTTGATTATCGAATGACTTTTCATCTCTAAATTTTCGCGAACCAATGACAGGTCTGGGTACGAGAACTGCTATAGTCACGTACCTACTCTTCAAATTACGGAACGTGACTACATATAAATGACAGATAAAGTAACAATACGTCAGAAAAAAAAAACCACATGTACAACGTGGAAGCTAATGTCAACAAGAATCATTTTTCCCCCATTTAATTAAGCAGGTTTATTATTATTTTAATCCCAATGGAATCTTAATAAAATGAAATTAAGTTTTATGAAGAGATCAATTTTAAACAATTTGTATTCACAAGAAAGTCACTAATAATGCTGTCAGACGGACAACAATCTGATAAAAAGAGTGAAGACTGATGTATCTTTGTATCTCGAAAAGACTTTTAGTTTATTAGTATGAGAAGAAAGAATATAAAATGAACTCCGGCTAAACCAGAGGTGGCTCTAAAAATTTTTAAAAGTACTATTTTAGGTTTGCCATTGTCGTTTAATTATTTAAGTTTTTCTCTCATTAGTAAATACAGTGCACTATAATTGCATCTCGCCCAATCGGAAACCTGACAAAATTAAAACTTTTTCCTGGCTTTACAAAAATATAAATATTTCCGCTATAATTTTTAAGTCTTTATACTTTACTTTTATCTTACATTCTTTAAAAATTCACTTTCAGAAAAAAATGTCAGTCTAGTTACCAAGTTGATTACTATTCTCGCACTCGTGTGATAAAAAGCAGTAGTTGATTTATTTTTACATTAATCAAATATCTTTCTCTCTCTTTATTTTTAATATCTAAGCATATTGTTAATTTAATATGAAAAAAAGATCGAATTGATCACTTTATTAAATATCACTTTGATGCTTATCTGTGATAAAATATCTTTAGATGTGTGAACATAATACTGCCTGTTTTACGTATGGAAAATATACAAACGTTTTAAATTATTTTAGAAATTCGAATAGTTAATGTCAACTATTAAAAATATACATTTCGCAACTTTGATATATATTTGTACTTATAGTTATTTATTAACTTATGTGAAATACAGGGTGTTAGTAAATAAGTGCGACAAACTTTAGGGGGTGATTCTGCATGAAAAAATAATGAGAGTTTGCTATATAAACGTAAATACTCCGCAAATACTTCGTTTCTGAGGTACGGGGTGTTAAAGTTTTTCTTAAAAACTGACGATTTATTTATTGCTCTGAAACCCGTCGAGATACGCAAATGAAATCTGGTGGGTTTTAAGAGGTAGTTATTGCGCATTTTTTGACATACAATTAAGAATTTTATGTTTATCATTGGCGCGCATACGGGTAATAATCCCAATTTTTTTTAAAGAAAAAGATGGTACGCCACTGAGATATGCTTAGTTAAAAATCATGTTTAAATTACTCGGTAAATTTGTAACAAATAATCTCTCTTGCCTTTTTTTCGTATAGGGCGCCGTTTTTATGCAAAAAAATAAAACATCTTAAAGCGTATTTTTTATTTTTAAAGTGAAAACTTATTTAGCCGCGTTAGGCACTTTTTGGTAGGGGAAAATCTTATGGGTTCGCGTCACCGACATGCTCATGACTGGCGCACGCGCAGCGGCCGTATGCTGTTCGTTAGACGCTTTTTGGATGGGTGAAATCTCGTGCGTTCGCGTCACCGACATGCGACATGCTTTTCTAATATTTAACCTCTGCAATGCATCAAGAAATTAGTATTTCACACTGGCTTGGACGTTTTCTTACTTACGTGGTAAAACAGATTTCTAGTTCAATTATATTTTTTCGTGGATTTTGAAATTAAATTTTTTATAAAATCTAATAATAATTCAAGATTAATTTGTTTAAAATATGGTTATTAATGCAAATATGTGCTTTGCTATTTTTTGCAAAATGATTATCTATAATTTTATCATTCGTTTATATAGCAAACTGTCATTATTTTTTCATGCAGAATCACCCCCTAAAGTTTGTCGCACTTATTTTCTAACACCATGTATAAATTGAAACAAACTTTGTTTAAAAAAAATTTCCACTTTATTATAAACATGCAGTGACAATTGTTACTAAGCATGTCCATTATATTCTAAATGTTAATTTAAATTTATCTTAAAATGTTAAGAAGAAGAATTTAAATAATAAAAGTAACCAAAATAGGTACCATTTATTTTGGCCATAGTTTCAAAAAACATAAATGTTATTTTTGAGTAAACGTCATGTTACTAATATGGAATACTATTGCACAAATTCTAAAGATATTTTTTTAAACTTTGTTATTTTCTTATAAATGTCTGCTGATTCAAAAGGTGAGACAAAGAGACGATTTGACGGAAATGATATGGCTTTGACCATTGCTGTAATTAGGAAGAAGAAAATGGTGTAATTGAAGATTTCTGAAATTTTTAAGGTTACAAAAAGCACTTTATTCAGATTGGCGATTTAAGAAGTACCTCTTGAAAATATAATGAACAAAAAACTAGACCGGAAATTAATATTAGATCAAAATATAGGAGAGTTAGTAGAATATGACATGGAAAAAAGCTGCATGGCTTAACCAGAAGGAACCTGCGCCAGATGGCGTATCAGCTAGCAGTCATGAATGGTATCCGGAATAACTTTCAAGATGAATTTGCAGGTAGATATTGGATTTTGGGATTCTTAAAACGTAATAATTATATTTTATCAATACGACAGCCGAGTGGAACGTGTCAAGCAAGAGCTAATAAATTTACAAAACAAAGAACTGATAAAAATGCTTTGTTACCACAAAGGATGCTATAAAGAAAATACTGCGATTATTACTCTTAAAATAAGTGAGGATTTTTAATAAGATAATTTTATTTTCAATTTATGTTGTGTTTTCTTATTTATGATGTGATAAATGTTAAAATTAAGTTGGTGATTTTGCTGCACTTACGTCGATTGTCCATTTTTTATTCTTGTGCTAAATTCTATTTATGTTTATGAATACATGGTTTGATTATTTTGGTACTGATTTTAAATAAAGGTAATTAATTTTCCAAGAAATTTGTGCGTATATTTTCATCTTATATGTTAAAAACAAAATGGTATTCCATATTACCCTCATTTCCTCTATTTAAACAAGAATTCATTACTGTAACCATTAGTTTTAAAAATCCGGTAGAAGGCACTACGTCGCCGAAACAATTGTCATGGTATTTTAATTTTGTTAAAGTGGAAATTTTTTAAACAAAATTAGTTTTAATTTTGAATTCACATAAATTTGAATTTACATCAAGTAAAGACTAAAACTATCAACGATTTATTAATTTAACATTGCTAAATAAAAGCCATCGCGAAAAATATAGCCATTTTGATTAAAACTTTTGAATATTTAATGAGTATTTTTTAATTTTTTAATATATATTGTGATAGTTCCAACATTTTTTTGTACTAGATTGATTTACTAGAAGTCACGTTAAAACGATTTTCAAATTAAATACGATAATAAGTGAAAAATTTGTAAAATTTTCTTAATCCCGTTGCCAGGTAAAATTTTTAAAACAACGTTGGAACTAACTATGGAGGATAAAGATTAGTGATGGGCGATTCTGGATATAAGAATCAGCTACAGCTGATGATATACCCAATGCGTATATTGGTCCAAACAATTTCTACATTCGACCTTGAACCGAAATTACTGGAAACTGGTTTCAAGTTTGATTGAAATGGTAGGTTTAAAAACCGTCCATGCATGGCTAGAACTCGTTTCATCTATTAGGCATGACTTACTGTACGGTTTTTTCCTAAAAAAATTAGATTTTTGCTTCCCTCTCTTATACTGCAAGCAGTGCGGTTGAAGCATAGGGTTTCACACCCATAAGGAGTAATTAAGTATTCGAACCTAAAAAATATCGTATTAGTAAATAGTTATTTTTCGGTCTCATTTTAATGTTTTTGATTTTTTTTTAGATTAAGGGTTAATTTTAATTAAAAGATGTTTTATTTCAGTTATAAATATAACTTTAAAATCCTTAAATTTTCTTCTATGTTTTGTTTGGTTTAAAACCTTTGATAAAATATTATAATGTCAAATAACAGATAGGTCGCAATTTTATTTTGTTGAATTTATTATTTTATCCACAACTTGGTAATGAATGATTAAGAATACAGCAGCAAGAACTTTATTTTTTATATCGTCGTGACAAGAACATACATGTATACAGTAAAAGCTCCTTATTCGCGGGGTATACGTTCTGTAAATATGCCGCGAATATAGAAACCGTGAATATGGAATAGTGATTTGTATGAGATCATAAGAGATACGTTTCAAGGTTTCAAAATAAAAAAATAAATTCAATTAAAGTTTTTAACAATATATACTAAAGATCGCCTTTTCAGTGCTCTTTGAAGCCTCTTCTTCAATGGAAAGCACATTCAATATTTTCTTCAAGTCGGTTTCGTTCAAATCTTCGTCTTGCTCTTCAAGCAACTCTTGAATGTCACAAGATTTTATTTGTTCAAAGCTCACCCGTCTTGTTCCATTAGCAACTTAAGCAATTTTTGCTGTTAAAGTTTGAATTTGCACAGAACTTTTATCATTTCCGACAGTCAGACTTGTCCATAGTTTTTTCCAACATGATTTCAATGTGTATGGTTTAAGTTCTTCCAATCATTCATCTATGATAACAATGCATCTTGCAGTGTTAAAATTTTTCCAGCAATGCATTACATTCATATCACGTTCCATGATGTCCAGTGTGATTTTAAAGCTTTGTCTGATGTAATAGAGCTTGAACGTCTGGATTATTCCTTTGTCTATGGGTTGGAGTAAAGCAGTTGTGTTAGGAGGTAAAAATATCACCTTTATATATGGATGCATAGTTTCAAGCTGACGAGGATGACCTGAAGCATTGTTCAAAACTAAAACGGTCTTAAAGTCTAAGTTATTTTTTTTCAAATAAGTCTCAACACCAAGAACAAAACAATTCCAGAACCAGTCAGAAAAAATAGCACTTGTAACCCACGCTTTCTTTCTTATTTGCACGCCAAAACACTGGCAGGTTGTCCGAATCCGAATCCTTTGAAGATACCAACTGAAACCGCGAATAAAAAAATTTGTAGTAGCGGATACAGGAACTTGGTCACACATTTTTCACCCGCGAATAGTAAAAACGCGAATAAGGAAACCGTAAATAAAGAGATTTTACTGCAGACGATTTATTTTTCGTTGAAATAATCAGAATAATATTCCGATTATTTTAATCATTCGGATACCAATATTTCAATTCTCAAAATCATCCGAATTTGCCCATCACTAGTAGAGATAAGGAGAGTTATCTTATACAGAGTCGATCAAAAGTCTGGAAACGGACAATAATGGGATAAGCCTATTTTGAAATACGGAGATTCCAGATTTGACATTTGCAATGTTGTCAGATTAGCCGTTTCTCTGATATTATTAGTCACTTTGGTTTGTTTGTATATTCAGTCATTATTGGAATCTTCTCTTCGACACGAGTTTAGCCACACGAGTCACTCATGATTTTATGTGGTCTAAAAGGTCTTAAATAAATAAAACAGAAGTGTGGCAATGCCTAATTGTATAAATATTGTTTTAATACAAACAATTTTTAACATAATGATTACTTGTCTGGTGTTCAAAATGTGCTTCATTTGTAAGTGAGCAGTATCCTAATCGATGGTAGAATGCGTCTACCACATTTCTCCATGATTGTTTAGACCTTGATTAGACCTTTCAGGGTACATTAAATCATAAGTGTTACATATGGCTAAACTCGTATTAAAGAGGAGATTCTAATAATGACTGAATAAACAGGGTGATGTATTTAAAAAACCAAAGTGACTAATAATATCAGAGAAACGGCTAATCTGACAACATTGCAAATGTCAAATCTGGAATCTCCGTATCTCAAAATAGGCTTAACCCAAATGTTGTACAATTCGGACTAGCAATTTACGAGATAATTGTTCGTTTCCAGACTTTTGGTCCACTATGTATGTGACTTTCATTGCAAAAGAGTCAAAATTTTGCAAATAAAGTCGATAATAGGCTAATCAGGCTAAGATCTGAACTTGGCAGTTACAGATGAAGTGAAGAATGTCAAAATTGTGCACTAAAACGTTGCTAAAGTGGACGTAAAAGCAAAAAGAATATAAAAAGAGCACAACTGTGTTTTTTTAACCAATTAGGCACAAAGCGGATATTTGTCTCTCGGTTTAATTCTGTTTTGCTAGCTGACAGTTTTTGAAACTTTTGCCACAACAACGCCATCTTAATTTTACTCTATTTACAAGTCTTACCTTTACCCTCCATAGAACTTACTTCGTTATCTTATAAATAGTACTGACATTCAACATTTTCTTTACGTCATGTTACGTGACGTTATTTCATGTCACGTTACTGTAAGCTCAAGTTGATTTGTACGATTTACTGACAACTTCGTTAAAGTAAGTGAAATACATTTAGGAGTGATTTTTTTAATTATATAATATCACTGCAAGTGCAATACCAAAAAGTTAAATAATAGGTGTTTGCTATCCTGTTGCTGCAACCGGGGAAGCAAAATTATCGAAGTATATAAGGGTATTAAAATTATTAATGGAAGTCATTTAATCCATTATTATCAAATGAAATTTAAATTGTAAAATCTATAGTCAAGGCATAAAGATTTAAAACTTACGTCGATGTGGCTCTATCGATAGCGGACTAGCGATTAATTTGGCGACAAAACATCGACAGCACATTGCAAGAAATTTATTTTTATTATATGATACAATAACAGTTAGCTTAAGAAGTTAGTTGGGATTTGGATTAGTTGGAGTTGGGCTCGTTTTGTGAAAGTATGAACTGACCTGTTTTTTTTTTCGTATATTTATTATGTCTGAATGTTTAAGTTTTAACTTAAAAAGAACTGCTTTTTCACTGAGAGGATGAACTTAATAAAATTTGAAACGTTGGCAAAAAACAACAGGTTTTTTTTTAACTCCATACTGATCCAAATACCAATTAACCTCCGTAAGTTAACTGTTATTTTTATTGTTCAAATATTAGCTCTGTCTAACGAGTGTTTTTGACAGTCGTTTGATATCATGAGACATTTAGAAAGTTGAAAATTATTGTAGCAGATTTAATAAAAAAAAGCTGTTCGCAATTAGTTCATATTTGATTTCACTTTTTACCAAGATGGTATAAAGAATCTACTTGAAGAAAAGGTAATATTAATAACATGACTTGGAATACTTTTTGTAACAAATGACATACGTATTGTTGATAAACCTGCACAGCACTATATTTTTTATCGATAATTGATTATTTGAAACGTGTGACTAATTGCGAAATTGTTTGTTTTGAAACAGCAGCGTTTACACTAAAAGTATTCAATATCACAAGCAATCTTTTTTCCACATATTTTAGCTACCTTATCACAGATACCACGGTACCTTTTATAACCTCGAAATCGATCTTGTTCACAATCTACCGTCCTCATAAATGAGATGCAACAGTAACAAAAACTATTCCTAAAATATAAATTTTCCCAAGTTATTGTATGACACAACACGCGCACTTCTGTTTCTTTTTGATGGTGACGTGTTCCACTTGCAAACCGTCACCGTCCGGTTTAACAGTCACTCTTTGAACTTCCACCGTACCGGGGGCGGTATTGTTACTCTTGGGGGTGGTACCGTTGGCGCTTTTCGGCGTTGCTGCCGCTTGGAGAGGAGTAGTCTTCTTGGGCGATTCGGTAATTGGTTCTTGGACGTTGTTGACGAGCGGAGTTTGATCCGTAGATTCGGAAGTGGGGATGTGGGGCGGCTGTTGCCCTGGGGTGGGCGTTATCGGTTTACCGCCTTTGATAAGTTCGACTATTTCGTCGGCTTCTCTACTTAGGTCTCCACCTGGTTGAAAAGGGTTGTCCCAACCGCTGTCGGTACTAGAAACGATTAAAAAACATATTTTAATTAGCGGTTTTTTTTAAATACGAGTACGTGTAAAAATTTGTTTAAATTTGTTGGTTTGGGTCTATTTAGTATCGCATGTGGAAAAACAAAAAAATTGGTCTATAAAATTCTGTTATACCGACCATTCACGATCGCTCCGAATGGATGAAATCCCATCCGTTTGGATGACATCCAAATAATTGACCTCATTTACGGTCATGCCATGCTGGTTGTAGTGCTCAAGGATTTTTTTAGCTTGGGTTGGTTTAAATTATTTTGATTTAAAATCCAGTTAAATTGTCATAAATGGTTTGAGTTACCATTGTAACTCGAAACAAATGCTCTTTCTTCGAAGGCTGGTAAGAAAATGAGCTAAATATGGACCACGTTCTCAAGTCTGACCATCAGGTGGCCCCATTTACGATCAGATGACAATCAGTTGAATGACGAGACAGAACTGGATTTTAGATCGATCGGATACTCAACTCATCCTGTCACTCTACATCATCCATTTGGTTTTTCCTACACACGATTAGTTTTTGGAGTGACACCGCTCCATTTGGACGTTTGGAGCGATCGTGAATGGCCGGTTTTACGGCTGATATTGGGAACTGACCAATTAAGTCAGGACACGTTTAAGATGATATTAATTTAATTAAATTAGTTATAAATAAAAAAAGTTAAAAAATAGTTTGAATATTTTCACCACAAAAATCGAAAAGTAGAGTCCGTTGAACATTAAAAGGCTGTCAAAGTAAAGCTAGTGATAATTTAGATGTTATATTCAAAGCCGACGAGCGTTCTGTCATCATAGAAAATTTGGTTGGTTACTTGAAAAAAATTGATAAATTGAAAGCGTGAAAAATTTTATTAAAATTAAATAAAGTAAAATAAATAAAACTTTGTACTTAGATTTTGAAAAACAGGTTCATATTGTTTTTTAGAGCATTAGATTGAAAATTCCTTCAATTACATTTTTGATCCGTGCATGAAAGAATTTCTAAATCATCTCATTTTCTATAAAAATTTTTGTTCTTTTATTAATTACATGCATTTGGTGTATTGACAGAAGTAGAATTGGAGGTTAGAAATTTTTAACCCACATATAACAATACAAAAATGTTGCTACTGGGTCATTCTATGTCTACTGGATCAGTGGTTGAAATCGACCCTTTTGATTTGGATAAATTATTGTCAAAAGTTGTCTTTATTATAAAATTAAGTCTCCAAAGAAAAAAAATAAAAAATATTTTTTTAAGTTTGCGAAATTAAAAATTTCACCAATTTCGAAGTGATTTTTAAATATCTCGAAAACTATTAAAGTTACAAAGAGTATTTGGACTATAAAAAAAATTTTTAAATTTTTGGCAGAATTCAATTCATATCTTGAAAAAACACCCTCTTAAAGATTTCAGAATATTTTTAGATCAGTTGAAGGCAATATATAAAAAAAATGAGCCAAAAATTTGATACTAAACTTCAGTTTTACGATTTTGCAAATTCATATTTTTTTTTAAAAAATTCAAATTTATTTTATTTTCATAGTCCGAAATATCCCCTTTAAAACAAATTTCTGTCAATTTTTTTAACTATATTTTTAAGGCATTTAAAAAATAAATTTAAAAAACTCAAAAAATGGTGAAATTCATTCATTCATTCACTTCATTTTATGGTACAAGAAAACTTCTGACAAAAATTCATCTAAATCGAAAGGGGTCGATTCCAACTATTGGTCCATTTGAACTATTGCATGTTTAAATTTTTCTTTTACTTAATCTCGTTTTGCAAATTATAATTAACAAATTATTGAATTAATTTTTCCGCTTTTTTATATCACTGCATTTATCCCATGAAGTAATTTTTGTCACAATATTATTAACAATTTTTTTACGATTTATTCCACATTTAATAAAGAATTGTGTATACATATTTTTTTTATTTGGAATATTACCCGTCCAAGTCATTTCATATAATTTGAAAACCATTTTGTTTATAAACACTAGAATTAACACATAGGTTTTTTATTTAAAAGTCTAACGTAGGGTACGATAACATAAGTAATCTAAATAAATAAAAAGGTAAATTTGGTCAAAAATAATGATATTTGTTGCTTTTAACATATTTTATGTTGTGCAGTACTGGCGCGAAAGTATTAGGTTTGTTTAATGTTACCTGTGTCCATTTTCTTTGGGAACTTGTACTACATAATAGAGCACTCCTCCATGAGTAGTCATTGCTGGCATTATATTGGAAAATCGACGTGGCAAAATCAAGACATTTCACAATAGTTAAAATTTTTTTATTTCTAAAGTTTTTTCACAGTTTTTTGTTTATTTTCAATTAATTGTTTTTATATTTTAACAAATCGTCGGCTTACTGTCAAAACACAAAAAATTAAACATTGGTCTTAAATGAATTCATCACATACAGGTTTGGAAAGTGACTACCCCGTATGCAAAAATACGCGTGTAAAGAAAGAAAAGATTAAAACAATTTAAAACAGAGGAGGTAAAAAATAGTATTTAACTCTAATTGTTCAAACTTTCCAGTGTAAGTAAACGCTTCGATTCCCAAAACAGTTGTTTGTGAATGACTAGAATCTGAGAGCTTGAGAACTACTTGATGTTAAATAAAAAATTACTGGTTTAGGATGCAAAACACAAACTATCCGCGTCCATAAAAAATGGAAATCCAAAAAGAAAGGTTTCAAAGGATCTCTAGATCGATCTGAAAAGCGGGAGTGGTAGAAGGCAAGACAATTGGAGTAGTAAATTGTGGAATAGTTGTTTTAATAAAAACGGACCAAGTTTGTCGCAGTTGCTATTCGTAGTTTTGCAAGAAAAAATCGGTTACCGTTTAATAACTTAAGAGTAGTAATAATGTCACTAGGAAGGAAAACCAAAAAAATAATGTGTATCTTGGACACAACCTCAAAAATAGTCAAAAAAACCATTTTTCGAGTACATAATCTCAAATATCTCAAAATCATGACGTCATGACTCAATTTTGAGCACAGTTTCTGATACTACGGACCAAATTACTTAGAAATTAACCTCCACCTAACCAACAACAAAATCTTGTAGGCCTGTGTTATAAGTGGTTTATAGACGTAGATATCTCGTTATTTGTTTATATTTTAAGTTGTAATTAGTTGTTTGGAAGCGTTTGTTTGTAGTATTTTCAGATTTTTTGCGTTCATGTTTTATTCTAGGTTGGCAACTAACTTTGTTACAACCAACAAATTATAAATAATTAGTTTAAAGTTCCAACATCACATTTTCAGTGACGACACACCTTTGCGCATATTGCTGTGACGTATGTGTCCTCTTTACTATTGAAACAGACTTAAGTTTTATGTGACGATTTGCTGTTGAATTAAAAACAGTGGTGTCCCTTAAAAGTGAGTCGTATTTTAATGAAAATTGGCGTTTCCTGTGTATAAATAGAATATGAAACTACATACCGAGCGGATTTCAAGCTTGGCTTGTTTTACGTAAATAATGTTTAGTTTTTTAAATAGAATTAAAACATCTGGATGTGTTTGCGATACAGAGGCGAAAAATAAAATTTAATGATTTATTGGTAAGCGATAAACGTGGATACTAAAATTATTCCAAAGTTGTTACTTTCGATGGGGGTGTCGAGTTTGACCCATTTGTTGGTATTTTTGTACGAGGAAATTACACCTGGAACCGGAAAATGTCGTGATTTTTTTATTTTTTATTGTCAGTTATTATTGGAACGTGAAATTTTTTTCTAAAATTGTATGAAATATGGTTCTTTTTCAACAATTACTTGAAATAATCATAATTAATTCAAAATCATTTATCAAAACCGCATAATGTGAATTGAAATAACTTGTTTTGTTTTAACAAGCTTGGATCCTAAATAATGATTTACTTGATAAAATACATGTATGTTTATGACACAGTTATATCTTAATTTATAGGTTAACAAACTCGCGTATTGGTAAAATGAAAAGCAATATTTTATTTTTTCATTTTGTCTTATTGCCCCAAAGAACTTTTTATTTTGATGATCAAAGACTACAGGCAATAGCTAGTTATTTATAAAAGTGTTACATTCCAACATTTTGGCTGTCGGTTATTTATTGGCAACCGGCTAACATTGATTATAAACAATTATTATTAGTAGAATTAACTTCCGTTAACATGTAACTAGTTGGGTCACAATAGAAATTTCATTGACAATGACATTGTTGTAACCTTTGCAGCTCTATCTAATTTTATGTCGAGACCTTCACTTTGGTAAGCTTATTACAAAAAATACGACGTAAGAAAAAACGTATTAGAGGTAGGCCTCGTTTAGGAGATCGATACACAATAAATTTTACCAGCTGAATATTTTTTTTTTTTAAGAAAATAGTCGCAAAAAGGGTAGACCTATCGTGTGGGCCGCGGACGGCCCGCACTGCGACTGTTAGAAGGGGAAGGGATTACAGAAAGGAAATGATTGTGGACACGCTTTTTAAAAAGTTGCAGGTCATAGTTCTCGGAAAAACTGATTTTGGAAGCTTATTCCATTCCGTAGCAGCCCTGTAAAAGAAGGATTCTTGATGGAGATTGGTCCTTGTAGTGTCAATCTTGAGAGTAAATGGGTGAGACTGATCAGCGTGCCGAGTTCTTCGGCCGAATGTGGCCAATGGTGGTACAAGAGTTTCTATTTCTCTGGAGCATCTGCCATGGAAATATCTGTAGAGCAATGACTGGTCTGCAACTCTTCTTCTATGTTCTAGAGGGTGAAGGGTATCTGTGAGAGTTGAGCTGTTTATCAAACGAATGGCTCTTTTCTGAATGGAATCTAGAAGACGAAGAGAATGCCTTGGTGCTGAACCCCAAATGTGCGAGCAATACTCCAGTAGAGGTCGTATTTGAGCCTTGTACGTCGTCAACAGTTGATCAGGAGTAAAAACCTTTCTAGCTTTCCACAGAAAACCTAGCCTCTGACTTGCCGACTTTGCGATGTTAGCAACATGGTCATGCCAAGACATATTATTGGACACCGTGACTCCCAAAATCGAGATGGAGGGACTTGGTTCAAGGGTATTTCCGGACATTGTGATGGGATGATTTGAGGAATTCACTTTCTTGGAAAACGTGGCACTTTGTATTTTTTGGGCGTTGAACTGAACAAGATTGTTGGTTTCCCACTCGATGATTGCTTCAAGATCTCTATTGATGGAATCAACCTGTTCCTGCCCGAGTCTATTTGTATCATTCACCGAAAGTGATCGATAGGATGTGAAAGTTGAGACAAGTGTGCTATCGTCTGCGAAACTGTAAATGGGGTTCGTGGTGGTTTTCAAGAGGTCGTTGATGTGTAAAAGAAATAAAGTGGGGGACAGGATGGAACCCTGGGGGACCCCGGCATTGGTTTTAAACGCATCAGAAGAAATACCGTCAACTGCCACATGTAAGGAGCGATCTTGCATGAAGCTCAAGAGCCATTGGCGCAGTTTGGTTGGGAGACCGTAAGCAGATAATTTACTTAACAATGCCTGGTGCCAAACGCGGTCAAAGGCTTTAGATATATCCAAGGCTATTGTACGAGATTCACCAAACTTTTCAATAGTGTTTGTCCAGAGCTGAGTGACATAAGCCAGCAAATCTCCATTTCTTGCAAGCTTACTATTTTTTTTCAGAGAGTCATAACTTACGTTACTCCCAGTATATCGTATTTAGAACAAATATTTCAGTTGCAAGGCAATCGATTAATCTGTTAAGCTATAATTAAGCATGTATTATAGCAGAATTTTTAAATAAAAGTTATACGAGGTCTGGCTATTAAATAACGAGAGTGTTCGCGCAGATGGCGTCATAGAGGGGTAGGAGGGAAAACGAACGCAGCGTTGGATAGCTGAAAGTGTCTACTATTTCAGTACGAAAAACACGTTTTTGTCGCTGTAGTAGTATTTTTTCTAAAGAGGTTATCGTGCCGATAACAATGTGTGACGAAAAACATGAGCAACGGATCAATGGGAAATTTCTCGTTAAGTTAAAAAAAAACTCCAACTGAGTGCTATAAGTTGTTGAAAGAGGCTTGTGGTGAGAATTCTCTATTTCGTGCGCGTATTTTCGAATGGTACAAACGGTTTTTTAAAGGCTAAGGGAGAGAGCACCGAAGATGACCAACGTCCAGGTCGACATTAACGGCATCGTAATGACTGAATAGGTACCGGAGGGTAAAACTGTAAACCAAACTTACTTTAACAACAATGTGACTGCGAGGAGTTCGTAAGAAACGGCCGGAGTTGTGGAAAAACAAGTCGTGGATCTTGCACCAGGACAATGCACCTGCCCATAACGCGCTGTCCGTGAAACGTTATTTAGTCGTTAGAGGCACTCCAGTGCTCGAAAACGTGCCATACTTACATGATTTAGCCCTGTGACTTTTTCCTGTTTCCAAAGATCAAGTCTGCGTTAAAAGGAACCCGGTTCAAGTAAATGGAAGAGTTGAGCAAAAATCGGCGGAGCTCCTAAATGCTCTTACAAAAGAAGACTTTCAGCATTACTTTGACTTATGAAAAAAACGAATGGAACAGTTTGTGGCGAGGGGAGGGAAATACATTGAAAGGGAGCAATCGATTGTAAAATAATTTTTTAAGATAAAACTGTTTCATAATCAGTCTCGTTATTTAATAGCCAGACCTCGTACATGATAGAAATGAATTATTATTGAAGCGCGTTCCACGTGGCTAATTTCGGCGAAGCAAGATGTACATCATAGTATATTAAAAAACATCATTTACTTAATAATAATTTTTGCTGAACCTACATATTACATGGTAACACATAATTTGGCTTGAGTGTTATTGAAATTAATCTAAAAATACTTAACTAACAATAAATAAAATTTTATTTGTAAAAAACAATCATTATGTTATTAAACGAGAAGTAACGATTTTAATTAATTATTTTATTTTTTATTAAACGGTCATTTTTAAATATATACACTGTGTTTTCACATTCCAATTTTAAGGAGGATTTTAATATCACGTAAGCTGAAAATAGTAAATCATAAGTGTTTAAAATAGATTAAGATATACACATAATAGATCTGTAAAAGTGGTAGAAAAAAGACTTATTAGCTAGCACAAGCCCAAAATCCCATCGAATATAGTTTTAAAATATTCTTTGCATTGGAATTTTTTATTAATTATTTATCTTTTAAGGGTACAGGGTTATTTTTTATAAATTTTCCACCTTTTATCATCTGTATTATTGTCTATAGAAAAAGGGGTTGGATAGAAATTATACGGTTGTGAATGAATTTTGTTAAAATGCTATCAAAAGTACAGTAGCGTATAGATTTTAGAATGTACAAAAAAAATTCTTCTTCTTCTTTTTCATGGAATACCCTGAATATTTTTAAATCATTCGAGTATTTTTTTTTGTTTAAAAATATACAGGGTGATTCTTTGTAAGTTCCAATTAGACGTTTTAGAGAAACTTGGCATAATTAAAATCTGATATTTGTGGTGTAAGGTTTTCGAATATGCCAAATTGATCTAAAATATTTAGAGCCTCCCAACTACTTCCGGTTATACAGAAAGTTAACTATAACTTGCTTATTTTAAATAAAATACCCTTTATATTATTACGTATTTCAATAAAGTTACTCTTGGAGATTCTCCTAATATAGGGTTTTGCTACCTTACACTGAGTGTTTTACGAGATATAACCATTTTTATCACGAAATAGTGTCCGAATCGAAACCCTGTATCATTATAATTAACATAAATTTAAACATTTTTTGGCATTATGTTTTTCTAGTATTTTTTACTAAACTTAGTCATTTTGTTTATAAAATAATTCAAAACGCATATTTAAAGATTTCTTAACTTTCTTAAATGGATCACCCTGTATTTTATAACGTTGTTAGACAGAACTTTTACTGCTCTTTAAGTTTCGTTAACAACTTCCTATAACCGGAAGTAGTTGGAGGCTTTAAATATTTTAGATCAATTTGGCATATCCGAAAACCTTACACCACAAATTTTCAGATTTTAATTATGCCAAGTTTCTCTAATTGGAACTCACAAAGAATCACCCTGTATATGCAAGAATATACATAAATAAAATAAGCTATGAAAGTGACAACTATTATGTTTGATACGTTTTCTTAATTTGGAACTTATCCATACAAAAAATAAAACTTACAAGCATGACTATATTTTATCATAAATATGTTGACCTCTTCACAGAAGGTTAATTCTTTTGGTTTTTTAAGTCGCTAAGATTAACAACAAGTTTTTAAGTCAAAAAAATAAGATTCATACTTGTAAATACCGCTATTTTTTTATTCAGTTTTCGATTAAATACGGGGTTTACTCCAAAAATTTATAGTTAGTGTGATGCAAAAAATGTCATTATTTTCACAATTTAAAATAAACAATCATTAATTTAAAGAAGGTTAATATATTAACATTATAAATAAGCAGCTTTTAAAATTCATTACTATTATAATGTATCGCTAAATATTTGATGGTCTATAGCAAGACCAAGGTTGTGTTGTTAAATGTTTAGGAACCCCTGGTATAAGGATACATCTTCGTTTATTATTTGTACAAGAAAGAAAAACAGGCAGTTATTTAAAGATGAATTTATAAAGATTCTTGATCAAACATGCTGCATAAAACCCAGCAGGTTAAGAGATCAAAAAAGAAGATGATTCAACATCTCGAATATTGGAACCAAAGTTGTCCTTACATACCTACTGTTACGATTTGCGAGCCCGTCACTGTCGACTGTCGCCTTGAGGCGACAGCGCTTCGACCACAATGTGGAAAAAATGCGGGCATAAAAGACATCAACTGATTCTCGAAAGGTCCAATAATTTCGGAAAATGTCCAGAAAGGCATCGTTTAGTCGAGAACATTGGTTCACAGATATATAAATAAATAAAATCACAGATCGAAGTTCTTAGTTTAGTTTAAGTTTAAGGAAAAGTTTTTGAAGTAATTATAAAGTGTTATAAAAAGATTGTATACAGCATGATGCCCTGAAAATCAAAGGGATGAAAATAAATGTAAGCAAAACAAAAGTAATGGTTTTAAAAGAGGAGAAAGCATGACAAACTGTGAAGTTCTGATTAAGGAAGAAAGAGTGAAACAAGTAAATGAGTTTGTATACCTGGGTTCAAAATTTACGAGACAGGTAAAGTATGACAGTGACATTGAGCGAAGGGTGTTGGCAAAAAAACAAATGAATGGGGCACTGCATAGCTTTATGAACACCCAGAAAGTGTCAAAAAAGGCACGTTCGACTGTGCATAGAGGAGTGTTGGTTCCTACACTTATGTATGGTAGTGAATGTTGGGTTTGGCAGAAGAAGCATGAAAATAGGATTAATGCTGTTGAGATGAGTTGTCTGCGTATAGCCGGAGTGATTCAGTTGGATACAGTAAAGAGATAAGAGAACGATGTGGTGTAAAAGAAGATGTGGTTACAAAGATAGATAAAGGAATGCTTAGATGGTTTAGACACGTAGAAAGGATGGATGAAGAAAGATTAACGAAACTAATTTATAAGGCGAGTGTGAATGGACCAGTCGGTAGAGGTCGACCTCGGCAAACATATCTCAATCAGATCAACATTGTTTTGAAGAAAGGCCAGCTGTCAAGAGTACCAACAACCGACGAGCATGTATGAGAGCACTGATGAAAGTAGAGGAATCAAAAGATGTGTGTAAGAACCGTCGCAAGTGGAGGCAGCAAGTGGGCTCCGCCTACCCCTACGGAAAAGAGGCGTGACTATGTATGTATGTATACAGTTGTGAATACCTAAGTGATTTGTAAAGTAAAATTTATTGTGTAGAAATTTTGGAATAAAAATGTTATTGTAATAAGTGTATTAGAATCATCAAACTTCAAGAGTAAATATCGTAACACTACTATTTAAAAAAGACCCATCTCTAACAAACTTCAAAAAAACGAGCGATGAAAAATTAATAAATTCAGCATTTTCTTAACATACAGATTTAATCCAAACAGCAAATGAGACCTTCTAAAATATATGATATTTAAAGTCCACGCCTTTATAATTATACAAACAAATTAATAGTCCATTTAAATGAAGACAAGCGTTGTGTTGTTAAATGGTTCCTCGCGATGCGCAATCAAAAGTACCAACTTCTACAACCCTTAATAAAAGGATAAATGAAAGGAAATAGGTATAGGAAGAATAAAAATGTTGGTCGCGAAATATTAGAAAATGAACCGGCATACGAAATGTAAATTGATCTACACAGCAAGGAACCGAATAGAGATGGAACATACATTGCCAGCATACATTAATGGAAAGAAGAAGATAAAAAGGACAAGAACTATTGGTGTTAGAATACATAAGGTTAAAATTTCGTTTATTTTTGCCACAGAAAAGAAAACACAAAAGGCAGTTTTTTAGAGCTGAACTTATAAGATACTTTTTAAGAATTGAGTCGAATTTGACCGAATTTTAAGATTTGTTTATGGCCAAAAACATTATGCTGTTTAAATTTAGCGTTTCTCTATTAAAACATAAAATTTGAGCCCATAAAAGTGTGAACCTCCCTCCCCAACTCCCCCGAAACTGGGTTTACCTAATTTTTTAAGCAACAAATGAATAGTGTGCCCAAAAAAACGGGGGCATGCCAATGTTGAAAAGATTAAATCTGTTATAATAGCCAGAATATCAAATAATTGTTTTTTTACGCAATTTACAGTGACTGTAGATCGGAGGGGATGCATTTTAGGACACATGTTCATTTGGAAAAAAAATTTGATCCCAGCAATACGTCCTTAAAATATCTACATCGAATTTTGAATCACCCTATATAAAAAGGGCCCATTTACAAATTCCAAAAAAATGGTCGATAAAAAAGTAGTATAGTCAATATTTTCTGTACATACAGGTTTAATCCAAACAAAGCGCGAATGATGCCTTTTAAAATTTATAATACTTTAAGTACACGTCTTTATAATTGTACAACAAAATTTTATAGAAAGGATAATCAATCTATTATTATTTATTGGATTTTGATCTATAGAGGGTGTTTCAAAAAAAGGTGACCCCGTCTCTAGGATAGGTAGAAAATTAAAAAATAATTGGGGTTTGCTTAGTAAAAATTTTTCGTAACGCCATCCGTATTCAAGATAAAGGGCGTCGAAGAAAAAAAATGTATACACATTTATTACGATTTTTCCGAAACTACTGGAAACATTGTAATGAAATTTTATACGAATATGTTTTAGAAGCTGATACATCCCACGAATTTGTTTTTATAGCTGACTCTCATAGAGGGCGCTAGTTACACGGTTCGTACCAAGTAGTATTGAACGTAACTTTTTTAAGTTAGATTTTTTTTAGAGTTAGATTTAACTAAGCAGACCCCAATTATTTGTCAGTTTTCTACCTATCCTAGAGACGGGGTCACTTTTTTATAAAGCACCCTGTATTGTGTGACTTTTAAAATCTAATTAGATGCATTTAATACTGAATTTCTTTACTTTAGATACGATTAGTTTGTACCATTTAACATAACAAAATTTACGAAGTGATCCACTTATACTGGGCGATCAAAAAAGATTGATTGTATTCAAAACATCTTTGTGTGTCAATATTAGAATAATTATTCAAAATATAATATTGAAATTTATGAAGTACTCTTGCCCGTTTGATGCGAATTTTGAAAATGGCTATTTTTACAACAATTACAATTTTTTGAGAATTTTAATTTCAGATCCAAGATAACTTTTTTCGTTTAATTATGTGGAGAAACATAAGGTCATACTTTATTGATTTATAGAACTATTTAAATTATTTGATGATTTATATTAATGGAACAAACTGCGTTTGTAACACATCAAGCATCACTTAAACTTTCCCACGCACTAACCAAAATATTTCACATGAACGAACTCAATGAAACCGTTAAAAAAAATTATACTCAATATGTTAAAATAATTTTTATCGTATTAAATTGACCCTTTCGTCGAAGGTCGTTTCGTTGCACTAAATTCGCTCTGTGTGCGATACACGTTGATCCAAACTCTTCGACGATGACTAACAGTTGAAACGAGAAACACGCAGACACCCGGTGAATATGAAAACTCTCGGTGACGTTAAAGCGAATTTGGAACTCCGAATGCGACGCCACCAGAATAAAATATGCGCGTCGCCGTTTGCCAGAGGCGGAACGCGCTATTGGGAGCAGTAGGAATAAATAAAGCGACCTTGAATTAGAGCTCGTTTTCTTTCTTTTTTATACTAAAGGTCTCTGTACAGCAAGTTTCAATTTTAAATGTATCGACAGTAGGAATTTGTACGTTCTATTTCCACGATGCGAACCATTGCATCTACACACAACAATAGTATATTATGTAACAAGTGTTATAAACGCCCCTTTAGTAATGAGCGTTTAATAAAGATGAGTGTTTCATTTTTGTAGACAGTTCTTGGAAATATGCAAGTAACACATTCTCTGAGAATGACACTGTTTATTTTTTTGCCATTCCATAAAAAAATTGTTTGTACGTTCGTATTAACTCCGAGATTTTTGTGGCAGCAAATCACCTGAAGCTGTGACTGCTTCTTGTAATATCTCAGGACGTGTACCACTTGGAACATCTTCCATTTCACTTTCATTTTCAACTAAGAATTTTGATACAAATAGGTATATAGTTTGTTTAATCTCGAACAAATTCTGAAAATGACAGTATCAACAATTGACAGACCTGTCAGACAGACTCACGTCAGTGTCTCAGGCGGTTCTCATGGCTTATTAAACCGCTGAAATTAAACCATAATAATGTATTTAAAGAACTGTTTTGCCATAGTAATGTGTTTAAAATCGCAAAAAGTCACACCTTGTGAGAACTTGTGACTAATCGATCATTTAGCGTGGTACTATCCGTACGCTAAATGCCACATTAGTTATGTGAGTGGAAAAAATAATTTTTAATTTTTCCACTTGCTACGGTTTTTACGCAGTCTTCCGCTTCTTCTAGTTTCATCAGCGCTTTCATACATGCTCGTCGGTTGCTGGTACTCTTGTCCTGACCTTACTTCAAAATAATTTTAATCTGATCGAGTTACGTTCGCCTAATCGACCTCTACCCATGCAAACTTGTCTTATAAATCTGTCAATCTTCTTTATCATTCCTCTCTACGTGTCCGAACCATCTAAGCATTCCTTTATCTATCTTTGTTACTACATCTTTTTTCCCACCACAGCGTACACTTAACACACAATTCCTAACTTAATCCATCATGGTCACTCCAGCTATACTTATCAGAATACTCATCTACGCAGCATTGATCTTAATTTCATGCTAATAAAGTTATGCAGTACCCCATTTATTTGTTTTCCTGCCAACAATATCACAGTTTTACTTTCCGTCTCTCGTAAACTTTGAACCCAAGTATATAAACGCATTCACTTGTTCCATACTTTCTCCTTCAATCAGCACTTCGCAGTTTGTCATGCTATTTTCTCTTTTAAAAACCATTACTTTCGTTTTCCTTACAATCACTTTCATTCCTATGATTTTTAGGACATCATACACAACATTATTACGATGTTTAATATTTGGTTTGATGATTTTAAAAACTAAACAATTTCTTCTAATCTTTTTATACAATAAATTCTTACCTAATAAATTACTTTATACAATCTTTTTAAAACTATAACACTTTATAATTAACTTTAACTAAAGACTTTGTTTGGCAATCTCTTTTATGCAGGCAAATTAATTATTCTTGAATGGGGACGTCTATTCCGGAAGAACGAGGAATTAACAAGAAAATTTTATAACATTCTATAACATTCGCTAAATTTTGGGGCGTTTAAAGCCGCCAAAAGGAATAGCTGTAGTTTATCTAGGTGACAGCGTTACAGGTGAAATACCAATAAAAAGCTAAGACAAGTGTGTGTTCTGTCACCCCTGCTGTTCAACCTTTATTCAGAGAACATATTTCAAGAGGCTTTATATGGCAGGACAGAGGGAGTAAAGATAGGTGGTGAAATTATAAACAACGTAAGAAACGCAGATGACTGCCATCATTGCGGAGAACATGAAAGACTAGCAAATACTGCTGGATAGAGTGCATGAGGCTGGTCGAAGACGGGGCATTAATATAAACATCAAGAAAACAAAATGGATGATCGTAGGTAAAATAAATATAGAACCAATTCCGATTACAATCAACGGACACAACATTTTAAATATTTGGGTAACTGGCTAAACAATGAAATAATATGCGACGAAGAGGTAAAAGCGAGGATTAAAATGGCACGCAGGACATTTAGCAAATGGAAACCAACTTTCACTGACAGAAACCTCACAGTTTAGACGCGGCTAAGAACACTCCGCTGTTACGTATGGATCATTTTTTTATACGGATGTGAGACAAGGACGCTTAAAGTTGACACCATGAATAAAATAGAAGCGTTTGAGATGTGGTGCTACCAAAGAATCCTCAAAATTCCTTGGACTGCACATACCAGTAATGAAGAGGTTCTCAGACAGCTGAATAAGAATCCAGAACATCTGAACACTATAAAAACAAGAAAGGTTAGTTATTTCGGACACATAATAGGAGGCCCCAAATACCACATCCCTCACCTGATTATCCAGGGAAAGGTTGAGAGCAGATAATGGATAGGTCGCAAAAAGATATCATGGATGCGAAAAATTAGAAATTGGACAGGACTGGAAGTAGAACAGCTATTCCGAGCAGCGAAAGATAGACACCAATTCAATCAAATTGTCATGGAGATAGCCCTCGCCTGAAGACAGGCACGGCACCGAATGAAGAAGAAAAGGAATATGCATCTTTGTGTGGACGATACACCGCCTCGGCCAGATAATAGGACAGGGGCATATTCATCGGCTCTAGACCGTAACAATATTAACCAACTGCAACATATGACCTGATCATCGGCGTAATAAAGGCAACTGACACAAATCCCTGTCTAACATCATTTTAATGTTAAACCATTTTATGTAAGCTCCGTTTATTCTGAAACAAGCACTGAAATTCTCGTAAAGTGATTTCAGAAATGGACGAAATGGACAAGATAGATTGCCATATATTTCAAAACTGTCTGTGTCAGATGTTAATAGCGACGTCGTAATAATTACTTGCTGACAAGTTTTAATTGAAATAAAATAATGAGTAAAAAAATTGAGTGAATTAGATATGGAATTTGATAATGACGAATTTACAAATCATGCAAATTATGTAAGCGATAACCTGCTGCCGCAAAAATCAAAACATGAGCATGAAAAATATTACGCACTGTTAAGGGATTGGCATCAAGAAAAGAAAACGGGGACTCCCTTTTCGAAAATGTTTAAATTGAATTTTTCAGTAATTTATTAAAAAAATGGAAATTCTCAACTCTAAGGAAAATATATTTAATCCTAAAAGCAACGATTAATGTAAAACACTATATCGATATTTGAAGATACAAAAAATGTAAAACTTTGTTTTAAGGCTCTTCTGAAATGTATGTAGCTAAGAAATCAAAGGTTTTTACAGCAGAAAATGTTAAGCAAAATGCTCCGGTTAAGATAAATTAGGCTACCAAGGTAATAAAAATTATAATTGCCCACTTTGCGACGAATCTATCACAGTTGACCATATCCTCCTAGAGTGTCCCATGTATGCTGAAGAAAGAAGAACCAACAACATTGAAAAAGACATCAAAACAATTTTATCTTGTGAATGAAATTATAAAAATTTGCAGGCATTTCTAGCAAGTATCAACAAACTACACCAAATATAGACTCATTCATACTTATATAGCTAAATATTGCAATCACATTATTTGTAAATTTAATTCTTAAACGCTAATGACCTTCCAAATTTGACCTAACTTACTACTAAAAATCTTAAAACTAAGGGTCTCACTCATTAGAAGTCATTAGGTTCTAAATCAGATCTTACACTAATACGATTGTGTACTACCGCACTTTGCTCTGCTTTTACACTGGCACTTTATTTAACTAGCTCGTAAGGCTTCGTCCTCTTGAGTCTTCTCGTCTTGATTGTGTTGTCGAGAAGCTGGATGGCCTCGACGTTCACATAGTCTAGAAGTCGTTGTTTATGACTCTTGGCGGATTTACTGATAGTCTGTTCCACTGTGTCCATTTCAAGGTCCTTATGTAGGTCACTGTTGTGGGTGCATCTACAATGCCCTTTAAAGTTTTGTTTTGGAATCTTTGTTTGATTTGAATATTACTCTTGCTGGCACATCCCCAGAGTTGGATGCCATACGTCCATACAGGTTTCAGGATTTGCTTGTAGAGGAGCAATTTGTTGTAAATTGACAGCTTGGAATTTCTTCCAGGGAGCCAATACATTTTTTTGTATTTTATGCCTAATTCTTCTCCCTTTTTCTTTACGTGGACTTTCCAGCGTAGTCTCGCGTTCAAGTTTATTCCCAGGTACATGGGGTATCTGGGCGTCATTGATTCTGATAGGTATACACTGTTTTTGTCTGTTGGTAAAGTCTACGTGTAGAGACTTATTTTCGTTTAACTTGATACGCCAAGTTTTAGTCCAGGTGTTAATTCTATTTATGGAGTGTTGAAGTTTTTCAGCAGCTTCTCCATGATCTTTTTCAACTGCAATTACTGCTGTATCGTCTGCAAGTGTCGCTATTGTCCCGTGTTCATGTTTTGGAATGCCACGAGTATATAGCAGATAGAGTACTGGACCTAATACACTACCTTGTGGCACCTCTGCTTTAATTTCTTTTACTTTGGAATACGCTTCTTGTTTCTTGATTATGAAGTATCTTTCTGTCAGATACGATTGCAGTCGTTGTGAATGTTGTTTGGGAAAGAATGATTTTAATTTGTGAAAAAGTCCTTCATGCCAAACCTTGTCAAAGGCTTGGGCGACGTCCAGAAAGATGGTAGAACACACTTTCTTTTCTTCTAATGACTTTTCTATAACATCGGTGATCCTATGAACTTGGTCAATTGTCGAGTGGCTTTCTCGGAAACCAAACTGGTGAGAGGGAATCAATTTCTTTTCTTCTAATATTACTTTTAATCTCTTTAGTAGCAATTTTTCGAACAGTTTCGAGATTACAAATTACGCTAATATCATAACAGAAAACCTACTTCCTGAAATATCAGTGGTCTGGGTGCGACCCGAGAGGTCCACAAGACTAACTTCCTGGTCGAAAGAATAAAAAAATACCGTATGTTTTGTTGTCATAATTATTATTAAAATTATTATAAAAAACGATTTCAAATTGTTTATAATAAATTATAATTGTCATTAACAATATTCCATTTGTGTCAACCGTATTCTTTTAAACTTTTTCTTATCATTTTATAAGCGGGAGCCATTTTCAATTGTTTATAACAAATAAATTTTTTTTTAAATATTATGATTAATAATAATTTATTAGTAACAATATTCAATTGTTACAAACAAAGCTTGATTATTACTTATAATAATTTTTCACTGTTATAGCGTCTTTAATGCCATTCTCTCAATACTGACACAAGTTTTAAATTCTCCAATTTATATTTTTGTTTTCTAAAACTATCTCTCTTTATGAAATATTGTCATCATATTTTTCATACAAAAATTCCTAACGTGTAATAATCAAATTATTTAAAAGATCTTAAAATTCTTTATTAAAAATAGTATAATTTGTGAATTGCAAAATTTAGGTAGTTTACCATTTTCTTTTTTTGATTCTCCATAAAAAACAGCTCGACCGATTTTGCTGAAAATCTAATCAGTTTCAAGTTGCGTAATTATGCGTCGAATGCAATTGGTCCCACGCCGATATCATTTTTTGTTCTCGAGATAATCGAGACGAAAAATAATCCCGAACGCACATACGAACATACGTACATACACACACACACACACACACACACAGACGTCCACCTAAAAACTATTGTATTTGACTCTGGGGACCTTAAAATGTGGAGATATGTCAAAATTTGGGATTCGCAAAATCGGACCCATTACTATAATTTCCTACTGGGAAGTTAAAAATCAAAACAGGAATATGAAAAATGTTATTAACTCAGGTTCTTTAAAGTATTTTTTATTTAAATTCTTTGGTCGTGAAGAAAATATCGTCTGTTACACGGTTAGAATATACTATTCTCCCAATATCTGAAATCGTTTCATACCTTTAACTACCAAGTAATAATTATTTCACTATTCGATTAAATTTTTTACTCAACTCTACCGGTTACACACAATAATTTGTTAATATAAATCGGTATTTTTTGAATTGTTTAATTAAACTAGAATTTGAGAAATGTTGATGTACTTTATTTAGTACAAATATATTTTTTGTTGTCACTGACGTTACAAAATATTTCGGATACGTCACTGGTCCAATACGGTTGATGTGTGCTTTTGTTAAAAGTTTAGTAGGGAGTGCCTTTCAATAATGGAAACACTTAAACACTAACCACTGATAGAGTGATGGAGTGCAGAAACAACGTTTCAGAAGCTACGCTTTTCAAATCAGGATTTAATCTACGAGAAACAGACATATTATTTCTGTTGGTCCGTTTTTGTAGCATATTGTCATTACTTTTATCATTATTACTATTTAACAATAGCGTCAGGCCTATCAATAGCACTTGGGCGCCTCGGCCTTCAGATCTTTTGTGCCATCCACGTGGTTATTGTGATTCTTATGTGTCCAATTTGAGTCCTTTGAAGTACGAGATCAGCGATGTTGCGTTACAATTTGTAATATCTTCGTAGGTAGGAGTTGCTTTACCGAACGATCTCAAGCGGGTCATTCACGATCCTTCCGAATGGATGAAATCTAATAGACATCATCCGTTTGGATGACATCCAAATAATTGACTTCATTTACGGTCATGCCATGCTGGTTGTAGTGCTTAACGATTTACTTTTTTTTTGTTAGGTTAGTTTATATTATTTTAAATAAATTGTCATAAATGGATGAAGATTTATTTCTCTACGCTGCTGTTGCCTTTGTTTCGTCAATCTTCCTTCATCCATCCTTTCTACGTTTCCATATATAATATATATATATATATATATATATATATATATATATATATATATATATATATATATATATCAAAACGTAAATTAAAATTTACCTGTTTTATCGCATGTTAATGTGGGTATTTTCCTAATAAAACAAATAAAATTTCATCGCTTTGTGTATGTTTAGATTTTTAATTTGTTTTTTAAGATCTAGATAATTTTGACGATACCGTAACTAAATGCAAATACACCCATTGAAATAACGACTTAATCACCGAATCATTATTTATTCGTTCTTTCTATTTATCCAAACCATCTGGATTACTCTAATTTAAATAAATCGTAGAGTGTTTGTTTATTAAATGTATTTAAGCGACAAATATTCATTAATAAGAACGTTTTCTAATGTTACCGAACAATAAACACTTTTACTTTTACCAAATCTATATTTAAACGATTTATTACCGAATACGCCTTGACTTGGCTGTAAATATGTTGTAGAAGAATTCAGTCAACGAGCAAAAAAATTGCGGCCAACAAAAGTTTACTATTTTCGAGCAGGAGGTCAACATATTTACATACATAAATATATTACATCACATATATTTTTACGGTATGTAACCAACCAGTCACGTAACGCTGCTGTACTGCGTTAACATATCTTTTTATTATTCAGTTAATAATAATTATTTTTAATTTACGTGTTTGTGGATAAAAACGACAACTAAGTACGTACTATGAGGAAAAATAATATTTACTTCGTTAAGAATTCTATGATGTTTTTTTTTAATTATGTTGCACTATGAAAACTACTGCGTATGATCGTATATCACGATCTAATTATATTTGTGTCAGTAGAGTATCCGATAATAAGGATGCTTGTGATGTACTGTACAAAGTTATTATGTTACTACCACTAAAGGCGGCTATACATGCTGCGATAAAATGCTACGATTGAACTGTGCACAGTTTTCTGTGACACACTTGTATATGTTACTCGTAGGTACCTGTTTGACAAAAAAAAATTGATTTTTTTAATTTATAATATTTATAACAAAAAACTCAACAACTTAATTTACATTACCTTTACATTACAATCTTGCGGTTGGGCCATTGGTATCGGCACCTATGTCACCTAGATCTTTTGATCCTATGTGACTACCGCTGTGTCTTTAGGGCATTAGAATTCCAGTCCGCTGAATTTGGCGGGATCCAGGATCCATTATCATACGGCCCCAGGTTTGATACCTGTACACCGCAGTGATACAAAATGTGTATACTTCTCTCCTCCTCTTCTCCGCATAGTCGACAGTTTTTATTGGCCGTCAGCTTAAGTTTGAAGAAATGCGCCCTTAGTGCGATGTGTCCTGTGAGCAGGCCAAGCGTGCTGCTTAGTATACTCCGGTCCATCGTCCAGAGTGCGTCAGCCCTCTTCTGGAGAGGTTTTTTCATCAGCTTTTTTAATGTTCTGCAGCCAGTATTTGCATTCCACTGAGCAATATGTTCTTGTTCAAGGATTAATTTCAATAAATGTTTTGCTTCGGCAATTGGCAATCCGACCAACTGGCTTCTTGGTTCCACCAGGGTCCCGTTTCTTGCCAGTTCATCGGCTACCTCGTTGCCATTTATCGCTGTGTGCCCAGGAACCCATGTAAGAGTGACTTTGTTAACCGTCGCTAACTCATTGAGGGCTCGCATGCAGTCTTACACCACCGATGATGTTGTGGTGTTACTCACGAGAGCCACAATGGTTTTTTAAATTTTATTTTACTTGGAACCTATTACTTTAAGCTACCTGCCTACTGGTTTTCAATCTGACTTAAACTCTTTACATATTGAAAATATTTAAAGTACTTTTGTAAATATAATTGTAACGAAATGAGTAATTGAATTAAAAATGAATTACAATGGGAGAGCAAGTAAATAATTACTGTGTAACTTCTCCACAATTACTATAATACTTAATTCCGACTGTATTATTGCTGCGACTACATTAAAAACCCACTGTTGTGTGGGGGACTAGAGATGGAATTATCAAATTCCTATGGTCGGTAAAATTTTGCCGTACTCTGTATAAAATGAGTCGTTTTAGTTATTGTCAAGATAATAATCGCCTAAAATAATTGTAATTTTTTATTGGATACATTTTTTTCTTTAAGATTTTAAAATTCCAATGCAAAATCCAATCGCTTTTTATGCTTACTTTCTACACGAAAACATAATCTCTTTTCACACAATTAAAAAAAAACTAATAACAAAATCACACCCGATCTGTTGTTGTATGACCGCGAATGCGTCAAGCTAATTACACGTTTATTAAAAACCGTTAGAGTGACAGATAAAAATCACGACGTCCCTACGTCGATTAAATCGAAAATGTCAAGTCGCCGGCGCCGCCCCGTTCGCCATAACCATAGACAACACTAAAAAGGAGAACAGTCTTCGGGGCACCCGGACATATCGATCGACCGACGGGCCGGGGACGTAAGGATATCCTGGTGCACGCACGGCAAGTTCCGAGCTTGCGCCCCCCGAAATGAGGTGATCGCCGGCGGTGGGACCTAGTAACGTCACCGATTTATGTGAATAATTGTGCTAATAATTATTGCGTCGGAAAACATAATTGAATCATTTACTTTCTGTATTAATACATTCCTTTTATCGATCATTTATTTATTTCATATATTTCAAGTACTGTTGCTAATTATTTACAGTGGAAAAGTCCTCTTCGACTCTTATTCTACTAACAATGTACAAAAATTAAAGCCTAGAGTATTGTTCCCATATTTGGAAGTTGTGCCTCCATCTCTATTTGGTCTTAAGGTGCGGGATTCCATCGAGAAGAGAGCAATTTGCCCCATCAACGGTCTATGCGACGAATCTTTATTCATTGGTAAATCGTAGATGTACTCTTTTCTTGCCGTCCTTTATTGAATCATTTCCCTGGTTGTATTTATAAAAAGAAATAGATTGTGGAAAAAATGACGATCGGTATGGGTATACACCTACGGTATTTCAAACCGAGATGGTAGCCATTGACATTGTGCTAAGAAAATCAAAAGGCTTAACTTTGTAAATAAAAGAATAGCAATCTGCTCCGATGGCCAAGCCGTGCTGCAGGCAATAACCTCTCCAGTTATCACCTTACGAAACGTGATGGATTGTAAGGATGCCCTGGAGGACATATGAGACATAAATAATGTCACACTGGTATGGATCACAGGACATTCGGGGTTAGAAGGGAACAAGGACGCAGATACTTTGTCCAAACTGGCTCAGAGAGTGTCCCCATTGGACCAGTACCCTACTGAGGCGTTTTAAAAAGCATAAAAAAAATACCAGTCAGAAGCTCTGGCTAAATGGATCGATTCACAGGTCAAAGGCATGCAAAAAAGTTCATAAAAGAACCCTCGCATGCGACCACTGTTTAACCTTAGCCGTACTAGACTGAGATTAACAGTGGGCCTGCTGAGAGAACGTTGTCAATCCCGCAAACATCTTTGTAGGTTAGGACGGGCTGAGAAAAGTGAATGCCATTTCTGTCTTGAAGAAGAAGAGACGGCGGAACACATCGTATGCTTCTGTCTGCGAGAGATTAACAAGGTCCCGGTTCCTTTGCTTAGGGAAAGAAAAACTTGAACCAGTAAGCTACATCAGGACCCACAATAGCCTCTGGAAATTGGTAAAACATCTGGAGCTCATCTCTCATTATAATGTTATCTGTCTATCTATAGATTGTGAAACTCACCTTTACAAGAATGAAGAGGCTTTTCTGCTGCCGGGATTTAAACCTGGATTTAAAAATACGACTGATGAGATGATATGTGCTGTCTATACTATATTATAGGATGGAGGCCTGGACACTGAAGGTAACCGACATAAAGAGACTGGAGGCATTTGAGATGTGGATGTACCGGAGAATATTGAGGATCTCATGGGTAGAGAGAATAACCAACGTGGAAGTGATGGGACGTATGCATAAGGACAGAGAAGTGATTCCGACAATTAAGAGAAGAAAACTGCTGTATATGGTACATGTCATGAGAGGAGAAAAATATCAAATGCTACAAATAATTATGCAGGAAAAAATCCAAGGCAAGAGATCTATAGGAAGAAGACGAAATTCATGGCTAAAGAACCTTAGGGATTGGTTTGGATGCGGCAATTATGAACTATTTAGAGCTGTGGTCTCAAAAATAAGAATTGCTGTGATGATTGCCAACCTTCAAAGCGGAGACGGCACCTAGAGAAGAAAGAAACAAACTAATACTTAACAATCTATTATGGATTTTGGGCGAGAAAGACAATGGAATGTAATTTTGAGTTTGGTAAAATAAAAATTAATAAAAAATTATTACAAATAATTCTTTCTTACAAACGGTCACTCAGTTGTGTCTTCGTTGTGGCGGGATGGTTTCAGCGTCCGCCTTAAGGAATATTTCCGATTAGATAGAGATACAATAACGTTTTAGTTTTATGCATGTTTCAATGTGTTTAAAAGGGGCTCTACTAGAGAAGAGGAGACTTAGATGACGAATCGTCCCTCCCGATCGTTCTTCATCTTATTGGCTTGTAAGACGCGTATGCGCACTTGTTAGTCACACATGTGTCGTCTACCTCCCGTGATAGAAAAATTTTCTTTTAAGTTATTCCGCGAGTTTTATGACTCGCTTCACAGTTAACAAAAAATAAAAATTAAAAAAATTATATAAACATAGCTAATAAAAATAATAATAACGACTAAGTTAAAAAATGAAATGTAACAATTTTCTTAAATAATAAAAATATGCATTTATGACATTCTTAGAATTTGCAAGTTTGGCAAAATTCCCATGGGAACGCCGAGTTGCAAAAATAATAACTTAGCTGTTCTCACGGAATTCATGTGAAAAGATAAATGTACATAACTCGCGTAAAATATTATTAATATACTGAGTTGTATTGTATCCCTTTTTATAGTATAGAACTTCTTTGTTATCTTCTCTATTTTAATTGTTATATCATGAATAAAATAGGCCATGTCAAATATCAAGTCCTGCGGACTCGTCGTATATTCAAGCAACTCAGTTTCGTTATGAAATAAATCGACAGACTTATCGCGAAAATTCAATCACTTGTGCTATTACTACTGACTATTTCACTCATCTTAAAATTTTCACATAATCTAACAATCGCAAACCAAAGACAACTTGTATTATCGCGAAAACACCAGCTGTCTTTCAATTCTGATTGGAGTGTCAGCTTCGGTATTTTCAACGACGTAACCATAGCAACACAAAGTTTTGCAGTTCTATCAATATCAATTGTACCTGAATGTGTCAAAATGAGTCGCTTCGGTGCAAATTTAAATGAAATTATCAACCAAAACATAGATGAGAACGTACCTGTGTCTACAAAAAAATCAAAATGTTATATATGGAAACAATTTATGACATTCTGTGTCGATCGCGACTACAATTTAGACGCACAAAATACCACCGAACGACTGGCATTCATTTTGAAAGACTGGGCATTTAATCTGAGGAAAATTGACGGAAGTGATTACAAGGAAAGTGTTATTAAAACCATATGGAACACTACTGCAAAATTATTGCAAGAAAAATATTTTAGCGAGTATCAGAGGGATATTGATCCATTCAGAAGTATAATTTTCAAAGAGGCAAGGGCGGCTCGTGACAGTAAGAGGAAATTATTGCAAGCTGTACCTGAGAAACGGAAAGTAAGTTCTGTCGCTATGACTTCTGACGAATATAAAAATATGTGCCTACAATGGGATGAGGATACGCCAGAAGGCCTCCAGAAAAAGTTTTTTCACATAGCAGCAGTAGAACTTGCTTGGAGAGGTAACGAAGCAGATTTTTCTATGTTACATTTTTTCATAGAAGAAACAAACAACAAAGGGTGTTTGACTAATAGAATTGCATATAATCCCATATCCTCCAAAACCCATCAAGGCGGTAATAATAGTAGTGAAGATAATAAATGGCTTACTCGAAATGTGTCCTGTGAGATTATATCGGAAACTGATATCAAAAAGGGTAAATATTGCAATTGACAGACTGTTCCTGTCTGCGAATGACAAGTGGAATAGAAATAATAAAAACAGTTGGTACAAAAATTCTCCTGTGGGTATCAACACAATGTCAAAATGGACAAAACTGTCTGCAGAAAAGATAGGATTAGATACTAAAAAAGTCAAAATAACAAATCATTCTAATCGTGCAACTGCAGTTAGTCAGTTACTACAATATAAAGAGCTCTACGAAATTTTGGAAACCAAAATTATATTCATTTAGACAGGGAAGCAGCATTTATCTCAAATAAACTGAAAATGGTCCCTGTTCCATTGGGAATGGAATAGAGCAACACCCTATGATTATAAATTAATAGTCAAGTGGAACGACTGAATGAAACTTTGTAAAAGACTATACAATTGATTCTACGTTTTTAAGAATAAGCCAATCAATGATTGGAAGCAAGTCCTGCCTGCAGCACTTAATTCCATCCGATCCTCTTTGTGCCCTAGCTCGAATACTACTCCATATGAACAGATGTTTAATCATCCGCGACGTTCTCCAACAGGGAAATCGGTGCTTTCTTGGATTTTGACAACTTTTACTAAAAAAACATGTACGAAATTTCAAGTTGGACCCCTTAGTGGAAGAAGTGGAACTAATATAAGTGAATCCGCTTTATTTTTACATAATACTCCTAAATGGCAGGGAAACCATTGTATATAATAGGAATCTGGCACCATTGCAGACAAAGACCAATTCAAATTTTTTATTGATGGTGAGTCAACAACAGTGAATGGACAGGCATTAGAGATAGCTGAACTGGCGCGGCGTCTATGACTCAAGAAGGGACTGAAATAATGGAACCCAATTTAGTTCCAGGAAGAAACGGGCAAATTAAAAGGAGTGGTAAATGCAGTAAACTCCTTTCTTTAGTATAAAACTTTTTCGTTAATATTATAAATGATATATGTCGTTCTAAATATAAAGTTGTGTTATTATGCTGAATAAAGCCATTATTTGATTGTTTGACGTAAAAAGGAATCAAAACGAAACAAGATCAGACACAGAATTAGAAACTTTATGGAGTAAAACAACTGAAAGTCATTTTAATTTTTGTTCTCCATGAAACGATTATTTCTGTAGTTTTTATTTTTTAATTAGGTAATATTTTACTGTTCATAAAAGCAACTACATTTTAATTTCAGATTCTTCTTCCACTATGGATTATACTGATGAAGTTAATGATGAACAGACGTCAAATAGTAAGCTCAAAAAATTTCATATTGCATACGATTAATAAACCAAATATGGCTGTAATGCCAGATGGCATTTTAATATTTTGTTTTTGTTCCTGCTTTTTATAGACAACGACAATGTTCAACAAGAAGATGACATCGACACATCGCTACTTTGTCCAGATGTTATTATTGACGAAAAAAACGATGCCATCGTCACAGGAAACGGTAAATATTGTTATGTTGACGACATATATATTGCATGGTAGCAAACTTATATATTTGAAACGTTTAAATACATAATTGCAAATTATAGTTTTTCTCCATTTTTGTTGTAGATAGTGAGGATGAGTGCGATTTATTGAATGGTTCGCCTTTTGATTATAATATAACCGGAGTAAAAGGTATTATTACTGATTGATTTTTGCAATTTTACTATAAAATGATTATTAATTTCAGCGCATTTTTTTCTAAACACCGAAGAAGATAAATTTAGGAAAGAAATATATAAAAATGGTAAGTTTTTATATGGTGAATATAATATACTTACCGAATGAAAAGTAACTTTCGTAAAAATAAGTAGATGTGATTATCTCTCCGATACAAATCTTAAATATTTAAAAATTAATAAATATAGAAAAATAAATTTCGGGTGTCAGTAGTCCCCATCCTCAGTTTATCATTTAACTTGCTCGCTGATTTGCCGCCATTTCTTCTGGTATCTTGTTTTCTCCTTCTATCTCCTGTCTTGCTTAAGTCCTCTTCTACCTCTGTCAACCATTTCGATCTGGGTCTTCCACCTCTCCTTTTTCCTCTTGGCTGCCATTTTAGCATAGCCCTTGGTACTGCCTCTGGTCCCTGTCTCCATATATGTCCCAGCCACTTGATTCTTTGAGTTTTAATTTTCTTTATTATATCTTCTCTATTTACTATTAATACGATGGCGCTACAGCCTATATCGAACCTTGACCTCTTCAATCCTTCTTCCCCATCCGTTCCGATCCACCGCTGCATGTCTTCAATTTCTTATACCCAGTATTTCTTCAGCATCCTTTCGTACCCCATCTTCCCAGGTCTTTTCTATTTAGTTCTTCCAATATTTCTTAATTCGTTCTTTTTCTATATTCCTTTTTCCCGAGCTTTACTGGACCTAGAATTGTTCTTATTATCTTCCGTTCGTTTATCCTTAGCTTATCTTCTTCTGTTTTCGTCATAGTTATCGTTTCTGCTGCATAGATTGTTATGGGCTTTATTGTTCTTTTGTATATGTTCATCTTTATTTGGTCAATATTTTGCTTTTTAACAGTTTTTTATTTGCTTGGTAAGCTCGGTTTGTTGCCATTATTTTTTCTTCGATCTCCGTTTTTCTTTTCCCTTTATTGTTTATTATTACGCCATTTTTGTACTATCTTGAATTTTTTATTTCCTATTCTTATTTTGTCCTGTTTTTACAAATCTCATTATTTTAGTTTTCTTCTTTAGTACCATCTTCATCATCATCATCATTTTTTCCATGATTTCCCTTTTTTTTGTCACTAATACTATGTCATTTGCATATGCGATTAATTGACTTCCTGTTCTCAGATTTTCGTTTTGTTTTTTCTTTAAACAAATTCTAGAGCCTGATTGAATAATGTAGCTGACAGTAAGTCTCCTTATCTTACACCTTTATTTATTTCGAATTCTTCCGTTTCTCCTTTTTGTGTCAGGATACTAATTTTGATTGTCTCATTGTAATCTCTATTAAGTTTCTTAGTTTTTTACTAACTCCTTGTTCTTTAAGGGCTTTCATAATTTCGATACAATGTAACTATGGTGTGGTTTTTATTGACACAGCTGGAGAGTAGGTAGTACCTATATGTAAGTGATATATCTGCCATCGAACTTGCCAATATAAGAAGAGACATTGGTGGACACTGCTCTTTTGTGTGTAATATATCCGCTACTGTTGGGGGACGATATTTTTTTTTTATGAAAATAGTCGCAAAAAGGGTAGACTTACCGTGTGGGCCGCGGACGGCCCGCACTGCGACTATTAGAAGGGGAAAGGATTATAAAAAGGAAATGATTGTGGACACGCTTTTTAAAAAGTTGCAGGTCATAGTTCTCTGGAAAAACTGATTTTGGAAGCTTATTCCATTCCGTAGCAGCACTGTAAAAGAAGGATTCTTGATGAAGATTAGTCCTTGTAGTGTCAAGCTTGAGAGTAAATGTGTGAGACTGATCAGCGTGCCGAGTTCTTCGGCCGAATGTGGCCAATGGTGATACAAGAGTTTTTATTTCTCTGGAGCATCTGCCATGGAAATATCTGTAGAGCAATGACTGGTCTGCAACTCTTCTATGTTCTAGAGGGTGAAGGGTATCTGTGAGAGTTAAGCTGTTTATCAAGCGAATGGCTCTTTTCTGAATGGAATCTAGAAGACGAAGAGAATGCCTTGGTGCTGAACCCCAAATATGCGAGCAATACTCCAGTGAGGTCGGATTTGAGCCTTGTACGTCGTCAACAGTTGATCAGGAGTAAAAAACTTTCTGGCTTTCCACAGAAAACGTAGCCTCTGGCTTGCCGACTTTGCGATGTTAGCAACATGGTCATGCCAAGACATATTATTGGACACCGTGACTCCCAAAATCGAGATGAAGGGACTTGATTCAAGGGTATTTCCGGACATTGTGATGGGATGATTTGAGGAATTCACTTTCTTGGAAAACGTGGCACTTTGTGTTTTTTGGGCGTTGAACTGAACAAGATTGTTGGTTCCCCACTCGACGATTGCTTTAAGATCTCTTTTGATGGAATCAACCTGTTCCTGCCTGAGTCTATTTGTATCATTCACCGAAAGTGATCGATAGGATGTGAAAGTTGAGACAAGTGTGCTATCGTCTGCGAAACTGTAAATGGGGTTCGTGGTGGTTTTCAAGAGGTCGTTGATGTGTAAAAGAAATAAGGTGGGGGACAGGATGGAACCCTGGGGGACCCAGATAAAATATTCAGAAGTCTACGTAAGCGTACGTATACGCACGAACGATCCTGACATTCCAAGTACTAAGGGAGCGCTCACACCTAACCTAACCTAACCACACAAAACCTAACAATGTCTGTCATTGTCAGTCTTGATAAAAGTGTAAAACGTCGGATTACTTATAAATAATAAAATAAGAAGAAAAGCCATGTATACTACGTTATTCCAAGTAACAAAATTTTTTATTGGTATTTTTCATGATTTTCAGGAAATTTCGTACAAAATACAAAAATCCATTGCACATCGTGCAATATTCATTTGGGGAGTGCTCTAAACACGCTTAATAAAGTATACGTTCACCCGCTGCTAAACGTCCTTTTGTGTAAGAAATGCTTTGAATTTTATTCGGGCGGTAAATTCGAAAAGGACGAAGACGGTGCTGAAAGGTATTGCAGATGGTGCGGCCAAGGCGGACAGGTGTTTTGCTGCAGTAGATGCCCCAGAGTTTTTTGCAAGGTAAAATTTTTCCTTTTACTTTCGAAAAGGTGTTTCAAAAAAAGGTGAACCCGCCTTTAGGATAGGTTTGCTTGGTAAAAAATTTTCGTAACGCCATCCGTATTCAAGATAAAGGGCGTTGAAGAAAAAAACACATTTATTACGATTTTGCCGAAACTACTGGAAACATTGCAATGAAATTTTATACGAATATGTTTAAGAAGCTGATACATCCCATGAATTTGTTATTATATCTAACTCTCATAGAGGGCGCTAGTTACACGGAATGAAAAAACTGTCACATCGTTTTGTCTCCTATTTTTGCTTTCTTTTTATTTAGTTTAGTTTATATAAAATGAATGTTTTGATCGTCAAATGCCTTCTTTACGCCGATGATCAAGTCATATTACCGTTATCTGAAGAGGAGTTGCAGGCGATGGTTAATGTTATGCATGATTCACTGAAAATCAAAGGGATGAAAATAAATGTGAGCAAAACGAAATTAATGGTTTTTGAAAGAGAAGAAAGCATGACAAACTGTGGGGTTTTGATCGAGGGAGAAAGAGTGGATCAAGTTAATGAATTTGTGTACTTGGGTTCAAAATTTACTAGAGATGGAAAGTATGACAGTGACATTGAGCGAAGGGTGTTGGCAGGAAAACAAATGAATGGGGCACTGCATAGCTTTATGAATAGCCAGAAAGTGTCAAAAAAGGCACGTCTGGCGGTGCATAGAGGTGTGTTGGTTCCTACACTAATGTATGGTAGTGAATGTTGGGTTTGGCAGAAGAAGCATGAAAATAGGATTAATGCTGCGGAGATGAGTAGTCTGAGAAGTATAGCCGGAGTGACTCGGTTGGATAAAGTTAAGAATAGTGAGATAAGAAAACGCTGTGGTGTAAAAGAAGATGTGGTCACAAAGATAGATAAAGGAATGCTTAGATGGTTTGGACACGTAGAAAGGATGGATGAAGGAAGATTGACGAAACAAATTTATAAGGCGAGTGTGAATGTGCAAATCGGTAGAGGTCGACCTCGGAGAACATATCTCGATCAGATCAACATTGTTTTGAAGAAAGGCCAGGTCAAGTGTACCAACAACCAAAGAGCATGTATGAGAGCACTGATGAAAGTAGAGGAAGCAAAAGATGTGTGTACGAACCGTAGCAAGTGGAAGGAAGTGGTTTCTGCCTACCCCTATGGGAAAAAAGCGTGACTCTATGTATGTAGTTTAGTTTAGTTTTGTGCGATTAAACCCGGAGACAATATTTTAAAGAATATTTATCTACATTTTCTTAATTTTGAGAAGGTATTTACTAAAATAAATTGTTCTTTTTACCATTTAAGTCTTTTGGGTATTATATGAATAGCAAATTTAATTTATAAAATTTGCAACAAGATTGCATGTAGCCTTGGTTGGCAAACTTAAAGAAGTGGCTTTGAAAAATAGTTAATCATTAGAAAATATTTGAATATAATTGTAGTAAAAGGAAAATACCTGCTAGTGTCCTATCATTTGGGTCTTTTATAAAGGAAAAGTATTAGACTCCAAATTTGAGCTAATTTAAATCTAATATACTTAAAAATTTTAGGTCTTGTATAAAACCAATAAAAGATAAGACTTAAGTACTCTATTACTAGTATATTTTCAGATTTTTTTTATTAAACCATTAAAGATTAGACTCCAAACTTGAACTAGTTTAAATATATTTTTATGTCCTGTACAAAAGGAAAGAAGGATTAGACTCCAAAATTGAGCTAGTTTTAATCTAATATAGTTTAAATTTTTAGGTTCTGAATAAAAGCAATAAAGTATTAGACTGCAAACTTAACCTATTTCTTTTATATTTTTAAGCCTTTTATTAAAACAATAAAGTATTAGAATCCAAACTTGAGCTAATTTAAATCTAATATACTTTAAATGTTTAGGTCTTGTATAAAACAAATAAAAGATAAGACTTATTCTATTACTAGTATATTTTCAGATTTTTTTATTAAACCATTAAAGATTAGACTAGTTTAAATATATTTTTATGTCCTGTATAAAAGCAAAGAAGGATTAGACTTCAAACTGAATCTAGTGTAAATAAACTTGTAGGTTCAAAAAAGGAATAGATTCCAAAATTGAGCTAGTTTTAATCTAATATAGTTAAAAATTTTAGGTCCTATATAACATCAATTAATAATCCAAAATTGATATAATTTAAATAGATTTTTGGGGGGTCCTGTATAAAAGCAATAAAGGATTAGATTGCAACTTTAACCTATTTCTTTTATATTTTAAGCCTTTTATAAAAACAATAAAGGATTAGACTCCAAACAAGTCCGGTCATGATTTATTTTTAGGTAGTTTATTAAAGCTGTTTTTTATTACTATTACTATTATTATTTACAATGTACAATGTTGTTGCACTCTCGAAAGCAAGATGTATATGTAGGACAGACAAAAAGTTTCGTAGGTACCTAAACCTTTTTCCTACAGTTTCAAAAATTCTATCTACTATGGTAGGAATGATCATGTCTTTATTCGTGTAAAGTAAACATTTAACAATGTAATAAAATCTCAAACAAAAGCAAATAAAGAATAAAATTCCGAATTTGATTTAGTTTACATATTTGTATGTCCCGCATAACAGCAATAAATGATAAAAATGCAAACTTAATCTATTACTATTATATTTTTAGATTTTTTATTAAAACAATTAAATATAAGATTTAGAACTTAAAAATATATTTTTCGGTCCATTGTAAAAAAATTAAGGATTAGATTTTAAACTTGGCCATTTCGAATCTAGTATAATTTAAATCTTCAGGTTCTGTATAAAGCAATAAAAGATAAGACTGCAAACTTAATCTATTCTTATCATATTTTCAGATCTTTTATTAAAGCAATAAAAGATAAAACTCCAAATTTAATCGATTTCCATTATATTTTTAGGTCTTTTATTAAAATAATAAAGGATTAGATTACGAATTTGATTTAGTTTACATATTTGTATGTCCCGCATAACAGCAATAAATGATAAAAATGCAAACTTAATCTATTACTATTATATTTTTAGATTTTTTATTAAAACAATTAAATATAAGATTTAGAACTTAAAAATATATTTTTCGGTCCATTATAAAAAAATTAAGGATTAGATTTTAAACTTGGCCAGTTTGAATCTAGTATAATTTAAATCTTCAGGTTCTGTATAAAGCAATAAAAGATAAGACTGCAAACTTAATCTATTCTTATCATATTTTCAGATCTTATATTAAAGCAATAAAAGATAAAACTCCAAATTTAATCGATTTCCATTATATTTTTAGGTCTTTTATTAAAATAATAAAGAATTAGATTCCGAACTTGATCTAGTTTAAATATATTTTTAGGTCATTTATAAAAGCAATGAAAAATTAGACTCCGAACTTGAACTAGTTTAAACCTAGTATAGTTTAGATTTTCACGTCCTATATTAAAACAATAAATGGTTAGCTGTTAGTAGAGATGTAAATGGGTGACAGTATTGGTTTGTTAATGCGGGCGTAAAGAAATTAAAAATTGATGGTAAAATAAGACGTCGCGTTGGCGGTCATTTTATTTTACGTTTTATTTCGTTGACATCAGTTTTTTATAATGGTTTCATTACTAAATCTACGAGAACTTGTATTTCTTCTATTCGAATACCAACACATTTATAACATGCCGAATGTTTTATTAAAACAAATTAGGTTCCGTTTTCCTTATTTTTATTTTCATTTAATAAATGCTACGTTAGGTACATTTTTAAGTTCTGTCACTTCCGATCTTATTGTCGTATACACACATCGAACCACCTAGCCAAATCACTTCACCAATATGTAATGTATGTTGTATTTTTCTTTTTAGTTGTGTATTAGACTGAATTTTAGTTCTACTCAGTACAGGGAGATTCGCGATAGTGATTATTGGGAATGTTTCGTGTGCGATACCGTACCGATAATGCATCTTAGAGCGCAGTGCTTCGAATTTACAAGATATGTTCAAAGCGAGTTGAAGTAAGTACAACATTGTGATTTTTTTATCCCGCAAAAAACATTCATTGAAAAAGTATGCAACAAACGATATTTTAATTAGGTTTTGCATTCCGGATACTTTTGGCATTCACAAGAAATAGCTTTTCACTTTTTGCGGTCACCCAGTAATTAATTTTTTTTAAGGTTACTTCAAAGTTTAAAAAATATGTACATATTTTTCTTCGTTTCACGTCGTAAAATTAATTTTGTAGTCTAGCGACTCAAAAACATGCAAACCATCTTCTTCGAGTACCTATCCGTTTCGGATGTTGGCAATTATAACTTTGTTTGTACACGCTCGAAACAGTTATGCTGAGGTTTTCCCAAACCAAGTCCGTAAATTTCTCAACCATGAGATTCTTCTTCTTCCGGGTCCTCTCCTACCCAGTATCTTTCCCTGGGATTATGGTTTGCAGTAGGGAGTATCGATCCTTATTCCTTATAACGTGCCCTAGGTATTCTAGTTTTCTTTTTTTAATGATGTACATGATTTCTAGATCTTTTTTCATTCTCTTTAGCACTTCTATATTTGTAACGTGAGCTGTCCATGGTATTCGGAGCATTCTCCTATACAGCCACATCTCAAATGCTTCCACTTTTTTAGTGGTGGCTTCTGTGAGTGTCCAGGATTCTACTCCATACAATAAAACAGAAAAAACATAGCATCTTAAGTGTCTTATTTTCGTTTCTAGGGATATGTTGTGACTTTTGAAGATGGCACTCATTTTGTTAAAAACCGTCCTGGCTTTTCCTATACGACATTTTACCTCTTGTCCACTGTCCCATTGTTCGTTTATGATGGTTCCAAGGTAGCAATATTCTTGAACACGTTCAATTCGAGTTCCGTTGATATATAGGTGAGCTCCATTTATATTTTTTTTGCTGATGATCATTTGTTTCGTTTTCTTTACGTTGATATTAAGACCATACTGCGTGATATTGTTCATTAATCTTTGCAATGCTTCCAAGCTATCTGCTATCACCATGGTATCATCGGCGTACCGAATATTATTCAGTCTGACTCCGTTTACCATGGCGATATTTTTTATTGAGTCACCCAGTATCATTCAAGCGACATCAACACTAACATTTTTCTGTGGACCACCACTTAGTATCAATTTTATGTTCAAACGTATAGCAGTTCAATTAAGCGATATATTTTTGGATCTAACTAATTTCGTGCACAGGCGTCTTCAACATATTGGAAACGGCGCTTTTTACATGGGCATCGATCATTCGAGTTGCTGTTTAAATTTGAACGCGCAAAAACGTAAAATAAAAAACGAAGATCCCGATTTCGTACCGTATTACGGAGAAAATTACGAAAAACCGTCGAAAAGATTGAAAATTCCGAAAAACGGGAATGTTGTCCAATTAAAAAACGTCCAAACCAAAGCCGAGGAAAAGGAAGTGCTGATTTCGCCGAGCACCTCAAAAACGGAATATATTTTAGGTTAGTAAGTCCAATTTAAATACACAAAAGTTTATCCAAAAGATCTTTCAATAGGGACGCTCGAAATTTGCGGCTATAGCGGCCATGTTGTTAAAACAATATCACTGTTTGTTGTCAATTGTTTAGTAGTGTATGGCAAATCACGATGGAACGGCAGCGCCCCCGCCAAGTCGAGCAAAATAGCGGCAAGGCCGTACCATCCTTTTCTCGAAGCAGTTCAGGCCATTTTTGACCCCCTAACCTATTACTTCGTTGTGGATAAAACTAAAAGCCTGAATTTTCAGTAACCAAGTAGGCAATGTATAAACACCGTTTATTTTTAAATTTCATTCAATTGAACCAGTAGTTTAAGAATTATAACTAGTCAAAGTTTCTTAATTTTGTCACTCACTTACTGATTGACTGACCGATCATCAAAACTCTAAAGATACTTCTAGGAGACATCTTCTTCTTTAGGTGCCCTGTCCTCGGACATTGGTAATCATCAGCGCTATCTGAACCTAGTCTACAGCTCGGCGGAACAATGTGGTAGTGCTCACTCCATACCATTGTCTTAAGTTTTTTAGCCAGAATATCTTTCTTCTACCCGGGCCTCTTCGTCCTTCGATCTTTCCTTCTATAATAAGCTTTAAAATTCGATACTTGTCATTCCTTAAGATGTGACCAAAATACTCGCAGTTTGCGCTTTTTTAATGTTAACAGAACTTCCAGCTGCTTGTCGAGGCGTTGATGTACCTCGGTGTTATGTACTCTTTTTACCCAGGAGATTCTTAATAGCCTTCTGTACGTTCACATTTCAAAGGCCTTCAATTTTTTTCACATCACATCTGTCAAAGTCCAAGCTTCCATTCCATAAGACAGTATGCTGAACACGTAACAGCGAAACATTCGGACGCGCAGGAGACATAGAAGCTTCAAATTTAGGATACAATTAGTGTTTAGTGTATAAATCAAGGAAAAACTAAAATATTTTGCAATTTCGGTCCAGTTTTCATACACCAACTGCATAAATAACTTTGTAATCTCATATAAATATACTACTACTACTAAAATAAGAAAAGCTCATAAGACAGAGAGTGGGCTTTAAGAAAACCCGTTGTTGGTATTTAAGAAGTAGAAGGTACCGAAAAGGGAAAAAAGTAGGACTATCTACAACAAGAAATGAGATGCCATCAAAAACATAACTTGTAAAAAACACAAAGTCTCGCAACTCATTTCTTCTACCGTAAAAAGTTGTAAGATCCATGTAATACCAAGTCGGTTAATTTATTTAGTCCCTAGGTAAGGGTCCTTCCGTATTAAGGTATTACGTAATTAGCTAACCTAGCAACATCTTATAGTGACCATATCAATATTAAAAATCTTTTAGTTTTAAATAAATAGATTGACTTGGCAATTGCACTAAACAATCTAATTTAATATAATATGTATTACTTGTGAGATCCATTGTGTTTTTATGCGATGGCCAAGTCAATCTATTTATTTAAAACAAGAGATTTTTTATATTGATATGGTCACTTTAAGATGATGTTAGGTTAGCTAATTACGTAATAACTTAAAACAGAAGGACCCTTAAGTAGGGACTAAATAAATTAACCGACTTGGTATTACATGGATCTCACAACTTTTTACGGTAAAAGAATTGAATTGCGGGCCTTGGTGTTTTTTACAAGTTATGTTTTTTGATGGCATTTAGATTTTAGTAAAATGCTTCCAAGCAAAGCTTCAGCGTACATTTGAACGACATTTTATTCCAATCTTAATGTTATAAAATGTACACACAAATATGTTAGGGGTCGCAGTAGAGTGGCGGACCTACGCCTCACTCACATGATACCTAACCTAACCCAATGCCATAAAATGTTCTTTTAAATAAAAAAAAATTACATAGTGGATATCTCACACACACAATTTGTTTTATTTACATTTAAAAATCGAGCGTCGTTATTGAAAGACTCATTACTATATTATACAGGATAATTCAATAGGTACTCGTACAAAATTCCGTAAGAAGAAAAACATATATATTATTATTTAGGTATTTCATAAAAGATCTAAAATGCATTAAACTTTTATATAATATAAGCGAAAGTATCATAATTTTTATTACTAAAACTCGTTTATGAATTCAAGACGACAAAAGGTAGGCAAACATTTTTATTAAAAAGTTTGTATTTTTATGGTGGGTTTTTTTTCAAATTAGTTCATCTTTACTGATTAATTTGACAAAATTTGAAAAAATATCAGTCGAATTTTTTTGGGAATAAATTTTAATTTATTTTGTTGAAAAGGTTAGGTTATTTAAATTAAGAAACACGATAATTTCGTTCGATACCATCAGTCACGGTCTATTATTGGTTATTCTGGATTTTATCGGTTTTTCTGCCGATTGCTGACGAACTATTTGAAAGATGGGCAACAGATGGTTAGTGTAGAGGAATGCAGCTTAGATCTTTTATATTTAAAATCGGGAGTAGCTCAAGGTTCTGTACTCGGCCCTTTACTATTCTCTATATACACTTCACACTTACTACAGAGTCTTCACAATTGTCAAGTGCATTTATACGCTGATGATACTCAAATATATTATAGTTTTTCTGCCAAAATGGCAGAAAATGCTTGTGTTCTTATAAATGCATATCTTAACAGATTTGTTGACCTGGCTGCGAGCCAATATTTATTTATAAACTCCAGTAAATCAAATGTTATGTTATTTGGTCCAAAAATATCATCGTTCCATAGTGACTAATTATGCGATTATCTGCATTGGCAATGAACCACTAGTTATTGTTAGTAAAGCAAAAATCTTGGTGTCTTGATGAATGTAGAGCTGAGATTTGAAAAGTTCGTAAATAAACTTCTGCAACGTGCCTACTCTGCATTGAAAATCATTTATGGCCACCGACACTTTCTGCCTTATCTTGTAAAAAAATTATTACGTCAGTTTTCAACTATGCAAATTTTCTTTATGGCCAATGTCTAACCACTCAATATAAAAACAAAATTCAAAAAGTTCAGAACTCGTGCCTCAGATTAATTTTTGGTATAGCCTTCCTATCTACATAGAAAAAATTTGCTCCCAGTGCCTAAATTTAAAACAGAAGTTATTAGACGGTCTTTTGAATATCAAATTTGTCAAAGGTATAATTCTGTTCCCACCTTACTTAAACAATTAAATTACATTTAATTTATAATACGTACGCAAAACCGTAAAAAAAACCGACTTCAAAGACTTATATGGTTTTCTCATGATTGCCATTGTAAGAACTGGACCAAATTTCAAATAAAAAAAGAATCATCAAAATCGGTTCATTCGGTCGAAAGTTCTGAGGTAACAAGCATAAAAAAATTCTTATGAATGCCATTGTCAGAACAGGACCAAATTAAAATGTGACCACACGAGAAGCACCAGCTTTAAAAAAAAAAAAAGAATCATCAAAATCGGTTCATTCAGTCGAAAGTTCTGAGGTAACAAACATAAAAAAAATTCTCAAGGATGCCATTTTCAGAACTGGACCAAATTTAAATGGGACCACACGGGAAGCACCAGCTTTCAGATAAATAAAGAATCATCAAAATCGGTTTACCCAGTCGAAAGTTCTGAGGTAACAAACAAAAAAAAATACAGTCGAATTGGGAACCTTCTTTTTTTAAATCAGTTGAAAACTAAATATAAAGAGTATTAGTGTGACTGAAATGAAAAGAAATGATTGGAATTTTGTCTAAAATATATATACTTCATTTTTTTTGTCAAGTATTTGTTCGTATTCAAATTATATACAATAATTATGTATAACGATAACTGGTTTTTTTTATGTTTAGGGTTAAGTGGAAGAACATTTTTTGTGATGTATATATAGAATTACAGACAATGAACTTCGCACTTTATTTCTTGACAACTTAATATATGTACGTGTATTTATTAGATTTTATTTTTATTTTACGAAATAATTAAGACGATATTATTATGATTATCATATAAATATTTAGGTCGTGTAGAAAATTATCTTCTACAATGCATACATTTTAGTTGTTTTTAATAATCCAATAACAAATTTGTCGCAATTATTTTACCCTGTTTATTTACGAAAAATCTTTATATTTATCACTATAAAATAAGAAACAACATTTTTTTTATTTGTTTGGGTCATTACAATAAGATTATACAACTATTAAAATATAAACAAATTACAAAAAAAACATTACAACAATGAAACAAAATGCCTACCATACCATTTATGTAGGCAATGTTTAAGTTGTACAAAATTCCTATCGGATCCCTAGAAACTGTACCAAAATGAAAATGGCACTTATTTATCTAAAATTTGTATATTCTTGTCGTTAAATAAAATAAGATAAAAATATATATCTTATATATTTTCAGATGAACCTTACCAAAACCTACCGAAAATCCCGTACAGAATCCCGTCCATAATCCAAACAACTTCATCCTCGAGCACTGTCCCATCTAACCAAATCTTAATACAACAAATCACCTTGGGAAACCAGGTGTACCGCAATAAATATCTGGCAATACCGGCGCTATCGTCCCAGTTTTTAGCTTCAAATAGAACGTTAACTACATCTGTTGCACCGATGGCTCAACACTTGCCGATACCTAGAATAGTGCATGCATCACTAGGTCAGCATGAATCGCAAAGTCCTCCGTTAACTATGTCTACTTATTTAGCGCCGACCATTTCCCAAAACGCCACTTTTCTTAAACCCAACGCACCTCAGCAGCAACTGGTGCGATTCAAGATTCCTTCGAAACCTCTGTTTACACCTTTGGTTGCTAATAAAAACACCGCTTGCAAACATCCCGTCGTCGAAAGTGAACGTTTCGATGAAAGCCAGCAACAGAAATACTTTAATTTTCAGGTAAATACAGAATATAATCAAGCGTCTCATATTTATTTTAAATTATCGTTTATTTTTATTTGTTAGCCGCAATCGGTAACGAAAAAAGTCGAAGACTTTGCTAGCTTTCTGAACAAATCTAGACAAATAGATCGACTGATGCTGGCCACAGCTTTGTCGAATTCGTCTTGCGCCTCGACAATATTAAACCTTTACGAATTGTGCGACGGTAAGAGGACAGCAAATGAGTTAATCACTTTACACGATTCCTTGCAAACATCTTTGAAAACCATGACCGATTCTTTGATCGATATTAAAAATCAGTTAAATTCTAATCCTGTTGGATTGTCCCCCGTAATTGAAGGTAAGATTATTATTTAAGTACCAAGCTTTTAACTCCATTGCAACTTTAAAATGGTTCACTGCTAAATATAAGCCTCCTGTAAGAGTTCTTTTAAAGCGTGTAGTTTCTCTCTACTGCGATAGCCTTAAACCTTCTTGCAGTTTCCTTTTATTCTTGTCCTTAATAGATTGTTTTACCTTATACGATGGTTTTGTGATGTTTTCGTAACACACAGTTCAATGCAAGTGGACAAGTGGAAGCTCTTCACCATAACTCGTTAGTCGGTCTTGCAAAGTACACCAAGTGAACATGAATTTATCGCTACTCAAGCAGGTCAGATTGCTCTTTGGATATACTTGTAACCATCACCGTTTACATCCTCCTGCGGTGATTGGGATAAAATATACGTAGTACATGGATAGTACAACAAAAACCTTATTTAGGGAGTTAGTGTGCGGGAGAACGACGCAACCGAGAATGTATTTTTTAAAAAATAATCACACAAAAGTAAAGTAGAAGTGGTATTAAGGATTGAAGGTTACGAGAAAACCTTCATTTGAAAGTCAATTCGGAAACCTGCAAGTGTTTATGAATAACGGATGTTAATATAAAGTTCTAGGTGAAGCTGCAATCCCATCTACTATTTAAAAACGAAAGACGACTCGGTAAAAAGGATCTATCTAGATCACTAGGAAGAAGCTGTACAGTCTTTTAAATTGAAATCATACAGTACGTTTGAAAAAATCGAATTTGATCGAAAAATTCCGCGGATGTCTAGTACAACTGTAACAGGCAACAACATCTGCCTCTCATGTGCCACAAGGCATTCAGGCATTAAGGGCAATAAAAAAGCAACGCTTTGGAAAAAAAGGTTTAAAGAAACTACCAGATCTGCGAAACAATACTTATATTAAAGAGAAAACCAGGAGTTGGTAGCATGGGATGAAATCATCACATTGAAATAAAACTTGGAACAAGCCAAGCGTCTATTGCACTGGCAATATTGTGTAACAAAAATCTTACTCCTAAATAAAATGGAGACCCAAAACAGATCACCATTCAATCAATAAACATCCGAAAAAGATGGGCAAGGTGAAGAATGATTCCCTTAGATTATGCGGTAGGAATAAATAATATGTACACTATATGTTAATAGATTTTGAAGCATTTTACCAAGAAGAGTAAGATCACCGGATTTCGCATTTCAAAGGGCTCAAAGTAGACCCAGAAGTGACACAGTAAATAACCTAAGCGATAGCACAAAAAATGCTAAGATCAATGATCCTAAAGTCTAACAAAAATCGATCCCATTGTTAAGTAATAAAGGTCAAGCTGCACGGTGTAAAATCTTTGATTAAACAAACCAGGATGGTTTAGAGTCGGCAGCAGCTTGAGTTACACAGCGCCAAAGATATGCGAACAATATGTTTTAGTCAAAATGGTGTTAATAAACTACAGGGCATTTCCCTCACTTTTTTTATTTTTAGGTTCTGCTAAAACCTCTGCAGTTAAGCGACAATCTTAAAATCAAGCTTTGCATGATTCGTTTCGTTGAAATTGTTTATTTTTTCATAAAAATTATTTATAAAATGTTGTTTGTTATTATCGAAAATTGTTAATAAATCCGTATTAAAAATATATTGTTCTGGGAGTATTCGTTAAAGAAGATAGTGCATTACGTGCAAACATTTATTTAACTTATGTAATGTAGAAATGATTTATTAAAGAAAGAGATTTGTCAAAGATCCCCACTTTATTCACAACGAAGCGAACATAGAGTGCCGATTTTAAACAACCACATCTTTGCTTCTTCAACAAGATTAGATATTCCCGTTTACTTCGACTGATTTAACCGGAAGTGGTCCCTAACAATAATAAATTGATCTATATGCTAGAAATTAGTTAATTATGCTTTATTTAATCTTAACAATATATTGTATTATTTTTTTGAGAAACACTTGACAACCCTGCTCATCAGTCAGTACGGATTGATGAATATACTCTCTACTACGCGATTAGTATCATTGCTCTGTCAGGGTATGTCCATAACGGCGCACCGCACATAGCGTTGTACCATAGTATCGACCTTGCCTCGTACAAAGCTTTTCCATCGTGCAACAACAGACAAAGACACTGGTTATTAATCCATTATATATTATATATATTATATATTATATATATTATTTATCCATTATGTACACGCGTCATAACTGTATAGATTATAAATTGGGGGGTCGTGAAGGCTATGTTGCCTCTTAAGCACTTCGATCTATCAGATCTTTTGTGCTTAACCCTTAATCTATTCGAGGCTCGGAATTTCGAGACTTCGTACAAAGTTTATCAGTTTCCTGGGAGCTAAGTTCCTGACATAGCAGTTTCAGCGAAGTTCTCGCAGTAGCGGCAACTAGCACTCTCTGTTTTGCACATATTTTTCAGGTGATACCTCAGGGGGCAGTGTCCAGCGAGGAGCCCCGTCACCAGTTTCAAGTCTTTCTTATCCAACTCGAGAAGCTGTTTAGCTTTCTTTGGCGAAAAACTTACTAGCCTTCTCGCTTGTCTTTGTCCTGGCACTTTATGCCAGTGAGATTTCATTTGATCTGTTACCATGCGTCGAACCTCTTCTTTCAAGTGGGCTTTGAAAGTACACAGAAGGGTTCTGGGCCGGAAAATTGTGTATTTGCCCCTTCTTTGGCAAGGCAATCTGCTTTTTCGTTGCCTTTAACTCCCTTGTGACCCGGAACCCACATCAGAGTAACCTGATTGTTTGCTGCCAGTTGTCAGGTTAGACGCACAAGTGTATGACTTCAGAGCTTTAAGTGTTGCTTGGCTGTCTGATAAAATATAGATTTCTGCCTTTCGGGTGTTTCTTTCGATGCACTCCTGGGCACATATTCTATTCTATTCTTGTTTTGCTAAGTTTTAACATAGTAATATAAATAAAAAGACCCTCTAAAAGCGAGGTGACGAAAAATAACGAGTAAGCGAGTCACGGTGACACTTTAAAATTCTTAACTTAATAAAAAACCGCTCAAATACCAACAAATATTGACATAGATATACGGAGAGAATTGCATGTACCGATCAGCAATTTTTATGTGTCACAAGAGGTTTTTTGAGTGCTAAATGTCATCGGTGGAAGTCGGTGAGCGTGATGGCCGCCTCTTATCTTCAAGAAAATGACAATGAAAAAAATCGAAAAAATATGGACGGATCTAAACAAGAGGAATGAGTAGGTTGCGGTGTCTTCTCAGAAGACCCCTCACTTAGCCTGTCGTTTCGTTTGCCTGATAACTGTAGTGTGTATCAAGCTAAAATGGCAGCCATTACCGAGGCAGCTGTCTGGATACCCCAACGAACACAAGTTCATTCTTTGCAACAGCCAGGCTGCTATAAAATCACTGAACTCAGTCTACTTGACCTCTATCGCAGCGGTGCAATGTCAAGCCACCCTGAATGAGCTAGCAGCTAAGTTTAGAGTTCACATTGTCTGGGTACCCGGACACAAGGACATGCCAGGCAACTGTAAGGCAGACTAGTTAGCAAAAGAGGGAACTACCCTCCCAGCTGTATCTGTCTCATCTCAGCAAGGAGTACCGATTGCAAATTTCCGGCTCCTCCTTCACAGCAAAGTAATTTAAAAAGCTAACTTGAGTTGGCATAATGAACCCACATGCACATCATCGAAACAGATTTGGCCTAAATTAGATCTACGTCGAACTAATGATGTTTTAGCTCTATTCAAGGAGTCCATTAGAAATGTGATCGTGGCCATAACAGGACACTGGGCAGGTGATTCCATACACGGCGCATGGGAATCGCAGAGCTACGACACGACTTCTTTAGAAGCTGCCACGATAAGAAAGAGGAGAAAACAATGGTACATCTTCTCTGCTACTGCCCTGCCCTAGACAGAAAACGGCTTTCTATACTAGGGCAACCGAACTTTGATGACTTATTTGATCTTAGCTCAGTTAGCATTAAAGATCTCACACTTTTTATTAAAGTTCCAACTGGTTCTCACGTAGAAGAAGAAGGCAGAAGGTAGAAGGGAACTGTCACACGTATTCTTAAACAGGGTCACCCATGTAGGTAAATTGCTACCATGAATAGTAGGAATGAAATAAGTAAAATTTAGTCATTTTTGGAGCAAAGTGGGCGTTTGTTTACTGTCGGATCTGAAGGCGCACTCTGACACTAAGCAAAGCACTAAAAGCTGAATGATGACAGTTCGTTGTCATATCGGTATTAAACAATGTTTGCACCCTACAAAAGGGATGAAATATAAAAATTATCAAAAACGGTTTAATTTTCTTATAGCCATGCTCCCAGGTACTTAAATTTGCTAACTTTTTTTATTAATAGGTTTTCAAACTCTTGTTGTTTGGATCTTGGGATATAACTATATATTTTGTCTTCGAAATATTTATGTTTAATCCTATGAGTGGGCTCTGAGCTCTTACCTTGTTGACAAGTTCTTGAAGGTCTGGAGTAGGATTCAGTTCGACATACTTTAGGTTTTAGGTCTAATGAGTCACTGACCCCATTGATTGTTAGTTAGATTTTTAGCTAGTGCTTTTAGTTGTGAATTAAGCCAAATAAATAAAAAAATTTTATACAAAATAAAATAAAAATTGTGTAGCGCAGAGGTGGATCGACCTATTAATTAACTACGACCAATTCTCTACCATATCGCAACAACAAATATAACTTGAAACTGCTCGTGCTTCAATGCGAAATTTTAATGAATACATCAAAAACCCAGTAAATGAACCCATAAAATGAGACTAATTTCAAAACGCAAATAAACTTACTGTGGTGGTGTCGGCATTAAAATTTTCATCTGGTCATAATTGCATATGCATAGCTAATAAATGGTTTAACGTGTGTGGGGCCATTAGAAGTAAGACACTTTTAGAGTGACTGACGTTCGACAAACATTTATCGGGCGTCTTTTATTTTCGTTCAATCAAATCACTCCAATCATTTAAATAAACTAAATTTAAAATCTACAAATAGAAATGAATTACTATTAAAAGTCACCGCACGGGGCTAAATTCGATACTAGTGAGATATAAAAACGTCTACAAAACACGACGATTGCCGAAGAACCCTTCAAGAAAGTCACAAAAAAGAATGTACATACATTTAGCAGTTATAATGTATATGTTAAAATGAATTGTGTTCGTGTGTTTTTGCTGCTCTTGTATTTTTTTTATTCGAATTACAAATTTAATTAGACAGACCTATTGATAAGAAGAACTACTCTGCGAAAACAAAAAGAGGTAATTGCTAAGGTGATTAAATTTATAAAAAACGAATCGAAACATGGCTTACAAATTCCACCTAAAAATTATCATAGCCAAATAATTGCTGCTACAGGAATATCGGAAAAAGAGTTTTGCAGTGTTTGCGATAAGGCAGCCAACTTCGATGACAAAAAACACCCTATAAAAGAAAAATGGAAAACATGATAGAGATTAAAGCATATAGAATTTTTAAATAAAATAAAACAGCATCGTAAGGAAGGAAGAGATATCATTTGTATCGATAAAACATGAAAACACAGTAAATCTGAATTTTTTTTTAAAAAACTTTACAGTATAGGACAAAAGAAAGTGCTGATTATTATAAAGACAAGAATACAGAAAATTGTATAAGATGGGTAAAAACACAGTTGGTTCCGAATGTAAGTCCAAACAGCGTCTAGGTTAAGGATAATGCTAGTTAACATAAAACCATGGCAAAAAAGTTGCAATAAGTAACACTAGAAAAGAGGAGATGGTAAAATAAATGAAGGAAAAAAGCTGCTCTTAATACTAGAATGGGAAAACTGGAACTGTACACAAACCCCTTTTCACATAATGTTTTCTAGATCAATATTCTTTTTTTTATTTACTTTCAATTCTAATCTACGAGTATTTTCCGATAAAATATTCTGAAAATGTTACTAAATATTTAGGATACGCCATTGGTACCCAACCAATTCGATTCATTTCGGCAGTCGTTGTGTGCTCCTGTTTAAAGTGGAGAGGGGAGACTGCGAGTGTACCGTTCAATAGTTTTTTTTTTTTAATTTTTACAGGAACAATAAAAAACCAATTTGGCGATCAATCGTTCTATTAATTTTGACCATACAAATGCAATTTTTGCAAGCATTCGGTGTTCCAGCTTTACTTTTGTTAGTTACAGACATTTTACATGAATAAAAAAGATCGTGTTTTAAAAGTTGGCATAAATAAAAAGTAATTTGCCGTAGTTCGTCTGCAGCTATAGCTGGTGTCGATTTTCTTCTCTTCTGACTATGTACACACACTGTGGAAAGTCCGCAGATCGCGTCTATATTTATAAACCCATTAAAACGTTCAAGAAAATTTCCAACGTGTTGTGCACATTAAAGAAAGGAAAATGTTTTTGGCGAAATTATTTAGTGCAGCTGGTTCTTTGTTGAACTGATAAAAGAGGTCTGCAATTTCCGGTTAAAAAAGGTGCTTTGCCAATAAAGTTCGTTCTAAGGAAGTTGGGAAATTATATAAGCAGGAAATGTAAAGGAAATGGAAAATCTGCAATTCCCAATTTGTTAAAATAATTAAAGAGAAAGGTCGGGAAGTCGATATTCGATTAAGTTATATTTTACTATTTATTGCATTCGCTAATTCTAGTTTCAAACTAGAACTAAAAATACCTGACTTGCTAAAAAATTTGAACCCTAAGTATGAAATGTATTTATAGTGTGTTTTATTGGATTTAAAGAATGATTACATTTTAAAACTTAGGTATAAAAAAATAAATTATTTAATGCATTCTTTAACTCTCGAGGCATGCTTAAAATTAAATGTTACATTTCATGGCTTCTTAAATTCGGTTACGAAAGTCAACCAAGTGAAAAACCTAGAAGCATCCCCTGGGGATACGGGGAAAATAGAATAGGTCCCAGGTATGGTCTGCCTGTCGTAAAAGGCGACTAAAAGATTCCCAATCCAAAGTGTTATGCGACCCGTGCTGGTGGATGCATGGCGGTGGGGGAGTCCCGTAGCTTACGGAGCCTACAGGAAACCGGGTGAAATCCTGTAGTAGACAGCCTTAGTCCTGTGCAGGTGGCACCTCAGGGCCGGACCACCCCTTTCCCCATACTCGTTGACTGCAAAGTAGAACTGAGAACGCTGGTAGACCCTAATCACGTCAAACTGATACGGGTTCTAGGACGCCAGGAAGTTGCAGGTAATGAGGAAGTAGAAGAACTTGCAAGAAGAAAAACATACCAGGAAACAAACACGGAAAATAATACATCAAAGGACCGTGCCAGAAAAGGACGGCAGAACTGTTACCGATGAAAAGGAATCAGCTAAGAATCACTAAGGGGCTGTATAATGGAAGCCTGGTCTGCGTGTTTTGCGGTGGGGATCCGGGGGCGGTGGAGCGCGTCTTGTACTGCTGTGGGGCGCTGGGGAGGATGGGTGGTTCGTGGGCGGATACATTGTTCCCACCCAGTACAGATCTTGTAAAAGGTACGAAGGTACTGGATTGGGTGCAGAATGGTTCTAGGTCCCGGGGATTGTTTTTTTTCGGACCAGTGCCTCGCGGCGGCGCGGTGTATGTTTTGCTGTTTCCGTTTTGCGGGTTGGGTCTCCATTGTACCATGATACAAAAACATATAGACCTTGAGCTTTCAGACTCATAACCTCTTCATAAAGGATTTGCTCCACCTCTACAACAAAAACAAAAAAAAACCTAGAAGCAATGAGCTGGTCACGTTTTTTTGCAAGAACCTTGTAGTAATTAATATAGGGATGTGCGTTGTCTTGTTCGAGAAAGGGTATAAATAACCTTCGTAGTTATATCAGTGCCATAGGCTGAAGTACGTTGCACATGTAATCATTTTCATATAAATTTCTAGCTGTCTTGCTACCGTATGTTATTGCATAATACCATTTAAAAAGATTGTGCACAGAACGTGGCACCAGGGAAGGTCTCGGAGACATCACTAGTTGGTTCCAGATTCCAATTTCTAGAAAACCCGGAAGGGAATATTTACGATGCTTTCTATGGTTCGTCGTAAAGCAGTTTGAAGGGAATAAAAATTCCATTTCGTTAGACGCGTGTTAAACTTCTTATTTATTAAAAATGTCTCGAACGACGAAATAATAGGAACTAAGCACAAGTTTTCATAGAATTTCCACAGTGAGCTTATTTTCACGAACCGCATTTTAATTTACATCAAATTTAAAAGCAAATTGCTTTTCCAATTTGATCTTGAACTTTTAATAGCTTGAGATTACGATAATAACTCGTGTGGAATAGAAGATATTTCACTTAACAAAAAAAATACTCCTAAAGCTGGAATCCTAACCCGTTTTTTAAGATTTTCAGGACAGTAGAGTATATTTCAAAATTATACATTTCCTTACTGTCTGTTGTATCTAAAACTATGGAAAGTTTTTTTAGAAATTATTATATTTTCTCTAAGAATACAAACTCTTAGGTCCCAAAATCTGGCTTTGTTTATTGTTTTTTCAGGTGCGCGTTCCAAGTGAGTCTTTTATCCAGAACTCTACACCCAGGTATTTCACTTCCGCCGCAAATGAAATGCTCTCTTCGTATAGTATAGGCTGCCAAAGCTTATCTTGCTTTTTCGGGGGTTAACAGACATCTTTTTCCTCTCGCATCATCTGTATACCGTGTTGAGGGCTTCTTGGAGGACGTTTGAGATCGTCGCTTCAAATTTCCCTCTAACTATTGTAACTAAATCATCTGCATAGCATTGAACATCTACCCCCTGCATGGAACGTTTACTACATGATATAGCCATAAAACTTACACCAACAATAAAAATACATAATCATATATACCTAACTACACATACAATTAAAATTTTGTTTGTGTTTACGTACATTGTTGTTATCAATTTATTTAATTGTTGTCAATTATCAACAACATTTCAGATAAATATTGATAAACATTTTTCTTTAGGTTGGAAAGAGAACTGATAGTTTTTATGTCATGTGGCAATGTGTTGATTACTTTTAGTTCTAAAACTCATGTGACTTCTGTCCTTTTGATTTGGCACAGGATATTAGATATAGATTCCTATTGCGAGCTCCTTTTTTTTTTATTGTTTTGCAATCAGTTGGCTTGTATCAAGGTTGTTTGCTCCGCTATTCAGTTTTTTAGTTAAAAACCATTATTTTTTTATTAAGAATGAATTTTAAAAAATGTTTTTTGTATCACCTCGAGTGGTTTTCAAATAAGTTTTTGGTAAGTAGTGCAGATCTAAACTTTTTATGTCAGTATAAACTGGGCCTTTATAAAAAATATCTTTTAGAAAAAGGGTTGGTATCAACATCAGTTGTTTTAATTACTGCAGCCAACAAGGCCTATTGTGTCTCCCGTAATAGGCCCTCACAGCGGCAGTACCTTCGAAATGTCGAAGTGTCTTTGTTTTTCAAACCGAGAGTTCTTTGGATTAGCATAGATAGTTAGAGTCCCATCCTTCTCACGGAAACTACAAAGCGGGCTTTCTGCAAGTCCTATAATGTGTAGGTATTAATTCATATAGCAGTCTCCTGCATGGATCCTTGTTACATGTATCATTTTGCTTTGGATCCTTGTTACATGTATCATTTTGCTTTGCTTAAGCTTCAGGAATTTTTCTGCCTTTTTTTTAAATGGCCCCCAGATAAGAGATTTCGAATGTCTTATACCTGGGTACTCTATCCGGTGTTTTTGGTGGTTGTTTAGTAATCAGCTTTTAGTTTGCTCCGTAACATACTGCAAGCAATTCTGTAGTTTGGCTCCGAGTCCATCACCTGTTGTAAGCTGCTTCCTCGTTGTAATGTACTTACTGGTTATTTTTTATGTTTTGGTTCCCACAAAAAGGGATATCCTGTAATGCTCAGAGAACATCGTGAGAACAAAGAACAATTGTTGATATTTCAGGAGAGCATCGCCCATGAAAATATCTATAAAATAGACACAAATTGCTAACTTTTCTACGGTGTTCTAGAGAAGTGAGCGAGTTTGTTGAATGGTTACTCCTGACAATATTATGTTGGGCACAGTGAGATCGGCTTTTCTAGAGAAAAGACATGCTTGTGTTTTATTTGCATTGAATTCTACCAAGTTATTGGATCCCCATTCGAGAATTGTTGCCAAGTCCATATTTATGTTGTTGAAATTTCTTCCTCGTTCATTTCTGGTTTCACGGGCAGAAATAGGAGCTGTGTACTGGTCATGAAGTCGTTTCCAACAAGTCGTTGATGTGAAGTAGAAATAGTGTTGGAGCTAGAATTGAATCCCTGCGGAACACCAGCATTTTCTTAGTAGAGATTCGATGGAACTCCATCAACCACCACACGGAGAGAAATGTTTGAGAGAAAACTAGCTAGCAGAGAAAACAGCTGAGGGGGTAAGGCATAAGATAGAAGCAGAGCTTGTTGTGTTCCCCCAATTTCACCAGTAAAAATTAACAGTCTCAATGGGAAAGAGAGTTTTTATTACAGAAATAAATTAAAAAGACGGAGTTAGGAAGATATTAAGAACAGAAATTTTAAACCGAATAATTAAAAGCGTAGTTGAAAAATTTATTTGAACCTGAAAACGTATTAACGGTGTCATCTGCAAAGTTCGTCTCATTACTTGACATTACTAATTGCTTCGGCTCGCTGTTACAATGATACATGAATTAAATTGAGTTATTCACTTGAGCTGGATCTTAAATTAAAGAGGTCAAGTGATTCCATTAGAGAAGAATGCAATTTGCGGATAAATTCAATCGATATTTCTACTTGCACATCAAAGCTATTTGTGCAATTATTAACTATCGCGTAATTTAATTGATATTAATTTCGTATTTTTTTATGTTTAAAAGAAAAACGGTCTTACCTCTCGGTTCTCGTGTAGACCACGTGATTTGATTCGCTTATCGTGACCGGGGACGCCATTAGAAAATTCGTTTCAGGAAAAATAGGCTCATTCGGTAAATCGACTTCTAAAGGTTTTGATTGTTGAAAAAATTTGACTTTGACTTTTTCTCGTTCGGCCCTGAAAAAATAATAAAAATATTTAAAAAAAAAGGTGAAGAAAATTAGTAAGAATGGAGTTTGTTTGCTCTTTTGTAACAATTTACGTAGGATTGTCATTTTTTTGTATTATTTACAGTACTAATTGATGATGGGAAGATTGGTACAAGTCGCAACATACAAAAACCATTGTATCAAAAAATCCCATTCAGAAAGAGAAAATGCGGTAGAACTTAACATTATCATCATATTTGACGCTGTGAAATGCTTTATGAGACGCTCTATACACAACTTAATGAACCAAGAAGATGAAATATAACGTAAACAATTTACAGGATGTTCTACTTTTAATAATTTGCTTTCAGAACTTAAAACTTTTTCCCATGTCAGTAAAAGACATCCTGGCATTAATAATCCTTTTTTTTTTCTTCTGGTTATAAAAGTTACGAAAAAATGTATTTGATGTGATGTATTACGTGACCCTGAACTAGTAACATGTCGCATTCTTTATCGCAGTATAATTTATTATTCATAACCGACCAAATTTTGTAATTTTCAAATTGCTTTTAATTAAAAGTTCCTACGTTCAAAATATACCCATTGTCGATTTTATAAATACCTATTCCCATTTGGTTGGTGTTTATTTACCATTTTTATTTCCTGCGTAGATTTTTTTTGTTGGGAGATTAGATGTACATTAGGTATTCTGCGACCTTTTCAAATTTATTGTAGTATTTCTAACTCGTCTAGAGTCTAGTTAAAATTTTAAGACTCTACTGACTTTCTACGGAACTGTGTTAGGCAACTAGGTTAGGTTAGGCTCCGAATATCATGGACGCAGCACCGCACCAATGTATCGATCCTAAAAGATCTGAAAATCGAGGACTTACTGACCAAGAGAATAAACCGGAACAAAGTGAGGTATTTCGGGCACGTCTCCAGAAGACCGGATGCTTTGGAAAAGCTGGTGGTTCAAGGCAAAGTCGAGCCCAGAATAGAGAGGAGTGGAAAATTTCTATAAAAATTGTAGAAGCATAGTGCCACCAAAACCTTGTGAGGATAATAGGACCGAGGAGAGAGAGGTTAAGTTAGTTAACTTGTAAGTGGGGCATAGTGGGTCTATTGTGGCTCACCCCTAAAGGTTACTGTTCACCGCAGTTCTCGCGAAGTTTATGGTTGTATAAGGTGAGATTTTCTTGAAATCATTGGGTAGTTAGTAGGTAAAACCAATTATGTTGAACCTTATTCTTCCTAAGCAGTGGCATGAACATAGTATGTGTTCTGCTGTTTCGTCTTCTTCGCATCAAAACCGATAGTTCTTTTGTTGGTTCAGACTTATCCTTTAAAGGTGGTATCTTAGACGACAATGTCCTGTAAGCAGTCCCGTCAGAATTAGCAGGTAATTGTGTTTCTCAAGGGGTTTAAATAAAATTGCTATCAAGAATGTCAACCCTGGTTAATCAAACCAGTGCGTAAGTCTTTTTCTCTTCACCCAGTCCGAAATAATGGTTTTGGTAGCACTCCAAAAACTGGTTCTGGTGCAGTAAACACAGATTCGACTCCCCTGTTTTGCGAGTATGTTGGCTTTCTCGTTGCCCTTTACCCTCTGGTGCCCAGGTACCAACAGTAGAGTCACTAGGTTGTTTGCACCAAACCACTCCAGCGATTCAATGCAATTCCATACAAGCTTAGAATTTATCTTGTTGGAGCTTAGTGCTTTAAAGCAGCCTGGCTGTCTAAAATGATATTTATGTTTTTGTTAGCCTGTTAGTCAGTTCTCTTGCACACAATTCGATAGCGAAGACTTTAGCCTAAAAAATTGTAGCATACCTACTAAGACTGGTAGATATTTCAGTCTTTGGTTTCCTGCTGAAAACAACGGCCCCAACTCCATCTGGGGTTTTGAGCTTTCTGTGTACATTACGTATTCAGTCTCTGGGAAGTGGATTACTCCGGTCACCCACTCATCTATCTTCGGAAAGAGGACTTCAAAATACTTTTATACGTGTATTCTTGTGGCTAGCATGTCAGGAACTATCCCAAGGAATTAGTGTTTTTTGTTTCATTCAGTAACCCGAAGTGATCCCCGAATCGCTTCCCTTAAATTTGACTTTCCAGAAAAAGGAATCTGTAGAAAACTATCCTGCCTCCCTCTCCGGATATACAACTAGAGATTGTAGATTGTGAGATGGGGTCGTTAAGGCTATGCTGCCTCTCGAGTACTTCGACCTATCAAATCTTTTGTGCATAACCCTTAATCTATTTAAGGCCCGGGATTCCGAGACTTCGTACAAAGTTTATCAGTTTCCTGGGAGCTAAGTTCCTGACATCGGACGGCTTTAGGAAGGCCCCTTCCAGAAACTTGAGCCTCTTGCAGAAAACCGCTGGTCATTTGCAAAGCAAATGTTCAGCAAAGTTCTCGCAGTAGCGGCAACTATCACTTTCTGTTTTGCTCATCTTTTTCAGGTGATACCTCAGAGGGCAGTGTCCAGCAAGGAGTCCTGTCACCAGTTTCAAGTCTTTCTTGTCCAACTCGAGAAGCTATTTAGCATTCATTGGCGAAAAGCTTACTTACCTTTTCGCTTGTCTTTGTCCTAGCACTTTATGCCAGTGAGATTTCATTTCATCTGTTCTCCAGCGTCGAACCTCTTCTTTTAAGTGGACTTTGGAGAGTCCACATAATGGTTCTGAGCCAAAAAATTGTGTGTTTGCCCCTTCTTTGGTAAGGCAGTCTGCTTCCTCGTTGCCTTTAACTTCCTGACCTGGAATCAACATCTTCTTCTTCTTAAGGTGCCGTGATCGCTTGTCGATCGTAGGCTGTCATATTGCACAGCATATTAACAATCATAGTCTTATTTACAGCTGCACGAAATAATTCACTGGTAATTTTTCCAAACCACTGGCATAGATTTTTAAGCCAAGAAGTAGTACGGCTGCCCACACTAACTGACACATTATATGACCGAAGTATTGCAATTTACGTCGTTTAACTGTATTCACGACTTCGTAACTTTTATTTAAGCGTTGCAATACCCTTTCGTTTGTGACTCAATTTACCCAACTGATCTTCAGAATCCACATCAGAGTAACCTGATTGTTTGCTGCTAGTTGTCTAAGGGATTGTTTACAGTCCCAAGTCAGCTTAGTCATAGTTGGTCTTACTATTGCCTTGTAAATTCTTGATTTGGTGTCTATTTTAATGTTTTTATTTCGCCATATTGTGTCATTTAGGCATCCTGCTATTGTTGTCTTCGTTGTCTGTTCTTTCACCTTCGTCTCAACATCACCATAGCCTAAGATTTTTATGCCCATATACTTATATTTAATTTCCTGTTGGATAACTTTGTCTTCAACTTCCAGTTTGGACCTTAATGGCGTTTTTGATGTCGTTCTGGGCCAATATTACCATATTAAGTGATTTGGCAGTGCAGTTAAATCGATGTAATAGTCGCTGCAGATCGTCTTCATTTTCAGCAACTAGTACTGCGTCAACAGTAATTTCACGGTCATCCATTCTGTATCCTTTCAGTAAACGTACTTTGCTTATTACTTCGTCCATAATGATGTTGAAGAGCAGAGGGCTCAGGGAATCCCCTTGACGAATACTTTGGCCCACAGCTATTGGTTCGGTCGTTGTCTCATTTATTTTTGCTTGAATCTGATTTGCTTCGTATATATTTTCTATGGTTTTGATGAGATTATGTGGGATTTTCCTGTTGTAAAGAAGGTTTATAACGTCTTTTAACCGCACACGATCGAACGCTTTTTCCAAATCAATAAAGCACATGTATGCTGGTCTGTTGTAATCAATTGACTTTTCCGTTATTTGCCTTGACAAAAACCGCATCTGTGCATGATCTGAATCCTTGCTGTTCATCTGCTAAGAGTGTTAGGTTATTAATTTTGTTTGATATAACTTTTGTTGTTAGTTTCAGTGCAGTGCTTAAGAGATTTATGCCTCGGTAGTTTGAAGGCAATTTCATTTCAAGTTTATACTATTAAAAAGTACATTTAGGTCTAATATGAATGAATTTCTTTAGAACCTCGCATTTTTTTCGCTGTCCGCTTGACATCAAGAACTTAATTCAAGAAATCGTTGACTCACCGTGCGGATTAAATCAATTAGTTAGTTCAGTAGTGTTGTAAACCACAGACAGTGTAATACATAAAAAGTATTTTACATAGAATAATTGCCTACAAACCAATTTTTGTCGAATCGATAGGTAATTTTATGTTCAATTTAATGGATATCGAAAAAAATTCGAACCGAAAAAACCTGATCGAAGATTGAAAGCACAGCAGTCCTGAGAGGCCGCATCATGCGATACGCCGCAAATAAATTATTATAAAATCTAATCTTCAATATTTTCATGCAATAATATATATTTTTTTTAACTTAACATACTTAAATGAAATGTATAACTTGCCGAATTATATTTCGAAGTTTTTCAATTATTTTTTTACCGATCGTTTCATCCCAATAAGGAATATGCGTATTTATTTTTTTATTCAATAGTTTACATCGCTATATAATAGTAAAAAAATGTTTAACGCCAAAAAACCAAGTATTTAAAAAAAAAGTTTAAAATAACCAACCACTTTAAACGCCCGCCATTTTGGCGCGCATGGTGTCACGTCATAGTCTATGACAACAAACAAACAAGTGGAAAGGTAACGTTGAAGATTATTGAAGAAGTGTTGTGCTTTGCTGAAATTTTGCAGTGTTTTCTCTCGACGCACCGACAAGCAACAGAAAGGTTTCTATAAGCGGGTTGTAGAAGTTGTAGGATGTTGTATGTTTCTGCCTCTGTTGAATCTCGCCGTGCCTCGATTCAATGTTGTCTTCGATAGCTTGGGTTGGCTGGTTCGTAATTCTATTTGCTGTCAGTTTTTCCGGCCTTACCGCCTTGATATCTTGTTCAATAATGTATTGTAGAAAATTTTGTACAATGAGCTTACAGTTAAACCTCCTGTCTCTTTAAAAAATGTTCACTGGTTGTGGCTTTTTAAATCAATTGATTTTATTTAATTTTATTTATAGTAATTGATTGGAACAGACTTTAGACGCGCATAGTATAATTTTACTTCTAAATGTACAATGATATCGAAATAAAACTAAACCGCCAAAACCTAACCTAACTTAAAGCAATCTTAAATCTTAAAGCAATCTTTGAATGGGGAACCAACAATCTTGTTCAGTTCAACGTCCAAAAAACACAAAGTGCCACGTTTTCCAAGAAAGTGAATTCCTCAAATCATCCCATCACAATGTCCGGAAATACCCTTGAACCAAGTCCCTCCATCTCGATTTTGGGAGTCACGGTGTCCAATAACATGTCTTCGCATGACCATGTTGCTAACATCGCAAAGTCGGCAAGCCAGAGGCTAGGTTTTCTGTGGAAAACCAGAAAGTTTTTTACTCCTGATCAACTGTTGACGACGTACAAGGCTCAATCCGACCTCTACTGGAGTATTGCTCGCACATTTGGGGTTCAGCACCAAGGCATTCTCTTCGTCTTCTAGATTCCATTCAGAAAAGAGCCATTCGCTTGATAAACAGCTCAACTCTCACAGATACCCTTCACCCTCTAGAACATAGAAGAAGAGTTGCAGACCAGTCATTGCTCTACAGATATTTCCATGGCAGATGCTCCAGAGAAATAAAAACTCTTGTACCACCATTGGCCACATTCGGCCGAAGAACTCGGCACGCTGATCAGTCTCACCCATTTACTCTTAAGATTCACACTACAAGGACCAATCTTACACAAGAATCCTTCTTTTACAGGGCTGCTACGGAATGGAATAAGCTTCCAAAATCAGTTTTTCCAGAGAACTGTGACCTGCAACTTTTTAAAAAGCGTGTCCACAATCATCTCCATTCTATAATCCCTTTCCCTTCTAATAGTCGCAGTGCGGGCCGTCCGCGGCTCACACGATAGGTCTACCCTTTTTGCGACTATTTTCATAAAAAAAAAAAAAAACTATGCACTCGATGTTGGCATTTTTTGTACCAGACTTTTACGTCACATTCGTTCTGACTAATGACGTCGCTTTCCAAATGTGTGAATTTCCCCACTGGTATTTTGCACTTTTTTAAAATTAATTTCTCGCTCAAAAAGAATTTCTAATAAAAAATATTGATGGAGGCATAATTCTTAAGTAATAAAGTTTTATTAAACAACATATTTCACCCTTATTTGAATCACGTGCATATTTCCTATTCCGCTATTTAGCACCATAAAAGAAGACAGAAAAATTGTAACAACAACGCCGAACGTTTTTTAATTTTATTTATTATGGACGTTCAAAAAATTACGTTCATTTTAGCACACCCGACGAGCTTCTAGTTTAACCATCTCCAAACACAATGAGCAATAAAAATAGGCAATTAAAAACTTACATAATACGTAGATAGTCATTGTACAACACTGCAAGTAATTAATTACTTAAGTGGAGGAACAATCGTTGGGTAATAACAACTACGATACCGCTTTTTCAATCAGTTATATCATTTCACCATTATTTATATTTCTAAGGATTAAGTCCTTTGAAAGAGTTATCTTGTGTGTATTAAAAAAAACTTACTCCATTTATATGCAGTCAAAGTGAAAACTTATCACACTAAACAATAATTAAGTAGAACAAGGCAATTCAGACGATAAAAACGTGAATATAGATAAAATTAAAAACCGGCTTTTTATTCATATTGTTTATTGTATGACGTTCTCGGCATTTTAATGTGTGTCGCGATGTAACTATTCGAATAAAGTGAAACTGGTAACGTTGTACGGTCGAACAAACGTAGCAATTAACATTTATTTAATATTTTTATGCAATTATTATCCTAGCGCACGAAATTAGCGTATCTAGACGCCAACTAAAATTTGCAGATATCGTTGTTCGATATTGACGACTTTAACGGCTTTTTAAACGTACTAAAAGCCACATAGGGCCTCATAAAAATTGTGTAGATACTGCCACGTTGAACCAATATTTAGTGAATATCATCTATTATCGCGTCACATTACGTCACGTACACTTGTACCATGCTGCAGCAATACTCACGTAGAAATAATGTAAGGATATTAATTTAAAATATTATTAAGTTGGCACAATAAATATAATGCATTTTTAACCCACATTGTATGTCACTGTATTTTCTGATGTTTTTTGTATGGCACAACAAAACCATAACAAAAAAAATTGCGCGGTCATGGGACCCCCGTAAGGAACAAAATTTCTTATGTTTTTACTTTTACTTCGAATGTAATTCGAAATGAAATCTGTATATTTTATATTATTTTTTCAAGGCAAAAAATCTAATTTAAAAGTTTCATTGAATATTGCAATTTGTGGGAGTGATTTCGTAAAATGTAACAGGAAGTCGCGAAAGCACGCGCTATTTGATTTGACGAATGAGCACGTGGAGGTAGAGTTGGCCGTCAGATAGCCGTCAACCAATTTTCCGAGAGGTAGGTACCTTCAGCCATCAGCTGTGCACTTAAGTTACAGTGTTGTGTATAAAGTTTGCTGTTGTATGAGCAAACTATATAAATAAATATTTACCGTCGATAATAAGTCTCAATAAAGTGCAGATCATTGATAAAAAAGTCAAGTAAGTAATAATATATAATTATTATAATAAAATATTTCAGAATTTAGCTTCTTTAAATTTTAAGGTTGATTTCTGACACTGAAAAATCATTTCAAATAATACCTGACACATTCTTTCAGAATATAATTTTAACATTGCTTATTGCTAAGGAGAGATGTCAAAAGTTACACATCATATGCGACTATTGTAAAGCTCGCTCGTTTTATTTTGATTCTACCGGAATTGTTGTTGGCGTTGAGCATTTGTTTTCGGTATTTTATTTGCACTCTGACGTTTACGCTTTCCATACTCTTTTGGACCCTGAACACATGATTTCACTATTGTCTCTCTATAATTTATATAGTAAATAGTTAAACCACTCAAACCACATATACAATAAACGAATGTAAACAGTAAATACTTGTATCAAGTTATACAGTTTTACCAACTTACTTTTCTAAATCTGTATTACACACATTTGCTGCAGTTTCCACTTTTTAAAACTTAATTGCAATAATAAAACAATATTCATGTTTGATCTAACACAATAAATTATAATTTAAAAAAACTAAAAAACACGCTTTTAGAGTTAATCAAACTAAAAAGTAAAAAATAATTTTTAACAAACGAATAAAATTACTGACGAGAAAATTAATGTCACTGTTCTAAAAGCGCGGGGTGCTTTCATTCCGAAACGCAGAGTTAGTTTAAAATACATTGATTGACATTTTTGTTGACAGTGATATTAATGTTTTCGTTAGTAATTTTATTCCTATGTTAAAAATTATTTTTTACTTTTTAGTTTGATTAACTCTAAAAGCGTGTTTTTTAGTTTTTTTAAACTATAATTTATTTTTTGCTTTTTATTTCGATTTGTTTTACTAACTAAAAAAATTATGTATTAAATGGTAAAAGCACAAAATTAATGCATCGGCCAGGAATCGAACCCGGGCTGCCGCGTGACAGGCGAACCACCGATGCATTTCGTTACGTGACGATTTCTACTAACTCGCACTACCCAAAGGAACTTCGTTTCAAAAATTAAGCAAACATGTTTTCGTTTCATTTATTTATATTTTATGGGCTTTAAACACTAAAGAAAATGCGTTAGTGTTGATTTAAGTTCAAAGTAAATCACCTGAGTTTTTGAATTGAGCATGGAACGACACCATTTAAACCGCAAACTAATGCTGAGAGCCATTGGCATGTTAGAAAATATCGCTCGACAAATAGACGTAACGCATCTACAACCCATAATATTTTATTTTAAGGAAGAGTTGTCGATATTAAAAATGATTTACCAATAAAAAACCTTTTAGACTCTATTTCAGGGATGTGATCTTGACTTCTCAATTAAATTCGAGAGAACAAGTATAATTCGGTGGTATAATGATATTCTAAATATATTATTAACATTGACATTATTACTGATTTTTTTAAAGTATTTGGCTGAGAGAGAAGTTTTATCATATCAGAGTTATTATTTTGTGTATCTCACAATTGTAAAGCACCAACATTGCTTCTGAAAAAATAATTGCTGAAATTGGTCTCATTTTAGTTTTAAGTTTAATAATAACTGCTAGTAATCCACTATTCTCATATATTTCTTGTACAGTATTTATGGTTTTTATTGCTCTTAAATTATAAGCCACAAAATGGAATGACGTATGCTTGTTTGTAATAGTATTTGAATAATTCGTAATTCGATCATTCCAATTCTTCCTGGAATATGTTTTCTAATTCCTTCCAAACTTCTAGGTCACTGATAAAAAAGCATTTTTTTTTTTAATTTATTGCTTCACAACTATACACTTTAAGATGTGTAGGTAATCTTTAACCGATCGTTTAAAATCAGAGTGTTTAAAACTTTGGCGCAAAGTTGCCAAATATGACAATTAAATCAATACTTCTTCTTCTTCTTCTTCTTCTTCTTCTTATCCATATTTAAGATCTTTCGATCTGTTAGCTTTGTATCAGTTCCTGGGAGGTGGACTGACAGCTGTCCTTCCATCTCTTGGGTGGTCTTCCGGGTGCTCTTTTCCCTTCAAGTGCGATGCGTGGTAGTCTGCTCTGTTCCATTCTTCTCACGTGAGCGTACCAGCATCTTTTTCTTTGTCTTCCCCATCTTACGATGTCTTGCACTCCGCACTGTTTCCTGATGTCAGTGTTCCTAATTCGGTCTTCCCTTGTTTTTCCCATTATAGTCCTAAGCGTTTTCATTTCGGCTACTCGAAGCATGCTTTTCGTTTTGTTGGTTTCTTTTCTGGTTTCTATTCCGTATGTCATGATTGGCCCGATACAAGTCTTATAGATCCGGACCTTGCTATCTTTTCGCATGTATTCGTTCGCCCATATTATCTGCCTTAAGCAGCCTGATATGGCGGTCGCTTTGTTGATCTGGCTTCTTAGGTCCTTCACTGGGTCGTGATAGCTCGACAGATCCATACCCAGATATTTGAATTGTGAGACTTGCTCGATGATTTTGTCCTGAATTACCAGCTTACATCTTACGGGATCTTTAGCAAAGGTTATGCTTTTCGTTTTTTCTATAGATATGGTCATGTTCATCGCTTGGCTGACCTGGTAGAATTTTTGTAGTTGTCTTTGTAGATCGTCAATACGAGACATTAAAACAAGAAAATAATATTTCTTATTGTTTGTACATAAAAATACTTAAAATAGACCATACCACATTATTCACAATTAAAAAAATCGTTAAATTTTTGGTTTATTTATTAAATCGGGATTTTTTCGAACCCTGCTAGTAATAACTTTTTTTTCCAAACCAAAACTAAATCTCCGTGGAATAATTTTGTTGTCGATGTTCCTACATTGGTGAGTAACATTTTTGTCACTTGTATTTTTATGATAAATCGAATAAATTCATTAAAAATTAGTTATATAGATTTATAAATATTAACGATTCAGAAGACGATTTTTAATAATAAATTTTTAATTTAGTAATAAATAGCAAATACTTACATTTTTTATCCGATAAAACAAACTATCGTGATTAAATATCACAGATATAACATACTTAAGCCGTTTAATTGTAAGATTGACTGCGTGCGTATGTGTCGTGCCGATTAATGTGAACGGAAAGAGTAAAAGAATTACTGGTGATAGTTGAACAACTAACAAACAATAAAATTTATTAAAAATTGTTCGAAATCCGCAGTGCGGAAAATCTGGGTTAGAGTAGAATTAAATACAGGTCTTCGTTGGTCCGCCTGTCGTTTATACAAAAAAATTACATTACAAGTACATCCGTTCAATTGTTAAATTGGATTTTATCGACAAAAAAAAATTATTATCCATCGATACCAACGAATCAATTTCACATTTACACAGGCGACTCGTGTACAAAAGTGAGAATTTACGAAACAATTAACACGTTTTTTTGAAGAAAGATCATTACATTAATTTATGGGCTAGGTTAGGTTAGGTATTATGTGAGTGGGGCGTAGGTCCAATAATATGTCTTGGCATGACCATGTTGCTAACATCGCAAAGTCGGCAAGCCAGAGGCTAGGTTTTCTGTGGAAAGCCAGAAAGTTTTTTACTCCTGATCAACTGTTGACGACGTACAAGGCTCAAATCCGACCTCTACTGGAGTATTGCTCGCACATTTGGGGTTCAGCACCAAGGCATTCTCTTCGTCTTCTAGATTCCATTCAGAAAAGAGCCATTTGCTTGATAAACAGCTCAACTCTCACAGATACCCTTCACCCTCTAGAACATAGAAGAAGAGTTGCAGACCAGTCATTGCTCTACAGATATTTCCATGGCAGATGCTCCAGAGAAATAAAAACTCTTGTACCACCATTGGCCACATTCGGCCGAAGAACTCGGCACGCTGATCAGTCTCAGCCATTTACTCTCAAGATTAACACTACAAGGACCAATCTTCCTCAAGAATCCTTCTTTTACAGGGCTGCTACGGAATGGAATAAGCTTCCAAAATCAGTTTTTCCAGAGAACTATGACCTGCAACTTTTTAAAAAGCGTGTCCACAATCATCTCCATTCTATAATCCCTTTCCCTTCTGATAGTCGCAGTGCGACTATCAGAAGGGAATATAGAACTTTTGTTGAGTAATAACGACGGTATGAGAAATATCTGTCTGGCTAACCTTTTTTTGATGCGTGGACAGCGTGGAGCGTTGAATGCTTCGTCTGCGGGAACTCGGGTTTACTTTTTTTACTAATTAATATATGAGTTTTGTTTCGCACACGTAACACGAAAGGTTGTTTTTGAGAAAAAGAGTGATGTTTTCTTCTTGAACGGTTGAGTCGTAAAGAGGAAAGGGTTCGACGATGTGTCTTCATGAGCGGCAGAAGCCGTTTGTCTCGTTCATCCCCAAAGTCGGACATGCCGGGTCATCCTATGGTCAGCCCGTTTATAAGAAAGTTATCTCCCGTATATTTATCGCGGCAATATTCAAAAAACAATTTACAAATTCTGAGCGCTTTTATGGGAACGGAACAGTAAGTCTGCAAGTTGTTTGACGCTGTTTTAAGGTTAGTGTGAAATTCCAATACTGTGATTGTTGATAAGATAACAATTGTTGCCCATATTTTTTTTTTTTGGGTCAGTGTATAGAAAATGTCATTGTAATGGGTGTTCGAAAGTCGTGTATGTTTTTAAAAGTCGAATAAATAAATAAAAATAAAGCAATATGTCGTATTATCACCAACAAATTTTCCAACTTGTCTTGTTTACGCAATCTTTTTTTACCATATGCATTTTCGGATGGATCCATAATCGTATCTGTGAAAAACATTTCTATTAGCATTTCAAAATTCAATTATAAAACATCAACAAGTAACTGTTTACATTTTATTTTAGTTGTGAGGGCAAAATGCCAAAGTTGTGGGTTTGTGATGTTTAAAAATAGAACTTAATATGAAAAATAAAGCGGCTTTTCGACCCATTCTCTTCTTCTTATGGTGCCGTCTTCCGTCGAAGGTTGGCGATCATCATGATTATTTGCATTTTGTTGACTGCTGATCTGAAAAGATGATTTGATGAACAGTTGAACCATTCTCTCAGGTTGCGGAGCCACGACATTCGTCTTCTTCCCACGCTGCGCTTCCCTGCATCAACACTTGTAGCATTCGGTATCTCTCTCCTCTCATAGTGTGGCCCAGATATTGTAATTTTCTGATTTTTATTTCGTTATTAATTTCTGTTTCTTTTGAGAGTCTTTTTAGTACTTCTTCGTTTGTAATTCTGTCCATATAAGATATTCTCAGTATTCTCCTGTATAGCCACATCTCGAATGCTTCTATTTTTCTCATCATGACTTTTGTCAATGTGGCCGCTTCTATGCCGTATAGTAAGATGGTGAATATGTAGCATCTCAGCATACGTATTTTGAGATCGTTATTTAAATTTCTGATACAGAAAAACTGTTTCATATTTATGGAGGCTCTGCGTGCGATTTCAATTCTTGCTTTCAGTTCGCTAGCATAATTATTGTTGCTGTTAATCCATGTTCCCAGATATTTATATTTATATACCCGTTCTATTATCTGGTTGTTTACTATCAGCTGTGTGTTGTTGTTTCGGGTCTTTGTGAATACAAGGAATTTTGTTTTGCTGAGATTCATGTTTAGCCCGTATCGTATACTGACATTATGTACCTTTTGTACCATTCTTTGTAGGTCGATGGCATTCTCGGCTAGCAACATAGTGTCGTCCGCATACCTTATATTTGAAATAGGTATCCCATTAACTCGCACTCCAGCTTCTTCTTCAGCTAATGCTTCTTTCATGATCGCTTCTGAGTAGATGTTGAACAGCAAAGGGGAAAGCACGCATCCCTGTCTCACTCCGCGCCTGATCTCTATATCTTCCGTCTGTGTAATGCCTATTCTGATGTTTGCTGTTTGATTGTAGTATAAGTTTTCTATAATTCTTATGTCTTGAGTATCTATTTGTTTTTCACTTAGAATTTTTATGAGTTGGTCATGTCGTACTCTGTCAAACGCCTTTTCATAGTCTACTAGACATGCGTATACTTCTTTATTCACATCTAAGCATCGCTGTGTCAGTACGTTTACAACAAACAATGCCTCCCTTGTGCCCGTTCCATTCCGGAACCCAAACTGGAAATCACTTATCTCATTGTCCAGTTTCTTGTGTATCCGGTTGTGTATAACTTTTATAAATACTTTCAATGTGTGGCTCATTAAGCTAATAGTCCTGTGTTCGCTACATTTTTTCGCATTGTTTTTCTTTGGTATTGCTATAAATGTGGATGTTAGCCATTCTCTGGGTATAACTCCAGTTTTGTAGATCGTATTGAACAGTTCCGTAAGTATTGGTGTGTGTTCTTCTTCGAGTAGTTTTAGCAATTCCACAGGTAATTCATCCGCGCCAGGTGCTTTCCCATTTTTTGTGTTTTTAAGTGCATATATTACTTCTTCGTTTGTTATGTCTGGATTGTCTGTTTTTACCTTTCGTGTTAGTTGGGGCCTGATTCGTTCGTCTTCAAACAGTTTTTCGATATATTTCTTCCATGTTTTAAGTTTGTCTTCTAAATCTAGCATTATGTTTCCACCTTCATCCATTAGTATGTTGTTCTGATTCCTTCTTCGACCCATACATTATTCAAATTTTTATTTATGTATGTCTCGGTGATTAAGAATCGAGAGAAGAGAACATTCTACTAAAATCAAATACACCTGATGCTACTTCAAGTACATGAGATTGTAAACAGGTAAATCGGCCTGATATCGGATGGCAAATTAATTAATCTTTCATGCACGAATGAGAATAATCAAGGAAAGTGGTATGGGCAGTTTCGTTTTTTTACTAACCGGCGACAGACGCGGCCAAGGTTCCGATGAAACGGTATATACAAATGACGAAACCATCAATAAATAGGTACAAAAACAAAACGAAAATAAGGTTATTTATTTATTTATTCCAGATGAACATGAACGCAGCATTGGTATATTTTAACGGTAATCTTTTATTTTAAGTAGTAGTTTAGATTTGTTAGATAAATATATTTAGAACTACTTTGATGGCCTAGCCAGAAAACTAATTGCCAATATGGAAAAATCTCGTAACACGAGATGGCGCTGTCAATGTCAACATTTTTTATCGAGGTGTGAACAACAAATATTCTGTCATTTAATCGCTTGTAAAACCAAAGTTTTTATCAAAGGGAATTTTAGTTATCTCAGAGATTTGGTTTAATTTTTTGTCGCTGGATTCTTGTTAAATGCCAGTAAAGACCAGGTGTGTCCAGGTATCAATTTTTGTTTGTTTTCGAAGCTTTTCAGTTCTGCTGTCACTGGAATTCTTGTTGCCATCCCTATGAAAGTCAAAATTTTAATTTCGAAAAAATTGTATTATGTGGGTGAACGTGTTCGACCAATTAAGGCTGGTCACATCATTTTATGTGGAATTGACGGTCTCAATGAAAAAATCATGAAAATTTTATGCATGAGATCCATTTGTAAGCTGCCTTAGGATTTGAAGGAAATGTATGAAAAGATATAATCGAATGTCCATAGGTAGAGCATTGTGAAACAGAGCATATTTTTCGCGATTTTATCCCAATATCACCTTTTTTAATCCTTATTTTCCGATTTTGTGGTTTATTAATACCATTTCTTTACAAAATATCGTGCAAATATAACACTTTCAATGCTTTAATTTCTCAAAATAATATATAAAGTTCACTTTTCACCCATATAAACAAATGGAGGTTGGTTTGTTGTTCACACCTCGAGAAGTTCATACGATCAATAATAGATGTCGCCCTCTCCGTGACTTTTCCCTATTGCCTATCAGTGAGGGACTCATGTCATTCCAAAACATTCACATCATGTTCACCTTTATATTAACATGAAACGTCACTTTCTTCATGTAGTTGACGGTTCTTTCACAAAAAACTTTGGGTAAACATTGGTTAGAATTGGAATTCTTGTACCTGAAGGTTCACTCCTATCCCACAAAGCTCATTTTCAAAGCAACTATGGCGTATCGTTTATATATTAGGAGAGCTGAATCTCCATCGTATAAGTCAGGGCTGTAAAACATGAAATATTTTTTGCATCCCGCATAGAAATATCCGTAACAAGCCAGTCATGATGAAATAAAATAACACATTTATAGGTTATGTGACGCCACTGGCGATGGATAGAAGGCCGAAACGAAATTACTGAAACATTGGAGATCTCGCTAGACCGGTCTCGAGTGGCCATAAGCGCGAGACAGGCATAGTTAATAGGGTGGAGTAGACTCTTTGCAGTTCACCCGTAGTAGAAGTAACACTTTAGAAAACAGAGCGAAGACGGCGACATTTATTGTAAAAATAGTTAAATTTTATTTATTAGTCTGTTCCATGTAAATAAAAACTTCCTCAATGAAAGATAGCCTAGCTTGACGTCCGTCAAAAATGTATACGCTTTTCTGCGAACAATACTTCCTGAAAATATACAAATACAACACGCAGCCTGAACGCAGTACACAATCACGGACAACGAGAAATAAATAAAGCGAGAAGAGCGTATGTCGTAGTTCTTCGATACCCAAAGGCAAGCGAGACCCTGCTCCCACTCTACCCGACAAGGTGTTTACCTCCACCAATTTCCGTCAAACAAGAAGGTTGCGGATCAGAATTTGAAAGCCCTCCCTCCCATAAGACGTTTCACTTCAAAAACTTTGAATTTAGTATCTTGGATACTCGCAAAGTACATGAAAAGGGGTCCTTCTCACACCTTCTGCAATTAGAGCTCGAAGTCAAGCCCAATTTATAAATGCGTTGGTTAAGTCTACAATGACATGTCAATAGATTTGTAATTGGTTCCTACTCAATGAGAGAATTTATTTGCTGAACTTGGTCAATTGATTCCTGGATTTCTAGTCTTTTACGCAGTCTCCGATCTATTACCCATTGGTGCTTGCTTAGAGCACCCAATGCCGTGTGACTGTCAGAGCATATAAAAATCTTATTGTGGTTTCTGAGGTTAACCTCGGTCACCATGTGTCCCATTTTCACGATACCTAATCCAGAGAATTCCCCAGATCTAGAGGCATCTTTGAATTACACATGGGCTTCTTTTGGAATACAATTTTGACTTTAAATTAACTCTCAAAATAGTCGGATACTGTCTTGGGCATGACAGTTTCAGGGACCTCCCAACCAGCTCTTATCATAGCTTTCTTTCACTGGAGCTGGGAGTCTCAGCGTGCCCTTAAGAGTGAAGTCTTAACGCCGCAGAATTAGCCTCAGATTTCAACTAAAGAATGACCAGAATAACCACCAAGCGCCCGTGGGAGTTGTTCTAATCACCCCAGTTAGTGCGACAGTACATCCATAAGATTTATAAATTAATACGTCAATGTTTTATTATTTCATTATATTAATAATATCGTATTAACAACTGTTTTATTTTCTCGGATGGAATTTGAAATAAAATTTTAGGCAATTCAAGTCGACAACAACAGAACTGCTTTAAAGGTGACAATGTGTATGGATTAAAACATTAAAGATGCTTTTTTTTTATATGAGAGAAGGCATCGTGAGTCATAACCATTTCTAGTCTCGCTTAAATTATTCAGTCAACCTTTAAGAAATTCTAACTTGTAAATAATGATGTCATTAGTTATTGATTGGTATTTTTATGGTGTTAATTAACATAAAAAAAATATCCTAACGTTTTATTAAGGTAAAAGTATTGGTATATACCGTGGCTTATTTAAAATCGGAAAGTACTTGAACAATAATTGTTCAGTTTTCTTTATTTAGCACCAAAACTTACCCTGAGAGTTCCAATTATAATGAAATCCTGTATCATAAATATTATTGCGTCATTATTGACAAGAAGCCCCATTTATTTTGGGCGAATTTCTAATAAACTCGCCTCAGCACAAGAGATCAAAATTAAATAAAATAATACGTAAAACTTTATACTTTATTGTGACTTACTCCAACTGAAAGTTTTAAAACTGATCGCTAATAGCTTTTCCAGAATCAACGACGAAGACTAGATTTGATTAGGTTTTTATGGAGTTTATGGGATCGAAGCTTCTCTTCTGCGACCTTTTCTATAGTGTGTGCCTTCATGTTGTGTTAAGGAGTTCCCTTTCTAGTCCCTACTAGACCAGATCTTGGATCATTTATATATTAAGAGGGTTGTGGTTTTTCTTTTTCGTCGAAAATATTATCCTTGTCAGACGCTCGCAGTAGCACTGTATATGTACATTTTCTTGGCAAACCTGTTTACATTTGTGCCTACCAGCCTGGTGTTGTTAATGTCTTTGTTTAAGTCTACAGTTCACTGTCAGGAGTCCAACCATAATCCAGGTTGATCTCTTATTTTATTGGTTCTCCTTGAATTTAAGCGAAGGTTCTTTGATAAACTCTTGTACCTGTATCATTTTTGGCACCTTATTCTCAAATTTGCTTTTTGTATTCAAATACTGTTATACAATTTTCGCAGCGTTTTGCTGTAGGTACTACAAAAAGGTTCTTAACCAATTGGGGCACATCGTGCTTCTTCTCGAGCTAGTTAATTAGTCTCTTTAACCAGTTTGTCCTGGTACCCAAGTATAAGACAGTCGTTGCCCAATTCTTGTAGGGTTTCACAGAGTTAGGAGTTTATTGCTTTGATAGCCTTTTGCCTGTCAGAGTATATAGTGATGGTCCTTACACTCTTGCCTTAGTAACTCCTCTGCATAGTGACGTATTGCTGCAACTTCTGTCTGGAATCTTCACGTGTTTACCTAAGCTCATTCAGACTCTCGTCTTTGGCTTGACTATTACTATTTTGAGGTTCTTCCCGAAGCTCTACTTATAGTCCGTTCATAATTTGTCGATAGCACAAAATGTGCGTCCAAGTCATAAAACGGCCGTAATAGTCGTAAAATCATAGGCGGAGGTTCCTGAGGTGTTTATTCATGTCCGTACACAATTTGTTGATAGCTCACTGCAAGTTTGACCCTCATTAGGTTTAGTACGTTTTTGATCGCATTTAATTTACGGCTCGTTGGTGTTTCGGCGTCTACGGCAGTAATTAACGTCTCTAATATTTATTTTGCGAATTTTGTGCAGTGCGTGAGTAACTTTTTTTCATATTCCTACAAACATAAACGTACCTTTCGTTCCTGCTTGTTTTGTTTGATTGCTTGCGATGGCTTCGTCATCATCATCAACATCATCAAGTTTTACACCGGTACTGTTGCGTACAGTCAGTAAGTCTGTCTATTCACCAAGAGAGAAGACTATTGTTTTGAACGTTCACGATGCTCTGCTTTCTCAGAATCCCACAAACACTGTTCAGAACATAATCAAGAGTTGTGCCCACATGACGGGCGTAGGGGAGTCAACAATATATAGGTTCCTATCAGAAAGAAAAAAACAAGGTATAGCTAACCCAAATACAAACGAATACTTAAAGAGGGGGAGAAAACCTATTGAAATTGATGAATTTGCCAAAAATGGTATTCGAAGGAAAATTCACGAATTTTTTTACAAAAAAGAAATACCCAACTTAAACAAAATTTTACAAGAAGTTAGAGACGACCCGGATTTGCCTCATGTCGGACGAACCAAATTGTGGCAAGTTTTAAAAGAATTAAATTTCCGGTGGGAGAAATCAGACCGAAAATCACTTTTGATTGACCGGGAAGAGATAATATGTTGGAGAAGAAAGTATCTAAGATCTATACGAAAATTTCGGGCTGAAGGAAAGCCAATTTACTATCAGGACGAAACGTGGGTAAACGCAGGTCATACTCTCACAAAAATTTGGTCAGATAAAAATATATCAAGCTCCAGGCAAGCCTTTATGGAAGGTTGGTCTACTGGTATTTCCCCACCCTCTGGTAAAGGCAGTAGATTAATAGTTTCTCACATTGGCAGTGAAAAAGTATTTGCTAAGCATGGTTTGTTGGAATTTCAATCCAAAAGCACAAAAGACTATCACGAGGAGATGACAGCTGATGTTTTCGAAGAGTATTTTGAGCAGATGATTGAACATATACCACCAAACTCAATTATAGTATTAGATAATGCACCTTATCATTCACGACTAGTAGAAAGACTTCCAACGACTGCGTGGAAGAAACAGGATATCATTGAATGGCTGCGGAATAAGTCCCTGCCTTACAAAGATGGAATGGTTAAAGCAGAACTTTTAAAAATTGCCCGGCAACACAAATCTAAGTTCAAGAAATACATAGTTGACAAAATGGCGGAAAGACGAAACATCACAGTCCTTAGACTTCCACCCTACCACTGCGAATTAAATCCAATTGAACTCATTTGGGCACAAATGAAAAGCTATGTGGCTAGAAAAAATACGTCATATAAAATACAAGCTGTACGTGAATTGTTATATGAGTCTTTACAACATATTACAGAACAAAATTGGCGAGATGCAGTAAGACATGTAATAGAAGAAGAACAAAAAATGTGGGATCTTGACAATATAATTGATGCGACTGTAGAGACACAACCGCTAATTATTAACCTGCAAGACGACTCGGATTCCGAAGATGATCCTGTTTATTTTGAATTTGAATAGTTTTGTAAGTAATCGTAGTTTATATCATTTAAAAAGAGGTATTAATTAAATAAATGTATCTTTTACAAATTGCAAGTAACTTTTTATTTTTAAATAAAATAAAGAAATTTTATTAAAATAAAAATACAATTTACAGTACCTACAGTTTAAGAATATTAATATATTTATTTATTTAAAGTAACGTAATGTTTTAATCATATACTCTACGACACTGGTCAGTCATTTCCACTCAAAATACCTACATAATCGGATTAAACGTTCTATAGCTGTATTGTATTTATTCAGATACAAGGTGGGTTAGTCGAAAACATCTTAAACTGCCAGTTTTAGGTTGGTTTTTGTTATTATATCATACTACCTGTCCTCTCTGTTTTTCAGTTCTCTAATGAGGGTCAAACTTGCAGTGAGCTATCAACAAATTGTGTACAGACTATAGAGCTTTTTTTGTTTGGATCGAAATGTTGCGATCTTTCCATACTCTGGTGAGTTGGCTCATTATTTTTAGATGATTCTAAATATGAAGCAAAAAGATCCAAATCTACATAATATGTATTTGCCAATTTTGACATTCTACCCATGGCATTCTGACCATAGTTAGTACAATAAAAATAAATTTTGAGCATTTCTTTATTTCTCTTAAATTTGTATTTAAAGTTATAAGTTTAACAATTTCTAGAGAATTAATACTGCCATTGATTATTTTGGGGATCAGATTCTAAACTTCTATGAGCTAAAGTATATTCACCAATATGATTTTCAAGTTTGTAGCAGAATACTACACAAAATTATTTTGGACCCTCTCAATCAGATCAATATTCACATTAAATGAAGGGCACCAAATTGTGGAGTTGCATTCCAATATTGATCTGACAATTGAACAATAAATGATATTCAGGGAAGATCTGATAGTAAAACCTAACATATTTAGTGCTCAGGAATTTATGTTTGAAATGTAGTTTTGAACGACTTTTTTAAATCAAAACTAATTCTGAAATCTTTATTTGTATTCGCAGTTTCCAGTTCTGCTGCTTAATTTTATAAACATTATTTATGGGATTTTTATTTCGGGAAAAAGTAAGCTGATGACATTTTTCTATATGTAGTTGCAGTAAATTTATATCACACCACCATATAAAATAAGATAGATCACACTTTCACGATTCACTAGTCGTTGACAAACAGGTTGAAAAGCAATGGTCCTAAATTAGATTCAGTGATTGTGATTGAGAAGGATACTGATGATATTTTTCAAATTGGATCCCATAATCGAGGTAATTTCCAATCCATTTCAGAGTTCTTTCCTGAATACCCAGAACATTTAGTTTATTCAACATCAATTTATGATTAACTCGGTCAAATGTTTTGGAAAAATCTGTGTAAATAGAATAATCCTGGTATATCTTTCGTAGGCAACTTCATAAACCGAAGCAATACGCAACAGGCCATAGGTGATAATATTGCCTCTGATTATATTTTATGCTAATGAATGATTACACATACATGTCAAAACAACGCAATATCACCTGGGCACATTTTTTGATTTCAACAAGGTTGCTCATTATTTTGGTAAACTAGCAGGTGAATCAGTGTTCTAAACAAGTATTTCTGCTTTTATATTAACACATCGGAGTGCTTCAAAAATAATGTTTAAATATGTGTCTATTAAGTTATGATAAGATTTAACATCTGCATATTATCTTCAGTCTTCAAAACAAATACAACCGTTATTTACATTATAGCGAAGGCAATTATCAATAAACTAAAAAAAATTGAATAACATTATCGTCCAGGGTCTAATTTTGGAGTAGATTTAGTGGGTGTGTGATGTAACCTTCTTTAATGAAACACAAGTGGGTAATTTGCTATTGGTTAATTTTAGCTCGCGACCAACTCAGGTGACGTCTTGATATTTTAGAATTTAAACAAACATGCATAATTATTTATTACATATTTGTGGTTTTTGATAAACATGTTAAGAAAACGAAATTTATCATTTTTTAGTCATAATACAAGGTGGACTATAAGTTAGATGTCAAAAATACGCTATCAACAAATACTAGACAGTTCAATGAACCTATAGAAGATGATCAAGGTGTTTTCCATGCTGGTCTAAGCAAACATTCGCCACAAAGTAATACCAAAATTTTGGATTAAAATTTATTACAACCCATGGCCATGCCATACATACATACGGTCACGCCTTTTTTCCGTAGAGGTAGACAGAGACCACTTCCTTCAACTTTCGCTTCCTCTACTTTCATCAGCGCTTTTCCACAATCTCAACTTTTGCTGGTTCTCTTGACCTGGCCTTTCTTCAAAACTTGCCACGTGTCCGAACCATTAAAGCATTCCGTATCTACCTTTGAAAGAACATGTAGTATGTTCTTTCACACTACAGCGTTACCTTGTCACACTATTCCTCACTGTATTCACTCCAGCTATATCTCTCAGACTACTTATTTCCGCAACATTGATCTTACATTCATGCTTTTAAGCCAAACACATACACTACCATACATAAGTGTAGGAACCAACACACCCCTATGTTCAGCCAGACGTGCCTTTTTTGACACGTTCTGGCTGTTCATAAAGTTATGCAAGGCCCCATTTATTTGTTTCACTGTCCATACCTTCCGCTCAAGTCATACTTTCCGTATCTCGTAAACTTTGAATCCAAGTATACAAACTCTTTTACTTTTTCCACTCTTTCTCTTTTAATTAGTACCTCGCAGTTTGTTATACTTTCTTCTCTTTTAAAAAACAGTACTTTCGTGTTGCTTGCATCATATTAACTATTTTCTGCAACTCCTCTTTAAATAATGCTAATATCACCTGATCATCGGCGTAAAGAAGGCATTTGACGATCAATTCATTCATTCTCAATCCATACGCACTCTCTTATAAATTTTTTAAACAACCATCATTAAGTCAAACAGTCATGGCGAAGCCATACATCGCTGTCTAACATCTGTTAAGTTGTTAAACCAGTGGTGTAAGCTCTGAGGATAAAAAAATGTTGCATGTCACACGTAAGTGGAATGCCAATATTCTCTTGTAAGAATTGCTACACTTACTCTTATCTTACACGTATATAATGACCTATTTTACTCACTTACAATATGTTTTATTTTTTACAAAAAAGGGGAACAAGTTGATTTTTTTATTGTTAATCAAATTAGGACACATTTTTATCATATTCACTTCACAGAACATAAATAGGGAGTGTGACATGTTTTTACACTTGTTTCCGTTCTTAATTTATTTGTTTGTAATAATTTGTTATCAGAATAAAAAAGTACTCCGGCTAAACCAAAGTGGGTCCAAGATTTTTTATATGTATCATTTCAGTGTAGCCATTGACGTTTAGCTTTCTGCATCCCTTATTAGTAAATACAGTCTATTATATATGCATCCCGCCCATCATTCATTTTAATATACCAAGCATTTCAAACAAATTAAATTCCTTAATATTAGCAATTGTTTAAATTTCAATGTAAGTATTAATATTGAAACCTAATTTTGTTCTATATATAAATTACTATTGTAAAAAACGTGCCTCAGTTATTCCATACGGTTGCCTAAAAATAGTGTACGCAACAAGTCCGAAACTGTTTTGTTTGGACTTCCAGACTTTCGTAGACTCGTCTATGGCTCGTCCTTGCCTACTCGTCAAAAAAACAGTATTTTTCGAACTTGTTGCATAAATTACTTTTTTTAGTGTATTTTTAATAAATTAACAAATTGTTAAGTTCTGAAATTTATTAAAACAAGTGCTAGTTGTGACCTAAAAATGTACTTAAAATGTCAGCTATATCGCTCTATTACTTTTTGAATTATTATTAATTAGATACTTGGAAACTTAATTTTACATGGCGCCATTTTTAGGAGTAACATTAAAGGTAAGACGCATCCTTACCATTTCCCCCCCTATCTACCATTTCCGAGCCTGTTAGCCTACAGCGAGCATCAGGGTAGGTTAGGTTAGGTTAAAACGGTGGTTCGAAGGGGAATCCACTTATGCCTTTTGGCCCGTTGTGATACCGTGATGGACGGCGGTGACTTCCCCCTCTACCGTGAGAACCAGTTGGAACTTTTAATAAAAAGTGTAAGGTCCTTGATGCTAACTGAACTGAGATCAGTTAAATCATCAAAGTTCAGTTGCCCTAGTATATAAAACCGTTTTCTGCCTATGGCAGGGCAGTGGCAGAGAAGATGTACCAATGTTTCCTCCTCTTCCTTATCGTGACAGCTTCTACAGAAGTCGTGTTGTAGCTCTGCGTTTCCCATGCGCCGTGCATGGGATCCACCTGCCCAGTGTCCTGTTATGGCCGCGATCGCATTTCCAATGGACTTCCTGGATAGAGTTAAAACATCCTTAGTTCGACGTAGATCTAGTTTAGGCCAGATCTGTTTCGATGTTGTGCATATGGGTTCATTTTGCCACCTCACGTTGGCTTTTTGAACTACTTTGCTGTGTAGGAGGAGCCGGCAATTTGTAATCGGTACTCCTTGCTGAGATGAGACAGATTCAGCTGGGAGGGTGGTGTTATCTCTTGTTAGCTCGTACGCCTTACAGTTGCCTAGTATGTCCCTGTGTCCAGGTACCCAGACAATGTGAACTTACTTCCTAGCTCATTCAGGGCGGCACGGCATTGCAACGCTGCCCTAGAGGTCAAGTATACTGAGTTCAGTGATTTGATAGCAGCCTGGCTGTCGCAAAGAATGGATATCTCGCTGAACTTTTGTTTGTTGCAGAGTATCTAGACAGCTGCCTCGGTAATAGCTGTCATACACACTACAGTGATCAGACAAACGAAACGACAGGCTAAGTGAGCGTTTTTCTGAGAAGATACCGCAACCTCTAGTTTAGAGCAAACATCAGGGTAAGGCAAAGAGACGACAAAAGTGAGTCCTTTTTTGGGTTATTTATTCCAATATTTTTTGGACTCATTTAATTTGTCCGAAAGTCGATCGGGATAAATTACAATTAAATCAGTCCGCTTTTATCGAACACCGGTCGAAAACAGTACTTATGTAATTATGTATGTATGAGATTGCTAAACTCCAACACCGTTTGACCGGTCATCACTAAACTTGGCACATCCAAGAGTTTTTATGCAATCCATTTTAGTTATTTAAATGCGGAGAATATATATGCAGAACAACGTCTGCCGGGTTCTGCTAGTTTGACATTTTACTTGTCAGTGTGTCTCTAAGGCACCAAGTCCTAGATCTTCATTATCATACCTTATGTGTAAACTTTTCTTTATTTAAAACGTTCTTGGTCTAACGCCCAACGTAACAAACATAAATTAAAAAACATTTCAACAAATAACTTGAGTAAAATATGTCAAATAGATTAGATAACATTTTATTTTAGACAAAGTAAAATAAGAACCGAACAGGTTTGTAAATGTACTTGCTCGCTAAATTTGTGTAGTGAAATGCTGGTATCTAAGTTAAACATCGTAAAATATATTATTGCCATACGTTTGCATCATTATTAATATTCTATTAATAATCTATTGGGAAATTGATTTCTTAAAACGTATTTTATCTATTGCGAGCAATTTTTTCGTAAACTGTACCAAAAAAATTGGGTTGTGTGATTTTATAAGACCGAAATTCCTTTGCAAGAGTCATCCCATTTATTTATGCAAAATACCTCCTAGTTCGGGTTGTTAATTGCATGCATTATGACCAATTAAATGTTAGGAGGCGGGCCCCTGTAGCTAGTGCGACAGGTAGAGCGAAAATGGCTTTGAGAATATGACTCGCCAAGGCTCGTGCTCACACTCTTGCCTCATTCGGAGTAAAAGTATCAGCTGTCTTTCTTTGTTACAGATACCTCCATGAATCGAAGAAGCATCGTTTACGATATAGCTGTCAAAGGAGTCTCAATATTCAAAGAGACCGCATGAGGCATACCTACGACTGAAGTATAAACATGTAAGTCTTTGATCAATCTTCAAAAAAATAAACTGCATGGGTTTGTAATCGTTTAATTTAGTTTACACTGTCGAATTTGGTAATGAAATCCGTCAAGCTGTAAATAAATATCATTTTCCTCTCGAGAGAGTTTTGACAATTGACTTTTATGTCCTTAAAAAAACTGTACATTTTTTGGACTGTTTATTATTTTCTAATTTCTGATATTTTTTTTAAAGAGGAAGATAATTAGTTCTGCAAAAGTTATTAATTGAGAAATAAGACGATGTTGTACCGACATTTTTATTTTTACCCAGAAATACAGCAAGAATTTGAATTTCTAAAGAAAATGACATCAAATAAAAATTGTTGCAAGTATTAAATATCTTTCAGGCACGAGGTCAACTTTCAATAAATAAAAGTCGTAGTGTCAAATCCAGGATAATTTATCTAATGTGGAGTGTAAACATATTCAGGGCACCTGGTATATTCTATTTTCATTGCGAAATAACATTCTGCAAAATTAATGTGTATTTTATCATTTTTGAACATCAACAGTCTTACTATTCCTGTTTTCTAATGTCAAAATCGATAGCTTGAAGGTTAGTTAAACAAAAACCCGATCCTTTGATAAACAGGAAGGACATTCCTAGTTCCTAAACATGCCACCATACATTTACTCTAAAATTATTATTATTTTTATTGTTCTCACATTAGCAGTATTCGTATTAATAAACGTTAATAATGTATTGTTAATCTAAAATGCTATAATGAAAGGAAGCTATAAATATTATTTGGTAAAAAAATTAAAAGTGATATTTTAAAAAATGCGCTTTATATAACAGCAAAATTAACTGGTGTTGTCAAACTGATAATTTTCTTATCAAAAATGGAGTGATAAATAGAAATTCTATAAAACAATAATGTGTTACGATATAAGTCATTTGAGAATTGCGTGCGCTATATTTTCCACGACCAAGCAGAAGAATTGTTTTGAATATTATTTCATTTTTACGCTTACGATTATGAGAATTGAGTCATCCGAAAGCAAAAATAATTTTTCTTGTTTACTTAAATTATATCCTGAGTAATGTACATACATACATACATACATAAAGTCACGCCTTTTTCCCATAGGGGTAGGCAGAGACCACTTCCTTCCACTTCCGCTACGGTTCGTACACACATCTTTTGCTTCCTCTACTTTCATCAGTGCTCTTATACATGCTCTTCGGTTAATGGTACTCTTGACAGCTGGCCTTTCTTCAAAACAATGTTGATCTGATCGAGATCGATGTTCTCCGAGCAGTCGACCTCTACCGATTTGCCCATTCACACTCGCCTTATAAATTTGTTTCGTCAATCATCCTTCATCCATCCTTTCTACGTGTCCAAACCATCTAAGCATTCCTTTATCTATCTTTGTGACCACATCTTCTTTTACACCACAGCGTTTTCTTATCTCACTATTCTTAACTTTATCCAACCGAGTCACTCCGACTATACTTCTCAGACTACTGTAGTGTATATCTGCTAAATTTTATTTAAAGGTTTTTTCATGATGTGTTATAAATAGGAGTTGCTGTTTGAATGTTGTTAAGTTCATTTCATCGACAAGAAGTTAACCGATTCTTTAATTCTTTATACCATCGGTATAGTCGAAGTCGGAAATAATTTTTCCTGTTTTACAATTTCGGCATATCAAAGAATTGGATGTAACGGACAATTCAAAATATTCTTTGTTGATAATAGCAAACAATTCGGCACAAAACCGTTTTCATTACCGGTATGTAATATTTATCTCTTTATGCATTCACGAAACATTTAGCAGATTGATATCACTCCATCCTTTTTCCACAATATCATGAGTGACGTACCAAGTTTAATCAAGATAAACTATAAATCTACCTTACAGATGAACTTTATCTATTCTACTGAGATATTCGCTACGTAAATTATTTATGCCATCAAACAAAACATAACTTGTAAAAAACACAAAGTCTCGCAACTCATTTCTTCTACTGTAAAAAGTTGTAAGATCCATGTAATACCAAGTCGGTTAATTTATTCAGTCCCTACTTAAGGGCCCTTTTGTCTTAATTTATTACGTAATTAGTTAACCTTACAACATCTTATAGTGACCAAATCTTTTATGTTTTAAATAAATAGATTGACTTGGCAATCGCACTTTACATTTACAGTTTCGCAGACGACAGCACACTTGTCTTAACTTTCACATCCTATCGATCACTTTTAATGAATGATACAAAAAGACTCCTTATTTTAAAGGGAAAGGATTCATTGAAATCCTTTTTAACATCTGCAAGCCATACTTTATTGTTATCAGAATATTTATATAGGTCAAATTATTTTAACTTATTGAATTACATTTTAAATTTTTTAGTTATTTCCTTTCATTGAGTAAATATCGTCTACACCTTTAAAGAAATCGTATTAGCTAAAGTTCTCGTTACTTTGAATTCATGGCATTTCTTAAATATATGTAATAACAAAACCTTTTCGAAAGTCGATGCATCAAAACTAAAGTTTTAATTAATTTCATGTTTTATCAATAAATGTTTTCATTAAATTTTATTAACATTTAAAAAAAGAATACATATATATATATATATATATATATATATATATATATATATAGACACGCCTTTTTCCCGTAGTGGTAGGCAGATATATTTTTTACGGATTAAGTGTAGAGATCGACCTCGGAGAACATATCTCGATCAGATCAACATTGTTTCGAAAAAGGCCAGGTCAAGAGTGCCAACAACCGAAGAGCATGTATGAGAGCACCGTTGAAAGTAGAGGAAGCAAAAGATGTGTGTAAGAACCGTAGCGGAAGTGGAAGGAAGTGGTCTCTGCCTACCCCTATGGGAAAAAGTCGTGACTTTATTTATGTATGTATGTTGAATAATTTCAAAATTGAAATAACTAAAAATTAATGTATATAATTAAAATGAAAAAAAAACTATAAATTACAGAGTGTGCTATTTAAAATAAATATTTTGTGCACCTTATATCAGTAAATGTGGTTTTTGTTTTTTATAATAAATTGTTAATGATTTAAATCGAAACCATAGAAAAATGATAGCACCCTTCATCAGTTTGATCGAAAATTTTAAAAAGGCTTTCTTGAACTGTTTTAAACGCCAAAACTACCATACAATTTAAAAGGTCGGGAGGTGTCTAATTTAAAAAACGGTTATTCTGGGGGTGAGAAACAAAATGGGATGCTGGGTCAATTCTTAAAAAATATCTCACCCCGTATTTATTGTCGATCATGTTTAAGTGAATAAATAAAGAAAAAATGAACATTTTTTTTATAATTATTGTAGAAAAATATTAAAAAATTTTGAGTAAATTTTGTTTTGTTTAAATTATGACAGTCAGATACTTAAATAAGTAAAAAATTATCTTGTTTTTTAAAAAAAATTAAAAATTATATATGTAGAAGTTTATCTAAACTGATAACAAAAAATCGAATAATATACCATCTATTTTATTAAAAAAAAAATCATACAAGTCTCGATAAAACTCTCGTATAATTTAAATAAAACCTACTGTCTGACTTGCATTATAAAACCGGAATTTATCTCACATTACATAAGAATACCAATGACTTTACTGTTTTTCCCTCGTTATCACGCAAACTAACTTTGTTGTAGATGTATAAATGCAAAATAAATCCGAAAAATGTATTATTTTAAAAAAAAATGTCACCGGATCGATTCTTCTACTTCTTTGTTCGGCATTTACAAACACCAGTATGTACTCACTTTTTTCTCGTCGAATTTGAACCTTATCGCCAACAAAACATCCCGAAGAACATCCAAAAGGGGTTGATGGTATATTGTTTTATGCGACCGGCACTTCACAAATGAAAGACCCGGTATAACTAAACCGCACCGATACAAAAACGACAGTGACACTATTGTTTTAACATTACAAATTTGCAAAGCTAGTTAGAGCTTGCCATGAAGGTAACAGTTGGTGAAACGCAAAACGCAGCACGCTGGATTTAATGGGCGACGTTGCCGCATTGCGTTCGGTAATTTCCTTGAATCCAAAATGTTCCGAGTTACCCCAAGAATGCCCTCCGATAATATACTCGTATTATATCACGCCTTTTGTGCCTACTTTTGTTCTTACTTTCATGACTATTTGTAGGCTAAAATTTCCAAAATAACTGGCACTATTACACCATACCTTTTTTTACAATGAAAGCGAGGACAAATTAATTAAAAAAAATATCCTAAATAAAAAACATTTTATTCATTGCAATAATACACTGTAATATAATATAATCCTTTAATACAATAAAAACATACAGTGTGGAACAGCCAAATGGAATAAATTCGATAACGAATAAATGAGAGCGTGTTGGGAAAAACGCTTGGACATGTCGATTTGTATTTTTAGATGCGCATTTTTTTCAAAAAAAATAATTATATAGGGTGTGTCATGTGACAGTGGCCGATACCAACTTTTTTATTTTAAATACAACCTATATTATTTATTTTTTGGATTCTTCGGAAAATTCTAGACATAATTCATGTACAATGTCCCATACCTATCTTCAACTGTTTCGGAAATATTAAGTGTTTTCGGATGTATTACAAAAATTAACATTAAAAAAAGAAAATTATTTTATTTCACAAATTTTCTACATTACACTCAATACTTATTTCCCATTTAGCTCTTAATATTGAGAAAATAAGCAAAAACCATTAATGCGTTCCTTTATACTGATTTCACGGTCATGTTAATCGTCAAAATTGCCGCTATTGGTCGAATGAGAATCCTCACTGGATAAGAGAGGAACATACGCAATATCCTGAAAAAGTTAATCTTTGGACAGGAATTGTTGGAAATCATATCGTAGGTCCCTTATATCCTGATCCAGCAAACCCACAAGTTCCTACAAATATACTATGGTTTCAGCAAAATGGAGCACCGCCCCATTACCAAATCAATGTCCGGCAGTACCTGAACCAATATTTTCCAAATCGGTGGATAGGGAGGCGCGGATCGATAGAATGGCCAGCACGATCTCCTGATCTGACGCCATTAGACTTCTTTTTGTGGGGATATGTCAAAAGTATTGTATACAAAACTAAACCACTCAACTAACATGACTTAAAAAGACGAATCACGCTTGCGATTAGATCAGTCACGCCTGAGATGTTGAGTAACGTTAAAGGACATTTCTTACCAGATTAGCATGTTGCCAAGACGTTCGCGAACATCTCTTACATTGAAATTAATGTTTTTTTGTTTTTTTTACATTATTTGTAAAATAAAATAATTTTTTTTTTAATGTTAATTTTTGTAATACATCTGAAAACACTTAATATTTCCGAAACAGTTGAAGATAGGTATGGGACATTGTACATGAATTATGTCTAGAATTTTCTAAAGAATCTAAAAAATATATAATATACAGGGGGTTGTATTTAAACTAAGAAAGTTGGTATTGGCCACTGTCACATGACACACTCTATATAATTATTTTTTTTTGAAAAAAATGCGCATCTAAAAATATAAATCGACGTGTCCAAGCCTTTTTCCCAACACGCTCTCATTTGTTCGTTATCGAATTTATTCCATTTGGCTGTTCCACACTGTATGTAACATTTTATACATACCTGTTAATTATTATTTAAATGAGCACTTTTTTATCAAATAAATATTTATTCTCAATGTATCCATCTTTTAACAATATATCGGAAATATTGTATTTAACGCAAGTGCTGCAGCTAGAGTTATTAATATTTAATCTTGATTTCTCAATTTGTCCAAAAATTATTGACGATTAAAAAAACTTCTTTCAACTGTTGCATTAGTTCCAGAGCAGCACAGCGTAAATTGCACAAATATAAAATAAATTTTTAAAATGAAAATATGCACTCATCTTTTATTAATTTTAACATGTTGATTTTCCCATATTTTTAATTTTTTAGAATTTGAATATACATTCAGTCTTCTAATTTCTTCAAAGTTACAGTTGCCGTCTATTCATTTTTCTTTAGATAAAAACTCAACACAAGATTCGATATCTGTCCAATATACTTGAGATGAAGTCAAAAAACACCATTAAAAACTGTTATTTCCCGTGATGACACATAACTCCCAAAATACTAGTTTTCAAATATCGAAGGAGGACAGAACTTACAAAAGGTGGAAAATTGGTCATTGTATTTTTAACCCTTATTACACTATTATATGCCTTTTTTTAAGCCTATTTTCATGGCCATTTGAAGCCTAAAATTATTGGTCCTATTACACCATGCCTCTTTAACTCTTACACTACGTCTTTTTTGTGCCTATTTTGCTGCCTCTTTTCATGGCTTTTTTTCTGCCTTTTTCATGGCTATTTGTTGGCTTAATTTCCCCAGATAACTGGCACTATTACACTATGCCTTTTTAACTCTTACACTACATCTTTTTTGTGCCTATTTTGCTGCCTCTTTTCATGGCTTTTTTTCGGCCTTTTTTTATGGCTATTTATTGGCTTAATTTTCCCAGATAACTGGCACTATTACACCATGCCTTTTTAACTCTTACACTACGTCTTTTTTGTGCCTATTTTGCTGCCTCTTTTCGTGGCTTTTTTTCGGCCTTTTTTTATGGCTATTTGTTGGCTGCATTTCCATAAATGACTGGCAATATTACACCATGCTGTTTTAATCTTTATTACACTACGTCTTTTTTCGTACCCATTTTGGTGCCTATTTGATGGTTAATTGTTGGTAAGTTACCTCAAATGACTGGCACTATTACACCATGCCTTTTTAACCCTTATTACGCTACGTCTTTTTTCGTGCCTATTTTCATGGCTATTTGTTGGCTTAATTTCCCCAGATAACTGGCACTGTTACACCATGCCTTTTTTTAATGATTGTTTATTAGGCAGTAATTTTAGAGCTGCAAACTAAAGAAAATTGAATTAAATATTAAGTAATTTATATAGTTTTATTTTTTAAGTAAAAAAAATTTTTGCCAAATGTTTACTGCTCTTAACGTAATTGTGGATTAAACGTCAACTATCGTTGATAATCTGGTCATTATAACATCGTAGATTTCTATCAACGAGGTTAGATAGAAGGGAGAACTATCAATGCAGAAAAAAAATTACTGCAAAGTGTGTTTGAAATAAATAATTGTTAAATTAAAAAACAGTTAACACTTTTATCTAAGAATAATGAGCTCCGTTCAACACGAATTTTTTTAAACTCCCCATCGAAAAACTTCCACGTGTTACAAAAAAAAATCTGTTTAATTTCGAGTTCTTACTATAATTTTAAGATCTGAAGTTATCTGTAGTTATTACTTTCAATTAAATCTTCTTATTTGAAATTAAAAAAAAACATCACATTTTATTTTTATGTTATCAAGACAATGTTATTTACATAAAAATATACATAAAAAACAATAATAATTCAAATAAAGTTTTCAATTCAGCATAATCAGTTATTTCTGTAATATTAAAACACGATGATGTTTCTGATGGTATCAAAGTTTCAATAGACCGATGATAACTAAAGTAAGCAACGAAAGCGTTACTTGTTACGTAGGCGGAGCCTAAGCGACAAAGCGAGCCGAGTAGTTACGGGACTGCCCGAAGCTTTCGCATCACGGCATCGCTGCACCAACAGTCGTTGTTACCTCCCAAGCGCGCCATTAGATGTTTCACATCAAAAAGTGTTATTTATTTAAAGTGCAACACCTCTTAAAAATGAATGTTATGATAATGTGTCAATTTTTTCTGTCATACTGTCATAGTATCGCTGTAGATACTAAGGAAATTGTAGTTTTATCTTTCTCCATAATTTTTGATATTACTGAAAGCAATGCGACTGGTCGATAGTTGATAGGCAGTGTTTTCTTGCCTTTCTTTGGTTGAAAAGTATGCATAATTAGAATGTAAAAAATTCTTATTGAAACACCCTGTAATTTGCGACCGTCGTTATATCTACTTAAAATTAATTATCTCCCTAAGGTTTTTGTTTGGATTGTTCGTAGTGGGTCGTTTAATACAAATTAATTCGAATAGACGATATAAATAGGAAATTGTATCATTATGTCATGTAGGTGGAGTCCAATGAATGCACACTTTTTAAACCTAATTTGTAGTTCTGATGATAATCTGTGTACATTTTTACTATTTACAAGGGTTAACTAATAAAAATCTATAGCTGGAAAAATCGTAATTTAACGTTTAAATTGGTGGGCATATATTTTGATATCTAGCAACGTCTCAAACTTAATTCAATTATAAAAAGGTTAGTTTCACAAGATTGTCTAACTACGTTAAAACTTGCAGCGTCTTTATGAGTTTTAATATCTTTCAAGGCGCCCACGAAACGATATTAACGACACATAACGAATTTAATTCGAATAAAATGACATTTACAATAGCTCAGATCCTTCCTCGTTGTCGTTACGACTTTCAACAGATAAAATTAGTAAATTCGTTATAACGTCACCCACACAATAACCAACATTGCCGAGAAACGAGATACGTATATCGATGCAAAATTAGTTATATCGTTATAAATCACCATTTTTTCAAATGAAGCAGCGATAAATTTAACATCGTGAGTAAGATAGATGAGTGAAAATATAATGGGGTAAAAACATCCGTTGTGTTAACTAGCCAATTTGCGAATTATAGCTGTACGAAGTTTTACCGATATTGTACCTCATCCATTTAGTAGATGTTGTGCGGCCCTAAATAAAGCGTGTGCGTCTAGATTAGTCCAGTGTCTTATGTTTCTGAGCCATGAGTATTTCTCTCTGCCGACGCCACGTTTTCCTACTATCTTTCCTTGCATTATAAGTTTCAGGAATTGATATTTTATGTTGCAAAAAAAATGGCCAGTGTATGAAGTTTTTCTGCGTTTTATGATCGTTATAAGTTCCCTGCTTCTGTCCATTCGTCTTAAGACCTCTTCGTTGGTTGTATGTCAAGTCCATGATATTTTTCGAAGCCTTATGAAAATCCACATTTCAAACGCTTCCAATTTGTTGAGCGTATTGACTTTAAGAGTCCACGTCTCGAAGCCATACAGTAGAACGAAGTCAATGTAGCCATTAACAAAGCGATATTAGGGCTTTGATTACTTAGTGGATTTCGCATATTGGGGAATGTTTTCCTGGCTTGTTCAATTCTACCAACTATTTCGATATCTGAATTTTAAAACTTGTTCAACAGGCTAGATCGTTTTTATCTTGGAGAAATTGCACTAGCTTGTTGTGGTCGACACAGTCGAATGCCTTCTGATAGTCGATAAAGCACATTTGTACCTCTTTACTCTGGTCTCTGCACTTTTGAAGTAGTACTGTTAGACTAGATAGCGCTTCTCTGGTGCCGAACCCATGGCGAAATCCAATCAGACATTCGCTCGCATCTTCCTTGCATTTTCTTTATATCCTTGAATGGATTATTACGTTGATAAAACGAGAGGGAAGAGAGAAGACTACTCTTCATCTTTCTTTAATGACGCATGCACAAAAGGAAGTTCTTTTGTTGACTTGCCTGTAGCAAATTACAGGTTTGTTCCAACTACTCGAAAAATGCCGTACAGTGGACGGTTACGGTCAAGATACGAATCAAGATACGAATTTGTGAACGGTAATTTCGATGCATGTACGAATGTAGAAACTGTTTGGACTGCATCGGGCATTTTACTTTTTTTATTGGACAATGAATAGTTGGGTTAATAGCCGATTACATAAAAGGGGCTTTTCGTAAATACGTACACAAATTTCATTAATTCTGGTGCCCCTATCCCGTCCTCGTCACAAGGTGGTCTCATTCGTGTGACACCCTGGTGTGCAATTTTAAATTTAGAAATTATTAAGTTAAAACCGTTCTTACAAAAAAGTTTACATAAAGATAGATAGAAGATACAAGAAAGATATCTATCATACTGAGATAATTAAAACTAGATGGACAAAAATAGGCCATTACCAAAATATGGAAAACTAAATACATATAGTCACGCCTTTTTCCCGTAGGGGTAGGCAGAGACCACTTCCTTCCACTTGCTACGGTTCTTACACACATCTTGTGCTTCCTCTACTTTCATTAGTGCTCTTACACATGCTCGTCGGTTGTTGGTACACTTGATCTGGCCTTTCTTCAAAACAATGTTGATCTGATCGAGATATGTTCGCCGAGGTTGACCTCTACCTACTTGTCCATTCACACTCGCTTTATAAATTTGTTTTGTCAATCTTCCTTAATCCATATTTTCTACGTGTCCAAACCATCTTAGCATTCCTTTATCTATCTTTGTAACCACAGCGTTCTCTTATCTCACTATTCTTTACTTTATCCAACAGAGTCACCCCGGCTATACTTGTCAGACTACTTATATCCGCAGCATTAATCCTATTTTCATGTTTTTAATGCCAAACCCAACATTTACTACCATATATAAGTGTAGGAACCAACACTTCTCTAAGTACAGCCAGACGTGCCTTTTTTGACACAGTCTGGCTGTTGATTAAGCTATGCAGTGCCCCATTCATTTGTTTTCCTGGCAACACTCTTCGCTCAATGTCACTGTCATAATTTACATCTCTCGTAAACTTTGAACCCAAATATACAAACTCATTTACTTGTTTCACTCTTTCTCCCTTAATCAGAACTTCACAGTTTGTCATGCTTTCTTCTCTTTCAAAAACCATTACTTTCGCTTTGCTTACATTTACTTCATCCCTTTGAGTTTTAGAGCATCATGCATAACATTAACCATCGCCTGCAACACCTCTTCAGATGACGCTAATATGACTTGATCATCGGCGTAAAAAAGGCATTTGACGATCAAATCATTCATTTTCAATCCATACGCTCTCTCTTTCAAATCTTTTAAACAATCGTCTATTTATAAGTTAAACAGCCATATCGAAGCCACACATCCCTGTCTCACACCTTTTTCGATGTTAAACCAGTCCGAGTAAGCTCCGTTGATCCTGACACAAGCAGTGGAATCCTCGTAAAGTGATTTTAGTGCTCGTATTAAACTACCGCTCACCCCATACATAGACAATGTCGACCACAATTTACTCCTTACCACTTTCTGAATTTCTGAATACATAAAAGGCAGTATGTCAGCATTGTTACAAGGTTGGTTAAGGGGGTCCGTAACCGCCTTTATAGATCGAGGCGACCTCAACAACTTTAGCATGGGAAGATTTTTATTTTCGAAGTAAAAACTTCTTTAGGCGCGTTATGCACAATTTAGTAGGGGTAAACTTATGGTTTCGCGACACCTGACGTCAGCGACAACGACAGATGGGTGATGTCACGGCTTCTTCTTGTTCTATCTGTTTGACAAAAAGTGGCCTCGACCTCGACCTCGACTTTTATAAGGTTATTTATTATTCAATGATTTTAATATGGAGGGTAAATTGTAGATTGTAGGGGGGTCGTGAAGGCTATGCAGCCTCTCAAGCACCTCGACCTATCAGATATTTTAATATGGAGGGTAGAAATAAGGAGAACAATCTCATGGTTTTTTATTAAAATGCTTATCTTTCCTGTCGCCAATCTTTTTTTTAATATTTTAGCTTGGAAATGTAATATTTCTTTTACTTTAATTAAATACACATTATGTTTACATGTTATTAATATTGATCAACTCTTACTGGTTGTTCGGATACTTTAGTATATTGTAACCAAAATTATTATAAGAATTATTGAACCCTATTATAAAATTTCTATCGTTAAATACGTTAATAAAAGTGAAGATGCTTTTTCCAATTATTTTAATAACAATTGACTATTTTTTGTCGTTTTATAACATCGGTCACAAAAAGAATAGAGTATAAGAAATTCGCCGTCTGTCTCTCCCAATTCCCCATTCAGTTTTGGCACGTGTCCAACTGTGCTACAATCCATTCAGCCCATTTTCAATAATGTGGCACATTTAGAAAGGACAAAAAAACACATTTTGTATGGAACGACGAAAACATTTACATTTTTAGTCCTTAAGCTTTTTATCACGGATCGATCGCTCTTTACAAAGAAATATGTCGTTAAAACGATTTTTAGTTGGTTTTTAGCGCGTTAAAATTAACATTTTTTTACCTATCTAACAATAATTTTTTTCAATAAACTGCATAGTTTAAATCGACGTTTTAAATTTTTTTTAATGTACCTATAAAGTGATCCATTGGGTTGAATTTTAAAGTAAAAACTTCTTTGGTCGCGTTGAGTAAAACTTGATGGGGGGGAGGCAAACTTCTGGTTTGGCGTCACCTCGTCACCTATTTGGTTATTTAGATATTATTCAATGATTTCCATTTACAAATTATAAAATTTTAATCAGAGTGAAATCTTCTTTGGACACATTGAGCAACTTTTGGTAGAGGAAAAACTTGATGGTTTCGCGTCACCACACGACAGATGGGTTTTTTCGATGTAAAAGGCTGTCATCAGTGTTTAAAATATGGAGGGTAGAGGTAAGGAGAACGTCTACCTTTTTCTTCTTAAAGTGCTATCTCCTATCGAAGGTTAGATACAATCCTGGCTATCTTTACTCTGTCTAACGCTGCTCTAAAAAATTCTTGTGAGCTGCATCGATACCATTAGATTTCTCAACCACGATATTCTTCCTCTTCCAATACTTCGTTTTGCTTCTTTTTTTTCCCTGCATTATTACTCGTAGCAACTCATATTTCTTATCTCTCATTATATGTCCTAAGTATTGAAGTTTTTTTGTTGTTATAGTTGTCATCAGTTCACAGTCCCTTTCCATTTTCCTCATTACCTTGATGTTTGTTCTGTTTTCAGTCCATGATATTCTCAACATCCTTCTAAAACACCACATTTCGAAGGATTGTAATTTATTTATATGTTCTTGCTTGAGTGTCCAACTTTCCATTCCATTTAGTAATGTCATAGCTGTATCGAAAGAAAGATCGCATTTCATATAGTAATGTTGAGAATACAAAGCGTCTTGGCGCTCTCATTCTTAGCTGTAGCGAAAGATCGCGGCTGCAAAGAATCTTTCTCGTTCTATTAAAAACATTTCTAGTCGTCTCAATTTTGGTTCTTGTCTCTTTTGTTTGATCGTTGTTGTTCGTTATCCAAGTATCTGTAGTTCTTTACTTTCTCCAACTGTGTTCCCCTAAGTGTTATGTCAGTATCTATATTTCGTTGTTTTGTAGATACCATGTACTTAGTGTTTTTAATGTTTATTGTGAGCCCGTAATTCTCACAGAAATTATTTGTACGGTTCACTAATCTTTGCAGTTCTTCTGCTGTACTTGCGAGGATAATCGTGTCGTCAGCAAATCTTATATTATTTATTACCTTTTCGCTTATTATTATTCCATCTTTTTCCGACGCCAAGGTTTTATAAAATATTGCTTCACTGTATTAAAAAGCAACAGTTATAGAACACATCCCTGTCTTACTCCTCTTATTATCTTTATTTTCTTACTAAGTTCTCGTTCAATATCTATTTCAGCCTGTTGGTTCCATTATAACTTTTGAATAATACGTATATCTTGATAGTCCGATATTTTGAGACTACAGTATCTGAATCAGTGTTTCAAGACGGACCTTATCATATGCCTTTTCAAAGTCTATATAACAGCGACACCTTTATTTTGGTGGACACTTTTTCAATGAAAGTCCCATATAAGATTGTTCTCCTTATCCTTATCCTTATCTCTATCCTTCATAGGTCAAAATAATATTAATAGAACGGTGACGTCATAGCTTTTTCTTTTATCTGACTGTGAAAATGTGACCTCGAGCTGCTACCTACTTTTATTAGGTTATTATTTAATTATTTTATTATACAAATCATGAAATTTTAATTTTTAATACTACAATTCATTTTAAAATCCAAAAAACCAGTGTTATTCTATAGTTTTAAGTTTTCACTTCTATCGGCAGTCCCAGTGACAAAATACATCATTTTGTTTTGTACACACAGGGTGTTTCTAAATTCATGCCAAAAAATGAATCGTATTTTATTTTTGCATTTTCCATCTTTACTGTTTTCCACTCTCAATACGTAGTTTATTATTTAATAAAGAATAAAATCATGATGTTGTATTTTATTTTTTTTTTCACCAAATCTATTGGATCTGGGAAAAAACTTTAAAATTAAGAAACATTTTTAAATGAGCATGGATTTTAAGTATTATTTTTATTTTACAAAACTAAATCTCAGTAAAAAGATTTTATATTAAATAAAAGTAAAGGATGCCAATCTCATCCACTTAAAATGTAACAGGAATGTTGAAAAAATACCGGTGGTTAGTCCTTTGCGAGTGCACTAAAATTAAAACCTAATTATCTGCGTGGAAATTTAGAAAATATAGACAATTTAAACGGTAATTGTAAAAAAATTTGGACACTTTTATAATTCTTTAAATTGGATATTTTAAAATATTTTAGTAGACATAATGTTTCTGTCGCTGTTCCATATATAATGGTACTTTTTGGGGTTTGATGTTATGGCTCACCCTGTATGTACATGAAAACGATAAAAATTATGTGTACCTATTTTAATTTTTACGATTATACAGATTGCGTTATTTTTATGGTTATAAAATAAAAAATGCAATTTTTATTAAATAAAATTGCATATTAAAATAACAGTTTAATAAAGGCAGTGACAAAATTAGTTTTGTATTCAAATTCCTGGAATGCCTTCCATTTTACGCAACTCGGCAACGCCGCTGCTTATTTAGCCACGACTGTAGTGGATCAAATTTTAATTCGTGATTTTGCCAAGCGGCGCTACATGCCGCTCGGTAAATAAACAACGTAGGATACTGAGTTTAAATCGGAATAGTCAGAGATAGTTCCAACAGAGCGAGCTAGTGGTGTTCGTCCGTAATATGAGAAGAATAACCAAGGATGCAAAAATCTGTACACCCAGTTAGAGTTGATCGATTTTGATAAAATTAATACAGAAAGTTTAAAGTAAATTTAATAAATTATAACATTTTCAAACTAAAATATTGAAAAATAACAAAGTTATTCAATAATGAGAGGGTCCGCTGCGATTTCTTAAGCATTCGATAACCCTTTTTGGAATTAAAAAATTTATGGTATCCCGAGAAATGTCATTTTAGGTTTCTTGTATTCGTTGAGAAAGATAAACTAGATTAATTGGTTGTTGGTGTAAATTACCCATTCGATTGCCGATCATATCCCATGCGTATTCGATTGGTAAAAAGTCAAGGGTCCTAAATAATCGACTAAGTGAGTACTGAAGCACTTCTTGGCGAATACCAGTGTGGATTCCGACCTGACCGATCAACAACAGACCAGATCTATATACTACGCCAGATATTAGAGAAAACCAATGAATTCAACATAGACACATACCATTTGTTCGTAGATTTCAAAGCAGCCTACGACAGTGTGATGAGACATAAGCTATATGCAGCAATGACCGAGTTCAACATCCCCAATAAATTCCTAATACTAGTAAAAGCCACAATGTCCAAAGTAGTTTGCAAAGTTAAAATACAGTCTGACCTATCGAAAGACTTCGAAATCAATGTAGGACTGAGACAAGAAGATGCGCTGGCGTGCCTTCTTTTTAATATAGCACGAGAAAAAGCTGTAAGAGACGCTGGTCTAGAAAACAGGAACTATCTTTACTAAATCCTTACAAATTATGGGATATGCAGGTAACCTGGACCTTGTGGCTCGCACCACGCGCAAAACTAAAGAAATGTTCACCACCTTCTCAAATGTTGCTGAAAATATGGGTCTTCGAATTAACGAAGATAAAACGAAACTTATGGTATCAACACCTAATAACAGAGCCAGAAGCATAGGGCAAAACTTAAGCGTTGACAATATTAACTTCAAAGTTGTTTAACAGTTTACATATTTGGGTTCGCTGGTTACTCATAACAACTCCACCTCAGGAGAAATTAAAAAAAAGGATCGTTCTAGCGAACAAATGCTACTTTGGCCTAAGTAAACAGATGAAGAGTCGAAATCTAAGCCAAAAAATCAAACTTAAGACCCTTATACTACCAGTCCTAACATACGGATCTAAAACATGGACAATCTCTCAAGGCAGACGAAAACCTCCTACTAACCCTTGAGCGCAATATCCTGAGAAGAACATTAGGCGCGATGTATGAAAATGGTATGTTTTTATTTTATGAAAATAGTCGCAAAAAGGGTAGACCTATCGTGTGGGCCGCGGACGGCCCGCACTGCGACTATTAGAAGGGAAAGGGATTATAGAAAGGAAATGATTGTGGACACGTTTTTTAAAAAGTTGCAGGTCATAGTCCTCTGGAAAAACTGATTTTGGAAGCTTATTTCATTTCGTAGCAGCCCTGTAAAAGAAGGATTCTTGATGAAGATTGGTCCTTGTAGTGTCAAGCTTGAGAGTAAATGTGTGAGACTGATCAGCGTGCCGAGTTCTTCGGCCGAATGTGGCCAATGGTGGTACAAGAGTTTTTATTTCTCTGGAGCATCTGCCATGTAAATATCTGTAGAGCAATGACTGGTCTGGTATGTGGAGAAGGCTATACAACTTTGAGCTTTACAACAAATTCAAACAGATCTCAGAGGGAAGATATGTTGTATCGCTTATAAGGATAGGTAGATTGAGATGTGCAAGAGCGAACAAAAATCGCGCTACAAGACAAATATTCAGGTCACAACCGGGTGGAAGTAATAGTAAAGGCAGGCCAAAGCTAAGGTGTAAGGACGGCGTAGACGAAGATACCAAAAAAAACGGAGATGCAAACTGGCAACGGCGGGCAAGAGATAGAAACGACTGAGGAAGGTCGAGGCTGAACTAGGGCTGTAGCACTAATGATGATGATAATTAAAAAATATTTTTTTTTTGTTTGAAGAATTGCAAAGTTCTTTTGCATCCTTTTTTATGAGAAAAACGAAAAATTAACGTCTCCATTTTAAATCTTGTTGACCGAAGTTTTGCGTTAGAGAAAACAGACGATAAAAAAGTTGTAAAGTTAAATCTTTCCTGAATTCTCCACAACTCCGACGATGAATATTAAATCTGCATTTCCATAACGACACGGCCAAAAAGGAAAAACCGTAATAACTCTTCCATATTCAATAATTATGTAATAAATGATATGTGAAGTAAATATTGACGATGAACTGATTTATGTATTATTTATTAACTGATTAGTGTATATATATAGAAACGCGGGATATTATTAGCACCTTGTAAACTTTTTGTACTTGTTTAAAGTGTAAATGAATCACGAATGTACATTAGTTTTTATCTACTATTAAATAAGTCACCACAATTTTAGAATAATAAAAACAAATTATAAACAAAAAATGACCAGACAGCAAAAATAATGCTGAATCTTTTTAGAGGAGCAAGACGGATAATTAGGCCTGCCTAAAGGGACACACTTGAAGGGATCTTTGACTAATAGTATTTTTCTGCCATACGACAACAGTGACAAAATATTAAAATATTGAATAGCTGCAATATCGTTCTTATTCCTCTGATTCCTCTTATTCTATTGATTATTACTTTAAAGCAGGGACGAGCAACATTTTTTTACAACGGGCCAGCTACAAATTTAAAAATGTATTGTTGGCCGCACGTAATAAATGTATGATAATACAAACACCGAATGATAAGCTCAAGTTATCTCTTTATTAACAAAACCAACTAAGAACAAATAATAACAGAAATAAAACACTCATTTAAAAAAATAGCGAAAAATACACTACTCTGTACAAGCAGTAGTGAGACTGTATTTTTTAAAAACGCGCGTTATAAATAACGATGTGAACATTTATCTAGTAGTTTGTGAACAGCTGACTGAACTGTTGAAACAGTATGTCAATTTGATTTTAAGGTTAGAAATTGCGGCTTTTTGTGTTTAAAGAAAATTGTTAGCGATTTTAAAACTGGAAAAATCTGTGGAAACAAGAATTGGTTTTAAATTTTGTCACAAAAATATAAAAAAAATTTGTTCTGATGCTTTGAAAATGTTGCAAAAGTGTTACAGCGATAAGTTTTCATCAAAATTACAAGTTTTTTGAGTGGTTCAAATCATTTGGTGAGGGTCGTGAAGCAGTCAAAGACAAACCTCGTTCAGGTAGGCATAAACATTAACTACAGATGAAAACATCAACCATATCAAGGTACTTTCCAATCACCGATTGGCTTAAAAAACCTTTTTTTACTGAAAATAGTCGCAAAAAGGTAGAACTATCGTGTGAACCGCGGACGGGCACTGCGACTATTAGAAGGAGGAGGGATTATAGAAGGGAGATGATTGTGGACCCGCTTTTTGAAAAGTTGCAGGTCATATTTCTCTGGAAAAACTGATTTTGGAAGCTTGTTCCATTCCGTAGCAGCCTGTTAAAGATGGATTCTTAATGGAGATTGGTCCTTGTAGTGTCAATTTTGAGAGTAAATGGACGTGCCGAATTCTTCGGCCGAATGTGGCCTGTGGTGGTATAAGAGTTTTTATTTCTCCGAAGCATTTTCCATGGAAATATCTGCATAGTAATGTCTGATCTGCAACTCTTCTTCTATGTTCTAGTGGGTGAAGGATATCTGTGAGAGTTGAGCTGTTTATCAACCGAATGGACCTTTTCTGAATGGAATCTAGAAGACGAAGAGAATGCTTTGGTCCTGAACCCCAAATGTGCGTGCAATACTCCAGTAGAGGTCGGATTTGAGCCTTCTACGTCGTCAACAGTTGATCAGGAGTAAAAAACTTTCTAGCTTTCCACAGAAAACCCAGCCTCTGGCTTGCTGACTTTGCGATGTTAGCAACAGGGTCATGCCAAGACATATTATTGGACACCGTGACTCCCAAAATCGAGATGGAGGGAATTAATTCAAGGGTATTTCCGGACATTGTGATGAATGATTTGAGGAATTTACTTTCTTGGAAAACGTGGCGCTTTGTGTTTTCTGGGCGTTGAACTGAACAAGATTGTTGATTTACCACTCGACGATTGCTTCAGGATCTCTATTGATGGAGTCAACCTCTTCCTGTCTGAGTCTATTTGTATCATTCACCGAAAGTGATCGATAGGATGTGAAAGTTGAGACAAGTGTGCTGTCGTCTACAAAACTGTAAATGGGGTTTGTGGTGGTGATCAAGAGGTCGTTGATGTATAAAAGAAATAGGGTGGGGGACAGGATGGAACCCTGGGGGACCCCGGCATTGGTTTTCAATGCATCAGAAGAAATACCGTCAACTGCCACATAATGAGCAATCTTGCATGAAGCTTATGAGCCGTTGGCGCAATTTGATTGGGTTGGGTTGTAGATATTGTTGGCAGATCAAAAAGATTAATACAAACAATTGCGCTTGTGTCGTGTGTTTTCTCGTCTTGTTTCAAAAGATTTGAATTTTTTTAAAACAACGTCGTGTTGAAGTGACTGCAGAGATGCGCTCTATGACTGATAATGATCTGAAATGCATAATTATTCGCGATGAGATTTGAATCTACGCTTATAAACTGAAAACAGCTTTACAATCTAATGAATATCGTGTTGCAGGTGAACCAAAACCAAAAAAATACGCAAGTCAAAAATTAAGGTTATGTTGATGTTTTCCTTGATTACTTGTTTACGTGAATCAATTCGTGAAAATTGACCAAAATTATAGTAAAACAATTCATGGTTTTTACATCAAGATATTGCACCATAGCATTGGTAGGTACTGCCATCATTAATTTGCACTTGTTTTAAAAGTAGAGTGGAGACGCTAGAAGTGTGCCTTTCAGTAGTGAAACTATTTTACTTTTTGCACTGTATTCTCGCTATTAGTACTCACCATAGAGTCGAGGGACTAGACAACAAATGTGTGTGGTCGGTAAAATTATATAATATAAATCTATATAAATCTTATTATTGTCACACCGTGTTGAAATTTGTACTTACTCAGTTTGGTCGTGATCGGCTGGAAAGGGACTGCCATTTTCTTGGATCGGACTAGGCTCCGGTTCTTCTTGAACCGGCGTTTCGAATATAAGCGTTTCCACCATAGATCCCTTCGAACTGCCAAAAGACACTCTGAAACAAAAAATTATGCTAGTAACCACACGCAGGAATAACAAAACAAACAAGATGATTGTATGGTAAAATAGGGCGCCTCGGTAGTATCCACTGGACCGGTTTCTGGGGCTGCCCCCTGGGGTGGTCGGTCGAAAACTTCGTAAAAGATCCGGTTGTGGAGTCACTGGCGTACCACTGCAAAGATCATCATCAAATATCTTTATTTAGGAGCCATTTACAAAGAAAAAATCCTCTCATAAGTAGAAACCAATATCGGACAAGTGTACTAACAGGTCATTGCTGATTCAATCGAAACAGTCATGTTACGAAATTGACACAGCCTGAAATGTAGAGGATGTGATGAGGGGAAAGTAACCCCTTTTCAAGTAGGTACTTTGCGAGTGACCAAGATACTCAGCAAAGATATTCACATACCTGGGAGCGCACTTTTGCCCTTTAAAGAAAGTTATATTCAACCCTTTTAAAAGAATACTGGCCTTCTTTAAAACAGCAGTATTATAATAGGGTAGAAGCAAAAAGGGAGATTAAAGGTTGCTCTGATGGACTGCAAAAGGAGCTATAGCTTACTTCTCTAAGGAATAAAGAAGAAGTAATTATGACACACAATTTTTTTTGTGGTCGTAATATAAATATTAGTTTTATACAAACATACATACATATAGTCACGCTTTTTTCCTGTGGAAGTAGGCCGAGACCACCTCCTTCCACTTGCTGTGGTTCTTACAAACATCTCTTGCTTCCTCTACTTTCATCAGTGCTCTCATACAAGGTCGTCGGTTGTTAGCCTTTCTTCAAAACAACGTTGATCTGATCGAGATCGATGTTCGCCGAGGTCGACCTCTACCTCATTCACACTCGCCTCATAAATTTGTTTTGTCAATCTTCCTTCATCCATCCTTTCTACTTGTCCAAACTATCTAAGCATTTCTTTATCTATCTTTGTAACCACATCTTCTTTTACACCACAACGTTCTCATATGTCACTATTCTTTGCTTTATCCAACCAAGTCACTCCGGCTATACTTCTCAGACTACTCATCTTCGCAGTATTAATCCTATTTTCATGCCTTTTCTGCCAAACCCAACATTCACTTCCATACATAAGTGTAGGAACCAACACTCCTCTATGCACAGCCAGACGTGCCTTTTTGACACTTTCTGGCTGTTCATAAAGTTATGCAGTACCCATTCATTTGTTTTCCTGCCAACACCCTTCGCTCAATGTCATTGTCATACTTTCCATCTCTCGTAAACTTTGAACCCAAGTTTACAAATTCATTTACTTGTTCCACTCTTTCTCCCTTAATCAGAACTTCACAGTTTGTCATGCTTTTTTCTCTTTCAAAAACCGTTACTTTCGTTATGCTTACATTTATTTTCATCCCTTTGAATTTCAGGGCTTCATGCAGATGACGCTTATATGACTTGATCATCGACATAAAGAAGGCATTTGACGATCGAATCATTCATTTTCAATCCATACGCATTTTCTTTCAAATCTTTTAAACAATCGTCTATGTATAAGTTAAACAGCCTTGGCGAAGCCACACATCCCTGTCTCACATCTTTTTTTCGATGTTAAACCAGTCCGTGTAAGCTACGTTTATCCTGACACAAGCAGTGGAATCCTCGTAAATTTAACATTTTTGTTTGCGACACACGAACAGCTAGAACCTGAAGGTAACTTTCCCCGTGCTTTGGCACCGCAGGTGAGTGCTCTCTTGTCAAAAATATTATGCAATTTAGAATTTAAATACCACAATCCGATAGTGCTAAATATCTTGGCATGCACCTAGATCGACGGCTTACATGGCAGAAACACATTTTTACCAAACGTAAGCAACTTGGTCTCAAACTCAGACAAATGTATTGGATAATCGGCCGGAAATCACAGCTGTCTTTAGAAAATAAAGTACTACTTTACAAGTCTATACTAAAGCCCATATGGACGTATGGAATCCAACTCTGGGGGACTGCAAGTAACTCCAATATCAGTATCGACCAGAGATTCCAAAACAAAGTTATTCGCCTCTTGGTAGACGCCCCCTACTACATCTCCAATGAAACCATACAACAAGATGTTCCAATATCACCAGTAAAAGAAGTAATTGCCGAAATTAGTGACAACTATCGTAAAAGAATATCGATTCACCCTAATGTGCTAGCCAGTGAGTTGTTTGAACAGAACGCAAATGTAAAACGTCTTAAAAGATACACAATATCGGGATTAAAGGACAGATTCATAGAATAATGCAAATATTTTAAAAATAACCAGTTAATTTAATTATTTTACTATTATTGTATATTCAACTAACCCTAGGTTAAGAAATACGTAGGTGTCTCACTGGAACCCCCCTACACATGCCAATACTGTCAAACCAAAAGCTTATTGTATCCGGATAGATTGCTGAATAAATGATGTAAAAAAAAAGCTATAACTGACCTACGAAAACGTGTTAAACGATTTTATACCGTCGATAATAATCACTTTCCCATGCAGTGTAAACAAAGACGAAGAAAACGAAAAACACGACGATCTTTGAAGCCTTACGCACGCAAATGTTAATTCTGTTGTAGGCTTATGGTAACTTATTGAATTATTGTAAACATTTTAACGAAGTTAAGCCAAAGGAATGCGACATCACTTCAATCAATGAGTGCTGGGCATTTAATTCAATTACCGATTATTTTCTTGATTAAATATTTCTCATACGAGGGCTGTTTGGAAAGTACGCGACCCACATGTTAAATTTAAAATAACAAACCGCGTTGTTACTCCTCTTAAATGAATAAGCGGATTTTATAAAACCAAAAAATAATGACGTCAAAGAATGTATTAAGTTTTACCAACCATTTTTTTAAGTAAACTTTTCAGTAAAGCTATCGTTATTTTGTTGTTATGAAAAGTTATTCTTGAAATTTTAAGACCCAGAGCTTTTCTCGATCTAAACACGTGTAATATTTTTTTTATTTGTAATTTTGTTTTTAATCATATCTTGAAAATTGCAAGATACTTTTAGATCAATTTTAGGCGTTATACAGTGTGTACATAAAACAACGTAATATTTCGATTTCCGTTAAGTTAACCAAAAAAAAAATGTTGAATAAAAGTTTTTTCAAATAATTTAGGCCATCTGCATAAGTCGATTAGAAGTATACAGGGTGCACCTTTACTACAAAATAACTTATTAACATAATTTTTTAAATAGTACGCCCTGTATATAATTTTAGTTTTTTATAATCTATTAAATTACAAATACAATCGTTAAGACCGCATTATTCTACCCTTAATAGTTCCAAAGTTACAGTGGTTTGAAACTAAAATTGGAAAAAATTTGTTGTCAAAAAAGTAGTAGGTTATTCTACCAATAATTGTTTTTAAATGTCAAGAATTATTTCTCATTTTCAGTAGTAAAAGGTTGTAATTAGTTACTTTTAAAATTTAAGTATGTTTATCGGGCAGAAAAGAATAATGATTCTTGTGATGAGAGGTTACATTACATTACAATCTTGCGGTTGGGCCTTTGGTATCGGCACCTATGTCACCTAGATCTTTTGATCCTCTGTGACTACCGCTGTGTCTTCAGGGCATCAGAATTCTAGTCCGCTGATTTTGGCAAACCTTAGGATTTCTTCCCTGTCTCTTTTAGATCATACAGACCCAGGTTTGATACCTGTACCCCGCTAGCATCGGGCAGTGACACAGAATGTGTATACTGCTCTCCTCCTCTCCGCATAGTCGGCAGTTTTTCTCGGCCGCCAGCTTAAGTTTGAAGAGGTGCGCCCTTAGTGCGATGTGTCCTGTGAGCAGGCCAAGCGTGCTGCTTAGCCTACTCCAGTCCATCATCCAGAGTGCGTCAGCCCTCTTCTGGAGAGGTCTTTTCATCAGCTGTTTTGATGTTCTGCAGCCAGTATTTGCATTTCACTGAGCAATATGTTCTTGTTCAAAGATTAATTTCAATAAATGTTTTGCTTCGGCAATTGGCAATCCGACCAACTGGCTTCTTGTTTCCACCAGGGTCCCGTTTCAAGACAGTTCATCGGCTACCTCGTTGCCATTTATCCCTGTATGCCCAGGAACCCATGTAACAGTGACTTTGTTTACCGTCGCTAACTCAGTGAGGGCTTGCATGCAGTCCCACACCACCGATGATGTTGTGGTGTTACTCACGAGGGCCCCAATGGCCGCGCGACTGTCAGTAAGAATATCAATCTCACTGTTGGTCACTCTGATTTCTGTCAGGTGCGTAGCGCACCTGAGTATAGCATAGACCTCAGCCTAAAAGAACGAGGCGTATTTCCCCAGGGGTATGCTTTCCCTGTGGTTGCAGGATGCTCCAAACACACCTGCCCCGTAGCGTCTCTGGTACCCTGATCCATCAGTGTACCATCGTTTCACTCCTGGGCTGGTCAATGGTGTTTTCTTCAACCAGTCTTCTCTGGTTGGTATTTTTGTTTTTGATGAGAGGTTACGGTGATCGTAAAAAAACTTATGATGAGGTAGCTTACTTATTTAATGATACGTATCCAAATCGCAACCAACTTACCAAAACTGCAGTTTGGAGGATTGTCAAACTGTTTGAAAAAGTGGCTTCAACTAAAAATCGCCCTAAAACTGGCCTACCAAAGACCGTAACTAATGATAAAAAATCCTTGTGCGTTATGCAAAGTTTTGTAGAAAATCCTCTTGCATCCATTCGAAAAAATGTAACATTATTAAACAAATAAGCTTTATGGTACAGTTAATCGCCATAACTGTAGATATTGGAGTGATGCCAAGCCTAGATGGATGCGGGAACATATAATACAAATGCCTTTAAAAGTTAATGTTTGGGCAGGTATTATCGGCATCACTGTTATTGGACCATTCTTTGTAGAAGGCAATTTGAACGGACCAAAGTATTTAGATTTTTTAAAAAATCAATTAGTCTCTGCAATAAGAAATGCAGTTGGTAACAATTTTAATGACTTATGATGTCAGCAGCATGGGGCATCACCACACTTTAGAGTTCGAAATTACTTAAACAAAGTTTTCCTAGACAGTTGGATTGGAAGAAGGGGCACAATTAAGCAGTCAGCCAGATCTCCCGATTTATCGCCTTTAGAATATTTTCTCTGGGGATATCTAAAACACCTTGTGTACAAGACAAAACCTGATAAGAATTATGCGGTCTTGACGGTTGTATTTGTAGTTTAATAGATTATGAAAAACTGAAAATAAATACAGAATGTACTATTTTAAAAATTATGTCAACAAGTTTTTTTGGAGTAATAGTGTACCCTGTATTCTTCTAATCGACTTATGCAGATGGCCTGAATTATTTGAAAAAACTTTTATTCACCATTTTTTTGTAAATTTAACAGAAATCGAAATATTAGTAAGTTACTTTATGTACACATTGTATAAAAAAGTGAACCAAAAATTTAATACTGTATTCCTATATTTACGATTTTTTTAATTTCAAAATCCAATTAATCATTTTTGAAAAAATTTTCGAAAAAAATGTAATTTTTTTCCTTTCGCAAGGCTTCGTTTTATGATAAAAGACAACTTTTGACAAAAATTCATCCAAATCGAAAGGAGTCGATGCCAACCATTGGTCGATGTCCCTTTTTGTAATATAACCAACCGTACTAAAATGGTAGAGAGTATACCGTAAGGACCCAGACTAACAACTCGCTGTGCACTAATTGCATTTTACATGTTGCGGTATTACTGAAGAACCTGCTCGCGGTATATAGTAAAATATTACCATTAACATGAAGGCGGTAATGTTTGATGCTGAACGAGTACCGCCATCGACCAGACTGTGTGCCGACTATTAGTTATCCTGTACTCGAAAGATAATTTAATCTTAGTTGTGTTCTTTTTTGTATTTTCTTCGTGATTCGTTTGATTTGTTCACGAAGTCACCCCCTTTGTTTTATCCATATTCTACCAGATGTGTCTGGTAGAATAAAAATGGTACTCAACGCGTTTGTTGTTTTCGTTGTAATCACTGAACCGCATTTGAAATTGCTTTGAAAATATAAATGTTAATCGTTAACGATCCTCAGTCAAACGGGGGATGTTCTAAATAAGTTTCTGATAAGCTTAAAAGCATCACCAATCGCGCAGACCATTTCTTATTGTACTAATGTAGCCGTTACTTGATGGAAATTCATATTATCACTTTTAAATAAAACACTGTTTCGAATTTCCACAAAATTGTATATTAAAACTTAACAATCGTTTCGACACACTGTGTCTTCTTCAGAAGTATAAATTAAACTAAAATAATTTATACTTCTTAAGAAGACACAGTTTGTCGTAACGATCAATTTTGTGGAAATTTGAAACAGTGTTGTTGTCATCACAAATCGCAACACTTTGTTTTTAAAATTCATTTATTCTAATTTTAATTTTTTACGCCGCCAATGTTTCGAAAACCGTTCCCTTTTCCCTTCAGTATCCCTTTAACTGTAGCCCAAGCAAGCGTAGCAAGCGGCTGTCATATAGTTCCTTTTTCCATGGCGATTAAACCTCGCTTGTTGTATTTCTTTGACCGTCGATAGTGGCGAGTCTTTTCATTCGTTAGTTTCACGGCTTTGAATTAATTTCATCGCTTGTAGCAATCGGGAAAAGTGCATTGTGTCGTTAAAAAACAGCCGAATTTTGATAACTTCAAGTCCACTCTACCGAAGTTAAGTATCCATTCCTCACGTGTAGAAAGGAAAATTTGAAACCCCCGATTTCTACAAGTGTTTCATTTAATAGTGTTATTTCTTACATTATTAAAGTACAGAACTTTCGATATTCATTATTTTTTTAGAATTTTTTTTTGGATTTTCACGCAGTGTGCCGTCTAAACAGTACTACACCAATGTTTTTTAATATCCCAATTTGTTTACCCATTTTTATAAACAACTCGCTGAGGATTCGGGTCAAATAATGGCTACAGTGGCTGATTACAATTCGTAACAATATAATAAATAAATTATAGTTTAAAGAAACTAAAAAACACTCTTTTAGAGTTAATCAAAGTAAAAAATAATTCTTAACATAAGAATAAAATTACTGTCGAGAAAATTAATGTCACTGTTCTAAAATCGTGGGGTGCTTTGTGTGACATTTTTAAACTAACTCTGCGTTTCGGAATAAAAGCACCCCACGAATTTAGAACAGTAACATTAAATTTCTCGTCAGTAATTTTATTCCTATGTTAAGAATTATTTATTATTTTTTAGATTGATTAACTCTTTTAGTTTTTTTAAACTATAATATATTTTTCGCTTTTTAGTTCGATTTGTTTTACTCGCTAAAAAAATTATGTATTAAATGGTAAAAGCACAAAAAGAATGCATCGGCCGGGAATCGAACCCGGGATGCCTGCGTGGTAGGCGAATATTCTACTACTAAACCACCGATGCGATGAACTGTGTTAATATTTGTTCTGCGCGCATGCGTAGTTCACACGCACTAGTCCTATATTTCTTAGCAATATGCAGGTGAAACTAATATAAGCGTGTTAAAAAGTGATTAGTCTATGGGAAATAAACTGTCAATCTATAATCTTGTCAGTTTGGTTTCAGTTTCGGTTTCGGCCAAAAATTGGTCGAACTCAGTGTTCCGTTCCGTTGAAATGGATATTGCAATGACAGAAATATGTAATATCTTTGTTGACGGAGTCAAATATCCATTTGCAACCCTGAGAAAAGCAGTACTAGAGTATCATTCTGCTTCACCTACTAGTGTTTCAAGCGATCAGCTATTTAGTGCCGTTAAACAAATATTCGTAGATCGTCGGAGTAACCTACTTGGTGGTAATGTAGAAAAACTGATTTTCTTAGCGTACAACATAAGACTTTTTAAATAAGAATAATTAAAATAGATTACCTACTAATCTAGTAGTAATAATAATAAGTTTACTTACAAGAGTAAGTCATTAACATGTTTATATCGATACCAATGGAAAACAACCCCCAACGATACCTAGAATAAACGCATCAATGCCTGAGGTCACTATCCACCATCGCACTATCAGGAAAATCCTACGAAATCTTGACTCTAATAAGGCAATAGGACCAGATGGAATTCCGACAATTGTCCTGAAGACCTGTGCTCAGGAGCTCACCCCAGTTCTCTGTAGACTCTTCAAGTTATCATACAGCAAAGGAGTATTTCCGTTCATGTGGAAAAACGCTAAAGTCCAACCGATTCCGAAAAAAGGAAAAAAGACTATTCCTGCAAATTATCGGCCTATTGCATTGCTCTCAGTCATATCCAAAGTTATGGAAAAAGCGATTAACACAGAACTTATCAAATATCTAGAGAAATTTGAGATAATCCATGACAGACAATATGGATTTCGACAACTTCGGTCTACTGGAGATTTGCTGGCTTATGTCACTCAGCTCTGGACAAACACTATTGAAAAGTTTGGTGAATCCCGTGCAATAGTCTTGGATATATCTAAAGCCTTTGACCGCGTTTGCACCAGGCATTGTTAAGTAAATTATCTGCCTACGGTCTCCCAACTAAACTGCGCCAATGGCTCTTGAGCTTCATGCAAGATCGCTCCTTACATGTGGCAGTTGACGGTATTTCTTCTGATAAGTTTAAAACTAATGCCAGGGTCCCCCAGGGTTCCATCCTGTCATCCACCTTATTTCTTTTACACATCAACGACCTCTTGAAAACCACCACGAACCCCATTTACAGTTTCGCAGACGATAGCACACTTGTCTCAACTTTCACATCCTATCGATCACTTTCGGTGAATGATACAAATAGACTCAGGCAGGAACAGGTTGATTTCATCAATAGAGATCTTAAAGCAATCGTCGAGTGGGGAACCAACAATCTTGTTCAGTTCAACGCCCAAAAAACACAAAGTGCCACGTTTTCCGAGAAAGTGAATTCCTCAAATCATCCCATCACAATGTCCGGAAATACTCTTGAACCAAGTCCCTCCATCTCGATTTTGGGAGTCACGGTGTCCAATAATATGTCTTGGCATGACCATGTTGCTAACATCGCAAAGTCGGCAAGCCAGAGGCTAGGTTTTCTGTGGAAAACCAGAAAGTTTTTTACTCCTGATCAACTGTTGACGACGTACAAGGCTCAAATCCGACCTATACTGGAGTATTGCTCGCACATTTGGGGTTCAGCACCAAGGCATTCTCTTCGTCTTCTAGATTCCATTCAGAAAAGAGCCATTCGTTTGATAAACAGCTCAACTCTCACAGATACCCTTCACCCGCTAGAACATAGAAGAAGAGTTGCAGACCAGTCATTGCTCAAAAAATATTGTTGCTCATGTGAAATTGATAATATAACATACATAAATATTTTTTCTCCCTACTGCGCAAAAAGTGTCACTTTCGGCCTGCTACGCAAAACGAAGTTGCCGCTTTTCGCCTGAAGTAGGAAGAAAAATAGTATACACACCACGGGCATCAATGTAAGAAATGTCTCAGAATACACGTACGATGACCTCGGCTAACAAACATTTATTACTTTACTGCTTACTAATACATACTTCAATTACTCTTGTTCATTATCACGAGTTACCTCTCTGTATACGTGTAAAAATATACTAGATTTCAGTACACAATACACATTTTTACGAGTTTAAATAAGTTTCGGTTTCTACCGAGACCGAGACCAAGGCCGAAGGTTCGGCTCAAAATCTTGTTTCGGTCGGACATTACTTGTCAGTAAATCACTAGGAATACAACTTTTAAGTCTATTTCAGGCCTCCGAAGTAGGTTTGATACCAGCTGATTTGAATGTTCTTGTAATTTGTTTTCATATTTCTGTGTACACTCGGTTATTCCTTTTTTCACTGTCGGAATTTGTAAGTCTTGGCGAATCAAGTCAATAAAGGTTATGAAGTTTAAGTCCAAGTTGTGTCCTTTTTGTAAAAATGTGTTTTCTCCATTTCAGTTTTCTATCGAGGTGCACACCTAATTTAGTAGGGCTGGTACGGGCAGTCGCCTTTACGGTTGCTGAAAGTCACGTGAATGGACTTGAAATAAACCCTGAAATAAAGGGTTATCGAATCCATAAAAAACAGCGGCATTACCACTCAATTATTGAATAACTTTATTAGCTTCTAATATTTTTAAGAATAACTAAACAGACATTTTGTTAAAACCTTATTAAAATTAATTAACAAATGTCTTTGAAAGTCTGTATGCTTTTTTTATATTTTTAAATTGATCGAATTAGAAATGAGAATTTTCTTACAGTGTAGACATTTCATTAACGGCCTGCAAACATACTTGTTTTCTATAGAAGTCTTCTTTGTATTTTCTTTCGCGAGTATATCCTTGTGATGCTACGATGAAGGTTTATGTGGTGCCGTTTTATGTTTATTATACCAAGAAACATTTAAAACGCTCCGTTTGTTTGCCATTTTACACGTAAAGTATTCACTAATAATGCGTTGGAAAAATTATATGGGAAAAGTCATAGTCGACAGAGTACATAGCACGACACTATAAAGTGTTTGTTATAATAAATTCCAGGTAAACAGGAGTGTTGGGTGACATATTATATACCGTGCGCCACGATGGTGTCCAGATGGAGGACTGGCTGACTAAAGCGGGAATGCGGCAATCAAGATTTTTATTAAGGATCTATTTATCAAGATCTGCAAAGAAATTCTCTAATTGAGTAGGAACCAATGTCAGATAATGACACTTTTCTGCAAGAGGCTCAAGTTTCTGGAACCCTCCGATGTCAGAAACTTAGCCCCCAGGAAACTGATAAAATTTACTCGAAGTCTCGGTATCCCGGGCCTCGAATAGATTAAGGGTTATGCACAAAAGATCTGATAGCTCTAAGTGCTTGAGAGGCAATATAGCCTTCACGACCCCCCCCCCCCTACAATCTACAATCTACAGATAATGACAAGTTTATTATCACAGGTTATTGCCTACTAGGGTTCATGTATCGATAACAACATGTATCGATAACAAAAGTAGGTATCGATACACCGAAAATCGATCGATGAGAGAATACGCGCATTTTTTTAAATTACAAAAACACTTCTATAAATAAAAAACAACAATATAAGTAAAAATACAATCAATTTAATAAGAATAATATTGCTTTTATTATTTAACTTTACTTACTCATCATCACTCATCTACTGACTAATATGCAGACCTTTCCCTTCGTTTGTTGAGCTTCTCGAAAAAAAGAATCCGTTAACTATTTAGAAATCAGAGTGAGTGTTTGATTCAGATTTAACATATATTCAAATTCAAGTTTTTGATTTGTTGCTTTACAAGTACGTTGCTACTGTCCTCAGCAAAGAGATTCGCATGTTTGGGAGCGCAATTCTGCCCTCCGGAGGAAGCTATGAGTAACCCTTTCGAGAGAATACTGGCCTTTTGTAAGGCAGCATGAAGGTCTCGCTGGCGGACTAGATCCAAAAGGCGCTAAAGCAGCTCCCTTTTAAAAAATAATTGATACACCTTGCAGCACCAGATAACAAGGACTTTCAACAGTCATTAGTAAATAAGTCCTGTAAATCGTAGAAATCTTTCATGTGGAATTTTACTTCTTCTCTTAGCCTTTCAACTCTTAACTTAACTACGAGAACAGTTAAATGAGTCGGTGACTTTTTGAACTTCGGCAAAACAGCGTTTTATTTCTTAACATAGCCTCCTTTAAACTCAATATATTTAATCCAGCGTTTTTCCAATTTTTTTATTCCTTTCAAATAATAGGTTTTTTAAGGCCCTCTAAATAGGCGTTTATTTTATTAATGACGCGATTTCTTCAGCTTTAAAAATAGGAAATAGTCGCAGGGGGCTAAATCTGGATTAAAAAATGCTGGGAATAAGCAGTTCGTAGCCCAATTTAGGGATTTTTGCTATGTAGACTACACACTACGCACCCGTGCATTGTCTTGTTGGAATAGCAAGAACTTTTTTATTGTTTTTGATTGTTCTTTTGTCTCTGGGTTGTTGTGATGGATCCATATTTCGTCCACGTTTACGAAACGACGCAAAAACTTGTTCGGATTGCGACTGACCATCGCCAAACACTTCTTTGGTCACACGGTTGCGCTTATAGTCGAGTGTAAGCAATCATAAACTATTCGATCATCGGTTCTCGAATACTTGGAAGAATCGAAAACTTTTCGGTTCTTAGTATTCGAGTACCCTATCACTAATATAAATCAATCACAGAAAAGAAAAAAAGCTTAATGTTGTTAAGCTTACATTTTATTTACCTAAATTGAGTCTCAGATTCATCCAACTTAGGTTAGGTTGAAGCGTTGGGCGGAAATAACGAAAAAAAAAAATTTCATTAGAATTTTTAATAACAAAATTTTAAAAACAGCAAATTTTATGATTTAGTTAGTAAAGAAATTTAAAATTAATTAAAAATCGAGGATTAAAATTAGTTCATTGAAAATGTTTATTTTTTTTTAATTAAAATTCTCCCAATCGCAATGAATTTTTTTTTAAAATAATCATGAAATATCCATGCCTAACATTGAGTTGTCATGTTTTCCATAAGACTACGTGTAATAGTGGTGACACTCGTTTTGATCCCCGGACAAAATATCCCCGACAAAATATCCCAATGAAAAAATATCCCAAGGGTAAAATATTCCTCGACATAATATCCTAGACAAAACTTGCCCCAGTATAAGTGAGAATGCAAAAGAGATACGGTAAGAAGCTTATAATGATTATTATACTATTTAAAATCTTCTTCTTCTTTAGGTGCCCTGTCCTCCTCGGACGTTGGCAATCATCAGCGCTATCTGAACCTTGTCTACAGCTCGGCGGAACAATCTTCTTCTTCTTCTTATCCATATCTGTTCGATCTGTTAGTTTTGCAGGTTCCTCTGTATCAGTTCCTGGGGGGTGGACTGCCAGCTGTCCTTTCATCTCTTAGGTGGTCTTCCGGGTGCTCTTTTCACTATTGGTTTCCCTTCAAGTGCGATGCGTGGTAGTCTGCTCTGTTCCATTCTTCTTACGTGAGCGTACCAGCATCTTTTTCTTTGTCTTCCCCCTCTTGCGATGTCTTGCACTCCGCACTGTTCCCTGATGTCAGTGTTCCTGATTCGGTCTCCCCTTGTTTTTCCCATTTTAGTCCTAAGCATTTTCATTTCGGCTACTCGAAGCATGTGTTTTGTTTTGTTGGTTTCTTTTCTGGTTTCTATTTCGTATGTCATGATTAGCCTGATACAAGTCTTATAGATCCTGACCTTGCTATCTTTTTGCATGTATTCGTTCGCCCATATTATCTGTCTTAAGCAGCCTGATATGGCGGTCGCTTTGTTTATCTGGCTTCTTAGGTCCTTCACTGGGTCGTGATAGCTCGACAGATCCATACCCAGATATTTGAATTGTGAGACTTGCTCGATGATTTTGTCCTAAATTACCAGCTTATATCTTACGAGATCTTTAGCAAAATTTATGCTTTTCGTTTTTTCTATAGATATGTGGCGGAACAATGTGGTATTTAAAATACCCACGATTTTCCCAAAAAACAAGCTTCCCATATTAGGTAGTTTCTGTTTCCTCCCCTTTCCTTCCTTTCAGGGGCATTTCCATTCAGTTTTTTTACATCACACAATTTGCTCCCCTTCATGGAAATCTTTAGTAAAATATTTACTTTTACCAAAATTAATAGACTCTATTTCATGGAAATCATTAGTAAAAGTTGTTTTGGTAATAAAAATATAATGTGTCTTTTGTTTTATTAATTTTGTTTTTTAATGTATTTCGTCAAATATTTGTTTATTATGTTAACGACGGTAAGGTTATTTTATGATATACATATTATGTTATTAAAATTTTCAATATTGTCGCGTATTTTTGGTCGAGGGAATCAAAACGCAGGCGACCGTAACAGTTTTATTAGATTGAAAAATTAATGAGCTTCCTGGTGATAGCCATAACGACAAGTAAGTTAATGAGTAACGGTGAGACAATCGGTATAGTGTGACATTCGGTAGATGTCCAAAGTCATTAAAAGAAAATAATCAAGTATAATTAAAATTATAATTTGTATTTAAGCCGGCCGATTAGATAATTAAATCAGTTCCTCGTACCGTTGCCATCAGTTTTGAGTCGATTTTAATAAAAGAAGCTAATTTTGTAAAAAATTATGAATTGGTGTCTAAGCAGATATAGAAGGAATAAGTTACTTTTATTCTGAACCAATAATTTTTGGGATCTCATCTGGTAGTAAGACATACTTAGAACTGGTGTTTTCAGCAGGAAACCAAAGATTGAAATATCTACCAGTCTTGGCAGGTATGCCACAATCTTTCAGGCTGAAGTATTCGCTATCGAATTGTGTGCAAGAGAGTTGACCAACAGACCCCTAGCAAACAAAAACTTAAATATAATATCGGACAGCCAGGCCGCTTTAAAAGCACTGAGCTCCAACAAGATAAATTCTAAACTTGTATGGAATTGCATCGAATCCTTAGAGTACATTGGTGCGAACAACAGGGTGACCCTACTGTGGGTACCTGGGCACCAGGGGGTGGAAGGAAACGAAAAAGCCGACACCCTTGCAAAACAGGAGGCAGAATCTGCGTTCACTGGACCAGAACCGGTTTTTGGAGTCACCACAAGTGCCGCCAAAACAATTATTTCGGACTGGGCGGAGAGGAAAATACTCACGTACTGGTCCGACATACCAGGGCTAACCCACTCGAAGGCGTTTTTACCGTTACAACCCTCGAGAAACACAACTAAGCAGATCCTAGAATGGAGCAGAAATGACCTGCGTATTCTAACAGGACTGCTTACGGGACACTGTCGTCTAAGATACCACCTTAGAAAGATAGATCTGAACCAACAAACGGACTGTCGGTTCTGCTGCGTGGAAGACGAAACTGCTGAACATATACTATAATCATGCCCCTGTCTGGGAAGAATAAAGTTCAACATATTTGGTTACACTAACCTAGAACCTACCGATTTTAAAAAAATCTCACCCTATACAACCATGAACTTCGTAAGAAGGGCTGGATTGTGCGGTGAACTGTAGCCTCTAGGGGTGAGCCACAATAGACCTACTAAGGGTCGCGGTGGAGGGGCGACCACGCCCCACTCACATGAAACCTAACCTAACCTAACCTACTTAGAACTGAGGTGGAAGCAGCTCTTAAAAAATTAAGGAGTAGAAGATCGTCAGGACGAGATGGAATTGTTACTGAGAGGTTGAAGGCAAACGGAAAAGTGGGACTAGACATTGTCCATCATATCTGTAACAAAATATGGTCAAATGGAAGATGGCCAACAGAGTGGACGGAATCAGTGTACATTTCGTTACACAAAAAAGGGGCAAAAGATGTTTGTGAAAATCATAGAACAATAGTTATGCGAGTAAAATAATGCTCTAAATAATTCAAGAGCGACTAAAGCCATATCTACTTTCACAAATTTCTCAAAAACAAGCCGGTTTTATCCCTGGTAAAGGAACCAAAGATCAACTTGCTAATATTAGACAAATAATTAAAAAATGCCATGAATTTAATGTACCAGCGATCTTCTGTTTTCTAGACTATTCAAAGGCATTCGAAACCGTCAAATGGGACCACCTATGGATGGTTTTAAGGGAAATGGCAGTATCTACCGCAACCCTTAATATATTTAATAAAGACATTATATAATTCTAACAGTGCCTTCGTTCGTATAAACAACATCAAAGAGCTTTACCATCAGTAAAGATGTACGACAGGGCTGCGTTCTCTCTCCCATCCTGTTTAACATCTATGAAGAATGGATTATCCGCAAAGCAACCGAGACCTGAAACGGAGGTATATCGATAGGTGGCCAGAAGATCTCGAATCTAAGATGCGCCGACGACACAACAGTTCTGACTAGTTCAGAAGAAGATATGACGGAAATCTTACAGCGGATTGAAATATACAGTGAAGAAGCTGGTCTAAAATTTAATCGGTCAAAGAGCAGTATTTTGGACGTAGATAGAGCAAACGCCCTACCGCAACATTATTAAAATGAAAATATTCAGTCATACCAAGAATGAAGTTGTTTACCTCTAGGCACGTATTTCGAACTCCGGTAACTGCGAAGAAGAGGTAAAAAGAAGAATAGGGATGGCAAAATCGGCATTATTTCAACTGACCACAATTTGGAAAGATCACCACATCACAAAACAAACAAAGAAAAGATTGATGGGCTACCTAGTGTTTCCTATTGTTTCATATGGCTCTGAATCCTGGACACTTAACGCAGCGTGTCGCAGATGATTTGCTACCGACGCATGTTAAGAATTCCTTGGACTGCGCGGAGAATCATGTACTACGCTTCTTTGGTCATGTAATCAGACGAATCGGGATGAAAAAACTGTGCATACAAGGCAAAGTCGATGGTGAAAGAAGAAGGGGTCGGTGACCCGTAAAATTCATAGATCAAATAAAAAGTCTCACTAATCTATCTATGACCGAGGTGATAAGAACAGCAAAAGACAGAGAAAATGGCATGGAAACACAATACAAAAAAAATCCAGTCTCTGCTTTACGAAACCCTGGCAGCACGTCTATGAAACTGCCTTAGCAATAAAATCCAAGACAGATTCTACCTGATCAATGGCGTTGTTGCCAATAACGTAGCTTTAATTTGCGACGTCATTGTTGATCTCGTCTATTATCTACTGTTAGAGAAAGATTTAACTACAACCATGCAGATATCTTCAAGTTGAATCATACACGCTGACAACGTTTCATTTTGCATCGAACCCTTAATTGCTTAGAAGACATTTGAACAGTTTAAAAAAAACAGTCAAATTACCGAAAATATTTCAACAAAATGAGACCTGTTCGGGAAGTAAATAATAAACAAATAAATTAGTTATTAAAAAAATATATAAAGATAGCGATTTTCTCAATTTTTATGAAACTACCTGAACGTATAGCCTTTGAAGAGTGAGTAAAAGTAGAAGTTTTTTGTAAATTGTAAAAGATTAAACAGTTTTTGTTAGAACCCACTTACTTTTTTATTAACTGATACTGAATCTTTCTCTTTTTGTCGGTATTCAAAAACTCAACAACTATTAAAAACAACTTTTTGGTACAGGGTAAACGTCTAATTTGATTGGCCTATAAAATCGCTCTACAATATGAGTCACTATTTACAATTGTGGAATTCTACTATAATGTAGCAGAGCCGCGTGTTCGGGTCCCATATCTATGTATAGCTTTTTTAAAAATATGGCTTTCAATGGCCTAGTTTAAATATAGTTAAGGAGTGCCAGTAGGGTGGGAGAAGAGATGCCGCTTGAACTCCTTTCGGAACTTGGACTCGAAGGCCATTATGCTTTCTTTTTATTGGCCGACCCCACAGGCAATTTAGCTTCAAATTAGAAGCTTACCAACCTATCTTAATACTGCAATGTTGGTAACAAATTCCGCAAACCACTTTTACCTCAGCCTGACCTACTCTGTGCATTTGTTCAGGTGTATGTACACAAATACAAAAAAAAATTGATTACAATTAAAATGTATTAAGCTTTTTAGAAATTTAATTTAATCAACGTCAGAAAATTCTATTGTGTACACGATTTGTTAAACAGGTGAAAATAAAATCTATAACATTAAGCACTTGTAAAATTTTCCGAGCAAATTTCACTTAAAATTAGAATGCTGCACGCGAAATAAAAATAATCTTTGGATCTAGGTCAAAGTGTAATTACTTCGGATATGAAGGCAACCTTCCTTTATATCGGAAGGGTTCATAAAAGATAATTAGGAGCAACACGAAACACCTATACGGAATACAAGTATATCGTTTATCTTATCAATACTTTATTAAAGTGTCTAAATTTTATATCTCTTGAAACGCAATTGAGTCTTAACTGTTTGATTCTCCTTTTTATACATTCTTTATTCGTATTTGCACTTTCAGTTAGTTTTCTTGTAATGTTTTTTATTATTTTTTACCATTTTTTTATTTCTGGTTTATACAACCGACATTGCAGAACATCACACTACACCGTTTCCAACTCTATTTTAAATTTAACAAACTTGATTGATTTTAGACATAATCATTTGTAGTTCCAATTATCTAATTGGATTTTGAAAAAGATACACTACCACACATACCATACATAAGTGTAGGAACCAACACTCGTCTATGCACAGCCAGACGTGCCTTTTTTGACACTTCCTGGCTGTTCATAAAGCTATGCAGTGCCCCATTCGTTTGTCTTCCTGCCAATACCCTTAGCTCAATGTCACTGTCATACTTTCCATCTCTCGTAGACTTTGAACCCAAGTATACAAACTCATTTACTTGTTCCACTCTTTTTCCCTTAATCAGAACCTTACGGTTTGTCATGCTTTCTCTCTTTCAAAAACAATAACTTTCGTTTTGCTTACATTTATTTTTTTCTCTTTGATTTTCAGGCCATCATGCATAACATTTATCTTTTGGAAGATTAAAGTATGTTTTCAAGTCGGATATTCCCATCAGTCTAAAACGAAAAGTATACAATCGGTGCATATTACCAGTGATAACATACGGAGCCGAAACATTGACGCTTACAAAAAAGTCAGCAAAGAAACTGCGTGTCACCCAACGGGCGATGGAGAGGGCTATTCTGGGTATCTCCCTCAGAGACCGAATACCAAATGAGATTATTCGCCAAAGAACAGGTGTTATAGATGTAATCGAAAAAATAACAACTTTAAAGTGGAACTGGGCTGGCCACGTAGCTAGAAGAACTGACGGAAGTTGGTCTAAAAAACTATTGGAGTGGCGTCCGAGGCACGAAGCTTATCGTAGTAGAGGGCGCCCCCCCACACGATGGACCGATGACATCAAAAGAATCTGTGGTAATTGGATACAAATGGCTCAAGATAGAGCAGAGTGGCAAAATAAACGAGAGGCTTATGTTCAGCAGTGGACTACTATAGCTGAGTGATGATGATGATGCATAACATTAACCATTGCCTGCAACTCCTCTTCATCATGTTTTACGCTTTTAAAATCTATCCAGAAGACAGCTTATTGCCAATTAACAAACCAGACCTGTCAAAAAACCTTTTTTACTAACCCTCTATTGTCTGGAATATAAGTTTTTTTTTTAACTTTAACTTTTATAGACTATCCCTTCGTTACTTTGAAGGAGTCTATAAAGTCCTAAAGGGGTTCTGGACGTTGAGCAATAAGAACTTTCCAAATGGAATGGTTATTTGTAAACACAGTTTTATGATAAGTTTTTTCTTCTCTCCTGGATCTTTAACTATTTAAGACTCGCTTAGACAAATTTACATACATTTAAACCACAGTTCTTGTTTACTCAGGCGTTGCATTCGTGGTGAAATGTTTATTATACAAAAAATTTAGCTTCAATAAAATAGAAACACAATTGATTTATAATCATTTAAACGGAAATATTTTTAATCAAATAACAGCTTCGTTTAGCTGTGACAGCAAGTCCAGTACTGAAATAAAAAATATTGATCAAGTAGAACACACGATTTGGCCCGTTCCTGTCACGTGTACACATCGACCAGTTTAAACACGTGACTCAGCATTGTATTAACTTGATTAAACAACTTGAATACGTATCACAGTAACTGTTAAGCTTAGATAGCGTTGCCAACGCGAATACAGTATATTCAAAATACCATAAAAGGAAATAAGGGTGAAAGTTCCAGAAAATAAACAGCTGTCTGTCGAATGGGGATAGTAGGGCGAGCTTACAAATGCCTCGTTCTAATCCTCGGGGGTTGGAATCCAATTACTTGAAACTGTATTGGTAGATGACCTTCATGGTTAAATATTTGTAGCAAGTGCATAGTTTTGATGAATCACTCGTTGATTAGGTGATGTGAATCGGGTATTTTATTTTTTTTTTGTTTATGACGCTGTTCGGCGTTTGCGGTATTAAAACTGATCACTATTGATTAACCATTAATTTAAGTCTGGTAAAATCTTAAAACTAAATACTTATATACTACTAAATTTCTTCCAACGATGTTCTTTAGATTGTTCTGACTATAACATGTAGACAAACTCGCGCACTATACTCTGCTTTTAAAAATACAGCTTTACACGAGTTCGAATGGCTCGGTTCTCTTCAGTTTTCGAACAAGATGCTGATTATCCAGCAGCTGAAGGGCTTTTACATTTTCATTTTCATGTTTACCAGCAGACCTTTTAATTTCATCCTTAACCATTGGGAGACCGAGGTCTCTATGTAGGTCACTGTTGCGTACATACCAAGGGGCGTTTGTCATGTTACGCAGCACTTTGTTCTGAAATATTTAAATAATCTTTATATTGCTATCTTTGGCACAGCCCCATAGCTCGATACCATTTGACTGTAACTGTGTTTACACTCCGATCTGCCCAGTGGACAACAAGAGTTTGCTGTAACTAAAAAGTGTTAAAGAATCACTCCATTAAGTAATCTATTTGAAATAAACTAAATATAGGTCTAGAATTTATTCGATCTATTTTTACCCAAGTCCTGCTGCCAAATCGAATGACATAAGTCATCAACGCGTTTATGAATATTGTTTAACAGATCTTTTTGCGAAAACGAGCATTCTACAGGCCGTCTGCCACTTTGAGATGATCCCTTCTTTAATATTTCCTTAAAATCAATATTTTCTACGTGATGGAAACGACGGTGCAATCATTTTGCATCCCGAGCGGTTTAGAAACTTTTCAGACTGATGAAAAATCCTTAAATGTCTGTAGATTGCTCGTGTATCGATAACCAATTTTTACTCGATAACACACGTAACCATTTTAAATATATATATATATATATATATATATATATATATATATATATATATATATATATATATATATATATATATATATATATATATAAGCATTTGATATTTTTCTCTCCTCGTGACATGTTCCATGTACAGCAGTTTTCTTCTCTTAATTGTCAGAATCACTTCTCTCTCCTTATGCATACGTCTCATCACTTCAACGTTGGTTATTCTCTCTACCCATAAGATTCTCAATATTTTCCGGTATATCCACATCTCAAATGCCTCCAGTCTCCTCATGTCGGTTACCTTCAGTGTCCAGGCCTCCATCCCATAGTATAGTATAGAATCAATACACGTTCACAATAGAAATCGCTGATAATGTAATTATACAAATTCTTGTAACTACTACGAGTGTTGAGCCTCAAATAATACGGAGATCTCGAAGCTGTAACTAATACGAATCGACAGTCCTAAATCAGTGATAATTTTTTAAATAACAGTAAATTCTAGTTGTAACATGGACAATTAGTAAAAACTAGTTTTAACTGGAGAAAACGCGTTTTAACCAAAAAAACTGTAACATGTACAGGGAGTTAGTAAATAAGTGCGACAAACTTCAGGGGGTGATTCTGCATGAAAAAATAATGACAGTTTGCTATAAAAATGTATGTCTGCAAATATTATTTATTATTATTATTTATTGCTCTGAAACCGTTCGAGATATGCAAATGAAATTTGGTGGGTTTTAAGAGGTAGTTATTGCGCATTTTTGGACATGCAATTAAGAATTTTATGTTCATCGTTGGCGCGCATATAGGTAATAATCCCAATTTTTTTAAAGAAAAAAATGGTACGCCACTGAGATATTTCAAATTAAAAATTATGTGTGAATTCCTCGGTAAAATTGTGTCTTTTTTTCGTATAGGGCGCCGGTTTTATGCAAAAAAATAAAACATCCCAACACTATTTTTCATTTCTTTAATACATTATCAAAAACTATCTAATGCAATAACATTAAACCGGAATAATAACAAAAAATAACACTAATGAAATTTTCAATAGGCGCAAAGCTACAACAAATGTTCAAAATGACCTCCCTCAGACGTGACACAAGATTCAACTCTTTGCCTCGTTGAATGTTCTATTCGCGCAAATATTCCTGGTGTATTTCTTATTGTCTCACAGCCGGCTATAATTCGATTCCTCAGGCGTTCAACATTTTTGACGGGAGTGAAATAAAATAATGACTTAAGAAAACTGTTGGATTTGTAAGATATATTTGAATTCACCCCGTATGCAGGGGGAGCTTTTGGATACACAAGCACATCTGAAAGCCAGGTATCTGGAGAAAAGGACGAGAAAGAGGCTGGCGGCAGTCTTGATGAAGGGACGACAATAATTAGGCCCATTTTTGTTATCGAGAGATAGCTTGAATACGCTTTACGATAAATATAGTTTTTGAGTAGAATTCGTTTTTATTATTTTTTACAGATTTCTAATCCAACTGTGGACTAAATTGCAGTCTTCCATTATAGTTTTTAAAGTTACTTCATCCAAAAACAATACCATTTTAAAGAATATTCAGGAATTATCCCTGTATTTATTATATCCAAGTTTAAATAGTAGTATAACTAAAAGCACGGTCGAACAAAGTTGGAAAATCCAAACACATGTTGATACCTAGATTCCCAGAATCGGCACAGTGACACAAAATTACAGTTGTCTGCGATTTTGCAAAGAAATATCTCTCCTACAGTAAAAGGAAATGTAAGAACGGCTAGTGCCTTCAAGGGGTGTAGACGTACCCAACCAAGTCATCCCGTACTAAAATTTATCATGGTTCTGCCTTTAGCTTGTGGCAACTTAAGTTGTAATAGTGCGTTAATATAAGTATAACTGAATTTAATGTGTGTATTTTTGTCTACGGTAAATAACTACGGCGATCCAGCATCATCTAATTAGAAGTTACGATTTGACGTCGCAAAGAAATAAAGGCTTAAATGAAAAGCATCCAGAGTCTAGATACTTATGAGGTTTGTTCGTGGGTAGCTCCGACGTAGCTTAGACCTGGTGCTAGCCATTAGGCCATTTTTTTTAAAAACTCTAAATGCAAAAATCTGGAGGATTTTAATCCGGCGATCGAGCAGGCCAATGTTCCGTAACTTCCATACCTATCCAAAACTTTGAACACCCTGTATCTCTGAAAACGAAGCATTTGCGGACATACGTTTATATAGCAAACTGTTATTATTTTTTCATGTAGAATCACCTCCTGAAGTTTGTCGCACTTATTTACCAACACCCTGTATAACATATTATTGGCACATAAAAACAACAACGACTGAAACTGATAGGTTTTTGAAATGATTCTATTTTGACCAACAGCAATTTAAATCGTTGTGAAGATGCGTGGTGGCATGCGTGGAAAATCGACATAACACTATCGTTTGAAATAGCGCAACTTTCTTCAAACGAAAACAATAGTAAAAACCGCAAGAGAACCGACCGACAATGAGCTATAACTCTCGATGGAGGACATTTCTGTATCGCTTTTGAAAATCTAAATATCTTAGATTGAACTGGCACGGCGGACATTTGCATGGAGAAATAATTTGCATTTTGTATCTCCCGAATGGAATATTGGCGTCTTTGCAGAGTCGTAAAGTCAAAGGTGACGAAGGTTAAAAATTGTTGCACAATAGGTGAATGTTAATGGCCCATAAATGTGAATTAAGCGGAGGTATAGGAAATGAATGAAAGTAAGAGTAAATTATATAAATAAATCTATTTATATATAAAAATGAATTGCTGCTGTTCGTTTGTCTCGCTAAAACTCGAGAATGGCTGAAAAGAAATCATAAAGGATATTCCTGTCGCAGCCAATACTTGGCGATGATAACTTATATACCATTTAAAATTTGCAAGCCGTGTTTCGCCTCGTTTTTTATAAATTTAAATACATTAGGAATAACCTCTTTTGTTTTCGCCGAGTAGTTCTTCCTAACGTTGGATATGTCTATTCTAAATTTGTATTTATAATAAAAAAAATATAATAGCAGCAAAAAACACCCACACAACACGTAATCTTAACCTACAAATTATAACACCTACCCGCTAAAATTTAGGCGCGTATTTATTGTGTTTAATAAACGTTCGCAGCAGGACTGTAAGAACTACCAAGGTATTACTTTACTCAGCATAGTCGGCAAACTGTATGCAAAGATATTGATCAAAAGAGTAACGAATGAAACTGAGAAGATGATATGGGATGTGCAAGCAGGATTTAGAAGAGGAAGGAGATGTATGGATCAGGTCTTTTCCTTACGAGGTATAGTCGAAAAATTCTTGGCTAGAAGTCAGGTCTATTGCGCTTTTATAGACTTGGAAAAGGCCTATGACAAAGTGGTAAGGAGAGAATTGTGGTCAACATTGTTTTTGTATGGGGTGAGCGGTAGTTTAATACGAGCACTGAAATCACTTTACGAGGATTCCACTGCTTGTGTCAGGATAAACAGAGCTTGCATGGATTGGTGTAACATCAAAAAAGGTGTGAGACAGGGATGTGTGGCTTCGCCATGGCTGTTTAACTTATACATAGACAATTGTTTAAAAGATCTGAAAGAGAGTGCATGGTTTAAAAATGAATGATTTGATCGTTAAATGCCTTCTTTACGCCGATGATCAAGTCATATTAGCGTTATCTGAAGAGGAGTTGCAGGCGATGGTTAATGTTATGCATGATTCCCTGAAAATCAAAGGGATGAAAATAAATGTGAGCAAAACGAAAGTAATGGTTTTTGAAAGAGAAGAAAGCATGACAAACTGTGGGGTTTCGATTGAGGGATAAAGAGTGGAACAAGTTAATGAATTTGTGTACTTGGGTTCAAATTTACTAGAGATGGAAAGTATGACAGTGACATTGAGCGAAGGGTGTTGGCAGGAAAACAAATGAATGGGGCACTGCATAGCATTATGAATATCCAGAAAGTGTCAAAAAAGGCACGTCTGGCGGTGCATAGAGGTGTGTTGGTTCCTACACTTATGTATGGTAGTGAATGTTGGGTTTGGCAGAAGAAGCATGAAAATAGGATTAATGCTGCGGAGATGAGTAGTCTGAGAAGTATAGCCGGAGTGACTCGGTTGGATAAAGTTAAGAATAGTGAGATAAGAAAACGCTGTGGTGTAAAAGAAGATGTGGTCACAAAGATAGATAAAGGAATGCTTAGATGGTTTGGACACGTAGAAAGGATGGATGAAGGAAGATTGACGAAACAAATTTATAAGGTGAGTGTGAATGGAACAGTCGGTAGAGGTCGACCTCGGAGAACATATCTCGATCAGATCAACATTGTTTTGAAGAAAGGCCAGGTCAAGAGTACCAACAACCGACGAGCATGTATGAGAGCACTGATGAAAGTAGAGGAAGCAAAAGATGTGTGTATGAACCGTAGCAAGTGGAAGGAAGTGGTTTCTGCCTACCCCTATGGGAAAAAGGCGTGACTCTATGTATGTATGTATGTAAACGTTCTAATCCCACTTTGTCGAATTTAGCTATGAGGGGTGCTTGTCAATATTAATTCTTTTGTAGGTGATGTTAGATTTCAGGTCTTTTGTAGTGTTTGTTTTTGTTTGTTTTAAAACTACCTGAATTTTGCAATTTATAAATTATTTTTAATATAAAATTTTAAGATCTTTTGATTAATATGATTATTGCATGTTAAAAGAATTTGTATGAAAAATATGATGACAATATTTCATAAAAAGAGATAGTTTAAGAAAACTAAAATAGGAATTGGAGAATTTTAAACTTGTGTCAGTATTGAGCGAATGGCATTGAAGACGCTATAACAGTGAAAAATTATTGTTATAAATAAGCCAGCATTGTTTTTAACAATTAAATAGTGTTACTAACAAATGAATATTGATCATAATAGCTCTTGAAATGAATTGTTGTTTTCAGAAAAACTGTGAGATGGATTCTTAATTTCTTTTGTATTGAAATATTATATATTTCATCATCACTACTAATTAACATTATTTCATTATTTACTCAATTTTTGAATTTTTTATTTCTTCTTGGTATTCAACGGTATCATTAGAATCAGTTTATTTTAAAATTTGTGATTTTGAGTAATCTATCACATCATCAAAAACATCATTATCCTCTTCACTTTTAATTTCTAAAAGAAATTTATATTGCATGTACAAAAGTTTCCAACAGAATTAAACATTTTAATAAAGGTATATGACAAATCAGATATCATTTATAATAAATTGTAATGACACCAATTTTATCAGATACCAATAAGCTAAACCACAAATAGATAATATTCTTTTCTCCACAAAATGAAAACATGTAATAATAATTATAACAACAAAACGTATGGTTCTTTTTCATTCTTTCCACTGGGAAGTTAGTCGTTTGGACCTCTCGGGTCGCACCCAGACCACTGATATTTTACCGTGTTTTCGCATTTCCAGGGCTTTGCATGCTTGCAGTATCAGACCTTCTGCATGCGATAGTTTATCATTTAACGGTGCTTTATTTTTAATCTAAGCGCTGAACAAATTTTTTAATTCTTTAGATATATCTTGTAAACAAACTGAAAAATAACCGGCACATTAATTCCTACGTAAATTCGTTCCTGAATTATTATACCAATCATAAACATATTTCATTATCGGACAGACATCCATGCCAAAAATATCGTTTTCTTAATTTAAGAAAAGCTCCTAAATCACTGATATTTTTAGAATTTAAAAATTATCTGTATAACTACCGTTACCATGTTGCTAAAATAATCATTCGAAGTAGGTGTATCTAATCGTGGTTGCGAAATTGAAACCGTAATAATGTCGTATGCACATCTATTTTATGACCTATTAATAAATTGCAATGAGCTAGCTACCCACCCGAGTTGCAAAAAAAATTACCGACCTATTCACCTTTTACAGAATTGAATAATGCAAGAATGTACTGCGCTCTCATGTTTGTGACTGTTGGAAGAAAGGCATGATACAAATAACACAAGGTATGATCGATAGCCGTCTCAAACTCGTCCTCCGCGCGCATGACGTCATGCGGAGAGTAAAATTTGAATTTTTATAATGATTGTTTATGGAACTCGCATAATTTGATGATTTTTCGTTGTTGTCTCAAATGGAAATAACTATTACAACTCGATAACTCCTCATGAATAACGTGAAAAATATCGTCGCCATTAAGTTTTAATTTAAAAATTCATTTTTCGGCATACGAAAAGAGATACATGATGTCTAACGTTTATATACAAAATAAAAAACAACTTACTACCTATGTACCTGTCTAAATTTTTAATAAAAAGAGCTGATGTGATGGAATACAATCCGAGAAGTAAGGATAATTACTTTGTGGATAAATTTCATACAGCTATAATACAAAAATCTCTTTGTAGAAGGCTTGAAAAGGTACAATAACTTGCCAATTCAAGCTAAAGAAGCAACAAGTTTAAGAGTTATTTAAAAAAATACTCAGAAATGTGTACTTTAAAGTTTAAGGTATTGTAAACAATTATTTATATTTATTGTTATCATTATGAGTATGTCTAGAACCACTTTTAACTATGTAAAATTGAATCTGTTTGTACTAGAAATTTTGGCTAAATAGATATTATTATTATTATTATTATTACATAGGTTCTAAACATTCTAGAGATTTATGAATAAAAAAGGTAGGACTAAGCAATATACTGAGGATATTTCATAACATAGAAAATTGTTGATAGTTTGTCATAAATAAATCTTGAAGAAGTTCGATTCCTAAAAATACTCATGAAAGATCAGTAACCATAGGGAAAGTGGGTAATAAAAGTCGGGTTCATTTTGTAATCGTTGATAATTTTCTTTTTACAGACAATGATTTATCTAACAAATTTTTGTTTAAAATTATCATTCTAAAGAACATTCTAGATCTGAAAAACAAGTTTTTAATTTTGTCACTGCAGTCAATATCCCTGGCTCTTTCCAGCAATTGACTCAAATAGCCCCTGCAAATACATATATTATTTTCAGGATTAAACTTATTGAAAATGTCTTCCAATTTCACAACCTTGTACATAAATGTTTCAGATAGTTTCGATAAACCTCCTTCTGATAAATGATCCACCCATGTAAAATCATTTCTTTATCTTATAGCAGATAAAACCTGTTGTTGCTAGTAATTAACAAATGTTGAGATTATTGGGTGAGTGGTGATGCTATTTAATTACTTTATTTCTGTGATAAACTTACAAAGTATCCACTATATTTAATGGCATTTGGTGCGACATTGTAAAAGGTTATATTAATCGAATCAATAGAAACCTTATTTATTAATCAATTTTAACTATTTTCCACCTACAGCTTATCATTGCTACAATCGATTATTTAACAGTTAATATTGAACTTTGTACGGCTTAATAGGTTTGGTTATTGAATTATTAGATCATAGAAGTAATTTTCTAAAAGAGCTTCGTTGTTGGTCTGTAAATTTTTTAACCTAATAATATTTGTAGGGTACTGAACAAGCAAGGGTTAAATTAATCAGTCAGCGTTTAAATAATAAGTTTATGGTGAAGCTGTGATGAAAGATAAGAGCAGCTGTACTGCCGAATCAAATTTATAGAATTCTTTCACATGAAAGTTTCATTTCAGAGCATTGATTAAAATATATGCAGAGTGTTTCAAAAAAATGTGACCCCTTCTCTTCTTATTTAGGTGCCCAGTCCTCCTTGGACGTTGGCAATCAACAGCGCTATCTGAACCTTGTCTAAAACTCGGCGAAACAATGTGGTAGTGCTCACTCCATACCATTTTCATAAGTTTTTTGGCCAGGATATCGTTCTTCTACCCGGGCCTCTTCGTTCTTCGATCTTCCCTGCTATAATAAGCTTTAAAAGTCGATAATTGTCATTTCTTAAGACGTGACCAAAATACTCCAGTTTGAGCTTTTTTAGTGTAAACAGAACTTCCAGCTGCTTGTCGAGGCGTTGAAGTACCTGGGTGTTACGCACTCTTTCTACCCAGGAGATTCTTAATAGCCTTCTGTACGTCCACATTTCAAAAGCCTCCAATTTTTTGCACATCGCATCTGTCAAAGCCCAAGCTTCCATTCCATAAAACAGTAAGCTGAACACGTAACAGCGAAGCATTCGGATGCGCAGAGGCAAGCTTAAATTTCTGCTGCAAAGTACCTTACGCATCTTTAGGAAGGAAGCACGAGCTTGTTCTATTCTGGCACGAATCTCCTGCATGCCGTCCCACTTCTCATTTAGTTGACACCCAAGATATTTAAAAGTTTCTACTCGCTCAATTCGTTGACCGTTAATTGCCAGGTGTCCGTCTACGTTGTTTGATTTTTGCTAACTGCTAGCCACTTTGTCTTTCTCACGTTCGGCTAAGTCCGGCCTCTGAGCTTGCAGCCGTCACGCGGCTTACCAGTTCCTGCAGTTCCTGCAGTTCTTCTAGGGAGTCGGCAACAAGAACCGTCTCTAGGATAGGTAAAAAACTGAATAATGATTGGGGTTTGCTTAGTAAACATTTTTTGTAATTCAAGATGAAGGGCGTTGAAGAAATATATATATTATATAAAAGCGGAAAAATTTCTTTTAAAAAATGAAGTGAAATAATGTCTTCTATCACTTAATGGTGGTCCAACGAAGTAATATTTTTTTTAACGTTATTCTGTAGGAGGGAGTTAACTGAATTTCATAATTGAAGCAATGTTAAAAAATTTACTGTAAAAAAGTATTTTTTCTAGATATAAGTTGTGTGTAAAAGCAACGCCAATTAAGCTGAAGTTGTTCACTGTACCAAAGGTTGTAAAGAGTTCTGTTGTGCAGTTGTAGAACTAGATGAATTAAAAGTTTACAATATTTTTTTTTTATGTTCTGGTTCCCACGAAAAGGGATATCCTGTAATGTTCAGAGAACTTCGTGGGAACCAAGGGAAAGAAGGTAGGAGTTGGTGTTCTTCTTAAATTTCTGGAGGTTGTATGCCTCGGGGAACACCTCCCTAGGCAATGAGTTCCAAAGCCTCGCAATTCGTTGGATGAATGAGTCTTTGGAAAGTGATGTTCTGCAGGTCTCCAAAGTGACCACGAAGGGGTGTGAAGACTGAACTTGACGGGTTAATCTCGAAGAGACTGCCAAAGGAGGAACGATTGTTGATATTTCAGAAGAGCATCGCCCATGAAAATATCTATAAAATAGAGACAAATCGCCAACTTTTCTACGGTGTTCCAGACAAGTGAGCGAGTTTGTAAGCGAGGCATCACCGACGAGACGAATTGCCCTTTTTTGGACAGAATCCAGTAGCTTCAGGATATGTTTAGGTGCTGCACTCCAAATATGGGAACAGTACTCCAGTACAGGTCGGATCTGTGCCTTATAGATCATAAGCAGCTGACTGGAGGTGAAATAGCTCTTGGCACGAAACAAAAAACCAAGTTTTTGGGATGCACTTTTGGCAATGGACCTCACGTGATTTTCTCAGGAAAGGTTATTGCTGATAGTAATACCAAGCATCGATATGGATGACTTCAGTGGTATGGTTACTCCTGACAAAGTTATGTTAGGCACAGTGAGATCGGCTTTTCTAGAGAAAATATCAGTAAAATCCTCGAGATATCTAGGCTTCATTTTTCAGAACTGTTTGAGATTATCTGTTTTGGCTTTAAGAACAGTTTTTTATGCTTTAGTAGTGTCACAAGTAGATTATGCATCTATTGTGTGGTCTCCTCATTATCAAGTTCATTCTACTACTTTGGAAAGAGTTCAGAACAAAATCCTAAGATACTACTGTGCATATAAGTTGAACCTTCGCATTAGCAAACATAATTACACAATTATTTTAAATACACTGAAGATGAACTACTTGAGTATAAGACGAGAAAACTGCGAGTGTTTGTTTTTAAACTAATAAATGGTTTAATTTCTTGACCCGATCTTCTCCAAAGTATTAGTTTGAATGTTTCCGTCAGAAATTTAAGACAATCAAATTTATTTTATATTTCTTTTCACCATACAAATTATGGCATGCATTCGCCTATTAAACGTACTTAAAAATAATTAAAACAAAAGCATAGACGTATTTGGTGGTTCGTTAGCTATCTTCAAGAATAGGTTAAAAAGAGTTTAAGTTGTGATATTTTTATTTTAGTGTTGGTGATTTTATTTGTTTAATTTTATCTTAATTTAATATATAATTTGATTGATTGATTTTTACTTAAATGTATACAAAATTTGTTGTAATGGGGGTGATCCCGTACAGTAATAAATAAATAATTAAAAAATTAATCACATGAATTAAACATGAAATGCACCATTTAAAACGCAAACAAATGCTGAGAGCCATTGGCATGCTAGAAATTGTTGCTCGACAAACAGATGTAGCGTCCGCATTTAATACCTATTAAGGCGCGCCCATATCTATAAATATTTACGACGTGTGTTGTATTTTGAAAAACATAAAAAATATTAAAATATTAAAAAATATTAATTTTGCCGGTGGAATTTTTACGCAAATGTTTTATTCGTCCGTTGTATGTTGTAATTCATTTGTATGAGTGGATGACGGCGACAAGGTTGCTTATCTATTTTCAAAATACAGGTGATAATTGAATGGAATGGAATAACGAAGAAGCTTTGGCACTAATACAAGAATATGAAACACATCCATTGTTATGGGATTCCGAAGACAAATTTTATTTTAGCACACCGCATATATTTTGTTCACATCTTAAATCAAAGCATGTTTTTGCGCCACTTTTGTATTTTTACTTTGATTTCATTAGATGAAATCGTAAAAATGCGATGACTAGTCCATTTCGATGATTTATTTATAAAAGACAAGGACGCAGAAAAGTTCAAAAGACGTCACTGTCTATATTTACCCCCTATTACCGCAGTAGCAACCTTTTACGATTATTTCCACCCTTTAGAAAAACAGAATAATGTTCAGTTGAAAGCGGAAATGTCGGAAAAGGAAGACTAACGACGAAACCGCAACGTTGATATTTTTCTTTTATCAGCTCTAACTGTCAATTAGGAGAAAATGATTTTTCGTACAGGGAGCATCACGTTTCTTATATTGGTAGTGTGTTTTTATAAAAATAAATATTATATTTTTAAAACAATACAAAACAAGACGAGACACTTTAGGTACATTTTTATGGTGATTAGACTTTTTACCAATTGACGATAAATTAGGTTAAAGCTGGATAAGTACGAGCTGTCACAAATTGAGGGTTTTTTCGATTCATCTTATTCCCGTGAGGCCAGGAACCCAGAGAAGTCATACTTTGTTGTAGATATTTTGCGTATAGCATCCATGCAGTCCAGAACAACGGTAAAGAGGTGTTTCACTTAGATTTATGTTATGAAGATGCTTCCTTTATTTGCAGTGTTTAGTCACTTTTCCAGTATAGAAACGCAGTCTCTTGACATTGCCAGATAGGTCATGGATATTTGTTTCTTGGGTTATCGTAGTAATTTCAATTAAAATGTCTTGTAAGGTATCACAAAAGAATGCGTCAATTTGACGCAGCGTGGTCGTCATTCAATTTTTTAAAGTGAAACTTCTAAAGAATCATTGTGATTTCAGACTGGAAGAAACAAAAAAAAGCGATACTTATCTATAGGATTAGGCCTGCCAGAGAATGATAATACATTATACGGCGTTTTATACTTCTCGGTCTCCTCTTTGTGCGGTGCTTCGTAGCCTCCCCACTCTTGTTTAAATAAATATCATGATATTACAAACTTTTATATTATTAAAATTATTTTTCTAATAATCAATCGGGCACTTTTATGTATGTACACAGGCGTACGATAATGTTTTTTGTACATATATTTATTTAAATGTAACAGCTTAACAAGTAAAATTCAATTATTTTCACAGTAAATTTTGCTGCCTTTGTTCTATTTATTGTTTTTATTTATACATTTATAAGTTTAGTTTCGCTTTTACTGCGTGTGAACTGCCCAAAACATTTTTTATTCATTTGATAACACAAAGATAAAATTTTGGTTTTACAGTAAAAATTAGATCGATGATTTGACATTACCCTGACTATACCGTTCACTTTATCAAAATACATATACTGTAATTTTTTTAGAAAAGTAAGGGTCATTGAATATAGGTACTACAAGAATATTAAATAAACAATTTTGTATAGACATTTTTGTAATGTTCTAAGGCTCATGTCAGTCCACTGTTTTTACCTCGCTGAGAGCGCAAGGGTCTTTTAATAAGTAGCATTTTTCGAATAAGTCCCACACTACCCCCTACCTCGAGATTTAAGTTCTTTTTAGTTCAGTCAACATTAAGCGGCATCCGTAAAAGATTTTTCCTTGCAAATAATAAAAAAACTGTTTAATATTCTTAGTTATAAGGAGCAAATTTTTAAAAATTTAAACTAGGATACTTTTAATAAAAGAGTTTGAAGAGTTTTCTTTTTAATTTTCAGATCCCTCTTAGTATTTTTTAATAAATTCAAATTCTGTATTTATTTTTTCTTCGTAAATAAACAGTCTAAAAAATCACATTATTACAAAAAAATCTTAAAATAAGTGTGTGTGTTGCCCTGTAAGCATATCTAACATCGAATCGATTCCCCGCGCTCGCTCTAACCAGCTGCTGGAGATCAATATACTTGCATTGCCGACGGGCCTAGGCACTCCTCTATCCAGGATCACCCCTGACCTAACTCATTGGTGACCTTCACGCCTGTTGTTGCCTGCTGCTCGAAAAGCCGCTAATATTGCACACTTTAGAAGCACCTCTAAGGATGAAAAAACATTCTTTATCTGCGTTGTCTGAAGCGTCCGGATTTTTCCATTTATTCTGGAATTATTCGACGAAGACGGGATTTTTTTCACTACAGTTAAAAGAAATATTAATCGAACTATTGTAATACCAAAAGTTATGTTTTTATATCGAGCATTTTAACCAACATGTAACGTTAAATCTTTATCACAAAATATTTCATAATTTACCAAAGGATTTAAAAAAATAGGTACATTTTTTGTGACCTATTTGAATATAAGCTGATTTGAACATTTAAACGGTAAATCTTGGCAAAACAAAACAAATATTGTTCAAAAGGTGACTTAGTAAAGAATCATGTGAATTATATTTCGTCGTGTCATAATGACATTATTATGGATTTCATTTTTGGTGTCAAAATACATACATACATATAGTCACGCCTTTTTCCCGTAGAGGTAGGCAGATACTACTTCCTTTCACTTGCTACGGTTCTTACACACATCTTTTGCTTCCTCTACCTTCATCAGTGCTCTCATATATGCTCTTCGGTTGTTGATACTCTTGACCTGGTCTTTTTTCAAAACAATGTTGATCTGATCGAGATCGATGTTCGCCGAGTTCGACCTCTACCGACTTCCGTCCATTCACACTTGCCTTATAAATTTTTTTCGTCAATCTTTCTTCATCCATCCTTTCTACGTGTCCAAACCGTCTAAGCATTCCTTTATATATCTTTGTAACCACATCTTCTTTTACACCACAGCGTTCTCGTATCTCACTATTCTTCACTTTATTCAACCGAGTCACTCCGGCTTTACTTCTCAGACTACTAATATCCGCAGCATTAATCCTATGTGTGTGTCAAAATGACATACTTTATTGGACTGAGTACTATAATGATTTCATTAGAGTACTGAGGATTATAATGAAAAAATAACTAGGTGTACGTAGTAAAAAGTATGAAAAAATTATTAAATACAACAAAATTTAACGATTAAAATAAATTAATACATTATTGAAATTTGCTAAATTAATGTTGGACATAGGCGTCGAAATTGTTTCATTGTTCTGCTTGTTTATTTGTAACTTTTTGGTTTCTTGTGCAGAGAAGACAATCGGTGAAATATCACTTAATGATTTTTGTCCAAGAATGGATACCGAAATTTTTTATTTTACTGCGGAAAAGGACAATGGAGGTTCGTTGCTACCAGTTTTATCTATACGTAAGCGTGTGTGATGCGATGGGTATTGGTGAAACAAAATTAACCTCGGTTTTAAAAAGTGTGAAAGATGGAAATAGTGAACAAAAAGTTGAAAAATATAAACCCTGCCGACATCCAAAGACTGTAGACTTTCCCGAAGCTTACAAGTTTGAAATTCGCGATACTGACACTTTCACTAGCAAATATTTTTCATTCTCCGCCTCTCGTAAAAACTTTGCAATATTTTCTTAAGTAAAAATCAGGTGACTAAACTTACTTATGTCAACATTTTTTTTAACTAACAACATTCTTCGTAACATTGAGTAATACCTCCATAAACTTGGAGACTTTTCGTCATTGATTGTTCTTTAAAATATGCTAAAAGTACCTTTTCGTGCGCAAGATTCCCAACATTTTTCTTGTGACAGCAACTTTCATAATTGGCATGAGTTTTTTCGTATAGACTTTTGACTTTTTAGGCATTAATCCAGCAAAATTGCATTATTCGCTAAATTTTTTATTTCTGGGGGTAAATCATTCATTTTACAATGCTTGATGAACTTTTCAATAAATGTTACTTTGACAATGACAAGAGAATACAAACAAACAATTCTATTGTTACCTTACGTTTTCACGCACATTACAGAAGTTAAGCTACGTTTACATTACTTACTGTAATGCAACAAGAAATCTTTTTTTTTAAATCGTCGATATATAAAAGTTTGTATGAAATTCGAATCACAAACAATCATTATGGTACACGCCGTGATAATCTTCACAGCATTCTAGTACCACAATGATCGTCATTATAATCGTTATATAAAATATCTATTTTAGTATCAGTGCATTTTTTAAGACGAGTCCTTTTATTATCAGACCTCGTATAAGTTAAGCCTGCGGTTGGATGCGTACAATAAATGCAACTGCTCCCATCGAAAAAAAAATTAAATACAATTGTCTGGGAGGCTTCATTGTCATGGTAAATTCACATGAAAATTAAAAATAAAATCATTTGTCCCTATTCATTATATTGCTTCCTGGGTTGTAAAACTTGTTTTGTATTAAATAAACTTTAACTTAAATGAAATTGATGGCATGTTTTTATTAAGATATTACCGTCATTTGATTGAATCTAATAAAATAGATACAAACGCGTACGTAACGTAGCGAGTACGAAATGCAATTTTTTCTACGATAGATGTTGTTTATAAAATACTGGATTACAATTTTTAGAACTTTATTTATTTATAACACAGACTTGATAATAATACCGGGTACTATATATAATGAGGAGTGACAAATTGTCTTTCATGACGAAATTTTATTTATAAATATTAAAAGTACAATTGTTGAAGTTGTTAATAGTTGGATGTTGGATTTGTGTGCTGACTTCTGTGGTACTTGTCGAAGGTATGACTGCCGAAGAAGTTGCTGCTGCTGCTGCTGTAGACAAGTTTGATGTTATGCTGTCTAATGGTTCTTCATCAAAGTTAACTTCAGTTTCGTGTAAATTTGTAGTTTTTGATGTATTTATTGATATATATATATATATATATATATATATATATATATATATATATATATATATTTTATGTCCTCGTTTTATTTTATTATTTACAGAATCTTCAATGTATTATTCTGCAACAGCGCTAGACTTCCATCCACCGTGTTGCTTTATTTCTGTAAGATTTGCCCCAGTATCCGAAAGAATAGTTGTTAAAGAGACCTTTTTAATGAATGGCCTGTATACAATTGGGCATCCGACAAATTAAGAAATACCGCTACTTGCCTTGGAATATTTCCAAACTTATTGATTCCAAATGCATGCTTTGTACATTTGCCATCTTGGTAATTCAGGAAGAATCGGGAAGTTGTATTATTCATGCTTGATGGACGAAGTTTTATATACTTCTGACAAATGTTATAGTAATTGTGTGTAATTGTAAAAGAAAGTGGCGTTTTAGTTTTTGTACTAGGTATGGTTACAAGTAACGCTTTTTTCAGATCTTCAATATTATTCACTTCGTAACTCATGTGAACGAGAAGATTCAGCGATACCAAAAATCAGTGCTACCAATAAATAATACAATTCATTACCTACTATAAAAGCAACGTGAAATATCGTAGAATTTACCTTTGTAAACAGGAATTTGTCGTCAGGTGTATCGTTAATAAATGTGTAAATTTGTTGTGGCGTTAAAACTTTAGCTTTTTTGCTTCTGAATCCTGTCGAATTTCGCTTTAAAAATGCTTTGAGCTTGGCATATTTCGAAATATCTATATTATATTTGATGTTAATGGTATTACGGAACATAGAATACATACTCCAAACTGTTGATGGTTTCAAATCTTCAGATATTCGTCCAACGTAAGCCATACGAACATTTTCCGAGAACAAGTTGATCTTGTTATAATTTCTCCAAGTCATGAACTTTCTGTACACAAATTCATACCTTTCTTGGGATTTATCTGGCAAAATATTGTTGGAAACTGAATTTGCCGCTTCAACTATATTAGGTGATGTACATGATTCACCAATTTCGCTATCATATTAATTATAGATATAGAGAGAAGTTCAAATATAATCGTGAAAATGTTATAAACTGTTAAACGCAGTGACGTTCGTTTGCTGATTCAAGTGCCAAGTAGTGAGATTAACTGTCATTAGTGTCAAAAATCCAACAATTTGTTTTTAGTATATTTTCCATCGGTTCGCATGATAATATTCATTTGCTTTATTTTCATCTCTAGAGAAAAAAAATATCACTTTCATGTAGGGTAGCCGGTTAAAATATGATCATTTTCATATACATGAGTAGAAAAATCCAGTATTTGTAATAATTGTTTAATTAACGACGTAGATTGTGCGGGTTATCCCAAAGATTAAAAACAGTTTTCGACAATCTAATTTACGATTTTAGAAATAAACCAAAACCCCTAATTTCCAAATCAAATTTAATGAGTCAATAAAAATGTTTTATAGCAGATAGTCATCGGTTAAATTTCTTTTTAAAAATATTTTTTAAGCTTATAATTTATCGCACATTTTTTCTTAAATTATATAATAAGCATTACAGTGTTTTTTTACAGGACACAAGCATAAACTATCGAGCTTAAACTGTCTACTTATTGAAAACTACTCACATGATATTTATGAACATTTTGTAGACATGAATTACAAATTATGGTGGATTTAAACAAAATATTGTGACAGATATGCTACTTCCGGTTATATTAAAAGTGGGCAGCAAATTTGTTTATTTAAATGGACCCCTGTATATTATATATGTATATGTCTGCTTCACTTTATACAGTCTGTACATACTAATTTTTCGGGGTGGATAGCGGGTTTAGGACAAAAGAAAACAAACTTCTCGCTCTTCTTAAATCGCCGACGTTTCGATCTTTATTTTAGATCTTTCTAAAGGCTACACATGCGGAAAAAAACCTCTTTTAATAGGTACAATTAATTAACATCATCAGTAGACTTATTCTTATGTTTAACAATTGAATATTTATGCATAAGATATTGTTATGATCTGGCCCTGTGTCTGTTGGCATCAGCGAGTCGATCACAATTAGGGGACTGCTTTATTATGCCGGTGCCGCGATTGGAACAAAAGAAAGGACCGGCAAATTCTAGAATACTGCGTTTAATGGTTCCGATATGGTAAAAGGATTATTCTGGCACTCTCTAGAAAAAGGTCCAATAGTTACGAATGATAGCGATTCTTCTAGAACGATGATTTGGAAAGGACAGCGGTCGCGAAGAAGTTCAGTTTTAAAAGTTTAAGTTTAATTAGTGCGAAGTCAAGTATTTGAAGTAATTGTAAAGTTAATATCTAAGTGATTTGTAAAGTAAAATTTATTGTGTAAAAATATTGGAATAAAAATTGTTTAGTTACTGTACTGTGAGTTTGGAATTATCGAACCCAAATAAGTAAATATCGTAACAATTTTAATAAAACGTAATTCCAAAGTCAGTTTAGTCACATATTTAATCCCTTAGATTCAGATGGACAAGAATAATCTTTGTTAACAAGTGAAAAGTTTCAATAAATTACATACCTTTTTAATTCGTGGAAGTCTTAAGTCTACGGTAACGTAAAATTTCTGATATCGTATCCATCACAGTATCAGGGCAAACGTGTTTACAATTAACATCAAGCAAATAGATTAATCACATAACAACAATGTCAATACGAATAATTTCTCTTCCTTCAACAATAGTAAAATCACATATAGACGGCACAGACAAACTGAGGCAAAAGAATATGAGTTTATGTTAATTTTCTTTTACTGAACAATTTATTTTTATTTTTTTTCTCGCTAATTGTCTACATACTATCAACGCCAACGGCTGTTTATCTTTATTGATTTTTAAATATGAAAAGTAAATTATTATATTGTGAATTCAGGCCCTTTAAATCGGTTCTGCAATTTATCGTATCATCCAAGGATTGATATTCGGCTCAAGATCCAAAACTTTTTTTGACGAAAAATTAAAATTAAAATTCTGGCCAGTAGTGAAATGATGATTGCTTAATGTCGTTTTTTCCGACTTTTGTCTATTTATTTTTCGACAATCATATTGGTGTTGAATCACCTTTTTTTTAAAGTATTGTTTTGTTTTGTAACTTTTGAAACTTACTAATATTTCGTTTTTTTTGGGTTTAAAAAAAATGTTGAATAAAAGTTTTTTTAAATAATTCAGGCCATCTGTATAAGTCGATTAGAAGTATACAGAGTGCATCGTTACTAGAAAATATCTTATTAACATAATTTTTTAAATATATACCCTGTAAATATTTTCAGTTTTTTATAATCTATTTAATTACAAATACAACTGTCAAGACCGCATAATATTACCTTTAATAGTTCCAAAGTTACGGTGGTTTGAAACTAAAATTATAAAAAAATTGTTTGTGTCAAAAAAGTAGTGGATTTTTCTGCCATTAATTGTTTTTAAATGTCATGAATTATTTCTCATTGTCATTAGTGAAAGGTGTTTATTGTTATTAGTTACTTTTAAAATTTAATTATGTTTACCTGACAGAAAATAATAATGATTCTTATGATGAATGGATCGTAAAGGTAGCTTACTTATTTAATAATTACCAAATTACCAAAATTGCAGTTTGTAGGATTGTGAAACTTTTTGAAGAAGTGTGTGTTCAACGTTATGCAAAGTTTTGTAGAAAACTGACTGAAAAATGACTTTTGTGTTTTGTGTATAACAGTACATAATATCCAAATTGATTTGTTATTTTATTTCAAATACGGATTTTTTAAATTTTATCATTATCTGAAATTATCCAACCATATATCTACCATCCATTACCTATTAAAAAATATTATGTTGATAGAGCAGGTATCGACCTTTCCTCAGTTATATGCAAAAACTGATGGAAAATACAAGAACAGCCGACTGAAAGAAAATGATTTGCTCACAATTGCTAACATAATGGAGAAAGCACGTAAGTGCCAAAAAATCAGAGAGTTTAACGTTTTTTAAATTACTTTTTCTGTAGCTGAAGCTTCTGAACACAGATGGAGCTTTTAAAAAATAAACATACGGGCCATAGAAGAAAAATTAAAAATACCTCCAGGTTAGGTTAGGTTGATTGTAAACTCGGAACATTTAGAACAGAAAAGATTTGGGTCACGCGCATTATCAGTTTTTAAACAAAATAAAATAAGACAAAGATATAAAAGTTGGCCATCTTTTGTTCTTATTCTTAATTCTTATTTTATCATATTTGTTGTATAAACGCTTTCATAGTTTTGGGCATGTTTATCTTTCTTATTTTATTTTATTTTGTTCCTTATTTTATTTTATTTGCTGTATAAACTCGCCTTAAGTTATTTGTTCCTGTTATTTTGGTAATAAATACGTTCCCTATCTTCATTTTTTAAATTTTTACCTGTTTTACTGAAATCTACAGTAGATTATAAGGAGAGTTTATGTTTACTTTCGTATACCTAAACGTAATCATTAATTATTTTTGCTGTGTTGTTGCTTAACTTATTGATACGATTTTTAGTTCTATCTTGGGTTGCGCGATTAAAACTCTTGATCCAATAACCAGACAATGTTTATTTCAATACAATAAATTCTATTTTCATTAACCACTTAGATATTCACTTAGCTATACAACTTTTACAACTTTATATAACTATTTACATTTAATAATTCGTAAACACATAAGCTAATACTCTTTTTGTTCTGATCGTTTCCCCTTTTATATCTCCTTATCACGATTCTAGATCATTCCACCTGTTTCTCCAAAGTTCAACGCGGATTCGAGAGGTTGCGCGACTTTCCTAGGCCTCGTCGGCGGTTACAAAGGAAGCGGTCGAATACGGACCCTCGACGCCGTCGACCTTTTGGTTGCTGACAGGACCTGATTTGTAACATTATTATTATGAGTTGGCCGTGTTAATGATTTTACTTTAGTAGGCGCTGTGTATGTCGCTGTCATAATAAAAAATTAATTGTCAATTATTGTGAATATTGGCACTTATACAAATGAAAAAATATAGCTCGTTTGGAATTAAACAATAAAGATTACGTAAATTTACTTTTAATACATGGTGAATGTGACAGAGTTGTCACTAGCACATGTGCATTATTTGCTACAAGATATCTAAATCGACCGCGACCCAACCATGATACTGTAAAGAGAATACTTAAAAATTTGGTAGTTTTCAAACAAAATTTGATAGTGGGACCAAAAAATACGTAAATAATATCCAGTGCTACATTTAAAATAACAAAGTTGCTCCTGCCGAAAATTTGTCTTTAAATTCGCATAATTTGTAGTGATGTACGAACTTCAAAATACTTCCCGACGCAAGAAAAAATAAAGATTTTTATTTGAAACCATGGTTCCACAGCTTAGCTGCACGGTTTTATTACTGTTAACATTCGAAAAATACGAGATTTTGTGCTTATGTTTCCTCCCATATAAATAATGTTTTCTTACGCGAAAACGCATTTAAAAAAATACCAAATGTGGATAAAAAGCTGTTGCTAACGAATCTAGCGAATTTTCAGGAAAAAGATTAATTGTTTGCAAAGCAGTTTTTGTAGGATACTTCATCAGAGGTCTCACCCACTTCATGGTGGAGCGGTTTTTGTAAAAGTACAGAGCTCTCGAAAGTAGTTGTAAATTTCCTTCAGCTACCAGCAACATCAGCGGTGTGCAAAATAAGCTTTAGCACTTATGGGGGATTGCATACGTCTAAATGAAACAACAGCCATAATAGTTCATATTGCCCATGACCTGAAACTTAAATCCAAAACTGCAAAGAGACACATATGTACGGATAATATTAATATAACTAGTAATAGTATGACTGATACTGTATGAACTGTAAGAAGTGCGCAGCTTCCATTGAAATCAGCGATACTGACTTGGAAATGCCAAGTACAAGTGGCTTATCAATGATTTCAGTTTCTAATAAAAATACCACAGCTACACTCGACATGGATGTACTTCATTTGGATTAGTTCCGATGATTCTTTGTCAGGTACTTCTGAAAACTTTTTTGTACACGACACTGATAAAAGCCAGAAGAATTTGACGTTGATTCTGATTCTAGCGATTTTGAATAGGAGACAGTGTAGGTTCAGCACCAAAGCATTCTCTTCGTCTTCTAGATACCGTTCAGAAAAGGGCCATTCGGTTGATAAACAGCTCAACTCTCACAGATACCCTTCACCCCCTAGAACATAAAAGAAGAGTTGCAGACCGGACATTACTCTACAGATATTTTCATGGCAGATGCTCCAAAGAAATAAAAACTCTTGTACCACCACTGGCCACATTTGGCCGAAGAACTCGGCACGTTGATCAGTCTCACCCATTTACTCTCAAGATTGATACTGCAAGGATCAATCTCCATCAAGAATCCTTCTTCTACAGGGCTGCTACGGAATGGAACAAGCTTCCAATATCAGTTTTTCCAGAGAACAAGGACCTGCAACTTTTCAAAAAGTGGGTCCACAGTAATCTCCTTTCTATAATCACTTCTCCTTCTAATAGTCGCAGTCTGCGCATAGTCTGCGTTTTTTTTTTCATTTAACATCACTAATAATTTGTGATCCATGTCTACCAATTTTTATAAATATCGTGTGAGTAGTTTTAAAAAGCGCCTATCAAGTTAATAATTTATTGAAAGAAGCCCACAACCTTCGAAATCCAATGGATAGTTTAAGTTCGTCATAACACACTGCATAGTGTGCCTTACCGATTTTTTATTGCTTGACATAAACTTACTATTGAATTTTGAAGCTTGTGGGTTTCTTTTAATTTATTAATTACTTGAAAGGCGATTTTTCAAGAATAAGGTAAATTAATACAAATGTATATGTCAAGGCTTTCTTATTAAATAGAATGTTATTGAATAATTCTTTAATAGAGTAAATCGAATCTATTTTATGAAATACACGGTTCGTTCCCATAATATGAGCCATACGGTTTTTTCGATTAGTATACTGTTACGATGTTTACTTCTTGGGTTCGGTAATTCTAAACTCTCAGTAAAATAACTAAACAATTTTTAATCCAATATATTTCCTCAAAAAATTTTACTGTACAAATCACTTACATATTTACTTGTATAATTACTTTAAATAAATGACTTTAAACTAACTAAAATTCAAAACTAAACTTAAAGCTTCCGCGGCCTATGTATTTATATTTCTCCGAAAAATTTTCTAGAAAGTGCCCGAATAATCTTTTGTTTCGGAATTATTAGACGCAGTATTCTAGAATTTGCCGGTTCTTTCTTTTTTTTCCAATCGCCGGCAGCATAATCATGCAGTCCCCTAATTGTGATCGTCGCGCCTCAAGGCGGCAGACAGTATAAATTTTGTTTGCGAAAAAGTATAGGTATACATTTTTGAAGGACGTCAAGCAAACCTATCTTTCATTAAATCACATTGGTGGTTTAAAAAGAAAAATATTAGGGAAAATCCTAAAGAAAAGCTAAAAAATATCTATAATATAAAAATAAATCGCTGTTCGTTAGTCTCGCAAAAATTGAAATACCTCTTAACTGATGTTAATAAAATTTTTAGACAATCGTCAGATTAGCCCCGCAGGTGTTTCTGTGAATTTTGGTAGTGATCGGATCAGCCAAAGTGGTGGGAAGGGGATGAAATATAAAAACTATCAAAAACGGCTGATATTAGTGTCGAATTCATAGTCAAATTTTTATTTAAATTTCGTAAATGTGTATTTATTGCTCCAACTTGAGAAATAGGATAGTTTTTATTTCGATAAGTCCGTACAAAAGGGGTAAGAGGGGGTTGAAATATAAAAAAGATCACAAGTGGCCGATATAAGTGTCGAACTTATAGTTTTTGGTATCGCTGAGTTTAACGGTGACATTTCCAATTATGTAAGCACATATACAAAAGGGGAGTGAAGGGGATGTAATATAAAAACTATTTAAACGCCGATATATATGTGTCGAATTTATAGTTTTCGGGGTCGCTGAGTTTAATAGCGATATTTTCAAAGTAGGCAAGCCAACGTTCGGACAGAATCACGTCTGCCGTGTCCTTTTTCTTAAAGTGCCATGCAGTCGTTACTACGTAGGCGTCCTCCATATTATATATATATATATATATATATATATATATATATATATATATATTTGTTATTTGCAGCGTCTCGAAGTGATGCAAAGTCTTTAATTCCCGTCCAATGTCGGATGTTGCGCAACCAAGATAACTTCTTCCGACCAATACCTCTTTTTCCTTCAATTTTCCCTTCCAATATTAGCCGTGGAAACTCATATCTGTCGCCTCTCATTATGTGTCCAAAATATGCGATTTTCCTCTTTTTGATTGTCTCGAACAGTTCTCTGTCTTCCAGTTTTGCTCTTCTAATGACTTCTTCGTTTCTGACTCTCTCATCCCATGATATTTTAAGCATTCGACGAAGGGGCCACTTTTCGAAGCCTTAAGAGTCCACGCTTCCATGCCATATAGAAGAACAGGCCACACATAAGATTTGGTCATCTTGAGCCTCAAGTTAATGTCTAGTCGGCGGTCAACTAAAAATTTTCGTAGACGTAAGAATGCGGCTCTCGCTTGTTCTGTACGGCGCCTAATCTCCACCTCCAGGTCCCACTTATCATTCAAGTAGCAGCCTAGGTATTTAAATTTCCTTACTTGTTCTATGTGGTTAATACCATTGATGGTTAATCTGAAATTTGGCAGGACGTTCTTTGAAATTGTCATGTAGTTTTCAAATAAAAATCATCTTAGCTTCTCCACAACAAAATTTTCTTGGTTGAAAAATTGACATCTTCCGCGCAAATATTTATCATGTTATTACAGCTCCTTCCTACATTCGAAGGATTAAAATTATGAACAGCTTTGTTTTAAAAGATGATTTGGGAAGCTCTAACAAGAGGTTAACAACCCGCAGTAATCGATGCCAAATAAACTAATTAGGAAAAGAAATATTTTTCATTACGCTGCATCCGTCAGCAGTTTTGTACTTGGCAATATCATTTGTTTCGTTGATTGAAATACAGTAAACAGCGCACGTGGATGAACTGTTGCATCTGTGGCATAAATAATTTTATTTAAAATGAACTTTCCCGTTTCATCGATACACTTCCTTCCTTGCAGACTTGTCGATTCATAATCATTAGTGAAAGTTTTTATTCCCGATTCATTTATATTCACACAATCCACTCTGCACTTTATAGTCACGAATGTTCGGACATTTTTATTAGTTCTCATACATGTACCGTTGTTTTTGGATGTGATTGTGTAAATAAATCATTCTATTATAATTTGACCGAGCAAAAACTTCTGTAGAACATGAAACATGAATTTTGTTCATTAAGGCATCTTTATTGTACGTAGAAAGTTATTGCAAAAAAAAATTAATCACAATACAATTTGTTCACGTCATACGGGGTCTGATAATAAAGTTCTAGAACTCGTCGATTTAGAGACTCCCTGACTCATGATGCGTCATTAATCTTCGAAAACTAACTTTCGAACAAGACTTGTCTCGTTTTAACGTTTTAGTGTAGTAATAAAAAGAAAGTGTCCCTGTACAAAGGTCGCGTTGGAAAATACTGAGTAAAGAAATCAAGCAGATGTACGGAGCAAATGGCGCATCAAAATTAATGAAGGTAAATCCGCCTGTATCAATTTTACTCACAAAAAAAGTGAACAACGATCACCCAGTTATACTAAACAATAAAATTATCACCCCTATAAGACAGTTAAATACTGAGGACTGCATCCGAATGACAATCTAAAGGGGCAGGAACATTTTTTTTTATGAAAATAGTCGCAAAAAGGGTAGACCTATCGTGTGGGACTGCGACTATTAGAAGGAGAAGTGATTATAGAAAGGAGATTACTGTGGACCCACTTTTTGAAAAGTTGCAGGTCCTTGTTCTCTGAAAAAACTGACATTGGAAGCTTGTTCCATTCCGTAGCAGCCCTGTAAAAGAAGGATTCTTGTGTAAGATTGGTCCTTGTAGTGTGAATCTTAAGAGTAAATGGGTGAGACTGATCAGCGTGCCGAGTTCTTCGGCCGAATGTGGCCAATGGTGGTACAAGAGTTTTTATTTCTCTGGAGCATCTGCCATGGAAATATCTGTAGAGCAATGACTGGTCTGCAACTCTTCTTCTATGTTCTAGAGGGTGAAGGGTATCTGTGAGAGTTGAGCTGTTTATCAAGCGAATGGCTCTTTTCTGAATGGAATCTAGAAGACGAAGAGAATGCCTTGGTGCTGAACCCCAAATATGCGAGCAATACTCCAGTAGAGGTCGGATTTGAGCCTTGTACGTCGTCAACAGTTGATCAGGAGTAAAAAACTTTCTGGCTTTCCACAGAAAACTTAGCCTTTGGCTTGCCACCTTGGCGATGTTAGCAACATGGTCATGCCAAGACATATTATTGGACACCGTGACTCCCAAAATCGAGATGGAGGGACTTGGTTCAAGGGTATTTCCGGACATTGTGATGGGATGATTTGAGGAATTCACTTTCTTGAAAAACGTGGCGCTTTGTGTTTTCTGGGCGTTGAACTGAACAAGATTTTTGGTTCCCCACTCGACGATTCCTTCAAAATCTGTATTGATGGAATCAAGCTGTTCCTGTCTGAGTCTATTTGTATCATTACACCGAAAGTGATCGATAGGATGTGAAAGTTGAGACAAGTGTGCTATCGTCTGCGAAACTGTAAATGAGGTTCGTGGTGGTTTTCAAGAGGTCGTTGATGTGTAAAAGAAATAAGGTGGGTGTCCCCCTGGATGGAACCTTGGGGGACCCCGGCATTGGTTTTAAACGCATCAGAAGAAATACCGTCAACTGCCACATGTAAGGAGCGATCTTGCAAGAAGCTCAAGAGCCATTGGCGCAGTTTGGTTGGGAGACCGTAGGCAGATAATTTACTTAACAATGCCTGGTGCCAAACGCGGTCAAAGGCTTTAGATATATCCAAGGCTATTGCACGGGATTCACCAAACTTTTCAATATTGTTTGTCCAGAGCTGAGTGACATAAGCCAGCAATATAAGAAACATATAAGAACCCGGCAGACGTTGTCCTGCCCGAACGTTAGCTTACCTGCTCAGCGACCCCGAAAACTTTAAATTCGACGCTAATATCGTTGTTTTAAATACTTTTTATATTCCATCTTCTTCCCACCCCTTTCGTAGAGGAATATAGTCAATGTTCCGTGATATGTTTGCAATAAAAACCTACACCGAGAACTCCACATTGACACTTTTAAAAAATAAATAAAAACGATTATCAAGGATCGCGAAGTGTAAACTTCTAGACAATTAAGACCTAGTCCGCAGGCTTAAATGCACCAAACCTTTTGAACTGGTATGACAAGTGACAGTTAAAGCTTAGCTCAGTGTACCTTAGTCACAACGGTGTAGTTTGCATAAACATTGATATCTAAGGTTGATATCTAAGGCTTTGTTTTCTATCACGAGCCAACAGTGCCGGACTTTTAGCGGCTAAAACCACCTCTCGCCCTTTCTCGCTCTAGGGATCGTCGTAAGACATACAGAGTGTTAAAAAAAAAGTGAACCCGTCTTTAGGATAGGTAGAAATTGAAAAATAATTGGGGTTTGCTTAGTAAAAAATTTTCGAAACGCTATCCGTGTTTTCAAGATAAAGGGCGTTGCAGAAAAAAAAATTATACACATTTTTTTATATCTGGCTCTCATAGAGAGCGCTAGTTACACGGTTCGTACCAAGTAGTATTGAACATAACTTTTTTAAGGTTAGATTTATTAATCAAAATTTTAAACATCATTCATTTTACACCAAAAACTCGATACTGTGTACTGTTTTCAGAATATTTTGAAGTAATAACCAAATTTTTTTTCTTTAACGCCCTTTATCTTGAGCACGGATGGCGTTACGATCATTTTTTACTAAGCAAACCCCAATTATTTTTCAATTTTCTACCTGTCCTAGAGACAGGGTCACTTTTTTTTTAAGCACACTGTATATTATCTGTTTCTAAAAAATAAACATGAGTTAATTTCATAGTTAATGCTGAATTCAATTAATTTATTTTGTTTTAAAAATGATTGAATTGTCTATTTGCGAAAATCATAATGTGAGTTACTTTTATTTAGATTGTTGCATTCAAAAGTGTGCGGTTTGAATTTGGAAAACGAATGCTTCTCTCATGGGCAATTATGTGTCACATCCATCTGATCTGTTTGTTAATGCAGAAAACGTACAAACAAAATATGTAGTCCGTTCACTAGCTTTACAATTTCTTTTTCTTCACTCCAGGCCACAGCAACGCAAAGTAGGGTGTTAAATTGAATGATCAATAACAGGAATCCCGATAAATTTAAGCGAAAATTTCCTACCGTTCGTTTTGTTCCATCAGCTGGTAAGATCATGGCTACAATTTTTTGGGATTTTGCAGGTGGTATTTAAGTCGAGGTGTGCTCTTTCACCAGAACAACGCCTTGGCCCACAAAAGTTGTGTAGCAATGGCTACCATTCACAATGCGGGATTTGAACTTTTTGAACAACCCCCCTTATTCTCCAGATTTGGCTCTCAGCGACTACCATATATTCCCAAAATTAAAAGAACATCTTCGTGAAATCCGCTGTGCTGATGATAACGAAGTGATGTCGGCGGTAGATAAATGGCTGGAGACTCAAAGTTCTGATTTTTTTTCAAAATGGTTTGAAACACTTTAAACACCGATATACCAACTGTATGAACGTTGTAGTTGAAAAATTAATTAGTTTTATTCTTTTCATGTGTTAGCTTCTATGTTAGGGACAATTCATGAACTATCTTCGTACTATTTTGAAAATAAACTAGCTTAATCGTATCAGTTAAAGCACTTTATTGTCAGACCCCGTACACACAAGAAACACTTATTATATTTGTAGAGCGCGCCATAGTGGATATACGTGATAAAATGTTATTAGACTTACGAATCATATAGAACAAATTTCAGGTGTACTTCACAAAAAAAGCAGTGCTTAATGTGACCTTGTTTTATTTCATACCGTGTGAAATCATTAAGTAAAAACGTTATAACGGTTACCAAATGTTTCATTATTTCAATTGTGGATCTATAGTCAACAGTCGTTAAAAATCTGGTCATAATAACATCGGAGATGTTCTTATTGTAACGCTTTAAGTTACGTTTATAAAACTAAAGAGCTGCTAATGTGTTACCAAAGAAATTTTGTCTAAAGGAAAGTACAAACCGGGCAACAAAATGTTGGCAACATGTTGCCGGGTGTTGTCAACATATTTGTAGATTGATGTTGCTAACACTGTTGCACGTCCACACCAAAATCAGTGTTGAATTAAAAATGGAAGAGACCATTGCTGTTGGTGCTAGTGCTGCTTTAATAGTTTTTATATTCCATCCCCTTCCCTTCCCTTTTGTACATACAAAGGGTAAGGCGTGATTACCCTTTGTATGGGTGCTAACATTATTGGAAATGTCACTATCAAATTAATCGTTCCCGAAGACTATGAATTCGACACTAATATCAGTCGTTTTTGATAGTTTTTATATCCCATCCCCTTTCCACCTCTTTCGTAGGGGTGCTAACAAAACTAGAAGTGAATCTAATCCATTCTCGAATCCTCTGGAATAGACACAAATTTTTTTATTGAAATCGGTTAAGCTGTTTAGGAAGAGTTTAGTCACAAACACACGAACAGAAGATTTATGTGTATAAAAATTCACGATGTTTTTTGGGTGGAATCTGCCTTAATAGGCGAATTTATTTTATATTCAAAAAGTTTATCTCCTAATCGGATTTAAGTTATCATATTTGCAGATCTTCCAAGTCATAATATAAAAAATATATTGATGATTCATGCAATAGTCATAATTTAACCATTTATTTTTCGTTTCCTCTTTTGCGAAGCGATTATTTCGGGGGAAATTTTGCCTACAAAATTATTTAATTGCAATAAAGTACATTATAATGCAAATACCTGTTCAAAATTTACCTGTACAAATTTACACCAGGTCCGTGTTATTGATTAAAATAAAAAAAGTTTTTCTCGCTAAAATAAATTTTTCTGCTTTTTATGAATCTAAAATAAAAAGTCAGGACAAAATTTTTTTTTTTAAATAAATTGCAAAAAACAGTATTAAGGTATCATTTAATATTGTCTGCTAAATTTAGGTCCGTGCAAAATAATTAGCAAAAAAGGCTTGTTTGAATACGCTTGTATTAGTTTCACCTGTATGTTTGTTTGTTTGTAACTGACTCATTGGTCTTGATTTTGCCCTACTTTAAGCGATCAGATTTAATTTAAACTTCGCACACTTGTCCAAGACCAACAAACAATGCAATAATTCGATAAAAATATCCGATTACCCTGATTTGTTTCGCCAGGATTCATAAATTTCTTCAGGAATCCTTTGCATGAGAGTAAGAGAGATAGAACTAGTGCGTGAACTACGCATGCGCGCAGTTCCAATGTCATATTATAATTCACCCAATCCAATATACTGGTGAGACACTTGCCGAGGGATGAATTGAGGGATAAATTGTAGTTTAAAAAAACTAAAAAACACGCTTTTAGAGTAAAGTAAAAAAAAATTCTTAACATAAGAACGAGAAAATTAATGTCACTGTTCTAAAAGCGTGGGGTGCTTTGTATGACATTTTTAAACTAACTCTGCGTTTTGGAATAAAACTAGTGAAACATTTGAGCTTATGGGAAAAATGAGGAAATAAAGAATAAAGGAAAAGGGAAACCTACTCAGTGAGTAATTTTCGGTAAACGAAAAAATAATTCGGACGGCTCGGACTGGGAACCGAACTCAGATCTATTGGTTACGCGCTATGAGCTCTACCAATTAAGCTAATTGAGACACGTACCGGAATAGTTTAAAAAAAATGTCATGCAAAGCAGCCCACGTTTTTAGAATAGTGACATTAATTTTCTCGTCAGTAATTTTATTCCTATGTTAAAAATTATTTTTTACTTTTTAGTTTGATTAACTCTAACAGCTTGCTTTTTAGTTTTTTTAAACTATTATTTATTTTTCGCTTTTTAGTTCGAGTTGTTTTACTCACTAAAAAAAATTATGTTTTAAATGGTAAAAACACAAAAAAATGCATCAGCCGGAATCGAACCCGGGCCACCCGCGTGACAGTCGAGCATTCTACCGCTGAACCACCAATGCGATGAACTGTGTTAATATTTGTTTTGCGCGCGTGCGTAGTTCGTGCACTAGTTCTATTATCTCTCTTACTCTCATGCAAAGGATCCCTGAAGAAACTTACGAATCCTGGCGAAACTAATCAGGATAATCGGATATTTTAATTGAATTATTACATTGTCGTCGGTTTTTGACAAGAGTGCAAAGTTTAAATTAAATCTGATCGCTTAAAGTACGGCAAAATCGAGACCAAAGAGTCAGTTAAAAATATAACTAATATAAGCGTGTTAAAAAATAGGTGATGCCGTATAAAAAAAGGTATGTATCATTAGGTTTGAAGTTATAGAGTACCCTGTATATTTATAAATGGTTATTGATTATGTATCTTGAGATGCTTAACAATTTTTTTGTATATATTATAATAACTTAATATAAGAACTTTACCGCACACTACTGAAACATCCTGTATAAATTAACTTAGTCAAGTGGAATAATAACTAGCATTCCCAAAATGGAAAAGCATTATCCGTAAAATTGTTTTTCTGGCCTAATAAATAAGTATAGATCCACCGTTTGGTGACTAATTCGTAAACTTTCTGATAAAAACGGTATTTTTAGCTTCCGACTTGTGGATCTTTTTTATTTCTAACGCTTAAGTGAGGAATGTTTGTTGGACAATAGTTTATTTTTGGTTTAAGTAAAAACACTTGTGGGTAACACATGTTTGTAGCTTTACGGCGATAAGTCATTTTTTAAAAACAGACGTTTTGAAAAATCTGGCTTTCGCGATTAAATAAATTTAAGGAACAAAGTGTTTAAAAATTCACTTTTGTTTCACTTTAAATTAATACATACAGTTACAGTTAATTTGACTCGTTGGTTTACTTAAAACGTACTGAAAAATGTGTAAGTTGTAATGGCGAACCAATTCCATTATACAGTTCGTCTCTAAAGTAAATTCATTAATAACTTAATAAACTGTAATATGACAAAATCCCGAAACAGGTCAATTTTTATTTTATTTTACTATTTTTTAAAGGAATAATCTATCATACAGGGTGAATAACCGAGTGATAACGTCAACACCAGCTTTTTAAATAAAACACCCTTCTTCTTCTTCTTCTTCCTCTTATAGTGCATCTCCTATCGGAGGTTTGCTATCATCACAGCAATCCGCTTATTGACTGCAGCTCGGAAGAATTAAACATTGCTACAATTAAACTAGTCTCTTAGGTTTTTAAGCCAAAACACACGGCGTCTTCCAATATTCCTCCTTCGACCAATCTTTCCCTGAACTTTCAGCTGGAGTAGTGCGTATTTGGGTCCTCTCAGTATATGATTTAGATATTGAAGTTTTCTCTTTTTATGGTGTTAATAACTTCACATTCATTATTCATTCGATTTAGGACTTCCACATTAGAGATCTTTTCTGTCCAGGGGATACGCCACATTCTACGGTAGCACCACGTCTCGAAAGCTTCTTCTTGAGAGTCCATGCCTCCACTCCATACAAAAGCGCGGAAAACACGTAACAACGCTTCATCCTCATCCTAAATCCAATATTGATATCTCGACTGGTAAACAACTTTTTCATTTTCGTAAATGTTGACCTGGCTATCTCTATTCTCGTTCCTATTTCTCTCGTTTGGTCACCCGTTTGTTCTATCCAGGCTCCCAGGTATTTGTATGACTGCACATTCTCTATTAAGATGTCTGTTACTGACACGTTTACATGGTTGTGATATTGGAACAACTTTGTACCTACCATTATATTCGTTACATCGATCATTTAATTTCTCTAGAAGATGTTGTATGTTTTTTTAATTGCTCGTTAACAAGACGGTGTCATTAGAATATCGCATATTTTTTATTTTATATCACCCCCTATTTTTAAATTTGCGGATTTCCTTTGCTGAGCTGATTCCAAAAATGTATCACCATCTGATTTTAATTGGTAACCTGGTAACAAATTTGTCTTTAACATTTTGTAACATAGCGGGTGTTACGTTCCGCATTTCCTGCCTGATTCGGGCTTTTAGGTCAGATCTATTAATGTAGACTTTAGATTTTAAATTAATAACCCTATAAAAACAAGCCTGATGGTGCAAAATCGGGTGATGTAGTGGACCATTCCCCTGTTCTATTTCTTCCGATATATTGATCTGTGAATGGACTGACTTGTCCATTCACACTTGCCTTATAAATCTGTTTTGCCCTATAAAAACAAGCCTGATGGTGCAAAATCGGGTGATATAGTGGACCATTCCCCTGTTCTATTTCTTCCGATATATTGATCTGTGAATGGACTGACTTGTCCATTCACACTTGCCTTATAAATCTGTTTTGTCAATCTTCCTTTATTTAGGTCTACGTGTCCAAACCGTCTAAGCATTTATTTATCTTTCTTTGTAACCACATCTTATTTCACACCACAGCATTCCCTTATCTTACTATTCTTTACTTTATCCAACCGAGTCCTATTTTCATGCTTCATAGCTATATGTTAATGTTGGCAAATACATTACATTACATTATGTTGTTTTGAATCTTTTTGCTTCATCATAGGAAGCATTTAATAAATTGATCATTGCAGCATTCCAATTTTTATTAGATCCATAATTGTTATCACCCACTCATTGTCGTTTAAATCAATCTTTCCTTTTACCATATATCATCTTGGTTTCTAATTCTTTCCAGTTGCGAGGTAGTATTTTTACCTCTGGCTGTTCTTATGGACTTCCAGAAGAGTTTAATATCGTTTTGGAAATCGTCAAATAACCTATTAAATTTATCTTTATAACTCTCCTTTTTTCTTGCCACAACCTCTTTTGCACACCTTTTAACCTTTTATACCCATTCTTGGCCTTGTTTACATCCTTAATCGTTGCCTTTTGCGTTCTTTGATTGGCTTTTGTAGCTAGCCAATCCAGCCAGGCTTTCTTCTTCTCTGACACTGCTTTTTGAACCTCTACGCACATTTTCTGTAACTTGCATAAATTCCTTCTTTTACTTACACCACATACTTCAATATCAATATCCACTATTCCTTCCTTGAATGGCATTCATAATTCTTCAACCTTATATGCTTCATCTAAACTGTCAAATTTTTTTGGTCAATTTACTAACGAACTCCCCTTTTATACCTTCTTGCAAATTCTCAACTTTTATACGCTCTAGTTCACTACTTGATTCATGCACACGATACCGCCACTGCTTAACAATTGATATAAAACAATAAAAGGTGAGGTAAACGAAAAAGTAAAAAGAGTAAAAACACACACTGTCACTAATTTCAGTTCCTAATTTATTTTTTTAATGAATTAATCATTACAGCATTCCAATTTTTATCGGATCCATAATTGTTATCACCCACTCATTGTCGTTTAAATCAATCTTTCTCTGAAAATGGGTGTAGGTCAATAGCGCTGCGTTCAATTTAACTTTTACCGGTTAGAAAACGAACCCAAAAAGGATGGGTCTATTGCACGCAGACAATATATAAAGTACCTACCCCTAATAGCTGGATTTGCCCAGTTTTATCATTTTATTTTATTTTATATTCTATTTCCTGATAGTGCAGCAGGCATTGATGAGTTTATTCTAGGTATCGTTGGGGGTTGTTTTCCATTGGTATCGAGGGTTGAGTTAGAACTGAACATTCCGGCGAGCAGATCCGCTTTTTCCTTGGAAGATACGGCTGTCGTGCCGTCGGACCTCCCGAGTGGTGGTAAAGAAGAAGTTGTGGAATTCTTATTTATTGCCTTAGCCAAAGACCAGAAGGTCTTAGATCCAGGAGGGGCATTTACAAGCTTATTGCATATTCTCGTGTCGTAGGATTCTTTGGCAAGGTCAATCGTTCTATTGCAGGTGTTCCTCGCGTGGACAAAGGCTTCTTGTTTAGCAATTGTCGGGAATTCGCACCAGAGTCGATATGCTTGATTTTTATCAGGCACCGCACGGTTGCATTCTTGGTTGAACCAGGGTTTGGGATTGGAAATCTGTCTTGTACCAAGAGGAATGTATGAGTCCATACCTAGCCTTATGATTTTGGTGACAGATTCTGCACATTTTGATGGGTCTTGTGAGCGAAAGAAGACATCTTTCCATGGAAATGATAGGTAAAAGTCTCTCAGTTCATCCCATTCGGCTGATCTGTAATGCAGGACCATAGAGGTACCAGACGCGATTTTGGGTGGGGTTGTTTGTTTGGACGTGGCTGAGATGAGTTTATGATCAGATTTCCCGAGTGGAGCGGTTATAGAGACTTGTTACTGGTCGGGATGTGTTGTGAGGAAGAGATCAAGAATGTTGGCTTGGTGATTGGGGTTATCGGGTATGCGGGTAGATTCTTCTACTATCTGGGTCACGCTGTGACTTATGGCAAAGTTCTCAGCTTCCAAACCGGCGTTGTGGGTGCGGTTGGATCTCAGCCAGTTCGCGTGCAATATTTGCAATATTTTGAAATGCTATTAATAGTCGAAAATTATTCTTTTCGTAAATACAGGGAAACTGTGTTAGGTGTTTTATATCGCTGCACGAAACGGGGATGTCCAGCTTCTATTTAGGTGGATAAATTAGAAGAGGTGCTGTTACAACTAAAAGGCAATCACAATCACGCAGTTGATTAAAAAGTACACGTTAAGGTAAGTGTAAATAATTATTCTTATTCATATTTTTTATCGATTTCCTGACTGTATAAGCATTTGTTTTATTATGTGTTTTTGACGTACACGTTATTTATAATGCGGAACGCCCTATTGCGCAGCGAGCGCGTTCGACTGACATTTCACAAATTCTGCCTCAAATAAACAAATGTTTTAAGTGGTGAAAAAAGGTACTGTTTGTGTTAGGTTAGGTTAGGTTAATTTTTTTACGTTCATCATCGATTAACAGTCGAATCTATCATTTCTGAAGTTGAATCGACGACCGACAACTGCGCAGTTTAGTTTAGTATTAATTTTTTTACTTTTACTGCCTCAAATAAGGAATAAGGAGTAATCATTGCTTTATTTAGTTTTTATTTCCATGAAGAAACAGATCGCCCAAACAAGTTTAATCCGCGCGCAATTGACCCATAATACCGAAGGTAATTAACTCGCGCGCAATTGTCCTATTCATTCTCTACTACCTGACAAATTTTCTGACCGTTGCGCGCAATCGTCTGCGTCCGTTGCCCCTAAAAGCGGCCGCTAGTAACCTTAATTGATGTACCTTTTTTATTATAATTCTTAAAAACGGTGGTTGTTCTAAAAACGAAAATAAGTGTTTTATAAAAAATATAATGTGTCACGATATACTGACACACACTTGTAGTTTGGTATATTTCTGTAACCGAACACGTCGTCTGTACAATGAACCTGAATGTAGCAATTTCAGCGGCGTACATACAGTTAGGACAAAAGGAGTCAAAGAGTATGGCCCTTAAATGCGCATTTTATTTAAATTCAAATTTAACTAAATCTTTTTTTATTAAAATTTAATTAATCAGTTACAAGTAAATTCCAAACTACTTAGGAAGTATTCAAATATTTGAGGGAAAAAAAACTTTCTGGTCAGTTTACCTCCCTAAAGTGAACCAAAAACGTCATAATCGGATAAGGCAAAGATCGAGGGTATAAGAAATATGAATTATGTCTTTAATAGACTTTCTCATTATTGTGTTGTAAAAAAGACTATTAATGCCTTTAGGCAGTCGTAACACGCTTTTAGCACTGGTAATATTAACCACATTAGGTATAAAATTGTTCCAAAACAGTCACCTTACCCTTTTTAGTCGAAAGCTGAGTGTGATTTATGGTTTTATTAGTATTGTTAAAGAGCTGGACGTATTTGTTGCTGCAGAAGCAGTTGTATTGTTTTGATATAGTCCGTAGAACAATTCTCGTTACTAATATTCCCCGAAACTATCGTTTTCTCGTCCTTGGTATATCAAGAAATCAAATAAATAAAGTGTATATAAATGTGATAGCAAGTGCAATTAAAATCAGTCAATCTTTCTATCTATATTTCTATATTTTTTTTACTATATTCTTTAGCAAATGCAACTTGGTGTTCTCTTAAAACTCCTCTAGCAGTAAGTACGTTATAATTCTAGTTTGTCCTACAAAGTCCTACAAATATTCATCTTCAAAAACATCCATTAAGGATACATGTGTTACAAAATTTACTTCTTTCTTGGGTTTGGTGATTTGAAACTCTCGATACAGTAACAAAATAATTTTTATTCCAATACTTTTACACAATAAACTTTACTTTTACAAATCACTTAGATACAACTAATTATAACTTTGACAACTAGGCGAGATTTTACTAGATGGAGGCCGACAAAGCGCTCATTAATATGCACCCTAGTTGTGGTCGGCTTTCGATCGCTGACAAATAACAGGGCCTGATTGTAACAATAGTAAATACACCAAAAACATATTTCTTTATACTTTACCAAGCTCTTACAATTTTTGTAGTAAAAACTATTATCCTAATTAGTTTATTAGCGATCTCAAAAAGTCCTATTTGAAAATCTAAATATATTTTATACCAAGTTCTTCGGCATGTCCAACTTGAAAGTCCATTGGAACATTGGTAGCAGCCTTTTACAATTGTAATAGTGAAAGCTATTATCCTAATTGGTTTATTAACGATATCAAGAAGTACTACAAATGTGCATTCCTTACATTTAAAAAGCAGATGCAGCCAAAACATTTTGTTCTCTTGAACTTTTACCTTTTTAAAATTTTGACAGTGATAGTTATTGTCCTGATAAGTCAATTTATGATCTTAAAAAGTCCTACAAATATGCATCTCCAACGCATTTTAGTTAGGACACATTAAACCAGACACAGCCAATTCATCTTTCTGTATTTTATTCAAAGTTATTTAGAATACCCTACTTGTTGTGTTTTAGAATCTTTCTAGCAGCCTTTTACCTCTAGCCTGTAGTAGCCATTGTAGTAGTGAGAAATATTATCCGATCTCAAGATATTTTACATTTATTTATCTAAGGCATCTTATTTTATTTAGAACACATAAAAGCAGGTACGGTCAATACATCTGCCAGATATATATATATATATATATATATATATATATATATATATATATATATATATATATATATATATATATATATAGGTTCCATCGTTTTTCATTTTTCTCTTAAAATAATCGATTTTTTAATAGATACCTTCTCCTCCTCGCCAGATACTCTAAAGATACTATTTGAAAAAATTTCTTCTGAAGGCCGTTTGGGGTATTCTCATTATAGTTATTTTTAATAGCATTCAATTCATCTAAAGTAAATGCTCCTGAACTTTCCTTTCCAATCTTTGAGTATTTCGGCTATCACGGAAGTTGAGGTAGTCGCACAATATTCATAATTCTGCTGACAAATGATATGGTGGCCAAAAATGCAACAAATTTCGGCACAAGTTAAGCTGCAGAAAGTGCAGCGGCTAGCTTGTCTGGGAATCAAAGGGGCAACATTCAGGTACCCTACTGCAGCCCTAGAGGTAATGCTGAACCTTCCACCATTGCACTTATGTGTAATGAAAAAAGCAGCAATCAGTGCCTTCAGACTAGGCCAGAAAATAAATCTTAGAGCAAGAAATCGGAATGGACATTGAAAGATTTTGGAAAATATTTCCCTAGAAGCCATGTCTAAGCCGACAGATATTATGCAGTTTGAAGTGGTTATAAACAACCACCAAGTTTGCATAGAGAACGGACCTCAACTAGGAAGGGATGCTTTAGTGTGGTACATTGATGGATCCAAGATGGATGAAAGGGTTGGAGAGGGCGTTATAGGGACGAATTTTAGACTCTCAAAACCCCTTGGTAACACCCCAACCATCTTTCAAGCAGAATTACATGCCATAGAGACGTGCCCAGGAGTGCATCGAAAGAAACACCCAAAGGGCAGAAATCTATATTTTATCAGAAAGCCAAGCAGTACTTAAAGCTCTGAAGTTATAAACTTGTGAGTCTAAGCTGACTTGGGACTGTAAACAGTCCCTGAGACAACTGGCAGCAAACAATCAGGTTACTCTGATGTGGGTTCCAGGTCACAACGAAGTTAAAGGCAACGAAAAAGCAGATTGCCTTGCCAAAGAAGGGGCAATTACAAAATTTTCCGACCCAGAACCCTTCTGTGGACTTTCCAAAGCCCATTTGAAAGAAGAGGTTCGACGTTGGGAAACAGATGAAATGAAATCTCACTTGCATAAAGTGCCAGGACAAAGGCAAGCAAAAAGGCTAGTAAGTCTTTCGCCAAGGAAAGCTAAACAGCTTCTCGAGTTGGACAAGAAAGACTTGAAACTAGTGACGGGACTCCTCCATGGACACTGCCCTCTAAGATACCACCTGAAAAAGATGGGCAAAACAGAGAGTGATAGTTGCCGCTACTGCGAGAACTTCGCTGAAACTGCTTTGCGAATGCTCAGCGCTTTTCTGCAAGAGGCTCAAGTTTCTGGAAGGGGCCTTCCTAAAGCCCTTCGATGCCAGAAACTTAGCCCCCAGGAAACTGATAAACTTTACTCGAAGTCTCGGAATCCCGGGCCTCGAATAGATTAAGGGTTATGCACAAAAGATCTGATAGGACCCTACAATCTACAATCTCTCTACAATCTGCTGATAAAAAGACATAAATTGTCTCCAGACAGACTCCTTACTCTTTTTGGGATGGATTTGCTTATATTTTTAACGATTTCCCTAGTGAAACATGAACCACAACGAGACAATTTCAATTGAGTGAATGTAACGTCAAATTTTGACACTCATCTATAGAACTCTTATGCAATGAAACTAAATAGCTGCTCATATTTCTTTATTTACCTGAATAGACGATCATATTGCATATCATGTGACTATATTCATAACTTTTTATTGGTGGAGCCATGTGTCAATGAAATAATCAGTGTAATGTTGACATGATTGGGTGAAATTGTTTCATATGACACAAAATTTGAATGGTTGTTAAAACTGTCAAAAAAATTTCATAACTAATTTTAGTATCGCCATCACGCATTAAAATTCATTTAAACCTCACCACTTTTACGACATTGATAGGATGCCACTGCGACAATGAGTCTTATTTTATTTTTTTTTGGTGGTTAAACGTGCTTCCTAGTGAAATTACGTCCACCTTCGTTAACATGCGACCCTTCAAGACAAATTAAGAAAGTCGCACTCTTGTAATTTACTTATTTCTTTTTTTCTGTTACTGAAGCTTCTTCAATTTATCTCAAACGCCGTTCCGTTTCGTATCGTGTTTGTACTTATAAAGTATAGAAAGTGTAATTGTTATTTGCTAACGATAAAAAAAGATAATTGTACTCGTTATTGAATAAATAATTATGTTTGGTATACCCGCTTTTAATTTTCTTTTTTACCACACGAAAAAGTAACCAAGCTATCTATCCGTTATAAAAATTGAATTTTTTCAATTATGAATATACGGTTTTTTTTTATATTTCATTTTTATCAAAAACGGTACTTGAGAATACCCAAATTTTGCGTAATTGATCCAACAGTAAAAATAACTAGCAACTAATGGGTAAATCGTGTGTAATGAAGATGATGTTAATAAATGTTTCGAAACTCCTAAATTGTTCGGTAAGGCTTCGTAAGGCTTTAGAAATGATTTTCTGTTGATAGGCACCCCCAGTGGCTAAATTTGACGGATCAGAACGTCTACAAAACACGAAATTATTGAAGAACCCTGCTTGACGGTTACAAAAAAGTACGCTCCTAAATTTTAGCGTGTAGTTGTGTAGTTTTAGATTTAGTTTGGTTGTGTGGGTATTTATTGCTGCTCTATTTTTTATTTAAAATGTGTAGACCGAACGGTAAGCAGAACTACTCTGCGGAAAAGAAATAGGTTATTGAAATTTATAAAAAATGGCGAAATATGTCCTATTGGAAGTTGTTGTCGTCGAGTATTGGAAATGGAACCCAGCATTGATTTTTAACGCATCAGAAGAAATACCGTCAAGTGCCACATGTAAAAAGCGATCTTACATAAAGCTCATCACACATTGGCGCAGTTTGGTTGGGAGACCTTAGGCAGATAATTTGCTTAACAATGCCTTGTGCCAAACGCGGTCAAAGGCTTTAGATATATCCAAGGCTATTGTACGGGATTCGGCAAACTTCTTAATAGTGTTTGTCCAGAGCTGAGTGACATAAGCCAGCAAATCTCCAGTAGACCGGCGGCATCAAAACGCTCCACATTTTAGCGAATGATTTATAGTCGCGGCGCGGGCGGCAAACACTTTAGGAATTAAAGTTAACGGCATCCCTATCAACAATATCAGATACGCTAATGATACTGTATTCTAAGCTGACACAGCAGATGATTTACAGTCACTATTGAATGCCGTAAATGATGCAAGCAATGCGTTGGGTCTAAAAATAAATGCCGCTAAGACCAAGTTTATGACAATTTCAAAAAGTGTCCTGCCAAATTTCAAATTAATGATATTAATGGTATTAACCACATAGAACAAGTACGGAAATTCAAATACCTAGGCTGCTACTTGAATGATAAGTGGGACCCGGAGGTGGAGATTAGGTGCCTTATAGAACAAGCGAGAGCCGCATTCTTACGTCTATCCAAGTTTTTAGTTGACCACCGACTAGACATTAAATTGAGACTCAAGATGACCAAATGATATGTGTGGCCTGTTCTTCTGTATGGCATAAAAGCGTGGACTCTTGCATTATTTAGCACTTTCTGTGGTGATGGCACATTATGTAGCAATGTGCTTTCGTCTTCGATAATTGTTGCAATAAAGTCGAGAGCTGAACACTAACAGAAGCCACACTCAAACATCTACAAGCTTACGAGATGTGGTTGTACAGGAGAATGCTAAGAGTAAGTTGGGTAGAAAAGATCACAAACGAGTAGGTGAAGAATGCATAAAGATACAAAAGTGGTCAATATTGTAAAACAACGAAAACGTGAATATTTCGGTCATATCATGAGACACCCAGAAAAGTATGACATTCTACATCTTATGATACAGGGTAAGATTAATAGTAAGAAACGCCCCGGCAGACGAAGAACTTCCTGGCTAAAAAATCTCAGAAAGTGGTTTGGTCTCACCACTATACAACTTTTCCGAGCGGCTACCAAGAAAATAATGATTGCAAACATGATAGCCAGAATGATCGCCAACGATCGTTAAACGGTCATGGCACCTAGAAGAAGAAGTGGTGCTGGCACATTTTTGTAGCAGTGTGCTTTCGTCTTCGATAATTATTGCAATAATTTTTTTGTTACTGTGCATCCAAGTGGCCTGGCCCTTATGCCCCTACTGCATTGAAGATTTTTGTGCAACAGATAGTATTCAATATCTTGGTGTTTCCCATCACTTAGCACTCTGTGGTTTTTTACATATTTGTAGTCAACTGGTCTTCTTCTTCTTCTTCTTTCTTTAATGTAAGGAATTTGCTTATTTTTCTTTGTATCCTCTGCCGTTCAATTATTAGAAAGGTTGTCGCTCCATCTCTCATCTCTCTATGTGTTCGTTCCACTCTCTCTTTCTTCCCAGTATCCATTCATTTACATTGGCTATTTTACATGTTCTTTAATGTCTTCGCTTCTCTCCCTGTCAAAAAGTGTTTTTCCAGCGATCCTGCGCACTATTTTCATTTCGGTGGTTTCTAATATTCTCTTTGTGTTCGATGTATCTGGTCTAGTTTCCGCTGTGTATGTTAATATAGGTCGGATGACCGCCTTGTAGATTCGAGATTTGGTCTCGATTCCGATATATTTGTTTCGGAGCTGAGGTTCGTGCTGCTTTTGCCGCTTGGTTTCTTACTTCCGCCTCGATGTCACCGTATCCTGATATTTCTATGCCTAGGTATTTAAATTTCATCTCATGTTGTATAATTTTATCATCCACAACCAGTTTGCATTTGATAGGTGTTTTTGAAGTGGTCATGCATTTCGTCTTTGCTGCAGATATCTTCATTTTTAGACTTTTTGCCGTTGTGTTAAATTTGAATAGTAATTTCTGTAGGTCATCTTCGTTTTCTGCAATCAGAACATCATCATCGGCATAGCATATGATTTTGACGTCTTTGTTCCCCATTTTATACCCTTTCAGGTTACGAGTGCTTTTTATTATTTCGTCCATAACGTTGTTGAAAAATAAGGGGCTAAGGGAATCTCCTTGTCGAATACCACTATTTACAGGAATTTCTTCGGTAGTTGTGCCATTAATTTTGGCTTGTATTTTGTTTCTTTGGTAAATATTTTCGATGGTTTTTATGATGTATGGGATTTGCCTGTTGTATAGAAGGTGTACCACGTACTCCAGTTGTATTCGGTCAAACGCCTTTTCCAGGTCTATAAACACATGAAGGCTGGTTTATTATACTCGATGGATTTTTCATTTATTTGTCGCAGGACAAATATCGCATCAGTACAAGATCTTCCTGGTCTGAATCCTTGTTGTTCATCGCCCAATGTGGTGAGTTCATTTATTTTATTTGTTATAATCTTTGTTACTAGCTTTAAGGTTGTATTTAGAAAGTTTATGCCTCGGTAGTTTGCGGGTATCTTTTTGTACCCTTTTTTAAACAGTAAGATTGTGGTACTTAGGCGCCATTCGTCCGAAAAAATTTTATGTAAAAGGATTTTGCGAATTATGACTGTTAGCTGCTGTTTCAGGCTTCTCCCGCCGTATTTAAGAAGTTCAGACAGAACAGGTCTACTATAGATGCTATATTTATAATACGTCAAATTACTGAGAAAGCCATTGAGTTCAATAAAGTAGCCTTCACGTGTTTCATTGACCTAACCCAGGCATTCGATAGGGTACGGTTAACAGACGTCTTGGCCCTACTACAAAAGAGAAGAATTCATCCGAATGTAATAAAGACCATCGAAGAATTGAACAAGAACAACTACACATATGTAAGAACTGCAAATAAGCTAAGCAATAAAATACCTATGACAACCGGAATCAGGCAAGGAGATAGCCTAAGCCCAATCCTATTTAATATCATCATGGATGAAATTATAAATGAAGTCAAAGTAACTGGGAGAGGATATCGACTGGGAGATAAAGAAATAAAAATCATATGCTACGCTGATGATGCTGTAATCGTATCGGAAGACGAGGACAACCTACAGAGACTCTTACACAAGTTCCAAAAAACAGCTGAAGAATTCAATATGCAAATATCCGTCAAGAAAACCAAATCGCTAACAATATACAAAGAACCAAGAAGATGTAAACTCGCAATATATGAGCAGAGTGTAGAACAAGTGATGTCCTTTAAATATTTAGGAGCTAATATAACTAGCACTAGAAATATTAAGGAGGGAGTAAAAGCTCAAACAACAAAGGCATCTCTAATCTCAGGATTCTTGAGAGACATAATCTGGAGAAATAAACACATGAGTACCAGAAGTAAGGTCAGAATATATAAGACATGTGTAAGACCGATTATTACATACGCGATAGAGACCAGAGCGGAGAACACGACTACAAAGCGACTTCTTAGATCAACGGAAATGCGAATTCTTAGATCGATAACTGGCTATACCTTACTTGACCATAAAAGAAGCGAAGAGATAAGAGAAATATGTGAAGTCCAAGACATAGTAAGATGGGCAAGAAACCGAAGAAGAGAATGGAGAGACCATGTTAGCAGAATGCCAAACGACCGGCTGGCAAAAATTGTGAGAGAGAAGCGGCCCAACACACCACGCCCAACTGGACGCCCACCAAAAAGATGGTATGATACCTGGTCTTCATCGTCCCAATTGTTTTTGGGCAACCTTTGAGGCAAACACAGGACGTAGTCCTAACGTAAGAAGAAGAAGAAGAAGATTTGGAATACCGTCTGGGCCTGGACTTTTACTGTTCTTAATTTTCATTAATGTCAACTGGTATTATCTTCAATTTGTGTACTAATTTACTTACTAATATGCGCCCGTCCTACATCTAAGCGAGGGTGATTTAGTTGGGTCTCGTAGATGGTGTAAAGGTTAAAATAAAAAATATTTGTAGTTTTTTTTGTAAATTTTTAATTATTTAAAGTAGTCGACGAATCACCTTGGATCATTGATAAGAACATTGTTTACAATGAAAGGATAACCTCACACGACTGAGTCATCGCTACGTATGAGCTTGTGTTTCTTACGTAACCCGCCCAATTTCGACACAAAATATAATTGCCTCATGTTTATTATTATCGCATACCGCCTGGTCGCATTTGGAAAACATTGAAAACACTTAAAATAAAATCATTGTTTTAAAATGCTGATGATATTTATATATTATAATAGACCATTTATTTTTATTTAATTGTTGACTTGGAGTCGGAAATTTAATTTTTTAGTTTAATTTTTTTAGTTTGTTTGGAATCAGAGCAAAATTAAAAAAAAATCAATTTTAAAGTATACCTGTTTAAAACGTAGATTACATCATTAACGATAACTTATTCGAAATATTTTTTTTATTCAGCGAAAATTAAATGTATTTCAACCTTTACACCCACTCCGAACATAAATATGTTCGAGTCTCGGGTCGAGGTTGTTCGAATTTCACTCTTACTAATTTTTTTTAATTTGTTTCACTATTTTATTAAATAAAAATCCGGAATAATGAAGATAATATACTAAAAAAAAGAACACTTTCAGCGTCCACGTCCACCTTCAAGAGTAGCACACTTCGAGTGCTAATTTAAATCTAATTAGATTACCAATGGCGTATCGTATATTTATTAACTTCCAAGTTATAGGTCCGGTTTTACGAATCTCGAATTTTGACATATCTCTACATTTCAAGGTCCCCAGAGTCGAGCACAATAGTTTTTAAGTGAACGTCTATGTGTGTGTATGTACGTATGTGCGTACGGAATTATTTTTCGTCTCGTTTATCTCGAGAACAAAAAAGATATCGACGTGAGACCAATTGCATGCGACGCATAATTGCGCAACTTAAAACTGATTAGAGTTTCAGCAAAATCGGTCGAGCTGTTTTTTATGGAGAATAAAAAAACTGAAAAAAATGATAAACTTTCGGAGCTATTTTTCGTCTCGATTTAAAAATGTTACTATGCTGTTTCCAAGTGGCACCCCTTTAACATCCTCCACACCTTCTTTAAAAAGTCAAATAGCAACCCCTACCTTGTGAACCATCAGATGAAAACCCAAGAAAAATCCAAATCAGCCATATAAACAAAAATTTATTCTATCTATTTATTTTGCTGATAACAACAAATTTTGTGAAATAACATGGGACCATAACAAAAACGACCTACGCCACTGTTGGATAATTAGATGTCTAGGATTAATTAACTTACTTCTGAATACATGTCACCTTTTTTTGACATTTTTTGTCATTACGTTTCTTTGTTTTAAAAATATTGATAGTAAAGTTAGTTATTTGTGACGTTAAATTATCCATTATTTGTAGCTGTAGCATCTTAAGTTAAATGGTGTATTCTCTGCAAGAAAGAATAGAAATAATATTTATTTACGGTCATCTAAACAAGTGCGTTTGAAGAACAGCTTAAAGTTTTTTAATGAAAGGCATCCTGAAAGAAATATATGCCACCAGACCATCATGGAGTTAGTACGGTATTTTGGAAAAACTAGATCCGTTTGTAATAAAAATAATGATAATCGCAGACTTCTCGACAAAGCTGCACAAATTTAATTGCTCATTTTGCTATAGATTCATTCCAAAAGAATCAAAACTTAAAATTTTTCTTATAAAATACAAATTCATCATCAGCATAGTGAAGACGACTATGACCGCAGAATTGAATTTTGTGAAACAATGTCCCAAAAAATACAAGATGATGCAAATTTGTATCTGTGATGAATCAACATTTTAATTAAATGGCTTTGTTAACAAACATAATTGTAGGTGCTGGGATAACGAAAATCGTTACGTGTCTCGACAGGATAATACTCAGTTTCCAACGAAGATCAATGTATGGAAAATATGGTGCTAGATAAACAGAATATATACCTTCAACAGAACGGAGTTACACTACATTGCGCACTATTGGATTAGTAGAAGCGGTTTTAATGGAATGGCCGGCAAGATCTTTAGATCTAACACCACTTAACTTTTTTCTGTGGGGTTAGTTTACACAATTCCTTCCGAAGACATTGAAGAACTAAAGCTTAGAATAACTGTAGAATGTATACGAATTTCTAGCGAAACTTTGCAAAGAGTTCGAGATCTTTAGATCTAACACCACTTAACTTTTTTCTGTGGGGTTAGTTTTGCACAACTCCTTCCGAAGACATTGAAGAACTAAAGCTTAGAATAACTGAAGAATGTGTACGAATTACTAGCGAAACTTTGCAAAGAGTTCGAGATCTTTAGATCTAACAACACTTAACTTTTTTCTGTGGGGTTAGTTTTGCACAACTCCTTCCGAAGACATTGAAGAACTAAAGCTTAGAATAACTGTAGAATGTATACGAATTTCTAGCGAAACTTTGCAAAGAGTTTGAGATCTTTAGATCTAACAACACTTAACTTTTTTCTGTGGGGTTAGTTTTGCACAACTCCTTCCGAAGACATTGAAGAACTAAAGCTTAGAATAACTGTAGAATGTATACGAATTTCTAGCGAAACTTTGCAAAGAGTTCGAGATCTTTAGATCTAACAACACTTAACTTTTTTCTGTGGGGTTAGTTTTGCACAACTCCTTCCGAAGACATTGAAGAACTAAAGCTTAGAATAACTGTAGAATGTATACGAATTTCTAGCGAAACTTTGCAAAGAGTTCGAGATCTTTAGATCTAACAACACTTAACTTTTTTCTGTGGGGTTAGTTTTGCACAACTCCTTCCGAAGACATTGAAGAACTAAAGCTTAGAATAACTGTAGAATGTATACGAATTTCTAGCGAAACTTTGCAAAGAGTTCGAGATCTTTAGATCTAACAACACTTAACTTTTTTCTGTGGGGTTAGTTTTGCACAACTCCTTCCGAAGACATTGAAGAACTAAAGCTTAGAATAACTGTAGAATGTATACGAATTTCTAGCGAAACTTTGCAAAGAGTTCGAGATCTTTAGATCTAACAACACTTAACTTTTTTCTGTGGGGTTAGTTTTGCACAACTCCTTCCGAAGACATTGAAGAACTAAAGCTTAGAATAACTGTAGAATGTATACGAATTTCTAGCGAAACTTTGCAAAGAGTTCGAGATCTTTAGATCTAACAACACTTAACTTTTTTCTGTGGGGTTAGTTTTGCACAACTCCTTCCGAAGACATTGAAGAACTAAAGCTTAGAATAACTGTAGAATGTATACGAATTTCTAGCGAAACTTTGCAAAGAGTTCGAGATCTTTAGATCTAACAACACTTAACTTTTTTCTGTGGGGTTAGTTTTGCACAACTCCTTCCGAAGACATTGAAGAACTAAAGCTTAGAATAACTGAAGAATGTGTACGAATTACTAGCGAAACTTTGCAAAGAGTTCGAGATCTTTAGATCTAACACCACTTAACTCTTTTTTGTGGGGTTAGTTTGCAAAACTCCTTCCGAAGACATTTGTCACACTTTGAACTGTTACTAATTACCTTCATTTTAGTTTCTGTTGTAATTTCGCTGTTTAATGTTATCAGAAAAGTAAATTGATGGAATAAATTGTTGTTTATATGGCTTATTTGTATTTTTCTTGGGTATTCATTTGATATATCACAAGGTAGGAGTTGCTATATGATATCTTAAAGAAGAGGTGGGGGATGTTAAAGGGGTGCCACTTGCAAACAGCATAGTACATTTTAACCAACATTTATTGTAACATAAAGCCTATGAGATATTAACCCAAACATTGAAAATGTTGTGATAGAGTCAGCAAAAGAATGTTAATAAGTCCTCTAGCTACATAAGTTTAAGGACCCCTATTCTAAGAGATTCCAATAGGTTGGTGCATGTTTTTTTAATATTTGAGATCCTAACTTATAAAATAATTGTGAAAGAAAATTAAAATATTACATCAAAACCATACAAATTTAAACAATGTCACAAATAATCATTATAAACTCCTACAATAATTTCACATTAAATTTAGTCGAACAATATCTAACCATTTTATTTTTGTTTTAAATAACGTTGATTATTTTAACCGTGATGTCTCAAGTGCAAGGTCGTTAAAAACCAAATGAATAGAATAAATAAACTAGTTTTCCGAACTTTGGCAGAGTTTTTCGTTATTTTTAATAACAGTCAAAAATGTGACTGGCATAAAAAGTAGGCACATTATCGATTTTATTTTTGTCACTGAAAGTTTATAATAAAAATAAACTAAATGTAAAATTTCTGTAAGGAAAATTTTTTTTTATTTTTTAATGAAATTTTTTTGCTCAAGTTGATATCCAATAAAATCAGTCAATTTGTGGTCATCTGATCGAACACAACCAATCAATACAAAATTATACTGAAAAGAGCCCATGGGTTCTTTTCACTAAATCATGTCATGTTGCTATGGATACATACCTACATTTCCTTTCAATTCGATTTTGACAATTCAAATATGTCACGATTTGGTTGTGATACTCAAGATAATATTGATGAAATTATAGCATCGAATATACCGAAGAATACTGTTCACAATAAAAATTTGAAAGCGTTCATGGACTTTTGTGATGTAAGAAAATATTTTATTTCCATAATCAGCAAAAAAATTTCTATCCGAATAACCCTCGAACATTGATGAATGCTCAAAAATTTTATAACATCTATCTCAAGCTTGTTGCTTATAGGCAACAACAAGCAACAAGCTTTTGAAATCTGTTATAAAATTGTTTCGACAATTATCAATGTCCTTGGATTATTACCACTGAGAATAGTCGCAAAGAGGGTAGACCTATCGTGTGGGCCGCGGTCGGCCCGCACTACGACTATTAGAAGGGGAAGGGATTATAGAAATGATTGTGGACCCGCTTTTTGAAAAGTTGCATAGTTCTCTGGAAAAACTGATTTTGGAAGCTTGTTCCATTCCGTAGCAGCCCTGTAAAAGAAGGATTCTTGATGGAGATTGGTCCTTGTAGTGTCAATTAAAGTATTTTTATTTCAATTCTTTGATCGTGGAGAAAATATCGTCTGTTACATGGTTAGAATGAAAAAATTCGATACTCATGGTTCCTCGCGCTCGCTATCGCTCTCATTCGGAATATTCCACTCGTATCGAATTTTTCATTCTCACCTAGTTACAGAATCTACTATTGTGTGTGTTTTATTTAATTTAATTATTTATTACTTTTTGTCTAGTATAGTAGAGCTACAATTTTTTTAAACGATCCAACATTAAATAAAAATGTATCTTTTTTTCTAGTTAGAATTTAGAATTCTATAGGTCTGCTTTTTAAATTGATTTTGCTCCAACCAAGCATAATATTTGAATATCAAATTACGAATTCTGCGGTTTTTAAATTGCGATGAGAGTCACACAATGAATTTTGCATTTGATTTCTCAGAGTATTCAACACAGTATTCTATTATTTTATCTTTTTCTATTTTCGATACTTCGTGGTTCGGACTCTGGTGCAATGACCATTATAAGAAATTTACTTTTTTTTTTAATCGGCTAGACGTAATGTTTCCGTTACTTGTTCAGTTTTTTCTACAAGGTGGTCATTTTAACTTTAAGCTAGGCCTCCACTAACGATATATAGTCGCGCGATTTCGCACAACTTGCGGCTACACAATCACAGCAATTCCAAAGTTGCAACATGCTCCATTTTAGCTCTACCGAACAGGCAAACTTGCGATGATTTAGTCGTAGTTCTAAAGTTGGCTTGTTCCGGTCTTGTAATTTTAGTTGTATAAAATGTCTGACAACAATTTGTCAAAATTGTTATATGTATGTATGAAAAAGACTGGAGAACTCTTGCCTCCAACCGCCAAGAGTGTAGAACAAATATTACAACCCAAATTAACCAAAGTCAGGAAACCCGAATTAGCAAATTGAGCGGAGAATACTTGAAAAACATGCCACGGAGGAGGATGAAGTATAATAATATCCACTGTGTAGTTTTAGAAGGAACTATGCGACCTAATCAGGCGAATAGAGCATTTCAGCAAGGAGATTGGTTTGAGAATAAATAAAAAGAAAACCAAAATTATGATAGTTGACCGAGCTAACAACAATAGACCAGAAATAAAGAAAATAAATAACATCGACACAGTTAACACTTTCATTTATCTAGGTTCACTCATTTCCAACGAGGACGGAGCCAGCGAAGAGATCAAAAGGAGAAGCTCCATAGCAAAAGAAGCTATGACTAAACTAACAAACATATGGAAAAGTCATGAAATCTCTTTGGCAACAAAAATGAGACTGGTAAGGAGCTTGGTCTTCTCAATCTTTCTCTATGGGTCAGAATGCTCGTCGTTCAAAGTAACGGACATAAAGAAAATTGACGCCCTAGAAATGTTCTGTTGGCGTAGAATGCTGAGAATCTCGTGGACACAACGAAGAACCAATGAATCAATACTTCAACAAATAAAACCAAAAAAGAGAACAATAGTAGCTGAAAACATCGCTAAATTTTTTGGCCACGTAGTACGGCCTTGAAAAACTAACCGTTGAGGACATGGTAGCCGGAAAAAGACCCCGAGGTAGGACCCCCACTAGATATACGGACCTCATCACTAACATCACGGGACAAAGTCTAGCCTGCACATTCAGGATGGCAGAAAACAGAGAGGAATGAAGACATATTGTGGAGTGCATATCTTCAAAGCACGATTCTCGAATACAAGATAGCGACTAAGAAGAAGAAGACAATTTTTAATTTTGTTTCATCAAAAAAGCATCTTTTTAAATTTAAATATCTTTGAAGCAATATTTCGTAGTGATTTGTATTTAATTATGTCAATATACCTAGGCGTTGTGTTCATAGTGTTACAGTGGTATAAAGAAGGAATCCATAACTGTCGTCATAGATCCATACGACCTCGAGCAACTTTAGCACGAGAAGATCGTTATTTAGGGATTGTGGTGTTTCAAGACAGTTTCCACAGCACGGTAGATTGAAAATACTATGTTGGGAGTTTTACAACAAAAATTTTTAAAAAATTTGATAAACTTACAGGTTTTTTTATGTTTATCCTGACTAATGCATGTATTGTCATAATAAAATTGGCATCGCCAACGGAAGTTCGTAATCAAGCCACAATTGTTTACTAGGGGGTAGCTAAGAGATCATAGAACATAGTGAGTCATCCATAAAAGTTGTAACATACCGCGTTTACAACATCTACTTAACAAACCAAATAACCCAGTTATTTTTATAGTTATTATGATCTATGATGATAATTGCATGTACCAAGTGTTCGACTGTGTAATCATAATTAAATGTATACATTCTTGGAGTTAAATACTTTAATTATAGTTATTCTATGTTTCTCTTTGATCACTGTTGTATGCAATTTACTTGGTACATGTTTTGGAGTGAATATAGCGTTTTACAATTATTGCTGTCAACATAAATCACGCTGGTAACGTGTTCCGCATTAGCTTTTACCCAGGATATGCGAAGTACCTACTATTTAGACGAACTGAGAAATCTGTTAATTGATTGAACGTAGATTAGAGTCCGAAAACGCCATCATTTGGCGCAACAAATATACAGGATGTCGATTAAAAGACGCGATAAAAAACTCACCCCCACCAACTCTCTACTCCCCACCTACCGCAACTAAAAATTCAAATATCATCCCTCTATCTGTGATACATTAAAAAATTAATATACGAAGTGGGCAACAGAAAACAGTCCACTCCGATATTTGGCAGTATTCATTAGAATTTAAGGAAATGCTGAAATAGATATCTGTCATTTGTCCACTTCCCCTACCCCTTAATTTAAAATAGAAACGTATCATGTGTGGCACATCATTAGAAAGGCATTTAGATGGAGTATTTAGGTATTTTAGATTCCTAAAGTGGTCGATATTGAATTCCAAGTGGTCAACATAAACGAAAACTGATTTTGGGGAATCGACGAGGTGTTAAATTGGACCCCTATTAATTAACACAAGTTCTTTTTTGTAACTTTCAAGATACTGTATAAGTTGTGTTACGTGTACCAACTTGTTATAAGAATGACTAATATTTTAGTAGGAAGTATCATTGTTGCACTCTTAAAAAACTCAACAAGTCGTTAAGTGTGCACAAGTTCGTGCAAGATGAAAAGGCTATCAGAAGTTCTGGCTGCAAAGCAACATTAAAACGCAGTATCCTGCATTGTGGAACATTGCTAAAAAATACCTTATCGCTTTTCCACCATCATATCTAAATTTTTTCATTTTTTCTATGTGATTTTAATATTTTTTTAAAAAAGCAATTACCGATTGCAACGTCTTTCTTTTAATATCTTTGCGAACACAGGAATATAGTTTAGGAGTAAACACAATTATGTAATTGAGCAAGCGTACAGCGGTTTAACAACTTGATTAAAAGATGGGATCGATACCCAATAAGCGTACAATGGTTTAACAACGTAGTTAGGAAGATGGGACTGATACCCACTTTCTGAGAGAGAAAAAAAACTGAGAGCGGCCGTTAATGAATGTTTAACTAAATCTCTTAATTCGTTCTCTGATATTCTTCGAGTGACTCAAATGTATATTGCAAAACTAGTCTCATTATCAAAAATGATAATAACTGGATATAAACTTAACGGTATTTTTATTGAAATCAAAACATGAGCGTCGTGATGATTTATTTGTAGAAATAAAGAGAGTGACGCGAACAGATATCATGATAACATAAAATTTAAATTATAATTTTTTCAAACAAATTTGACAAGGACTCGTAATCTCAATTTTAACCCTTACTTTTTGATGTCCATGTGTCATGTGTAATCACATGTTAATTTGGGCAATTTTAAACAACGATACTTAGATAATTTAATTATATTAACTTCAAAAATAATTTTTTTTTTCTAAATTTCTGTTTTTAAATAATAATATGATGTCCACATTTTAATTTCTAAGCTTAAATATTAACAAATAAATATTAAATAAACTGATAACTTTTTCAAATCATCTTTACTGAACTTTTCACCATATTAACTAATGTATAAACGTAAAAAACTATATGTTCTTTATTAGCGATAGCGTCGAACACACACACACACACACACACACACACACACACACACACACACACACACACACACACACACACACACACACACACACACACACACACACACGCTGCTCTTGGTTTGGAAGAATAAGGTACAACATATTTGGTTTCACGAACCTAGAACCTACCGATTTCAGGAAAATTTCATTTTATACAACCATGTACTTCGTGAGAAGAACTGGATTGTGCGGTGTTCTGTAACCTCTAGGGGTGAGCCACAATAGACCTGCTAAGGGTCGCGGTGGAGGGGCGACCACGCCCCACTCACATGGTACCTAACATAATCTGTATTCGGAATAAATAAATAGAGGATCGAAACAAGAATCGGAGTTAAATTCAACAAAAAGCTAATAAAACCCATTAGATATGCAGTCATTGAAAAAATTTAATTGATCTGGTTTTTAAGAGAAGTGAAGAAAATGGATTAACATTAAGTGATAACAAGACCAAATTTATGGCAATTACAAAAGGTAGACAAATTTACGAATTAATGGCAAATTAGTGGAAAAAGTTAAGTGAGGCAAATACCAGAAAACGGTAAACACTTTTTTTTTATTAGTTGTCTGTGTACACATACAACATGAATCCAGTCATTCTCGACTGTTTTATGATTTTCTTTTGAGTAAGATTCGGTATGCTCGTCATCTTAACGATTAGCCTGCAAAAAATGTAATTCAAGCTTCGATGTTTTGATGATTTGCAGGGCTCAGTTCATAATTCCGGACTGCCTTGGTTATTTCTTCTTTAACAAAATTTATGTTGAAATCCAGGTAAATGAGAAACGCAGATTCTCATTAACCAGCTAGCATCAACGTTGTCTGGCAGTACTTTGTTTCTTATTGACATTCGATGCTTTGCTACAGTTTTAGAGCCGCTCCAGACTGGTTTCATGATTTCTTTGTCAAGCATGGGTTTGTTATGTATAGACAATATTTACTGTGTTTATTTAAAAAGGACCCCTTAATATTTCAGAAATGCGACATCTTCTTCTTTGAGTGCTCATTCGTTAACGGATATTAGCGATCATCATGGCAATTTGAACATATGAAATAGCTGCCGGTCGTTGTGGTACCAAACCAAGTTCTCAAAATCTTTAACCAAGAGATTCTCCTCCTGCCAGGTCCCCTCCGTCCTATGACTCTCCCCTGGAGAACCAGCTGTGGAAGCTCATAACGTTTCCCATTCCGCATTATGTGACCTAAGTACTCGAGCTTTCTAGTCTTGATCTTCTTTATGATCTCCATATCTTTATTTATTTTCTCGAGCTCTCAACATTTGTGACGTAGCCCGTCCAAGGTATTTTAAGTATTCGCCGATATAGCCACATCTCAAATGTCTCAAGCTTTTCTGTGGAGTATTGAATGATTGTCCATTAAGCAACACTGGTAACACGTAACAGCGAAGCATTCTTACTTTTGTTGTTAGATTAAGGTCGTGGCTTTTAAAAAGGTTCGACATTTTTAGAAACGCCGCTCGGGATTTTTCAATCCTGCATTTAATTTTACGAGAATGGTCCCAATTTTCGTTTATTGTTCTGCCTAGGTACGTGTATGAAGCAACTCGTTCTATTTGCTGGTTTCTGATAGTAAGTTGGCACTGTACATTTGTTCCTTTCCGGATTATCATGAATAAGGTCTTATCTATGTTCAGCGTTAGACCGTATTTTTCACTGGTATCTTTGACTCTTGTCATGAGTTCTTGTAGGCTTTTAATATTCAATGCGACATATTAGAATGAAATGCCGAAACACGTCAACTTTTATTTTGAGGGGGACGCTTTTTAGCGCTAATGTCATAAACGTCAGATTTACCCTCTCCCTACTGGAGATACGAGGGCAGTTTGATAAGTCAGTCACTTTTTGAATTTCCCGCGCAGTTACTCCAAATGCAACAGTGCTGCCGCCGTCAAATATAATCTATCAGTGGGCAACTTTCTAATTTTGAGCAAGCTACGTCGTGCAGTTGGTGTGATTGATAGCCGTTCAAAGCAGACACCCTCGTGCATTTTTACGAAAATGGAAAAAAGTGAATTTCGTGTGCTGATTGAGCATTACTTTTTACGTAAAAAATCCATCACTAAAACTAAGGCAAGACTTGATAAATACTACGGGGACTCGGCACCATCAATTTCAATGGTTAAAAAGTGGTTTACAGAGTTCCGTTGTGGTCGTACCAGCACTAGTGACGCCGAACGTCCAGGTCGCCCAAAAGAAGTGATCACGCCGGAAATCGTCGATAAAATCCATGAAATGATATTGGATGATCGGAGAATGAAAGTGCGTGAGTTGGCTCATGCTGTAGGTGTATCTCAACTGAACGGGTACATCATATTTTACACGAATATTTGGACATGAAAAAACTCTCTGCGAGATGGGTGCCGCGATTGCTTACACTCGACCATAAGCGCAATCGTGTGATCATTTCAAAAGAGTGTTTAGCCGTAATCCGGACGAATTTTTGCGCCGTTTTGTTACTGTGGATAAAACATGGATCCATCACAACACGCCAGAGACCAAGGAACAATCAAAACAGTGGGTTGCTCGGGGTGAACGTGGACCAAAGAAGGCGAAACAGAGTCTGTCAGCCAACAAGGTCATGGCCACAGTTTTTTGGGATGTACGCGGTGTCATTCACATCGATTACCTCAAGAAAGGTAAAACGATCACCGGCGAATATTATTCAAAGCTTTTGAACAGATTCGACGTTGATTTGAAGCAAAAACGGCCGCATTTGGCTAAGAAGAAGAAAGTGCTGTTCCATCAAGACAATGCACGTGTGCACACTTGTCTAGTCACGATGGCCAAAATCCAAGAATTGGGATACGAACTGCTACCCCATCCAGCATATTCTCCAGATTTAGCCTCCTGCGACTATTTTCTGTTTCCAAACCTAAAGAAATGGCTGGGCGGTAAGAGATTTGAGTCGAATGAAGAAGTCATTACCGAAACAAACGCGTATTTTGAAAGCTTTGAAAAAACCTATTATTTGGAGGGAATAAAATAATTAGAAAAACGCTGGACTAAATGTATCGAGCTAAAAGGTGATTATGTAGAAAAATAAAATGTTTATTTGCGGAAAAAAATTTGTTTTATTCAAAAAGTCACTGACTTATCAAACCGCCCTCGTGCTACTCAATTTTTTTCAAATAGCGTTAGGTCATACCTCATTTAAAAGGTCTGGTAAATCTCTATTTAATCATATTGTTTTGCCTTTGATACCAGCCTTCCTTTGTTATTTAATCGTTGTTTAAAATTGGCTCTCTTTAAACTTTTCATATGCCCCACAAAGCTGAATCCTGTTATTGTAATTATCACTATGACTCTTTTAATTGTCATTATTATTTTTGTTTTTGTCACTGTTACTTTTTGGATTGTCTACATAATACGGGGGCATATGAAAAGTTTAAAGAGAGCCAATTTTAAATAACGATTAAATAACAATAAAAGGCTGGTATCAAAGGCAAAACAATATGATTGAATTGCTGAATACAGATTTACCAGACCTTTTAAATATGGTATGACTTAAAACATAACACCATTTGAAAAAATTTAAGTGGTATCTCCAGTAGGGAGGGGGTGAATCTGAGGTTTATGACATCAGCGCTAAAAAGTGACCCCCTCAAGTTAAAAGTTGACGTTCTTCGGTATTTCTTTCTAATATTTCGCAATTCTGAAATAATAAGGGGTTGGTCCTTTTCAAATGAACAATTTTGAACAATGGAAGGCTGGTATCAAAGGCAAAACAATATAATTGAATAGAGATTTACCAGACCTTTTAAATAAGGTATGACTTAAAACATAACACTATTTGAAAAAATTTAAGTGGTATCTCCAGTAGGGAGGAGATGGATCTGAGGTTTATGACATCAGCGCTAAAAAGTGACCCCCTCAAGTTAAAAGTTGACGTGTTGCAGCATTTCATTCTAATATGTCTTATTTCTGAAATATTAAGGGTGGTTCCTTTTTAAATGAACACCCTGTATCGTCCAATATAGCTTCCTTTTAATAATTCTTTTAATTCATGACAAATACAAAAGGTAGACTTTAAAGTGAGAATTTACGAATTAATGACACAGTGGAAAAAGTTGGAGATACAAATAACAGAAAACAGTTATTAATGATAATAAAGAATACACAGAAGAGATTAGATCTTAAGAATTGGATAAGCATGCAGGGTGTTTAATAAAATGAAGAATGTCTGGTGTAGTCACGATCTTGGGTTACTTCTTATAATTACATTTTAATAATGTTATGTATTCTGTGTACTACAAAATTAAATTTAAAACTGAACGTAAAAATAAAAAAACCTTCAAATAACTAGAAGCAGTTCTAGTATAGACAAGAGGATTGTAAGAATAACAGATAGAGAAGCAATTGGAAGAGTGAATATAGAGAAAAATTAAACACACTTAAATTAAGAAAGATTGGAGTAAAATAAGTATGGCTGAAAAAAGAGAAATTCCAGGTAAAAGAATAAAAAATAGAAAAAAATTATATTTACTAATAAAAAAATGTACTGATAATAATATACATAGAGCCGTAAAATAAAAGATAAAATAACTATGAAAATAGCTTAGTTACAGAGGACTTAACACTTAAACACATAACACTAAAAAATAATTTATAAATACCAGCACTGAAATCACTTTACGAGGATTCCATTGCTTGTGTCAGGGTAAACGAAGCTCAGACGGACTGGTTTAACATAGAAAAAGGTGTTAGACAGGAATGTGTGGCTTCGCCATGGCTGTTTCACTTATTCATAGACGATTGTTTAAAAAATTCAATAGAGAGTGCGCATGAATTGAAAATGAAATATTTGATCGTCGATGATCAGGTCTTATTAGAGTCATCTGCAGGGGAATTGCAGGAGATGGTTGATAATATGCATGATGCATGGTTTGAACACGTAGAGAGTATGGATTAAGGAAGACAAATTCATTGGCTAGGGTGTATGCTGTTGATGTGGGCGAGAAATTCGTCTCTATCATAAGGCATCGACATTGTTTTGAAGAAAGGCCAGGTCAAGAGTACCAACAACCGACGAGCATGTATGAGAGCACTGATGAAATTAGATAAAGCAAAAGGGGTGTGTTAGAACCGTAGCAAGTGGAAGAAAGCGTTCTCTGCATACACCTACGGGAAAAAGTCGTAACTGTGTGTGATGTAAATACAAAGCTGTATCTAAAGCTACATTTGATAGTAATTGGTTCATTCTGTCTAAATATTTCTTGCGCCATTTTAGCAGGTTTTCCATTATATATTATTATGTCAATATGTATGCTTGTCGTTTCTCTTATCTGTCTTTAAAAGGAAATTTTTGACGTTTTATTTTGTCAAAATAATTCGATCAATACAATTTTATTAAGTGTTACCCTGTACAGTGACTTTTGAAATTAACAAATTAACGGTATAAAACATGCAGTTATATACGACTCATAGTCCAATAAAATCATTACTCTAAAAAAGAAGACAGGTGTTTATCAATGAGAAACTCTATTCTTACATCATCACTTTATCAGACTAAAGAACCATTAATATACTTAAATTTTATGCTGGTCACGTTTACTGCCCTCTAAAACAACCCCATTTAGTTACGAATGAATTTGAATAATCAGATACTTCCCACGAACAAAACACCATGAAGTTTGCATGACGTATCCACATTTAATAACGAATAATTACAAAGACAACATTTTTATATGCTCATAACTTTTTGTAAATGTTTTAATTTTTTAAGCTTATTTTTATGACAATTATTACTAAACATTTACATAATGTAACGGCACCTGAGTTAAAAATGCAGCGGTTGCAAACACATGGAATAATTTTTTGCCAGGATCATTATCAATCGTTTGCACGAAGCTTACTTTAGATCAAGAACACCGCTGAAATGTCAGTATAAACTTAGTTAAAATTAACTAGTTTTAATTTATCAGCTGCAAAACTTGAATTAAGGTGAAAATGTCCAGCTTAGTATTGTTACAAATCCGGCCCTGTCAGCAACCGAGGGTCCGTATTCGACCGCCCACTTTGTTAGCCGCCAAAGGGGTCCAACAAGGTCGAGCAACCGCTGGAACCGCGTCGAATAATGGAGAAACAGGTAGAATGATCTGGAACTGTGATATCGGAAATATAAAAGGGGAAACGATCATAACAAGAAAACAGTATTAGCTTATGTTTTTACGAATTATTAAATGTAAATAGTTATATAGAGTTGTAAAAGTTGTATAGCTAAGTGAATATCTAAGTGGTTAATGAAAATAGAAGTTATTGTTTTAAAATAAACATTGTTTGGTTATCGGAGAGTTTTAATCGCCGAACCCAAGAAAGAACTAAAAATCGTATCAGTATAGAATATCCCTAAATTAATTCCCTGTGTGTATTTTCTCTTCCTCCCTATCAGGGCTGGATTTAGGGAAGTGCATCCGGGGCTACAGCTCCGGGGCCTCCACAGTAGAGACTTCGGAAAAAAATCTTTTAAATTCCGGCTAGTAAACAACTTTTCCTTTGATATTTTTTTTCGCTGGTTTACCTTTACCTACAGTACTATGTACAAACATGATTATATTTTTCTTAAATGTTAACAGAAATGATTCATCTATATTTGTTCACTCCAATCAGACAATCAGTAAAATATCAAAATCTCAAATGGCCCTAATAAGCACTTATTACTCATCTCGAGCGAATATCCCAATGGCTCAATGGCTAAGTGGGGCGGTACTTGCCCGCAGCCTAGGATAATTCTTGTTTTCGTTAATATTTATATATGTTTGTTTAATGCTAAAAGAATCTACTTGGTTTTACAATAAATTATTAATTGAAAAACTCGACTAAAAAAAAGTTGTTAATTTTATTTGGAAAATAATTTGGGGCCAGGTGGCCTCCACTCCCTTGTTGCCCCGAGGCCACCAACCTCTAAATCCGGCATTGCGCCCTATACAAAGCATAATCAATACTTAAAGTAAATCCTTATATATCTCTATACAGGGTGTTTCAAAAAAAGGTGAACCTGTCTCTAAGATAGCTAGAAAACTGAAAAATAATTGGGGTTTGCTTGGTAAAAAATGTTCGTGACGCCATCCGTATTCAAGATAAAGGGCGTTAAAGAAAAAAAATTTGGTTATTACTTCATAATTTTCAAATCAAAATATTCCGAAAACGATACACATTATCCAGTTTTACCAAGAGTACCTTTTTAGTGTGAAATTGAATGATGTTAAGGTTAACTTAAAATTTTGATTAATAAATTTAACCTTAAAAAAGTTCAATAACGTTGAATACTACTTGGTACGAACCGTGTAACTAGCGCCTTCTATGAGAGTCAGATATGAAAACAAATTCATGGGATGTATCAGCTTTTAAAACATATTCGTATAAAATTTCTTTACAATGTTTCCAATAGTTTTGGCAAAATCGTAATAAATGTGTATAAATTTCTTTTTCTTCAACGCCCTTTATATTGAATACTGATGACGTTACGAAAAATTTTTTTTTGGAAACATCCTGTAGATATTTAAAAATATCAAAAAATGCGTTTTTTGCAGTAGTAACAATCTCGTACATCAATTACATATGATAAAAAACCATAGAATGTTCTCTTTCAGTTGCCAAAAGAACTTAAGTATTTCCTTTACTAATTGGTCATGCTCAGTTAAAGCATTTCTTATATTTCCTCTGACATTCAAGCACCGATTTAAAAGCCCATCAATGGTAAAGAGAATATTACCAGCTGGTGCAGGTGTAATTATGTGCTTTCAATTAGATTTTATTAAAATTCTTCCATCAAAGGCGTTCGTCGAGGAGAAAAAAACAACAGCGAATAAATAATAAGGTTTATTCGCATTTCTACCTAGACCATTTATCACATGACCAGAATTTCTTATTAGTGTATTTATTCAAAACTGCAAGCTGTGTCGAGGATTAAAAATGGAATAGATTTACATAGCATTTTATCACAAATTGTATTCGTTCATGAAAGAAGCGAACAAAGGTCAGATAACCAAAAAAATGTTTAGTTTTTACGGAAGGAGATTTACCCAAGTTTTTCGGTCAGGCTCCAGACAATAAGTTTTTATTTTTGAAAGTCTTTGCCATTTGTGGAGCTTGTGGTAGCTGCAGAAGAAGCGAGATGTGTAATTTGCTTAAGAGAGACATAAACAACGAAGGATCTGCCCCGATAATTTTTATTCGTTTAACAAAAACTGAGAATAAACATTCGAAAAATATAAATGTCTACAATGCAATATCGAATAATCAGAATTGTTACTAGAAAATTAAAAACAGTTTCTTTGGACGAATTGCCGAAGTTTCGATATTTCTATTAACATTTGTCATTGAATATTTTTTAGGATAAAGATGCACAAATTGACATGGTCTTTTTTCTACTTTGACACTCTTTATTTTTTATTTTTAAACACGAACTAGAAGACTACGCGGTAGTTTCTACCACATTATGGGTAATAAAATTTTCATTTCGACAAAAATTACCACACAAAACTTTAATAAGAGTGGCTGCTACGTTAAGTGTATGAGAGTCAATATGGATTTTAATAAGGCTTGGTATTGTTATGATTTTTAGTTCCTCTGTGGGTTCGGCGATTAAAATTCTCGATCCAGTAACAAAACACCTTTAAAACCGATACTGACTTTCTGCTCGCTGTCCCCTTTTTTTTATACCCAAAAATCATACTTCGACCTTATTCTCGAAGGTATTTTCGAACTTGCGGGAACTTTCCTTTGGTCTCAGCGCTGACAGTCCCAGTTGTGGCCGACGCATTGTCGCGACAGGAAAGGGTCAACATGGACGGGCTTGTAACAGTGTTTTATATCGGTCTTATTTTTGTTATTAAACTACTTTCCGACTACTGAGTTTTCTTGAGCGCTGACTGACGGGTCTACCAAGAACATAAACAAATAATTACTTAAGGTTGATTAGTTAATAAACAAACAATAAATAGACTAACAAATTTTAAGGTTTAATTTGCTTAAAGATCATGGTATGATTAATTATTATTTTACTATGTATCAACAAAGTATGGTTAAAAAAAATAAAACTGCTATGACTATTTGTCAGTACCGCTATGTAACTTTGAAAGACAGAAATAACGAATCGGCAATGATTAGGAGTAATTTTATATAAGGCAATAGTTGATTGTTTCTATTTTATGTGGGGTCAGTATCCTTCATGTAATATCCAATTTTAAAATGAACTTTTTTTAGAAATGAGAATTAAAATCGCACAAACTTAATAAACATGAAATCTGTAGGTAACAGTGAGGGGTACATAATCAGATTTACAAGTATGGATACCATAATTTGTCGATAAACCTTAATAAGCAAATTTGACGGTGTTATTTTGGTAATACGGTTCTTGAAAATGTGTAGTAGAACAATTCTTTATTTGTAGTTCAGCCCTGCTTCATATTGTTACAACCCGGCCCCGTTTATTTGTCAGCATCCGAAAAATCGACCCTAACTAGGGTGCATATTAATGAGCCCTTTGTCGGCTTCTGCTTCCGTCTAGTGAATACTCGCCGCGTCTAGAGACTTCGAAATGGTAAAGGGATTGTTTGGGACTCTCGAGAAACAGGTGGAATAGTCTGGAATTATGATTTAGAAATATAAAAAGGACAGCGGTCGTGGAAAAAAGACAAATTTAAAAGCATAAAAAAGGTTTGGGCTATTGATTTTGATAAAACCCGTATCTCAATATTATACTGAATGTTCAAAAATCATTGTCACTTTTTTATAATTTCGGACAAAGATAACTTTGTTATTTTAAATGAAAGACCCTCAAATAGTAGTTCTTATTTCAATGCATTCTTTGACCTAAGATAGCTTTGAAACGACATTATTCAACTTATTGAAAGAATTCTTATTATCAGTTATGGTATTTTACGTTATTCAAAACATTCACTGAATTATTACCGTCGAAAATGAAAACTTATCCCATTCAAAAGCAGATAGATATGATTTTAGCGATTGGTGAGTATTTAGAGAATTGCCTTTTGGCGTCGAGGGTGTATGCCCAAAAATATCCAGACCAAAATCATCCAAACAAGTTGGTTCTCAAACGATTGCTACATGAATGGAAATAGTAAATATTTTATTTAAGATTTTCATAAGGGGGAGCAGATTAAGTCTATTTAACGATTGTGTGATGTAAAAAACATTAACAATATAATATTGCTCAAAAAGATAAATACTAGATTATCAATAATAACCTAATCTAAACTAAATTATTAAATCCTGAATGCCACCTTTCGAATAATTCAACAAAATTTTATCGTTGCGCCATCTTTGGTAACTTTTTGAACTGTTAGCTAAGATATATCGATTACTAATATCGGTAATCTATGTATTTGTACATGCTTAGTAGCAAGATTTTTGTAACGTGCCCTACTGCAGCCGTAGAGGTAATGCTGAACTTCCCCCATTGCACTTATGTGTAATGAAAGAAGCAGCAATCAGTGCCTTCAGACCTGAGCCAGACAATAAATCTTAGAGCAGGAAATCGGATTGGACATATGAAGATTTTGGAAAATATTTCCCCAAAATCCATAGCTCAGCCGACAGATATTATGCCAATTAAGTACGACTTCGAAATTCAGTTTAAAGTGGTCACAAACAACCACCAAGTTTGCACAGAGAACGGACCTCAACTAGAAAGGGATGCTTTAGTGTGGTGCACTGATGGACTCAGGATGGATAAAAGGGTTGGAGTGGGCGTTACAGGGCCGAATTTTAGGCTCTTAAAACCGCTTGATAACACCCCAACCATCTTTCAAGCAGAATTACATGCCATAGAGATATGTGCGCAGGATTGCATCGAAAGGAACACCCGAAGAGCAGAAATCTATATTTTATCTGATAGCCAAGCAGCACTAAAAGCTCTAAAGTCATACACTTGTGCGTCTAACCTGAAAACTGGCAGCAAACAATCAGGTTACTCTGATGTGGGTTCCGGGTCACAAGGGAATTAAAGGCAACGAAGAAGCAGATTGCCTTGCAAAATAAGGGGCAAATACACAATTTTCCCGCCCAGAACCCTTCTGTGGACTTTCTAAAGCCTACTTGAAAAAAGAGGTTCGACGCTGAGAAACAGATGAAATGAAATCTCACTGGCATAAAGTGCCAGGACAAAGACAAGCGAAAAGGCTAGTAGCCTTTCGCCATGGAAACTAAACAGCTTATCGAGTTGGACAAGAAAGACTTAAAGCTGATGACGGGGCTCCTCACTGGACACTGTCCTCTAAGGTATGACCCGAAAAAGATGGGCAAAACAAACAGAGAGTGATAGTTGCCGCTACTGCGAGAACTTCGCTGAAACTGCAGAACATTTGCTTTACGAATGCCCAGCGCTTTTATGCAAGAGGCTCAAGTTTCTAGAAGGGGCCTACCTAAAGCCCTTCGATGTCAGAAACTTAGCCCCCAGAAAACTGATAAACTTTGCTCGAAGTCTCGGAATCCTGGGCCTCGAATAGATAGAGGGTTATGCACCAAAGATCTGATAGATCGAGATGCTTGAGTGGATGCATAGCCTTCACGACCCCCCTACAATCTATAATAATTTTATAATTTCACATGTTTCTCTGGCACAAGTCCGTGTTTTTGAGGGTATTTATGTTATTTGTTATTAACTAAATTAGTGAAAATGCCTCTTTAATTTATACGATCACAAAAGGGTCATGATTTATTATTATTTGAAGGGATGACGTATTGTAAAAAGCGTAACAAAAAAAATGATATTTCCTGGCGGTGCCCCCATATCCTTGGCCTATGCCCGGCATACGTCGGACTAAGGCCTCATTGCACATCTAAAGTTATAATAAAAGTGGAAAAATAGGAAGTTCAGGAATTTAAATAAATAATTAATTTTTAAATTTCCACCTTGAAGGTCTACGACTCCAAAACTTATAGTGGTACGCGTACGAGTTTGTGTCCTTTCCTTTAGAGACACCATGCATATAATATTTAAAAACTTTTACAAACTCACAAATCAAAAAAATACTGTGAGTGTTAATGATTTAAATGTGTGTATGAATTATTGATTTATTTAACTTGAAGTAAACTAGAAATTGATATAACTTCATTCTCACAACTTTCCAAGTCGTATCTGTTGAAGATATTCACAACAAAACGAATGAGCATAAATCGCGGTATTGTGATTTTATTATTCAAAATACATCGAGCGTCATAATTTGTTGTATTCAGAACGAATAAAACAGTTATAATCATTAATCGTGCGGAACTAATCATCAACGAGCTGTATGAGTGTATGTCAGTTAAAAAAGTGCGTGACAGAACTATCTAAAAATAATATTATTGCAATAATATGTCCAGGACAAACAATATTAGACACTGAGAGTGGATTACCATAACGTACAGTTCAATTTTTGACCCAATTCAAACGAATGACTTCCTGCTGTGAGGATTTAAAAAAAACGATAATTTAATTTTTAACCTAGACTATGGAATGTAACAAAAAGCAATCACATTATTTACTATCAATAAAAAATGTATATTTTTATTGAAAAAGTAAAATATTATATTTGTTTTCTGTATTGTCAATCATGTTGACTGTAATATTTACCCAATATTTCAAACTTTTTAAGCATTTATGTCAAGCAAGAATGAAAAACAATAGTAAAGAAACCGTCCTCATTAAATTTACAAAATTATAATCGAATGATTTATTTAGACATGAACTTTGATGCCAAACAATAATGAAAGAAGATTCGTTTATAACTGAGCCTCAAGTTCTTAAAAATGTATTGGTTTGTAGCTTCTTCTTCTTCTTCTTTAGGTGCCCTGTCCTCCTCGGACGTTGGCAATCATCAGCGATATCTGAACCTTGTCTACAGCTCGGCGGAACAATGTGGTAGTGCTCACTTCATACCATTGTCTTAACTTTTTTAGCCAGGATATCTTTCTCCTACCCGGGCCTCTTCGTACTTCGATCTTCCCTTCTATAATATGCTTTAAAAGTCGTTACTTGTCATTCCTTAAGATGTGACCAAAATACTTCAGTTTGCGCTTTTTTAGTGTTAACAGAACTTCCAGCTGCTTGTCGAGGCGTTGAAGTACGTCGGTGTTACGTACTCTTTTTACCCAGGAGATTCTTAATAGTCTTCTGTACGTCCACATTTCACAGGCCTGCAATTTTTTGCACATCGCATCTGCCAAAGTCCAAGCTTCCATTCCATAAAACAGTGTGCTGAACACGTAACAGGGAAGCATTCGCGCAGAGGCAAGCTTAAATGTATATGTTTGGTTTGTAGCTACAGCAAGTAAAAATACAACTATGTTTGGTAAAAATAAACATATTGATGTAAACTAACCATGTTTGCACTACAAAAAATTGCAGCTAACTGAAAAAGTCATGGAACGGACGTTTATCATAAAAATGTATGATAGATTGTGCCTGATACTGATCCAATCAGGATGCAGCCTGATGATTACTTGTTATGGATCATGACTGGTCGAATATAACTTACTATTTAACAAAATCAAACTCAGTTATTATCACCACACTATAAACTGCTTCTTCACGAGCAAATTTTAAAACATGTGTGGACATAATAGCATTTAACTCCAAACGAAAGATTTATCTAGGCATGACCTTTGTTATCAAGCAATAATGAAAAACGCAGGTAGGGAAGATGTTCTGGAAAATGTATTGGTTCTGCTACTTCACAATTAAATTTTATAACCTGTGTGTGCACAATGGCTTTAACTACAACGAAAGATTTATTTAAGCATGACCCTCGATGCCAAGCAATAATGGAAAACATGTAAAGAAGAAACGTGTAAATTGAGCCTTAAACTCAGAAAAATGTAATGAGGATCTGAAAGTTTGCAAAATACCAGAAAATACTTGAAATTCATAAAAATGCCTGAGAATAAATTAATAACTTCATTACGAGGTATAGTCGAAAAATTTTCAAAACAAGTAATCGGAATAAATAAGCTGGGTAATATTGATTAAAAGAGTAACGAATGAAACTAAGAAGATGCTATGGGATGTGCAAGCAGGATTTAGAAGAGGAAGTAATTGTATGGGTCAGGTCTTTTCATTACGAGGTATAGTCTACAAATTCTTGGCTAGAAGTCAAAAGGTCTATTGCGCTTTTATAATGGTTTAACATCGAAAAAAGTGTGAGGAGACTTGGATGTGTCGCTTCGCCATGGCTGATTAACTTATCCATAGACGATTGTTTAAAAGATTTGAAAGAGAGTGCTTATGGATTGTGAATGAATGATTTGATCGTCAAATGTCTTCTTTACGCCGATGATCAAGTCATATTAGGGTCATCTGAAGAGGAGTGGCAGGCGAAGGTTAATGTTATGTATGATGCCCTAAAAATCAAAGGGATGAAAATAAATGTAAGCAAAACAAAAGTAATGGTTTTTGAAAGAGAAGAAGGTATGACAAACTGTGAGGTTCTGATTAAGGGAGAAAGAGTGGAACAAGTAATAGAGTTTGTATACTTGGCTTTAAAGTTTACGAGAGATGAAAAGTATAACAGTGACATTGAGCGAAGGGTGCTGGCAGAAAAACAAATGAATGGGGCACTGTATAGATTTATGAACAGCCAGAAAGTGTCAAAAAAGGCACGTCTGGCTGTGCATAGAGGAATGTTGGTTCCTACACTCATGTATGGTGGTGAATGTTGGGCTTGGCAGACAAAACATGCAAATTGGATTAATGCTGCAGAGATGAGTAATATGAAAAGTATAGCCGAAGTGATTCGGTTGTATAAAGTGAAGAATTGTGAGATAAGGGAACGCTGTGGTGTAAAAGAAGGTGTGGTTACAAAGATAGATAAAGGAATGCTTAGATGGTTTGGACACGTAGAAAGGATGGATGAAGGAAGATTGACGAAACAAATTTATAAGGAGAGTGTGAATGGACAAGTCGGTAGAGGTTGACCTCGGCGAACATATCTCGATCAGCTCAACATTGTTTTGAAGAAAGGCTAGGTCAAGAGTACCAACAACCGACGAGCATACATGAGAGCACTGATGAAAGTAGAGGAAGCAAAAGATGTGTGTAAGAACCGTAGCAAGTAAAAGGAAGTGGTCTCTGCCTACCCCTACGGGAAAAAGGCGTGACTATATGTATGTATAAAAATAAAGTTAACATGACAGGATCTAAATTCTCTTTGCATACTGATCTATTGGTCGATTTTGAAAAACATTGTTTAATTTAATTACAGTAATCATCGTTTTTTTGTTTTACTGAAAATAGTCGCAAAAATGGTAGACCTATCGTGTGGGCCGCGGACGGCCCGCAATGCGACTATTAGAACGGGGAGGATTATAGAAAGGAGATGATTGTGGACCCGCTTTTTAAAAATTTTGTGGGTTCCCCATTTGACGATTGCTTCAAGATCTCTATTAATGGAGTTAACCTGTTCCTGCCTGAGTCTATTTGTATCACTCACCGAAAGTGATCGATAGGATGTGAAAAGTGAGACAAGTGTGCTGTCGTCTGCGAAACTGTAAACGTATTTAGTGGTGATTTTCAAGAGGTCGTTGGTGTGTAAAAGAAATAGGGTGGGGGACAGGATGGAACACTGGGGGACCCCGGCATTAGTTTTAAACGCATCAGAAGAAATACCGTCAACTGCCACATGTAAGGAGCGATCTTGCATGAAGCTCAAGAGCCATTGGCGCAGTTTGGTTGGGAGAACGTAGGCAGATAATTTGCTTAACAATGCCTGGTGCCAAGCGCGGTCAAAGGCTTTAGATATATCGAAGACTATTGCACGGGATTCACCAAACTTCTCAATAGTGTTTGTCCAGAGCTGAGTGACATAAGCCAGCAAATCTCCAGTAGACCGAAGTTTTTGAAATCCATTAAATAAACAAATAAACAATATTTGTGTTTTTAAAATTGTGTTAAATCTACTCTTGTTTTTGTGTTTAATCTACTTCGGAAATTTTAGCTCGACGATGCATAAATACTCTCGCACAAGCAAAATATTGTGCATTTGGCCGGATTCCAAACTCTCGAATCCACTAAATTATAATTTAGTTCCAATGACGGACTTATCTCAACAGACCTTGCGAATTTAATTAATTGCTTTAATCAAAACAAAATTCCAAGAATAGTATAGTATGTTGCTTGTTTGTTTTCATTACTCGAAGATACCCGCACGAATTTTGTTTGTCTGACCAGAAATTATTTGGAAACGATACAAACTCTCCTTTTAGTCCAAGGAATAGGGAAAAGTGCGTGCAAAAATTAATATCTAAAAAAAAAATATGAGCGTAGAGGAAATTAAAATTCAGGGTGAGTTTCTATTTCATGCGACTCGATCCTGATAACTGAACATAACCTAAAAAATTGGCAAAGTTGCGAAAAGCGGTTTTTTGTTAATAACTAAAACACTACAGCTCTGATCGAAAAGAAGTTAAATCAGAAAATTGTAGGTATTAAAAAGATCTATGTATTAAATATATTATAATTTTTCGATATTATCGATACTTTTCGAGTTATATTGGAAAAACTGTGAAAAAACGGGTTTTCTATAACTCGTTAACTGTAACGTATTCAAACTTGTTGGGCTATGGCAAGCCAAAAAAGTGTTTTTTGAAAAATTGATAAATATTGATTATTTTTCAAGATATATGTAGTTTTCTCCAAAAAGATGCTCTCTTAATTTAGCTAGTTCTGTTCGGGGGATGATGTTACAGTGACGATTTAGGGCTTATTTTTTTCTGTAAAAGTTGTACTTTCATATTATTAAAAAAGTATATTGATTTCTTAATTTTAAGGGTCAAAAAATGACTTTAAAATAATTGCACTATTTTTTTAAATGTTTTTTTAAAATAAATTTTTTAATTTTTTTATAGAACTGTCATTCATGAAAATAGATTCCTGGCATCATTTTACGCATTTAAAAAAAAATGAATTCCTATGATCACTAGGAGCCGAGATAATTTTTGTATTTCAAAAAATCGTGAAGGTGCAATAATCATCGTACAGCAGTCACCTTCAAAGATATTAAGGTTGAATACCTTTTTATTTCGTCCGTTCAAAGTTGCTTCTGCTTAAAAAAATTTGAGTATCTCGGCTTCTGGACTATGCACAAAAATCCTTTTTGTATTTAATTTGGGGTAGCTCGTCGAGATAAACACGAATATCATATTGACCAAATGATAAAATAACTTTATTACGTAAAAAACATTTATTAAATAATTACAGTCAAAATACTCGTATATTATATTGAGAAAGATTTATTTACATTAAAAAATAATTCTCCTTTTCTTTATTGGAGGATTGTCTGCTGAATCCATTGGCTCTTCTTCTTTTTCTTCTTCTTCAATATTGTCTGTAAGCAGATCGCCCATGAAGTTTGTCAATTCTTTATCTATTTCGATGGTACGATGATTATTGCGCCTTCCAGATTTTTTTGAAATAAAAATATTATCTCGGCTTCGAACGATCGTAAGAACTCTTTTTTTTCAAATGCGTCAAATAAGGCCAGGAATATATTTTTATAAAAGTCATTTCTTTAAAAACAAAATTAAGAAATTTATTTTAAAAAAACATGTAAAAAAATAGTGCAATGATTTTAAAGTCATTTTTGACTCTTATAATTAAGAAATCAATATACTTTTTTAATAATATGAAAGTACAACTTTTACAGAAAAATATAAGCCCTGAATCGTTACTTTAGCATCATCCCCCGAGCAGAACTACCTAAATTAAGAGAGCATCATTTTGGAGAAAACTTCATATATCTTGAAAAATAATCAATATTTATCAATTTTTCAAAAAAACTTTTTTTTGGCTTGCCATAGCCCACATTTACCAGCAAGTAACAAGTTTGAATACGTTACAGGTTACGAGTTATAGAAAACCGGATTTTTCACGGTTTTTCCAATATAACTCGAAAAGTATCAATGATATCGAAAAATGATAATATATTTAATAGATAGATCTTTTTAATACCTACGATTTCCTGATTTAACGTTTTTTGATCGGAGCTGTAGTTTTTTAGTTATTAACAACCGCTTTTCGCAATTTTGCCAATTTTTTAGGTTATGTTCGGTAATCAGGATGGAGTCGCATGAAATAAAAACTCAGAAACGATCGAAAATATATCGCCATAACCACCGACTTAATGTTTTTCTAATTTTTTTGGAGACAAGCGCGTATTTATTTTGTACATTACACTGCTCTAAAAAAGCACGCAACGAAATATTGCCTTTCAAATCGGCAACAAAAATTGACCGTTTAAGTATAAAAAACTTAAAAATACTAAATGACGGTGGTTAATTAATTATAGTATTAAAAATTTAAATTTTATAATTTTTAAATTAAAATCATAAAATAATAATTAACCCAATATAAGAAGGTTGTCAGCTCGAGGCCACTTTTTGGCAGACAGATAGAAGAAAAAGCTATATTATTTTAACCACTGCGACAGCCGCTGTCACCTTCTAATGGGGGGTCTATGGGGGATAGAGATAAGGAGAACAATCATAATGTTTTGAGGAAAAAGACAAATGATGTGCATTTTCTATTTCCTTCCACAGGGACCAAAACTCTACCTTCTTTATACATCAGACCTGCCTACATCACCCAATACAGTAACTTGCACATTCGCTGACGACACAGGAATAATTGCAAGTTATGACAACCCAAACACAGCTTCCTACTACCTACAACAACACCTAAATTTGATTAAACAATGGGCAAAAAAATGAAAGATAATAATAAACGAATCAAAGTGTACACAAATAACGTTCACCCTAAAAAAAGGCTGCTGTCCTCCAGTCTACGTTAATAATACTATCATTACTCAAGACACATCAACTCGTTATTTGGGATAACAGTTAGACAATAAACTCACGTAAAAAGAACATATTAAGAAAAAGAGAAAAAAAATCGACATTTCTTCTTGGAAGAAAATCTAAATTACCTATAGAAAACAAGGTATTAATCTACAAAGCAGTAATAAAACCAATCTGGACTTACGGCATAGAACTCTGGGGATGTGCCAGTAAGTCGAACACTGCCATCCTTCAAAGGGTCCCTGAGAGCAATAACAGACGCACCATGGTATGTGTCAAATAACACAATCCATAAGGATCTTGGAATATCATTCATCGAAGAGGTCATCAAAGAACGAGGCGGGAAGCACTACCAAAGACTAAATGAACACTCCAACCCACTCTTACAACCACTTACACAGCAACCGGATAACAGAAGACTAAATAGAAAAATACCAATCGACCTCAAGTGAAACTCAGGAGGGCCATTCAGTGGAAGAGTCCTCATCACGACACTTTATGGACTAATTACGTTTACCTAGTCCATTGTTAGAAAATTAGCTTATAGGATTGTATTCTGATTGCTGATTAAAGGTAATAAAAAAAAAACTTGAGCAACTTTCACAAACACCTACTGATCACCGAGCTTTCAACACGAACTCAAAAATTCGTCTCTTTAGTGTAGAGGCAGAAACTTGAAGTCCAAGTGCCTATCTCACTTTCTTCTGAAGTTATGGAATCGCCGTGCTGCGATTTCTTGGTTGGTATTACGCCTTCTTTTACTTTTAGGTCCTGTTACGGAAAATTTAATTTTTTGTATAAGACTAGCGTTTTACTGTGTTACTGAAAAAAACGAGCGAGTCTTACAGTATTCGCATATGATGTATAACATTTGATGACACCTCACCTTAGTAATAAACAGTTTTAAAATTATATTTTTGATATCGAAGAAATGATCCGTTGTTTACTTTTGCATATATGTGTACTTAATTTTCGACTACGAACAGGCTTTTGATCGAGTACAGCATAACAAACTCTTCTAAACTCTGCAGAATATTCCCCTCGATAATAATGATATACGTTTGTTATTTTCTCTCTACTGGAATCAATCTGCCACGGTAACACTAGATGGAGAGGAGACCACTCAGATACCTATAAAGAGAGGTGTGGGACAGGGTTTTATTTTGTCTCCTACACTTTTCAACCTCTACACGAAAAATATATTTAAAGGGGCAACATAATCTGGTGAAGGAATGAAGATTGGAGGTGAAACCATTCGTAACATTCGATACGCAGATGATACTGTGCTTCTAGCTGAATCATTCAAAGAATTACAATGTATGTTAGACAAGATAAACAAAGAAAGTAATAGATGGGGACTAAAAATCAATGTGAAAAAAACTAAATTTATGGTTGTTAAGAAAATGAATGTTGGCCCGGAAAGAATAACATTTGATGGCGAGAATATAAAAAGAGTTCAGCACTTTAAATATCTTAGAAGCTGGATCAATCAGTCGATGGATTCAGACGAAGAAATCAAGGCTAGAATAGAAATAGCTATAGCATTTCTGAATCTCAAGCCGCTACTCTGTGCCAAGCAACTTACATTCATCTGCGGGAAAGGTTTACCAAGTGTTATATTTGGTCTATTCTGTTGTACTCTTGCGAAACATGGACGCTTCACCAAAAAATTATTGACCGCATTGGTGCATTCGAGATGTGGCTGTACAGAAGGATGCTCAAAATTCCGTGGACAAGCCGAATTACCAACGAGAATGTACTCATCAGAATAGGGCACGATAGAGAGCTCTTAACTACCATCAAGCGCCGCAAACTGGAGTACTTGGGACATGTGATGCGTGGACCACGTTATAGTCTGCTTCGGCTTATTCTGAATGGCAAGATCGAGGGGAAAACATGGATAGGCCGCTATCCTGGCTTCGAAATCTCCGACAAATGACAGGTTTAACTGCTAAGGAACTTCTCCACGCAGCTCAAGATAGAGATAGATACAAAGAAGTAGTCAATATGGGAGTCGTCAACGCTTGAGAAAGCAAGACACTGTAAGAAGAAGAATTTTCTTTCTGTTATTACGGGGTTCTAACTTTGCGGATGTGGGTAGTGGTTATTGGGAGCGACTGACTGACCCAAAGTGTTGCAGCCTTAATCTATTTACATAAACAAAACGATAATCATACTCTTCCAATTAAATTGTAGTGTTATTTTCTACCAAATAATTTCATACATGAACATTTATATACGACGCGTAGAACTTTAATTTATTATTAAAAATTAAGGCGTCATTTTAGATTGCATGCAATTTATTAACGTGACAATTACGAACTTCCGCGCGTTCGACAAAAAAAATATAAATATCAATTACACAACAAACATGTCAACTAACATCGTAGTTTATTTAGGATTTTTACATCGAATATATGACAATGAAAGTATTTTATTATGCCGTAAATCTCATTATACACACAACGATTGTAGGTGGACTTCATTAACATATTTGCCTAATGAATCATGAGTGCGTAGATAAAAAAATTATTTTTGAAGGTAACGAGAAATACAACTCCAAAAATGTGGGGTAAAACTTTAATTTGGAAAATATAATAATAAAAAGAAAATACTAAAAAAATTTATGGTTTAAAAATGTTATTCTAATGTTTCCAAATGTTTAACATCTTCCACCACCCCTTTTTTAAAATGTTAAATAGCTACCGCTACCTTGTAATACAGCAAATAAAAATCCAAGAAAAATGCAAATCAGCCATATAAACAACAACTCATTCTATCAATTTTTTCTGCAGATAACATTAAACATAGCGAAATTACAACAGAAATTAAAACAAAGTTAATTACATACATCCCCTGTTCTCAAAGTGTGCTTTTTTTTTATGTTCTGGTTCCCACGAAAAGGGATATCCTGTAATGTTCAGAGAACATCGTGGGAACCAAGGGAAAGAAGGTAGGAGTTGGTGTTCTTCTTAAATTTCTGGAGGTTGTATGCCTCGGGGAACACCTCCCTAGGCAATGAGTTCCAAATCCTCGCAATTCGTTGGATGAATGAGTCTTTGGAAAGTGATGTTTTGCAGGTCTCCAAAGTGACCACGAAGGGGTGTGAAGACTGAACTTGACGGGTTAATCTCGAAGAGACTGCCAATGGAGGAACGATTGTTGATATTTCAGAAGAGCATCGCCCATGAAAATATCTATAAAATAGAGACAAATCGCCAACTTTTCTACGGTGTTCCAGACAAGTGAGCGAGTTTGTAAGCGAGGCATCACCGACGAGACGAATTGCCCTTTTTTGGACAGAATCCAGTAGCTTCAGGATATGTTTAGGTGCTGCACTCCAAATATGGGAACAGTACTCCAGTACAGGTCGGATCTGTGCCTTATAGATCATAAGCAGCTGACTGGAGGTGAAATAGCTCTTGGCACGAAACAAAAAACCAAGTTTTTGGGATGCACTTTTGGCAATGGACCTCACGTGATTTTCCCAGGAAAGGTTATTGCTGATAGTAATACCAAGCATCGATATGGATGACTTCAGTGGTATGGTTACTCCTGACAAAGTTATGTTAGGCACAGTGAGATCGGCTTTTCTAGAGAAAAGACATGCTTGTGTTTTGTTTGCATTGAATTCTACCAAGTTATTGGATCCCCATTCGAGAATTGTTGCTAAGTCCATATTTATATTGTTAACATTTCTTCCTCGTTCATTTCTGGTTTCACGGGCTGATATAGGGGCCCTGGAAGAGAATGCGGTATGGAGGGTACTATCATCGGCAAAGCTGTGTACGGGACATGAAGTTACTTTCAATAGGTCGTTGATGTGAAGTAAAAATAGTGTTGGTGCTAGAATGGATCCTTGCGAAACACCAGCATTTATGAGTAGAGTGTCAGATGAAACTCCATCGACCACTACATGGAGAGACCTGTTTGAGAGAAAACTAGCAAGCAGTTAATACAACCTATTTTCGAATTCTTCTCGAACTATTTACAAAGTTTCGCTTGTAATTCGTCTACATTTTAGTTCTTCAATGTCTTCGGGAGGAGTTTTATTAGCTAATATTTTTAAATAGCCCCACAGAAAAAATTAAAGTGGTGTTAGATAGAAGATCTTGCCGGTCATTCTATAAAACCCCTTCTGCCAATCCAAAGTCTTGAAAATCGTTCGTCTAGCTATTGTCTTACAGCTAGTGCGTAATGTGGTGTAGCTCCGTCCTGTTGAAGGTATATATTCTGTTTATCTAGCACCATATTTCCCTGTTTATCAACTTGTCTTTTTAATGACTGAGTAATAAGTGGATCAATTTCATTTTCTATTAATTGTAGGTACAATTTTCTCGTTAAGTTTTGGTTCATACATTGATCTTCGCTGAAAACTGAGTATTATCCTGTCGAAACACGTGAGGATTTTCTTCAACATAACCTACAATTATGTTTGTTAACAAAGCCATTTAAATAAAACGTTGATTTATCACTGCGTCTTCTTGTATTTTTTGGCACATTGTTTCACAAAATTCAATTATGCGGTTATAGTCGTCTTTACTAAGCTGATGATTAATTTGTATTTATTAAGGAACAAAGCTTGTGCAATTTTAACTCTTTGTTTATGGAACCAACAGAAATATCTGCAAGTTTTGATACTTTTGGAATGGAATAGGTAGGATCTATAGCAAAATGACCCAGTACTTTAATTTGTGCAGCTTTGTCGAGAACTCTGAGATTATAACTTTTTTTATTACAAACGGATCCAGTTTCTTCAAATTTCTGTACTACTTTCTGGTCTGGTGGCCCATATTTCTATCAGGATACCTTTTATTAAAAACTCGAGCTGTTCCTCGATGTTTTGATGACCATAAATAAATATTATTTCTTTTCGTTTTTGCAGAGAATACATCGTTTTAAAATAACTCAAGATGCTACAGCTACAAATAATGGCTAATTTAACGTCACGAATAACTAACCAAATATTCTGTTAATATTTTTTAAACAAAACGACAAAAAATGTCAATAAACGTGACATGTATTTAGAAGTAAGTTCATTTATCCCTAATTAGACATCTACCTATCCAACAGAGGCGTATGTCGTTTTTGTTATGGTCTCATGTTATGTCACAAAATTTGTTCTTATCAGCAAAAGAAATTGTTGTTTATATGGCTGATTTGCATTTCTCTTGGATTTTTAAGTGTAGTATCACAAGGTGAGGGTTGGCATTTGAAATTTTAAAGAAGGGTGTGGGATGTTAAAGAGGTGCCATCACATTTTTAAACCTCCCCTTTGATTTAAAGTTCGACGTATTTTTTGTTTTTTTTTTTTACATTTATGCAAAATCAAAAGGTATTTGAACTGGTTGGTTTTAAAATGAAAGCACTGTAGAATTAGATAAGGATATTAAACAAGAAATAAAAGAAGATATCGTTACAAAAATGAGGCAATCCAGAGTTAAATGGGTATGGCACGCATGGAGAGCAGAAAATAAAACATTGGTTTATTCAATGCTACAATGGGACCCAGGAGTTGGAAAAAGACGTCTAACACCCAGATCAGGATGGCTAAAGAAAGTGAAAGAAGATCTACGCACAACAGGAGTGAATAATTGGAAAGAAAAGGTGTACGATAGGGGAAAATGGAGAGACATTGCAAAGACACAGTGAGACAGACTTGGATTAAAAATTTTTACTTGTAGGTTGTAAGTAAATTGCCCATTGATAGTTTCTAGTGAATGTATTGTAAAAAGAAAAAAATAGCTATTTACCTTTTTTTCGAAATATAAAAAATGTCCTAAGTAGTCATCATTTGTAATAAGAAACAACAGTATTATATTCGTAAACATGTTTATTGGGTTTAATATTTTGTGTTATTTATATTATAAGATGTAAACAGGTGAAATTTGCAACAAACACGAAAATATTGCAGTTCATTCAAGGTTAGTCAATATTTATCATTTAGTGATTGCAGTGATGCTATTTTTAACTCAATTTTTCCGGTAACCTCTAGTCATTTTTTAAAGATGTTCGATTATTACATTGATAACGATAAGAAGTAACGGTAAGAAGTAATAAGCAATTTTAAAATTATATTCTAAAAAAAATGGGTCAGGAATTATTTGGGATGATTTTTCATAACAAACAATAATTATTTTTAATGAAAATTGTATTTTATTTAATTGACACTAGGAGTAACAGAAATCAGCCTCAAAATTTAAAATGGCTAGATACTGAAATATTTTATTCCAATAATTTTTTATTATTACTTACTTGAATTTTTTATCAATGATCTGCTATTTATTGAGACTTATTATCAACAGGTAATATTTATTTATATAGTTTACGCATATAACAGCAAACTTTATACACAAAACTGTAACTTAAGTGCTCAGCTAATGACTGACAGTACCCACCTCTCGGAAAATTGGTTAACAGCTATCTGAATAGCGCGCGCTTCCCAATTGGTTGGCGGCTATTTGACTGAATGTGAATAGCGTAAGGCGACTGTTACACTTACGCACTTTCGTCCATATTTCACTTCCACAAATTGCAAGAAAGCGAGAGCAATAAACTGCCATTGCAAAGTTTACCCCTGTTAAGATGAATACAGCAAACAGGTAAAAAATTCTTTTCAAGCTATCCTATCAATTTGTTATATCGCCTTTTATTTTAGACGTTTTAAAATTGACTAAGTGCAACAAAACATACCGTTAAGTTTAGAAGTAGTATGGAAACACATTTTTAATTTGTTTTTTATTTAAACCCACGGATTTCCCTATAAAAATATAATTTTCGTGACAATAGGAATAAACAGGAGCTCCTTTTATCTAATAAGTCAGTGGTCATTTTACCGATTTTTGATAATTCAATGTAATGATAAAATGAAGTACTGTATAAATTTTTACGAAAAAATGTGACACAAATTTGTGCATTACCGAATGCTATTTCTAAATTGCTTTTTCTCGAAACTGAGCCTTATACGTAACTGCGCATAATTGCCCCGAGATTTTTATACTAATTTTTCCAAGAAAATTCGTACGTGCTTTACAAAACCAGTTGTTTTTTCCGTATTAAACTGGATTATGTGACGATGTAATCGTAGTAAGTTGCGTAATGTACAAGATAATAGACAGAACCGTGAACGAAAAAAATGTAAACAAAGTTGGTACGTTTTTTATAATTTTTATACTAAAATGACTAAAATTTTTCAAGTATGTTATGGTGCGCCATTCGTTTCGTAAACATTATAAAAAAAATTTAATAAGAAGGTCAAACGTTTTAAAATCTTTATTTTATAATTTTTTACTAGAATGACTTAAATTTTACAAGCATGTTATGCTATACCGTCTTTTCCTGAAATTTTGTGAGTTTTTTGCAAGAAATTCTTTTTTTTAATCAAAAGGTCATATGATTTGGAGGCTTTTATTTTTCATTGTATCAACAATTTGGGGTTAAGTTATTAACCTCGTGTTTTGTATGGGTTGGAAATAACTTCGTCCAAAAGGGAAAAAGTTGCGCTACCTTGAAAAGGGAGGTTTTTTCCTCATAATTACATCCTTTACATTAAGGACTCGGTGTTAAGCCCATAAATGTTTGTTTACTGATAAAGCATTTTAATTGTTCAGGCCTTCTTCTTCCTAATCATAACATCTTTGCAGATCCATATTACCGAAGTTCAATGTTTTGGATGGCTCTCTTGATTGCATCTCGCCATTTATCTCAATTAAATGGCATGTGAGCCGCTTGTGGGAGAGTAGCATCTGATAATTTGTTGGTAACATCCACCCATCGATTTGTTGATCGGCCACGCCTTCTGTTTCCTTCAGGTTTTCCCTGTACAATAATCCTTTCCATATGCTCACTCCGACTGATGTGTCCGAAAAATGTAAGAATTCGAGAGTTCATGATACTGAACAAACGTTTTGACGGACTTATTTCGGACTTGCTACGGTTCTTACACAAGTGGATTTCCAGTCTTTTACGTTGTATGGGTCTTATTACTGTTTTCTAGCACTGTTAATTTGATTCCAACAGCGACTGGGTGAGCAAGGAACCTTACTAGGATTATCGTAGAAACTATTCTACAAAAAAATTCAATTTAAAGTTTTTCAAGGGATTTCGACTTAAAGTCGTTGAAATAAAGTATTTAAAAGGATTTGATTCTTAAATTATTGATTCAAGTTTAAAAAAAGTACTTTCAAAAGGCTTTCAAGTTTATCTTTGGCAATTTTTCTTTTTCGTGCGAGTAAAATGTATATTTGTCAATTTAGTTTTTTTTTGTTTACTTTTCTTTTATAAAAACGCTCTTTTTCTTACAAAGTTTACGAATAAAATTCCAAATCCAGACCTATTGAAGCCTATCTAAACGCACTGAGCGCGCAAGGATAAATTCTTGAACTTATTACGTCGAGGTGTGTCACAAAACTTTTTTTCAGCTGATAATTACTATAATAAAATTAATTTTTGCTTTGGAACGTAACAAATTAAAAGCAATGGGTTTGTAGGTACTATAATTTAATATTTGGATCTGTAACTATCTTATTAAAAAAAATATATAAAATCCCAAAAAAACATGTCACAAAACTCACCAACTTTTTCTTCAATTTAACTAAACTGCGAGCAGCGCAACCTACCGACATAATTAGGATAACTGCTACCAACTGTAATAGTGTCACAAAAATTCAAACAACCAAAATGATTTTACCTAAAATGAGTGCTCACCTTATACTGGTTGCACAAGCTTGTCAAAAATTAAAAATTATTGTTATACCTCCGACTACCGTTGCTATAGCGAGAAAAAATACAGGGTGTAGCGCGAAAAGTTTTGATTAAAAGTAATGGTGGATACAGTTATGTTGAAAATCTAAAATTACGAAGCTATAAGTAGGTTTTGGATGACGCTAAGTTCAAATATAATGCTGTCCTGAATGTGACACTTTCGGTTATACCGGAAGTAGACGTCAACTTTGTTATTTTAAATAGAACCTGATATTTTTTATTTTATTTTCGAATTCTTCATGAAATTTGTGCACATTGTCCTATACCAAAAATAGTGGTAGTATTTCGAGATATTTCGATTTTTTTTAAAATTTTGAAAAAATCCTAGTCCACATTGAATATCGATATCTCCATTCATAACGAAGCTAGTGTCGTAAAATTGTAACCAATAAACAAGAAGCGCTTGCCCGCTAACTCCATATGTTCAACTTATTGATATTTTATACAGGGTGTTTTAAGCTTAGCTGCCAACATGCTCACTTTAAATCATTTATAAGTTGCTTACTTTAAATAGAACACCCTGTATTTTATTACATTTTCTGCTGTATTTTTTTAAATCAATTCGTTTGGTATCGGTATTCTCTGTACCCAAATCCAACCACTTTTGAGATATTTCTTTATCTTAGTTAAAACATATCACTACTTAATTCTTTCAACATTAGTAAAGGGTAGGCCTTGGCTGTCAAAGATTTGATAGTTAGAACGTTTATTGTTTATGTTGTTTTGACAGTTTTCTTTACCAGTTTGTATTTCATAGTAAATAATGAAGAATGTATGATTTACTAATAATGATTTTTTAAATATTATTATTTACGGCGAGTGTAATAATAAAAAATGGATTATTTAATCGACATATTTACCATTTTTGGTCTAATGAAAATCCACATGTTAGTAGAGAACGTTACTTCCAAGATAGTTGGAGTTTTAATGTTTTTTGTGCAATGAAGACGATAACATTTTAGCATTAAAATTATATGATGAAAATTTAAATGGTGAAAGATATTGCTACATTTTAGAAGAAGCCATACGACCGGCGTTATATACTTTAAGAAATGGAGAGGCGGCTTCAGCTTGGTATCAGCAAGATGGAGCACCTCCTTATAACTTTGGGTCTGTTGCCAGCATCTTTGCGACATGTTTGATGATAGAGGGATTATCAATCAGGATCCGTTTCGTTGGTCAGCTCGCTCTCCTGACTTGGCTAACAAAGTTGACTTCTCAGCGTCACCCAAAACCTACAGCTTCTTCTTCTTAGTCGCTATCTCGTATTCGAGAATCGTGCTTTCAAGAGTTGCTCTCCACAATATGTCTTCATTCCTCTCTATTCTCTGCCATCCTGAATGTGCAGGCTAGACTTTGTCCCATGATGTTAGTGATGAGGACCGTATATCTAGTGGGGGACCTACCTCGGGGTCTTATTCCGGCTTCCATGCCCTCAACAGTTAGTCTTTCAACGCCGTTTCTTCGTACTACGTGGCCAAAAAATTTAGCGATGTTTTCAGCTACTATTGTTCTTAGCCTCTTTTTTGGTTTTATTTGTTGAAGTATTGATTCATTGGTTCTTCTTTGTGTCCACGAGATTCTCAGCATTCTACGCCAACAGAACATTTCCAGGGCGTCAATTTTCTTTTTGTCCGTTACTTTGAGCGACCAGCATTCTAACCCATAGAGAAAGATTGGGAAGACCAGGCTCCTTACCAGTCTCATTTTTGTTGCCAAAGAGATTTCATGACTTCTCCATATGTTTGTTAGTTTAGTCATAGCTTCTTTTGCTATGGAGCTTCTCCTTTCGATCTCTTCACTGGCTCCGCCCTCGTTGGAAATGAGTGAACCTAGATAAAAAGTGTTAACTGTGTCGATGTTATTTATTTTCTTTATTTCTGGTCTATTGTTGTTAGCTCGGTCAACTATCATAATTTTGTTTTTTTTTTTATTTATTCTCAAACCAATCTCCTTGCTGAAATGCTCTATTCGCCTGATCAGGTCGCATAGTTCCTCCTCTGATGCCGCAATTGCTGTAATGTCATAAGCGTAGCGAAGGTTGTTGATCTTTTTGCCGCCATTACTTTTAATCAAAACTTTTCGCGCCACAGCCTGTATATACTAGTTTTTAAGACTAATCAAAAGATTGTAAATACCAAACGTTTTTTTATAATCAGTCCTGTAGTTTTTGTGTAATGCTCGAACAAACAAACAATAAATTCAACACCAAATCAGTGATTTGGAGTCAGGGACACCATATCGTAACCCTTTTTTGTAAATATCTTCAATGTAGAGACACGGACCAATTTTTGTTACATTTTTATAATAGTGTAGATTAATAGTGTCTTGAAAGCATAACAAGAAAAAAAATGAACATTTGTATGTTATTTAAACTCAACGATTGACTGGACTAATATATAATAAAGGAAAACAGGTGCTTTGGTCATTGCTCGTACTTCGACTATGAATAAACTTTTTTTCTTACTCTAGAGCGAAATTACTTACAGAACGGAAGTTGTCATTTACGGACACGTAATAGTTCATTGCTTCCTAGATTGTTGAATAATAGCAATTTTGTTGATCTTCAAGGGCACTACACCATGACGCCGGCCGGCTTTCTCATAAATATCCACATATTTTAATGACAAACCGTCTTACTTCATTCTATCTCGAGATTAACTAATCGCTTATTGTCAACCCACCTTAATTTTTTTAACATTGTGGCTCTTTCGTCAATTCTCTCCCAACTTAAGCACAAAAATATTTAGTAGCCAAAGTGAAAGGGACCAATACATCATCGCAAGACTCGAGAGAAATGCCATATAATAGTACACCGATATATCAAGAACAACGGGAAAAGGAGTGTCTAGGTCTGGAACCGAATACTCTTAAAGCTTAGGCAAATCGCTAAGCATTTTTCAAGCAAAAATCTTTGCTATCGGAATATGGGTCCAGTTTAATATAGAAATAACTTTTTGCAGACAAGAGATTATCATCATATCAGATAGCCAAACAGCCATTAATACTTTAAATCGTCTTCAAGATGGTCTGGAACAGGTTAAAGGCAAAATATTGCTCTTTCTTTTGAGATATAGTAGTCTACATCATGAGCGCCGCCAGAATTACTTTCAGGGAGTTTAAGTTTAAGTTTTACTCAAATAGTGACCTAATAAAAAAAATTTTACGGGTTGCACTCTGGAAGTGCCGGCAGAAGTGAAAACTTAAGTATTAACGTTGTGCGCCCTGCGCCGCCTAAACGGCGCAGGCATACATTTTCGCCGCGCCGTAGAAAGAGAGGGGGATACTCCCTCTCCTACGCCACGCCAGCTGTCTACTCTCCATCCGTCTTACGAATTTTCGATCAGGTCACGTGTCTTGACGCGAGTTTAACATTTTTTACCCATTACAAAAAAAGTGTACAACGCCGCTAAATAAGTTTTCACTTCAAAAAGTATTATTTTTAATCTGAAAAATATTGTCTCCAGATTTCCATAGTTTATGAATAATGCATTATTTTTATTAACGCTTTATTATAAATCATATATTAAACATCAGTACCAGATTTGAATGTTTTCGATTTCTTTCTTCCGCTTTTTGTTTGGTCTTCTTTCAATATGGCGCTTTTCTTCCTACCTCGACATTTTTGTTTTCGGCTACCTCGTTTTCGGTTTTGTCGCTTTTGGCTACGTCGTCTACGGCTTCTGCTTCTATTTTTTTTTTTCTATTTTAACTTTGTTGGAATATACTCGTAATTCATAACTTAAAATGATCGAAAATTTACAAGAAAAAATCCTTTTTAACCGCTTAATAGCCTATTTTAAAGGGTAAGAATAGTTTTAAGTAAAGCAAAAAGAAATAATGATCAAAAAAATGGCGGGCATCGTATACATAAACTCTTGAGTTAGCCATTAGACCCATTTTTTGAGTACGTAACTTTAAATATCTTTAAATCCTGACGTGATGGCTCAGTTTTGACCTTGAAAATGACTCCCAGCTGCCTAACAACAATCAAAACACCATTTTTTTTTAAGGTGTGTGCACTATGTGTGTTAGAAGTAAAACTACTAACGTTTAAACGGCTGGGATGAAATTCAATTATACTGAATATATAAGGAATATTATAAGGATTGGAATGAACTATTTATAGAACGACATACACTACTGTTTGCACATAAATATTATTTTTTAATTTATTTCTGTAATCTGTACATTACTGGGTGCTTCAATAGCCTGTAGGTACATCTTGTGTAGTTTTTTAAATATTTTTTGACAAACACGTGGACTACACAAATAGACGTCACGTTGCTAACTATTTCTATGCTACGCGTCTCCTCTCCTCTGCAACAGAACACGCATGCGCGTTATGAATCGTTACACATTTTCGTCTAACTAGCTCGTGTGACGCGACCTTGAATTTTTACTCATAGCGCGCGTATGGAAGTTTCACTTCAAAAACTTAATTCGTCATTTAAGTCATTTTATAAGTAGTAACGTAATATTTACATACATTTACATACAAACAAAAATGTGTCTAAATTATAAAAGAAATCACACATACATACATATAGTGTTGAGTCGTTATGATGATTCTTTGTTTATTATTAATGTTTTTCAATTTGTCAATTTTGATAGTTTTTGTGAAATAAAAAGTCATATCGTCAGTCAGACTTTAATTATAAAAAAGTTCAAATGGTCAGTAAAAACGGTCAGTACATTTTTCATTGGTCCTTCGATCCATCGAACAAGCTCTGAGTAAAAGCAGTAGACTAGTTAACTCGAAAATTTGAAAAGTATGGACCGCTAGTCAGGCAGAAGTCGAACCCAAAAAGGTATCAATAGGAATTTGAACCCTGCCTTCGAGTGGCCAGCAGGTTTTGGAATGTCAGCGAAACCTGGTATGGATTCCATCGAAAATATAGATGCGATAGAACCCGCGACAGAGACAGGGAACGCGCATAAAACTTCTTCAGAAGAAGCTATGAAAAGTAAGAGAAACAGTGCAAAATCTAGAATTTTCGATAGTCCTAATTTAGAAATACAGAAGAAAAAATTCGCACTCGAGGCTAAAATGAAAAAGCAAATATTTGAAACGAAAATGTTGAAAATGGAAATGAAGAAACAAAAATATTTGCAACAGATAAGATTAGTTGAAATTGAAACGCAATGAAATGGCAGAAAATGAAGAAAAAAGATCAGAAAGGACAAAAAATTCAGTTTTAATGGATAAAAATAGAATTTTGAACCCAGAGGTATTGCCACCAGCATCTTGTAGTAATCAGATTATACATTTTGATCATGTTGACAAGAATCCACGTTCTTCTTATGTAGAATTGTTTGTGGCCAATTGGGTGGATAGATTGCAACCTTTTAATGAAGAGGACGAGAAAAACAATTATGTTCAAGAAATACTTTTAATGAAGAAGACGGAAGTCAGTCAGTTGTGTGAAACTTTGAATACTCTCCTGAAAAATGTCAATCGTAATAGTTTAGCTTCGTCGAGGAATGAAAAGTTTTTCACAAGACATACAGTGGAAAAAGATTTTCCAATATTTGGTGGGCGATGTAAAGAATGACCTACATTCATCTATAGCTTCAATAGAATATCAGAATTATGTGAATATACCGAAGAAGAAGCCATGATCAAGCTCCAAAAATGTTTGAGAGGTGAGGCGAGATCAGCAGTTGCAGGAATGCTCATTAGTCCACAAACTTTACAACTAGTAATTGATACATTAAAGATGAGATTTGGAAGATCTAAACTAATTATCGAAACTCTAATAAAGAAAGTGACATCTTTTTCTGTTGTCAAAGAAAATGATATGAAAAACCTCATCGATTTGTCAAGTCATGTAAACAATATAGTGAGAACAAAAAAATCATTGAGTTACGAAGCCCATCTTCAAAATCCAATGATAATAAAAGAAATTGTTCTGAAACTACCCGATATGCTCAAGCTCAGGTGGGGAGAGGAAGTTCACGACAAAAATGGTGCAGTAAATTTTACATATAGTCACGCCTTTTTCCCGTACGGGTCGGCAGAGACCACTCCCTTTCACTTCCGCGACGGTTCTTACGCACATCTTTTGCTTTCTTTACTTTCATCAGTGCTCTCATACATGCTCGTCGGTTGTTGGTACTCTTGACCTGGCCTTTCTTCAAAACAATGTCGATGCCTTTTGATAGAGACAGCCTCAACGAATTTCTTGCTCACATCAACAGCATACACCCTAGCATAAAATTCACAGTGAAAAAAGAGAACAACAAAGAATTGACATTTCTCGATGTCCTGACTGTGAGGAAAAAGAGACAACTAGAACATACCGTATACAGAAAACCCATCCACACAGATCATTATCCACATAATACATCCAACCACCACCCTTGCCAACGAACAGGTGTTATAAGAACTTTGGTAGAAAGGGCAATACGAATCTGTGAACCTGAACATTTAAATAGAGAACTGAATTTCTTAATGATGCCCTTATATATATATATATATATATATATATATATATATTATAAATGTATACGTCAAAAATCTAGCACTAGAGGTGACATAAGCGATGATCTTAGTAGTCGTAAAGTCACTTCTAAAGCGTTTTCACCCTACATTGCTCAAGTGACAGATAGGATCGGCCGGATTCTAGGAGAATATAACATAAAAACCATCTTCAAGCTATCTAAGAAGATCGAAAACTATGGGAAATCTGCCAAGGATAAGAGAACCCCAATAAGTTCTGCAGGTGTTTATCGTATTCCATGCACTTGTGGAAGTGTCTACATTGGATCACCTAAACGGACCATTAACACCAGCGTCAAAGAACACAAATCATAAATTGATAAATAACTTTGAAAGCGCTCTCGTAACTACAGTAAATTTTTAAACATATTTTCTTGATTCTTAGCCGATTTCCAATGTAAATTTAGCCGAAGACGATTTATTTAACTTAGTTTTGGTAAAACTGAATACCTAAATAAAGCAGGAAGTAACGATTAAGATACATCGTCTCTTGCTCATAAAAAACGGATTATAACAACAATAGAGTACGTTTAGAATAGAATGAAAAGCGTCGAAATAAATGCCGTTAACGTTTCACGTATTTTGTTTGTGTAACAATTCTGTGCAGGCAACGTGGTAAAACTCCGATACATTTTAATCCAGAGCTGCAGCATAAAGAATTTTAAAAAAAATTTCCTACGCTACGTTTTTAATCGACTGGCAGTACTTATTCGTGCAAAGCATTAAAATATATACTAAACTAGACGGAGATACTCCCAATAACACCATAACAATATTAAATAAAATTAATTTTACTGCATCTACTACAATTATGACTGTAAATGTGATAGATTCACTGTTATAATCTATTTCGAAATGGTACGGAGTACATGTGTACAAACTGTTTACAAAGATAATAACAAATCGCATTACAAATAAACTCGACTTTTACCAACCCTTGGAGCAAGCAGGATTCCGCAAGAGCTTCTTCAGTACAATGGACCATATACAATCAATAAGATCCCTTATAGAAAAAGGAAACAAATATAATGTCCCAGTTCACTTGGCATTCATAGATTTCCACAAAGCTTTCTACTCCATTGAGACATGGGATTGGTTAAGATCAATGAACAACGCTAGAATGGATTTAAGATATACAGATGTAATCAGAAACATATACGAAAATGCATCGTTTAAAAATCGAAGATGATATACAAACAGACAGAATCCCAATAAATAGAGGAGTACGCCAAGGTGACATAATTTCGCCCAAATTATTTACCCAAGTCCTCGAGGATGTCTTCAAAGAATTATCTTGGGAGAACAAAGGTATTAAAATCGATGGTTCCTACCATAGACCTATTATCCAGAAGAGACGCAACATTCCATTCATAAAACTCTGTTTGTTTTGTCGCAATGATTACACGAGAGTGGCCATGAGTATGACAAAGTATACCAATCGATTCGTTCCGTTCTCGTGCTGGCAACGCTGTAACATTATTGTGGAGTTACGGCCACGCTTGTAATCAGTGACGTGCTATTTGTTTAAAATGAGAATATATCTATCGGGTAATATTTAGTTTTTTATGAATAGGTGATACTCAGTTTTTTATCAAATTGAAGTGTAGCATACTAAAAGTATTTTTCTAAACCCCAAAAGTTCGACGCCAAATTGTGTTACCCTAACTAAACTGTTTTTCTAAAGTTACAAAAATGAGGTGCCAATTTTTAAAAACTTACCAATTCCCCAAATGTTGGGCGACAATTTTGTGTTACGTTAAAGTTTCCTTTCTAAACACAATTGTGTGTAATGTTATAAGTTACTTTTATGAAACTAAATTATTTTATCAAATTAAAGTACTAAAAAAGAATTTTAAATAGTTTTACCTAACCGTCTGAAATGAAAAAAAAAACTTAAATAATTATCATTAATATTAATTGGACAAATGAAATGTAATGTATTTTAAATTTTAATTTTAATGTTTAAACTATTTAATAACAGCTTAGTAATCTAAAGGAAAAGATTAAAATATTATACTCAGGGTTTCGTGACTCCTTGATTCTCGATTGGATTAAATAACAACGAAAGAAGGATAATGCCACTGAATAAGTGTTTCTGAAAACCAGGGAAATAGGTGACCTTTTCTCAGAATATCTCGAAAAGTATTGATTTCCACATCGTTTGGTTTTCAGATTCGTGTTTTACGTCTCAAAATAATACCTGTTTATTTTACACACTTGGCAATGACGAATTATTTCTTCCACTAAATTTCACTGAATTTTACCAATAATATGTTGAAAATTACCGATAACACTCCAAAATCTCGTTGCAACACCTTCGGCAACAGCGCTACTAATAATAGCCGATTTGGTAGTAAGCACGGATCTCTGCAGGTGGAACGATTCAGACAAGCCGTGCGGCGTTGTCGCTTATTGAGCAACACATTTCTACGACCTAACGGAATGAAATAGTTCAATGGTTCAACATTCCATAAAATGGGTTGTATTATTCAGGTTGTTATAATTCATGAAATATTAATAAGAGATAGCATTATGGTCACAATATTGTTGAAAATAAAATCAACAAATACTATGGACGATTTAATAACATTCACAAATCTCTTGCCATAACTGGGAAACAGGCAACATCACAGCACAACGCATTCCAGTCGGCCTTATTAAATTCATACAATCGCCCAGAACGTGGGGATGTATGATCGTGTTTAAAAGTAAAAAGTTCCGTCTCCTCTGATAATAGGTCTATGGTTCCTACCTAAATCACTTAAGATTCGCTAAAGACATCGTATTGATATCATGAAAGAACTCGACTTCTTCCAAGGTATTTTAATTTGCAATTGTCATTTACTCACATATTGCCCCCCAAAAATTCGTGTTTATTTTTTATGTGCTGTAGTTATGGATATTAGCGAAAACAAATTTTTTTTATTTTTTATTTGTTATATTTAAGGAAATTGGCAAAAACCTCATATTAATCAATCTCACCTATGCAAAAGTCATGAAATTTTAAAATTCTGGAAAAATCGGGAAATAGTGGTATTAACCAACCATTTCTCGCATTTGCCGAACAAAAGGTACCTGCTTGTAGATTAATATTAACCAGGATTCACTCATCTTACAGACGAAGCTAGCAAAACAAGTATGTGCTTCTCCTGCCCTATTGAAAAGCTGGTCCCGGTAAAAATTACCATTTTCTTATTTTCTTATCCACTTATACCCCATTTTGAATACTAAAGAATGTGTCTGGAGATGTCATGGAATTTTATAATCGAAAAAAAGTGGAAACTTTTTTTAAGGAATTTATTTTTTGTGCATAGAATATAGCATAAATCTCACTTTTACTTACGTGCTGTATTTATAAAAATTGGCATAAACCTTATATTTATTTATTATGTTACGTATTCATGAAGTACACATACCTTGGTCATGAGATAAAAATCTCGAGAGACAATCAAACATGTGAATTAAGAATTTGCTCAATAAAGTTAAAAATAACTTAATACTTTCATAACAACAAGTGTTAAAAAGTAAGGTTAGGTGACATTTTGACAGACAGATAGAATCTTAAGCCGAGACGTCACATGCACGTCACCCTTACCACCAATATCAAGCTGTGACGTCACGTGCACGTTACCCATTTTCATGTGCTATATTTAAAAAAAAGTTGGCTAACCAAAGATTTACGAATAAATGTTAAAACATAATAATAAAAATAAATGTTGCCATCATTAAGGCATTGTTTGGGGATACTTCTTACCAAATAAGATCATCTTATTTTATGAACGTACTTTGTCAAATGCTTTATTTTAATCGATGAAACATACATAAATATCTTGATTCATATCCAGACATCTTTGAGACATCACATTTAATGCAAATAGTGCCTCCCTGGTTCCGATACCATTTCTAAATCCAAACTGATTCTCGCTGATATCTTGTTCAAGTTTGCGATATATTCTGTTGTGAATCACTTTTAGGAATGCTTTGAGAGTATGGTTCATCAGGCTTATTGTACGGTAATCTTATTCAAAGACACTCCGATATTGATCCATAATTTATATTTGTAACTTTCGATTTTTCTAATTCCATTGTTACTCGGATATGCTATAATGACTGCCCTATATATGTTGGTACGATATTTTTTCTAACTGGTCCGCCTTCATGACGTTACATGATACTTTCACCATTATAACTTTTTCGATTTTGTGAGTAATAGGACCCCACAAAGGTAGGTAAGTAAATACGTCGTAACTCCCACTGTGAAATTTGAAATGTTCATACCGACACTTAAAGTTTTTTTATGCGTTTTTTTTTAGTAACTTTTTATTTCATCGTACGTTTATTTACTGTTTTTGTTGGGGAACGATTTAAAATATATTATAAAAAACTAATTAAGGAAAAGAAGTTTTATATTATTTTGGTAATTTGTTTGCATATTTTTTTATTTTGATGACATTTTCAGCCAATTTTTAGATTAGCCCAGCGGGTGATCGTGTGAAGTTTGGTAGCAACCCCGTATTTTCAATTTTCTTCTGTAGCCACCAAGTTCTTCACCAGGTACTGTTGGTGTTAGGTTAGGCTAATTTTTTTACTTTTACTGCCTCAATTATTATTAGCCTAACCTAACCTAACGTCCTAATCTAACACCAACAGTACCCGGTGAAGAACTTTGAAAATATATATAAGCCGGTTCTAAAACGTCTTGCGACGGTGTCCGACGCCTGATCTCCATCCCCCTCGGTCTTCCCAGTCTTCCGCTGTTAAATTCTTTTACAAAAGACCTGTTGAATAATTTACAGTTTTGCGTAACATCCTTGCTAATACATCCAACAAATTTTTTTACATATAAACACCTAATAAAAGTACCATTATGTTTTAATGTTAACATGTGTTATTCTTGCGCAGGGGCCATGGTTATCTATTCTGTATCGTTTCAATTTTAGTTTAAAAAAAAAACACAAAAAACCATAAATCGTAATAACAATAATCAATTAAATAAGTTAGATTCACGTTCAGGTTGAAAATGCGGTGTTGCTACCACACTTCACACGATCATTCGCCGGCTAATCTAAAGATTGGCTGAAAATTAAGACGAAAGTAATGGTTTTTGAAAAAAAAAGAAAGCATGACAAACTGCGAGGTGATGATTGAAAAAGAAAGGGTGGAACAAGTGAAAGCTTTTATTTACTTGGGTTCAAAGTTTAATGGAGACGAAAAGTAGGACTGTGATATTGAGCGAAGGGTGCTGGTTGGAAATAAATGAATGGGGTCCTGTATAACGTTTTGAGCAGACAGAACGTGTTAAAAAAGGCACGTCTGGCTGTGCATAGAGAAGTGATGGTCATTACACTTATGTATGATAGTGCGTTTCCCAGAAGCATAGATGAAGATCAATGCTAGGGAGATAAGTAGTCTGAGAAGTACAGCTGGAGTGACTTTGATGGATAAAACGAAGTGTGATAAGGGAACGCTGATTGATAAAACAGACTTAAAGGAGAGTGTAAATGGGCAAGTCGGTAGAGATCGACCTAAGCGAACGTATCTCTATCAGATCAACATTGTTTTGAAGAAAGACCAGGCCAAGAGTACCAGCAAATGACGAGCATGTATGAAAGCGCTGATGAAAGTAGAAGAAGCGAAAGACGTGTGTAAGAAATGGTCTCTGCCTATCCCTACGGAAAAAAGGCGTGACTTTATGTATGTATGTAATTGTTGAGTAATGTAATCACTGTAAATATGCAAAAGTTAAGAAAAGCTATAAAAATGATTTGCAGTAAAAAAAAGTCCAAATATGTATACAAAAAGTTATTTCAAAAATTTAAAAAAATTTATCATTTTTTTGTATTCCCTGAAATAAGCACGCTATTGTACTTTTAATGACCTTTTAACAAAATTCAGTAATAACCACACAACTTTTATGTAAAACCTTTTCATGTAGGCAATAATAAAGGGTGGTAATTCATAGTGAATAGCATATTAAAAGATGTAAATTTTTTATGGAATCGTATGTTGACACAATTAAGTAAATTTTTTCAGCAATGTTTTTACCATGTACTGACATGAAATATAATATGTTATGTCTGCGTGCCGTTAAAGTACGATAACCTAACCTAAAAAATGTACGTAATAATAAAATACGCGATATTTTACTCATAATATCAACGTTGCTGTTTTTTATGTTCACCAATTACACCAGTGAATAGCTCAGAGAAAAAATGTGGGGGAGTATGAGAAACAAAAAACAATCAAAATAGACTTAAAGTTCATTGCACAGTGTTGCCAAATAACGGAAATACGTCAAAAGTAAGCAGTTTTTCTTCAAATAGCACATACACTTGTAGACAAAAATACAATACAATACAAAAATACGTCAAAAGGAAACAGAAGTTTTTCTTTAAATAACACGTACACTTGCAGATTTAGAGCAATATTAAAGAGACAGGGAGTATGCGAAATAATAAACAATCAAAATAGACTTAAAGTTGATTGCATAGTGTCTCCAAATGACAAAAATACGTCAAGAGGAAACAGAAGTTTTTCTTCAAATAGCACATACACTTGTAGAGTTTAGAGCAATATTAAAGAGACAGGGAGTATGCGAAGTATGACTCAATCAGCCAACAACATATGCTCAAATCATTAACAGAATGCAGAATTGATTACAGGTACATTGCACTGATTAAGGGTATATACGAGAAAGCAACGGCGTGTGTAAGATTACATAAAAACACAAGAACATTCCGAATAGAACAAGGTGTACGTCAAGGAGATACCCTCTCTCCAAAGCTGTTCACCACACTGCTCGAATATGTCTGTAAGAAAATCGACTGGGGGGAAATAGGCCTAAATATAGACGGTGAAAGATTAAATAACTTAAGATTTGCAGACGATATCGTCCTTATCACCGACCGTATAGATCAAGCGTCCATGATGTTGGAAAAATTATACAATGCTTCAAGGGAAGTTGGCCTAAGAATTAACTTTGCAAAGACGCAAGTCATGACAAACCTAGTCCCCAGTAAAAACATAACTATTGGAAGCAAATCTATTGAACAGGTCACCGCCTACAAATATTTGGGTCATGAGATCCGAATAGGACGGGACAACCAGACGTGCGAACTTCTCCGGAGAGTAGGCTTGGGGTGGGCATCCTTTGGAAGATTAAAGTATGTTTTCAAGTCGGATATTCCCATCAGTCTAAAACGAAAAGTATACAATCAGTGCATATTACCAGTGATGACATACGGAGCCGAAACATTGACGCTTACAAAAAAGTCAGCAAAGAAACTGCATGTCACCCAACGGGCGATGGAGAGGGCTATTCTGGGTATCTCCCTCAGAGACCGAATACCAAATGAGATTATTCGCCAAAGAACAGGTGTTATAGATGTAATCGAAAAAATAACAACTTTAAAGTGGAACTGGGCTGGCCACGTAGCTAGAAGAACTGACGGAAGATGGTCTAAAAAACTATTGGAGTGGCGTCCGAGGCACGAAGCTTATCGTAGTAGAGGGCGCCCCCCACACGATGGACCGATGACATCAAAAGAATCTGTGGTAATTGGATACAAATGGCTCAAGATAGAGCAGAGTGGCAAAATAAACGAGAGGCTTATGTTCAGCAGTGGACTACTATAGCTGAGTGATGATGAGTATGCGAAACAAAAAACAATCAAAATAGACTTAAAGTTGTATGCATAGTGTCTCCAAATGAAAAAGATCCATCAAAAGGAAACAGAATTTTTTCTTCAAATAGCACGTACACTTGCAGAGTTTAGAGCAATATTAAAGAGACGGGGGGGAGTATGCGAAACATAAAACAATCAAAATAGACTTAATTTTAAAACATTTCACGTATACTGCGGAGTTTAGAGAGAATTCCATTTGTAAGATTTGTAACAACATTGGCATTAGTCGATTTGAGAGGGGTTTTGTGGTTCGACCCCTCTGAAAAAAAGCGCAGTACAGAAATGACAAAAGCACCGACCCCACCACTTGGAATAGTCATATGAGGTTGCTAAGCTTAATAATTCAATAATATAATAAATCCAAAATTTCTTGAAACATTACCTGCATCAACAGCTTTGTTAGAAGGATCATTTTTAACGTTGTTGTGACGTTTAAAAGATTATTTGCGCATTTTAACCGGTCAAGGGCGGATAACAGGTCTTGCCTCTTAAAAAGGTTCATAGGAACATTAACATTGATACCCCACGGAGGGGGCTTAAATCGCTTTGCATAGGAAAAACATAAATAAATTATAATTATAATTTTCAAACTTAGATAAAAAATGTGCGTAAGCTAAGTCTATTTTATTTTTCATAAAAACTTTTCAAAAACTACAGTCGATTTAAAAAAAAAGGTTTTATTAGCAAGTGCCATAATTTCCACCCTCCAATTCGTTTCCCAAACACGGTTCTGATCTCAACAACAGTATACCGATGGACTCGATTCTTTTGAAAAACACAACGGAAAAATGTATTGATGTTTATAGAGAAAATTTTTTACAAGCAACAAAACCATTTTTAATTATAAATATTTATTTTTGTTTGTTATTCGGAATTTTTTTTTTGCTGTTCGGGATAAATAAATAGCTAACTTAGCATAAATGGTTATATATAAATGAAAAAATACACTGTTCTTCATTATAGAGAATATTTTTTTTAAAAAAAAATAAAACTATTTGATGAAGAGTATTTTTGTTTGTTTGTTATTTGGGTCAAAAAATAGCAACCTTAGCATAAATGGCTTTGTATATAAATAAATTAAAAAATGTATTTTTCTCCGTAGATAAATTTTCAAAAACAACAATTTTTAATTGTAAATATTTGTTTTTATTTGTTGTTCGGGATAAATAAATAGCAATATAATATAAATGGTTATGTATATTATAAATAAATAATAGAATGTATTGTTCTTCAAAGAAAATGTTAGTTTTTGTTTGCTGTTCGGGATAAATAAATAGCAACCTAAACATAAATGGTTGTAAATATAAATAAATAGAAAAATGTATTGTTCTCCGTAGAGAATATTTTCAACACCAACAAAACCATTTTTAATAATAAATATTTGTTAAATGTATACTTCTTTAAAGATAATATTTTATTTTGGGTATATTTTTTTTGTTTGAAATTCGGGATAAATAATTAGCAACCTAAGTATAAATGGTTATGTATAGGTATAAATGGAAAAATGTATAGTTAAAGATTATTTTTAAAAACAACAAAACCCTATTCAATGACTTAAATGTAAATGGTTCTGTATATGTATGTACAGGGTGTTTCTAAATTTATGCGAAATTATGATGGATCTTTCTTATAACAAAATTTCCTCAGTCCACTTCCTTCCGAGATATCACCCCTTAGAGGTGGTGAGTTAATTAAGTTTTAATTTTCCTACATTTATAATGAATCGTATTTTATTCTTGCATTTTCCATCTTTACTGTTTTCCACTCACAATACGTAGTTTTATAATTTAATAAAGAATAAAAATCATGTTGTTGTATTTTATTTTTTTTTACCGAATCTATTGGTTCCAGGAAAAAACTTTAAAATTAAAAAATGTGATTAAATAAACAGGGATTTTAAGTAATATTTTTATTTTACAAAACTAAATCACAAAAAAAATATTTGATATTAAATAAGGTAAGGAATGGCAAATTCACCCCCTTATAATGTTACAAAGATAGATAAAGGAATGCTTAGATGGTTTGGCACGTAGAAAGGATGGATGAAAAAATATTGACGAAACAAATTTATAAGGTGAGTGTAAATGGACAAGTCGGTAGAGGTCGTCCTCGAAGAACATATCTTGATCAGATCAACATTGTTTTGAAGAAAGGCCAGGTCAAGAGTACCAACAACCGACGAGCATGTATGAGAGCACTGATGAAAGTAGAGGAAGCAAAAGATGTGTGTAAGAACCGTAGCAAGTGGAAGGAAGTTGTCTCTGCCCCTATGGGAAAAAGGCGTGACTTTATCTTTACTTAAATTTGGGCGATATCTCGGAAGGGGGTGCGCGAAGTGATATTTTGTTATAGGAAAGATCCATCATAATTTCATACCGGCAATCAACTACTGAATTTTTTCGCCTGAATTTAGAAACACCCTGTATATATGGTAAAATGCATCGTTTCTCATAGAGAATATTTTTAAAAACAATAAAACCAGTTTTAATAAAAAACATTTGTTTTTTTTGTTATTCTGGATAAACAAATATCAACCTAAGTATAAATAGTCATTAGTGCTGGATTGGATATTGGTTTCTAATCAAAGTATTAAACAACATGATTATCGGTAGACAAAATTGAAAATACATGTTCGGATACCGCAATTATTATTATTATTATTATTGCGAGAATAATAATGTCCAAATGACATAAGAAATACTTTGAAATATTTGGAATTAATTCATGTATCTGCAAGTTACAACAGTTGTAAAATTTTAAAGTGGTTATTATCACTTGACCTGAGTACCGAGTCGTAGTGTTTAATTATTCATATGAAGATAAGAAAACACCTTCTAGTTTCAAGATAATTATAATACCTACAGATAAAAGTATTCATCTTAAAGATGTTCAATGTTACTTTTAGGGGGGTAAAGGGTACAGAATACTCAAAAAACTTTCCAGCTTTCCACAGAAAACCCAGTCTCTGGCTTGCTGACTTTACGATGTTAGCAACATGGTCATGCCAAGACATATTATTAGACACCGTGACTCCCAAAATCGAGATGAAGGGACTTGATTCAAGGGTATTTCCGGACATTGTAATGAAATGATTTGAGTAATTTACTTTCTTGGAAAACGTTGCGCTTTGTGTTTTCTGGGCGTTGAGCTGAACAAGATTCTTGGTTCCCCACTCAACGATTGCTTCCAGATCTCCATTTATGAAATCAACCTGTTTTTGCCTGAGTCCATTTATATCATTCACTGAAAGTGATCGATGGGATGTCAAAGTTGAGACAAGTGTGCTGTCGTCTGCGAAACTGTAAATTGGGTTCGTGGTGGTTTTCAAGAGGTCGTTGATGTGTAAAAGAAATAGGGTGGGGGACAAGATGGAACCCCGGGGGACCCCGGCATTGGTTTTAAACGCATCAGAAGAAATACCGTCAACTGTCACATGTAAAAAGCGATCTTACATAAAGCTCATCACACATTGGCGCAGTTTGGTTGGGAGACCGTAGGCAGATAATTTGCTTAACAATGCCTGGTGCCAAACGCGGTCAAAGGCTTTAGATATATCCAAGGCTATTGCACGGGATTCACCAAATTTCTTAATAGAGTTTGTCCAAAGCTGAGTGACATAAGCCAGCAAATCTCCGGTAGACCAAAGTTGTCGAAATCCATATTGTCTGTTATGAATTATCTCAAATTTCTCCAGATATTTGATGAGTTCCATGTTAATTGCTTTTTCTATGACTTAGGATATGACTGAGAGCAATGCAATAGGGCGATAATTCGCAGGAATAGTCTTCTTACCTTTTTTCGGAAGGGGTTGGACTTTAGCGGCTTTCCACATGGACGGAAATACTCCTTTGGATGTAACTCGTTCCTTTAGATTATTTGACCTTCAATCTTCTTTAGGTTTTTTTAAAGTGTACTTGTCTTAAAATCTTTTATTCTCAAGCCAAATTATCACAATGGCACTTACGCTGTCGCATAGATATGGTAATATTGCAATAACAAAGCTTTAAACACAAAGTATATCACCCAAAAAAAAATTATTATTCAATCAAAAAAGAAAAAAAAATTCCAGCAGTTCCCAGTTTTCAAGTTAGAGAAAAAATATTTTCAGTAGTCTTTGCTCTTCGTATACATGTCGTAGTACGTAAATAGCTTTGTAACATTTTATCAACAACAAAAAAATGCTTCTATTCATAGCGAAAGGTACAATATAAAACGCACCTATGTAATTAAGCCATAAAGACTCGATTTTCTATTGAAGACATCAAACATTAATGATCTGTTATGGTACGCATCCTAAAATCATGGAACCATAAAATGGATCACTTGTGTTGGTTTGATAAAGCAACACTTATGCGAAACACAATGTCTTTGTTGTAGTTATTTAAATATCAAGCAGATTCAAATAGAGAGTAAAGAGATAGGGAAGAGTTTTACTTATTTCTTTAAAAAAAACGTTAACTCTCAGATAAAAAAAAACCTACCTTTTGAGGGTGGGATGTTTTCCGTTAATCATTAACTTGGGCTTCCCTTTATCGCTAGTGCTTGTAGGAGTCATGGAACTGTGACTGGCTGTGGCTGTAGTCAAATCGCTAGCGAAGGAACTGATGCTCGTCTCTTTGGATATAGGCGGTGAAGTTGTTCTCCCGTTGGCCACGGTATCACCTCCGCTCAAAGAGAGCTGGAGATGACTCTTTGGAGGGCCTTGAGGAGGCTTCTCGTCCACCGGAAGCATGTAAGACAACATGGCTACCAGGAGTGTTTTGTTATTAACTCGAATCCTAATTACAGCGGTATTTATAACGATTTTAATTTAGTTTAAGCCATCGCGATTATCTGTAACAAAGAAGAATAATATTTATTCGAGAAATTATTAATCGTGTATTTAACTTAAACTAAAAATTAAATAACTTAAACCGTATGATGCAACGAAATTCACGTTATTAACTACCGTTGAACGCGCTGGCAGATGTAAACAAATATGGAGGACTGTGAGTTGTGTCAAAGGCAGAGTCTGTTTTGGTTTCATCTACTACTTTCCTTGTGTTTCAGTTGTTATATATTAATTTAGCGTATGGCAACACATGATAAAAAAAATTAAGACTAACAAATGAACATTAAATTATTAAATCTAAATTTTCAGTCCACGTAACAGCCGATGGAGTGGCCCTCAAGAAGTCTGTAGTCGTGCAGTGGCTCTGTCTTCTGACGCAGCTATATGCTAGGTGATGGATGGTCTGTCGTCCCCCCAAAGTCGCAAGCGTTACTTTCGAGTTTCCCCCATTTATGGAGAGAATCTGCACACACGCCGCATTCGGTGCGGATGCGGTTTAGGCAGCACCATGTTTTTCTTGGTAGAGCAGAGCCAGGAACTGTTTCGTTTGTACGGATGTTGTTATTATTCTCAAAGATGTGTTGAGTTGGATATCTACCATTTTTGAATGGGGGCTATTACATACATACATACAGGTGAACAATATTTGGCGGTGGAGTATACAAGGCCAAGTACAGAGCAACGGAGGGTTTCGCTGAGGCACCCCAGCTGGTCCCGCTTAATTTTGGGATAATGTTGTTACTTGTTCTCAGCTTGGCAGCTATGTTCGTCAAATGTTTTTTGAAAGAGAGTGTGCGGTCCAGGGGGTTACGCCCAAGTACTTGGGTGTTTGTTGTAATTCAGACGGGTTCCATTGAATTCGATGTTGTTAAGTTCAACGTTTGCCATTTTGTTATTTAAATGGAAGCAAGATGTTTCCTTTTGGTTTAAGGATGGTATAAGTCTCCATTTTGTAAAGATATCGTTCATCGCTTTTAGGTCTTCATTCAATATCTTTTGTGCAATGAGAAGATTTTTGTGCTTAAACCCAAGAGCCATATCATCGGCATAGTTGAATTTCTTGCAGCGGGTTGTAGGAAGGTCTGATATGTATAGAGTAAACATAATTAGTGCTAAGACAGACCTTTGCGAAAGGCCATTATTTAGCACTCTCTTTCTACTTGACTGGTCATTCATGTGAACTCGAAAAGTACGATCGCTAAGCATGTTGTCGACGAGACTAATTATTGTTTTGCACTTGGTACTTTGTAGAAGCTTTCAGCTGTTTCAGTTGTGTTTTCAGTTTTCAATTTATTGTAATTGGTAATTTTTTTTAAAGGCTCATTTTGTGGTTATTAATCTGTAAGTCAATGCCTCATTTTTTAAAGAATGATTATAATAAAATTTTTAGTAATTCAACAGTACATCATAGATAAATAAAAAGTAAATTTTAATTTGACAGCTGTCTTTTAAGTGCTTCGTAAAGAATGAACAAGTATTCAGCCTATCAAATGAATGTCATCTGGCAAACCCCATAAGATTCTGGTTGTTAGAGTTGGGTTTCTCCAAAGGAAGTTGAATATACTATTACTATTTTTATGTTTATGTAAAACTATGGCACAAAATGCTTTACACAATTTTTTGTTGTTGTTCCAGACCGAGCAGTAATAAGAACTACTTTGTGAAAAACGAGGACAAACGTAGCTTGCAAATTATAATTGAATGCTTTCGTCGAGGAGTATTAGCTGCGACAAAAATATCGAAAAAAGTGTTTCGCAGTGTTCGCAAAGAGCTTTGAGGAATGGAGACAGGTAAGCAACCTTGTATTTCATCACCGAAAAAATCTAACGGAATTCGTCGCTCTGGATGATTCATTTTAAAAAAACATTGAAAAAGAAGTAAAAAAATCATGAATAATTTTCTTTTTATACAATAGCAAAGGCTGACTTTAAAAGCAGCTGTACAAAAAATACGCGATGCATAAGTAGGTTGTAAGAGTAAGCAGTAAACTTTAAGAAAAGTACTATTTGAATTATGCATGAAGCCCAAAAAATCAAAGGGATGAAAGTAAATGTAAGCAAGACGAAAGTAATGGTTTTTGAAAGAGAAGAAAGCATGACAAACTGCGAGGTGCTGATTTTTAAGGAGAAAGATTGAAACAAGTGAGAGACAGAAAATATGACTGTGGTGATATTGAACGAAAGGAGTTGGCAGGAAAAGTTGTAAGAAAAACAAATTAATGGGGAGCTGCATAGCTTTATAAGAAGCCAGAACGTGTCATAAAAGGCATAACTGGGTGTGAATAAAGGAGTGCTGGCTACACTTATGTATGGTAGTAAATGTTGGGTTTAACAGAAGAAGCATGAGAAAGTAAAATCAATGCGTGATGTGGGTTCCAGGTCACAAGGGAGTTAAAGACAACAAGGAAGCAGACTGCCTTGCCAAAGAAGGGGCAAATATACAATTTTCCGGCCCAGAACCCCTCCGCGGACTCTCCAAAGCCCACTTGAAAGAAGAGGTACGACGCTGGGAAACAGATAAAATGAAATCTCACTGGCATAAAGTGCCAGGACAAAGACAAGTGAAAAGGCTAGTAAGCCTTTTGCCAAGGAAAGGTAAAAAGCTTCTTGAGTTGGACAAAAAAGACTTGAAACTGGTGACGGGACTCCTCACTGAACACTGCCCTCTGAGGTATACCTGAAAAAGATGGGTAAAACAAAGAGTGGTAGTTGCCGCCACTGCGAGAACTTCGCTGAAACTGCAAAACATTTGCTTTGCGAATGCCCAGCGCTCTTCTGCAAGTGGCTCAAGTTTCTGGAAGGGGTCTTCCTAAAGCCCTAATAGAAAGATCTGATAGGTCGAAGTGCTTGAGAGGCAGCATAGCCTTCACGTCCCCCCTTACAATCTACAATCTACAAGTTCAATGCTGCTAAGATGAAAAGTCTGAAAAGTATAGCTGAAAAGTGACTGATGATAAAGTAAGAAATATTGTAATAAGGAAACGCTGCGGTGTGAATATGATGTAGTAAAAAACAAAAATAAATGCTTAGATGGTTTGGATACGTAGAGAGGATGGATGAAATAAGATTGACGAAACATATTAATAAGGAGATTGTGAATGGGCAAGTCGGTAGAGGTCGACCTAGACGAACGTATCTTGATCAGATCGAAATTGTTTTAAAAAAATGCCAAGTCAAGAGTACCAGCAACCGACGAACGCTGATAAAAGTAGAAGAAGCAAAAGACGTATGTAAGAACGTAGCAAGTGGAAGGAAGTGGTCTCTGCCTACCCCTACGGGAAAAAGACGTGACTATGTATGTATGTATGTTTTCAGTGGCAAAAAACACCCTATAATAGACATATACCTATTAATGAAAAGTTATTAGCGTCTAGAATATTTGAATAGAATAAAACAGTATCGTGGTGAAGGATGAGATGTCATATATTTGCACAGTTCTCATTTCACGACGTATGGATGAATAAACAAATATACTCCACTCTACCAGTTTCACGCAATAATATAAACCAATAGGTTTTTGAATTGTTAAATAAAACTAGAATTTGTAGAATGATTATACAGTATTTTTGGTACCAATAATATTGTTTAGTTTTTAAAAAGAGAATTTCTTAATGTTTTCAATCCATTAAAAAAAATTTATTTACTTTCTCCAATACATTTTCTGATAGATAAATGTTTGACAACCGTTACAAAATAATATGGATACACCATTGGTAACCAATTCGATTTAAAATCGACACTTGAAGTTCCTTCTGTTGAAGGTAGAATGGGAACGCTGAAAGGGTGCCTTTCATTAGTAATTTATATCTTCTTCTTAAAGTGCCTATTCGGTCCGAATGTTGGCAATCATTCTGGCTATCATTATCTTGTTTGCTGCGGTGCGGAATAGCCCGGTCGTGGTTCATCAGCCACGAGATACGTCTTCTTCCCAGTCCTCTCTTTCCCAATATCTTGCCTTGAAGAATCCGTTGTAGAATTCCGTATCGACGTTCGTTACGCATAATGTGACCAAGATATTTTAGTTTTCTGGTCTTTACAATATCCATGACTTTTAACTTCTTGTTCATTTTTGTTAGCACTGATTGGTTGGTCACATGGTGTGTCCATGGAATCTTCAGAATTCTGCGGTACAGCCACATTTCAAAAGATTGTAGTTTTTTGTGGTAGCCTCCTTCAAGGTCCATGTTTTTACTTCATACAGCAACACAGAGAAGACGTAGCATCGAAGAAGCCTTATTTTGGTGTAATTTGTAAATTTTTGTTTTTGAAGAGTGATGCCATTTTTAGAAATATTGTTTTCGCTTTCTCTATACGGCAGCGAATTTCTTGTGAGTGATCCCACTGCTCATTTATCATGGTTCCTAGGTATTCATATTGTTGGGTTCTTTTGACGTTTTCATTATTAACTGTCAGTTGTACATTATTGATAGGGGATTTGCTAATGACCATATATTTGGTTTTATTCGCGTCAGGAGATATTGAAGGTCTTCTAGAAGACCTTCTAGAATTTATATCTACTGACATTCATTTACCCCAAATCTCTTGTAAATATCTTCGTGTCTTTTGATGAAAATGTTGCTAGGCATTTAAATAAAGCGAATCTCTTTTAGTTATTTTAAACACTTGTTATTTGTGAAAACAAAGAATATCTTATGTAATTTGGAGTTTTGTGGAAAACGTGAAGTATTCACTCTCGCTGTTCCAATACACATAACAAGCAATAATCATCTTTTACAAATTCACATAATCCAATAATAAATATTTTAATGTTTAAAAATGTGATATTAATCGTAAGAGAAAATAGAAAACAATCTTGAAAACATAAATAAGTGTCATATGATTACTTATAAACTAACTTTTTAAATTATCCGTCAGATGGCGTCCAGACTTTTGAAATAGCTGTCATGCAGTATTCATTATTGTTTATATTTGCATATAACGTTTGTTAACATTTTGTCGTGCGATTCAATGTCAAAGTTCGTCGCAGTCGCGACTACAGGTTACGTACAGGTCCGGATTTGATTTCTGAAAATAAATCTTCAGTCGTAGTTTGTATATGCGCATAATTTAGATTTAAAAAAGTAAAAGTAACCATCTTTGTTAAAAAGTATAGATGTCATGACTGGCGCTTTTCGCGTAGCACTTCATGTATACTTGGTAGGAGTTGAAGCTGTTGATGTGTCCAGTCGGGGTAGACCTGCCCTATGCTGATGAGGGGCAACACGCCTAATTGGATATAGAAATATTTATCTATATTATTATATGTGCAGCCTATTTGTTAACGTTTTTTATACCACGGGCCACTAACTACTTGTGTTCACCCTCCCACTGCACTGGTTCATTAAACTTTGTAAATAAACAAAATTTAATTTAAAAATAAAATGTATTAAATGGACCGGATACGTATCCCTAAAGACGAGGACTAGTTTTACAGTCACAACAGTAATTTCGAAATTTTAATTGTCTTTCGCATTGTTTAAATAAACAGTTTTCTCTCTTTGCATCCAGTGGTATGCCTGAGGGAAATTTTTTTATTGACAACCCATTTATTTACCCAAATATTTACGAAGCGTCTAATACTTATAACAATATAGACTTTTGACAAGCTGTGTACATATCCATTGAAATCCGGCATTATTTTTATTAGTCTTTTTGACTATTTTAAACAATGGCAAAGAATAGCACATTTTCAGCTTCACTGATCATTAAGTTTCTTGCAAGATATTTTGGGTGCAGTCTCAGTCGATCATTGTATCTTTTTTGATTTCTTCCTTATTGAGAATTAATCCGAAAATACGGTGTTGTTGGTAATGTACCATGACACATTAAGAATCATTTTTAGCACTTTCAATTGATCGCTGTTTTCCATAATTCTTCACCATATATCCATATAGATTTTAATATTTTTTTAAAAGCGAATATACACAAAGTGGCCAACCGAAAACGAAACAGAGTCATTTGCAGAAACCTCGTCAACATTTTAGAAATATTCTCAGACCTGTCGATTTTTTATTAAAGGGGGACACTCTCTTCCGCTATTTTTGACTCCACTACTTTCAACCCCAAGCGAGGATAAGAATTACCCCAAAATTTTTAAATGGCATTGTGGGTCGAAAAATATGTCTTTCAAAAGCTCTTACAATTCTCTATACAATAGTCTTTAAATTTTAAAATGTCCTTCATTACTTATTGAGAAATTAGGTTTTAAATGTGAAACTTATCTGCTCGGCTATTTAATGCAAAACGTCAAGATCTATATGTCAGTAGAAAGTATTACTAGAGTTAGTAAAAAAAACTTTAAGAGACAGAAAATGTAGCTAATAAAACGAGAAATAGAAAAGCCTGCAGTTAATGAAGCTAGTGAAGTTGCAGTTTTGTTGAGTACGAGGCAGCTGGCATATGTGTCTGTGATCAATCGAACTAGCATCCAAACCATTTTGAAGAAGAATAAATTCCATCCATATAAAATACGTTTAATCCATGAACTGGTGGGTCCTTTTTTTCTACCAGGCAATTTGACTGGCGAAATGTATTTGCAATTACTGAAAGACGCTATTGACCCTGCCATGACTGATATACTTCCACGGCATTGGATTGGGAGAAGAGGCAGCATGGAATGCCCTCCACGATTACCAGATTTTTCGCCCCTTAATTTTTTTTTGTGGAGACATCTGAAAAATAAAATCTATAAAACACAACCAGCGTCGTTGGAAGATTTGCGTCAAAGAATCGTTGACGAGTGCCGTCGAATTACTTCGGAAATTCTTCGGAATGTGCGTGCACGTTTTAAACAAAATCTTTATTATTGTATGGAAGCGGACGGTCATCAGCTTGAACATTTAATCAATTAGTAGTAAGTAAGCAACAAAAATAATTGGAATTTTAACATGTAATTTTTTTCAAAGTATTGGGAGGAATTGTAAAATTTAAAGACTATTGTAAAGAGAATTGTCAGAGCTTTCAAAAGACATCTTATTCGACCCCAATGCCATTTAAAAATTTTGGGGTAATTCTTACCCTCATTTGGAGTTGAAAGTGGTGGAGTCAAAAATATCGGAAAAGAGTGTCCCCCTTTAATAAGAAATCGACGGGTCTGAGCGTTTTTCTAAAATGTTGACGAGGTTCCTGCAAATAGCTCTGTTTCGTTTTCGGTTGGCGACCTTGTATATTTCGTAACTTGTGCCATAACTGTTTTATTTTGGCGGATATATGTTTTCTCCAGGTAAATTTTTTTCTAGGTGGATTCACTTCTTTCTGTTACGGTATTTGTTATTTAGATGCACTGGTGGACAGGTTTCGCTAATAGTTGAAAATGTTAAATGGGCTACACTTTCATATTTGCCCACCAAAATTATGAGACTCCCCTTCATGGCATCATAGTAGGAGGTGTATAAGGAGTATATACGTAGTTTTATAATAACGGATCTAATCTTTTGAAAATTGGCATGCTCCCATTTTTTTTGGACACGCTATTCATTTTTTGTAAAAATTAGGTAGACCTAGTGTTTATTTTTATTTTTATTTTTATTTTTATTTTTATTTTTATTTTTATTTTTATTTTTATTTTTATTTTTATTTTTATTTTTATTTTTATTTTTATTTTTATTTTTATTTTTATTTTTATTTTTATTTTTATTTTTATTTTTATTTTTATTTTTATTTTTATTTTTATTTTTATTTTTATTTTTATTTTTATTTTTATTTTTATTTTTATTTTTATTTTTATTTTTATTTTTATTTTTATTTTTATTTTTATTTTTATTTTTATTTTTATTTTTATTTTTATTTTTATTTTTATTTTTATTTTTATTTTTATTTTTATTTTTATTTTTATTTTTATTTTTATTTTTATTTTTATTTTTATTTTTATTTTTATTTTTATTTTTATTTTTATTTTTATTTTTATTTTTATTTTTATTTTTATTTTTATTTTTATTTTTATTTTTATTTTTATTTTTATTTTTATTTTTATTTTTATTTTTATTTTTATTTTTATTTTTATTTTTATTTTTATTTTTATTTTTATTTTTATTTTTATTTTTATTTTTATTTTTATTTTTATTTTTATTTTTATTTTTATTTTTATTTTTATTTTTATTTTTATTTTTATTTTTATTTTTATTTTTATTTTATTGGCCCAAATTTTATGTTTAAAAGAGAAACTCTAAACTCAAACAGCATGATTTTGTTCTTCTTCTTATCACGCCCTCTCCTGTAAAAGGTTGGCGATCCAAATGGCAATTGTAGCTTTGTAAACTGCAACACGAAATATTACTGTGGATGATCGGTCAAACCACCTCCTTAGATCTTTTAACCATGAATTATGGCATCGTCCTACTGATCTTTTGCCCTATACTTTACCCTCTATTATAAGTCGAAGTAACTCGTATTTTTTTCCTCTTAACACATGACTCAAGTATTCAATTTTTCTCTCTCTGATGGTGTTTAGCGAAAGATTCTTCAGATGTAAGCTAATGGTGGGCGACAATCCCATAGAACAGGTGATGCAATTAATATATCTGGCATAGATATATGAAGCACCCACGACCCAGTTAAGGACCTGAGGAGCCAGATTAACGAAGCATCCGCACTATCAGGATGCCTACGAGATATGGTCTGGTCAAACCCGTACATGCGCAAAGATAGCAAAATTAGAATCTACAAGACTTGTATCAGACCGATCATGACGTACGGTACAGAAGTCCGCTAAAACACCAACTAGACCAAACACGAAGAGGCCCGGGTAGAAGAAAGATATCCTGGCTAAAAAACTTAAGACAATGGTATGGAGTGAGCACTACCACATTGTTCCGCCGAGCTGTAGACAAGGTTCAGATAGCGCTGATGATTGCCAACGTCCGAGGAGGACAGGGCACCTAAAGAAGAAGAAGAAGACGAAACACATGCTAAGGGTGGCCAAAATAAAAACACTGGGAACAATAGTGAGGAGAACAAGAAGAGACAGAGTAAGAAATACAGATATCAGAGAACAATGCGAAAAACAAGATATTGTGAGATGGGGAAGACAACGTAAGAGGCAGTGGTACAACCATGTCAGACGGATGGACGAGAACAGACTTCCGAAAATAGTCCCAGAAAACAACCCGCCCGGCTCAAGACCTCCCGGGAGGCCACCTAAAAGATGGAGAGATAGTTGGAAATCTACCTCTCAGGAAAAGATGCAAAGACAGCTTCAGAATTAACAGATCGACAGATCTCCAAGAAGTAGAAGAAGAAGCAGATGTTGTTTGCCTATGCGTTGGAATACTTTGTCGTTGGTGAAATGAAGAAAAGATCATTCATCTGAGGTTTGCAGATGACATTGTGCTAATAGCTGATCGGCTAGATGAGGCTACGGAACTGCTGAACGAGCTTTATGTTTCATCGTTTAGAGTGGGATTGAAAATAAACATGTCAAAAACTCAAGCAATGACAAATCTTGTTGTTGTTGTCTTGTTGTTTGCTCTGTTTGTAAGTCCTTGTCCAACTTTCGCACCCGTAGAGTAAGACAGAGAAAACTTAACAACTGACCATTCGAATTCTGAGCGTAAGGTGTGATCTTATATTGTGGATTAACAATATCCGTTATGCCGACGATACGGTCTTAATCGCTGATAATATACACGACCTACAACAACTTGTCAACAAAGTAGGAGAACAGAGCAAATTAATGGGTTTAAATATCAACACCAAAAAAACAAAGTTTATGATTATCTCTAGAAACCTAAATATGTTTGAAAATTCCTCCATAACATTTAACGCAAAGCCGATAAAAAGAGTAAACCAATTTAAGTACTTGGACATTTGGCTTTTCGAAGACTGGACATCGGACAAGGAAATAAAATGTCTTGAGGTTTCGAAGAGTGCTTACCCGTTCCGATTTCGACCTTAACCCAAGACTCAGATTCATGAAGTGCTACGTTTGGTCGATGCTTCTTTACGGTATGGAGGGTTGGACATTGAAGGCGACTGTAATTAGGAAATCAGAGGCTTTTGAAATGTGGCTGTATCGCAGAATCCTCAAGATACCTTGGACGGCCCGACTGACAAACGAAGAAGTTCTAAGACGTGTCAACGAACAACGTGAACTGTTTGAATTGATTAAGAAGAGAAAACGGCATATTTGGGACATATAATGCGAAACACGAAATATCAATTCTTGCATCTGTTGATCGAAGGCAAGGTCGAAGGCCGGAGAGGGATCGGAAGGAAAAAAATTTAATGGCTGCGAAATATCAGACACGATATACAGTCGCTAATACACACCGCACGGAACAGAGAAGCAATGGAAAATGTTATCGCAAACATCCGTTAGTGCATACGCATTAGAAGAAGAAGAATTGCATCACCCTGTAGAATGAAAACGGGTCATTTTCATGAAAATGAATTTACTTAAAATCTGCGAATTTTATGAATTATGAAACGCAAAGTAAATGATACAAAGAAATAAATGAAAAATAAATCGTAAACAAACACACAAAAACATCCTAATCATTGCGTAATTCGTAACAGTTTCAAATACCGTAATTAATTTTTATAAAAAATTATAATATAGGTAATTACAATAAATTACAGACAATGAACGTATTTCTTCTAATTGATTATTTTATACTTCTGATTAGTCGCGCTTTGATTGCCTGAGATTTAATTTAATACAAAGTAGATATGTACCATTTTATTTAAAATTAATTTTATTTTAAAAAAGATGATACGACACATTGACACGCAGAAGTTCCGTCTTGATTGATAAAACATTTTTAATTTGTCATTTCCACCAGAGTATGATTAAATTTATAAAAAGGGGTTGATGCTTTTTTTACTTATTTATCTAAATCAAATCACCACATTTTTGTTATACCACGAAAGTGGTAAAAATACCATTTATTTAATGCTTCAAATACAAAAATTAATATTTTTTTTCAAGTTGGTATTTAAACACTGATAAAGATAAATAATAATAATAAATAATAATAATAATAAATATAAAAAGATACGATAAATAGTTTTTTTTTTAATTTTAATTGCTCAATTATTCATAAAAATAATTTTAATTGACACTGTAATAATATCGTACTGAATAAACAAACATCCCTGAAGATTTAAGACCCATTTGCGTCAACAAGCGATATTTTTTTTTTAAAAATTGAATATTTTTTAAATAAATTTTATTTGCAAATATATTTTATTTATCGAATTAGATATTTTTTTTTGATATTTAAGAGAATTTTGATTTAAAATTTATAATCGATATAAAATGTATTTTAGTTTACCATTTAAATAAAAATAAATTATTTGATTTCGGCCGTCGTTAAATGGAGATTTTATCATCCCTCCCCTTATATTTCAGCATGTCAGTGTTTTGATCATCATCCCTAGACATCGAGGCACCCTTGAATTTAGTGGGAGTAAACAACATTTGACAGGCCGCGAACTGTCAAAATTACTCACCTTGGCGAATTATCGACGCGACGAGTGCACAAATCACTTATAATTAAAAAAAAATCAACAATCACTCACTAGCTCGAGCTCTGAGGCCGGCGAAACATGAAAGTCACTCACGATTTTCGTGTTCCGTTCGCGACTCACAGAAAAGATCGAAGCAAGCCGGTTGTTTATCCGCGGCCACGGCTGTCGCGATTTGTACGGCGCATGAAACCCCGCAAGTCGCTCGTTCTCCTCATCGCAGACGGCACTTCCTCATTCCGCTTATGGCGCGTGCGCAAATGAAACGCGGGGTTTGGCGGCCAACTCTGTTTTGGTTCTTGCATGGATAAAGCCCAAATAGTTCCAACAATTCGTGTGCTAAATACTACAAACATGGAAATCATCTTAGGATATCAATTAACACTTAAATATTATGAAGTTCGTTCATTAAATATATTGTATATTTAACTCACATTGTATGTCGCTGTTTTTTCTGACGTTTTTACTTTAACATCAAAAAAGCTTATCGGTTTCCAACACTAAAAAATATGTGTTAGTATTGATTTAAACAGCGAACAAATCCTGAGAGCCATTAGCATGCTAGAAAAGGTCACTCGACAAACAGATGCAGCGAGCATAAGTTCCGTTATGTATAAACAATACACAATTTTCCGGCCCAGAACCCTTCTGTGGACTTTCCAAAGCCCAGTTTAAAAAAGAGGCCCGACGTTGGGAAACAGATTAAATGAAATCTCACTGGCATAAAGTGCCAGGACAAAGACAAGCGAAAAGTCTAGTAAGCCTTTCGCCAAGGAAAGCTAAATAGCTTCTCGAGTTGGAAAAGAAAGGCTTGAAACTGGTGACGGGGCTCCTCAATGGGCACTGCTCTCTGAGGTATCACCTGAAAAAGATAAGCAAAACAGAGAGTGATAGTTGTCGCTACTGCGAGAACTTCGCTGAAACTGCAGAACGTTTACTTTGCGAATGCCCAGCGCTTTTCTGCAAGAGGCTCAAGTTTCTGAAAGGGGCCTTCCTAAAGCCCTTAGATGTCAGAAACTTAGCCCCCAGGAAACTGATAAACTTTGCTCGAAGTCTCGGAATCCCGGGCCTCGAATAGATTAAGGGTTATGACCAAAGATCTGATAGGTTGATGTGCTTGAGAGGATGCAGAGCCATCACGACCCCCTCTACAATTTACAATCTCTATGTATAAACTGGAGATGTATCTGAAAGATACACAGGACGCACATGATCTAGAACCCATAATGAAGATCGTTTATCTCAATTATCTGTAATAAGAAACCTTACAAATTCATCTGTTACAAACACGTGAAACACAAGTTTCTTCCAGGACCATCATAAATCGTTTGCACGAAGCTCACTTGAATTCCGCTGAGATGTCAGTTTTTAACAAGAGGCAATAACTTGGCTAACTCCGTCGCGGACGTTGGCTATTAACATGGCAATTTTAATTTTATTGACGGCATTTCTAAATAACTGCATAGATGTAAGTCCAAAACACTGGCGTAAATTGTATAGCTATGAGTGTCTTCTCTTTCCTGGTCCTCTTTTACTGTTGATCCTTCCTTGAACTATTAACTGAAGTAGACGATATTTTTGATGTCTCATTATGTGCCCGAGGTATTCCAGTTTCCTTTTTTTAACTGTCAGTGTAATTTCTCTTTCTTTCCCAATTCGCTGCAGCACCTCTTTATTAGTCAGTTCACGAAATTCTAAGGATCCACATTTCAAAGGCGTTTAATTTTTTCATTATGGCTTCCGTCGTTGTTCATGCTTCTGCTCCGTAGAACACATAGCAATTGGCTAACCTTATTTTTAGAGGCAGGGATAGATCCTTGCTTGTGAATATACTTTTCATGTTATTGAACGATGCTCGAGCTCTTTCAATGCTTGATCGAATATCGGTGGCCTGGTCCCATCTTGCATTGATCAGCGTACCAAGGTAGGTACTTGTATGACTCCACACGTTTGATCATCAGGTTGTTTAGTGTAATGCGCTCATTGTGTGTCTGATTTTTGCTTATTACCATCCACTTTGTTTTTGATATATTTAGGCAAGACCGCGGTCATCACTCACTTTCTGTATTCTTTCCATGACGCGCTGCAGTTCGTCTATGATGTTGGCTAGTATGACTGAAGCATCAGCATATCGCACATTGTTAATCCACTCTTCGTTTATCTGTATACCCTCTATTGCCTTTTCCGACGCTTTTCCAAATATGTTTTCCGAGTATATATTTAAAACCAATAATTGTAAGCCTAACAGAACTATAGTTCCAAATCGTTTTTGACACTTTTTTAATTATTTTATGACACCGCAAGGATATATTTACTTACTTCCTCAATGAATACAAACAAAAAATTCGGACTTTCTTTTATTTATTAAAATAATTGAAAACAAAGTATTTGTATTATACAGATTTAAGTAAAAACAATAAAATATTATACGATAAAAAATTATGCTAATTTATTTAGCATGTAGTTATGTGATCAAGTGATCCAGAAAAAGTTTAAAAAAATTTTAAGATCTGAAAAAGAGCGATAACACATTTATATTTAATATCACATTACACCCTAGGAAAATTGAAAATACATCTAAATAGCCATCAAAAATATTGAAATATACTTAAGTTTATTTTATATGCGCGAAATCAGTATTTTCTATAACGGCGCACGGAATACAGATTGCATTCGAGTTCACCAGAAACGCTGATGTCGCACTTTTTTCCTACCCCTGCCAAAAATTATTTATAAGTTTGATAATGAAAGTTTTGTAAAGACTTGTAGATGTAAATTTACAAGTATCTTTATATTTTTGACAGTTATTCATAAATCTATTACCGAATCTATTGGAACAAATTTTATGTAAGCACGTTCCTGATACTAAATTATCTAGTAAACCTTTCTTGCTGCAACCACTAATTGGTCAAAATAAATATTAAGCTTCGACAAATACAACTACTTTTGACAGTTTTACAAAGAACCTAATGACGTCTCGATAAATGTTGGCAATACTGAAAGCGGTCCAAAAAATATCAAATTATATAATGCATTGTTGTCATTTATTAGTTCGCTTGTACTGTTGTGGTTGTTTTTATTATTTGCTAGCAAATAAATATATAAATGTATTATTACCGAGTGTGCAAGGCTTGCTACAGACTATGCACTAATTTCCGCGACAATTTATAAATAATCTGTTCGTTAAAAATTGATTCGTAAACAACGTATGTGTGACCGCAATGATTAGCTCTTCGTGGCGGTAAATTGGCGAATACTAATAGACGAAATGCGGTGACAACAACGTATAGTTGAAGTCAGAGCTAATAATTATCTTTTTTAATTATATGTATATCAGTATTATTAATACATAAAACTACATGAAAACACGAATCCTATAAAAGTTGGGAGAGGAGTAAGCCAGGAAGATCGATGTCTCCAAAACTGTTTATCACCGTCGTAGAATATGTGTTCAAAAAGCTAGATTGGGACCAAAAAGGTCTAAAAATAGACGGCCAGTCCGTCAAACTTACGGTTTGCAGACGACATTGTCTTACTAGCTGACAACTTGGAAGATATTAGAGTAATGCTACAGGAACTGTGCAAGTAGGTCTAAAAATGAACATCTTAAGAACAAAATTTATGACACACCTCGTCCCTAGCAACAACCTAATTATTGAAAACTCTGAGGTAGAATGGGTAGATAAATAGACATATTTAGGCAACGAGATAAGCATATCCAAAGCCAACCAAACATGCGAGATAAACAGAAGAGTTATACTCTCCTGCGCGGCTTACAGCAAACTTGGAGGCGTTTTCAAAAGCGACCTTCCAATATGCTTGAAAAGAAAAGTTTTCAAGCACCGAAACGCCAAAACACTAACCCTTACCAACGCTTCTGCTAAGAAAATAAAAGTAACACAGCGCAAAATAAAGAGATCAATGCTTGCTGTTTCGTTACGTGACCACATTAGAAATGAAGAATTACGCAGAACAGGCGTGACTGATGTGGTCGTACATGTAGCAAAACTCAAATTGAAGTGGACGGGACATGTGGTACATCTATGTATATTTGTGGACGGGACATGTGGCTCGAATGCAAGATGACAGGTGGACAAAACGATTTTTTGAATGGAGACCCAGATCCGATAAAAGAAATAGAGAAAGACCACCAACTGGACCTGGACAGACTACATTACAAAAAACTGGATTCGTAGCGCTAAAGACAGAAAAGAATGGACTCAACTAGGGGAGGCCTATGTCCAGCAGTGGACGCAGAGGGCTGATTGATGATGATGATGAATACATCTTTGTATATTTACGAAGGCAACGCATTTATAAATACCCAAGCACACAGTTGTCAAACTGCAAAAAACGTAATACGTTGCAATTTGTTATTCCTAAGCGACTGGATTCTTGGCGCACTTATTATACTGATACCGCAGAAATAATTTATGTCTGGCATCGTCGCCTCTATACTGCATTAGAACGTATATATTTTGTTATCGCTTATAAATGTTCGTGTTTCTGATTGGCTCGATTGAACGTGCGTTGTTTTCTATTTGTTAAAACGGCACTAATTTTCGGTTTTTAATAATCCACATGGATAAGTGATATTCAAATACAGAGATTGTTGGTTGAATTTGTATATTTTTGGCTCAAAATCCAATATTATTCGTTGTTATGGTACGCTCGGTTGTGTTACAAGTGATTTTTTCTTACTCCAGCGTTGTATTTGGATTTTAATGTTCTTTAAAATGTCTTTTTGGAGGACTTTAAGTAGTGAAAAGTTTTTATTAAATTTATAGTCTGTATTGACCCATTTTTAAATGAATACGTTTATATTTCAATACAGATTCCATCAGAGTTGAAGTTTCTTCTGAGAGTAAAGAAGAATTGGAGAAGGAGGACTTACAACAAAAATTAGATATTTTAATGTGGATATCACCACTTAAAAAGTTATAAAAATATGTACCACCAACTAAAATTAAAAATAATGCATTTTATTGGGGTGTTAAGGGATTCACGTTTTAACAAAAATTTCAAAACCCTTTAATTAGAAAAGTAATTATAAGGAAGGAATGTCTAAGAAATAAGCGCAATCAGAGATTGTTTGCTAGTGTAGATAGATCACTATGATGGAGAATATTAGAAAAAAGGTTTACAATTTTTATTCTAATAACATTGTTCCGTCTTTTCATATGATTAAAAATAAAATCAAGTCGGTAGGTACCGGATTTTCCATAAAAATCCAATGACATTATTAGGCAAGTGCTCCATTATTTGGTTTTAATTTATCGTACCTTAAATAGAAGACCAACTATACTATTATGAAATCTCAAAAAATAATTATTTTGCGTAATGAATACCTCAGTAGAATAGATGAAGTTCATCAAAAAGGTAGATTCATAGTTTATCTTCATTAAACTTGATACGTCACTATGATATTGTGAAAAAAGGATAGAGTAATCAATCTCCTAAATAGAGAAAAACGTATTATAATATTACATGCCGATAATAAAATCGGATTTGTGCCAAATTGTTTGCAATTAGCGGCAGAGAAAATTTTGAGTTGTTAGTTATATCCGGTCCTTGGCTTGCCGTCGGCTAAATTTTTTAAGGTGCCAAATTTGTGAAACGGGAAAAATTATTTCTGACTTCAACTATACTTAATAAACTGCAAATAAACGCATTTACGAACTACAACGAACTGGGCAAATCACGCATCGAGCATTTGGAATAGCGAATATATACGAGCCCTAACAACTATATATTGCGACAAATGAAATACATCCATAATTCAGGTATTTGACAAATAATTTTATATTTTTTTTAATATAAATATAATAATGTTTTGTAAGTAATGGTTTAAATGAACAATAACCACAAAACAAATATTATTTGTTAATAATAAACCTAATGACTAGCAAGAATGTTCAAAATGTGTGACAAATAGTGACAACTTAATATTGAGACAATATCAAGTTACCGCAAAAAATGGAAGAAGACAAGACAAATAGGCTGTAAAAATAATACAGAAAGAAACGTCAAACGAGAATTCCGAATTTGAGCGGTCATAAAATCTAAGGTCGACGTTACTCCATTACGTTAAAAAACCATAAAGCACCGGGGATCGACAATATAACAGCTGAGCTGTTGAAAAATGGTGAGGAAACCGTCTGGAGAAGATTACATCATCTAATCAATCTAATTTGGAACCAAAATAAATTGCCAGAAGAATAGTCGATGCGAGTTATTCAACCCATACATAAAAAAGGAGATAAGCTGGAGTGCTCCAATTATAGAGCAGTAACACTTCTTAATGTAGCTTACAAAGTGCTATCTGGTATTATTTATAACCGACTGGTACCCATTGCAGAAGAACTGTTAGAGTACCAATGTGGGTTCCGCCCAAACCGCTCGATCATTGATCAAATCTTCGCCGTTAGACAGGTTCAAGAGAAAGCTTACGAACACAACATGCATCTATATAATCTGTATATAGACTTCAAACAAGCTTTTGATAGTGTTAATCGAAATAAAATGCTCAACGATCTTTTAATACTAGGCATCCCAAAAAAGCTGGCCCAATTCATGAATATGACGATGGCCAGTTCCAAGGCAATCGTAAGAGTTGTCAATGAATACACAGGCGGCTTTAACATCACATCAGGAGTAAGACAAGGCACACTATCTTCCATACTACTTAATCTAGTTTTAGCAGCAGTCAATAGGAAATTATATGTAAATGGCTACATCGGCACGAAGAGCCTAAAAATATACGATATAGCAATAATAAGTAGGCGCAAGGACGAACTTGAGAAGACTGTTACCAAACTAAAAAATGAAGCAATCCCAAAAGGTCTCAATGAAGGAAGACAAAATACATGAAAGTAAGGAAAAGAGCAATTAATAGATAAAATTTTAAATGTGAAAACTATGAATTCGAGCACGTAGGAAAATTCTATTATTTGGGATCCCCAATGAATCAATCGAACTCTATCAATAGCGAAATTCAGGCAAGAGTTATTAGTGGAAACCGTTGTTATTTGGCCTACAGAGAGCTAATGAAGTCAAGAGCTCTTAACAGAAAGTCTAAATTAAAAATATATAAAAGTATCATCAGACCTGTTGTTACACACGGATGTGAAGTGTGGACCTTAACCACAAAAGATGAGCTACTCGTGAGAACTTTCGAACGAAGGCATATTTTTGGACCATTGCAAAACGAAGATGGAACATAGGAAATGATGAATAAATGAAGAAGAGTGCGACCTAAAAACAATGAAAATTAAAGGCTGGAAGAATTTGAGTAGAAACAGGACCGAATGGAAGAAAATTACTGAAAAGACGAAAACCCACAGTGGCCTATAACGTCGTTAAATGAATGAATGAGTGATGTTACTCCATATTAGAAATAAAATGCATACCATGTCCCAATATTGTTTAATATTGGTTTATTATTAACAAATAATTTTTGTTTTGTGGTTATCTTTGATTCAAACCATTACTTATAAACCATTATTAATATATTAAAAAAAAAAAAATTATTTGTTAAATACCTGAATTATGGATGTATTTCATTTTGTCCCAATATATATAGTTGTTAGGGCTCGTACACATATAGTCTGCAGCCAGCTTTATGCTAGTTCTATTAGCAAGCTGAATTTGATCTGATTGTGAGTTGATTGTGATGCTAGTTGAGATCCGCCTCCCTGTCAAGTAACTAGTTACTTTAAAAAAAAATCAGAAAATTATATATTTTTAATATTAAAAGTACTAATTGTAAGAGTTATTTAAAAATACCATGAACTATTTAAAAATATCCGAAAACGGAAGTTTATAAAGGCAGTGGTAAAATAACAATAAATGCTAGTTACATTTAAAAACAATAGTTTTTTATAGATATTTTTATTCCACGTAATGAAACCGCGATGCAATTATATCGCATTCTTTTGCATAAAAATGTTATTCCAATATTAGGTGGTATACCCTTAAAAAATTAAGTTGGAAATGAGTTACAGGAAAAAGTACATAAATATCGATCGAGAAATTATCTTGGTTATATTATTAAAAAAAATTGATCAATATCTATAATTTTTTTAATACTTTACGTGATTGAATATTCCAATAAATAACTTAAAATTAAAAGATAATTTCAAATCCAATGCTTTGAATAAACCGGAGGAAATTTAAAAAAAACATAGATATTTATAAAATAACGGCAAAGAATTTGTGGGGCGTCAGCTCAAAAAAGTGCACTTAAACGAGTACGTAGCCATTCAATTTACGACTTTGTTGAAAATATTTTTTCAAACGACAATATGTATAGTTCTTCCAAAGTCAGTTTAAAAATATTTAAAAAACATCTCATTAAAAACCATAAAATCTTCAAAAGAAACCGACCAGTGACGTATTTTTATATCAGATATATTTTCAAAAATTATTTAAATATTTATTGAACGACATCGTGAGTGTCGAACGTTTCATCTAAATAAACTATATCTCTATTACTTTCTCTATAACTTAAGATCTGTCTTAAATAATTTTGAGTACCACAATATGAAGCGATTCCATAATACATATTCGACTATCTAACCTCTTATATTTAAAACCACATTCCATTAAAATTTGTCGAGTGTTTCTAATGATTTATATTTAAAATCTTTAAAATCTTGCAATTTGTTAAATTTAATTTCTTGTGTTGGGACTTGATTTTCTTTGTACATATTGTAAACCGTTTGTCGATTCACATATTTAGATGCATCACCTATCCGGCGGCTGACGATACGTTTTCGTTTTTTATCGTGTTCAATCACAACGGCTCATTTGATTACTAAATAAATTGTGGAATATGTAATTTTCGTTAAGTTGCATATTGTTTTTATTATTTCATCTTAAGTTGAATCGACATTTTCAGCTTTTAAGCATGAATATTTATTTAAAATTACTTGTTGAACTTGACTATGCAAATCTCGATTTTTAAATTCCCAAAATTGTGTCTTATTTTTATTATTATTAATTAGAATTGCATTATTAAGATGTATTTCATCATTAATTGGGATATTATCATTACTTTGAATTACATTATTATCAGGAATTTAATTATTAATATGAATATCGTCAATACTAAACAATTCGTAAGATTCATCATTTACCTCAAACGTTATCCAAAAAGCTATTTCACAAATATCACAAAAAAAATAAAACGCAAACAATAAAAATCTCCTGCGAAATTATTGAGAACCAGCGCGCGCTAATGTTTTGAAACGTCTTAAGGGTGAGCACTTGCAAGCTAGATAAAAGACCGATGAATTGATAAATGCATATTAGCGACGTTGATATTAAAAAATAAGCTATGCTACCCGTAGCATATAAAAAGAGGCGGCCGATATGTTTTGCTAAAATTATTGGTATTACTCAGTATAGAATAAAGCGCTTATTACTGGAATATCGCAGTGCCCTAGTAAAATCATCTTTTTTAAACTGAGCTTGGAAATACTATACACTAAAAAATTCTCCCATAGTTTATCTCAAAAATAAAAAATATATAATAAAGAGTAATAAACAATGTTATTTTAGTTGTCTTGTATCATAAAATTAATTTTTAATATTTTTTTATATAAAAACACTACTGTGAATTTAAACAAATTTTGAATCGTTAAATATGGGATAATTCTTAATAAATTAAAATTAATAATTAATTTAAATTAAAATAAGGGTCTTAAAATTAATTTCTCTTTGTCTGTAGTATCTGTAACTCGCCTAGGAAGCCATTGCTTTGTAGAAAAATAGCTGTTATTATGTGTCCTTTTATTTACTAAACTTGATCGCTGTAAGTTGGTTGTAATGCATCTTTAAGAACACTCACAATTCCATAAAAACAAAAATACTGCAAAATACCCGAATGATTTAATAAAATAAATAAAAACAAAAAGTACGCCGAACAAAAAACCGTAATGGAATTATCAAATATTCTATAATAAAATACATGAATAAAATAAATTTTAAAATTTAGGACAGCCATAGGTATCGTAAGAACATTAACTACAAATCACTAGATTGGCTAGCAGCCTTCTTTTTCCTATCATCCACCCAGTTCCTAATTTCTTCAGCCAATTCTGTGTTAGGAATTACTTGATCCATGGATAGCGGAGATCTATTAAAAGGATCGGTCTGGTCACTTAACAAATGTCTGAAAATAATAAATTGACAATAATTACTGGCATTGAATTACTGAACTCCAGGGATGTTTCGCTTAGGACCGTGTGGCCCAGGGCTATAAAGGATAGAGGCTAGGAGAACTATCTCTTGTCACAAAAATGTGAAAGTAATGGCGTTACTGTACCAGAATACCGTTTATAAAAAGAACACCCAAAGTTGTAGTATGAAGAGTAATGATGTTGTGCATAGAGAAGTGTTGGTTCCTACACTTATGTATGGTAGTGAATGTTGGGTTTGGAAGAAAAAGCATGAAAATAGGATTAATGCTGCGGAGATGACTAGTCTGAGAAGAATAGCCGGAGTGACTCGGTTGGATAAAGTGAAGAATAGTGAGATAAGGGAACGCTGTGGTTTAAAAGAAGATGTGGCTACAAAAATAGATAAAGGAATGTTTAGATGGTTTGGACACGTAGAAAGGATGGATGATGGAAGATTGACGAAGCAAATTTTTAAGGCGAGTGTGAATGGACGGAAGTCGGTAGAGGTCGACCTCGGCGAACATATCAGATTAACATTGTTTTGAAGAAAGGCCAGGTCAAGAGTACCAACAATACCATGTATAAGAGCAATGATGAAAGTAGAGGAAGCAGAAGATGTGTACCGTAGCAAGTGGTCTCTGCCTACCCCTACGGGAAAAAGGCATGACTATATGTAGTCTTTAAGAATTACTAATAACACTACACTGTTCCTTAAACATAAATAATTTTCAAAAAACTCGCTCTAAACTCAAAAAAACACAAAAAATCTCAGAAAATCAAAATCGTTAACCAAACACACATGAAAGATATGTCATTTGTTGTACCACGTGCACGTTACCAATCTCAAGCCAGTGACGTCACTTGTATGTCACCCTTTCTATCGACGTCCAAAAATATCAATGCAATGCACGTCACCCGTAAGGGTGGTCTTATATGATGGCGCTTGACGCTAGATTTGAGTTCAAATGCGGTCACACGACAGAATACTGACAGGAACGCCATCCCAAAAAAATGAAGCGTCAAGCATGAAAAAGCATCCTAAAAAGGACATACATAGGAATACAAAGTATGTAACTGAAGAGCTAAAGACTTACTGAAAGTAGCTAGTAACCAACAAAGCATACATTTTCTAACTGAATATATTGGGATACAATGGGATTATAGACATTAAAATAAAAAGAAATTATTTTTGGAGATGACCTTAATTCAAAAAATGTTTACCAATAAGTGTAAAGTACATGCTGAAATGATTGCACTAATAGTAGGAGTAACAAACTAATAGGGTTCAATTTAAAAACAAAAAAATACAGGGAATAAACTGAATATTTTAACATATTATGTTTTTAGCTTAATTCAATAAAATATACCTTGGAAAAAAATAAATTTAAGGACATTAACGGAATTTTTACCTGGCAATTGTGCTCCTATCCACAGTTTGCTTCGAACTAGGTAAAATAACAGGATCCGCCATTAAAGTAGACATAATTGGATCCAAATAGTGTTCAGGCGCTTCCGATAACACTTCCTCGTTCGCCATATACTCCTTAGCCTTCTCAGCCACTTTGGCAGCGACTTCTTTCAGTTCCCCTATTAAAGGTCCACCGCCGATCCTTACGAGAACGTCTTCGGCTAATGAGAACAGAGTAGGACTGTAGGAGCGACCATCTTGTGACACAGCCAAACAAAACGCATTACTATCTTTCAGGTTTACATATATTTTGCAAATTTCTAGTACTGTTTCGGCGGGATCGAAATGATAATCTTTAGCATCCTTTACCTGTGATAAAATTTCGATATATTAACACACAACTTATTTTCCCAGTTCTTATACAAACATCAAAGTATTAAAAAACATGAAACACACTACTTAAATATCTCAATAGTCCTCTTGGATAAGATGTTAATAAATTTTAAATATAACAAAAATCATTGCGGATACCTTGATCCTGAATATATAAAGAAAACAATACAACCAAACTCAGATAGAATCACCCAGTATTTATTAGAAATATTTTTTTTTGTAAAAAACATGCAAACAAAAGATGAAACATTCATAAAAAGTTGAAAAGTAATTTTTACTGTATTCTCGATATTTCAGTTGTAAAATTGTAGTAAAGTTGATAAATGGATTTTGTGCGATATTTGACAAAATTCCTTGTGTTGGTTTATCAGAGGTACAGAGAAATATCACAAAGAGAGGTTGCAAGAATCGTGGGAGTTGGACAAAGAATTGTTTCTAAAACTTACTCAAGATTTTTAGAGTTGAGCACAATAGGTCAAGAAGAAGTCACGGAGAAGTTAAAACAGCACCTCATGATCAATTTAAGGACCAAATAGAACAAACCTCACTGTATCCCATCCAGAGCTTCAAAGGCAACTTTTGCAAGCTACTGGTTAGTGTTTGCGTCGAAACTACCAGAAAAAAAATATTGCGCTCAAGGATCATTTATCAGAAGACTAAGAGTTCATGAACTATCACTACAGAATAAAATTGACAGATTGAACTGGTCAATGCAAGATTGGAAAAAATCGAGCTACGAGAGGATATGAGAGACAAACTAGACTTAAAGCTGCTCAACCTATCTCCAAACATACATGTGAAACTGTAATGTTCTGGGTTGGTATCATGATTAGTGAAAAGTCTCCTAGAAATCCTATAATGCCAACATTGACAGGTCAATAGTATGTTAATTTATTAACACCTGGAGAAGCGCTTTCACCAGAAATTTTTTATTTATACATGATAATGCACCCCCATAAAAGCAGAGTTTCCACTAATCGTTTAGAAACGGAAGGCGTGAGTATTAGAAAGTGGCCTAGTTGTCTACCTGATCTGAACCCAATAAAACACTAATAAAAAACTGTAAAAAAAAACTAGAGCCTGTCAGAATAAGCCGGGTAATGCACACCAAGTGAGTCGAGCAGTTTTGGAGGAATGGCAAAATGTAAACTTAATATAAAGCATGCCCTGTCGAATTTGTGCTTGTATTGAGTCAGAGATGGCAATGGTGACGTGCAGCACGAGGCTACTTTTTGGTATTGGTAGAAAGGGTGACGTCACTGCTTGTGATGGGTAACGTGCACATGCTACAACAAATAGCATATCTTTCATAATGTTATGTATGTTTGGTTAACGATTTAAGGAACAATATTGTGGTAAAGACCAAACATTTATGTTAAAATATTAAAAGTAAATGTTTATGTTACCTGTAGCCGAGGCCACTTTTTGACATAAATAGAATCTCAAGCTGTGACGTCACATGTACGTCACTCTTCCTACCGTTGTTAAGCTGAAACGTCACGTGCACGTTACCCATACCCATATCGAATAAAGAAAAAGTGTTTAATTTTTTTTAAAAAAATTAATTATTGGGATAAAACTACTATTTATTTTTCGATCACTTATTCCATAAAAACTTGATTGTGTGTATTACTGCATTAAAAAAATAAAATCACAACCTCCTCTATTCTTATCTTGATTTACGAAACAAAAACAGGGTTATTTTTACTAAACGCCAAAGTTTGATCATTAATATTCCAATGTAATGGATCACCTTAAAATTTTTTTTATTTGGTCCAACAAGATTGAGCAAAAAATAATTCAACATCGAGGCTATCCTATCCACCATAGTGCTGTGTGTAAAAACTATGTTTATTTGCGAAGTTAACTTTTCCAACATTCCTATCGTATCTTTCCCTAGAATATTATCGAATCTAGCTAAATTTCCAAGGTGGTGCATATACGACATATTTTGAGTTCTTTCTCTTGCATTCATGTTTGCCCACTCTTCACTATCCCTGAAACAAAATGTGTGGTACAGTTAAAGAGAATAAAATGGAATGGCGTGGCAATAGAAGTATTAAGAATCCCTCATGGAAATTTAAACATAAATTACTTTGGTTATTTGTATGTGTTTAGATTCTTAATTACTTTATTTTTAGATGCACATATTTATTTTTATAATTTTCTTTTTTTTAAAGATTCTTTATTATTTCACATAACTACTTTTTTCCTTCAAAATTCGTTATTTTTTCAGACATTTTAGAAAGTTTCTAAATTTATTATGTTTAACAATTTAAAACGAACATTTAAGGAACACAGCAAAAGCAAGGTAGGATAGGAAATTCATTCATTTAAGTCGGTACGTAGTAATTTGTAATACTTTACTGTAAGTTCTGTTGTTTTTCACTACATCCCATGCATAATGAATATCAACAACAATCTAACAACCTATGAATTGTTGTCCCTAACATAGTTGGCGTTGAATGACAAATATAAATAGTCAGGCAGCTTATTGTATGACATTAGTGTGTGCCAATTAGCATCTGCACATCAGTTCCTATAAGTTAAATATTAATTTTTTTCTGTTGAGGTGTGCGTGATTTATAAAAATGGACAACATTGAGATTAGAGGTGCGATAAAGTACCTTTGTAAAAAGGGTTCATCACCGCAAGAAATTTATGAGAACATGGTAGAATTATTGGGTGACTCTGCCTCTTCGTACCAGGTAATCAAGAACTGGTTACTAGGAAGAGAGTCCTGTCAACATGCACCAGGTGCAGGAGCCCCCAAAACTGTGGTGACCAAAGAAAATTTGAATTTAGTCCATGACATGGTATTAAACAGATGAATTACAGTCAAGGCTATAGCAGAGACATGTAGGTTTTCTGTTGGAAGAGTTGAAAAAATTTTACATCAGGAATTGGGTCTCAAAAAACTTTCTGCGCGTTGGGTTCCACGAATGCTGACGGCAGACCAAAAGCGTGTTCGCCAGGTTGCAGCGGAGACAAATTTGGAGATTATTAACAGGAATCCAGATGAATTTAAGTGAAACATGGGTTCATCACTTTCATCCAGAATCCAAAAAACAAAGCATGGAATGGTGTTATTTTCGTAGATTATTTACTGCGTGGGCGCACCATATCAGGTGAATATTATGCGAATTTAATACCAAAAGTACGCAAAGCCATTAGAGAAAAGAGAAGAGGAAAATTGAGTCGAGGTGTGCTCTTCCACCAGGACAACGCTCCGGCCAACAAAAGTTGTGTTGCAATGGCTGCCATTCACAATACGAGATTTGAAATTTTTGAACGACCCCCTTTCTTTCCAGATTTGGCCCCCAGCGACTACCATCTATTCCCAAAATTAAAAAAGCTTTTTCGTGGAATCACCGATATACCCAGTGTATAAACGTTGCAGGTGACTATGTTGAAAAATAAATTAGTTCCATTCTACTCATGTGTTTGCTTTTATGTTAGGGACAACAATTCATCAACTATCCTCGTATACACTTATACTCAAACAATTATACAATTATTACAAAAAATATACCTTCAATAATTACAATTTATATAGCATGTCACAGAAATATAATTTATACATCTCAACATAAATAGCAAATAATCAAAACCTGTTAACAAGTTTCAGAAAAATAAAAAAGTAATTTGTTGCAATCTAATAAGAGCAATGTCTAATTATACATACTGAGCTTGTTGCATTTCTTTTAATTTTGCCATGTTTGCCAATGCCTCATCAAGTAAAAATATAGCATCGTTTATCAATAAATTCGAGAATTTTAAAAATAGTGGGGGATTTACAGCTTCCATGTTTGCTTCAGCTTCTTCTGCCAATTTCCTGTAAAAAAAAAACAAAATAGCTAAATTCAAATTTACTAGTGTGAATAAATTTCTTACCTAAAACTATTCAGATGTTCAGGTATTTCCCACAGATAATCAAATACTGCATACATCGGTCTACGATAATTAAATTTCTGTTCAAATTCTACACTTTGTCCGGTCATTTCTATTTCCACGAAAACGTTCATTAAATTTTCTACAATCTAAAAAATGAGTGATTTAATTTGAGAAATCAATGAATTTCGGCTACTCTTCCGTATTTGCCACAAAAATTATGAGGCCCCCTATGGCATAATGATAGGAGTTCATACATATACAGAGTGAGTCAAAAATTGCAAGGAGTCCTGTCTACTAGATAAAAATAGTCAAAAAACTTTATTTGCCCCATGATTTGATCACAAACTGTGGTTAATTTAAAAATATTTAGAACTACGTAGGTGCTTAAAAAGAGCATAAACTTTTTTTTTAAAGGATCACCCTAAACTAAATTTTAAATATTTTAAATTATAAAACGTTTTTAGTAATGGTTGTATATGCGTTTTAAACGCGCAAATATTTTTAAGCGGAAATATGTTACCATGTAATAGGTTAAAGGTGTGGTTTAGTAGCTGTAAGGATGCGTGGGTGTGTGGGTATTTTTTGTTTTTGTTAACTTTTATATTTTTCTGCTTAAAAATTTAAAATTGATGTAACGAAGAATAAGAACTACTTTGTGGAAACAAAAGAGGTGATTGCTATTGTAATTAAATTTAAAAAAAACTACGCAAAACATAGTTTGCAAAAATCCAATTGATAATTACAGTCGCAGAGTATTGGCTGTAAACACTAATACATACATACATATTGTCATGCTTTTTTCCCGTAGGGGTAGGCAGAGACCACTTCCTTCCACTTGCTACAGTTCTTACACACATATTTTGCTTCCTCTACTTTCATCAGTGCTCTCATACACGCTCGTCGGTTGTTGGTACTCTTGACCTGGCCTTTCTTCAAAACAATGTTAATCTGATATGTTCGCCGAGGTCGACCTCTACCGACTTGTCCATTCAGACTCGCCTTATAAATTTGTTTCGTCAATCTTTCTTCATCCATCCTTTCTACGTGTCCAAGCTATCTAATCATTCCTTTATCTATCTTTGTAACCACATCTTCTTTTACGTTCCCTTATCTCACCATTCTTCACTTTATCCACGAGTCACTCTGGATATACTTTTCAGACTACTTATCTCCGCAGCATTAATCCTATTTTTATGCTTTTTCTGCCAAACCCAACATTCACTACCATACATAAGTGTAGAAAACAACACTCGTGCCTTTTTTGACATAAAGCTATGCAGTGCCCGATTCATTTGTTTTCCTGCCAACACCCTTCGCTCAATGTCACTGTCATACTTTCCATCTCTCATAAACTTTGAACTCAAGTATACAAACTCATTTACTTGTTTCACTCTTTCTCCCTTAATCAGAACCTCACAGTTTGTCATACTTTCTTCTCTTTTAAAAATCATTACATTAGTTTTGCTTGCATTTATTTTCCTTTGAAATGCATTATGCATTATGCATAACATTAACCATCGCCTGCAACTCCTCTTCGGATGACGCTAGTATGACTTGATCATCGGCGTAAAGAAGGCATTTGACGATCAAATCATTCATTTTCAATCCATATGCACTCTCAAATATTTTAAACAATCGTCTATATATAAGTTAAACAGCCATGGCGAAGCCACACATCCCTGTCTCACACCTTTTTCGATGTTAAACCAGTCCGTGTAACATCCGTTTATCCTGACACAAGCAGTGGAATCCTCGTGTAAAGTGATTTCAGTGCTCGTATTAAACTACCGCTCACCCCATACATAGACAATGTCGACCAAAATTCACTCCTCACCACTCTGTCAAAGGCCTTTTCCAAGTCTATAAAAGCGCAGTAGACCTTCTGACTTCTAGCCAAAAATTCTAATAAATAATAAAAATAATTTATCAGTTTTACAATCAAAAGAGACAAAATAGGAGATGTGCCAATTAATGTTTATGTCTTACTTGCTCATTATGAGGATGTTCATTAAACAGTCTTTGCCTCTGTGCTCCACCCACGATAGTATTACTTTGTGGTTCGTCTTTATGAAATGATAAAAGTGACTCCAAACCCTCAGCTAATCTAGCTCTAACATGTGGATTTTTCATGTGACGCCTTGAACCCATGTAAACTAATATAAAAGATAAGATCGGACATAATTTATCGTAACCTTGTTCTTCAAAACTTTTTGGTGTAAATCGTCTCACAAAAATTAGGAATGATACAATATTTTCGACTAAGAATTCTGGAATGCATCTAAAACAATTGGATTAATTTTAATCTTTTATACCCCCTTGCAATGTAACATACTTTAAAGTGTCAGGAACTCGGGGATCTAGCGGAAAATTCACGGGTATTTCTATCAAAGGTGCAAACGCAGTTGATTCTGGAGTGTGTTGATGCATCGAAACTTGGCACAACCAGTAAGATGTTGTTGACATCAGATCAAATATTTTTTGTAAATAGTCTGGATCTGACAGGGCACATTTTAGTGACAAATATCTGTAAATAAAATACAGAACTTTAGATTTACACATAATGTTTCAATATAGACACTAAAATATACCTCACCATAACATAATTCTATAAATGTGCAACTTAAAGAATAATTATTATAAAAACTGTTTGAAAAAGACATGAATAATTTACATATGCAAAAAATTTTTTTGTTTTTAACTAATCTTAGATTATTTAATATACATAAAAAATGTTTCAAAGTAATTATTGTGCTAATTCCAAGTGGTAAATTAATGTACTTACTTTGTTAACTCATCACTCATTCTATCCTTAATTGTTCCTACCAAATCTGAATTGCCACCAGCCTGCTGTAAGGCATCATTAAATGCCCTTTGTATTCTACCCATTTCCTAAAAAGAATATTTTAAAATAAAACATGTAAAATTTACTTACCTACCAGTGTATTGCTTACATTGGGAAATATGAATTTTTTAGTGATGTAGTGATTTATGGCAGGTAATAATAATAATGTCTAGGATATAATAGTTTAGTTGTGGTTAGGTTAGTGTTTTTTGTTGCTATTGGTAAAAATAAAAAGAACTACTGTGCGGAAACGAAAGAGGTAATTATTGTCGTAATTAACGCAGTGTTAACGATGAGGCTCAAAAAGTAGAAAAAGTAAGAAACCTCTTATTTCATCTACAAAAACATCTAGTAGAAGGCGTCGCTCTGGAGGTTTTATTTCAGAAGCACAGGGACAAATAATAAAGGATATCGTGTATAATTTTATGAAATACAAAAGCAACGGCCAACTTTAACAAGAAGTCCATCAGGCACAAGTAGATTTTGAAGGTGGAAAATTAACTTTGAGAAAAATACTCCTTGAATTAGGTTTTCAGTGGCAAAAAACTGATCATCGAGATATGTTAATGGAAAGATGAATGATTAAAAATTATAGAATTTTTAAATAAATAAAACAGTATCCTGGGAAAGGGGATTTATATAGATAAAACAAATTTGCATAGTTCTCATTCTATGACAAATGCTACTACAACTACTTCTCTCTGAAATTGTTTCATACCCCTTTTGTACTAAGTATCTAATTATTATTTTACTTAATGAATATATTTTTACTCAAATCACACACTATCCTGATAATATAAACCCATAGGTTTTGTTAAATAAAATTGAAATGTGAAATTATTATACCATATATTTGGTAACCCAATATTTTTTTGTTTAACACTGGTAAAAAAAGCAAACCTTAATGATCTTAAAAGTACCCAATAGTTTTTTTATTTACGTTGAATTCCAATACTGATATAAAAATATTCGGAAATCGCTACAAAATATTTAGGTTACGCCACTGGTACCCAATTCGATTTCAATAGGCACCGGAAGTGGCGCTGCTATCGCTAAGAAGTAGGAATGTTTAAAATGTGTGTTTCAATCCTAATTTTATTTTAACAGAGTAAAAGTACTTACATGATTCTGACGTATTAATTTATCTACACCAACTCTATAACCCAAATCTAATGATCTATGTGCCATAAAGAAACATTCAGTGACAAAACTGTATGTATTGGCCATTAATCTTTTTTCTTCCAATGTATCATCAGAAGATACTGGTAAAAAACAAGTTTCACTAGACATATCTGCCATGTGAATTCCTTTTTGTTTTATATCCTCATTCTAAAATAATATGTATGTATTATTTTTTTAATGGTTTTGATGATCTGTTTACTTACAGGAACGGCACAGTATGTAGGATCCACCTTCAAGACTCTTTCATCATTAGTTTTGGAACAAAATGGTTGGCACAAACTTAGTAAAAGATTACTCAAATTTATCATAAAACCATCAGTGACATTGGCATATATAGCTGGATTTAGTTCCGGAACATGAGTATTCCATATTTTTCCTCTATTTGCATTTGTTTTTAAACAATTTCCCAGCCATAATAAAGTTTTTTCTTTGACTCTTGGATTACATTTTAACATACCAAGGAAAAATTTGTGTAGATTTTGGTTTTGCTTTTCAAGATATACCCAGAGATATTCTTCTGTGCCAGAATTTCCTATCTAAAATTATTTTTGTAGTATAATAGAATAATTTTGCTCTTTAAAAAATTTAATGAAATATAATTTACCTGGTCCATTGGGTTTGTAAAATGTACATATTTACCGACTGGAGTTTTGGGTAACACAGATTCATTTAATATTGCACCTATAAGGGTCTGTGCATATTCTGATCCTACATTATTTTTCTTTGGAAAACAACTATCTATAAATATTTCTGCTGTTACTTCATCTTTAGGTATCACATGTAGGTAGTTAAAAATTGAAGGGTTTATGTCAGTTAATGTAGATTTGACTAATTCCTGTATTATTATTAAGTTTATTGATTCTATAAAAACTCTTAGTGACTCCTTACCTAAAAAATATTAATAAAATTATCTCCTTCTTAAGTGGTAAAACAAATTATTAATTTACTTACTGCTATCTTCAATGCAAACCCATTTAACAGCGTCAATAAAAAATGTATCTGCCCCTTGTTCAGAATATCTCAATATTCCCAGCATATCCTCAGCAATATTCTGCCCAGAATAAATATCTGGCTGAATGATGGAAGTAGCAACATTCTGTAAAATTTTATATTTGATATCCTCGTACTGCTCACATGATAACTGCCCAGTATGGCTATTTAAATTTTGCATACAATGATGCAAATAACTGATAACTTTAATCTCTTGTAGGCTGTCAGTGTCACTCCATAAATCGGAGTTTTCATTACACAAAAATAGTCTCTCGAATAAGGCATACTGTAATAAACTTAAATCTAAATTAACTTTGTCGTGTACTTTGTGAACTTCTTCCAGATATAACAAGTCTTTATTATTAATATTATTTGGATTTATCGTAAATCTGAAAATATTTTCTAAAATATCGTTTAGGTTCGCAGTTTTCTTAGATTCTTCTGTATCAAGCAGTGCCGAAAAAGGATTCGATCCTGACATAGTTTCTTAACTTCATTAATATTGTAGAAAACACGATTTTTGATAAATCATTGGATTAGTTGTCAACATACTAATTGGTGACGTAAGAAATGTCAGTGGAATTTCTTCTTTTTCTAAACATTAAGTGGCTGGCAAAATAATTCAAATATTTAAAAATACCAGGGGATTACCACAAGCTAGAGATACAGTGGGTTACTTACTGCTCAACAAAACCGGAAACTGCCAGCTTCGTGGTTCTCCCCTCGACCCGCACCAAATACATTTTTAGTTTATTTTTTGTCGAATTAAATTTACGAAAAAAATAAAATGATTTGAGTTTTGTTTTTTATTTTAAGTTACTTTTTTAAAAATAACAGAACAGTTGTTACGCATACAAATGGGTAATAATGATAAAAATATTACAGAGCAAATAAAAAGCAAATATTTTGGCATTTCAAATGTTTATAGATTCTTCCAAGAAATTTTTTAAATGGTGAATAAGTATTTTTTTTAATTTATAATTTGACAGGATTTAGTATAATTTAATGGGTAATATTATTTATTTATTTTATTAGAAATTTGATATTTTTGAATTTATCAACATAAAATTATTAGTTAATATTTATTTTTAAAATCAAAATATAATTTAATGTATTTTTATTAAATGAATTTTAGAATTCAATATTTCTTGCATAATTAATATGGGGGTACTAGTTATTATTTTTAAATCAAAATATAATTTAATGGATTTTTATTAAATTAATGTACACTTACCTATTCTCAGACAGCTGAAAAATCTGTAGTACAGATCTTATTTTGGTTTAGTACCTACTTTTATTTTTTTGTTTAATATATTTAGGAAATAAAAATAAAAAACATTTTTATTTAACAATTTATTTAAAATGAGTAATTGGAGGGAGTTCACAAACTTACATTTATTGGAATAAAAAAATATATACTTAAATTAACATGAAAATAAATCTTTAAAAAGCAATTTTAACATGACGATGTAAAAATGATATGGATACTGCCAAAAAAAAAAGTAAAAACAAAAAAAAATGGAAAAAAATGTTTAATGAATTTATTTTACTTTTTGCTTTTTCAAAGTCTTGTTTGTATTTTGATCTACTTCTGGTAAGTCAGACTCTTCAGTCTTCTTGTCTAGAAAAAAAGGAATTATCATATAAAAAGAATGCAAAAATCAATAAAATTATTTGCTTTTATAACAATAAAACGATACTAGAATTTCTAATAAGCTGCAGTATTTCTAAATAATTATAAAATGTACAAAAATTATTTTGGAATACCTTACTTTTTTTAGATTTTTCTTTCTTTTGAGTCTTGGATTTGGGAACGACTGCCGACCCTTTGCTTTCACGAGATCTAGCAATTTCTTGATTAATGACATTGAAAGTCAAGTACCTAAAAATTAAGAAAATTAAGTAAAATTTATTACTCTCTTGGAACACTAGACAACTTATCACGCTTATTGTACAATACACTATTAACACACGTTATAATAAAATCAGTTGTAAATTTTATGTAGTTGGTATATCTGTTGAAATTTTTTCCAATGTATGGTTCACGATTGTTTAAATTTTTATAAACAATATGATCCATTCAAAACGTTTGACAAAAAATATATCCTGAATTATATGAAGCACTTTAATTTATAGGAATATTAAAACCAAAATCAAATTTGTTCCTTTTAACGTTTTACATTTTTAATAAACAAACACTTTTATTGTATTCAAAAAGTAAACCTATTTACAAATAGGGAAAAATCACGGAGTGGGCGACATCTATTATTAATCATATGAACTTCTCGAGGTGTAAACAACAAACCGACCCCCATTTGTTTATATGGGTTAAAAGTGAACTTTAAATAATATTTTAAGAAATTTAAGCATTGAAAGTATTATATTTGAACGATATTTTGTGAAGAATTGGTGTTAATACACCATAAAATCCGCATTGTTCTTCATATTGCTGTTTAATTATATCTTTGCATAAATTTCCTTCAAATCCTAAGACAGCTCAGAAATGGATCTCATGCATAAACTTTTGATGATTTTTTTTATTGAGGCCGTTAGTTCCACATAAAATGATGTGGCCAGTCTTAAAAACCTCTTTACCTTCCTTAATTGGTCGAACACGTTTACCCACATAATACAATATGTCCGAAATTGATATTTCGACTTTCATAGGCATTGCAACAAGAATTCCAGTGTAGACAGAACTGAAAAACTTCGAAAACAAACCAAAATTGATACCTGGACACACTTGGTTTTTACTGGCATTTTAACAAGAATCCAGCGACAATAAAACTGAAATGTCTTAAAACAAACCTTAAATCCAGCTTTAATCCAATAGTTTAACACAAAAAATCAACCCAAAGCTTTGAGATAACTAAAATTCCCTTTAATAAAAACTTTGTTTTTACAAGTGATCAAATTACAGAATATTTGTTGTTCACACCTCGATCTGATATTTTGTCATTGACAGCGCCATTTCGCGTTACGTGATTTTTACGTATTGCCAACAAAACCTAAATTAACTCTTATCACCACTCAAAACTTTTCAAAATTCAACAATAATTGTTAACATGTAATGATTGTAGTAAATATACAGTTTTCCCATTTTAGTTTATTCTGAAAATAAAAAAATTTAGAAGATACCTACATTTGAAGACTAAGGATCCCAGCCAAAACTGCAATGCGAATAAGTGGAGTATTGAAGTAGCCAGCTTGTAAGTCCAATTCACGTTGTTCACCACGGGCCAAACCATACCACAAAGTAAGTATTGCCAAAATTATGCTACCAAGACGTGCAAGCAGTTGTAAAATATTTGATATCAAAGTAGTAACTGAAAATGTTTATTTAAAATTTTTAAAACCACTAATACAATAATAAATGTGTGCAACACACAGATGTATATAACCCATTGATGACAAAATTTTAAAGGATGACTGAATTATATCAGCATTATAAAAACTGAGACACTGTGTTACTCAAAAAAATTGTCACAGAAAAGATCTCAAAAAATAACTAACAATGTTGTCTAATTAATATCTGTTAACGTAAAAGTAAAAAAAAACACAAAACTCATTAACATATAGCATACCTTCTACAAACAATTTTTCTTTTCCATTTTTTTGTTCCAGTAAGTAGACAACATTTATATTTAATCTATAGATATAAAAATCAATTGCTGTGCGTTAGTCTCGCAAAAACTCGAAAATGGCTAAGACTGATTTGAATATATTTTTTATTTTATTTGCCTCAATATTGGAGTGGTTTAGGAAAAAATTATTAGTAAAACCTAAAGAAACTGCCGAAAAATTGAAAAAATTGGTAATTTTGTATGAGAATTGTGACTTCGAATTACTTTAAATAGATGGCGTTCGTTGACAGCTCTGTCATACATTAACTGTTACTCTCGTGCAGTTGCATAGGTAGTGGATTTTACGAACAGATTTGGTTAAAGTGAATTTAATTACATTTTGCGAACATTCATTTTATTCAGCCATTCTATTAAGGTAAATTAACTTTGCAGGCTTAGACATGACCACAAATTCATTCAAAATATGTTTTAGCGAGACTCAAGGAATTAGTTTAAGGATTTCAATATTGTAAAGTTCTGAAGGTAAGTTCCACATATTTGAGTGACTGTAAAAACAATTCAGTGTCATTTTACAGTGTTAATTACGATACCAAAGCCATTAGGTGTATCTGTTTATTGTTTATTTATACGCTGGAAAACAAAGCGGAAAACTTAGTTTACCAGATAGCTTTACATTGAATTCATTTGAATTACAAATAAGTTTTATTTAAAAACCAAAAAAATCTTAAACCATACACGATGCGGCTAATATCGATCTCAATGAATTGAAGGTTGATTAGGATTGATAATCACTTATGAAGAATTACAATCGAATCAATTTTAGGTGGTACCAAGTTTATGGGCTCACATGTTTAATTAATGAAGAATATTTACATTTATGTTTGTTTTTAAGATAAATATTAAAATTTACCTTTAGAGAATTTTTCATCCTTGTCGACAGTTTGAATAAGTTGGAAAATGTGGTAAACTAATTCAGAAATATGGTGTAGGACCAATAAAAATACTAAAAGTCGATTAAAGCTGAAAAAATTCAAATTATTAAAAACAAGTTTTATTAAAATGTCCCAATTTTAAATACAAATAAAAAACCTAATAAATATCACAATAACATTCTATAGAATACTGCTAAGTAAAATCATTAAAATAAAAAAAATAATAATTTTTGAGTAAATAAAAAAACATTAATTTTAAATAAAATAAATTTTTTTTTAATTTTTCATGGTGGCATTGTTAATACTAAAAATTGATAAAATAATTTGTCTTATTCTATACTAAGTACCAAAAAACTACCTTCTAACACAATTTAAATCATTAAAAAGTATATTATATTATTAATTTATTTTATCTGTTGTCTATTTTAAAATTTACTAATATTTATGTATATATATTAGAAATTAATTGTAGGATTTATAAATATACTCAAACAATATTCTAAACTTACTTTAGGAAATAAGGTACAAATACTAATGAAAGAGCTGCCAAACTTTGTGTAGCTTTTCCAATATATTCTTCTTTCTTAGTCCTTTGGAAATACAATTCAGGAATTTCGTGGAGATTAAAGGCCAATTGCACAATGATGTATAATTTAGTCAAAAACGGCATGGGAGCAGGATAATCAACCCATAGACGAGCTATGTCGAATAAGAAGTTCTCTTTTATTACAATATCCAGCCCCCATACTGCTGATACTAAATAGAAAATAGATAATTGTCCACTGGTTGTGAAGACAGCTAGTTTTGATTTGGAAAGGTGCAATTTCTTTGATACTTTCTGTAAAAATAATAAGTTTTCTTTCGGACACACATTTATTAAATATTTAATTGTTTAATTAAAAAATAACAAATATTTATTCAACAAGGTATTATGACACAGGGATGAACAAATTTTAGCCATATGTTGGTAACATGGTAATTGATTTTTATTATTTTAAACATCTTTATAGAAATAAATTATGTTCTCTATGTTACTAATACTTAATACTTACATCTAAAACATATTCTTGAATAATAGCATGTATAACAATACAAATCAGGCTGTAGAAAAATATGCAAGCCCAATCTTTCACTCCAGGGCTATACAAAGGTATTTCTCCTGCTTCAGTTACATTATGTTGTAGCGTTATAAAGATAGAGGCGATAGGTGCTGTAGCCTACACAAAAATGTAATTAAGTTAAGGATAATCTAAACAATAAATTGTAATTTTAATTCATAAACATTAAAAATTTATCTTACCTGTACCATAAGGCCACCTACAAACACCATAGCCACACATGATACAATATCTGCATGATTTTGTATAATAAATTCGTGACTCAAAATTGGTGGGTTTTTATTTGGAGTTTTTCTTACAGGTTTTACCATTTTTTTGTGAATTTTTTCTTATTTTTACTATTAAAACTATTACTGTTTTATTAACGTATGTTAGCTAAGTTACCTCCGCCACCGCTAGGCACCAAAATATAAGGTTTCCCCACTAATCTACATTTACAACAATCAAAATATACCGCAAGTGCCACGCAAAGACACGTCACAGGACATGGACACGCTTTCGCAAAAAGTGACATTTTCTTGGAAGTGTCAGATAAAATTATCTTCTCTTAAAAAACGCTTTATATTTTACACAATGCAACCAGTGACTGTTTGACTTATAACAGCAAAGACAGCTTTGTAAATTCTTCGTTTACAGTGGTTCACCGATAGGTTGACTTCACATAAATCAAACAAAAATGTTTATAAAACACTTATGTGCTCGAATAAGAAATTAATAGTAAGTTTACAAAAAGAAACTCAGTTCAAAGTTTATTTGTTTATTTTATAGAGCATCATAATCCCTATACACAATGGGGCCCATTGGATTGATTCATGTTTTCATGGCATTTTGAAACAGACTGCAATTGATCATGAAGAGTTACAATTGGAAGTATGCATTTGTAATGACTCCAGTACTGACAATACTTCAAATTTATTAGAAAAATGGAAAGATAAATTTTGGGAAAGAGATATAATTGTCAAAATATTTAATAACACAAATGAAACGTCTGGAGGAGGTTAACAAATTTTTATTGATACTAATTGCAAAAGAAAATTTACTATAAATAAAGCAGCAGTTTTTAATTATTAAAAATATATTTTACTTTTATTTTTGTTTTATATTGCAGTTGGATATGCAAAAAATAAAGCTGTTTCAATCAGTTCAGGCAGTTTGTTGTGTTTTCAGGACATAGTAAGTTCTCCTAAAATTTTAGTATAAAATTATAATTTAATTACTTATTTTAGGATGATATTATGTTACCAGAAAGGATTACAAAACAATATGAAACAGCAGTTAAAGATGATGAAACTGATATAGTATGTAATAATTTTTAATATTTGTTTAAGGAGGTTGGTTTTTATGGGGTACACAGTGTGGGGAAAGTCCTATGTTTATATGCAGGCCTCCTAAATTTATAAATAGTGCTCAAAATTATAAATACTAGTTCAATTGATTCAGAAAATATAATATACATTTCAACTTGTACAAATCTATTGGCAACAGCCCATTATATCTCTCACTTACACATAATTAAATTTTAACATTACCCCAAAAGAAATAAAAGGTTGAAAATATAATAAAAACTTTAGAACCACTAATGAAATTACATCAGAAACAACTCAAAAAAAATATCTTTAGCATATATCTCATAGTACTGTTTTCTGCATTAACTAAAAGTGATGATTTTATAAAAATCATTGAGCAAAAAGTAGATGATAATAAACAAATAACTCATAAAAAATGCATTAAGGTCAATTTAATTTTTATTATAAAAATAGAATAATTTAATTTGTCTCTTTCTTCTTACGTTAGGACTAATCCTGTGTTTGCATCAATGGTTTGCCAGGGGCAGTTGGGATGCTAAAGACCAGCTTTCATACCATCTTATAGGTGGTCGTCCTCGTGGTCGAGGTGTCTTTGGTTTTTTCTCTTTCACAATTTTTGCCAACCGCTCATTTGGTATTCTGTCCATGTGGTCTCTCATTCTTTTCTCCGGTTTCTTGCCCATCTCACTACATCTTGAATCTCACATATTTCTTCATTTCTCTTCCGGTCGAATAGTGTATGTCCTGTTATTGATCTTAGTGTTTGCATTTATATTGTTCTTAAAAGTCGTTTGGTTTCATTTGTGAAGAATAAAATTTATGTATTATTATTTGCATTATTTAAAATTTTATTTTAAATAAATTCAAATCCATTCACGTGCTTTGCGCATGTGCAGGAAATAAATACCCCCATCTAGGGACTTCAAGATAAAGATGAATTATTATTGTTAGGGACCACTTCCTGTTAAATCAGTCAGAGAAGGATGAAACATCAAAAAACACGACTGTTATCAAATAACCCTGCTTTACAATTAACAAAGAAGTTTGCACGTATAGACGATTTATTAAAGAAAAAGACCTGTCAAAGATCCCCACTTTATTCCCAACGAAGCGGATGTCGAGTGCCGATTTAAACTGAATTGGTTACCACCCAACCACCTCTTTATTTCTTCAACATGATTACATATTTCCGCATAAGAATAAACGCGCGAACTTCTTGTATATTATCAAGTAAGGTTATTCTGCAACCGTCGTGTTTTTTGACGTTTCATCCTACTCCGACTGATTTAACCGGAAGTGGTCCCTAACAATAATAAGCGGAAATGTGTTATCATGTTGAAGAAGTAAAGGTGTGGTTGGGTGGTAACCAATTCAGTTTAAATCGGCACTCGACACCCACTTTGTTTGGAATAAAGTGGGGACTTTAGAGAGGTCCCTTTCTTTAATAAATCATCCTTATATGTGTTATTTGTTTTCTTATCGCCTGTATAAGGAAAAGTCCTTTTTATCTATTAGCGTAAAATATGTGTTTCACAACATTGTTATTTTTGAAATCATGAATTATAATGTTCAATGTTTTAGATTTATGATGTATATAACTGGGATGAAATTTTTTTTAAAATTTTGACAAATTACAATCAATTTGAATTTTGATCCAACCTCCCTAACACTGTACACATTTAAGTTTTTACAAATTACTTGGTTGTAGATAGTTGGTTGTCAATTTAGAAGAGAACCAAAAGATTCAACAGTTAGGTACACTAAATGGGCAAATTCTTTGACACAAATGCAGCTTAATGTTCAAGTCTTTACTTCAAATGGGCCTACAGTTATCATGCCCACATGGTTTATATATAAAAGCCACTTTGATAAGTAAGAAACATTCAGGAAAATTTGTTTTTAAAAGAATGTATAAAAGTATGTTATTATTTTAGAATTGGTGGTTTTGTAGAAAACAAAAAAGGAACTCCAGAAGATTTAATATTTTTTTATAAACACTTGGATCTTGGAGGAAAAATCAGAAGAGTAGACGAATGTTTACTAATTTATACATTTCATACTGGTCAGACTACATTTTCTATTCACAAGTATTTTTTTATTTTTATTAACATTTAGACAAGTTTTATTAACTATTGAAATTTTAGAGATACAATTTGGAATTTAAGAATAGAAAGATTACAAAGGAAGATTCTTCGTAATTGGTCCAAATTTACCATATGGAATGCTGGAAAACAAGGCAAAAAACTATATAACTCGCTAATGCATGAAAATAAAATTAAAGTTGTTGCATTTTGTGATGTAGATAAAAATAAAATAGGAAGAAAATATATACCATATGATCCAAAAAACCGCAAAGAAAAGAAAAAACCAGTGGATATTATTCATTTTAGGGATGCCATTCCTCCATTGGTTGTTTGTGTTAAAATGGTAATTTTTTAATTTTTATAATTATAAAGTACTATTACATACAATTTTTTTATAGGATATGAGTGGAGGTTCTTTTGAGGAGAACTTAAAATCTTTAAATTTAAAAGAAGGACTAGAATATGTCATATTTAGTTGATTTGTACTTGTTACTAATTTATAATTATATGATAAATAAAACAAAAGTACACACATATAATAAATTGAACATCCTAAATAATTTAAATATTTATTTTTAATGTTTAATATTGCTTATATTACTTATATCACCAAGTTAAAAATTTTGTAAACTAGTTATTGAGAGTAGTTACTAAATATTGTAAAAATAATTTAGGAATCTCATCACGATCAGGTGCATGCATTTTAGAGTATGTAATGTATTGTCTTCTAGAGTTCATCAATTGTTGTATGGTTATATCAGAAATATCAATATTTAAATCATCAAATCCAGACACATTGACAATGCCTTTAACTCCATTTTTCATTTCTTTTACCAATTCATCTACAATTTTTTTGGTAATTTGGTCCAAATCATACAAGAAGTTTGTTGATTTTAGTGGGGGGTTTTGAGTAGACATGTTAGGTTTGGGAGGCTTCTTTTTAAAAAGACTGGAATATATTTCATCCAAATTTAAAACTTGTTGAGGAAATACAGTGTATAATGGAGCATCCCACCTATTGTTACCATTAGGATCCTCAAATCTCATTACCAAAGCATCAAAAGTTGATCTATCATACTTCTCAGCTTCTTTTTGTCTATTTTCGTTAAACTTCCAAGCTTCATCTCTGTTGATTTCAGTATGAATTGTACACTGATTTGATTTATTTGCTTTATTACCACAAAACAATTCATATCTATAACCTTTTATATAATTTAAGGCATCTAGTATAACGACGTTATTGGTCGTAGCTAATTTTAAAACTTCTGATTTTAATAATCCTCTAATATGTTTCTCTTTGTCTTTATCTGAATAAAAAGAGTTTTTCTCAAAACCAGCTTTTAATATATGATCAAATTCACTAATAACGTGCACTTCTTTGCCTTGGCCATCGAAAAATGCTTGTAATTCCTGTGCTCTTGTAGTCTTTCCACTACAAGGAACACCTGTTAGCACTATTAAGGGCATTTAACTTAGTTTTACTCACTTACAAATCTACCGACTATAATAATTCAATGGTAAAATAGATTTAAAGAATGAAACAAAAAAATAAGGTTATGTTATTTATCAATATTCTTGTTTGGGTTTTGGACCATTTTAAAGGGCTATTAAGCCACATTACTTTACGTGAGAGCAATACTAAATTTTTTGAAAAAATAAAAACTGCTTTATGACTTATAAAGCTTGTTACACACTTATTGCCAAAAAAATAAAAACTAAATTTAATTTTAAAAATCTACCACCGAGGTATTTTACAAGAAATTAGTTGGTTAGGTTAGTCATGTTAGTTGGTGGAATTGTAGCTAAAAGTTTTTCATAGGTGACAAAGAATTTACCAGCCTAAAATTGAGCTGGTGTATACTGTGTAAGTGAGTTGGTGTTTCTGATTTGCAAAATTTAATTATTTTATATATTATTTTACAAGAAGTGATAAGTGATCATTTTTCCTAGTCTTAATTTAATAAATTCGTTACAATTTTTTAGGAATCTCTTTATATTGTCATACTGTCACAATAATAATACATAAATAAATAAATTTACATAAAGTTTTTGGTTTAAAAAGTAAAATAGGTATTAAAAATAAAAATATATAATTCTATGGCCTGAAGAATAATGTGCTCTTTTAGGTTCGAGTTTAGTTGATTTAATAATCAATTATTTTAAAATATACATAGGTATTTAAAAAAAATGGACACGCCTAAAACTGTGAGTTTATAAAGTAAATAAGAAATAAGAAAGTCTTATTTTATTTGAAAATGAATGTGTGCATGACTAGACAAAATTATTGTTTTCTTTTTAATTTTGTTGTAACCTAAAAATTTATGAATTTTTATTTGTTTTTGATTAAATAATTGTTCTGAATTAAAATGTACTTGTTTTCAAAGTACAGTAAACAAATTAAAGAATAAAATTGGAAATAAAAACGAACGTCATTGTCATTTTATTGGTTGATTCTAAATTCTTATTTAATTCATCCGTTTAAACCTTTAAATATAATACATCAGGAAGGAGCATAGTCTCAGATAAGTGTTGATCGGAATGGAGGGTGCATATGGCCGACTACTGCTTCCGTTTTGACAGAGGCGTAGGGCTTTAAATTAAAATAAAAAGAACAAAAAAACTCATAGACGTTGGACCAAAGTGTCACCGGAGGCAATAGCCAGACGGACCTAAATAGGGGTGGAGTTTTTAGTGAGTAAACGTGACATCAGTCAGGGAGTCTCACAGTAGACCTTGAGCTGAAAGACTCATAACTTCTCCGTAAAGGGTTTTCTCCACCTCTGCAAAAAAAAAGGATAAATAATATAAAGGGAACAAAATACTATGTTAAAAAAAATATAAAAAATGCTACATTTAGTAAACAATTCTGCAATCTGCAAAATTTATTATCTTATGTATAATTAGGTAACTTTCATTATAAAATTTTTAATTTTGTAAATTTACGGTTTCGTATTTTTTCGCACGCTTTAAAAACCTACAACCTAAAATTTTACCCTAAGCTACTTTGTAATTAGTGGTTTTGACCTATTAAAACACAATTTTTATTTATTTCTACATATTTAACAAATTTAGCAATAAAAACACTTACTTGTGAAATGTTACACCAGCACTTTTATGTTTTAGTGTCAGAGAACACCCACAAGATGAACAACTAACCTTATTTGTCGTATTTATCTCAATAATATTCCAATATTTACCAGCAATTAATTTAAATGTATTTAATGGTTAACTACTAAGTATTTACACCAAACCGTACAAAAATACCTTGTCTTACTAATTTTAACCGTTATTAAAATTTAAACTGCTAAAATCTATTAAAAATTCACTTTATTTACAGGGAAACATTCAAATAATGACTCATAAATGGAGAGTCATGGAGTTCGTTTCCGTCGCACTTTTAGATTCTGTACAGAGTAGCCATGCTCGTTCCTGTGTTTTATATTGAAAGGTATAAACAGGTCTATTTTCGTCTTATTTCTTATCTTATCTGTATAAACCCAGTGCTAATCTTTTAATTTTACAATTATTGTCAATCAAATGTTTACAAACATTGGGATTTTAATGTTTTGACCTTTAATAGTATAAATTTAAGTTACATTATAATTTTAAGCAGTTTTGTCTTATAACAACTTCAGAATAGCTTACATGTAGAATTATTAGGTATTTTACGCGCCTCTCGGAATATTTACATTAAATATTAATGTATTTACTTCCATTGTACACATTTTTATACTTATTTTTAATTAAACATATTTTTAGGTTAAATAGGCAGCTGTAGTTCCAGTTTGAATGCAAGTTTATTAAGTTCCATTATTTCTTAGTATGATTTGATAAAAACGTAATTTTTGTACAAGATGGATTATTTAAGTTATGATCATCGTTTTAATGAAAGAGCAAGGGTAAATGGCAATATTAGTAGAGATGACACCACCCCTCTGTATCCAGCAGTTGCTCATGGGCACACAGAAATTATGAATAAGGTAAGTTGTTTCACATTTTTGCTTACTTTTTTGTATCAGATTGTAGTTATTTAAAAAAAATAAAAGTGGTATTGTGGTAGAAAAGAATTAGAATGAAAGGCACATTTTAAACATCCCTACTAAAAGCGACAGCAGCGCCGATTGAAACCAAATCAGAAAAAATTAATGTATAATTGTATAATATTTTAAATACCAATAGCAACAAAAACACCCTACCCTAAGCACAACTAAACTTAACTATTTTAACTAGCACATTATTATTACCCGCCATAAATTCCGCACGTACTTCATTGTAATCATGAAGCAGGGCTGTTCCTGTGTTATTATATGACATATATGACATTACTGTACTGGATGTTAAAACTAAAGTGCATAGCTCTTGATTTTGCTATATTGTTGGCTTTTTGAAGTGATACATTCTAATGGCACTCTGTGAACTTTTTGGGCACGTTGTCGCGTTCCCAAAAGCGTAACGATATATTTATATTTTTAAAAAAGTTTGATTACTCGGGGATTTAAACCTAAATACACTGCCGTGCTAAACAGACAGTAGTCTCATTCGGCCACCACATAACCAAAGTTTACATGTTGAAAAGTAATGTTAATAGTTGGGGGAGTCGTCGTCTTCGTTACGTTCTTTCGATGTCAAAAAAAGGCGGTGGCCGTTCGTTTTTTTTATAATTATTAAGAATATTACTACTATTAGTCTTGATACAGTATTTGCAAAATTATGGAGTGTAAAATTTTTGTTTCTTATTATAGCTACGATAAGCCAATTTTGTTACTTTTGTAGGCTTAGATAATGTTAATGTGAATAAAAGCGAGTCATCTGTATCTAATAAATAATGTTAATTATTATACATAAGATATATTTTATATTTAATAAATAAGCTGTTTACTTTTTTAAAAATTGTTGATTATGTCACTAATTACCAAACATTTTGTATTCATTCTTAATCCTCATCCACATGATCATTTTAATTCTAATAATAAATTTAGTATTTGTTACAGTAAATACATTCAATAGTTAATAGTTTCTACGCAAATCATTTGAAGTTATCACTTCTGCCGGGCGTCCCGAGACGCACACCATTTTTTTTTATTTGCATCTTACCCTGGCATGTACTTAAAAATTACTTCTCTCACTAGCTTAAGTTGTTGTACAAATATTGTTTTGCTAACATTTACATTATTTTTTTAGTGTATGATCATCATGTAATCAGGATATAAAGGATTTGCAGCTATTAGGTCCGACAAGAAAAGAATATAATTAAAAATCATCGTTCCAACAAAAATTCCAATGATATTAATTTAAAGTAAGTTAACTAGCCTAATGCACAAATTTATTCCTTACATTTTTTTAAAGTTACTTACTAATTTACAAAGGTGTTTATTTACAAGAAAGGTCAATGAAATTATTCCAAAGTTAAAAATACTATGTATTAACATTTTAAAACATATTTGAAATTGATAAGGAAAAATCGAACTGTTAGGATGTAACATATGCAGTTTTAGTGCTTTTAGTGCTTTTGATTTAAATTACATTTTATTTTGACACATGTTTAAAAACTCAATCCGATTTTATTCAAAAAACGTTGAACTCACATACAAGCTTGGTGCAATGCAATACTCTTTACAATTGGAATGTCAAATATAAAAGAATATTTGTGGCTTTCAGTGATAAAACTGAACCTTACCAAAAATTATGAGAGTCCATCTTAGGGGAGATGTTACTGCCTTACAGTTCTCAGACCTGTTGCTTAAAATAGGAAATGGTGATTTCCCGGAACTGGATAATAATATAATTCTCCCTACAGAGTTATGTACAATTGTTTCCACTGTATAAGAGCTTATAGCTAAAATTTACCCAAACATTAATAATATTCACGATAAATCTGCAGAATGGGTATGCGAGCGTGCCATCCTAACACCAAAAAACGAACAAGCCTCAGTAATAAATGAAATACTTTTGAGATTCGAAGGGGTCGAGTTCCTGAATACACTGAAGCCTCCCGGTCTCCCAACTCACTTATTAAAATTGAGAGTTGGCGCGCCAATTATGTTGCTGCACAATATAAATCCACCAAAATTATGCAATGGCACCAGATTTCAAGTGAAAATATTGCATCGCAATGTATACTGACAGGTTGTTCTCGAGGAGAGTCTGTATTTATTCCTAGGATTCCCCTAACACCATCAAATCACCCCTTCGAATTCAAGAGACTGCAGTTTCCTATCGAAGTCTGCTTCGCCATAAACATAAACAAAGCTCAAGGTCAAACTCATGAGGTAACGGGAGTAGACTTGAGAAAAAGGTACTTCTCCCATAGCCACTTGTATGTGGCATGCTCCAGAGTAAGCGCACAGAGTAACCTGGTGATTCTAGCATCTGAAGGAAAAACAAAAAATTTGTTTGCAAAGAAATACTGAGGTAGGTGTAGTATTTCGATTTCGTTGTAAAAAGATAATACCCCCGTGTCACTTTCACCAGATCAAAGGCCCAGTTTCATGTTCATAAAATATAACAAAATTTTCATGTTTATTTAACCTTTAAATCCCTACACTATAATAAAGATTTTTATATTTTATAAGTATTCAAACATTTTAACATGATAATTTCTATGTTATAACAAAATTAATAACGTCAAAAACCAATTCAAAATCCTATTAGAACCATTCTCGACTCCTACGCGCGGACAAAGTCGCGGGCAAAAGCTAGTATTATATATAAACTTAAGCTTTCTACTCTCCTTCTTTAGTAAACAATGTAAACAAAGCCTAGTTTCTTACCTACAAGCTATTACCAATTTTTGACCAGCATAGAAAAAATGTTTGTAAATTAATAACATTCACATATTAAACTTGGCAAGTTTCAATTAAAGAAATGAGCAGACATATGGGTTTTGGCATTGGTAGAATATTAAAATTATTGCAATAATTTTAATAAAATATTTTTATGCACGAAATAATAATATATAATATAATAATAATAGTGATTTTTAAAGATTAAACATTTATATGCAAGTGTTAAAAATTGGGGTTTATGTTACCTGAAGCCGAGCCATTTAGTTTACCTGTAAGAAGTTACAGGTATTCTTTCGTTGTGGATAGCATACAAATGAATAAAACTTGCATTAAAAATTATACCTAATTGCATTGTTCTTTATTTATAGATACCGAATAAAATGCAGGGACAGTTGAAAGAGCCAAAGTAATTACAAGAATAAATTTATCATACTACCCTGGACTATAACACAAATGATGGATTTCAGAAAAGACCAGCTAAAGATAAAATAGTAGATAAACAACTGTTAGCCCTTAAAGACACTTTTATTATCACTTATTTATCGTTTTGTTATAAATATCATTTGATAAATTTTTACTGATTTATTAAATGATTTTAAAGGCCCAACATATGTCCTGACACGACCACCCTACCCGACCATGTTTAATAAAATTAAATTAAAAGTTTTAAAGTTCAGACTTAAATCCTATAGAGAACTAACTAGAACGGTGGATAAGATTTCGTTATATTGCTACAATAACACAGAAAGACTTTTTAATAGACAAATGGGAAAGTTAAATTATATAGTTTATCAGCAACTTAATAAGAAGTTTTGCCGAATATGTGAGAGCTGTCATTAGAGCCAGAGGTGGCATTATCAGGTACCAATAATCGTTTTCATTGTTCTTAAATTTGTTTTTGTTGCCCAGGATTTTTTTGTTTTTGGTAAATAGAATTCTTTTTAGTAAATTTCTCCAGAATTTTTTATTTTTAAAAACAAAACGTCTTCTAAACTTTATAAATATTTACATCGAGTGAGTCTGATTTGTTAGGTTAGGTATTTGGTATTTTCCATAGACATAGGAGAGTAGACTGCGGGTCCCCGTGCTCCCGATGGGAAAGAGACAGTCGATCGAGAGGTTGTTTCGTGTTCTTTCTATAGCGCGGGGCTTACGCCCGATGGGCACACGGCGAGCTGAGTGGAGAGATCGGGTTCAAGAATCGAGCTTAAGCTCCGCCCATTAGAGAAAGCACGAGACAACCTCTCGAGCGACTGTCTCTATCTCATCGGGAGCATATAGTCCCGCGGTCTAGTCTCCTATGTCTATGGTATTTGATTGGAAGATTTTGTGATTCAGTCAGTTTTATTACGATTTTATTGCATATTTAAAAGTAAAGTTACATTTGTTTTGTAAGAAATAACTAGAAAAACTTTGGAAAATGACTGAAAGCGGTTTTGTGTAGGCGCAATCAGATAATTTACCAAAAATGGATCTGTTTATAGTGACCACATTTTTAACATCAAATCCCGATTTCACGTCTGTTGAAATCAAAGGAGTGAAAACTTTAAAGTAATTACGTATTTTATTTATGTTTATTTTATCTTGCATACCTTTTTAGCAAATTACAATACTTCTTCAATAATCTTCAACCTAACCTTTCCACTTGTTTGTTGTCATATACTATTACGTCACACCAAGCGCGCCAAAATGGCGGGCGTTTAAATTACCCGTGTTGGTTGGCTATTTTTAACTTTTTTTTTATATACTTTAAATTAGTTTTTTGGCGTTGAAATTTTTTTAACTATTATCTTCTTCTTATGGTGCCGTCTTCCGTCGAAGGTTGGCGATCATCATGATTATTTGCATTTTGTTGACTGCTGATCTGAAAAGATGATTTGATGAACAATTGAACCATTCTCTCAGGTTGCGGAGCCACGACATTCGTTTTCTTCCCACGCTGCGCTTCCCTGCAATCTTTCCCTGCATCACCACTTGTAGCATTCGGTATCTCTCTCCTCTCATAGTGTGGCCCAGATATTGTAATTTTCTGATTTTTATTTCGTTATTAATTTCTGTTTCTTTTGAGAGTCTTTTTAGTACTTCTTCGTTTGTAATTCTGTCCATATAAGATATTCTCAGTATTCTCCTGTATAGCCACATCTCGAAAGCTAAACTATCGAATAAAAATTTAAAGAAAATACATGCATATTCCCTATTAGTTTGGGACCATTACATCAGAATGGATTTGCCGTTTCTTTTTAATTATTTATTGATTAGAAAAGTTTTAAAAATTTAGAATTTATTTGGTTTAAGAGTCACGCCTTTGATGACCTCAACCTTGAAATATGTCATAGTCATTACCCCGAACCAGTAATATAGGGATAGGAGTTGGGGTGAGCTAATGCGTCCTTGACTAGATATTTAATGGGAGTGATGAATAGTAGGACAGATGTAGTTAATATTTGAGAAATTTAGATTAGGTAAGGTCTATATTACTATATTAAGAATTACCTAAGGTCAAGGTCATAAAAGGTGTGACACGTACACTGAATAATTACAACGTTTTGCAAATTGTTGCCAAATATTTTATATTTTTAGATTACGTAGATTATAATCTAAATTTTTTATTTCCCTAAATAAACTGTAAAACTAATAGGTGTTAAAATGTAATTTAGTTATGTTACCGAAACCAATTGTTGTTTATCTTTTTTATTTAATAATAAAATAACTATTTAAAATATTATGGTTTTATTTTCCTTCTAAAATTGTTGATAAAATTCAGTACGAAAATGAAAAGTTATTCTAATTTCCAATAATATCGTAATTTTCTAATTTATCTGTCGAAATAGTTCGTTGTCCGCTTTGAAAAAAGTTTATTTATTTCTTGTGTTGTCTCTTGCTGGAGATTAAAATAATTCAATTATTAAGAAATTTCAATCAAACAAGTGGTTTTTAAAATTTCCAATGGATGGCGTAAGTTATAAATTTTTTACTGAAAAGTAACTACTATATGTAAGTATTCGGAAAGGTGGGAAAGATAAGGGTGGGCGAGATTTAACAAACAACACATATCACTCAACAAAACTGTCTTAAATCTTGAAGAAGGGGCTAAAAATTCTCCCATATTTTATTTAAGAAATGTTAATTCTTTATTTTACAATAAAAATATAAAATAGTTATGTAGTTTTATTTAATAAATATCTATCTATCCAAACATTTTTGGCAAACTTGGATTACACTTAAAGAAACTATTCTGTGGTAACAGGAGAGCAGAAATACGAGGCTATATTTTGTTGTTAAAAATTCGAACAAGAATTTCTCTGAAAAATTTACGAGTGTGTATTAGGAGAGCAGAAACGCGAGGAGGATATCTAAACATTTTAAAAATATTTTTGGCAAACTTGTACTACATTTAAAGAAACATTTATTATATACTATGGTGACATGATAGCAGAAATGCGAGGCGATATTTTGTTGTTAAAAATTTGGAACAAGAAATTCTCTGAAAAATTTAGGAGTGTGTATTAGGAGAGCAGAAACGCGAGGAGGATATCTAAACATTTTAAAAATATTTTAGAAACATTTTTGGCTAACTTGTACTACATTTAAAGAAACATTTATATTCTGTGGTAACAGGAGAGCAGAAATGCGTGGCGATATTTTATTAAAAATTCGGAACAAGAATTTATCTGAAAACTTTACGAGTGTATATTAGGAGAGCAGAAACGCGAGGAGATATCTAAATATTTTGAAATTATTTTAAACATTTTTGGCGACTTGGACTGCATTTAAAGAAACATTTATATTCTGTGGTAACAGGAGAGCAGAAATGCGAGGCGATATTTTGTTTTAAAAATACGGCCATTCTTTTTTAAAATTAAATGGTTTGGCTATTGTCTAATAGGTAGCGCCATCAGCTTTTTAACAGAAGAAATATTTTTTAAATTGTTTAATATTTTGGACAGTAGCGACATCTAGTGGAGAATAGCCTAAAGCTGTCATGTCCAAAGACTTGGGCGGCAGCCATTTCTAATCCCAATTTAAAATTTATTATTAATAAATAAAACACCAAATACGTAATTTTAAATATATTAGTCAAATTAATAAAAATTTGTTTATAAATATATGTAATATTAATGTTTGTGCACTTTATACACACAAAATGGTTACATTTATAAATAGTAAAAATTACTAAGATTTATTTATAAAAAAATCGTATTTTATAGCCATTCGTCTAATAAAATACTGTCATTTGGTTCTCCAGTTGGTTCCATTTTGTTAATCCATTCTGAAAAAGAAGTAATACATTATTATTTTAATAAAAAATAGTACCTTGAACATTTTTTAAAACTCATATATGCCAAAGAAATAATATTTTGATCTGGTGGACTCGAAGATAATATTTAGAAAAAATATTAAAATGTCAAAAAATAATAGATATTGTTAAAGAAAAATAAACATTTCTGATTAAAAAATATTTAACATAGTAATAGTAAGAAATTCTTTTTTAAAATTTTTACACATAAATGGTTAGTGAAATACATAACAGTGTTCAAATTCCTTTTTTTCATTGTTTATACCCTATCTGGGAATTGGAAATTACAAAATGTTCCGATTTTAGTCTAAAGTCTGCCAAATTTGGGGCATCTCTTTATTTAAAACCAGTTTTCCATAAATTAATGAAGATTAAACCATAGACAACAGACAAGACGGTTAAATTATTTAAACTTTTTGGTTCACCAAAAATTAGCTGAGTAACTGTAAAGGGCGCTGTTAAATCTTTTTTGGGGACTGGCCTCTATCCTTTTATTTAACCGAGACATGCTTTGAATATAAAACATTAGGAAGGAGCATACACACCCAAAACTGTGGGTTTATACAGAAACTAAAATAAAATAAGAGTTGACCAACTCTTAACTCGTATTTTATTTTATTTAAAAATGAATGTACGCATGACTAGATAAAAAATATTTGTGCCAGACACTCCGAGCTGTTCTATAATACTAACCTTCATTTTTGTTTTTAATTGTAAACTAAAAGTTTTTGTATTTTAATTTGTTTTTTGATTAAATAATTGTTCCGAATTAAAATCTAAACACGAAGTACTTGTTTTATATATTTTTAAAGTACAAAAAACAAATCAAAGAATGAAAATGGTAATAAAAACGAACGTCATTGTTAAAAAAGCCGTGATTTCATTGGTTGATTATTTAATTCATCCGTATTAACCTTTAAATAAAAAACATCAGGAAGGAACATAGTCTCAGATAAGTGTTGACCGGAATGGAGGGTGCATATGGCCGACTACTGCTTCCGTTTTGACAGAGGCGTAGGGCTTTAAATTAAAATAAAAAGAACAAAAAAACTCATAAACGTTGGACAAAATTTAAAAATGCTACATTTTAGTTAACAATTCTACAATTAATAGAAAATTATTTTCTTATGTATAATTAGGAAACCTTTATACTAAAATTTTTAATTTTGTAAATCTACAATTTCGTATTTTTTTCGCACGGCATAAAAATTATAACCTATAATTTTACCCTATGCTACGACAATGCATATTTAGTAATTGCTGGGTATAACCTATAAATTTCATTAAACTACTAAGTATTGATGCCAAAGCAAGCAACAGTGCCTTGTCTTTAACTTTTAACCGTTATTAAAACTTTAAACTGCTAAAATGTTTTAAAAATTCACTTTATTGACGAACTCACAGGAGTCACAGGCAATATTTAAATAATCATTTATAAATGGTGGGTCATGGAATCTGTTTCCGTCACACTTTTAGCATTGCTTAGCATACATACACTAGAATTCAAATAGCCCAGCCAATGAGAAAACTCCGGCATCAGCCGGGGCGTTGCTTATGTACCGCTAAATTCAAAATACCAATATCTGTGGTTATACGGAATTTTGTATTAATATGTTTTCTAGGTTTATTTAAAGTATTTAAATAAAAATGTTTTAAAATAACCAATTAAAAGATATTATATATATATATATATATATATATGTTTTACACCAAAACAAATTTATTATAAGTATTTATTAACAGAAACAAAGTATATTGCAACAAATTAAATTATAAAAGTTCTTGGTTGTGAAAAAGCAGTAATCATATATTGCACTAAGAAAAATTAACTGAAATAAAGAGATAATTATTGCCACCATTACTGTCAACGAAGAAAAAAATAAAAGGGAAAAGGAGATTTAAAATTGTTTACTCTTAAACAGTTAACCACATCCTTTTGAGAGTACCGTTCGACACTTAAACTAAAGTGTAATAACATACAAATAAATAATTTATAAGCGGATAAGTGTAATTTCTTACCTTTATTTATCCTTTGGTCTAATAGCATTTGTAATGTGTTGCCGAATGGTTTACACTTACGCAGAAAATTATTTTAAGTTAACTGCAGTATTTCCTTCTTCCCAAACAACACATCCGTTTGTATGGGGATTACGAGACGAGATAGAACTAGAGTTACACCGTCCTCATGAGTAAACCTAAAACGATATTTACATTTTACTTTTATGATTACCAATTACTTTTAACCAGTAAGTTGCAAACAAGAAAAGCTACTTCAAGCCATGTTTGTTTTGATGAAATTCGTCGATTTCGAATGCAGATAGAAACAACCTGAGACCCATTATTTTTTTGCTCGGCAAAACTTATTTGGACGACTATTTTGGTAAAGCATTTTGAAGATGGCGCTCCAGTAAAATATTGTTAAACGCGCGGGAAACTTAAATTTAAGTCTTTTTTGTTCAGAACGCGAATGTTATGCGGGAATAGTAGTGACAATTAAAAAATAATGTTAAATTCAACAACAAAAGGATATTTATTATTTTTTGTTTATCACCGTGGTGCCATACTAATCTCACAAAAGTCTGCAATCTTTTAATAACCTATTTCACATAAATTTATGTAAGTGTATCAAAGCAAATTTTTTATTATTTAAAATTGGTTTTTGTTTGAGACTTGCTGTAGATTTTACAAATAGAATTTTGAAAATTGTTTAGTTAGTAAAATATAAATAAAGGAAGAAACATTTAAATAAAAATTAGGTCGACATGATATAATTTATGTATTTCTTTTTGATGCTTGGCGCGTTACGTTGCCAAGCCTTATTCTTCTTGAGGCCTAATTGTAATAGCTGTACGCGATTTAGCAACTAGCCAATGTTAAACTTCTCTTTTAAAACATTATTTGCTTGAAAAACCTATTAATTTTATTACAGTATGTTTAAGTTAAGTCGCATTATGAATCTTTATATAATATTTATGAGTTAATATGAAAATAAAAACATTCCGGTAACATCCTTAATACGTATTTGAATCAACATCAGTGACATCTGCAAAATACTTTACGAATTGTGGAAGAGGAATAGCTATATTTACAAATGATGCATACGAGAGCGGGATCCACTGAAATACGGAACAAATTGGGATATTAAGTTAACCGTCTCAGGTTGACTCCGACGCAGCTCTTTTTGTGTAGCTTAAATTTCAAGGTAACATTTACACATAATACAATAAGACAACGGAGAAAGCGGTAAACTTATTGAAATTTTTTGGTACACCAAAATTTAGTTGAGCGACTGTAAAAGGATAAGTCGAGTAGGCTCTGACGGATCTTCTTTTTCTTTTTAAGAGTGGCCTCTGTCCTCTATTATCTAGCCAGACACGTTAGAATTGTTGAAAAAGGCGGGAAATTCAAACATACCCTATCTATTTTTTATTTAGTACTGCTAATAAATACAGGCTCTCAGAAACAACGTATATTGTATGAAATTGAACCATAAAAATTGATGATTGTGAAAAATTATTAAAAATAACTTAAAGCACTGAATTAAATAAATTAATTAAAATAAAAAGATACTTGTGCCTCTGATACTGTCATCGAAGAAAAGAATAAAAGATAAGGTAGACTCCTAATAAATATTCTTTCCCTAATAATAATTGTCTTTATATAAATAGTAAAGTAAAGTAAAAAAGATGAATTTAAATTACCTTTAACAGTTCATTTTCACACAATTTTAAAAATTATAAAAAGTTTGAAATCGTGAAATAAATCTTACCACAAAATATTAATTTACGTGCATGATCTGTACTTGTCTTCACTTGTCAAAAAACGTAAATTCTGATATTTTTTGTAAAAAAAAAATAAAAAATAACACAAAGAAAGAAAAATGGGATATATGTCTGTTCCGTCAATTCTGTTTAAAAATTTGGATAAAAATGACGCCAAAACAAGCAGCCAAAATTGTGATCTTAAGTGAAGATGAAAGATCGCAGCAGTATATAGCCGAAGTTATCAATATTAACCAATCAAGCGTACCTAGAAACAGAGAAGGTATAGAGAAACTGAAGGTTACAATAGAAGACCAGTTCCAGGATGTCCAAGGTGTACAATATCTGCAGATGACCATTACATCTGCAGGTTCTGCGAGAATGTTATATTACAGCCCGGTAACTACAATATGATCTCTCCCAGAGACATTTATTTAGAAATGGGTTAAGGGAATTTGGAATTATAGCCGGAACCCCCAGCACATCGTGTGAGTTTCGCAATACAACATACTAATTGGAATGCGAACGACTGAACTAATATCCTTTTTACAGATTAGTCCAGATTTGCCCTTTTCGGATCTGACATATCTCAGTCTACAGATGTGAAACTAGGTAGATGGAAATACGTTTTAATAGATGAATGGAAAAGTTTAGACATGGAGTTAATTAGGAATTTGATAAGAAGCCATTAAGAATGAATAAGAGCTGTCATTAGAGTCAAAGGTGGCAACACCATATACTAAAAACCTTTTTTATTGTTCCAAAAGATTTTTTTTGTTACCTAAGATCTGGTCTAGTAAATAAACATTATTAGTGCAATTTCTTCCTGATTTTTCATTTTCAATGGCTATACATATCTTAAACTTTATGAAGATTTACTAGATATTATTAAAAAAAAATAAATAACATTACAATTATGAGATACTTTTAGTGACGAGTGTAATCAACTTACTACTTTTCTTTCTTTTCTTCTGGTAAATTTAAAATATAAGAACTTGTTCATGTGGCTTTAATTTACAATCTATATATGTATATTGTCGATATAATAATCCATATAAAAATAATTATTGCAAATTCTGTAATTCTTCAAATGGTTTGAATTTTAAGAAATACCAAGATTTTTGAGTCATAGTTTGCATCTAAAATAAATGAAATGTCAATTATTATCTTAATTTAGCAGAAATAGATAGATAGATAAATTCAATATGGGTAACAATGTCGGATTAAGCCATCAGCGTGGTGCCTGAATCAAATATTATTAAGAGGCCCTAGGTTTTATCTATCTAATAGGAGCCGAGATCTCTGTATAGAGAAGCGAATCTGGGACACACTGTATAGTATATAATTTTTTACAACAAAATTAACGAGTGCCTTGAGAAATTTTTCAAAAAACACTTTTTAATAGTAGAAAAACAAAATTCTTAAAATCCTTTTTGCGTCAGCAGAGAGAACACTTGGCTTTTTTAAATATAAAACAAGCTTTTAAAAAATTACAGTTAAAAAATTGTTTGGTGATCTTACAATTACCTAATAAAATAATAACAACTTTAAAATATAAACACAATATTATAAATAGCAGGGTAGAGAATTGTCTACAAAATAAACATTTCCAATCAATTTGAACAGTGCAATATTAAAAACATTTGGTTTCTATCTGATAATAAATATTTTGCTTTGTAAAAAATTTTTATAACGCCATCCGTATTCAAGATAAAGGGCATTGAAGAAAAAAAATGGATACACATTTATTACGATTTTGCTGAAACTACTGGAAACATTGTAATGAAATTTTATAAGAATATGTTTTAGAAGCTGAAACATCCCATGAATTTGTTTGTATATCTGACTCTCATAGAGCGCGCTAGTTACACGGTTCATACCAAGTAATATTGAACATAACTTTTTTAAGGTTCAATTTATTAATCAAAATTTCAAGTGAATTTAATCATCATTCAATTTTACACCAAAAAGGTACTCTTGGTAAAACACGATACTGTATACCGTTTTCGGAATATTTTGATTTTAAATTATAAAGTAATAACCGATGCAGGTATAAAGTAATGATAAAGTTATTAATTAAACAAAAAATCACAAGAAAATTAAAACAAAGACTAAGAACATAAATAAAATTCAATTAGAGTAAGTGTTCAAAATGTCCTCCATTTTCATGGATACACAAGTCTATACTTTTTTCTAAAGAATCCATTAATCTTCTAAACGGTTGGGGATCAGCTATGAGGTCATTAAAGTGACGTTGAATTCTGTCTTCGAATTCTTGAAGTGATTTTACCTCTGTAGCATAGACTTTTTTCTTAAGATATGACCAAACTGTGTAGTCCAAAGGATTAAAATTACATGACCAAGGAGGCCAATGAATCGGAGCTTCTGCACTTCTACCAATCCATTGATTCGGAAAATGGTTACTCAACCAATTACGACACCTTCTATCAAAGTGTGGTTGGAGCTCCATTGTGCATAAAAAATAGAGATCTTCGCTCGTTTAGCGTTAAATCTTCTAATAACTCGAATAAGTGATTGTTTAAAAAATCCAGATACATATTACCATTAAAATTTCCAGGTAGAATGTGATAACCTATTAATTTGTTACCTAAAGTTGCTGCCCAAACATTAAGTTTAAATGAGTGTTGGTAATGTGAAACCTTTTTACTTGTGGATTCTCATCACACCAGTAGTGTACATTATGGGAGTTAAACATACCTTGTCGCCTAAAGGTGGCCTCGTCCATAAAAAGAATACATTTTAAAAATTTTGGATTGAGGGCTCTCCTTTCTCTAACCAGTAGATCGTCTGGCAAGAGCTCTTGGACTTGTCTGTAATGATAGGGGTGTAGCTGCTGCTCTTTAAGTATCTTCCAAGTACTTGAAGAAGACGTATTTGTTTCTCTTGCCTTATTCCTTACGCTAACTGTTGGATCTTGATCAAGTAAATTTAAAATATTACATTTATAAATAAATACAATAATATAAAAACAACCAATTAAAAAATGAATAAAAATATATTTATAGAATTTATTTTGTGAAATCAAAAAGTAGGTACCCGAGATTATTTAAATATTTAATAAACCCTTGTCAATACAAAAAAAAATACTTTCATTCCAGAGAAACGGAAAAAAATATTTACCTAGGTATTTTCCACCACCTTAATGTCAAATCACAGCATATACCCACATACTCGTAGCAGAGAGAATAGGTTAGTAAACTAACCACTAATCTTTGCTCGTAGCATTGCAACCAAAGATAATATATACAGCAAGCTGTATATATTTTGTTTTTCTAATTGTATTAAGTTTAATTGTAGTAACAAATTATACATTAATTAAATATTACTATTTTCTTTTTGACCTAAATGTCTTGTTTATCTTTCAAAATAAAATTAGGTTTTACGATTGGTTTTCAACGGCCGAAAACTTGTGAAAAATTTACAAATGTTTGTATTTTCGCAAGTATGCGGCTTTCTGAAACTGTCAGTCCAAGCGTAATATAAACATTGCTTAATAAATTTGTGTTGTCCTTATACAATGATATAAATAAATAATAGGCCGCCTCTTTCTGGATTAATAAAAGTATTCTGTAAAATGCTCAAAAAAGCAACTGATAATTCTAACTACTTTACCTAGATGACATTGTTAATTCCGTTATCCCAACCACGGGGTGGCGCTAGTAAGTGAACAACGATTGGTCGAGCACCTTTGCGTAATTTAAACTTCAAACAGTACCGTACCAAAAATTTATCAAATACGCAACCACCAAATCAGTAAAACATTATACTAAAAAAAAATAAAAGTAATTAGTTGAGGAAAGGAGATAGGTAGGCTAATATTTTAATGTAACTATTTAAAACTACTACTATGGAGCTAATTCGAAGGAGTGATTATTTTTAAAAGGTAATTTTCTTAAATTTAAATTCAAAATCGTTATATTGAATGAAAATGATTTAAAATTTTTGACATTTATTTAATTTTTATTTTATTTTTTTTATTCGGTAATATCTATTTTGCATTTTTTTTAGTACAACGACGCGATTTTAATAGTTGGGTAGGAGTAAAGCGTGATGAATATGACAGTATTCTGGGAATAAACGGTCATGAGTCTGTTTGAAAAAGTTTGGAGTGGTATCTTGTAGTGACAAACACAATGTAGAACACCCAGAGGTAAAAATACTACCTTGTAACTGGAAAAAATTAGAAACCAAGATGGTCTAAAGAGATGAAAGAAATACTTCGAAAGTTTATTTGAAAAAGAGGTTACACAAGCGCAGGCCCCATTCGGGGTGAAAGTTACAATGAAAGTGAAATTAGTACGAAAGAGATTGTGGAAGTGTTAAACATTATGAAATTGGGTAAGGCTGCAGGGTATGACAGGATTACGGTTGAAATGCTGAAGTCTGGACAGGGTGTGGTAGCTAGTCTGCTGTACCATCTTTTTAACCTTTGCTGAAGTAGCGGCAGTATACCACGAGACTGGTGCAAGGCCGTTATCGTACCACTGTACAAAGGAAAAGGTTTGCAACATGACTGCAAAAACTACCGATGCATTAGTTTACTCATCATCACCGGCAAACTATATGCAAAGGTACCTATTGATTACAAGAGTGATTAATGAAACTGATGAGAATATATGGGATATGCAAGCGGAAATGAATTGTGGTCGACATTGTATATGTATGGGGTGAGCAGTAGTTTGATAAAAGCGGTAAATTCATTTTACGAGGATTCCAGTGCTTCTGTCAGGATAAACAGAGATTACACAGACTATTTTAACATCGAAAAAGGTGTTAAGACAGGGATGTGTGGCTTCGCCATGGCAGTTTAACTTTTTCACAGACAGTTGTTTAAGAGATTTGAAAGAAACTTTTAAACAAACTTAAAAAAAACATTTGTCACACGTCAGTAATTTAAGTTGTAAAATTTAGCTGGGATGTGTGAATAAAAATGTATAAAATACCAATTGTTTTAAAGAAAGGCCAGGTTAAGAGTACCAGCAACCGATAAGCATGTATGAAAGTGCTGATAAAAGTAGAAGAAGCGAAAGACGTATGTAAGAACCGTAGCAAGTGGAAAGAAGTGGTTTCTGCCTACATCTACAGAAAAAAGGTGTGACTATAGGTATGTTTGCAAAAATATAGCGAAGAAACATTTCAATGACCATTGTGTGGCAAAGCCAAAGTTATAACAAGACTTGACGATACCTTCGAGCAGACTTCAAATGTTACACATAATCATCGACCATATCATGTTCTTCTGTTAAATAATCGCTTTTATTTTGGGTTTAGCATTAAAATTTTAAATGCTTATTTTTTTTCTCGAAATAATTTTAGTACGGTACTGTTTAAAGCACAAGAAGCTTAACTAATCGGCAATAAGTTATTAGCGCCAGCGTGTGGCTGGTTGATGGAACTAATCTGGTATTTTATGCACTTTTATTCCCACTCCTACAACTCAGCTCCTCACCTGAATTTGACAACTTTAATTACTGACGTGTGACAAATGTTTGTTTTTAGTTTGTTTAAACGTTTTAAATGAACAATTTCCGGAAAGTGTCATCAAAGTTGATAAGATTTTCCAACTAATTTTGTTTAATTTATTTATAACAAATTTCCGTATTTGACTACCAAAAATGTCTTTAGAAACTAAATATAATCTTAAAAGTCCTGGTAAGTCCATTAAAATGCTGCTCTTTTAATTGTTATGTCTGTAGATAACATTTTAGGGGTAAAGCGGTTATTGAGAGAAGCTATGGAATTGGCACATCCTACTGAAGAATATTTTGCAAGTCCTTTAGAAGATAATCTTTTTGAATGGCATTTCACTGTAAGAGGTCCACCTGGGACAGAATTTGAAGGAGGATTTTATCATGGAAGAATTTTACTACCTTCTCAATACCCGATGCAGCCTCCAAATATAATTTTGTTAACTGTATGTATTTAAATGCTATACAAGAGATAAATGAGATAAAAATTTCTACATGAAATTGTCAATCTTATCTCAATATATCTACTGTCATTAAGAATAGTTAAGAGCTTTCAAAATTTCAAAATATACATCTGTCAATCTGTAAATTAAACTTTTAATAATATTGATCCATAGGTATATCTAAAAATGTTCTCATCTGATATTTTTACAATCTTTTGAGATAATTTGTGTGAAAATTAAGTTATAAATTTTGTGTGGATAAAAATATTTCCATTTCAGTCTTTTTAAAATCTTTTCCTTCTTTAATTTTAAATTTATTGCTAGATTGTTTTTTTATAAAATAAAAAATAAAATAAACATTAAACAAGTATGGCTACATTAATGGACAATAATAAAACTAAATGTACAATTATATTGTATGTAATATTGCTAGTACTTTTACTTTTGAGTAAAAGATAATTTAATCCATTAATTTTTCAGCCAAATGGCAGGTTTGAAGTTAATAAAAAAATCTGTTTATCAATATCTGGTCACCACCCAGAAAGTTGGCAGCCTTCCTGGTCTATTCGCACAGCTCTGCTGGCACTAATTGCTTTTATGCCCACTCCTGCAGCTGGAACTATTGGATCTTTAGATTACACTGCTGAAGAAAGACAACTCTTGGCAAAAAAATCGAAAAATTGGGAATGTTCAATATGCGGAATAATATCAGAAAATTTACCATCAAAAAGTCATGTTCTGAGTCCAAAATTGACTCAAGAGGAGAGTTCATTGATTAAACAAATAGCTCTAAAGGTATGAATAGTAAAATAAATAAAAATAAAAATTTATCATGAGGATAGCTGTTCATAAAAAATATTGTTGTTACAGGCTGAGGAGGACGCAAACAAAAAAGAACCTAATAATGAAAATAAGCCTAAGGAGGAGGTTGGAACTGTAGACATTGAACTTAGACAAAGAATTGCAACCCAAATAGAAACATCCGCTAATGAAAATCCCGTTTCTACTGTAACTGATCCACTTTTAGAAGATTCAATTGAGAGATCTAATAAGTAAGTTTAAAGTTTTTTTAACTAACCCTTTTAAATTGTAATTTTTTGTAGGGATAAATGGTGGACTGCAACGATATGGATTATAATAACAATAATAGCTCTTCTTCTAATACGACGAGTTTTTTTCCTATAAATTAAACCAAATATTTTATACCTAAAACCGTAAATTTTATACTAAATTAAAGGCAGTAAATTAACCAGTTAATTGGATAGCTGTTTGAAATGAAAGTATTTTAAATTCTAGTACTAAAGACATATATTAGGCTGTACAAACTAATATATTTTATTTTTAGTTTTAAATTGTAAAACACCAGTTTTATTTAAAAAAAAATCGCTAGGCAACCATATTTTTGTGATTCTTTCCTTTCTTTAGGGCTCTTTATCTGTTTAAAAGACAAAATTAATCAGTTTATATTTTATATATATTTATTGTTAGAAATAATCGATTCAAATATATATATATTTTGTTTGATAATTGTCTTTCACTTAATGAGACATTTCTTATATTTGTTTTTTTTTGATAATTAAGCTTTATATTTATGTTAAGTCCAAATGGAACAATTAGAGAAGAGATTCGTTTTTTTACTTTTTGAGTACAATACAGAAAATATGCACATAATTAAAGAAACTAGCAAATTTTAATAGAAGGTAATTCATTATAAATTGCCCAAAAACTGTGAGATTTGATTTTAATACAACAAATTTTATTATTAGTATGTTCTTAAGATTGACGAATCCTCTTATCAAAAATTTAAGAGAAGAAAAATTTGTTTAAAATAATATTTTCATGCATCGTTTCAAAAAAAATGCAAATTGATGGGCGTTAATTGCGTATTATTATTACTGTGCGATGAATTATGAATGCAAAAAAGACCAAATTCATGATTATCTCGAAAAATAGACGCATGGAAGTCCAGCTATTGATAACAAGTTAACAAGTTTGTCTATTTGGGAGCAAATATTAACGAAGAATGGGACCACTTGGTTGAGATAAGATGCCGAATCGAAAAGGCTCGAGCCATATTCCTTAAAATGGCAAAATTGATCAAAAGTAGGGACCTGTCTTTAAACACCAAAATGAGGATACTGAGGTGCTATGTGTTCTCAACTCTTCTATACGGCGTTGAGTCATGATCATTATCTGAAGCATCTTCCAAGAAATTAGAAGCCTTTGAACTCTGGCTCTACCGTTGGTTCTGAGAATTTCATGGGCGGATCATATTACCAATGAAGAGGTGCTATGTAGAATGAAGAAAGAAAAAGAAATCTTACATCAGGTAAAGAAAAGTAAACTTGAATACCTCGGCCACATCATGAGAAATCCTGAAAGATATCGGCTTTTACAGCTTATACTCCAAGGAAGATTATTATTCTTAAACCCGTTGATTTGGTGCCTACCAAGAAAGTAGCACAGCTGTGAAGAAAGAAAGAATTATTTTGATTTATCTTTCTATAATGGTGATTTAAAAAAAGTACATATATTTTGTAAAGAAATAAAAAATTAAATGTTGGGCAGCAGAATAGTTTCACTATTGAAAGACACACTTCCAGCTTCCCCACTTTACTGTTAACAGAAGCGCACTTCAACTGCCGAATTTAGCGGAATTTCTTACCAATGGCGTATCCTAAATATTTTGTAACGTTTATCAAATATTTATCAGAAAGTTTATTGGAAGTGAAATTAAATTAAAAAAAAAATTATAAATGGATCATTAGGGGTTGCTCTGTTTGCCAGTGACAAAATAACAAAAAATATTGGTACCAAATGTAGGTACTACAAATGTTTAACAATTAAAAAATTGTCGGCTTGTGTAAGTTGTGTTTTTCATAAATTTAGTTACTTCAGTAATTACCTCTTGTTTCTGCAGAGTAGTTCTTATCGTCCGATCTTCCAATTTGGACGCAAATCTTGACGGAATAAACCTCATGTTTTAGTATACCCCCAATCCATTTCACTACATTTAGAAAGTCTTTCACAATAACTCCATAATGCAGGGTGCTCTTCATATCAACTGTTCCTTAACCACCTGCAGGTGTTCATAAAATGAACTTTTTTCCAGTTCTAACAACACTTCTTGAAGCGTAAGTACCTACTATCGCTATTGTTAAAAGTGGCAATTTAAAATGACACTAAGAAACAACTCATCGGCAATTCCACAAAAACTTTCCTCTTGGCAGTGACGCTCGTATAGAAAAACTACATACATATCTTACTTTTTACAAAAAAGCACAAAAGTACTAGTTCGCTGCATAAGCGAATAAGAAAAATACGCAGAAGCAGAAGCAGTGATGGACGCTTAATAAACACCAGAAAACCGTTTTCAGATTTTGAGATAGTGAAAGAATATATGTTGGAATACAAGAAGAACCGAAATCTTAGCTGCTGATATTAAAAGCACTCTACTTGAACTTCTGCAAAAGACACCTTGCTACGCCATAGCACTTGATAAATTATGTGACATTGTTGATGTTGAACAAATGTATATTTTCGTCAGATGTTCAGGCAAGAATTATTTACAACATTGTCGTTGAAAGGTAACACTCGAGGAGAAGATTTATTTAAGGCCATTGATGAATTCATCACTGAACATTGGTTATAATAAAACGGTGTCGCTTTTAACTGATGATTGGCTAAGAAAAAGATGTAGTAAAGTCTATTATCGTATTAGTGCATAATTCACCAGACAACCCTTTGTGGAAAACTATGTGCTATACTGAAAGAAGTAATGGACAGCTTGGTCAAGTTAATTAATTTTATGAGATCTCATTCTGCTCTTCAGCACTGATAATTTAATGAGTTTCTTGCTGAATGTGATTCAGCTCATTCCGATTAACTGCAACACAACAATGTTCGTTAGCTAAGTAAAGGTCAAGTTATTGAACGTTTCTGGCTAATAAAAGATCAAGTAACCTACTTCTTGCAAAACTTGGATACGCAGGGAGCAAGGAAGCACTTTGAGTTCATAACAAACGAGCGCAATACGCTGTGGCTTTTCTAAAAGATATTCTGAAATATTTAAATTCGCTCAGCACAGAGTTACAAGGAAATGGGAAATTAATATGTGATTTGATACAAAGAGTGTCTACTTTTCGTCGCAAACTTGATATCTTTAAAAAAGATATTGCAGGATAAGAATTTATTAATTTCCCAACAATTCTTGAATATAAAAAGAACTCTGAAGAAGAGATAGTGTTTTCTGTCCGATCTTATGAAGTTGATGTATCGACAGAATAGACTGATGTGGCTGCTAAGTTGTTCAGTCTTTCAAAGCCTTCGCTTCAAATGGAGATAATTGACTTGCAAGAAGATATTTCCTTGCAAATGTATAAAGCTGCATCCACTGAAGAAATTTGGGGTAAACATGTTTCAGAAAAGTATGAAAATTACAAGAAACCAGGTATCAATCTGGCCACTACTTTTTTAAAGAACAAACATAATTTAAGATTAACGGACGCCTACCTGGAAGACACACTTCGCATTTGCTATGTGAACAAAACTGGCTCAAGACCGTCGGTGTAATTTCTAGCATTAATTTTAGTATCGTGCTTTATTTTATGTAATAACTTTCTTCTTCTTCTTATGTTGCCGTCTTCCGTCGAAGGTTGGCGATCATCATGATTATTTGCATTTTGTTGACTGCTGATCTGAAAAGATGATTTGATGAACAGTTGAACCATTCTCTCAGGTTGCGGAGCCACGACATTCGTCTTCTTCCCACGCTGCGCTTCCCTGCAATCTTTCCCTGCATCACCACTTGTAGCATTCGGTATCTCTCTCCTCTCATAGTGTGGCCCAGATATTGTAATTTTCTGATTTTTATTTCGTTATTAATTTCTGTTTTTTTTGAGAGTCTTTTTAGTACTTCTTCGTTTGTAATTCTGTCCATATAAGATATTTTCAGTATTCTCCTGTATAGCCACATCTCGAATGCTTCTATTTTTCTCATCATGACTTTTGTCAATGTGATAATCAATGTAATAACTTTATTTGAAAGCAAAGTAAAAAATAGTATTTTATCAGTTTTTTTTTCTGGAACTACTTGCCGACCCCTGCATTAGCCCATCGCTTAAAATCCCTGCCCATACACTCACGCCAGGAGTGTTAAATTCTGTCTCCACGCCATATGTAGTAGTAGACTCGGTTTTCACTTTGTCATTCATCTTCGCTTCGTCGCTGCAAAAAATAGTTTTGTTAAAGTTGTGATCGGCTTCTTGACGGACAGTATACAACTCGCAGAATTCCATTAGCCTGTCCGAATCATCTTCATATTGGCCTCGAAGTAAAGTAGGCCTATTCGGTCTATCTTGCAGATTTGTCTGAATCCATCATGGACTTGTTCTTGCTTTTACTCTTTGGACGCTTTTATTTGAGGTTTAGTTTGGTATACCTGAACGAGTAAGCTTCGCTACCTACCCACATCTTAATAATAAAAATTTGCGAACACCTTGTCGAGATGGAGGTTGGATGTTGTAAAAACGATCCGCAAATAAATAACAACTCTAATTATGGTTATGTTTCCACTATGTTAACAAACCAAATACACGCTGTTCTGTAGTTAACTTTCTATTCATTGTTCTCAGACATAGACATATAAAGGATAGACCACGGGTCCCAGTGTGGAGAGTTGGCTCCCGATGAGAGAGAGTTAGTTGCCCCGAGTGTTGTTTCGCTCTCTCTCTAATAGGCGGGGCTACGGTCGCGCGTGCGCGCAGGCACCGAAGTGGCACCGCCGACCGTGTTAGGCTGAGCAGTAGAGTGGCGAGTAGGGGACTCGGGCGTCGGCCGGTAATAGAGTATTCCTATCGGCCGGCGCAACTAGCAGGCCATGATTTTTTCAATCTTTTTTTCTCTTTTCTTCGAGCAATGCTAAGCGCACAGATGTTTAATCATTTATCACGTTTGAATCTTTTTGAATTTTTCAAACAATAATTATGTTTTGATTATTCCAGTTGGCACTCGAGCTAAATTATGTTTTTTTTATGAAGATTATTCGGGAAATATTTTGAAAATTTGCTTAATGATAATTATTGCAATGATCAATCAATATTCCCATCACTCCATGGCGGAACATAGGGCCTCAACAAAGTTTCTCCATCGGACTCTATTTCTGGCAAACATTTTGACTTCTTGCCATTATTTATTCATTTTTCGTATTTCACTTAATATCGTTCTTCTCCATGTTGTCTTTGGGCGGCCCTTAGCGCGGCTGCCTTGGGGATTCCACTCCAGGGCCATTCGGGCTATATTATTTTCAGGTTTTCTAAGGGTGTGACCCAGCCATCCCCATTTGCGCTTCCGTATCTCTGTGTCGGTCGGAGTCTGGTTTGTTCTTCTCCAGAGCTCTTCATTTGAAATGCGGGCCGGCCAGAAAATACGTAATATCCTGCGTAGACATTTGTTCACAAAAACTTGCAGAACCCTGGATGAGCTTTTAGTGGTTTTCCATGTTTCGCATCCGTAAAGAAGAACAGATTTTACGTTTGTATTGAAGATACGTAGTTTTGTGTTGGTGGTGTATGCTCTCGAACTCCAGACCCTGCTAAGCATTCCAAAAGCTCTCCTTGCTTTTTGTTTTAATGTCTGTATCTGTGCCACCCTCCTTGTCAATTACACTTCCAAGATAAACAAAGTGTTCGACTAGTTCGATTGGTTGGTTCTCAATATATAATGGATTAACGTTGTCAGTGTTAATTCTTAACTGTTTAGTTTTATTGATATTTATCTTAAGACCAATTTTCTTGGCTTCTTCACTGAGTCTGACGAGCTTCTGCATCATATCTTCAAAGGAGTGAGCCAGAAAACAGATATTGTCGGCGTAGTCTAGGTCTTCTAGCCGGCCATTGAAACCCCATCTTATTCCTCTGTCCTGGTCATTAGCTTTGCGGAGAACGGAATCCAGCACGATATTAAAGAGCACTGGAGAGAGGACACAATCCTGCTTCACTCCGCTTGAGATTGTTATAGGTTCGCTTTGTGAAGTACTTGACATGCAGAATTTAAATAGAGCTGTTTTATATTTTGAATCACTTTGATTGGAATGACAGTTTCCATGAGAAGCTCCCACACTGCGTGATGCGATAGTGTGTCGAAAGCCCGCTCAAAATCAATAAAGACCAAATATAATGAAGCTCGGAACTTAACTGACTGTTTAATGATTATACGTAGTCTATTATTATGGTCTATGCAGGATTTATCCTTCCTAAATCCTGCCTGTTTCTGTCGCAAGTTTTCGTCTACGCTTGGGAAAATTCGGTCACGAATTATCAAAGATATAACTTTGGTGATGGTGTTTAGAAGGGTTATACCTCGCCAGTTCGCACATTGGCTCAGGTCACTTTTTTTAGGAATTGTTATGATAAGCCCCGTTTTCCACGGAATGTGTTCGTTGTTCCATGCTTGGGCAATAAGTGGTTGAATTAGATTCGCGAATGTGTTCGGGCATTCTTTAAAGATTTCTGGAGGTATTTTTTTTTTTTTTTATGAAAATAGTCGCAAAAAGGGTAGACCTATCGTGTGGGCCGCGGACGGCCCGCACTGCGACTATTAGAAGGGGAAGGGATAATAGAAAGGAAATGATTGTGGACACGCTTTTTAAAAAGTTGTAGGTCATAGTTCTCTGGAAAAACTGATTTTGGAAGCTTATTCCATTCCGTAGCAGACCTGTAAAAGAAGGATTCTTGATGAAGATTGGTCCTTGTAGTGTCAATCTTGAGAGTAAATGGGTGAGACTGATCAGCGTGCCGAGTTCTTCGGCCGAATGTGGCCAATGGTGGTACAAGAGTTTTTATTTCTCTGTAGCATCTACCATGGAAATATCTGTAGAGCAATGACTGGTCTGCAACTCTTCTTCTATGTTCTAGAGGGTGAAGGGTATCTGTGAGAGTTGAGCTGTTTATCAAGCAAATGGCTCTTTTCTGAATGGAATCTAGAAGACGAAGAGAATGCCTTGGTGCTGAACCCCAAATGTGCGAGCAATACTCCAGTAGAGGTCGGATTTGAGCCTTGTACGTCGTCAACAGTTGATCAGGAGTAAAAAACTTTCTGCCTTTCCACAGAAAACCTAGCCTCTGGCTTGCCGACTTTGCGATGTTAGCAACGTGGTCATGCCGAGACATATTATTGGACACCGTGACTCCCAAAATCGAGATGGAAGGACTTGGTTCAAGGGTATTTCCGGACATTGTGATGGGATGATTTGAGGAATACACTTTCTTGGAAAACGTGGCACTTTGTGTTTTTTGGGCGTTAAACTGAACAAGATTGTTGGTTCCCCACTCGACGATTGCTTTAAGATCTCTATTTATGGAATCAACCTGTTCCTGCCTGAGTCTATTTGTATCATTCACCGAAAGTGATCGATAGGATGTGAAAGTTGAGACAAGTGTGCTATCGTCTGCGAAACTGTAAATGGGGTTCGTGGTGGTTTTCAAGAGGTCGTTGATGTGTAAAAGAAATAAGGTGGGGGACAGGATGGAACCCTGGGGGACCCCGGCATCAGAAGAAATACCGTCAACTGCCACATGTAAGGAGCGATCTTGCATGAAGCTCAAGAGCCATTGGCGCAGTTTGGTTGGGAGACCGTAGGCAGATAATTTACTTAACAATGCCTGGTATATTGTCGGGACCGGCAGCCTTGCTACTTCTAAAACGTTTTATGGCTTTTCTTACCTCCGCTAGCGTCGGTTCGTTTGCGGGGATTCTCAGATAATTTTCACGAGGAGCTATGTGCAATGATAGCGAGCAAATTATCAAGCGTTTACCAGTTGACTACACAGTATGTAGAAACTTAAACTATCGGAACCTAATTGTAATTTAAAAAATTCAAAAGCTTCAAACATAAATACCCCTCCACTCAGCTAGCCGCCTGCCTCTCAGGAGTAAGTCCTGTCCATTAGAGAGAAAGCGAAACAACACTCGGGGCAACTATCTCTCTCCCATCGGGAGCCAACTCTCCGCACTGGGACCCGCGGTCTATCCTTTATAGGCCTGTTCGTTTGTCATGCTCGCGCTGCTCAAAACTGATTTGAGCAGTATACGACTGTTCTTTTGTTATAAACAATTGATCAGAGACCGTTCATTTGACAGGAGCAAGTTGCTATATACCAGATAAAGCAGGATTTATTTGCTCCACCAATTTAGGTAGAGCAGAAAAATCATATCAGTTTGATCTAGCAGAATTTCAAAAATCGGACATTAAAAATGAATAGAAAATTCAGTAGGTATAATTAATGGTGAAGTGAATGATGCAAATTTTGAGTTGGAAAATTATTTACTTAACGAAATGAAAATTTGATGGACAATTTGGTTGTTTTTGTTGGGATCAAATATCAAATTGTTTTGGTTGGGGTTTTGTGCTCTTTTGAACTCAGCAGTTATTAAATGCTCTTCGTAGATTTGTATCACGAAAATCATATCAATCATTTATGTAATTTATTGAGCAGCGTGAGCATGACAAACGAACAGGCCTATTATGTCTATGTTCTCAGATAACAACAAACAACATAACCTCAGACTGCTAGTGGCATGACTTATGACCCATCCTGTAAAGCTAGTTAAGTCAAACAAGACTGACACTCTTTCTCTTTAGGCGCTGGTTGATTGCGCAGAAAACATGCACCTCAGTTTTTTCCATACGCTTAAATGTCTTTTCGTATAATATTGCCTTTGGAAACAGCTCTCCGAGCGTTTCTTCCCCACTGCAACGACCTCCACCGACAGCCAACTCCCGATTGGTTGAAGAAAGTTATCGAGACTGATTCACCCTCGAATATTTGGATATCGAGTTGTCTCTTAATTAAAAACTTAATTTATTTATAAATATATTTAAATGTTATAAAACTAGTTCATGACTTAATCGATAAAATTGACTAAAAAATATATATGTTTCACTTAAATGAAAGACGGAACAACATCGCATTTGCAACATAGACAAATATCCAACAGTATCAAAAATTAATCTATTATAAAATATCCACCACACTTAAACCGTCACCCTCCCTGTTCGGTTTGTGAACCCAAGGCACTAGGGACTTTTTTAAAGGAGGCAGTTTACCTCCGTAGGTACTTAGATTGACTATATTATGGTCACCGCTGGAGTCGACAACGTTTACCTCGTTGGAAATCCTTCCGCTGATGGTAAACAAAACATTATCGGCAGATTTAAGATGTCTTCTGTCCAACGATTGGTCTTTGCGTCGCTCGTGCGCAGAATGCGGAGTTCTACTAGTTGTAGTCGTACCGTACAAGTGTATGGGCGTTGTTTTGTTAGATTTGGATCTCAACGAAGGTTTCGGTAGGTTGTCACCCATCTGCAACTGGCGTTTGACTAATTCCACGGCGGATTTCGGTCTTTCCGAAGCCGTGTATGTAGTAGAAACGTAAACTGATGGGAAAGATATAGAAGAATCAGCATCGCTGGAATCACTTGTAAAACATGCTGCCATTTCATCGAAACTCATCACCGATGATATTGGTACCACCACAGTATCTTTTTCCGTTTTAGATTTCGCTTCTCCGTTCATTTTTTTAACGTAATCCGAGTAAGTTTCTATCGTATCTTCGTCTCTTTTGCTCTCTTCGAGAGCGTGCAGCCTTTTTATTCGCTGTATTTTTTCCAACAGTGCTTCTTTCTCTTTGATTTCCTGTTCGAGCACGTCTTTTTCCACTCGTTCGTTCAAACTATCGTAATGCCTGTGTATGTAACCCATTAACCAATTGTAGCCTTTTTGAACGCCCAAATCTAATTTGTTAACGTTGTCTTCGGACGACGAACAACTTTGAACCAAAGTCGGACACTTTTTGACGTTGACCAAATGTTCCAGATTTAAATATTCTATTATTTCGATTTCGTCTGCGGCATTTTCGTAGTCTTGTTTGTTGGCCAAAATCAAGATCGGCTTTCCGGCTATCTTGTCGCTACAGATGATCTCTTCTACAACCATTTTGACTTCGGAGAACCTGGATACGTCACTTGAGTCTATAACGAAGATAAGACCGTGTGCCTAAAAAAAAATTAACATTTTATTATAACACTAATTACGATTCTAAAATTAGTATTGTCAAAGCGCAATAAAACGTGCTACCAAAGTTTTCGGAAAATAACGAAATAAATTTTTGAAAACTTTCAATTTTTAACATTAAATTCTACGATAACCATCAACAAATGCGATGTAATGCACACGTGAAAATTATCTAACTGTTGTATTCTGAGCAGCAGGTACTTCAAAAACAGCAATTGCAAAACTAGCTATGTACGCAGACAACCATCCGCTTTTTGCAAGAATCTACGAAGATTACATCTAAAAATGCAAAGGAAAATAAAAGATATAGAAACGTGGACAAAAACATGAAAAATAAAATAAAGCGCAGCAAAAACACACTTTTCACTAGAAAAAGGATTGTTAACATACCACAATTAACAATTAATAACACAATCATAAATTATGTAAACCATGTAAAATACCTAGGAATGCATTTAGAGAGTAAACTCTCTAAATAGTGGATGAAAAATTGAGAAAGAAAATGATGGATAATCGGGCATGCCGCAGTATAGTCATTGACACAGACCACTTCTTAGTAATGAGCCGAATAAGAGGTTTTTTAAACGGTGGCGGCATCGTGTAAAGGAATCAAGTAGTGAACTATATAGAGCGTATAAAAGTATTTGCAAGAATTCAAACGTAAGTAAATTGATCAAGAAATTTGACAGTAAGTAAAAGACGGAGAGGATCCAAGTTACAGAAATTGTGCGTAGAGGTTCAAAAAGCAGTGTCAGAAAAGAAGAAAGCCTGGCTGGAAGAACGCAAAAGGTAACGATTCAGGATGTGAACAAGGCAAGGAATTAGTATAAAAGGTTGAAAGGTGTGGTAAAAGAAGTTGTGGCAAGAAAGAAGGAAATTGATAAAGAAGAATTTGATAGAAGGTTATCTGACGATTTCCAGAACAATATTAAACTCTTATGGAAGTCCATAAGAACATCCCGAAGTAAAAATACTACCTAGCAACTGGAAAAAATCAGAAACCAAGATGGTAGTATACTGAAAGGAGAGGAATGCGTTTTAAAGAGATTAAAAGGAATACTTCGAAAGTTTATTTGAGAAAAACGATACAAAATTACACAAGCACAGGCCCCACTCGGAGACATGAGTGAAAGTTGCAATGCAATGGACGAAATAATAAAAAGCACTCGTAACCTGAAAGGGTATAAAATGGGGAACAAAGACGTCAAAATCCTATGCTATGCCGATGATGCTGTTCTGATTGCAGGAAACAAAGATGACCTACAGAAATTACTATTCAAATTCAGCACAACGGCAAAAAGTCTAAATATGAAGATATCTTCAGCAACAACGAAATGCATGACCACTTTAAAAACACCTATCAGATGTAAACTGGTCGTGGATGATAAAATTATACAACAGGAGATGGAATTTAAATACCTAGACATCAGGATACGGTGACATCGAGGCGGAGGTAAGAAACCAAGCGGCAAAAGCAGCTCGAACCTCAACTTACCTGAACGATACAATCCTCCGAAACAAATATATCGGAATCGAGACCAAATTCCGAATCTACAAGGCGGTCATCCTACCTATATTAACATTCACAGCGAAAACTAGACCAGATACATCGAACACAATAAGAATATAAGAAACCACCGAAATGAAAATAGTGCGCAGGATCGCTGGAAAAACAATTTTTGACAGGGAGAGAAGCGCGGACATTAGAAGAACATGTAAAATAGAAAACGTAAATAAATGGATACTGGAAAGAAAGAGAGAGTGGAACGAACACATAGATCGGATGAATGACGACAGATAGTCAAAATAACTAGAGACAAGTCGCCATTAGGGCGCCGAAGCGTTTTTAATAAAAGTCCCATATAAGATTATTTTCATCCTTATCTCTACCCTCCATAGCATAACGCAGAGGTTCTCAAACTTTTGTTATTCACGCCCCCCTGTTTTAATTTAAAAAATGTTGCGCCCCCCAATCCGTAACACTAAGCAAGCATTATTGTGAAGTGCGAGTGTATAAGTAGATGTAGTATGGATAAATTTTTAAAACGAAAACTTGAGGATGACGGGGCTTGTACATCGACAGGTTCAGGTGGAAATCGTCCGAAATCTAAAACAAGAAAATATGACCCATCATACCTAAATTTGGGCTTTACTAGCCTTAAAGTAGGTGGCGAAGAAAAACCACAATGCGTTATCTGTTTAAAAGTATTGGCTGCAGATAGCATGAAACCAAATAAATTACAGAGGCATCTAGAAATGCTGCACAGAGAATATGTCAATAAACCGCGAGATTTTTTTGTGGAGAAACTCAGATTGTTTAAAAAACAAAAATCCAGCTTCCATAGAGTACTGGCAGTAAATGAGAAGGCTCTCTTGGCATCATATAAAGTGTCATACAAAGTAGCTAAATGCTAAAAACCGCACACTATTGCAGAGCAACTTTTTTTACCCGCTTGCAAAGACATTGTAGAAATAATGTTTGGTGAAAATTTTACTTCACAACTTAACAATATTCCTCTGTCAAATGATACAATCTATCGACGAATTAACGATATATCAACAAGCATATGTTAGCCATTAGTCCTTAGAATGTTTCTTTGTCATCATTAAGTAAGTAAAATTTCAATAAAGATTTTTTAAAAATCTATCTGTAGCATTTTATCATTACCATTTTATTTTTAATCTGTACTGCGCCCCCCTTAGGGGGCGCGCCCCACAGTTTGAGAAACGCTGGCATAACGCAATGTTAATACTTACGTCTACGAAATACTGATGCCATATTCCTCTAATGCTTGCACCGCCTCCCAAGTCGAATATTTTTACCATATAATCGGAATACTTCAAGTCGAGTACTGAAAACCCAACTGTTGGAACTGGAGAACTTACTCTTTCCCCAATCAGACCGTTAGCGGTTCTAGTTTTGCCTGCATTATCTAATCCTACCAGTAAAAGGGTAATTTTCCTAAAATGTACATGAATAAAGTATATTTTTATTTGAAGATTCTTTATATAATTTAAAAATCCTAGTCGAAACTATCGAAAACGCCGAGATGCTAACATTAAGGGGACCACGTAAAAGCGATCACCAAAATCGCTGGCAGTTAACGTGTTAAAAAAATCATTTTTTCATAATTTGAAATTAAATTTTTTTATTTCTTGTTAAGCTGGTATACTTTTTGAGTTTAAATAGTTTCAATAATTGGCGAGAATATTTTTGAAGTAACGTCCACAAAATATATTTTTATGTATGTGTATTGCCTTTAACTTTTTAATACTTTTAAAATACACGTTTACGGTTATTTATAATGATTTTAATAATTTCTTGAATCAATTAGTTTTGACCTATTTAACTTTTGCAAGTTATCTTTTATATTCTAATTTTGAAGAGTGATTAAGAATTATTAAAAGAAAGAACACATCCCAACTACCCCTTTTAAATTAAAATATACAGCTGGTAGAAAAAGTGGAATACTTACTTTTTTGATCTCCTTTCTTTGCAGCAATAATTACCCATATCAGAAAAAGGTAACTGTGGTCTGAATTCATGTCATTTAAAAATGTTTGTACACAAATGCCCGTCAAAATCATAAACAACGTCAGTGTTACCACTATCATTCATTGTTAAAATTACAACCGAAAGCACGTACGGGTTTTTCAAAAAAATACACTCGCCAAACCCGAATTTAATTTTCTTTTAAATTCCGTCAAAAATTCCATGAAAAATCCGTTATCCATAGTAAAAAAATGTAGATAGCTTAAAAAATTGTGACGGCGATACAGGAACACGTGAAAGGTAATATTTGTTGCCATAGTGACGGGTGGACGCTGTCAACAATGAATTTCTTGTTGCATGACTAATAAATGAGTAGCGATGAATTGAAGATATGAGATCACAGTGTAAAATTTGGGGGTTAAGGGGTTGCAGTGTGTGGGAATTTACTGGGTGTTGCAGTTAATTATAATTTTCCAAAAAAAAAAGTAAAAAAGTATTTAGAATTGGGGTTCCAGACCAAACTTGCTCCAAAAAAAATTTTCACCCCCTGGAAATAATTCTGTAGGGTAGAATTAAATGTTTTAAGGTAAGGGAGATAATTTTTAAAAGTTTTTAAATGAAAATCACAATTTTGGAGTCAAAAGGTCTACTGCGCTTTCGTAGACTTGGAAAAGGCCTATGACAGAGTTGTGAGGAGTGAATTGTGGTCGACATTGTCTATATATGGGGTGAGCGGTAGTTTAAAGGAGCACTGAAATTACTTTACGAGGATTTCACTGCTTGTATCAGATTAAACTGACTGGTTTAACATCGAAAAAGGTGTTAGACAGGGATGTGTGGCTTCGCCATGGCTGTTTAACTTATATATACATAGACCATTGCTTAAAAGATTTGAAATAGAGTGCGTATGGATTGAACAAATAAATATTGGGGAAAGAAATACTCACTACCACTGGCAGATGCTTTTATTGATACTGATTTATATAAAAATCAAATCCAAGTATATAAAAAATATCTTTTATATGATATGAGCTATGACAGTCTAATATCCAAACCCACCATCATATTACCAACATATTCAGACACACCCTCCTTGTCTAACATAATTTTTAAATCCATACTTTGTAACTTGAAAGAGAATTCAACTATCATTTTTACATATGGCTCAAAAAATAATACCAATACAGGATGTGCACTTCTTGTTTCAAACAATAAATATTCAGAGACATACAAAATTTCACATTTATGTTTTGTTTTTACAGCAGAAGCAACGGCTATATTAAAAGCTTTAGAATGATGTATCTTAAACAAACCTCCTAACGTAGTAATATTGTCTGATTCACAATTAGTTCTACAGGCTCTCCGCAGTTTTGCCATAATACATTTCAATTATAAAAATTATATTTCAATTACATTCAACAAGCACGCCAATTTTATTCGTTTGAGCTAAAACACATTCTGGTATTAAGAGCAATGAATTAGTGGACACCATAGCAAAGAAAGCCTGTAACTCAGGGGTGAGAATATCAATGCTAAACTGGCAAGATATTTTTAACGTTTTTCGGAAAGAGATCTGAACGAAATGGAGAAAATATGATGAGTATACAAAAAATATAAACAGCCAATATTTCGATATACATCCAACGTTACCCAATAATATCCCACATATTGATTGTTGTGATTACAACAAACGCAAGTCTGCCATCATCTCACGTCTGAAGATTAATCATGGTCGTTTTCCATCACATTTATTTAAAACTTACCTAATTGTGTAACATGCAACACCATAGGGGATACAAATCATACATATCTCCTTCTTATATAGCGAAATAATAAATAAAACTAATTTACAACTGCCTGTAAATATACCTACATTGTTATCCCAACCCGACTAATTTATTTTTGATAGCCTGATAAATTTTACAGTTAATGCTATAAATAGATATTTGAAAATAAGTTTACAGAATCAATTTTAATTAAAAAAAAAAAGAAATAATAAAACAAACTGCGGCAAAAGCTCTTGAACCAATGCTATCCCCTTCTCCAACAAAAAAAAATTTTGGTTTCAAAATTAACGAAAGACGGAAAGTATGACCGTGATATTGGGTGAAGAACGTTGACAGGGAAACAAATGAATGGCGCCCTGCATACATTTTTAAGCAGCCAGAACGTGTTAAAAAGGCACGACTGTGCAAAGAGTAGTGCTGGTCCCTACACTTATGTATGATAGTGAATGTTGGGTGTGGCAGAAGAAGCATGAAAATAAAATAAATGCTGCGTCAAAGAGCAGTCTGAGAAGTATAGCCTGAGTGACTCTGTTGGATAAAGTTAAAGTAAAGAATAGTGAATAAAATAGTTTGAACACGTTAAGAGGATGGACGAAAGAAGATCGACGAAACAGATTTATAAGGCGAGTGTGAACGGGCAAGTCGATAGAGGCCGACCTAGGCGAACGTATCTTGATCAGGTTGAAATTGTTTTAAAGAAAGGCCAGGTCAAGGGTGCCAGCAACCGACGAGCATTTATGAAAGCGCTGTCCCCTGCGCAAGGATGACGCGTTCATGAAAGGTTCCACATTTATTTTGTAATTAATAATGCGATAAGAAAAATGTGCCTACCTCGTCTTGAAAATACTATTCAAACACTGTCACGTGCCTATTTTTTCCTTCTACAGTTCCATTATTAATTGGGTCTCTTCTGATAGTTTCGTATTCCTTAGTTACTCGTAAGTAGGGTTACATACCGTATTTTGTTGTAACTTAAATATATCATTCGTTGTAAATAGTGTTGCATACCTAGTAGTGATAGGATTATTGTTTGGTTTGCATTTCTGTGTGGATGGGGCTGGCTAACAGCACGGACGAGGCGATTGTGGAGCCCGGACTGGAGAAGATTCTGGGTTGACGTTTATTCCGTGTCATTTCTTGATTTCCGGCCTAGGAGTGTCAGTCGTTGGGTGAGAGTCTTCGAAGTCGGGTGTTGGTGAGAGTTTTTGGGACGTTGTGATATTAGCACGTGTGCAGAACCTCTATGGGATTTCTTTCATATCTGGCTGTATTTGGGCCATCTTAATTGGATTTTGAAGAAAAACCATTTAATTTTTAACTTGACCATTTTGTCTTGCCTTTGTTGTGGATATTTTGGATTTTTGGTGTAGAGTTAAAATAGCCGCTAGCGGGATTTATTTGAGGAAAGCCATTGTTAATTAGCAGGTGCCGTCTCATAATCAACCCGGCCACAGGAGTAGGCCACAGAAGTAGTGAAGTCGTATACCCAAAGGTTATAAGTGATTTATTTTTGAATATTTAACGACGTGACTTATTTCTGACACCACGATTAAGTAATGTTTTAGTTTATTAATACAGTACATGTGAATTCGTATACCCAAAGGTTATCAGTGAATTATTTTTAAATATATAACGCCGTGACTCATTTTGACACCACGATTACGTTTTGTTTTAGTTTATTAATATAGTACATTGTTGGAAACTATTTATTGCATTAGATAATATGCCAAAACTAAACTTGGATTAAAATAACCTTCTCAATAATTCTTTATGTCCAAGTAAAAATATATTTTCTTCCTACTTATTTGTAAATATCCTACAATCTTGATATTTTAAAGGACAACCATTGTAAAAATATTTTTAAATAAACTCGATTGTTTTGGCAGTGGAAATCTTTATGTAAATGGTTAAAACATGAGTTAGTTAGCAGCCTTATGTAAACGTTTGGTTTAGTGTTATTAATGAGTTGATTTATATATATATATATATATATATATATATATATATATATATATATATATATATATATATATATATATATATGTTTTACCTTTTTTGGTAACTTGGTAAAGTCTGTTACTCTTACTTCTGTTCTGGTTATTTTATAAAGTTGTAAATTCTAAATTTTTGGTTTGTTTTAGCAAGAAAATTTACCATAGCCGTTTATTTTTGACTATATGTGTTATAATTTTATTATTGAACTGTGTACTTCGATTTATTGTGTGAGTAAAGTATTCAATATATTTTAGCTATAATTTTATTTATTTGGTTCACCATAATCTTAGTTGTTTATCGTGTGGCTCTGCTAGTGCCTATAAGACCTAGGGGTTTCCGGCTTGAACCGTCTAAGTCGGTGGCGCGGCTCACTTTTATATATATATTTTTTTTCTTCTACCCTCTACGGCTGAGCTCGGGCATAATTTGTCAGTAGAGAGACCGCTGGCAGAGTACTCTATAGAGAACGAATAAGACGTGGCAACACTCAGAAATGACCCTTAAAAAAATTTTGGAGCGAGTTTGGTCTGGAGCCCCAATTCTAAATAGTTGTCGTGTTTTTATTTAACAAAGTGTATCTTTTGTAAGTCTACCAAGTAGCGGATCTTAAGGTCCCACTTTTTTTTTTAAATCCGTGCACTTGTTTTACTCTTCACACTGAAGCCATATCTTAAAATTTAACTTAACGGCGTTGTTTCCTTGACATCAGTGGCGTAACTATACTGTTCGAGGCCCGTGGCAAATTCATCGGATACCCCCCCTCTAATATATAGAAGCTGGACCAACATTAATAGTATTTTTTATTTAATAATACTTTTTTATCTTGTAAAAGTTTAATAATAAATCACTACGTGAAGTAGGTACATACAACTTTATAATTATAATTACTTGATTTTCTAATAATTCAATTTAAATTAAAGGTACTGTCGTCGGGGCAAGCAACGAGACTAAGATGTGGGTGGCTTGTTGACCTGCTGCCTCAGCCTCCTGAAAATGTCGCCGTGCGTCTAGCTGATGATGTTGCCGTCCGCTACGATATGTTGATTTCCTTCGATAGCTTTAGGATCGCCGATTCGATTTTTCTACCTGCTGTAAAGTTGCCGAGGGTTCTCTCTTTGATTTATCGTCGTCGTTTTGTTTTTAATTAAATTAAACAACATATAATTGCCATTTATAGTGTATTATTTAGCTGGATACATAGAGACGCCATTAGTTTCACTGGTTGTTGCCTTGATTTTATGTAACCCATAATCGGATTCACATGTTTAACTGGACGATGCCGTCCTGGTCTCAGAAGATGAAGACAACCTACAGAGAATGCTTTATCAGTTCGAAAAGACAGCTGCCAAATACAACATGGAGATATCAGTAGCAAAATCAAAAGTGCTAACCATCTCAAAACAGAAGATGTAAATTGGCTATATACAATAAACCAGTGGAACAGGTTATGAGTCTCAAATATCTCGGCGTCAACATCACGAGCAGCAAAGACCTCCAAGAAGAAGTAAAGGCTCAAACAACCAAAGCAGCTTTAATATCAGGATTCCTTAGAGATGTAATATGGCGAAACAAGCACATGTCCATTGAAAGCAAAGTCCGCATATATAAGACCTGTGTGAGACCTGTTATGACCTTCGCTGTAGAAACAAGAGCCGAAAACTCCACAACAAAAAGGATTATCCGTAAAGCAGAGATGAGGTCTCTAAGATCCATAGTAGGCTACACACTAAGGGACCACAAAAAAAACGAAGATATCCGAGAACTTTGCGATGTCCAAGACATAGTTAGATGGTCCCGAAACAGACGTCGCGAATGGAGAGATCATGTTAAACGGATGGACGACAGATTGCCGAAGATTACAAGAAATGGTCTCCCAAGATCCAACAGACCCCCTGGACGTCCACCCATACGTTGGAGTGAAAGCTGGAATTCATCATCCCAGCTATAACTCTAAGAAATTAGAGAACAAGGCAGATGCCTTACAAAAAAGGAGAAGAAGAAGATGTTTAACTGAAATTATGACAATTTGAATAGAAATAAAATAATGTACTACATTTCGACACGTGGTGTTTCAACGCGGTGCTCTGAAGGCGAGCGGTGTTAATCGCTCGGAGGTTGGAAAGGAAGAGAGAGCTACATTTTGACACGTGGTGTTCGACCGAGGTGTGTTTCACTCGGAGGCTCGGATGCAAGAGAGAGTGGAAGGGTCAAGCGCGGCTTCGCCATTCTTTTCGCGCTCAAGTCCGTGCTTTTGATTGGTCCGCGGGTAACGATCTTTTGCTCACGGCGTTTCTAGCTGTTTTCTATATAGTTGTTTGCTAATACGTGCAAAGCGAATGATAGCGTGTCGGCGGGTCTGGGCTGTATTAATGGGGTTTAAATCAGGGAATTTCTTAAAGGGAAATTCTACTGATGAAATTGCGAATTTTTAACAGGTACCTAATTTAAAGTACATATTGTTAAGACTTTTAGTTCCTTTGTCTGTTCGGCGATTAAAACTCTCGATCCAGTAACAAAACAATGTTTATTTCAGTACAATAAATTCTACTTGTATTAACCACTTAGATATTCACTTAGCTATACAACTTTTACAACTCTATATAACTATTTACATTTCTTAATTCATAAACACTTTTAAAACCGATACTGTCCCTTGTTATGATCGCTTCCCCTTTCATATATCTCCGTATCACAATTCTAGATCATTCCATCTGCTTCGACGTGGCTTCGAGAGGTTGCTCGACCTTACCAGACCCCGTCGGCGGCCGACAAAGCAAAGCGGTCTAATACGGACCCTAGACGCGGTCGAATCCTCGGTTGCCGACAGGACCGGATTTGTAACAATATTGAACTGAAATCACAATTGTAGTTTAAGTACACAATTTTAATTATTAAAATTCCTTTCTTCGGACTTTCTGTTCAGCAAAAGTGTTGATGACATCATCAAAGTTCAAATTTCGGGCCACAGAATTTTCGATGGATAGAATAGCCAAGTCGCTTAACCTTTCTTGTCCCATAGAATTTCTTAAATAAGTTTTTATCAATTTCAGTTTTGAAAATGATCGCTTGACACTACCCTTAGTCAAGGGAATGGTGAGAAATAACAGAAATGCACACTTCAGGAAAGCTTGAAGATATAAAATTATTCTTTATTATTAATAAGTAAAGCAAGATATCTTATAAGATGACGTTTCTATTTCGCTTCTGGGAATTTCCTTGGAAAACGACATAGATATATCTTTTTTATATAGATGGAAAAATGCTAAAGCCTTTTCAAATAAATCAGTATCATTAAAATTTTGTAAAGTGGCAGATTGCAAGACACTGAAATTGGAAACAATTTCATTCATTCCAAGGAAACGCGATCTCAGTTAATTAATGATGATGTCTAATACACGATAAAATACGTTCACTTTAAACAAGCTTTCAGGATCTTGGAGACGTTCATCCTCACAAATTTCATCAAAATGACGTTTCGCTTTTCTCTGACGAGTTTTAGGAAATAGACCATTTCACTGCAATACTATTTGCTTCCGTTTTTAAATCTTTAAATTCATGTTGATACTTTACAAGTTCTTCTAGACACACTTGCAAACTCTTTGAAGCATTTGAAAGATCGATGGCTTTAGATTGAAGTGCTTTAGAAGCCGCGTCTACGGTTTGTAAGACTTTGCAATGGAAAACCAGCAGCATAATAAAATTGTAGTTTTCTACCTTTTTCTTCAGCAAGATAACTACATTTCTCTCATCTGCTTTGGAATTTAATAAAATGGTTTTTGTAAGCGCTTTTTGAACATCAATAAACCAAACTTTTAAAGCAAACATGGCATCAAAGCCTCCTGCCCATCTATTTGGATTCATTGTTTTTAATGTTACTGAATTTTTGGAGGTGTATGTATGTTTGTCCACGCATATCTCCGAAATTATTAATTGGATTTTGACCAATCTTTCTAAAACTGGGTCGCAACTTTTTTTTACAAATGCATTGAAATTTTAATACACTTTTTTACTTGTGTATGCAACTGAGTAGGTAACTTAAATAAATTAAAGACAAAACTATTTTTTTACTTAATGTGTAATAATAAATGTTGGGAGTTGGGATTCTCCTCTGACCGACGGCCCCTTCCGATTGGGGGCCCGTGGCATTTTGCCGACTTGCCACCCTGTAGTTACGACACTGCTTGGCATAACCGTTTGAAAACAATTTTTAATTCTCCGTAAAAATAAACTTGCTTTTAAGTTTTTATCGATTTCTTCCGCATTTGCATAGAACAATTCTTACTTATTAGAATGAATGACTAATTTATTTACCAAGGTTACCATTGAACACGAAGTCAACTTTACATTTTTACTTATTAAATAATAGTCCAAGAGCTCACTGCAAAAAAAAATGGCCGATCGAGTAACATGATGAAATATTATTTAAATGTTAGTACTCATAGCAAGCATTAAAAAAATTATTAAGCGCCTGAGCAGAACTTGTGCACAGAATGTGTGGATCATTTCTCTTGCACATTTTTCGTACCGTAATTACACTCATGGAATAGCAGCTTGAAATTACTCTTCAAATTTAGTTTAGAGTAAGAATATATCTTCTTCTCAGGGTGCCGCCTTCTTTAGAAGGTTGGCTACCATCTTGACTATTTTAACTCTATCCACCGCTGACCTAAAGTGTTGGACACTCTTTCTCCTCTCATAACGTGGCCCAGGTACTGAAGTTTTTGGATTTTCGTCTCATTCACAAGCTCTGTCCCTTTTCCTAGTCGTCTGAGTCGTTCTTCGTTAGTGATTCGGTCTACGTACGATATTCTGAGTATTCTTCTGTATAACCACATTTCGAAGGCTTAAACCAGTCCGCGCAAGCTCCGTTTATCCTGACACAAGCAGTGGAATCCTGGTAAAGTGATTTCAGTGCTCGTATTAAACTATCACTCACCCCATACATAGACAATGTAGACCACAATTCACTCCTCACCACTCTGTCATAGGCCTTTTCCAAGTCTATAAAAGCGCAAAAGACCTTCTGACTTCTAGCCAAGAATTTTTCGACTATACCTCGCAAGGAAAAGACCTGATCCATACATATCCTTCCTCTTTTATAAAACTAAATTATTCCAACGCAGGAGTTGCTAATTGTGTAACAAATAGTTTTACTAATACCCGTTAAACTAAATTATTTTATCAAATTAAAGTACCTACTGAAAAAGAATTTTAAATAATTTTACCTAACTGTCTGAAATGAAAAAAAAAACTTAAATAATTATCATTAATATTTATTGTACAAATAACATGTAATGTATTTTAATGTTCAAACTATTTATTAACAACTAAGTAACCTAAAGGAAAAGATTAGAATATTATACTCAGGGTACCGTGACTCCTTGATTTTTTGATTGGATTAAATTTGAGGGGATGTATAGATTTCTTATGAAATACTACTATAAAATAGATCAGGAAGGTATATAGTTCTTCAAATAACAACGAAAGAAGGATAATACCACTGGATAAATTTTGCTGAATAATAGGGAAATAATGACCTTTTTTAAAAATATCTCGAAAAGTATTGATTTCCGCATCGTTTGGTTTTCAGATCCGTGTTTTACGCCTCAAAATAATACCTGTTTATTTTGATATTGAAATCGTCATCGCTACACCAGTGGATGAAAATATAGTAAACAAAAGAGATATTCCAACTTATTTGTGAAAAGAAAAACTGGGGATTAAATTGTCTGGTCTTTTACACACTTGGCTATGACGAACCATTTCTTCCACTAAATTTTATCAATAATATTCTGAAAATCACCGATGATGCTCCAAAATCTCGTTGCAACCACGCTACTAATGATAGCCGAAACTGTCAGATTTCGTAGTAAACACAAATCTCTGCACGTGATACCATTCAGACAAGCCGTGCGGCGTTGTCGCTTATTGAGCAACACATTTCTATGATCTAACGGAATGAAATAGTTCAATGGTTCAACATTCCATAAAATGGGTTGTATTATTCAGGTTGTTATAATTCATGAAATATTAATAAGAGAAAGCATTATGGTCACAATATTGTTGCAAATATAATACTATGGACGATTTAATAACAATCACAAATCTCTTGCCATAACTGGAGAGCAGGCAATATCACAGCACAACACATTCCAGTCGACCGTATCAAGATGGTACAGTCGACCAGAAAGTGAGGATGTATGATCGTGTTTAAAAGTAAATAGTTCCGTCTCCTCTGATAATAGGTTACTCGCTATTTCGATCCTTGATCTTAATTCTTTTGAAGATTTATTGCTATTATAAGTAGTTCCTAGATATTTATACGTAAAAACTCTTTCTATAACTTGGTTGTTTATGGTCAGCTGGACGTTTGTATTTACCGTTTTAGTAAATACCAAAAAAAAATTTATTCAGGTTAATTTTCAGGCCATTTTTAGAACAAGTTGTAAACACCCTATGAACAACCCTTTGTAAGTCATCAATGTTCTCTGTAAGCAAGACTGTGTCGTCCGCATATATTATATTGTTGGTAGGCTTCCCATTTACGACTACACCGGCTGCTTCTTGGTCTTCTCTCATAATAACTTCCGAATACAGGTTGGAAAGTAGCGGCGATAAGATACAACCTTGTCGCAAATTTTTCGTACCGTAACTATACTCATGGAAAAACAGCTTAAAATTGAGTTTAGAATGAGTGAAAATAGAATATATACTCTAGTGCCTTCTTATATCTTGTGCTAATGCCTTGGCACGACAATTTTAGAAGCGATAACTTCTTATGGTACGCTGTGAAATTTTCGGGCGCCTGGTCGCGTTCCCAAAAGCGTAACGGCGCCAGGCTGTCGCGCTAGCCATCCCCTCTCTCCTATCCCGACTCGATGCTCACCCCACTCTCTGTCTTGATTCATTTTAAGCGCATATTTCAATGTCAATTTTGCTGCTAATCGAGCACAAAATTTAGTATCATTTCTCGATTCTATATTACAATTAAAGATGATTAATAATCCAGACATTGCTTCTACTAGTCATGGTACTACTCTTGATGCAGTATTTGCAAGATTTTTACATAATATTTAGTGAAAAATTTTGTTTCTCATTATAGCTACCATAAGCCCATTGATACTTTTGTAGGCTTAGATAATGATAATGTAAATAAAAGCGAGTCAACTGTATCTATTGAAGAATGTTAATTATTATACATAAGATATATTTTATATTAAATAAACAAGCTGTTCACTTTCTTAAAAATTTTTGATTATGTCACTAATTTACCAAAAATTTTGTATTCATTCATAATCCTTACCCAAATGATCATTTTAATTCTAATAATAAACTAAGTATTTGTTACGTTAAACACGTTCAATATTTAAGTTTCTACGCAAATCATTTGAAGTTATCACTTTTGTCGGGCGTCCCGTTTATGTTTGTTTGCAGCAAGCACTTTGTGAAAGATAATTTTTTCAGTGGTAAGTTTGATTTTGTTTTCCAATGATCTATCATTTTATTTGTTATTATTCATAGTGACTTTAACAACACAGAAAGAACGTTTACAATATTAATCTGTTCCTAGCCAGAACCTACCAGTGTTGAAGTATCAACATTACATTAAGAATTAATTAAGAAAGCTATAGAAGTGACCGAAGTTAATTGGATTATTATATACAATCCTTAATTGGTCATACACGTTTACCCCACCGACATAACATTAAGGTTATGTCGGTGGTTCACCCACATAATACAATATGTCCGAAATTGATATTTCGACGAAGGGAAACGATGATTCAGAAATGAAGTTTGATTAATCAGATATTTGCCCGACTTGCAACGGACATTTTTTGGACAAAAAGGGTCCCAAGTGTGACTGCCTTGAATGCGTAAGATGTTTGCGATGGGTTCACGAAATCTACACTCCATCTGACAGATTGCACTCCGTTATCTGAGGTACGAGGGCGGTTTGATAAGTCAGTTACTTTTTGAATAAAACAAATTTTTTTCCGCAAATAAACATTTTATTTTTCTACATAATCACCTTTTAGCTCGATACATTTAGTCCAGCGTTTTTCTAATTTTTTTATTCCCTTCAAATAATAGGTTTTTCCAATGCTCTCAAAATACGCGTTTGTTTCGGTAATGACTTCTCCATTCGACTCAAATCTCTTACCGCCCAGCCATTTCTTTAGGTTTGGAAACAGAAAATAGTCGCAGGGGGCTAAATCTGGAGAATATGCTGGATGGGGTAGCAGTTCGTATCCCAATTCGTGGATTTTGGCCATCGTGACTAGACAAGTGTGCACACATGCATTGTCTTGATGGAACAGCACTTTCTTCTTTGCCAAATGCGGCCGTTTTTGCTTCAAATCAACGTCGAATCTGTTCAAAAGCTTTGAATACTATTCGCCGGTGATCGTTTTACCTTTCTTGAGGTAATCGATGTGAATGACACCGCGTACATCCCAAAAAACTGTGCCCATGAACTTGTTGGCTGACAGACTCTGTTCACCCCGAGCAACCCTCTGTTTCGATTGTTTCTTGGTCTCTGGCGTGTTGTGATGGATCCATGTTTCATCCAAAGTAACAAAACGGCGCAAAAATTCGTCCGAATTACGGCTGAACATCGCTAAACACTCTTTTGAAGTGGTCACACGATTGCGCTTATGGTCGAGTGTGAGCAATCGCGGCACCCATCTCGCAGAGAGTTTTTTCATGTCCAAATATTCGTGTAAAATATTATGTACCCGTTCAGTTGAGATACACCTACAGCATGAGCCAACTCACGCACTTTCATTCTCCGATCATCCAATATCATTTCATGGATTTTATCGACGATTTCCGGCGTGATCACTTCTTTTTGGCGACCTGGACGTTCGGCGTCACTAGTGTTGGTACGACCACAACGGAACTCTGTAAACCAATTCTTAACCATTGAAATTGATGGTGCCGAGTCCCCGTAGTATTTATCAAGTCTTTCCTTAGTTTCAGTGATGGATTTTTTACGTAAAAAGTAATGCTTGATCAGCACACGAAATCCATTTTTTTCCATTTTCGTAAAAATTCACGAGGTTGTTTGCTTTGAACGGCTACCAAACACCAACTGCACGACGTAGCTTGCTCAAAATTAGAAAGTTGCCCACTGATAGATTATAGTTGACGGCAGCACTGTTGCATTTGGAGTAACTGCGCGGGAAATTCAAAAAGTCACTGACTTATCAAACTGCCCTCGTAGCTAATAAAAAAACAGCAGCTTGAAGCATGTCATTTTCAGCCGTTATTATTATGTATTAAGTTTTTTTATTTTGAATAATGTTTTATTGGAAATAAAAGTTAATTTTAGTAATTTTGCTACATTTTTTGAAAACACAGTAATTTTCAATTCCTAAATTATAAATTGATGTTGCCATATTACCCAATGCTACATGCCATATTACCCATGGATACGAGTAATATGGCAATAGCGTATTATTGTACATTTTTTCTTGTCAGAGGAAATACGGATAACGTCTACCGAGTTCTGCCAGTACGATAGGGTTCAGAACAAATTAAATCTTCAGATAGCAATTAAGATTGTATATCGATGTTTTGAATTAAATCTAGAAAATCGTTGTATCGATCGGTAAATTATTTTTTGAATTGACAGACCGTTATTCAATAGGAATAAAAGGTCAACATAAAATAGAGAGTGGGTTCCTCTTCACCCAAAATTAACACTAAGGAACACAACAATAATGATTCATTTTTAAAAATGGTAACGACCATTCTTCAAAACAATGGAAAAAACGACAAATGAATGGCCCAAAGTTCTGTTAAATAAATGTCTAGTAGGGAGCGTATCGCTTATCTCGATTAACGTACAGGTGGTATCACTGCTCTGAAACTTCCACGTCAATGATGACGCGTATTGGATGTCGTTTTGTGTCTACTTTGGGTGCGTTCCACTAAGCGTTCACAACGATCACGCTCACGACCACGGATTTTCCTGTTTCACTTAGTCTCGAGCGTTGAAATCGTAAACCCAAGTGGGATGGATTATGGAACGTTTAGAGCGTTGAAGTAAAGTATAACAAATAGCGAGCTAGAAAAAATATAGCAAAAGCTTTAAGCTTTACAATGTGTAAATCTTAACAGTAGATTCTAATAACTATTAGTTAAATTGATTTATATTGAAAAAAAAGTATAATTCAATTTTTATACTTTATATAGATTGTAGGAGGGGTCGTGAAGGCTATGCTGCCTCTCAAGCACTTCGACCTATCAGATCCTTTGTGCATAACCCTTAATCTATTCGAGGACCGGGATTCCGAGACTTCAAGCAAAGTTTATTAGTTTCCTGGGTGCTAAGTTTCTGACTTCGAAGAGCTTCAGGAAGGCTCCTTCCAGAAACTCGAGCCTCTTGCGGAAAAGCGCTGGGCATTCGCAAAGCAAATGTTCTGCAGTTTCAGCGAAGTTCTCGCAGTAGCGGCAACTATCACTCTCTGTTTTGCCCATCTTTTTCAGGTGATACCTCAGAGGACTGTGTCCAGTAAGCTTTCCCTTCACCAGTTTGAAGTCTTTCTTGTCCAACTCGAGAAGCTGTTTAGCTTTCCTTGGCGAAAAGCTTACTAGCCTTTTCGCTTGTCTTTGTCCTGGCACTTAATATAAGTGGAGTATCTAATCAATTTACATTTAAATAAATTGTTGGAAATCAGCACTTCCAACTGTACAATTCCTCTTTGAGAAATTCCTTGATTTTTAACACTACTCAGTACGGTCCTGACGCCGACAAAAAATCATCTAAAAACACGTGCATTTATCATCTCTCCAGAACATTCCGAAATCGTCGCGCGCAATTGTAGCAAACAACTATACGGTCACGTGACAAGACGGTTACCAATAAAAAACGCTGAATTTAACGCGAGAAGAAGCCACGTTCGAACCGGCTTCCGGCATCTCGTCTTCTTTCGCATATCATCAGCCGAGGAATGAACACCTCTAGCGTTCAGAGCACCGCTTTAAAACACCACGTGGTAAAATGCACCTCAATCAGATAAAATAAATCAAATTCAAAGCTAACAACCAGAGAAATTATTCTGAAGATACAGGAGGCTTGAAACTGTAAGCTCCATGTATTAAATTATACAATATATTCTCGATGACAAGTGTGTTGTTTCATTTACTGTGATAACAAAATTCACGGCGATAAAAGGAAGTAAACCCTTCAGCCTATAGTAGGTAAAAAACCAATCGAGCCAGCTTTACTGAGTTATCGAAGGATCCAACATCTACGCTGCGAAAGACGTCGTCGAATAGCAAAAGTGAGTCGAGGCATCAGAGGTTCCGGTGGTGAAGCTGCCCACACCTCAAAGCATTTCTCCAGCTTGCCATCCCTACCCCTGCTACTACTTCTCGTCGTCGTCACCGGCGCGCATAAATCATAATGTCTTTTGCGGCTACAGTAGGATATTTGATGGTGCGTCGGAATAATGCTCCAGAAAGTACTGGTTCATCCAGTTCAAATGAAGAATGGAACACAATTTTACAAATATTTAAAAATCCCGCTAATTCTCTCGACGCTCACTTCGACCCATCTCTTGATATGGGTTGTCGTAAGCTTCACGTGAGCGTGTCATGACGTCATTAGTGACGTTTTCACCGCGACCACAACGATCGTAGTCGCCATGTGGAACGGCCAAAAGAGTATTTTAGGCTTTGTGAACACTTAGTGGAACGTAGCCTTTAAATATGGTCGGGATGGTATGACAAAAAATCAAATGAAAAAATATCTTGTTCGATCGGTAAAAATGGATAATGTTCGTACGCTGAGCCACCGTGTATATATAGAAGAACTTTTTTTCAACACGTGGGTTTTCCCACCGGTCGCTATTGTTAGTTCATTTCTATTCCCAGGAATTAGAACATTGCTAATTACGTCTCAAAATTTAATTACTTAACGTTAAAAAACAAAAAAATAAGACGCGGCCGCATGCATCCTTCTAAAAGTTTATTAAGTGCGAATTGTTTATTTAACCGGTATTGATTGTGCTGGTTGGCTGTAACATTTTTTCACTGCAGTACCGAGGTAGTCGTGACTATTATAAAGGACAATCAAAGTTAAACTTCAGTGTTTTTAGTTGCATCATCGCTAAGATGGTGTTTGTTCATTTTTCTCCGGTATGCTTGTTGGCGATCACGATTTTGATTTGCGGTGCGTCAGGTGAGTCTTTTTTATTAAGCGTTTGGCGCTTATTGACGGAATTTTCGAAATAACTAACTATATAGGTGTCACATTTTCATTCCTTATTATTTAGAACGGAAATGGGTGTTAGACAGGGATGTGTGGCTTCGCCACGGATTTTTACCTTATAGATAGACGATTTTTTAAAAGATCTGAAAGCGAGTGCATATGGATTGAGAAGAAATGATTTGATCGTCAAATGCACACAGTCGCAAACGCTGGTGCAGATGTGCTATGAACGCGTTATCCAACTAGAATTTGATTTCTTTCGACATTCATTGTTCATTGCACGAAACTCGTTTTTTCCATTTTGCAAAACGTACAAAGGTTGTTCGCTTTAAACGTCTACAAAAATTCTACCCCGCGATGAATTTCGCCCAAAATGTGACATTACACAACTAAAGGATGCTACTTGTCAAAAGTAATATCACATTACACTGTGAGTTCCCTCCGACAGATTTTCTAAGCACTTATTGACCTAGCCTCGTAATTACGGCCCTGCTAGAGATAAATGTATTTAACTAAATTTAAAGAATGATAGTGTTAACTTAGTCAGTTTGTTTATTGTTAATAAAAATTGTTGAATAAATAAACTTCATCCAGATATAGGTACATTCAGAATATTCGTCATTCGTTTGTACAGGGTAAGTCAACGATCGCTTAAAGTAAGTTACTGCACAGTAGATGAAAATTGTCAAAAACTTTATTTGCCAAATAATTTGTTCACAAACTGTGCTTAATTAAAAATTAATTTTAAAACACTTTTTATTTTAGCTGTTTTTAAAATTCTATTTGTAAACATAAAACGTTTCCATTATTGATGTTACATGCGTAGCAATTTTCCTTTTTGATATATCGAAGATCTTGTGTACAAAAAAAATCTAGACATGTCATTACCGATAGATAACACACTCAATTTGGCATAACAAACACTCACATTTGCTATCATGAAAAAAGAAATCTAAATAAAAGCATCTCTTATGGAACATTGAACATATGAAATACAGGATGAGCAATATCTGCATCTAAACTTACAAGTCTTGCTTTTTTAAATACGGGGTGATTAATTAAGAATGGGCAATCTTTGAACTGGAGATACTACACACCAAAATATGGCGAATGAGCTTAACATGTCTTATACAAATGTTGCAGATCCACAGGGTATTTAAAGTTGCAATTTTAATTTAAAATTTCTTAATAATTTTGTAATTTTAAGCAGCATCGTCTTGAAAATTGGCAACTTTATGTTTTTTGGAATGAAAATTACGAATTTTATGCTGAATTTAGCACTATTCATACAGGACTACTAAGGCATCCTGACTACCCCGAGTTCCTGTTCGGAGGGTTTTAAGGGCTTCTTCTAATACGGTTCGTCTTATATGCAGGTGCAGTGGAGTCATGTTCAGGATAACTTCCAACGCTGCAGTGGGCGTAGTTCGCATTGCTCCCGAGATCCCCATGCAGGCTACTTTTTGATTGTTGGTGAGTACTTTGTGAGCTGTTGTACTCTGTTTCGTTTTCTGCCACCAGATTTAATAGGCATATGTGATAGCCGGTCTGACTATCCTGACATATGACCAATAAATCATATTGGGGTTTAGCCCCCATTATAAAAATGTAAATTTTATTGCTTATGTTTAAAATTTTACTGTTAGACGTTCTACGAGAATAAAAAAACCGAAAACTTGGAATATATTGAAACCTGTTGAAGACAGATATAGGAAATGTATGACAAAAGTTTAAGGTTTTTTTTTTTTTTTTTTTTATATGTTCTGGTTCCCACGAAAAGGGATATCCTGTAATGTTCAGAGAACATCGTGGGAACCAAGGGAAAGAAGGTAGGAGTTGGTGTTCTTCTTAAATTTCTGGAGGTTGTATGCCTCGGGGAACACCTCCCTAGGCAATGAGTTCCAAAGCCTCGCAATTCGTTGGATGAATGAGTCTTTGGAAAGTGATGTTCTGCAGGTCTCCAAAGTGACCACGAAGGGGTGTGAAGACTGAACTTGACGGGTTAATCTCGAAGAGACTGCCAAAGAAGGAACGATTGTTGATATTTCAGAAGAGCATCGCCCATGAAAATATCTATAAAATAGAGACAAATCGCCAACTTTTCTACGGTGTTCCAGACAAGTGAGCGAGTTTGTAAGCGAGGCATCACCGACAAGACGAATTGCCCTTTTTTGGACAGAATCCAGTAGCTTCAGGATATGTTTAGGTGCTGCACTCCAAATATGGGAACAGTACTCCAGTACAGGTCGGATCTGTGCCTTATAGATCATAAGCAGCTGACTGGAGGTGAAATAGCTCTTGGCACGAAACAAAAAACCAAGTTTTTGGGATGCACTTTTGGCAATGGACCTCACGTGATTTTCTCAGGAAAGGTTATTGCTGATAGTAATACCAAGCATCGATATGGATGACTTCAGTGGTATGTTTACTCCTGACAAAGTTATGTTAGGCACAGTGAGATCGGCTTTTCTAGAGAAAAGACATGCTTGTGTTTTGTTTGCATTGAATTCTACCAAGTTATTGGATCCCCATACGAGAATTGTTGCTAAGTCCATATTTATATTGTTAACATTTCTTTCTCGTTCATTTCTGGTTTCATGGGCTGATATAGGGGCCCTGGAAGAGTAAGCGGTATGGAGGGTACTATCATCGGCAAAGCTGTGTACGGGACATGAAGTTGCTTTCAATAGGTCGTTGATGTGAAGTAAAAATAGTGTTGGTGCTAGAATGGATCCTTGCGGAACACCAGCATTTATGAGTAGAGTGTCAGATGAAACTCCATCGACCACTACATGGAGAGACCTGTTTGAGAGAAAACTAGCAAGCAGAGAACACTGCTGAGGGGGCAAGCCATAAGATGGGAGCTTGGCGAGGAGTCCCTGGAGTCCCTTGTTGATGATCCGCTAGAAAAAATTAAAAAGAGTGATTTTGTCGTTTCTTAGATTTAGAAGCAGATATTGTACACCCTGTATGTTCAATGTTACATAGAATATTTAGGCTTTTACTTTAGCGAAATCAGATATGACTATTTGTTTTTCCAAGTTGGGTGTGTTATCTGTCTCAAAAACGACAAGAGCTACGCATAAAAGACCAATAATGAAAACGTTTTATATTCGCATGTAGAATCCAAACAACAATTAAAATACAAGTTGTTTCAAACATAAAAAAACAACTTTATGCTGCTTTGCTCTTTTGGGACACCCTATATATAGTTCTAAATATTTTTAAATTAAACACCATATCATATTTCAATAAAAAAATTTGAAACTTTCTTATCGAGTAGACAGGAAATTACACCATGCAATCGTTGACTCACTCTATACATTTTCAACATCGTGAACGAATCATTGTCGACGATTATATAAGACCTTTCGATTTATAAATACCAATATATTGACAAACAATGTGTTTTGCTATTTTTAAGTATGACCATTTCCAATTATTTATTTCTAGCACTCATCGGAAAATAATGTCCTATTATTTATCTTATATTACAATTTGATACTTTTTTTTTCAGCTTACGGAGAGTACATCCCAAAAGCTGTTTACCTAATAGATGATGATGGTTCCGAGTCGCAACCGATACGTATTAGAAGCAAACGTGACATAGAAGAAGTACTTGCAAGAATTAAAAGGGGAGGTGGCGCTTACTCTTATTCGGGTAGTACCAGCAATGAAGGTAAATTAAAAATTAAACCTTGAACAATAAAATATAATATACAGAATGGTATTTTAAAAACTTACAATGATTAATTTTTCCAAACAGAAGAAAAGATCAAAAATTGCTTTGAATCATTTTTAGGATAAAAAGGTAGACTAAAATGGCAAAAAATAGATCAATTGTTTTCAAATTTTTGGCAGACGTTGTTATGGTATTATTAATACATGCTTGAGTTATAACGACGGTGGTCTTACGGGGATAGTTCACGAATTGTTGTCTCTAACATAGTTGGCGTTGAATGACAAATGCAAATAAAGTGTTAGGCAAAAGCTTATTGCATGATATTAGTGTGTGCCAATTAGCATCAGCGTATCAGTTCGTGTATGTTAAATATTAATTTTTTCCATTGAGGTGCGCGTTATTTTATAAAAATGAACAAAATTGAGATAAGAGGTGCGATAAAGGTCCCATCAGCTGGTACCGTAATTTGTGGATTTCACTGATGTGCTAGACGGCGCATTGTCTTTAAGAAAAAGAATATTTCTTTCTGCAAATTTGGCCGTTTATCCGCAATTTTTGCCTTCAGCTTGTCAAGTAATGATTAGTAGTATGCACTTGTAATGATTTGTCCTTTTTAAACCTAATCGATTAAGATAACTTCATGTCAATTTTTTTCTTTTTTGGAGCCGATTTATTTTTTGCAGTCCACTGTTTTGACTGTCTTTTTGTTTCGAGCGTATAATGGTGTATCCAAGTTTCATCCACAGTAATTAATCGGTGCCAAAACTCTGATTTATTGCGCCTAAACTATGTCAGCAGAGCGTTGGAAATGTTCATTCAAACACGTTTTTGGTCTAACGATCAAACGCGGCACCCAACGCGCGGTCAGCTTTCTTATTACTAATTCTTGATTTAATATGTGACAAACACGTTCTTTAGACATATTCACAGCATCTGCTATCTCTTTGACTTTAATTCGACGGTCTACTGGGATTCTAAAATTCCCATCTGACGATGGAGACAGTGTTAAACTCTCTCGCGTGAGTGTATGGAAAATAGTCCTCCTTATGAACATCTGCAGCCGTTTAAGGCAAAGCTGCGAATCTTTATCCAGAGTTATATTCCCATATTCATTCCCGGAGTTCTGGTTATTATTTTCCCAACATGTCATCATCATCATCATCATCATCATCATCATGCAGCCCCTTTCACGTCCATTGTTGGACATAGGCCTCCTCCAAACGTCTCCAGTTCTCTCTTTCCCTGGTTGTTGCAATCCAATTTGTCACTATCCTCTTCAGGTCTTCCATCCATCAAGTGGGAGGTCTGCCTCAGCTATGATTGTCAGTTCTTGGTCTCCATTCCAACAGTTTTTTGGTCCATCTCCCGTCTTTCATTCTTGCAATGTGTCCAGCCCATTTCCATTTCCGTGTAGTGATTCTCTGTATAATATCATCTACCCCAGTACGTCGGCGTATCTCTTCATTTCTTACTCGATCCCTCAGGGTCAGGCCAAGCATCCTTTCGTCTTTGTGTTACTCTTAGTTTTTCTGCGGTTTTATTTGTTAAAGTTAGGGTCTCCGCACCGTAAGTCTATTCTAAGCTCATGACCCAAATATATATATTTGTCAACCAATTCTACTTTGTTGTTATTAATTTGTATTTGATCACTGGGAACCATGTTAGTCATCATTTTGGTTTTTTCAAAATTTATTGTCAGTCCAATTTCTTGTACGGCATCGTTGAGTTCTTGGAGCATGTCTTTGACCTCTCCCAGATTATCCGACAAAATAACGATGTCATCCGCGAAGCGTAGATGATTAAGTCTCTCTCCATCGGTGAGTATTCCTTTTTGTTGCCATGCCAACCTTTTAAATGCATACTCGAGGGCAGTAATAAACAGCTTTGGCGACATGGTGTCACCTTGTCTAACTCCTCTTTCCATCCTTACCTTGTTGGATTTAGAGTGTAGATTTACAGTTGTTATGGAATTTTCATATATGTTTTTAACTATGTCGCAATATCGGTAGTCGACTTCCAACAAGTGCAATCAATTATATCAACTTGTTTTACATTTTATGTACAGTAGTGGGCTACTATTTAATTAAATTTATATTAAATTGGTTGAGCTTAGGAAGTTGACGGTGGTGACTTCTTCTTACTATATTTTAATTCCTCCTTCTCACGTTAAAAACGGATTTAAGTAATGTTTGATATTTTTAAGAATTTTACTCAAAATTAAAATATATTTCCAAGTTATTATTAGTTAAAAATGTTTGTAATATTTTGCGATTCCTTATTTCATTGGTTAATTAAAATTTAAATTAACAATGCTATTTCTAAAGCAGCGCTGGAAAATAATACATATTAAGACCTTCAGCCCCTTAACATAATTTTTGTGGATGGATGGGTTAAATAATTATACAAATATTAGTAGTATCTATTTATGTTACAAGCGGTATTAAATGTTTTAATGTATTTTACAGGATTTGGAGGATCTCAAGAACTGGCTGAAATTCAGTCAAATGTCGAGAAAATAATAAACGCAGCATCGGACATTCCTAATCATGTATTGGCTCAAGTACAAAATATGCACGCTTACCACCCCTCAGGAACGAATTCCTATTCAGGAGCGAACTCCTATTCAGGATCGTCAAGTGGTTCTGGAGGACATTCACCTTCTGGAACCGGTTATGGAAATAACCATGGAGGTGGATCTTCGGAGGGTTATCGAACAGGATCGTCAAGGTAATGGGAGCTATTAACTTTCAGTATTTCTGGCAATACTTAGCCAATATCTAAACTGTGAGCAACCCCTTAAGAATTCCACTAACTGTTTCTCTTTTTTAGCCCTAATTTATTTAGTAGGAGTGGTGTAGAAAAGGGATCAGGAATTAAAGTTTCATCAGCAGCCCAAGGACCGAACGCTGCATTTAGCTTTTCTTCTTCAGAAGCAGATGGCCAAGGAAATGTTAAATACAATGTCAAATCAGGCCAATATTAAAAATATTTATATACAATAAAGTAAAATACACACACAAATAGAGACGTTTTATTTCTTGAGTGTAATACTGACTCATTTCCTAAACTAGGGTAAAACATCATATTTGTTTGGTAAAATATACTAGAGAACCTTCGCTGTTCCGCAGCATAATATAATTAAAATTAAGTTGAATGTTCATACCTAGCTTTTCTCCAACTCAACCAATTTAAGTAACTCAAATAAATGAGCTTATTCCAGCGAGTGTTCTTGGACCAAAACAAACCGTGTACCTCAATTAGAACCAGAGATATAGAGAAAAAAAGTAAGAAAACATAAGAAATGTAAAGAAGAAAAACGCGTTTAATTATAACTTAAAAAGGGTGAAAGTTAGGTGATTTTAAATGATTGATAACAAATCGGTGCATTAATACCTTACATTTAAAAAAAAAAGTAGTTTTGCAGTACTATTTAAGAACTAGCATTGTTTATTTAGCCAAAGAATACACCATTGTGTATCCTTTGATTTAGTGGAGAATCGTTAGCTTTATTACTCGAATTTGTTTTCCAGTAATCAAGTTTTTTTTACCTGCAGTAATTTACAGTAAATCATTAATTTTCAATTACTTCTTAAATTTTTCTTCAAACTATGACAAAGATCATAAAATTGTGACTATTAAGCATTTTAGTCTTACAATTATCAATACAAAGCAAAAAAAAGCCTAACACACTTCGTTCACAAGCACTGGAATTCTCGAAAAGTGTTTTCAGCACTCATATCAAATTACCGCTCGCCCCTTACATAGACAATGTCGACCACAATTCATTCCTGACCACTTTCTCATGGGTCTTTTCCAAGTTTACGAAAGTGTAGTAGATATATATAGTAGTAGGTATATATATAAAATGAAATTAATAACTTACAGTTTCATTTCTGTATTTATCATCAAACATCTATCTACACAACATGTATGATTAAATTAATAATCACTTTGATGAAGAAAGAAAGCTAAACTTCTTTTGTAACTGTAGGCTGACATGTTTATAAGGATTTTCTAACTCTATGTCAGTTTTTGGTATTCTGCAAAATCTTTTCACTTTTGGTGATAACAATATCATATTTTGTATTAGCCCATAAGCACTTGAAGTGGTCCAGTACAGTACAAGACACTGAAAAGAAAGCAGTGTAGCAATAAAAATTAACAGAAGGTTTAAACTTACTGAAGGAACAGTAGCTGCTACTGGAACCATTAAAAAACTTATGCCCCTAAAAGTATTTGTAAGAATTTTTTGTAATTTGGTAGGTTCGTTTGTTTTTGTTAACAGTTGTAACTAAAAAATATGTATTTAATGTTAAACAGGAAAGGGCAGCTGTATTCAATTTTCTAAGCAACTTAAAATTTTATATCTACCTCTATAATTGCTAAATTTAATAGCCCCAATCCGACAGGTAATATTCCAGAAGCGTCTACTTCAGTTAAATTAGGAATAAAACCAAAACCTCCTATCATCAGTTCAGCAAAAGTGACTTGTGCATCAAAATCTTGTTTTGGAAGCATATATACAAGATTTCTAAGTGTAACTGAAAGTGATATCCACATTGGTATTTGGAACAACACTAAAAGACTAGCTTTAAATGGATGACAATTATCTCTCACCACTAATTTGTTCCACTGCTTTCTAATCTTAAAAATACATCATAAAAATCAATTAAATTTATTGTAAATGCATAAATAATAAGAAACACCTATTTACAATCAAGTAGGTTAATAAATAAAGTGGAAACTTACTGATCGGTTGTAAACTAATTTAGTTTTCTTCTCATCCCAATTATACATTTTAATAGCAATTGCTGTTTCTTTTTGAAGTTCTTTGACTAGTTCAGGCATTTCCAATTTTAGATTATGTAATTTTGCCAATATAAAATTTTGATACATGGCTAAAGGAAGAGTGACTAAACTTCTTAATAGTACAGTAGTACATACTATTGTTGCCCACCATGGTAAACCAGAAATATCATGGAAATTAAGTAAAAACCCTTGAAAATATTCTACGGGAGTACTTTCAGATATTGATTTAAATATTCCTGTTTGAGTTTTGGCTAATGATTCCACTGTAGATTGAAAAGAAAAATATCTTTTTTGATTGTTAATACTGCTGCTTACATTCCAATTTGATGATATATAAGAACTTTTAAACAAAATATCACTGCAGCGGTACAATCTAAAATTACGTTTACCTAATTGAAGCAAATTAATTTTAAGAAACATATTGCAGTAACATTATTACTTATTAAATAATTAACTTAATCTTTTGTACTTAACTGTACTTTTAAACTCTATTATAACAATTTCAACAGTATAAAATGTACATGTAAAGTAAACAAATTTTAACCAAAAAGAAAAGTGTATATCCATTCGTCTATACGTTTATTTGTGTGTCTTAGGAATTTCATATATTTTTTTGTTGTAATAAACAAAAAATTTAAATAAAAAATGTATATGACACAACCATTGTGTTGGTAGACACAGTCTATTCATAGAAAACACTCTACAGTCTCTGGAGTGGAGTGTTTTGGTCTGTGCTTAAATTCATGTTCTAAACAAACCCTTGGGATATTTGGAAGGCAAAATTTAGAACCTTTTGAGTTCAACTTGGATAATTCATTTCAAAAATTAATTTAATAAGAGATAAATAAGTAATTTAGAACAAGCGATGCCAACCGTTCCTTTTACATATAATGATCCATGACCAGTTTTTTGCGCAAAATTGTCTAATTTATTTTATTTTATTAAATTTATTGGTATTTGGGGAAGTTAAAATTTAATTTATCTATGGTTAAAATCAAAATCAGTGCTCACTAATACTTCGTTTTAGAAGTAAAATTACCATCTTCCCTGTTAACGTCGATACTGACCTACTTTTTTTCCTGAATCCTTAGCATACTTTCTCACTCCTACTTACATTTACGACCAATCGCAAATAAATATATGCATCTTTTTTCTCACTTGTATAAATTTGGTGATGACATAAGACATAACCTATTTTCAAGGACAGATGTATTTGTTGTATTATATTTTGCAAGTTTTTGCAGTGGCGTTGAAAACTTGGTTGAAAATAATAAAAGAAAATTATTTTTATGTTATATCAAACCATCATTTTTATTCTGTTTTTGTCAGAAATTAAAAATAATTTTTTTCCTAGATAATTAAATCGCCTACGAGCTGCTAAACTTGAAATTCCAAACTAAAAAATCGAATTTAAATTTTTTATGTAAATATTGCACAATAAGAAAGTTGATCGTGGTCAATAAAAAATTGTAGAGTGGTAATATTTGTGAAATGGATTTTAACATGAATTTTCAACGAAGAATGATTACAAATACATAATTTGTTTTATAATACAGGTTATGAAAATTTATTTACCCAAATAAGGTAGAGTGTGCTATTTACAAAGTACTTTTGTTAAAAATGGGTTTGAAAATTTCAACTCCCACCTTCGTGAGCAATGTCACTGGATATGTTACAGGAAGAAAAAGAAAGTTGTGTGATTCAGAAGATGAGGAAATTAATAAAATCATTGATATTGCTTTACATACCCCCAAAAGGTATTTAATTACATTTTGTACTCAACATTTATTGATATATTTCTTACTTTTCGAAGTGTATGTTCCAAAGTTCATACCAAGTTTTGTATTTCATAATTAAATTTATGTTTTTAGTGCTTTAAATTTGGATTTTTAATTTTTGTGTATTTCTTTTGTAAAGTGTATACTATTATTTGGTAAAGGAACACTTAATCTGTCTGGGGATTGTACATATTTCTACAAACGTTTTTTGTTTTTGCCCTGATTGAAGAACAAAAAATTACTAAATTAAGAAAATTACTAATTTTAAGTATATTATCTATTTACAGAAAAAAGTTAATAAGTACAGCAAAATACATTTACCAAGCATTGTTTTTGGAAGGTCAAAATTCTGATGTGACGGTATGTGCTTTAGGAGAGGAATTCAATCTACACAGGGTATATCTTTGTCAAAGTCCATATTTTGCCAGTATGTTTGGAGGCTCATGGTTGGAGACTAACCAGAAATATATTACCATTGATATTGTAGATCCTCTTATAACCACTGAATGTAAGTATAGTTAGTTTTATATTCTTTAATTTATTAATTTAATTTATTAAAGTTACCCAAATTAAGTCATTATTATATTTTAGCCATGAAAGTAGTTCTGGGGTCTTTATATAATTGTGAAATAATATTAAACCCTATGGAAATTGTACCTATCCTTGCAACAGCTACAATGTTTCAATTAGATGGGTTAATTGAAAAATGTACAGAAGTTATGTTAGAAACAATTAATCCAAAGGTAAGCAACAGTTCAACTATATACCCAGACTATTTTTTGACACACATTTTATTATAATAGTATAGGGTTACATTAAGACTTCAATGTTTTTGACCATAATATTTACCAAAATCGTATATTTTTCGTTAAGTAAATTTTAAAGATAATAATCAGGTGGTATTACTACCGTCACTAACGTATGCAGCAGTAGTCTGGTGGCCAAAAGTGGAAGGAGCCAGGGCTATGAATCTGTTAAGAAGCCTGCAAGGAAAATTCTTGTGGGCTGCAACGGGGGCAATAAGCATCGCCCCTACATAGGGACTATAAATGGCCCTCAATGTACCACCTTTGGATCTCCTGATAAAAGATCGGGCCAGGAACACTGCATACAGACTAAAGTGTCAGGGTGGGTGGAGGAGCAGCGGAATTGGTCACACCAAGATCAAGGCACTCCACAAACACTCCTTTACAATAAAATCAGACAAGATTCCGAAAAAGAACTTGATAGGAAAAACTATAAAACGAACATACTAACCAGAGAAGACTGGTTGAAGAAAACACCATTGACCAGCCCAGGAGTGAAATGATGGTACACTGACTGATCAGAGTACCAGGGACGCTACGGGGCAGGTGTATTTGGAGCATCCTGTAACCACAGGGAAAGCATACCCCTGGGGACATACGCCTCAGTCTTTTAGGCTGAGGTCTATGCCAGCGATTCCTAAAGTGGGTTCCGCGCAGAACCTTAGGGTTCCATGAAGAAGTCACTAGGGTTCTACTAATTTTTTTATTTTTGGCATTTACCTTTCATCAGAAGTTAACCTGCAATGCCAACTGTTCTGGATTACAAATCATTTATAGATCTTCGGAGTTCATCCACATTAAAACACACATTTGAGTCTGTGGCTCTGAAAAAGTTTTGGGTTGGTGTTAGGAGTAAATACCCTGAAGTAGCTAAAAGGGCTATCTTAACTTTGCTTTTCACAACGTATCATTGTGAAACTGGCTTTTCTGCTTATACCTACACAAAAAAAATTAAGACCCAAATTGGATGCTATCCCAGACATGTGCACTATGCATGTCGAACTATGCAGTAATTATTAATGAAACACTGAAACAATTTTCATTCTTCACATTAAAAGTTAAAGTGAAAAATAAAAGTGTTTTAATTTTAAAATGTTTATAATAAAAGTGTTGTTTTTATTTAAATTGTAGTGTCTTTCATTTGTAATCATTTGACGTGGGGTTCCATAAAGTAAAAGGCATTTGGTGTGTGTTCCATTACCTTAAAAGTTTAGGAACCACTGGTCTATATCATACTCAGGTGTGCTACGCACCTGACATAAATCAGAGTGACCAACAGTGAGTTTGATATTCTCACTGACAACCGCGCGGCCGTTGGGGCCCTCGTTAAGTTGCACCACAACATCATCAGTGGTGTGGGACTGCATGCAGGCCCTCACTGAGGACTGCGAACAAGATCCTCCTCTTAATTGGGTTCCTGGGCATACAGGGATAAATGGCAATGAGGTAGCCGATAAACTGGCAAGAAATGGGACCCTAGTGGAACCAAGAAGTCAGTTGGTTGGATTGTAAATTGCCGAAGCGAAACATGAATTGAAACTAATCCTTGAGCAAGAACATATCGTTTAGTGGAATGCAAATACTGGCAGCAGAACATCAAGACAGCTGATGAAAAAACTTCTCCAGAAGAGGGCAGACGCACTCTGAACAATGAACCGGAGTAGGCTAAGCAGCACATTTGGCCTGCTCACTGGCCATGTCGCACTAAGGGCGCACCTCTTCAAACTTAAATTGGCGGCTGAGAAAAACTGCCGACTATGCGGCGAAGAGGAAGAGAGCAGCATACATATTCTATGTTGCTGCCCGATGCTAGCGGTGTTTAGGTATCAAACCTGGGACCACAAGATAATGGATCCAAGTGATCTAAATGAGACAGGGCCAACAGAAATCTTGCGGATTTCTGAAATTCTGATGCCCTGAAGACACCGCAAGATTGTAATGTAATGTAAAGATAATAATGTAAAGATTATTAGTAGTTGTAACTAGCGGAGGTGCTATTTAAAAATTAGTTAAACTAACTCCAATCAAATATTACTATATTACTAATTAATTAGACTGATGTGAAACTATATACTTTTGTATAATTTACTTTTAGACTTCATTAAACTACTATAATGCTGCTTGTCTGTATGGTGACAAAAAACTTCAAGATGTATGTTTTAAATGGTTTCTAGTAAACCTAATGCCCTATTACTTTATTCATCCTCTATCAGAGTTAAAAACCATTCCAGTCCCACTTATGGCAAAACTTGTTTCCCATCCTGATCTATTTGTCATTCAAACAGAGTATTCCATGTATGTGATGTTAAAATATTGGATATATTTACAACAGTTTCCAGATACAGAAGAACCTTCCATTACTAGCGTAAATGACTACTTTACTTCAAGAACAGGTAAATTTCAATTATTTTTATCTAATTTGGGAGTAATTTTTGTTTAAAATATTCTATTTTTAGAAACCTTACCATATCTCCTAACTTCTGAAGGTAAACATTTCATATCAGTGTTTCAAAATCTTAGATTACAAAATCTAATGTCGCATCAACTAGATGTTTTGTTGGTGATGAGGGATAATATTATTCCAAAAACGTGGCTCGATTCTGTGATTCTACAACAGTGGAAGAACGTGTTAAGGGTTAATCAAAATGATGACAAAGGGTAAGCCAACACTTTTTTTATATAATATGTATTCCACAAAAGGTACATAAAAAACTGTTGGGTGTCTAAATAAATGTGTTAGTTTGTTACTATTGGTTTTGATTTAAACGTTAAGGGATTGGCAAAAATATCACTTTAGAAGTAAGTTCCACAATTTGGAGGCTCTGTGTATAAATGACTGCTTTAATTGGGTAGTACTTATCTTTTAAAAAGAAAGTAATTGAATTTTATTGCTACAGCTTTGGAAGTGATTAAGGAGGAGAGTTCTCTAGAGTTAGGTACAAGATTTTTTTTGTTATTATTGGATTGTTGATTAGGTAAATAGCCGTTCTCTGGATGAAGTCCAGTAGATGAACCATCACAAATAGGTAAGCAGTACTAAAAACTTGGTTACTATATTAGTAAACAGAAGATACTTTTTAATAAGAATATATATTTTTCAACAACTGCTATGATTATGGCACTTGCTTACTGCTGTACCACCTTTTTAACCTTTGCTGGAGGAGTGGTAGTGTACCAGGAGACGTACAAGACCATTGCCGTACCACTTCACAAAGAAAAAGGTTCGACTGCAAAAACTACTGAGGCATTAGCTTACTCAGCATCGTCGGCAAATTTACAAAGGTATTGATGTGCAAGCGAGATTTAGTAGAGAAAGGGGATGTATGGATAGGATCATTTCCATACGAATCATAGCCAAAAAATTCTTGGTTAAAAGTCAAAAGGTTTACTGCGCTTTCTTAAACTTGGATAAGGCCTATGACAGAGTGATGAGGAATGAGGTGTGGTGGTCATTGTCCATGTATGGGGTGAGCGGTAGCTTGATACAAACACTGAAATCACAGAATGGTTTAATATCGAACAAGGTGTTAGACAGGGTTGTGTGGCTTCACCGTGGCTGTTTAACTTATTCATAGAAGGTTGTTTAAAAGATTTGAAAGAGAGTACATACAGATTAAGAATGGATGATTTGGTTGTCAAATTGCTCCTTTAGCATCATTTGAGAAGGAGTTGCAGGCGATGGTTAATGTTATGCATGATGCCGTAAAAATCAAAGGAATGAAAGTAAATGTAAGCAAAAAGACGAAAGTAATGGTTTTTGAAAGAGAAAAAAGCATGACAAACTGCGAGGTCCTGATTGAAGAAGAAAGAGTGAAACAAGTGAAAGAGTTTGTATCTTGGGTTCAAAGTTTATGACAGATGAAAAGTATAAATCTGATATTGAGTGAAGGATGTTGGCAGGGAAACAAATAAATGGGGCCCTGTCCCGATCAGATCGAAATTGTTTTGAAGAAAGGCCAGGGCAAGAGTACCAGCAACCGACGAGCATGTATGGAAGCACTGATAAAAGCAGAAGAAGCGAAAGACGTGTGTAAGAACCATAACAAGTAGAAAGAAGTGGTCTTCCCCCACAGGAAAATAGCGTGCCTAATATGTATGTATGTACTTACAAATTTCCATGTGAAACATATCTGATTAAGTGAAGAATTTACTATTGGCTATTAAGATTTTTTTGTGGATTAGTTAGTTAATATGACTTTTATTTTTGGTATTTAATCGGAGTTATTTTAAAAAATACTAGAGTACGCTTTGATAAGCGTCTATTTTATGTAATATTTGTCTTGCTAGTTGGAATGAAGGATAATATCTACAAAATTGTTGGAAAAGATTGAGGTTTAGGAGGTGACTATTTAATTGTATAATCTTCAAAAGGTACTTTAAAAAGGCTTAAACCTGAAAATGCAATTATGCCATTAATAACACAGTGGAACTTTGATTCTGAGGTATGGTATTTATTAATCAATTTCAGATCATTCTGGTCTACTGAATATGAAAATAATAATATATTTGTTGTCAAATTGACTTTACTTTTTGAGATAAAGGCAATTCAGTCATACTGAAAAGAAAACTAAATAAGAGAGTCAAATATTTTTAAAATCTTTTATTTTATTATATGTATTATTATTATTATATTATAATGATTTCTTGATAAATTTTAATCTTGAATCAAGTCGTTTAACATAACCTCAGAAAAACCCTGAAGTACCCTTTAAATTCATTTTTATGCTTTTACTCTTAAGTATTTATTTCAACATCATTACCTCAATGAATGTCTGATAAGTTATGATAATTCCTTAAAATTAATTTTGAAAAACGATTTTAAGTAAAACACCCCATTTATTAATTTCAGTATAGTGAACAGTTTAGTTTTTCAGGCCTAATGATATAGCTGACGAAATATTCTTAGCGACAAGTTTAAGGTGTGGACGTGTTTTGACAGTGAATGAGCGACACGTTTGGAGGTGGACGGGTTTTCATTTTGGCGTAGATCTTTTGATGATCACAGATGGTTCTAGAGTTTTGATTAAAAGAAATCACAGATCTGAATTCGAGCAACTACTCAGTTTACAATCAACTCGATATGTTGCAATAAGGTAATTTTATTACGTTTATTTTTATCTACTCTGGACAAAAAGTAATGAGACTGTACTTTTTTAAAATGTGCGCTTTGAATATTGATGTGTTTATTTATTTGGTAGGTTGGTATGACTGTTGTGAACAGCTCACATACATTTTATGATACTTGCCTTATTAGGTTAGAAATTGCAGCGTTTTTAAGAAAATTTTGGTCAGCGTTTTTTATAGTGAAAAAATCTGCGGAACAAACAATTTTCATCAAGTTTTGTTAAAAAAAATGAAATTTCTTGTTCTGATGCATTGAAAATGTTACAAAAAATACGTGGCAGTCGCGGGACTCACCGATAGAAGCTACGCTTTAACTTCTTACGTAATAATTGAAATAAACGTTTGGAGTACAATGATTTTTTAAAAATGTCAGTTAGAGTAAAGGTCCCCAGTCAAAAAAGAATATTATTTAGGTTTTTTGCATTGTTTACGTAGGTATCATGTGAGTCGGGCGTGGTCGCCGCTCCACCGCGACCCTTAGTAGGTCTATTGAGGCATTGTTTATGTAAGTCAATACGTAAGAAACAACTTGAATTATGACAAAACAATTCATGGTTTTTGCATCACGATATGGACCATCGCATACTGTCATGATTATTCATCAAAAATCAATGTCGTATTTGCCAGATATGGTTCCTATTTCCTTGATTAAAATCACCACTTTGTGGGTATCGTTTTGAGTCAATGGAAGTCATACAAAAGAATACGCTGGTCGCTTTGCAGGCCATATCAGAAACTGAGTATAATAACTGTTTCGAAGACTAGAAAAAAACGTAAGAATAAGTCTATTCTAGTGGGAGGATATTGCTTTGACACAATAAATTTGGATGAATAAAATATTTTCTGTGCGTTATATTTAATCAGTCTCAGTACTTTTTGTCCAGTATTGTAAGTCTGAATGTTTAAATTTTATTTCTAGAGTAACTGTAACTCGTCTCAATGAACAGAGACAGATTGTTTACACGAAACAATCAGATATCTTAAAAATCTCATTGGCCAAAGGAGAAGAAGTCCAAGTAATGACGTTTGACAAAAACGTTGAATACCCACTCATTATATCTGCGAATATTCTGTATACATCACCCGACACGCAGGAAACTTTCTTGGAAGAGAGGCAGCAAAGTATTTCCTAATGGGTTTAATTAGAAGATCCCAATCACGATTATTTAACGTTTTGTGGCACATAAATTAGCTTACAAATATTATATGTCGTTAATTAAAAACTACGATGTCACTTTGTTTGAATTATTTTCAGTTAATTAAATAAGTGCGATATAAAATTAAAGCCTATGGAGAGGTGGTTACAGTAACGAATTGATAATTTTGTATTAAATAGGTTAGGAAAGGTTGAAAATGGAAAAAGATAGTTTTATAAAAATTGAAATTACTTTTGTTAGCTTTGTTAACATATTTCTGTATGTTAAAAACAATTTATTGTTTATCTTTTGTACATTTTAATTTGTGATAAAGTTTGTTTAAATAGTAAATGGGACACCTTCCAAAGCCACAATTCCGAAAATAAAGAAAAAAACCACAAGGTACACACGTTGTAACTGAAACAGTCGTTGCTAGGTAGCGCATATAAACAAATCAAAATTTGGTTTCTGCGACGGATAACGTGCACGTGACGTTTCAGCTTAAAAACGGACAAAAGAGTGACGTACATGTGACGTCATAATTTGACATCCTTCTACCTTTTAAAAAGTGGCCTCGGCTACAGGTAACATAAACTCTACTTTTTAACACTTAAATATTATTGTTTAGTCTTTAAAAATCACTAATAACACCAAAATATTGTTCCTTAAGTCTAAATAAATAGCTCACTCTAAACTCAAAAAAAAACGATAACGCTGAGAAAACCAAAATCGTTAACCAAATACACATAACCTTATGAAAGATAGGTCATTTGTTGAACAACGTGCACATTACAAATATGAAACCTAAGTTCTGATTGTGAATGATTTAGGGTTCAACCGCGCATGTAAAATCACAAATTTCCAGTTTTTATCGATAAAAATATATATTAAATGTTTTGAAAATTAACTCAAAAGGTTTCATTAAATTTTTACTTGAAAAGATAAGATCTTTTTCGAGAAATACGTCACAAAATAATAGTCGTGAGTAAGGACATACTTTTTTATTTATATAAATAAAATCTATTAATTTGCTTTTATTTACACAAAAAAATTATTATTCTCAACCTTTCCTTTTTTTATTTGCAAAATTTAAGTAATTGTTTTTTCAAAATAGTCAAATTTACCGATGATAAACACTTTTTATACGATTTTAAAAATGAATTACACTAATGCAACAATAGTGTTATTTTAGACAGCTGATATTTGTGGGGCATGGACCAATATCCCATTTGTACTTGAACACACCTTTAAATACATATTGTAATTAAATGATCGTATATAAATGGTGATTGTTAGAAATAAATAGTGGTTATCCGTTTACAAATAGGGTATAATATGTATTAACAAAAATATTTAAATTTTTTATTATTAAAATTAATAAGTATTAACAAATTCAAATTAGTCAGTCGTTGAGGACAATACTTACTTTATAGTTACTTTGTTCCTACATATATTAAATACTTTTATTGTAATTAGGGAAATGTAGCACACAGAAAAACTACAAAGTATATATTTCTTCTTTCCAATTGACACCATAAATTTTTAATATTTATAAACAATAACGTTACTATATATTTTGTGGACGTTGGTTCCAACTATTCGAAAAACCGTACTGTGAACGGTCACCGTCATGTGCGACAGATAAAACTTATTTCACCCGGTTTATCGGACGATCAGTTTTCGTTCCAACCAAACTTTGAATCGTTCGTGAACCATTTTCTGAACGGTAATTGTCGAATGTAGAAACTGTTCGTACTGACGTGCGCATTGGGTATTTCATTAGCTGTCGTTTATTTTGTAATTAACAACAGTTCAGTTATTTGTCAAATACATAAAACGCGGTCACAAAACCGTTCAAATTATCTATTATACAAGTCAACACGAATTTTGAGTCTGGATTCAGTATGTCTGATTTTGATTACTTGTGCCTAACTAATGAAAGAAAAAATAGTTTTGCCTAATAAAGTTTGCTTTTGTAGCTATCAGAACGAAATTTTAAGGAAATTCTCTATTTTTATAAATTTAATTATAAAAAGAAAAAATAATTTAATGTATATATTTACATCACTTTTATTTACAAAACAGAGTTAAAATAAATCTACAAATACCAAAAAACTACAAACAAAAAATGAATTCTTTTGGTACTTCTTCTGTGTGAGTAGGAACTTTCTTGTATTAGCCCCCAAATCTTATCTCTCATCATGTTCCCATTATATTGTTCTTGATAACGTTGCTCAATTTCCATCACATTTTGTTGAAAACGTTTTCCTTGTTCTTCTGAATATGACCTTAAGTTATCTTCAAATTGGTCCAAGTCCAAGTCAGCACTTTAAGGGACGTTCTGCAACACATGAGTTTCAAGTTATCAAGCATAGTGGAAATAAGCTCTTTGAAAATTTAGGAAAAAAATTCCTTAAATATTGAAAAGCTTCAGAATCTTTGCAAATTACTTTATGATATATAATTTTATATGCAACGGAGGCATTAAAATATGATCAGTTTACACTTGACATTCTGTTATCCTATCTGGAATTTAGTAGACTTAGACTTAGAACTGCTGGTAGTGAAGTCTGTTCTACTATCCCACAAGCAAAGATAGCATGGATATTTAGTGTATTCCCCTTGCATTCCTACCAGAAAACCAATCATTTTGAAATGTCCTAATACAGGCTAGGAATACTCTTCATACTTTCATGTTTGCAGTTACTACATGAGAAATGAGATGCCCATATTTTATCTAGACCTTGAATGGGGAGTACAGGCTTCACAAAGCTTTTTATTTGTTGTCAAACTAAATTATTTGGCTCACTAACTATGAAATACGTGACTACTCTTACATATTAAACTCCTTAAACAGTCTGCCAAAACCATGCATATTTATTTATCATTGTATTACGTACAAAATCAAACTTTAAGAATAAAGTTTTTAGTTACTTTTGGATGTAGACAGTCAGAAAATATTCATTAAATAATAGACTCAAAAAATATATTTTTTTTGTTGACTAGTGTTATTACTCGAGGGATTACAAAGTTGACGCATGCGCGATCCCGAATACCGTTTCAAGGTGATACAAAAGTTGCTGGTTGGAACGAACATACGTACACAGTCCGATTCAAGTGGGTCCCTCGAATATTTGGCGTCTGTTAAAAAATAAGGAGTGAGGGACTGTATGAATCGATTATAATTAAAATTGTGATTATTTTTATACTGTAGTAAATTCTGAATAACATCGTGATAGTGGGACGTAATAATAAATTAATAAGAAATAAGATTATTTTATATTGCTTTTTTTACTCTGGCAGAATTGCAAAAATGCATTACTGTGTAAGACCAACGTTTCTGACAAAATTTGTGATCGTCGCATTTATTTTTTTTCGACAGAAGAACATCTGTAATTTAATAAAATTAGCCGACAGCGCTCCTCTAAGACTGGTTAATGTACACAATTTTATTGTTTGCTACAACGTGTCACACATGTGATCAAACGTCGAAATATTATGTACTTTAGCACACATAATTAATGATTATTTTTTTATTTGTATTATCTATTTAATTGTGTCCCAATGAAATTAAAGTGTCTCAAAAAATGGAATTATGCTTGTTGGTGTATTTACGGTATTTTCCAAGATTTAATAATGACATGACTATTACGGTCAATATTTTTAAAGAAAATATCCGAAGTTATAATTTTTATTTAATTTTGATTGATCGTTTATAAATTATTTATATGTAAATAACGATGATTTAAAAAAAAAGCAATTTCTTTGTTTGGGACACTTAAAGAATGTTATTTGTGTATAGATCAGGTGTTTTTTGTATAGATAATAGTTTATAAGTTCCAGTTGTTTCATATATCAATATATATTTTTATAAATTGAATCAATATAAAAGATATTTGTGAGAAATATATTTAACATATATTATTTGTGAAGGTTTTTACATGTAGGTCTTTGTGGGTTTATAAATACATTTATTTTTGAATGCGTACACTACGTATTATATTTTATTTTATGTGCCATTTTATTTTGGTTACCATTAGCCTTGTCGTACCACATTTCTTATTTAGAAAATATTGATCTCACTTAAAGTGAATGTCTCCTCGTTATAACCAGCAATTAAGGATTATTATTAAGTGCCAATTGTCAATTATTAATGGTATTTGTAAGCATTCTTTTTTTAATAAATGGTGTACAATGAATGTTACAATGGTATGATGAGGTACTTAAAATTAGGCTGTTTTTTTCTGGTTGGGTGTTTTTGTTTGGGGTATTTGCATTTACTAATAAAAATCTACTTTTGCTCGAACTGTCTGTTTATGAATATATTTAAGTTTTTTGATTTTTATAACTTTTAATAAATTGTTAGAAATAGTGTCGCTTCGTATGGTTTTCGTAAATTTATATACCTAAAAGTTATACTTATGAACTTTCAGTTTTATTTTGCTGTAGGTACATAAAACATGTTTCTAAAAACATTAAATATTTAAGATTATACTACTAAACTAATTATAATGTTTTAAAGATGTGTTGTTACACTGGGTGACAGTGGTAATAAAAGAGACATCTATTTGTTGTTCACAAGTTTATTAACAAACCATTACAGTAAACACACAATAACACTACCATAAATATAAATATTAACGAGATTAGTTTTGGTAAAATTAACGAGCGTTGGAGCAGAACTACTAGCGCCGCCATGAGGGAGTATGATTGGTTAGTAAGTTATGCTGACCAATCCTACCACTAGATGGCACTACTCGGAGCGTTCGTTTTTACGAGACGTAAAGATAGTGGCACGTTTTGATGCACCTATTTAAATTTTAGAATTCACCTAAAAAGAACTACACTAGCCGTGTTCTTTGGGGTTTAAAGTGATTCAAAAAGTGGGCTGATCCGCTTTCGCAAACGTATTTTCAATCTTGCTTTTACTTACGAAAATGCGCAAGTATAAGCAAAAAAAAATACGTTTGCACAGGCGCAAGCGGATCAGTTCAACAGCACAGGATCACTTTAAACCTTAAAGAATATAGCTAATGTGAATACAATTACCGTATAAACTGCTAGATCTGCTTTTAACATTGCGTAAAACGATAAATTTAAGTTGCTTATTTAAAGACATTTCATGTTATATTATTACTTTTATAATGTACCATTATCTTGTAACAGTTACAAACGCGATGAGTTTCAAAAGTATAACTGTGGCAGCTTAAAATATGTTTTGTTAATATTTGTTCTTTAATTAAAATCTCTACATAAATACTACAAAATAATTATCAAAACTGGAAATTTATAGTAATTAGTAATCCTTTTAAAATGTAAATTTATGGATTACCTAGTGTCAGTATTTTACCGTGTTTATGCAATGCTGCTAAATTCAGTATAAATTGACTAGTAATTCATGTATAGAAAATGTAATGTAACATTTTTGATCATATTATTAAATGGTTTAAATACGATTGTCGAAACATTAATTCATTTTTTATTTTAACATTTATTATGATGTCAGTCACTTTGAAAAAATTATCAAACTTTATATTCGTTAATAAACTATATAACTGGTAATTGTCTTGTACATAAAATTATTAATGTAATTCAGTTCTAAATGATGATTGCTTATTTAAGAACCAGTAACATATTAAGAACTCAAAATTTTATTTGTAATGTTTTAAGAATATGAAATTATTCACAATAATTACCTATTTAATATCAACCTCAATAAGTTCGAATATGTTTTATGAGGTGTATAATTTTGTGTTGAACAATTGTTTATTTTTCTAATGATCTTGTCTAAATGTAACATTTCTGTTTTAATTACGCAAATAGATAATGAATTTATTTAAGTGCTCTTACTAATTGGCTAGTCACGTAAACGCTTTTTTTTTGTAAAAATTGTGTAATAAATATTATACCTACCTCGAAAAGTGCTTATTTTAAAACCTTTACATTTTGATTGCCTATTTTGTCCCACAACTTTAAATTTTTTCATTCTTTAAACAATCTGTTTGAATCGTTATAGCGTTTCACGATGCAATATCGATACTATGTCGGATCTATGCTTTACCCGTCACGATCAATATTTACCGTACCATCGATAGATTGGGGTGAACGATATGTTGACAAATTCGAAATTGCCGCCTTTATTTGAATTTGAATATTTTAAATCGACCACTCTGATTGGTAAATAGTTAACGGATTCTTTTTTCGAGAAGCCCTACAAACAAAGGAAAGGTCTGTATATTGGTCAGTAGATTAGTGATGATGAGTAAGTAAATTTAAATAATAAAAGCAATCTTATTTTCATAAAATTAATTGTATTTTATTTTGTAATTTAAAAAAATGCGCGTATTCTCTCATCGATCTATTTTCGGAGTGTCGATACATGTTGGTATCGATACATTTTTTACAAATCGATCCGATACAGTGTATCGATATTTTCACCGGATCGTGAAACCCTACCCTAGAGTAGGTGGTCTGTGAACCCTACCCGAATCATTTTAGTATTTGTAACTTGTCGGCCTACTAACTAAAAGACAACATATGGAAGAATTTCCAAAACTCTTTTATTTATGATCTTTGAATAAAATTTTTATTTGTTTGTATTTAATATTAAAAAAAAATAATTTTAACAATAAATTAAATATATAAGTGTAGAAAAATTATTTTGTCAAGTGGTTGGAAATTGTAGTCGATTAGCTTGGCTTTATTCTGTTTCTCTATTTTTTAAGAAATGTTTTAAAAAATCTTAATTTTATTTTTAAATACAAACACAAAAGAGAAGTGGAATACGGTATAAACAATTACTAAAAACTAATTTTGAAATAAGTTTCTTTAGGAAAAATATGACAGTTATGAGTGTGCTGTATAAAAGCTTGGAAACTTGCCCTTTAGCAACAGCAGCGACTTCTTGCGTACTTTCATCGTAACAGTATTTAAAATGGCGGAATACATTAATAACATGTCAAGTAGTCGGCGTTTTATGTGAAAATTGAAATTTCTATCAAAATAAACAAATTTCGGTTACTATTAGCCTTCTAGAATAGCGTTTAGTTAAATAAATAAGTTTATTATAATGGAGGAAAGTGAAAAAACGGTAGAATTGTGTCGTTTGTGCGATGAAATTGCTGAGAAAATGTTAAGCATCTTCGATAAAAACGAAGAAGGCATTGAAATCCTTCAAGTTATCAAAGATTGCATCCCCATCGTAGTAAGTACAAAAAAAGCGATTTGTTATTACTTTTAACTTAATTAAGATCGTTCACATTAAAATTTAATATTTAAACCACAACCTTTTAGATTTATAGAACTGACCCATTATCCAAGCAAATTTGTGAAAGTTGCTACGAAACGCTAAATTCCCTAAATAGCTTTAAGAAAAACTGTGAAGATATTTCGCAGAAACAAAAAGAAAAGCTTCAGGAGGAATCGGATGACCAGAAAATTCAAGCATTTTTGGCATGTGGGGAAGTTGTGGTAATGTAATACTTTTTTATTTAATTGTTAAACAGGTGTTAAAACCAGCTATATAACAGTAATAAGGCCAAGAACAAATATTAATGTGATCAAAGCGGTGACAACCTATTAATTTTTTTAATTTAATTACTTTTCAAAATTAACTTCATAAAATAAAGTTATTTTAAAGGTAAATAAAATATTTTGTAATCAAGATTAAATCATGGTGATTAGAAAGTGTAGGTCAATTTTCAATTAAAATAATTTAAAAGTAACTAATTTAAAACAAAATAACTTGGAATAGCTGTGTTGATTTAAAAATTTTTTTTGAGAAAATAAGCTAAGAGTTCAACAAACTTAAATATATAGGTGAGTAAAAAATCATGATATGGCAAGATTTTAGTGATTACCGAAGAAAAATAATTTTTTTCTCTATTAAAACCAAATATTAGTCATAAAATTTATCATGCTAATTTTATGGAAAAAAGTAGATTTTGGTCTTTTTAGTTTTCATTTTATATGAAATTTACAAAACAGCAATACATTCTAATATGTTCATTTTAAATTAAGCTTCCATTTTATCCAGTTTTTCTAAATAGTTTTTATTTTTAAAATATTCTGATACATTAAACTCAACAAAATATTATTTTTACTTCTAAAAAAAACAATTTTAAAATATCTGTTACTAATTCAATTATTTACTTCTTCTATTTTTTCTGTTAAAAGTTTATCATTTCACTAAAAAATTGATTACTTAATTTTACAAACTTGTGGGTTAAAAGCATTAGTTTATTATTTAATTTACCCTATATACTTTTCAAAATTAAACAAAACATGGCTTGTCTGGTAAAATTGTTTTTTATTAAAAATGTATGTACTATACAAGAGGACTATTAAGTACTAGTGTTTTTATAAATTAAAGTATTAAATTCCAGTATTTTGTTTTTAAATTATGTTACATACATATTTTGTTTTATTAATACTAGTCAAATTTGTCTAACTTAATAGTCAGACAAGGCCCTACCCTTTCAGGATGAGATATCAGATCTAAAAGATGGCAGTACATCCACAGATGACCTTACCATTTTTTGTAATAACTGCAAAGAAAAAATACTGGAGAGTAATGCTGTGAATGGGGAACTAGAACTGGCTATAGCTGAGTCTATGGTCAAGAATAAAGTGAGGACCGAAAGTTCAGAGAAGTCTCTTAGAAGGAGAAAAGTAGTTCCTTTTTATCATGAATTAGATGATTCTTTATGCAGTAGTTTGACTGAATTTACCCACAATACTGAAGGTACAATTTTCTCAGATTTAAACTAAAACATTTATATTTTGGGGTGAAAATCACAATATATTAATATTTTTGTTTGTTTCATCATTTAGTTTGATTTTTTACATTAAAATTGGTTCATGAGAATAGTGAAATCTTTCTATTAACAGTAGTGGATATTCTTTTCTGTTGTATACCCACAAACTTTCGTTTAAAATAAAAATATAATTCATTCAAAAATATATCTTTATCCCAAATAAAATGGTTGGTAATAAATGTAAATTTAGTAATAAAGCTTCTTTTTTAGGTTCCCAATGTTTTGAAGAAGAAAATAGTGAAATAGATGGATCTGATGATTCTGTTGAGGATTTTAGACCAAGAAAACGAAGAAGATTGATAGAGTCTGATGAGGAAAATGAAATAGAAGAGAAGAGCTTAAGAACTAATGGGGAAGATAAAGAAAATGTTCAGGAACCTCCAGAAATTAATGAGGAAGAGGATGATGAGGAAGAAGAAAGTAACTTGATAGATAAATTTATGGACCAAGATGAATACAGGTAATAATAATGAAAAAATAAATTTATTAAACAGAAACACTTTCAAAAAAAATATTTTTTTAAACCTGTGTTATTTATGTGTTTTGTTCTTAAATCATTTTTTGGGTGGTATTTTTCAAATAGACTTGAAACATTTAATCAATTTGCTCAGGTCTTTTTACCTTCCACATAAATTAATGAAATAAATAATAAACTTTAATTGAATTACTTCCTAGGCATTCTATAATAAGTTAATTAAATTAATATCAAAAGTGTAATATTAAATTATTTTCTAAAAATAAAGATTGTTAAAGTTGTTATTGATTTTTTTTCAGGTACCAACCTTTTTCCTTGCTTCAACTTTCCTTGAATGTCATCAATAAAATCATTGTTCCCGATTATGAACCCGACGATTTCTACCAAGAGGTAATTTTCCCTGAATGCACTTATTGTGGCAAACAATTCCGTAATTTGAAGGTGCTCGCTATACATGAACAGCGACACATTGATATCGAAATGGGCGAAAAGATTGACAATCCCATTCCATGGCATTCTTCCAGAGAAGACTCGGAAGTTAGAAACAAGTGGCTAAATTATTTCGATGAGAATGGGTAATATTGCTTTAAAGTTTTGATTCATTCATTCATTTACACTTTACAAATACTACTATTATTTTAGTAATTTTTTTTGTTATTAAAATTTTATTTCGATGTACCATATTTAATAAATTGTTTTCTTTCAATTTAATTAGTTATGAAGATGACGATATAGTCGTTGACGTTATTACCGACACAGATAACTTGCTAATTCCAGTTGATGACAAAGGAAATAGAGAGTTGAATTCAATGAAATTAACTGGAGAAGAAAAAATTGTTCTAGTCGGAACCCAACCAATGGTAAACGATGTTTATTTAGGGGACTACTCTAAGGATGATAGAAAATTGCTGTACCAATCGATGCGGATACAGGGTGTCAATAAGAAATTTTGTCCTCTTTGCAGGTAAAAGAAATTTTATTTATTTTCTTTAGCATCATAACTACTTTGTGTATCAAATGTTCTTGATTTTAACTGTAATGCGGGTTTATTATGTCAAAGGAAGATGAGGATTTGTAAAAGGAAATTTGTGTGAATTCAAAAACCCAAAATGGTCACTATCTCCTAAATAAAGAAAATATCAAAATTATATAACTACATAAGAAAGAAAAGCCTTTACGCTCTATCTACATCAACAAAAAGAATTTAAATAGTAACTCCCTACTTGTTGATTTCTTCTGTGTATCCTAAAAATTATGTAAAGAAATTTTTGTTTAAACGATATTTCACTTAAATTAACGCCCTGTTTATTAGACTTTTTGTTTTCACAATAATTAAAAAAGCCTACTATTTGTATTTAAACTTATCTATAGTAAATTTACTTTGACATTAGCTCAATCATTTAAAAAGTTCTGTTTTTTGTTCTACCCAGTTTATCATTTATTATTTTTTAACAATAAGGTCAGGCTTGATGAAAGCACTTGGACACCTCAGCCTTAAGTTCTTGGGTTATTTATTGTGTTACTTTTGGGCCGTTTTTGAGCCACTGAAGTACGAAATCGTTAATGTTGCATCACAATTTCTAGGATCTTTGCAGGTAGGAATTGCTTCACCGATCAAACTTACTCTTTTTTTGTCATGATGATTTACATTCTATCAAAAAGTGGAGTACCGATTCTTTGTCCTTTCCACAGAACCTTCAAAAATAATTCACCAATTTGCCCATTTTATTAAATCTTAATTGACTAGATGGTATCCTGAAGTGATTCCAACTAGCTATTTTAGGTCTTTCCTATTTATGAGTAAAAGGTTGTTGTTCCTGCAGTACTACCAGTCCATTAGGAATTTGGCCTGTTCCAGTGTGACGATTTCAGCTCTTGCTGGTTTCTGATTTAATACATTGTTTTGTATAACTACAGAATGGTTCTGGACCTATTGGTAGTTACTTTGAACCATTTTTTGCCAATACACTGGCTTTTTCATTACTCATAATGCCGTTTTTAGTACTACCCAGTTTATTATTTATTTCTAGATGGTTTCATCATAGATAAAAATGGTTTAATTATTTTTATTTTCAAGCTGCCTACTGTAATTACAATCTTTATTATGTCTAAAAATGTTAATTTATTGTAAATAAAAAGAACATTCCGACTGTGATTTTGCCTAAAAAAACAAAAGCGCTCTTTCATCATTCCTAAATTGTTACTTTTAACACATAAAGAGTTTCATACTTTTTACATACATTGTAATCCTGTTGCTTTAAGCATTGATCTAAACTTAGATTCTGTTATTTTTTAATTTTGTTAAAATGTGATAACTTAAATTATTATGTTTTTTTATCTTATATAAAAAGTGTAGTATTTGATTATAAAAAAAGTATGTTTTACGAATCATCGCATTGAGACGAAATAGGAAAAAATAAAATGAAAACATTGCTGTTGAGAGTAAGTTGATCCACTCTAGTAGGTTTCAGGACACATTGGATAGGAAGGTAATGTAAAAGCAGATGTATACATCCAAAAAAAAGAGGACTGAAATACCAGTTCTGGTATTTGAAATCTTATGCTAAATGCGTACCAGCACAATACTTAATGTGAACTTAAAAAAAAATCCACAACAAAAGTTCCCAATATTGGAAAGAACCACAATAAATGAGGCAAATATATTATTCGGAAACTGTAACCAGAAGAGATCCAATAACTACTCTATCAAAATTAAAAATAAGCTCTCAATACTAACGAGAATTCTATTAGGGCACTTTTGGTTGAGGTGGCTCCTTAAGAAACTCGGATTAGTAAAGGAAAAATGCAGATTTTGCGAGGAAGAGGACGAAACTTCTATCCATATTCTCTCAGAATGCATAACCCTGTAAAACCCGTTGTTCTTTCCCGATTTTCATAAAGTTATACAAAGTGGCTTAAAAGTAGTACTGTAGGCTACATGCAATGGTGATTAAACAAATAATTACAATAATAAATCAGATATGTTTAAAATAGTCTAAGATCCTAAGTAAAATCAAACTTTACCCATCTGTTTAATAGATAAAAATTATTTTATAAGTAATTTAGTATGTTAACAATTATTAAAAAAAATGGGTTGTAGCTGTGCGCGGCGCGACCACAGGATGTAAGAGAGTGCGTATGTTAGTAGTTCATGCAATAGAGAATGATAGAGATAGACTAGTAAACAACAATATTTTGGAGAAACTGGTAGTATATGTACGAAAGTAATATGAAATATATAATAATTTGAAAGTTACTATATGTTAGATTAATGTAATAATTTGAAAATATTATTAATATATATTTAATTATAAATGCTGCATTAAAGTGTACAACAAATGTTGTCATGAATAAAAATCAGAAAGCAATTTATACTTGCTTGGAATTTTTATCTTTTTTCAAGAAAGTAAATAAAATTGAACAAAATAAACCGTCGAAAATTTTAAATTAAAAAATAGAAAAACCAACACTAAGGATAAAAATTAAAAAAAAAGATATTTTTGAATTTTTAATTAATTATAGCCTGGCCAGGATTTTTTCAGGCAACCCATTTTTTTATAAATTTTTAACATACTAAATTACTTATAAAATAATTTTTATCCATTAAATAGATAAGGGAAGGTCGATTTTACTTCGGATCCTCTACTAAAACAGCTGTTCAGCTGATCAATTTTAAAGTTTTTCAAATAATAATTGTCACATACTTTTAACCTTTTAACAAACAAAAGAAAGGGCACAATTAATTATGTATAAGTATGTAACTGTATACCTATTTTTGGGCTACTTTGTATACACATTATAAATTATTTCTTGACCTCAACTATGAATCACTTTCTTGACTCTACTCATATATAGAGATGTTTAAAACAATTCTATTAATCCATCTTCCTCTCAAGAAAAAAACTAACTTTAAACATTTTTACAAATTATAAGAAAAGAAAAATGCCCTGCAATCTACATTAACAATCACAATCATCATGCGTCACATACACAAGAAATGCAAACAAATAGACCTTAAAATGAGAGAATTATTATGCTTGTTAGGCAGAAAATCCAAAATGACAGTAGAAAACAAAGTTTTACTGTATGAGACTGTTATTATTCCTATCTAGACTTATGGTATAGAATTGTGGAGCTGTGCCAGCAAATCCAATGTAGCTATTTTACAAAGCTCAATCCAAGATTCTGCAAACAATTGTCGACGCTCCTTGGTACGTCACAAACCAGATGATGCACAAAGACCTCCAAATTCCAACAGTTGAAGAAACAATACAGCAGAGAAACCAAACCACATTGCCAAAGTCTGGAATTACACTCAAATCCCCTACTCCAACCATTGTTGCATAGAAGAGATGACAGAAGACTTAAGAGAAATTAGCCAATAGACCTAAAATGAGGTGGAGGAGATCATCTTAGTGGAGAAGTCTCAGAACATTAGCGGGTTTTTTTCATAATAATCTCCAAGCCAATAAAATAACCTGTAGAATTTTTAATTCTAATTGTTATTTAATAAACATTAAAAAGTAATAATATTTAAATATTCAATAAAAACTTTCATTACTACGTTAAACTAAATGAAAAGAAAAACTTATCAACCTTATATTTTGACACCTAAACACTCTACAGTAATATTCCTTTTTGTAAATATGTTCAATGTTCAGACACGCTTCTGTTACAGTTTATAATAGTGTAGATTAGGTAACTTTGATCTTTAATCATTTTAGAATTTTATTTATTTTTAGATACACCTTTAAGGATAACTGGGCTATAGAAAGCCACTATTTTTCTCTAGCTTGTTACTACACCTGTCGATATTGTGGAATGCGTTTCAATAAACAGAGACATAAATTTAAAGAACATTGTGATGAACATGAAACTAAGAATGACGATATTTCAGAAAAAATTTTTGCAGCTAGTAAACTAAGCAACATTATACCTAAGGTTAGTTAATATTTCATAATAGAATGTATCTACCCATTAATTTATTTGGGAACTTATTGCTGTTTTTAATTTGTTATTGTTAGATAGTAAAGTGTTTGTAATAGTTATATTATTCTGAGTACCTCAAAATAATATAAATATTATGAAAACTTAAATAATGATTTATGATTTTTAAGATTATCCACCCTCCCAAACCTAGAAGAATAGTAGTAACTCAACATAATCCGCCACCAGAAATGATAGCTGCCAACAATCAGTTCTTTAGTGGACAAAGTCAAACTTATATTAATCCTTATTTGCAAGGACCACCTCAACCTAAGAGGAGTTTTATGGAGAGGAAAACTTTACAACCTAATTTACAAATTAAAGAAGAACCTAAAGATCCTAGCGTAAGTTGGTTTATATATTCACTATACTAATCCTTAATCTTATTAATGTCGAGAAAGTTTGACTAAATGTATTAAATTGTGTATTCATATTTTGTAAAGAGCGTTGTTTTGTTGCTTTATTTTTATTTTAAGATTCAAATGTGTTTTAATTATAAGTTTAATTTAGGAGTTCCAGACATCGCAATCAAAAACTGGCAACCAAGCTTACTTCTGTCGAAAATGTTACAAAGTTTTCTTCAAATTGGACGAATTCAATATCCATAGCAAGAATTGTGATTTTAGTCAGTTTCCTCAAATGCGGAACACCAATGCAAATAAAAACTTCCCGGCTAAAAACGGGGATATCTCGCCAGCTGGTAGACCAGTAAGAAATTGCGCTAAGGAAATTGGGCCATACAAGGACGATGTAAGTTAATTTTTTTAGATAATTGTTAGTTTACTTTCAACATAATGTGAACATCATAATTATTTATGAATTTCTACAAATGTTTAATTATATATTTCAACAATGCAAAATTTCGATAATTGTAGGAACATTTAAAATCAGTCAATACCACGGGAAACTTACTAATATATATTAATAAATAACAAGAAATGTAAAAGGTTCAGTTTTCATTTTACTCCTTTTATAAACTCAAAAATTAATAAAAAAGATATTTATTTAAAAGTTTTCTTACATATACTTCCGTAATAAAGTACATAATAACTTTTTTAAAGTCTACTCTCCTAAATTATTTTTATTATATAAAGTTTTTTCATTTCTAAAAACTACCCTTTTGTTCTTTGTTAATTGTATTTTAGGGATATTTTTAACAAATTTATACTATTATGTAACATAATTTAAATTCTATTTTTCAATGCCCTCTTTTGTTAATAATATATCGATCTGAAAATGATTTTAAACCTTTGTTGTTGAATGTGTACTTTACTGCTTTGTTTATTTTACTATTACAATACATTTGTATAAAACATGTTACTCAAATACATATTAGGAATATATTTCAACTAAACTGATTTAATTTTTTTAATGGATTTATTAGGTTTACCTTCCTGATCACATTCTGAAAGATCCCAAACCATCATCTCTGCCGCAAACATTTGTATGTTTCATTTGCAATACTCCGTTCCCGACTATCTATTCCCGCAACAGTCACATGCGTATTCATAAAGGAGAAACACAAGCTCAACCTCCTTATAGTAATCGTCCACGTTTTCCTAATCCTCCGAATCATCAGATGGGACAATTGAACTACCGCCCACCTCCGCCTCAACAATATCCTCCACCGCCATTGGATGTCTTCATTAAGCAGGAACCATTGGATCCGGCTACTATGGAACCAATGGTGGAAATTCACGAGCAGGGAGGTGCCGTGGAACAGAACTTTCCAGGTAAGTTATACATTTTTAATTAAATGAGGCAAATTTTGTTCAAAGTAAAGTTGGAAATGAATTACTATCAAGCCTCAAGTAGGTAAATACTAAGGAGTGAGATTGGAAGTAACAAAAAACACGAAAGAGTTTTGAGCGGGTAATAATAACGTATATATTAAAATTTTGTGTGATTTTGTGGGTGTTTTTTGCTGCTCTTAAATTTTTTTTATTCAAATACAAATTTAAAATGGGAAAACCTAACAGTGGGAAGAACTACTCCGCGGAAATGAAAGAGGTAATTGTTAATGGAGTTAAATGTATGAAAAACGATCCAAAACATGGCTTGCAAATTCCAATTAAAAGTTGTCGCCGCTAAGCATTGGCTGCGACAGGAATATCGAACTAGATGTTTCATAGTTCTCGCGATGAGGCTCAAGGAGCAAAGAAACCTTGTATTTCTTTTCCGAAAACTTTTATGTCTTGCCATTACAGATATATATTTATTAGTATTCAGGTTTCCATCCAATACGTCTATATTAATCTCCTACAAGCCATTGAAAGTGAATGTGCTTTGGGTTTAATTCAAGGTAATTATCAATTTTTTCTAAAAATGATATTATATTAGATGGATTTGTTCGGTATAATGCAATAATTTAAAACGATGTACCATCAACAGTGGCATTTAAAATACTTAATGTTACTCCACAGATGACAAGTTTAAAACTAGTAATTGTTATATTTAAATTTTTTTTATAAAATATTACAGCCCCGTCATTTTTATTGAAATCAGCATTGTTATAATATGTTATACAACCCGGAATTTTAATTTGCTGTAATGTATCTATCCCAAAACATTCACTTAAAATAACAATATCATAATGTATATTATATGTTGACAAAGTAACTAAAAGTTCATCAAAAATTGTTTTAATACTTCTGATATTAAGATGAAAGATACTAAAAATACTATTGGCGTTGTACTTGCTGTTTGGAGTATCAATGTATTCACCAAGATTTCTTCCTAAAAGTTCAATGTCTTCTAGAACAGTATCTTCATCTACTATGACCATTCTGGGGTATCAATGTATTCACCAAGATTTCTTCCTAAAAGTTCAAGGTCTTCTAGAACAGTATCTTCATCTACTATGACCATTCTGGGGTATAGGCAGTTTTTCTTTAAATAATTCTTTTTTGGTGCTCCATAGTAGGAAAAATCAAATCACTGACATAATGTTGAGTTTTGTATGTCATTTTATATTTTTCATTTTAAGTGACACAACTTATACAACATTTAGTTTGTTTTGGGCAGTTGCTTTCTTCATGTTCCTCCTTACAAATTGGGAAAGCTAGTTTATTGCGGCAATCATTTATTCTATGGTAGAAACCTTGACATTTAAAACACCTTGGCACATCTAGATCTTTATAGATTGATAGTCTTTCCCATCCGATACAAAGTTTTTTTTCACCATAATCTGTTGAAAGGCTGCTGCGGAACAAACACAATAAATTGTACTACAACCTTTTCTTGTTTTCCTGATATATGTTGTTTTAATATTATCTTGTATGTCATTTTGTTTAATGATGCTTTTAGTTATTTCATCGGCATATTCTGTGTGAAATTCACAATTTTAATTCTGGGTTGTCTCATTTTTGTCGACTCGATTTCATAATTTTCATCCAACTTCTGTTTAACATCTTTTTCCAAAGTTGTTTGACATGAAATAATTACGGATCCATCTTTTGTTTCTTTTACTTGTGTCACTGCCACTTTCAGCTCCGTAGGGTTTATATTTTTGTCGTAATTCTTGATTAAAATGTTTGTATACATTTTGAACACTCACTTATATCCATTTTAAATTATTCTCATGTTATTAATTTTTATTAGTACGCCATTGGTAAGGTAATAATGTTCACTTCTTATCAGTTTATACTTTTGTTTCTTTTTTGAAGATAGTCCGATTGATTTTTGTTCTTTATTACTTTGATTCAATTGCATATATGCACTAAATACTCGAGAACTATGAGGTATGCTTGGATGAAAGTTTCACTAATAGGTTCACTGATTTTCCTTGCACAAATAGACAAAATTTTACTTTTTAATGTCACTTATTTTCGCGATAATATAGGTGGCAATACTTTTAATATACATATACATATTATATTAAGTTATTTCATATATTACCCTTAGTATTTTATTGTTAATATTTATAGTAAGTTTACCTTGTAGCAAATGTAAGTATTATTTTGTTATATAATTTATATTACTACGTAACAATTACAAGAATAAATAAGATTTAAGAAACTATTTGATTAGGTTTTAAGTGGCAGAAAAACACCCGATAATCGACGAGATGTGTTAATGGAAAGTTATGATGTAAGATTAAAGGTTCGTTTATTATCTGCAGACTTTGAGCATGTTACCTATTAAATAATGTTATTTATTATTTTGTATGACACACTCCATCATTTAGAAACGATATAGCGTAAAAAATATTTTATTTACACGGATGAACCATACTTGCCAGGTTCTCTCATTCTATGACAAATCTTGATTAAATATATTTTTTCTTAACCCATACAATATCCTGATAATATAAAACCAATAGTTTTTGATTTGTTAAATAAAACTAAAATTTGTGAAACTATTGCATAAAATATTTGGCACCAGTAATTTTATTTTGTCTCTGGCGAAAACAGCAACCCTTATTAATATCAAAAGTATCCATTTTTCATTTTTGCTATTTCCTTTTAATTTCAATACATTTTCTGGTAAAAAAAAAGTGGTGATGCTGTCATGATGAAGTAGGGATGTTGCAAGTATGCCTTTCATTTGTAATTTATCTCTATTTTATTTTAACCTTTTATGCATTTTGAAGTGGTAATATTATCATTTCAGGAAAGTTACTAGAGATCCTATAATATATTAGATAATGTGACATACCTATAGCTGAAAATTTTACCAGTTATGCTAATGTGTCTTGTATCCAAGGCGGTAGCATAGCGTGGCCGCCTATTTATGCTACAAGTTACACTGTAAATTTTTTATATTACTAATAGTGGGCTTATTTGATCATCTTTTCCTCAGAAGAGGAATTGGAGTCATTAATCATAATTTTTTAATGACCCAACTCTGATATTGAGGAGCATTTAATGAAGTCTTAAAATATCCCATTTCACCATTTCCTTTATTTTTTATTAAATAAGGTGAAATATTTCTTTAATACAACTTTATTCGCCTCATTTGCCAAAGAAGAAATAACTTAGGATTTTGGTGGTCGAGCACTATTGGCGATGTGAAGATCAGAACTACAATACCAATATCTAAAGAAACGCATTAATCTGAGAAGCAAGCAAAGTAAAATGCCTCACTCTCGTTACTTTTTAATTGTGTAAAATATTATGTTTCAAAAACAGTAACAATTTAAGGAGGATACGTATTTTAAAATTTTATCTGTAGTTCAATAGTTTTTATTTTTATAACTAAACACCTTTCAATTTTAATAGTAATTTCCTTTATTTTGTTTTACTTAATACGTTTTCTGTAAATTCCTTTTTTCAGATACTTTGGGAGATGGCGCTGTCAGTATTACACCTATAAGCAAGAATCCTAAACAGAAGGTATCGATAAATCCCAATGTTATGAAAATAGTGCAGAATAATCCGCAATTATCCATTAAAAAATCGCATGAAAAAATGCAAATGGCTGCGGGCACCAGTCAAGTGCCAATGGGTCTTAGTTTACCTGATCCTGACAGGTAATTATCATCATATTTCACTTACCAATTTATATATTTTTAATTTAACTATTTTTTTAACTAAGTGTACTTTGAACTTTACTTTTATTTTTTTTTGTTTCTTTTGTATTTAATAAGATTCAATTATCGGTGTGAAAGCCTCATAAAACTACTTTTATATCCAGGCATGAGAATAAAACGATTTACTGGAAAAGTAGTTTTTAGTATGATTTTTTTGTTTGTTAATTAGCAAAAATTTAAAAAAGAACACTTTAGTTAAGAAATTTTTTTCATAACAAAGAATTTTGTTATTACCTCCAATAAAATTAATGATATATTAACGATAACTAAAATGAATCAATCAAATCAATCAAATCAATAACCAAATAAATTTATTCTAAAATTTTTAGTTGTTGCAATAACTAACCTAAAATAATACAACATACTAATTAGTTTATGGTATTAAATATGATTTGATAAATGCTAAAAGGTTAAAAGTACTTATTTAATGTGTGTATTTTATTTTGTAGGTCGTACAAGTGCTCTTCCTGTTGGGAAGCCTTCGCCAATAAATCCCATCTATATTTCCATAAGAAAAACCAGTGTGAAGGATCGCGATTACCGTGTCCCTTCTGTAAAAAGCGCTTCGGCACCGAAGCAGAATATAGTTCACATATTTATTATAGTCATCCAGAATAAATTTTCAGTTTTATGCTACGTTTACTCGGTCTTAGAAGTTTGGTTTCGTCCTTTTTTTCCGAAGAAATCGGTTGATCAGTGATCTATTACCGCTCCAACATTGCGATATTTACTCACAAAAAGGAAAGTCCAGAAAAATCTGATCAGACGACTGATAAATTAGTAGAAACTGCGACGTTATTTGATGGATTCCTGGATGAAAATCAGCCCATTTGTTTTTATTAAAAGGATCGAAACCTTAGATAAAGCATCGTATTACTGCCTAAAAATATTGGGGACCGTTTGAACACTGTCTTCAGAAATTTACTGATATGAAAATTACGAGTATTTTCAGCCTTTGGAAAATTATCGGTCTGAGGAGTCGCATTAGGGCATATATATTTAAAAAATTCGCATTTAAAAATATCTAAAATCACAAATTTAAGGATTTCAACTTAGTTACAATTTAAAATATAGTCAAAGCCCCGTATTCGCGGGGGATACGTTCCGTAAATTCACTTCGCCAATACAGAAATCATGATTACTTAATGGTAATTTGCATGGGATTGTAAGGGATGCGTTCCAAGGTTGCAAAATAAAAAAATAAATATAGATTTTTTAACAATATGTAATAATAGTTATTAGCAGACTCGGGCATATTGTTTAAAAAATGAGTTATTTTTTCTTGTTTTAAAAGGTCTTTCAATTCAGCTGTTCCACTAACAATTTGCCTTTTAAAAACGAGCCTTTTTTTCCCATAGAGGGATCGTTTTTTTATAATTTATGAAGAAAGTTTAATATCACCATTTCAATGCTTGTTGAAGTTTCCTCTTCAAAAAAATGGGGATTTAATATTCCCACCAAGTTGGTTTCAGTCATAACTTTATCTTGCGTTTCAAGCAACTTGTCGTTGATAGTGATGGGAGTGTCAATTGCGACTAAAAGATTTATCGTGTCCCCTTCTGCTGCCCAGCTGTTCAGAATGTCTCGACGACTAAAGTAGTTTCTCCAGTTCTGTGGCTTAGGGTATCGGATGGTTTTAAGTTAGGTAAATCTCTCTTCTATGTGATCCACGAGTAAAGAAATTTTCAGCCGCGAATACTAAATAATTGAACCGTGAATAAGGAGCTTTAACTGTGAAATTTAATTAGGAAATCTTATTGATTAATGAAATGTAACGAATTTTTAGTGTTTAGTTAATAATAACCGAGATTTTGTTATTTAATTGTTAAAAAGCTTATAAATTACAACACGAAAATTTAAAATTAAAATATCCAATTTTAGAAATAACATGTTTGAAAGGTTATAAATTTATTAATACATGAAAGTTATAACAGTTTTAATTAACTGAGACGAACTCTTGTAAAAATATCAATTAAGTGTGGCTTGTAGATATTGTAAATCCTTTGCCTTTAGAAAAAAAAACAGACACTGTTAAAAATTTTAAAAGAAAATATCTAGACAACTTTATCACTCTTCCGGTTTGGATTAAGTGGAGCGTTTAAAAAAAAAGATGTGTTATGTGCGCATATTAGAAGTGAAACTTCTATCGTTTTAACGAATATTATATATTATAAGGATTGGAATGAAGTATTTATAGTACTACATACACTACTGTTTGCATATGAATATTATTCTTAGTTTATTTTTCAATATTTTTGACATTCACGTGGACTACACAAATAGACGTCGCGTTGTTAAGTATTTCTATGCTAGGCGTCTCCTCTCCTCTATAACAGAACGCGCATATGCGTCACAGTCTTATAAATCGATACACATTCTATTATTGCTAATTTACTAATATACTTGAAGAACTTTGTGATAAAATGGTTTGTACATAGTAGTTCAAATGCACACACAGTTTTGCAGTAAAAAAGTGTAGTTTGTGGTGGTGACCAAGGCAATTTTTGTTTTATGTTGAGCTTATTAAGTGGCTATAATTACTTACATCTGAATTAAATTGCGTTACGATTGTTGGGAAGGTTACTTCATATAAGTTAAGAAATAAAATGATTTGAAAGCAACCAAAGTTTTAATTACCTTCTTGGAAGGTGGACACGATCATCTTAACTTGAAAAAATACTGTAAAGGACTCTGACCCAACAATTATTTACAGAAACTTATCCTAACCATTTTTATAAAAATGTGGCTTGCAGATGTTGCGAGAGATTTCAATGGATTCTTTGCCCTTAAAAGAACATTTGTATATTACATACATCTACTCACATCTAGTAGGCAGTGACCACTTCTTTCCACTTGCTACGGTTCTTACAAATGGAAATTTTTATTTCTCTTCTGGTTTGGATTAAGTAAAGTGTTTAAACATCTTTCGCCACACATAATAGCCTTAATAATTTAATTTTGTTATATTAAATATAAATAAATATTCCAATGTAATCAATCGCCATAACTTAAATTTTAAACTTGATGATCTAGTTAAATAAAACTACAATACTAATGGTTCTGAAAATGTGGAGCGATCTGAAAAAATGTGTGATTTTAGAGGTTTTTTGCAAATTTTGTTGATTTGTGATAGTTTTATCTTATTTTTAACTGAAAATATGTTAACAAATTTTTGGGCAGTGTCCAAAACAACACCCGCATCCTAACTAATTGGCAATTAATTTACGTAATTAATTAAGATTGGATAATTTTATTTTTTTAATTTTTGAATTCCAAAAATGTGTGTTTGATATTATAAAAGTATTTATAAGATAGATTACTTGAATCTCGTTTGGAAATAGTGTGGAGTCTTGAAAATTACAAATAACATTTTTCCAATAAGTTTCTTGTTTAGTCCAAGTGCAAAAAGCAAATTTCAAAAAATTAGGTTTCATTTTTTTAACAAGGTCTCGCATTTTAAACAAAGTTCAGACTTTTTATAGAAACTTAATACCAAAGAAACGCTAAAGTATCTTGCTGATTGTCGCAATTCCTGTATTTAGATTAAGTTTTGTATGGAATTTTGAAAAATCCGAATTCTGCAAACAAACTTGGGAGTTCTTCAAAATATTTGTAATCTGATTTTTCTTACTGAATTTTAGTAAAAAATAGACCATATCAATAAGAATAAAAAAATTTTATACACAGCCAAAAGCTAAAAATTCTTTAAAAAACGAAATGCGAATTAAGTCAAAAATGTTTGAATTTTGTAAAGAAATAGTAAATTTTCATAACAATTTTAAATAAAGTAGTAATGCTAAAAATTTGAGATTCGCTAATTAAACTAGAAATTTTTGGAATTCCGAAGATTTTTTACTGAATTATTTGAAAATTTACTTCAAATACTGTAAAAGATGAATGATATATCCTGTAAATAAACTAAAAAATGTTTTCATTTAAATTTTCAATTGCCGAATTGAGAAAAGTGTAGCAATTCTGTAAATAATCTTCGGATGAGTTTAATATTGCAGAATTTGTTAAACAACTTGAGAACTGTAGCAATTCTGTAAATAATCTTCAGATGAATTTAATATTGCAGAATTTGTTAAACGACTTGAGAACTGTAGCAATTCTGTAAATAAACTTTGAAAGAATTTGAAATTGCAAAATTTGTGAAACGATTTAAGCACAGTAACAATTCTGTAAATAATCTTCGGCTGAACTTAAAATTTCGATTATTTTATGAATAAATTGTATACACAAATTCCAAATACTACTTGATATTTTTTAAATAAAATTTAAGCAACAAAGATTTTTTTTGTTGAAATATTTAGGTGTTTCGTGATATATTCAGAGTTATTGATTACTTACAGATGTGCGTTTTAAATGAACTCTTTGAATGAGTGTTAAATTAAATTCTGAAAGAGCTTCAGAATTTATTAGGCAATTAATTAGTTAAAGACGAAAACTGTTTTTTAAAATTCTTCTAGAGTTAGTATTGGCCATTCTGTATATATATATTTAAAAAATTTTACACTGATATGTTTTTTTCGAATTTATTTTAAAAGGTTACGAAGGAAACTCATTGTAAGTGGAATTGTTGCGTTTTTGGACTAAAAATAAAACTTCGGAGATCGAAATAATCAAAAACTAAGACTCTACGAGGTTATTGGTTGTATTTTTTTTAACCTTTTTATCATAAATTCCACAATTTTTTACTAGAACATTTTATTTGATATACAGAGTAATTTTTTCGTGTACTTTTATTTTTTTTTTGTATAATTAGTTGTCACCAGTAGTTTACGTGTTTACGTTTTTTGTATATACAATAGATATTTCTGACGTAAATAAACCATATATTTAATAAAATAACTGGTTTTTATCAGGTTCCTTCCTTATATCTATACTTTGGGTGCGAATTTTATTTTTTTAAAATTAAACAATTTAAATAATGCGTTACCACATCACCTGCGTTTACATTTTAGAACTAAAACCAATAAATTTAGACTTACTTTTGTTTATTATTTAAAAACGAAACATAATAACTTTAACATATTTATGAAAAATGTTTCTAAAATATTTTAAAATTGTTTAGATATCTCCTCGCGTTTCTGCTCTCCTAATGTCACTACGGTTTAAAATATTAAATAATTTCACCATTGTATTTTAAGCAATGAAACTATTGTATAAGAACAACATAGTAGGACAACCTTATGGGATTTCGATTGGATCCGATGGGAGACGACATGTAGATGGCGTTAGAACTCTGGTCTCCCAGTCATGTCGTAGATCATTGTTTTTCGGAATAATATCCGTTAGTCGTAACTCATTGTAATAAAACTACCAGCTAATAGGTGGTGATGAAATTTTAATAGTCGATACCGTCGATAGATGACACTGGAAAGAAAATATTTATTCGGAATTTTGACCTTGGACCAGTGCAAAAAACAGGATTGTTTTCTACACAAATTATTACCACAGAGAATAGGTTAGTAAACTAACCACTAATCTTTGTTATTACTTTATATGAGATTCAAGAGTATTCAGTTTATTGGGTTTGTTATTTTAACGCCCATCTTGACTTTGTCAGTGTGGTTATGTTCCAGTGTTGCCTATCTCCGGGTAATTACCCGAATTTCGGGTATTTTCCCACTTTGTGTGTATTTCAATTTTGCGGGTAAAATTCGGGTATTTCCTTTCATCTTTATCTCATTTCAATTATTTACTGTTGTGATGTTTTGTTGAAATAAGGCCACTACCACTAATTAAATAAGTTACGGCTACAGACATCTTATTTTCTTATTTTAAATACTGTGACTCTGTGGACTGAATTAAACTTAATTTCCTATGCAAATGCCCCAGTAGAAAGAGTTTTCAATTAATTGAATTTAACTGAGATTGATCATAGGAATAAAATAAAAATAAGTACATTTGGAGAAAAAACATAGAGTTGTCAGTAATAGGTTCCTGGAGATTATTTTTGTACGTTTTATCAAGGAATGCTTCTTATGTTTTGAATTTTGTGTGTTGATATATGTTTTCATATAGTTTCTATACAGAGTGGACCATTGAAAACGAAACAGCGGCTCTGTAGGTCGGCGGAACCGAATTATATAAAAACGCTCGGACATGTCAACTGTCAACTACATTTTCCAGGGGGACATTGTTCGCAATGAAATTCACCCGAAATATATTCCAACCCTCGGAGCTGTGACCGCCACCCCTAAATTTTTAAATGGCAACTTATGAAAGATATTTTCCTTCTTAATATCAACCAATAAAATAAATTAATTCTATAGATACTTTTTCGAGATATGAAACTTGACGTTGGAAAATCACTTTTTATTCACTCAATCAATAAAAACAATATCTGTCGCAATAATTATGATTGTCAATGAACTAAATGTTCAAAATGAGACCTCACGTACATTTTGTAGCATTTTCGGCGTTATTCGAAGGAATTCTTCAATAATTTTACGTCGTAAATCTTCCAGAAATTCTGGTTCGGGTGCATAGATTTTGTTTTTCAAGTGACCCCACAGGAAAAAGTCAAGTGAGGTTAAATCTGGAAATCTGACTCTTTAGAGCCCCTTCTTCCAATCCAACTTCCAGGAAACATTCTATCCAACAACGCCTGTGAGTGAAACACAAAATTTTAAGTGGGTACCATGCGGGTATTTTGAATTTCCATGTGGGTAAAATTCTGCGTCAAATTGCGGGTACTTTGTTGATTTGTGATTGGCAACCAGTGTGACCGTTTCTGTTATTTTCGGTACTAAATTGGTATATTTTGGGCTCTGCCACACATGGGTTTGGTGTAATTGTAATATTTTCGTTAATTTTAGTATTTTTTGGTATTTTCACATTGATCCATCATATTCATACAGAGAGAGGTATGTGAAAATGTAACATTATCAAAGAGAAGGGGTTATACTAATCAGACTCTTTGACATTATAATGTTTGCATCAAGAAGTCAGTTTTGAAACATTCACCAAAACGCGAAAGTCCGAAGCAGGAATTCGAATGTTTTTTAGTAGAAGGGTTGGAAATCAATACGTTTGTGGTTTGAAAGAAAGATTAATTCAAGAAAAAACACTTCATATATAGATTGGAAAATCGTCAATAACATGTGTCAGGAACAGAAAGCGAAAATACGATCAGCGGTACCGGTTGGAGTGGGAGCAAAACCCGGAATTTGATGTCCTAAGTTTCGTTCGGTTATTCCAAAGGCTCCCTTGTTGCAATTCTTTGAACATTAACTACAATAGTTTTGGGCGCATCGGAATAAAAAATAATCGAAAATTCGATTATACAAATAATCGGCAACATCCGATTATTTTATTCAAACATTCGAATGAAAAATACATACATACATACATAAAGTCACGCCTTTTTCCCATAGGGGTAGACAGAGACCACTTCCTTCCACTTCCGCTACGGTTCGTACACACATCTTTTGCTTCCTCTACTTTCATCTTCGGTTGTTGGTACTCTTGACCTGGCCTTTCTTCAAAACAATGTTGATCTGATCGAGATCGATGTTCTCCGAGGTCGACCTCTACCGATTTGCCCATTCACACTCGCCTTATAAATTTGTTTCGTCAATCTTCCTTCATCCATCCTTTCTACGTGTCCAAACCATCTAAGCATTCCTTTATCTATCTTTGTGACCACATTTTCTTTTACACCACAGCGTTTTCTTATCTCACTATTCTTAACTTTATCCAACCGAGTCACTCCGGCTATACTTCTCAGACTACTCATCTCCGCAGCATTAATCCTATTTTCATGCTTCTTTTGCCAAACCCAACATTCACTACCATACATAAGTGTAGGAACCAACACACCTCTATGCACCGCCAGACGTGCCATTTTTGACACTTTCTGGCTATTTATAAAGCTATGCAGTGCCCCATTCATTTGTTTTCCCGCCAACACCCTTCGCTCAATGTCACTGTCATACTTTCCATCTCTAGTAAATTTTGAACCCAAGTACACAAATTCATTAACTTGTTCCACTCTTTCTCCCTCAATCGAAACCCCACAGTTTGTCATGCTTTCTTCTCTTTTAAAAACCATTTCTTTCGTTTTGCTCACATTTATTTTCATCCCTTTGATTTTCAGGGAATCATGCATAACATTAACCATCGCCTGCAACTCCTCTTCAGATAACGTTAATATGACTTGATCATTGGCGTAAAGAAGGCATTTGACGATCAAATCATTCATTTTTAATCCATACGCACTCTCTTTCAGATCTTTTAAACAATTGTCTATGTATAACTTAAACAGCCATGGCGAAGCCACACATCCCTGTCTCATACCTTTTTCGATGTTAAACCAGTCCGTGCAAGCTCCGTTTATCCTGAAAAATAATCTGATGAAAAATCGATTTGCTAGAAAACCTGTGCGCAACGACAGTTAAATTCACCAAAACACTTGGATGCTTTGCGCCACCCTGCGATAAGCGAGACGAAAGTTAAGCATTCGTAGCCGAGATCGGAGAAGATCGGAAGTCGTTTAGGGTAGAATATAAGACTAGATAAGTTGTCGACTCATTGTACCGAGGGCCAGACATCTGTTTTAATTTTAATCTTTATTTTTATTTAATTTGATGAAGAAAGCAGGCCAGTAATATACGAATTTTAATTAAAAAAAACTTAATTGATATAAAACCTAATAAAACGAGTAAACAAATAAACAAACAAAAAACTGAAAACTTAATTTTTTTTTAATAATAAACAAAATAAGCCCTAAAACTGATAATATACATTCTTCATATAAAAGTAACAAAAAGGAACATCATTTTTGGCATTAAAAATTAAAAATGAACAAAATAAAAATCTTGAAAGTTTTAAAATTCTAAAACTTATACATTTTAATTAAAGTAACAGGCACACGAACATAATTTTTTTTTATTTAAAACGAATTTAGTGATAAAACTTAAACGTAAAAAAATCATACAAAAAAACATAAAATAACAAGAGAAGTATAGTATAACACTTTTTGGTAACAAAAGCTTAAAAATCTTTAATATAAGTATAAATCTAAAGATAAATTCAACAAATATAAAAGGTATAGGTAGATATAAGGTTTTAGGAGCAAGTCTGTTTCTTCTCGAGTTAGTTAGTTGTCCCGTTTTTGAAAAAACTCTTTCTATTCTAATGGTGAAAGACGCTTTTCGCAACAAGTATAGGCAGTGACTCCGACAGATCTGGTCTTCGGAACTGTCGGGCAAGAATAAAGTCGCTGCTACTAACATGCTTGCTGTTCCGATCCTGCTCTACTCCTTTGCAGTAATAAAGTGGACTCTAGCTGAGCTGCGCCAACTTGACGTTAGTACTCGCAAGATGATGCACCTAAATAGGAGTTTGCGTCAAATTCGTCCGTTCCACGGTTTTATCTCCCAAGAAAGCGGGGAGGCCGTGGACTCTTAAGTTTAGAGTATCTCCATAACAGAATGGTTCTGGGTGGCGCCTGCGAAAACATCAGGAGTTTGGACCCCCTCCTGCAAATGGTCAAAAGCCATGATGTTGCAGGAGTAGGAGCATTTCTCTTCAGGGCAGCACACCGAGCAGCTGATGAACTCTCTTTGATTTTCGATTCCGAGCGGAGAGCGCTTGACTCGGTCACTGAGTTCGACCCCGCTCGGAGGAAAGCCCGCATCAAAGCTGCAGAAGTTGATAAAACTCTGCAGCTTCACATGGATAAGCCTCTACATTCTGTCTTCTTCAACAACATCGAAGACAGGGGCTTATCCAAAGAACTGACCTTTGCATTCCTAAGGTCAGGCGGGCTTAAGTCGGAAACAGAGGAGTTTATCATGGCATGCCAGGATGTACTTTTCAATACCTTACATTACCGAAGCCAAGTCATGGGTATAGAGGTCCCTGATGTAAGATGCAGGGCGCCGGAAACGCTGATGCACCTGCTTTTAGCATGCACGGTGTATGCAGTATCGGCCTATATCCATAGACACAATGCAGCATTACGAGTGCTATACTATCATCTGAGGCACTCGTATGGTATTGATGAAACTCCAGTGCTGCCCTATGCTCCGGGGGATATTGAGTCCATTGTGGAGAATGAGAGGTGTCAAATTTATTGGAACTTCTCATTCCCCACCCTCAGGCAGATACAAGCCAATAAGCCTTACATAATTCTCCTCGACCACCTAACTAAGACGATGTTCGTGATCGAATTTTCGGCACCAGCCGAATCGAACATCGCCTTAAAAGAAGAGGAAAAACGGACAAAATATAGAGACCTTCTTTTCAAACTCTGCAGACTTTATTCAGACCACTTTGTTGAACTATGCATACTGATAATAGGCTGGTGGTACACGCCACAGACTGCTCTCGGAACTACATAAAATACCAGCTTGCCGACAAAAGGCAAACGTTTCAGCGGGGGCAATGCAGAAGGCTGTCATCCTGGGATCATTGCGTCTGCTCAGGGCACACGATATTCGGTTCCAGTGATCACTCACCTCACGGCGTGAGGAGTGGTCACTGGTTTCTCTCTAGCTCGGCTCTGCGAGATATCGGAACTGTTACATAAAAAAATTACATTTTAAGCCTTAATTTCTAAAGATTGAATATAAATAATAGAATTAATAGTATAGAAAAAATAAAAAATATACAAACCACTATATATATATATATATATATATATATATATATATATATATATATATATATATATATATATATATATTATTAATATTCTACAACTTCGCAGAGCACATCATTACCCACAAAAACCGTCGCGTCAGCATGTGTCAGTTGTATTGGGTAAGGGAGGAATTCGTTTAGTAGGTAATTATATTTTTTTTTAGCAATTACTACCAGATAATATATATATTTATATATATATATATATATATATATATATATTAATTGTGAATTTATTTATCCAAACAGTTTAGTGACTTGGTAGTTCTTTTAATTTTTCAATAATTTTTTTTCTATATTTATACTTATAGTTAAAATATTAATAATATTTTTATTATAAAAAAGAGGAAATATTTGATTGTTTGTTTGTTTCCATTGAATAGGCTTTGAAACTACTAGATCGATTTAAAAAATTCTTTTACCGTTAGGAAGCTAAACTATCCCCGGGTGACATAGACTGTATTATATTTTCAAAAAAATTAGGGATTTTTACTAAAACTCCTTTAATATAGCCCAAGGTATAATAAATTGACCTAAAAAATTCCTTACTTCCTTACTTATGTCCGAAACAGTTGCAATCTGAGTAACTATTTTCTCTTACTATTTTTTGCTCATATTTCTGTGTTTATTCAAGTTAGCAACTAAATGAACGAAGTTATGTTTTGGATATTTTCCAAAACCGAATCCTCTGTCCAGTTGCTGGCTGAATAAATTTTATCTTGAACTATTTTTTTCATGCTTTACTTAAAACTGTGCTAAATTTTTATCAGTTGCAATCTGAATCACTGGGGTTCAAATGGGGTAGTGCATGCGCAACGTACGATGCTGCTTTTTGTTAGCGTCGCTTAGCCTCTCCTACCCAATTCCGACTCTCACCTCCTAGAAGCCTTTATATGAATATAAATGTGGTGAGCCCCGGGAACCTGAGCAACCTCACCGGAGATCTGGTAACCAACCCAGGTGGAAAGTGAGTCAGGGCTGACGAGAGCTGGAGAAATGGCCCTCCGAATAGGGGGTTGGGCGTGGGGTTAACAACCCTACTCCATAAAACAAAAATTGTGAAGGAAGCAGAGCAGGCCAAACCCACCCCGGGTTGTAGTGCCAGCCAAAGAAGAAAAATTTTAATCACTATTTCTACTGTTTGGCAATATTTGTCAAATTATTTAAGTAAGCAAGGCGTTGAATGAAGTTTTAAAATATGTGAAACTAAAGACCCCATGTAATAATTTCCTTTCTTTTCCTTTAAATTGTTAACCTGTTTTTTTGTTAATCGATTATGTTGATACTAATGTATATGATTTTTTTTTTCAGCGATAATATTAAAGGCACCTACAGTATTTGTAACTACACTGTTAAAATGATGTATATTTAAAAAATATAAAAACATTTCACAGGAACGACGTCGTTATAAAATCGTTTTCCAAAATTATCACCAGAATCATTTTTGTATCCCGATGGACTAAACAGCTATAAATAATTTGGTAGCAGGACTCTTCGTATTCATAGTATGTTTAGTAATCTGCAGACTGTCTCTTGAAGGTTATAAATAGCTTAATGATTTTTTTAGCCCGCTAATTACCTCGGGCCTCTGTGTAGTGCCTTTGTATTTCAAGGGGTAAATAGCTATAAATCATTTGGTAGCAGCACTCTTTGTATTCAAAGTATGTATGGTAATTTTTTTTAATTGGATTAAGTACCTGAGAAACGGGTAAGAGTATAATTTTAACGTTGTATACTTTGAAATATAAAGAGTATCTCTTACAGTGATCACTCCAAATGTGTTGAAACAGACCGTTAAAACTGGCACGTCTAGTTAACGACTGTTTGCGATCGGTACAAAGTGACATTCGACGCTCTATCGACACTGGGGGCGAAATACTAATAAAGATCACTGTAAGTTTCTGTTAAAGAAAGCTACTGACCTCGGGCCTCTATGTAGTGCCTTTGTATTCCGAGGGGCTTAAAAGCTATAAATAATTTAGTAGCAGGACTTTTCGTATTTAAAGTATGTATGGTAATTATTTATAGTATAAGAGTATAATTTTAACGTTGTATACTTTGAAATCTGAAGAGTATCTCTTACAGTGATCACCCCAAATGTGTTGAAACAAACCGTTAAAACTGGCACGTCTAGTTAACGACTGTTTGCGATCGGTACAAAGTGACATTCGACACTCTATCGACACTGGGGGCGAAAAGCTAATAAAGATAACTGTAAGTTTCTGTTATAGAAAGCCATCTACCTCGGGCTTTTGTATTTCGAGGAACCGTAAGGTTATAAATAACTTGGTAGATCTGTTTTAAAGCAGCCTGCTACTGACCTCGGGCCTCTGTGTAGTGCCATGTATTCCGAGGGGCTGAAAAGCTATAAATAATTTGGTAGCAGGACTCTCTGTATTTAAAGTATATATGTTAATTATTTAATGTATGAGAGTATACTTTGAAATCTGAAGAGTGTCTCTCTTTATATGTGAGTGTGCAGAATTTAAATTGAAAATGTTTATGTGCAAACACATACACGCTGTTGCCTTATTTGAGCAGGGAAGCGAATCTGTTTCAGTTCTTTTAAATGGAACAACAAGTTCTTAAAAGGATGAAGAAGATGTTTTATTAGCTGATGGAACTTCCACCAGCCAGAATAAGTACCAGCAGAATTTAAAACTGTTTTTAGAAGAAACCCATCAAAGTAAAAAAAATTATATTAATTTAAAAAGAAACCTTGAGGTATGTTATTTAAATTTTATATATTTTTATCCAATTATTTAGGTACTAGACTGTTAATTTATAGATTAAAATTAACGAAATTAATACTTATCTCACTAACTTGGAAGATCTTTGAAGAAATTAAGGATATGGTAAGAAAACAAAAATAAAAATGACACCAATACATGTAAAAGAAGAAAAGTAGAAAGTCAGTTATATGTTTTAAACAACAAATAAAATTGAACAGGTTTGTTTACAAAAAAAAACATTTTTTGGTTCTTATTTTTTTCTCTCTCTCTCTCTCTCGTAGATATTTTAATAAATCTTTTTTATTAGGTTTAGAATTATTTACTTAACTACAACGTTTTTAACTAACATTTCTTATCAACATTCCTAACTAACATTCCTGATTTTAACATTGCTTATCCCAATTCCTTGGCGAAGGATAAGCTCTTACCTCCTTATGGTCTTCGCTGGGCAGTGACGATATAAAATATTAATAATCAAGAAAGTAAGGGTTGAGGGACAATAAATGTTTCTACTCTGAAATTGTTTCATACCACTTCTTAACTAACAATAAGTAATTATTATTTTACATAATAAATATATGTTTACTCAACTCAAACAGTATATTTGGTAACATTAATTTTTTTTATTTTGTCACTGGCAAAAAGAGCAATCCTTAATGATCTTAAAAGTGAAATTTTAAATTACATACTTTTGATATATTCAAGTTTTTTTAAATTGTTTTGTTTTATTAACTTTTAAATATATTTAATATTTTGTTTTTTATTTTCTTCCTTCTGCATACAAATTTTAATTTTGAAAAAATGTTATCAGGTACCAAGTAAACTAATTTATTTTTTTATATTCATTTATTTTAAAATATTTGAGTACCCCTACCGTGAACAACTCTTTCGTTAAATCCTAATAAAAGTTAATTTGTATTCCAAGTGTTACAAATCCGGTCCTGTCGGCAACCGAGGATTTTGGCTGCAGAACGGTCTAGCAAAGTCGAGCATAGAAGACAATAGATAATTCGAGAAGTTACTGGACCCTTCTCGTTCAGGTATAACAAAGGGGGACAGCGAGCGGAAAAGGACAGTATCGGCTTATGTGTTTATGAATTAATAAATGAAAATAGTTATATAGAGTTGTAAAAGTTGTATAGCTAACTAAATATATATATATATATAAATAAATATTAAGTTGGTGTATACTGTGCTATAAAATAACCTTGCCTTTGCAAACCGCATTCGCATTATTTTCGTGGCGACGATTTCTTAGCGATTCAATATCAGTAAATAATATTTTCAATAAAATCTTATCATTACCAAATAAGTTAAGTAGTGGTCCAGATGGAATCCCTGATTATTTTCTTATGAACTGTATTTAATTTCAGCTTCTCTTTATGTCATCACTGAAATCGACAGTTTTTCCAGCTTTATGGAAACATACTTATATCTGCCCAATTTTTAAATCCGATAATAAACAGGATATAAAAAATTATCGCAGTGTATTTAATCAGTCCTCTATACCAAAATTATTTGATAATTTAATATATGAACAGTTAAAATTTTATTGTAAAAAACGCTTGATAAATAATTAACATGGATTTTCACAGTACAAATCAACAGTCACAAATTTGGTACTCTTCGAACAGAAAATATTGAATGTGATGAAGAATAAAGGATGCTATCTATACTGACTTTTCCAAAGCATTTGATAGAGTATACCACGGTATTCTGTTCAGAAAATTGAGTTATTTTGGTTTCAGTCATCATTTTTAAATAGATAGCTCACAGCAGGTGAGAATTGAGTGTTTTAAATCAAATATTATTCGTGTAATATCAGGAGTATCTTAAGGAGCTAATTGTTCACCTTTGTTTTTTAACATATTTGTTAACAATATATCAGAAGACTTAGACCGTCTAAGTGCTTGGTGTGAAAATAATAGTTTGCATTTAATTGTTGGAAAATGTTGTTACATTAGTTTTTATAGAGGTGCCAAAAAGTATGTTATTTCATACACAATTAATAATAATCAACCATCACTATCATATGTAATAACAATAAAGGATTTAGGAGTCACATTTGATGAGCAGTTGCGTTTTGTTGAACATATACATAATATATCAGTAAAATCCTCAAAATCTCGTTTCATTCTTCGGAACTGTTTGAGATTATCTATTTGGGCTTTAAGGACAGTTTTTTATGCTTTAGTGTCACAAGTAGATTATGCATATATTGTGTGGTCTCTTCAGTATCAAATTCATTCTACTACTTCTACTAACTGCGAGTTAGTGTTTGTTTTTAAGCTAATATGTAGTCCAAATTTGCCAAAAATGTTTCTAAAATATTTTAAAAATGTTTAGATATCTCCTCGCGTTTCTGCTCTCCTAATATACATTCGTAAATTTTTCAGAGAAATATCGCCTCGCATTTCTGCTCTTCTGTTACCGCAGAATATAAATGTTCCTTTAAATGTAGTCTAAGTTTACAAAACAAATTTCTAAAATATTTTAAATATGCTTAGATATCTCCCTTTTAGAACTAAAAGCAATAAATTTAGACTTACTTTAGTTTTATTATTTAAAAACGAAAGCAAACAAAATAACTTTTAAATTGGATATTCCAAGTTTCATTATTTTTATTTTGGCACATTTTCAAGTAAATACCTCATCTTATAAAGTCTTTTAACATATTTATGTGTACGAGGTTATTCACGATAAATTACCCAACCCGTATCATCGTTATAATTGCCTATAGAAAAAAAGTATTTATCAAATTTAACACTCCGCAGTTTTATGAAAACAGCTGTAAAGTGGTATGAGAGATTCGACAGTGAATGCTTCGATTGGTGAAGATGCTTTTAATTTAATTACATATAAATGAAGGAAAACCATAATTGAAAAATTTATTGATATGTACGATATGCCAAACTTTTTCGATTACTTTCGAGACTTCCAAAGCGACGATTTAAAGTTCTGAATCTGAAAGGAGTGACGAGATGTGTAGTACACCATAGTGCCATCGTTTCCCGGTATAGATTCGCACATTAACGTGAGGGGCTTTAAATTTGTTAGAATAAGTGAGTACATCAAATCTGGATGCATAATTTACCAAATATTTTAATAATTTTTTCAAAAAGGATCAATAAGATAAAAAACATTCCTGATAAAATAAATAACAAAACCGTTGAATATAAATCTATTTTAATGAATCCACATGATTATAAAAATACAATGTTTTCAGTGCTTGACAAAAATATCACATTCAGTTCGAACTGGAACTCAAATATCTCACTAGTAATTTCTCAATATCTTCGATTAACTCCTCCGAATATCCAAGATTAAACAAATCGTTAAACATAACAAGTCGATTGTTATCCGCAACATTAGCAACTAGGGCAAACGCTATAGATTCTACTCTAAGCAAGTTCAAACTTGATTCTAGGGACCACTTATATATAATCGGAACTGTTTTTGAGGATATTTTATGTTTTTCCACATAGTTAGTCACAAAACAACAAATATCACTCATTAAATAACGATCACTAAGCGAGATCACATCGAGTAAAGTTTCTATATCTATTTTCTCCAACATATTTATACACCTAGCGAGTCTTAGCAAGCACTGAAGCGTATTGAATTTGACGTTATGCAAACACACTTCGTTTTCGCTACTCTCCTTGAAGTGTCCATTAAGCAAACTGCTGAAATAATCTGATTTCTCGGTCAAAAAGTCTCTGTCTGCTTTTATAGATTTTCCATCGTCTAATTTGAACGTAACCGTGTTCACCGGATCTTTGGTTTGAATTATTTTCTTATCAAATGCATCTTTACTTACTTCCATGGCTACTTTCTTCGGATTGGCTATTTCTAGTTTCTTGGCCGCTAGTGCACAAAGTACTTTTATCGTGCGGTTTTTATACATCGAATCTTTTAAGAGTTTAATAAGAATGTTTAATCCACCGCAGTTTAAAAGAAGTTTGGAGAGAATAGATTTGTTCCTGAAGAAAAAAAAATTAGTTATTGAAACGTTTATGCATTTCATACATGCTTGTTATGTTAAAAATCGATACTTTTTGTTCAGACTAAATATTTAAAATTCCATGTCAATAAGACGTTAAAAATTCTTGAGCTGAATTATTCAAAAATAAGTAGTTCACGAAAAAGAAATGTCACAATTTCGTGAACCCAGTTATTAATGATTCCAAAAATAAATTATTTAATTGGGAATAATATATATCAATAAACACTTATTGATAATTTCATTTAATCATCTTAAAAGTTCAATATTAATGTTTTATTTGGATTTGATAACTTTTAAAATATCGAAGATACTTGGGTTACACTTTCGTATTTGCCCAAAAAAATTATAGTTAGTTCAATGTTATAGGCACTTTTATAGCCCAAGTTATCTTTACTTGATTTTTTCTTGATTATGATTAAATGGATGTTTTGAATCCAAACAAATGTATATCCCTCTATAGCTCAGTGGTTAAGGCCTCTGCTGTTAGACAGTAGCACCAAGGTTCGAATCCTGCTGAAATTTTCACCTAAAGATCTTAACTCAGAACTTTCTTACTCATCCTTTTCCTATAATATGAATTTTTGTCAGCTGATTAAAAATTATTTTGGACGATACAGTCAAATTGTATTGTGAAAAAGGCCTCTTCAGAAGTACACTTGACTACCCAAATGATATCACACTCTGTTAAATGCAATTAATGTAAATAATCGAAATTTGCTTTCGCAGATTTTTTTGATTTATTTATTATGTTTCCTCACCAACTATAATCTTTGCCTTGCTTAACTATACTATTGACAGTCGCTACACTAATTACATTTAAAACCCTTTTGCTAGAGGAATCAATAAATCTCCATTTTGTACCTCCTCCCTCATGAATTTAAATTCTTTATGCACAATTTTGCGACATTCTGTACTTAACACTATACGTTTACAAGTAGGTAACTGACCTTCCATAATTGAAACACTTTTCCCTGGACTGTAGGCTTGAATTATTATTGTTAGGGGCAACTTCCAGTGAAATCAGTCGGAGTAAGATAAAACGTCTAAAACACGCGACGGTTGCCGAATAACCCTGCTTGAAGGTAAACAAAGAAGTACGCACGAAATTTTTAAGCAGGAATATGTAATCATGTAGAAGGGTACGAAATATTGTAAGCCACAATAAGGCTGAAAGAGTAGAGACAGCTAAGCAACCTTGTATTTCATCTCCAAGAAAACATCTAATGGAAGGCGTTACTCTAGAAGTTTCATTTTAGTAGGACAGGGACAAAGAATTAAAGAAATCGTTAATAGCATTTTGGTAGCAAAAAACATCCGATAATAGAGATGTAACGAAAAGTTATGATGTAAGATTAAAGCGTTTAGAATAAGAGAGTAATTTTTTATTCCGTCACTGGCGAAAAGAGCAACCTCTAATGATCTCGAAACTATCAATTTATGTATTTTTTTTATTTACTTTCAATTTTAATACATTTTCTGCTACATAAATATTTTGTAACGGTTACCAAATATAATATTTTGTAACGGTTACCAAATATTTATGATACGCCACTGGTACCCAATTCGGTATGAATCGGCACTACATATTTGCTGACTTTGAGAATATGGTTCGGCCGTTGACATGTCTCTTTCAAGCCCCTTCAAGCAAAGGTTCTACTGCGCACTTCAAGGTCAAGTCTAAGATTAATTAATTTGGTCAAGCTCAGTTCATGCATGAACTCCCCAAGCCACGCCCAATCTGTTCCCATGTGGACCGTCTTTATGTAATGTTAGACAAATTTGGAAGTGTTCCCAAAAGTTGACTTTTATCTTTTGATTAAAAAAAATTGCGATAAAGAAAAAAATAAGTACCAAAACAAAGTTTTCTGTTATTATATTATATTATATTATATGTTAGTACTTACTCAACAATATATGGGATAACCAACACCAACTGCCTCTTAACATCGTAAGTTCCCCTTAACAATTCATGTGCAATATCCCCCATTCCCACTGCACATTCTGCCAGATTGGTCAACCGTCTCAACACTAACTTTCCTATACAAGAATGATCCACGCAGATGATACAATACGTCGTGTGTACTAACTCCGTTAGCCTGTAGATTTTTTCAATAAAAGAAGTCTTCATAAGTGGCAGTAAATACACGGGGGAATGCAGAATATCACATACCAAATTCACCGTGGTAATGTAAGACGATTGTTTGGTATTAAAAAATTCTGAACAGTTAAGAAGAGCTAGCAGTAAATCCTCAGAGGCTAATTGTAGTATAGGCGGCTGGATTTTAGTGAACGCTTTCAGTAACTTTGCTATTTCGGATATTACTCTGATTTTTAGATTATTGATACTGCTGTTTTCCAGAGTTTTTTCTAAAAAATACAATATATATAAAACGTGTTAATTCCACATAAATTAATTTGAGAATGCTTAAATGCATTGTTTTACCAAAAACAATAAAATGTATCTCCTTAAAGGAAAATTATTATTGAAAGGCATACATCGTGACAAACTTCGACGGAGTGGGATTAGAACGTCTACAAAACACAACAATAACCGAAGAAGTTATAAAGAATATATATTTTTATCCTCCAATCCCATTCTTTGTCGGATGTCGTCGTTTCTCACTCTATCTGCACGGGAAATTCTTGCTGCTCGTCTAAGTGCATCCATTTCTGTAGCTTCTAGCATTCTTTTATTCCTCTCGATAATTCTCCATGTTTCTGAACCATAGAGTAGGCTACTTTTAATTATTGTGCTGTATATGTTGTATTTTCTCTGTCTGGTTATTAGTTTACTCCAGAATTCCATTTAGACATCCAATTGCCTTCCTCGCCTGTATTATGCTTGCTCTTATTTCTTTCTCATCTTTTTCTGTTTTATCGAATGTTATTCCCAAGTATTTGTAATCTTCACATGCTTCTACAATATCTAAGTTGTTTAGTTGTAAATTCTGGTTTTCTGTCCCAACGCTGAGGTATCTAGTTTTTTGGATGTTCATAGCGAGGCCCCATTCCTCATAAGTTTCTTTCAGATTGCGGATCATGTATTTGAGGTCTTCTCTGTCTCCTGCCAACATTTGAACATTTTCTCTTCCATTTTGTGAGTGCTTCTTTAATGTATATCTTAAACAATGTTAGGGATATACAACACCCTTGTCGGAGGCCTTTGGTTGTATTAAAGGGTTCTGATTGTTTCTTACCGATTTTAATCCTAGAGACAGAATTAGCGTAGAGATTTTTCACTGCAGTGTCTGATTTATATTAGTATGGTGTAGTATTTCCCAGAGTAGGCACGTGGGTATATTGTCGTATGCTTTTGTAAGATCGATAAATAGCATGTGTGTTTCTAGGTTTACTGCTGATCTCTTTTCTATTATTTGTTTTATGGTAAACACGTTATCACTGTAAAATCTTCCACTTCTAAAACCACTTTGTTCTTCCTCTTCTACATATTCTGCCTCTATTTAATCTCTAAGTATTCGTCCATATAGTCTACTCGTTACCGAGATTCCCCTGTAGTTGCCGCAGTCGCTTCTATTGCCCTTCTTGTGGATTGATGAAATATAGGCAACCTTCCATTCCTTGGAAACTTTTCTTGGCCATTAAGGTAGTTATTAAATAGTCGTGTCAGTATTCTGACAATTTTTCCTGTCCCATTTTTCAGTAATTCTGCAAACACTCCTTCTGGTCCACAGGATTTTCCATTTGTTAGTTTAGATATAGCGTTTCCTACCATATTTTCATCTATCTCCACTCTTTCTCCCTGTATGTTAATTGGAATTGGTATATTGTTCGAAACATATTGTGGTCTATTCTCTTGTAGTAAATGTTCGTAGTAAACTTTCCATTGTTGTTGGGTTATATTATTTAAATTTATATTTTCGGAGCGAGGTTTCCTAATTTTTCCAATAAATTTCCATGCTTCTGTGCACCAATAGTTTTTGAATTGAATAAAATTAGAATTTTTGAAATTATTACATAGTGTATACATTCAAATCTAAAACACTTTTTGATAGATAAATATTCGGTAACCATTACAAAATATTTAGGATGCACCATTAATGGGCAGTTAATGTGCGTTTCTATTAAAAGTGGAGTGAGGATGATAGAAGTTTGCCTTTTAATAGTGATTTATCTTTACTTAGCTACATATTTTCTGTTATATTTTACAGTCTAATAATTTTTATAATATTGGGCAAATGCACGTTAAATAATACCTCTATTACTCCTTGTGCACCACTGGGGCTCAAGTAAAATATATATTTTATAAATAATTGTATGTACACAATATTGTAAGCTACTCATACTTTGGAATCATTAAATATTAAATTCGCAGATATTTACCAAAAGGAAGTTTTTCTTCGATCTCTGTATATTCTGAATGTTTATCTTCACCTATAGAACTATCATCTAAATTTGTAGTTAGAGGAAACTCGGTGCTATCTGCTTCACTACAAACTGGCGAATAATCATCTGAATCTGAATAAGAAGCTTCGTTGTTTACAGATCTTGGGCTAAAAGAAATTAATAATTTTTTTTTTTTTTTTATGAAAATAGTCGCAAAAAGGGTAGACCTATCGTGTGGGCCGCGGACGGCCCGCACTGCGACTATTAGAAGGGGAAGGGATTATAGAAAGGAAATGATTGTGGACACGCTTTTTAAAAAGTTGCAGGTCATAGTTCTCTGGAAAAACTGATTTTGGAAGCTTATTCCATTCCGTAGCAGCCCTGTAAAAGAAGGATTCTTGATGAAGATTGGTCCTTGTAGTGTCAATCTTAAGAGTAAATGGGTGAGACTGATCAGCGTACCGTGACTCCCAAAATCGAGATGGAGGGACTTGGTTCAAGGGTATTTCCGGACATTGTGATGGGATGATTTGAGGATGTGTCCAAATGTTTCTATAAGCATTAATTTTTAGCAATTTTGACAGTAATTTGTTTAATGTTACCTAGAACAAGGAGATGCCCATGTCAATCCTGTGTAGTCACTGCCTAAGCTAGAACAAGGGCTAGGAGATCTATCATTTCCAAAATTAGAAACGTAATAACTGACTTCTTCGTCGCTCGAGAGTGGTGACAACTGTCGCTGCCTGTAATTTTCTTCAGTAATACTTGGAGATTGGGGTGACAATGGAGGAAAACACTAAAAAAAATTCATTATAAACAAATTTTAAAAAAAGGTGCTACTCTAAAAATATGCTTGTAATAAGTTATATTAAGGCAATGAAAAATGATAATTAAAGCAAGTTGAAAAATATTTATATATAAATAGACAAAACAGTACTTGTTTGACAACTGATTTTTTTTTGTTTAGTAGCTATTGAGAAGCTTTAATGTTATCAATAAATTTTTTTTGGAAACAGTTTTTTTTCACTTTTAACATAGAGCTGAAGCCTGTATTTAAAAGTTGCAGGGAATTAAGGCAAACAATAACGCTAACGCTAATAACGTATTTGTACACACTCACAGCTGACGTAATAGAACAAAGTTCAAAAATAATATATGCAATGATTATAAAGGTATGCTCTTCGACAAAAGAACCTCAATAACATTCGAACTTAAATTTTTTTAAATTTAATGAATTACTGTCGAATTTTGGACCTCTGGGCGACCACTAGTTTTGATAAAATTATATTCAAAAACTTACTGAGTTATGTAGCATAGGACAACTGATATCTAGACAATCACGACATGAACATACTTTTCTCTTTCCATGCTCTTCTGGTACCTCTAAATCCTCTCTTTCAAATTTTAACCTTCTTGCTAACACTGAAGATTTCCTCTTTTGACCTTTTTTAAACCTATGCTTTGAATAAATTTCAAAGTCATTTAGTACTTTTTGAAGTTTCTTTAATACTACACCTAAAATGTTACACTTTAACTGCTCTTGTAATAAACTTTCTTCATATTGACACTTATTAAGAGTATTGACTAGTAAAACACAACATTGAAGTTGAGAATCAGTGGATGTGTCTAATTTTTCCAGTACTTGAATGAGAAGTGGAATGGATTTTCCACATTGATAACCGTTTCTATTAGCAGGGTGTTCAAGAAGATAACAGAGACAGTGGATATATTCTAAAGACTCTCCTCTGAATTCTAAAAATAAAATACACAAGGTAATAATTTACTCATTTGACCACAAACATGTATATTAATGATACCAAAAATTTAAATGTAATGATAAAAACCTCACCTTCATTGTCAGCCTCAATGTATTTTTTAAAAACCTCATCCACAAATTTGTTACAAATATCTTGGACAGGCAAATCAGATTTAAATTTACTAATTCCTATAAAATTCATTATGATTTTCATAACTTTCTTTGGATTTAAAAGCAATACATTGGCCAATTCTTCCAAAGCATTTCCTCTATCTGTATTTTTCAATTCATTGATAACTATATAGTCTTTGTATTTAGAAAAACTATAAAGTAAATTGATAATAGCTTCTAATATGTGAGTATCAGTTTTTTCCTTCTGCCATTTAAGACTGGATTTTATGAAAAGTGCTCCTAAAGCAGTCATAACTGAGAATTTTGTAGTTAGATATTTTATAGTTAACTGGTTGGTGATGTATCTAAAATCAATATTATTTATCTATAATTATAGCCAGTTGAAAAATAAAAAAAATTTTTGGGGATGCAGCTATTTTTAATTACTTTTTTTACTTTTTTGTAAAAGCTTTTGAAATTATTTTTATTTCTTCATCAGTTACTCTACAAAAATCATGGTATAATAATGGACAATTTTTAAAAAAAATACTTTATATATATATATATGTAATTTATTTACCTTAAAGCCCTTAGAGTCATCAAAATTGTAGCCTCAGTGTACTGTTCACAAATGTCTTCAATATTTGTTGAAGCATCTTTTACGATTTCTATTAAATGAATTAAAATATGTGATGCTTTGTCCATGATTTTAGTAGCCCAATCTTCTGAATGATGACAAATGTTCCCCACTATTCTATAGATCCTTCCATTAATACTGTCTTGTTTTGGAAAACGTTTTAAAACCTTAATTAGGGCTGAAAAAATATTGTACATTCCCAACTAAAAAATAGAATACAAGTAATTCAAATGTTATGAGGTAAAATTGCAACAAATTTAAAATAATTAACAAAACAACTAGATATTATTTTTAAAATTTGTTTAATAAATGTTGTAAAGAGCACCCATAAATTAGGTAAATTACATTACTTACTGCTTCTCTGGCACAATTCACGTCCATCACAATATTACCCAAAATACTAAGGCACACATCTATAATATGTTTATGTGATGACTGGAGATTATTAATAAAGTATATTAAGCTTCCCTTTTCTCGTATTGTAACAATGTTTTCTTTGTTTTTAGGCCACTCAACAGCCTTCCTTATGTTACATAAAACTTTTAAAATATTTTTGCTATTTTGTTCGTTGGCTAAAGCTTGTAAATAATCTTGAAATTTGGAGTTCATATTAGATTGGATAAAATTCTGAAGGAACTTTTTAAATTTCTTTTTCAAATATGACCTGAGAAAACAGAAAGAAAACACATAAAATAATTCATTACCGACCTGTCACTAAACCTGTGTTTACTGTCGTAATATTTCTTCTTTTTCCGAAATGACCTTACACTAAGCATTCAAAAGCAAAGTACATACCTAGTCGAATATTTACTGTATGCAAATTTGTACAAGACCACTAAAAAGTAAAATTTTCATATTGTTTACTTTTACTAAATTTGACAGCTTATTTTAATTACGTCAACTTCTTTTATTTTGTTAAAAATTTCCTTACATGTTCACAAAGTTTATTATAAAATGTTTGATTTTGGAGATACTTTAGCTTTACTAATAGGATTACTATTCAGCATAATAACAATTTTAGCTTGCCTAGGCGCCTACGCAAGGAAAAAGGCATATTTGGAACCTCTTTGAATGTGATTTATATTTATAATTGTTTAAAGATAAGCACTTCCAATATTTGTGATAAAATGTGTAAGTTATGTTGAGTACCTAGTAGCATTCATCTTTATTTAATTTCTCTTTTTTAACACATTAAGTGCCATCTTGATAAATAAAATACAGGCTCTATTGATGACAATGTTTTTTATTCCAGTAAAATAATTAGAAACAATAACATTTAGACAAAACATAACTACTTTACATAAATCTTGCTTAATTTTCGAACAATACGTAAAAAAAATGCGGACGGCACTGCACTGACCACCAATGTGAAAACCAACTATTCAGTAATATTGATAAAAGCATCATAAATGCTTCTCAATAAATTTTGTATGGCTTCAGTGGGCGATAGTTAACTATCATTGCCAAAACTACAAGAGGGCCTAGTGGACCACTTTGATCCACCATGGTCACAGGGGATCATTTTTATTCAGTAGCTTGGTGGACCACTTAAACCCACTATGGTACTTAATGTGTTAAATCTTATTAAATGACTTGCATTAATTTACATCTTTTCTTTCAGATCTGGAAGGGCTGAATGTAATTAAGCTGTTTTAAATAAGTTTATTAATATTTTTATAATAAGAAAATGTAAATTTAAAAATTAAAATACGAGATTCTATGACTACATTTATAAAGAAACTAACACCTAATGTACCCAGAACAAATATAAAAAATACAGTGATAATACTAATAGTAATTAACTGGTAAACTGCTGAATTTTTTCTATCAAGAATGTATTGTAATCTTCATAGTTAATTGGATCAACTTTTATACACACAGTTTTTAATCTTGACTCATCCTAAAACAAAATATAAAATGAAATATTTTCCAATAAAATAAGATGGTAGTACCAATAGATTAAGCATAATACTCTTAAACAAGGATAATTATAACAAAGCTGGTAAAATAAACTTGGGAATTTCCAATTTTTCCATCTACTTTTTACCACTTTTCTTTATATCATTATTTATTTTTATTTATTTAATCATGAAATTTTAATCATTTTGAACCAAGTCCTAATGATCTACAATTAAACTTTTTTCGTGAAAACTAGGGATAGAATTAATCTAATTAATTTATTTATTAATTTTTGTTTTAAATGATTATAATAAATACATGGTGTCCAGAAATGCTTTTCAAATAAAAACACTAAAATCTAGACCTCATTTTATGTCTATTTGACGTTAACCCCTTATCCAAATGCTTACTAAGGGAGCTTAAGCTTTTTAAAGCCGGCCATTCACGATCGCTCCGAATGAATGAAATCCAATGGACAACATCCGTTTGGATGACATCCAAATAATTGACCTCATGCATGGTGATACCATGCTGGTTAAGGATTTACTTTTTTTAAGGTTAAATTAGTTTTGTTGTTTTGTACTTTGATTTAAAATCAGGTTAAATTGTCATAAATCGATGAAGATTTACTTCTCTATGCTGTTGTTGCCTTGTATTGCAAAATGAGGAAACCAAAACAAACTGAATGAAAATGAGTTAAATATGTACCACATTCTTAAGTCTGACGATCTGATGTCGCCACGACTCGGTATCGTTTCACTTGATTTTCCCCATTCACGATCAGTTGGATGAAACCACAGAACAGGATTTTGAACCAATTGGATATCCAACTCCACATCATCCATTTGTTTTTTCCATTCCCACTCAAGGTCAGTTTTTGGACGTATATAGCAATTGTGAATGGCCGGCTTAAAAATGACGCTCTAATATTTTTATTGCAGCAAAGAGTGCAGATATACACATCAAACCTCACAAGCTCACTTTTTGTCTCCTAGAACTCAGTTAGTATCCTGAAAACCAGGGGGCGATAGTAGGTACTTCACTGATTTCACAAGAAATGTAAAGTACCCACTATCACTCCCTGGTTTTCAGGGTACTAACTAACAGAGTTCTGGGGACATAAAAAGTGGGCTTATGAGGTTCTATGTGTATATGTATATGTTTCTAGACACCCTTTATATGTATATGAAAATGAGAAGCCTAACTCATTTTTAATTAAAAGGAGTACTTATTTAAAAATGAATAAGGACTTACAGCAAGAAGTTAATTTTATACTATAGACACAAAATTTTCAAAAGATTAAACACTGAAAAATCAATAGAATACAAGCATTTAAAAAAAAATAATTCAATAAAATAAAAAAATCGACATCCACCACTATGGAGCAATTTGAATTTACTTTTGGCAATGAGGTGGACAATAATCAATGGACTTACATTGTAGGTCTCAATTTTTGCCCTACATGTTAATACAAATTCTTTAAAATGAGCCTTGTCCACAATGTTGGTAGCTTCTTCACGATTATGTTCTATCATCTGCCCCACATCTTCTGCTACCATTCCCAATATTTTTTCAACTTCCGAACTGAACATACTGATCCATTGGTTGCCTGTATAATCTCCGACGTTCATCTAAAACGTATTTAATTATATTGAAGATTCGATGAAAGAATGTAGCTGCGACTTACACTCGCCAATAAACGATATTTAAAATTGGGAAACTCTCTATTACATTTTTCACATCTATACATACTGTTTTCCAAATCAACAACTTTTTTATTACATTCTGCAGTAGGACAAGCTTTGTAAATAATATTGTCAGCTTTGATAAGTAAAATGGTTGCCTTTACTTTGTAATAATCACCTGAAAAGTTAAAAATAAGATATTTCCTGAAATTATGTTATCAAGTAAACCTAACCCCTATCAGAACTGCCCAACTTTTGATCACGAACTTCCTTAAAGGTCATCCAATTAGTATTTAAATTTCCAGATCCTAGTTTTGCACTAACATTCTTTACATTAAGATTTTCACCCTCGGCATCATACCATCCTCTTAATCTATAACACTCTTTTATTTCAGGGTTGATTTTTATGGTGGTGCTACCAACAGTACTTAAGTTTTTTCCCCCTCCGAATTCCCCGATCTTAGCACCTTTTAAGGCGACAATGGGGTTATTATTACCGTCAAAGTTTTCCGCGTCTGAACCCCAAAGTGTTAAAGCAATCTAAAAAAAAATAAATAGGTATTTTATAAATAATCATTTTTTATCTAAATTTTAAAATGTAATAAAAAAGTTGCACAGAATCCTTACAGCAGTTTGAGACTGATCCACCAAAATTACTTCCTTCTTTTTTAATTCTCTGCCAGTTGTTCTAGCTTGGAAAGTCTGTAATTCCCCTACACTTTGGGCCACACCAATCACATCTAAATATTAAAAAATTAAAGAAGCGCTCTTTTTAGTAAAATTCATTAAATAAAAAGTCTTATTTTTTATTTATATAAATTTTAAGAACAGAAGCAGACTTACCAACTAAAACATTAATTTCTTTTTCGGCTACCTTATCAATTGGAACAAACTCATACTGAGTTGTGGGTATAGATAAATCATCAGATTCACAACATTCTTCAATAATGGTATCATCTGTAACTGTCATCTCATAATCATTTTTTAATGTGCTGAACTGCTTATTGGCTGGTTTAAGCTGACATTTACTGATTCGATATATTTTGTCTAACTGCAAAATTTAATTGCACTTAGCATTAATTGTAAAATAATTTATATTTAAATTAACTTAAAAAATACTGTAAAAAAAAAACAAGTATTATCTATAATTGTTAAGTAATAACTGAATACTCTTCACTAGTGTTTTTTTAATATATTACCCCACTAGTGTGGTTTCAATTTTTTACTAAACTCAAACTGGTAGTGTTAAAAAAAATCTTGCTTTACTTTTGTTTTAGTAGTTGTTTTGACAACTAGGGATATTCCTTGGACTATAAAATACGCAATTATGGTGTTTCATAGTGATCATAATGGGGCTGAAGAAGTAAAAACAGAGTTGGAACCTAAGAGAAACCCCAGGAATACGGACTGGGAAGGATATAAGGAGGAGTTGAGAGATAGACTCGCACTCTTTAAAGGAAAATACGGTACTGATGACGACCTGGAGTGGTCAGTAGAACAAATCCAGGGTGCGCTAATCAGGTCGTATGAGAACAACTGTCCGCTAAAAACTAGCTCACGTGCGAGGGGCACGCCGTGGTGGAATAACAACATTAAACGGCTAGGAAGACGGCCCGTAGAACATTCAACAGGGCCAAGAAGCTAAAAACAGCAGAAGGAAGGACGGTGTATAAAAATGCACTGAAAGACTTCAAAAAGGAGGTTAGCTTGGCCAAGAGGGAGACTTGGCAGGACTTCTGTTCAGGTATGGAAAGCCTAACTGATACAGCGAGGCTTGCCAAACTTTTGCCAAGGAAAATAGTGCCCGACTACAAAGTCTCAAAGACGTGTCGAGCAAGTATACAGAAACAGAGGAAGACACGCTAGAACTCCTCCTGGGTACGAATTTTCCCGACTTTGTCAAGGAAACAGACGAAACTGCAAACACACGAGGACATGAAAACGAGTGGACACGCGGAGCTGTGGACTGGGAAACGGCGGCGAAAGTCGTCACTCCTGAGAAAGTTAAATGGGCAATAGACTCCTTTGAACCGTATAAAGCGCCGAGCCCTGATGGCATTTTTCCCAAAATGCTACAGGAAGGATACGAGGTTATCCTTGGACCGATTACGGGCATTTTCAGAGGATGCATTGCAACAGGAAACACTCCAAGGAGTTGGAAGAAGACTCGAGTCTCTTTCATACCAAAACTTGGTAAGAGTAACTATTCCGCGGTGAAAAGTTTCAGGCCGATCAGCTTGACATCTTTCATGCTGAAGACGCTGGAGAGACTTGTGGATCTTTACATCAGATAAAATATTCTGACTAACAGACCACTTCACTGCGGACAAGATGCATATACCGTGGGTAAATCCACGGAGACGGCCTTACACTCAGTGGTTATTTACATTGAGAAGGCGATGGATCGCAAGGAGACCGTGATAGGTGCCTTTGTAGATATAGATGGAGCTTTTAGAAATACCACTAGAAAAGCCATTGACAACGCACTGATCACAAAGGATGTACCCTTGACCATCAGAAAATGGATTTGGGGGATGCTTAGTGACAGAGTGTTTAGTGAATGGAAAGGAAAATCAGTAGAAGGCAGAATCAACGAACACACACACACACACATCCACACACACACACACACATCCACACACACACATCCACACACACACACACACACACACACACACACACACACACACACACACACACACACACACACACACACACACACACACACACACACACACACACACACACACACACACACACACACACACACACACACACACACACACACACACACACACACACACACACACACACACACACACACACACACACACACACACACACACACACACACACACACACACACACACACACACACACACACACACACACACACACACACACACACACACACACACACACACACACACACACACACACACACACACACACACACACACACACACACACACACACACACACACACACACACACACACACACACACACACACACACACACACACACACACACACACACACACACACACACACACACACACACACACACACACACACACACACACACACACACACACACACACACACACACACACACACACACACACACACACACACACACACACACACACACACACACATCCACACACACACACACACATCCACACACACACACACACATCCACACACACACACACACATCCACACACACACACACACACATCCACACACACACACACACATCCACACACACACACACACATCCACACACACACACACACATCCACACACACACACACACATCCACACACACACACACACATCCACACACACACACACACATCCACACACACACACACACCCACACACACACACACACATCCACACACACACACACACATCCACACACACACACACACATCCACACACACACACACACATCCACACACACACACACACATCCACACACACACACACACATCCACACACACACACACACATCCACACACACACACACACATCCACACACACACACACACATCCACACACACACACACACATCCACACACACACACACACATCCACACACACACACACACATCCACACACACACACACACATCCACACACACACACACATCCACACACACATCCACACACACACACACACATCCACACACACACACACACATCCACACACACACACACACATCCACACACACACATCCACACACACACACACACATCCACACACACACACACACATCCACACACACACACACACATCCACACACACACACACACATCCACACACACACACACACATCCACACACACACACACACATCCACACACACACACACACATCCACACACACACACACACATCCACACACACACACACACATCCACACACACACACACACATCCACACACACACACACACATCCACACACACACACACACATCCACACACACACACACACATCCACACACACACACACACATCCACACACACACACACACATCCACACACACACACACACATCCACACACACACACACACATCCACACACACACACACACATCCACACACACACACACACATCCACACACACACACACACATCCACACACACACACACACATCCACACACACACACACACATCCACACACACACACACACATCCACACACACACACACACATCCACACACACACACACACATCCACACACACACACACACATCCACACACACACACACACATCCACACACACACACACACATCCACACACACACACACACATCCACACACACACACACACATCCACACACACACACACACATCCACACACACACACACACATCCACACACACACACACACATCCACACACACACACACACATCCACACACACACACACACATCCACACACACACACACACATCCACACACACACACACACATCCACACACACACACACACATCCACACACACACACACACATCCACACACACACACACACATCCACACACACACACACACATCCACACACACACATCCACACACACACACACACATCCACACACACACACACACATCCACACACACACACACACATCCACACACACACACACACATCCACACACACACACACACATCCACACACACACACACACACACACATCCACACACACACACACACACACATCCACACACACACACACACACACATCCACACACACACACACACACACATCCACACACACACACACACATCCACACACACACACACACATCCACACACACACACACACATCCACACACACACACACACATCCACACACACACACACACATCCACACACACACACACACATCCACACACACACACACACATCCACACACACACACACACATCCACACACACACACACACATCCACACACACACACACACATCCACACACACACACACACATCCACACACACACACACACATCCACACACACACACACACATCCACACACACACACACATCCACACACACACACACACATCCACACACACACACACACATCCACACACACACATCCACATCCACACACACACACACACATCCACACACACACACACACATCCACACACACACACACACATCCACACACACACACACACACATCCACACACACACACACACACATCCACACACACACACACACATCCACACACACACACACACATCCACACACACACACACACATCCACACACACACACACACATCCACACACACACACACACATCCACACACACACACACACATCCACACACACACACACACATCCACACACACACACACACATCCACACACACACACACACATCCACACACACACACACACATCCACACACACACACACACATCCACACACACACACACACATCCACACACACACACACACATCCACACACACACACACACATCCACACACACACATCCACACACACACACACACATCCACACACACACACACACACATCCACACACACACACACACATCCACACACACACACACACATCCACACACACACACACACATCCACACACACACACACACATCCACACACACACACACACACATCCACACACACACACACACACACATCCACACACACACACACACATCCACACACACACACACACATCCACACACACACACACACATCCACACACACACACACACACACATCCACACACACACACACACACACACATCCACACACACACACACACACACACATCCACACACACACACACACACACATCCACACACACACACACACATCCACACACACACACACACACACATCCACACACACACACACACACACATCCACACACACACACACACACACATCCACACACACACACACACACACACATCCACACACACACACACACACATCCACACACACACACACACATCCACACACACACACACACACATCCACACACACACACACACATCCACACACACACACACACATCCACACACACACACACACATCCACACACACACACACACATCCACACACACACACACACATCCACACACACACACACATCCACACACACACACACACATCCACACACACACACACACATCCACACACACACACACACACATCCACACACACACACACACACACATCCACACACACACACACACACATCCACACACATCCACACACACACATCCACCCATACACCCATAGGCTTTGTGTTACGGAAGAGTAAGTGTATTTTAAGAAAGAGATTTACTGGATTATCCTGTAGAGTAAGTGTGTTTTATCAAAATATTTGCTGGAATTTCTCGTAAGTACATTTATCTAGATTTTTAAAAAAATTTATATTGTTTGTTGACTTGGAAATTTTTGACGTTTAATTTATTTCTGGCTTGATTAAATCTACTGTATACATTTATTTTAGTATATATTGTATTTATCTCATGGAAAGCTATGAGTAATAGTCATATTGACGTGGGCTGCAGATAGCCACTTTGATACTTTAATTGTGAGGGGAGGATTGAATGATAAAATTGATGAAATTTAGACGATGATAGAAGAAAGACGGATTGATTTTCTTTGTGTGATTGAAACCAAGCGAAAAGGATGTGAAACCACAACACATGGACCTTATGCAGCCTACTGGTCAGGAGTTCCAGAAATCAGTAGAGGTTCTTAGGGCGTTGGTGAGATACTCTGCTAGAATGAATGAATGTGTGTTATGTCCCAAAAGATGCGCAATGGAACCAATCTTTAAAAGAGAGGCGGGAGTTTTGGGATAGTGTGATAGATATTCTAAATAAGTAACCAGCATCGTGTGCAGAAATCAAGTAGTGTACTAGAGGTTCAAAAAGCAGTGTCAGAGAAGAAGAAAGCCTGGCTGGATTGGCTAGCTACAAAAGCTAATCAAAGAACGCAAAAGGCAATGATTGAGGATGTAAACAAGGCAAAGAATGAGTATAAAAGATTAAAAGGTGTGGCAAAAGAGGTAGTGGCAAGAAAGAAGGAGAGTGATAAAGATGAATTTGATAGGTTATCTGACGATTTCCAAAACAATATTAAACTCTTCTGGAAGTCTATAAGAACAGCCAGAGGTAAAAATACTACCTTGCAACTGGAAAGAATCAGAAACCAAGATGGTGGTATGGTAAAAAGAGAGAAATGCATATTAAAGAGATGGAAGAAATACTTTGAAAGTTTATTTGAGAAAGAGGATACACAAGTACAGGCCCCATTCGGAGACATGAGTGAAAGTTGCAATGAAAGTGAAATTAGTACGACAGAAATTGTGGAAGCATTGAACAGTATGAAATTGGGTAAAGCTGCAGGGTATGACAGAATAAGAATTAAAATGCTGAAGACTGGACAAAACGTGGTAGCTAATCCACTGTAGCAACTTTTTAAACTTTGTTGGAGGAGTGGTAGCATACCAGACGACTGGTGCAAGGTCTGATCGTGCCACTTTACAAGGGAAAAGGTTCGCAGCAGGACTGTACGACTTACCGAGGTTTTAGTCTACTCAGCATAGTCGGCAAACTGTATGCAAAGATATTGATTAAAAGAGTAACGAATGAAACAGAAGATGATACGGGATGTGCAAGCAAGATTTAGAAGAGGAAGGAGATATATGGATCAGGTCTTTTCATTATGAGGTATAGTCAAAAAATTCTTGGCTAGAAGTCAGGTCTATTGCGCTTTTATAGACTTGGAAAAGGCCTATGACAAAGTGGTGAGGAGAGAATTGTGGTCAACATTGTTTATGTATGGGGTGAGCGGTAGTTGAATACAAGCACTGAAATCACTTTACGAGGATTCCACTGCTTGTGTCAGGATAAACAGAGCTTGCATGGATTGGTGTAACATCAAAAAAGGTGTGAGACAGGAATGTTTGGCCATGGCTGTTTAACTTATACATAGATGATTGTTTAAAAGATTTGAAAGAGAGTGCGTATGGATTGAAAATGAATGATTTGATCGTCAATGCCTTCTTTATGCCGATGATCAAGTCATATTAGCGCCATCTGAAGAGGAGTTGCAGGCGATGGTTAATGTTATGCATGATGCCCTGAAAGTCAAAGGGATGAAAATAAATGTAAGCAAAACGAAAGTAATGGTTTTTGAAAGAGAAGAAAGCATGACAAACTGTGGGGTTTCGATTGAGAGAGAAATAGTGGAACAAGTAAATGAATTTGTGTACTTGGGTTCAAAGTTTACGAGAGATGGAAAGTATGACAGTGACATTGAGCGAAAAGTGTTGGCAGGAAAACAAATTAATGGGGCAGTGCATAGCTTAATAAACACCCAGAAAGTGTCAAAAATGGCACGTCTGGATGTGCATAGAGGAGTGTTGGTTCCTATACTTATGTATGGTACTGAATGTTGGGTTTGGCAGAAGAAGCATAAAAATAGGGTTAATGCTGTGGATATGAGTAGTCTGAGAAGTATAGCCAGAGTGACTCATTTGGGTGAAGTAAAGAATAGTGAGATAAGAGAACAATGTGGTGTAAAAGAAGATGTGAATACAAAGATAAATAAAAGAATGCTCAGAAGATTTGGACACGTAGAAAGGATGGATGAAGGAAGATTGACGAAACAAATTTATAAGGCGAGTATGAATGGACAAGTTGGTAGAGGTCGACCTCAGCAAACATATCTCGATCAGATCAACATTGTTTTGAAGAAAGGCTAGGTCAAGAGTACCAACAACCAATAAGCTTGTATAAGAGCACTGATGAAAGTAGAGGAAGAAAAAGATGTGTGTAAGAACCAGAGCAAGTGAAAGGAAGTGGTCTCTGCCTACCTCTACGTGAAAAAGGCGCGACTATATGTATGAACTTGTAAACAGCTCTTATTATCCTATTTGTCTTAAAAAATTAAAAGCCTGGTTATCAAAATTCATTTTTACATTAAAAAAATTGAAAGTCTCTTTCAATAAAAATAATGTTTTAAAAACACATTTTTTGCAGAGATATAGATTGTCGAAAAATTGATTTAACTAACGGATGAGAGTGACATTACTGAGGTTTTTCTCCTTTACACCCATATGTGGACCACACAAATTAATATATTACAGACATATTAAATTTCCATTAAAGACAAATAAAAGCGGTTTAGTCAGATTTATGATTAGCTTGTCCAGAGCTATGGATTTTTGAAACTGTAGAACACTGAATGTACACTTTTTTTTTTTAAATTACTGGGTCATTAATAATAATAATAATATTTATAAAAAACATCTTCATTAAATTTTGTGCACAACATGTGAGATACTGAATTATTAAGGCCCTGTGTATGAGGTCTTTTGCCTCATCATGCAATTCTCACACGTGTGCTTTAATATTATCTCCCAATTGTCACGAAAATATTTATTGTAATGGTTTTGACAATGAGTTCATAGTGCTTATTATGAAATGTAAGAGAATGTTATTTACCTTTAAATAATCGTAAAACTTGTCAACCTTATCCCTGAAAGCAGTTACACGTATCTCACCACTTTTATCAACTAAATCAAAACTAAACAGCTTGCCTTCTCCTTTAGAGTTAGACCATGTTCTAATTGCTGATTTATTAGTGACTCTGGCTTTTATAACCCACCTACAATTTTCAATGATGTTAATCTAAGAAGTATTTTTACAAATAACATAAATATTAAACCACAGGTTTAATGGAAATAATTTTTAAATTATTTATATGGCTAATAGAATTATTTAGATTGCTAATAAAGAAAAAAAATAGATAACAGTGTGGATTATTTGAAGTTGACAACACAAAATCTAGCAATTTTCAAATGAATTTTTCCCTGACGAATTAGCAAGCTAAGTATGCAAACGGTACAATTTTCTAATAAATTTCAAGTTTTTTTAAAATTATACTCAGAAGAAAGAAGCAATAAGTACCAGTTTCCTTTATCAAAATAGAAAAAAATAGTATAACTTCATTAATTGTTAAAGTATAAAAGGTCAAGTGGTTCGTGAAATATTGCATGGCAGTTTTTAGAATTAAGATTTCTATGAGAAGTTACAAATGGTATAGTGGGATGAACAAGACACCATTAAGTTACTTAATTTTGTAGTGCCAACTTCATTTAGCACATTAAATAATAAAAAATCTGTTATTGATTACTTACTTATTTTGGTAAGGTGTAAGACTTGAAATTGGATGAGTTATACTTGATCCCAAAACACCATTACTGTCACTGGTATCCATTGCAGATCCATTGCTAACAGAAGCTTTAATGCTAGTTGAATTTGAAGTTGTAGTAGAACTACTACTATTTCTGTTTTTATCAGCATCAGATAGTGAAATAGGGGAGCCTAATTTGTCTCCAATTTCTGATCCAGGGACAATAACATGCATATCAAGGATAAGAAGTACTCGACTAAAAAAAATTATTAGTTTACTTGATCAAAAATACATTTATCAAAGAACAATGTGACTTACGTTTCTCCTTTTCCAGAATTGTTAACTACACTGGTAATGTATTTATCAATTTGTACAACGCTGTAAGTTTCAACTCCACCTGGTCCTAATTTTTCGTTGATTGCTGTCGCTATCATAGCAAATGAAATTGTATATTTTCCATCAGACAACAAAATACGTGTACGTTCCTTATCACTAGATCCAGCGTTGATCTTTTTACTTCCCAATACTTGCATTACAGGATTGGGAAACTCACCTCCAGACATGATTGTCTAAAAAATTTAAAATGTAGCTAACAATTTAATAGTTTCACAAATAATTTACCTGGAGTGACCCCTCTGACATATTAAAATCTTTGGGAGAACGCATACTATATATAAACAAATAATCACTCAAATTCTTAAATAACGAATAAATTTAACCCGCGAGAATTGACAAAAAAACTACTATGAATTTCTTCGTTACATATTTAGGTTGTCTCTGCACATATACTCATATAGCAATCATGTTGGCTAATAAGTCAGTTACTTTAAAAGAAACAATCAAAACGGTTGCTGCTTGTTTACAGAGTAAGAGGCCAAAACTAAACCCAATGGACCTGCGTGCTTTCGCAGCCCAAGCCCGAGTTAGTACCATAATTTTACGAAAAAAAGAGTTGACGGCAGAGAACAGAAACAACCCTGTCTCTGGTTGACAGTTTTATTTTAAGTGGTTGTATTTACTGTTTTCATTACACAGTATTTAGTTACAACGGACGTAAAATATGTTAAAATTAATTAGAGAAATATCTTCTGGCCTGGTAATATTAAGTTTATTGATATTGTTGCTTTTTAAATAAATTCTCATTTATCTTATGTAATTAAACCTAACCTCAATTAATATTTTAGGGTAAATCATTAAGCAAAAGAGGCTTTCAGACCAGCTCTGCTGTTCAACATGAAAGTTTATTTGTTCACCGGGACACTCCTGAAGATAATCCTGATATTTCTTTCGAATTTACTCCAGAAAATCAAAAGGTTAGTTGAGTAACTCAGTGCTAAGTTATTGTAAATGGTTTGTGTAAATTATTTACAGAAATAATTTAAATATTATAGAGAGCAGAAGCTATTCTAGCAATATATCCAGAAGGTCACAAGAGGGCTGCAATGCTTCCTTTGCTTGATTTAGCTCAAAGACAATATGGATGGTTACCCATTTCAGCTATGCACAAAGTTGCTGAAATATTGAATTTACCTAAAATGAGAGTCTATGAAGTAGCTACTTTCTACACTATGTTCATGAGGTTAGTTATAATGTTCTGAATTTTAACATTTAAATATATTATGCATGTAAACAATGAAAACAAAATTTATCATGTCACATTTTAGAAAACCTACTGGTAAGTATCACGTTCAGATCTGCACCACAACTCCCTGTTGGTTAAAAGGTTCAGATGAAATCTTGGAAGCCATCAAAAAAAAATTAAATTTAGAAGTTGGAGAGACAAGTAAAGATATGGTTTGGACATTATCTGAAGTTGAATGTCTAGGTGCATGTGTCAATGCTCCTATGGTGCAAATTAATGATGATTATTACGTAAGTTTTAATTCTAATATTTCTAATACTTGTTCTTAGTTTTTTTTTTATTTTTAGGAAGATTTAACTGTACAAACTACCAATGAAATTTTAGATGAATTGAAAAGTGGTGGAAAGCCTGCTCCTGGTCCAAGGTATTGACTAGAATTTATTCTATTTGATTAATTCACAGTAGTATAAATCAACCAAAAAATGTTAATTATATTCTGTATATAAAAATAATTTTTTAGAAGTGGTAGATTTGCTGCAGAACCGATTGGAGAACCTACTTCCCTAATAGGAGAACCACCAGGTCCAGGATTTGGTGTCAGAGCTGATTTGTAATTTTTAATAAACAGATTATGTAAATAAATATTAGTTTCTAATTTGTATTAATAAAAACCATCTACTAAGCTTATTTAAAATAATCAGTCATCTTACATTAATTGTTGTGGAGGTTTACTTGACAATTTGGGAACAAATGATTGAGTTTATATTAGTTTAATTTACTAGATATTATTTCCACCTATTAATATTGTATTCATTCTAACTGGCCAAAAATACAAATTTATAATTAAGATGTGATTGAATAACAAAAACTTGTTTTTTAAATTTTAATACTCAATTCATTAATAAATTTAAAATTCTGACAAGTTTTCCAATTTTTTTGAAATTGTCTACCTAATCACGTTTTTATTTACTCTCAGTAATTTAGGCTTGTTCAATAAATGCAAATAGTTCTATAAATGATGAGTTAATTATCAGTAAATGAAATTTGTTAAATCTTTTTTTAGGTTTTTTAATGAAAAATGCAGGTGTAAAAAATTGATTAAAATATTTTATGTTAACCTGTCCTGTCATCATTATTATTTATTTAATTCATTATTTCTAATATACTGTTACTCCTACGGGTTGTTTAAAAAATGGTATACATTCAAAAATAACAGTTTTTATTTTAATTAATACCAACTACTGCTCATAAATCAACCAACTCCCTGCGGGCTGATACGCCTTCTTATATATTGTCATCAAACATTCCCCAAATTTTCAAAGAACACTCAATTTGATAAAAAAAGTATCATATTTGGATTTTTTTTTAATGATATCTAGTAACTCTTCATAAAATTTAACAGATTTGGTTATTGAAAACGAAAAATTCAGGAAGAAATTGAAAAAATAACGTTTATTTACCAAAAAAAATATTGGAACAATAAAAACTATTTTTAATATCTGGTATTGCCATATCTAACTCTCAATTACTGGTTTTATTCGTTCTGGACGGGTTTTTATAAAATTCCTGATAAACAATAGCTAAACTTTTTCATTCAGCCATTATAGCGTTTTCTAGATGATCTAGGTTGATTGGAGCATTAATGAGATCTTATGCGCCGTTCTAGGTAGTTCCAAACGTAGGGTTAAAGTCTGGAGTTACTGCTAGCCACTCTACAACTTGAATACCAACTTCATAAAGATTTCTTTAATGACTAATCAGTAGTTTAATTTAAAACCGAGCAGATATGGTGCATATTTTGGCAGATCTCTACGTCTTTAATTACATACATATAGTCACGCCTTTTTTCCGTAGGGGGAGGCAGAGACCACTTACTTCCGCTACGGTTCTTACACACATCTTTAAATAATCCGATAAATTTCTCATTCAACAGCAAATTTAAATTCCTACTAAAGTGCAATCAGTGAGACAGTGAATGAAAAAAAAAACATTTTACTTTTTCTATTTTATTAAAAGCATTATGTAATGACAGGATAAGTCATAAATCGCAACATAAAATTAGCTTCTAAGCATACAATACAGAATAATATGAAATATGAATCCACTCCCATGAAAATGACTAATTTAACGTAACATTTAACTCTACAACTTTTCAATTGCCACATAACTTAAATTTTCATTTGCTAAAATACGAAAGTAGCTATAAATATTTACTTTAAATAAAATTTGTTATCAAGACAAGAAAAAAGTTGCAGTGAAATCTCCAAAATGCCACTTTTATGTAATTTTTCATCATTTGTTTTAAATCCAATTGAAGATATACATTTTTTGATAAATATGCTGATCTTTTAACTCAATATTGAAAATTCAACTACCATTACAATCCTCAGACCATGAAAAACACAAAACGATAATCAAGCGTTAACTTTGGTGACACAACTATTAATCATATATGTATATAAAAGTGTAATCATTTTAAAAATAATGGAAAATCAAGAATAAATTATTAACTGGTTTTTCAATTGCCAAATAATACCATAACTTTTTTTTACAGTTGTATACATTGCATAAAAAAATTAAAATAAGTGCGTTTTGCGCAAACGATAGAGTTAATAAGACCCTTTGGTAGTTTTTTATTCTTTCAGCATTTTAGAAACAGTTGGATATCCTTTTTTAATGGATTTAATAATAATAATTTCTACTAATTGATTATAAATCTATTTTTATAAATGTATGAAATTACTCAGGTCATTAAATACTATTATAAATATCATTTACTCTAATAATATTTACTACTAACAAATTTTATGTACATAGATATCAGCCTTACTAGTACCGCAAAAGTACATAATGAAGGTTGTTTTTAACACTTAAATTATTTCGTTTTTTTTGTAACTGATCGTTTCAAATAATTAACAAGGAAAACTAAAGTAAATTATTAAGTTAAATTTTTACTGTTGAAGCATAAAAAAGTTAACAATAAATATTAACAAATTTTTATTTCTTGTAAAGATTTAATTAAATGAACTTCATAATTAATTATTTTAGTTAATTCTATTAACATAAAAGTGCAAAGATAACTGTTAGAACATTTCAACACCATCATTAAGACTTAAACAGTAGAAAAAACAAAAAAAATCCATTTTAATAATGCATTGTGATCAGAACCAGAAAATTCAAACAGGAAAATGTACAACATTAGCATTAATAATTGAGTCGTTCAGCGCCAGAGTGGCCTAACTGCCAAATTTCACTATTTAATGTGAATCCTTCAAAATGTACATATTTGGCCAAATTTTCAATCCACACTAGTCAAGTCAAACAGTCGAGTCGCTCTCAGCCTATAACTTTAATTCAAAGTCATACTGGCCCAAGTGGTACTTACACTATTGTATTTGATTGGGGTTTTTCTTACTATAAAAGGCAACTCTGGACATACTGCTTAGGCGTCCATAACTTGGCAATAAAACTCGTACATCTATGTATTACATGAAGGAATCGCTCCTAGCGAAGAAATTGGCTCCTGTCTGATGCACTGTATTAAAAACTTGTGACAACACCAAATTTTATTAAATACAGGTACAAGATAACACCCAAGGAATTTATTCCACAACTAATCTCTCATAAATTTCCAGTTTCTGGTCACTCCTATTACAGGGTAAAGCAAGTGTCCACTTGTGATGATACAGTCTCAAGACTAGACTCACAAATGCATAACTGCCTGAGAAAAGTCTTGAAGAAAAGCACGTGCAAGTATTGGAGACTGCGCCTGTCACAAATGGACATGCTCATTCGCTGCTCTCGTGAATTTATCTCCAGTCTTCCGTCATTGTTGGAAGATAATTGTTAGAGCTGAGACTTGATTTCATTTTTTTAATTTAATTTTGCAATAAATATAAATTGGCCAAAAATTTTTTAAAATGAACGAAAAGAAGGTTGTACCAGATAAAAGAGAGTGGACTGATGATAAAGTGTTAATCAATCTTTATGAGTAACAGGAGTTATTATAAAACGTGAAACATAAATAAATCAGGAATCGCGAGCAAAAAAACCAGTGTGTTCGAAGAGTTTACGACAAAATTTAAAAACTGTGATGGTAATAAAGTACAGCGGAAGATTCATAACGCAATTATAAAAGCTGGAACCTGACGTGGATCCATTTGGAAAGAAAAGATAAAAATAAACAAACTGAGATTAAATCACATAACTGACCAGTTGACTTTAAGTCGACATGAAACGTTCCTGGTCACGAGACTTCAGTCACTGTCGAGTCTCACGGAACTGCATCAAGAACGTAGGTGATCAAGAGACCTGAGACCAATCTCGAGATTTTCTCTCAAGTGGACAATTAGCATAACAGGCATATCAATAAAACCTGTCTACTTACCAAAAAAACTGTAATTCTTGTTGGGTTTTTTAATATCAAGTTTCCTCCAAATAGTAATTTTGCAGTTAGGCCACTGTGACTCTGAGCAACTCGATTTTGGTAATATTGAAAAAATATCTAAGCAAACATTGTAGTATAAAAAATTTAAAATTTAGCTTCTTTTAGACTTCTATATCCATTATATTTGTAGATTTGACACAGATAAAAAGTAAATGATCACACAAAAATAAATAAAATTATCCTAACCATTAGTATTATAATAAATAATTATACATAGTTTCAAGTCTTTTAAAAGCATGTGCTTATCTCAATTATGTATAGTTTGTTGAGTTGAAACCTTATTCATTGGAATCAATGTCTTTATAACATTTCCTCAGAAACCCCCTAACATTTTTGAATTCATTATTTGGTTTTAATTGTTATTGGCGTAAAATAATGTAAAAAGATAAAATATCATCTTTAGGTACCTTTTAAGCATAAGCAAAACAATACTGATAAAAAAATATATAGATTAATAAAAGGTATAAAATTTGTTAGATGTAAATAGCAAAAACTGATTTCTAAAAAAATTACCCTTTACTTTCGACAACGACGGTCGTAAGGGTTTTATTGGGATTAACCCTTGTTCTGTACTGTTCGGGAACTGGTATTTCAGTGTAATCACCATCTCCTTTCGGTATAAGCACATTCATTTCTGATGACTTGGAGCTAATTATATCAACGTCCAAAGATTCAGGGCTTAAGTATATTTGACAACCATCAGTCTTGTCGATTGAAATTGTGGGTACTTTGCCAAATACCTAAAAATATATACACATTTAGCAATTAAAATTTTACACTTTATTGTTAATTTGTTACTAAGACATACATATCACCTTTGGTAAGTGTTAAAAGTATTTAACTTAAATCTTTTTAGATATTAAACGAGGAACAGTTCCAAAACGTTTTAAATACTTTTAAAACTTTTTCACACAAAAATTTTATAAAAATTTAACACTTTTCAGAAAGATGGTTTAACTTAACAATATAAGTTATTGCTTTTATAATTTTAATATGTAAACTAAAATCAGTTCTTTAAGTAGAGATCTTAACTTACAACTTAGAGTCAGAATATTGAGATGCAATGCATTCTCGGTGTTGCTATATAGGATGGAATCCTGGACGCTAAAGAAAAATATAAGTGATCGACTGGAAGCATTTGAGATGTGGTCATATAGAAGGATTTTAAGAATAAGTTGGGTAACAAATGAGGAGGTACTGGGAAAAATGAGAAAGGAAAAGGAAATATTAAACAAAATTAAAATAAGGAAGCTGCAATATCTGGGCCACATGATGAGGGAAGAGAAATATGTATTGTTGCAGAATATTATGCAGGGAAAAAGAAGCAGAGGAAGAAGATGCATTTCCTGGTTAAATAATCTGAGAAAATAGTACAACTTTAGTTCCATTGAGTTGTTTAAAGCTGCAGCATCAAAATTGAGAATAGCTATGATGATAGCCAGCCAACCTTCTAAGAGGAGATGGCACTTGAAGAAGAAGTAAAAAATAATGTGTATTTCTTTGTTGTTTTTTATAAAAAAGTTATGAATTTTTCTAGATTTATTGCATTTTAAGTAATAACATAACTGAAAAAATTTACCTATGTATTTATTTCATTACTAACCTGCATTTGCACAGACTGGCAATTAATAAATTCCATGGAAGACACAAGTGATTCGAATACCACTGACGTCTTTTTGCACGAATCCAAAGTAATGGAATTAATTTTTCCTTTAATTTGCACAGTGGAATTCTCACATTTGAATAAATACACCACATTGTTCATTTCAGCATTTTCCACAACAAGATTGTTATTCCCTTTTTGGTATTCAATCATCCACTTTTTACCATCCCGTACAAAACTTGGAGGTTTATCAATCTTAAAAAAAATGCTGCTCAAAAATAGTCCTGAAGTTGTAATATACAAAAGGTGGATTACTTCTTTGGAAAAATTTACCTTTTTTGATCTAAATAATATTTTTAATAATCTTGACAATTTCAAACAAAAAAAAATACATAAAAAGTGGTAAACAATATTAAAACACTGTTAAGAGAAGATGCATTTTCCAACACATCTATAAATAGACCCGAATTCTGCAAACAAAAAATTATACAGGTAAAACATTTTATTTGATCCTTGATCCTTTTTGTATTTCTATTACTGCACGATTGATTTTGTATTTGAGATTTAAGATTTAAACAAAATATTAGACATGATCAAATTAGATTCAAACGAAAATTATTTATTTGTAAAAACTAAGAATAAGTTTTAAGAATCCATAAACGCGACTTTTATAAGGTTAGTTCCAATCTGCAGCTGTATGGTACCGGTATTAGGATCGTTTGGATTGAATTTATGATCATGCGGTAACTCTATAGAAATGCATATTGAAATGGATCTCACTTGGAACTGAACATCTACAAAACTGATTGCTTGACAATTACAAAGAAGTTAGCGCAAAATTTTTTAGCGAGATATAATGTATCGGAATGAACGATTCTTCTCTTGTGTATAATTATTTTTAATTTATTTTTAAAGTACAATTTAATCTTTCTAAATAGTTCTTTTTACCGGTCTTGTTTTTCAGAATTTATTTCATTTTCAGATTTTTATTTTAGCTTTTTAGAATATTTACTTAAGTTCCACATTTTAAAAGGTTTTTTTTTTATTTGTCATGATATAAAATAATTAAAACAAGTATGGATTGAGACATAATAAATGTTTCTATTATTATTCTTTGAAATCATTCCTTATCACTTTTATTACTAACTAAAAATTATTTAACAATATAAAATAAACCAATAGTTTTTAAGTTAAATAAAACTAAAATTTGTGAAATTATTATATGCTATATTTGGTACCAATATTTTTTATTTTGTCACTGGCGAAAACAGCAACTCCTAATTATCTCAAAAGTATCCATTTAAAAATATTTTTTTTATTGTTCAATTCCAGTAAATTTTTCGCAAGATGAATATTCGATAACCATTATAACCGATTCTGTTTATATCGGCAAAGTGCACTTCTCGAGTAGTTGGAACAAACCTATGAGTAAAAATATGTAACACTCATAATAAACATACCTGGGCAGGTTTTACAGAAGAAAGGCCAGGTGTGGCTTTGAATGGGGCAGGACCCTGTCTGAGAGTGGGATTTTTATGGGTCTGCATTTCAGAAGTTACTTTTTTCAGACTCTTAGTAATGTCTTGTCCTCTATTGATTTCTGCAAATAATGCTGACCGATCTTGGCTAGCATCTCCAGCACCACCCATGCTCGACAAATCAAGCACAGGAGGTGGTGGAGGGCAACCCGGTGGTGGCGGTGGAATTCCTGTCTTTGATGGTGCTACTTTACCTGCAAAGACAACAAACTTATTGACTTCATTTTTAATTATGACTGATAAATAACAAATTTTTTACATTGCATAAAAAAGATGTGGTGAAGAATCAGCTAACATTTTTAAAACTAAAATAATAAACAAGTTGGCAGCAGAGTTTTAATGTTCAGTAAAAATTAAACAAAAGGTACTCCCGATGTTTATTTCATTCTAAAAAAATATCATGTGCAGAATTAACACTAGTTAAATATATTCTGGATAGGAATAAATTAAATATTCAGTTTAAAAAATATTTTCTTTACTGTTTATAAAGAAACTCCTACACAAAAAATATAATAATCTTGGAAAAACATCAAAAATAGTAGGTTTCAATGTTTCTTGGTAAATTTCCAAAGTTATTTAAGAACATGACAATTTCGTTCTGCAACATCTTATTGGCAAAATTTTTTGTTACAAAATAGATTATAGATACTCCCAAATTATGTGACCCTTTTTTACCTAATGGAAGAATCAATTCAATAAATAAATTAAAATGTCTGTGCACTTACATGATTTTTCTTTTAAGTAATGGTCAATAGTGACAATACAAAAATCTGAAAAATTATTTTCTGTTGCCTCCAGTGGTGTAATTATTTAATATATCACTTTTTTTCATTTTTGTCAGGAATTTTAGAAAATAAATGTGAAAAAATATTTTCTATGACTATTGTATTCAGTAATAATACTCCAAAAAAATTAATAGTAAGTCATTACTTGTTCTACATAATTGAAGAGCCTGGAAACCTTTATAGTAATTTAAGTAGCAATTATAGAAATTAGACCAATAATTAACAAACTTTAAAATAAAAAATAAGTAATATTTTTTAAATGATTTTCATTCTTTTATAAACAATATTACCTGTCTTCAAAGTTTTTTAAACATTGAAAAATGTTCTTATAATGTAAAATTCTAGAGAAATTATGTGTAACAGTTTTGAAAGAGATATAGGTCTGGTTTCATAATCAGCTGATTTAAAATAACCCCACAGAAAAAAATTACAAGTCTGGTGACCTTGATGACCACTTATTGAATATCTTACAATCCTTTTTTTTAGATACTTAGTGTCCAACTAGTGTCTCACTGCGTAAGCAGCAAAGAGAAGATTTACCTGGTTCAATTGTAACAAATCTTAATAAAGAGCTAGATTCTGTTGATTATTATTTATCCAAAACTTATTATCATAACACTGTAGTTTTTTCCTACGTCAGTAGGACATGATTTCATTCTAACTTGGAAATAATTTTAAACAATTTTTGTTATTTTTTTACATAACCCTTTTAAAGTTTCTAAAGTGAGGCTATGATTCAATGATATTAAATAATTCATAGAAAAAACAAACATATCTTATTTAGAATTATTTATACATTTGTAAGTACTTGCACTTTATTTTAAAATTTAATAGAATTTGGTGGTCAAATAAATTAGATACCTAAGATGAATATAAAATGATACAAATAATTACATTCCATTTGACAACAAAATTACCTATAGGAATTTCATGAAAACTTTTATTAAGTACTTAACTGAACATTAAGATAAACAACAGAACACATTCTTTTTAATTACCAATTAAAACATTATCTAAATTGAGGTTATAGAATTTAGGATTATTTATGAGTAAATGAAAAACATATAAATACTTTACTTTATCTATAACTTTAATCGAGTTTTTAATACTTACTTTTAACTACAGATTTGCTTGATACAGAATATGCTTTTTATGCAGCAATTTTTTAATAAACTTGACCAAAAATATCTTACCTGACCATACTAATCCAGTGGTATGATATTGTTTAACAAATGCTTGAAGTTCACTTAATGTTTGAACCCAGGCCTTTACCCAATCAAAATGCTTCTTATCCTTTTCCTTCCAGTCTTTTAATACTCTGTTTGTATAAAATTGCCCAGCATCATTCATTTCCTTTACATAAGGTGAAGGCGCTGGACTGATAGTGACCCAACCTAGAGCAGGAATACTCTCACTTATGGCTGATAAGTGGTTAAAATATTGCGAGGTGCGGTGTTTTTCTCTATATTCTTGAATTCGCCGAATAGTATCGCTGGTAGGCTGCAGTAGATTCATTAAGTCATTAGAAGAGGGTTGGGCAGATTCACTTGCCAGCTGAATAAACTGGAATTGGGAATTAAAAGCATTTTTAACTAAATTCGAGTGTTCTGCTACGTCTCCACCTATTTGGGCGGAAATCTGCAGATACTGGGTTAACGGACCATTGATAATATCACTAAAACCTAGTACACTCATTTTTATCTAGTATAACTATAAATTACTCGATTCAAATGTTGCTAGGATACAAAAATTTTCTATCTTCTAGGATAACTCTGATCTATTTTTATATATTTTCGTTAAAAATCAACCGAATTTTGCCGACGACTGAATCACTAGAGGATGACTAATAAATTAGTTGTTTTACCGATGTTGACGTTTCAAGTTTATTTAACACTTTTAAGGTTAATGGGCTTTGTTGGGAATTTTAATGTTGGCCCCACTTATTTTTGATGTCATCAACCGATATTCCTGCCATCTACTTATCAATTACCTAATCAAAACCAATGAAAACAGGAGAGATCAAGGACGTTTTATTAAAAAATGATAGTACGAAGTCTTAAATCTTCTCTTTCTATTTGTTTGATGTTGATGTGTGCTCACGCCCTCAATTTCTACTTTATCTGCTATAACCTTAAAACATAAATGCAGATCAAACATTTATGTTCTAAGGAATTAACCGAGCATTAACTGACAGAACTAATCTATTCAGTATTCTGTGCATTCAGTAGTTAAAACTATGTTCATTAATGGTTGTGCTTTTAGTGTACTAGGTGTAAAGTGACAATAATTTGATAAATTTTAGTTTTAATAACTTATTATTCAAAATGGTAAAACGAAAAAATACTGCTCTTATTGATAGTGACTCAAGCAACGACTCGGAAAGCGATTTAGATTCGGTAAAAATACATTAAACATTTAAAATATTATAACCTAACCTATATACTAAACATTTTGAAAATTCAAAAGTTTTTAGTTGGCTTCTAATTTTAAGTCGTCATTTAATTTACGACTTTAGATTTTTAAAATGCAAGTAAATATTCCAAAAATTTATTACACTTAATTGGTGCCAAACTCTATTGTTTTTAATTTTCAGGAATTTTTGAAACTTGCCAAAAACAAAAAGAAAAAGACTTCAGCAACTCAGTCTTCAGATTCAGGATCTGAATCAGACGATTCCTCTAAAAATGCCAAAAAAAAAGCTAAAAAAGAATCATCTGAATCAGAAGGTGAAGAGGAAAATGAAGAACCTAAAAAACAAGAAGAGGCTGAGAAATCTGAACCAGAAGAAGGTGAAGTTTCAGATTCCTCAAGCTCCGAGGAAGAATTTAATGATGGCTATGATGATCAATTAATGGGAGATGAAGAGGACAGGGCTAGACTAGCATCTTTGACTGAAAAGGAGCGTGAAACTGAAATTTTTAAAAGGATAGAACAAAGAGAGTTAATGAAAACTAGGTAACTATATAGTAAAGAGAATTTATTAACTACTGTTAGGTAAATATATGATCTGTACCTACTCATATACAGAATTTTCAACAAGGTTAATATTCAAATAATATGGTTTACATTTTTTAAAAAAGTATTTTTTTAAAATTTTTTTTTTCATTAAGACAATCTTTTAATATATAAGTATTAGAAAATCCTAAAAAGACAGCATGTTAATCTGAATATTCAACATCTAGTTAATGTTTTTTAGTCTCAAGTACTATTTTTTATTCATGAAATACATGTATGGAAATAAGAGGACTACTAATTTGGAATTTACTGTGCTACAATTTGCTTAAGAAAAAATTTTTTTAATAAAAAAGTAACCAATAAAGAACATAATTGAATATGCAATTTTAAATTATTTGATTTTATAGGAAACTTAAATTTAGGTGTATTATAAAAATTATGGGGTAAAGTGATGTGAAAGTTTTGTATTATTTTAATTCTCCGTGAATCCTGTGCAATTGCCTTGGATATATCTAAAGCCTTTGACCGCGTTTGGCACCAGGCATTGTTAAGTAAATTATCTGCCTACGGTCTTCCAACCAAACTGCGCCAATGGCTCTTGAGCTTCATGCAAGATCGCTCTTTACATGTGGCAGTTGACGGTATTTCTTCTGATGCGTTTAAAACCAATGCCGGGGTCCCCCAGAGTTCCATCCTGTCCCCCACCTTATTTCTTTTACACATCAACGACCTCTTGAAAATCACCACGAACCCCATTTACAGTTTCGCAGACGATAGCACACTTGTCTCAACTTTCACATCCTATCGATCACTTTCGGTGAATGATACAAATGGACTCAGGCAGGAACAGGTTGATTCCATCAATAGAGATCTTAAAGCAATCGTTGATTGGGGTACCAACAATCTTGTTCAGTTCAACGCCCAAAAAACAACAAAGTGCCACGTTTTCCAAGAAAGTGAATTCCTCAAATCATCCCATCACAATGTCCGGAAAAACCCTTGAGCCAAGTCCCTCCATCTCGATTTTGGGAGTCACAGTGTCCAATAATATGTCTTGGCATGACCATGTTGCTAACATCGCAAAGTCGGCAAGCCAGAGGCTAGGTTTTCTGTGGAAAGCCAGAAAGTTTTTTACTCCTGATCAACTGTTGACGACGTACAAGGCTCAAATCTGACCTCTACTGGAGTATTGCTCGCATATTTGGGGTTCAGCACCAAGACATTCTCTTCATCTTCTAGATTCCATTCAGACAAAAAAACCATTCGCTTGTTAAACAGCTTAACTCTCACAGATACCCTTCACCCTCTAGAACATAGAAGAAGAGTTGCAGACCAGTCATTGCTCTACAGATATTTCCATGGCAGATGCTCCAGAGAAATAAAAACTCTTGTACCTCCATTGGCCACGTTCGGCCGAAGAACTCAGCACACTGATCAGTCTCACACATTTACTCTCAAGCTTGACACTACAAGGACCAATCTTCATCAAGAATCCTTCTTTTACAGGGCTGCTACGGAATGGAATAAGCTTCCAAAATCAGTTTTTCCAGAGAACTACGACCTGCAACTTTTTAAAAAGCGTGTCCACAATCATTTCCTTTCTATAATCCCTTCCCCTTCTAATAGTCGCAGTGCGGGCCGTCCGCGGTAGACAGGTAAATTCATATCTGCGATTTAAAAAGAGAGCGCATATTGGGCCTTATTGAAGATGGATTGTAAATTATATGAAATGCAACAATTCCTTGTAACAGTTAAACTCAGAAAATGTATATTGCGTAAAATTACCTGTCCCTGTGATAGAGGTATTCTCTAAGTAGCACCGAAGGTCACTATGAAATATCAATATAATGGTAGATGAAGAGGAATACAACGACAAAGATGAATAAAAAATGATAATTATTCATATTGTACATAAATACCTTTTTCTGATGTAATAAAATAAATTAACACCCGAATTTTTTATATTTATATTAATATTTACTGTCCATTTGGAGGAGGGATGGAAATGTTCTGGCAAATTGTTTACAATCAGTATACTTTTAGAAATAATCTTCACGAATATCATGACTCATACTTTAACTAAAATAATTCTTTTTTCCTACCCTCTTTAAAATTTTAGGGTAATTTACCCCGGACATGGGGGCTGCCAGAAGTGGCTACTATTGTCGAGCAGATAAACATTGAGTCAGTAAATTTTGAAGACTTTTGAAATGACAACTGAAAATTGGTCACTGGCTCTTGGTCTATTACAATAAATAATCCTATAAAAACTAGCTCTAATTTTAAAAAATTCAAATTTTTTGTAACATCATTTTAAATATTCTTATTGGTTCATTCCTGCTTGCTGCAGCTTTTGGTTTACAATTGTTTTCATGTTAAGTTAATTTTAATTTCGTGGTGGCACATATTAACTTAAGCTTGAACTCAGGTTTTTTTTGTGCCAATTTCTATTGTTTGAATAAGTAGTGGTAAAGTAAATAATTTAAATTTAACATTTTAAAGAAGTTAAGAACATTTGACAATTATTTTGACAAGTATTATGAAATTTACTAAAATTAATTTAATTTTTGATGTAATTTCCACCATAAAATAAAATACTTAAATATACAAATGAGCTCATGTTGTCATCTTTAATCTTTACCTTTAAATTTTACATTTGTTAACTTGACCTTGCCCATTTTTCAAAAAACTAAAATTGTATTTTTGATTTTTATTCTAAATTAACAAAAGATCTGGAATCACAAGTATTTGTAAAAATCTGTATACTTCTAGATTCGAGATAGAGAAGAAATTGAGGCAAGCGAAAAAAGCAGAACGTGCCAAAGATAAACCATCAAAACCTAAGGAAAAAGATAAAGATAAAGAATTTGTCAGTAAGTTACAGAATGATTTTAGTTCAATTGACCACAAAGAGCGAAGCAAAGAAAGAAAAAAGAACATTGAAGAAAATAGAGGTAAAGTAGACAACAAGAGGGTAAATGCCATGGCTGAGTTAAAAGCCAGGAGAGAGGGTAAGATAAAAAGAGAGGAAGCTGAAGAAGAGAGAAAAAAAGAGGAGCAGAAAAAGAAAGATGAAGAGGAGCAGATGATGAGTAAGAAAAATGAAACTAAATTGAAGGCATCTGATATTTATTCTGATGATAGTGAATCTGATGCTGATGAAGGTGAGTTTAATTTTTATTGTTATATTGTAAATATAATCTTGAAATTTAAACAAAATAATTTTCAGTATCTAAATCATCGCCAGCCCCCCAAAGATCAACATTAGCAGAGTCTGTTAGATCTAGATCACGTTCTAGATCCCGGTCAAGATCATCTTCTAGTTCAAGTTTTAGTGATAATGATGACGAAGAAGAAGAAAAGAAAGCTGCCTATTTACCTTCACGAATTGACCTTAACTTGGTGAGGCTCTCTAGGCATAAACTGGAAAGGTTGGTACACTTAACAAGTTAACATGTTATGCTTTCTAACTAACATTTGTGTTGCAATAGATTCGTCCACATGCCATTCTTCGATAGGATAGCAAAAGGATGTTTTGTTCGTGTGGGAATAGGTCAACATAATAATGCACCAGTATACAGGGTGGCGGAAGTGATAGGTGTTTACGAAACAGCGAAAATTTATAATTTAGGCAATACGAAAACAAATAAGGTCAGTTAAAAATTAAATATTCAAATGATAAAAAATAACTCTTCTCCAGGCGTAGATAGAATAACAACTAAAACTATAAAATTAATACATCCATACATTATAGTCCCAGACAAATAGATATTTCTAATTATAGACCCATAAGCATAAGTAATTTTTCCAAAATTTTCGAAAAATGCATGAAAAAAGACTTAATGATCATCTGAATAGGCATCAAATATTACACAAAAATCAATTTGGCTTTAAGGAAAATAAAAGCACCTCTGGTGCAATGTTCGAAGTGGTTAACTCAATAAAGGGTAGCTTGGAAAAAAAACAACAAATGTATTGCAGTATTTTTAGATTTAGCAAAGGCTTCCACACAATGGACTCCTTGAAGTTTTAGAACATTATGGGTTTCTCTGGATGGTGTTGGAAATTTTTAAAAACTATCATAATAATAGAAAATAATTTGTAAAAATTAGAGATTCACTAAGTGAACCCTTGAATACACAACTAGACACCCCCAGGGCACTGTATTGGGGCCTTTACTCTTTATTATATACATAAATTCACTACTATATCTGAATATAAGTAAATCCATAATCTCACATGCAGATGACACTGTCATCATCTTTGAAGACGGCTCTTGGGAAGGTGTTAAAAAAGCTATTAAAGGTATCCAAAATGTTAAAGATTGGCTTGATTTTAATAAACTCTCACTTAATATAAAAAAAACAAAATATATAGCATTTTCTATTACAATTTATAACAGACCTAATTACAACAATCTGAATTGTGAGAACTCTGCTGAACATATAACAGAATTGGACAATATCAAGTATTAGGTGTTACCATTGATAAACATCTTAGATAGGATCAGCATACCATTGAACTAGTTAAAAAAATCCGTAGGCTTATATACAAAATGTACCATATCCGTAAAATACTAAATATTGAACAATTGCTGATTGTATATAGAGCACTTGTAGAGTCTCTTATAAGATAATGGCATACTAGTATGGGGTGGAATATATGATAATACCTTAGGTCAACTAAACCTAGTTCAAAATTATATACTAAAAGTTATGTTAATAGAAATAAGTACTTTCCAACCAGTTTCTTGTATAATGAAAACATTTTAAATGCCAGATGTCTCTATTTACTTACAATTTCAACGTTTTACTATAAAAATAGTCATCATCTTCAACAAATATTTCATTCTTAGAACACTCTAGCAAAGAATAATATACAAGTATCAATTCCACTGTTAAAATAACCTCCTCCATTGTTATGAAATGTGTTAATATCTTTATAATTGTAAATGTATACTTAGTAGGTAATCATTTAAGGTGAGATTGAGTCTTCTCTGTTTCCTTTTTCCACTGATCTTAAGTTTTCATTAATATGGTTAGGTGATACTTGCACATACAAGTGTCGCACACTTGGGTGCAAAAAAAAAGTCTGAACTTAAAATACTTAATATTGTATTTAATTGTAATTGTATATTTCATGTATATATATATATATATATATATATATATATATATATATATATATATATATATAAAGTAGTAGAAATGTTTTTTGAATTATTTAGAAGATTCTATTCTTAGGGATTAAAAGTGAAGCATGGTATGCAAGAAAGAGTATTTCGCTTAGAATTTATTTCCAATCAAGAATTTACGGATGGAGAATATCAAAAATGGGTGGAAGCTAGTACAGCCGCTAGTGTTGAGATGCCAACTAAGTCAAAAATTGAACAAAAACAGGCAGACATTAAGGAAGCTGTCAGTTATGAATTCAATGAACAAGATGTGGAAAGAATTGTAAGTTTTAACTTGTTAAAATAATATTCAAAACAACTACATACATCAAATACTTGGTTAAGTTTTTGTGTGGATCAAATCATTCCTTGCCAATAAAAAAAATATAAATTATAATAAAACATAAAGTAATTTAAATTAAAAATTTGTGTCCATCAGGTCGAATTATACTTTATTGTTGTATTTTTTGTTATATTTTTGTAATACTGTATAAAGAAAACATTTTTTTATTTTAAATAATGATAATGATCATCACTATTCCTCACTTTATCCAACAGAGTCATTTCGGCTATACTTCTCAAACTACTCATCTCCGCAGCATTGATTTTACTTTCATGGTTCTTCTGCCAAACCCAACATTCAATACCATATCAAGCTCAATATCACATTCACTTATTCTACTCTTTCTCCTTCAATCAGCACCCTGCAGTTTGTCATGCTTTCTTCACTTTCAGAAACCATTACTTTCGTCTTGCTTAAATTTACTATCGATTTTTAGTACATATTAAACATTGCCTGCTACTCCTCCTCAGACGATGCTAATATGACCTGATCATTGGCTTACAGGAGGCATTTGGCGATCAAATAATTTATTCTCAATCCATATGCACTCTCTTTCAAAACTTTTAAACAATCGTCTATGAATAATTTAAACAGCCATGGTGAAGCCACACATCCCTGTTTAACACCTTTTTCGATGTTAAACCATTCTGTGTAAGCTCCGTTTATCCTGACACAAGCAGTGGAATCCTCGTAAAGTAATTTCAGCGCTCTTATTAAACTACCGCTCACCCTATACATAGACAATGTCGACCACAAGTCATTTCTCATCACTCTTTCGTAGACCTTTTGACTTTTAGCGAAGAGTTTTTCGACTATGCCTCATAAAGAAAAGAGCTGATCCATGCATCCCCTTCCTCTCCTAAATCCCGCTGGCACATCTCTTATATTCTCTTCAGTTTCATTTGTCATTCTTGTAATAAATACCTTTGCTGAGTAAACTAATGCCTCGATAACGTACTTTGCAAGCATGTAATATTTTGAATGTAGAATATTACTTTTTAATTTAAACAATATGGTAGTTAATAACACTGTTAATGGACAGACGGAAATAATTCTTTGATAACAAATAAAAGAATAGTTCCTTGATAACAATAAAAAAAAATTCTGGCAAGATTATTTAATTTTTAACCAGAGAAGAATGTTTAGATTAATGTGGATAATTTGTTTTTATGAGACTTAAATAATTAAAGTCAATGAGAAGAAAAAACCTCACGTGGAAGCGAGTTCCACAATCAGGCCTGTTTACAAATGCAAAGATGCATAAGGTGGTCTTCAATAGTATAGCTAGACAAACAACAAAACAAAGGAAAGTTACATCACTGCTCTATGATGAGACAACGAAGAAAGTTTCTTTGTCAAGACTGTGTCATTGATCAGGCAAATAGCACTCTCAGCTTAAAAGATAATGCAAAACTCCTATTATGGAAAAATATTCTAGGTTTGATCTTATTTGAGCTTTGCATAGTGTTAGTAAATTGACAAGTACTTTCTGGATCTTAACTTTTAAGCATCTGCTACAGCTATGACATATGTTGCTAGCAACTTAGATCTAGGGCCTACCAAATTTAAACTTCACTGTTGGGGTATCTGTTTGTTTGATTTACACCAAAGTTGTTAGGTGATATTTTGTGGGTAGGTAGACATAACTGTATTTTAAAAGCATTAAATTGGATTATTTTGATAAGATCCAAGGATAGGAATTTGCAAATTGAACATTGACTTTACAATTATGTACATGATAAAAAAAGGAAAGAGAACAAACGGACTCGGTAACGCATGGTTTAAATTCTATCTCTGTAAGTTAAAAGAAAGGGTACTGTTTTCAAAACTGAATTATATTGTCTGCTATGGGAATTAGATGCGCAAAATTATTGTATTGGTTGGATGAAGTTCTAAAGATTGAGATTGCTAACTGCTTTTTGTCAATAAAAAAATCTCTGGCATTCCTCTAAAAAGTTTTATTCAAAATCTAAGAAGTAGGTACATCTAGAGTGACTAATGAATAAATTGAGAAATAGTGTTGTGATAAGGGAATGCTGTGGTGTGAAAGAAGATGGAGAAACAAAAAGTAGATAAAGGAATGCTTAGATGGTTTGGATACGTAGAGAAAATGGATGAAAAAATATTGACGAAACATATTTATAATGCGAGTGTGAATGGGCAAGTCGGTAGAGGTCGACCTAGGCAAATATATCTCAATCAGATCGAAATTGTTGTGAAGAAAGGCCAGGTCAAGAGTACCAGCAACCGACTAGCATGCATGAAAGCGCTGATGAAAGTAGAAGCGAAAGACCTGTGTAAGAACCAGCAAGTAGAAAGAAGTGGTCTCTGTCTACCCCTACACAAAAAAGACGAGACTGGATGTATGTATTTCATAACTCACTTGGTTAGTTTCCAATAGCAGTGTAACAAGATCACAATTGATTTTATCACCTAGTCCTAATCGATTTATTAACGTTAAGTTTCGATAGAATCCTACGAATTTAATAAATAATAATAAAGATAACTATCATAAAGTACTTGATGTAATAGAAATAAGTGATTATTTGTTTGGGTTTTAAATTTCCCTTTATGTTAAAATTATTTATGTATTAAGATAGTGTATTTAAAAAACAAAAACATTGCTAAAGAAATTATTATTAAATTATGAGATATGAGTTTTTGTTCATGATTGCTACATTTTCTTCAATGATTGTTATTTTTTAATAAATTTAAAAAAATTCTTATTCTTTTTATTCTATTGTGGAATTTTGTTTTGACATTTTTTTTTATGTGAATTACAGATTCAGGAAAAGTCTCGCTTTAAGTCAAACCCCTACAACTATGCAATGAAAAAAACGCAACTAATGAAAGAAAGAGATAGCGCCATGAGTAGAGGAGACGAAGATCAGGCCAGAGAATTGGGTCAAAAGTTAGCCGATTTGGAGGAAAGAGCGTCAGAATTGGACAAACTTCGTACATCTACCATTTCCAGTATTTCCTATATTAATGATAGAAATAGAAAGAAGAATGTAGAGGAAGCCGAAAAGGCTATTATGGCCGAGGTTAGAGCCAACAAAGGCAAGAAGGTAAGATTGTTATCCATCCTGTCTACGTGTCCGAACCACCCAAGCATTCCTTTATCTATCTTTGTTACTGCATCTTCTTTCATACCAAAATGATCCCTTATCACACTATTCCTTACTTTATCTATCAGAGTCACTTCAGCTATCCTTCTTATATTACTCATCTTCACAGCATTGACCATACTTTCATGCTTCTGCCAAATCCAACAATCACTACCATAAATAGATGTAGGAACCAGCACAGCCAGTCATGCCTTTTTTGACATGTTCTGACTGCAGCACCCCATTTATTTATTTCCCTGCCAACATCCTTCTCTCAATATAACAAACAGTCAAACTTTCCATCTTTTGTAAACCTTAAACCCAAGTATACAAAATCTTTCACTTTTTCCACTCTTTCTCCTTCAATCAGCATCTAGAAGTTTGTCATGCTTTCTTCTCTTTCAAAATCCATTATTTTCGTCACTTTCAATCTTGATTTTTAGGGCATATGCATAATATTAACCATTGCCTGCAACTCCTCCTCAGATGATGCTAATATGACCTGATCATCGGTGTAAAGGATGCATTTGACAATAAATCATTCATTCTTAATCCATATGCAATCCATTTCAAATCTTTTAAACAATCGTCTATCAATAAGATAAACAGCCATGGCGAAGCCACATATCCCTGTCTAACACTTTTTTTGATGTTAAACCAGTCTGTGTAAGCTCCGTTTATTCTGACACAAGCAGTGGAATCCTCATAAAGCGATTTCAATGCTTGTATCAAGCCACCACTCACCCCATACATAGACAATGTAGACCACAAATTATTCCTCAATGTTATAAATAAATTAATGGATAGAAAGTTAATAAACGTTTTAATATCGTCAAGAACTATTGTGCATATAGAACTTGACATTAATTGTTGAGCTACTCATTCTTTAAACTATTTCTAATAACTCTTTGGGTAACCAGTAATGTCCAATTTAATGCTTCCACAACATGGACATATTTTTTGGAAACAACAAACGAGACCCCAATAACTTCTGTGTTAATGCGAAAAGTCAAATCTGAAATATGAATGTAAATAATATATGTACACTTTATGATCTGTGAAAAAACTAGACAATTTTTAAAAAAGATTAGTATACCTGGCAAAAAAAAGTTTTTGTTGTATAATCCTTTATAAATACTCTTTCTTGTATCTACTGCATCAATTAACTGACCTGTTGAAAACTTCCGTTATTACCAGTTGCTACTAGAGAAAAGGCACCGATCAAAATAAACTAAGAAAATATGCCTCATTTCAGATCGATGATCCGTTTACCAGACGTTCGACAAAACCTAGAATGAATTTTAAAGCAGGTGAGAAAGAAGCGCGAGAACTGCAAGAAGCTGAAATAGCTAAAGGAACTATCAAATTGAATAAAGATGAAATCATACCAATAGTGGAAAACAAGAAATCCACTCAACCTACTCAGGTTTCTCAAGATGATTTGTTTTCCGCCCACGATTTTGATATTAAAATAGACCTCGAAGTACCTCTAGCAGGTAAGTTTCTATTGAAATTAACGAAAAACTGGAAATTTAATAGTTTTTGATCTTTTTAAATTTTTATTTCGCACATTGTTCAGAGTTTTAAACAAAGTTATATTTTAGTTCATACCATAGTAAATGTTATGTATTATTTTTATCCTGTATTTATGTTGTATTCTCAAACCATTAAAAATTGTTTCTGCGTATAACAAATATTAAAACGTCTTTTTTTCAGCAACGTCCGTAAACGTGGTTCCTAAAACAGTGACCAAAGATTTAGCTCCGAAACGGAGCCTAAATCTCCAAGATTATAAAAAGAAAAGGGGACTTATATAGTATTTATATAACCCATCACCACCACTACAACCACCCTATTTAAAGACGTAACATTAACTTTAAGTTAGAACGCAAACAAATGGTATTAAAATATTTTTGTTGGACCTTCTAATTGATAATTTTAATTATTTATTACTTAATTATTTTGTCATAGTTTTGTTCTCTATTCAGTACGATCTGTACATAGTAGTCTAAGATATATGTAATACGTTATTTCTTAGTAATAAACAATTTTTTATAATTTTTTTTTATTTAAAATCTGCAACGATTATATTGCTGCCCACTTTTAATTTTATTCTGGTTCGTTACAAAACAGAAACCATGAAAAAAATAGAATAAGGTTAAATAAAACTAATATAAAAATATTTTCATGATAGTGCCTCCATGTATTTCTGTAATGATGATGCAAAATTGTAATGTTCTTTCAGCAATAAAAATATTTTTAAGAATTTTTTTAAAATTTTTATTAAAGACCACAGAAAACTGTCAGTGGAATGGCAAGGGAAAACCAACGAACAAGCCCTCAAACTACGTTTATCGGCAGTAGAATACGCTGCACCAATATGAAATGCATCGACGCATGCACGTATATTCTCAGGCTGCCTGAAGCTGTACCCTCTTACGGGCACTGCATCACAAAGAATTCGACGGAACATTCTTGCTGATGCCGAACGTGAAAAAGTATATGAGGACCCAAGACACCCACTTTACAGACAACAACCTCCCCCGAACTGTCTAAGGTCTCGCAAGTAAGGCAACAGGAGAAGAAGCCTTCAGTCCAAAAGAAGACTTATCCTACCTTATTTAATGCAGCCTCAATGGGCTACGGGCTGCGGTAACAAGGTGCCGCCACAACCTCATCCGAGGGGGATCAGCAAAGGACTAGACCTGCGAATGCGGATCTCTATAGTACAACAGCCACCTACTAGTCTGCCACAATCTTTTGGCGAAACCGAAACGTGTCCTAAATGGCCCAGATACGTAAATAAGTCTCTTCTTCTTCTACTTGTTGGAGATCTAAATGATCTGTTGATTCTGGACTTGCCTCTGTATAAATAAGTAAGTAATAAAAGTGGCATTTGCGTTGCGTTATTATAAATGTGCACAATGTTACATAGTTTGATACAACAAAAATCAAATGGAAAAAAAATGGAAATTTTAATAAAAATAAGAAATCGGTAAGTAGATAAAACTATTTGTCAGGTTATACTTATGAAAAACAAGAATAATGTAATAAAACAAATAGCAATTTATATTTAAAAACTTATTGGATGCTGCACAGAACTTAATTAACATTTAAATTTATTTGCTTTGTTAAATCTAAGTCAAAAAATTTTTTTTAAATTGTAGCCTTGATAAAATATATGTTGCAGTTTCTTATTAAAATAAAATAATTATGTAATAACAAATATCAAAATTTCTAAAAACCATTAGACATTACACCTTAAACAAATTTACTTGTATACCTATTGAACAACTTGTGACAGTTTTAAATTACAAATAAAAGAGTATACATTCACTTTTTTGAGATCACATATTGTACTGTGAATTAGTTTTACTATTTTGAATTGGATATTCTTCTTTTAACTTATTTTGTAGGATTCATTCAAATATTGCTAAAAAACAGACCATGTTAAAACTGTATATTGTATCAAAGATAGCAGAAAATTAATGCTCGCATTCCTAAAACATTGTTATTATTGTTTTATGGGGTTTATAACGTCAAAATTATTAAAAATAGTTCGTACTTATTCGTTTCCTATTTTTATTTTGAATAATAAATGAAGTAAATAGGTACTCATGCATTGGTATGTACATTGCATTTATCCAAAGGGTTTTTGTAGCCTTCAACATAAACTATAAAAAATTTTACTTGTATTTTTCAGGATATCTTGAATATTTCCATGAGTTCATGTTACTAATGTTTTAAGCGTGGTATAAACATAAATGTATGAAAAATTGCACTCGAATAATTTCATAGATTTTTAGTCATTCAAAAAAAGTTTCAATCGATTGAAGTTTGTGTTGACCACATATAGATGGTGCTATTGAGCTTTTGTTGCCAACATAAAAATTTTAAAGTTTTGAATTTTTTACATTTATTTTAAACTTTTTACAGAATATTCCAATAAATTTGAACAATAAGTTATAAAACAGAAGCATTTCCGTAATAGTATTGTTTAACTTCAATATGACTGTATCTATATTTTTTTCTCATTACTTAAAAAATTGTAGTAGCATTAACCTCATTGGATTGTCGTATAAAAAATGTCTTTGAACTTATTTGAATATAAAGTATGTGACTCATAGGAATTTAATTAACTTTTATCTGTTAAAAATTAAACGGCGAACCTTGAATAATTAGAATACTTCCATATATGGCAATAAATGTTTAAATATTAGCTACAGGTATATTAATTACATCGCACTGATAATTAATGAAACAATTATACCTTGGATTGGCATTAATTTTTATTTTGGTACTGAAATAAGCATATTTTCGTCCTTTCAAAAGAAATCAATGAATTTAGAGGGCGGGGCGTTAAATTTTAAGTCGTGGCAGCCATTTTGTGTCGGTTTCTCTCTTTACCTTTTATGGGCATTTAAGCGAATCCGGCTTCTACATTGGTTGAAAATCAAGAGATCACTCGCGAGCTCCCTAATTATTATTTCTATTTCTATCGGTACTAAGATTAATATCTAGATCTCATCAAAAGTAGATGAAATCTTTTCTGTCATTTATTATCAAAAGTATCAACGATTTGACTATAAAAACTAGTTAATGTTAAAAGCTTATTCAAAACTCGCGCACTGCTCCCGCATCGAAAAGTAGTCCAATTTTGAATTTAAAATAATTTTTAAAGTTTTTTTTAATAGTGACAGTTTATATATTAATATTTCATATTTTCAGCAATAGAAAACCTGGAATTAAATTCTTGGAATTGTAGTGATTTCCGAAAAAAAATAAGTTATTTCCATTTCACGTAGTTATAAACGGCTTGCGCAGGCGCATTCCTAACTGCCGGCAGGACAACGTCCCCAACAGATCATCTAAGATCCAAGACAGGCAGTCGTTATTACTCAGTGAATCTGATTGTTCAGTTTTTCTAATTGTACAGTTTTTCGTATTAGGAACTAACTCAAAACATGGTAAGTCATTTCATTTTATTTTAATGTTACTAATTTTAGAATATTTGGTTTAGCTAAAAATCGGCGAAATTATACTCAAGCCGGGCGGCCATATTTCGTAGATTGGGATTAAATATAGCCAAAATAAAATATAAGTGAACTACTGATTAAATACTTGTGTAAATTAAAAATTAAGAGTTGATTTTAATATTTTGTGGATAGTGTAACGTCGGACTTTTTGTATTTGCTATTTTTGAAACCTCGCCCATTATGGTACGATTTTGTTCTTAAAAAAAATCTTATTTTTTTCTATTGAAATGTTTATACACCTGTGATATGACTCACGAAATACATGGAGTCAAGGTTAATGAATATAACTTAAATGCTTTTTCTTTTAATAATTATCGTTAAAACTGTATTAAATGAGTCATGAATTTATATGGGCTGTCATTTGATATCTGTAGATTTTTTACTGAATTCGTTATATTTTTATAAAGAAAATTAATATTAAAAAACGTGCTTATGTATTAACAGAAGCCTATTTTTAGTATGCAGTTAATAATAACAAATTTGTGTAGGTATTAAGTCTTCATATGTGGCAAAATATGATTTATTTTTGACAATATTTTTAAATAAGTTTTTTGCAGCTGTTGATTATCATACAACCATTAAAAATAAGTGGTTATATAAATATTAATGAATATTTTTAGTATTTCTTCACACATACCAATGTTTTCCTAAAAATAATATCCTCATAGGAACCTGATAGTTTCTTTTTTATAAGTTTTCCCATGTATAAAAGTAGCCAACTTTTATTTTTACAATATTCAGAACTTACCACAAAAATCATTAGTTGTTATTGCCACAAGCCTACTCATTTAGGCAAAGGTGTCTAAATTTGTTTTTATACTGGCCTAAGTTGCTAATTTATTAATTATTAATAAAATTAACTAAAAATTTTGTGTACAATGAGAATCAATAAGTTATTGTCAATGGTTTAGATTAAATGTTTTAATATTACAAATATTCAAAGAAAAAGTTGTAAAAATAAATAATAAATTAAACTGTCAACCTAAGTCTTCTATGTACAGTTATATTTTACAAAACAATTTAAAACTTTTATTTTAAACATATTTCAGTGAGAATGTTTCAACTATAGCATTACCCAAAATCCAAATGTTTATTTTGCTACCTTAACATTAATGTTTTATTTTTTTATTTCCTTTAAAATACAGAATGTGGAATAGTAGATACCAGTAATAATCATATTTTGTATTGACTAATAATTAAAAATTCCAAGCAATATAGCGGAAATGTTAATAAAATTATAACATTGGTGTAGGTAAGAAATAAATACATGTATTTATTTTGTAAATAATTAAAATAAGACTTCTTTGTTTTTTCAATAAATTATCTTGACCTCCACAAAGCTGAGAGCCTAGGCAATTGTAAATGTTTATTAAATTAAATTTAAATTAACCTTGTCTATATAATTATCATAAAAAGGGCAAGGTCAAAAGAAGTGTGTTAAAAATTGTAAATAATTCAACTGTTTATATCAGTGTTTTATGCTTTTGTGATTTATAAGTGTTTTTATTTTAAAATTTATTATTGTTAAAATGTATATCATTATAGGTACTTACATAGAAAACAAAATATATTTGATGTTTTCATTTAAAATGTTTGTGTAAGTGAGAAATGCAGTTTAGTGATTTATTCAAAGGTTTATTTGGGTTTCATTTTAATTTTGGATTTGTAAATGACTCAAATGATAAAAGAATAATTAAAATGTTTTATAAAAGCAATTGTTGAAGCAATTATTTTTAATTTTTAATTGGTGATATAAGTAGCTTTAATTGTTTACATTTAATATTGTTATAGGCGTCAGGTGTAACTGTAGCAGATGCTTGCAAAAAAGTTCATGAAGAAATCAAAAGGGACAAAAAACACCGATATGCCATTTTTTACATTAAAGACGGCAAACAAATCGATGTTGAAGTAATAGGAGCACGAAATGAAGAATATGACGATTTCTTAACCAACTTACAAGCTGGAGGTGCAGGTGAATGTCGTTATGGACTTTTTGATTTTGAGTACATGCATCAGTGCCAAGGGACATCGGAGTCAACTAAAAAACAAAAATTGTTCCTAATGTCGTGGTGCCCAGATACTGCCTCTGTCAAGAAGAAGATGGTATATGCTAGGTAGGCTTCTAATTTTAAACACTGGTAGATTTTAAAATCATAGCATGTATTGTATTTATATTCTATTTACATTTGACATATAGGGATATTTTTGAAGCAAGTTTTAAAGAATATTTCCACACAACAGTCTAAGAACTTAATTTTAAATACAGTAGAACATCAAAAATCCCAACACACTCCCATGAAGTTCTTTTAATAAATGGCAATTAGGAAAAGAATTTCAAAGCTCTTAGCCGATAGTCAGTGATTTTCTTTGAATGAGTTTGTCTGTTTTTCCTTGCAGAAATTAATTCAATTTTCTTTGTTTAATTACTGTATAATATTTAGTTTCTCTCAGAGTACTTACAGTACTGTAAATATTTTTCATTTTTCCTTCATGTTCAGTAAACAATGAGAGTTAATTTTTGTTAAATATTGTTAAAAAATGTAATTATGTACTTACTGTATTGTATGTTATGTACATACACATTGTATAACCACTTTATTTGATTACATAAATGGTATTTTCTTGGTTATTTTCTAAACAATTTGAAAATCCGAACTACCTTTGGTCCCAATTAGTTTTACTGTATTGTAGTCATTATTTCATTCCCAAGTACCTCTTTATACCACTTTGCAACCATTTACAGTAGTCGCATATGATGTGTAACATTTGACATCTCACCTTGGTAATTAGTAATTTTAAAATTATATTCTGAAAAAAATGGGTCAGATATTATTTGAAATGATTTTTCATAACAAAGAATTCTTTTTAATTAAAATTGTATTTTATTTAATTGACACTAGGAGTGACAGAAATCAACTTCAAAATTAAAAAAAGCTAAATACTGAAATATTTTATTCGAATAATTATTTAATATTACTTGAATTTTTTATCAATGATCTGCACTTTTTTAAGATTTATTGTCAACAGTAAATATTTATTTATATAGTTTACGTATATAACAGCAAACTATACCACAAAACTGTAACTTAAGTGCACAGCTGATGACTGACAGTACCGACCTATCAGAAAATTGGTTGTCGGCTTTCTGACTGAATGTGAATTGCGTGCGGCGACTGTTAAACTTACACACTTCCATCCCATATCACGAAATTACTCCCACAAATTGCAAGAAAGCGAGAGCAAAGATGTTACACATAAAAAAATAAGAAACAAAGCACTATGAAACTGTAAAAGAAACCTATTTATTTTAATTCTTAAGAACAGAACACACTATATGTCTAGTTTTTAATTTTCTATTTCAAATTAAAAAATAGCATATAAAGGTCATTTTGTACTTCATAGGACATTTCATAGAATTTTAAAAATATTTAAAAATTAATATTGTTTATGGTTCCTGTTATTACAATGCTTTCATGCATGAATTTCAATTAAATCGTAATTCTTAACTAATATTGTTAAAATTATTTACCATTTATTATCTCATAATTTAATTCTTTTTAAATGACTCATGGCTGTTTTTATGTGAATTCTGATTAAATAGGATTTTTAAAAAATATCTGGTGAAGTAATTATTGATTTGATTTAAAGTCATTTAATAACTAAGACATTAACAATGATTAATAAGAAACCTTTATTTTAACAACTTTCTTTTATGTGAGTCAGTTCCTGTAAATTTGTTAAACTTTTTATCGGGAACTGCTTATCAACTATGTTAACATCAAATTTTATCTTATGAATTTACTTATGATAAAAATTTAAATTTATTAGCCCAGGATAAAATGAAATGTTTCAGCTGCAGAGTTTATTTAAAGTAGAATCAAAATAAATACTTTCAAATTATTATTTACATTTGAAAACACTGCTAGTTTTTTCTAATTGACTAAAATATTTTGTAATATCTTGAAACATGGAACACTAGACAAATTTTACTTGTGTACCTTGAATTTAAAACTTATTTTAAGTTAGTTAAGATCATTGTTATAATAAATAACAACTTGCAATAATTTTTTGGTGTAAATACATGTAAAATATTTTGGCTTCCATCTTAAAAGTAGGTTATTTTATTATTGTTTGTTAAAAGTTATCATGCTTGTCTAAAACAGAATTGTATAATAGTGACTTTTATTAATTAAATATGGTTAGTTTTCAAATAAAATATAACAGAAACCATAATTATAAAAATAATATAATAATTTAGGTGCATTCTTTTGTTTCAGTTCATTTGAATATCTAAAAAAGGCTTTGGTAATACAAAAATCAATTCAAGCAACAGACTTATCAGAAGCAAGTATAACAGCAGTAGAGGAAAAACTGCGATCCACCGATCGTCAGTAGCGTCCCTTTTAAAAATATTTTCTTTTTTTTGTATCTCTTCGACTGTCTACTCAACGCACCGACCTACCCAGGTGTATTATTTATATAAGTATTTGAATATTTAATAAAGCTTCATTTATAAATTTAAACGCCTTTTTGTTTTTCATTGAAATTTTAACTCTCTTGTACTCGGTGTTCATTAAAACAAAAATTGAGTGAAAAGGTCTTAACTTGTTACGTTTTGAATATAAAGACAATTAACATTATTCGTAAGGTTTCATAATGACATTAACTTGCTGTAAACGCAAGCAATATTCCCATATTTTACTTGTCGTCTACATCGTGTAATGTGTTTGTTTGTCTATAAGTAGTACAGCCAATAAGAATCAACTAGTTTAAAATTGTAACCAAAGCCATATTCAAAATTCGTAGTTCGTTAAACAAGGTGTCTCAAAAGAAAGTTTATACAGGATGGCCAACCGAAAACGAAACAGCCATTTGCAGGCACCTCATCAACATTTTAGAAAAATGGTCAATCAATCAATTAAGTAGTAAGTATGCAACTAAAATAATTGGAATTTTTAACATATAATTTTTTTCAAAGTATTGGAGGAAACGTAAAATTTAATGACTATTGTAAAGAGAATTGTCAGAGCTTTCAAAAGACATTTTATTCTATTCCAATGCCAGTTAAAAATTTTGGGGTAATTCTTAATCTCGTTGGGGTTAAAAGTAGTGGAGTCAAAAATACGGGAAGAGTGTCTCCCTTTAATAAAAAATCGACGGGTCTGAGCGTTATTTTAAAATGTTGAGACGAGGTTCTTGCAAATGGCTGTTTTGTTTTCGGTTGGCCACCCTGTATTTGTTTAGCTTCCTGCATGAACGCAAATAATGTGAGCGGCGGGGGGTATGTCAATACACGGAAGGGAATTTCGAAAGGTCTGTCAGATCGCATATACCGACTTAGTCTTTCAGGGGGCAGATATTTGGGTCACCTCACACGTAAAAATCGCATAGCTTAGTTTTACCAAACATCCGGTCGTTGAGGGCACGGATAGTTCAGTTCGAGGGGCTGGACGAGCGATAAGATATTTTAATTTACGAAGGATTTGTTGTGTTAAAAAAATGGACAGGACGGAACTTTCAGCAATCTGTCTTGTCCCACATTGGATGTTTCACCGATCAAATCCGTCGCACACCACTTACGTAAATATCGATCAAGATGATTAACTTCGTGGCGGGATAAATTGGTAGCCTGGCTCTTGGGAATTTAGACGTTATTGGAGTGTTTCTCGGGGGGAAGCGGAATGCGCGTTGTGCGTGCGAGAATTTTACAAAAACTATGATACAATGACTAGATCGTAGAAGATTATGCAATATTCGAGATATTCGCATCTTAAATGATTCGCCAAGCATTCCTCTTATTTGAAAAGGGGTCTAAAAGTTAAAAGAGATCGGTACAACACTGGAAATACCAAAATTCGGGCGACCAAGGTCATCAAGAAAGGTAGAAAACGTGGGGTGTGTTAATCAGTCTGTTCCTGACAATCCCAACCTTTCAATTCGGAAGCGCGCGCAAGTGATTTAAATGTGCACGATCATCATTAAACCGCATTTTGAACAATGAGACCTAAAGCTGCTGCTCTACAAAATTTAATTGGTGCAAGAAGTAAAGTTCCTGGATGCCAGTCAGAGGCTTGACTTCGTAAGCCAGGCAATTGAGTGCTTTTCAACGTTTACTAACATTTTGTTTTTGGATAAAGCTCATTTTTATGTTACGCTACTGCCATTACTGGAGTGCAACGTGTCTAAAACACAAGCATCAGAAACCCCTTCATTCGCCTAAAGTGACCATATGGGCTGTGATGTCGGCGAGAGGAATTATCGCTTCTGATTTTTTTAAAAGGGTGAATTCTGTGAAGATATCTTGGTGCCTGAACTGCAAAACTTTCCTGATTATAACCAAGGACAGGGTTCCAGCAGGACGGAGCAACGTTCAATGCATCTTTTCCAAAGTTTATGTTATAAACATTGGCGCATTTGAAAGAAGATATCTGATACAAATAGCAGCCATCACGGAGTCTACCTGCCGGACCGTTATAAGAAATTTTACTGCTCGACTAAAAGTGCCGCGAACGCGAGGGTTTAAATTTGAACGAAATTATTTTTAACGACTTAATTTTTTTAAGACCCAGAACAGAGAAGAGTGGAAAACTGCTATAAAAATGGTAAAAGCATAGTGCCACCAAACCATTGTGAGAGTAATAGGACCGAGAAAAGAGAGATATGGCTTAACACCTCTTGTGAGGTTGTGCCGCTTTTTTCTAAATCCATTTAACGGGGTGGATCAGTCCCCATATCCCCATAGATATATTACGAAATTTAAAAAATAAACTTTTCATTACACATACCTGAAAACACTATTTACATGCTTATTTAGCGCACTGCACGGAAAATTTTACGGAAGATGACTTCAAAATTGTCATGTTTAAAGCAACGGGTCTTAGGTCTTAATTGTCAGATCTCAAATTTGGGATAAAATGACGAAATTTTCGCATACAATTTTATTTTGATAAATACATTTTTCTAAATACAATAGTTAACGCAGTAGTCGAATTAACAAGTGTTTTTTAAATAAATCTACAAGCTAATTTTTTACTGGAACATTTTTTTAACGGTAGCGATTCATTCCTGCAAAAGTAGCGAACAAATCTAGGCGCCTTTTTTTTTAAATGGTTTGTCAACTACAAAGTTTTACTCGAGTTTTGTACCTATAGTATTTTTTTAATAAAATTTTAATGCAAAGTAACAGATACTCAAAATTTCTTACAAAAATTAAGTTTCCATCGTTTGCTACATTAAAGAAATGGAATGTATTTTTGTTTTGCATTGAAATTTCTAAGTTCCGCAAATATTTTTCCACATGCTAAATCAAATTTTTCATCGAGTTGTTTTCGATGTCACTTCATTAAGTGGTTCCAAAGTTTTGATTACAGTTTCAACGTTTTGTTTCTTTTTGAGTAATGTAAAAATATAATTTTAACAATAAGTGGAAGCGAGTGATCTATGTGTAAATGAGAAAAAAAAATGCGCTGTTGCCAATACATTTGTCTAAATCAATCTACTGTTTCCATCGTTTTGCTTCAATAAAGAATTTTTTAACATATCTGGAATGTACTTTTTGTTACCGATTAATGGGATTAAAAAATTCTTAAGTTTTTCACTATGTGAATGTTACATTTTGAAAATATTAATTACAAAAATGTAATAAGTTACTTTTTAAGCAATAAAAAATGAGATATCTGCAGGAATCATCCATAAAGAGAATGTCTTTAGAATTTTCTCTAACAAAAACATTGCATTAAATATTGTAAAACGTAAATAAACTTTTCTCTCAATATAGTTATTTTTGGATACATTTTATTATTCAAAGAGCAATAATTTTTTAATTAAATAAATATATCACGCAAAAATATACGAATACTTTAAGTAATATTATTTAAGAATGCACTAGTAAAAAAAAAGCTTTAGCCTTGACCAGTTTTGGAAAAAAATTAATTCTCTTAATACCCTTTCGAACGCACTTAGGAATTTAATAGAATTTGTAAGTGCCCCCTAATAGAATTTTTTTACTCTAAAAACATTCGTAAAATTTTTAGTCGATCAGAAATTGACTTCAAATATTGACAATTCAATTATTTTATTTCGGTTTAACGAGATTAAACGTGGTAGTGGTACGTAAAGCGTTAGTTCTAGCCATCAAAGGACTTTTATCTGAAACTAAATTTTCCTGAGTTTCAGAAAACATTTCATCACTATTACAAAAATTCGGAGGGTTCTCTAACCACTTATTCAGAAATTCTTTCTGTTCTCCCCTATCGACAACGATTTTTTCTTGTTTTTCTAAATTAATATTTAACAATGGTTCTGATCCCAACTCAAAGTTGTTCCTCAGACTTAGTATGTTCTCTTCGTCTGAACAGGAGCCGACAGATCTACTGATTCTATTAATGCCAATTTTATTCCGTTTGTCAGTGGTTTTTAAGTTTTCGTTAAAATTGTTAGTGTTTATTGGTAAAGAGCTCGAGGTAGTTGCCAAAGGATCGTGACCCTGTTCAATTGTCACTCGTTTTTTTAAATCGGACAGTTTTTCTTCAGGAATTTCTTTTCCGTTGGTTATTTTTATAGGATTTGAGATGTTATTGTCATTTGGAGATGATCCTAAAATACAAAAAAAAACATCCTTTTACTCATGGTTAACCAATTAAAAATAAAAACTGATTTAAATTGGTGAATAAAATAGGTTTGTTTCAACCTGCAGATTTTGTACGGTATTCGGGATAATTTGGATCTAATTTAAGCGCATGCGTGTTAACTTTATACTCCGAGCAATACCACAAAATCTTAATGACAAAGTGACAGCCACAGCTAATGAAATACCCAATGCGCATGTCAGTCCAGTTTCTACATTGACAATGCATCGAAATTACTGTTCAGAAACTGGCTCATGAAGGCTCCCAAGCTTGATTATAATGGAAAAACGGATCGTCCGATAAACCAGTGTTCCGCAAAGTGTATGCCCCAGCACACTGGTGTACCGTGGGCATTAGTTGGTGTGCCTCGGAAAAATGAGGTTATTTTATAAAGTTAAATAGACGGACGAAAGAAAAATACCTATACAGCTGCAAATCACACGAGCGAGGCGTTTTGTTTCGATTGACGCGGGCTGCGGGCGTATGATGCGGGGACGGAGACCCCCGGCACCCGCCACGCAGCAGCAAATTCAGGAAAAAAGTGCAGGTTTTGATTGTGAAACACAAAAACCGTAGGTGTGATTTGGCTCTACGTGAGAAATTGTTAGTAAAATTGTAGTGACACATTCGTAATGATTCGTTTGATCCCTCGATGACTGTCGGTAAGTAATTTTAAATCATAACTTTCAGTAGGGGGGCTCCTCGCTCTCTCGGTCTGCCGACAGCCATCGTCGACCCCCGCTGTGGTGTTACACCTTGACGTGGTGCGGGGTCTTGATAACCAAGTAACATATGAAGAACAACTTTGGTCTGACAAACCTTAGTATCTCTTTTCCTTTTTCTAACTGAACCCTACCCTACACCCAATCGGGTCAGTTCAACATGCCACTTCTTCTACCCACTTTCGAAGAGGAGATGGTAAAAACAACCACCGAACCACTAGGCGGTAACTGTGCAGAGAAAATGAATTTCCATTTTCCTAAGCGTGATCTGCAACCTACAGACTAGGTTCGAAATTCATCCGTAGAAAGCATTCCTTTTGGACACTTACAAATAAATGAGCAGGAAGAACTGATTGAGATGAAAACGGATCACGAAGGACGAAGAGATTATAGCAGCCCTGTCAATGGTTACTCCAAAATTAAATCTCTATTGCTTAATTAAACATGCTTATACTTCGCATTAAATACTTTTTGTTCATTATAGTTAAGTTTGTTGATAAATAATAAACAATAATTAAAAATTGATTTTTCAATTATGGTGTACCTCCAAAATTTCCCGATTTCCTAGATGTACCTTAAGCACAAAAAGTTTGCAGAACACTGCGATAAACCATTCATGCATGGTTTTATCTTGGTTTGAAGTTTTTTTCGTTGTTTTCAGGGTGACTATTTTATCTTTTGTTTTTCAGGGCCTGCTTACATATCTGATCAATTAAGTATAAACTTTGTTTGGATTTACATCCAGGGACACTACAATAAGTATTGTTTATACATTTACTATTTTTTCTTGGACTGAACTCCATCATAAATTGCAGTATCCAACCAAACAACCAACACAACTTTATTGAATTAATGCTAATCAAAATCAATGATCATGGAAACATGCACACTTTCACACGATTTGTTTACAAATCTATCTGCTTTGTTAAAGTTTAAATTTCGGCACCAGAGAGCATATCGCTTGGCTTGAATCGCCAATAACATTCGCAAAGCACGGGCATGGATTTGAACTTATTGCAAACAAAATTTTACAAATGAAATTATTTATTTTTATAATAAAAAATATCTTGACCTTAAAAAATTCAATTCATATTATCATTAAAAAATAATTGATATCATAGATCACAATAATAACTTTTTAATCACCTTATTGTTTAATTATTTGTTTGCTATCATCTACTTTTTGATCAATGATTTTTTTTAAATCAATACCACTTTTAGTTGGTGGAATAAAGATACGGAAAAATATTTACAGAACATAGAAATTTCAATGCAAAACCAGTCGACCAATACAAAATATAATAAATATTCGCGACACACCATCAAGTAATTTATTACACGACTCCAATTTGAACTATCCCCACCTACCCGACATGTGTCTGCGACGAAATAAGTATGAAACTTTTTGCGGCGGTGCGCACGTCTGACCTATCAGGAAAGAGACTAGGACGCATGAAAGAGATCAAACAATTTCCCTTCTAAAAATGTGTTCACCCTCACCACAAAGGTACCGAAAATAAAATATTCTACCTCTACTTATTTGCCCATTCACACTCGCCTTAAAAACTTGTTTCGTCAATTTTCCTTTATCCATCCTCTCTACGTGTCCAAACCATCTAAGCATTCCTTTATTTATCATTGTAACACATCTTCCACACCACAGCGTTTCATTTTTTCACTATTCTCCTCCCCCTATACTTCTTAGACTACTTATCTCCGCAGCATTAATCTATTTTCATGCTTCTTCTGCCAAATCCAACACTCACTACCATACATAAGTGTAGGGACCAGCACTCCTCTATGCACAACCAGACGTCCTTTTTTTGACACGTTCTTGTTGCTCATCAAGTTATATACGGCCCCATTCTTTTGTTTTCCTGCCAACACCCTTCGCCCAATGTCACAGTCATACTTTTCTTCTCTCATAAACTTTGAACACAAGTATACAAACTCATTCACTTGTTCCACTCTTTCTCCTTCAATCTAAACCTCGCAGTTTGTCATGCTTTCTTTTCTTAATTATTACTTTCATCCTTTTTTCATCCCATTTTTAGTGCATCATGCATAATATTAATCATCGCCTGCAACTCCTCCTCAGATGATGCTAATATGACCTGATCATCGGCGTAAAGGAGGCATTTGACGATAAAATTATTCATTCTTAATGCATACGCACTCTCTTTCAAATCTTAAACAATCGTCTATGTATAATTTCAACAGCCATGGCGAAGCTACACATCCCTCTCTTACACCTTTTTCGATGTTAAACCAGTACGTGTACATACATACATACATATAGTCACGTATTTTTCCCATAGGGGTAGGCAGAGACCACTTCCTTCCACTTGCTACGGTTTTCACACACATCTTTTGCTTTCTCTACTTTCATCAGTGCTCTTATACATGCTCGTCGGTTGTTGGTACTCTTGACTTGGCCTTTCTTTAAAACAATGTTGATCTGATCGAGATATGTTCTCCGAGGTCGACCTCTACCGACTTGTCCATTCACACTCGCCTTATAAATTTGTTTCGTCAATCTTCCTTCATCCATCCTTTCTACGTGTCCAAACCATCTAAGCATTCCTTTATCTATCTTTGTAACCACATCTTCTTTTACACCACAGCATTCTCTTATCACACTATTCTTTACTTTATCCAACCGAGTCACTCCAGCTATACTTCTCAGACTACTCATCTCCGCAGCATTAATCCTATTTTCATGCCTCTTTTGTCAAACCCAACATTCACTACCATACATAAGTGTAGGAACCAACACTCACACTGTCATACTTTTCATCTCTCGTAAACTTTGAACCCAAGTACACAAATTCATTTACTTGTTCCATTCTTTCTCCCTCAATCGAAACTCCACAGTTTGTCATGCTTTCTTCTCTTTGAAAAACCATTACTTTCGTTTTGCTTACATTTATTTTCATCCCTTTGATTTTCAGGGCATCATGCATAACATTAACCATCGCCTGCAACTCCTCTTCAGATGACGCTAATATGACTTGGTTATCGGCGTAAAGAAGGCATTTGACGATCGAATCATTCATTTTCAATCCATACGCACTCTCTTTCAAATCTTTTAAACAATCGTCTATGAATAAGTTAAACAGCCATGGCGAAGCCACACATCCCTGTCTCACAACTTTTTCGATGATCTCTTGCATGCGCCGTAGTCTCTTTCCTGATAGGTGCACACACCGCCGCTAAAAGTTTCACACTGATTTCTAGTGTTGTAGGCACATGTCGACGAGGTGGGGATAGTTCAAAATGGAGTCGTGTAATTAAATACTTGATTGTTTGTCGCAAATATTTATTATATTTTGTGCTGGTTTTTGTACACCTCAGTGTTTTGTATTGAAATTTCCGCAAATATTTTTCCACATGCTAAATCAAATTTTTCATAGAGTTGTTTTCGATGTCACTTCATTAAGTGGTTTTGATTACAGTTTCAACGTTTTGTTTCTTTTTGAGTAATGTAAAAATATAATTTTAACAATAAGTGGAAGCGAGTGATCTATGTGTAAATGAGAAAAAAAATGCGCTGTTGCCAATACATTTGTCTGAATCAATCTAATTGGTAATGTAAAAATATAATTATAATAATAAGTGGAAGCAAGAGTGATCTATGTGTAAGTGAGAAAAGGAATGCGCTGTTGCCAATACGTTTGTCTGAATCAATCTAACTGGTGTATATAATTTTGAACACTGTGTATAAATTTAAGAGGCCTATGTATAAGCAGAGAGCTTTCCCCCATACCGCGTACCCCACAAAATTGTCTACCTCCTCCTTAAATAAGTACTTACCACAGCAGGCTGAATCCGTCCGCTGTTCTTCTCTTGTCTTTCCAATATGCATAAAATTTCTGAAGGAATCAGAACTGATCTGCCTATTCATGTAGGCCTCGGGTACGGCCAGAATCTCGCTCAAACCTTTGCCGCATTCCCCATCGTAATTACACTTTTTCGCGCAGGTTTTTCTTTCTACTTTGCTGGTCGGACTGCCGGACCTCTCTAAACGAGTTTCCTGCCTTATGCAGTCTAAAAGTGGATCGGACACATTCGAAATTGAACTAAAGCTGCGCAAGCTAACGATTTTTTCCATTTCGATTTTTTTCTCTAAGGATAACTCTTGTCTGGATATTAACGAGTCTCGCTTATAAAAAACGAGATTGGTTTTTAAAGAGTCCAACTTATCTCTGGGATTCTGAAGGAAAGTTAAGAGGTTGTGTAGAGTCGCTTTTAGATCCGTGGTGTTTAGGTAGAAGAGCCAGCGGTACTGAGCAATGTTTTTGTTGAGCAAATATACTGCATAGGTAAATTGAACTTTTTCTTTGCCTCTTGTGAACAGGGGAAAACTAGAAAAAATTTAAATTAATAAGTAATTATTTAATATTTCACGAAGTTTAAACAGAGTTGGGGCATCTTCTCACTTAGTTATGCACAGTTTAGTGATAAGCATAATGTTTTTTCTATAACAATAAGTTCAATTGTAAATAATGCAATTGTGTCTGTTGTATATGTTTATACTTACTGCCTTTCTTTTTCTGGAAGTAATGGTGAAACGTTATCGGTTATAAATGACCTGGAACCGTAATGGGTAATGGGGTACCTAATTGGTACCTGAAGAAACGTTGAACACATTATTAAAATGTGAGCTACGTAGCCTAATGCTACAGATAATCCACCATCTGAACAATCTAAAATAAAGTGCATCTAAGTTTCATACAAGTAAGTAACAATTGTTAAAGTGTAAATTATTGGTTAAGTGGTAAAAACACAAGAATGAACCTCTCTTAATAACAAATATCTTTAAATATTCTTACAGTTTATATAAGTCTTTAGGAATAAATACCAATCGATTTTATCCAAGGTTATCTCGATATATACTGATCTACTCATTTAATGTACATACATATTAATTACTCTAATAATTGTCATAAATAAAATTGGTTTTCTCTTATCTAAACTGTTAAAATGTATCATAACAATTGCACAATTTAAAATATAAAGTATAATGTATGAGTATTAAAATTGTATGAGTGTTAAAACAAACAAATATGCTTATCTTAAAAAGGCAACATTAGGTGTGTTATGTTTACCTGCCAATACATCAGAATTGGGAAGATGGATTCCAAGAATAGTATATTTATCCTCACAAATTCTTTCTATAGGAAAAATGTATAGTAACTCTCTTAAAAGCTGTTTTCTTCTTTGTTGAAGCTGGTAATTTATATTAGTGTGTATTTCTTTATGATGTTGAATATCTATTTGATAATCTTTTAGTTTTTCTGAACTCCTGCTTAATTTGTGGTAATTTTCCATCAAATCAGAATCTAAAGAATGTTTAAAATTTGTCAAACTAATAAATAAACTAATACAACATGAGCAATTTATAATCTACACAAAGAATATAGAAAATTTATCTTGTGGATTATTTAATTCAAAATCTATTGATTTATAAGCATAAACTAGCAACTTTAAACTAAAAATTAACAATAATTAAATACATTTTAATAGTTGGGTTGGAGTGAAGCATGATTGATATGACAGTATTCTGAGAATGTACGGTGATGAGAGAAAATGAAAACAGAGAAAGTCTGCTTAAAGTAGGTATGTTTGGAGTGGAACCTTGTGGTAACAAACACTATGTGTAACCATAAAAAGATTCACTTGTACACAAGACAAAAATGATGCCAGAGAAGTATGATTGATTTCGTGATTGTGGATGAAAGATGGACAGTCGGGCACTCAGTGTCGGCATTGACAAAGACCACTTCCTGGTAATGAGTTGAATAAGAGATCTCTTTAAGTGGTTGTGGTATCGTGTGCAGGAACCAATGAGTGTACTATAGTGTATAAAAGTTGAGAATTTCCAAGAAGGTGTTAAAGAGGAGTTCATAAGTAACTTGATCGAGAAATTTGAGTTTAGATGAAGCATGTGAGATTGAAGAATTATGAAAGCCATTCAAGAAAGGAATCGTAGATGTTGCTATTGAAGTGTGTGTGTGTGTATGTAAAAGAAGGAAATGATGTAAGTTAAACGATATATATGTAGAGGTTCAAAAAGCAGTGTCAGAAAAGAAGAAAGCATAGTTGGATGGGTTGGCTACAAAAGCCAATCAAAGAATACAAAAGGCAACGCACTCATACATGCTCGTCGGTTGTTGGTACTCTTGACTTGGCCTTTCTTTAAAACAATGTTGATCTTATCGAGATATGTTCTCCGAGGTCGACCTCTACCGACTTGTCCATTCACACTCGCCTTATAAATTTGTTTCGTCAATTTTCCTTCATCCATCCTTTCTACGTGTCCAAACCATTTAAGCATTCCTTTATCTATCTTTGTAACCACATCTTTTTTTAGACCACAGCGTTTCCTTATCTCACTATTCTTCATTTATCCAACTGAGTCACTACGGCTCTACTTCTCAGACTACTCATCTCTGCAGCATTAATCCTATTTTCATGCTTCTTTTGTCAAACCCAACATTCACTACCATACATAAGTGTAGGAACCAACACTCCTCTACACACAGCTAGACGTGCCTTTTTTGACACGTTTTGGCTGCTCAAAAAGTTATGCATCTCTCTTAAACTTTGAACCCAAGTATATATACAAACTAATTTACTTATTCCACTCGTTCTCCCTATATAATTAAAAAGGAGGATAAGAATACTAATTCTATTGAAACCAAAGTATTTTAATGATTGTCATAGTTTATAAACATGAACGAATTTGCGAATATTTATTAAATCAGATACAGTGTAAGTCGAAACTTTTTTACATTATTTTCTTGGTAATTTCAAATGGATCACCCTGTATTTTATACCACTGGCTAAGACTACTGTTACCATACTTCCATTTTTATTAACCATTCTCTATACCTTAAGGTATTAGTTTTTGAGATGTTTCCATTTTTCCATGCAAAGTATTCATTAGGTATCTAAATGTATCAATTGCTAGTTGGCCATGATTGATTTGTCAGAAACTGACAATTCACCATTACTGATTGTTAATCCATTGGTGTGTTACATACACTCTAAACTAGCAAATATGAATTTTACTCGTGACGAAATGGTAGATATGATCTGGATATTATGGGAATACAATAAAAACGCATTACTATCAGTAAGAATTTATCATGAAAGATATCCTGAGAGGCGACAACCTACAACAGTGCAAGTTTCAAAAGATTAAAAGACTGCACCGGTTCAGTTGCTTATGAAAAACAAGAAAGAACAAAAACTACTGTGACACAGGAAAACAAAATGAATGTACTTGTGGCAGTTAACGAAAATCCACATACAAGTATTAAAAATATTTCAAAAGAACAAAAACTTAGTTACTACTGTGTTCAATGAATTCTTTCTAAAAGCGAAATGCATGATTACCACATTCAATTGAATTAACTGATAATGATTTTAAGAAGAGAATAGTATTTTGCGAATGGGATTAACAAAAAGTTAATCAACAAAGAGATTTGTTTGACTTTTTACTATTAGGAGATGAAACTATATTTCATAAAAACGGTTTTGTTAACAGGCATAACTTTCACTACTATTCGACAATTAATCCATACCACATAATTACAAACAGTCAAACTAGATGGTCGCTAAATGTGTGGGGAGGTATTGTTGGTAACTATGTAGTGGGACCATATTTTTTTGAGGAGCATGTAAATGGAGAGATGTATTTAGATTTTTTAGTAAATCAGTTACCCATATTATTGGAAGATGTTCCACTTTGTATATGTGAACAAATGTAGTTCTTGAAAGACTGTGCTCCAATTCACCATAATGCATTAGTTCAAGGAGAACTTGATGATCGGTTTTCTGGAAGAGGTGGACCAGTATGGTGGCTACCCAGGTCACCAGAGTTCTATAAAATGGATTTTGTTGGGGTTGTGTTAAAAATAAAGTGCATAAAACACCTACAACAACAAGTGGTGAAATGAAAAAGAGAATACGAAATGCATTTTGAAATGTTACTGTATAAATGCTTCGTAAAATAAGTAACTCTTTCAATGACCGCTTTCAGGCATGCATAGATGTTTTGGGTGGTCATTTTGAACACCTTAATAATTGAGACCTACTTTATTTTAGCAATAGTGCTGTTTTTTAATTTTCCGTGTATTGTTTCTTATTTCTGCCAGAGTATAATATTTTAAACCTAATTTCTAATCATTTTTTCTGTACTCGTTATTAAACTACTAGGTTAGGTTAGGTTAGGTTACCTACCTACCAAATAATAATAATTAATATCTTTTTGACAAATCAATCATGGCCAACTAACAATTGGTACATTTACATAACTAATTAATACTTTGCTTAGAAAAATGAAAATATCTCAAAAACTAATAACTAGTATAGAAAATGGTTACTAAAAATAGAAGTATGGAAGTCTTTAACATTGATATAAAATACAGGGTGATCCATTTGAAATTACTGAGAAAATAATGTACTCAAGTTTTGACTTACCCTGCATTCGATTTAATAAATATTTGCATAATCATTTGTGTCTATAACCTTTGACAATCATAAAAAAACTTTGACTCAAATAGATTATTATTCTTATACACCTTTTTAATTATACAGGCTGTTGAGCTCGTTAAAATTTCCATATAGAATTGGTTACAACTTTTTAAATAACCTGTATAACATACTATAACCTTATATTGTCGTAATGGGGAGGTAAAGCGGATTTTAATTTTAAGGTAATTTACAGGGTGATTCATTTAAAAAAACATAAATTTGATCTGGCACCTAGATGAAACACCCTGTAACATTGCAACTAAATTTGAAATGTGAAGCTGAAAGCTGTCTACAATTTTTTTGGTATCTCTTATGATAACAGGGCTACTGAGCTTTATCACACAAAATCCAGAAAATATATTATTCTCAATTATCTTAGTTTTCTAACAATTGCAGTTTTTTTAGTCATAATTGTTTGTTGTCATTAAAACAAAATGTTTATAAAAATCTTATTAAGTATATAAAATGCAAGACCTTACTTCTTTCTTCATTTTTTTCTAAAATAGCTGCATGTTTCAATTTTAAATTTCTAATTATCACAGACTTTTTGCTCTTTTCTTGAGAAAGTAATTTGGTTTTAAATTTAGCCATTTCTATTTCTTTACTAATTTTCTCCATTTCCCGTTTTTGAATATGAGTAGGTTTCTCCTACAAATACATGTTACAATAAGTCAACAAATTATTAAAAATTATGGAAACTATACATTTTTTACAAATACATATTAAAATTTATTTCAAAGTAATTATACTGACCTGCAATAACTTATTTAGGGAATTCATAGTAAGAAGTTGAGGAGCATATCTAACAGTTGTTATAGACAAAGAGGTTTGAGAAGTATCTTTCTCTTTGGTAGCATTAAATCCATTTAAAAAATTAATTTTATCTCTAATATTTTGCACATCAGCCTCTTTATTTCTTATTTGGACTTGAAATTGCTGTAACTGTCTTAATTTTTCTATATTGTAACTATTTTGTATCTCATGTTTATTTGACTTAATAGCTATCCTCTTATATATAACCCTACTTTTAGAAGTTTCAATAAAATTAATGTTACTAAAAAATGGTAAAGGTTTTTGCAAATCGGTTCTAATAACTTCATGACTAGTATAAAAACCTCCTTGCATATAAAATATCACAGAATTTTTCTCAAAGAAATATGATTGTATATCAGAAATCTTATTTCCAATATAACAAAGGCCTGAGAAGTTAATACCCCAAGTAACTAATATTTTGTCTGCCCCATCATTATTGTGTTGCCAGACCCTTAAAACTATACAAGAGGCTGAAAGATTAGGCATTTCTAATAGATTTAGTTCAGACCATTTTGGGTTCAGGTTGGTCACTTCTTCGCTAGTGTAAAATGGTGCACTCATGGACGTTAGATGAAGGGTATAGTAGAAACTACCAATACAGCCTGTCCCCAAGTTTAAGCCTATTATTTGATAAACATGTCGTAAACGGTACTAAAAATTAAAAATAGTTAATCACAACCAAATATTAAACTTTGTGACTAGATTTTGTTACAGTACCTGCTGTGTTATAAGTGGTATCCATTGTCGAAGCCTTTGTCTCCCAAACATAAATTCTTGTGCAGAAAAATTCATGACATCTAAAATAATAAATATATTTTATCCATGACAAATTATAAAAAATAGTTCATATATTCTATCACACTTTTATCAAAACTAATTCCTCTTAATTTGATTTAAAACGTTTTCAGTTTTCACTTGCAAGGTAACTGAAATTCTTTATCAACAATAAATAGAATTCGTCTGTCATTCGAGTTCTTGTCAATCTGACACATAGAAAACCAACAAATAATATGACTATATGTATCAAACATGTTCTTTTATGGGAAAAGTCAATTTGTCCTCCCGCAGTTTTCCTTTTTAAAATTTTTTATTTGTTTTGCAGTTTTCTAAGAAAAAATATAAATTATTTATTAGTGAATTTTACAGGTATTTTCTTCTGTAACTTGTAAATGTCACAAAATCAGTAGAAACAAAAAGAAGACGATAATGACAGTAGAAAAATTTGACATTGATATTTGTCATGTTTCGTGGAGAGAGGTGTGGTGTTGACTAATTTTAATGTTGATAATAGAAATAAATAAGTAGATAGTTGTTTTCCTTTAGCATTAATTAAAATGGATAGTGAAGGTAGAAAAGTGATTGTATGTGATAATGGAACTGGAGTACGTTAACATTTTACTCAAAATATAAAATGTATTAAACCCCCTTTTTTTAGTTTGTCAAATGTGGCTATGCCGGCAGTAATTTCCCTGCTTATATATTTCCCTCGATGGTAGGAAGGCCCATTATTAGAGCGGTTAATAAAATAGGTGATATCGAAGTTAAGGTAAGCGTTTTTAATTTGATAAGTACTTTGAAAAATACATTTAGAGGATTAACGACAGTATATTCATGAACAACTTATTTTTTAGGGTTTACATGTAGATGTAAGTTTTACTACATGTTAAATGTTTTTAGAATGCTGTTTTTCTCGTTTTACGGTAACCCTTAACTTAAAATATTATTTACAATTTAATCCTTTCCTCAAGTTACTCAGTAAATTTAAAAAAAAATGTGAAAGGTTTAAATGTTAAATAAGCAGCTTTTTAGGCAGAAAATCAAATAGGAATTATATATTGTATTAAGTTAAAAACTTCCTGTGGTTAGATAAGCAATAATTCAGCTTTTTGACTTTATGTGATTGATAAATACATTAAAGTTGTTATATTAAGATATACTGGGTGAATCAAGAAAGTTGTGAAAATTATTATTTGATGTAATATTTAAAAAAAATGTCATTAATAAAACACTGAAAGATTAACTATATTTTAAATCAATTTTGAGACAAAAATAAATAATAGTGAACACTTTTATTTTATCGATTCACATTATATACCTGACATTTTCAAATACATTTAAAAAGTTATTTTTCACAAGGTTAATGTATTACTGTTTTTAAATTCTTTTGTAATTTTTATCTTTTTCTCTAAGCAATTGCACTTCAGTAGTCTTATACAAAAAAAATTGATTGTCATTTCTGATGGTGTTCCTATTTGAATTGAATTTTTAGAATAACTTTTTGATTTTTAGTCATTAACATTTCTTACTAATTACAATTTTGAGTTTTAATTCTTAATATCATTTTTCACGCTACAGGGAGTTGCAAGTACTCTTCCTGTAAGTAAAGGCAAATAGTTCATTCATTCAGAATGCAAAAGGGTGTATTTTTATAAAAAAATATATCCTGTGAATAAATTCTTAACAGTACCAGTTATAGTTTATTTTACTTATAAGATACTTTTTTAAAACAAATACATTTTATTAATGTGATAGATATTTAGACACATTAAAAGATATCAAACTTTTTATTTCAAGAGGTAAAACATAATTTCTGATGTAAATGTAAACAAATATTTTCTGAATTTTTTATAATATGGAATATTTTATACTTTACTAGTTAGAACTAGCTATTGATGTATTATTTAAAATTAATTGGTTTCATTGGATTATCTTAAAAGTAATACTATTAATTGTTATTTTAAAATTTTATTGTGTTGTCTCTTATACCCATTAGTGTTCTGACTAAATAATGCATGAATTTAATATATATTTTTAGTTTTGAAAAATCACTTTTCAGTGTATTCTTATGCAATAAATCTTTATTAGCTTTGATTTCCTAAAGTTTTATACAAATTTAAAGTAGTCAGAGCTATATTTAACATTTTAAAAGTAATTTTATTTGTCACCATTTGAAATTAAATAAATTTAATAAAAAAAGATACATATATGTTTGTTTTAAGGTATACACAGTAAAGTCAAACTTTGAAAAACATTTTATTTTTTGACAATAAAGAATTTTTTTTTTACAGTAATTGTGCTAATCAAGTAACATATTTTATGTATCATTATTATGACTAAACACTATTGTTTTTGAATGAAATTCTTGGAGAATTTATAACTGGGTATATTTAAATAATTTTGTTTATTAAATTACTTAAGAATTTTGCTTTTTTATTTAAAATATTTTTCTTAATAAAATGTTGTTTCAAATAGGATCTCATGGTGGGAGATGAAGCTTCTGCTCTTAGATCCCTTTTAGAAGTAAATTATCCTATGGAGAATGGAGTTGTACGAAATTGGGAAGATATGTGCCATGTTTGGGACTATACTTTTGGCCCCAAAAAAATGAACTTAAATCCAAGAGATACTAAAGTATGTGACTATCGTTTTTATACACCTTCCTTAGTATGTTTGTTATTGAAAAATCATTTACATAAGATTTTATTTTGTAATTTCATAAACAGCAAGTCACTTTTAAAATTTAATCCACACCAAATTAAAAAACTTGTTTGTAGATATTACTGACTGAACCTCCCATGAATCCTACAAAAAATAGAGAGAAAATGATTGAAGTTATGTTTGAAAAGTACGGATTTGCAGGAGCTTATGTTGCCATTCAAGCTGTGTTAACACTTTATGCTCAGGTAGAAACACTAAAATAAAAATTTATTAAATAAATTGATTTGAAATTTGTTATATATTTACAAATCATTGTTTTAGGGACTTTTATCTGGGGTAGTCGTAGATTCTGGCGATGGAGTAACGCACATTTGTCCAGTTTATGAAGAATATGCATTACCTCATCTAACGAGAAGGTTGGATATCGCTGGACGAGACATCACTCGCTATCTTATAAAACTATTGTTGCTCAGAGGATATGCTTTTAACCATTCTGCTGATTTTGAAACAGTAAGTCAATAAAATCCCATTTTTCCCCTAGGCGTACTGAAAAGCAAAGTTAACAAAAAAAAATATAGAATTTGATATATTTTATTGAAGGACTCTTTGTGTACACGATACATAAAAAGTAAAGGTTTTTTTAGGTGCGTATGATGAAAGAAAAATTGTGTTACATAGGTTATGATGTAGAGACAGAACAACGTTTAGCTTTAGAAACAACTGTTCTGGTAGAACCGTACATTTTGCCAGATGGTAGAGTTATTAAAGTAGGCGGTGAGAGATTTGAAGCTCCTGAAGCTCTTTTCCAACCGCATTTAATTAATGTTGAAGGTCAGGGCATTGCCGAATTAGTTTTTAACACAATACAGGTGAGATTTTATTTAAAAAAAATTACTTGGGATTTGTAAACTTTGTCTCTTTGTTAGGCTGCAGACATCGATATGCGATCGGAACTGTACAAGCACATTGTGCTATCTGGAGGTTCTACAATGTATCCCGGTCTTCCGTCTAGACTGGAAAGAGAAATCAAACAATTGTATATTGAGCGTGTTCTTAAAAATGACATCGAAAAGCTCAACAAATTCAAAATTAGAATAGAAGATCCCCCTAGAAGAAAAGACATGGTGTTTATTGGTGGAGCTGTACTAGCTGAAGTTATGAAAGACAGAGATGCTTTCTGGCTCTCTAAACAGGAATACGAAGAGCAAGGCTTGAAGATATTAAAAAAATTGGGTGCTCGAGCAGTATGAATGAAACTCTAAAAGTTAAATAAATTGGTATTTTATTGTTAGTTCATCTTCTTAATGATCATTGAACAAACTGATTACCAAAGTATGTATTTGTAAATATTAAAACTCCCTTTTTGCCGATATTTTTTGCATTTATAGATACACCAAATCTTTTCAAAATTATTAATTTAAATATCAAAGATATAACTTTATTGAAAATATGAAGTAAACATTGTTAATTGTACTTTTTAAACTAATGGTAAAAGTAAAAAAACTTGTCAAAAAATAGTTTAATAATACCTTTATTCAAAAAATATTTGTTGGTGGCAATTAACAATTAAATTTGTTTTAAAGATTTCTTAAATTTTAATTATAAAATAAAGACATACGTATACCTTTTGGTAGAAAACAAAATCTACTGTAACACAGTATTTGTAAAATAGAATAAATATGTTAAAAAAAACATGAAAAATAATCCCTAAAAGTAAGACAATCAATAGGGTTTAAGTTTCAGGTTAAGTAAATTGACAATTAACAATAAAACTAACTAAATGTAGAAAATATACTACGATAATTTATTGTATAAAAATTTACGCATGCCAATGGACGTTTGAATAGGTGGTATCACTGTTTTAAATCATTACGTCATACATGAAGTGCATTAGATTTTGTTTTGTATTTTCTTTAATGAATTTTTATTAAAATATCAGGGAGGTAAAAAACTGAATTTATTAATACGAGAAAATTTAACCTAAAGTTTGTTTAATTTTCTAAAAAGTCTGAGAATTTTACCGAAACGGGGATACATTTTTAGATTAATAAAGTAACTACATCGTAAATGTAAATGAATTCATTTTAGAATTTTAATAACATTTAGAACAAGTCAAGTTAAGTATTGAATAAAATAGTACATCAAATAATGTAAACAATTTAGTTTAATCTTGGTGAAGCTATACACTATTAATAAATGAGAATTAAGTCAACTCTAAACTAATTAACCCTAAATGTGAAATATGTAATCACTGCATTTATTTAAGTGTAAAGTAACACCTACAAAATTCTATAATGTGAGATACCTAATTAGATTTGGGGTGTATTTTAATGCGGAATTGTAAAAACTGGATTTTTCTTTAAACGTTTTGAATTAGATTTTAATTACATTTGTCACTAAATAGAGAGCGATAATATTTATGAAATTTCATTTTTTGGTCGTCAGTAGTGACGAACGGAATCAAATAAAACTTCCAATTTAAAAAAAAAACAAAACTGGTAATTAAACTACAAATTACCCTCCAGTTGTTAATCGACGAGTTGATACGATTTTTTTGGAATTCAACTATTTTTTTTAGGTCAAGAGAATAAATGTCTATTTCGTACTTTGTTATTTCTAGTAAGATTAAATGTAATTTATGCGCTTTATTATTTTAAACGATATTCCTTGTTACCTAAATGTTAAATTATCTGGTCAATCACTTTTAATAATATAACTATGGTTAACTCATTTAAATTAGATAAACTTTTCCAAAGCTACTATCGAGTACAATAGTCGTTTAATTGATATATACGTATTTTTATTCATTTCATTTGTAAAGACTACTTTTTATTATATCCATTATTTTAATATTATGCATTTTATTTTATTAAGATTATAGCATAATTTTATATTTACTTCGATAAAATAAAGTTAATTATTTATTTTTGTGACCGTTTTTTGCCGTAACCAAATATTCAGGAACTAATTTAATCTTGCAGTCTTATTGATAACATTACAGCTAGGGAGCAAACTAGAAGCTGATTACGAAACGATCACTGCAAATACTGGACCGTGCACCCAGGTATCAGACGTTCAAAATCTGCGGGCCATCTAGGAAAACTGTTAAAAAATTCCTGGAACTTGGGCAAAGGAATATAATACATGCAGCAAGAATCCTTATGGGTCACTACTACACATTATAGGACTTGTAGAAAGTCCCCTTTGCAGGTGCTGTAAAGTGGAGAATGAGACTTCCCGTCACTGCCCATGATACTGCGAAAAACTTTCTGTTCACAGACAAATGTACTTCGGAGAACCAGAACTCTGAAACCTGTCATGCTTAGCAACATCCCCATTGTCGACATCCTAAAATTTTTGAAATAAACAGGACTGACGCTGTGAGGGCCTATTTATGCACGGGAACACAATAGATCTTGTTGGCCACAGTACATGGGACATCTGATACAGGTCTTGGAAAATTTCCTGGACTTAAAGCTTACTGCGCGCATTTAAATAAACGACAACGTTGCAAAATTTGACAAAAATAATACCAAAAAAATGTTTTTTATTACTTTAATTTACATAAATTAGCATTAGAATAGAAATTTGTACAATATAAAATACAATTCTGGTTAATAACAGAATGACTAGGATTAGTTGTCGGTGGTTGAGAAACGAGACTGGTAGGCATCTTGTAGGTATGGACAGGGAACTTCCAGTGGTAAAATCATTAGATGGAACAGATCCAGATGGACTTTTTCTAATATTATTTATGAGGCTCTTGTGATGCTCACTATTTAGTTGTAGATAGGGCTAAATGGAATTAACGCTTGAATGTCCGGAAATTTATTTTATTGAGTGCTTTCCAGTGCCACATTCTGACACTACTCAACTGATTTTGGACTATCCCATGCCATATTGACTCTCAGGAATAGTCGATCTGTCATTACGTAAGCTTGGTGCTTGCAAAACAGTGTCAACAAACGCACTGGACAAACATCTGGAGCATTTGTATTTGTAATGAGCCACTTGCTATCAGTGAGTGTTCTTTCTCACCCTTGACTTGTTTTGGAAAATATTGGGTTGTACTCGATTCTTCCAGGCGGTATACCGTCGTTTGTATATTCGTTTTGAAAGTATTGCTTTTTGCACTGGAAACTCTCGTCACCTCTCCAGGCTAGTTCATATGCCATTATATGGTACAATTTTTTTATAATCCTTTAGGATTATCTTCATCCTTTGCAACTACCATCCCATAACTTCATTTTTCGTTAATGCATTAAAACTCTCTTTTCTCTTGTCGGACATTCTTTGTAATTTTAGCATTTCGCGCAACCTTAAAAATAATGTCAGAAAAAGAATGTAACATGATATTAAAATTTCCAAAATAATATTCCTGCAACATCTTTACTGTTTTACTCCATATACTTTTTATACAACTGACTGTGTAGTCCCCACCATTAGATTTCTTCATGTTGTATGCGTAGTCCGTTAAAATTTTGGATAGAGTGCTCACTTGTGTATCGGCGCGTAATTCATAATTCCTTTTACTGCAGAACTTCTCATGTTGTATCCAAATTAAGTTTTTGGAAGTAATTGTATTTTTGGATTATAAATATGTAGTCTGAATTTCTTAGAATAAACTTGTACCAAAACTACTCATTTTCCCGTCCGGGAAGTACCCACTTACCGGACGCTTTTTCTTTGGGAAAGTAGCATTGTTCCGGCCTAGGGGGGAAGAATCACATCGTTGTTGTCATTTTAAATTTAAAAATCTTGGTAGGTATGGTTTTGATAAATGCAGTTGATCATTACCATAGCAGCGAAATAACGACTGACAGCCATTCGACATGAAATTAGTTGACATTTTAATTTTTGAAAGTTTGCATGGTTTTTGGTCACAATTATCACAATAAACTATGGAAAGCAGCAGCGATAGTGAGTTTGAAAATGTGCCTTACGAAATTTCCAATGTAGCAGCTGCTGCTACAGAACAATTGTTGCCTGAAAAATCAAAGTCCAGGTATGAAAACGTTCATGATTTGTTCACGAAATGGATGGATATGAAGAAATGCAACACTATTACAGAAGATGTCATTATCATCAGCCTTGTCGCGTCCACTGCTGAACTTAGGCCTCCCGTAATATGTGCCACTCCCCCCTGCACTGCGCCGCCTGCATCCAGTTATGCTTGATGCGTTTTATATCATCAGTCCATCTCGTTGGTGGTCGTCCTTTATTCCGGTAAGCCTCATGTCTCGGCCTCCATTCAAGGATTTTCTTGGTCTATCTGTCGTCAGTTATTCTTGCAATGTGTCCTGCCCAATTCCATTTTAATGTTGTTATTCTCCTGACGACATCCGCTACACCTGTTCTTCTTATTTCGTTGAAGATGTAATTTTGGCTTATTTGGTGCAAAAATCTGAAACTGTTAACTCTTCACCCTGTGGAGGAGCATGTACTTTATGTTAAAAAGTATAATTTTAGTGAAGAAAAATGTAAACATAGCCACTTTCCCAAAGTTAATCGCATTTTTTTAAAAGATAGAATGTTGGTTAAAAGGCAAAGAAATCAGAAGTCTTCAGCAGCGAGCAAGTCAACAAATTTCTTAGGGAAGCAGATAATGAAAAATATCTAATGCTAAAGGTAATTTTAACAAAATATGTAGGATATAAAGGTATTAACTTAATTTGCTTTATTTTCTGGTAGCACCAATTATTGGGTTAGCCGGTGCGTATAGACAGGAAGAACTAACAAAAACGTCAATTGATCTAATAAACAACAAGGAAGCCATGTTGCTTGTGAAAATACCAGATTCAAAAACACATATTAAGAGAATTTTTGTTGTAATTTTGGACAAGAAAACCTGCTGTTGTATAAGCAATATTTATCTTTACGGCCATCCCATAACAGATTATTTGTGAATTACAAAAAAAGGAAAATGTTTAATTCAGCCTGTTGGTATCCAAAATTTTGGGAATCTCGGATTAAGAATCGCAGAATTTTTAAATTTACCTAATTCTAATAATTACTCAGGTCATAACATTCGTCGAACTTCAGCGGCGTTATTTGCTGATAATGGTGAAAACATCTCATATTTGAAGATACACGGTGGCTGGAAGTCTACCAATGTCGCTGAAGGATATATAGACAATTCACTAACAAACAAAATTAAAATTGCCAAGACCATTCAAAGATACCAAGCATTTCAAACAAAATGAATCCCATCAATATTAGCAATTGCTTGAATTTTAATATAAATATTAATATAAATAAGAATTAAGGAAATAATTATTATTATTCTAGAGACTATTGCGGTAAAAATAAATCACTGTTTGGCCAACTTTTACAAAGCGAATCTTGGCAAGACACATACGATTCGCTATCATGCAACCAAAAATATGAAAAATTCGCAAACACATTACTGAGTCACTTCTTTCAGGCCTTCCCAATAAAGAAAAATAAAATAAAAAAGGACTCCAAATCCTGGGTTACAGAAGAAGTCAAAAAGTCTAGCGCACAACTGAAAGATCTACATGTTCTTCAAAAAAAATTCCCCATTTTAAAAGGCCAATATCAAGTGCAAAAACGGAAACACACTAGTCTTATAGAATCATGTAAAAGAAATCATTATGACCAAATAATACAATCTTCTGAGAATAAAAGCAAAACCTCTTGGGCAGTTATCAATAAAATGAAAAATAATAAAAACACAAAAACACCCAATATTAAAATTTCCCATGAAAATGAAGAATTTTCCTGTCCCGAAGATATTGCTAATCTCTTCAATAACTTTTTTATAGATGCTCCAAAACAAGTCATAGATGAGATCCCACCGGTAGATCACAATTACTTTGAGCATAGCCTCAACAGCATTCTTACTTCGATGGTTATACTTCCTTTCACTGAGGAAGAAATGCTAACAATGTTCTCAAAACTCAAAAATAAACGCTCCTCTGGACCAGATGACTTACCCAATAATATTGTAAAAGAATTCAAAAATGAACTGGTGAAACCTATAACTCACATAATAAACTTTTCACTAGAAACAGGCACATTCCCTGATGCCCTCAAAACAGCAAAAGTAATCCCACTTCACAAAAAAAAGGGTAAAAATATCATGAACAACTACAGACCCATATCAATAACATCAGTTTTCTCAAAACTTTTCGAATACTGTATGCTGGAGAGGCTAAACTCCTTCATTGCAAGATTCAAACTTATCCCAGATGAACAACATGGGTTCAGAAAATTCAAATCTACATCTACGGCAACAATAGATACATATATCAACATAATCAATGACTTAGATGAAAAAAGAAGTCCTATAGGTATATACTGTGATTTAAGCAAGGCGTTCGATTGTGTCCCACATGATCGGCTGCTTGACAAGCTTTGGTCATACGGAATTAGAGGATGTGCATTTGCCTGGTTGAAGTCATTTTTGACAAATAGGAATCAATATGTACAGATATCTTGCAATGAAGAGGGTAAAAAGAGGGTAAAAACACAATATCCCGCTCTCGTTTGGCACCTGTGGAAGTTGGAGTGCCACAGGGGAGTGTGCTTGCCCCAGTTTTGTTCTCAATTTATGTAGCAGATATTGTAAAATACCTTGCACCTTTCAAATTAACACTCTACGCTGATGACCTCTCTATACTGGTATCAAAAGACTCTCCCAAACTAAATCAACAAGCATGTAATACCCTTATGGAAAAAATTATCTTATGGTTCTCGATTAATAATTTATACATTAATGCCAGCAAAACACAGTTTCAAATTTACCACACAAAACAGAGAACGGTCGAAAACATAGAAATACATTTAGGGGAAATGACTCTAGAGAAATGTCACACTATAAAATTTCTAGGTATAACTATGAGTGATACACTGGACTGGGAATCACATATAAGTGATACAATAAAAAATCTGAACTGTAAGTTGTATCAAATAAGATGCCTTCAGAGAGTGCTCAACCTGAATGTGATAAAAAACTTTTACTTTGCTGAAATACAGTCCCGACTATCATACGGTATATTGTTGTGGGGCATGTCTTCTTCAGCTCAAAAACTATTTGCTGTTCAGAAAAAATGCATACGTGCAATGTTGAAGAAAAATCAAAGAGAATCATGTAGACCTCTTTTCAACAAATTAAAAATACTTCCCTTATGCTGCATATATTTATTGGAAATTTCCTGTTACATACATAAAAACAGAAACATCATTCCTTGCCATAGCAACATACACAATTACCCAACGAGATTTAGCCATCACCTGTGCGCACCTCAAAATCATTTAAATATATGCCTGAATGGCCCCATAACTAATGGGATTAGAGTATACAACCACTTACTTCCAATTATTAAACAAGAAGCATATTACGTCAAATTCCGAAAAGCGTTGAAGATATATTTACTGAACAACATGTTTTATACAATGGGTGAGTTCCTTTCGTCATAATAGGCTCTCTTTGTTCCTCATACTCTTTTATTTATACTCTTTTATTTATTTAAATTTAAATTATATGTACTTGTTGGTTTTACTTATTTTGAATGTTCTATTTTGACTTGTTTTATACTTACCATGTAGGTCTTGGAAATCAATAAAGATTATTATTATTATTATTATTAGAATGTTTCTGTTAGTACCCATTTTCTGTTAGGACTTCAATATTTAATACAAATAAAAATGAAAATGTTTGAAATTTTATTTTACAAAGAAATATAATAAAGAAATGTGCCTTATTGATTTGGTTTTTTGGTCTCGCCTACGTCTCGTCCTAAAATTTTGTCTACACGTTCAAAAAAACAGTATTTTCCGGACTTGTTACATAAATTACTATTATAAGATATTGTCGACAAAAAAATACCCAAAGGATGATTTGCAAATTTTTGCGCTGTCATTTTGGCACTATTGGTCAAAATTTGAAAAATGCTGACAGATCATTGGTTGAAATTGCACGAGGAAAATAGTCAAAATATTTAACAAATTCATAACTTAAATAATTTTAATAAACTAAATGAAAAGAAAAACTTACCAACAATTTTAAGGTTCGTAGAACTTATAATAAAAAAACACAACGTGACTGCATTACTCTCAAACCTCGAAACAGATTTTACGATATGTTTAGAAATGAGACTAATTTAAAAAATGTGATTTTAGTTTGCGACGTTGGTGGTGGTGCACTATTCATAAGAATTTCCATTACCTTTTTTCTTTCACCCCCTAATAAAAGTGAATGATATTTTAAAAATCAAACGACAAACAGGTAGGGTCAGAAATATTTTATTTTTCAATTTTTTTTGACAATCTACTGCTGATTTGTTTCTTGGGAATGCTTCTCAATTTCCTTTCCTTTTCTTTATTGGCTTTAGCTTGTTGCATTGCTTGCATTATCAATCCATGGTTGCTGTTGGTAGAACTCATAAAAACAGCGGGATCGATATTGTTCGTTTCTTCTATCTGTATTTTGGAAGTTTCTACTAAATTTTTGTCTTCTTGTAGAACGCCCGGTGCTAGCAATAAAAATATTTCTTTGGCCCATTCCGGTAAGCCTCTGCTAGACGCTATGTACTGCCAACAGGGGATGCCCAGGTGGGCGATACATCTTCTGAAATACATCGTAAAATCGTCTGCTAAATGGTTAAACACCATGGGGGTAGTGTAGATCCAGATAGTCGGATTTGAATAAGTATTTATGTATACTAAAACGACTTTGGCGTTGTTATCCACCGTACAAAGTTCAAATACTTTACTATCTCTCGATAAAACTAGCTTAAATTTAGATCCTATTTTTTCTATGAGTGCTGCATTTTTTGTTTCGTATCCGTATATCCTTACCACATCATTTAAAGAATTCACTTCGATTTTACCTTGTCTTACTGCATTTTTTTCTTGATTCTCTATTTCGTACGAAAAGTCGTAATTGTATAAAAAACCATTAGTCGAGGAATAGAAAGCTTTTAAATCTTCTGGTAGTGTGATGCCGTTATTATGTTCCCAAGTTCTTATGTCGATCTGTCTAAGTCCGGAAAATCTTTTTAACGTTAGATTTGAAATGTAAGGAGATTTTTCTAGTACTCTGGATAGACCGAGGAGCAAATTCTCATAAAATGAATCTTCTGATACTTTGTCTACAACAAATCCCATCTTTCTAGAAATAATGTTATCCATAACTTTCAATTTAGACATCACGTTAGACAAATAGAATTTTTATTTTGAAATACGTTTTATTTGGAAAATATGAATTTCTCAATGGTTTTTTAAAACGGTTGAAGTTTGCCATTTTGACAAACCCGCCCTTATCTTTGGCGTTTACATTACTTTGAAGTTTAGTTTTTTAATATTAATATTTACAGGGTAATGTAATATACGAAATGGAACATTAAATCACAATAAATTTAGCAATCGGTTTGTGAATGTCAAGTTCTTGGAAATATTGAAAATTTATATACGAAGATTTAACTTTACTGTATTCACAATGGCCACAACTTTTAAGCCAACTTCGTTTTCTGAATCAGTTTTTACGGGGTGATTACTAAAATATAAGGAAAATAAATTCAAGTATAGTGTTGAAATATGCAAAATAATATTTGGATTTTTGAAGTGATAACTTTTTACGGCACGCTGTGAACTTTTCTTCGCAAAAGCGTAATGAGATTTCATTATTTTTAAAAAAAGTTGGATACTCGGGGATTTAAACCTGAATATACTGTCATGTTAAACAGCAGGGGCTTAGCGAGGGGGGACAAAGGGGACATCATGCCCCGGGCGATACTCAAAATGGGGCGCCAAATGGTCCGCAAAACAGAAAATTGCTAGATAATTTTTAATTTTTATTATAATTGATTTCTAGAAAATATATTTTAAATTTAGTGCCAGTGTAATATAATAAATTTTAATTCGTTAATAAAAAGGAAAAAAAGGAACACTAATAGTCCAACCGACCAATAGTCTAAATAAAACTATAATATTATATTCATAATAGAAATGGCACGTCTTTTCTACTGGCAGGGCTGACTCGTGTGCAGCTCAGATTACAAGATCCTAGAATGAATTTTAGAAAAGCGCTCCATGATCTTGAATCATTAGCGATGACTGATCTAACCGAAATTCGAGACAAGCTCTGTGAAGAGGCAATAGAAAAAGCGAAGTCTCTTTGTGAAAAATAGGATATAGATACAATAATACTTGTAAAAAGACGTCGCAAAATGCCCGGAGATGTTGGTCTTTCCGCAGAAAGTGAAATTTCTCGCGTTATGAAAAGCGTTCTTGATCGTCTCCAACAAGAAATATGTACACGATTTACACGATTAACCTAATTTCAAATTTGGATTTCTACTAGACGTTGAAAATTTATTAAACAAGGATAATGTTGATAACGACTTTGAAAAAAATTGTAAAAATTTGGGTGAATACATATTTAATGGAATAGGACTCTATCGAAATATGTGACTGCAAAATGGTACTACGCGGTAAAAAAAATTGAACCTAACTCCATTAGAATTTCTTACTTTTATAATCTCGTATGGAGATGTTTTTCAAAACCTGAGAGTGGCACTTTAAATACTCCTGACTATCTCAGTATCAATTGCTAGCTGCGAACGTTCATTCAGAAAATTAAAATTAATTTTGACATATCTACGATCAACGATGGGACAAGATCGCCTAAGTGACCTAGCATTTTTAAGTGTGGAAAGATAAAAATTTGAAATAATCAACTTTGATCATATTATTGATAAATTTGCTTTATCAAAAGCAAGTAAAATTTATACATAGTAATTAGTTTTATTAATGTATTACATTATTAAATATATGTATCTCCTTACAGATAACAAATATTAACTTTTTATTGTTTTAAACTGCGTGTTTTCAAAATATTTCTGTATACATATGTAAAATAAATAATAGGTATCTTTTGAACTAATTCTAGATGATCATATACATTTCTTGTTTTCTTAACTACATTTTTTGTCTGAAATTTAAAGTCTAGCTTGAGCCTATGACTTTATTTATTTATTAATTTGCGAGTATATTTTACTTATAATATTGTATGGTTTTCGAATGGGGGGGGGGCGCTAAAAAGGTATTGTGCCCAGGCGCAAGTTAAGCTTGCTACGCCACTGCTTAACAGCTGTACCATTCAGCCACCACGCACTCTTACTTCAAACGTCCAAGTTTATTCTAATAATAAACTAAGTATTTGTTACGTTAAAATGTTCAATATTTAATAGTTTCTACGCAAATCATTTAAAGTTATCACTTTTGTTGGACGTCCCATGACCCTTTTTTTATTTCATTCTCGCATTTCTTGCTATATTAGTAAAATTAAATGTTATATTTAAAATTTGTTTATTAGTTCATAAATAGGCAACCAACTATACAAAACACTGTAATGTCAATTATCTATTTACAAATTCCATACTTTTCTATTTTAAAAGTTTAAACGCTCAATGGAATGGAGGATAAAAATGTAAATATATTTTCCGCGAATTTCTTTCAACAAATACTATGTTAGTAATTTTGTAATACAATTAAAATGTACCTACCTTTAATGCGTTAGGAATCTTTTTTCAAATTATCCGTTGCTAATTTTTAGATTCTGTTAGTAAACTATCTCGAATTATTTTAATAGATTTTTTTTAAATTGGTTATTTGTTTTTATACCTTGTGTAGAAATTTTTGTTAATAACTTGAAACTTTAAAGACGGTTTTGTCAATGCAGATGTGACTTTAGTAGATTGCCACAGGGCGGTATTTATTATTTCAATACTTTCCAAGATTTGGGTGAAAATAAATCAATAAGAATTACGGCGGGTAAATTCAAAATGTACAGCCAACAAGTCGGCGCGTTAACACACGCATGCTCTTTTACAAATTAGAGGAGAATTCGCTGTTGCCGCTATGCTACACAATATTTCGTTTTTAGGTATTTTTAATGCAATATTAAATTTGTTTACCCTTCATTCCACTACAATTTCTTTGAAAAGTAGTTTTATGAATAAGCCAAACTTTTCCATAAATATTTTGAAAAATGAGTTTTTTGTTATTTAAATTCGGATTTTTTATGAAAAAGAGTCATCGTTAGAAAATTTTTAATTTTGCTGTCTTCAGTAACTCAATTTAAAAAAAAAATCATTAACCTTTAAAGGTGCTTTAACTCATAATTTTTCCCAGATATCATAAAAATAAAAATTGCATTTTACATAATGTGTCACTTTTATTTGCCGCATTATGTGCAATAAGACGACTATAAATAATTTGATTTTATTAAAACTCGAGTGTGGTGTTGAAGTGAAGAAGAGAATTGGCAACGGCGCAACAATCTGAAGTTAACAGTAATTTAGTTCAATGGTTGTTCCCGTGTTGATAAGTTGGGTTTGATGTTGTGCAAAAATGTGGTGTTTAAGAAATTGGACTTCAAGCAGTAGGATAATCCACAAAACAAATCATGACCGATCCAGGTGCTGAAGAGTAAGTACATTTTTTAGTTCAGTCAGCGATACACCCCTCAATTCGGGGTTGATAGTCGGCCATGATATTTTCCCAGTATTACTGGTCGTGTTTCAACAGGAAATACAATTAATTACCAGTTAATAATGATTAATTAACAAATTAAAATGAGAATATTAATTTGTAGATGTTCAAATCTTGCTATCTGTTTGGCTTCTGTCATAATTCGGTTAACTATCATTCATTCGGAAATAATCAATGGTTCCATTTTCCATTCATAAGCTGACTTCACGAATCTGATTTATCCGGACTAACCGGCGTTTTATATACTCACAATAACATTGCATATCGAATGTTTGTAATAAATATTCTAGTTTTGACGCCTACGTCTATTTTTGTAAGCCTCTTAGTTTGTTTAATGAACTCGTAATTCTGAAATTGTTCAAAGTCGTGGTGTTACCTGAACAAAGGTTGGGTCAAATCATTATTATCATTTATTTACTACTTCCCTTGTTTTTGTTTCGTCTTGTTTGTATTATCGTGACATCTGCTCAACCGGAAGGTTTTACATTTTTTCCTTTTACTGTTTTCTTTTTATTTTAGTACCTATCTCTTGTGAAAGATTGACAGTTGATGATACTTTCTGTCTTCTGGCAACTTTTTTTCTTGGCGAGGGACTCCTTCATGACCATGTGTTAGTTGGTTATTTTAAGTTTTTTTATTTGATTGTTGTTAAAATAGTTTATCTACATTTCTTAAATATATGTCTTTAGATTTAGGGTTTGCAAATTGTATTAATAAATTTTATGTACGTATGATTTTTTATTTTACATTTACCTGTTGAGTCCATTTGGTATAAACGATTGTTCTTTGATATTTTATCAAAAATAGGTATCCATTTATTCCTTTTAAATTATTGTTTTGTCATGTAAGAATAGGTTAGTTGATTCATTTAATAATGTTTGATGGAATTCGAGTTTACATTTTTCCAAATCTCAGATTTCAGGTGTTCTAAATAATTGTACCACGGTCATTTTTTATAAATACCTGCACGATTTTATAACTTTGCTTATTATTTTATTATCGCTAATCGTTAATTGAACAGGTACCTACTGGATTTATTATTTAAAGTATAATATTTAGAATATTTTTGATACTTGTAAGTAATGTAATGATTGAACGCCTAAAAACTTGTGTTATAAATGAGATATCGTTATTTATTATTACGAGTGTGGTACTGAGGCATAGGAAATCTCCGTCCGATAGAGATTAACAGCCTCGATGGTCTGTAATCTAACGTGTTTTTTCATGTCCACGACGCAGGAAGTAGTAAATAATTCAAAACAGGAAACCGTATCTGATTAAGCTAACAATTATTGTTTTTATTTTTTTTTATATTTTACCGACTGGAAATCCATAGGTCTTTTCATGAATACTTTGTCGATGGTTCTTTGTTGTTTTTTTTTTGTGTAGAGTGATCAAACGGATGTATATGTGCTAAATTCAGGGAGGTACTCGGCTTTGCCGGGGTTGATACTTGGTAGATAAAATATTCCCGAAAATCTAATTTTAATTTTTAATACACTTGATTGACAAGTCCAACTCTATCTCAAAAATTTTTTCTTGTCAGAAAAAATATCGTGATCGTGAGTAGCAAATTATAGCTAATACAAAACAAAATCTGAAGCACGTCACACAATTTGATAGGTACACACTGTTGCCAAATCGTCCGAATTATAGGAGTAACTAGAAGTTGTGGGAAATTCAAGGTTTGGTTTACACTTGAAAATCTTAATTATGAAACTCATTTTTTTAAGAAAAACATTTTTTTTAGAATAATACACAAATTTGAACATGAAACAAATACACCGATGGAAATACAACATAATCTAAGAATATTCTATTGAGTAAAAAATGTCCAGCTAATTGAATGTTTTGCAATTAATAAACTAAAACAAGTTAATTTTGACAAAGTTTATTCAAACCGCAATCAATTTTTTTCCTTAAAAACAAAAATATAGAAACACTTGATATAATGTTTACCTAAAAAAAGCAAAATGCAATACTTAAATTTAAATTAAATTCCAAATTAAAATGACTATAATTGGTATGTCCTCAATTATTTATACAAAGTCTTTGCTTGGATAGATTAAAGTTATCAAATTATTGTTAAGGTAGCTATCCATGCTCCCTGCAAAGCCTCAAATTGTTGTTGGTTCTAGGAGTTTCTGCCACTTCTTAAAACTCTTCGTTAAAGCATGTCCTATTCAATTGGATTGCGCCGGCCAATGCAATAGTACTTCGATACTGTTGTTGAGAAAGATAACCACAGTTGCCGCAACATATGGTCGTGCAATATCATGCATCAGTATAGTTCTTCCATTATCAATTATACATACATACATATAGTCACGCCTTTTTCCCGTAGGGGTAGGCAGAGACCACTTCCTTCCACTTGCTTCGGTTCCCACACACATCCCTTGCTTCCTCTACTTTCATCAGGGCTCTCATACATGCTCGTCGGTTGTTGGTACTCTTGACCTGGCCCTTTTTTAATACAATGTTGATCTGATCGAGATCGATGTTCGCCGAGGTCGACCTCTACCGACTTCCGTCCATTCACACTCGCCTTATAAATTTGTTTCGTCAATCTTCCTTCATCCATCATTTCTACGTGTCCAAAATATATATCCATAGGCCCATAGTCTCTAAAACGCCATATTTCTATTTATTTAATGAAATTTCTAAATTCAGCACATTCCACTACGCCAATGATATCACAGACTATCTTTTTAAACATAAACAAGATTATTTATAGCTTTTCAACCGCGTTACATCCCTCGGCCAATTCAGTACGTTTAACTTTATGATTCGCCGTTCCCATTGATTGAATAACCTGGTTTGTGAATTTTGACGCACGTCCATCGAGTCAACGTGGACAGACGCTTTCTTTGATTTATACCGGATTTTATACGGGTAGTTAACATTATTTTTTGTTTCTAAAGAACTATACCTACGGTATTTTCTCCAATAGCTAAGACATATGGAAGCACAATTATTTCATCAACGTTCCTTTTGGCTAAAAAATTTTACAGCACTTTGAGATCGATCCCACCTGCGATGCTGATACCACAGTAAACCTAGTAGAGCCATTTGCAAATTTCAAAACTACAGTGGTGCAATAATTTACTACCGCATTGACGAATTTATTACCCTTCATTAAAACGAAAAAACCAATGGCTCTGCTAGCTTTATATAAACCTAGCAGAGCAACAACTTGAAAAATATTTTTTCTGCAGCCGTCTCGAAAACAAAATTTTCGGTATGATTTATTAAATCGAAAATACCACATAACACAAATAGTACCGAAAATATCTATTTTCGGCACGTTTTTTTTCACTTTCGTAACGATTTCTTTACTTTTGGTACGATTTTGGTTATCTATGTAGGCGGTTTTGACAATAACATGAACTTGTATTTTATTATGACAGCGATTGTCACGTAACATTGGTTTATGTTTTTTCGATTTTTAAATCCAAAAAATGGAAATCAGTAGTGAAAGTGAGGCTAAAATGATCCCATATGAGATAAGTGAATCTGCTAAAGAAGCTACTTACGAATTATTGCCGGTAAAGTCAAGAGAGAGGTATGAATTGGTTTACAATTTATTTAAAAAATGGAGTAATGATAAAAATGTTCATATTATAAATGAACAAGTGATTCTTGCATATTTAATGGAAAAATCTAAAATATTAAAACCAACAAGCCTCTGGAGCAATTACTCGATGCTTAAGTCCACAATTAATATTAAAAATAATATAGATATAAGCCGCTATCCTAAAGTTATTGCTTTCCTTAAAAGAAAATCTGGAAAAATTTAAGAATATGGCTGCCAAATAAATTTTTATAAAACTTTCATAGGTCATTAAAATACACTATAAAATGAATATCCTTATAAAAATTTTTGCGCGGAAACGTTTGAAAAGTACTTTCTAAAAAAAATGTGTGAACAATTCATCATGGTTGCTACTTTAAGGGTAATTTTTATAGTTTTTACCTCGATTAAACACTTAAAATTCCTCGTACTTTTTAGCAACACAATTTACACATTATAATTCACCTATTTCACCCATTTTTTGCAATTATTTAACGAGATAAGAGTTAATAGATCGAAAGAAATTATTCATTATTATTGCATTATTGATAGACAGAAACACTGGACTACTTTGACAAATGACAGGCTTTATGGAATTGCGACGTTGCCAGAGTGCGCGTATATCTTTTTTATAAATTATAGATTCGACTGTTAATCGATGATGAACATAAAAAATTAGCCTAACCTAACCTAACGGCCTAACCTAACACCAACAGTACCTTTTTTAACCAATTGAAACATTAACTTTTGTACGCGCAATTGATCTCAACTTACTTGCTCATTAACTAAAAAAACAGTCTTTTGTAAATTTATAAAGTAATCTATAAGATATAACTTCTTTTTCATTAACTGAGCCATAATAATATTTTATCTAATATACCATTACTTCTGGTTTGAATCGGCAACGTCGCAATTCCAATTAAGAGTTTAAGATGCTGTCATATGTCAGACAGGTTAATAGTTTATGTATCAATAACAATGATCAATTTCTTTGGAATTATTGACGCTTATGCCGCTAAAAAATTGTAAACAAATGTGTGAAATAGGTGAATTATAATGTGTAAATTATGTTGCCAAAAACAACGAGGAATTTTAAGTGTTTGATCGAGGTAAAAACTTGATATCAAAATTACCCTTGAAATAGCCACCATGATGAATTTTTTACACATTTTTTTTTAGAAAGTACTTTTAAAACGTTTCCGCGCAAAAATTTCTATCAAGATATTCATTTTATAGTGTGTTTTAATGACCTATGAAAGTTTTATGAAAATTCATTTGGCAGCCATATTCTTGAATTATACCGAAAATCTATTGGCTAAAAACCAAAAAAATCAAAAGTATTGAATAAAGAAGAAATAGATCACTTCTTATCAGACAAAGGTAATATAATTAAATCTAATTCCTCTTCTTTAATATGATTAATTTTTTTATTTTAGGTTGCATTAATAATTGGTTTGGCAGGCGCTTGTCGTCGTGAAGAGCTTTGTAAAATGAATCAATACTGCCACCTCTGTTAATATCCCTAATAATATTTAAATAAGTAACTGTCATAATTGTGTAATTAATATTCATAAGTAATGCATTTATAAGAGTTATTGTTTTATGCAATTGTCTATATAAAGTTATTATCCATCGATATTCTTTTTAATATACAAAACGGCTACAGAAAAAATATTGTACGTAACACGATCCAAAAGTGATTTTACGGGACTCGCAGAATTCCAGGACTCACCTACGGCTCGTCCTGGAAATTTCCCACTCATCCCGTAAAATATCACTTTCGGAACTTGCTACGTAAATTACAATTTTTTCATATTTGATATAGGTCATAATTTGTTACTAATTTATTATCATATCCCCGAATTTTTTACTCTCAAATTTAAGGAAAAAATCATCGATTCCGTTATTACGATCTTAACTTTGCAGAACCAAAACTCCAAGTATCCGTGTATAGAAATTTCATTCGGTCTATGGATTATTATTAATTTATTGCTAATTTATTATCACACTGGCAAATTTATTACCCTTCATTAAAACGAAAAAACCAACGGCTCTAGTACGTTTATGTAAAGCTAGCAGAGCCGTTGTTTTTTTTTCGTTTAAATAAAGGGTAATAAATTTGCCAGTATTGTAATAAATTAATAATAAACCATATACCGAAAGAAATTTCTATACACGGATACTTGGAGTTTTGGTTCTGCTTGGTTCAGATCGAAATAACGGTATCGATGATTTTTTTCCTAAAATGGAGAGTAAAAAATTCGGGGATATGGTAATAAATTAGCAATAAAAGGGTAACAAATTATGACCTATATCAAATATGAAAAAAAATGTTTTCATTGGTTTTTTCGTTTTAATGAAGGGTAATAAGTTCGCCAATGTGGTAATAAATTACTGCACTACTGTAGTTTTGAAATTTGCAAATGGCTCTACTAGGTTTATTGGGGTTATGCTGATTCCGCCTTAAACCATTACAGTGCACTTCCTCTATGTGAATAAACCTCCTGAACATTCTGCAATCGTGCTTCATTGCCCGGTACTCTCCACACTTTTACACGTCTTGGCTCGTCTGAAAATACGTAGGACTTCATTGGTTGCTCAGCTCAAGCTAAACGAGCAGCGTAATTATCTTTTAAGACTGACATGTCAGCGGTCTTATTGATCTCAAATGAGTTTATGGTAGTCCTGAAAGAAACCTGCGTTTAAAATGTTTGAAACAGCTGCATTTGTAGGTTTTATGTGAGTGGGGCGTGGTCGCCCCTCCACCGCGACCCTTAGCTGCATTTGTAACTAAGGTGCCGTTATTAACCCATTACTGAAGCTAATTGCAAAATATCAGTGGTCTGAATGCGACCCGAGAGGTCCACACGACTAACTTCCCAGTGGAAAGAATAAAAAAATACCATTGTTTTGCTGTTATAATTATTATTAAAATTATTATGTCAAATTTAAATCAGTTTGTCAGATATTGATTCCGTGAAGGTGTTTGGCAGAAGATTGTATTCATCATGTTATGTATAAAAAATTTGTGTTAACTTCCCAGTGGAAGTTATAGTAATGGGCCCGATTTTGCGAATACCTAATTTTGACATCTAGACATTTCATGGTACCCAGAGTCAAATACAATAGTATTTAAGTGGACGTCTGTGTGTGTGACTATGTACGTAAGTGCGTATGTTCGTATGTGCGTTCGGAATTATTTTTCGTCTCGATTATCTCGAGAATAAAAAATGATGTCGACGTGGGACCAATTGCATTCGACGCATAATTACGCAACTTGGAACTGATTAGATTTTCAGCAAAATCGGTCTAGCTGTTTTTTATGGAGAATAAAAAAACTGAAAAAAATGGAAAAGTTAGTCGCGTGGACCTCTCGGGTCGCACCCAGACCACTGATATTCTTTGATTTTGTAAATACATTAAGGATAGTGTTAAAGATATTGAAAAGGTAGTCTGCAAAGCAGCAACGGAAAACGTTACCTTTATGAATGACATTCGTGACGGCACACTTTCCTCGTCAATACACTGCGTGGCAAAAAAATAGGAATTGGGTCGTGCTACTACACTACTGAACTACCGATTAGTATAATCAGTTCTAAGTTGCGTAATTATGCGTCGAATGCAATTTGTCCTACGTCGATATCATTTTTTGTTGTCGAGATAATCGAGATGAAAAATAATTCCAAACGCACATACGAACATACGTATATAGACACACACACACACACACACACACACACACACACACACACACACACACACACACACACACACACACACACACACACACACACACACACACACACACACACACACACACACACACACACACACACACACACACACACACACACACACACACACACACACACACACACACACACACACACACACACACACACACACACACACACACACACACACACACACACACACACACACACACACACACACACACACACACACACACACACACACACACACACACACACACACACACACACACACACACACACACACACACACACACACACACACACACACACACACACACACACACACACACACACACACACACACACACACACACACACACACACACACACACACACACACACACACACACACACACACACACACACACACACACACACACACACACACACACACACACACACACACACACACACACACACACACACACACACACACACACACACACACACACACACACACACACACACACACACACACACACACACACACACACACACACACACACACACACACACACACACACACACACACACACACACACACACACACACACACACACACACACACACACACACACACACACACACACACACACACACACACACACACACACACACACACACACACACACACACACACACACACACACACACACACACACACACACACACACACACACACACACACACACACACACACACACACACACACACACACACACACACACACACACACACACACACACACACACACACACACACACACACACACACACACACACACACACACACACACACACACACACACACACACACACACACACACACACACACACACACACACACACACACACACACACACACACACACACACACACACACACACACACACACACACACACACACACACACACACACACACACACACACACACACACACACACACACACACACACACACACACACACACACACACACACACACACACACACACACACACACACACACACACACACACACACACACACACACACACACACACACACACACACACACACACACACACACACACACACACACACACACACACACACACACACACACACACACACACACACACACACACACACACACACACACACACACACACACACACACACACACACACACACACACACACACACACACACACACACACACACACACACACACACACACACACACACACACACACACACACACACACACACACACACACACACACACACACACACACACACACACACACACACACACACACACACACACACACACACACACACACACACACACACACACACACACACACACACACACACACACACACACACACACACACACACACACACACACACACACACACACACACACACACACACACACACACACACACACACACACACACACACACACACACACACACACACACACACACACACACACACACACACACACACACACACACACACACACACACACACACACACACACACACACACACACACACACACACACACACACACACACACACACACACACACACACACACACACACACACACACACACACACACACACACACACACACACACACACACACACACACACACACACACACACACACACACACACACACACACACACACACACACACACACACACACACACACACACACACACACACACACACACACACACACACACACACACACACACACACACACACACACACACACACACACACACACACACACACACACACACACACACACACACACACACACACACACACACACACACACACACACACACACACACACACACACACACACACACACACACACACACACACACACACACACACACACACACACACACACACACACACACACACACACACACACACACACACACACACACACACACACACACACACACACACACACACACACACACACACACACACACACACACACACACACACACACACACACACACACACACACACACACACACACACACACACACACACACACACACACACACACACACACACACACACACACACACACACACACACAGTCGTCTCTTGCGAAAGAGAATGGATTGACTCTGAAATTTAAGTCTCCGGCATAAAATTCCAAATTCTTAAAATGGTTTCATTTTGTTTGGATTAATTAAAAAGTTTAAATCTATCTATGTTCAAAGTATCTGATTGTTTACGAGAGACGGAAAGTATGTCTGTGATATTAAGCGCAGGGTGTTGGCAGGGAAACAAATGAATGGAGCAGCCAGAACGAGTGCATATAGAAGTGTTGGTCCCTTTACTTATGTATGGTAGTGAATGTTGGGTTTGGCAGAAGAAGCATGCAAGTAAGATCAATGCTGCGGAAATAAGTAGTCTGAGAAGTGATTCTAATGGTACTCCGTGAATTTTAGTTTCTTAATGAACTACTTAGCCTGTCTCATTTTTTGCGAGTTGTTCCACCATTCTCGAGATTTTTTTATGCAAGTATCACTATTTTTTCCAAGTACTTTTATACGTTTTTTGCAGACATAAAAAGATTCTGGACTAATTGGGAGCTAGTGAGTCAGCCTCTTCATTGCCCTTGAAGAGGCTGATTCTTCGGTATTACCGCAATTCAAACGTTGCAAGTTTCTTGTAGGAATCTTCAGTAAGAATCTACTACAGGATCTCGTATAATATCAATCCGCTTTTCAGTAAAACCGCAGATTAGGTACCGGACAGATGCGAAAGTTGAGTGAGAAAGTCTTACGGCGAAAGAGGTAAACATTCAAACCAATTTAAATATCCTTATGTGTATTTAAAGAGCTTTCGTGTGCGTTCGGGATGTTCGGACGTAAGCCTCGATCACGCAGAAACGTTATTAAATAATTTGAGCAACGATAGTGGCAGATACATACATAAATCAGAAAATACTTTGCTCTTTCGCCGGGTTTTGCATCTGTGCGTTAGTTAATCTGTGGTAAAACTGACAATTCCTGACATTTAAATGTGTTTTCAAACAATATCTGCTGTACTCTGATGCAATTATTAAACGATTCTCCTTGATACATAATGTCTGTTTAAAAAAAGGACATTCTGTACGCGATACAACTACCTAAATAAAGTTCTATTTCAGTCCCCGTTGTTGGTGCATTCACAATTCATTAATGAACGTTTATATGAATCGGCCGATGATGAATGTTTTAACGCAATTTAATAACACGTTTGGAAAAAGATGAATTAAATCAGCGATCGAAGGCGCTGCCCATCTCCATCAAGGACACCTTTCCGTTTACTCCTCTGATATTCTTCAGTGGCGTCTCCTTGCTCGTTCCGAAAGGGTTGAAGTTTTACATAAATCCTTAATAAATGACAAATATTTCGACTTCCTTTGTGCTAAATCAGAAATTTATGGTTAACATTTTGTTACGTTTATTGTTCTTACATTTTTATTGTTTCATATTTGAGTAATGCGAAAGTTTGTCCTTTAAGAGCTGAAGGCAGCATTCAGATCATTGACGACATTTTTTTTAAATCTTCGCAAAAGCGAGTTACCTCTTACCTATTTTACAAATACGTAGCATAAATCCAGCGTTTTCTCTCTCGACACTATTTTAAGCTTATTTCTTTTAATACAATATCCCCGTTTTAAAAATTATGGTTGTCTACTTATGTAAATGGCATGATGACAACTGGCAATTTTGTATTGCTTTTAACAGTTGCATATTCATTTTCAAAATAAAATCCGGCTGTTGGAGATTGTTTTAATCGCAAATGGGATATGACGTTGTTTATCTGCGTAACGTTATCGTTCAACAACTTAAGATAATATGTTACGCAGACGACGTAACGCTATTCGCGGTCACGGAAGACGGACTGCAATGGCCCTTACAGGCATTTAAGAAAGAGGCCGAAAAAGTTAACAACAAATATTAACCACCAAAACAAAAAGCATGTTGATCGCCAGGGAACCAGTAGATGCTAACTACAACTGAACAACAAAACAATAAACCAGGTTTTTAAATTCAACTATCTGGAAATAACAATATCACCATATGGTGAGCTTAAGAATGGCGTACGAAACCAGATAAACAAGCCAGCCAGGATTGCAGGAGCCTTACAAACAACATAAATATATACATACAGTCACGCCTTTTTCCCGTAGGGGTAGGCAGAGACTACTTCCTTCCACTTCCGCTACGGTTCTTACACACATATTTTGCTTCCTCTACTTTCATCAGGGCTCTCATGCATGCTCGTCGACCAGTACCGACTTCCGTCCATTTACAGTATTCACACTCGCCTTATAAATTTGTTTCGTCAATCTTTTTTCACCCATTCTTTCTATGTGTCTAAACCATCTAAGCATTACTTTATCTATCTTTGTAACCACATCTTTTACACCACAGCGTTCTCTTATCTAACTATTTTTTACTGTATCCCACCGAGTCACTTCGGCTATACTTCTCAAACTACTCATCTCCGCAGCATTAATCCTATTTTCATGCTTCTTCTGCCAAACCCAACATTCCCTACCATACATAAGTGTAGGAATCAACACACCTCTATGCATAGCTAGACGTGCCTTTTTTTGACACTTTCTGGCTGTTCATAAAGCTATGCAGTGCCCCATTTATCTGTTTTCCTGCCAACACCCTTCGCTCAATGTCACTGTCATACTTTCCATCTCTCGTAAACTTTGAACTCAAGTACACAAATTCATTTACTTGTTCCACTCTTTCTCCCTCAATCGAAACTTCACAGTTTGTCATGCTTTCTTCCCTTTCAAAAACCATTTCTTTCGTTTTGCTTACATTTATTTTCATCCCTTTGATTTTCAGGGCACCATGCATAACATTAACCATCGCCTGCAACTCCTCTTCAGATGAAGCTAATATGGCTTGATTGTCAACGTAATGAAGGCATTTGACGATCAAATCATTTATTTTCAATCCATAAGCACTCTCTTTCAAATCTTTTAAACAATCGTCTTTGTATAAGTTAACAGCCATGGCCAAGCCATACATCCCTGTCTCACAACTTTTTCGATGTTAAACCAGTCCGTGAAAGCTCCGTTTAACCTGACACGAGCAGTGGAATCCTCATAAAGTGATTTAAGAGCTCGTATTAAACTCCCGCTCACCTCATACATAGACAATGTCGACCACAATTCACTCCTCACCACTTTGTCATAGGCCTTATATGGCCTTACAAACAACCATATAGAAAAATACATGCATATCAATCCGGACCAAAGTTAGAATATATAAATAGAATATAGAAAGGATGGCACGAACCAATGAAATGAGAATACTAAAAATGATCACAGGAAACACACTTTGGGATCAAAGAAAGAGTAACAAAATTAGGAAAGAATGCAAGACAGCATTCTGCTCTTTGTTAGATTGCAAATTTGGAGTTGTTTCATTGCTGATTTAAAGTAGCAAATTTCTAATAAGGCTTCACGATTGTGACGACTTTGCGCATATTGCTGTGACGTAGTTGTTCCGTTTACTGTTGTAACAGATTTTACCGAAAATCGCGAGATTTCTGTTAAAGGCCATAGTACCATAAAAAATTTGACCATTTATTACATTTCGCAAATATTTCATGGAATAAAAATGACGAGTTTTTTTGATCTTTTTTTGATATATATTTTAAACATTTATTGACTTTGTTATAAATACCAGTCGATATGTTCCTAGTTGCACTAGGTGTATGTAATTACCCCCACCCGTTTCTCGCAGGATCGACAATGACTCATTCATGGCCCGTCGAAAGGATTATTATATCTCGAACAGACTTTTTCAATGCTCTATAAATAGATAATCCTGGTGCCGTGTACTGCGTCCGTAGCTCGAGCAGAATCTACCGTGACCCAAATCTAGCCTTCACCAGGGGTTGATACCCTTTATTACAGTCATTCATGCCCGCAACGCAACTGGGTCACTTCAACGGATAGTAGTGCAGTCAATAAAATACATACTGCAATGCCGTTCTCTATCATACCGACACGTCGTTTTTTATTCGAAATATATCGAGAAGTTTACATAAACCACCAAATTATTAGATTTAACGTCGCAATCGATTTTATCGGTACAATGAGAAAAAATTGTCACCGGTTTTTATTACTTCGTGTGTTACCATGTTTACCAAAACTAAATGTTTTCCATTATTATTATTATCGTCTCTTCTATTTATTACCAAATTTTAACGGAAACAAACACAAATTGATGAATGAAGTGAATTCAATCTTTTTATTTTAGATCAATCATTGCTCAGTTAATGACGCACCCAGTATGTTACGCGATTTTCATGGCCATTAGATGACTGGGTCCACTTCAAAGTATCCTTTATTTTTTTTGTGGCTCGGCGACCAGAACTTAATGTACTGGAAAACATAAAACCAGAGACAAGTGTAGACAGGCAAGGGGCCTCATAAGGGATTCTCCCCGTGAGGACCTAGCTGAAAACATTAAGTCACTAAGTAGGAAGGATGCTAGAATAGCGGTACACATACTGACCATGATCCTTAGATACCACACGCACAATCTGGGGCTGCCCAAGATACCGCTATTGTACCAGACTACCGTTTTTCAAAAAGAGTGCTCAAAGTTTTGAGCGTTCACTTGAACTTTTTACTGCATAATTATTTTATTTTTAAAAATTATTGCGTATCCATTTTCCTTTCACTTCATCCAAAACAGCTAAGTTTAGATCTAACCTTACATCTACAGCACCAACTTTATTTACCACATTTTGATGGACACTTTTTCAATAAAAGCCCCATATAAGAGAGAGTTCTCCATATCTCTACCCTTCATACTCTTAACGCAACGGGTTTCAGATATTTATTGTCGTCGTTTTTGGAAATGGTAAAAGTTGCTTAATATAATCGAAGTCGTCAAAGAAAATCGTCAATTTTGTACCTAATCATTATCGCAGCCAGGAACTCAACAATATCTCTTACTAAATCTACTCATGTTCGCTAAATAATAGTAGAAAATTGATATTGGTTTATTTCATCAATTGAAATTCGAAAAATCACAAATAGTACAAGCTTTGTTTTGAGACTTGGCTGGCACATCATAACAGTACAGCCAAGTCTTTTCACCTGTCATGTTGTTCACATACCGAGATGGTCTCTTATTAAAGCGTCTCCGGGCACCATTTCACACGTTGTGTCATCTGATCTTTGCTCTTCAGTCAGACTGTGCGACACCCAGAGAGCACAAACTTTCGTCACGTGAAAATAATCATTTAAAATCGAACGAATTGCTGGTGCATTTAGGACTAAGGTTTCCTAAATCTGGTTGTAAGTCACTCTTCTGTCTTAAGCATTTTCCTCCGTAACGGACGTTGGTGGCCTCCCTGTCCACCAGACTAAAATTTTCCCTTTGATATTCTTTGTACCACCTGAATGTAGTCGTACGATGTGGACAATCATCACCTAGTGCAAGAGTCATTTCTTTTAAGCACTGGTCTATGTTTAAAACACGAGTTATACCGCAAAACCACCCGGATATCATTTCGTGATCAAGATTCTATAGCACGCACCTTAAACTATCACTGCTGAACACGTCTCAACATGCACCAACACTGCGCCACGTGGTTGCGTCATATTGCAAAACTTTCCTAGTTTCCATTGTATATTATGCAACGGTCACGTAATAATGGTTATTAATTCATGAGCATACACGAGCCGTAGGCGAGTGTCGTGAATTGTGTGCGAGTGTATTAATATCCATAACATGATCGTACATGTACTGTTTTTGCTACGACCAATAAAAAATAAAATAAAAAAAATTATTTCAAACGATTTATGTATACAAAGTTTTACAAAAATGAAAATACATCATTTGCATTAATTCTTTTTGAGAAATTTATTTGTGAAATTTATGGATGGAATCATCATCTGAAGCTTCCTCAATGAATTTACTGAGTAGGTTTGGCTGGAATGTTTTGGACTTCTTTCATTGGTATTCTTTAGATTTTTGCTTTGAAAATCTTATTACCTTGCTTATTTTAAAATGTCAGTGTGATGGTTTATAAATATTAATTTCAATATGGAATGGTGTGTTTGAGTTTATTTGAAAGTTGTACAAAATAAACTAAACTTGTTATTAAACTTGATAAATAACGCAAACACGACAAAAAGTATTAAAAAGTAGGGTTAGGTTACGTGTAGCCGGCATAGACATAGAAGACTAGACTGCGGGTCTAGATGCGAGAGTTGGCTTCCTATGGGAAAGAGACAGTCGCTCGAGTGGTTGTATCGCGCTCTCTCTAATGGGCGGTGCTTACGACCGAGTCTCGAACCCCCGACCCCTCCACTTTTTAGCTTGTCAGAAATTTCTAGTGATGTACAAGATAACTCTTCTCTGCTTGACATGTTTATAGTTATATTTTTGGTGCGTTGGGATTATATGACCATAAAAATTAATTGTCAAACAAGTATTTCTAAGCAATCCACTTGATTAGCTCCAAGTACGTGTATTTATTGGCCCAAATCTGTCAAGTAATGAAAATGCGTGTTAAAATGTACCGCAAAAATAAATCAGTAGCAGATATTTAATTTCTCTATTATAATACAGGAGTAAAAAATAGTGGGTTTCTTGCTTCCCAAGCCAACTAAAATTGTCATTTATAAAGTGATAATTAGATCAATTAGTCCATTCAGATCCGAAACTTGGACTTAATTAAAAAACTGACCTTTTGAGAGTATGGAGAAGGAAACTTCTACGGAAAATTTTCTGCGCAATATGTGAAGATGGTCAATGGTAGAGCAGAACAAATGAAGAAGTTTACGAGAAATTTAATGAAATAGATATTGTCACGGTTTTAAGGAAAAATAGAATCCAATGGCTTGGACATGTAGTGAGGAAGAAAAAGTAGTAAGAAAAAAGAACTACCGAAAGATTACTAGAAGGACATTAAGGAGGATCAATAACTAAAGTAAGGCCTAGGGTCGTGACATCAAGACTGGTATGGGAATGCCGGGAAGAACACAGTGTCCTCTCAAAACATAAAATAACTTTGATGTGGGTTCCAGGACACTGTGGGATCGAGGGAAATGAAACAACTGATGAACTAGCAAAAAGGGCTCTTCTGCTCCATACATTGGCCCAGAACCCGCACTCGAGATTACTAAATCTGAGATTCGAGGATGCATACGGGACTGGGTCGTACGAAAACAAAGAGAGGAGTGGAAAAAGGCCAATCTCATGCACCACGGGAAAACATTCATCAAAAAATCGACAAAACACAGAAAGCTGAAAAACTAATGAAGATAAGTAGGAATCAGGTAAGAATTATAACGGGTTTTCTTCTGGTCTCAGTCCAATGAGAGGACACCTACAAAAAATGGGGCTATACAACGGAGAACTTCACTGCAGACAATTTGGTGAAGGGACAGAAACGGCCAAACACATACTGTTAAAATGCGAGGCACTAGACCGCAAAAGACGGACAAGAAGAAAAAAAAGGCCTAGGGCCAGATAGAAAGAGCAAGTAGAGGAAGATCTGCATTTGCTCGGCAATAATCTTAAAAGAGGTCAAGGCTGTTCGAGGACTGTAGCATCACTGTGGTGATGATGATGATTCTTTTGAATTTGCCAATTGTTAAAAGGAACTAACTCCACAAATATGAGAAATTAAAAAAAAAATTTTTCAAAATTACCTACGTTATTAAATTTTACAAAAAATGATTGTTGTAGACTTGAAGTAAATTATATGTACTTATTGATGTATCGTTCAGATTGTTTTTCGAATTTTAATTAGTTTTGCCATTGCACTTTTAAAACACTAGTTGCTCAATACTCAAATGATGATACGATTGCCCGCACTATAAGATGCAGTAGCGCTGTTTACAACCCACACCCCCTTTCCACATGTTCATGCCGCCCCCACCTTTCTCTATTCACGTTCACGTTGCCCCACCGCTCGCGCGGACCACGTTGGCTTTGAGCTTTACCGCCCCGCCCGTATGCCTTGCGAACCAATAGGAATGGACGATTGTTTATTCTCCTGCGGAGTCATCGCCGACGTCATCGTCCCACTCCCGAGCAGGAACACGCGGCCTACTTTGCTGCGTTTCGTTTATCGATGTTGGAGTTTTAGATACCCGATTCCGAGTTTGTTCGAGGTTTCTGGCTCATTCATTTGTTGTGTTCGGTGATCGATCAAAATACAGGGTGGCCAACCGAAAACGAAACAGAGCCTTTTGCAGGAACCTCGTCAACATTTTAGAAAAACGCTTAGACCCGTCGATTTTTTATTAAAGGGGAGACACTCTTTTCCGGTATTTTTAACTCCACTACTTTCAACCCCAAGCGAGGGTAAGAATTCCCCCAAAATTTTTAAATGACATCGGGGGTCGAGTAAGATGTTTTTTGAAGATTACATGTTAAAATCTCAATTATTTTAGTTGCTTACTTAATACTTAATTGTTTAAATGTTCAAACTGATGACCGCCCGCTTCCATACAATAATAAAGATTTTGTTCAAAACGTTCACGCACATTCCGAAGAATTTCCCGAGTAATTCGACGGCACTCGTCAACGATTCTCTGACGCAAATCTTTCAACGACGCTGGCTGTGTTTTATAGATTTTACTTTTCAGATGTCCCCACAAAAAAATATCGAGGGGCGAAAAATCTGGCGATGCGGAGGAGCACCGTCCTGTTTAAAATAAAAATGATCTTCGTCATACTATGGATTATTTTCAAATACATATCAGTCAAGGCAGGGTCAATAGCGTCTTCCAGTAATTGCAAATACATTTCGCCAATCAAATTGCCTGGTAGAAAAAAGGAGCCACCAGTCGGTCACCGCAAATGCCAGCCCATACATTTAATTTCTCCGGTTGCTGTGTATGCACCTCGTGAAAAACTCTTGGGTTTGAATCAAACCAATAGCGGCAATTGTGGCGATTTACCGTCCCGTGCAAAAAAAAAAATTACGGGTTGCACTCTGGGAGTGCCGGCAGAAGTGAAAACAGTATTAACGCGCGTGAAAATATTATTTTTAATCTGAAAAATATTGTCTCCAGATTTCCATAGTTTATGAATAATGCATTATTTTTATTAACGCTTTATTATAAATCATATATTAAACATCAGTACCAGATTTGAATGTTTTCGATTTCTTTCTTCCGCTTTTTGCTTGATCTTCTTTCAATATGGCGCTTTTCTTTTCTTCCTACCTCGACTTTTTCGTTTTCGGCTACCTCGTTTTCGGTTTTGTCGCTTTTGGCTACGTCGTCTACGGCTTCTGCTTCTATTTTTTCTTCGTCTTCGAGCCTCCGTTATCGGCAAACCAAAACCTAATTTAAACCTTCCCCCGTTCTCTTTGATCAAACCAGCTTTCAGTCCAGTTTTTAATGCTTTTTTAACACAAATTGATGCATTTTTTAACGGCTTCTTGCACTGATAAATTATTTGATCTAAAATTTTGTCGGGGGGGGAGAACCTTTAGAGTCATTAAGACACGCTATGGTGTCCATAACATCTGCTAAAAACGACACCTCTCCTTGGACCATTTTAATGCAGCAAAAGCAGAACTTAATCAATAAACTAATGAAAAGCACTTAAATTTTGAATTTAGCTACTAAATTAATTTGTCAAAATGACATAAAAAATGTACTTGAATTTGTCAGTTTTTTGAATAAGGTTGCCAAGTTACCAGTCAAGAAAAGTCGCATTTTATATTTCTCCAGTGAAATAAATCCGTCTTACGAATTTTCGATCAGGCCACGTGTCCTGACGCGAGTTTAACATTTTTTACCCATTACAAAAAAAGTTCACAGCGTGCCATAAGAAGTTATCACTTCAAAAACTAGGTACTAAATTTATACCATTGGCGTACTAAACTCGAATGAATGACATTTTTACCGTTCGTGATGGTTTGCAAATAAGTTTCATATTTAAAATCTAATTTCTCAATAAGTAATGGGCGAAATTTTAAAATTTAAAGACTATTGTATAGAGAATTGTAAGAGCTTTTGGAAGACATATTATTTGACCCCCAATGCAAATTTAAAATGATGGGGTAATTCTTATCCTCGCTTGGGGTTGAAAGTAGTGGAGTTAAAAATACCGGAAAAGAGTGCCCCTTTAATAAAAAATCAACGGGTCTGAGCGTTTTTCTAAAATGTTGACGAGGTTCCTGCACTGTTTCGTTTTCGGTTGGCCACTCTGTATATTAAATTACGATATAAATTGGAACGTGGGTGCAGAAAGATATAGAGGACCGCATAACCACTTATATTTATTCACCAAAGAAAATTATTTATCAATTTTTCGTTGAAATTGTTAACGTTACAAAATTTAAACGCAGAATAGTTCAATAGGGTTAAGTTCATTGTGATATGACGGCAATCGTAGCATCTCAACTCCACACGTTAACATTTCGATGAAATTTTTTTGTTTTTTTGTTTAATTTCGTGGTGCCTGCCAATTTGCATTTTTTTTTTAGGTTTATCGCTCATACATTCTGAAATAGACTGAATATTTATTTTTAAATATTTTTCTGGATATATTCTTCTACGGGGTTATTTACTATAAATTAGCCACCGCTTATCATCGTTATTATTGTCCATAAAAAAAGTTTTACATGTAAGTTGTGTGGTTGACTAAATTTTATTAAAATGGTATCGAAATTAAAGTAACGTGTAGATTTCAGGGAATACAAAAAATATTTTTTTTGTGAAATACCCTGTATACTGTGAATTTTTGGAATGATCGTTTTTAATTTCAAATATATGTATACCATACCTTTACCTATGTTGGGAACATGTTCCTCATTTCGATTTACCTGCCCATTGGATGATAATATAAATGACCCGGTGTAAAGGTCAATTAAAAAAAAGTTTGAGAGTTAAATCCCGAGCATAGTTAGAGTTGAATTATTATTGTTAAGGACCACTTCCGGTTAAATCCGTCGGAGTTAGGATGAAACGTCAAAAACACACGACGACGGTTGCTTGCAGGTAAACAAAGAAGTACGCGCCAAATTTTTAAGCGGGAATATGTAATTATGTAGAAGGGGGTTATAGAAACGGCATTAATGAAACTTAAAAACAGAATAAGTCCAGGCCTAGACGCTATTTCAAATGAACTTCTTAAATACGGCGGGAGAAGCCTGAAACAGCAGCTAACAGCCATAATTCGAAAAATCCTTTTACATAAAAAAATTCCGGACTAATGGCGCCCAAGTACCACAATCTTACTGTTCAAAAAAGAAAATAAAAATATACCCGCAAACTACCGAGGCATAAACCTTTTAAATACAACCTTTTTTTTAATAACTTCCCATTATATTACAATCTATCTGTGTAACCCAAATAATGTCTTTGACAAACGGTAGACCTGCATCCTGATGAATGTCTTCATTGGTTATAAATCATGGGACTCCTAGTATCATTCTTAAGGTCTTCGACTAAAATCTTTGTACAATTTCGATATTTGAGTTTGCGGCTTTTCCCCATATTTCTAGTCCATAGGTCCAAACTGGTTTCAGGATGGATTTGTATATCAATATCTTATTTTGAATTGATAATTCAGATATTTTACCCAGTAGCCAGTACATGCTCCTTAACTTGTGGCCCAGTTGCTTTCTTTTTGAGAATATGTGTTTTCTCCAATTTAATTTAATTTCCCGCGCAGTTACTCCAAATGCAACAGTGCTGCCGTCAACTATAATCTATCAGTGGGCAACTTTCTAATTTTGAGCAAGCTACATCGTGAAGTTGGTGTTTGATAGCCGTTCAAAGCAGACAACCTCGTGAATTTTTACGAAAATGGAAAAAAGTGAATTTCGTGTGCTGATTAAGCATTACTTTTTACGTAAAAAATCCATCACTGAAACTAAGGAAAGACTTGATAAATACTGCGGGGACTCGGCACCATCAATTTCAATGGTTAAGAAGTGGTTTACAGAGTTCCGTTGTTGTCGTACCAGCACTAGTGACGCCGAACGTCCAGGTCGCCCAAAAGAAGTGATCATGCCGGAAATAGTCGATAAAATCCATGAAATGATATTGGATGATCGGAGAATGAAAGTGCGTGAGTTGGCTCATGCTGTAGGTGTATCTCAACTGAACGGGTACATCATATTTTACTCGAATATTTGGACATGAAAAAACTCTCTGCGAGATGGGTGCCGCGATTGCTCACACTCGACCATAAGCGCAATCGTGTGACCACTTCAAAAGAGTGTTTAGCGATGTTCAGCCGTAATCCGGACGAATTTTTGCGCCGTTTTGTTACCGTGGATGAAACATGGATCCATCACAACACGCCAGAGACCAAGGAACAATCGAAACAGTGGGTTGCTCAGGGTGAACGTGGACCAAAGAAGGCGAAACAGAGTCTGTCAGCCACCAAGGTCATGGCCACAGTTTTTTGGGATGTACGCGGTGTCATTCACATCGATTACCTCAAGAAAGGTAAAACGATCACCGGCGAATATTATTCAAAGCTTTTGAACAGATTCGACGTTGATTTGAAGCAAAAACGGCCGTATTTGGCTAAGAAGAAGAAAGTGCTGTTCCATCAAGACAATGCACGTGTGCACACTTGTCTAGTCACGATGGCCAAAATCCACGAATTGGGATACGAACTGCTACCCCATCCAGCATATTCTCCAGATTTAGCCTCCTGCGACTATTTTCTGTTTCCAAACCTAGAGAAATGGCTGAGCGGTAAGAGATTTGAGTCGAAAGAAGAAGTTTATTTGCGGAAAAAAATTTGTTTTATTCAAAAAGTCACAGACTTTTCAAACCGCCCTCGTAGATGTTTACTCAAATATTTGACTTCATCACCTTGTGAAATTTCTTTGCCGTTCAGTTTTACAGGCGGACATTTTTCTTTACGCATTGCAAATGTTGTATGTTGTGATTTGTTCTCATTTGTTTTTATTCTCCATTTTATCATCCACTGTTGTATTTATTATTTTTGTCAGGCGCAAGGATTGCTGTATCATCAGAGAATGTGGCCGTGGTAATGTTTGTGTCTGGGGGACGCCTGCGTGAATTGGTTGTATGCTTGTGTACGGAAATGAAAATAGTACGCAGGATCGCTGGAAAAACACTTTTTGACAGGGAGAGAAGCGAGGACATTAGAAAAACATGTAAAATGGAAAACGTAAATGAATAGATACTGGGAAGAAAGAAAGAGTGAAACGAACACATAGATCGAATGAATGACGACAAAATGGTCAAAATAACCAGAGACAAGTCGCCCTTAGGGCGCCGAAGCATTGGAAGACCCCGCAAGAGATGGAGCGACAACCTCTCGAATAATTGTACGGCAGAGGATACGAAGAAAAACAAACAATTTGCTTACTTTAAAGAAGGAAGAAGAGGTTATAGGTGTGGTTTAGTTGTAGTAGTTATATTAGTGCGTGGGTATGGTTGTTTTTTGTTGCTGTTATTTTTTTTATTTAAAATGGGTGGATCGAAAAATAAGAACTAGGTACTCTGCGGAAACAAAAGAGATAAACTTACGAAAAACAAGGCAAATCATGGCTTGCAAATTCCAATTAATGATCATCGTCGCAGGAAGAGTTTTTTTTAATATATTTGTTTCTTTTATCTACCCTTCTTACACTTAAATGTAGTGAAATTATGTTCAGTGTATTTGGGAAGGTGAAAGATGTACACTTAATTATGCGTTATAAAAGAACGCTAAAGTGTAAAACAGGGCGCTTGATTTGATATTTTGAAACTTCGTAAATATAAATAAATATATATGAGTAAATAAGAATTACAAATTAGCTTATTTTTCCGAATCATTAATCAGCACTATTTTCGCAAAAAACTCGTTATTTTATTGATTTATAAGTACCATTATAGTGTGTTTATAATGAACATAATTGCACAAATTTTGGAATTTGCATTCCATTTGATTCTTTAGATGATGAGGAAGTGGATGAGCTTCTTAGTTTTCTCCTTCCTCGTTTTTAAACAAAATTGCACTTGTACGTACTTTCTCCATTAAAAAATACCTATATAAATATATTAAAAATAAATAATAAGTTTATTTGCAATAAAAACAATACAAGAATTTTTTTATATTTATTGTAAAAATGTAGATAAAAGAAACATACCTTATGTCACTGGTGAAAAGAGCAACCTCTTATTATCTCGAAACTATTAATTTATATATTTTAATACATTTCGTAACCATTACAAAATATTTATAATACACCACTGGCAAATTAGGTATGAATCGGCACTGCACATGTGCTGAATTTGGAAATATAATGGGTACCGACGAAGATAGTTCTCGAATTGTTGTCACTAACAAAAAAGCAAACACGTGAGAAGTATGAAACTAATTTATTTTTCCACATAGTCACCTGCAACGTTTATACACTTGGTATACCGGCGTTGAAGTGTTTCAAACCCTTTTGAAAAAAATTCAGAACTTTGAGTCTTCAGCTATTCATCTACCGCCGACATCACTTCGTTATCATCAGCAAAGCGGATTTTGGAAATAGATGGTAGTCGCTGTGAGCTAAATCTGGAGATTAAGGGGGTTGTTCAAACATTTCAAATCCCGCATTGTAAATAGCAGCCATCGCAACATAACTTTTGTTTTTCTGATCGCTTCGCGTACTTTTAAATTCGCATAATATTCACCTGTTAAGGTGCGCCCACGCGGTAAATAATCCACGAAAATAACACCTGCAAAATCCCAAAAAACTGTAGCCATGATTTTACCAGCTGATGGGACAACAAGTTTTCTAGTGGGAGGAGAACCCCTATGCCTCCATTTCATGCTTTGTTTTTTGAATTCTGGATCAAAGTAATGAACCCATGTTTCGTCGACTTTCGCTTAAATTCATCGGGATTCCTGTTAATCATCTCCAAATTTGTCTCTGCTGCAACCTGGCGAACACGCTTTTGGTCTGCCGTCAGCATTCGTGCAGAGAACGCGCAGAGTTTTTTGAGACCCAATTCCTGATGTAATTTTTTCAACGCTTCCAACAGAAAACCTACATGTCTCTGATATAGCCTTGACTGTAATTCTTCTGTTATTTAATACCGTGTCATGGTCTAAATTCACATTTTCTTTGGTCACCACAGTTTTGGGGGCTCCTGCACCTAGTGCATGTTGACAGAACTCTCTTTCCATTTTGAAATCTCGTGACCAGTTCTTGATTAGGTACCTGGTACGAAGGGGCAAAGTCACCCAATACTTTTACCACGTCCTTATAAATTTCTTGCGGCGATAACCTCTTTTTACAGAGCTACTTTATCGCACCTCTTATCTCAATTTTGCCAATTTTTGTAAAATCATGTACACCTCAATGGAAAAAATTAATATTTAACATTCACGAACTGATGCGCTAATGCTAATTGGCGCAAACACTAATGTCGTACAATAAGCTTTTGTTGTTTAACTATGTTAGGGATAACAATTCGTGAAGTATTCTGTTCAAGCGTCAAAGCATATACCACCCCAGAATATAACAGCCACCGCCGAATGAAATCCTTGCAGATATATTGCAAAGAGCAAACCTCTCTCATGGTTTTATTAGCCAGACTCGTTCACGACCATCTGGATGATTTAGGCTAACCCTAGTATTACCTGTGGATAAATTTTTTTTTCAATTATCCTCAGACCAATTTTATGATCTGGAGCAAAACGTCACCTGGCAGTTATGTTCTCTCTAGTAAGCAAGGGTGAAGAGGCTGTTTATTCCAGCTTTATTTAACCGTCTTCTTACTGTTTAAGAAGAAATTGTGACATTGCGGACAGCTTCGAGTTCATTTCAGATCACGGAACTAGTGACAGTACTGTTTCTTAAAGCGTATTGATAAATTATTGTTTAAAAAAACTAAAAAACACGCTTTTTTAGTTAATTGAACTAAAAAGTATAAAGTAATTCTTATTATAAGAATACAATTATTAACGAGAAAATTAATGCCATTGTGGTAAAAGCGTGCTTTGTACTACATTTTTACACTAACTCCGCATTTCTGAATAGAACTGAAAAGAAATTATAACAATTGATATCGAGCACCCACGCTTTTAACACAATAGATAAATTAATTTTTTGGATAATTTCATATTGTTGCGTAATTTTGTCCAGGAGTTTATTTATGTTTATAAATTTTCCTACCAACCAAGATTTTAGTTAACAAGGAATTGGCAAAAAGACAACAACAATATAGCAACTAATGATCTGCGAGTTGTTTATTTATTTATAACAGCTTGACACCCGATTATAGTTCCACACGTCGTACCAATTGCAAGTTTATTTTTATGACCGAAGACGAATTTTCAACTGACGAAAAATTTTCGTTTTTAATTAGTTGCACTTTCCACCGACTTTCGCGATAACGATCATTTTCTTCGAATCGATTCGCATTCACTCATCAATTATTCATCGCTCAGCACTTTGTACTTTTTCCAACAATGAAATCCAACGAATTCTAAATATAGATCGTCTCCGTCCGGGGACGAAATATGGGGTCGCGATCGACCTATTTTCAGCTTGGGGTTGTCGTCCTACAGCTAGGCCATTCATACCTTTAACTGGGTCACTGGTACCCCGACGTCCCCCCTCCCCTCCCACCTTCCCGCCCGATCGCATCGCAGTGACGTCAGTGCATGACCCCCTCGTCGTTTCCCCTGAATTTTCTCTTTGACGTCACTCCTGACCTATTTCACCCAATGGATATATATATATATATATATATATGTATACATACACTCATAAATTTAACCTAATTTTCAAAATTTATAAAAATATTTAAATTTTTCCAAAACCTTACGAGACAGAGTTAAATAAACACTTCGTGTCAAAACGCAATTTATTAAGTAACGTCGAAACGATCGTATGTCCCTATTTTTGTGAAGATTCGTTTCGTTTTGGCGAAGAAATGTGAACTTGTTCCACTCTTTCTCCCCTAATCAGAACTTTACAGTTTGTTATGCTTTCTTCTCTTTCAAAAACCATTACTTTTGTTTGGCTTACATTTATTTTCATCCATTTGATTTTCAGAGCGTCATGCATAACATTAACTATCGCCTGCAACTCCTCAGATGACGCTAAATATGACTTGATCAGTGGCGTAAAGAAGGCATTTGACATTTAAATCATTCATTTTCAATCCATACGCACTCTCTTTCAAATCTTTTAAACAATCGTCTATGTATAAGTCAAACAGCCATGGCGAAGCCACACATCTGTGTCTCACACCTTTTTCAATGTTAAACCAGTCCGTGTAAGCTCCGCTGATCCTGACACAAGCAGTGGAATCCTCGTAAAGTGATTCCAGTGCTTGTATTAAACTACCGCTCACCCCATTCATACATAATGTCGACCACAATTCACTCCTCATCACTCTGTCATATGCCTTTTCCAAGTCTATAAAAGCGCAATAGACCTTCTGACTTCTAGCTAAGAATTTTTTGACTATACCTCGTAATGTATTATATTATCTAGTATTTAATCGAAGGATTCGAAAAATTATCAATTTTTGGAAAAATGATCGGCGATCGAAAGTGAAAATCTAGATTTCGGTGTAAAAATCATTTCATTTTCCTCGATATAAAAAAAAGTATGCAAAATTTTAAGTAAATCGCTTTACTCGTTTTTGAGATATCGTGGTCACCGATTTTGAAAAAGCTGTTTCGAGAAAAACCTGCTTTACTTTATACCTTGGTCTCGCTGCCCACAAACCGTAAACAGTAAAAATGGCCGTATCTCGCTTAATTTTTAACGGATCGACATAAAATTTTCAGAGAATATTTTTGAAATGTCATGCTTTGAGAATCGTGCATTTGAATTATAAATATACAACCATTACACAAAACACCGCTACACATCTTTCCGATACAAGAGAAAACTGTACTTAAAAATATATACATTAAATACATTTTTTATTATATAAATATGATCTAATTATGAGCTTTGGAATTAATATGATTTCAATTTTTCGTTTCTTTTATCCCAAAATTACCCCCAATCGATGTAAATAAAGAAAAAAAAATTAAAATACATTGTATTGCAAATGTAGCGTTTAAAAATGTCAATAACAAACTCAAAACACGCGCATTTCAATTTTAAAATTACAACCTTCCTACAAAAAACCACTCCACACCTCTTCGATACAAAAGAGAACTTGTACTTAAAAATAAATATATTAAGTACATTTGTATGGAAGAAGGAGCTAATTATGAAGCTTAAAAATTAATATGATTTATACAATTATACATTTTATTGCAACAGGCGCATTTCAATTTTAAAATTACAACCCTTTTACAAAAAACCACTCCACATCTCTTCGATACAAAAGAAAACTGTATTTAAAATAAACTAAATTTGCTATATATTTGCTAAATTTGCAATAAAATGTATAAATTATATTAATTTTATAGCTCATAATTAGCTCCCAATTACACCATAAAAAAATTGTTCAGTATATTTATTTTTAAGTACAGTTATCTATTGTATCGAAGAAATGAAGGGTGGTTTTTTGTGTAAAGGTTGTAATTTTATCATCAAAATGTGCGTTTGTATAACTATACAGAGGGGCCAACCGAAAATGAAACAGAGCCATTTGCAGGAACCTCGTCAACATTTTAGAAAAACGCTCAGACCCGTCGATATTTCATTAAAGGGGGACATTTTTTTCCGTTATTTTTGACTCCACTACTTTCAACCTCAAGTGAGGGTAAGAATTACCCCAAAATTTTTAAATGGTATTGGGGTTCTTCCAATGAATACAATTAGTACATTTGCCCACCACCCTCAAGGTAATGCAATAGCGCGTTGTTTTTCTTAAAATTGATCAGGAGGTTTCGCCTCCCCTGACCAGTCGCCACTGCTTTCTCCACTGTCATGAATATTGGGAGAAACCTCGTAAATTTATCATAAAAACTTTAAACTGATACCTAATGATAAACGCATCTTGCGTGGGAAAACTATTGTTATTACCAACAATAAGACGATTGTTAGCGTAAAAACTGTGATAGGCACTTGCCTTCATTTATGTAATTAAGTTTCATTGTATTAATAAAATGAGATGGACCAGCGAACTTGTTAAAATCAATTGTGGATCAACCACTGGCCTCGTTCATTTTCCATTTATTCTATAGGATCTATTATTAAGTTCATTCATAAGTTATCGGTACTCGAAATAAATTTTACTAATTTAACATAAAAAAAATCTTAATGGCTCACTTTTCTCAATTATCCGAAAATCCGGTTGGCCTCGAAACAAATGAAACACTCGTTGAGCGAGGTCAAAACAAATGAAAACAGAAAACACACTCAATGTACGTATATATCTAGGGATTTCAATTTATTTTTATCCCGCAGAATAGATGGTTGTTAATTTACTGCATTTTCGCATTTTTACGTCTATAATACGGGGGATAAAACGAATTATATTTATTTTGATCAATATTTTCGAAAAAACGACAAGTTCCTCTTGACAACACGTGTTGTTGAATTAAAATATTTAGAATTGGTATAAAAGTTTCGAGGTTAATAATTATACCTACATACATACATATAGTCACGCCTTTTTGCGATATCGGTAGGCAGAGACCACTTACTTGCCCTTAATACGGTTCTTAAACACATCTTCCGCTTCGCCTACTTTCATCAGCGCTCTCATACATGCTTGTCGGTTGTTGATACTCTTGACAGCTGGCCTTTCTTCAATACAATGTCAATCTGATCTGGATACTTTCGCCGAGGTCGACCTCTACCGACTTGTCCGTTCACACTCTCCTTATATATCTGTTCTATTATTCCACTATTCTTCACTTTATCAATCAGAGTCACTCCGACTATACTTTTTGGACTACTCATCTCCGCAGCATTGATTTTACTTTTATGCTTTTTCTGCCAAACCCAACATTCACTGCATATGTAAGTGAAGGGACCAGCACTCCTCTGATTTATACCGGATAATTTGGTAAATTTTAAATTATATTGATGCACGTAACAAAAATGTATGTTAATTTTCAACTATGGATTTCAACTCAACTTTAAGAATACAAAATGACTTTTTGTAAAAAATTGCGTTAATGATGTGTAAATTCAATTTTAATAAAAAAAGAATTTTTCCATGTTAATTAAATGAGAAACTAAAATATAAATAGCGACCCCTTAGAGTTGAGCTATAGGGCCCATTTTTGGTGAGGATTTTTTTTTATGTCAAATAGAAACTTTTGAGAGGGTAAGAGTTGAAAAAAAAATTTTTTTAAACACCCTAATGTTTATGCTGCTCTCTTCCTCTTCGCCGCATAGTCGGCAGTTTTTCTCAGCCGCCAGCTTAAGTTTGAAGAGGTGCGCCCTTAGTGCGACGTAGCCAGTGAGTAGGCCAAGCTTGCTGTTTAGCCTACTCCAGTTCACCGTCCAGAGTGCGTCTGCCTTTTTCTGGAGAGGTTTTTATCAGCTGTCTTGATGTTGTGCAGCCAGTATTTGCATTCCACTGAGCGATATGTTCTTGCTCAAGAATTAGTTTTAATTCATGTTTCGTTTCGGCAATTGGCAAACCGACCAACTGGTTTCTTGGTTCCACCAGGGTCCCATTCCTTGCCATTTCATCGGCTACCTCGTTGTCATTTATCCCGGTGTTCCCAGAAACCCATGTAAGAGTGACCTTATTTGCAGTCGTTAACTCAGTGAGGGCCTGCATGCAGTCCCACACTAGACTCTCCACTTACAATTATATTTTTTTCCCGCAAATCTTGGAGCAACGGGAATGGTCAGAAGCAATGGCAGATTTTTGTTGGTCGTTGCAAAGTTAAATACTATAAATAACAAGTAATTAGACAGTCTAATGGTTTTTAATGTTTTGTAACAGATTGTATCTAAAATCGTCCCGGTTTTTAAACTTATGATTTAAATTTAAAACAAAAAATGAGTTTTATTTAAAAATTCCATAAAAAAAATATATACGTAATCATAATTTCTAAAACTATATTTTAATTCAGAAGTATCAAATCTACAATAATTATGCATAATAATAATGAGAGAAAAAAAGAATATGGCAGACGTGTTATTATCAATTATTATGAAATCTAAAATAAACGGGAGGGTGGCACCAAAATGTAAGCGGTGAAATTCTTAAAGTTACACGATTTTGGGTTGCATTTTTAAGTGACAACCCGATAGCCTTTTGGTTAATATCAGTCAAGGGGTTCTTATCTTAAACATTACAAGAGAATACATTTTTTGGCGTCATGATTTAATTTTACCCTTCTCGAACTTTTCTTTTCCCCAAAATCTACCAAAAATAAGGGAGTAAAATCTTCTATCCTCTCCTATAAAAATTAACCAAAAAAAAAAAAGCGTCCCTCAGGTCAGCAAGGATTAGTTTTCTTTCCCTGGAATGAGTTATCTGAGTGACGGGATGTTAGGATTCGTCACCTTATTCGCAGCTTCTACATAAAGAAGAGTTTCTTTAACTTTATGTCGTGGAGATGCTTCCGCAGCAGGGTCATTGTCCCGATTAGAAAGTAATTATTTATTAAAATGGTTTTAAAATTTTTTTTATTATTTTTGACAAATAATAATTATCGTGGAATTGTTATACTTTATACGAACTCAGTTGGACAACGCAAAAATTGGGGTACGGTCAATAATGCCACGTCGAACATTAAGCTTATCTGAACCGTTTGTAATTGATTACTCCCGGTATTGTCCACATTGACTGTCAGCGAACCTTTTGTGATTCTATGCATCTTATTGGATAGTACTTAACCCTAATTGGCCAAATTTTATCGGCAGTTTTCTCACCGCAAAAGTCGATGCCGGCAAAAAACAAATCAGTGTTTACACAACTATTTACCAGTGCCGTGTTGTTATAAATACATATTTTTCCGTTTTATGCATACCTATTATCTTGTTTTCTGTTTTATTGGAGTATCTATATATAGTTAGTAACATAAAAATACCTTTTAAAAACTGCACACAAAAAAAATTTTTGGAACTAGTGAAACAACAAAATTTTAAAAAAGAATACGTCATAGACAAAATTTTTGAATCTTATGGTCATACAGTTTTGCGTTTGCCCCCATATTGAACCCTATTGAACTGATCTGGGCTGCTTTAAAGAACAAATTCCGAAAGTGTAATCAAGCTCCTCAATTAAGCGATTCTGTTCTAAAAAAATAAAAGAAAAGTAATTGAAGAACTCGCCGAAACTGACTTATGGACAAATTGTGTTTACCACGTCAAAGAAAAAGAAAAACAACATTGTGTTTTGCCACAAATCGAACCGATAGTGATAAATACCCAAGAGACTCAAGTACTGATGAGTGTTTCGATAGTGACTAATGTATAATAGTGTTTCGTTTAGGGTGGTCACCTTATCACGTAAGTCAAAACAATGCTTACTTAAAGTTTTTGAAAAAATTTTAAAATGAGTTTAAAGTACATGCCAATCTACGAACCGAATTAAATAAGTATCCAAAACCCCTTATATATATAAATACATTTCAAAATATATACTTTTTTGAGAACATTGTTAACCCAATAATTATTTAAAGCAGTAAGACTACTATTAAAATATCTGTTGTGACGTCTATGCAACAACAAAGTTCGGCAAGCCGCCGGATGAAATATTGTTTTTATACTTGTCCAACTGACTTCGTAAGAACTATACAGTTCCATTTAAAATTTTGGTGAAAATTATTGTATATCGGCTCCTCCGGTAAAATTTCGAATTGCTCAAATACTTACCTTCACCGATTCGCGCTTAATTAGGTATCGACTCATTTTCCACAGCAACCACAAACGATGATAAAAATATACAGGTGGTTAGTTAATCCATTAACGCGATCATTCGTCTTGGACATCTACAGAGGGATCTATTAATGCTATAAAGTTACCATTTTATTTTTTATTTTTTAACCTTATGCACAATACGAGCAAATATATTTCGAAAATATTGCGAATATACGAGGTCTGACAATAAAGTACTAAAATACTACACAGTATTATTGTGTACTGTGTCTCTTTCATTGTTTAAAACAGTGGAGAAAGTCTTTAGACGTTGGGCTGTTTAGTAACCGCGTCTTTCTTTTCATAACTTCTTTCATGGAATGTAAAGGTGTCCCTTTTAAAAACTCCTTTACTTTTGAGAGCAGGAAGAAGTCATAGGAAGCTTAATCGTGTAAATGTGGGGGGTGGTCGAGGATAGTGGTTTTTTGGTCAAAAGCAGCTTAACAAAGAATGCGTTGTGGTCGGGTGCATTATTCTAATGAAGAATGTAGGATTTTTCTTGCCATAAATCGAGTCGACGTCGCCTCACACGTTCGGCCAGTCTTCCCAAAACTTGCAAGCAGCAAGTTTGATTGACATTCTGCCTCTTAGAGGGCATTTCATGTGAAGCGAAAAAATGAGAGGTCCTAAAATTCGTTCATACAGTGTGACTCATTTGAATTGGAAACACCCCTGTAAAATGCCCATTTTTCAACCGATCTTTTAGAGTTTCTTAACGAGCTTACGGCTAGTGCGATTTAGTAGAAATCGTCACGTAACGAAATGCATCGGTGGTTCAGTTGTAGAATGCTCGCCTGCCACGCAGGCGGCCCGGGTTTGGTTCCCGCATCATTTTTGTGCCTTTACCATTTAATACATAATTTTTTTAATGAGTAAAACAAATCGAACTAAAAAGCGAAAAATAAATTATAGTTTAAAAAAACTAAAAAACACGCTTTTAGAGTTAATCAAACTAAAAAGTAAAAAATAATTCATAACATAGGAATAAAATTGATGTCGATCAATGTCACTACTTTGTATGACATTTTTAAACTAACTCTGCGTATCAAAATGTAAAAACCCCACGCTTTTAAAACAGTGACATGAATTTTCTCATCAGTAATTTTATTCCTATGTTAAGAATTATTTTTTACCGATCACATTTTTTAGTAAATCCTTTTTTTTAAGAATGTCCAAGCAAACTTGTTGACATACGGCCCTTTTAAATCTGACAGGCTGTGATTTAATTTTGTATTCAGTTCATTCCAAATCTTTTTTTAATATACCGTCGTTTAATGAAGATACTTTCAATTGACTTTCAATTATTTTACACACATGTTAACAATACACAGACAAAGAACAAGCAATAATTATCTTCCATAAAGTCACATAAAACTATAATGAATATTTAAATATTTAATATTGTGCCTACCCCCACGGGAAAAAGGCGTGACTATATGTATGTATGTATTAATATTGTGATATAGTACCTACTATAGGAGGAAGTAGAAGAATATTTTAAAAGCCATATTATGATAACTTACAAACTAGCTTTATAAATGATCCGTCAGATGGCATCCAGACTTTTAAAATAGCAAGTTAGTGATGATAAAACAAAAACTGCAAGCAGTTATCAAACAAAACGAAGAATTGCAAACTAAAATTTCTGGATTGTACAAACAAAAAAGCAAATTCCACTATTTGTAAATTAGGTACATAAAGTTAAATGGTTTCTTGCATCGAAAGGAAAACTAGTGGCGTGACAACAAAAACACAACGGAAGTAAAAGTAGCATTGGTAACAGAAGCGTAACTTCGCTACATCTTGACACTTGAACAAATCGAATAAAAGAATTAAAACCAACTATCGTAGATATTATTTGGATTAGCACAAAACCAATCAATTGCCTTCTACTTGCTATGGTTCTTACTCACATCTTTCGCTTCTACTACTTTCATTAGTGCTCTCATACATGCTCGTCGGTTTTTGGTAACCTTGACGTGGCCTTTCTTCAAAAAATGTCGATTTGATCAAGATATGTGCACCTAGGTCGACCTCTACCGACTTGCCCATTCACACTTGCATTATAAATCTGTTTCGTCAATCTTGCTTCATATCAAAGAGAAGCGACAATATCCTGTTTTAAACGAATGTTTTCTGAACCACAAATATGGTGTTCAAAATACCGGCTCCTTTGATCTCTACCTTTGAAACTAGTTTAAAAAATTATAAATCGTCCGCGACCACTGGAACTGTCAAAGCAATATTACTTTTTATTACTTAATTACCCTTTTGTAAAATCTATTGTAAATTAAAACTAATTTTAAAAAAAATCAAATTTTTTTAAATGTGGAGATGTTTGAAACTAAAAGTGTTTTAATTTAAGTTAACTAAATAATAATAAACACAAACTTTGCTAAAACGCTTAATTTCCGATGTTCTAAGTAATTGTATTCAATATCTAAAACCTGTCGTAAATATAAATTAAATGTTATCAACACAAACAATTGATACAAACATCATAATATTTAATGTCGATTATAAATTTGACCCCGTTTCCGTACTAATACAGCATCGGTAGTTCATTAGTGTAGTAGCACGTTACACTGCGACCCAATTCCTATTTTTTGCCACGCAGTGTATTGACGAGGAAAGTGTGTCGTCACGAATGTCATTCTTTGAGGTTACGCTTCTGTTGATGCTTTGCAAACTGCAGACTGGTCCCACGTCGACATCATTTTTTATTCTCGAGATAATCGAGACGAAAAATAATTCCGAACGCACATACGAACATACGCACATACGTACATAGTCACACACACAGACGTCCACTTAAATACTATTGTATTGTATTGTATTTGGACGGCCTGCACTGCGACTATTTGAAAGGGAAGGGATTATAGAAAGAAAATAATTGTGGACACGCTTTTTAAAAAGTTGCAGGTCATAATTCTCTGGAAAAACTGATTTTGGAAGCTTATTCCATTCCGTAGCAGCCCTGTAAAAGAAGGATTCTTGATGAAGATTGGTCCTTGTAGTGTCAATCTTGAGAGTAAATGGGCGAGACTGATCAGCGTGCCGAGTTCTTCGGCCGAATGTAGCCAATGGTGGTACAAGCGTTTTTATTTCTCTGGAGCATCTGCCATGGAAATATCTGTAGAGCAATGACTGGTCTGCAACTCTTCTTCTATGTTCTAGAGGGTGAAGGGTATCTGTGAGAGTTGAGCTGTTTATCAAGCGAATGGCTCTTTTCTGAATGGAATCTAGAAGACGAAGAGAATGCCTTGGTGCTGAACCCCAAATGTGCGAGCAATACTCCAGTAGAGGTCGGATTTGAGCCTTGTACGTCGTCAACAGTTGATCAGGAGTAAAAAACTTTCTGGCTTTCCACTGAAAACCTAGCCTCTGGCTTGCCGACTTTGCGATGTTAGCAACATGGTCATGCCAAGACATATTATTGGACACCGTGACTCCCAAAATCGAGGTGGAGGGACTTGGTTCAAGGGTATTTCCGGACATTGTGATGGGATAATTTGAGGAATTCACTTTCTTGGAAAACGTGGCACTTTGCGTTTTTTGGGCGTTGAACTGAACAAGATTGTTGGTTCCCCACTCGAAGTTAACACAAATATTTTATATATAACACGATGAATGCAATCATCTGCCAAACACCTTCACGGAATCAATATCTGACAAGCTGATTTAAATTTGACAGAGATTCGTTTGGAATCACTTCTTCGCAAGATTGAAATTTGTGAAGTTATGACTTTCCTCGTCTATTATGAGGCGTTCGAAGGTCATCGAAAATCGACCTCACAAATCCAAATGTTCCTACAAAGCTGTCGCTGTCGCTTTTCGTGGGTTTGTTATTAACTTGCCACTGGAAGTTATAGTAATGGGTCCGATTTTGCGAATCCCGAATTTTGACATATTTCTACATTTGAAAGTCCCAGAGTCGAATACAATAGTTTTTAAGTGGACGTCTGTGTGTGTATGTACGTATGTTCATGTGTGCGTCCGGAATTATTTTTAGTCTCGATTATCTCGAGAACAAAAAATGATATCGACGTGGGATCAATTGCATTCGACGCGTAATTCCGCAACTGAGCACTGATTAGATTTTTAGCAAAATCGGTCGAGCTGTTTTTTATGGAGAATAAAAAAACTTAAAAAAATGGTAAACTAACTGAATTTTGCAATTTATAAATAATACTATTTTTAATTTCGAGTATTAAGATCTTTTGATTAGTATGATTATTGCATGTTGGGAATATTTGTATGAAAAATATGATGAAAATATTTTATAAAAAGGGAAAGCATACCCCTGGGAAATACGCCTCGGTCTTTCAGGCTGAGGTCTATGCTATACTCAGGTGCGCTACGCACCTGACAGAAAACAGAGTGACCAACAGTGAGATTGATATTCTCACTGACAGTCGTGCGGCTATTGGGGCCCTCGTGAGTAACACCACAATATCATCGGTGGTGTGGGACCGCATGCAAGCCCTCACTGAGTTAGCGACGGTAAACAAATGGGACCCCGGTGGAACCTAGAAGCCAGTATGATAATGGATCAAAGCGATCTTAAAGAGACAGTTTCAACAGAAATCTTAAGGTTTGCCAAAATCAGCAGACTAGAATTCTGATGCCCTGAAGACACAGCGGTAGTCACAGAGGATCAAAAGATCTAGGTGACATAGGTGCCGATACCAAAGGCCCAACCGCAAGACTGTAATGTAATGTAAAAAATGTTTTATAAAAAGATATAGTTTTAGAAAAAAAAAATAGGAATTGGAGAATTTTAAACCTGTGTCAGTATTGACAGAATAGCATTGAAGATGCTATAACAGTGAAAAATTATTGTTAGTAATAATTAAGCATTGTTTATAACAATTGAATATTGTTACTAACAAATGATTATTAATCATAATAATTAAAAAAATATTTTCAACTGTTATTGAAATTGTTTTTTATGATAATTTTAATAATAATAATAATTATAACAACAAAAACATATGGTATATTTTCATTCTTTCCACTGGGAAGTTAGTCGTATGGACCTCTCGGGTCGCACCCAGACCACTGATATTTCTCAGGTTTGAACCCGCAAAACGCTTTCTCAATTACGTCCCTGATTGTCTTTGAGCATTTTTAAATATTTTTCGATATATCTTGTAGTTTTCAAAATTCAATTAAAAAAATGTAGAATCGGCAAATGTAGGAAAATTTAATTGACAGTGATTAAGTTTTATCTATATTTGGTTTAATATTGAGTGATGAATGAATGTTTTTATTGGTTGCCTAACATGTAGGTAACCTATAGGTATATTCTTCTTCTTATTAGTGGATCTGCTTGAATAAAGGTGATTTCTCAGGTAAGTAATGAAAAAATAACTTATTTATAAAGAAGTCAAAGATATGTTGAGTGTTTTGTGAAATATTGTGACGAAATGTCGATGTGGAGATGAATTTATTTATATTTAAAAAGTTTTCTTTTAACTTGCAATGTATGTATGTTTGTCCGGATGGAATCTTGCAACTCCATTTTGAAGCAGATATTTTTAACCGATTGAGCTGAAATTTTGTATACACGTTCAGTTTGGATGACAATGCATGGTTAGCTGTGTGACGTCATTCTAAATCCAACATGGCGGAACACTCCTACAATATGGGTATCAAATGAAAGGGCTTGCTGAGAATAACTCGAAAAATAAAGTGACGTCACTCTGAATCCAATATGGCGGACTTAAAAGAAGGCGGATTATTTTTTTTATGCTTTCTTACAATATGGGTATCAAATGAAAAGACTTGCTGAGAGTCGAAAGCCAGTTAAACTCGTTGTTCCAATCTATCCGAAATTTTGGTGTACTTGGGTTTTCGGAGTCCTCGATTATGATATTGAAGTCAAATTGTTCGAGTTTGTAGCATCGGTTGGTTAACTTTGGTTTGTGTAATTTGGCGAGATAGGCGTCAACAGCATTGGTTTGCAATCTGTCCAGGAGAAGGAAAACTTCAAAATCAAAGGTCAAGCTTACGTGGCCTTAAGTAAGTCTCCTTTTTGAAGAGCTGGACTGTTCGAAATTAACCGGCAAACGATCTTGCAACAATGATGCGTTAAATGAGATGAACAGACAGGGGCGATAACTAAAAAGTGAAAAATAAATTAAGAGTAAAAAATAATTTTTAAAAACAAGCTTTTATTTTAATGCGCTAAAAAGAATAAAATAAACTTTTCCTTTAAAACTTTTATTATTAACTTAAAACGTCATTAGACAATTAATTATGTAATAAAAGCTTTTCGCGAAATGTAAGTACTCATATTTACTTGGAAAATTCTAAAAATTAAATTCAATCAGTTATAGTTATTTAATTTACTTGATCGTCTACATAGGGTAAATCTCGCGACACGCTTTTATTACATAATAAATTGTCTAATGACGTCTTAAGTTGATGGTAAAAGTGTATTTTATTCTTTTTTGCGCATTAAAATAAAAGTTTGTTTTTAAAAATGTATTTTTTACTCTTAATTTATTGGCAATAAAATTTAGCTACGCTATTCACTAATTGAGCCAAAGTAGTGTGTATGTTATTTATTTTTTTTTGTACCATAGACATTTTTTGTTAGAACTTGTTGTTACTACCCCCCTTGGGCATACGTTTGGAAACACGAGAACTACGCGTGTTAAAAACTAGATTCGCCCACACACAATAAAAATTAATTGAATGGTATACGTGACAATCGAACATGTCTATTTCGTTTCAATGCAGAGATTTCGCTTTAACGGTAAAATGGATAAAAAAAGGTTTTTTGAAATTGCGAATATACTGGTTACGAAATGGAATACATTATACATTACTATTATATAGATTTATTTATTTATTTTTTCGCATTGGCATTCTAAACTTCGTAAAAATTAAAAAAAAATGTCGAGCATATGTTACCTGTTGCTTTTGTCCAAAAATCTTCAGAAATCTGTCATCGAACTCCTTGGCGTACTTCAAACTCTTCAGAGAGCGCATTCTCCACCCGAACACGAGCCTTCAAATAGTTTTGTGTGATTTACTCTATCAAAAGCTTGTTGGAAGTCGATGAAACAGGCAAAGACATTACAGTTTACATCGCGTGCTCTTTGTATCAGAACATTAAGGCTTAACAATGCTTCCCGTGTCCCGAGTCCGTTCCCAAATCCGAATTGTGTCTCTCCGATATTTTCTTCGAGTTTGGGATAAATACGTTCATGTATGACTTTTAGAAATGTTTTTAGAATGTGACTTATAAGACTAATGGATCTGTAGTCTTCGCATTTTTTGCTGTGGTTTTCTTCGGTATGGGAATAAATGTTGAAACCAGCCATTCTTCTGGAATTGTGCCGCTCTCATAAATGTAATTAAATAGCTCTGTAATGATGTCCAGGTGGTTTTGTCTATGAGCTTTAGCAAATATGCATAAACTTCATCGGGTCCTGCTGCTTTGTTGCTTTTTAAGCTTCCTGATTGCATTCGCAACCTCTTCTGTGGCGATAGAGGGCCCAGTTTCTATGTTTGGTTTCTCCAAAGAGATTTATTAGACCTTTTAAATGAGGTATGACTTGATAACTAACGCCAATTGAAAAAATGTAGGCGGTATCTTCAGTAAGGACGGGGTTAATCTGACGTTTATGGCATTAGTGCTAAAAAGTGTCCCCCTCAAGTTAAAAGTTGACGTGTTTCGGCATTTCATTCTTATATGTCGCATTTCTGAAATAATTTGGGGTACCACCGTACCTCTCAGAGGTTGAAAACTTATCAAGTTCTGGTAGGTCATAAGTAATTTTGTTTTTATCTGATGGCCAGTATGGTTCGCCAGTAGAGATTTGTTGTAATTTGTTTGCATTCATTGCTTTGACTAATTATCTGCCTTTTGGGGTTGTCAGTCTTGGGTGTTCAGATTGTAGTCTCCCCCGGCAATGACTTTATTTATTTTTTGGTGTTCTTGTGTGGACAGCCAATGACCGACATTGTTATTGGTCCATGTCCATTTTTGCTCAACTTTGCATCATCGATAACATTCTGCACTTTACACAAAAAGGGATAGAAATATAGTAATTGATTAATAAAACAAAACTTGTAGGTATTTCGCGCATAAAAAACTTTTTATTAAAATAGCATAGCGCTTTCGGCTTTTAGGTCATCTTCAGTGCTTACGTGAAAGTAGGTAATATTTAGCAACTGGGAAATGCTTTATTTGATAATGTGAATAATGTTACTTACTTGTCAGGTTTACAAGATCCATCAAATTATATAAAATTCATAAGAACATGTTAAAAGGATTTTTTTAAAAATATTTACACTTTTACACCTTATACAGGGTGGCCAAACGAAAACGGAACCGAGCCATTTGCAGGAACCTCGTCAACATTTTAGAAAAACGATAAGACCTGTCGATTTTTGATTAAAGGGACTCTCTCTTTTCCGGTATTTTTGACTCCACTACGAGGGTAAGAATTACCCCAAAATATTTAAACGGCATTGGGGGTCGAATAAGATGTCTTTCAAAAGCTCTTACAATTATCTATACAATAGTCTTTAAATTTTAAAATTCCGCCCATTACTTACTGAGAAATTAGATTTTAAATGTGAAACTTATCTGCAAACAATCAAGAACGGTAAAAATGTCATTCATTGGAGTTAAGTACGCCAATGGTATAAATTTAGTTCCTAGTACGTCAAGATCGACATGTCAGAGGAAAGTATGTATACTTCATACGAACTCAGTTGGACAACGCAAAAATCGGGGTACGGTCAATAATGCCACGTGGAGCATTAAGCTAAACTGAACCGTTTGTAATTGATTACTCCCGGTATTGTCCTCATGGACTGTAGGCGAACCTTTTGTGATTCTATGCATCTTATTGGATAGTACTTAACCCTAATTGGCCAAATTTTTTCAGGAGTTTTCTCACAGCAAAAGTCGATGCCGGCAAAAAACAAATTAGTGTTTACACAACTATTTACCAGTGGCGTGTTGTTATAAATACATATTTTTCTGTTTTATACATACCTATTATCTTGTTTTCTGTTTTATTGAAGTATTTGTTAAATAGTTAGTAACATAGAAATACATTTTAAAAACTGCACCCAAAAAAAATTGTTGGAACTAGTGAAACAACAAAATTTTAAAAAAGAATACTTCATAGACAAACTTTTTGAATCTTGCGGTCATACAGTTTTGCGTCTGCCTCCATATTATTTTGTATTCAACCCTATTGAACTGATCCGGGCTGCTTTAAAAAAAAAATTACGAAAAAGTGTAATCAAGCTCCTCAATTAAGCGATTCTGTTTTAACAAATATAAGAAAAGTAGTTGATGAACTCGCCGAAACTAACTTATGGACAAATTGTGTTTACCACGTCAAAGAAAAAGTAAAACAATATTGTGTTTTGTCACAAATCGAACCGATAGTGATAAATACCCAAGAAGATAAGTGTTTCGATAGTGACTAATGTATAATAGTGTTTCGTTTAGGGTGGTCACCTTATCACGTAAGTCTAAACAATACTTAACATTAAGTTTTTGAAAAATTTTTAAAATGAGTTTAAAAATACATGCCAATCTACGAACCCAATTAAATAAGTTTTGAACTTAAATAGGTATACTCCAAAACCCCTTATATTCATAAAAATACATTTCAAAATATTTACTTTATTGAGAACATTGTTAACCCCATAATTATTTAATGCAGTAAAACTACTATTAAAATATCTGTTGTGACGCCTATGCAACAACAAAGTTCGGCAAGCCGCCGGATGAAATATTGTTTTTATACTTGTCAAACTGACTTTGTAAGAACTATACTAGAGTTAGTAAAAAAAATTTAAGAGACAGGAAATGTAGCTATTAAAAAATGAGAAATAGAAAAGTCTGTAGTTAGTGAAGCTAGTGAAGTTGCAGTTTTGGGACATGTTTATCTTGATCCTACGTTGAGTACGAGGCAGCTGGCATCTGTGTCTGGGATCAATCGAACTAGCATCCAAACCATTTTGAAGAAGAATAAATTCCATCCATATAAAATACGTTTAATCCATAAACTTAATGAGGATGAATATGACCGCCGTTTGCAATTTTGCGAAATAATGAGTGCGCGAGCAGGGAACGATCCACAGTTCCTTTTTAATATCTGTTCCGATGAATGCAGTTTTTTCTTGCACGGGACGGTAAATCGCCACAATTGCCGCCATGTATGGGCTGGCATTTGCCGTGACCGACTGGTGAATCCCTTTTTTCTACCAGGCAATTTGACTGGCGAAATGTATTTGAAATTACTGGAAGGCCTTGACTGATATGCTTGAAAATAATTAACTTTTTGACGAAGATCATTTTTATTTTCAACAGGATGGTGCTCCTCCGCATTATGCGGCGATTGTTCGTAAGTAAGTTTTACAATAAAATAGAATGTGGTACAATTTTTTTTTATTTTTAATTTAATTTTATGTTTTTAAAAAAAATTAAAAATCCCGAATGACTGGGGACGGGGAACGATAACACAGATACAAGATAAATCTTAATATTTAGGTGTCATAAAAATTGGGTTGTATGTTCAATGTAGTCGAGGTCACTCACTTATTAGGAATAGAAGAGTCTATAACATGACAATCCATTACCTCACCTGTCAGGTCAAGTGAGCGTCGCTTCAACTGAATTCAATTAAATAAACCTATTGGAAAACAAACAATGAAATTTGCTCAATGTATAAAAACCAGATATAGTAATGAAAGGTCTAATGAGAACCGGCATTTCTCACACTCTAAGCTAGATGTGTATGAAACAACTCACATCATTTCAATAGTTGATGAGTTAAGTAGCACAAGAAACATAGCTGGCATACGATGTGGAATAAGTGGAAAACATCACAAAATATTTAGACAACACCTTGTTATCGACGAAAGTGGTGCCAACTAATTGATAAGTATAAATGTTAAAGTTAACCAATTTGTGTATGGCATAAAGTATGAGATAAGTTTTGGGGAATTATTAAGAAGATTGTTAATTGATATTGTTTTAAATTAGTTCTTATTAGGGCTAAAATTGTGTTTATTAAACCGTAAGTGATGGCCGAAAGCAGAATCATACCAATGTATGTAGCATCACAGTCATCACAGTTTAATTTATATATGCCACTTTGAAAGTTTTTCAATTTTGTCCTTAGAATTTACCAATAATCTATTTAAATTGTTCCTAGTTTTAAAAGAAATTTTCACATTGTCTGCGCTGTTATTGATGATGTGCGATCTAGCGATCGCCACCCAATGTTTGAAGTACAGGTTTTGATTGTCTATGATTTAATAGACAATACCCATAGCATGTAATCATCAGGCTGCATCCTGATTGTTTTAGTGCCAGGCACAATAAACTTATACATTTTTATGATAAACATTAAGAATATTCCGTGGCGTCAGTCAAGTTTTCAGTCAGTTTTATTTCTTTGTAGTGCAAACATCGCTATTTTACATCAATGTATTTTTACCTGCCGTCGCCGTCGTACAAAGCAAAATAACTGTTATTAGCTAGGTCAATACATGTTTAATAAGTTGTTTTCCAGTCAAATAAGACAAAAATAAAACGGCATCAATGAGAAAATCTAATGTTTCTCTTCTTTGTATCGAAAACCTTACACGAACGTAGGGCTGACGAATCGGGTGATGAGCACCCCGAATACGAGTTTATTTATGAGGCATTGCATCAATGAAATTTCTCGATCGATCGACTTCAGCATTTCCCCGGAAAAGTCATTGTGAAAATCCGAAAATTTTCTCTTGAATTGGGCCGTTGAACTTAACACCTAGTTACCTACATTTCATCCACACGTGGACTGCATAGAGGGGCTGGCGGACGCGGAGGGTGGATCAGCCGCTGGCGGTGGGGAGATTTTATTACGTCAATGGCCCATTCAAGGGGAGGTTTCTCTCTCTCGCTGGCAGTTTTCGAGACTGTCGAGTGGAAATAGTTAGATTTCGAACGGTCGAGGTTAAAGATCTGCTTCGTGTCTTGCTTTGAAATTACATTTCGGGCAGTAATAAATAGTTATCTTGTGCGTTTTATTTTTTTGTGAAAGTGGATACTGATGAAGATATGAAAATACAAGCTCAAAACTAGTAAGTTCTCATCTGCTTGTGCTCATTTTAGCTTTGTTATCTTCGAAAAAAATAATTACCGTTTCACTAGTTGTGAAATATGTTTTTGTCACGAGATTATCGGCAATTTTAAAGTAACAATAATGAACATTAACAAATGTTTATAACGATAAAAAAAAATAAAAAATCGTACGATTAGAATGCAAATAAAATACTTTCCACAAATTTCCAACACTATTCATTCATAAATCGAAGTTATTCAGACGACGACATTAAACTCACTCCATATAAAATGAGCATAGAAATGCTGCATTGACAAAATACGACAGCTCATGACACAATTTTAACTATTTACAAATCATCCAAATATATTTTGGATGAAAAAACTTTTTTTTTTTAAAAAAAATCGTAACACGCCCAATTTCATCCTTATTTGCTTTTGTGATTAAGTGGCTTTGTTCTTATCGATGAAATGTATATTGATAATACTTTGATTAATACATTAAATCATCGATGGAAAATGATGAACGTGTGGGAGGACCCTTACCTTGACGACAGTGTAAGAAAATCAAAGAAATTGTCAAGTCAGTCAATTGTCAGTTTTAGAATGAAAGCAGATACAGTCAAGATAAACAGGGAAACAGAAAGATGTTGCACGAAGATTTGAAATTAAAAGGTTTTGTGCGAAGTTGGTTTCAAAAACGTTTTTCAGGAACAAAAAGTCGCCGGCCAACTAGACGCAGGCGTTCTTAAAAATTAAAAAACTCATCCGGATTTACTAAAAAATGTGTTTAGAAAACCTGCAAATAAAGGGCAGATACCGAGGGTTCAGAATTTTGAATCGGAGGATATTCCAGAAATAACTATCGACGAAGTAACAGCTTCGCTTTTGGAAATGAAAAATAACAGATCTCCATGAGACGACGATATAGCTATCGAGTCGATCAAAGAAGGGAGCGAAGCTCTAAAATACGCTATCCATAAGCTCTTTAATTTATGTCTTCTTAAAGGCACAACACCTTCTCAGTGGCGCAATGCTGTTATTGTCATCATGCAAAAAAGGGCGACATCACAGATCTAAAAAATTATCGGCCCATCAGCCTACTTTCTCACATTTATAAGCTATTCATGAAAATAATAACAAAAGGACTTACAAACAAGCTCGACCACTACCAACCACGAGAACAAGCTGCTTTCCGCCGCGGATACGGAACAAACGACCACTTACAAGTAATGAAAACCTTAATTGAGAAATGCGTGAAGCACAATAAACAACTCATCCTCATTTTTGAAGACTACGAGAAGGCATTTGATTCTATTGACCCAACACAAAATGCTCCAAGCTCTTTCTGATTGCCGAATAGACCACCAATACACCGCTATAATTAAAAATATCTATGACACAGCAACATCGTGTGTTAGGCTCCCTAAAGATACAGGCAAGTTCAAAATCGAACGAGGAGTTCGCCAGGGTGACACCATATCACCAAAACTATTTACAAATTTACTCGAGTACATGCTGAAGGAGATAAACTGAAATAACTTGGGGAGTTAATATAAATGGAGAAGACTTGAACCACCAGAGGTTTGCCGATGATATTGTCCTGATTTTGGATAGGATTGACACAGATGCTATACGATCTAGAAAAAGCGTCAAAAAAAGCCGTATTAAAGAACAGTTCTTTAAAAACACAATATATTACAAATCTGGTGATGAGTGGTAATATTTTCTTGAGTGGGCACGAAGTGCAACAAGTATCGTCCTACAAATATCTTGGTCATGAAATTCGTGAGGGTCGAGACAACCAAACTGTTGAGTTTCAAAGAAGAATAGGACTCACCTGAGCAGCTTTTGGGAACCGGTCCGACATCCCGGTATGTTTAAAGAGAAAGGTGTTCAATCAGTGTGTCCTGCCTGTTATGACATACGGAGCGGAAACGCTTACTCTGACAAGAAAATCCATCAATAAATTACAAGTGACACAACGAGCTATGGAGAGAGCCATTTTAGGCATTTCTCTAAGAGATGGAATCCAGAACAACGAAATAAGAAGAAGAACAGGTGTAGCGGATGTCGTCAGGAGAATAACAACATTAAAATGGAATTGGGCAGGACAAATTGCAAGAATAACTGACGACAGATGGACCAAGAAAATCCTTGAATGGAGGCCGAGACATGAGGCTTACCAAATTAATGGATGACCACCAACGAGATGGACTAATGATATAAAGTGCATCAAGCACAACTGGATGCAGGCAAGAGTGGCACAGATTACGGGAGGCCTATTTTCAGCAGTGGTCGCGACAATGCTGATGATGATGATCATACATAATTATATTATTTAATGGTACTTGCATCAAGCGAATCCACCAATATTTTAAATTAACTGCTAACCATTTAATCAAAGAGATGAAAGTAAATGTAAGCAAGACGAAAGTAATGGTTTTTGAAAGAGAAGTAAGCATGACACACTATGAGGTACTGATTGAAGGAGAAAGAGTAAAACAAGTGAATGAGTTTGTATACTTAGGTGAAATGTTTACGAGAGACGGAAAGTATAACTGTGATATTTAGCGAAGGGCGTTGGCAGGAAAAACATGAATGGTGTCCTGCATAGCTTTAAGATCAGAAAGGACGTGTCAAAAAAGGTACGACTGGCTGTGCATAGAGGAGTGCTGGTCCCTACCCTTATGTATGATAGTGATTGTTGGGATTGGCAGAAGAAGCATGAAAGTAAGATCAATGTTGCGGAGATGAGTAGTCTGAGAAGTATAGCTGGAGTGACTCTAATGGATAAAGTGAGGAATAGTGTGATGAGAAAACGCTGTGAAAGAAGACGTGGTAACAAAGTAAGATAAATAAATACTTAAATGGTTCGGACACGTAGAGCATGGATGAGAGAATATTGACGAAACAAATTTTTAATGCGAGAGTGAATGGGCAAGTCGGTAGAGATTGATCTAGGCGAACGTACCTCGATCAGATCGAAATTGTTTTGAAGAAAGACCAGGTAAAGAGTATTAACATCTGGCGAGCATATATGAAAGCGCCGATGAAAGTAGAAGAAACGACATGTGTAAGAATTATAGAAAGTGGAAAAGAATGGTCTCTGCCTACCCCTACGGGAAAAAGACGTGACTTATGTATCAATTTATTGTTAAACTAAATAATTTATCGCAATCGAACTTCAAAAAAATTAAATGAGTCAAAAAAAAATTGGAGTTAACAATAATTAACCAAAAAAAGGACTTACCTTTGTCGTCTCTTCGTCTCACAACCTCATGCTTGTCGTGGGGTAAAAGGTTATGGAAATATTGATAATGTAAGGATGGTATAGGATGTCTGTTACCTTGATATTCTCTATGTTATTGCGAAGAGCTGGGACAGTCTGTCTCCGTGTTGATGGCAAGAGTGAGTTTAACTGATACTAAACACTTAACGGTAATTCTGCTTTACACGCGGCGATTTTCGGTAAAGTTGAGTTTCTATTGCCATGATTAGTTTAAATGTAAGTATTATTCCGACAAAGATTATTAACTACTGCTCAGTCTAAGTTGAATTATGATACACCGACGAAGTTTACTATGGCTGTGTAGATACTCGATCACCTCGACAAAACACGAGAGTCTCGCAACTCAGTTCTTCTACCGGAAAAAGTTGTTAGACCATATGAATATTTAAAATCTCTTATGTTTTAAATAAATAGATTGACTTGGCAATCGCATTAAACAATCTAATTTAATATAATATGTATTGCTTGTGAGATACATTGTATTTTCATGCGATGGCCAAGGCAATCTATTTATTTATAACATAAAATATTTTAAATATTGATATGGTCACTATAAGATTTTGTTAGGTTAGCTAATTACGTAATAATTTAAGACAGAAGGACCCTTAAGTAGAGACTGAATAAATTAACCGACTTGATATTACATGGATCTCACAACTTTTTTATGGTAAAAGAACTGAGTTGCGAGTGTTTTTACAAGTTATGTTTTTGATGGTATCTCATTTCTTTTTTTAGATAGTCCCACTTTTTTTCCTTTATTTTACTTACATGTACACTGATTCATTCACCGCAAATGTAACTTTGTATTCCTTTATATTTATATGGGATTACAAAGTTATTTATGCAGTTGGTGTATCCAGAAAACTGGACTAAAATTGCAAAATATTTTAGTTTTTTCTTGATTTATACACTAAACACTAATTGTATTTTAAATTTGAAGCTTCTATGTCTGCTAGAAGTGTCTTAGAGTTTTGATGATTGGTCAGTCAGTCAGTGAGTGTGTGACAAAATTAAGAAACTTTGACTAGTTATAATTCTTAAACTATTGGTTTAAATTGGATTAAATTTGAAATATACCGTGTTTATACAATGCCTGCTTGGTTACTGAAAATTCAGGCTTTTAGTTTTAACCACAACGAAGTTATAGTGGGGTCGAAAATGCTTCGAGAAAAGGATGGTACGGCCGTGCCGCTTTTTTGCTTGACTCTGCGGAGGCACTGTCGTACACCCAGATGGTTTCAACTCAAGAAAATTCGACCGAATAGTTTAAGAAACATGTCATGAGATTACAAAGTTATTTATGCAGTTGGTGCATCTAGAAAACTGGACCGAAATTGCAAAATACGGCGGTGCCGCTTTTTTGCTCGTCTTGGCGGGGGCACTGCCATGCCCCCAGATATATTTCTTGTGAGATTCTTGTGTAATTTAACTTAAATAGTATGAAATGACAAATCTCGATGACACCATTTTGTGGGCGTTAATAAAAAATTATAAGACACGCCTCGTATGTTGCACTATTTTTTAACTAACTTGTTTGTATATTTTACGACCAAAGAAATAATGATCATTATTTATATTTGTAATTAGTACGAAGGTAAAAGTCTTATTAAAAATAACAATTCGGTAAATAATGTATCTTATTTATATTAAAAAATATACACTTAATCATAGACAAAACACCAAGGTACTCATAATAACAACATGAATGCGATAAGCAGTAACGAAATAGTTAAAAACGAAGGCGAAAAAGACGCTAACGATTTTCACAATGACGCGAATATCGAAGCAGTTGCTACAGAAATTGATAGTATAAACACCAATGAAGAAATAGATGTTAGAGGAAAGGTGAAATTTTTTTTATTACTATTGAAACTGATTGTTTACTTTTTGTCTAATATTAATATTTTCTACACTACAATAAAACTGTTAACGCGTTTTTTTATTTATCGTATGGTTTTACATGGTAAATAGTAACAGTGGGTATAAATAAATACATGACAAACATTGTATAAAATAAAGATATAAATTGCGGTAGTTATAACTATAAATATATAAGCAAAAAGTCAAATTATATTAAATGTGAATGTCGAGATCCTTTAACCATTGGATTGCTCTCGGTGTAACCTGCGTCAGTACCTCCAATCCTCCGGGGAATATTTGATGTATACAATCCTCAAGTATGTGGTGCATGGTTTGGTTTGCAGCAACGCAGTCGCATACTGGGCTGTTTGTAAGTCCCCATTTGTATAGCATGTGGGCACTTCTTTCATGGCCAGTGCGAAATCAGTTAAAAGCTGTCCATAGTTAACGGAGGAGGAAGAAGCGTGGTTGGGTCGATAATGACGTCGGAGTTCGCAGGTGGATGTTGGCTCCAAAACTCTCGCCAGCAACGTTGTATGACAAGACTACTTCCTGGTCTAGCCAAATAGGCTTCCTCGATTAAAGCCTAGCTGGGGGTGTGTGTCTGTACATTGAAGATATTTATTAAAAGAAGGTTACGATATGGTGTTCAGGTGTTTTTGATTCCAAATCACCGATTTTCTGTTTGTTATTCCGTTTTTTGTTCGAGCTTCAAGCAAAAACTACTGGACAGATTTTGATAAAAATTTTGGTATTAAAAAGCTTATAATTAAACCTAAAAACTGGTGTACGAGTTATGGCAATTAAATAACCGACAGGAGCTGCTAATAAAAAACAGCGAGCACGCCGTAGTAAGTTCAAACATGCCTGTTGTTGCTTCCTCCAACCTGAGCCAGATGGATTTTTATGTCGCTTAGTATCACTGTAGGAATTGCCCATTCAAACGCTTGTGCTATCATCACGTCGGAAAAATGCAAAGTGTTCAGATAGAGCAACGAGTTAACCTCTAGTTTCTTGTGAAACTGGGAAAAACTGCTGCAATACAGTACCTCTTTTCATGTTAAAAAACGCCACCAACAAAATGTATACTTCTTCTTCTTTAATTAAAACTGTCGATCTGTTAATTGGGTCGCATTAGGATCTCTTAGGTGGTCTTTCTGGGGGTCTATCTCCCACTGGTCTGTTCTGGAATGATATCGGCGGTAGTCGATCTTCTACCATTCGGGTTACATGAGCGTGCCATTGTCGTTTCCTTTGCCGCCCCCATCTCACCTCGTCCTGCACTTGACATTCATCTCTTATAACCTCGTTCCTGACTCGGTCTCTTCTTGCCTTTTCGAGTATGCTTCTTTGGGTTTTCATTTCTGTTACACGCAGCATGCTTTTTGTTTTAGTTGTCTTTTCTCGAGCTTCAATACCGTAAGTCATGATTGGCCTAACGCAAGTCTTTATTTGCCCATACCACCTGTCGTAAGCATACTGCTATTGCGGTTGCCTTGTTGATCTGACTTCGTAAATCATTTATTGCATTGTGGTGGTCCGATATATCCATGCCCACGTACTTAAACTTGGATACTTGCTCGATAGGTTGATCTTGGACTACGAGCTTACATCTTATGGGTTCTCCGGCTAGGGTCACGCACTTTGATTTTTCTACTGATTTGATCATGTTTAGTTGTGCTGCTGTTAGATGTAATTTATGGAGCTGTCGTTGCAGGTCATCCTCTGTTTCTGCGATGAGAGCTGCGTCATCGGCGTAGCATATTATGTTAATTTTGTTTCGGCCCATTCGATAACCGAGACCCATCGCTGACACCTCTTCTATAATAAGAAATATTTAAAAAATGTATACTGCTCTAAAAAAGGTATCCCACCTGGTGTCTTCTTGGTAGCGCGACCAGCACGGACGCGTGCACATAATATTACTGACAGTGCCACTACACTGTCACGCCACCATTAATTAGTAAAGCGTTGTATGGCGTCCCACTAACTCAGCCGCCAGTCGCACTTAAGTGACATTCATTTCCCCTATATAGCGATTTTATTTTCCTTTGTACATACAGTTCTAACTCGTCGACGCCCATTTTAATACTGTGGCTGCAGTGTCTACATGGTGTCTCGGTTTGGTAGCTCAAAGATCACCACAGTTGCGCTGCCATAGTGTTTCGGTGAAATATAGCTCTAAGAAAGGACAAGAAACGACTGAAGACGATTCGAGCACTGGACGATATCATAAACGGTCAGACAGTCATTCAATTACGTTCTAACAGCTCTTCGTAAACGAGTGAAAAGACGAAGACCCGATTTATGGAAGAGCAAATCTTGGATACTACACCAAGAAAATGCGACTGCCCATTCTGCCTTGTCTGTGAAGGCGTTTTTTGTGAAATACAGCATCAGTGTGTTGGACCATCTACCGTGCTTGACCATCCAACATTTTTATTTCCCATTGTCAAATCGGAGCAAGGGGACAGTATTTGACAGAGTGAAAGCGGTAAAATCAAAAGCGACGAAAGTTCTCAACAAGACGGCACAATTGGACTTCCACGACTGCTTTGAACAGAGGAAAATTCGTATGGAGCGTTGTTGAGATCGGTATAAAGTACATTAACTATAAAGTAGTGGTTCTAAAATCTAAATTAAACGATCCGCTATCCAAATCACGAAAACATCTATACAGATGCATCCAAAACCCCGGAAGGCGTAGGTGCTGCAGTAGTAACCTCCTCTGAAAAATTACTATTCAAACTCCCAATTGACTATACGATTCTATCTGCCGAACTATAAGCAATATTTCAAGCTCTCACATATATATTAATACCACTGATTCATACAATAAATGCATAATCATTACAGACTCACTTAACTCCTTATATCCCTTCACATATAGGAATTCAAGGCAACGAAATAGCAAACAAGTGTGCACGCGATGCAATTAATGACGATAGTGCTCACCTCAATAACAGTGTTTTTTAAACAAAATAACGTTTATGTGGCAAAGTAAGTGAAATCAGTGCGAACAAAAGTTACAGAAGGAAAAGCCTATGTTCCAAAAATGGTTGTGTTATCCAGAAAACCGCCAGTGTCAGGTCAAAACATCACGCTTGCGACTAGGCCACACGAGAATTACACACGAATACCTAATGAAACAGGAAACTATGTGTGAATCCTGCAATACAGTTCTCTCCGTTAAACATATATTGTTAAACTGTACTAAATACACAATACCAAGGAAAAGGTATAATTTTCCTAATACACTGTCCAGAGCTTTAAGTATAAACAATGTCTGTAACGTGTTACTGTTTTTAAAATCCATAAAAGTTTAGTTTGATATAGGGTTACCGTCATACTTTTGTAATTATTATAATGTGTTGCTAATACCCTTTTATGGTTGATGCAATTTTCTTTCTTTAAATATAAAAAAAAGTACATTAAAGCATATTAGCTTTATAATGAATTAGATGATTAAGAAATGTTTTGTAGCACCAGTCCGGATATATAATTGCCACACCTCGTATATTCTTCTCGTTACGATGACGAGAGCCGAAGATATAAGACAATAAAACTTCATTTGTTTACAACCAAGTGCAACCAATATAAAATGAGAAACCGTTCAAGTACACTTAAAATTTTAAACAACTTTTATAAGAAGTTATTATTATTATTATTATTAATTATTATTATTATTATTACATGATAAGGGCAGAGGATCAAGTCCTGTTTTGCCCATAATAAATTATAGAATATAAATAAATAAATAAATAAACTGACACTAAGCCTAAAAAACTAAAAATTAAAAATATAGGTATCTATTTGATTTTTAAAACTATTAACATTTTCTGAATTGATTATTTGCTGAGGTAGACCATTCCAAATATCAAAAATTCTGCGCGTCTTTGTACTTTTGCCAGCATTTCACATTCTCGAACTAAATCTGGATACCACGAAGGCCCGGCGTATTTAAGTATGGGTCGGACATAGAACTTGTTTGCAGTATGTTTCGAAAGAAGCTTTAGAGAAAGTTTTTTGTATTAGGAACAATTTAGAGTTCGCGCGTTTACATATATTAGAAATGTGATCACTCCACGTAAGTTTAGAGTTTACTAATAAAGCAAGGTCGTTATGTGATGAGACCGTGCTTAATGTCTGTCCACTGATGGAATACGGATTTTGCGGGTTATTGTTTCCGACGTGTAACACGACACACTTATCAATGTTCAGAGGCATCAACCAATTGGAACACCATTCTTGTATTTTATCGAGATTATTCTGCAAACTTAGATAACTGATGTTGGGATTTCCGTAGTTTCGTGTCGTCAGCGTAAGCCGAAATTAAGCTTGACAGACAGTATCGAAGATCACTGGAATATGCGATGAAAAGTAAGGGTCCAAGAACGGAACCTTTTGGAATACCGCTAGTTACGGGTCTTTCCTCGGAGAATTCTTGTCCAACTCTGACTTTAAATAACCGGTTTGTTAAGAAGGCTGAAAAGTTGTTTGAATTTTTGTGACTAATAGTAAAAGCATTTTTTCTAACCATGCTGATAGGTGGCGCTGATAGTGTTAGCTTTGGCTTAGATTAAAGATTCTCGATTGTTTTTATTTCGTCTGACTTTAATTGGATAATGGCTAATGTTGTAAGACACTATTATTAAACTCTAACAGAAGTGTTTCTGTACATTAAAATATATATTTTCGGTACGATTTTTTTCACTTTCGGAACGATGTCTTTACTTTCGGTACGATTTTGGATATCTATGTAGGCGGTTTTGACAATAACATGAACTTGTATTTTATTATGACAGCGATTGTCACGTAACATTGGTTTATGTTTTTTCGATTTTTAAATCCAGAAAATGGAAATCAGTAGTGAAAGTGAGGCTGAAATGATCCCACATGAGATAAGTGAATCTGCTAAAGAAGCTACTTACGAATTATTGCCGGTAAAGTCAAGAAAGAGGTATGAATTGGTTTACAATTTATTTAAAAAATTGAGTAATGATAAAAATGTGCATATTATAAATGAACAAGTGATTCTTGCATATTTAATGGAAAAATCTAAAATATTAAAACCAACAAGCCTCTGGAGCAATTACTCGATGCTTAAGTCCACAATTAATATCTAATTATCAAATATCTAGAGAAATTTGAGATAATCCATGACAGACAATATGGATTTCGACAACTTCGGTCTACTGGAGATTTGCTGGCTTATGTCACTCAGCTCTGGACAAACACTATTGAAAAGTTTGGTGAATCCCGTGCAATAGCCTTGGATATATCTAAAGCCTTTGACCGCGTTTGGCACCAGGCATTGTTAAGTAAATTATCTGCCTACGGTCTCCCAACCAAACTGCGCCAATGGCTCTTGAGCTTCATGCAAGATCGCTCCTCACATGTGGCAGTTGACGGTATTTCTTCTAATGCGTTTAAAACTAATGCCGGGGTCCCCCAGGGTTCCATCCTGTCCACCACCTTATTTCTTTTACCCATCAATGACCTCTTGAAAACCACCACGAACCCCATTTACAGTTTCGCAGATGATAGCACACTTGTCTCAACTTTCACATCCTATCGATCACTTTCGGTGAATGATACAAATAGACTTGTGCAGGAACAGGTTGATTCCATCAATAGAGATCTTAAAGCAATCCTCAAGTGGGGAACCAACAATCTTGTTCAGTTTAACGCCCAAAAAACACAAAGTGCCACGTTTTTCAAGAAAGTGAATTCCTCAAATCATCCCATCACAATGTCCGGAAATACCCTTGAACCAAGTCCCTCCATCTCGATTTTGGGAGTCACGGTGTCCAATAATATGTCTTGGCATGACCATGTTGCTAACATCACAAAGTCGGCAAGCCAGAGGCTAGGTTTTCTGTGGAAAGCCAGAAAGTTTTTTACTCCTGATCAACTGTTGACGACATACAAGGCCCAAATCCGACCTCTACTGGAGTATTGCTCGCACATTTGGGGTTCAGCACCAAGGCATTCTCTTCGTCTTCTAGATTCCATTCAGAAAAGAGCCATTCGCTTGATATACAGCTCAACTCTCACAGATACCCTTCACCCTCTAGAACATAGAAGAAGAGTTGCAGACCAGTCATTGCTCTACAGATATTTCCATGGCAGATGCTCCAGAGAAATAAAAACTCTTGTACCACCATTGGCCACATTCGGCCGAAGAACTTGACACGCTGATCAGTCTCACCCATTTACTCTCAAGATTGACACTACTAGGACCAATCTTCATCAAGAATCCTTTTTTTAGAGGGCTGCTACGGAATGGAATAAGCTTCCAAAATCAGTTTTTCCAGAGAACTATGACCTACAACTTTTTAAAAAGCGTGTCCACAATCATTTCCTTTCTATAATCCCTTCCCCTTCTAATAGTCGCAGTGCGGGCCGTCCGCGGCCCACACGATAGGTCTACCCTTTTTGCGACTATTTTCATAAAAAAAAAATATATTAAAAATAATATAGATATAAACCGCTATCCCAAAGTTATTATTCCTTTCCTTAAAAGAAAATCTATTGGCTATAAACTGAAAAAATCACAAGTATTGAATAAAGAAGAAATAGATCACTTCTTATCAGAAGCTGGAGATAATATCTATCTAATGACAAAGGTAATATAATTAAATCTAATTCCTCTTCTTTAATATGATTAATTTTTTTATTTTAGGTTGCATTAATAATTGGTTTGGCAGGTGCTTGTCGTCGTGAAGAGCTTTGTAAAATGAATCAACACTGCCACTTCTGTTAATATCCCTAATAATATTAATATAAGTAATTGTCATAATTGTGTAATTATTATTCATAAGTAATGTATTTATAAGAGTTATTGTTTTATGCAATTGTCTATATAAAGTTATTATCCATCGATATTCTCTTTAACAAACAAAACGGCTACAGAGAAAATATTGTACGTAACACGATCCAAAAGTGATTTTACGGGGCTCACCTACGGCTCGTCCTGAAAATTTCCTACTCATCCCGTAAAATATCACTTTCGGAACTTGTTACGTAAATTACTATTTTCTACAAGCGTGCGTGATTCACCCTCTACCCGCACGCAATTCAGTTTGGAAAGTGTCATTTTCCCACACTAGTGCGGGAAAAACATTTATATGATATCCTCGTAAAATATAAGTGGTGGGTAACAAAATATGAAAGTTCAAGCTTTTTTGTTGCAATACTAAGTGAGTTTGTTCAAAATCATCCATCATTTTGCACTATTTATTGAAAAAATGAACAAATATTGATAAATAAAAATGTATTGTTACGAAAATCACCCTATATATAGGCTTTGATTGATCTGATAACGAGTAGGTAACAATTGATGTTGTCATGCCGATCAATACACAAATTTGTTTGTAATTGTCAGAGTGACAGACAAAGCGTTACTTATATAAAATTTTCGATTCAGTGAAATTGCCACAATGGATTATTCATCTGATGAAGAACTTCCACAAGAAATCGTGCAAGCAGCTACAGATGCGAACTTAGAGTTATTGCCAACGAAATCTAAACAAAGGTATGAGAAGCAATACACGAGTTTTATTGAATGGTGCAACAATAAAAAAATGAAAACACCAAATAAAGAAGAAGTATTCTTGGCTTATTTTCTAGAAATGTCTAAAACATGGAAGCCGAACACTTTATGGGCAAGATATTCAATGTTGAAGAGTGTATTCAAAGTAAAGCAAAATTTGGATATTAGCAAATTTTACAAAACAACTGCATTCATTAAAAGACAGAATGTCGGTTTTCGACCGAAAAAGGCCAAAATCTTCACTCAAGAAGACGTTTCAAAATTTATGACTGAAGCACCCGATGACATATACCTCATGATTAAGTTAGTAGCAATTATTGGATTAGCTGGTGCTTGCAGACGAGAAGAGCTGACAAAACTCACCATTGACGACATAGACGACAAAGAAAACCTGATAATTGTTAATATCAAGGATTCCAAAAATCATTCCTCTAGATCCTTCGTGATATCTGAAGAAGCAAATGATGGTTATTTTTTGAACGTATACAGAAAGTATGTACATTTACGTCCAAAAGAGAGTCCTCACCGTCGTTTATTCTTGTATTACAAAAGTGGAAAATGTACTGTGCAATGTGTAGGAATCAATACCATAGGAAAGATACCCTCCGAAATAGCAGTATATCTGCGCCTTCAAAATCCAGAGCTTTACACTGGTCACAGCTTCAGGCGTTCCTCAGCCACTTTACTTGCTGACTGTGGTGTGGGTATAACTAATATCAAACGCCTAGGAGGATGGAAATCGAGAGGGGTATTTAGAAGACTCCACCAATCGAAAAAAAGAAATGTCCAACAAAATTCTCAATTTGAACACTACATCGTCTTCCGGGTGCATTTTAGAACCATCCACGTCTATATCGATCGGCGACGATTTGATGCCTGTGCCTGCATATTCGATTTCTTTCGATATTGTATTGCCCGAGTTACCTTCTTCTTCAGGAAATCAGCCATCTTCAAAAAATATGCTGGCTTCCGCTATAAATTTACATAATGCATCAAATTGTACATTTACAATAAATATTACGAATAATTAGTGGATAGAAAATGTTACTCTTGTTAGTTGTTTCCATTTGCATGAATAAATAATTGAAAAAATGAATTTGTTTCCTACGCTTGTAGAAAAAGTATTGTTCCTAACTCATGCGGAAAGTGTCTTTCCCGCACTCGACTGCTTACCCGAACTCCGCTCCGCGTCGTTCGGGTTAACGGCAGTCGCGTGCGGGAAAGCATCACTTTCCGCACTTGTTAGGAAAATTACTATTACAAAATAAAGATTATGATTTGGTGTTAAAATGTCCCTGACTTCAAATAGCTGATTTTTGTATTTTTTGTCTGTCTATTTCCCTGTTTATTGTTCCGAGCATGACGTAAAATGATGTAAAAGCTTATAATTAAACTTAAAATTGGTAAATACTTTATTCGTTACGATGACAACATCCGCATATATATTACAATAAAACCACATTATTTCATAACCATTCATTTTCATTCATTCTATCGCGCACTGATTTAGTGCACTTACAAAATGACCTGAATCCGATAGGGTGATTTTATATTCTTGTAGATTGATACAAAAAAAATCTATGAACAAATTTCGGTTGATTTTTTTTCTATACTGATGAGATTTTTGTTTGTTTTGTTACAGTGGCAATTACTTGGTGCGCGTTCGCGCGCAGGTGATGTCAAGGGATGACAGCTCGGGGGGATGGGTACCGTTGGGGGGCGGGGGACTCAGCAATGTTTCGGTACGAAAAAGGCCGCGCCCTACGCCCTCGAGCGGCACCGGCAGCGGAGGACAACCGCCCCCCGATGCTCAGCCAACCAAACCCAAACACGATTACCTCATATACGGAAAAAGAATAAGCGATAATTCGGTGAGTTAAATAAATTTTCCACATTTTTAGTAAGCGTTACCGTTGTAATATTGCTTTTAAAAAAGCAAACTGCAGTACACCTGTACCAGATGTTAAAATTTATTCAACCCGGTTACTCATTGTACAGATTTGGGTACTGCTCGATCACATTATTCACAATCGATACTTTGAGCAAATATATAATATGTAGGTATTAGCTATAAAACATTTTAATATTTTTAATCCTCTTCCTCAATTTCCTTTTACTAGTATCCTTTATTTTCGTCTTTCTTCCGCATCTATTCTCCAATTTCGTATTTTTTTTCCAAGTCCACCGTCACACCGCTTTTACCCATTTATTTTTCGGCCTACTCCTTCGTTTTATACCTCCTCTTTCAAATATTTCTCTGCTTGTGTGCCTGGTTAATGGCATTGTATAAAGTGTATTGGTTTTCATATTGCATAACTGCACAATGAGCAATGGAAAAGAGAACGATAGGTGTAACTCTCCTAGACCGAATAAACAACGAAGAAATTCGGCGTAGATCTAAAGTTACGGATGTCGTGGAACGCCTGTGTAAATTGCGATGGAGTTGGACAGGCTGTATAGCTAGGATGGAGGACTCTCTTTGGATACGTAGAGTAATAGAGTGTAGACCGTGGAGTAGTAAGAGAAACAGAGGTCGACCCCAGACCAGATGGACAGACGATGTCAAAATACTGATTGGAAATAGCTGGATGAGGCGAGCACAAGACCGAAAGGAGTGGCAACGATTTGGGGAGGCGTGTGTCCGACTAGCTGACAATAATGATTGGTATTCATATACCTTTCTTATTTCTTTGTTCGTTTGTCTCCTCCATCGCTCATCCTTCATTTTTTGCTTCAAATATTTTTCTCAGTATTTTTATCTCCTCTTTTTTGGGTTAGGATCCAGGATTCTTATCCGTAGAGTGCCGTCGGTCTTATTATTGTTCGGTAGATTCTTACTTTAGGTTTATTGAAATTGACTTTGTTCTTTAGTGTTCCTACTGTTCTTCTTCCTTTTAATTGCCTTCTCTCTATTTTGTTCGTTCCATCACTTTTGTTAGTGATGATTACCACTAGTTAGTCGAATTTGTCCACTTTTTTTCGAGAGTATACGTTTTGTTTTTGGTTTTGAAAAGTGTTTCTTTTGTTGTTTCATTTAAATCTTGTTTTATTTCCATGTATTTCTCCGTATTTATGCTCAATCCATAAGTTTTCTTATACTCTCCAGTTTATACTGATACTGATACTACATATGCAATGATCTGGTATATGCAATGGAATATCATTCATTTTGTTTGGAGCTAAGATTTTTTTTAATACCTTTAAGTACAACATTAAAGGGCATAATTACACAATATTAAATATGATTACTGATATGATCATTACTTGAATGATTACTACTGCCCATCTCTTTTTTTTTATATGTTCTGGTTCCCACGAAAAGAGATATCCTGTAATGTTCAGAGAACATCGTGGGAACCAAGGGAAAGAAGGTAGGAGTTGGTGTTCTTCTTAAATTTCTGGAGGTTGTATGCCTCGGGGAACACCTCCCTAGGCAATGAGTTCCAAAGCCTCGCAATTCGTTGGATGAATGAGTCTTTGGAAAGTGATGTTCTGCAGGTCTCCAAAGTGACCACGAAGGGGTGTGAAGACTGAACTTGACGGGTTAATCTCGAAGAGACTGCCAAAGGAGGAACGATTGTTGATATTTCAGAAGAGCATCGCCCATGAAAATATCTATAAAATAGAGACAAATCGCCAACTTTTCTACGGTGTTCCAGACAAGTGAGCGAGTTTGTAAGCGAGGCATCACCGACGAGACGAATTGCCCTTTTTTAGACAGAATCCAATAGCTTCAGGATATGTTTAGGTGCCGCACTCCAAATATGGGAACAGAATTCCAGTACAGGTCGGATCTGTGCCTTATAGATCATAAGCAGCTGACTGGAGGTGAAATAGCTCTTGGCACGAAACAAAAAACCAAGTTTTTGGGATGCACTTTTGGCAATGGACCTCACGTGATTTTCTCAGGAAAGGTTATTGCTGATAGTAATACCAAGCATCGATATGGATGACTTCAGTGGTATGGTTACTCCTGACAAAGTTATGTTAGGCACAGTGAGATCGGCTTTTCTAGAGAAAAGACATGCTTGTGTTTTGTTTGCATTAAATTCTACCAAGTTATTGGATCCCCATTCGAAAATTGTTGCTAAGTCCATATTTTTAACATTTCTTCCTCGTTCATTTCTGGTTTTATGGGCTGATATAGGGGCCCTGGAAGAGAAAGCGGTATGGAGAGTACTATCATCGGCAAAGCTGTGTACGGGACATGAAGTTGCTTTCAATAGGTCGTTGATGTGAAGTAAAAATAGTGTTGGTGCTAGAATGGATCCTTGCGGAACACCAGCATTTATGAGTAGAGTGTCAGATGAAACTTTATCGACCACTACATGGAGAGACCTGTTTGAGAGAAAACTAGCAAGCAGAGAACACAGCTGAGGGGGCAAGCCATAAGATGGGAGCTTGGCGAGGAGTCCCTGGTGCCAAACTCGATCGAACGCCTTGGAGATATCCAATGCCACAGCTAAAGTTTCTCCATACTTTTCAATAGATAGCTGCCATATATGTGAGACGTATGCGAGCAGGTCACCAGTGGATCTCTGATGGCGGAAGCCATATTGCCTATCATTGATAATTACTGAGTCTTCCAGATATTTCATGAGCTCGATGTTGATGGCTTTTTCCATGACCTTTGAAATAATAGATAGCAGTGCGTTAGGTCTGTAGTTGCTAGGTAGGGTCTTTTTGCCTTTTTAAGGGACTGGCTGTACTCTTGCAATTTTCCAATTGGACGGAAATACTCCCAAATTGTAAGAGTGGTTGAACAACTTGCAAAGAACAGGTGTTAGTTCAGGGGCACATTTCTTGAGAACAATCGGCGGGATTCCGTCAGATCCACAGGCTTTGTTGGTGTTGAGACCCAATGATCTAACTATTCATGACAGATACTGCAAGAATTGCCTTCTACAAGTATGTGAAGCATTTTTTGGTCAAAAATTAAACCTCTATCTTCGACCACCTCCTATATTAACGTAGATTTAGATCTACTTTTTCCCAAAAATAAAAAATTTTTTGAAAGGGACCAATTTTCAATTATTAAAGGTTAGTGGAAAAACTAATCGGTTAATAAAAAGACTAATAAATCCAAGCTAAAACTTAGCTAATATGAAGCCTAAAAATGGGAGAAACTTTTGCAACGGTGTGTAGATAGGCAGGGAAGAATAATAAGATTGTTCTATTTTTAAAAAAAAAAGTAGTCCAAATATAATTCATACCTTGTCTTGTTAAACATGACTAAGAGACAGCATTCCAGATTTAATGGCGTTATTTTTAAACCGCGACTGTGCGAAAAGTTTTGAAAATCTCGTTAGTTTCATTAGCGATATCAACAATCTTGTCGTGCCGTCTTCTTGCCTAATGCAGATAAAAAAAATCGCAGGTTCGTTACATAAATAATGTAAACCGGTGACCAAAGGTTGTGATAATAGTAAACCAACTTTGCCAAACATCCGATTGTGTCGTAACTAATATGATTGTTTTAATGATTGTACTTTTTACAGTCAATCCAATTAAAATCATTCTGAATAAAGGATACATTTATAATTTGGGATTATTTTAAATAATATTATTTAACTTCTGATAGGTTTACCCCAATAAACCTAGCAGAGCCATTTACAAATTTCAAAACTACAGTAGTGCAGTAATTTATTACCACATTGGCGAATTTGTTATCATTCATTAAAACGAAAAAAATTATGACTGTACTTGCTTTATATAAATCCAGCAGAGCCACACCTTAAAAAATATTTTTTTTCTTATTTAATATAGGTCATAATTCGTTACTCTGTTATTACTTATGTATTACCATATCCCCAAATTTTTTACTCTCCATTTTAAGGAAAAAATCATCGATTCCGTTATTTCGATGTCAACTTAGCAAGATCTAGTATTCGTGTATAGAAATTTCATTTAGTCCGTGGATTATTATTAATTTATTAATAATACCAGGTGTTGTGTAAAAGTAGGAAACCATACAACAGATAAATTTTCGGTTTGAAAGTTTGAACCAAGGAGATGGACTGTCGCCGCAGAGTGAAGGAAAGCTTCCTGAAAATTAAAAAGGAATGTAAGAAAGTGGGCCTCAACATCAATGAGGACAAAACCAAATCCATGCATATCACTCGCCGCCCAACCAGGGACAGAGTTGGTCAAAACATAACGATGGACACCTATAACTTTGAATGTGCCAAACAGTTTAAATAGCACGAATACACAGTGGCAATAGGTGCTTCTTTGCGATGCGGACTCTTTTGCAATCAAAAACGGTGTCAGGACTATCAAAACTTAAGGTGTACCAGGCGGTAATCAAACCGATCATCTGCCATAGCTGCGATACTTGGACCCTTACGAAGCATAATGAGCTCCTAATAAAGCAATTTAAAAGGAGGATTCTGAGGAGAATATTTGGCCCCGTCAAGGACCTAAAAGCCAAACAATATCGAATAAGGACAAATGCGGAAGTCCAAGAACTATATTAAAAACCGGACATAGTTAAATTCATAAAATTAATGCGCCTGAGCTGGGCTGGACATGTCCAGAGAGCACCTGACGACTGACTTATTTAGTCGGTGTGGGAAAAAAATTCGGTCGGAAATAGACCGCTGCCACGTCTTTTAGTTCTCTAAAGAGTACTCTGCCAGTGGTCTCTCTACTGGCAAATTATGCCCGAGCTCAGCCGTAGAGGGTAGAAGAAAAAAAATATAAAAGTGAGCCGCGCCACCGACTTAGACGGTACAAGTCGGAAACACCTAGGTCTTGTAGGCACCAGCAGAGCCACACGTAAACAACAAACAATTATGGTGAACTAGATAAATAAAATTATAGCAAAAATATATTGAAAACTTCACTCACACAATAAATTAAAATACACAGCTCAATAACAAAATTATAACACATATAATCAAAATTAACAGCCAACAATAAATCGAAACTTCAAAGTTTACGATTCCATTAAAATAATTAAAACAAAGGTAAGAATGAGAAACCTTATCAGGTTACAAAAAAAAACATATACAAGTCAACTTTTTACCAATCCTTCATCCACGTTCACGAACGGCTGATAATTTAATCACATTTTTTTCTTTTTCATTTACATAAAGATTTACACTGTTAAAACAATCGATCTTATTTTAAAAATAACTCTTTTTACGATGGCTGTCCTTCAAAATAGCAATATTGTAGGATATTTACAAATAAGTATGAATAAACGTTTTTACTTGGACACAAAGAACTATTGAGAATATTATTTTAATCAAAGTTCAGCCTGGGCATATTATCCGATGCAATAAATAGTTTTCAACAGTGTACCATATTAATAAATTAAAACAAAACTTAATCGTGGTGTCAAAAATAAGTTACGTCGTTTAAGTATACTAAAATAAATCACTTGTAACCTTTGGATACACGAATTCACGAATCCTGTGGCCTACTCCTGGCCGGTTTGAATTATGAAACAGCACCTGCTACTTAACTATGGCTTCACTCCATCAAATCCCGCACGCGGTTATTTTAACTCGACCCAATAACCAAAATATCCACCACAAAGGCACGACAGAATGGTCAAGTAAAAAATTAAATGGTTTTTCTTCAAAATCCAATTAAGATGGCCCAAATACAGCCAGATATGAAAGAAAAAACCGGAGAAGTTCTGTTCACGTGTTAATATCAAATCGTTCCAAAAACTCTCACCCGACCTCCACAACTGACACCAAGCGACTCTTCTCCACTCCTCACTCCCAGGCCGGATATCAGAAAAATGACACGGAACCCACGTCAGCCAACCTTTGCAAATCTATGTCCCTCACTCATAATCTCGCTCGTCCGTGTTGATAGCCAGCCCATCCACACAGAGAAGCAAACCAAACAATAATATAGCTGACAACACACGACGATCGAGGCCAAAAATCAAGGCGAAATCTAATACAAAGACTCCCACTCCAGTTAACAAACACGTCACAGCCATTAATAATTAAATCCTATCCCTACTAAGTATGCAACACTATATACAACAAACAAAATACGGTATGCAAAACTATTTACGAACACCAGACTATCAGAGACACAATTAATAATGAAACGGTAGATGGGAAAAAATAGGCACGTGACACCGCTGCGGCAACCGAGACTTAGATGAAGACCTACAAATTACATACATACATAAAGACCACTTCCTTCCACTTCCGCTACGGTTCTTACACACATCTTTTCCTTCCTCTACTTTCATCAGTGCTCTCATACATGCTCGTCGGTTTTTGGTACTCTTGACCTTGCCTTTCTACAAAACAATATTGATCTGATCGAGATATGTTCTCCTGATGTCGACCTCTACCGACTTGTCCATTCACACTCGCCTTATAAATTTGTTTCGTCAATCTTCCTTTATTTATCCTATGCAGTGCCCCATTCATTTGTTTTCCTGCCAACACCCTTCGCTCAATGTCACTGCCATACTTTCCATCTCTCGTAAACTTTGAACCCAAGTACACAAATTCATTTACTTGTTCCACTCTTTCTCCCTCAATCGAAACTCCACAGTTTGTCATTCTTTCTTTTCTTTTAAAAAAACCATTACTTTCGTTTTGCTTACATTTATTTTCATCCCTTTGATTTTCAGGGCATCATGCATAACATTAACCATCGCCTGCAACTCCTCTTCGGATAACGCTAATATGACTTGATCATCGGCGTAAAGAAGGCATTTGTCGACCAAATCATTTATTTTTAATCCATACGCACTCTCTTTCAAATCTTTTAAACCATTGTCTATGTATAAGGTAAATAACCATGACGAAGCCACACATCCCTGTCTCACACCTTTTTCGATGTTAAACCAGTCCGTGCAAGCTCCGTTTATCCTGACCCAACCAGTGAAATCCTCGTAAAGTGATTTCAGTGCTCGTATTAAACTACTACTCATCCCATACATAGACAATGTAGATCACAATTCACTCCTCACCACTCTGTCATAGGCAATAGGCCTTCTGAATTCTAGCCAAGAATTTTTTGACTATACCTCGTAATAAAAAGACCTGATCCATACATCTTCCCCGTTTAAATCCTGCTCGCACATCCCATATCATCCGTTACTCTTTTAATCAATATCTTTGCATACAGTTTGCCGACTATGCTGAGTAAACTTATACCTTGGTAGGTTCTTACAGTCCTGCTGCGAATCTTTTCCCTTGTAAAGCGGCACGATAACGGCCTTGCACCAGTCTTCTGGTACACTACCACTCCTCCAACAAAGGTTAAAAAGGCGGTTCGTTAGACTAGCTACCTTGTTTTGTCCAGCCTTCAGCATTTCAACTGTTATCCAACTTTACCCAATTTCAAATTATGCAAATATATGACTGACAGGAGGCCATGCTGGACCGAGATCGGTGGAGGCAAATCGTTAGCGCAGCCAAGACCCACGAAGGAATGTAGAGCTACCCCCAAGAAGAAACTGGCAAATTTTTTATCCTTCATTTAAACGAAAAAAACAACGACTCTGCTAGCTTTATATAAACCTAGCAGCGCTGTTTTTTTTTTCATTTAAATAAAGGCTAATAAATTCGCCAATGTGGTAATTAATTGGTAATAAATTACTGAACTAATGTAGTTTTGAAATTTGCAAATGGCTTTGCTAGGTTTGGTGATTAAATAAAAATTAATTAGGGAGGTTATTTGGGGTTTGGTTCAGCATGGAGTTTAAATACTATTTTTTTTACTTGCGTTTCGAATTTTATTAAATTCATCCTCAAGGTTCAAAAAGTACTTTAAAAGAACTTCAGTTCATTCATTTTTGTTTTATATGGCTGTTATGTCTGCGTTTTACAATTTTAAAAGTTTTAACTCGAAGAAAACCAATGAGGAACCTGAGGATGAAAGTAATAAAACTCAAAACGTTGGCAAAGAGGCGATAGTTTTTTCTTTAACGTCATATTGATCCAAATAACACTTACTTCTTAAGCTATATTGTTTAAAGTTAAAGTAAAATACATGATTATCGATACAGTTTATTTTGATTAAATATTCAAGTTTATGTTGATGCGAAATAAATAAATACACATTCACTGTTTAGAGACAAATACTAAGATTGAAGAAATAATAAATTTAAGTCAATTTGCTTTTTATCAATCCGACGAATTGTTCATGGCCCGTTTGCATGGCTTCTTTGTAATAAGAAAGATTTTCCATTTTCGCTATCCATTCGGAAATTTTGGGATATCTGTTCGACGCTATCGGCACCACAACGTTGGCGGCCACTATCGAAGCGATCAGACTCAAATCGGCAATGGTAACTTCATTTCCTGCTGCGTATTCCGTTCTCTCCAAGAGACTTTCCAAGAAACTGTAACCTGAAAATCGAACGTACTTGAACCATACTGAAATTTAATGAGTTACATACAAAACATATACTAGTTGTAGACTGAGGATTACAATGTAGGATTACATATAGCACGACAAACAGATGGACGAAAAAACTTCTGGAATGGAGGCCATGGTCAGACAAACGAAACCCGGGAAGACCACCCACCACATGGACAGATGATTTAAAAAAGATCAACACCAACTGGATTGCAGCGGTACAGGACCGAGAAACTTGGAAGAAACTTGAGGAGGCCTATGTCTGGCAAGTGGCTGGAGAATGATGAATGAATGATGATGGCGAGGATTACAAACCACAACACGTGGTTTGCTATACTATAGCTTCATCAGGTGAAGTGTTAAACTCAGTGAAAATCTTGTAGTGTTATACATTAGTTTAATGTTAAATTATGGATTTTCATCAAGTATCGGCCTCATCTATTCAAAAAAAAAATATTTAAATTTAATATGTGCCTTGTATCTTATGAGATACTATTTGATAAAGCAATATCTAAAAACCGAACAAAGTAAGTCGCTATAGAGTTGCTTGAAAAAAGTTAATGCATATAATTGCATATCTTACGGCCGAACCCTTAGTGGAAGAACCTACAATGAAAGAAGTATCACGAGCTATTCACAAACTAAAAAAGAACAAAGCCCCAGGAAACGATACTATATCGGCAGAATGTCTGAAACATGGAGGAGAAATTTTGGAACTCGCTTTCTATTAGCTCATCTGCCAGATATGGAAAAAAAAACAAATGCCAACCCCCTGGAAAGAAAGTATTATAATACCCATTCATAAAAAGGGCGATAAATTATGCTGCGCAAACTTATTAACACAGGATATAAAGTATTCTCTCTAATTCTATTAGAGCGACTGACTGGGTGTGTAGAGTACCAAATAGGAGATTAACAGTGTGGATTCAGAAAGAATCGATCAATAGTAGACCAGATTTTTACCATAAGAGAAGTGTTGGGAATACAACAAAACATTGCATCAGCTTTTTATAGATTTTAAGCAAGCATATGATAGCATCCTAGAGTGGAATTGTGGAATACCATGGCAGAACTGGGCGTACCGAAAAAGTTAATCAGTCTCACAAAAGCTTGTGTAGAGGGATCTACAAGTGCAGTAAGACTTGAAGGAAAATTGTCAACCTTCTTTCCAATCAACAGTGGTCTCAAACAAGGAGATGCGTTATCCCCACTCCTCTTTAACATCGCCTTAGAAGGCATCGTACGAAGGGCAAACATAGAAACGCTCCTATTTGGAAATTAGGGTCCGCGCATTGTAGTAGCTTTGGCTGACGATTTAGATATAGTAGGAAATACAACTATAAACGTTTAGGAAGAGTCATTAAACTGGAAAATGCTGCAAAGAAGGTTGGCTTACAAATAAACGAAGATAAAACAAAATGCAAATACGAAGAGACAGGATAGGACAAAATGTGACAATGGACCACTATAATTTTAATAGGGTCCATGAGTTTAAATATTTAGAAGCTACAATCACCTCAGATAACAATATAACACAAGAGATTAACAACAGAATTCAGGGAGCCAATCGCTGCTGTTTTGCACTACAAAAAATAATGAAATCGAAAAATGTAACCCGCCGTACGAAAGTAACAATTTATCATGCAATTATAAGACCTATAATGACATATGCATGTGAAACATGGACGATGAAAAAACATAATAAGAACCGACTAAAAATCGCAGAACGAAGAATTCTTAGAAGGATATATGGACCAATCAAGGACAACGCCACACAACAATACAGAATTAGAACTAACAGGGAAGTGCAAGAACTATATAACCAACAAGATATAGTAAAAATAATAAAGGCAGAGAGATTGAGATGGGCCGGACAAGTGAAGAGACAAGACCAACGTGTCGTAAAACTGGCGTGGTAAGAGAAGCCGCTAGGAAAGCGGCCGCTGGGAAGACCAAGGATGCGGTGGAAAGATAATATTGCAGCGGAACTTATCATGGACCGCAGCAAGTGGAGGCAAATTATAATGTCATCGAAGACCCACCCCGGGTTGTAAGCTACAGAGAGAAAGAGAGATATATATAATCTTTAAACGTCTCGACGTTGAAAATGAGTTTTTCGACGAAGCTGTTGCAGGCAATGTTGCAAAATTTTTATAAGGGTATTGGGAAAAATATAATTATTAAGCTTAACAGCCTCAAGTGGCTCTGAGGCGATGGTGCTGCACATAGCACTAACTGAAGCGATTTGTAATTTATTTATGGGTCTTAATACGTTGAAATTTCACAGTTTAAAGACCATGTTTACGAAATAGGAACTAGTCTCTGCTTAAAGTAAGTAAATGAAGACACAGTGGCAAGCATTTTATAACTAAATAAATACAGACTATTAAAAAAAAAAATTTGATTTTTGCTCTCCCATCCAAGGGAATTAGAAGAGAACCTTTTTTTTTACGAAGCACATTATTTTTTTCCGATGAATCAACATTTTCGTCAAATGGAACTGTCTCGTCACAACATTGTCGTTGGTAGTTTGAAGAAAATCCCAATTTTAAAATAAAATCTCATGACCAATACTCTTTTAAGACGATCGTTTGGTGTAGAATTTATGAGAACAGATTAATAGGACCTTTTTTTCCGCCAATTTATGAATGTCGAACGTTGTTTACAGTTTTTACAAACTCACGTCAATGACTTCATGGACGTACTGCCCTTACAAGAACATCAATGTATTTGGTTCCAACAAGACGGTGCTACATGCCACAGTACGTTGAATGTTGAATGGAAAATTTATTCACAGATATTCTGATCTTTTGTGGCCTTCTAGATCCTTGACTTATAACCCCACTTGATTTCTTCTTATACATACATACATATAGTCACGTCTTTTTCCCGTAGGGGTAGGCAGAGACTACTTCTTTCCACTTCCGCTACGGTTCTTACACACATTATTCTTACTTCATTATTTGTTGAGTTATTAACAAAAAAACTAAAAAAAGTGCCTTTTTTTGTTTAAAATGTTTATAATAAATAGGTGACCACATTTGAGAGTCGAAAACATGATACAGTCGGTTTTCAGGTAGTATTAATGTCACGATTAAACCCATATTGCTTGGCCTATAATAGTGTTTTATATTTGCTGCACAATTTATATTCAGTTTCTTTGATTTACAAAATCCACAAAAAAAATTCTATTTATTAATAAAATGAAATTAAATAAAAAGACTAAGTCTTGTTCAAATAATACTAATCAAAATTAAATAAGCACAAGTAATTGTAAGACAAGTAACAAATAAGTTAGATAAGCGGTGAATCAGCTCTTTGATCTAAAGCGCTTATTTAATTAAATAATAAAACAAATATATTAGATTATCCGTGAACTATCACCGTAAAAATTAATAAGCGAACGATCATTATTGTTATCGCAATTCAATGTTAAAGACCTAAAACTTCGTTTCTCGACCTACGGTTCGCAATCACTGGGGGGGGGTCGCGTTTACGTATACAGTATACAGTGTTCTATTGGGTTTACAAAAAAAAATGTTTTTTTCAAATAGTTCAGGATATCTGCATAAGTCGATTAGAAGTATACAGTGTGCACCGTTACTCAAAAAAAACTTGATGACATAATTTTTTAAATAGTACACCCTGTATACAGGGTGTGGCGCGAAAAGTTTTTATTAAAAGTAATGGCGGATACAGTTATGTTAAAAATTTGAAATTACGAAGCTGTAGGTTTTGGATGACGCCGAGTTCAAATATAATGTTGTTCTGAATGTGGCACTTTCGGTAATACCGGAATTAGACGTCAACTTTGTTATTTTAAGTAGGACCTAATATTTTTTATTTTATTTTCGAATTCTACTTAAAATTTAAGTTGAAATTTGTGCACAATGTTCCATACCAAAAATAAATTAATCTTGAAAAAGTCTTAATCCACATTGAATAACGATATTTCCATTAATAATAAAGCTAGTAACGTGAAATTGTAACTAATAAACAACAAGCTATTGCCCGTTAACTCCATATGTCCAACTCATGATATTTCATACAGGGTGTTTTAAACTTAGCCGCCAACATGCACAATTTAAATCATTTATAAGTTGTTTACTTTAAATAAAACACCCTGTATTTTATTACATTTTCCGCTGTATTTTTTAAGCCAATTCGTTTGGTATCGGTATTCCCTATACCCAAATCCTACCACTTTTGAGATATTTTATTATCTTAGTTAAAACACAACAACACTTAATTATTTCAACATTAGTAGGATTTACTAATGATGATTTTTAATTCTTATTATTATTTACGGCGAGTGTATTAGAATTGTTGAACGGACTTGCCGTGTTTTTGCAGAAAGATATCCAAATAGACCAAATGCACTGGTGATATTGTAAAAAGATTGCTTAAAAACTGCCGTCAGTTTGGTTAAAAATTTATAAAAATAAACCAATAGTGGACAGTGACATAAACGAAATTAATGTTTTGGATTATTTTACGGCCTTTCCAAATGCCCCCATTAGAGATTGTGAAAGAGATCTTACTTTGTCGACGAGAACAATTCATCACATGTTAAAAACACACAAATGGAAACCATTTTCATATCATTTCAGAACAGTGACATTAATTTTCTCGTCAGTAGCTTTATTCTTATATTAAGAATTATTTTTTACTTTTTAGTTTGATTAACTCAAGCGTGTTTTTTAGTTTTTAAAACTATTATTTATTTTTCGCTTTTTAGTTCGATTTGTTTTACTCACTCTCTTGCCATTTATCTCTCGGCACGTTTCTTACCACTATATTGGATTGGGTGAATTATAATATGACATTGGAACTGCGCGCATGCGTAATTCACGCACTAGTTATATCTCTCTTACTCTCATGCAAACGATTCCTGAAGAAATTTATGAATCCTGCCAAAACTAATCAGGATAATCGGATATTTTGATCAAATTATTGCATTGTCGACAAGTGTGCAAAGTTTAAATTAAATCTGATCGCTTAAAGTAGGGAAAAATCGAGGCCAAAGAGTCAGTTACAAACAAACATACAGGCGAAACTAATATAAGCGTGTTAAAAAAAGTTAAAAAATTTACATTTTTTGATTTTATTTAAATTTTTTAATATTTTATGCGGCTGAGCTATAAATTAAAAGGATTCATTGCAAATATCTCGGTTTCTATTGCAAATATGCTAATTTTATAGGCAATTTTAATATCCCAAAAAAGTGACTTTGGGGGTAGTTTTTATTTCTTTTCTACCACCTGAAAATATTTCAACATGTTTTAATTATGAATACTTAAAATGCATGTCAAAATAAACTTGCATAAAAATGCAGGCTTGCTTTTTAAATGGTCATTTAAATCTACTTTTTACTGGACTAATTGGACAACAGGTTATGCGATTTAAAAATCGAGGTGCGTTTTAATAAATCCTTGAACATTTACTATCTAATGGTATTATGCGTTCTTGCTTAATAATAAAAACTGTTGGTCATTCTTGGAAAAAAAATAATCTAACTATATAAATAAATAAATTTATATTAACAATATTATTAAGGTGGTTCATATATTATATTTTTAACCCACATGTATGTCACTGTATTTTATTATATTTTTACTTAAGCTCAGCAAAAGCATTTAAGAAAACACGTTTTTATTATTGTTCCATATTTTATGTGTTTCAAACACTAAAGAAAATTGTTAGTATTGATTGGATTTTAAAAAGAAAATCACATGAATTTTTAAATTAAGTATGGAAAGACACCATTTAAACCGCGAACAAATTCTGAGAGCCATCGGCATGTTAGAAAATGGCGATCGACAAACAGATGTAGCACAAGCATTTGGCATATTCAAAACATAATTTCCCTCTTGACTGACCTCGTTACGAAGAAACTGGCGATGTATCTAAAAGACACTTGTGACGCACGAAGTCTACAAACCATAACGAAGATCGTTTTTTGTAAACAGCTGCAAGAAAGAATCCTACAGTAATGGAACCTGAGTTACAAATGCAGCTGTTGCAACGAAAGATAATCGCGCTACTCGTTTAGCTTGGGCTGAGGTACACGTGCTATGGCAAAATGTTCATTGAAGCCCTGTTTGTTTTTCAGACGAAACCAGTTTTGGTATAGGTACATCCTGACTCAAGACGTGTAAGAATGCGGAGAGTACCGGACATCTTAAAGCAGTCGTCGAGTGGGGAACCAACAATTTTGTTCAGTTCAACGCCCAAAAAACACAAAGTGCCGCGTTTTCCAAGAAAGTGAATTCCTCAAATCATCCCATCACAATGTCCGGAAATACCCTTGAACCAAGTCCCTCCATCTAGATTTTGGGAGTCACGGTGTCCAATAATATGTCTTGGCATGACCATGTTGCTAACATCGCAAAGTCGGCAAGCCAGAGGCTAGGTTTTCTGTGGAAAGCCAGAAAGTTTTTTACTCCTGATCAACTGTTGACGACGTACAAGGCTCAAATCTGACCTCTACTGGAGTATTGCTCGCACATTTGCGGCTCAGCACCAAGGCATTCTCTTGGTCTTCTAGATTCCATACAGAAAAGAGCCATTCGCTTGATAAACAGCTCAGCTCTCACAGATACCCTTCACCCTCTAGAACATAGAAGAAGAGTTGCAGACCAGTCATTGCTCTACAGATATTTCCATGGCAGTTGCTCCAGAGAAATAAAAACTCTTGTACCACAATTGGCCACATTCGGCCAAAGAACTCGGCACGCTGATCAGTCTCACCCATTTACTCTCAAGATTGACACTAAAGGGACCAATCTTCATCAAGAATCCTTCTTTTACAGGGCTGCTACGGAATGGAATAAGCTTCCAAAATCAGTTTTTCCAGAGTACTATGACCTGCAACTTTTTAAAAAGCGTGTCCACAATCATCTCCTTTCTATAATCCCTTCCCCTTCTAATAGTCGCAGTGCGGGCCGTCCGCGGCCCACACGATAGGTCTACCCTTTTTGCGACTATTTTCATAAAAAAAAAACAATGAAGAATAATTGCAAAATGCTCAGAAGGTTTATTCTTACAGAGAAGGTTTGGGGTGTAATAATTCATAAATTCCAGTATTAGGAACATTAATAAAATACTTTCACCTTTGTGCTTTCATATGCCACAGCCAAGAAAATTTCATACTCATGCATGATTATGCACGACTTAAATCCAATAGAACATGTGTATGGGACTAGCTTCAAGGAAGAGTTTTGAAAGATGTCTTTTAAACCGCTAACAATTTTTTAAAGTTTTGCAGGGAGCATGAATAGCTGGGTATTACATTAAATTCTTGCGGTTGGGCCATTGGTATAGGCACCTATGTCACCTAGATCTTATGATCCTCTGTGACTACCGCTGTGTCTTCAGTGCATCAGAATTCCAGTCCGCTGGGTTTGGCAAACCGCAGGATTTCCTGTTGGCCCTGTCTCTTTTAGATCACTTGGATCCATTATCATACGGCCCCAGGTTTTGTACCTGTACACCGCTAGCATCGGCAGCTACACAGAATGTGTACGCTGCTCTCTTCCTCTTCGCCGCATAGTCTTGATTCTATCCGTGCAATTACAATGTAGAGCTATTATAAGTAATCGAGAAGGATATCCCACTTATTAATTTATTTTATTTTGGAATAAAATTGAATGTCAGTTTGGCTAATTTCAAGTTTTTCTTTATTTTTTTTTTTGGAAAAAATGTAGATTGTTATTAATAATCGAGGACATACAGATTATTAATTTATTTTATTTTGGAATTTAATTTAAATTTGAGTTTTATATTTGGCTTTTTTTTAGGTTATTTTCAAGTTTTTCCATATTTTTGTTAAAAATTTATTTATTTCCCTATTTAAGCGGACAAGCCAATTTAATTATAAAGAGAAATAAGATAAAACAAAGTAAATATACATGTGTACACTGGAATCATGGTAACAAAAATATTACACCTTTTTTACAGCCATTCTAATGAATGTTTAGAATAAACCGAACAGTTCAAGTTTGTTATTGTGAGTCAATACTGCCATTGGTAATTTTATGAAAGAAAACCAGACTGATTTCGAGTCTTCTATGTGATAAAGTATTCAAATTTAGAGCCTTTAATATTTCTGGATAATTGTATTCATCTCTATTCATTCCCAGGTTATAGCCACAGTATCTCAAGAATTTATTTTGAGTACTCTCCAAGAGTTCTGTATTAACTTTGTAAAATGGTAACCATATTCTGGAGTTGTATTTAAGTATAGACCTCACTTGTGCACAATAAATAATCTTAAAAGCATTGACAGACATTTCCTTTGCTAAACGAAGAGAAAAGCCTAACATTTTTCGAGAACGAGAAGATTTCAATTATGTGATTCTTAAAAGTCATTTTTTGAGTCGAACATAACCCCCAAATCTTTGATCTTGTTGCTATCTTGAAAAGTTATTTAAATCAAATTGTAAACTCTCAGCGTCAGACATAGATTGAACTGTTCTGGACATCTTCAAATCATCGGCAAATAATAGAAAGGAACTACTAGAGATAATATTAGTTAGATCATTGACGAATAATATTGGTCCTATGTGAGATCCCTGGGGAACCCCTGAAGGAACTGGGAACTTGGATTTGATACTGAACTCCGATATTTGACATATTGGACTCTAACACTGATGTAGAATTTGATTCACTCCAAAATATTACCTTTAATTCTCAGAGATTCAAGCTTTGCAAGCTTATTTTAATGCCCGTGGTGTGTATACTATTTTTCTCCCTACTGTAGGCGGAAAGCGGCAACTTCGTTTTGCGTAACAGGCCGAAAGTGACGCTTTTTGCACAGTAGGGAGAAAAATAGATGATAACGACGCTGTAAAATATCGATATTAACTATTTATTATTATTTTATTTTTACTCACCTTCTGCAACCTTATCAGCTTTTTCTTTGCTGACCGTTTTGAGCCCTTCGTATAATATTTCGCGTATTATGGCCTGGACCCGAGCGAAAATTATACCACTATTCAGGAATAGTCTTTGATGAATCGTGGCTCTTTGTTTTATACATCTTGGATACAAGTCACTCTCTGGATGGTATTTTTCGATCTGCAACGAAAAATACATTAAAATATTACTCTCAAAAAAATTATAGTTTAAAAAAACTAAAAAACACGCTTTTAGAGTTAATCAAACAAAAAAGTAAAAAATAATTCTTTACATAAGAATAAAATTACTGACGAGAAAATTATTGTCACTGTTCTAAAAGCGTGGGGTGCTTTCATTCCGAAACGCAGAGTTAGTTTAAAAATGTCATACAAAGCACCCCACATTAATTTTATCGTCAGTAATTTTATTCTTATGTTAAGAATTATTTTTTACTTTTTAGTTTGATTAACTCTTAAAGCGTGATTTATAGTTTTTCTAAACTATAATTTTTCGCTTTTTAGTTCGATTTGTTATTAAACAATATCTATCTGTCTCCGTTTTGATATGCCAAACAATTTTAAAATGTAGTTCGCGAATACCTTAATACAATTTAATAAAATTATGTATTAAATGGTAAAAGCACAAAAAGAATGCATCAGCCGGGAATCGAGCCCGCGCTGCCCGCGTGGCAGGCGAGCATTCTACCACTGAACCACCGATGCGATGAACTGTGTTAATATTTGTTCTGCGCGCATGCGTAGTTCACGCACAGTCAGTTACAAACATACATACCTACAAGCAAACAAGATACAGGTGAAACTAATATAAGCGTGTTAAAAAATGGTGTTTGTACATCACCACTTCATAACTCTGGTAAGAGATCCATTTTTTGGCTCTGAAGGTAGGGATAGCAACAGTAGCAATATCAGGCATTTGGTCATTTAAAATTATTGATAAATAAAACAATACTTGTATTTCGTATTTTATTTTTTTTATGCACGAAATACAAGTTTTGTTTTATTTATCAATTACATTTTCTTGTTCGTGTTTCTGATAGAAAAAAAATGTTTAGACAGCAAAAAAAAATTTTAAGGTAACATTTTTGATTGCGTTCCCGAATGAATCACCTTAAATAACGACGAAGTTGATGATTTATTATAATCTTACGAAATCGTGTTGTAACCTCGAAATATAAAATTATATTTTCATATAAAATTATATTTTTATTTCCTTATTCGTTTCATTTCTTAATTCAAAAATTTATATGGAAATTAAAATTGGATATTTTATTATTTTTATCAAATCTAGTAATCTTATGATGACTTAGTTAAAGAAATTTTAAAAATTAATAGAAAATATATTAAAACAACTTTAAATTTTTTTTGTATTATCTCATTATTTTTACTATTAAGATTTTTTGAAACGTCCTAAAACAAACATCATAATTTGTAAAATAATCTTCAACGTTGTTGTCTTATACATAAAAGTTTATTTGTTACTTTATTTTAATGTTTCCATAAAAATATGTACAAAAGAAAAAATACGTTTTCTATTTTTACTTTTCCGAACCGATGGGAAAGGGAAAAGTATTGGTTTACCCCCAAAAATCAAAATCGCCCAAACCATGTGCGCTGCACGTTTCATGGCCCCACGCGTCGAATGGCACCATTTTCGGCGTGACGGTTGTTCCAAATTTTGTCTGTGTGTTGTGTATGTGTTGGAAAATCTTGTGGTCACGATATCCTGAGACAGAGAGGCAGTAGGTCACTAAAACTTACAGGGTAGAAGTTTTGCCCGAAGGACAAGACCGTGTTCGAAGATGGGCCATAACGGTACATTCCTTTTAGGTAGCTGCCGTACAAGGTGATCCTCAAATTTACCACATTTTTCGCACGATAACTTCAGGAGAGCTACGGCGATGAAACTTTCAGGTATTACATTTGGCCCGACCGAGAGACAACATTCATATTCAAAATTTGGTCAGTATCTCCATATAAATTATAAATACAAATTCAATTTAATGAACCGATAACACTAGCACAACTAGAACTTTTTTTTTTTTATTATGTTCTGGTTCCCACGAAAAGGGATATCTTGTAATGTTCAGAGAACACCGTAGGAACCAAGGGAAAGAAGGTAGGAGTTGGTGTTCTTCTTAAATTTCTGGAGGTTGTATGCCTCGGGGAACACCTCCCTAGGCAATGAGTTCCAAAGCCTCGCAATTCGTTGGATGAATGAGTCTTTGGAAAGTGATGTTCTGCAGGTCTCCAAAGTGACCACGAAGGGGTGTGAAGACTGAACTTGACGGGTTAATCTCGAAGAGACTGCCAATGGAGGAACGATTGTTGATATTTCAGAAGAGCATCGCCCATGAAAATATCTATAAAATAGAGACAAATCGCCAACTTTTCTACGGTGTTCCAGACAAGTGAGCGAGTTTGTAAGCGAGGCATCACCGACGAGACGAATTGCCCTTTTTTGGACAGAATCCAGTAGCTTCAGGATATGTTTAGGTGCTGCACTCCAAATATGGGAACAGTACTCCAGTACAGGTCGGATCTGTGCCTTATAGATCATAAGCAGCTGACTGGAGGTGAAATAGCTCTTGGCACGAAACAAAAAACCAAGTTTTTGGGATGCACTTTTGGCAATGGACCTCACGTGATTTTCTCAGGAAAGGTTATTGCTGATAGTAATACCAAGCATCGATATGGATGACTTCAGTGGTATGGTTACTCCTGACAAATTTATGTTAGGCACAGTGAGATCGGCTTTTCTAGAGAAAAGACATGCTTGTGTTTTGTTTGCATTGAATTCTACCAAGTTATTGGATCCCCATTCGAGATTAAATTATTAATTAAATTATATATATATATATATATATATATATATATATATATATATATAAATATTAATTAAATTATTAAATAGAAAAGAACCCTTGGTTTGGAAAAGTTAGTTTTACTACGGCAATACCGTTTATTTTATTTTGTTTGTTTATTTTATTTTTTGTGTTAACATTTTTAAAAAAGATTTTTTTGAAATGCCCTAAAAACTTAATTTCGAAAATAAACTTTAACGTTGATAGTTTATGCATAGAAATTTATTTTTAATGATAAAATAACAACACAAAAGATTAAAAACATCGTCGTATTATTTTATTATTCTATCTCTAAGGTTTTTTTGAAACGTCCTAAAAACATAATAATTTGAAAAATAACCTTTAACGTTGATGGCTTATGCACAAATTTATTTGTGAATTTATTTTTAATGTTTCAATAAAAAAGAAAAGGTAAAAAATTTTGATAAAAAAATATATTTTAAAATTTCAAATGAAAGTTCATAGCGACCATTTTATTTATAAATTTTTTTTTAACTAAAACGTAAATGCCATTAAATAGAGATTTATAGAAAAGGTTGCGTATTTTATTTTTCCGTTTTGTTTATTCACATAATTATAGTTGCAAAAGTAACAAGCAAATTAAATAAAGTAACGTACCAGGTAAATGTTAATGGCATGGCTATCCCAAACGACGAAATCACCATCCTTCAGGGTGGGCACCTGGTGCATGGGGTTCATTTTCAAGTAATCAGTCGATAGCTGTTCTTTGGCCGCCAAATTGACGGGTAACAGCTCGACGTCGATTCCCAGTGCTTTGATGACCAGGAAGGTGGCCCTAACGGCCGGACTCACTTCGGCGGCATACAATACCGGCGCCATCGTTCTTCTTTCGAGGATTTTTATTTTTTCTGCTTCGAGGATACGTTGAAAGTACTTCTTTCGCGGCGAAGTCAACTTACTCGACTGATTGCTCGACTAGGACGATCGACTGGTTATAAAGAGATAAGCTATCTATATCCTTTAGATATTGTCGCCGTAAAATAAATGGTTGGGAAACCAGTTGCGGGGAATTTTGGTTTCACATTTTTTTACAATGAAAAATTCGAGTTTTGTGGATCGCGGCGCGGTCAATCCATGAAAAATAAACTGATCATGGGCGTATGCGGGAGGTTTTGTTGTGGGGACTCATTACACTCTTATTTTCATGCATCAATTGCCACTCAAGCGCGGTTGTTCCATTTTAAAATTTTCCAAATGTTTTTGAATGTTAGCAAATGATCCTAAAGCTCTTCTATTTTTTAAATTAACCGAAAGTTCAAGAATCGGTGGGATCAAACGAGCAGCTACAGTGTTGCCGTGGAACTACTATGATACCCTAGCAAAGGTCTGTTTGGCGATGTCTAAAAAGAGTTGATGTTTCCTAACTGGGATATTGAACAGACCCAAAAGTTACGGAAGCATCTTTACAACATGATGCTAAGTGAAACACAAGGGGCTGCAATGAAGAAGACGATCGAATAATTGCTTTTGCCGTTACGTCAATCAGAAAATCGGAAAAATATAGCCAACCCTGGCTGACTCGAGGAAATTTACTAACAATTGGCCGATGATTAGAAAAATAAAATAATTTTGTATTATAAGTGTAAACGCTAGTAAATTATGGCGCTTAAGCTTTGCGCCTACTCTTTTCTCTTGGTTACTCCAAACATATGGGATAGTTATATGAAAAATTACTTCTGTTGTTAATTATAAGTAAATCTCTGACGCTCTCTCTCTCTCTCTACTCTCTCTCTCTCTCCTCTCTCCCTCTCTTTCAACGTTTGATTGTACGGATGTACGGTCGGAAACGCTCGAACTTGTCCGGACCAAGCACCTGCCACCGTCGTCGCACCGACTGTTGGTTTCACTCTTCAGACACTTCAAAATAAAAGAGACGATGCTACGAAATATTTCGTAACTATTTTGAACGAAGCCTAACAAAAATTAGAAGAACTTAATATTGAATTTACGATGCCGAGAATAACAGGGAGAATGGTTCATAGACCAAATCCTACTGTTTCTTCAGTGGATGACCACTATAGAATAACTATTTTCATCCCTCTGGTCGATAATATCATCCATGATCTGAAAGATAGACTATCAGAAAATAAATTGAATCTATACAACCTTCACCTATTTGTGCCGTCAATAATCAAAAACAAAACAGATAAGGAAATCTGCCAAGATATAAGAATTATACTTGAATAGTTTCCGACAATTTTTAAGGGGAATGATGAAATTATCTTCCAGAAGATCGTTTCTGAAATGTATTTATGAAAACAGATATGGAATACCTAGCAAAATACACCAGACAATGGTATAACTGCTCTGAAAGAATGTGATAGGAATAGGAATATGTTCCTTAACATAAACATCCTGCTGGAACTATTGTTATGCCTGCTTGAAAGTGTTGCATCTTCTGAAAGGAGTTTTTCGACACTCAGAAGGCTGAAAGATTGAATAAGATCGAGAATGGTTGAAGACAGGTTGAAAGGATTGGCATTGATACATATACATAGGGCCATTTGCGGCAGTCTGAATGTTGATGATATTATCCAAAGATACGCTAGTCAAACGAATAGGAGACTGGAAATAATTATTTAGTTTTTAATATTTGATTTTTTGTTTTTTATATTTGGTTATGTTTTATTTGTTGTTGAACAGAAATATTTTTTATTTACTTTTTTCTGACCAAGTTTTCTTATAAAATGTATACATATATTTATGAAATATATCGAATAGTTTCAACTTGCTTTTTACTTCGAAAATTTTGACACTTCAAAAGAAACTAAATATGATATCCTGTTTACTAAAATCAATCTTTCTATAAAAAAAGCACTCGACTATGACTCAGTAGGCAGTAGGTACCAACAAAAAAATCTGTATTTTGCTAACCTATATGAGCCGTAACTTAATATATGGCCCCCTTTCAAACATCGCCTGGATCCGCTCCTGCATTATGGTCCTTATGCAGGTCTTATAAATTCGTGTCTTGCTCTCTGTGGTCATATATTTGTTCTCCCAAATTATATCTCGCAAACATCCCAATACTTTTACGGCTTTTCTGATCTGGTTGTCCGCCTCATTCACTGTACTTCTGCTGTACCGCCAGATAGTTGAAATTTATCACCTGATGGAGCTGTTCAGTAAATTACCATTTGACGAGACCCGCTGTTAGCGAATGCGCTAGAATTGCGTAGAAGCTTCGCTTCGGGTTTGCTGGAAATTTGGGGAATGCTCCATTGCAATATATAAGAATGCGTATCGGCATGCGAGGATAGTTAGTTGATAGTGTATAGTTAGTTCTTTGTCAGCCATTATCTGTCCACTCCGGAACAAAGGCCTCTTTCATTTGTTTCCATGCTGTTCTGTCTTTCGCTGTATGGTACCATCTTCCTCCTGTTATTTTTTTAACACCATCCCTCCATCTCCTCTGTGGCCTGCCGACACTCCTCTTTGTTTGCCGTGGTCTCCAGTTTACAAGCCTTGATACCCACCTGTCCACACTAAGTCTGGCAACATGTCAAACCCATTGCCACTTTAGCTCGGCCATTCGCTGTATTATGTCCACTACCTTCGTTCTTCTTCTTATTTCTTCGTTACGGATTTTATCTCGTAAGCTAACGCCAAGCATTGCCCGTTCCATGGCCCTTTGCATTGTCCTAAGGTTATTGGTGTACTTCTTGCTTAAAGCCTTTGTCTCAAGACCATATGTTGCGACAGGCAGGATGCATGTGTTAAAGACTTTTCGTTTAAGGTTTATAGTGATCTCAGGGTTTTTAACTATATAACTCAGTTTTTCAAATGCTATCCATGTCAGTTTTATTCTTCGTTTTATCTCTGCCGTTTGATTTTCCTTTTCCATTTTAATGACATGACCAAGATTATATATATATATATATATATATATATATATATATATATATTCATCAACAATATCAAAAGTTTTGTCTGCTATTCTTATGTTTTCCTCAGTCTTGCTAATTATTTTTGTTTTTGATAAATTCATTTTTAGTCCGACGTTATTTGCAGCTTTATTTATTTGTCTTAGCATATTCTTAAGCTCCTGTATATGTGAACCATATATCTCCTGGCGAACTCCCCTGTTGATTGAAATTTTTTCTCAGGTCTTCCGTAATTTTTACACGGAAAGAAGCGCTTCTGTATATATTCTTGAATCAATTCTTGCTCCATCTATCGCACGCAGGACAGCCCATGGTTCAACAGAATCAAATGCCTTATGAAAGTCTATAAAGGCGAAAAGAAGTGGTATATTGTATTCTGTTGTCTTCTCTATTAACATTTGGACGGTCTGCAAGTGATTCATAGTGCTATATCCCTTTCGAAATCCTGCCTGCTTCACTGGTTGATAGGCATCTAATTTATTTGTTAGTCGATTTGTAAGGATCCTTGTTAGTAGTTTGTAAAGGTGGGACAGAAGGCTAATAGGTCGATAATTTTCAATGTCCGCTATGTCGCCCTTTTTAAAAAGCAGAATAACTTCTGCGTTGTTCCATGTTTCAGGGATGTTGCCTACAAAGAGACATTTATTAAACAACACCTGTAGAATTTGTTCCATAAAGTCTCCGCCCATTTTTAGCATTTCACGGGTTATTTTGTCTTCACCAGGTGATTTACGGTTCTTCATTTGTCCTAGTGCCACTCTTGTTTCCTCTTCGGTTATATCATATATCTATACAACAATTGCAAAGTGAATAGTGCTTTTTAGAAGTGAGATTTAATTAGATTATTGTCAGTAAGTAGTATATTAGTCCTGTGAATTGTACTTTGTAAGTATTAAATAAAAACTGTTATTTTTAAGTGTGTACCTCTTATTAAAGAACCCATAGGTGTAACAATACAGTATGTCATTTAAATTTCAAGTGACAAAATATTATTATGCTTCTTAAGGAACAGTGGATATTCGTAAAACATTTAAAAATTTTATTGTAAAACAAATGAGATATAGCGTTGGAACAGTACAACTGAGACACCCGGTATAAAAAAAATCGTCTGAAATAATGGTGAACGTTTCTTCTGTCTAATGATAAATTTCTGTTGCAGATTGTACTCAGTTGCACCATAAAGAAGGACTTTGAGTACAATAAGGTAATGCCAACTTTTCACCACTGGAAAACCGGCGACAAAAAATATGGTTTGACCTTTCAGGCGGCAGCCGATGCTCGCGCCTTCGACAAGGGAGTCAAGACTGCGATTCAGGATCTGCTGGACGGTAAGAGGAATTCTTTAATGTCAGTTTTAATATTCAAAATATTTTTTTTTTATTGTTTGTTACACTGCATTTAAATATCTTTTTTTATGTGACGGAAAAAACGTTTGACATTTTATCTCTGTTGACGGGTAAGAAAATATCACTTTTTATAAAATTACTTTTTTCCCGGATATAAATACGAGTATATACACATAAGTTAAAGTAGATGTTTAATTTTAGAATATTTTATTATACAAAAGTTACATTTCCTTTATATTAAAAGTACAATTAAATGTGCATTACATGAATGACATGTTCCTTGAACTACTCGGTCGAATTTTCTTGTGTTAAAACTATCTGGGAGCACGACAGTGCCCCCGCCAACTCGAGCAAAAAAGCGGCATGGCCGTACCATCCTTTTCTCGAAGTAGTTCAGGCTATTTTTGACCCCCTATTACTTCGTTGTGGATAAAACTAGAAGCCTGAATTTTCAGTAACCAAGCAGGCATTGTATAAACACGGTATATTTCAAATTTCATTCAATTTAAACCAGTAGTTTAAGAATTATAACTAGTCAAAGTTTCTTAATTTTGTCACTCACTGACCGATCATCAAAACTATAAGGCACTTCTAGCAGACATAGAAGCTTCAAATTTAGAATACAATTAGTGTTTAGTGTATTAATCAAGGAAAAACTAAAATAGTTTGCAATTTCGGTCCAGTTTCCTGGATACCCCAACTGCATAAATAACTTTGTAATCCCATATAAATATATAGAATTACAAAGTTACCTTTGCAGTGAATGAATCAGTGTACCTGTATATATATATAATAAAGAAAAAAAAGAAGGACAATCTACAAAAAGAAATGAGATGCCATTAAAAACATAACTTGTAAAAAACACCAAGTCTCGCAACTCAGTTCTTCTACCATAAAAAGTTGTGAGATCCATGTAATACCAAGTCGGTTAATTTATTCAGTCCCTACTTAACGGTTTTTCTATCTTAAGTTATTACGTAATTAGCTAACTTAACATCTTATAGTGACCATATCAATATTAAAAATCTTTTATGTTTTAAATAAATCGCAATCGCACTAAACGATCTATTTTAATATATGTATTATATTGTATTATATATCTATTACTTGCGAGATACATTATGTTTACATGCGATGGCCAAGTCAATTTATTTATTTAAAACATAAAATGTTTTTAATATTATTATGGTCACTATAAGATGTTGTAAGGTTAGCTAATTACGTAATAACTTAAGACAGATTTTGGCAGTCACGGTGTCTGATAATATGTCTTGGCATGACCATGTTGCTAACATCGCAAAGTCAATAAGCCAGAGGCTAGGTTTTCTGTGGAAAGCTAGAAAGTTTTTTACTCCTGATCAACTGTTGACGACGTACAAGGCTCAAATCCTACCTCTACTGGAGTATTGCTCGCACATTTGGGGTTCAGCACCAAGGCATTCTCTTCGTATTCTAGATTCCATTCAGAAAAGGGCCATTCGGTTGATAAACAGCTCAACTCTCACAGATATCCTTCGCCCACTAGAACATAGAAGAAGAGTTGCAGACCAGACATTACTCTACAGATATTTCCATGGCAGATGCTCCAGAGAAATAAAAACTCTTATAACACCACTGGCCACATTCGGCCGAAGAACTTAGCACTCTGATCAGTCTCACCCATTTACTCTCAAGATTGAAACTACAAGGAACAATCTCCATTAAGAGTCCTTCTTTTACAGGGCTACTACGGAATGGAACAGGCTTCCAGAAAACTATGACCTGCAATTTTTCAAAAAGCGGGTCCACAATCTTCCTTTCTATAATCCCTCCTCCTTCTAATAGTCGCAGTGTGTGCCGTCGATAGGTCTACCCTTTTTGCGACTATTTTCAGTAAAAAAAAATTAGGTTTTTGATGGCATATTTTTTTCTGCCATGAGCACAATTGCCGTTGTAATACCTGGTCGCAAATCGGGTGTTATTTCAGCACTGCCACACGTTCTAAACACTTTATTAGCTATTTCAGTCCTGTGTGATACCGATTTATCAACATACCCTTCAGCGACCGTTGATGACTTCCAACCGCCATGTTTCTTCAGTGTGATTAAGTCTCCCCCAAATTCAACTAAAAGTAGTGTAGTAGATCTTCGAAATGAATGACCTGTATATGAGTTAGCATTTTCAAGTTGAAGAAAATTATTTACTATTTCAGCTACCTTATAAAACTGATTTTCAACCAAAAATTGATTAATACATTTTCCATTGCGATATTTATAAAACAAGCAGCGATCATTTGCTGCTGCTGGACAAAGGGGGCTATGTACATTCGGTAAAATTTAATATATTCTTCAGTAACTACAAATCTTCTGTTTACATCCTTCTTTGTTTGCTTGAGTTTCACAATTAATAATAACGTTCCCGAATCTTCAATATCATCTAATGTTCTCAGGCCGATTTCATAAATTCGACGAGCTCCTCCAACCCCAAATACAACAACAACCTTGGTCATTAAATAAACTTCATCGGGAGCATTATTTAAAAAATAACTAATATGTGCACTCGTAAAAATCGCAGCTTTCTTTGGCGTGTAACCTTTCCCATTTTGTTTCAGAAATGTAATTAATTTGAAATATTTTGAAATGTCTACATTATTATTGGATTATAATATACTTTTAATCCTTGAATAATTCGACCACACTGTTGATGGCTTTTGTTGTTGTTTCAGTTCCGGAAAATAAGCCAATAACACCGTCTCCGAGAAAGAACTGCATGTCTTTTTCATCTTCCATTCCATAAACCTTGAATACGCGGTTTCGTAAATTTTCCGCTATTTAGTTGGCAATAATTTTTGCGCCGCTACTTTCTCTGCTTCTACTAACAACAACGGTGGAGTCAGAGAAAACTCGGAATCAAACATTTTTTAACTTTAAATTATTTAAAATAACTACCAAAAAACCACTAAGTTCGTCATTTTTAAATCAAATCACAGAATTAAATTAACAGATATTTGATTACTTAAAAGATTTCTTTAGCAACGCAGGTCTAATTGTCGCTATTGAGTTTTAATGCTAAGCAATACGCTATCTGGCGGAATAAACTCGCATCAATATCACGTGACCAGCAAGTATGATTGCTTTCTGTTTATATACCCTGAAGCTCGCATTTGTGCGAAGATTATAGTTGTTTAATTGTGACTAATAATTTGTTAATAGTGAAAATGATCAGCAGAGCAAATTGTTGTGTACCTGAATGTAACTCGGTGAGTAAAAAAAACCCCAATTTGACTTTCATTATTTCCCAAATGAGAGTCAAAAAGTTAAGCATATTAAACTGAATATAGGAAAGAGAGTTACCAAAAATATAAGAGTTTGTTCTAAACATTTTTTTGAGAAAGATTTTATAACTCCTAGTGATTGTAAGTATTTTCTTTTCTATATTTTATGTGGTTAATAGAATTACCTATCAATCTGTCAGGGAGCTATTAAAAACTTTACCTGAAAATCACTGCTATACCAAGTAAAAACCCACCTGTGTCCAACATTATAACAAAGTCCAAAACTGAAATTAGAAAAGGAAAAGAAAAAATATGAAAAACTCATTGAAAGAAGGCAGGCAAGTTCTCTTGTTGGTTATTTTTATTGAAGTCATAAGTAAATAACTACTTATAATTATCATTGAAGTCATGTCATCCATTGATTTCATAAGGATCACTTTTATTAGCATTGGTCTGCAAACAATAAGATCTGATTATCCACTTATATATATATATATATATATATATATATATATATATATATATATATATATATATATATATATATATATAAAGAGAGAGAGAGAGAGGCATGGAGAAGATGGCCAATAATGCTGTAAAAAACTTGCTTATATATATATATATATATATATATATATATACAAGTTTTTTACAGCATTATTGGCCATCTTCTCCATGCCTCTCTATCCTGTCAATTTCTCCATGTCCTTTCTTGTTTGTTTTAACCACTCTTCTGGTGGTCTTCCGCGCTTTCGCCTGAATTTTGGTTGCCATTCTAATATCTTTGTGGGCCATCGATCATCTTTCACACGTCTTACGTGTCCATAGCATTTAAGTCGTCGTCTCTCAATTTCCTCCGTTATAGGTGTTTCTGCTGCCATTCTCTGCCTTATTTCATTGTTTGTGACTCTTTGAAACATTGATACACTACAGCTCCTTCATAGAAAGTCCATTTCGGCCGCTTATAACCTTTGCCTATCTCTTTTTGTTACCTTCCATGTCTCTGAGCCGTATAATAGTATACTTTGTACAATAGTTTCATATATTCTTTTTTTTATTAGTTTTTGGATATTATTTGACCACAGAAGAGAGTTTAGTTTATTTATTGCTTGTTTTCCCTGATTAATGCGATGGGTTATTTCTTTTGTTATTTTTACTCCTTAATAGGTGTAGTCTTGACAAGATTGAATCATATTACCCTCTATTTCTAGATCAAGCTGAGGGGAATCAATTGACAGATACTTCGTTTTTGAGAAATTTATCTTTAAGCCTGCATCTTTATAGGTTTCATATATTTTCCGCATCATGTATTCTATATCATATGTGTCGTTAGCTATTACGATTTGGTCATCTGCGAAAAGTAAAGAGTGCAGAAAACTTCCATTTATATCCAGTCGCATGCCAGAGCATTTGTCTTGCCATCCCTTCGTTAACATAAATTTTAAAGAGGGTTGGCGATAAGCAACAACCTTGCCTGAGACCTTTTGTCGGTTTTAAAACTTTGGATAGCATCCTGCCAACCTTTATTCTCGTCTCTAACCCCTTTTACAACGATTTTATGACGGCAACATATTTTCAATGTTACTCTTTCTAGAACCTCGTAAAGTTTTTTAAGGGAACCGTGTTATATGCTTTTTCTAGGTCAATAAATATTAGATGTGTTTCATGGTTCTCTTCATTTTTTTTTTCTTTGACACCACAAACAATAATGTGGTTTGCTGCAGAAACAGCTTTCACCCTCTACGTTGGAGTAGCAGCCAGATAAACAAAAATTAAGGACAATGGTAGAAACATATCTGAATTCCTTCCAATATAAAATATTGAATTTAATAACGTTCAAATATCGAAATTTTCACTAAATTGTATACTTCCTTAAATAAACACATAGATTATAGCAAATGCAATCACACTTGGCGTCAGAATGACAGCGCGGGAAAATGAAGGTTAAGATGTCAATAAGTACAACAGCCTACCAGTTTAAAACTTCAAATGTCACTATTAAATCGCCGTTTTTCCCGTCACAGAAAAAATAGTGTATAATACGCGAGAAAAATATTAGATGTTATCTCTCGGTAACACAACCTCGTGCTAAAATCTAATACTTTTTCACTTGTATAATTAATAACTATTTATAGTGCGGGAAAAAAATTTCTCCTTTTTTTGCTAGTTTTCTAACATTTCATTCAACTGTCAATACGATTATCATCAAAAAGGACAACATACACAGGTTGGGTCATAAGTCAGTTGTCACCAGTTGACACTAGTAGCCTGAAGTAATGTTGCTTGTTGTTATCTGAGAACAATGAAGAGAAAGTTAACTACAGAAAAGCGTGTATTTGTTTTGCAAACATAGTGGATCAGTGATGTTTGTGATTTGTTTTCGGAACAACGTTTTCCAATCATCCAACCTTCATCTCATAAGGTATTCAATAAATTTAAGATTTAAAGAGACTGGGTCGGTAGCGGAGCTTCCTTGTTCAAGCAAGCCAAAGTCTGTTACTGCAGGAGATAATCTTAATATTGTCGCACTGTGTTTTGTGCAATCACCGACTAAATCTCAAAAGAAAGCATTCAAGAAATCTGGAATAGCAAAAAAATAAGCCTACGAAGCGTATAGAGAAGTCTGTAATTGAGAGCATATAGGCCTACTTTACTTCGAGACGTAAATGAAGATGATATGGACAGGCGAATAAAATTTTGCGATTTGTCCACAATCCACAAGAAGCCGATTCCAATAACTTTTAAAAACCCATTCTTTGGAGCGACCAAGCTACATTTAAGGTGAATAGCGGAGTGAACAGCTGAATAAATATAAAAAAACACACAAACTAATTAGAAACAAGATAAGATTGGCTAAGAAAGAACTACAAGAAAAACATGATACCTTTAATGTCCATAAAAAGGTAAAAGAATTATCAGGCAAACAACAACAAAAACAAGTAACTACACTAAGAGACAAGAATGGAAATATTATTGCAGATATAACAGTCAAACTAAAACGGTGGGAAGAATATATAGAGCAACTTTTTGCAGACACAAGGCAACAAAATCTGGAACAAACAGGTGACATAAGTCCTGATATAACTAACGACGAAGTCATAAACGCCATAAAGAACATGAAAAACAACAAATCACCCAGACCGGATCAGATCCCAGCAGAAATTTTTAAACTTATAGACCAAAACCACATCTGGCCCATAACAAATATACTTAATGCCATATACAAAACAGGCATAATCCCAAAAGAATGGCTTATGTCAACATTTGTAGCCATCCCGAAAAAGCCAAATGCAAAAGAATGCAGCGATCATAGAACCAAAGTCTCATGTGTCATATTATAAGATTTTTTAAAAAATAATTCATAAACGTGTATATAACAAGCTCGTGAAGACATCAGTGAAAGTCAATTTGGATTCAGAAATGCAATGGGGACACGAGAAGCATTATTTGCCCTAAATGTTCTAATACAGAGGTGCCTAGATGTGAACCAAGATCTATTCGTCTGTTTTTTGGATTACAATAAAGCATTCGATTGTGTAAGACACGACATACTCATGAAAGTACTAAGTGAGAAGCATGTAGACTTCAACGACATGCGAATAATTAGCAATCTATATTACAATCAAAAAGCTGTTTTTAGAGAGAGCGAAAAAGAAATAAAGATTGAAAGAGGAGTAAGACAGGGATGTGTTCTCTCTCGTTTACTCCTTAATCTCTAGCGGAGAAAATCATGCAAGAGGCTATATCTAAAGAAACAGCGGGAATAAGGGTAAACGGCGAAATCATAAACAATATCCGACGATACCCTGGTTATAGCCCAGAGTAGCGCGGACCTACAAAGAATGATGGATAAAATCGTCAACAACAGTGAGAAAGCAGGTCTTACACTTAATATTAAGAAGACAAAACACATGATCATCAGCAAAGCACATGTCCAGGAAAGTCTTTATATTCGCAATGAGGAGGTTGAGAGAGTGAGAGAGTACAAATACCTGGGTACTATGTTGAACGAGACTGGAGGACACTCGCGAGAAATAAGATGCAGAATAGGTCAGGCTAGAGCTGCGTTTACAAACGTGAGGAAAATATTCTGCACTAGAGACCTGAGTGTCAAACTTAAGATCAGACTAGCCAAATGTTATGTTTTTTTCAATTCTTCGCTATGGAATGGACAACGAACAAAGATGACTTAAATAGACTCCAAGCTTTCGAAATGTGGGTCTACAGACGGATAATCAGGGTTTCTTGGACAGAACGGGTAACAAACGCAGAGATATTGAGGCGAGTAGGTAAAGAGGCAGAAGTAGTAAACACAATAAAAACAGGAAAACTTGCTTATCTGGGTCATGTTATGCGCGGAGAAAGATACCGCATGTTACAGCTAATAATACAAGGAAAAATTCAGGGTAAACGGAAGTGTGGGAAAACTTTAATAAATGGATTGAAAGAAAAGGTACCATTAAATGGCCTCTACGATCTCCAGATATCACACCCATGGATTTTGCTGTCGGGAGGTATACTTTAAAAGGAGGTTTATTCCGTCAAGATTCCTGATGATGAGCATTTAAAGACACGAATCCAATCAGAATTTTAAGACCTACAGCACCGGAAGTGTTCAAAAGATGCCGAAGATACCGCATGTTGCAGCTAATAATACAAGAAAAAATTCAGGGTAAACGGAAGTGTGGGAAAACTTTAATAAATGGATTGGAAGAAGAGGTACCATTAAATGGCCTCTACGATCCCCAGATATCACACCCATGGATTTTGCTGTCGGGGGGTATAAGACCTACAGCACCGGAAGTGTTCAAAAGATGCCGAAGATACCGCATGTTACAGCTAATAATACAAGAAAAAAATTCAGGGTAAACGGAAGTGTGGGAAAACTTTAATAAATGGATTGGAAGAAGAGGTACCATTAAATGGCCTCTACGATCCCCAGATATCACACCCATGGATTTTGCTGTCGGGTGGAAGATTTTTTGAGCATCTTTTGTAGATTTATTAAACTGTACTAGTATTTTTGTGTTAATAATAACATTGTCGATCGTTAGTAAATTTATATTTTTGACAACTGACTTCTAGCCCATCTTGTATTTTACATTAAATGTTAAATGTAACAACTTAATCAATTTTTGCTGCAAAAAAAATTTACTTATCACAACGATTTATTTTATTCACTCGCCGATACGACGTCGTTTTAAAAATCTAAAAAAAAATCATGTTAGGGTTCAATTAATATTTCTCACGGTGCTCTATTTGTATTTTTTTCAATGCTTCCTTTACTACTACGGGATTCCTACATGGTGAGTACAAACACACTTTTATGTGCTATCGGAAGTTTAACACTTAGTTTATTTTATTTTTAAAAATAATATACACCAGCTTTTAAATGCCCAAAAATTTTGCGCAAAGCTTGTTAAGGATTAAAACGCGTGATAATCCGAATGTTTGATCCTGTTTGGTAAACGATAATCTGGTCATCACAGACATTTAATTACCTTGCACCAAATTGTGACTTTGCTACTAATGGCAGACAATGGGCAACTTTTTGAATTCACAGTTTCTCAGATGACATTACAACTTAAAATCCCTCAAACTAAGGCAGGCTCTGTGTTAACATACGCTCTTTAAGGAGCAACTCCTTATTCGCAGATCTTTTCACAATAATCGAAATATTAGTTCGACAATAAGCAACTCCTTTGATCCACAGTTTTGCTAACGACTTTAAATGCCTTAAACTAAAGCAGAAACCAAAAGGTGGGAGCAAGAACTAAAATCAACACCCTGATACAACTTAGAACTAAAAGATACAATGGGCCATTGGGCCTAAGTGTCACCGGAGGCAATAGCCGGACGGACCTAAATAGGGGTGAAGTTTTTAGTGAGTAGACCTGATACAGTCAGTGCAGTCTCACAGTAGACCTTGACCTTTCAGACTCATAACCTCTCCATAAAGGATTTTCTCTACCTCGAAAAAAAAACTTAGAACAGACCAAATGCCTACTGAAATGGCAATACTGTGGGGACAACAATCTTTTACTTTTAATAAATAGAAAATACCTAAAACTGCTGGTTGAAATGTCTACAGGTCACCACCCAGCCAATGAACATCTAAAAAGGATAAATAACCCAAGGGATGGTACAAAAGATGTCCCAAGAGCTAATGAAGCAGACTATGTGATAAATAACTAATGCTCTTTAAGAAGCATTTATTTATTCTCAGGTCTTTTCACAATAATCTAGTATCTTGGTTCGATTAAACCAATAACACAACAATGAGCAACTTGTTAGATCTATAGTATTGCAGAAGACATTGCAGAATTCGTTAAATTAAAGCAGGTTCTGTGATAAATGATCGACGCTTTTCAAGGAAGAATTCCGTATTCGCTGATGTTTTCTCAATAATTCAGTAACTAGGTTCGATTGAACCAATCGCAAACAATGAGCAACTTGTTGGATTCACAGTATTGCTTATGACAATACGCTTCAATCCAACTTCAAGATCCGTCAACTAAAAGCAGGCGCTAGTAAAAATGTCTATACAGTTGGTAAAATTTTTCTTTATTGAAACTAAAAACGAATAAAGTATTTGACAACCAAGATATCAAAAAATTAATGAAATAATTAAATTTAAAAAATTCGGAACACCACTGCAAAATATTTACTTAAGATTAATTACACATTACTTTAGAATTATATCCACATTATTTGTTTCGATTTACTAAATATAATTAACGAAAATTAAAAGCATAAATAGATAAATAATTGATTAAAAATCGTTTAGATATGACTTTTTTGTTATTTTTTACTTCATTAATTTGTATATAGAGTAAAGATGGGAGTAACCGTTACTTGATTACTGTGCGTACTTTTGGTGTGCAGTATTAGATACTGTTACGAAATTTACTTCTTTCTTGGATTCGGTAATATTAAACTCTCGATACAGTAACAAAAGAATCTTTATTCCAATACTTTTACGCAATAAATTTTACTTTTATAAATCACTTAGATATTCAACTAATTACAACTTTTTTAACCATTTAAATTTCATAACTTATGAACACTTTCTAAAAACTGGCCTTTGTTACGACCACTGTCCTTTTTATTTTTTTCGATCATAATTCTAGACCATTTCGTGAAAGCGAACCATCTGGAAGTCTCTAGGCGCGGCGAGAGTTTATTAGACGGAAGCGGAAGCCGACAAAGGGCTCATTAATATGCACCCTCGTTGTGATTGATGCTCGGATGCCAATAAATAAGCCGGAATGTAACAATACTACTATTTTGAAATAAAGTAATTTTGTGGTACCAGTCCTAGCAATATTTTTGTTAATAATGCTGGATTAAAAATAAATAAGGAAATGTTTTTTCATTGTTTTGAAAAGATAAAATCTTCTAAATTTAGAATATTGGTAAATATTTTTTTTAAACTCGATATATGAACTTCGTCAAAGAAATTGGATTATTTATGATTCCTTCTATATTTTGAATAATTCCGTCTAGATTAGTTACTTAAATAACTAAATGTACAAAATTCATTGACTTTTTTAAATTAAAATTATCTCATATATTTCTAATTCTCTCTCCATGATGCTACAGTCCCACTGGACCCAGGCCTCCCCTATCTTCCTCCTCCAACAGTCGCTGCTCATGGCTACTCTCTCCCAGTTTCTCATTCGTAGGAGTTCGGCTGTATATTCCGCGACGTTCTCCGCTCATCGACGTCGAGGTCTTCCCCTGGCCTCGTTCCTTTGAAATATGCCTTATATATCCTTTTTGGCGTCTTTTTATTTGGCATTCTAATCATATGTCCAGCCCACTTCAGTCTTAATATTTTGATGAATGTTACCACGTCTGGGGATTTATAAAGTTTTTTTAGTTCGTGGTTGTATCTTATTCTCCATCCTTCTTCTTCTTGGCTTTCATATATCACCACTGGTCTAATCATACTTTGGTATTCCTTTATCTTTGTGTTTAGATTAATCATAGTTGACTTATATGTATTTTGGAGTGAATAGTATGCTCTGTTGCCGGCCATTATTCGTCGCTGTACTGTGTTATATCGTTGTTGTCGTTTATTTGGGATCCCAGGTAATTGAAATGCTGGACTACTTCCAAAGTTTCGGTCTTCAATGGTTAGTTTTTGTCCTATTATTCTGGTTGGTTTTATGGCTAAGCATTTTGTTTTTTTCTTCGTTTACTTCTAAGCCAATTTCTTGTGCCTTGGTCTCTAGTTTGTTGTACGCGTCTTTTATGTCTAATACAGATCTTGCCATGAGCTTCAGGTCGTCTGCGTATCCCACAATTTATTGGGACTTAGGGACTTTAAGGTACCATTCGTTTGTATTTTTGTTTGTTTTATAGCTTTTTCTAGCAATGTATTGAATAGTATGGGTGCTAGACTATCTCCTTGTCGCAGGCCTTTGTTCGTATAGCTCTTCGTTAGTTTGCCTTGTATCCTTACTTGATGGGAATTTGCGATGTTCGTAGTTATTATGGTTAGGTTAATTAATTTTTGCGGCACTCCATATTCTTCCATTATGACGTATAGCGTCTCTCTGTCTACACTGTCATAAGCCTGTTTAAAATCCACAAAAAGTTGGTAGATCGGCGTGTTGTATTCCCAGCCTTTTTCAGTTATTTGCCTCACAGTATGCGTTTCCGAAGTATGTTTGTAAAAATCTTATAGGCCACGCACAACATGGATATCTTTCTATAGTTCTGGCAGTTGAGTCGATCTTCCAATTCTATTAGGCGGTGTTATTGTTCTGCTATTTTTGTGTACTTGGTGCCTTTCTGTTGCTGTGTTTCGATTCATATTTTAAATTAATGAATTTAATAAATAATTTAAAAAATAAATAATTGTCCGATAAAAATGTAGGTACCCAATATTGATTCATCGGTTGGTTTTATTTAATTTCCCTATTTAGAGTAATATTTTTCCTGACTGTACCAATAAAGACAGCAAGTGATTATGGCATTGTGAGCCTTTTTACATCCCATATATCCCACGCCGTTTTGGCCATTTCTCTAAAACTTCTTGAATCAAAAGTCATCATGATCCGCCGATTTTATTATTCATTAAGAAAATACGTCATTGCAGTCATGCCAATCACACTTTTTTTCAACAAAATATAATTAAATTTGCAACTCAAAGAGCTTTGAGCGGAGGTGTTGGAGAAAGCCTGTAATATTATGGCGTAAAAATATGCGTCACATTCTGACGAAGTCTATTTTTAGACGCATCTCGTTGAAATGTCCTTAATTTTTAGTTGATTGGTGTAATTGTATTATCTTCATTGGTCTTTTTTGTCCTATTCCCAGAACCGTATTCGTTGTTATATATTTTTAAAAATGTGGAATTTTATATTTTTGTAACTGCATCCACTGTTTTTTTAATTGACAATTAAACGCATACCGCAAACAAAATACCGACATTTGAACATCGAAACGTTATTTTAATATTTTCTTTTAACCTTTCCCATATTTACAAAAATGAGTTAGTTATATTTGAATACTGTTTTATTATTATTTGTTGCTTATACATTGGAAAAATACTAAAATAATTTATCTCTTGAAAGCACCTCGACCTATCAGATCTTTTGTGCATAACCCTTAATATATTCGAGATCCGGGATTTCGAGACTTCGTACAAAGTTTATCAGTTTCCTGGGAGCTAAGTTCCTGAAATCAGAGGGCTTTAAGAAAGCCCCTCCCAGAAGCTTGAGCCTCTTGCAGTTAAGCGCTGGGCATTCCCAAAGCAAATGTTCTGCAGTTTCAGCAAAGTTCTCGCAGTAGCGCCAACTATCGCTCTCTGTTTTGCCCATCTTTTTCAGGTGATACCTCAGAGGGCAGTGTCCAGTGAGGAGTCACCAGTTTCAAATCTTGCTTGTCCAACTCTACTAGCTGTTTAGCTAGTGGCCCACTAACCTTTTCGCCTATCTTTGTCATGGCACTTTATTCCAGTGAGATTTCATTTCATCTGTTTTCCAGCGTCGAACCTCTTCTTTCAAGTGAGTCTTGGAGAGTCCACATAAGGGTTTCGGGCCGGAAAATGGTGTATTTGCCCCTTTTCTTGGCAAGGCAGTCTGCTTCCTCGTTGCCTTTAATTCCCTTGTGACCTGGAACCCACATCAAAATGACCTCGTGGTGTGCTGCCAGTTGTCTCGGGGATTGTTTACAGTCTCGAGTCAGCTTAGAATCACAAGTGTATGACTCCAGAGCTTTTAATGCTGCTTGGCTATCTGATTTCTTCACTTCGAGTGTCCCTTTCGAGGCACTCCTGGGCACTTATCTCTATGGCATGTAACGCCCACTCCATCCTTTTTATCCATCATTAATCCATCTGTGTACTACACTGATGCATCCCTTCCAAGGTGAGGTCCGTTCTCTGTGCAAATTTGGTGGTTGTTTATGACCATGTCTTTGTTATTGCTAAAGCACTAACATGTGCGTTCTTATCCTTTCTGCAGTTTGCAAGCGTTTGTCTATATTTAATTTAGATTATAGAATGGTCAGAATCTGCACCACTACACAATCTTACATCTAGAACACCCGATACATGTCTCTCATCTATTAGAACATAATCTATCTGATTTTCTGTATGCTCATTTGGTGACTTCCATGTTGCCTTATGTATTTTTTTGTGTGGGAAAAATGTGCTACTAAATGTCATATAATTATTATTATAATTAAATCAGTGGTTGTTCTTTTACACAGTGACAAAATACAAAAATATATATTTCTACCAAATAAACTAGATAATAATTTTACAAATTTTAGTTTATTCAGCAATTTAAGTTTTTTGCCACCGTAAACCTACATCAAAGAGTACTTTTCTAAAAGTTGACTGCGCCCCCTTAAAACCTACTTGTGCATCACGTACTTCTTGTATCGGCCGTTGAATTTATTTTACATACATACATACATATAGTCACGCATTTTTCCCGTAGGGGTAGGCAAAGACCACTTCCTTCCACTTGCTACGGTTCTTACACACATCTTTTGCTTCCTCTATTTTATCAGTGCTCTCATACAAGCTCGCCGGTTGTTGGTACTCTTAAACTGGCCTTTCTTCAAAACAATTTCGATCTGATTGAGATACGTTCGCCTAGGTCGACCTCTACCGACTTCTCCATTCACACTCGCCTTATAAATTTGTCTCGTCAATCTTCCTTCATCCATCCTTTCTTCGTGTTCAAACCATCTAAGCATTTCTTTATCTATCTTTGTAACCACATCTTCTTTTACACCACAGCGTTTCCTTATCTCACTATTCTTTACTTTATCCAACTGAGTCACTCTGGCTATACTTCTCAGGCTACTCATCTCCACAGCATTAATCCTATTTTCATGCTTCTTCTGCCAAACCCAACATTCACTACCATACATAATTATAGGAACCAACACTCCTCTATCCACAGCCAGACGTGCCTTTTTTGAGACTTTCTGGCTGTTCATAAAGCTATGCAGTGCCCCATTCAATTGTCTTCCTGTCAACACCCTTCGCTCAATGTCATTGTCATTTTCATCTCTCGTAAACTTTTAACCCAAGTATACAAACTCATTTATTTGTTTCACTCTTTCTCCCTTATCAGAACTTTACAATTTGTCATGCTTTCTTCTCTTTAAAAAAAAAACATTTATTTTATAGCAAAATTATTTGTTATTTCTTTATTTTTTGTCTCTGCCTTTCTAAAATTAAACCACTAGAGCGACTTGCTCCGTTAGATGTTTTCGGACAAGGTTGCATATCTGTCTCTACTGCTTGTGCTTCATCGCGAACAATGCTAAACACTATCTTCGATATTTCTATCGCAGCCAATTCTTGGCAACGAAAACTTTCAATTGAAATTTGCAAGCCATGTTTCTTCTCGTTTTTTATAATTTAATTACATTAGCAATTACTACTTTCGTTTCCGCAGAGAACTTCTTTTCTTTCGGTCTACTCATTTTAAGTTTGCATTTTGAATAAAACAGTACAAGAGCACAAAAAACAGCACACAACCACATTTTTAGCACATTCTACATTATTACACATTCCCGTTAAAAATATTCGCGCGTACTTCTTTGTTTATCGTCGTGAAATAAAATGTTTACTCACGCGAAAACCATAACGTTACATCATAAAAAGAAAGATATTTATTTGGTTGGAAATCACGATTTTGCCAACCAAGTGCCAATGATAACGCAATGTTTTCATCCAAAGAAATTCTTTTGAAAATCCAGCGAAGCGACCACGATATCTTTCTGCGGTTAATGGATAAATATTCTGCATTTATTTTAAGACATGTACGTTATTTTTATATGACGCGAATACAATCCTGTCCTTTTGTTAAGTCATAAATGGCGGTCTACTAACGGATTTTGTACCAAATTGTGTAAATTGCTTAATAAAACTATTATTTACTTTACTACATGTTTTAAATTGCGGTACACACTAGAGTTCATTGGTAACGACAGAAACGAAAAAATTGAAATAATAATGATTAAAGTTCTTGTTTGTTAAGCTGTAAGTGGCACGATTTTTCGTATATGTACAGAGTGCTTCTTTCGTTTCAAAACCAGCCAGTCCAAATAACTTTTGTTTTCGCGTAAATGTAGGAAAAACGAAAAATTTGTCGAATTTTGAATCAACTGGAAAGTTTAAAAATGTTATTCTACTGTTTTCAAGTGGCACCTTTTAACATCCCCCACCCCTTCTTTAAAATGTCAAATAGCAACCCCTATCCTACTTATCGAAATTATAACGGAAACTAAAATGAAATTAATTACAAACTTCTCCTATTTACAATAACTGTTTAAAGTGTGCTCCGTTATTTTGTAGGCAATAATATAACCTATTTTTAAATTCTTCTCGAATTCTTTGCAAAGTTTCGCTAGTAATTCGTCTACACTCTCATCAGTTATTCTAAACTTTAGTTCTTTAATGTCTTTGGGACATCTTTTTAAATATCCCCACGGCCATTCAATAAAACCCATTCTGCCAATCCAATGTCTTGGAAATTGTTCGTCTGGTCATTGTCTTACAGCTGGTACGTTATGTGGTGTAGCTCTTTTCTGTTGAAGGTATATATTCTGTTGATCTAGTAGCATACTTCACTGGTTATCAACTCGTCTTTCTAGTGACTGAGTAATAAGTGGATCAATTTCATTTTGTACATTTTTCCCCTAAGTTTTTGGTCAATAATAATAATATCTCATTTCCATACATTGATCTTCGCTGGAAACTGTCGAAACTCGTGAGAATTTTTGTCATCCCAGTACCTACAATTATCTTTGTTAACAAAGCCATGTAAATAAAACGGTGATTCATCACTGAAACAAATATTTTTAACCAAATTTGCGTCTTCTTGTATTTTTTGGGACATTGTTTCACAAAATTCAATTCTGCGGTCATAGTCATCTTCATGATGAATTTGTATAATATAAGAAAAACATATGCAATTTTAACACTTCGTGTATGAAACCAACAGAAATATTTGCAAGTTTTGATACTTTTGGAATTGAATAGTAGGATCTATAGTAAAAATAGTAAAATGACCAGTACTTCCATTTGTGCAGCTTTGTCGAGAACTCTGTGATTATTTTATTTTTTATTACAAATGGGTCCAGTTTCTCCAAATTTGCGTACTAACTCTATGATGGTTTGGTGGCCTATATTTTCATCAGAATGCCTTTCATTAAAAACTCGAGCTGTTTCTCGAGCGCACTTGTTTTGATGCCCGTACATAAATATTATTTATATTCGTTCTTGCAGAGAATACACGATTACATTAAACAAGCACGTCAATTTCATTTGTTTGGGCTAAAGCACATTCTGGTATTAGGGGAATAATTAGTGGATACTATAGCAAAAAAAGCCCCTGTAACTCAGGGGTGAGAGTAACAATGCTAAACTGGCAAGATATTTTTAAATTTTTTCGGAAAAAGATCAGAACGAAATGAAGAAAACAATATGATGAGTATACAAAAAATATAAACAGCCAATATTTCAATATACACCCAACGTTACCCAATAATATCCCACATATTGATTGTTGAGATTACAACAAACACAAGTCTGCCATCATCTCACGTCTGAAGAGTAATCATGGTCGTTTTCCATCACATTTATTTAAAATCGGTGTTATAAACTCACCTAATTGTGTAACATGCAACACCATAGGGGATACAAATCATATATACTTGGAGTGTCATAAAAACATTGATCATATCTCATTCTTATATAACGAAATAATAAATAAAACCAACAACTGCCTGTAAATATACCTACATTGTTATCTCAACCCGACAGATTTACTTTTGATAGCCTGATCAATTTCAATGTATCAATTTTAATACTGAAATAGATATATGAAAATAAGTATTCAGAAACAATTTTAATTAAAAAAAGAAAAAAAAATAATAATAATAATAAAACAAACTGTGGCAAAAGGTCTTGAACCAATGCCATCCCCTTCTCCAACAAAAAAAAACTCGAGATGCTACAGCTACAAATAATGGCTAATTTAACGTTACGAATAACTAGCTAATTATACTATTAATATTTTTTAAACAAAGAAACAAAATGAAAAAAAAAATTTAAAAAAAGGTGACATGTATTCAAAAATTGATTACTAATTAGACATCTACCTATCCAACAGTGGCGTAGGTCGTTTTTGTCATGGTCTCATGTTATTTCACAAAATGTGTTATTAGCAAAAAAACGATGAAATAAATTGCTGTTTATATGGCTAATTTGTATTTTTCTTGGGTTTTCATTTGATGTATCACAAGATAGGGGTTGGTTGCTATTTGACATTTTAAAGAAGTGGTGGCGATATTTTTAAACCTCCCCTTTTATTTAAAATTCGACGTGTTTTTTGTTTTTCTTACACTTACGCAAAATTAAAAGTTACTTGGACTGGCTGGTTTTGAAATAAAAAAGCACTGTATATACACACGAGTATATACAAAGTTATTTACGAAAAAAGTAATTGCTATGATAGAAATGTTCGGTGAAGATTAAAAATAAACTAAAAACGGATGTTTTGTACTTCTTTGAGTGGACGTTAAATTACAGATAACCAGATACGCGCATTGAAACGAGGTTTAACACGAATTGGTTATAAAAATCGAACAAACGTAAAAAAGTATTTCCAAGTTCAGTAAAATAGCAAATAATCAAGCAAAAAATGGAAACTTAAAATTATAAATCTACGAGGAAATATGGAGATATTTGTATAACATTACTCATTACTTTTTTCAGGTTTTGCGGATACATCTCCTTTATCTCCGCTGTCGAAATGTCCAAAAGACGTTGGAGATGACGAAGTTTTTATGGTAGGTTAAACAATTTTTTTTACAATCAAAAATCCATTCAATATACATATAGAAAGAATTTAAACTTAGCCTACTCTTTGGCACGCTGAGTATGTTTAAAAGTTAGATAAACTTTTTTTTCATTAATTGGTAAAAAATTACTTGGTAAAATTGCTTCGTCCACCATGACTATCTATTTTTTGACACACTCTGTATGTTTTAGCAAGTAAGTAATATTTTTTTCCCAAATAATTAAAAAATATTTTAACATAACTTTTTGGCACACTCTATAATTGTTCACAAAACTACGTTGTTTTTCCTAAATTACTAGAAACATTATTGCGATCCTTTGACTGTAACTTCATAACTTTTTGGCACACTATGTATATGTACAAAACTACGTTGTATTTCTCGAATTACTAAAAGAATCCTAAAAATAACAATCCCATGACTATAATTTCCTATTTTTTGGCACACTCTGTATGTTTAAACAAATTTTTGTGTATTATTTTTGTTCTCAAAGGACTAAAAATATATATTAACATAACTTTTTGGCACACTTTGCATTTTTTTACAAAACTACGTTGTTTTTCCTGAATTACTAAAAAATCTTAAAAATAACGTTCCCATGACTATAGTTCCTACCTTTTGGCACACTCTGTATGTTGAAATGTAATATTTTGTTTTTAAATCACTAAAAAATTATTTTAAAATAACTTTTGATACAATTTATATGTTTTTACAAATTTGTTAGTAGTAATATTTTTTCTCAAATACTTGAAATATATAAAATATACATATATATATATATATATATATATATATATATATATATATATATATATATGTATATAATATATAACAAAATAATAATAATATATTTCTGACACAGTTTGTTTGTTTAAACAAATCTATCGGCTAAATTTTTAGTTCGATTTACTAATAAATATTAATGTTTTAGACTACACGACTGAAGTAAAACTTCTTTAGCTCCATCCATATGTATATATATATATATATATATATATATATATATATATATATATATATATATTATATGTACAAAATTTTTGGAGTGCTAAAACCCCATACTTGTTTAACAATTCTTTTTGTAGCTACATTGTTATATATATATATATATATATAATATATATATATATATATATATATATATATATATATATATTGTTATGATGATGATAAAGTGACTTATTACGTTTTTATAATTTAAATATTAATTTAATTTTCTTTTATTCTGATTGATGATTTTATAAATATAAATAAATAGCCAAATTTTAAAATACAAATAATCTACTAAATAATTTAATTTAAATTTTCAGACCTTATAATTTAACTTCTTTCTTGAAATCTTCTCTTTTCTGTGCACTACGCAGTTCAAAGGGCCCCTTTTTTAAAAATATCTCAGGATACAGCCAATTTTTCTTTTGATAATGTTATATACACTTTTTTTTATTATTATTTAAAATTGTTATTTTATATTATTATATTATAATTACTTATTTTGAAAACACGCCTGCAGAAGAAGAAACAAAAATACAGTCAAAACAGTAGACTTTGAAGGGGGAATCGGCACCAAAAAAAGCAAAAACTGTTTTTTGCGATAGTCGAGGAGTTATCTTAATCGATTATCCTCAAAAAGAAAAAACCATTACAGGAATATACTACGCATCATTACTTTATTATCCCCCACCTAAATTTAAAACTGAAATATTCGGGCGATCATTCACTTATCAAATTTATCAGTTGTATAACTCTGTTTCTGAAAGTATAAAGAACCTCAGTACTACTTGCTGCAGGTCTGAATTTAAAAATGAACTATTCAAAACACAAGTCTAGATACCTATTCCTCTACCTCGATGCCAAAAAAAAATTAATAAGTATCTTTGTCTATTGTCAATCAGAAGGCTACACACTGCAATGTTCTCTTTGGCACACTGTATCAGCGTTAAGTGGAAGAACATTTTCGTAGGGAAGCTACTGTTTCTCTACAGAAAATGAACAACCCTTTATTTTCAGAATTCCTTTTATTATATGTAAATACTTATAGAATAGAGAGTGGAATAATAAAAAACGTCAACCTTGGAGTTACTATAAGCGAAGATGGGAAGGACGATGAAGACATGCTGAAAAAAGTAGGTAGAGGAAGAAACATTACTAAAGCGCTACATCCAATCTTGTGGAATAGGAATTTGACAATTAAAACAAAAAAAAACATTTTTAAAACCATGATAGTAATGACGTATGGGTCAGAAGTCTGGGTCAAAGACAAAAATACGTCTCAGAAATTGTGTTCGTCAGAAATGACTTACCGAAAGAGATGCTGTGGTCTAACCTTACGGGATCATGTTAGAAATAAAAGGATTAGAAAAAAATAACAGCAAATGACACCTATAGATACAATAAATAAATCTTAAGGCTTGATAAATAGCATATATTTTTGCTGTATATATCGTAGCGCAATTGGATATCTTCCAAGAGAGGGTATTTGAAGGGTGTGATAGAGGTTAACATTTTCCCGTTATCACGTAAACACTTTTTTTTAAATTGTACTCGTTTTGATGTGATAGTTGTTAGTTAACGCGTCTAGTTCAGTCATGGTCAAATATGGGTCTTGTAGTGTGCTACATTCACACTGAGTATCTGAACCAGCAGGTAGTAACCCCTATCTTTCCAAGTTGGTTTTACACTTAGGCACTCGCAGACGGTGAAGTGTCCTCCACACAGGATAGGTAAGTTTGCTCCCTGGTGAGCGTTCTTTTTGAGGCTCTAGATGTTAAGGAATAGCTTCTATCCTTTTGGCAAGACGAGTTCTTGCTGGGGGGGTCTTGCAGATAAACTGATCTGGACAGAAAGTTTCTCTTAATTCAAGTTTTAGTGCTGCGGGTTGGTGGTCATGGAGTGAATGTCGAGGGTCTTCAGTTTATTTCTTTCGTTCCTCATCTCTAGCAACTTCTCTTCTGATGTCAGGAGGACCGGGTAAAGCTTAGTGACGGGTGTGGGTCTCAGACATCTACTGATGATTCTGGCTGACTCGTTGATAGCTACATCTACATGTCGATGTGTGCTGATGCTTTCCATACTCGTGCAGCATATTCTGCAGCCGAGATACAAGGTGCAAGCGCCGGTGCGCTTTTGGTTGACAAGTTTGCAGAGGGTATTGTTTCTGCTTATTAGTTTGCCTTTGAGTTTCAGACTCGAGATATCCCGAGGTATTTGAGAGCAGCACAAGGGTTTCGAAGGTGGAATGAGCACACTTCAATTTTTCCTGGATTTGATTTAAGGTATTTTGATTCATAGTAAGTTGTCATTGTTTGCAAGACTTCAGTTAAGGTTGTCTTCGCTTTGGCAAAAGTTTCGGCTTGCGCCTATAGGGTTTTCTGGTACGGGTTGATCATTAGTGTAGATGTTGCACACTGTGTGTGATGTACAAGATCTTCCCATTTTGTTATTTGATGATTTTTTCGTCTATTCTCGATGAAATTCTATTGAGGATCATACGTTCAAGTAGTTTGAACAGGTGACAAAGATATCGGTCGCTATCTGGTCGTTGGGTTTTTTACTAGGCTTAAGCAAAGCCTCGACTTTTGCTTGTCTCCGTACTTTTGGTATTTGCACAGTTTGGACACAATTGTTCATCATCTAGTGGTTTCGGTCCGGACTTCTTGATTTGCTCTGTACGCAGGTCGTCATTGCCAGTAGTTTCGTTAGTTTTCGTGGATGGCGGATCTAGGCTCAGCAACATTGAAAGGTTCGCTTAACTGTCTGGTTTTATCCTCATTTTGTTGTTGGTTTTTTAAAGTGGGATCTTGGCTCAGGGCATTGAAGAGTTTTAATGTGATTTTAAGAAATATCTTGGTATGTGGGCGTAAAAACTGCCGGAAGTATCTGACACACCAGTTTTGTTGGATGATCTCGATTCACATCAATTATAAAAAGCAGTAAATTAAAATTTGCATAAAAAATGTCAATTTCGCGTTAAGACTTTCATTATTACCGGCTTTCCGCCTATTTCAATGCTTTAAGTGTTATTTAAAATTGTGTTTCATTCTCGATATGTTTACGATTTGGAATGGTGAAATTTTCTTCACCAAAATAACATTTAAATATTAATTAACATTGTCTTGTAAATATTGACCTGCTCTAGAATTACGTCTAAACATACGTCAATGCTAACAATAAAACCACATACATACAAGATTTCCCAATCATTCTATTAAATACATGGTATAATGTAGTTTGTACAAAAAAAGAGCTCGGTAAGTATGTTATTTATTATATGTATATCAGTAAGTTTTCTCTAACGACCAAAAAACTGTTTTAAATAAAAATGTTCAATTTACCTTTTTATCATTTCATATTATTTGTGCTTTGCCACAATTTCTAAAAAATAAGTGTGTGTATTTATTTCCAGCATAAAAGGAAATTGGATAAATGATTTGATTTCTTTAAAAACGTTATCTATCAACCAAATTGAAATGTTCAAAAAATTTCAGTGCCATCAGTCATTAACCTTTTGCTTGTTCTTTTTCTAGACGCTGGATCTTCCACAGGATCCTAAAGACTCCCGGAGTTCTAGCGATTCCAGCACCAAAGGCACGGAACATCTTCATAAAGTAACTTACATAGGACGTGATAATAAACCGATAGATCCTCGAATACCTACTTACGATCCTCAAAAGGGTACGAAAGGTTGGTATTAGAGATACTTACATTAAATTAATAAAACTCCTCCAACACTAACTATTACATACATACATACATAAAGTCACGACTTTTTTCCGTAGTGGTAGGCAGAGACCACTTTCTTCCACTTGCTACGGTTCTTACACACATATTTTGCTTCTTCTACTTTCATCGGTGCTCTCATACATGCTCGTCGGTTGTTGGTACTCTTGACCTGGCCTTTCTTCAAAACAATGTTGATCTGATCGAGATATGTTTTCCGAGGTCGACCTCTACCGACTTCCGTCCATTCACACTCGCCTTATAAATTTGTTTCGTCATTCTTCCTTCATCCATCCTTTCTACGTGTCCAAACCATCTAAGCATTCCTTTATCTATCTTTGTAACCACATCTTCTTTTACACCACATCGTTCTCTTATCTCACTAATCTTTACTTTGTCTAACCAAGTCATTCCGGCTATACTTCTCTCAAATCATTTATCACATTACATATGGTTTTGTTTTGTCTATCGGCGTCGATAAGAAAAGCCTGATTTACGCAAATATGACAAAATCTAGTCATAAGACTTGTACCCATTTTCAGTGAATACAACTGTACATGAATTAAAGTAGGCACATACAAAGTGTCGCACTGAGCGTGAGCTTAGGTCGGTTGGTTGGCAAGAAAGTGCTTTGAAACGTTGATATTGATATGTATTATGTACTTATCTATGTAAACTTATCGATGGTGTAACCGTGATATTTGATCATTAAAAATTTAAAATAAAATGTATAATTGAATTTTGTGCGTTCACTTTCATACCATTTAGAAATACATTTGAGTCTAATATGAACGATTTTTTTTTTTTTTATGAAAACAGTCGCAAAAAGGGTAGACCTATCGTGTGGGCCGCGGACGGCCCGCACTGCGACTATTAGAAGGGGAAGGGGTTATAGAAAGGAAATGATCGTGGACACGCTTTTTAAAAAATTGCAGGTCATAGTTCTCTGGAAAAACTGATTTTGGAAGCTTATTCCATTCCGTAGCAGCCCTGTAAAAGAAGGATTCTTGATGAAGATTGGTCCTTGTAGTGTCAATCTTGAGAGTAAATGGGTGAGACTGATCAGCGTGCCGAGTTCTTTGGCCGAATGTGGCCAATGGTGGTACAAGAGTTTTTACTTCTCTGGAGCATCTGCCATGGAAATATCTGTAAAGCAATGACTGGTCTGCAACTCTTCTTCTATGTTCTAGAGGGTGAAGCGTATCTGTGAGAGTTGAGCTGTTTATCAAAAGAATGGCTCTTTTCTGAATGGAATCTAGAAGACGAAGAGAATGCCTTGGTGCTGAACCCCAAATGTGCGAGCAATACTCCAGTAGAGGTCGGATTTGGGCCTTGTACGTCGTCAACAGTTGATCAGGAGTAAAAAACTTTCTGGTTTTCCACAGAAAACCTAGCCGACTTTGCGATGTTAGCAACATGGTCATGCCAAGACATATTATTGGACACCGTGACTCCCAAAATCGAGATGGAGGGACTTGGTTTAAGGGTATTTCCGGACATTGTGATGGGATGATTTGAGGAATTCACTTTCTTGGAAAACGTGGCACTTTGTGTTTTTTGGGCGTTGAACTGAACAAGATTGTTGGTTCCCCACTCGACGATTGCTTTAAGATCTCCATTGATGGAATCAACCTGTTCCTGCCTGAGTCTATTTGTATCATTCACCGAAAGTGATCGATAGGATGTGAAAGTTGAGACAGGTGTGCTATCGTCTACGAAACTGTAAATGGGGTTCGTGGTGGTTTTCAAGAGGTCGTTGATGTGTAAAAGAAATAAGGTGGGGGACAGGATGGAACCCTGGGGGACCTCGGCATTGGTTTTAAACGCATCAGAAGAAATACCGTCAACTGCCACATGTAAGGAGCGATCTTGCATGAAGCTCAAGAGCCATTGGCGTAGTTTGGTTGTGAGACCGTAGGCAGATAATTTACTTAACAATGCCTGGTGCCAAACGCGGTCAAAGGCTTTAGATATATCCAAGGCTATTGCACGAGATTCGCCAAACTTTTCAATAGTGTTTGTCCAGAGCTGAGTGACATAAGCCAGCAAATCTCCAGTAGACCGAAGTTGTCGAAATCCATATTGTCTGTCATGGATTATCTCAAATTTCTCCAGATATTTGATAAGTTCTGTGTTAATCGCTTTTTCCATAACTTTGGATATGACTGAGAGCAATGCAATAGGGCGATAATTTGCAGGAATAGTCTTCTTTCCTTTTTTCGGAATTGGTTGGACTTTAGCGTTTTTCCACATGGACGGAAATACTCCTTTGCTGTATGATAACTTGAAGAGTCTACAGAGAACTGGGGTGAGCTCTTGAGCACAGGTCTTCAGGACAATTGTCGGAATTCCATCTGGTCCTACTGCCTTATTAGAGTCAAGATTTCGTAGGATTTTCCTGATAGTGCGATGGCGGATAGTGACCTCAGGCATTGATGCGTTTATTCTAGGTATCGTTGGGGGTTGTTTTCCATTGGTATCGAGGGTTGAGTTAGAGCTGAACGTTTCGGCCAGCAGATCCGCTTTTTCTTTGAAAGATCGGCTGTCGTGCCGTCGGACCTCTCGAGTGGTGGTAAAGAAGAAGTTGTGAAATTCTTATTTATGGCTTTAGCCAAAGACCAGGAGGGGCATTGACAAGCTTTTGCATATTCTAAGAACCTCGCATTTTTGCGCTGTCCGCTTCACATGAAATGCCCCATTTAGTATAAATAAAAAATTTTCATTTGCAAATATTGTTTATCTCATTGATACTAAATAAAAATGTAAAATCATTAATGTAACTTATTAACAAAGTAAATGAAAAATAAAATTCCATACACGGTTTACATTTTGTTACATCTTTTCTTTTTTGGTTTAAATGTTTTCGTCGCAAATAATTTAATTTCTTATTTTTGTAGAAGTTTCTGTTCAAAGTGGCGGTGAAAGCTACCCTTACGTTCAGTTAACGGCAGTACACGAATACATTTATCCGGCCGAGGATCAGCAAAAACCTCCGCTTACGAGACGAGATTCCGCTTCGAGTCTCAAGAAATGCAACATCGGCATGGAAATGAATCCTCCTCAACAACCGCCCTTGCCTTTCAAAGCCGTCAAACACAAGGGCAAGTTGCGAATTAGGTAGTTATTTTAAATATATTTAAATTTTCATTTGTTAAAATAATTAACTAGATTCAGTACAAACGCTTTTTGCGAACCAAAAAATGTCTGTGATTTAATGTATTAAGTGCCAATGTCATAAGTTTTCATTTTTTTTTTGTACCTAATACATTGTAACGGGCTAATTAGCCTTCATCTTTACCATTATTAGGGTTTTCCTGTTTGGTAGTAAACCGACAGGCGCCAAGATTTAATTTTACCTTTATACGAAAGCTTTTTTAAACTTTCCTTTCCCCTAAAATCAACCAAAAAAAAGAAAGTGGCAAAAAAAATCTTCGCTGTGTTTTATATTCTTACTTGATAAATCTCTTTATACTTTCTATAACAATATATCAATCACTTTTTCTATTTACTTCAAAACTTAAAAACTTCCGCAACCGCTGTCTTTTTATGTACCTACAAATTATTACGGAAAGAGCGATAATTCTCTTTCGTTATTTCCGACATTATCTAGCAATTTCTGGACCTTTTAAGAAACGTCGGACGCTTTCAATCACGCCGCGACCATAAATGCTAAATTTTTAAACCTTAATTTGAGTGTTAAGATAAATGATCAGGAACTGGAGAGTGTACATGAAATAAAATATTTAGGTTTTATGATGGACCATGAACTAAAATTTAATAGTCACATAGATTACATATGTAAAAAGATTGGATTTTGAGAAGAATTTCACCATTTCTGTCAATGCATACTAAGCTTATGGTTTACAATACATTAATTCTACCACATTTTTATTACTGTTGTTCACTAATATATACAGGTTGTTCTAGAGCTAGTTATGAACGATTACAAATTATTCAAAACAAGGCGATGAGAGTAATTCTGGGATGCAATAGGTATACTAGTGTGGAGTTGATGACTAATTGTTTAAATTGGTTAAAAATTGAGAAGTTTCTGTATGTACAAACAATGATTTTCATCTTCAAAATTATCAATAATATCTTACCGCAATATTTACATAGTAAACTAGTGCCAATCTCACAGATACATGATAAAAACACAAGATCAGCAAATTTAATTAATTTTTATGTGAAAACAACCATTAAAGGAAGTTCAATGAAAAATTTATTCCACAAAGGTGTTGTACAATTTAATAACTTACCACAGTACATAAAAGTAAGTCAAAATGCAAAAATATTTAAAAAATTATTGATCATATACATTAAAAGTAATCCTACAGAAATCTAGTGGTTCATATTTATATTCATATTCATATTAAAAGTCATATTTATTTTTAACAATATACATTTCTTATATTTTATATTTTCTATCTTAATTTTATATGTAATTGCTTACACAGTACTTTTTATGCTTTTTATATTTTATTTCATATTTTACTAGTGTTATACTTTAAATTATTTTATGGTTACTTTATACATATTTCTGTTTATTGAATATGTATCTTTCATTGTTAACATTATCTATGATAAATAAAGCATAAATAAATAAATAAAATAAATCATTCGCTAGATGGGTGGGTTTTTGGTGCCGCAAAGAGATAGGTAAGCGCCTTGTGTGGACGATACCGCCTCGGCCAGATAAAAGAACATGTACGTCTTTATCGTAACAATAGTGATATTAAATACTGCTCTGGACAAAAAGTAATAAGACTGTATTTGTTTAAAATAAGCGCGCTATGATGTGTATATTTATTTAGTAAGTTATAATTCTGCATGGCCCACAGGTGGATCACAGGAGCAATGCGTACCACGCCCACTGCAGCGTTTGAAAGTTATCCTGAACATGACTCCACTACAGCTGCATGTAAGGCGAACCGCACTAGAAGAAGCCCTTAGAACCCACAGAACAGGTACAAAATTATACTCGGGGGAGTCGGGACACAGCGTTCCAAAGCAAACACCACTGTTGAAAGAACTAACTCTGGATGATATGGGCGTAAAAATCATCTTTAAAGAAAACCTCGAAACGAGAATGCCAGAAAGGGACGAATAGCTGAAATCTAGCTTGGTACACGGACGTCTCGGTGAGAGGCGGCGGATCTGATCTGGGAGTCTTTGGCCCCTTCACGAAGATCGCTTAAATCACTAGGAAGAGGCTGCTTAGTCTTTCAATCCGAAATAATGGCAATTTTGGAGTGCGCCTGGATTATTATTGATAAGAATTATAAGGAAGCAAAAATTTATAAAGCCAGTGATAGTAAGGCCGTAATCGAGGCTGTTGCCAATGTCACACAAAAATCCAAACTGGTCGAGGAATGCCATGGTTCCTGGAGCAACTGGCAAGAGGCAACCAAATCTGCCTCATTTGGTTACCAAGGCATTCAGGCATCATCATCACAGTCATAACATCTTGTCAGATGTGTTGTGAACTTATTTTATTGTCAGTTGTTGCTGGTATTGGCCGAGGCATTACTAATATATAGTTTGTCGATTGCTCTCCTAACGGTGTTTCGCCATCTCATCCGTTAGAATGGTTCAGCAGACCAAACTGGCCAATACAGGTCACCACCCAGCCAATGAACATCTAAAAAAGATGAGCAAGGTAGAGAATGATTTCTGCATATTCTGCAGCAAGGACAAAGAATATGTACACCCGTTTTTGATAGAATTCGTATCGCAAAAAAGAGTAAGATCGTTTGGTAAGGCAACTTCCACTTACGAAAATCTTAAAAACTCTCTGAAGAGATCACTAATTCTCTTACTTCAAAGGGCTCAAATTGGATCAAGAAGACATGCAATAAATAACTCGAGGTATGGCACAAAACGTCTTAAAGGCTTTTGTCAGGCCCCACCCTATTGTTAAATAATAATGACTGCTGTGAAAAGTATAAAAATCATTTGGTGAGGGTCGTGAAGCAAGTCAAAAATCTAGGTCGTATTGGCTGTTTTCTTCGGCTACCGTGGCGTTGTTCACAAAGAGTAACTTCCAACCGGCAAAAAAGTCAACAAATTATTTAGGCCTTTTGGGTCTTTTACGTAATTCAATTCGTAAAAAACGACCAAAACTATGGCGAAACAATTCACAGTTTTCTATTTCCAAATTATCACTTCGTGGGCATCGTTTTAAGTCAATAGAAGCTTTACAAGATAATACGCTGGCCGCTTTGAAGGCTATGCTGGAAACTGGATATAATAACTGTTTTGAAAGCTTGAAAAAATGTTGGAATTGTATTCCAGTTGGAACGGATTACTTTGAAGGAGACGCAATAAATTTGGAGAAATTAAATATTTTTTGTGTTTTATTTAATCAGTCTTATTACTTTTGTCCAGTAAAGTATGCAATTATTAATTTATCACCTAATTATTTTATTCCTCCACTTATAGAAAATATAAATCATTTAATAATTTTGTCGGATCATTTTTAATTGGTAACAGGTAAAACATTTTTACCTGTTTATGGAGATGTTAAAGTTTTAACAGATAAAAGAAAATATGTTTTAATTAAACTTATCATAAAATTGCAATTTATTTGTAAATTCGGCTGTAGCCATTAATAAAACTTGAAACTTGAAATTGGCACTTACATCTAATTACAAATAATAAAAAATAAAATAATGATTATTTATTTATTTGCTAACCCCCTTATTTTTGTGTATTTAGCTTGAAATGGGTTTTTTCATTAGTTAATGACATTATGACCTTTTCAAATAAGTAAATTACAAATTTTGGATTCGGGTAAAATCCCATAAAACCATTATTACACTATGCCTTTTTTAGTGCCCATTTACTTGGTCAAATTTCTCCGATTCCCGCCGAATAGAGACGATAGCAACCCCACCAGCACAGCACGATTTGCGTGATTTTTGAAATCGCTCTTTATTATGAGCCACCCTGTATAAAACAAGTTAAGTTTTAATTTTAAACACAGTATATTGTAGGAGAATCAATACAGATAATTTATAATTTTTTATGGTTATATATGGTCAAGACTATCAAGAAAATAAAGAAATCCGCAATCAATTTTCTAGTTCTCTAAGCCTCTTGTTTATTTTTTCAAAAAAAAGGTAAAAGTTATGCATTTATTTATGAAATATATTTTTTATAATTTCTTTAAAAAATTCACGAATAATTAACAAATAAAAACAAAAATCACATTGAGAAATAAGAACTCATTTTTTATTAAATTATATGATTACGAAATAAATAAAAAATTCAACAGCACACAGTCCAAAACAAATCAAACTTGTTAAAATTATATAAAATTGTTATTTAATAATAAAAGGTATTTTTAATTATGGTCGAAAACACTCAATAACTTCTAAATTATCAACGAAACCCTTATTATACTATGCCCTTTTTTGTGCCTATTTTCAAAGCTTTTTGATATCTAAATTTCTTCAAATGACTGGCACTATTATTGTTTCAGGCAGTAATTTCAGAGCTGCAAACAAAAGGAAAATTGACAACGAAAACAGATAATTATTACTGTGTTGGCAAACCTGCCATTTCCACAAACGTCCTTGAAATAGCTTCGATTCGGGGGGGAAAAATAAAACCAGTCCTCTTTAATTTCATGTATGAAACAATTAACAAAGTCTCGCGCGTGTGTATATTTGTTTTAAATTTCAGTCAACGATAAATAGGCACGAAAAAGGCAAAGTGTAATTAAGGTTTTAGTAGACGTTGCCAGTTAAAACCTTGTTTTGTAGTAAATTTTTTTTATAAATAACATTTTTTAATTCAGTAAAAATCAGTCGTACACAACAATATACTATTTTAAGTCTGCATTACTTCAATGTTAACAAGTGGCAACATATTAATGCTTTTGACAGATTAAAAACCGAAACTGAGACAGATTAAATGGTTTATCAATGAACCGCCACTAAAATTTACTAAGTATCTATTCAGTAGGGAGGATAGCTAGAGTTATAGTGGATCTCCTTCTTAAGATATTGTAGACTTAGCATATTGCCTGGCAGAGGAAATCCTGTGCGCAAGTTTGATCAAGAAGACGAGAAAACTGCAGGACACATACTTTCTCACTGAAGATATCCCAAAACTAAGATCAAAATGGGGAAAAATTAAAAGCACAAAGGATCCTAAGTCAAATTTGTGGAGTAAGTAAAGAACCGATAAACAGCTTTAACAATAAAGTGTGTGAGGGTACGTACAATAAATCTATAATGGATTAAAAGAATCATTACTATTATTGTATCCAAATTAAGCTAATGATAATTTAACTAGATTATCACAAAACTTCCCAATATGTGGAAATGAAATTTTGCTGTTCTTAGATATGTATTCCGTTTAAAACACATTGTCAGTACCAGACTTTATTGATCAATTATGCACTGCTCTGTAAAATAAGGAAGACAAAAATTCAAGATTATTTAAATAATTTGTACATTTTGTTGCAGATGTCGGCACTGTCACGAACTGTACTCAGAAGAGAGCAACCCGCGAGGAGCGTGCGAGTACGCACCCGATTTAATAAAATCGACCATCAACCGAATAACATGTATAGAGTGCGCGGAGTGCGTTGACTACCATTGCGCGTCAGACCAAGAAGGCGAACTTCCGCAGAACCCCTGCGACTGTTCGGATGAGAATTGCGTGAAACGGTGGTTTTGTTTGACGTTTCTCTCATTTTTCGTACCTTGTCTATGGTTGTACCCGCCTCTAAAGCTGTGTCATTGGTGTGGGGTTAAGTGTGGTATGTGCGGCGGAAGACACGCCATGTGATCCATGAATCATATTTTACGATATTAGGCGCTCATTTTTCACCACTGACAACTGTCTCTCTATTTTTATTTTCGGGGTTGCTCACACTTTACCCGGCAAATGAATCATTTATCACTTGTTTTTTTTATTGCTTACAGAAACTAGACTTAATACAGAAAATTATACAAAAAATTAGTTGAATTGTTGCTACTTCTACATGTCATGTCATTCCGTTGGTAGTAATTAATTAAAAAAAACTCTTAAGTCTTAGTATTCTCACATACTTTCCTTAATTTTCCATCGATTCTATCCTGGTAAACTTTTGGTCTATTTAAGTTCAATAATTCATGTAGATATAACGTTAATCTGTTTATATACAGTTTTAATATCACAATCGTCGGTGTTGTTCATGGTAGCCCTCTTCCGTTTCTTCTATTCATCTTTGCTTTGTTATTGTTTCGTTAATCGTGCTATTTTTTCCCAACCTACATCTGTTTCTAGGCTGACACCTCTTTTTGCTTCGGGTGGAGGAAAATCCGAGGCTTTGATGTCCGGTTGCCCCGGATAGTGTGAGACTCACCTAAAATCTTCACCCCTGTCAATGAGGACTGCGCGTGATTCCACATATTCACTCCAAACAGTGGCAGTAAGAGACACTATGCGTGGCCCGATGGGATGCTTCCACGTCCACAACGAGCCAAGCAAAACTGTTTTTTACATTTGTTCTGCTAAGAGGTTAGATACCTCTTTACAGGCTGGAATAATATTTATTGCTCCACGAATGATGTTTTCATAGAACCCAAAACACGGATAATGAGGATTACCGTCCTTATGTTGACCCTGGATAGAGCTTTTCAACCCGGCAGACCTTGATACCTCTTATTATTCAACACTCTTCTAAAATAATCTTAATTTACTAAATTTACTTAGTTCTTTTTTCTTTGTGTCCATTTCTCCATAAATTCTGTAATCTCTAATCGTTTACCATATACCATCTACTAATAACTTTTCGACAAATTTTTATGCACAAAATTTATTGAAGGTATAATAATTACAATAGAAACTTTATATGCTTTTTTGATAATTTGGGCTACCAATCATGATTTTATAAAAAAAACCTTTCATTTCGATAGTATTCAAGTTAGTTTCTGTGAACATTTATAGTTTATTAATCATTCCTCTAATAACCTATATTTTACTAAATCATTGCAGTGTATACTTTGGATAATTTGATCAGTACACACTAATTATATTTATTAAATAATCATCAACTTGTATTTTTTTAACGATGCATTTTATTTGGACTTCGGTTCTCGACTGCTTAGGAATAGATTTTTTTTTAATTGTTTGATCTAAGCTACATATATAATAATGTTCCAAAAAGATCATTAATTTGTAAATGTCATGTGTCAACCCGTAACTATCGTTTGTCATATATTTGAAACTGATGTACCGACATTTGTCAGACTAGTGTGATTGGTATACAGTTTATAAAGAGTTTTAAATTTTACTTTCATTTAATTTAAAGAGTTTAGTCAGATATTAAAAATTGAGATCATCTATGAATAGGAACATTAAATGGTTAGATTACTTACTACTAGCTTGATAGAATAGTCTCACTATTGAAAGGCACTCATCCAGCGTCCCCACTCCACTTTTAACAGAAGCTCACTCTACTGCCTAAATATTTTATAACGGTTACCAAATATTTATCTATCACAAAATGTAATGGAATTGAAAGTAAAAGTTTTTTTCCTCTGTAAATCTAATTCGAAGAGCACTTTCTAATGCATGAAATGACTTTCTTATGTCTTCAATTATTAGTTTCACTGTGATTTTGATTAAGAAAATACAAGAGCAGCAAAAAAACACTCACACAAACCTCAATTTAGTCGCGTTTTTTGCCTTTCAATATTAATATTCTATATTAGCGACAACTCTTGTTGAAAATACTTTCTTTTACTTAATACTCAAAGGCCAACAAAATAATTACAAGTATTTTAAAATTAGTTTTTATCTTGGCATTAAATTCTTTCGTAAGAAGTCCTCAATCATTAAAAAAATGTTGTTATCCTAATTTTCATAGTATTGTCAACATCAAAAATATGGAGGGTAGAGATATGGTGAACATATAGCTCCTTTCACCAATATACGACGGTATCTGATTAGTCACCGAGGCATCGACTTAACAGGCGCACTGTGTTGAGAGGTACATTAGTAAATTCCCCTAAGATTTAAACCCGAAAAATTTTTGTTTATTATTATGCTTTTGTTGAGAGGTTTTATTTTTATTTTTTGCTTTATTGTGAACAGAAATCGTAGATTTAAATGATAACGGGATTAACTGCTTACATGCGGTTTTCACATTTTGTGACGCATTTTTTCTCAAATTTCAGGAGTGGCAGTATTAAGTGCTCATTGCTAGGTTTTACTGTAACCATTAGACATTAGACTGTAACCATTAGAAAAAGTTTTGCTTATTCCACAAATATACTCAATGGGATTAAATTGGCAATGATAAGGCGAAAGTCTTAATACATGATGTCCATAACTGAGTATAATTTAATCCACTTTGTAAATTTTTTCTCTTTCGTGCCTTTTAGCTATCGATAATAATTCTGGCTTAAAGCAATACTGTGGAAATGAAATATTTTTGTTCGTTAACCATTCTTTTATTTTCTGTACCGTCCAGGAGTTTGTTGGTTGTTTATTTAAAATATCCGAATGGTTCGGAGCATTATCTAATACAATGACATGTAACGATGGTAATAGTTTCTCTTTTAACCATTTCACAAATATCTCTGCATCTATATTGTCATGATAATCGGCCGATTTTGATTTTGACGAAAATAAAAGATCCGCCCCATCAACAAAACCATGCTTTCCACCTGCATGCACAATAATTTCTCTTTTTCCTTCACCGACGGTGCGTTTTATAGACTTTATGTTATTGTCCTGCCAAACTCTTTATGTTTCACCTTTAGCAAAAATCCAAGTTTCCTCCAGATAAACAAATGAAGAGCATTCTTGTTTACAGTGAGTATAATTTCTTAAAAATCGGTACTATACGATTTTAATGTCGGTACCCACTACAATGATAACCCAGGATTACTAATTACTTTTCTAGAAATCTAACAAAAATTAATCAAGTCAAATTAAAGCTTAATAGTTTATTTAATTAGTGAAATTTGTTTGGATTACTTACCTATCTCCCTTATTATGTACAATAAATAAAGTCATTAAGAACAGGTTAGGGGAATTTACTTTCGAGTTTCTAACAATAATCCGAAACCACCGTATATTTGTGAAATATGCTATATATGAGGCTTTTATTGAAAAAGTGTCCACCAAAATGTGATATTAAAGGTGGCGCTGGTAGACGTGCGGTTAGATCTGAACTTGGTGTTTTAGATGAAGTGAATTATGTCAAAGAGAAATAGATACGCGCAATAATTGTTAAATAAAACAATTACGCAGTAAAAAGTTGCTCAAGTGAACGTAAAAAGGAAATAAAAAATATTCAACATCCTTTGTCATTTTTCTCAAAATTTTGGGCGCTTTTTTATGGTATTCTGCTACAGTAACGCCATTCCATCTTAATTTAATACACTTTTAGGGACTTTTTTTAACACAAAGATTATTCTCCTTATCTCTACCCTCCATAATCAAAAATAAATTGACAGTTTATTCTAATTCAGTAGGTCTTGAGAAAATTTAATTTACTGGGCTAAACTCTGAATATATGTAAGTATAGTTAGTTTTTCTTTTACAATATAAATCGACTTTAAAAAGATAAGTTTTATTTTTGGTCCAATTTAAATATCTTAAGGCGTCTGTGATTTACTAGTATAAGCATTTCATAGTAATGTAGATGTTTTTATGATTTTGCGTGTATTTTTTCGAAAACTGTGTACCTAATATCGTAAAATAAATGCTTAAGTCATGGTTGTGAACACTGTTAAAAAAACTTAAGTGTTAAGCTTACTTATCAAAAAAAAATTAAAAGACTGTTTATATTTGTTGATTTATAATTGTAAATTCACTGAATTTATTTATTTTATAAAGGATTCGGGATTGTACCCCGAATTAAAGAATTTAACATTGTTAATGTGTTCTAAGATGCAAAGATGTAAAAATGTGACTATTAATCATTTTTTTACAAATTGTACATACCTCCGTAAAAGACATGTATATTTACATTTTGCTTCTTTACAAGCTATGAAATGTACAAATTTACCGTAAAGACGTAAAGTAGTAATTTTACATTGGAATGTTTTACTTGTGCACATACAAATATAGAGTAAATTTACAAATGTGAAAAATCTGTGCTTGTAAATAAAAATTGTAAATCTTTACAGATCCAAACGCAAATATGCTCAATATTTGTGTAAATTTACTTTATACAACGAAAATGACTATAGTGATGATTTTACATCCTTGTACAATTCAATTGAAAGCTTTACATATAATTTATGCATTGTTAACAAATAAAAATGCCAATTTATGTACTGTATTCAATAGGTGAGGATGTTTTTTTTTCAGAAATATTCGTTTATTCAAACAACGACAAATTTAAAAAGGATCCATAAATAAAGTTACACAACTCTGCTTTAAAGTTATCTAAAGACAACAACTTCACTATACTTAATTTTCAATTTTAGCTTTTACTGTACTTATTCTAATTATTATGTTGATATAATTAAATTTTGTTTATTTAATTATTTATTTATTAAAACGCCACTTTCGTTTTTAATTTTATTTAAAATTCTTAGGGTTCCTTTTTTATGCTGAAATTTGACGCTGGATTTGAGATAGCGTAATAGAATTTAGTTTTTTTTAGCTTTGACGCTTCAATTTTTTCGAGATGGCAATCATGTCAAGATTATATCACGTGACTGCAATTGACGCTCAAATCAAGCGTCAAGAGTCAACATGAAAATGTAAACTGGTATTTTCGTCCTCCATAATATTTTATCGACAACTCGGATTACCAACCAATGAAAAAGAAAATAAAAATATGTGTTATGGAGGTACATGGTAATGACAATACAAATTAATAAAAATTCATGAAATTCAATATACTAATAAAAAAAAATTATGTTTTATATTAAAATATTTGATAGTCCAAAGCGAACCTTACACGGTCAATAATAATGTCAATACTAGCGACTATCATTACTTTATCATTACTATATCAGTATTGAATCTTCGTTGTAAGCACTACACGTTCAATTTTACTGTCATTATTTTCCGTCATTACACACCAACGTGCGAACAGAACCACACCGATTTCGTTGTTTGGAAATGGATCCAAAAAGAAAAGCTTGTAAAGCTATTATTTTGGCGTTAGCAACAACACGCCGTGTGAAACGCCGACGTTGGATAAAATAATAGTTAAAAAAACGTGAACGTTTTTCACACATGGTTTTTCTGCAAGACATAAGTGCTATGAATGAAGTAGATGACTATAAAAACTACTTTCATATGATTGAGAATACATTCAACATGTTACTAAGAATGTGTAAACCGTTTCTGACCAAACAAGGTACGATTATGAGAAGAAGTATACCAGCTAGTGAGAAACTAGCATTAACGTTAAGGTATCTAGCAACTGGAAGAGATTTTGAAGATCTGAAATACTCGGTAATGATGTCACCAGCTGCAATAAGTAGTGCTATCCATGACACTTGTCAAGAATTAATATATGTTCTGCAAAACTATATAAAGGTACAACATAATACTTCTTACTCTTAATTATAACTATGTAGGATTAAAATTAATAATAGCTGACAGGGTCGATATGCACAATTGTAAATAAAATAGCAGAATACATTAAAAATTCTGTATTATAGTAAAGTGAGTACAAAAATATTACAAATGTGTAAAGGTATTATAGAACATTACTAGGTCATTATCAACCTATATAGGGGGTGTTCTGATTTAGTTCCATACGTCGTAGAAGTTGTAGAAGTCGAAGCCCCAGAAGGAGATTCCTATGGTTGGGGTGTGAGAACATATTCATTGGCTTTGACTGAATGACGATTTAGATTGCCCAGGCTAGCCTCAAACAATATATCATTTATTGCTTTTTCAGCGTATAACCGTTGGTGATTGTCTAATGCTTCCAGTTTTTCACTCCAAACTGTGTCAATAGGAAATGGCTGTTTTGTTGAAAATTTGGTGGGTTCCTGTTGGAGAAGTTTGCAGGCCGCGCTCAATAACTCATTTTGTTTTGATATCGGTCCCATTTTTCGCTGGCGTTTCGGAGGAGGTATAACTGAAATGGATGAAGATGGTAGCGTACCCTGAGACGTCACCGTTTTCACTGGCTGTCACATCAGAACCTTCCATTGTCGCTTATCTCGTCGTACTGACTCCGTAATGAAGAAATGAATGATAGCGCTACCCTACACGATTAATATTACTGACAGTATCCACTCCATTTTGTAGAAATGATGCTCATTTATCGAATTATCCGGATACACAACATTATCGCATCATTCCATCAGTATCGCATTTACACGATCATTAATACTGTCATTATTTTTAAGTAATGACATTATTATTGACCGTGTAAGGTTCGCTTAAACATTGCAGTTTAATCACTTCAATATTTTGGATTGGCTGAGCTGCTCTAAATTTTATAAATATTTCAGTAGACTAACTTACTTTTATTAGAAACTGTATTACTTTATTTTTTGAATACACCGGATATCTAACAATAAGAGTGATATTTTAACATACACTTTTAGTTCTTGATTTTATACAGAATCAAATTTGAAATAGTTTATTTTTTTAAGTCTTACCTACATATTCGGAATGATTTTTTAGACATCCTGTGTAAAAATTATGTGACAGTCTCAAAGCTTATTGACGATTAACTTTTAGTACAAATTTCGAGGTAAAGAGCGATAACAAAAAGATATTTTTGTAATTTACGTGATATCTGTCGAAAGTGATGTATTACAGTTTGAAATTATTTTTGAAAATGAAATGTAAGTGTATGAATTTTTTTCAAAAATATGTACGCCTTTTCGTTGCCTGTAAATTTCAAGAAAACAATCTTCAAGATTCCGTTAATTCAATTGAAAGGTGTCTTTTATCTCAAGTTTCAAAAAATGTTACCCTTTCAAACAGTTATTAAACAAACAACATAACGATTTTATTTGGATTTTATGCAAAATTAATAGACTCCAGCAGTCCATAGTGTTACTAGTTTTCTTAAGATACAGAAAACTAACTTCAGCTACACTCTTACGATTAAAAAAAAATGTGTATTTGAAATTGTGGAAAAATTATGTTGACAATTATGTATAAGAAATTATAAAAAGATTGAATTAAATTTGGTTAGATTCAACCTTTTTATAAAAATTCCATTATTGCACTAATGCAATCGATTAGAGAAAAACTTAATAGTTTTTATTGTGTGTATATATATGTTAATAATAAAAAAAGTATGATATGGCTTATAATAAAAAAATGTGTGAGTGATATTTTAATTAAAATAATATATTAAGAATAAATAATAAAGAATATGTTAATAATTATTTTTTTTAGTATTACGTTATTTTTGAGCGTAATAGATTAATTTTTGGATAGCAGTAATTAATCTCCATTAGTTGCCTGGTTAAATAGAAAACAAATATTTACAAAATTAACTAAATGGCTTAACTATTTTACTTTTTAAAAATCTTAGGGTGGATAATCAGACACTAAAAACAATTGAAATTTAACTGTTAAAAAATATATACAGATTTTTAAATATTATCATTCCTCGAGATTAAACAACGTTAGACGTTTCTATAGGCTATGTACACGATGACTACTAGCGCCGCTGACGGGCAACAAAATACTCTTGGATGTCTTTTCTGTCATATCTTACCGCGAATTTACAAAATAATCAATTATTAAATCATTTAGCTGTGTGTGAGATGTATAAAAGGTTTACAATTAAAAGTATGGAAAAAATATTTATTTTCAATGTATATTTTTTTTAATAGAAATATGTCACACATAAATAATGTTTTACATCTGTAGCATAACCCAAAACTTTGACATCAGTGATATTGCAGACCGGGATTGAAAGTATGAAACACTCTCTTTTCGAGGCTATAGTTACGCGTTGGAAATCTATAGAATTTTATTTTACTTAAATATTCATTAATACAACAACCAGGAACACAACAACAATTTTCAGATCGCTTAGTTTTGCCCATATCTCCTTTGTAATTGTAACTTTCATAGAATTGTAAATATTTCCGCTTTTAATTAACACTATACGAAAAATTAGTGGAGTTCAAAAGTTCCAGTAGTGCTCACTACGAACGCTCGCATCGATATTATTTCTAACTCTGCCACTTGCACATAGCCGATAGTAAATGAAACCACTGTAAATGATAGAAACAGAAACCAAATTTTGGCTTGCTTATCTGCGCCACCTAGCTACAACCTTTCCAGTGAATTGTCGAGGCTAGAGGTTAATTTTCTACCACAATTGTTATTAATTTATAAACTAATATTTTATTAATTTTTGAGGTCGTATATTTAAAAGCTATTACTTGTAGTATTTTGAGTTTTGTACCTAGAGTAAATACAAAACATAATCCAATGCACGTCATCAATGACGTAAATGTTTCACTTCAATGATATACCTACCACTTATTGAAATATTTAGTTTGACCATCATCCATCGGCGTGCGCAAATTTGTGCAGAATAAATTACTTAGGATACATTTTTGCTATTTATGTACAAATAGAATTGGACTTAATTATAGTTAGAGACCACTTCCGGTTAAATCAGTCGGAGTAGGATGAAACTTCAAAAACAAACGACTATGGTTGCGGAATAACCCTGCTTGAAGGTAAACAAAGAAGTACGCGCGAAATTTTTAATTGGGATTATGTTATCTTGTAGAAGGAGGTTATAGGTATGATTAAGTTTTAGTAGTTGTATGTGCGTGGGTGTTTTTTGTTGCTGTTATATTTTTCTATTTAAAATGGTTAGACCGAAACAAAAGAGGTAATGGCTAATGTAATTAAATTTATGAAAAATGAGGCAAAACATGGCTTGCAAGTTCCAATTGATAATTATCGTCGCATGGTATTGTTTGCGACAGGAAGATTGAAAAAGGCGTTTTACAGTGATCACGATAAGGCTGAAAGAGTAGAGAAAGGTAAGCAACCTTTCATCTCCGAAAACATCTAACGAAAGGCGTTGCTCCAGAAGTTTCAGTTCAGAATGACAGGGACAAAGAATCGTTAATAATTTTCATATAATACAGAAGCAAAGGCCGACTATAAAAAGCAGTTTTACAAGAAGTACAAGATGTCTTCTTGTACATCGTGTGGGCAGTCAACTTTAAGAAAAGTATATTTTAAATTAGGTTTCGGTGTCAAAAAACACCCGATAATAGAGATGTATTAATGGAAAGTGTAAGATTAAAGCGTTTAGAATGAGAGAGTATTTTTTTATTCTGTTATTGGCGAAATGATCTCGAAACTATTAATTAATATATTTTTTTTATTTACTTTTAATTTTAATACATTTTCTGCTGCATAAATATTTGGTAAACGTTACTAAATATTTACGTTACGCCACTGGTACCCTATTCGGTATGAATGGACACTGCACATCTGCTGAATTTGGAAATATGATGGGGTTCGTTGACAGGTCTCTTTCTTTAAAAATGCAAGGCTAACATACTGAAACTTGTTTACATTATTACCTAAAGAACTGATATTCATCAAATATACAATGAAATTCCGTGCGTCCATGACACATTTCCATATGACTCAAAAACTACCCAGTTTGTGGTTTGGTGGGATCAAAATGCATTGTTTTTGCTTTAATTGCCTTTTCTGTCCAGTGTTTTTTGGTTACGTTCACAAGCTATTTGTTTCACATTCAATTTTTAATATGATTATTGGCAGGGTTGTCAAGTGAAAATATAACTTAAAATTTCCTACAATTTCTAGATTGTGCTATAATTTTAACAATTTGGCAACTCTGTGTAACTGTGAGGCTATCAAATTCTGTGATGTGCATAGAATTTTATTTTACATTAACTATTTTTTATTAAATTTATTGTAACTATTTTTGTGCACATATAAAATTTAAATGTTTACACCACTGATTTCAAATTTCCCATGTGGTTAAATATGATAACACATTCATATCCTATTTACTATTAAAACAAATCTTACATTATTTCTAATTTTAAAAGACTCGAAACAAATTGTACAGTTTTCAACTCTATTAAGCAATTAAAAAATATTAATTTATTTTTATATTTAAAAAATTAAAATTAACTAATTTAGATAAATTGTTTGACTTTAATAGAACTATCTATTTAAAATTATGAAAGGTAATTATACTCCGAATCAATAATAGATCAGAAAACAAGACATTGATAAATTTTATTCATAAAAGTCAAAATGAATGTCTATCCTTTAAGTGCTTTATTAATTAAGTTTTCACTCTCTAACCAAAGTTTGGTTGAAATATTATCGTAAAAAATTATTTTGCTGTTGTAATGTTTGCAATCCCTGTATAAGAGACCAGTTTCATTTTCCAGATCAAGATCTGTAGCGCAGAAAAGTGGAGTTTGAGCACCCTAAAACATAAAAAAAGATTAGTTATCCAAACTAATGGTCAATTATTTTATATAGCAGTAAATGTCTCGTAAATACGAAGTAAATTTTACAATTATAATTTCAGTATTTTGTAGTATAATTACCTGTCGAGGGCTTCTCATAAACAAAAAAGCAACTGGAGCCACAATGAAAAAGTGATACCACCTAATAGTATGTCTAAATAATCTGGTATAAACCCATCCAGGACAACATGCATAGACATTAATGTTTTTTTCCTTTATTCTTTTAGACAATTCTTGTGCAAAATAAATATTGGCCAACTTTGAATTAGCATACAAATTACCCCTTACAGCTTTTTCACTGTTTAGGTCCTCTAAATTTAATTCACCCCTTTCATGCAAAGAAGAAGCAACTACAATAACTCTGCTCTTTCCAGAAGATAAAACAAGCTGGTCAAGTAAAAGATTTGTCAATTGAAAATGTCCTAAATAGTTAATTCCAAAATGAATTTCAAATTTATCTATAGTTTCTATTCTTGTTGAATTGGGATAAGAAACCCCAGCATTATTAATTAATATATGAATTTCCTTGTAGTTTTTCTTTATTTCATTTGCAAAATGTTCAATGGATTTTAATGAAGCCAGATCTAATTCCATGGGAATCTACAAATAAATACCATTGAAAGTAATTAGTAAGTTATAAGTAATGTTTTTTAAACATACAATATTAGCATTATAATTTTTTTGTTGAATTGTAAAACACGTTTGTTTTGCTTTTTCCATAGTTCTACAGGCCAGAATGACCTGTGCTTTTCTAGCTGCTAGTTCTTTTGCAATTTCAAATCCGATTCCCGAATTTGCACCAGTTATTATGACGATCTTTCCATCTAGTTGAACATTGTTGGTGCATTTGCCCCATTTTAACTCACGATATTTTCTTATTAATGCGAGAAGCAAAATAGTTGGAAAAAAATAATAAACTAGATAACCCATCACTTAAACAAAATTAAATTTAAAATAACACATCAAATCAAAATAATGTCAATATTTTTTTTTATAAATTTATTTTACGTTGGTATCATCAAGAGTGTCTCAACTTGGACACTTATATAAAATTATCATGTTATTACTTGTATTGTTTACAAGTTTGATTTTACATATATTTTAGAGAATCTTAAAATTAATTGGGAGTATATTTAGGTTTTTCAAGATAACATTTTTTACCTTACGTAGGCAATGTTGTGATTATTGTGAAGAAGAATAGACACATAACCTAATAGTTCAAAGACAAAAGATAAATAATGTGTTAATGGAGAAGTTGACGTGTTTCAAAAAATTCTAAAATATTAATATTTTAAAATGAGACCTTCTTTAACTTCGGTATTAACAGTATTATTTTTCTTGTTTATTTTAAAGTCTATTTATAGCATTGTTGAAATATATCAGGTACCGGTATGTAAAAAAGGAGACGTTTGTTATAAATACTATTTAAACACAAATCCCAAACTTGACCTATTTGTTTTTGTTTCTGATAATTCTAAATCCAGAAATCTTAAAAAGGTTTTGCATTTAAAGAACTTTGACTATACATCCCAACTGGAAGAGTAAGTACAAATCATTTGCTATTCTTTAATATCAATAAAATGTGTTTTGTCTTTGGTTTGGATGTTTATTATTAATTCATCAATTTAAAATGTTACAGAATATTTTTGCGAGGAAGTGATATCAATAAGAATAAAATCTGGTTATTTGAACAGATTGGAAGAACTTTTAAATAGGTATATATGTTTATTTAATGAAAGTACATTTTTAGGCAACTACCGCTTGAAATTTCAAAACCTGCAAGAAACAATGGTTCTATCAGCATACATTCTGTGTTGGTACCAACAAAAACAAGGTACATGGAAGATCTTGAAGATTTAATACAAGTGCCAGATTCTACATACATTAAAACTATGCTTACAAAGTATTCCGTTCCTGTCAGCTCTACATTTAATCTACTGAAGGAAAAAGGAAAAAATGTACTGTGGAAACCTGTTACTCATCTTCGTTCCAAGTAAGTGTTTGAAATAGCTATTGTCAATGAAATAATATAAATATTACTTTTTTAGATATTCTGTGATATTATGCACTGATAAATTGTTCATTCCTCACTCAGCAATTCCTATAGAAATAATCAATAACTTTAGAGTAAACAGAAAAAAGGAATTTCTTCCCCTTTTTCATTCTGATATTCTTAATATGAGAACAAGGGACCTTGTAGAAATAACTCCACAAACTACATCTACAAATTTTACTTATATTTATACCCCTACATCAATTGGAAAAATGAGATTTTTGATGTTAATTGAAATGACTTTAACCCAGTTTTTACAACTTGGCTTTACTGAAAAAGATTTGGATGAAGTTAAAGGAGTTTTTGCTGATACTAATTTATATTTCTTATGTGCTACTCTTTTCATTGGGAGTGTTCATGTGAGTAAGAAAAATATCTTTTACCCCTTAAATGTCCTTATGATTGACTTGGAAGATCACACAAAATAACTTTATTTTATAGATTTCATTACAAAAAGGTTTTTTATTTTTTTTATAGTGTTATTTCACAAAGACATTGCATAAAAATCCATAAAATAATGATGAATTTTTAAGCGGTGTAAATGTTAGGTTGTTGATACAAGAAAGTTATTTTGCCATTTTTGTTCTAGACAACAATAAAAAAGGAAATAAATTTATTAAATAAAATGTAATGTCTTCCTTATCATTTTATACCCTTTTCACTCCTTTCACATACTAATAACTTGGAAGTATGATGGTTTTGAAGTACGGTTGAGGCTCTGTACTGAGAGAATTGCTTGTCCTTTCACACAAGATGGCATGGCTACCATCTATCAGTCGTCATCTAGTCATTAACGTTATAATAATAAACATAATTTCATGAAATAAAAGGTGTGGTGTACTGCACCATTAAAAAAATAAAAGAGGGATGGACTGAATTCACTGGATACATCCTATTAACAAAAAAGTAAAATTCTTCAATTATTTTCGTATGTCAGATGCATCATTTGATGAACTACATGGTCAGCTGAAAAAATTAATTCAGCATGAAAATACAGAAATGAGAACTTGTATAAATTTCTAAGGTCTTGTCCCAAAGTATAGGTCTCACTTCAACTAATGTAATTAGAATTTCACTATCAAAATTTTTCCTATAAAATTAATGCACCCACCCAAACCATGCAGCACAGGACCTTCGTGCGACAGAATGGCTGTAGCATGTGAGAGTGTAAATCTAGTCACATAGGCCACTGTGTTGGGGTCATGGCACGGCACGGCAATGGACAGCAGCACAATGACGACTTCACTGTACGTCCCATCCACCATTTATTTTGAAAGGTACCACACAATTGCTTGAGCCACTGATGGAATGTCCTCTATGTCAAAACCATCAAATGCAGTGCTACTTAATATGTTCCTGCATTTTTGTTAATTATTTTTGCCAACTACTAGTTTGAATATAAACTTTATTGTGTTATAAATGTAATTTTTCATATTTTCTGTATTCAATTTAAAAATTTAGTGATACAGAAATATCTAATTAAACCATATTTTCCATAAATTTGTTTGGTATCTATGTATATTTCATTGGGTAAATGTGAAAGTAGCTCATTTACCAAAATTAAAATTTATTAATTGTTGGTGAAGGAAGTGCAATACTGCACTGCCACCAAATCATAAATGTATTGATTTGCAAAAAAGTGTTCTTTAGAAATGTTAAATTTTTCAGCTTCTTTTGGACTTTTTGTCCTTTAAAAACGATGTTAGTTTCTGGAAATTGCAGACCTCAATGGCTGGACTATCAACAAGAACTGTATTGTGGAGAGCCTTTTCGCAAACGGTCGTTTTTCTATTTTTGTTAGATGAAGGTACTTCATTGTTGGTTCTCATACCGAGCGGAATTGGTACATTAATCGAGGTAAGTTATTAGTATAATTTAAATTGGATTAATAAAGCAATAATATGCGGTAGTCAATACTTCTAAACATTTTCCCAAATGTACATTTTAGTTTTGGAAAGTAAGCAAGGTATTCAAAACGACCATATCATGGAGAGGTTTGAAATTTAACAGAGAAAATAAGGAAAGTGAAGAGGAAAAGTTGACTAGAGAATATGACGAAGAATGCATGAGATATCTGAGCTATGTTTTGTACCCATTATGTATTGGAGCAGCTGTATATTCGCTTCTATACCAACCCCACAAGAGGTAAAATTTCAGTTAATTTGCAGTCTAGAGGTAATTAATGTGGTATTGTATAAAATATGCAACTGTTCAAATGGGGCACATTCTTATTTTCATTCATTTCTTTGTAATAAATATAATTATTTAATACAATGGGCAAGAATTTGAAGGATTTGGATATATCATATTAAAAATAAATATACTTACAACTTGTTTCAGTCAATTTAATACCAAAGTTTGGGTGTTCCATTTAAACACCTTCCAATGACAATCACACCTTCAGATATTTTAAATGGTTAAGCTCAAGAGACTCCTAATTTGAATAATTGTAGACATTTATATTTGAATACCTTCAAATTACAATCACACCTTCAGATATTTTAAATAGTAAAGGTCAAGTTACTTCTCATTTCAATAGTTGTAAAAGACCGTTCCATTTAAACCTCTTTAAATGACAATGACACTTTCAGTTAAATGACAATACCCCTTCAGTAATTTTAAATAGTAAAGGTCAAGAGACTTCTCATTTGAATAGTTGTAAAGGACTTTTCTATTAACACCTTCAAATGAAAATCACACCTTTAGTTAAATGACAATACACCTTCAGTTATTTTAAAAAGTAAGAGTCATGAGACTTCTCATTTGATTGGTTGTAAAAGACTTTTATATTTAAACACCTGCAAATGACAATCACACCTTCAGATATTTTAAATAATTAAGGTCAATTTACTTTTCATTTCACTGGTTGTAAAAGACAGTTCCAATTAAATACCTTTAAATGACAATCACACCTTCAGTTATTTTAAATAGTAAAAGTCAATGACTTCTCATTTCAATAGTTGTAAAGACTGTTCCATTAAAACACCATTGAACACCTTCATCAAACCTTCAGTTATTTTAAGTAGTAAATTTCAAGTGACTTCTTATTTGAATTATGTAAAAGAATGATTTCAAAATGTATTTATCCAAATCTTGCGTTGTATTTTTTTTGACCAACTCTTACATTGTTTAGTTTTAAGATAAAACAGATCCATTAATGATAGGGATTTACCAAAAAATATTTTACAAAGGATTAGATCCCCTGTCATAACTAATCATTATATTACTTTTATTTTTCTATATATATACAGAAAAAATTTGAGTAATTAGTGAATTTGTTATTGAAATGTAATCGTACTTTTAAAGTGTGTACCTACTTTTTTTATAGTTCAATAATCGAATAGCATTTTTTGCTTTAGTGTACTTCTAAAATGTTGTATGTTGCATATTGATTAATTTGTTTTAGTTGGTTTTCCTGGACTATTAACAGTCTGGTAAATGGAGTATACGCCTTTGGATTTCTGTTTATGCTTCCTCAACTGTTCATTAACTACCGCCTCAAGTCAGTAGCGGCGCTACCTTGGAGGGCGTTCACCTACAGAGCGTTCAATACTTTCATTGATGATATTTTTGCATTTATAATTACCATGCCTACTGCGCATAGGCTTGCTTGTTTCAGGGATGATGTAGTGTTTTTGATTTATTTATACCAAAGATGGTGAGTATTTTAGGAAATGGAATAGTCTCTTCATTCTATATACAATATAAACATATTTCTTTTAAACGCTTTTATAAACTTCTAGGATATTTCTTGTTATATTAACTTTGTTTTTGTTTATTAGGTTGTATCCTGTGGATAAAACTAGGACTGATACTATTGCTGGAAATAGTATTAGTGTGAAAGGAAAGAACGAACCTCAGGAGAAAAATAAGAAAATTGAATAAATTTTTACTGGGCATTTTTTTCATAGTTGTGATTTTTAAGTTTCGATGCTTTGATTTTTTCATCGTTTTCCAATGTTATACAAGAAATTAATACTTAACCAAGACTGAGCTGTTAAATACATTAATAAAAAATATCTGGAGCTGTAAACAAAATTAAAATGAACTAAATTATTTATTGACAGTATTGACACTGTCAAAATTTATACTGTACTTTTTAATAAATAAAAAAAGCAATCTTGAAATAAATTTGTGAGATCAATTAATAAAATAATTGGAAAAGCATTTTCTAATAAAAATTTAAAACAAATGAAAATAATTAAGGTGTATATCCGTCCTACTATTTTTAAAATAAAAAAAAATTGGTAAACAACAGATAAACTTAAAAAGATTCAGTTTTAGATATAATCTCAGGTATACGAAGTAAAAAATTAATAGTAGATGTGTCTTAATATTTACTGACTTATCTAAAACCTTCGACATAGCAACCACACAGCATTGGTATTAGAGATCAACTCTTAAATCAGCTTTCAGATTAACTTAACAACAAAACACCGCAAATAAATATCCAATTAGTGGATATTCATTGAGGCAAACTACAAGAATTAATTTTACTGTAATTTACAAACATTTAATTTCAAAAATAAAATTTTTCAGATATAATTCAACTATAATTCGCTTTAAATATATTTATTATATGTTCTTATTTAGATAAGGGCCTGTATTTGGGGGCTTTGAGGGTTGAAACCCCCCGAAATGAAGTGTGACTCCCTAGCAAAGAGAAATATATTTTCCACTTTTCTGATACAAAAATTACCAAATCGATAATTAGTAAGGTAAAGGTAAAGATAATGATCACTCAGGAGAGTCTTAGGTGCCTCTAAGATTTATATTTTAATAATGAATAAGTCTGTTTTCCAGTACCCTTCTAAAAAGTTTTGCATGCACACATACATACATACATATAGTCACGCCTTTTTTTCCTATGGGTAGGCAGAGACCACTTCTTTCCACTTGCTCGTCGGTTTCTGGTAGTCTTGACCTGGCCATTCTTCAAAATAATGTCGATCTGATCAAGATATGTTCGCCTAGGTCGCTCTACTGACTTGCCCATTCACTCTCGCCCTAAAAATCTTCTCTCTTCCATCCTCTATGTGTCCGAACCATCTAAGCATTCCTTTATCTTACTTTGTTACCACGTCTTCTTTCACACCACAGCATTCTCTTATCACACTATTCCTCACTTTATCCATCATTCAAGCTATACTTCTCAGACTACTTATCTACACAGCATTAATCTTACTTTCATGCTTCTGCCAAACCCAACATTCACTACCATACATAAGGGTAGGGACCAGCACTCCTCTATGCACACCCAGTCGTGCCTTTTTTGACACGTTCTTGCTGCTCTTAAAGCTATACAGGGCCCCATTCATTTGTTTCCTGATCTCAAAAAGATCATTTGAGAAGTTTGTTTTTCAAAAATTATAGTTAATTTTTTAATTCCTTAGATAACTTTCATCAACAACTGCTATAACCCGTCAAAATGTTTTCTCAGTTATATTACCGTATATAAAATTTAACAGTAGAATATTAAAAATAAATTATAGAAACAACCTTAGATACATAAAAACACAGATACTTACGATTGAAAGCACAGACTGAAACGCATAGAAAAATATTTATTTTGGATTACGATAATTCCATATTTTATCAGTGAGATTTTGTACAATCATTTTTAAATCTTATTTAGAAAATACAAATTTAAGTTGTTACATGTATTTATAATTAACTAAAAAAGAAACAATCGCATAATTATGTTACAAGACAATTTGTGTTATCTAATAAATAATTTAAAATATATATATATATATATATATATATATATATATATATATATATATATATATATTACATTTTACATTGATAACTTCTTTAACAGGACATATTGATTATTTAATGTTAATTAATTTTTTTTGTTTATTTTATTATATTTTTACTGTTTATGTTATCCTTATCGTGAACATGTTTCTTGGGATATTTAAATAAAATTGGGTATTTTTAAATATAAAGTGTGTTTTGAATTTATTTTTTTATCATAAAGTTAACATTTGTTTCATCATTCTTATTGACACAGATAATGATTAAAGTGAATAAATAAAACAATAAATATGAATAATTATTTGATAAAAATTCAGTACTTGCAAAAATTAGTTTTAATTTTGTAATTTTTACATATTTTTTTAATTTTAAAAATTGTGAGCCTCATTTTTATTATTGCTAAATTGGTGATATGAGTACAGTTGATTGACACATTATTTAATGTCACTGTAACACAAGAACCTAAACAACATTTTTCTCCTAGTAGAATTCAAAAAAATGTCCAAATATTTGGTACAGTACCTGAAAAATTACGAGTACTTATAGAAAGTTACCATTATCTGAACAAACTATCTTATTCCCCTTGTATGAATATTCCTAAAATACGTGTAGGTACTTAAGATTTTTTAAATTTTCGGTTGTGTTTAATGTCTTCCTCAGTATAAATATTTTACCAAAATTATTGGTTTTAATTAACAGAAACATCAAAATAGTATTAAAAAAGTTCTTCTAGGACAAATTTTTATCATGGGTAGTCTTTCTAAATTGGTGAATGCGCTAGTTAGCTCCCAAGGTCATCGCATCCACCTAAATGCATTTTGTTTCAACTACATCTTTTACTTATTTTTAACTGACTGCTCAAGTTTGTCCTTTCATTAAAATAGCTTAATAAAATGAAGCTACGAACAAATTATAATTGCAGTAGATGTAAAGTACCTAATTTTACTCTTTCAACACAATGAGAAAATTACAGCCGATATATAATTCAATTTTGATATGAACAAGTTGTACCTACGATTATTGTCTTACATCAACGAAAAATGTAAAGACCGACTTATTTTAAATTAAAGTATTTAAGAACAAAAGTATTTTAAGATTAAGTAGGTAAATATAATGGCGAATGCGCAAGTTGATTCAAGGTCACCGCATCCACCGAAATACTTCTAGTATTAAATCGTGTTTTATTATTAAATTTATATTGAATTCACGTTAATATAAACAATAACGTGTTGACGATCATTTACAATACTATTTAATAATGTTGATTCAATAAATTACATTAATTTTCATCTTTATTACCTCAGGCAATTTTATACGTATCAAAATCATATCTATTTCCAGTAATGACGTCATCGGTGAAATAAAAATGTGAAAATGTACATCAGTTTTATATTAAATTGGATAATTTTTTGATTTAATATTGTTTAAACAATAAATAAACCTTATTTGATAATTATTTTACGTTAAGTTATTTCTTCAGCAATTTAAATAATAACGGATACCAGCCCAATTAAATGCAAACATCCAAACAACGTTTACAAATAATGGTGTTTTTTCTAAAATTATCAAAAATGTTGAAAGTAACATCTTGGGCTTAAATAACAATTGTTAAAAAATTGGGTGTGACAGGTCTGGTTGTCAAATTTATATCGCGAAAATAGGTATGACTTAGCTTTGCTCGAAACTGGTGGCGCCCCCTGTCACCTCCACCAAAATTTTCTTTTCTTTTATGTCATCAGTTATGGTGGAAGCGCAACAAGTGTTTTGTATTTAACTGTTTAAAAGACACATGCGTGTTTGTTGAAAGTTAAAAAATAGTTGTTCTCTAATATTTAATAGTTAAGTGAACTTTTAAAAAACAATTCATGTTTCCACGGTCCGGATTACCTATGAAAACTTTTACCAAAGTTGTGAAGTGTCGGGGCTTGGTGCTATCCATTAATGCCACAATTATTTTCCAAAGAATAAAATGAAGAAAAAGCCACAGCAATGTCAAAGGCAAGGTAAATCTAATACAAATATTAAAAGTTTTTTAAATAATCTTAAAGAGAATGATCTACATTTTGAAGACAGTCAGATAACTCAGTGTGTTTTTTTGGGAGTATTAAGACTGAAACCAGTGCCTTCTGTATTTTCTAGCAATAACGTGGTGTCTTCTGTAGTTGTAGGAAATAAGAATAAAAGATTTAAAAATAATAACAATAATAAGGAAATTAATAAAAACGTTTCTGGAAAAAAATTAATCAACAAGGTAATTAGTGGTAGGATAGGAAAGAAAAACCCCGATAGAATTAAAGCTTCTGTCAAAAAACTACATACTAAAAAACCTGTTATAAAATTAAAGTTTAACATGAATCGAAATAAAAAAGATTCTTCTTCAAAAGACTCGCATGAATCAGTTAGAATTTTACCAGACTCATTGACCAAAATAACTTCAGAATCTGTATTTACTAATAAAACTATAACTTTAAATCCTATTGAACCAACATTTAATCCTGTTCAAAATCTATTTGATAAGCTTAAACAACAATTAGATGATAACTATAGCCGTCCTGCTGGTACTGAAGTTAGTAAAGAAAGACTGTTTTCTACAGAGATAGATGTAGAAACTCAAAAATTTTCTAAGAAGCAAAAAAAATCTATTAAAAAGAATAAATCTGAAAGATTAACTATGCCTATATTGCCTTCAAGTAGTTCATTTTCTGATAACAATTATTGTTTATCTAATACAAAATCATCTGATGGAAATGAATGTGATGATTGTGAAGTTTTGTTAAATACTGGCCCTATGCCAAGTTTTGTCTTGGAGAGTGACTGTAAAAAAGCTAATAATGATATTATTTTAATACCAGATGATCATTGTAATACATCTTCTCCTATCAGAGAATTAATTGTTGTGGATGATGTTAAGAGTACTCGAACATCTCCTAGATTAAACAAAATTGATCAGAAAAATAAAGATAGTACTTTTTCCGATAGTATCATTAATTTGGAGGAGGAAGATTCAAATGAAAAACACAAAAATTCTCAGAGTTTTTCAAAAGAAACTTCTGAGAAACCCAGAAGAAGGCGCACCTTAATGCCTACAACAATGCCATCTATATTTTTTAATACACCAAGATTACTAAGATCTGAACTTGGCCAGAAAAAAGATGTCAAGGCTTCTTCTTCGAGAAGTTCAAATTCAAAGTTGCAAAAAATTGATATCAAGCCAGAAAAGTTTCCTATAAAACAAAAAAAAGAAAAATCTGATTCAAAACCAAAAAGTGTTGCTGAAAATTTTATTTATGAAGTAGTAAAATCTATAGAAAATTCATCAGAATCTGTAACGAGAGCTCAAGATGATATATTGGTAATTGATAGTTCACCACCAAAAGTAGAACCTCTAATTATAAAACTAAAGAAATCTACAGAACAATCCACCCAGGTCACAGATCAAAATGGAAAAGATAGATCTCAAAAATTGAGTGTTAATAAAGTAACTAAAAATCTATTTTTTCCAAGATTGCTTAGATCTGACATAAATAATCCAAAGGAAAGCAGATTAGATTTTATTAAAAAGCCAGAAACGGTTTTAGGAAATGATACAAAAACTTCTAGTTTAAGTAACATGCAAAGAAATGAAAAAGATAGTGTAAAATCGGCCAAAGACATTGTTGAAAAACTAACCAACGTTCCTTTAAATGAAACGCTATTAGAAAATCAGAAAAATATTTCCCCGCTTACTCTTAAAGGTCTAAAAACTAAAACTAATTTAGAAAAGAAAACAGTTGAAGTAACAGCATCGACTTACAGTAAAAAAATGGAAAAATCTCCTCTCGCTCTTCGTAGGACTTTGCGATCTGATATTTCTCATGAACAAAACAATTCCATGATTATTAACATTGATGATTGTCAGGAAGTTAATGAAACAGAAACTATTATCAAAATAATCGACAATTTTAAATCCGATGTAAGTAGAGAGACAAATTCAAACGAAACTGCAACAGGAGACATTGGAAGTTTTAGAAATTCCAAAACTGATAGTTCAGATATTATTGTAATTGATCAGATTGACAATAATGATGACAAATCTAAGAAAAAAGTGTCTAAAATAAGAACCTCGACTGCTGATAATCAAGTTCAAAGACAGTTAAGATCTGAAATCACACAAAAAAAAGCACCTGATCCAGACATTAAAAATATTGACGAATCGGATCTAGAAAAATCCAAAAAGAATTTTCTTGAAGAAAAAAAAGCTGACGATACAGAAATCGTAGATCCAACGGAAGACAAATGTAAAAAGAATACATTTAAAACGAGAAATGCTACTTTTGAACCAGTCACTATTAAGCAATTGAGATCAGAGTCTCCTCAAAAAAATATAAGTGGCTCTGACATTATTGATGTCGATGAAGTTACGAAAACTTCTAAAGCGAAAAACGTTGCCATTGTACAACCAATGTCCAGACAACCGATATCGGAATCTTCGCAGAAAAAATCAAACGAATTCGATATGATCAACATAGGTGAGACCGGCGAGAAATCAAAGGATATTTTGGAAAAAATGAAGTTAAATTTCTCCGAGCAATCTGTCCCAAAACGATCCAGATCAGAGTCTCCTCAGAAGAAAAATATTGAAGTCGTCAGTGTCGGTCGCTTTTTCTCATCATCGGAGACAATCCTGCAAGAAACGACAAAATATGCCTCTGAACGCAGGCAATTAAGATCTGAATTTCAGAAAACTACAGAACTCGAAACAAACCCAACCGAAATGAAATCGAAGAATATACAAAAAGAATCGATAACGCAGGAAAATAATGATTCCACCGATAACACTCACGTTGAAAATACAACAAATAGGGAAACAAATCAAACTATGAACACCAATGACGAAGCAATCAAAATTAAGACGCCACTAAATAAAGTTTCACCAAACTGTGATTCATCAGAAATCATTACCGATTCTGGTAAAAAAATTATTACCGAGAAAAAGAATACGAGTAAATATTTAGAACATGCAAAAACTAGAACGTTGAGATCAAATGTAGCACAGTCAGATTTGTTAGGAGCAGAACAAACGGATAATGATCAAGTCGATGTCGTACAAGAACCTTCAAAGAAAGAACCACTAGAAAATAAAGAGATTATTGAAGAGAATATCGCCTCTCAAAAAGAGTTGGTTGAACCAGATAATAAAAATGAACCAGGTAATAAAAAAATTATAACAGGAGAAGTTACTCATAAAAATGTAGATGCTACTAAAATAATAAAAAAGGATAAAGGGAAAGTAAAAAGAACTATTAAAGATACCGAAAAGGTTGTTAAAAAGTCAATAAAAAAACTCGATGAACAAACTGAAATTGGTACGGTTACCAATTTAAATATAGCAGAAGTATCACAAGATTTACATAAAAATAAAAGTGTGGCTAACACAAACACTTCTAAGTCGATTAAAATACATGCCGAAGAAAATAATCCAAAAAAAAATAAAAATATCATACAAAAGGCAAAACATGTTTTCAGTAAAAACCGTTTACTCAAAACCAAAACTAATGCTCCTAAAAAAGTAACGAATAAACTACATCGGTTGAAGACTCGACAGAAGCGTACAGATCGCACTTCAGACACTATTCCCGTTAAGTTAAAAACAATTAAAAACAAAGAAAAATTAAAAATGAAAAAGAAAATGCAAAACAAACCTGCCGATTCTAATCAAGTTGATTCGATCGGTAATTTTTCCAAAATCAACGAAAAAACTGAAATAATTTTAGAAACGGTCCAAATTTGCGATGATCTCGAGAAAAAATCGGTAAATCCAGGAGAATCGGGAGTATCTAAAGCAAAAAACTTCAAAAACAAGACTGAATTTTTTCAAAAACAAACTGAAGTAAATTTATCTAATAGCAATAAAATCGATGTGAACCAAACGGAGAAAATTTCAAATTCCACATCACGGACGTCTGCATTAGTAACCTCCGCTCAGAAAGTTGAAGTAACTGATAATAATAACAGCAATATTTTAACAGAAACTACAGATAATTCTACAAATATTATCAAAAAGAGGGGAAGAAAAAGAAAAGAAGCGAAAAAAGAACTAAAAAGCATTAAAAAAATAAGGAAAACCAAAGTTGCTCCATTGGAAACAGATTCGCAGAAGAACGTAGGTGACGTTGATGTAATAAATGTAACGAAAATTTCATTGCACAAGTTTGATCTTTGTCACAAAAAAACTGCTGACGTAGAAATAATAAGGCAAGCCGATAATTTAATCATACACAACAAAAGAAGCGTTTCTAAATCAGACGTAATTAATACCAAGAAATTGACAGGTGATGAAAATAACGATAATGCCATTGTTGATGGTGTAAAATTAAATAAAAACGAACAAGCATCAGTTATCAAAGGAAACATGAAAACCACTGAAATTCCGACAAACATTAAGAAAGGCAACAGAGGAAGGAAAAATAAAAAAATGAAAATTCATCCTACAAAAACACTAGATAACAACAACGTTAAAATTTTGTTGGAAAAAGATGATAAAAAAGAAATTATCGATGCCAAATTTACCGAAAATATTCATGTTAAAATACAGAACGAGAAGATGGAAAATGCCAATAAAGATAGTTCCGCTGAAGTTGTTGTAGAAAAACGCAAGAGAGGACGGCCGAAAAAAACAAATCTGCCAGCTCTAAAGGTGTTCAAAGAAGCAGTCGATAAAAGTTCCAAAAAGAATGTTCTAATAAAATTATCTACCAAAGTTAAAAAGAGATTAACTCTTCGAAAAAATCAAAAAAAATTGGACCTGATAGCGGTCGTTTCGCAAAAGAAAGTCAAAAAGCAAACTAACATCTCTCCCAAATTGCTAAGGTCGAGCACACATCCATTAGTGGTTAAAGAGGAAAAAATAAATAATACTGCTAGTCCAGTTGTAGAAAAAGTCGTCGCTCTAATACACAGCGAACCCAAACCGAAACATGGCGAGGATGGTGAACAAAAATCCGAGGTAAACGTTCGCCCAACTGGAAATATCAAACCTCGAAAGCTGAGATCGCAAAACTTTAACGATATTGACACCATAGATGTCGTACAAGAAAAAAAAACTGCTACCAAGAATGAAAAGACCAAACGAAATAAGAGGAGTACCAAGAAAAACGGAGTATCGCATAAAAGTAAAGTAATTACTAAAAAGAAGAATATAAACGTGGCCGGGAAACTTAAAAATACATCAAAAGCCAAATCTAAAAAGGAACAACAGACCGATAAGAAAATTACGGCCAAATTGAAATTGTCGAAACTGTCCAAAAAATCGCAGCAAAAAGTACTCGAACAAGTCAAATCAAAATTAAAAAGCTCCAAAATCGCCGTCGCCTTAAAGAGACCTTTTAAATCGAACAAAAAACCCAAACAAAAAAAACTTCTGAATTGGCAAAACAACGAGATCATCGAAAGAATCATTGAAGAAATCAAAAACACCATATTCAAACAAGAAAATAAATCGAATGTCAAAGTCGCGCCTCCGATAAATAAAAAGAGGAAAGCCAGAGGAAAGCTAGCTGCTAAAAAACCTTCGACGAAACAGAAGACGGCAATAAATAAAGCCGGAAAAAAGGCATCAATTAAAAATAAAAGAAAAGCTTTTCTAGACGCTAAAAAAAAAGTAATAAAATCCAAAGAAGCTCTAAAACGTAAACTTCGAGGCGCGATGATCACCGATTCGAATAACGAGTCAAATTGTTCGGATTCAAAGGAAAACGATCCGCCACCCCGGCTAAGTACCGATTCGAATTTGAAAAAGGATGCCGCGAAGGATCAATTAAAAATTGAAGAATTACCGTTAGAAGAAAATACGACGATCACAAAAGCAGATCCAAATGCACCAACAAATAAACACAACACCGTAGTTATCGTCAACGACGTTGATCTGCCCGCACATGCGAATATTGTAGATAAACCTCTTAGACGTAAATGTTCCCAATCGTCGGTTAAAATAAAAAAAAAGAGTTACCGTTCGAGCGTTTTAAGTAAACACTTGTCGCAGCAAAATGCAACAGAAGATGTCGTCCCAAAGAAAAACGACATTACCGTTTTCGATTTCGAAGAATCTGAACCGGAGGTTGCACCTTTGAGGCAGAAAATGGCGAACAAAACCAACACAAATGATCCGACGATAGTTGAAACTGATGATATTTTACGTAACGACGAGGAGATCGTTCCTGTGAAACAGTCTCTTTTCCAGTCAGCGTCTCCAACCGAACCAAGAGGAGCAGCGCATTCTTCCAAACTTGACGAGCAATATAAACCGTTAGAGAAAGATACTTCAGAGGCACAACGGATGCGCTCAGAAAAAGTCTTTCTGGAAAAGTTACAGGAGCAAAAATCGGCGAGCGTACAACATAAACGTGTGGACAAAGAAATCCCGGGGACTTCGAGATCTGCAGGTTATTCTAAAAGGCATGAACAATATTCTGCTAACAATAATCCGAGTGCTTCAATGGTAAAGCACAAAATTAAAGTTTTGCAACAAAAACGATTGTATTCCGAAATCCTGGTATATTCCGACGATGAAGATGAGGAAGAAGAATCATTTTCCAAAAAGACTGCGCGAGTGGAAAAGTCGATACCTGTCGTTAAAGTGAATAAACCAACCGACGCGGATACGAGTCCTGATAAAACCGAATTACCTTGCCAAGAATTGACTTCCAAGCGAAGAAAACTGCTGGTTCCTTATCTAGATGAAGACGGAAAACCGAGAAAATTGTGGTCGGTTATAGACTCGCCTCCGAGACCAGTAACTCCGCCGAGACCTGTCGTTTTTAAAAGACACCTTACACCACCTAGACAAATCGAAAGACAGTCTGCGTCTGATGATATTTTCAAACCGAGCACTTCGACGGACAAATTCTCGGAAACTGGTACCTCTATCGACAAGAAATCCCCCATGAAACAACCGACCATCATAGAAATGTTCAGTAAAGTGTGGATGAAGAAGGAGCATCCGATGAAAATAATGCCAGAGGAAAGCGGTGGCGACGAAGTGTTCGACAAACGTTTTTCGTCCAGCGTTACTTTACAAGCACCAAGTTCAAGATGCGAGGACGAAGACAGCGATACCGAGAGCAGAGTGGAGTGGATTCCAGAAGAATACGCCGAATACAAGTTCAAATATTCCGCCAACAAGATGATGCAGTACAAACCGATTTTCAAGTGCAAAATTTGCATGATAGTCATGCCTTCTTATTACAAGTTGCTCAAGCATCGCAAGGAGCACGAGCGAAAGGACAAGCCTTATCATTGTGGACAATGTGGCACCGATTTCGCTAACGTCGAAGATTTTTCTGCGCATCTTAGGATACATAAAGGTAAGTGGGCTCGTTTTTTACCAGAAACTTTGGAAAAACTGAAAAAAGATCACGATAGCTTAAAATATTTGAGACTGCTGGTACTTTATTCATTTAAAATGTATTTTTTCTTAACGCCCAAAATAGCTTGGAGAATAGACTACCTTAGTGTCTGGCTTTTAAAAAGGTTTCCAAACAACAATAAATTGCATTTAAAATCCCATGAGATTTTTAAAAGCTTGTTCGCGCGTTTATAAAAAGTAAATAAGGACATTTTTGGAATTTTTAATATTTTTGGTGTTATTATTGATCCATTTACAACTACAGTTAGAGGTAAGTGTTTGTGAACAAATATTTTCACCATTTAATAAGTTTAAGTTATGTGATTATTGTTTACATTTTTAATTTTTATTTAATTAATATTGTTATTAATAAATTTAAGTATTCTAAAGTTTACTATAGTGTTTATAAATAAATATAAAGTAAACCCAGTCTCTAGTCGCAAATATTTTTAGACTACAGATTCAGAAACTGTAACAATGGTTACGTGTTTGGTACCTGATTGCAAACACATTAAAGTGAACAAAAAATTTGCGACTATTTTAAATTTCCTGCAAAGATAGAAAAAAAATTATTATATTAAGTTTGCTTTACAAGTGTAGTGCCATTAGGACATTCACCTTAGCCCGATGTGTTGTTGAATAATTTCAAAGTTAGAAGCAGTTAGTCTGACAGTAGTAGTAACAATGTAACCTTTTTCTACACACTTTCACCTAGACCTCTCTTTTACACAATTAAATATATTTTAGTGTTTTACTGAAATATCCATTACATAGCGAACCCATCCGAACCTAGGCGCTACATGGATCCGTGATAGGACATAGGCATTGTAGATTGTAGGGGGGTCGTAAAGGTTACCTCAAACTTATTTAAATGGTAATATTTTTTCACAAAACACTTACCTCTACTTGCCGCTGTAAATGGCTCGTTAACACCACAATTATTAATAGTACCAAGAATGTCGTTATTTATTGTTTATTAATGCGCAATTAATTAATGCTTACAGAGAACATTGATGACTTACAAAGAGTTGTTGATAGGGAGTATACAACATGTTCTAAATATGGCCTGAAAATGAACCTGAATAAAATAAATTTTTTGGCATTTTCTAAAACGGTAAATACAAACGTCCAGCTGAACATAACCAACCAATATATAGAAAGAGTTTTTACGTATAAATATCTAGGAACTACTTATAATAAGACTCAAGCAATGACTCTTCAAAAGAACTAAGATAAAGGATCGAAATAGCGAGTAACGCGTTTCTAAGGATGAAGGAGTTCTTTTGTAACCGATCGTTAAATCAAAGACTGAAAATGCGAATGATAAAATGTTACATATTCTCTATATGGTATGGAAGCAGCAACATTGAATAAAACATCGTTGATGTGGTTATTCAGAAGAATACTCAGAATTTCGTATGTAGACCGAATCACTAACGAAGAAATACTCAGACGACTAGGAAAAGGGACAGAGCTTGTGAATGAGACAAAAATCCGAAAACTACAGCCACGTTGTGAGAGGAGAAAGATATACTCTGTTACAAGTGATTATGCAGTGTCGTGGCTGCGCAATTTGAGAGAGTGGTTCAACTGTTCGTCAGTCCAACTTTTTAGGTCAGCGGTGGATAGAGTTAAAGTAGTCATGATGGTAGCCAACCTTCTAAAGAAGACGGCACCCAAAGAAGAAGAATGCGCAAACAAGCTTTTAAACATTTCTTATGAGATTGTCAATGAAATTTATTTTTGTTTGGAAATCTTTTTAAAAACCACCGCTCGCGTGATGTCAGACTTGGACCTAGACTAGACTAGGACTGTCTAGCAAATTTTTATTTAAATTTAAACTGTTCAGTAGATGAGCAACCAGCAACATACCCGGCGATGTATTGATGTTACGGTTAATACGAGGAGTTAGCTAACTTAAAAAAATACATAAACATACAGAGTGGACCAAAAGTCTGGAAACGGACAATTATCTGAGTACATTTTGAACACTTGATTAAGTAATCATTATGTTAAAAATGTTATCTTTCAATTGTTACGTTTAAATGTGGTTGAAAATAGTTTGTATTAAAAAAATTATTGAGACAATTAGACGTTGCCACACTTCTGTTTTATTTATTTAAGATCTTCTAGACTACATAGAATCATCAGTGTTAGCTCGTATTGAATAGGAGATTCCAATAATGACTGAATATACAGGGTGATGTTTTTAAAAAACCAAAGTGACTAATAATATCAGAGAACCGGCTTATCCCAAATTTTGTGCAATTCGGACTAGCAATTTACGAGATAATTGTCCGTTTCCAGACTTTTGGTCCACTCTGTATACTAGAAAGTATATCCATTTATCTTGGCCTGCCTGATGAAACAAAAATCTACGAAATATTGGTTAGTTGTAAAACCTATTAAAAAATAAAAAGTCTATGTCAAGTAAATATTATAGACATGCAGTGGAATCTGTTATTATCATATATTATATCGATATCCTTGATAAAAGTATATATAACTTAATGAAACTATTTTATTACTTTAAACTATACAAAATATATCCTATACAAAATCAAAACTGATATTTTTTTATCTGACACTGACAGACTTATTATTATTATTATTGTATAGAGAATAGTGAAGTGAATACTACATGGAAGTCAACTTCTTTAGTTAATAAATAACAAGTTTGTACAATTGAGATCACTGCAATAAAAAAGGTGTAGTTAAATGTAGCATCTGGATTTTATGGAATCCAAAAAATTTAAGTTTTGCTGGGATAATAATAAAATCATTAATTGTCAAGTGAATTAATACATCTCAGTACGTACGCCCAAGAATGTAAATGTCTTCCTTGTATCTATTATCTGGCTAATTCTCAAAGTAGTCAAGGATTGTTGGTTATGACCGAACAATTTGTATAATTCGCTTATTGACGGGATAATTTGCGAAAACTTTGAAAATATATTTATTTCTTCTCATTATCTCAAACCATTGCTATACTTTCTTTACTTCCTTTCCTGGCCCGGTACTCTCTACACTCTTTAGCGATCTTCTTATGCGAGCTTCGTGTAAATGCTTTATGATGGTCCTGGAAGAAATTTGTATTCCATGTTGTGTAACAGCTGCATTTGTAACGCAGGTGCCTGTAATTGCAAAAAAAACTATCTTTATTATGAGTTGTAGATCTCGTGCGTCCTTTCGGATACATCTTCACTTTCTACATAACGGGCATTCAAGCGGGAAATTGCCCTTCGAGATGTGTGTCGAGTGCCATTTTCTAGAATGCCAATGGCTCTCAGCACTTGTTTGCGGTTTAAATGGTGTCTTTCCATGATTAATTCAAAAATGATGTAATTTCTTTTAAACTTAAATCAATATTTGGGACCGATAAATATAGAATAATGACAAAAACATCAAAAAATACGGTGTCATACTGTTTGGGTTAAAAATACAATGAATCAACTTAATAATATTTAAATGTAAATTAATATCTTCTTCCTTCCTCCTTTAATGTAAGCAAATTGCTTGTTTTTCTTCGTATCCTCTGCCGTCCAATTGTTAGAGAGGTTGTCGCTCTATCTCTTGCGGGGTTTTGGAACGCTTCGGCGCCGTAAGGGCGACTTGTCTCTAGTTATTTTGACCATTCTGTCGTCATTCATCCGATCTATGTGTTCGTTCCACTTTCTCTTTCTTCCCAGTATCCATTCATTTACGTTGTCTATTTTACATACTCTTCTAATGTCCTCGTTTTTCTCCCTGTCAAATGTGTTTTTCCAGCGATCCTGCGCACTATTTTCATTTCGGTGGTTTTTAATATTCTCTTTGTGTTCGATGTATTCGGTATAGTTTTCCAGTTTGCATAAATGCCTATTAGCGACGTTGATATTCAAAAATAAGCTGTGCTACTACCCGTAGCTTATAAAAAGAGGCGGCTCATATGTTTTGCTAAATTTATCGGTATTTCTCAGTATAGCTTATTACCGGAATATCACAGTGCCCTGATAAAATCATCTTTTTAAACTGGGATTGGAAATACTATATGTAGTTTATTAATAATTATTTAATTTGATAAAGTAAGGAAAAAATATTTTTGGACACATTATTTTTGCATTTTTGAGTAATAACAATTTTAATATACAAATGAAAGAAATAAATTCGTTATTTCCTATCTGATAACCTTAAGGGAAAATCTTGAAACCTGTCGATCTTTTTTTGTTCGTTTAGATTTTTTCTTCTGTATTTATACATGACGTCATCTCCGCGAGTGTGATAAATAAAAAGAAAATCTAAAGAAACGTGCGTTTACAAAATGATGATTCCTTTCATTTGGACCATACTGTATATTTGGCGATGATAGATCTTGGTGGATGCGGTCGCCACCATTTTGTACATCTACTTCATACACCAAATCCATCGATCGTCGTTAATTACTCTAAAACGGTATCCAACTCTATCTCTTTCTTTTGATCTCTTCTCTTTTTCCCGTAGCTAAAAATATCCCATCAACCTCTTGCGGGGAAAAGCACTTTTGACTTTTACGATATAAGAGATCGTAGCACTAAATAAAAATAATTATAAATGGATACTTTAAGATTATTTCTGGATGCTCTTTCAGCCAGTGAAAAACTTAAAAAAAATTATTTGTACCAACTACTCGAATACTATTTGATAATTTTACAATTAAGTTTGTTTGTTCATCCCTCTAAGAACTGTGCAAATATAAATAATAATCTCTTCCTTCCTTCCGATACTGTTTTATTCTATTCAAAAATTCTATACGCCTTAATCTTACATCTAAACTTTTTCTTAACATATCTGATTATCGGATGTTTTTTTCCACTGAAAACCCAATTTGAAGAGTACTTTTCTTAAAGTTAATACTCAGCCTCAAAACCTACTTGTGCATCGGGTAAACTACACGCGATTCGCGATAGACCCCAGCTAGGAGTCTTGTCAAAAGCTTTGCCCTTTTGTCAAGATTGCCATAGCCCCCGGCTGTTCCTTGAAGAGTATACAGCCGGCCACCACCCCCGGTAATATATATGTACCGGGCTGTTTCTCGTACCGTTGTCCCTGAGGTCCAGAGGTGGCCGATGAAGTCAGCGCACAAGCAGGGCACTATAAAGTTAGAGTGATAGTAATTAAAGTCGGCCTCCCTGACCTTCTGAAATGAAACCCATAGAGCGACGCCTTCAGTGAGATGTTTTCGGAGATGAAATTATGAGTTTGCTTAACTGTCTACTTTTTAACTCTTTGAATGGCGGAGGTACACAAGGTGTACCATCTTTATTAATATTGTTGGTGAAATTATACGTTTTCTTCTTATATTAGGCCTTAAGCCTGTTCTTAATCGATCTCTTTTTCTCTACTGCTGCAGTCGTATTTGTGACGTAAACTGCCAGCTATCTCGCCATCTTTTAAAGGGCCTACCCGGTGGTCCGTTTTAAATCACTTGATATTGGGGCTAGTCTCTCGCCGTTCATTCGTGTAACATGCTGGTTCCACTCTCGTCTTCTTTGCCTTCCCCACCGTACGATATCCTGTGTCCCACATAGTTTTCTTATTTGAATGTTCGGGACTCTGTCTGTCAATAAAATTATACTCAGTGTTGAAATTAAGTTAACTAGAGAGTATTATTTTCCTAAAAATACGCAGTGCTTATTATGATTAAAGAAAAAAATTAAAAAAACAAATTTTTATGGTGGTACATTGTTTGTACTACCGCTCCCTTTAAGAAATATCCAAGATCAAGTATTTATATAGGAAAATGCCAGGATTCAGTGATGAGTTACCATTTGGTGTGGTGGCTGAGCGTCTAGTTTCAATTAAGAGAAAATCAAAAGATATACAGCCATTACAAATTAAAAAATCAAAATCCTCCACCCCTTTTAAAGTACGACTGAACTCCTTAACCCACCAACCAGAGCGTGGCTATAGAAGAAGGTGTGCGCCTTGTGCTGTACCAAGGCAAATCAACTGGATATATTCCGTTTGCCAGGTTCCTTTATGTCATGCTTCCAGATGTACCTTACCAAATAAGTTTTCTTTTTGTTTGGTATAAGGAACTTGTGAAATAGAAGTTTCTTTTATTAACGATTTGGTGGTACATTTTGGATTCTTCTTAATCGTCTACTCGGTTTCGAGCATCATGAATTCAAGTATTGTTTTCTGTGATGGCTTTCCATTCCTGTCTATCTTCTGCCATCTTCAATGTTTTGGTGAGGTGTTTGCCGGTTAGACCGGTTATAAGATCCATGTATCTTGTAGGCGACCTTCCTCTTGATCTTTTGCCAGGGACTGTCCCTTCCAAATTGAGTCTCTCAAGACACTTTCTTCTAACAACATGACCAAAGAATTTAGCTATTTTTTCCGCTACCACAATGCTTAATCTCTTCTTAATTTTTTAATTTTTGTCTCAGTCCAGGACACTCTCAGCATTCTGCGCCAGCAAAACATTTCGTAAGCATCTTTCTTCCGTTTATCAGTTTTTTTTTAAGTCCAGCACTCTGATCCATATAGAAAGACTGAAAACACCAAGCTCCTGACCAATCTCATTTTGGTGTCAAGGAATATGTGATGGCTTTTTCATACTTTGGTTAGTTTGGTCATGGATTCTTTCGCTATTGCGCTTCTTCTATTTATCTCCTCGCTGGATCCGCCCTTTTGGATTCCACCCCATAATTTAAAAAAAAAACATTTTTTCATATTATTTATATGATATTTAACATCTTTTTCGTCTTTCCTGTCGCAGTCAATATTTGAATAAGACGAAAACTTTCAATTGGAATTTTGCAAGCCATGTTTCACTTCGTTTATCATAAATATAATTACATTTACCTCTTTCGTTTCCTCATAGTAATTCTTCTTATCGTTCGTCCATTTTAAATTTTTATTTTGAATACAAAAATAAAAGAGCAGCAAAAAACAACCACACTTAATGTTAACCTATACATTACAGCCTTTCTAAAATTTTCTAAATCTTTGTAATCGTCAAGTAGGGTTATTCGTCAATCGCCGTGTTTGGTAGACGTTCTAATCCTACTTCGTCGAATTTAGCCACTCGAGATACCTTTCATTAGTTAATCATTTCTACTTGTAATAAAAATGTTTATCAAATACATACATACATATAGTCACGCCTTTCCGTAGGGGTAGGCAGAGACCACTTCCTTCCACTTCCGCTACGGTTCTTTACGCATCTTTTGTTTCATCTACTTTCATCAGTGCTCTCATACATGCTCGTCGGTTGTTGGTACTCTTGACCTGACCAAGTACATTAAACTGTCACATTTTAAAAACTTAGGCTCTTATGTTGAAAATATTCCACTTGCTCAAATAGTTTCGCGAGTTAATGTAAATAAGTTGAAAGTAAATTTAATTTTTTTTTTTTCGTTTAAACGATTTTGTTCTTATTAAAAAATTTAGTATTTCCACTAAATTTTGCGTGTTTTATAAAATGTTTCGAGTTCGTCCCATATACTTGGACAAAACTGAAAATAAGACTTTTATACAGCAAGAAATTGTTTTAGCAACATGTAGGCAAGTAGAGCAAATTTATTGGCAATGTTTCATCCCTTTTATCCATATCATATGTTTTATTGTTGTTTACTTGTAGTGATTTGATTGGTATTTTATGTATTGTGATTTTTCGTATTTCCATTGACAAAATAAATTAGTATCATTATTTCCATCAATATTCAGCGAACACGAGTAACTTATGTAAAATACACCACCTATTGTATTCGATAATATCAAGTGAAGTTACAAAAACTTTTATCATTTTGAAAAAGAATCATATATTTAAATAGAGTTTAAAAACTATGCATTTCCTTATGAAGTTGGCAATATTTTCCCTATTGCTAGATGTTATCTGGTGGCAATGAAAGTGGCGGACAAAGTTGGCGGCGCTGGTTATTTTTATTGATTCCAGCCGGCGTTGCCAACATGTTTGGAAAATACCTGCTTTTGGATTATTTTTAATTCATATTATTTTCGGTTTTGCTAGCCGACAAAAGAATAACTTGTAATTGTTATGTACAAAAAAAAATAGTACATTTTTTTCCGGGGTAACATTCCACAATACGAATACCCCGATTCCGATTATCGAGCGTTTTACTATACGTTTGATCCTTTTGGATTTAGATTCTTCAATATGATTACATATTCCCACTTAAAATATACGCGCTAACTTCTTCATTTATTGTCAAGCAGAGTTATTCGCAACCGTCGTATTTTTTTGACGTTTCATCCGACTGAGTTAATCGGAAGTGGTCCTAACAATAATAATTCAATCTCTATCACTAACTAATAAACTAAGAAATACTTAATTGTGTTATACAAATAAGAAGCCAGATCGTATAAAAATATTAAACATTTAGTTATAATTGAATTTTTCTGAGGTATGGGCAAATTGTAATTATATTAAATGCCTATTTTAATTCTAGTTAAGATAAATGCTTCAAATTTTCAATCTTTTGTTTTGAAAAAATAGCAATATTTAGAATCAAAATTTGTAGTATGGCATTTTTTTTGTCGGTAATTTTGTACATTTTAAGAGGCAACGGCAACGTTGTTAAAAATACACCGACTCTTCGTCGCATCCGCCATCGCCATTTTAGTTTGACGTACGCAACAAGTGTTTAGATTTACAATTTTATCACTGTTTATCGATGAACAGGTACTAAAAATATGACTTCATTTATCTAAAACCATTTATTAAAAATTAAAGTAAAACTAACACTTAAAAAATCCTCCAACTTCTTTATGAAACAGAGATATGGCAACTAAAAGGAAGAATGTACAAAGAAAGACACAAAAAATTAAAGGAAACACAACAAAAATAAACAATGCAAAAGAAAATAAAACCAAAGTACAATCGAACGTAAACAGGGTGAAAATAAAAAGAGAAATTACCGATAATTTAGACATTAATTCCACAAAAACAGATCCGAGAGACAAACTTAGGCCATCCACTTCTAGAAGTGAAAGAAAAGGGGTGTCTTTAAAATTTGACTCTGTAATCATTAAAGTTAATAATAAAGAAGTTATTTCCATCCCGGAGTTTCCGGATATTCGAATTAAACTAGTAAGAGGGGGTGAGTGGTATTTTTACAGGCATTTAAAATTTGACAAACAAAAATATATGCACTTTTAATTTTTTAAATATTTATTGTATTATTGAATATCTACTAATTTATGAGAATATTATTCATTATATTTGACCTTTTTCAAAATAAATTATTGCAGAGACTTCCTGCATATTTTGTTACCTATTTTACATAAGATTATGTAATTGGATGTTGAGAAGTAAATACAATATATTTTAAAATAAAAGTTATGTTGGTTACTTTACTACAATGAGTAAGTTCTTCTTCAAGCTAGTTAAGTATATTATTAACATAGTTATCTCATAAAAGTGAGTGTTAACTGATAATGTATTTAGTCAGAATTGTATTGGGGAATTTCAAAGTTAATTTAAATTAAAATTATTTTAATAGAACTACATTTGTAATAGAATAAGGTTATTAAAGAAATATCAATTGCTTCATAAATACTTTTCTTTATTAATATATAATTATACAGATATTGTAACAATAGAATATTTGTTTGTTTGGCTTCCTTGAATTTCAGTAATTAGGTTAAAATTTTAAATGTTTTTAAAAAAGTACCAGGTCCAAATATTCCAATTTATTTGAATTTATATTGCCGGTGTAACTTTGAAAATATATTATTAAATATCTGGCTGCCAAGATTTTGAACTAATTGTAAGTACATATAATGTAATGTTTTTAAACAATATTTAAAGTAACGGTAATTTTTAGGTAAACATCCTTATATGTGTCCAAAATGCGATCTCGGTTTTTGGACAAAAAGCGCTTATGAAGCTCATATTCCCGTCCACATTCTCAAAAAAACGAAACAACCAGTAAAGAAATTCCGTTGCGACGTCTGTGCGAAAGAATTCAGCAAACTATGTGATGTGGAACGACACACTCGTGTCCACACTGGTGAAAAACCTTGCATATGTAACATTTGCAATAAACGTTTTCAACAAGCCCATAATCTAAGCAAGCATTTGCTGACGCATTTGCATATAAAACCGTTTCATTGCGAAATATGTAACAAACAGTTCGGCAGAAATGACGTGTTAAGGCGCCATCTTCTGACACATAGTGTCGACAAACCCGTTAAATGCTCAGTCTGTCATCGAGGCTTCATCAGACATTCACAGCTGTTGCAGCATATGAGACGGAAACATCCCGATCAACCCTTTGATGACTTGACTGATTTAAATGAAGATGATAGAGATGGTGAAGATCAAGTCTACGTTACCGATTATGATGACCAACCTTCTGGTTCCAGCTCAAAAAATCGGGAAATGATGAAGACAGAACTTTAAAAAAGATCTCTTTTTAGATTATAAGTTTGTCAAACAAAATTATTTGGGAAGGTTTTCACTAACAGGTTATATTTTATTGATGGTGCTTTATTGGTATAGGGTTATCTAAAATAAAGATTTTTATAAACCATTTTTTTCTGTGATTATTTTAATTCTTATTTTGTTGTACTCTATACAGTTGATAAAAAGTTGTACTAAATCATTTTAAGATGAATGGATTTAATCAATGATGATTGTGTGAAACCTTCCAATATTTTGTTAAAATGTGCCTTAGACTTAACAAGATGTTTAGTGTCTGTAAAAAAACGTACTTCTGAAGAACATAACTTTTAGAGTATCTCTAGAAGATACTTTCAAAGAAAAATAAATACAACAGGCCAGCATTTTTAGGCTTATTTATCAAAAAGCAGGTAAAATAAAATTATGGTCCCTTGATTGATTTTTACATTGTGTGTTAGGGTGGGTCAAAAAAAACTTTTTCTTCAGTTACAATGAAAATATCGTCCAAGATGACGAAAAAAATTCTGGTAAAGTTTTAACTCTTAATATTAATATTTAGGGGTCGCTTATCGTAATTTTTGATTTCCCATTTAAAAAACACAAGAAAATTTTTTTTTTTTAATTAGAATTTTATTGCGCTCAAACGAATTATCGGCCAGTGGAATTGAATACATATACTTGTAGGGAATTAAACGATCTACAAAAAAGATCTGATATGATTTTTTGCTTACTCGACGCGTTTAAAAGTTATTCGAGGTTAAAGTTCGACCTCAAATTGTAAATTATGACTTTTACAATTTGTTATACTCTATCACAAAATAATTCAAAAACATAAAATATCATATTTACCGTGAAGTTTATCGAGTGTTTTTCGGCAAAATAAAATTTGTACGAAATATCAAAATGGAAAACCGATTTTTTCCTATATCTACATAATTTTTGAAAAAATTCGACATTTTTTATTCACCTAAGTAGTTACTTAAAAAAATTCATTATTCCTTAAAAAATTCCCTACAAGTATATGTATCCAATTCCACTGGCCGATAATTCGATTGAGTGCAATAAAATTCTAATTAAAAAACAATTTTTCTCTTGTTATTTAAATGGGAAATCAAAAATCACGATGAGCGACCTCTAAATATTAATATTAAGAGCTCAAACTTTACCAGAATTCTTTTTTGTATTCGATATTATGGTAACTAAAGAAAAAAAAATTAAAAAGTTTTTTTGACCCAACCTATTATGTATACCTAGTTACTGAAAATTCGCCTTATTTATATTTTTTAAATAATATTAAGCTATATAGAAATTTAAAATATCTTTTTTATTTTGTTTTGCCGGTAGGGTTATGTTCTCTGGTAGTGGAGTTAAAAGAATTAAAGAAGTTGATTTTACTTATTATGGTACTTTTTACTATTTGCAATTTTAGTTCAGAGATTATATATACTTTATTATAGAATAAAAAATCTAGTTGGGTGTTTATTTTTTCTTTATTATGTATAGATTTTACAATGTGAATGTGTTTTTAATAAACTTTTCTTTTGATGAAAAAGTTGATGTCTTATTTAATTTAGGTTTGTATTTATCCCTAAATACAAAATTACCATTTTTTTTTTTTTCATTTATAAAAATGCAAATTTCTTTAATTTATTTTTAATTTTAAGCTTTTAGGCTACATTAATTTAATGAAAATATGAATAGGCTTACCAATTTTCGTACTTACTTAGCATACAGGGAGGAAAAAAGTTTACAGAAATGATAATTTGAAATTAATATTTATTTTTTTTTTAATTATGCATGATTACATAATTTTGAACGGATTTTACAAAGGATATGAATTTTTTAAAAGCCTGGAAGAAATATGATTTCGCATCTTTGCAACATTCGCTAGTTAATTTAAAAATTGACTTGTATTAATAATTTTTTGTTTATTTCTAGTGTAAATGTTAAAATATTTCACTTTGAATTTTTTTCTTTTGTCGTTTTTCTCAATGAAAATATTAGTGAACGGCTTTTATTAAATAATTCTCTGTTATTAAATTTTTTTAGATGCTAAGCTACTCTGAAATTATTTTTTTTATAATTGTTTACAGTTTCTTAAAAAATAAATTTTAATTGAAATGTATATACATTTTTTGAGGAAAATTTGTAAATTTACTTTTAAAAAACTAGATGTTTTACCATGGTACAAAAATTTATTTTAGTTACATTAAATATTTTTCTGGCAAAAAATGTGAATCAAAAACTTTCCTACCCTGTATGTAATGTTTATGAAGTTATGAATACTGATATGCATGTGATATATGTTATATTCTCTACTATGTAGATAATTTAAAAAATGTATAGTAATGAGATATCTTTAAACAATTTAAGTTGCTTTAGTAACTTTCTAAATATTCTTTTACTTAATTCAGTTTCTTTAATGTCAAATATACTAACGATTTTGGTTTTTATGGAATATTCATTGAAAAAATATTAAATATGATTTGATTAAGAAGAAAAGCTCATCATCAAAGTTGTGTATTAAAATTTCAAAAATCTATACAATTAAGCACTAAAAAAATATGACTTACAACCTTTAGTGGCCCAACGTTTTTATATATTTGTTGTCTTGTTTTTTATGTGCGTCATTAAGTTCGTCTTTTAATGATTTCTTGGCTTTTCAAAATTTTCGGTAATTTTTAGAGCATTCATATTCAATATTTTTTGTTTTAATATTAAAGATAAAATATTGGTTAAATAACGTAGTACATTTTCTTAGTTTATTCGGCTGCAGTAGTATACCATTTTATTTTTAATACATTAAATAAAAGCAAATTTTTGAATAATTAGTTTCAAACAAGCTATAATATGTGGTTAATTTAATGAGCTTTTTTTAGAAAAAGATTTATAATTTTTTGTTATTAATACAAAAGTGCCTTCGATATTTTCTGTGATAGCAAATATCTTCCATAAAAAATTAAACTGGTCATTTACAATATTTGAAACGAATTGTTACATTATATACCTGGGTTAGCAATTTTCTGAACTTTTAGATATTTATAAAGTACTGATATAATTATTGTTGTTAAAAAACCGAACTAACTTTTTTCTGACGAAAATCGAGTTTGTTCAAAATGTAAACTTGTAAGTAAAATTTATATTATACAAGTTAAGCATATTTTTAATATTAGGAGTATTTTGCTATGACTATAAACAGTTGTTTTATGACAAAACTTTAAATTGCGCCGTTTATTTTTGTCCTAAAATATCAATTATGTTGTACCTAAATCATATTGATGGTATTTGGTGTTTTTATATTAGTTTTTAATTATATGTGCATTGTTTCATAATTTCAAATGACTATAACGTGGATATTCAAAGACGCTAATTAAAACATCTTCGATTTTAGAAGTTTAAATGTAATTTAACCAAGTTTAAAAAATCAAGAATTTATGAAGCACTGCGAATTTGTTTTTAGTAAAAGTTGGTATACAAAGAATAATATGTATTAAATGGCGTAAAAAATGTGAAATAATTGTTAATTGGCATTGCGAATCTACTGACTGAATGTTGCATTGTTTGATAGTTCGACAAATTTGCAACATATAGATAGTTAAATCTAGAAAAATAGTAAGAAGAGTCATAAAGTAAAAATATAATTGTTAAAAAATCGTGAAAAGATGCATTATTACAGTTGATTGATTTGAGCTTTTTTTGTTTATGGCATACTTCTAATGAATTTTCAAATTGGTAACATATCAAAACTATTAAATCTAACACATTTTTTCGAAAAGAAAGTATTGGTCATGTCACACTAGTCTCAACAAAGAGTACACCGATATTTTTTTTCCAAATAGTTCGTTTTTTTGGTACTATATATAAAAAATTTAATAAAACTAATTATTTTTTTGTATACCAATTACCCCACAAAGTATTGGCTACCTATTCTTTTCTGAGCACTTTAGTCTTCAAAGAAAGCTTAAAGGAATAAAGCCAAAAAAAAACATACCCAAGTAATGTACAATCCTTAACGATTTTGGACTTTTTTTCAGTTAGTTCTTAGGTCAAAAGTACAATCCTGTATGGTTTTGCAAATATCTATCGATTTTAGCAAAGAACTTTGCTACTAAATCGATAAAATATCATCTGTGTTGATATCAATAACCGAGAGTGTAGATTTATCTAGTAGTTCAGTGTAGATTCATTATTATAATTTAATTTATATTTATTCATGTTACTAAATATTGGAGTAGAACTATATTAAGTTTAATTCATTAGTACTATTATACTTTTTATTTATAAATACAGATCTTAAAGTTTTGTTTTGTGCATAGGCTCCTATACTTCAATATTTTAGCGCCACTACGATAGGACTGCGCTATTTCACAGTGAATGTGATGCAAATTTAACATGATCATGATAGTAATTATGTATTCATGAGATAGGTCGGATTATTTAGTTTTAATCTAAATATAAATTACATAAACTAACTGTTATTAATAAAAATAATGAAATAAAAATGAATAAGCATGATTTGTGGGTAATGCCTACCCACCGAAAAAAAAACGAACCAAATGCGTTAGATATTCTTAAAAGAAAACTAAAAATTAATTCCAAAATAAAATAAATCACTCCAGTAAAATAAAAAACACCCAAACAAAATAAATAAAAATCATTAGTAAGACAATATCATAACACATAAGATGCTTGCATAGTATTTTCCAGTATATCTTCTGTGTTGGTATTGACTATAGGTAATTTATATTTTAAGCTTGTCTAAACTTTATGCTATATCTGGAGATCTGATAGGCCATTTACTATTGTGAGCTGCACAACCATATTGTGGGTATCATACTTTACTAATATTAATACATGGAATATTTTGAATAGTTAAAATGGCTTCATCTTGCTAGAGGCTATTATACATTTCGTCATTCAAATTTCTCTCGATGTATAATAAACATTGCCGACGTCAATGTTATATTGCTCAAATAAATATGGACTGTGCACGATACAAAAGTTTAAGATCTTTATATAGTGTACTGTAGAAGGTGTGCTTATATTCTTTTTGCTAGTGTAAATAAATTTATGCAACAAACTACTCATTTTATATCTTCATATGTATATCACCATTAATAATCGTCCACATTCGTCACGTATTATTTTGCAGTTTCCCAAAAAAAAGTCAGTCATGAATAATAGAAAGGAAGGAATGGGGGAGATGTAATCTAATTAAGACTAGATAAACCAATTGAAAAAAATTAACTTTAAATTATTGTTTTTTATTAAATTATTCTCACAATTAACTAAATAACTTGTTTATATAAATCGTATCAGTAATAAATAAATCAAAATTGCTTATTTAGCAATGATCAATTTGTTTATTCTGATTGGTCCAACTTATAGCTTAAAATTTATAAATACTTAGTATATGTACACTGGGAATAAAAACTATACCAATAAATTGCCATTCTTTATATAACCACATAAAAACACATGATGTAAACTGTGAGATGTAATAAATTAAAGTATCTAACTGACAGTAGGTGCAACACTAGCGAAAAATTACATTTTAAAAAAGGCTTCAGTTATTGACTTGACTTAATTTTAAAAATAAGTAAAGCAATAATAAAAATATAAAAGGAAAGAACTGTTTGAATTTGAAAGATTCAAGGGCAACATCTTAAACTATATCATAAGTGGTGCAACTATACAGGGTGTATCATTAATAATGGGAAATAATTAAACTGAATAATCGTTCAAAATAATAAGATTTAACCCAATTCACTTAGATAAATTGTGTCTCCTGTCTGAGTTACAGGGTGTTTTATTCAATAAATTAAAAATGATTTTTCCCCATTACTTTTAAACTGTTTAGCTAATCTCATATTTGGCAAGAAGTGTAGACACTGCAAACCTTACTTTATTATGGTAAATAAGCGTTTCTGGCTATGACCTAAAAATACCGCCATAATAAATACACATTAAAATTGTGCTACCTTATGTTTAACTTTAAATATCAAAAATAATGACTATATCATTACGAAGGTAAAGTATGTTATTTACGCAGAAAGTATTGGAGAATAGAAAAATTGTGCTAAAATGACAATTCAGCCAGAGGCGTATAATTTAGGAAAAATCAAACTCTGACCTGCCCCTGTCGAACGCCTCTGGTAGTAGCCAGAAACGTTTATTTACCAATATTTAGTAAGGTTTGCATTGTCTATATTTCCTGTCAAATATGATAAAGATTAGCCAAATAGTTTAAAAGTATTAGGGAAAAATCAGACTGGAGACACATTTTATCTAAGTGAATTGGGTTAAATCTTATTATTTTGATCCCGAGATTCTCCAGTTAAATTATTTCCTATTATTAGTGATACACCCTGTATAAAGAAACGAAATGAAATGGTAAAAATTATAAATAAAATTTTGAATTATTGCAATTATAGTGAGTGTTAGTAAAATTTCGTTAAGGGATTCATGAAATTGTTAAGTACTTTAATGAAGCAGAAAAATATTACACTATGAAAAATGATGAAAAGCAATTGTCAAATATCTCTTTAGATAACAGACATTAAATTTCATAATAAAATGCATGTTAACCGAACAAATAATAACGAAATTCGACGAATAGAATTTTTGAATTAGTAATAAAAATATGTTACCTTAATAATCAAAATATACAGGGTGTTAGTAAATAAATGCGACAAACTTCAGGGGGTGATTTTGCATGAGAAAATAATGACAGTTTGCTTAGTAACCATATGTCCGCAATTCGTTTTTAGATATATGTGGTGTTAAAGTTTTTCTCAAAAACTGACGATTTATTTATTACTCTGAAAACATTCGAGATATACAAATAAAATTTGGTTGATTTTAAGAGGTTGTAATTGCACATTTTTTGACATGCAATTAATAATTTTATGTGCGTCATTGGCGCGCATACCGGTAATGATCTCAATTTAAAAAAAAAAAATTGTACGCCTCTAGAGATATTTCAAATTAAAAATCATGTTTGAATTCTTTGTTCAATTTTTGACAAAAAGTCTCTCTTGCCTTTTTTTCGTATGGGGCGCCGTTTTTATGCAAAAAAAATAAAAAAACTTAACGCGCACCTACCAAATTTCATTTGCATATCTCGACCGGTTTCAGAGAAATAAATCGTCAGTTTTTAAGAAATCTCTGAAACAAAGTATTTGCGGACATACGTTTATATAGCAAACTGTCATTATTTTTTTATGCAGAATCACACCCTGAAGTTTGTCGCACTTTTTTACTAACACCCTGTATAATCTATAGAAAATTATGTAAAAAACCGAACATTGACCTGTCAATATATTGCGCCATTGGAATATTCATTCACCTTAATACAAATCAATAAGTGCGGACAATCTTCACAAATAAATAATATCTACAAGTAAATCTTTTCGATTTTTAGACACATTTAAATATGTGCCACTGCTAGAACGAGGAGTTTAGTGTTAGAAACTCCAGAAACGGATATTTAAGTACAGTTGAAGTCAGAGATAATGTTTCTCTTTTCTTAATTATATATTCATAAATACCCAAGCAATATCCAATTAAAGTGGTTGTTGGTTGAATTTGTTTATTTCCTATTTAAAGGACTTTCAAAAGTGATGAAAATTACGTAGGAAAGTTTTTGTTAAATTTATTATGACCCATTTTTTAAATAAATATGTATATACTTCTATGCAGATTTCAATCGAGTTAAAGTTTCTTCTGGGAGTGAAAAAGAATTGGAGGAGATGGAGGATGTGCAACAAAAATTAGTTATTTTTATGTGGATGTAAGTAACCCTCCAGTTATTAAAAATATGTACCACCAACTAAATTTAGAAAATAATGGATCTAATAGGGTGTAGTGAAAAGGATTCACGTATCGACAAAAATTTCAAAACCCCCATTAGAAAAGTAAGTCCAAGCGAGGAATGACTTCCAAGAAATAGGTGGAATCAGAAATTTTTGGTCAGTATAAATCACTGTATGATGGAGAATACTAGAAAAAAGGTGTATAATTTTTATTCTAATAACATTGCTCCGTTTTTTCATGTGATTAAAAATAAAATCAAGTTGGTATCAAAGTTTCCCATAAAAATCCAATAATACTACTAGAGTGCTCCATTCTTGTGGGTTTTAGATATTGTACCTTAAATAGAGGATAGACCATTATGGAATCTCAAAAAATAATGTTTTGCATAATCAATACCTCACTAGAATAGAGAAGGTTCATTGGGAAGGTAGATTCATAGTTTATCTTGATTACATTTGGTACTTCTTCATGATATTGTAAAAAATGGATGGAGTGATCAATCTGCTAAATGTTTCATGATTTCCTAGAGGAAAACGTATTATAATATTATTACATGCCAGTAATGAATACGGTTTTGTGCCAAACTGTTTGCTATTATTGACAAAGAATATTTTGAGTGTTACATCAATTTGTGATACAGGAAAAATTATTTCTGACTAACTATATAGGCTGAAACCCAGGGCGGCAAAATAAGAGACAGAGTTTTTTGTATTTGAAAAACAATCGTTAAAGAAAAACATTTTGATCACTTTGTGTGTAACAAGTTACAATTTTGTTCAATAAAGTGATTACAATTTTTTGGTTAAACTATCTTAATATTATAGAATACCCTTTGACAGTGAGAAGGGTGTTGTTAAGGATTATTAACCTAGAGCGGCTAAAGTTTAAAAACTGCTTCTGAAAAAATCGCACGTAAAACTAAGCCTTAGCGATTGCTGGTATACAATTTAACCAAGATTATTCGTCTGACGTTGATATAACAGGTGAAGTCAAATGTTTCGGTTGAATATAAAATTTTCTTTGGTATTAAGGAGGGCAGTAAAAGCCTTAAAAACCGTCTCTGGAAAAATGACACGTAAAACCAGGCCTTATAAATTGTTTGTACACAATTCAAGATTATTCGTCGTTAAAACGTCGACGTGACAGATGAAGTTGACAGGTGTCCTAATGTCAAACATTTTTTTGATAGCATGCCCAGTGTTGAACGATGCCTTTCACAGAAAAATATAATCGGGCGCTGAAATAGTTATAAATGATCGAAAAAAGTTTCTGTAAATATCAAATAATTATCACTAGCCTCTACTCGATCTTTTAGGGTTCCAAATAAACTATTTACACGGTATTTTATGAAACATAGACGCTCTACAGTCACCTACAAAAATATTAGGTTCCAAATAAAAAAATAATTTACCCTAATTGAAACACACATTGTTCATTATTAAAACAAATGAGACATACGGGAACTTTTTATAATATATTTAACGAAACAAAAAGAGTGTTAAGAGTGAAAGACATTTCTCACAATTCAATAACTAAAAACTCATCTATTTACAAAAATGGTCACAACAACATCAGTCAATTTTAACAGTAGAGTATATTTTCCGGACAAATATACTCGTACCGATGTACCCGACGGTACCGCACATAATGCCAAGAGCTCCGCTGAATAGTGCCATATAACCGAAGTAGAAAGTCGTCTGGAACAGCCCGTACATTCTAAAGAAAAACAAACGAATAATAATCATACTATTCGAATCAAGTTTATACTACAAAATATTCTTGCAAACTGATAAGGTTTAAAGATATCGAGTATCTAGATAAGTTTCAAGGAGAAAAATAATTAATACATGAAACAAAATAATGTTTTTTAACAGCCCACATATTTTTAAAATTTTACAATTCAAACCGAAAAAATGTTAAGGAGGAATTTTAGCTGATTTAATTTATTATTAAAAAAAATGTTTTTTGAGAGCTAACAAGATAATAATGTGTTAATATTAATGTACTGACTTGGTTCATCTTACTATACTGGAGAAAAAGTAATGAGACTGATTAAATAAAACACAGAAAATATTTTATTCATCCAAATTTATTGTGTCTCGTTCAAAGTAATCCCCTCCTACTGGAATACACATTCCAAACGTTTTTTCCAGTTTTCAAAACAGTTATTATACTCGAGTTTCCAGTAAAGCCCTTAAACTGGTCATCATATTCTCTTGTAATGCTGACTCAAAACGATGTAATTTCAATCAAAGAAATAGGAAAAAGCAACATCTGGTGAATACTGTGCTTGCGGAATGGCATTTACTTGATTTTTGATGAAATTCTGACGAATTGGATGCGTTGGTGCATTATCGTGGTGCAAAAAAACCATGAATTGTTTCGCCATATTTCTGGTCGTTTTTGACGAATTGACTGACGTAAACGACGCAAAAGGCTCCACCAGTGAAATCAGCAAAAATATAAGCAAATCCATCCCAGAAAATACCAAAAAGAGTAAGGAGTCTGCCTGGAGACAACTTATGTCTTTGTCAGCAGAATAATTATGAATTTTGTGCAACTACCCCAACTTGCGGTGTTCATAAAATAATCTTTCTGAATATTCTTCTTCTTCAAATGCCTATTTGTTCCGAATATTGGCGATCATCCTGGATATGATGACTTTGTTCACGGCTGCTTTAAATAGTTCGGTAGTAGTTTTTGAGAACCATATTCTTAGGTTTTTAAACCATGATGATATTCTCCTTCTTCCTGGTGATCTTCTGCCATAAACTTTCCTTTGGAGAAAGAACTTTAAAAGGTGATATTTGCTTTCGTTCCTCATAATATGTCCGAGGTACTACTCAAGCTTTCTTCTCTTGATGGTGTTCATTATTTCCAAGTCCTTCTTCATTCTCTCCATCACTGCCTTGTTGGTCACTCTGTCCACCCATGATATTCTCAGTATTCTCCTGTACAGCCACATTTCGAAGGCTTCAAGTCTTCTTTGTGTTGCCTCGGTTAATGTCCATGACTCCATCCCATAGAAAAGAATCGAGAAAATATAGCATCGGAAGAGTCTGATTTTGATGTCGATGTTGAAGTTGTGACTTTTAAACAGTTTAGCCATTTGGTTGAAGGTGGTCCTTGCTTTCTCTATTCTACATCTGATCTCCTGTGATTCCCAATTATCATTGATCATGGTTCCCAGATAGGTGAACTGTGTTACTCTGTCTATTGGTGTGTTGTTGATTGTTAAGCCATATCTTTCACCAGTTTCTCTACTGATTACCATGAACTTGGTTTTACTAATGTTAATTTTTAAGCCATAGATACTGCTGATGTCTTTTAATTTGTTCATTATTTCTTGTAAGTTGTTCGTTATGTCAGTGAAAACCACAGTATCATCTGCGTACCGGACGTTGTTCATTTGTTCTCCATTCAGCAAAATTCCTATGTCGGTATTCTCAAGGGCCTCTTTAAAGAGTAGAGAATAAATATGAGTGGTGACAGGATACAGCCCTGCCTAACTCCTCAAAGAATGTTTACTGTGTTGGTTTGCTCTTCCATATTAATTTTAATAGTAGTTCATTGAGTCCAGTAAAGGTTTTGGATCATCTTTAGATCTTTATCATCCATCCCCGTATTCATCAAGATGTCTATTATCTTATCGTGTTTTATTCTATCGAATGCCTTCTAGTAGTCTATAAAACAGGAAAAAATATCAGTTCATATCCCTACGGCGCTGGAACAATACTTGTAGACAGAAAAGTGCATCTCTTGTACCCATGGCGTTTATAAATCCAAATTGTTCGAGTTAAAAGCTCTCGGGAGTTATTCAGATTATTAATGTTCATATGATCTCATCAAGTTGTTTTGAAATACAAGGTACTCTCGATGAAATTACAAAAATAATAGTCGGCTATTTGCCATAGTTTTGGGATATTACCTCTGACTATTTAGTCAGTTGGAAGAAACTCCTTGTGGACAACGCCACGGTAGTAAAAGAAAACAGTCAACATGACCTTTATATTTGACTTGCTTTGACGCGATTTTTTTGGAGATTTTGTAAAAATTCATCGCCGTCATTACTGTTTGTCCAGAGTAGTATGATAATGGTGTATTTTCATATCCTCATGATAATAAGGGCTTAATTTTCTAAAGAAGAGTCAAACAACTTACTTTGTCTTGAAAAAGAAATAGTAGATGGCGTAAATATAAACATAAGTAGATGTAGAGGCGGCAGCCAAGAAAGAAGTCCATTGCCAACGGTAATCTTCGGCGTTCAAAAGGAAATAAGTACATACAATTGTCACGCATACAGTTACTATCATTAATATAATGAAAACTAGTAACATAAAACCATACACGTAATAGATCTTGTACGCCCAAAATGATGTGAAGATAAAATACCTGAAAACAGACAAAACATGTTAGCACTTTCAGTGTCGCTATATATTTTGGAACATTTTCCTGTATAATTTGGAATATTTGCAGTTGAGATTTACAAATTAGTTTATTATGATTTTTTACACAACTAAAGCTCCTTATTCACAGGGGATAAGTTTCATAAATATGCTGCGAATACAGAAACCGTGAATAGGGAATAGTAATTTGTATGTAAAAGCAATTTAATGAAAGGTTTTCTTTTGTTATTATCAGACTAAGGCAATGGTTGAAAGAATTTACTTATTTGTTGTTGTTTTGTCGATTTTAAAAGGTCTTCCAATTCGGATTTAGCTGTGGAATTAACAATTTGCCTTTTTAAAATAAGACTTTCATAGACAGATCAGCTTTTATGAAGAAATCATTGCTTATCATTCTTTATTGTCTTTTTATATATCTTGACTTTCCTTGAGTTAAGGTATTTGTTTTTCCATAGAATTTCTCTCAAGCATCCTGAAATTCGAGACGCTCTCATTGTTTGCTCTCTTACTTTGTTCATTACTTCGTTATTTCTGATACCAGGTATTTGAAGTGGTTTACCTAATCGACGATTTTGGAATCAATTTGCAACTTATACCCTATCGATTCTTTCAATGTTAATAAGCATATGGTCTTCTCAATGTTAATGAACATATTTAGTTCTTTTACTTTGGCGTTAAAAGAGTGCATTAGTCTTTGAAGATTGTCTTCAGAATCTGTAATAAGGACCGCATCGTCCGCATAGCATACCACATGGAAGAAAGTATTTCCCATTTTGTATCCTGCTGCTTTAAGCAAATTTTTCATTAATTTATCCATTATGTGAATCCCCGTCTAATTCCTGTGTTTACTTCTTTTGTGAAATGTTCTACTCTGATTTTGTCCTGCACTTAGTGTTGATATCGTATATTAAGTCTATTAGCCTATTTCCAGGACATCTTAATAGTGCACTCGGCTAAATGTTTTGTTTTTATCCATGGAGCACATGTTACATATTCTATAAATACAATATGAAAATATGTATTGTTAGTTTACAGATAGTTACAGCCATCACCAAAAACACCAAATTAAGATTGTTGAAATCACTTGTGTTCCCTATTGCCACTTATGGAGCAGAAACCTGGACATTGAAGAAAAGCGATACCAGGGGGATAAATGCCTTCGAAATGTGGGCATACATACGGCTACTGCGGATACCCTGGACGGCCCATCGTACAAATGAATCTGTTCTTGAAGAATAATCAACTAAATCTGTCAAAAAAGATAACCGAAGCTTTTTAACATACATCGGCCACATTGCAAGAAGGACAGACTCATTGCAACTACTAATAGTCGAAGGAAAGGTAAAGGGGAAGCGCCCGCGCGGAAGGTCACCCAAGAGATGGGTGGCCAAACTAAAGATCTAATTGGCCAAGGCCAACATGAAACTGTAAATATGGCCCAGAATAGAGGAGGGGCACAATACTATAAGTGCTGCTACGGGAGATTCATAATCACTAATCCCTTCTCAGGGAAATGGATCAGACAGAGAGAGAGAGAGAGAGAGATCGTTAGTTTTGGATACGAGAATCGAGAAATTTTCAGCCACGAATACAATAAGTGATCGCTATTTTTTAATCCGCGAATAATGGAACCGTGAATAAGGAGCTTTGACTGTAATGTGTTTCTTTTGAGGAAAATCCATTTTCTTTAGTCTGATATTTTTAAGATATAATAATTACATGCAATCAAAACAATTTTATTAGAACTAAATAAAATATTTGGCTAAAAAAACTTACATTTCAATAAAAATACTGGCAAAAGGCAAAACGCCTCCCAATAAAATGATAACTCCTGGCTCCATGAACCATTTCTTTTCTGGAATCGGCCTAGGTACAGCATTTATTCTACATGGATAATCAGGTTGACCAGCCAAATTTCTACCCAAAACTGTACCAACTAGCGTAAGGGGAAGAATTACGAATAAGCAAATGCAAGTCACGGCAACCTAAAACATGGTATTAATTTTCATTTATGGAGAAACTAGAATTTCTTCTTGCTATATAATTATGTTTTTTTGTACAGGCTTAAAATTGAAACACCAGTATTGAAGGAGGAATTTTTTTGTTATTTAGTCAATAATTTTGTTCTTTTTTTTCTTAATTTTGTTCTTTAATTCAACTGAGCATATTTCTTTTGGACTTCAGCAATAAACAATGAAAATTTTAGTGAGCTATTAATCAAGCATTTGATTACGGGTATTAATTGGAACTTACCATGGTACCAAAAGGTATGGCTCTCGACGCATGATAATAAATTGCGATAAAGTTGATAAAGAAGGCGGTACCGCAGACGAAAGCAGGCAACATAAAGGCCGACACGATCATCTGTCGTATCCACACTTTTCCACCCATCCTGGCGTACAGAGATCCTCCAAAATATCCATTGATGGGCGAAGTAACAGCATAGACGAAAATCGAAGTTGACAACAATGATCCTCTCCTACATAAGGCATATTTTGAACATTACTTTTTTGCAAAATAAATTAAAATATTTGCATATATTTTTGGAGCGTTATCCTTAATAGAGAAAAATCACATAAAGCGAGATGGCACTGTCAATGACAAAATATCGCATCGAGGTGTGAACAACAAATATTCTGTCATTTAATCACTTGTAAAACCAAAGTTTTTATTGAAAGGAATTTTAGTTATCTAAGAGATTTGAGTTGATTTTTTGTGTTAAACTATTAGATTGAAGCTGAATTTAAGGTTTGTTTTCGACGATTCAGTTTTATTGTTGCTGGATTCTTGTTAAATGCCAGTAAAGACCAGGTGTGTCCAGGTATCAATTTTGGTTTGTTTTCGAAGTTTTTCAGTTCTGTTATCCCTGAAGTTATTGTTGCAATGCCTATGAAAATCAAAATATTGTTGAAATTACTATTGCTGAAGTCACTATGAATAATCACAAAAAAATGATACATCATTGGAAAACAATATCAAACTTTTCACTGAAAAAAATCATCTTTCACAAAGTGCTTGCTGCAAACAAACATAAACTTTGAGATTGGTTTTCCTATCTTTAAGATCATCTTCCATTTCTGAACTGCCTTAGGATCTGAAGGAAATTTATTCAAAGATATAATCGAATTGCCATATGTAGAGCATTGTAAACAGAGCATATTTTTCGCGATGTTATCTCCATATAACCTTTTTTAATCGTTTGCATTTTCGGATTTTGTGGTTTATTAACACCAATTCTTCACAAAATATCGTTCAAATACAACAAATGGAGATTAGTTTGTTGTTCACACCTCGAGAAGTTCTTATGATCAATAATAGATGTCGCCCACTCCGCGATTTTTCCCTAGAGAGCCTAACGAAATAAAATAACATTTTAGTTAACATTATATTGTCGTTTTAGAGGAGTAGAGGTGAATTATTAAAGAAAGAGACCTGTCAAAGATTCCCACTTTATTCCCAACGAAGCGGATGTCAAGTGCCGATTTAAACCAAATTGGTTACCACCCAACTACACCTTACTTCTTTAACATGATTATGTATTCCCACTTAAGGATATACGAGCAAACAATTTTTTTTATTATGAAGCAGGATTATTCGGCAACCGTCGTGTTTTTTTGAAGTTTCATTCCACTCTGACTGATTTAACCGGAAGTGGTCCCTAACAATAATAATTTATCTCTAATAACGTTGATTATGTGAAAATAATAAGCTCTTGTCTCGCTCTTTGACAGTTTCTTCAAAGGTACTTAATTTCAAGAAGCTAAAATAATTTTGAAAAGAGCACAAAAAAATATGAAGAAAATATTATTAAAAAGTAAATTAGTCGAAAACTACAATATCTAATAATAAGAAAGGTGAGAAAAAATCTTACTCAGTGTACAATTCTCCCATTATGGCAAAGACAATAACGCTGAAGACAACAGTGGTGAGCTGATGTCCTGCACCAATTAGAGCAGAGAAGAATAAAGAATGAGAAGCTGGGCGGAAAACGTCTCCATGCACTTGTTTCCAGCCATATTCATCCCCCAAATCACGTTCCTGTAAAATATAATTGTGAGTAATATTTTCTTATTTAAACATTTTATTATTCTTACCATATCATCAATATCTTCATCCTTGCTATACCTAGCATAATCTTTTCTGAGAGTTCTCATAAGAATCATAGATACTAATCCTACTAAGAATATAACCATCATAAAACTGTTGAATATACTAAACCAATGGATCTTAAAAAAAATAAAAAATTATTACTTGACCATTTTTATACTAACAAAAAAGGTAGTAATCATTGTTTTAACTTTTTTTGTAAAATCAATGAAAAGTATTATTTTAATTTTTATTATTACTTTCAAGATTGGGTGTTTTAGTTTCCAATGGACACAGGACAAACGTCTATCATAGACTGCCCTTATAAAATAAAGAATATCTAGGTAGGGCACCAATTTGGAAAAATCCTTAATTTTCACATTACAGAGGGTTAAGATTAATAAATGAAAAGGTTTTTTTGCTACAACTTTTTTAAAAACAAATATTTCTTAATAAAACATTGCAGCTTAGTTATTGGACTAATAACACTTAGTTTGATGTTCCCATTATATTCAGAAGCTTTTACCAGTAGCGTTCCAGTTGGGTACGGCCAAATATTTTGCCCCTCATTTTCTACGCCACTGAATAAATTTTTTAATTTCTTGTTTATTAAAAAAATGGATAAAATTTGATACAGACAAAATTAGTTTTCAAAAAAAATTAGATAAGTGAGGCGTGCACGAAAATTTCACTAGGTACTCAATGGTGCTATTAAATTTATTATCTCTGGGTGTTCCAAAATTTTAACAATGATTTTCATTGAAGTTTAAGGACCATCTTTTACTTCTAAATAGAAAAGACCTAAAACTGCTAGTTGGAATCACTACAGATCACCACCCAGTCAATGAATATCTAAAAAAGATGGGCAAGGTGGAGAATGATTCTTGCAGATTCTGTGGGGAAGACACAAAATCTGTACACTATCTTTTGATAGAATATGAGGAACTATCACAAAAAAGAGTAAGATCATTCAGCAAGGCAACTCCTCACCTGCAAATATCTTAGAAACTCTAAAGCAAGATCACTGATCTCATACTTCAAAGGACTTAAATTGGACCCAAAAGATACATAACAAAAAACCTAAGGGATGGCACAAAAGATCTCAAGATCAAGGTGCCCAATGCTTTTGTCAGGCTCGACTCTATTGTTAAATAATAATAATAACAATAAAGGACCACCAAAGTTACATTTTTTTAAAAAATTTGTGACATACAAGGTGCCTCAGTAGAGCGCGCTACAGATGAAGTGAATCTTAATTTTTTTAGTAGCCACAAAATACGTCTGTACAAGTGTGCTGTTAATTTTTTTTATTTATTAACGTTAACATTCTGTATCTCAAAAACTAATAAATATTCTTTATTTTATGAGACGAGTCTACTAAAAATGTTTGAATGTCAAATTCTGGAACACCCTATATAATTACAGAAATGTAAGAATATTTTATATATTTTTTTAATGTACTTTTTAAAGAGGACTTAATTTTGTAATTAAATACCTTTCTAATAAATTAAAATATACTTTCTATAGAAGTATTAGATATGTAATAATCATTTGTAAATATATTTATCTATACAAAGATAAATAGTACATTACCTTTCACTAACACATAAGTGAAAGTTTTAAAATAAAAAAAAAAAGGTTTTTTAAATAATTTGTGTACTAACAAATGCTTAAGTTTGGCTTGGTTCTTTGGAAATGTAGCTAAGCTAATAACATTTTTCTAAGGATAACTTTGTAGCCAGTTCATAAAAAAACTCACCCTGTGTTGGAAGAAGTGATGATCCAAATACTTATCAAACCTATCTTCAAACTTAATATTGGTTTTTTTCCATATAACTTCATAGGTAAATTTAAGTTGAGTAGTAGGTTTCAATTCGACTTTGTCTTCTGATGTTAAGTTAACATCAATAATCTGTTTACCGTTATAACCAATTTCGAATTTTTTGTGTGTCCAAATATAATAACTGTTATCTTTGAATTCTCCTACTACTCCCCATATGGGTAAATCGTCAATGTACATTTGGTACCAATAGTGATTTTTAACAGCATATACAAATGTTTTGTATTTTCCCTCATCTAACTGCACTGCACAATAATCGCCACGAGTCATATTTACTAAAACAAAACATAATCTTCTCTTTTATAACATATTATTTTTAAAAGGTATTTATATAAATAAATTAAGATAATACTTACTTTTGAACTCAATATCTATTCCACTAAATTCTAATTCAACTCCCTGCAGTGCTTCGCTGAGAGTCTCATGATAGTGGCTAATAATATCTTTAGAGCCAACACAAAATGGTAAAGAAAAATATACATAAGTCTCTTGTCTATTATGGTAAGGTCCTACAGTGTTCATCCACAAAACAACTTCTTCATTTTCATCATACTGAAATACATAGTGTAAATTCATTTAAATATTAATTGAATATTTGAGTTGTGGTTCTCTGGGTTTTAATTTATTATTTAAGTAAAGTGCTGTAGTGATAAAAAAACCAAATTTCTATTTTCTACGTTTTTGTTATAAGTAGTAAAGGACTTTTTAGAGTGTATAATAATATATTTTTTTAATATGATTAAGTACAATGACAACAAATTTATTTATTACCATAAAGACTATATTATTTCCAAGTTCAAAAAGTAAGTTCTAATAAAATAATGTTTATACTGAGTTTTGCCTTTAATGAGTGAATATTATTACTAATGTGACTTTTAGTCTCACAATCGGTGAGAAAGTGATGGTGAAAATCACATTTATGTGGTTAAATAATTGTCACCAACCAGTAATGCAGTTTTAATATATTGTGCTAACAACTATAATGCAAGACAATACATAATAAAATATATACACTATACAAAAACAATTACTAACTATTATTCAGCTGAGAATAAATTGGATGGCTATGATACAATATAATTACAATTTTTTATTGATCCAAAATTAATCAAACAAGTAAACCTTATGAGAAAAATTAATTGAGTTTCAAAACAAACCTTAAATACTAATTATTACTTCAAGTGTAAGATTTTTAGAAAGCACTAAACCAGCACTTATTTGAATTTTACTACAATGTATTTAGTTTTGTATATTTTATTTTCACTAAAAACTACCACTAAAAGATTAAATAAACATAAAATTCTGTATATCATTCTAATAAATTTTTATTTTTATCAAAACTTGTTTGTTATTTAAAAATGTTTTTCATTTAAAGAGAGATTATAAAAAAGGAGACAATAAACAAATATATTAATCCTAATATAAAAAAAATGTTCCAATATTAAGACACAAATATTTAAATTTATATTTATATCGAACAATATTTTAGTATTTTAATACATACTTACAAATATTATACACGTATAATTAGACTCTATTCTAATAACATTAGAATAAACTTTGAAAAAACTACTGTAGGTCATTACTAATTAATTCTATTTTAAACAGTTTCTAAAGCACTGAAATGTATCAATAATTTCCCAATAATTTTTTATTTACAAATACCCTCTAGTATGTTAACAACTAATTATTTAAATAAGTAGTAATAATAGTAAGTTAAAAAAAATACATCCAAATAATGTTTTTCTACTACTTGTGGCTGACATGTCAAGACATTTCAATGAATAAAAAAAATACTTAATATAATAAATCATATTTTTATTTATTTGATTTAAAATTACTGGATAATTTTACCAAATAGAATATGCAAAATATTAAACAGCAAACAAAAAATAAATATGAATAATGTTTACTGAATGAATTAATGAAAAAACAATATAAATAATACAAAATTGTTCTTGTATTATAATTGATGGTATTTGGCATTGTAAAATAATACTGCTGTCAGTAAATTTAAAAAATCCAAGACATTTAGGAAAAGCATTGAAATAGTTTATTGAAATCCAAATATTAGTTTTGACCTAACAGCAATAAGTAACATATATTTGATCAGGCAACGTGTAGCTTACAATTACGGAATTTTATGTTTATTTCTTGATTAGCTAAAAAAAATGTTTGCACTCACTATGTGGTTGTGTTCATCAGTATACGCCCCAATTGCAAAAGAAAGCATGAGAACTTTACAAAGAAGACTCATGTTTGTTAATATTTATCATCAAATTTTTTAAAACCTTTCGAGCTACGAAGTACTTTTGTTTTATAAATCACCGGAACATGTACATCTTCTACATTCTACACGTAGACAGAAAAAATTTGTGCCAGGATTTACACGTAAATAAACCGATCATAGATGGCACTAAGGACAGTTGACAGGTACGTTTTCCCTTTGGTGCTGTTTTGTTTCATCTACTACACTAATTGGGAAAACATTGTGAAATTCATGTTTTATTACACAACATATGCCTACATAACATAGCAACTGGTTAAAAGAATATGATGCGATGCGGCCGGGCAAGCGATGGCGCTGGCAAAACATTTCAGGTAACCATAGTTAGCAAAGATATCGCTTCTCTTTCCAATTGAAGCAACTAAACGGGGGCGTTGATTGATATATTAGAACCCAGTCCTAATATACAATATAAATCAACGACAGAGACATGTATCATGTATCTTCAATCTTTATTCTGTCTCCCATACTCATACATCGATGTTTCAGAAGAACGGTGCTGCTCTCTGTATCTTGTGCTAATTACTAGTAGCGGTACAATGGTAAAGAAATAATCTGTACTTTGGTGAATAAATAATATTTGCTTCTTTTGTCTGTTTGGATCATTGCTTAATTATACAATCATTGTATCTTCATACAATGATTTGGATGCAAAAATTGACGGTGAAAATCTTACTTTGGACTTTTATTGAAAGAGTCCTCAAAAATGTGGTACATGAAGGTGGCGCTGGTAGACGTGTGGTTATAACTGAACTTAGTTTATATAAAGTGAAGTAGGTATGTATGTCAAAGAAGAAAGATACGCAATAATTTGAAATTAAAAAAATTATGCAGTAAAAAGTTGATCAAGTGAATGTAAAAGTAAAAAGAAAATAATGCACAGCAATATTTGTCTTTTTCTGAAAACTTTGGTCGTTTTTTTTAAAACAGTATTTTGCTACAGTAACGCCACCTCCTTATCTCTACCCTAAATAACTAAATTAACACGCGTCATTTTATTGAACAAAGCGCTCAATACGATAAGAAATTATTTGCAGAATAATTTAAAAACTTTAAAATAAAATGCTTCAGAATAATAAAACTTTTTCTTGTTAATCAGTGATGATGGAATTATTTTGTTTTTGGGGTGGCTGATTGACACACATTGTTAATTAAACTAATTATACAGTAATTACATTAAAAAAATTTTTAGAAAAAGATATATATGGTCAAATACCTGAATAATGAATATATTTTATTTTGTCCTGATATATAGTTGTTAGGGTTTAAATTCTAATTGTGGTAAGCTAATATTTTGTTGATTTTTTAGGATCTGTTGAGATTTTTTTTGGCTTTAAGGCTTAGCCCATTCAGCCAAAAACTAATTAAGGAAAAGTCTTGAATGTCTTCGACTTAAAATATTTATTTGAGAACAATGTGGATTTTTAAAAAAGTTAAATTTGTTTTATTAATAATTTATTGCTGGTTTATTGTATTTAAAAATACTACATAAAAAAACAACCCACATTTCACAAAGTTTTTCCTTCTGGTGTAGTACCATCCAGAGGGAGTACTCCTTGTGAAAATTGTCAATTTATGAACTTGGTTGTTTCCGAATAAGGCAGCAACATATTTTATACAGTAATGTAATGTGGGTGCCTAGAACAATTAATACTTAAATATTTATACATATAACAACATTTGCAAAAATTAGTTATAAACTTTCAAAAATTCATTGTAAGTCTGTACAGAACACTGTGCAACTTCAGTGCTAAAATAACTATCTGTTCCAGAAACTAAAGTCTTCAAAGCTACATAATTTGGTTTTTTGGGATTAAATTGATCCTTGCCCATTTTAACCAAAAACAAATACCTTTCTTTTAACCTTTTCTCTCTGCAATTGAGAATTTCTGGTGAATCAATGATTGTTTCTAAAGGTATTTTCATTGTGTTATGAAGAAATTCAAAAGTTTGAAGAATTTTATTTTTACCTACAAAAAAATGAATTGTTAAAATATGTACACACATATTACTTATTTGACTTTACCATTTTTAAAAAGTTGTGGTCGATTTAATAAAATTGTTTTTATTTCTTTTGATGTAAAGCCCATTTCTTCTTTAAAAACAAAATAACTTAAATCTATTTTTTCCTGAGGATAAGTTATAAGTTTTGGACATTTTGTTGCTAAGAGCCTAACTTCTTTTCCAGACAAGGAATATTTATATTGAAAATACCCTAATTTGTTATCAATTGCTTGTGTGCTAAAAATAAGATTTACCTTACAATCAATCAAATTTTTTGTAAGTAAATTTACCTATGAGTTAACCACAATGGATTTTTGCTTACAACCCTGACTATCATTTCCTCATTAAATTTTTTGTATTGTAAATAATTTATCCTGACTTTAAGATCTTCTAAGCTCTCTCTAAGGATGTAAGGATTTAAAGTAATTATATTGCCAATATTCTCAGTCTCCAATCCTAAATCTTTTAGAAATATTATGGTATCTTTAATGTCATCAAATTTAAGGGTTAAAATAAACTTAGTGGCTTCAGAATCTTTTTCTATTACAAACAATTTTACTCCTAATTTTACAAGTTGTTGTAGGATTTCAGATTTGTTAACGTACATGGAAGACACTGCACCAGGTCTTAAAATTTTAGATACATCTGAAAGCTCTATTCGTGGGGGCTTTGGTTTATCTGGGTTTTTTAATTCAATATCTGTATTTTTCACCCCTTGCTCAGGTGAGGTAATTTCTGGAACACTACTATCAGCTGTAACTAAATAATTTCGTAAATTACGAGCTAAATTAATCTTTGCAACTTTTCGAAACATTTTTTTTTTAATTTCAAACTGTCTGGAGATAAGGTTAGGACTAAGTTAGGCCTATTTATACGCACAGACCGGTTTATGTTTTGTGGTTAGGAGTTACTGTCATTTGTCACGAGTGATTCAGGTGTCTGAGAAATTGTTGCATTTACTTGTTTGATTAAAAGTAGCAACATTCATTCAAGATTTCAGCCTGCAAAAGTGCACACATTTTTAAAAAAGTGAGACGTCCTTTGTTTTTATTTTCAGCCACTTCATTGTTTAAATGGCAAAAAAATATTAAGCTGAGGCCAGTTCCAAAAAAAAAAAAAAAACCACTTTCTCCTCATGGCTCCTTTACTGACGGTTGTCTATGTTTTTATTCTTCTTTTTATAAACTTAATTTCTATCCTAAATTTTAAGGAGTTCAACCATTGTATAAGGACAACATTTTTTAAGCAATGGTTCAACAAATAGCGTAACATTCATTCTTTACACCACAGAGTAGGTGCTACTCTGTGCCAACCACAGACCTGGCGCTAACACAGTTATATGTGATCTAACGTAAAAGAAACAGTAAATTTTCTATATTAGTTTCTGCTTCTGCGTAATTTTTATAATGCTACGTTTTTTTTGAAAGAAAAAAATAATTTCTTACCCATTTTAATGATGATAAATATATGAAAAAGGTAAATAATTATGTAAAAAGAGTATTAATAAAGAACTTTATTTAGCAGAAATTTGCTGATAAAATGAAAATCAACTTTGTAGAAGCTCAAAAAGAGGTTATGCCACCAAAACTTACTAAAAAGATTATGAGATGATAATGATATGAGTAGCTGTGAATACAGATATGATAAGACGTTTTACTTAAGGTAAGAACTATAATTTACCATTGTATGCATGTTATTGTTATATTAATGAGTTATAAATAGTTTGCAAGTAAACCTACAATAATTATGAATAATTTTAATTTTCCTGGATCGAACTAAACATAATTTAAAAACTGTCTTGTTTTCTCAGAAATTATTTTTAAATCTCTTTTAATGTGTTTCTTGTATATTAACTAAAGGTTAAAATTATTTAAAATAAATATAATAATAAGTAGAATCAGGTGGTTTAATGAACTTTTATGCTTAAATGCTTTTTTTTATTAATAGCAGCAGTAAGTTTTAATAGGTTTATAAACTGCACAAGTTCGTCTCCTAAACTTTCTTCCAAGTTCTTTTATCAAGATTTTTAACTGTTAAAGTGTTATAACTTCCACTTTTGTATTATTCTTAATTCATGGAATTATTTAGGTAACCATTTAATTATTTGTATAGATTACAAGTAACTTATGTTCTGAAGTTTTATTTTAAAGTTAAAGTAGGTATATCTCTTGTATTATTGTTGTACTCAGGTATATGCAAAAATTTTGTTTGGGTGTTAGATGGGTGTTGCTGATATTTTACACAGTTTTAGCTGCATTAATTACTAAAAATGTTGGCCGCATTGCTTAAACGTATTTTAACATTAATATATATATATATATATATATATATATATATATATATATATCCTTTATGCCAGGAACCTCCACCAGGCTATCACCTGGAATGGAAAAACTGGAAAACTTTTAACCGCCTTAGAACAGGATTCGTCCCCCACAAAGACGAACTTAGCAAAATGGGGGATTATTGAAGAAATAGACACCAAGTGTGACTGCTGGGAGGTGCAGACTATGGAACACCTATTAACCTGCAAGAACTGCCCAAACTCCTGCGCCCCCGGAGATTTATGGCTTGCCACAGATAATGTTTTGGACATGGCCCAGCATTGGGCATATAGAATTTGATATGGATTCGGAAATGAAAAAGTAAAGTAAGTTATCATCTGACAGTTATTAGTGCTTACTGACATGTTTTTGTATTTTTATGAATTATTAGTGTTACCACAAATATCACATACTGGATTGCAGTGGAGATGAAATCTCAAAAATGCACTATTTTTTCAGTAATCTCACTAATTTTACCTACACTAAAAGAAATTAGTGACCTACATTAATATCCTAGCATGAATTAAGAGAGTTCATATTATTACAAATTTGAGGCAACATCTTTAATTTTTTTCAGTTAACTTATTTATTAGTTCTATACATTTATACATTTTAACAGCTTTTTTACAACAATGAATTTTTATGAGTATACTCCACATGCAGTGACCCTCCACATATAATTCTTGATTTAAATGTTTTCTTGTGAGTGTCAATAAAATGAATTTTAGTAGTTTTAAGTTTAAATAACGGTTAAAATTAATGAGACAACGCATTGTTGTATGATCTGGTTTTAATACTTAGTAGTTAACCATAATTAACATCTAAATAAATTGGTGGTAAAACATTTTTATATTACTGAGCCAAAAACGACAAATATGGATAGTTCTTCAACTTGTGGGTGTTTCAGGACACCAAAACATAAAAGTGCTAGTGTAACATTTCATAAGTAAGTGTTTTAATGCTAAATTTGTGAAATAATTAAAAATAATAAGATTTGTATTTCAATGAACTTTATTGGTTAAACCCACCAATCACAAAATACTCATTGGCGTAGCTTAGGGTAAAATAAGAGGTTACAGATTTTTATAGGGTGCAAAAAAAATACAAAATTGTAGATTTACAAAATTAAAAATTTTAGAATTAAAGGTTTCTTATCATATATCAGATAATAATTTTTTATCGATTGCAGAATTGTTAGATAAAATGTATTTTACATTTATTCCAATATTTTATTTTTTTTATTATAATAGTCTGCCATATGCACCCTCCATATTCAAAGAATTTTACAGTCGCCCAGCGAAGTTTTGACAACCCAAAAATAAGTTTAGTTAACCGTCTCCTCAGTTGTCTATGTTTTTATTCTTCTTTTTATAAACTTAATTTACGTCCTAAATTTTAAGGAATTCAACAACTGCAAATGGTTAAAATAGTATTTTGAAAGAAATAGTTATTGTTTACCTATTTAGATGAAGATAAATTATATAAAAAAGGTAAATGATTATATGAGGATAGTTCACGAATCGTTGTCCCTAACCAACAATTATACACTACAAAGGATGGCTTATTTCCTATCTCCGTAAATTGGACAAATTTTAGCTGCACATGTGCGGATTTGCATCGTCACTGGACCTGCAGAGTGCAGAACTATATGTCTGCCATAAGAGCCCGTGTATTTTTATACTTTTTGACAACGGTTTTTTTTCCTGTTGGTAAAATTTTTCCGTTGTTTTCTTTAGCGTTTGTGTTTGGTGACTCATAAAAATATCCATAAAACTCATTAATTTCTATTTATTAAAATGGGCTCAACTTTTGCAACCAAATTTTCCTCAAATAATTTCAGTAAATCGAAGTGCCCTAAAACGTTCAAAACGTAACAAAGCATCAATTTTATTTATGGTTTATCCACAGCAAACTAGGGCATCTAGAGTTCTAAAAACTCAATGGAGCAAAAGAAAATTAACACATCAACCAGAAACGCCTAAAAAATCAACAGGTTTGCTTATAAATACCGAGATATATGGTTTTAAAAACCTAGAAAAATGCATGGGCTCTTATAGCAAATCATCCATAGTGTAGGTGACGTCACTCATAGCTGGTGGCAAGCGGAGGAAAATGTAAATAAAATCACTGAACTCGGCCATCCTTTGTAGTGTATAATCGTTGGTCCCTAATATAGTTGGAGTTGAATGACAAATGCAAATAAAGTGTCAGGTAGAATGACATTAGTAGACTACTCTGTGACATTAGTGTGTGCCAATTGGCAAACGAGATTAAGATCGTTGTGCCAGAATGGTAAAAATTGGAACTACTGTATGGGCCTTACCAATTTGTTTATTTTTTTCATAAAAATATTGTCTGATACTTTTTTTTCAATGTTAATATTTTTAAGCAGTAAAATGACCTTTTTTACATTTCAGGTACTGAGAAAACAATTTCAAATGTTTTGAAAGACGCAAAATATGTTCAACAAGATAATGGGGAATACATATTAAGGAACGATTCTATAGCCCATGTGTTAATTATGTTCGTAAACGATAGAGGGTGTACTCCTTAGCATAGATCGCCTATTAACATCAGTGCATCAGTTCGTGTATGTTAAATACTAATTTTTTTCCCTTGAGGTGTGTGTGATTTTTTAAAAATGGACAAAATTGAGATGAGGTATGATAAAGTACCTATGTAAAAAGGGGTTATCATCCCAAAAAATTTATAAGGACATGGTAGAAGTATTGGGTGACTCTGCCCCTTTGTTTGTACCAGGTAATCAAAAACTGGTCACGAGATTTCAAACTGGAAAGAGAGTCCGGTCAACATGCACCAGGTGCAGGATCCCCCAAAATTGTGGTGACCAAAAATAATGTGAATTTAGTTCATGACATGGTATTAAATGACAGAAGAATTACAGTGAAGGCTATAGCAGAGACATGTGGGTTTTCTGTTGGAAGTGTTAATAAAATTTTACATCAGGAATTGGGTCTCAAAAAACTCTGCACATTGGATTCCATGAATGCTGACGGCATTCGTAGAAGCTCTAAAAAATCTGCCACCAAAACTTACTGGAAAGTTCATAGAGATCATAATGATTTTATTAGCTGTGAATACAGATTTGATAAGACAGTTTACTTAAGGTAAGATCTAAAATTTACTATTGTATGCATGTTATTGTTATATTAATGAGTTATAAATTGTTTGCAAGTCTACTTTCAATAATAATAATATATTATTATTTCTCAAAAATCCACTTGAAATCACTCTTTATTTGTGGTATTTGTTTACTAATTAAAAATTTAAATTATTTAAAATAAAAATACTATATTACTAAGTAGGATCAGGTTACTTTATGGGCGTGGCTATTTTTAAGAATTGTAATCTCTGTAAAAATTGTTTGTTTTAATCATTTTCATTACAATCTAATTCAAAATTGTAATTATATTTGGGATTAGGGCTTCCAACTTCTTATCTAATCTTACATATTTTCAAAATAATATTTGTCTTCAAAATCTTCCCTGTTGGTTCTTAGAATTTGAAGTTGCATAAAGAAAAGATGCACCATAGATCTTAAGGTTGTTAATCTCTCAGGTGTATAAGAATGAGTTACAGTTACATAAATGAATTGTTTTGTTTGTTCTTTATTTAGCAACAAAAAATACCAAAAACACTACCTGTAAATTGCTTGTCTTAATATTGTTTATTTATTACTTTCAGAATATTTGGATGTTGTAGGATAAAAGGATAAATCGGGAAAACTGGTTTTGAATAAAGAGAAGACTCAAATTTGGCAGACTTTAGGCTACGCCAAAATATTCTAAACATTCTAATACACAGATATGGCAAAAACAAAGGAGAAAACAATATTGGGTAAGAATTTTAAATTTAGTTTTTTAATTCCTGCATTTTATTAATATTTTTTTAATTAAAACTATTAGTTAAATTAATCTATTCATTTCTTTTGCATAGCTTTCATACTTCGTGAGTTGAGTAATAAAACAATGTTTTTCTTTCAAACGTACAATTGTACTGAGCTGACTACGAAAAAAAATCAACTTTTTCACCAGCGGTAGTTTTACTTTTAATAATAATAATAATATTGAATGTCTTTATTACCAATTATAAAAAAGAATTACATTTTGTTTACATATATTTAGGGCAAGATTCAGTTTGTATGTTTTAATAAATAAGGTACAATATAAACTATACTTGATATTTAACATACATCTGTTCTTTAATCTAACCCCAAAAGGAAGTCAAAGACAGCAAATAGAATAATAGAAAAATAATTTAAATTAATAGAAAAAAAAATAATAGTTTAGCAATTAATTAGCAATTTTAATCCAAAAAATTAAATTATTGTTGAGAAAAATAATAGTCTAAGAGAGCTCGTTTGAGTTTATGTAGTGATGAGTTACTGTAATCTTGAGGTAAATTATTGAGACAGTTAACAATACAATAAGAAAAGGATCATTTGAAAGACTCATTGTGGTGATGTGGTATAGTAAGAGTATTTCTATGTCTTAAGTTTAGAGAATGTACATCGGTTCTGTATTTTATTTCATGATTCAGATATGGTGGAGATTTTTCCTTTAGTACCTTAAAATAAAACATGGTAGAATGCAATTCTCGACGATTTTTCATGTGTAACCATTTACTAATTCTGAATATATGGCTGATATGTTCAAATTTGCGAATACCAAAAGTTAGTCTTAGGCATGAATTTTGCAGTTTTTGTATTCTATTTATATCAAATGAATTTAAACAGGAATGATATAAAATGTCACAGAAATTCAGTTTAGATAGCACTAGTGACTCGCATAGTAGGATTTTGACCGATTTATCTAACACATGGCGAGATTGATATATAAGTTTTAGAGCTCTGGCAAAGGGAAAAATATGCTAGTGTGGCATATACGTCATGAGTTGTGAGTGATGTTAAATCAAAACTTGCAAAATGACATTTTTTAATACTGAATGAACTATAAAATAAGAGATGTCAATGAGCCATTTTTGTATTTAACCGTGTTACTATATATTTCGTGTTTATGACCTGATTATTGTATGTTTGAAAAAACAAGCAAAGCCTTACAGTAGTCGCATATGATGTCTAACATTTGACATCTCACCTTAGTAATAAGCAATTTTAAAATTATATTCTAAATAAAATGGGTCAGGTATTATTTGAAATGATTTTTCATAACAAACAATAATTCTTTTATTGTATTTTATTTAATTGCCACAGTAACGGAAATCAACATCAAAATGGCCAAATGATGGCCTACTCGCGCGCACATTCGTCAAATCAACTGTCGAAAAAATGGTTGACGTCTATCTGACTGTCAACTCTAACCGCGCGTTCATTCGTCAAATAAAATGTTACTGTTACTGTTACATATTTCGCGAAATGACCCCCACAGATTGCGAGTAAGCGAAAGGAAAGATGTTACACATCAAAAAGTAGTATATTTCATTTGAAGGAGAAGTGACTTTTCACTTCGTTCGGCGGGTAAACTCAGGCGCGCCATAAAAAAGTCTCACTTCTCCGCTTAAAGTAATATACTACTAAGCTAATATCATTTGGTATAAATATTAATGTATTACCATTTTTTCAGAATTGTTCAAGAAAATGGAGCCAACTGGAAAAGCAAATTCCGGGATCCCATTAGACGAGTGGTTAGAAAATATCCTTTATTTTTAAATACGTTTTTTTTTACCAAATGTGTTTATTTTAAAAATTGTCTAAATTTTGTATTTTTGTTAAAAGCTCTAAAATAATATTTAGAATGCATAAATTGCACAAACATTTATATTATACACGTTTTTGTACTATTTTATGTTACAATTTAATAAATATATTGATTTCCGCATTCAGTCTTTTATTTATGGATTACTAATAATAATAAATGTTTAACTTGGATTAAAAATGAACGACACAATAATCATTTATTTACCTAAAATTAAAATGAATAATTTTTGACAAGAGAGAATTGGGCTATTCTCCGCTAGATGTCGCTACTGCAAAAATGTTAAACCATTTTAAAATTATTGTTTATTGCAAAATAATTTTTGTCATGAGCTGACGGCGCCATCTATTAGAAAATAGCCGAACTTTTATATTTTAAAAGCAGAAAACTGTCAGGTATTTCATTAACAAAATATATAAAAATATATCACAAAGTTAAACATTTCTTAAACAAAATATGGGGGAACTTTCACCCCCTTTTTCAGGATTTAAGACAGTTTGGGATGAGAAATGTGTGTTGTTTATTAAAACCCACCCGCCCATTTCTTTCCCACCTTTTCGAATACTTACCTACATAGATTGGAGTTACTTGTCAATCAAAATTTTTAACTAGCACCATCTCTTGGAATTTTTAAGAACTATTTATTTTATTAAAAAATTTTACTCTTTTGCAACATACAGAACACAAAAATAATCCTACTTGATTTATTAATTAAAAATATATCATAACGAAAGTTTTGACTGTTTTTGTAAAATTAATACCTCCTCGCATTCATCATTAAATTTTATACAATTTTAGGCCCTACTCAAAGGATAGGAAAATAAATAAAAATGGATGTTTTTAAATATATATATTAATTAAAAGCTCTACAAATATTACAAAACATTGTCCACTTTAATAAAAAACTTAAATGTTCTTAAATATTAAAAATATAACAAAATACATATAGATCTTAAACTTTTGTGTCGTGAATATGTAACACTAAAGTTAACTCCACTGCGATTATTTCGTGATGGATGTGATTAGAGAAAATTAAAAACTATTGGTTTTGGTGGTTTTGGTGTGTGTGTGTGTGTGTGTGTGTGTGTGTGTGTGTGTGTATGTGTGTGGCGTGTGTGTATGTGTGTGGCGTGTGTGTGTGGTGTTTGTGTGTGTGTGGTGTTTGTGTGTGTGTGGTGTTTGGGTGTGTGGGGTGTTTGTTCGCGTGTGGTGTGTTTGTGTGGTGTGTGTGTATGTGTGTGTTAAAAGATATGCAACTATTAAAATAAAAGGGTAAAACCTACCCCGGTGTTTCATTTCATTCCATTCCACTATAGTCGAAGAAATATCTCTACAACTGTAACATATATAGGTGCGCTGTTGCTACACTTAAATGCATAAGGGATATGCACGGCACAAAAGTCATTAATAAAGTATAATTACAATGTAAAAACCTTCATGATATGGTTTTATAAGTGCACATGTTCCAAAAAAATCTAAATTCTTTCGTCTTGTTGCCCTGCACATTGCTATGCTTAAGGTTTGTTCCTATAGTAATTTAATATTGAAAAGTGAAGTTGGTAACTCAACTCACATGTTCCACTTTAAACGGAGTTTGCTGCTAGAAATATATTAGGCTAGTTTTTCTCAATTTGCCAAAATTGAAGATTTTGGATCATGTGCACTTTGATTCTAACCTCCTCAGTTATAAAGCACCATATTATATGTCGTATTATGTAAGTTAAAAATATAACAAAATACATCATTGGTTGTAAAGCTCATTTCACCAATATACGACGGTTTCGGATTAGACAACAAGGCATCGATTTAACGGGCGCACTGTGTTGAGAGGCACATTAGTAAATTCCCCTAAGATTTAAACCAGAAAATGTCTTGTTTATTATTATGCTTTTGTTGAGAGGTTTTATTTTTAATTTTTTTGCTTTATTGTGAACAGAAATAATAACCCGAAACTGCCTTATATTGGTGAAATATGCTATATTAACCCTAATAAATCACAATATAAAAATTCACATAAAATGGTGTTACTACACAAGATGTTTATGTAACAGTGTACATACAAATAATACAAATGTAAAAAAAAACCGACTTCAACAAAGACATATGGTATTCTCATGGATGCCATTGTCAGAACTGGACCAAATTAAAATGGGACCACACGGGAAGCACCAGCTTTTAAATAAAAAAAATCATCAAAATCGGTTCACCCAATCGAAAGTTCTGAGGTAACAAACATAAAAAAAAATACAGTCGAATTGAGAACCTCCTCCTTTTTTCAAGTCCATTAAAAATGTTTTATAACGCTAATTCCGACAAATAAATCGTAAATAAGTAGATTAAGAAATTGGGATTAATATTAAGAGATGTTAAACATTTAAAAACCAATTTCTTTAAAAAAATTCTTTGACCATTTCTATTTTTTTACTATGATTAAAAAACAAACACAATTCTTATAATCCAATATCTTCTTATAGTGGTTATGCAAATTTTGCTTAAAATGATATATTTTAGCATTAATTTTAAGGATTTTTCAGTTGTAATTGGATATTACAAAAGTTTATTAACAAAATAAATAGAAACAATTAAAAATACTGTATTTTTCTTAGACAGCCAAATGCAATCTGTGGGTAAACAAAAATACATTTTTTAAAAATTATTCTGAAGTTACTGAATAAGATTTTGATAAAACTTGGAATACTTCAATTATAAATGCATACAAAACAATTACAAATAAGTGAAATTTACACAACACAATCAGTTCGTGAAAAGTCTATCTAAGAACTAAAAAAACTGCTTCTTCAATTTTATTCTGATATCTCCTTACCATAAGGTTCATAATCCGCGTGTTCCAATGAGTCCAGGAATATCGATCAATACTCTTCAATACTCTTCTTTAATGTCTTGGTTCTTTCTGATTGCGAATCAGTTTTATTCATTTAAGTGAATTTTCTGAAAATTTAATAAAACGATTTTATTGGCTAGGTTTTCTTTACAACATACATTATTGGAATAAAAAAAATTATTGTTACCAAATATATTGAATAATAATTTCACTAATTCTAGTTTTATTTTTTTCTAACATTTTGTTTTTTTTATAATAATTTAAAGCCCTACGTCTCTGTCAAAACGGAAGCAATAGTCTGCCATATGCACCCTCCATATTCAAAGAATTTTACAGTCGCCCAGCGAAGTTTTGACGACCCAAAAATAAGTTTAGTTAACCGTCTCATCAGTTGTCTATGTTTTTATTCTTCTTTTTATAAACTTAATTTATGTCCTAAATTTTAAGGAGTTCAACAACTGCGAATGGTTAAAATAATGATTCAGGTGTCTGAATTGTTGCATTTATTTGTTTGATTATAAGTAGCAACATTCATTCAAGGTTTCAGCCTGCATAAGACATTTTAAAAAATCTTTGTTTTTATTTTTAGCCACTTCTTTGTTTAAATGGCAAAAAATATTAAGCTGAGAATTCCAAAAAATGAAAAACCAGGTCCTCCTAATGGCTCCTCTACTGACAGTTGTCTATGTTTTTATTCTTCCATTTATAAACTTAATTTATGTCCTAAATTTTAAGGAATTCAACAACTATAAATGGTTAATAGTAATTTGAAAGAAATAATTATTGTTTACCATTTTAATGAAAATAAATGATATAAAAAAGGTAAATGACTATTATTTATGTAAAAAAGAGGACACAAACAACTTAATTCAGCTCAAAAATGATAGCTACAGTTCAGAAATTTGCTAATTTAATAAAAATCGACTTTTTAGAAGCTCTAAAAGAGGATATGCCACCAAAACTTAGTGTAGTTTATAAAGATCATAATGATATGATTAGCTGTGAATACAGATTTGATAAGATAGTTTACTTAAGGTAAGAACTATAACTTATTATTGTATGCATGTTATTGTTATATTAATGAGTTATAAATTGTTTGTAAGTATACCTACAATAATAATGATTAATTATTATTTTTCCAATTATTTCTGGATGGAACTGGGAAAATAATTTGAAAACTGCTAATGCTTGATTTCTCCAAATTCCACTTTAAATCACTCTTAATTTGTGGCTTTTGTTTACTAATTGAAGATTATTAATTAAAATAAAAATACTAGAATAAAATAGAACATTAGAATAATTGTTTTCTAATCAAACATCAGATAATAATTTTCTATTGATTGCAGATTTATTTACCTAGATATTTTTATTACCCGCCATAAATTATGCGCGTACAGTTCACAGAAGCAAACAAAAGCCGTGGAAAATATGCCAACTATTTTCAATGTTATCGCAAACGACCAATCGCGATGTAAGGTTTAAAAGTTTAAGGGTTGGCGCTTATAATCGAAATACAATCGAATGATTTTATGAATAATACAATAATGAGTGCTGACAGCTGTTATTTAAAACATTTGTTTTAGCTTGCAGCCGTTTTAATTTTCCTAGTAGTACATCAATATAATTGACCTAGATCTAATTTTCCTTTTTTACAAAATTATTGTAATTTTAAAAACAAAACTAATCTTACTAATTGGGTTGACAGTTGACACTTAATGTTATGGATAGTCGGTTTTCGATATGAAATGAAATAAATCGATACCAAAAATACAACAACAGTGACATGAACACGCCCTCCAGGGCTTTTGTTTGCTTCTGCTAACTGTACTTCAAGCAGGGCCTGTTCGGCAATTTTCGTATGTTGTTTTAGTTCCTATCCTATTACTAACAATTTTGCCTCTCGATGTGCCTATCATTCCTAATTCTACTCTAGACATCCTAATCTTTGAGACTTTTAGTAACGTTAGTAGTCCTAATAAAAGGAGGAATCTTTTAGATTAATATATGCAAAACAAAGTAACTCAAACAAGGTTTACTTATTATGCCCGATGAACAAGAAAAAAATAACTTCTTTAAAGTATAAGTTACTTTCAAAACTGACATCAGTTAAAAAATGTATTAGGTGAACTAACCTTTTTTTAATCATAATCCTAATGTCCATAAAACTTTCTCAGCTCTAGCTAATCTTCAACTTCTTTATGCTATCCTAAATTTCCAAGTTTTTAAGTCCATTTTTGAAAGTCAATAATTCAATAAATCCCAAAGATTGTCCAAAAATTCTAAAAATATAAATGCAATACTGAAAATGAATGAATCATGATTATTGATAGTTAATAAGCATTATTGAATTGCATAAACCACAACATTTTTTTTAAGAAATTAGAAAAAAAATTTGCATCTCTTTTATTTTTTTAATAAAAAATGTTCATTCAGAAAATTCAACATTTGTTGTTATTGTTGTTGAAATATAAGTTAATTTAACTTTTTTTAAAAAAATATGTATGTAACTACAAATTGGGCACTTCACACCATGTCAACTAATTACATACTATTTTGTTAGTATTTTAAATGTCAAGTATATAAATACTGATTCAAATAGAATAATTTATGGTACTGTCCTGTTTGGAGTTTAAGCTACACAATCGACACAGGGAGTAACTGTGTAGTGATCCATTTTGTAAATATTGCACTGTTCATTTCTCCATGACAATCTAGTCATATATTTTGAACAAAATAGTAAACTGGCATTTTGAACAAACCCTTTCAAAGAACCAGCATGAACAATTATGAATCTGTTACAATCATACCTTTCTGGTTTACGTACAGATTTGCTACTACTATCCTGTCAAGACATAATTTTGTTTCCTTTTGAATAAATCCATGTATCATCCAAAAAATTAATTCTCGTGGACATGTACTTTTAAAGTTCTCCATATATTTTCTTAAGAAATGTGACATGTTTTTCTAAAATGAAAATATTGCATAATACATTGTTTGAAAATAAAATAAAAGGACCTATATTTCTTAACTTGTCGTTTTTAAACATTATACTTACTTTCTTTATACATATCATACAATTTATCTCGTACAGCCATTTTTGTTCCTTCAGGTAAATCTGTAGTTTTTCTTTTTTGTCGTGGCCTATTTTTGCCTGGAGAGGATAAAACGGCATTATTCTCTTTCCTTCTTCTAATATTATACACTGTTGTACGTGATATCTTAAGTGCACTGGCAACTCTAAAATATTATAAGGAGTATAATGATATTACTTAAGTATGTAATTTTATCTTAAAATTAACCTACCTCTTGTACAGATGATAATGGTTCCAAAGGTCTCCCATTTCAAAATACACAAATTTATAACCAATTGTTGAGCTTGTGATTTTAAGGTTTCTTCACGCTTATTGTACACAATCTAAAAAGAAGTAACACGTATTTGAAGTTATTTTTCAGCATTGTATTTAATTGTAAATTTTGATAACTAGCAGTTTTAAATACTAAAATTTGCCAAGTCAAACAAACCCGTTATGCGGATTCTTATACGCACGCTTTTGTAGATTATTTGATGAAATGTCAATGTAAGGGTAGGATTATTTTAATATTCAAATATGTACTTACTGAAAAGTTTAAAATCCAACAAGATTCTAGTTTTTAAAAAAACTGGTTTAAGAATAAATACGACAGCAAAACACAAAAAATACACAACTTAATAGCACAAAACCACAATAATGATCATAGGTTAGGTTGAAAACAATGAAGTAGCATTACTGTCAAGCGAAGTGAATCGGAAAAGTAGTATCATTTGTATGCCATCTCTTTTCAGTATATTGAGGGTCTAATAAACCATGAAACAATATACATCTTTGATTAAAAGACAAGCTTTTACTAATTATATGCACTCTTTGAAGTTGATAGAGAAAAAGATGCTGGACAAATGAGATGTGTTTTATACCATCATGTATTAATGACTCATTCTCTTACTGGAAGAACAATTATGTATATGGGTATATGCTGTGGCCAACTGGTCACTACGCAGCCGAAGTTCAAAGCTGAACCTCAGCAAAAGAGACGACTCTGGCAGCAATATAAACAGTTATTACTTTTTAAGAAAACTTAATTACATACAACTAGAAGAAACCATCATATTACTCTTCTAGTTTTTGTTTTGTTTAGCTTGAATGTTAAAGTATTATAGTAATTTACATGAGCTGATTTTTTTTTTAAATTGTTGACATAAATTACTTCAACAGAAAGAATAAAACCATAGACAACAAAAAAGACGGTTGACTTAATGTAATTTTTTTTTCTAACATAACTGAGCGACTGTAAAAGCAAATGTCAGTAGAGCGCTTATTAATTCTTCTTTTTTTGGAACTTTTATAAAAAAAGCAACAGATAATTAACACTTTTTTAATAAATATTTAGATTAACTTCGCAATAGTAAATTATATATTCTAGACGAGTCTATATTTCTCAAGGTATTTAATAATTCTATTTTTTCAGTAATAAAAAACAGAGTGACTAAAATGCATTTAGGTTATTTTAACGCGAAAATTTGTTAAATTTAAGAGAAATTTGTAAATGGTCTATGATAAAAATGATGTCTACCAATAAATTTTTTATTTTTTTTAAACTAGATTCATTTACAATGTATTGATTCTGAGAATTTTTTAAGCAATATTCCAAAAAAAATTTTATACCTATAATTTGTGTTACCAAATTTGAATATGTTATATTAATTTAAGAACTTTTTGTAAAATTGGACCGTGCAGTAGTCACTTCCAATGAAAATATATTATTTGTGATGTCATCATATAATTATATATCCTACATAAATGGATGTCATGCAAATAAAGGTTATGTTCAAATTTGACGTTTTATTTGTAAATAGTAAAAATAGCTCAATAACCCGTATATTTTAGAATAGAATATGTCTGGAGGAAATGTTTGTGTTCTGGCCTTAAATGGAAGGAGACAAATCGTGAAATGTACGCCAAATACAACTATTTTACAGGTAAAGATTTATTAATATCAAAAATATTTGCCAAGTTTATCAGTTTTGTTACTTTCCTAGATTTTAGAGGAAGTTTGCAACAAACAAAATTTAAAACCTGAAGATTTCGATCTAAAACATCATAATAAAATACTAGATACCACTACAATTTTTAGATTTTCTGGATTACCTAATAATGCTCAATTGGAACTTGTTCCTGTAACTAAGGTCAGATTAGAATCTGAAGTAATTTTAGCAATAAATTTGGAAAATGGAAATAGATTAGTAGGTAATTTTAATCCTAACGTGACTCTACTTTTCATACTCAAAAAAATATACCCAGAATGTTTAGGATCAAACAAAAGTCCTGTAGTTATATATACAAGAAGAGAAATTTATGGATCAGAGCTTGATAAAGTTACTTTAAAGAGTCTGGGTTTAACAGGTGGTAGAGCCATGATTAGAGTTATCAATAAAAATCCTGATGAGTTAAAACAGCAGGCCAATGTTGCTGCTCCTCTACCTTCAAAACCAGTAGAGGAAAAACCTTACATCCGAAAGTTTCAGCCTTTAGAGGAACCTATGCAGATAGATCAACCCTTTACACCTAATAGAAAAGACCAGGATACAGAGTCTTATGTTGATTCCAAATCAGACAAAATAGCAATTGAAAAAGTACAGAAAAAACAAAACGTGGATTTCATAAAACTGGCTAGAGAAAAGAGAAAAAGCAATGAATTTACTGCTGCTCAGGTGGAGAAAAAAAATGTACCAGAAAAACAAAACAAAATTTCCAAAACATCCAAAGAGAAAACCTGCAATTGTACCAGTAAAGAAGTAGAAGCCATGAACTGTTCTCATCAATGCAGAGAAATATGTAAAGAAGAAGACCAACCTATTAATGATGATTTTGTATTTGTAAGTTTCCCATTCTATACTAAATAAGTTATTCGGTACACTAAACTAATGAACATGGTTTCCTAATAAAAATTTTAATACTTTACAGTTTTGGTTCACTTTGTACATTTACTTAAATGTAGACCAAACTAAGCTTTATAGGTACTCTTAAATTTGTTACATTTTGACAGCATATTTATTAGGATATATACAATTATTAAAACATTTATCTTAAAATAAAAGTTATATAACAGAACACATAACAATTCTAAATACAACATATCTAATCGATAAAGGTATGCTCAAATATGGTAAATAGTTTAACTTGGATTTTAGCTGGGAACAAGAAATGCTATGCTGTTCTCACAGGAATCTGCTTTGTCAGTGCCCAGTGAAGATTTACCAGATGATTTTTTTGATCTAACAATAGATGATGCCAGAAAATTATTAAGAGATGTAAAAAAACAAAGGCATTATATAGAAAATGGTCCCCTAATGACATCCACCTTAAGAAATTTAGAAGAGTCAAAAGTACAATTAAGAAGTCTTAACACTTATAAAAAAGCTATAATTAGGATACAATTTCCAGATAGGGTGGTCTTGCAAGGAACTTTTGTACCAACTGATACTATAAAAGATGTTATTGAGTTTGTCAGGGAATATTTAGATGACAAGTCTTTGAGTTTTTATGTTTGTAAGTTTTCTGTAAAAAAAATAGTCATAAAATTAGCGAATTTTGTTTTTAGACTCTACACCACCAAAGCATATTTTAGAGGAAAATAAAAGATTAATTGAAATAGGATTTGTACCAGGAGCAGTTGTTCATTTTGGTACTGATTCATCGAACAAGCAATCTTTTCTCAGAAAAGATTTGCGAAATAAATTTACTAGTAATTCTGTAGCTAGTCTTGCAGCTGCAAAAATTCGGTGTGTATTAATAATATTTAATTTATTTCTTGAATTTTATGTGGTCCACTTTTTGTTTGTTTAATGTTAATAAGAACAGCCAGAGGTACAAATCCGACCTGACAATTGGAAAAATCTGAAACCAAGATGGTAGTATGGTAAGAGGAGATGAATGCATTCTAAAGAGATTGAAGGAATACTTCGAAAGTTTATTTGAGATAGAGGTTACACAAGTGCAGGCCCCATTCGGGGACATGAGTAAAAGTTGCAATAAAAGTGAAATTAGTATGAAAGAGGAACATTATGAAATTGGGCAAGGCTGCAAGGTATGATAGGATTATGGTTGAAATGCTGAAGGCTGGACAGGGCGTGGTAGCTAGTCTGCTGTACCGCCTTTTTAACCTTCGCTTGAGGTGCAAGACTGATATCGTACCACTTTACAAAGGAAAAGGTTCCCAGCAGGACTGTAAAAACTACCATGCATTACCTTACTCAGCATCGTCGGTAAACTGTATGCAAAGGTATTAAAAGAGTGACAAATGAAACTGATTAGAAGATATAGGATGTGCATGCGAGAATTAAGAGAGGAAGGGGATGCGCTAATAAGATCTCCATACTGAAAATAGCTGAAAAATTCTTGGCTAAAAGTCAAAATGCGCTTTCGGAGACTTGAAAAAGGCCTATGAGAGAGTGGTGTGGTTAACATTGCCTATGTATGGGGTGAGCGTTAGCTTGATACGAGCGCTGCAATGACTACGAGGATTCCAGTGCTTGTGTTCAGGATAAAAAGCTTACACGGACTGGTTTAACATCAAAAAAGGTGTTAGATAGGGTTGTGTGGCTTCACCATGGCTTATTCATAGGCGGTTGTTTAAAAGATTTGAAAGAGAGTGCGTTTGGATTGAGAATGAATGATTTGATCGTCAAATGCCTCCTTTATGCTGATGATCAAGTTATATTAGCATCAGAGGAATTGCAAGCGATGGTTAAAATTATGCATGATGCCCTAAACATTAGAGCGATGTAAGTTAATGTAAGCAATGGTTTATAAAATAGAAAAAAGCATGACAAACTGCGAGGTGCTGATTTTGATGGAGAAAGAGTGGAACGCTCCTTACATGTGGCAGTTGTCAGTATTTCTTCTGATGCGTTTAAAACCAATGCCGGGGTCCCCCAGGGTTCCATCTTGTCCCCCACCTTATTTCTTTTACACATCAACGACCTCTTGAAAACCACCACAAACCCCATTTACAGTTTCGCAGACGATAGCAAACTTGTCTCAACTTTCACATCCTATCGATCACTTTCGGTAAATGATACAAATAGACTCAGGCACGAACAAGTTGACTCCATCCCTCGATTGGGGAACCAACAATCTTGTTCAGTTCAACTCCCAGAAAACATAAAGCGCCACGTTTTCCAAAAAAGTGAATTACTCAAATCATCCCATTACAATTTTTGAAATACCCTTGAATCAAGTCCCTTCATCTTGATTTTGGGAGTCACGGTGTCTAATAATATGTCTTGGCATGACCAAGTTGCTACTATCATAAAGTCAACAAGCCAGAGGCTAGGTTTTCTGTGGAAAGCTAGAAATTTTTTTACTCCTGATCAACTGTTGACGACGTACAAGGCTCAAATCCGACCTCTACTGAAGTATTGCTCGCATATTTGGGGTTCAGCACTAAGGCATTCTCTTCGTCTTCTAGATTCCATTCCGAAAATGGCCATTCGTTTGATAAACAGCTCAACTCTCACAGATACCCTTCACCCACTAAAACATAGAAGAAGAGTTGCAGACCAAACATTACTCTACAGATATTTTCATGGCAAATGCTCCAGAGAAATAAAAACTCTTATACCACCACTGGCCACATTTGGCCAAAGAACTCGGCACGCTGATCAGTCTTACCCATTTACTCTCAAGATTGACACTACAAGGACCAATCTCCATCAAGAGTCCTTCTTTTACAGGGCTGCTACGGAATGGAACAGGCTTTCAAAATCAGTTTATCCAAAAAACTATAACCTGCAACTTTTTAAAAAGTGGATCCACAATCATCTTCTTTTTATAATCCCTCCGCCTTCTAATAGCCGCAGTGCGGGCCGTCCGCGGTCCACACGATAGGTCTACCCTTTTTGCGACTATTTTCATTAAAAAAAAAAGTTTGTATACTTGGGTACAAAGTTTCCGAGAGGTAGAAAGTATGATTGTGATATTGAGCAAAGGGTGTTGGCAGGAAAACAACTAAATGGAGCCCTTTACAACTTTATGAGCAGCCAGAACGTGTCAAAAAAGGCACGGCTGGCTGTGCGTAGAGAAGTGCTGGTCTCTACACTTACGTAAAGTAGTGAATGCTGGGTTTGGCTGAAGAAGCATGACAGTGAGATCAATGCTGCGGAGATGGGGGTAGTCTGATAAGTATAGCTGGAGTAACTCTAATGGATAAACTACAGAATAGTGTGATAAGGAATGTTGTGGTGTGAAAGAAGATGTAGTAGATAGATAAAGGAATGATTAGAGAGAATGCATGAAAGAAAATTGACGAAACAGATTTATAAGGCGAGTGTGAATGGGCAGGTCGATATAGGCAAACTTATCTCGATTAGATCAAAATTGTTTTTATATGTATATTATGCCTAAATGAGTTTTACAAATTTTAAAAGTTTTAACGTTGAAAAAGTACTTTTATTCGAAACGTTGGTAAAAATAATAATTTTTTTCTTTAATTCCATACTGGTCAAATCCCAACAAACCTCTTAAAAGTTTATGTTTATAATTGCAATATTTTTTGTAGGAGAGAAAATAAAAGAAAATGCAATGGAAACCAGAATGATGATTTCGACTATGATTTTAGTGAAGATCCTAAATTAACTCCGATGATTGTCAACGATGGTGCAAGCACTAGTTCAGGAATCACCCACGAATACAGTGAAAGGATATTACCAGAATCTACCGAAAATTTACCCAAATGGTTCAGACCATTGTGAGATATTTTTTGTATCTAATGTTTATTAAGAATTAATACTTTTTTTAAATTTAATTTGGAAAGTTATCTAATAGAACTTTAAAATAAAACAGCTTATTTATTGCGATGAAATGTCACGAATCTTAACAAGTCTAAAACAGTTTATTTTAATTTTGCAATGTTTGGTTATAAATATGAAATAAAAGTTAACAATTACAACGTGATGGAATTTATTTCTGAATAAAACTTATAAAAATGGGTGAATAGGACTAGATATCGGTAAAACGGATAATTTTCTCGTTTTTATATATAACAGCCAAATATTTTAACAAGCGTCCCTGATTTCCTAAATATTGCAGTATACGATTTTTGATAAACTTAATTTAATTACATAACTACATAAAAAACTTAATTTATAATGGTAAATGTTTCCCATAAATTAAGTATTTTGAATAAAATAACGCAGGACTGTCCAATATGAGGTCGCATAAACACTTCCTTCCACTTGCTATGGTTCTTATACACATCTTTCGCATCTTCTACTTTCATCGGCGCTTTCATACATGCTCGTCGGTTACTGGTACTCGTGACCTGACCTTTCTTTAAAACAATTTCGTTTTGATAGAGATACGTTCGCCGAGGTCGATCTCTACCGACTTGCCCATTCACACTTGCCTTATAAATCTGTTTCGCCAATCTTCTTCTCTCAAACATTCGAGTGGCCATACACGCATGCACGCGCATATAAAAATATTGAATCAAGCGAGTCGGACATAAAATTTACTATAGGGAGTTACAGACAGAAAACCGTTGAATTCGGTTCGCGAAATTTATTGTTACGGTCGTGTTTATACTTGTAGCTTTAAACTTTTTTAAATAAAATAAATCTTTGCAGAAAAATGACCATTGGGAAACAGTCTACTAAATCACAAACAAAATAATAAACTTCTGTGCATTATTTGTATGCAAGTCCTATTAGCTTCTAATATAATATGAAACATTACACTACTTTACACGAGAAAAAAATTCAGCAGTATACAGGGGAGTCTAGAAATACGGCCCTCACAGCCGCAATTTTATTTACAACGGCCCTTGGAATTTGGACAGCCCCTTATTATTAATACAAAACTATTTGTAATAAACTTAAGTCACCAAAAAAATATAACTATGTTTTTAAGGGTAACATTTACTACCAATCATATTTTAAAATTAATTAGTATTTTTTTATAAAAAAAGTTATCAATGCACGGCAAAATATAAAAAAAACTAACCACTATTATGGCAGTTAAAGGTATCATATAAAAGTCTAGGTATATAATACGAAATCCTAATACTAAAGGGTTAATTAGTTTAGTTACAACAAATTATTTGTTTCTGGAGTTCTGAAAATAACTCTGTACTAAAATAGTAAAACAAAACCTTTAAAAAATTGTTATTAACAATATATGACACAAGATAAGAAGAATAAATATATGAGATAAAATATTCAATCTTTGACAACAGATTGTGGGTTGTTAACTAAATGGAGCTGTAAAATATATTTCTAAATTTGGGATATATATAATTTAAAAAAAGCAATGCATATTTCAGACAACTTAAAGTATAGCAGTAACTTTTACAACACAACAGTTTTGAACCCATTTTACTTAAAACAAACATTGATCCCATAATTTAGATTAGATTTAAAACAATAAAAAAAAACACAAAATCTAGATTTGCTCTTCCGGTTCCCAAATAAGTGACATTAGAAGTGTTACACACAGAGTGAATAATTTCTTGAACTTGATTTTTTGGTAACATAATGACTGTATTTAAAGTACGCTATGATAACAATATCAATGTTTTATTTTTGGTAGTTCTTGCAAAAACAAAGCTTTATCTTTTAATGTTTTTATGAAGAAACCATTTTATGAAAGCTGACTAGTACAGATATTTTTGGTTATTTTGTCTCCTTCTACTTGTGTTAAGCGAAACAAAATGCCTCGAGTTCGAAGACATCAAAATAATCACCATGTTAGTGATTTTCACAGGGGTAGAATTATTGTCTATCGAGATGTTGGTTTTTTCTATTGCGAAATTTGCCGCCATATTAATTGCACTGCGATGGCGGTAAAGTGTGCGTGTCGTGTGTGGACAGAAGAAGGTAGAGGAACATGAAGTCCAACTGGTCAACCGAGACATACCACAGAGCGTCAAGATAGGCGCTTCAAACAACTAGCTTTGTGAGACAGTTTTTTACTATGCGACAAAACGCTGACCAATAATTTAGAGAAGGTAGACCTGTTACTATGCCTTCACTATATCACCGCATTTGACTTGTTTCATACCGTCCATGATTTTCCTTTGATTACTGACCAGTCATTAATGTTTGAACTGGTGCAGAAAACTGCAGCTTTGGGAAACGTAATGGCATATAGTCGTATTCAGGGACGAATCGCAATTCTGTCTAGGTATGCACAATGACCATAAAAGGGTCAGATGTCGCCGTTGGGTGGCTGGTAGCTGATCACCACTTTTGTTTAGTTGAGGCATTATGACAGTTGTGCAATATGTTGATATATGTTGATGATGTCCTGCAAACCACTTAACTGGCTTATCTAGATGGCTGTCCTTACGTCCTATTTCAGCAAGACCATGCATGTCACCGTATTGCTCATCTAACCGTGAGCTTTCTCTAAAAAGCTGGCATTAATGTTTTCTTGTGGCCACCTCGTTCAATTTAAATCCTATCAAATGTGTGTGGGATATGATGGGGAGTCCACTTTGCACATTCCTCTACAGACTCTTCCCCAGTTAATTTACGAAGTTCAAATTGCTTGAAATGAAGTGCCACAAGCAGATATTGACCATCTCATTTTATCAATGCCTAGACGTGTACAAGAGTATACTTAGCTATGGGGATGCCAAACACATTAATTTTTTTCGCATTATTTGTTAATAAAATTTCATGCAAATTTTATTTTTTCATTCTTGATGTAAGACACTACCACAATGACAAAAAATCCTTTCATCCTTTCTGGATGTAACACTTCTTTTACTGAGTATATGATTAAATGGTGCACTGCTCCAATTTTTTAGTTCATGAAATTATACTATTATAATTAAAATCTTTTATAAAGAACCACAACCAATAACCAACATAGGTATTGCTGTGAATAAAAGAAGAAAGAAAATTATTCATTCCTATGTTTAAAATGTCTTAAAAAATAGCTTGTCAATTTTTTTTTACCTGGAACTTGCATAAAAAACTGATTTTATTCTCCACCCTTCTTAAAAAGGTTTAATCAATATCCACACTATCCTTGGGATCAAGATGTACCCCCATAGGTCCCAACATGTTCCCAGATGGACCAGCCTCTCCCATTTGATTCTTATAACTTTCTAAAATGTATTTTAAAGCATTCACATTAATATCAACTGGTTTGAAATTCTCTATGTCCTCGAAAGTATCTCCATTCTTCTTTTCAAAGCTTTTTCCTATAGTTGTGCCTTCTAATTCTCTATCCATCTCTTCCATATATTTCTGAAGCTTATTTTTATCTTTGTCATCAAGAGTTTGGTTCTTTACATAATTATCCTCTTCATATTCGCTCATTTCTGAATCTGATTCCAAATCCCATGAGTCATCTTCTGGGATAGCAAAGTTTAAGATATTTTGCAGAGCGCAAGTAAATGAGTTTGGATCAAAATTAATTTTGTTATTAGAAGTAGCTTCATCAGGTTTTGATTCATTGGAAAAGGAAATGTTGGATTTGTTTTTGCGTCGAGGCGGTCTAACAGGAGAGTCATTTTCATGAGGAAATTCTGCACCATCTACATCAGAAACATGGTTCAAAAAACTTGTTAATTTCCCTGTGAAAGTTGATGCATCTGTGTTATTGTTAACATTAAATATTTTCTTATGACCATACTTTTCTTGCAACATTTTGTCCAGTTCTTCAGGATTAATATTTAGCCATGAGTCATCATCATCCACTAGATTTATTTCTTCTTCAAGCTCAATATCTGAATTTCTGCTTAAATCTAAAATTTCTTGACCAATTGAAGAGTTTTGATGCATGGAATCTCTATTATCAACATAATATTCTTTAGCTTTGTTTAGTAAGTTGTTGTAACCTATTGAATGCTCCAAGAGTTCTTGGAAATATCCTTTTTCTTTCAGACTCTTTAGATAATTCTGCCAGCCTCTATCTGACTCAACGTCAGTACTAGGTTTAGCCTGTGAACCTAAAATTTCAAATCCGCAGGCAATTTTAACTCCCAAAATGTTGGATTTATATTCTTTGGAACTAGATGGAGGTAAATTCCAACCAGTTCTTCTATCCGGAAGATATTTACTGTGGGTTAACATAGCATAAAGGCATTTAGTAAAAGTAATACTTCTTTTAGTTCTAGTTTCAGGGGGAAAATATTTCATGGCTCTGCAAGCTTTCAGATCTACAGAGTCTCTATTACAAAAGGCCTGGACTGCAGCTGAGATCAAATTAGGCTTGGCTTTCAAAACTTTTGCAACCCCTAATGGTATGTATGCAACTGCATTATGAATATTGTCTTTTAATTTTTCTGGGTACCCATTGAGCTTAAGTTTTATGGAGTTTTGAACTTCTGGAGAACTAAGGGTTGCTGTGGGATCATTTCTTATTGCTGAGATACCTTCAGTAACTGTGATTGTGGTTTTATTTGAGTTTTGAGGTATAAGATGTAAATGGCCTTCATAAATCCAAACCTAGAATATATGAACAAAAACAATCACTAACAGTGTGAGTAAATTGGTAAAAGCTTATTAAATTTTTAAAGTAGCTAAACATAATAAGGATTACAACAAATATTTTAAGCTCATAATCATAGGTGTTTGAGAAGTAATGTATTTACATACACAAAATTTAACAGGGGGGATTTAATTCTACTGTAGATTCATAAACCGAAAAAGGCCTTACTCAAAATGATGTTAGGTAATTATTAATTATTATTATTTAAATATTTTTAAAAAAACTTAAATCTAAGTTAAATCATTTCTACGAATTTTGAATTCATATTAAGACTATACTCGATATAACATTATAAATATGACTACCATGAATCCTGACCTAAATAGTAGCGGACGGCCCGCACTGCAACTATTAGAAGGGGAAGGGATTATAGAAAGGAAATGATTGTGGACATGCTTTTTAAAAAGTTGTAGGTCATAGTTCTCTGGAAAAACTGATTTTGGAAGCTTATTCCATTCCGTAGCAGCCCTCTAAAAAAAGGATTCTTGATGAAGATTGGTCCTAGTAGTGTCAATCTTGAGAGTAAATGGGTGAGACTGATCAGCGTGTCAAGTTCTTCGGCCGAATGTGGCCAATGGTGGTACAAGAGTTTTTATTTCTCTGGAGCATCTGCCATGGAAATATCTGTAGAGCAATGACTGGTCTGCAACTCTTCTTCTATGTTCTAGAGGGTGAAGGGTATCTGTGAGAGTTGAGCTGTTTATCAAGCGAATGGCTCTTTTCTGAATGGAATCTAGAAGACGAAGAGAATGCCTTGGTGCTGAACCCCAAATGTGCGAGCAATACTCCAGTAGAGGTCGGATTTGGGCCTTGTATGTCGTCAACAGTTGATCAGGAGTAAAAAACTTTCTGGCTTTCCACAGAAAACCTAGCCTCTGGCTTGCCGACTTTGTGATGTTAGCAACATGGTCATGCCAAGACATATTATTGGACACCGTGACTCCCAAAATCGAGATGGAGGGACTTGGTTCAAGGGTATTTCCGGACATTGTGATGGGATGATTTGGGGAATTCACTTTCTTGAAAAACGTGGCACTTTGTGTTTTTTGGGCGTTAAACTGAACAAGATTGTTGGTTCCCCACTTGAGGATTGCTTTAAGATCTCTATTGATGGAATCAACCTGTTCCTGCCCAAGTCTATTTGTATTATTAACCGAAAGTGATCGATAGGATGTGAAAGTTGAGACAAGTGTGCTATCATCTGCGAAACTGTAAATGGGGTTCGTGGTGGTTTTCAAGAGGTCATTGATGTGTAAAAGAAATAAGGTGGTGGACAGGATGGAACCCTGGGGGACCCCGGCATTAGTTTTAAACGCATTAGAAGAAATACCGTCAACTGCCACATGTGAGGAGCGATCTTGCATGAAGCTCAAGAGCCATTGGCTCAGTTTGGTTGGGAGACCGTAGGCAGATAATTTACTTAACAATGCCTGGTGCCAAACGCGGTCAAAGGCTTTAGATATATCCAAGGCTATTGCACGGGATTCACCAAACTTTTCAATAGTGTTTGTCACGAGCTGAGTGACATAAGCCAGCAAATCTCCAGTAGACCGAAGTTGTCGAAATCCATATTTTCTGTCATGGATTATCTCAATTTTCTCTAGATATTTGATAAGTTCTGTGTTAATCACTTTTTCCATAACTTTGGATATGACTGAGAGCAATGCAATAGGGCGATAATTTTCAGGAATAGTCTTCTTTCCTTTTTTTGGAATCGGTTGGACTTTAGCGTTTTTCCACATGGATGGAAATACTCCTTCGCTGTATGATAACTTGAAGAGTCTACAGAGAACTGGGGTGAGCTCTTGAGCACAGGTCTTCAGGACAATTGTCGGAATTCCATCTGGTCCTACTGCCTTATTAGAGTCAAGATTTCGTAGGATTTTCCTGATAGTGCGATTTAAAATCTTTATTTATCTACACTGGTTAAAGCATTATTATTTATTATTATATTATAAAATGTTACATTAATTAAATATGTTTTTAAAATTAAAGAGGACACTTATATTTAAAAAAATTAAAGAATGTAAAATTACCTTATTTTCACAGGTATCAGGGTTTGCCCAGTCAGGCAAAAACTCAGCTGCTTCAATAAGTAAAAATTCTCCATCAATATCATGTATTCTTGCAATCGATCCAGAAAGCTCCTTTGTTAATTGTTGTAACAGAAAAACCATGAACCATTCATCTTCAATGTTGTCCCCATAATGTGACACACCATAAAGGTGTGGTGGAAGATTTTCTAATTAAAAAATAAACGTGAACAATTAAAGTAATTAAATTTAAAAACTAAATTAATAGTTACCCTTTCTTCCTTCAATTTCATTTAAGCTGTTTGATATTGACGTTCGAATAATAAGTTTAAATTCATCTTTGTGCCACAAAAAGTTTTTAGTATATTTGTGAATGATTTTATTTGCTTTTTCTAACATAGCAGTCAAAATATTTATTTGTTCTTGTTCATCGTTAGTTTCGATTGGGGGAAATATGAAATATTCCACAAAATCGTCTTCCCGCACCGTTTCAAGAATATTTGTCACCTCAGCCATTTCAAAAAACGAATAAAATTCAATAACGGATAATGAACAAAACAAAAAACATGAATAAATGTCAAGACAACGTCAAATCCTTTGTCTGTCGTTCTTCTTTATCAAAAAATAAGCTAAGTCTTTACAGTAAACTGGTTTTAAGTGGCTAGAAGCACACTTACTCAGAATCTTTGTAAAAAAAAGATGAATCACTTCGTTTTAGTTCCGACATTTTAATCAAACCAACGAGGATAGATTTATATAGCATGAATACTGCTACGTTAAAAAGTTTACCAAAAATTCTCGAGCTGGATTCAAACTTTCGCATCCGGCATATACAAGCGCTGGTATAGCCAAACGCCGATTGGTTAAGAGCCCAGCGCGTAATTTAAACTTCAGACAGTACCGTATTAAAATTTGATTGATGTAAATCGTTGCGTTTAAAACATTTAAAATTTTGCCATATGGTTTTTAACTTTAGTTTGCCGAGTCCAAATTTGTTTCCTGATTAACTTTGTCGCGTCTAGTTTTTAAGATATTGAAATGAAAAAGCGGTATTGTCATATTAAATACGTATTTATTAAAAAGAAAGACTTACACGGGCATTTAATTTTACAATACAATTTAAATGGATAAGAACATAGACTTATCCTATGGTTACGAACAAAAACAACAATTTAAACGGAAAAGACAACCTAACTTAAACAAATTGCATTGAAATGAAAAAATTTGGAAAATTAAAAATTATTATTACTTCAAATTGTAACGCGGTAGAGAAATTTTGATTACATATTTGGATTAACCCTGTCCATATATAATAAGGCCACGTTTACATTGTTTTGCTCTTATTTTGATTCAAAACAGCTAAAACAGGCTACGTTTAAATTTTTTTGGTACTTTTTGTTTGGTATTTTAAATTATGGGTATCTTTTAAACTGGTTATAACAGTCATGAAATTTTAATTGTTTTGTAGAGGATAACATTGAGAAAGGTAACAATAAAATTCGCTGTCACAGTTGATAAAAAAATATTATTGATGTTTAGTACCTTTTAAATTTTAGGCGCTTCTAAAATTTTGCCGCCCTAGGCCCGAGACAAAGCCCAACCCTGTGAACATGGGTTGATGCACTTTCTAACGCCATCTGATGTCGCCATCTATTTGTCGACACTTTTCCCATGCCGTGTACACTTCTATATGAGTCCATTTCTATCTTTTGTTGATAAACGAAATAGTAGTTGAGAAAGATGTCAAATGCGTCAAATCGTCCAATGTTGAACATGTTGACAGTTTAAATTATTAAGTTAAAGTGGAGGGCGAGTTATGTTTACTTATTTTAGTTTTATTGGTTTAAGCTAGTTTTATTGTGATAATTTGTGTGTGTAAGTAAAAATGGAAATGTATATCTAGTTATTTTCGTAGCATTTATGCATAGTTCCAACGGATACACATGATACACGAGGTGGTACATAACATCAAATCACGTAAAGCAAAGGATTACGATAAGTAGGTAAGTAAATTTTACGAGAATGGCTAAAGCAAAAGTCAGTGTGGATTGGAAAAGGAAAGTTAAGCAAGAATACATGCGATTAAGACAACTTAAACGGTATAAAAGAGCTGATGATATAAAAGTGGCGTGGAATCAAAATAGGGGAAAGATGACTGAAATTCTTATTGATGAACAAAAACGATGGACTGAAAGTAAAGCCTATTGGGCCACTACACCAGAGATGCCAGCACATTCAACTTGCATGAAAAAAGCTGAGGTTATTGGCAATGAAGGTATTATATTTATCTAAAAACCTTTCATACTTGCTATGCTATTTATCCAGTCATTACAATACCAATAAGAGTTTATTCATAGTAAATCTTTTATAGGTGATATTCAAGTAGTAACCATAAAGATCATGAATGCTGTAACACCTATTCCTACAATGTATACTTGGGCTCCAATTCAACAAAATTTCATGGTTGAGGATGAGACAGTTTTGCATAATATTCCATATATGGGGGATGAAATTTTAGATCAGGATGGTACTTTTATTGAAGAACTAATTAAAAATTATGATGGTAAAGTGCATGGTGACAGGGAATCTGGTTTTATTGATGATGATTTGTTTGTTGAATTGGTTCATGCTCTAATGACCTATCAGGATAAAGATAAACTGGAAAAAAAGAAAGATGAGAAGGATAAAGATAAAGAAAAAAAAGAAAAAGTAGGGGAAGAAGTAGCAAAGGAGAAGAAGAAAGATGACATGGATTTTCCAATTTTTATTATTTTTCAAGCTATTTCTACACAGTTTCCTGATAAAGGAGGTCCTGAAGAACTAAGGGATAAGTAAGTATCTAGATAGATGTGCCAAGCCTATTTTGCTAAATTATAAATTTGGTATCTTATGTTCTTTAAATCAAATAAAACTTTGCTCATAATTTGATTGATTAAATTTATATGTAATGTAGGTACATAAATCATTTATCCTATTTATTTTTTATACATATATGTTTTATTTACACTGGGATAATTATGGCAGAGGTAAAGCGGTAACATTTTATTAGCTATACTATAGTACTGTAACTATCTGGGACATACAATATCATTAGATAAAGGAAATAGATCGACAGAAATAGCATATGGCAAACTGGCATATATATATATATATATATATATATATATATATATATATATATATATATATATATATATATATATATATATATATATATATTGGCTTCCGCGGTCATGAATATTTGTAATACTTAAAGTTTGGCGCATCTAGAAATTTGTTTATTTCGACGTTTCGACTTCGATTTTCAAGCCATTTTCAAGTAGTAGAAAGTAAATTTTGGGATGAGAAGTGATTTTCACACTGAGGTCTCAATCTGCCTACTCCTCAGGTGTAGTCACAAAGGAAGAATGATTTCCACACTGAGGCCTCAATCTGCCTACTCCTCAGGTGTAGTCACTCGGGTAAGGTTTAGGGATTTGTGACTTGACACGGGGTCTCAATCTGCCTACTCCCCAGGTCTCGGCACTGGTTCTCTCGATGGAGTAGGCGGATTGAGATCTTAGAGAAAACCAGTGCCGAGACCAGGGGAGTAGGCAGATTGAGGCCTCAGTGTGGAAATCATTCTTCCTTCGTGACTACACCTGAGGAGTAGTCAGATTGAGACCTCAGTGTGAAAATCACTTCTCATCCCAAAATTTACTTTCTACTTCTTGAAAATGGCTTCAAAGTCGAAACATCGAAATAAACAAATTTCTGGACGCGGTTCAACCCAAACTTTAAGTATTACACAAATATATATATATATATATATATATATATATATATATACATATCTTCAATAGTTGTGTTTTACCTGTTGCAACATACGGCCTGGAAACTATTGCCATTACTCAAAGAAACACCAGTAAGCTGCGAGTGATAGAGAGGGCAATGGAAAGCAAGTCTGAGAGACAAAATGAGAAACTAGGAAATCAGAAGAAGAACAAAAGTTAAAGACATTATAGAAAAGATAGCAGAAATGAAATGGCAATGGGCGGGTCATGTAGCAAGACAGGACAACGATAGATGGACTCCGATAATCATAAAATGGAGACCGAGAGATACAAAGCCAAATAAAGGCAGACCGCCCTTGAGATGGATGGATGATATAAGGAGGGTGGCAGGTGGGAACTGGTATCAGAAAACCCAAATGGCTGAGAGAGAGAGAGAGAGAGAGACTATAGTACTAATTTTAATTTCTTTGTAATTATTTTTGTAAGCTGCACAACCTTGTCTACACAACCCCAAATATCTATTTCACTACCTAACTGACAACTTTTACTATTCTTAGTAATAAAAATTATTGTACTTATTAAATTTTTACATCATTGATGGTTTCAGATATGTGGAGTTGACTGAAAGAACTGATCCCAATGCTCCCCCTGAGTGCACACCTAATATTGATGGGCCTAATGCTGCATCTGTGCCTAGAGAGCAGAGCTTACATTCCTTTCATACTTTATTCTGTAGAAGATGCTTTAAATATGACTGTTTCTTACATAGTAAGTATTGTTATTCATTTTGGTGGCATATGATGATATTTAAAAATTATTTTTTGGATCTGAGCAAATACAATATTTGATATTTTAATGTATTAAATTTTTATTAACTTGTTTTCTAAACCCTGCATAGTGTTACAAAAATAGATGATCTTATCAAAAATATTTAATTATGAGTATAACAGTGTCGTATTGGATTTCGTAGCAAGTTGGACAATTAAAAAATATAGTGACATCAAACCTACTTGTATTATTTTAAATTTGTCATAATCGTTTTTAAAACTTACCCAACAAATTTATAAGTACTTTGTTTTGAATAAGAATGAGTGGTTTAACTAGCAATTATTAATGAAACAACTAACTATGCAATGAAATTTAAAGTGCATCAATAAAATGATATTTTAATTTTTTAACATGGTACAAATATGCCATACAAGGATACAGCTAATGGCTTAGTAGTTTATGTAAAAAAATGTTTTATCCAAACAATCAACCTTTTCATCCCCACTTTAAAGCTGGCCATTCACGATCGCTCCATATGCCCAAATGGAGCAGTATCACTAAAAATTGACCGTGAGTGGGAAAAACCAAATGGATGATGTGGAGTGACAGAATGAGTTGGATATCCAATCAGTCCAAAATCCAGTTCTGTCACGTCATCCAACTGATCGTCATCTTATCGTGAATGGGGAAATTCAAGTGAAACGATACCGTGCCAAGGCGCCATTTATGACAATTTAACCGAATTTTAAATTTAAATAATATAAACTAACCTAAACTAAAAAAAAGTGAATCCTTGAGGACTACAACCAGCATGGCATAACCGTGAATGAGGGCAATTATTTGTATGCCCTCCAAACAGAGCACATCCATTCAGAGTGATCGTGAATGGCCTGCTTAACATTTCCTGTCTATCCCTTTTATTTAATTTTCTTTGTTATTGTTTCCTGTTGTACTTGTTTTTTACATGTATGTAATGAAAGCAAATATTTTATTTTGATTGGAGTTTTATCAAAATACTAAAGTACAATAATTAGACTGTTCCTATTTTATAAGGGATTTTCCTTCTTTTACTTGGTAGCTATGTTGCCAAAATTAGAATGGTAAAGATGATTTATTAAGAAAAGAGACCTATCAAAGGTCCCCACTTTATTCCCAACGAATCAGATGTCAAGTGCTGATTCAAACTGAATTGGTTAATTCCCAACCACACCATTACTTCTTCAACATGATTTCATATTCCCGCGCTTCAGAATATATGCGCGAACTTCTTTGTTTATTGTCAATTAGGGTTATTTGGCGTTTCATCCCACTCCAAATGATTTAACCGGAAGTGGTCCCTAACAATATTAATTCAACTTACCTTATCACTAAATTATTGTGGTAGTTTGTTTTTTTGCTTCATTTCCATTTGCTTCTTGCACAATGAAATATTTTATTGTTTAAATAACTTGAGAATATGTGTAGGTAAGTAATATGTTCTGTTTTGCTGCAAATTTAGGACAGCAAGGTAAAAATATAAATTAGATATCATGTCTCATTTCATGTACCTAACATCCTCTACACTTTTACGTTGAGAATCAAATATTAAAGAGATACCTAAAATTACACTATTTCATTCCATTTAGATTAAGGTTCTAGTCATTTTCACCATAATAATTGTTAAAATGTATGTACCAAAAACACAAAAAGAACCAATTGTTTATTAAGTCAATTAATTAATTTTTTATAAGAATTACTATTAATAAAAAAATTTAATTCTTGAATCTTTTTGATTTTTAGTGAATATTTATCAGCAAATTCTATTGAGTGTGAAGTAAATAGCTTAGTTTGCTTTATAAATTGCTTTAATGATGCTATAAGGTTTAACAAGTAAGAAATAATAAAAAAGTCCTTTTTCAAGTCATAAATATTTTAAAACAACTTTGATATAAACACTGTTAAATAAATTAATCTAAATATGTTACATTCATGAAGTTGATAGGTGCTTATTCTTTAAATTAAAAAAACTATTTTCAAATTTAGGACTGCAAGCGTGCCATCCTGGACCAAACTTACAAAAACGACGAGGCCCGGACTTGAAACCTTTCACTGATCCTTGTGGTACCGATTGCTATTTACTTTTGGTAAGTTTAAATACTCGTACCGTTAAATGTCTTTTGGGTGTTGGTAATTAGAAGGTTTATCCATTTAGGATGTGGTGAAAGAAACCATGGCTGCCAAAGCTAAACAAGAAGAAGAGTCTGAGAAGGAAAAAGAGAAAGAAGTAAAGGTCAAAGTACCTAAAGCTGTTGGAGAAACTTCTGGAGAACTGAAAACGAATGGTGCTAGTAACAATAATCCAAGAAAAATATGCAAACAGCAAAGTGTGGATTCTGGAAACGAAGCTAGCTCTGAGGATAGCAACGATAGTAATAAATATAAAGGTAAGATAAATCCAATGTTGTGAGTGTGACAACCTTAAATCATTTTTTCTTTTCTCATTGTAGACAATGATAACTCTGATCCAGTCTCTACTACAACATCTTTTAGTCTTTTGGGTTTGATGGGAGCTAATGATCATAAGGAATGGACTGGCTCAGACGAAAGTCTTTTTAGAGTCCTTCATAAAGTATTTTTAAATAATTTTTGTGCCATTGCTCAAATTATGTTAACCAAAACCTGCCAACAAGTAAGTTACATGACACCTTCAATATTTTATAAATTTAAGAATGATTAAAAATTCTCTGGTACATCTATTACCTAATTAAAATTTAGTTTTTAGTAGTCTCAATTAAATCGATTAGCAGCAACCTAGAAATCCATCATTTGCTCGCCTTTAAATAGCTATATGTTTCTATTTGTTAAATTTTAGGTTTATCATTTTGCTCAAAAAGAATCGGCTGATATTACGCATGAAGAACAGATGCGTGACTACACTCCACCACGTAAGAAGAAGAAAAAGCACCGTCTCTGGTCGATGCATTGTCGTAAAATTCAACTTAAAAAGGATTCGAATAGTAATCACGTTTACAATTTTACGCCATGCGATCATCCTGGCCAAAACTGTGATCATAACTGTCCTTGTATCGGTGCGCAGAACTTCTGTGAAAAATTTTGCAATTGCAGCTCAGACTGTAAGTATAGTTTTATTCACCAATTGCATTTTTTTTTTACTGAAAATACTTGCAAAAAGAGTAGGCCTATCGTGTGGGCCGCGGACGGCCCGCACTGCGACTATTAGAAGGGGGAGGTATTATAGGAAGGAGATGGTTGTGGACCCGCTTTTTGAAAAGTTGCAGGTCATAGTTCTCTGAAAAAACTGATTTTGGAAGCTTGTTCCATTCCATAGACCTGTAAAAGAAGGATTCTTGATAAAGATTGGTCCTTGAAATGTCAATCTTGAGAGTAAATGGGTGAGACTGATCAGCATACCGAGTTCTTCGGGCGAATGTGGCCAGTGATGGTATAAGAGTTTTTATTTCTCTGGAGTAACTGCCATGGAAATATCTGTAGAGTAATGTCTGGTTTGCAACTCTTCTTCTATGTTCTAGCGGGTGAAGGGTATCTGTGAGAGTTAAGCTGGTTATCAACCAAATGGCCCTTTTCTGAATGGAATCTAGAAGACAAGAAAATGCTTTGGTGCTGAATCCCAAATGTGCGAGCAATACTCCAGCAGAGGTCGGATTTGAGCCTTGTACGTCGTCAACAATTCATCAGGAGTAAAAAACTTTCTAGCTCTCCACAGAAAACCCAGCCTCTGGCTTGCTGACTTTGCGATGTTAGCAACATGGTCATGCCAAGACATATTATTAGGCACCCTGACACCCAAAATCGAGATAGAGGGACTTGATACAAAGGTATTTCCGGACATTGTTATAGAATGATTTTAGGAATTCACTTTCTTGGAAAACTTGATGCATTGCGTTTTCTGGGCGTTGATCTGGGTGTTTGAAAAAAATTTTTTCCTGATGATGTCGAAAAATTGAATAGTAAACTTAATAATAAAAATTGTGGTCATAAATAGAGCTCTTAATATTGATATTAAGGTATGCCTCAATTCATTTTTCCATTTAAAAACATGGGAATTTTTTTTTTTTAATTTTCGTTCATTCTTAATCCATATGCACTCTCTTTCAAATTTTAAACAATCGTCTATGTATAAGTAAAACAACCATGGCGAAAGCGCAGTAGACCTTATGACTTCTAGCCAAGAATTTTTCAACTATACCTCGTAATGAAAAGGCCTAATCCATACCTTCTTCTTCTAAATCTTGCTTGCACATCCCATATGTTCTTTTAGTTTAATCAATGTAGAAGAGACCTTTTAAATAATGTATTAAAAGCCTTTACTTCCCATTTAAAAATTTGGGTGTATTAACTGTACTCGAAGGGGTTTAATGATAGGATGAAATTCTTTCATTGCAGTATGTCATTTCATGATCTAAAATTGACGTGTTTCAGGACTAACTAACTAACGCTCTAGATATTCCAGCAATTTAGTTTTAAACCTGGCTTTACAGTATTTGTAACATTTGGTAGATCGATAAATTCTGGTAGTCCCTTAGAAAATAAATTTTTATACCAACACCAATGTAACTTCTATGGTTATGAAAATAAGTATTTGATCTTGTCTTATGTTTATGTATTTGATTATTTAAAACAATAAATTCGTTAAAATATTAGAAAGGGAATGAAATATAAAACTATCATAAACAGCTGATATTAATGTTGAATTCATAGTCCGATTATAATGAAATTTTGTAAATGTTTTTTGGTTGCTCCACACTTGAGAGATAGGATAGTTTTTATCCCGATAAGTTTTTTCGAAAGAGGCGTGAGGGGGGTTGAAATATAAAAACTATCAAAAATTGCCGATATTGGTGTCAAATTCATAGTTTTTGGGGTCGCTGAGTTTGATAGTGACATTTCCAATTATGTTAGCACCCATGCAAAGGGGGTGGGAAGGGGATGAAATATAAAACTATTAAAAATGCTGATATTAGTGACCATCGACTACTGTTTAAGTTTTTTTGAAACTCGAAGAGACTCTAACCTTATGCATTCTTATTACACCGTGTAGCTTCAGATATAATGAACTTCCAAATTAGACTATGGATGCATTATATACGGATCAGGGAAACACCACCAACTAAAATACCTTGACTCAATTCATAATACTGCCATGAGAATTATACTTGGAGCATTCTGTACTAATCCTACAGAGAGCTTATGTTGTGAAGCTGGAGAAACGCCTTTAACATTCCGAAGACAGTATCTCTCACTTTCATAAGCAGCATTGATCCAGGCGTACACAGACAACCCTGTCTCGAGTTATGTTTTCTCTAATCGATTCCATCAAATCTTCGAAAGAAATTACGAAAGGGTCAACAAATATTTGAAAGATCTCAAATTTACCTTCCCAGAAACATATTCGTTGTCACGTATTAAAACCCCTCCTCCTTACCAACTATTAATAATAGCCTCAGTTACTATAAAAAATCAGACACTCTTCCAAAACTATATCAACAAATGGTTTGTCAGCAGCTGAATCACTATCAAAAACATACCTTTATATATACAGATGCTTCACAAAGTGACGAGGGAGTAGGAGCAGCCTTCACTGTAAATAATAACCATTTCCTATATAAACTTCCAAAATATACCTCTACTTATACAGTAGAGCTCACCGCCATACTTCACGCACTAAATTATATAGATAACAATAACATCAATAAATGTATCATCATCACAGATTCCTTAAGTGCAGTCTCATCGTTAAATCAACTCTACCCTCAACACCCAATTCTTCTTTTAATAAAATCCTCACTAAACAGGATCCAAATCAAAAACCTGCTGATCACTTTCCTGTGGTTACCCTCCCACGTTGGAATCCGCGGCAATGAAGATGTTGATATCCTAGCTAAAGAAGCCATATCAAGTCCAGAAGCATTAGTGTCCACACAAGTTACACATCTTGATCTCAAACCTGTTCTAAAAAGTTTAATTTTAAGTGCGTGGCAGTGCCAGTGGAACGAATCAAATTCTAAATTACGCGAAGTGAAGCAATCAGTGCTACCCTGGAAACTAGCCCCTCAGAAAAGAAGTCACCAAACCATTCTAACAAGACTTAGAATTGGTCACACTCGAGTTACGCATCAACACCTTCTTACAAGAGACGAAGCCCCCATGTGCCACGCGTGTGATTTACCCATCAGTGTAAAACATATTTTGGTAGAATGTCCGCTATTTACTTTAGACAGGCACAAAAATAATATAACAGGTGCACTAAAAAACATTTTATCCACAAAAACTGACTTAACAAATTTACTAAAATTTCTAAAAGATAACCTAACCTAACCTAACCTTTTGTATAAGATATAATTATAATCTTAAATTCACAATGCCAATAACCCTTAGCAGTTGAGGCATTATTTAAATAAAAAAAAAAAAAATGTTTTTTTTTTCTAAAAAGAATTACCTACTTAAGTATTTTCACGTAATTGTGAATTAATAATTATTAATTACATTTGATATTTACTTAATTTTATGTCTTATTTATTTTGTTAAATTTTGATAAGAAAACTTAACCAACCGCAAAGTTTTTAAACTGGTATTTTGTATCAATAGGAAAAAAACTAGAGATAGAATTTTTAAAGTAATTTGGCTATGGGGGTCTGAGGTATAAGTTAATTTTGGAAAAGGGGTCTCTTGCCTAAAATAGCTTTTCTGTGATAACAAACTAACACATCTATTAAAAAAATACTCTTTTATAGTTAGGTAATAGGTATCATCTTTGTGGTATGTCTACTACTTAAAAAAACACAGAAATGTTTTAATTGGCTTATATTCTGTAATAATTTTGTAAAAGCTGGTTTTTAGGGATATATAATTTTTCTGGTTTTAATGAACTAGGCTACTCTGTGGATTTTGTAAATACCTTCAAAGTGCTATTTTGATAGATGATAGTTAAGTTTGTGTTTTCATTGTGTTTAAGGTCAAAATAGATTTCCGGGATGCAGATGCAAAGCTCAATGTAATACAAAACAATGTCCATGTTATTTGGCTGTTCGAGAATGTGATCCTGATCTTTGTCAAACTTGTGGTGCTGACCAGTTTGACAACACAAAAATTACATGTAAAAATGTAAGCGTTCAACGTGGCTTACGTAAGTTTTTTAAAATGATTAAATACACATTTTTGACTTTTAGGATTTTGATATTTTGGTTTTTAATGAATTTTGAAATTGGAATGATTTCAATCATTTCTAATTACCTTAAACCCCCACTAGATATATTATAGAGCGGCTGTTAACGAGAAATGAAAATGTTTACTGTTTTAGACAAACATCTTTTGATGGCCCCATCTGATGTCGCGGGTTGGGGAATATTTTTGAAAGATAGCGCTCAAAAGAATGAGTTTATTTCCGAATATTGCGGAGAGATAATTTCCCAAGATGAAGCAGACAGAAGAGGAAAAGTTTATGACAAATATATGTGTAGTTTTCTCTTTAACTTAAACAACGGTAAATTATTTTGGGGTTATACTTTTTATTAAGATATGATTATTTTTATAAACATTTATGATTTTAGTATGTTAAAAATGTTAAAACTAAATTATTGTAATTTACTTTATTAAAAAAATCTTACCAAAAAAAATGAAATAAGTGTTTGTTTTTAGATTTTGTAGTTGATGCAACTAGAAAAGGAAACAAGATCAGGTTCGCCAATCACTCAATAAATCCAAACTGTTATGCCAAAGTGATGATGGTAAATGGTGATCATCGAATTGGAATTTTTGCTAAAAGACCCATTCAACCAGGAGAGGAATTGTTCTTTGATTATAGGTAATTATTTTTTTATAATTAAAAACAAACTACAATCGAGTGGATTACAATAACGGATCTAAGAATTTTTACTGAAACAAATTTAAAAAAGGTTTGTGATACATACAAGCACAGTAATGCATAATCGGCAACAGCGCACTGCATTCGCTTTGGTATGCCACGCGTCCTAATGGGGCGATAAGGTGGTGGAATTGGATTGTTTTCATTGCGTTTATTTTGAAAATAACGAAAGAAAGAGGTTAACTTTTTTACTCTATAAGATTTCAAAATACATATAGATAAACATAAATTACTAATGGAAGGCACACTTGCAGCGTCCCCACTCTTCATTTGTCAGAAGCGGACTTTGAGTGCCGGTTTGAACCGAATTGGTTACCAATGGCATATCTTGAATATTTTGTAACGGTTATTGAATATTTATCAGAAAATGTATTGGAATTAAAAGTAAAGTTTGTTTGTTTATCTAGCCAAACGTCGTAGAAGAGAACTGTGAAAATAGGTTTTATTAGTAGAAATGATATCTCTGCCTACTATTTTATACTATTTTATTCTATGGTATTCTATTGAAATATTCTATACATGTAATCTTACCTCATAACTTTCAATTAATATATCTTTATTATCGCGTAATTTCTTGCCACTTAAAACCTAATTCAAAAAGTAATTCTCATAAAGTTGACTGTCCACCCTTAAAGCCTACTTGTACATTGCATACTTTTATTTTTTAAAAACCGCTTTTAAAGTCGGGCGTTGCTTTTGTATCAGAGGAAAATTATTTACGATTTCTTTAATTCTTTGTCCCTGTTCTTTTGAAATTAAACCTCTTGAGCGACGCTTTTCGTTAGATGTTTTTAGAGATGAACTTACTTTTACTATTTCGTGCCCGATTTTAGAGATGAAATACAAGGTTGATGTTTACCTGTCTTAATATCTTCGCAAACATTGCAAAGCACCTTTCTTGATAACCCTGCCGCAGGCAATACTCGGCGACGATACCTTCCAATTGGAATTTGCAAGCCATGTTTCGCCCCGTTTTTTTTCTTCCTTTAATGTAAGCAAATGCTTGTTTTTCTTCGTACTCTCTGCCCTTCATAAATCGGATAGGTTGTTGCTCCTTCACTACAATAAATTTTAACCTATACTATATTATCACCCGCAAATTTTTTTTGGCGATCTTATCGTCAAGTAGGGTCAATTGTTATGTTTTGTATCCCACTTGTGGCGCCTCAATAGTAGAAAAATTTAAAATAATTAAGTGGTAATTTTAACATCCATACATTCTTTACTAGTTGTTATATTTTAATTTTGATTATGGTCCATGCCAGACATTAACATTTAAGATCTGTACTTAACCTTTTAATGTATTATAAAAAAAAAATCTGCTAAAATACTTGGCTTTGGAGCTGTAACGTTTAGTTTAATGAGCAAAGTGTACTTGTTGTTTTTCGTAAACATTATACAAGCTCTTTTTAAAATTTAAGCTAAATAAACTTTTTTAAGAACATGCTCAGTATTAATTTAATCAAAAAATTATTTGATTAAATTGTACTATAAATTATGTTGAACGAACAACACTAATTTAGTTACATTTTTTTTAGATATGGTCCTACGGAGCAACTTAAGTTTGTTGGAATAGAAAGAGAAATGGAATTTTTATAGTCTTAAAAGAATTTTTTACACTTTCTGCCGACTATGTTAAAAACTTATGATTAATATTGATTTGAAAAAAACTAGTAATACGAATATCTCATTTTATAATTTTTAGTACTGAAATATACACGTCTTTTACACAAAATTTAGTTTTTTTTACATAATAAATACCTTTGATTAACATTAATAATTTTATCAATTAAATTTATTTGTTAATGTGAGCGATATGAACCTTTACAATTTAAAATTTTACTTAGCAATTGATTATTGGTGAAATGTTAATCTATAAAAGGAGTTCTATCACATTTTCTCCAATTAAAATTGTTTAAATTTTTATTGAATTGTGGTTTCACCAAAATATACTACAAATTTGTTTTGTTAAATCAAATTTAAAAAAAAAAAATTCAAAATACTTGAAACAATTGAAGTAAATCAAGTACACTATGTATATATCCAACATTGCATATACATTCTAGCTGAAAATCAAGACTACATTCAATGCACGTGACGTTACAGCTTTACAACGGTAAAAAGAGTTACCTGCTTGAGATTCAAAAAGTGGCGCCGGCTACTATAGACAAGAGACTAGACTGCGGTCTAGATGCGAGAGTTGGCTCCCGATGAGAAAGAGACAGTCGCTAGAGAGGTTGTTTCGCGCTCCGTCTAATTGGCGGGGCTTACGCCCGAGTCTCGATTCCGACCCCTCCACCCAGCTCGCCGCGTGTCCCTCGGGCGTAAACCCCGCCCATTAGACAGAGCTCGAAACAAGCTCTCGAGCGACTGTCCCTTTCTCATAGGGAGCCAACTGTCAGCACGGGAACCTGCAGTCTAGTCTCCTAGGTATATGCCGGCTACACGTAACCTAACCCTACTTTCTAACACTTGTTCTGATGAGAATTTTTTGTGTTTGCGTTATTTTTAGTTTACACCACAATATTGTTCCTTTAACCTAAATTATTGTCAAATAGCTTTCAATAAATTAAGAAAAAAACCAAAAACGCTCTGAAAACCAAATACACATAACCTTTGGCGTACGTCACCCATACCTCTTTGTAGTTATTAGACTTATATAAGCATGATGTTAGTTTAATTCCGAACATGTTGCCTAGCTAAGAATATATCGCTTTATTTTAATTACCACCACCTTTTTGAAATTGGGTTATCTTGTCCTCTTATTCAGAGAAGTGTTAAAATTATTTCCGACATAGACTAACCCAACTCATTTAATTGATTTTCAGAAAGTTTGATCCAACTAGTAAATATAGATTTGCATCTCGCTGCTACAAGGTCCAATGTCTAAAGAACAATCAGGTGATAATCTATTGTATACATCTGATGGAAGATGAAGGTATAGTGGATAACTGCGACACTTTTACCCAAAAAAACATATCCAGAGGACCTTATTTATTAGCATTAGGATATATTTTTAAATGAATTAAAGAAGAAACATCGAAAACACTGTAACATAAATGCGTAAAAATATCTGTGCTTAATAAATTGTATCTTGCACATGGGATAAAATCAAGTAAGCTCTATTTCTGGCTCGTCATCACTGACCAGAAAAATAACTCTTCCCAGAACTATTATGAAAAAACCCTCATTTTGGTAAAATGGTAAAAAAATTTACTTAATGAACACATTACATAATGTTGAGAACTATTAATGTACATAGTTAATACAAAACAAAATTTGATGCACGTCACACAATTTGATAGCTTTACACCGTTGCTAAATTGTCAAAATTAATGGAGAATCCAGAAATTGTAGGAATTTTAAAAGTTATGTTTTCGCTCGAAAATCTGGTCATTTTAAATTTGTAACTAATTTATTTTTGAGAAAAACAGTTATTTAAGAATGATGCACAATTTAAAAGTTGTACGTGAAACAAATAGCTCATGAATATAACCTAAAACACACTGAACTTAAAAGATTCTAAGTGGCAACAAAACATTTTGATCAACAAGGTCGAGTCACATGGAAATGTGTCATGTGCGCAAGGAATTTAATTCTATAGTTGATAAACACCGCATTTTTACGGTTAAATAGATACTAATTTAAACAATTTTCGATCTGTTATTTTATCTTATTTGTAAATTAATAGTACAGCATTACGGAACGATTTGTTTAAAGTTCTTCAAATAATTAATTCTACACAAGTTGCTTATCGCACGTTGCTAAGACCGAGGCTAGCCAGCAAAAACTGCGTAACAAGAATGCGTTAGTCGCTATCTCTCTTCCTCTACACTTACTGCCTGCAGAGAGAGGAAGAGAGAAAGTAATCCGACTACTCGCACAGCACATTTATTATTAAATAAATCGAAAACAACGCATCGGAGATCGAGACATTGTGCATATAATTTTTAGAGATTTTTAGGAAGAAAAAAATAACACCAATCTGGATTTTTTGCAATCAATAGTTTTCGAGATATTGTTTTATAAAAAAAAGAGCCGTATGATTCAATAAACTGCGGTCCTTAATTAACTGAAAAATTTCTTTTTATTCAAATTAAAAATCTCATTCGAAAGGCAAGCGCAAGCCTATAATTTCTATGATAGAGTATCATTAGATTTAAATACCTATTATTACTTTATGTAAACCATTTTTTAAATAATTAATTCATAAGTTTATAAATAATTGTAAATTTATTGAACCTCGTAGGATACCTAATATTTATACATAAAAAAATTATATGCGAAATATTTTTTTTCCGATCAAAATTTATAAATAACGTAATGGAGGCTACTCACACGCCTGCCGCAGGGGCAATCTAGGGTAATCTAGGAGGTAATCTAGGAGGCGTCTCTACACACGTACCTGCCGTTCAGTGCGACAGTGAACGTACTGTAACGTTTTACTTAAATTCACACTCAGTGTTCGAATTTATATGCACATTTATTTCTTACAATACAATACAATTTATGTCAACTAGCGAACACAATCATCAACTTTAGAAAACTGACTAACTCTCGCGAACGAAGGCCAATTTATATATTAAACGTTAAAATGAGAAAAGACGAGAAAGTTCTAACCTCATCCAACTGTTCTATCGAAAATTCGAGATTGGCCGGAACTGGAACATCTTTGTCATTGGCTGTGACGTCTTCCAAGAAAAAAACGGATCTGCTGGCCGGAATGTTTAGCTCTAACTCAACCCTCGACACCAATGGAAAACAACCCACAACGATACCTAGAATAAACTCATCAATGCATGAGGTCGCTATTCGCCATCACACTATAAGGAAAATCCTACGAAATTTTGACTTTAATAATGCAGTAGGATTAGATGGAATTCCGACAATTGTCCTAAAGACCTGTGCTCAAAAGCTTACCCCAGTTCTCTGTAGACTCTTCAAGCTATCATACAGCAAAGGTGTATTTCCGACCATGTGGAAAAACGCTAAAGTCCAACCCATTCCGAAAAAAGGAAAAAAGACTATTCCTGCAAATTATCGCCCTATTGCATTGCTCTCAGTCATATCCAAAGTTATGGAAAAAGTGATTAACATAGAACTCATCAAATACCTGAAGAAGTTTGAGATAGTTCATGACAGACAACTTTGGTCTACTGGAGATTTGCTGGCTTATGTCACTCAGCTCTGGACAAACACTATTGAGAAGTTTGGTGAATCCCCTACAATAGCCTTGGATATATCTAAAGCCTTTGACCGCGTTTGGCACCAGGCATTGTTAAGCAAATTATCTACCTACGGTCTCCCAAACAAACTCCGCCAATGGCTCATGAGCTTCATGCAAGATCGCTTCTTACATGTCGCAGTTGACGGTATTTCTTCTGATGCGTTGAAGACCAATGTTGGGGTACCCCAGGGTTCCATCCTGTCCCCCACCCTATTTCTTTTATATATGGTCCCCAACCCATTTTATTTTATACATCATCGACTTTTTGAAAATCACCACGAACCCCATTTACAGTTTTGCAGACGACAGCACACTTCACTCAACTTTCACATCTTATCGATTACTTTCCGTGAATGATACAAATAGACTCAGCAGGAACAGGTTGACTCCATCAATAGAGATCTTAAAGCAATCGTTGAGTGGGGAACCAACAATCTTGTTCAGTTTAACGCCCAGAAAACACAAAGCACCACATTTTCCAAGAAAGTCAATTCCTTAAATCACTCCATCACAATGTCCGGAAATACCCTTGAATCAAGTCCCTCCATCTCGATTTTGGGAGTCACGGTGTCTAATAATATGTCTTGGCATGACCATGTTGCTAACATCGCAAAGTCAGCAAGCCAGAGGCTAGGTTTTCTGTGGAAAGCTAGAAAGTTTTTTACTCCTGATTAACTGTTGACGACGTACAAGGCTCAAATCCGACCTCTACTGGAGTATTGCTCGCACATTTGGGGTTCAGCACCAAGCAATTTTCGTCTTCTAGATTCCATTCAGAAAAAGGCCATAGTTGATAAACAGCTCAATTTTCACAGATACCCTTTACCTACTAGAACATAGAAGACGAGTTGCAGACCAGTCATTGCTCTACAGATATTTCCATGGCAGATGCTCCAGAGAAATAAAAACTCTTGTACCACCACTGGCCACATTCGGCCGAAGAACTCGACACGCTGATCAGTCTCACACATTTACTCTCAAGATTGACACCAATCTTCATCAAGAATCCTTCTTTTAAAGAGCTGCGATTGAATGGAACAAGCTTGCAAAATCAGTTTTTCCAGAGAACTATGACCTGCAACTTTTTAAAAAGCGGGTTCACAATCATCTTCTTTCTATAATCCCTCCCCTTCGATGTTTTTCTTTTTTCTTTTTTAATTTATTATTGTTATACATTTAGAACCCGTGAGGGGTTGCTAGTCCTCCATCGGGTGCCTCTCCAGGTGGCGGATAGGGGATTGTCTCTCAGATATGAGTGGTACCGGGGAAATGAAATACCCGTGGCGGACCAAAACTATCACTGCAGCGTCTGCCTCAGAATGGGCGGCTGAATCGAAACTCACCAACCCGCTTGGCAAGCGTGGTGTTTTACCTGCCATTACCCTCCTGTACATATCATGGCGAATTTTAAAACAAAAGGAAATGGTCCCCAGGTGGGTGGGAAAACTCCCGACTTCCACACCTCTATGGTCTGCCTCACGGAATCTGGGGGAGGCAAAAATTCGCTCTTGATAGCAAAGCTCAAAAAAAAAATTTAGAGAATACATTTTTTTATAAATTTAAAGTTCATTGAACTTTTTAGAAGCAAATAACTCGATAACCGATTGAGTTACATGAATCAAACAAGAGTCAATTTTTTTGTAGAATTTAACGCTTTTTAATATTTTTTTTTCCATAGTTTAGCAAAAACAAATTTGCTTTAATTTACTAAACACAACCAAGTGTAACTAGCGCCCTCCATTGGCAATGCTAAATTAGAGTCCAAATTGGCAATCTTCTTGCCAAAAAAGTAAAATTTCCAATTTTCAAATAGAAATTGTGAAAAATTATTGCGAAAATCAAAATCCATATAAACTTTAAACATCCGGTATCTCAGAATCATCATATTTTGAGGTCTAGAATCTACAATTCAGAGATTGGACATTCTTAATGAATCACCCTGTATATTAAAATAAAAATTTAATTAAAACTATTTTGGATAAATTATCAAAAAAAAATGGATAAATTTATCACCAAATAAAAAAATTTAAAATTTCTGTCCTTTTTTTTATTGTTTATTCGGTGTTTAATAAAATTATAGTCTCAATTTGACTGCTTGTAACCGTATACAGTTTAAAAATGTACGATACGAGGGCAGTTTGATAAGTCAGTGACTTTTTGAATTTCCCGCGCAGTTACTCCAAATGCAACAGTGCTGCCGTCAACTATAATCTATCAGTGGGCAACTTTCTAATTTTGAGCAAGCTACGTCGTGCAGTTGGTGTTTGATAGCCGTTCAAAGCAGACAACCTCGTGAATTTTTACGAAAAGGGAAAAAAGTGAATTCTTCTGCTGATTAAGCATTACTTTTTACGTAAAAAATCCATCACTGAAACTAAGAAAAGACTTGATAAATACTACGGGAACTCGGCACCATCAATTTCAATGGTTAAGAAGTGGTTTACAGAGTTCCGTTATAGTCGTACCAGCACTAGTGACGCCGAACGTCCAGGTCGCCCAAAAGAAGTGATCACGCCGGAAATCGTCGATAAAATCCATGAAATGATATTGGATGATCGGAGAATGAAAGTGCGTAAGTTGGCTCATGCTGTAGGTATCTCAACTGAATGGGTACATCATATTTTACACGAATATTTGGACATGAAAAAACTCTCTGCGAGATGGGTGCCACGATTGCTCACACTCGACCATAAGCGCAATCGTGTGTGTGACCACTTCAAAAGAGTGTTTAGTGATGTTCAGCCGTAATCCGGACGAATTTTTGCGCCGTTTTTTTACTGTGGATGAAACATGGATCCATCACAATACGCCAGAGACCAAGGAACAATCGAAACAGTGGGTTGCTCGGGGCGAACGTGGACCAAAGAAGGCGAAACAGAGTCTGTCAGCCAACAAGGTCATGGCCACAGTTTTTTGGGATGTACGCGGTGTCATTTACATCGATTACCTCAAGAAAGGTAAAACGATCACCGGCGAATATTATTCAAAGCTTTTGAACAGATTCGACGTTGATTTGAAGCAAAAACGGCCGCATTTGGCGAAGAAGAAAGTGCTGTTCCATCAAGACAATGCACGTGTGCACACTTGTCTAGTCACGATGGCCAAAATCCACGAATTGGGATACGAACTGCTACCCCATCCAGCATATTCTCCAGATTTAGCCCCCTGCGATTATTTTCTGTTTCCAAACTTAAAGAAATGGCAGGGCGGTAAGAGATTTGAGTCGAATGAAGAAGTCATTACCGAAACAAACGCGTATTTTGAGAGCTTTGAAAAAACCTATTATTTGGAGGGAATAAAAAAATTAGAAAAACCCTGGACTAAATGTATCGATCTAAAAGGTGATTATGTAGAAAAATAAAATGTTTATTTGCGGAAAAAATCTGTTTTATTCAAAAAGTCACTGACTTATCAAACCGCCCTCGTAGATTTCTTAAATATTTTTTCTGTTTTTGTGTCGACGAATTTGTTTATGTGATCTTGACATTTACGTATTAACAGTTACTTGGCAGTTATAGTGTTAAACATTATTTTAAACAGGAGAAGTCAAAGGGCGTCGTCGCAGAGTTTTTACATCTTAATAAAAAAAATAATATAAAAAGTCGAGAGAGAGGTGAATCTTGCATCCGCGAATGGATCTCGCTAGCGCACTTTGAACGGAACCCACCAGTTGATAGCCGGCTAACGCCGGTAGCGGAATAGTTGGCGTCTGTTTAACGTAGCGTCGCGACGTCTTCGGAATTTGCGCGCGTGATATTAAAACGTTCTTTATTTAAATTAAACCGTCGCTCGTTGATTTTGGAATTTTTCTTCATGTTTGACTTTTACACTAGCACCTGCGAGATGAATAACCAAGGTATGTAGGATGAAGTTCTATTGCTATTACATTAAAAAAAATACGATTTTTTGCAAACACATTTTAAAAATTTGCTGGAATTTTCGGTAAGGAAAAGTATTCATACAAATATTTCTTTTTAAATTCCCAGACTTGAAATTTTCTGATAACTATCAGTTTAGACTTTTCTTTGGATGGTTAAAAGATATACCACCCTGTAATATTGATAGTTTTTAATTTATTTATACAGTGATATACGAATAAAAGTATCCACTTAAATAATTTTTGAAGGGCTTATTTTTAAAAAAATTAAAAATTAATTTTGAAGTGCTACAAATTTTCTATAAATTAGACTTGCTATGCTCTCGTCAATTTTTTTTGATAGTGTTCCCCATTTTGTTATCTACTTTTGGATTCTTCTTGTTCAACCCTTTCAAAGATTTGCTTGTATTTCAATAGGAAGAAGCACCTTTTCTTTGCCCGTACAATGATATTTAAAAAAAAAATTTCCCGCTCGTTGGATAGGTAGTTTTACACCCCTGGACTTCTTTTTGTGAGGTTATTTGTAACCAAAATTTGTGATACTCAACCAGAATCTCTAGAACAGGGGTTTTCAATTTTATAGCCACTCGGTATTAAATTTACTAGACAAATTTGAACTGCTTTTAAAAATGTAGCTATAAATTAAAGAGGTTCATTTAAATTAAATACAAAGTGGACCAAAAGTCTGGAAACGGACAATTATCTCGTAAATTGCTAGTCCGAATTGTACAAAATTTGGGATAAGCCTATTTTGAGATACAGAGATTCCAGATTTGACATTTGCAATGTTGTCAGAATTGCCGTTTCCCTGATATTATTAGTCACTTTGGTTTTTTAAATACATCACCCTGTATATTCAGTCATTATTGGAATTTCCTCTTCAATACGAGTTTAGCCACATGTGTCACTCATGATTTTATGTAGTCTAAAAGATCTTAAATAAATAAAACAGAAGTGTGGCAATGCCTAATTGTATTAATAATTTTTTAATACAAACAATTTTTGAACTACATTAAAATGTAACAATTAAAAGATTACAACATTTTGAACATAATGATTATTTAATCTTGGGTTCAAAATGTGCTCCATTTGTAAGTTGACATTACCCTAATCGATGGTAGAATGCGTCTACAACATTTCTCCATGATTGTTTAGATCTTGACTAGACCTTTTAGAGTACTTAAAATTGTAAGTTTTACATATGGCTGAACTCACTTTAATTTTTTAAATACATCACCCTGTATATTTTATCATTAATGGAATCTCCTCTTCAATACGAGTTCAGCCATATGTAACACTTATGATTCTATGTCGTCTAGAAGGGCTTAAATAAATAAAACAGAAGTGTGTCTCAATAATTGTATTCATAATTTTTAAATACAAACTATTTTCAACTACATTTAAACGTAACAATTAAAAGATAATATTTTTAACATAATGATTACTTAATCTAGTGTTCAAAATGTGCTCCATTTGTAAGTTGACATTACCCTAATCGATGGTAGAATGCGTCTACCACATTTTTCCAGACCTTGTCTAGACTACATAAAATCATAAGTGTTATATATGACTGAACTCGCATTAAAGAGGAAATTCCAATAATTACTAAATATACAGGGTAATGTCTCCCAACCAAACTGCGCCAATGGCTCTAGAGCTTCTTGCAAGATCGCTCCTTACATGTGGCAGTTGACGGTATTTCTTCTGATGCATTTAAAACCAATGCCGGGGTCCCCCAGGGTTCCATCCTGTCCCCCACCTTATTTCTTTTACACATCAACGACCTCTTGAAAACCACCACGAACCCCATTTACAGTTTCGCAGACGATAGCACACTTGTCTCAACTTTTACATCCTATCGATCACTTTCGGTGAATGATACAAATAGACTCAGGCAGGAACAGGTCGATTTCATTAATAGAGATCTTAAAGCAATCGTCGAGTGGGGAACCAACAATCTTGTTCAGTTCAACGCCCAAAAAACACAAAGTGCCACGTTTTCCAAGAAAGTGAATTCCTCAAATCATCCCATCACAATGTCCGGAAATACCCTTGAACCAAGTCCCTCCATCTCGATTTTGGGAGTCACGGTGTCCAATAATATGTCTTGGCATGATCATGTTGCTAACATCGCAAAGTCGGCAAGCCAGAGGCTAGGTTTTCTGTGGAAAGCCAGAAAGTTTTTTACTCCTGATCAACTGTTGACGACGTACAAGGCTCAAATCCGACCTCTACTGGAGTATTGCTCGCACATTTGGAGTTCAGCACCAAGGCATTCTCTTCGCTCAACTCTCACAGATACCCTTCACCCTCTAGAACATAGAAGAAGAGTTGCAGACCAGTCATTGCTCTACAGATATTTCCATGGTAGATGCTACAGAGAAATAAAAACTCTTGTACCACCATTGGCCACATTCGGCCGAAGAACTCGGCACGCTGATCAGTCTCACACATTTACTCTCAAGCTTAACACTACAAGGACCAATCTTCATCAAGAATCCTTCTTTTACAGGGCTGCTACGGAATGGAATAAGCCTCCAAAATCAGTTTTTCCAGAGAACTATGACCTACAACTTTTTAAAAAGCGTGTCCACAATCATTTCCTTTCTATAATCCCTTCCCCTTCTAATAGTCGCAGTGCGGGCCGTCCGCGGCCCACACGATAGGTCTACCCTTTTTGCGACTATTTTCATAAAAAAAAAAATGTATTTAAAAAACCAAAGTGACTAATAATATCAGAAAATCTGACAACATTGCAAATGTCAAATCTTGAATCTCCGTATCTCAATATAGGCTTATCGCAAACTTTATACAATTCGGACAAGCAATTTACGAGATAATTGTCCGTTTCCAGACCTTTGGTCCACTCTGTATAATACAGTTACAAAAAGCTTGTTTCTTGTCGCAAATTAAGTATATTTTAGGAGCAATTTTGGTCAATTTTAAATATAATTAAAAATCAAGTCGTCTTTTTTATTTTGTTTTCATTATAAACAGGTGTGAAAGCCCACTCTCACATAAGATATAGTCACGAACGGTAAAAGTAAATTTATCGCTTGGTTTGAGAGTTCGGAAGACTTTTCCTGTCTTTCTGTACAAAATTAATAAAAGTTTATTACTATTACCGTTTTATTTTTTTAGAATAACTAAATATATTTTTTAATGTATTGTTACCATCCGGCCCTGTTATTCGTCGGCGTCTGAGAATCGACCACAAATAGAGTGCATATTAATAAAGCGCTTTGTCGGCCTCCGTCTAATAAACTCTCGCCGCGCCTAGAGACTTCAAGATGGTTCTGTCGCTTTCGCGAAATAGTCTGGAATTATAATTGAGAAATATAAAAAGGACAGCGGTCGTGAAAAAGGATAGTTTATAAGTTATGAAATTTAAATAGTTGTAAAAGTTGTAATTAGTTGTATATCTAAGTGATTTAAAAAAGTAAAATTTATTGTGTAAAAGTATTGGAATAAAAATTGTTTTGTTACTGTATCGAGAGTTTAAAATCACCGAACACAAGAAAGAAGTAAATTTCGTAACAGTATAGATTTTATACCTGGACGGTGCCATCAAGTGAATTTTCACTTAGCAGGGCCACTGCAGGGTAAGATCTTTTTGAGGAATAAATAAAACTACCAGAATTCGAACAAAATTTACGCGAATGCTCTAACCAGCAGTTTTAAGCTTTAAATATTAGAACCACGCATTTAATAAAATTATATTTAGTTATGATCGTATCGAAATCATCTAGAAGTGCCAATACAAACATTTTATCTCGTTAAATAAGCGAGAAATTAAATAAAGCCTTTTTGTTTTCGGTTTATTTTTCAAAATATTAAAACCACTCGTTAAAAAATATGATTTTAGTTTTGATCGTATCAAAATTACCCAGAAATGCCAACATACATTTTTTTTCACGTTTAATAAAAAAAAATGAAATAAAATTTTGGTTCCTTTCCTAAGATAATAAAATCACGTATTTTTAGTCACAATCGTATCAAAATCACCCAGACATAACAACATAAAATTTTTACCACATTTAATAGCGGAGCAATTATGCAATATGCTCAGACGGCGCTCTCCAAAGGAGGGAAAAATGATCGGACAGCCAGGCGGAAATTAAAGCGGTAGTGGCACCGACTATTAATTCACAATTGACTCTGGGTTTCAGATAGACCTTAGAATCATTGCCAAAGGCAACAAGGTCACTCTTGTCTGGTCACTCGTAAATCAAAGGTAATGAGAAGGCTGATAAGTTAGCAGAAGCTGGATCGGAGATAAAAATAGTAGACTCAGAGCCAGCCATCAGGATTCCATTCTGTCTAGGCAGAAGGGCAATCAGAGGCTGGCTCAGGTACCAGAACTTAGAGTACTGGAAAACAGAAACCGTAGAAACAAGTGCAGACAGGTAAGAGCCCTCATAGGGGAGTCTCCCCGATAGGACCTAGCAGGAAGCATTACTTCACTGAGTAGGAAGGATGTCAGACTCTCTCTCTCTGTCAGTCGTACTCACAAAGCTGAGGGTCGTGATTGCATGATTCTTCAATTTGTGTTGTTGATGATCTGCTTCCATAGTGTTTTATTTTCTATGTCTCTAATGGTCTTCCCGTAATTTTCTTTATCTGATCTACCCATCTGGATGGAGAGCGACCCCTTGTCCTCTGGCCTTATATTTTTCCTTGTATCATCCTTAGTTGTTTCCATCTTGTAACTGCCGCAGCTTGTTTCCTCTGTCTACTATCATTATCTTGGTTTTGTTAAGGTTTATTTCTAATCCCAGCGTTCGGCTTTCTTCTGTTATCGTTGTAGTAGCTATACCATTTCCTGTTCGTCCCCTGCTATTAGCGTGTTATCGTCAGCGTACCTGAGGTTGTTAATTCTCTTGCTTCCGATGGAAATTCCTCCATGCCAGTTTCTGTTGTTCTGCGCATAATGATTTCGCCGTAAATATTAAATAGCCTAGGCGATAATATACAGCCCTGTCGGACACCTTTTGCACATTTGAAGGGCCTGGAAGTTTCGTTTCCAATTCTTACGTCATTTTCGTTTTCCTCATATAATGTTTTTAAGATGTTTGTAAGGTGTTTTGGGACACCTATTTCTTCGAGCACTTTGCCCAGGAACTTCCATCTTACGCAATCGAAGGCTTCCTCTTTTTTCAAACAAAAAATCTGAAGTAAAATAAAAAATATTACTATGAGTCGTCTCCACAGTTTTTTTAATTTAAAACCCCAAGTAACATGTTTTTGAGCACAGCGTAAATGCTCAGCATCAGTTGAAAGACCTTAAATGTTAACTTTAAAAAAACCAAGATTGTATGTTACAATTATAAAGGAGAAAGGAAAAAAAAATAAGTGAAAAAAGTTATATATAATTTATATACAGGGTGGCCAATTGAAGACGGAACAAAGCCATTTGCAGGAACCTCGTCAACATTTTAAAAAAACGCTCAGACCCGTCGATTTTTGATTAAAGGGGAACAATCTTTTCCGGTATTTTGGACTCCATTACCTTTAACCCCAAGCGAGGGTAAGAATTACCCCAAAATTTTTAAATGGCATTGGGGGTCGAATAATATGTCTTTTGAAAGCTCTGACAATTCTCCTTACAATAGTTTTTAAATTTAACATTTCCTCCCAATACTTTGAAAAAAATTACATGTTAAAAAATTCCAAATATTTTAGTTGCTTACTAACTACTTAATTGATTAAATGTTCAAACTGATGACTGCCCGCTTCGATACAATAATAGAGATTTTGTATAAAACGTTCACGCACATTCCGGAGTAATTCAACGATTCTTTGACGCAAATCTTCCAACGACGCTGGTTGTTTTATAGATTTTACTTTTTAGATGTCCCCACAAAAAAATCGAGGGGCGATAAGTCTGGCGATCGTGGAGGCCATTCAATGCTGCCTCTTCTCCCAATCCAATGCCGTGGAAAACGTTGGTCTAAATACTGACGAACAATCGCCGTATAATGCGGAGGAGCACCGTCCTGTTGAAAATAAAAATGATCTTCGTCATACTGTGAATTATTTTCAAAGATAAGTTTTATATTTAAAATTTAATTTCTCAATAAGTAATGGGCGGAATTTTAAAATTTAAAGACTATTGTATAGAGAATTGCAAGAGTTTTTAAAAGACATCTTATTCGTCTCCCAATGCCATTTAAAAAATTAAGGGTAATTCTTACACCCGCTTGGGGTTAAAAGTAGTGGAGTCAAAAATACCGAAAAAAAAATGTCCCCCTTTAATAAAAAATCGACGGGTCTGAGCGGTTTCTAAAATGTTGACGAGGTTTCTGCAAATGGTTCTGTTTCCTTTTCGGTTGGCCACCCTGTATACAAAGTTTTTATAATAATATATAAAAAGATATTAACGAACTTTAAATCAAAATGGCTACTTACATGATTTAGGAAACGAAGAACGAAGAACTATGTGCTCGAAAACATGTTTTTGAACATCCCTATTTAGGGTTTTAAATTAAAAAAAAAAACTGTGGAGACGACTTTGAGTTTTATTTTTCCTTTCATTATACTGAAACTCCACTTTGAGCATGAACTACTTCATATAAAAAAATCTAAAGGCGCGTTTACGTACTGCAGATGTTTTGTCTCGAAACACAAAATATCTCCTTAAAAAGATAAGCCATTACATATTTTTCGTTTTATTTCATTGACGAAAACTAAAAACTACATTAGCGAGTTGTGTTTTTCACTTAACTTGGTAATTGTTTTTTGCGGTCAAATTTTTTCCTCTTCTAATATGTAAATACATTTCGAGAAAATGCGCCGTGAAATCAAATAATGTCTTAGCAGTAATGCTATCGAGCTATCGAGCTATTTTCGAGAACACTGTGGTTCTGGATATTAAGATTTTTCTTTGCACGTAAATTCAATTTCCAAAAAGTCTCTATCATATTTCCTGTTTTTTGCCGATGGAATATTTTTCCTGGCTTACTCGTTTCCGCAGTACTTTCCTTTGAAATTTTCTGCTTAGCGTTCCCGTTTTTAACTACCTACCGATTTATGTTTACAACCATTATTCGTTCAAGATTGCTTGATCACTTTATTGCCAGCCGCCTAAATAACGACAAATTGTTTTGATAAATATTTTACATATTTATCAGTCGCTATAACGTACATCTTGTTGCGAACCGCTATAAACAACTGGCGAACCCTAGAGGAGTGGGAGAAATCTTTGAGACATGCTGCTTTAGAAGATTTACGTCTATTTGTCTGCCTAACTACTGGTGGCTAAATTTAAAACAAATAAGTATGTGCGCGAGGCTATTTTGTTATTTATTTATTTAGCTTATGGCGTATACAAACATACATAAAAATAAAATGTACAGCACAGCATAAGTATAAAAACAAACAAAATTGCTTGTAGGTATTATCACAGCTCCATATCTAGTTGGTTTATCCATTGGATGACCTGACGTGTTGCATGCAAAAAGTCAAAAGTTGTGCCAGAAAATGCCCTTGTCAGACATTCGTAGGTAATGTGATGCATTGTTTGAGTAGCAGCAACGCAATCGCATTCTGGATCCAAGGCCGATCCACTTCTGTCATGGCCATTCCGGATCCAGATTTTAGGGGGCATGTTAAAACCCTGTGGTGGATTACCCGGATCTAGCAAGGAGTGCCAGGCTGGACTGACTTTGCTCTGCCAACTCGATATCCACTCGTTATGTTGCTGTTGGCTATAAGCTGTTGGACTGTTGGATTCCTAGACTTTAGTCGGTTGAATCTAATTATGTCTTGGTGGATCGGTAAGTCTAGGTTTTCGCTGACCTTTTTAAACTAATAACCGCTGTCTACAGATTTTCGGTGGTTCGATATGATACAATACGGGCAGCCATTCGATGGGTGTGGATTTAATAGATCCTGCAATAGTTCTCTTTGTTTAGTTGAGAACGGTATCCACTTTACTAACGTAAGGATTGTTTAGCCAGACTGATGCGCAATATTCGGCCGTAGGAAAGACCAGGCTGAGTGCAGACGTGCGCAGTGTTGAAGCGTTATCACCCCAGGTCGACCCCGCTAGTTTGTACAGAATATTGTTGCGAGTTTTCAATTTCGCTGACAGGTTTGTTAGATGTTTGTTAAAGGAGAGGATGCGATCCAATGTAACTCCGAGGTATTTGGGATAGTGGTTGTGGCGTAAAATACTATCGTTAAAGATGATGTTTAGATTGTTCGATGCCATTCTATTGTTAAGGTGAAAACAGCAATAATCCGTTTTTGTAATGCTTGGTGTGAGTCGCCATCTCTGAAAGTAGCTAGATATTATGCTCAGATCATCGGTTAAGGTTGTTTCCAAGGCTTCCATATTGACATGTTATTCTACGAGAGCTAAGTCATTAGCATACATGATTTTACGACTTTTGTAAACGGCAAGTCAGCTGTGTACAAGTTGAAAAGAAGTGGCGCCAGTACAGATCCCTGGGGAAGACCATTATTAAGCAACTTTGGTTTGCTTAACGTAGATCCGATGGATATTTGACTTTGCTAGCCAGCGCTTCGTATTCATTCCACAGTGTGTAAGGAATTCTGGAAGTATGTTGTCGAATCCAGGTGACTTGCTATTTTTTTCAAGTTGGAGGGCTTTTGTCACTTCGTCAGCGGTGAAATCACCGGATAGTTGTTCTTGTATAGTAGATGTTTGTTTTAGAGCTTTAATTTCTTTTTCGATTATGGTTGAATGCCTTTTGTCCTTTTTAGCTCTAGATAAACTAACTACGCGATTGGCTATTTGGTCAGCTGTAACACCTGCTGGCTTCGTACCACTATGGGAATCCGCTGCTAACTTTTTAAGCAAGTTCCACGCCGTCTTTCGTGAATGTTTAAAGTTAGGATTTCTAGTGGTTTCGTTCCATTTTTCCTTTCGTGCTTCGTCAAGATTTTGTAGTAGGGTATCCGCGACGTCCGATCTACCATTTTCTACAAAAACTTCTTAGATAAGTTGGTTGAATTCACTCCAGCATGGAATGTATTCCCTTCTTACGCCTCGCGGTATGTGTTTTTTGGCAGTGGATATAACCATCTTAGCGAATCTGTGGTAGTTGATTTGAAAGGGAGCAATGAATCTTACATTTTTATCAAGGGCAGATGAATATCCTTGTCAGTCAGCTTTTGCGAAGTTCCATCTCGCATGGTTGGAACTACGAATGACTGGGATCTGTGTTTTCGTTTCCAACAGTACAAGTCGGTGCTGGCTATGTGGGAAATCTTCAAGGACATAGCGATTAACTTGGACAGGTTTTCAGTTTTGGTCGGTGGACACAAAGCATTAGTTTCCTACTTCCATTTAGCAGAACGAAAAGTGCATTTCTGCTTAGCACTAAAGACTAACTGTATCTTTTAAGCCTCAGCCCAGTCTACTAGTTTTGTTCCGTTTTAGTCGTTTCGATTGTACCTCCATTGGGTGTGGTGGCTATTGAAATCGCCAGCATAGATTGTTGGATGTATTTTGGCAGGTAGTAAGTTATTTGGCCACTTCGTTGCGGGAGGCTTGAGACATTTACTATGTGTATTCCGGCAGCTTCAATAAGTATGGTAAAAATGTCCTCATCTTCGGAAATAGAAACAAGTTTGGCATTATCTAAGTTGGTTCGCGCATATCTAGCTATTCAATTTTGGATCTGCTAATGCCCTCAATGTTAAATTGGCAGACTTTGACAGAAGGTCCAAAAGTTGGTTCTGAGAAGAGCTCCATTTGTTATATGTTGTGTTGTAGTATGCACGTTTTGCTATCCAGGAAATCCTGTGATAGTCTGAATTGCCCGTTCTAGCCGTTTAGCGTTACCCAGGGTGCACCGCGAAGAGGCAAGCTAGATTTGCACCCCGCTATTTTGTTGAATGATTCAGATATGAAAATAAATAGAACCGGTTCTATTTTACTTCCTGAAGCGACATGATTTTAAGGACATTTTTGCAAATGTCAGATTTGCCAACACAGTCATTATCTGTTTGGCTTGACATAAATCATATAGTCAATGTTTATTATGTTTGCAACTCCGAAACTTCTGATTAAAATAATCATTAAAAAATGCATGGTGTAATAGTGCAGTCATTTGGGCAAATATATACATCAAACCAATTAATTTAAACCACATATTTTATGGTACACACATTATATTTTATACATTTTTGAAATCAATTAAACGAGAAGAATCTAAAAACGGATAAAAAAATGGTAGAGCCATTTAAAGAAATTGAAAAGGTGATAGCGTGGATGAGAGAGTGACTTTTCCAGCAAGTGTAAATATGGCATATTATCTTCCCCTTCACATATTAATTGACGTGTTTTTCGTAAAATCAGTCATTATTTAGTTAGTTAATGATAATAAAATAGAGGGGCGTTTTTTTTTGCTAATCTCGTCAACGGCACTCACACAACGTCCATTGTCTCTCCCCGTGATAGCTATTACCTGTCTTCCTCCAGAATAGGAGTAGGTCACTGATCGGTAACTGCCTTAGTTGCTCGGGCTCAAGAATAGCTAAGCCTAGCAAAGTCAGCCTTAGTCTGGTATGTACTGAGCATTGCCCGAGAATATGGACGCTGGTTTTCTCCTCTCCACACCATCCACAATTAGGGGTGCTGGCCAGCCCCATATGATCATATTATGGCAATTGTTTTAAGCATAGTAAAATTGCCAAATTTTAATTAATAAACTTCGAAATATTATATTTTAAAAAGTCATTAATTAGTAACTTAACTAATAAAAATAAATAAATTTTTGGAGTCACCACAAGTGCTTTTAAAATCATCATTTCGAACTGGGCAGAGAGAAAAAGACTCACGCACTGATCTGATATACCAGAGTTGACACATTCGGAGGCGTTTCTACCTAAACCCTCAAAAAACACAACCAAGCAGATCCTGGAATGGAGTGGGGAGAACCTGCGAATTTTGACGGGATTACTTACAGAACACTATCGTCTAAAATAACACCTCGGATGGATAAGTCTGAACCAACAAACAGACTGTCGGTCTTGGAAGGACTCGGAAGACGAAACTGATAAACACACGCTTTGTTCACTGCTGAGGGAGAATAACCAATTAAGAGTCGCAGTGGAGGGACGACCTTACTACGTCCCACTTACGTGTTACCTAACCTAACCTAGAAATAAATTACTATTAAAAGACAGTGAAAGTGGCTATTTTGCTCAAAGTGGGAAGAAACGTCAACAAAACAACTACCCTGTTTGACTATAAAATAAATAGTATTGCCGTAGTAAAACTAAAAGCAAAACCGAGGGCTCTTTCCAGTAGTAATAACCCAAGGACATTGATAATTGTCGAAACAATTTTATAACAGATTTCGAAAGCTTGTTGCTTGGAAACAGACCGACGCCGTAGGCGGAGGTCTGTTGCCTATAAGCAACAAGCTTGAGATAGATGTTATAAAATTTTTGAGCATTCATCAATGTTCGAGGGTTATTCGGATAGAAATTTTTTTGCTGATTATGGAAATAAAATATTTTCTTACATCACAGAGATGTCCATGAACGCTTTCCACACAAAATTTTTATTGTGAACAGTATTCTTCGGTATATTCGATGCTAATTGTCAAAATCGAATTGAAAGGAAATGTAGGTATGTATCCATAGCAACATGACATGATTTAGTGAAAAGAACCCATGGGCTCTTTTCAGTATAATTTTGTTTTGATTGGTTATGTTCGATCAGATGACCAAAAATTGACTGATTTTATTGGATATCAACTTGAGCAAAAAAATTTCTATTTAATATAGTTCTAAAAAAAAAATACCTTAAAGTTTTATCGCCCTAGCTCTCCTTCTGAAGTAATCGTGCGAAAAGTACAAAATGCGGTTAAAAAAAAGTTCGCGTAAATATTTTTGTAGTTTGGTTGAGTGGTAACCAATTTTGTTTGAATCGACAACTCAACTTGAGAATAAAGGGACTTTTGTCATGTCTCTTTCTTTAGTAATTTATTCCTACCAAATTAATTATGAATAATTAAATTTAAAAATTAAACTTCTTTTTTTTTGTTGTACTTTTTTTAATTTATTTGTTTTTTTAGCAAAAACTAAAGGAGTATTTAAAAAAAAACATCTTTTTAATTATTTAGTCATCGAAAACGAATGATAGTTTACATTTTTGATACAGTAAACACGCTGTAAGATTTTAAATAAAACGGACACATGCTGTACAGCTTCATCATATCTTTGGCAAGATTCGTAAACGGCGAATACAAAAATAATATACTTGTGTACCATAACATAATCGCACCTTTTATTCTGTAAATAACGTGATGTTAAAAACGATAGGATTGACGTAAGTATTTTAAAAGATAAACAAAAAAATATTTGTACCTACTCCTATCTCCCCTATTATAATGGCGAAATGCTTACAGAAATCCTTTAAAAACTCCTTATTTTTACACTCGACTATTTTTATTATTGTTTAAACACAATGCATTATTAGAAGGAACATTTTTTTTAAAGTAATTAGACAACATTTTTTCATGTTTACTACAAAAAGAGGTTCCCATATTCCTAACATTAACAATAATTTTTTCTAGGACTCGTTGCCTTAGACAAACTGACATTAAAATTTCACTTATGATACGTCAAATTATTCTTCGAAAAGTCAGCTTTCGAACAATAGTCCAGTCACCTTAGGCTAAGTTCTATTCAAGAGGCGCACCCTCTGGCCAATTTTTTTATAGGTTGTTTGGACCTACAGGAATATAATCCTGAGTTTTCGGCCATTGCCGGGGTATATTTTAGCAATAAAAAATTATTAAAAATTAAAAAATGAATATTTTTTTCGAAAAAGTTTCAAATAAAATGTATTCATCATAACGTCCTCTGTAAAAAAGGTCCTGAAAGAAAAAGTGCCAACATTGTTAATTAAGCGGTTTTTAATTTTCTACCTATCCTACAAGAATATAGTCCTGAGTTTTCGGCCATTGCCGGGGTATATTTTAGCAATAAAAAATTATTGAAAATTAAAAAATGGATATTTTTTTCGAAAAAGTTTCCAATAAAATGTATTCATCATAACGTCCTCTGTAAAAAAGGTCCTAAAAGAAAAAGTGCCAACATTGTTAATTAAGCGGTTTTTAATTTTCTACCTATCCTACAAAAATATAGTCCTGAGTTTTCGGCCATTGCCGGGGTATATTTTAGCAATAAAAAATTATTGAAAATTAAAAAATGGATATTTTTTTCGAAAAAGTTTCCAATAAAATGTATTCATCATAACGTCCTCTGTAAAAAAGGTCCTGAAAGAAAAAGTGCCAACATTGTTAATTAAGCGGTTTTTAATTTTCTACCTATCCTAGAGACGGGGTCACCTTTTTTTGAAACATCCTGTAGATTTTTTTACTCTGCGACGCTTGTGCAGTGTCTCTTTTTATAGCTACACTTAACTTAGTCTTGTTCGTAAGCTGTGACTTTTTAAAGAATAATATGACATATAATAAGTGGCATTTTAATCGTCATTGTTTCTCTAAGGCAGCAAGACCTGGAACTTTATAATCGCATTATTTTTCAGTATTCAAGTATCGGTTGTAGGATTTTACATAATTAAAAATGAGTTTAATGTTTCATTTATACGGTCACATAAAATTTAAAGGTACAAAATACTCATTTATATACAAGGTAGGGCACCCCATACAACACGGTCGCTGTAAACCAAACCAATAATTTTTTCGGAAATTTTCCCATTTCATTATATGTATATTGATTAAGGCTGCAAAAAGAAATTATTTTGGAGTCTACAGGTTGGCTAAAAAAAGTGTGACATATCGAAGTTGTGTTTTTTTAAATGGAACACCCTATATTTCGTTACACTTTTAATTAGTTCAGGAAAAAATAATACGATTTCATAAAAGGTACTATGTAGCTAACTATAATCGTTCTCAAGTTATTGTGAAGTATAACTACTGTCAATGAGAATTCTGTGAGCAAATCAAATAAATGTCGTTTCAAAGCTATCTAAGTCAAAGAATGCATTAAAATAAGAACTACTATTTGATAAAGCCAATATCTGAAAAACTATTTAGGTTAGGTATAGGGAACCCCAATATGAAATGAAGATAATAGAATTTAATATTGTTTAGACAAAAAAATACAGGGTGTTCTATTTGAAATAACAAAGTTATCTTTGTCCGAAATTATAAAAAAGTGACAATGATTTTTGAACATTCTGTATAATATTGAGAAACGGGTTCTATCGAAATCAATAGCCCAAAGCCTCTTTTATGCTTGGTCAGAATTCGAAGGGATGATTTTACTACATTTCGATGTTATTTAGTTTCCAATTGTACCTATCATTTTCATAAAAAAATCAATAACTCGAGAACGATTATAGTAAGCAACATGGTGCTTTATATAAAATCACATTATTTTTTCCTAAACTATTCAAAAGTGTAACTAAATACAGCCACCCTGTAGACTCCAAAATAATTTTCTTTTGCAATAAACATCTAAAAAAATGAAGAAATTTCCGAAAAAATTTATGGTTTGGTTTATAAGGACAGTGTCGGATGGGGTGCCCCACCCTGCATATAAAAATGAAAAAATGTTTGTATGTATGTCCTTCAATAACTCCCAAACGGCTGGACCTATTGGGATGAAATTTTCAGAAGTTGTTTTATATATAATGTGGTTTTAGTGAAACAAACATTTTTGTAGGAAGTGGTAATGGTACCTCCCAAACAACGCAAATGAAATATTCGTAGCCAAACACCTGTCATTTCAATTTTTTTATTCGAAAATATTGAAGCTGTCAAACATTTATGTATTTGCGTTATTTTAATTGCAACGGAACAAGACTTGCTGTAAAAAAATTATCGCCAAATTTAATCGAAGCCACAATCATCAGCGGAAAATTAAAAGGAGAAAATGTGCTGATACCACGAATTTCAATGATTTCAATAGATTTGCCTCTTAATTTCAAGCGATTACAGTTTCCAGTGCGTCTGGATTTCGCTATAACCATCGACAAGGCTCAAGACAAATCTCTAAGTGTTACTGGTTTGATCTTACAAAGTTCCTGTTTTTCACACGGTCAATTACATATTTATGTTGCCTGCTCCAGAGTTGGAACACCAAAAATCTTTACGTGTTTACACCTACCGAAAAAACTGTAAATATTGTTTATCAGCTGGCATTAAAATAAAACATTTGTTAATTAAATAAAATCTCAATAAGGATTGGGCATCTCAGAAAAAATAAAATAAAATAATGGGGTGTAGCAACGTACACCGCGTTCTGCTAGTAATAATATAAAACAATAAACTTAATAATGATTTATACGTTACACTGGCACGTAAGTACGCTATTTTCTAATTTAAATCTTTAATTTCAAAATTGGCAGTCTGTCACTAAATAATTTTATAACATGATGCCAACTTTCAAAACAAACAGGCAATGGATAAGAATTTTAATAAGAAACACTATTTGGTAAAAAGGTAAAAAGGTCTTTCTGCGTTAAAAATTAATTTCTTTCATTGACTTTACCATGTTTTAGAGCATCCGTGCAGATTTCATAAAAATCCCAGCTGATCCTATATTCTCGAACTTTTCTCACTATTATAATTATATATAATATATAATCAAGTACCAAAACTAAAACGCCAAAAAAAAAAATATTTGAAACAATATTCTAAAAACCAATGCCGGGGTCCCTCAGGGTTCCATCCTGTCCCCCACCCTATTTCTTTTACACATCAACGATCTCTTGAAAACCACCACGAACCTAATTTACAGTTTCGCAGACGACAGCACACTTGTCTCAACTTTCACATCCTATCGATCACTTTCGGTGAATGATACAAATAGACTCAGGCAAGAACAGGTTGATTCCATGAATAGAGATCTTGAAGCAATCGTCGAGTGGGAAACCATTAATCTTGTTCAGTTCAACGCACAAAAAATACAAAGCGCCACGTTTTCCAAGAAAGTAAATTTCTCAAATCACACCATCACAATGTCCGGAAATAACCTTGAATCAACTCCCTTCATCTCGATTTTGGGAGTCACAGTGTCTAATATATCAATATCGCGGAACAACTAGACCCAGATAAAGAAATTAAGTGCATAATTGAGACCGCTCGCACTACTTTTCTTCTCTTACGACAACGTAAACCTAAAATTACGCCAAAGAATGATAAAATGTTATATTTGGTCAGTGTTGTTATATGGAGCTGAGACCTTGACTCTAAAGGCTGCTACAATCAATCGCCTGGAAGCGTTTGAGGTGTGGTTACCTATAAGAATGCTCCGAATACCCTGGACAGCTAGGCAGACCAATGAAGCAGTGTTAAATAGAGCAAATGCGGTTCGTGAGTTGTCACTATAAAGATCAGAAAGATATCATACCTGGGGCATGTTATGAGAGGAGACCGATACAGGGTGCTTCAACTTATAATGAAGGGCAAAATCGAAGGCAACCAAGGAATCGGAAGAAAACAGATGTCATGGCTGAAGAACATTCGCGATTGGACAGGAATACGCAGTGCCGAACAACTATTCAGATTAGCCGAAAACCGCATACAACTCGCCAATGTTATTGCCAACGTTAGGGGGATCTGGTATGGCACCGAAAGAAGAAGTGTCTAATAATATGTCTTGGCATGACCATGTTGCTAACATCGCAAAGTCAGCAAGCCAGAGGCTATGTTTTCTGTGTCAAGCTAGAAAGTTATTTACTCCTGATCAACTGTTGACGACGTACAAGGCTCAAATCCGACCTCTACTGGAGTATTGCTCGCACATTTGGGGTTCAGCACCAAGCAAAATCGGTCTTCTAGATTCCATTCAGAAAAGGGCCATTCGGTTGATAAACAGATACCCTTCACAGATACCCTTCACCCACTAGAGCATTGAAGAAGAGTTGCAGACCATACATTACCCTACAGATATTTCCATGGCAGATGCTACAGAGAAATAAAAACTCTTGTACCACCATTGGCCACATTCGGCCGAAGAACTCGGCACGCTGATCAGTCTCACCCATTTACTCTCAAGATTGACACTACAAGGACCAATCTCCATCAAGAATTCTTCTTTTACAGAGCTGCTACAGAATGGAACAAGATTCCAAAATCAGTTTTTCCAGAGAACTATGACCTGCAACTTTTCAAAAAGCGGGTTCACAATCATTTCCTTTCTATAATCCCTCCCCTTTTTAATAGTCGCAGCGCGGGCAGTCCGCGGCCCACACGATAGGTCTACCCTTTTTGCAACTATTTTCAGTAAAAAAAAACCAAAGAAACGCCGAAAAAACAAAGAATTGCAAAAACATTGTATACTTTGAGAAAAGATACTACCAACTGTTACAAATTTGTTTTTTATTTTGTTTGTAAAAAAAGATTTCACTTATTTAATTAACGTAAAAACTTTTGTGTTAAAATAAGGCTGCTACGCTGAACAAATGTTTGCTAAAAACACTGCAGAGGGAGCTGATAAAAACCCACAGGCTAATTGATAACAACGTTGAATATTTGTGCCTGGGATTCTTGCGCTGAAAAGTCGAATTTTGGACCCTTTTCAAACAAGATGATGTAAAAATGATGGTAATTTAATTATGCCCCAAACTATTTTTTTTAACAAGTACTATCGAATATCAACAAAAAAATTCGAGAAGTCGACATAAAATGCACAAATATAAAAAAATTTAATGGGGTTCTATTTTTCGCACCTTGTGTAACATAATTTAATTTTTACATGTGTTTTTTTTTTAACCTGTAAAAATCTGAAACAATTTGATTTAATAGATTAATATTTGCCCAAAATGGATGTAAAATCCAAGCGAAATCTAAGCCTGAAAATTCTATACCTCACATGCTTTGATTATCTAAAACTTGGTCGTCGAACGTCTCTGCTTACATTGTCAAACAAACTGATTGATCGGGTTTATTAATCGTTTAACTAGCAGTACGTTTTAGTTAAGTGTGTGTAATAAAAATAAAGCAATGCGGTAATAATTCTACTTCTGAGTTTCCGAAATTGCGGATAATACAAATTAAATAGCCAATACGATGATATGCAAAATATACAGGGTGTGGCGCGAAAAGTTTTGATTAAAAGTAATGGCGGATACACTTATGTTAAAAATCTGAAATAACGAAGCTATAGGTTTTGAATGACGCTGAGTTCAAATATAATGTTGTCCTGAATGCGGTTATACCGAAAGTAGACGTCAACTTTATTTTAAATAGAACCTAATATTTTTTATTTTATTTTCAAATTCTCCATAAAATTTTAGATAAAATTTATGCACAACGTCCTATACCAAAAATGAAGTGTCACTAAGAATGATTTTCGGCCATAATATCTAATATTAACGACATATAATATTTTAATCAATGAATAAATCGGCCAAGTCGTTAATGCTAGATTACGGTTAAAAGCGAGATCAAATACAAAAATGTAAAACTTTTCTTACCATTTAAATTGCACACATAGAACTTCAAGTATATTATAAATACGAGTATAATAAAAATGTACTCGACCTTTTTAACTACTAAATGAAAAGATTCAACTGACGATGTTTTTTTAATATTTCATTCTTATCAGCGCTAGTACAGAACACTTGGTAGGGTAGCTTAGTAACAGGACCGGCTTTGAAAAACTCTCAATAAAAATGAAAGGAAAAATTTCCGTTACGGAACGTTTCATTACACTTTAAGAAACAGGACTGTCACTGGTTCTGTAATTAAATACTAACTCGAAGCTGACCGAAATGTCACAATTTAAATACACACTTAGAAGACGGTTAAATGAAACTGGATTAAACAGTCGGAGATCAGCCATTGCACCATTGCCTATTAGAGAAAACAGAGTTGCCAGGTTAGGTTTTCCTCGAAATAATCATCCGTAGACAATTGGAAAAAAGTGTTATTCACAAATAAAATTAGGGTTGGCCTAAAACACCCAAATGGTCGTGAACGAGTCTGCCGAAGACCACAGGAGAGAGATTCTCTACTTGTAATATCTCTGCAAGGATTTCATTCGGCGGTGGCTCTGTTATTATCTGGGATGGTATATGCTTTGACGCACGCATAGAATTAGTTTCTGTCCGCACGAGATCCATGAATGCTAATTACTATCTTGAGAATATTGTAATAAAACATGTGATGCCTTTCGGTCCTTTTTTGGAACCCAATTTCCTGTTTATGCATGACAACGCTCGATCTCACATGGCTGGGACTCTTTTATCCTAATCCTAAGTTGGTAACCAGTTAAGCAGTATCCACCAAAAATCCCGAATCTGAATCCAATTGAACAATTATGGAATCACCCTAAGAAAAATGTTAGACGACAAAAACCTGCAACTAGAAACCTGAGGTACCCAACTTGAAAATGCAGTTATCACAGCATGGAAACAAATTTCTCAAGATTTCATTTAAAATTTTATTGGAAGCATGTCTTGAAACATACATGCTGTAATCCGAAGTAGAGGAGGCCACAAACGCTACTTGTGTCGCACTTACATCATTAATTATCAAAAACCCCAGATGAAGTTGGGGCCGGTGTCTTCAGCAGGAAACCAAAGATTGAAATATCTACCCGTCTTGGCAGGTATGCTACAATCTTTCAGGCTGAAGTCTTCGCTATCAAATTGTGTGCAAGAGAGCTGAGTAATAGACCTCTAGCAAACAAACACATAGGTATAATATCAAACAGCCAGGCTGCTTTAAAACCACTGAGCTCGAACAAGATAAATTATAAACTTGTATGGAATTGCATGGAATCCCTAGAGTACATTTGTGCGAACGACAGGGTGACCCTGCTGTGGGTACCTGGGCACCAGGGGATGGAAGGAAACGAACCGACACCCTTGCAAAACAGGGGGCCGAATCTGCGTTCACTGGACCAGAACCAGTTTTTGGAGTTACTGCCGCCAAAACAATTATTTCCGACTGGCGGAGAGGAAAATACTCACGTACTAGTCCGATATACCAGGGTTAACTCACTTGAAGGCGTTCTTACCTAAACCCTCAAGAAACACAACTAAGCAGATCCTAGAATGGAGCACGAATGACCTGCGAATTCTAACGGGACTGTTTACAGGACACTGTCGTCTAAGATACCACCTCGGAAGGATATATCTGAATCAACAAACGGACTGTCGGTTTTGCTGCGCGGAAGACGAAACGTTTAAACATATACTATGTTCGTGCCAATCACAGGGGCAACAGTCACGTGCCCTACTGCAGCCGTAGAGGTAATGCTGAACCTTTCACCATTGCACTTATGTGTAATGAAAGAAGCAGCAATCAGTGCCTTTAGACTGAACCAGACAATAAATATTAGAGCAAGAAATCGGAATGGACATTTAAAGATTTTGTAAAATATTTCCCTAGAATCCATGTCTAAGCCGACAGATACTATGCCAGTTAGGTACGACTTCGAAATGCAGTTTGAAGTGGTTATAAACAACCACCAAGCTTGCACATAGAACGGACCTCAACTAGGAAGGGATGCTGTAGTGTGGTAAACTTATGGATCCAAGATGAATAAAACGGTTGGAGTGGGCGTTATGGAGCCGAATTTTAGGCTCTTAAAACCATTTGGTAACACCCCAAGCAGCATTACATGCCATAGAGATATGTGCCCAGGAGTGTACCGAAAGAAACACCCGAAGGATGAAAACTATATTTTATCAGATAGCCAAGCAGCACTAAAAGCTCTGAAGTCATACACTTGTGAGTCTAAGCTAACTTGGGACTGTAAACTGTCCCTGAGATAACTGGCAGCGAACAATCGGATTACTTTGATGTGGGTTCTGGGTCAAAAGGGAGTTAAAGGAAACGAAGAAGCAGATTGCTTTGCCAAAGAAGAGGCAAATACACAATTTTCCGGCACAGAACCCTTCTGTGGACTTTTCAAAGCCCACTTGAAATAAAAGGTTCGACGCTGGAAAACAGATGAAATGAAATATCACTGGCATAAAGTGCCAGGACAAAGACAAGCGAAAAGGCTAGTAAGAAAAGCTAAACAGCTTCTCGAGTTGGACAAGAAAGATTTAAAACTGGTGACGGGATTCCTCACCGGACACTGCCCTCTAAGGTATCACCTGAAAAAGATGGGCAACACAGAGAGTGATAGTTGCAGCTACTGCGAGAACTTCGCTGAAACTGCAGAACATTTGCTTTGAGAATGCCAAGCGCTTTTCTGCAAGAGGTTCAAGTTTCTGGAAGGGGCCTTCCTAAAGCCCTTCGATGTCAGAAACTTAGCCCCCAGGGAATTGATAAACTTTGCACAAAAGATCTGATAAGTCGGAGTGCTTGAGAGGCAGCATACGACCCACCCTACAATCTACAATGTTTATGCCCCTGCCTGAGAAGAATAAGGTTCAACGTATTTGGTTATACCAACCTAAAACCTACCGATTTCAAGAACATATCACCCCATACAACCATGAACTTCGTGAGAAGGGCTGGATTGTGCGGTGAACTGTAACCTCTAGGGGTGAGCCACAATAGACCTACTAAAGGTCGCAGTGGACCTTCGCCCCACTCACATGATACCTAACCTCACCTACACCATTAATTTCGCTACTGGTGTCCTATTTAATAAAGCCTATTACCTATTAAATTAAAAATGTACTAGTTCGAGTACATAAAGTAAAAAACATAATAATTGCAATATATTTGTAACTTTTATTGATTGTTTTTTCACCAATGTAAACAGGGAATATTTCAAATTTGCATGCATGCACATTAAATTTAGTTTCGTATGTTTGTAGATACATGAAACGTCATGTAAATATTTTGATTAAACACATTTTTCTGACTTATACACGCGACTGCACAGGTAATGCTTTCTATGCATATAAAATTGCATTTTAGTTGACATTTTTACCAATAATGTAACTGATTAAATACGAACAAATGTAAAAAATAAAAATAGCTGTAAAAAATTATATGAAATAAAAATAAACGTACCGTGGTTGTGTTAGCTTGTTAATACCGATTCTGAAATGTCGTAGGTTGAAAGAGATGACGGACGAACTTTATCTGGAGGTTATAAAATATAATTGATCGCTATAATTGGGAAGTTCTTGGTGTCTTCTTCATGATTGACACCTCTTTAGTGTCAAGTTCATAAAAGTATCTGTGAAAAAAAAAATTTCGATGTGAAATCATGATTTTATTGAAAAGCTTATTCATATAATTTCGACGTTTATAGTGTAATGTTACAGGGACCGTGCTCCAACTGTAGAGGCAGCACTTCAGCCGAAGCTCTCGCGCTCTAGTGTAGAAAGTATGTACAAAATGGGCAAAAATTTGTTAATAATAAATGAAATAAAATTATAAAAAAGGGAAAAAATGGTTTTCGCCCAATAAATATTAATAGTAATATTCGCGGTCAGAATGACACGAAAGGCAAAAAACTTTTCGAGTCAGGACATGTACTGAATGTGATAGAAAAAAGACATTTAAATGATCCGGTTACGGGCGGCATGCAGGAGATTCGTGCTAGAATAGAACAAGCTCATGCTTCGTTCCTGAAGATGCGTAAGGTACTTTGCAGCAGAAATTTAAGATTGCCTCTGCGCGGCCGAATGCTTCGTTGGTACGTGTTCAGCATACTGTTTTATGGAATGGAAGCTTGGACTTTGACAGATGTGATGTGTAAAAAATTGGAGGCCTTTGAAATGTGGACGTACGCTATTAAAAATCTCCTAGGTAGAAAGAGTGCGTAACACCGAGGTACTTCAACGCCTCGACAAGCAGCTGGAAATTCTGTTTACCCTAAAAAAGCGCAAACTGGAGTATTTTGGTCACATCTTAAGGAATGACAAGTATCGACTTTTAAAACTTATTATAGAAGGACAAAGAGGCCCGGGTAGAAGAAGGATATTCCGGCTAAAAAACTTAAGACAATGGTATGGAGTGAGCACTACCACATTGTTCCAAACTAGCTGTAGACAAGGTTCAGATAGCGCTGATGATTGCCAACGGCCAATGTCCATAACCGCCAATGTCGTTGCTCAGACAAGTGTATCCAAAGTTTATAATGCCAAACTAACACTATGTATTAATTTGTTTATTATTTTCACTATTTCTTGATGTAATTAAACATTTAATCGAATTCATAAAAAAATTCATTTAATTTTTTATGTTTAGCTCAATGGTGATCGTCATGTAAGTTGGGGCAAGTGTAATTGTAAAGCTGGACAATCAGGAAAATGTAAACATATTTTTATATTATATTAACTACATTAATTCATCGGAAACTGCTTTGTAAAAAACTAGTGTCAGTTAACAATGGAGTAAGCCATCCCAACGACAATTACAACAGTACCAAAAAGGGGTTAAAATTAGTGAAATATTTCCTCCACGTTTACTCTACTTTCACGGAAGACCACTATTATTTTGTGGAAAAATATAAAATTTCACCGGCAAATTAATTCCTTGCATTTCGAATATCGAATACTTATATTTATAGTATCCGCAATTATCGGCAGACCGATATATTTCTGTATCCCGAAGAAACAGTAAGTTTATCAGTGTAAGGACCAAAAGAATAAGAAGGAACTCTGGCTAAACCGAGGTGGGTGTAAGATTTTTTAAATGTACCATTTCAGGTTTGCCATTGCCAGTTAATTTTTTTGCATCGCTCACCAGTAAATACAGTCCATCACCTAAGCATTTAACCCAGATACTGTCAAATACTTTTGTATCAACACTTTTTCAAACTATAAAACTATTAACTTAATATGTTGACTTGCCCAAAAATAGTCCAGCAATGTGAGTATGCAATGATTGAACCCGTAACTGTTTGGATTAAAGTACTGATTTAAATAATCCTGGTTTTATGCACATTTATATTTTTTTCTTTATATGCCGTCCCCATTAACGGAGGTTGGCGACCACATTTTTAAAAGTTTCTCTGTCTTTAGCCGCGTGGAATAATTCCTCCACATTCATGTTTGTCCAGTCTCGAATATTTCGTAGCCATGACTTTTTCTTTCCACCGATTCCATTTTTCCCTTCTACTCTACCCTGCATGATGACCTGAAATATGTGTCTTGCGTACTTTGATTGTTCTTAACAATTTTTTCTCTCAACCCATCCTTCTCAGCACTTCCTCGTTGGTGACTTTGGCCGTCCATGGAATTCTCAGCATTCTTCTGTAAATCCAAAGTTCATGGCTTTGATCTTCTTTATTATTTGTGCTTTAACGTCCATTTTTCCACCCCGTAAAGTAGTTGGGACCAGACATAACATTCTACAAACCTCAATCTGACCGCAGTATTTAGATTTCTGTCACATAATAATTGTCCGAATTTTAAGAATTTATATTTAGCAACTAGCTTTTGCCCGCAAATACGTCTGCATGAACAGTGGTTTATTGAAGTAAAACTTCTATACGCACGATGGGAGTAAAAATTCAAGGCCACATCACACGAGCTAGCAAGACGAAAATGTGTAACGATTCATAGGGCTGTGGCACTAGGCACACTTAGAGACCTGCAGTCATAGAAGCACAGAGTTTTTAGTCTTTGCTTTGTGCGGTGTTTCGTAAATTAGGAAAATATACCTACAAATATTTAAAATAGCGATGTAAAATCGGGTTTATATTAAGAAGCAGCAGTTTTACTTTAACAGTACCTGAGAACTCTGTAACGTAGATATTTGATAATCTCAATATATTTATATTTATTTTAATCTGATATTGAATTTTACATAATATATCAATATACATACTTATTGTAACTGGAAATTAAGCTGAAAACTTTGATTTCACTTTCACAGAATATATATTACTTTTTATTAATTTTTTATAATTTTTTTTTAATATTTTAGTCGTTAAAACGTTAGAAGTTTCACTTCTAATATGCGCACACAGTGCACACATCATTTCTTTTATCGTAAAAAAGTACGTTTTACATTATCATCGCATTGATTCGAAATAGCAAAAAATTAAATGGAAAATATTGCTGTTCAGAGTAAGTTAATAATTTATTCATTAAAGCTTCTGTATACAGAATGTGTAACGATGAGCTTAAATTATATGTATATAAAAAACTGCTTACATGATATTTATGAAAATTTATAGACATAGATTACAAATGATTGCAAATTTAAAAAAATATTTTAACAGATAATGTGCTTCTTCCAGTTATAGAGGAAGTGGGCATATACTTTATTTTAAATGGAACACCCTGTAAGTTATCTTATTTTCGGATTCTAAGTAAAATGTTAGTCACTTTGTACAGATAACATACATATCTATTACAGTCACGCCTTCTTCCCGTAGGAGTAGGTAGAGACCACTTCTTATACACGTCTTTTAAATTTCTACTTTCATTAGTGCTTTCATACATGCTTGTCGGTTGCTGGTACTTTTGATTTCGATCTGATCGAGATATGTTCGCCTAGATCGATCTCAACCGACTTTACGTTAAAAACTGCCAATTAAATATAAAACAAACAGGAACGAGCACTGCTACTTTGTACTGATGCTAAAAGTGCGACGGAAACGGACTCTTTGACCCTCCACGTATGACTCATTATTTGAATGTTTCATTGTGAGTGTGTCAATAAAGTGCATTTTTAATAAATTTTAGTGGCTTAAGGTTTTAACAAAGGTTATAATTAGTAAGACAAGGCATTGTTGTAGGCTTTGATGTAAATACTTAGCAGTTAACCATTATAGACATCTAAATAAAATAAATGGTAAAGAATTGCTATATTACTGTTAGTATTACCTGACACCAAAACATAAAAGTACTGGCGTAACATTTTACAAGTAAGAGTTTTTAATGCTAAATTTGTTAAATATTTAGAAATAAATAAGAATTGTATGTCAATAAAACCATCAATCACAAAGTATGCATTGGCGTAGTTTAGAGTAAAATAATAGATTATGGGTTTTTATAGCGTGCGAAAAAATAGGAAATTGTAAATTTACAAAATTAAAAATTTTGAAATGAGTGTTTTTTAATTATACATCAGATAATCATTTTTTATTGTTAAGTGAAAAAACATTTTTTATATATTTTTTTAACATTTATGGGTTTTTTGTTCTTTTTTATTTTAATTTAAAGCCCTAAGTCTCTGTCAAAACGGAAGCAGTTCCATTCCGGTCAAAGCTATGATCTTTCCTAATGTTTTATATTCAAAGGTTTCATTTGTTCCACTCTTTCTTCTTTAATCAGCACCTCGCAGTTTGTCACGCAGTTTCTTTTAAAAACCATTACTTTCGTCTTGCTTACATTCAGTTTCATCCCTCCGATTTTTAGGGCATCATGCGTATTATTAATCGTTTTAGCTAAAATGTGTAATTTATAAGATGTTGATTTTTTTTTAATGAAAAATTAAAAAATGCAGATCACCTTAATATTAAAAATTCTTTGTGAACATCCCCTAGATGAATTAAAAAATATCTTGATTTGGGGGTGAGTAGAAAGGTCAAAGGTAATTAGTGATACTTGAAAACTTTTTTACAGTATACAGGGTTTGTAAAAAAGTGATGAAAATTTAATTCAAATGTCAGTGGTCTGAGTGCGACTTGAGAGGTCCACAGAACTAACTTCCCAGTAAAAAGAATAAAAAAATAGCATATGTTTTGTTGTTATAATTATTATTATAATTAAAAATATTATCATCATAGTTTTCATACAAATATTCCTAACATACAATAATCATACTATCAGTTCCCACAGTAAAAAAAACAAAACAAAAATCATATTAATCAGAAGATCTTAAAGTTTTGTAATAAAAATAGTATGATTTATTTGATTATTACTAACAATAATTTTTCACAGTTATAGAGTCTTCAATGCTTTTCTCTCAATACTGACACAAGTTTAAAATTCTCCAATACCTATTTTTGTTTTCTAAAACTATCTCTTTTTATGAAACATTGTCATTATATTTTTCATACAAATATTCCTAACATGCAATAATCATAATATTTAAAAGATCTTAAAATTCTGTATTAAAAATAGTATAATTTATAAATTGCAAAATTCAGGTAGCTTATCATTTTTTTCAGTTTTTTAATTCTCCATAAATATTAACAGCTCGACCAATTTTGCTAAAAATCTAATCTGTCGTAAGTCGCGTAATTATGCGTCGAATGCAACTAGTCCCACGTCAATGTCATTTTTTGTTTTCGAGATAATCGAGACGAAAAAATAATTCCGAAAGTTTACCATTTTTTTCAGTTTTTTGATTCTCTATAAAAAACAGCTCAACCGATTTTGCTGAAAATCTAATCAGTACTAAGTTGCGTAATTATGCGTCGAATGCAATTGGTCGATTGGACGATTCCGAATGCACATACGAACATACGCACATATGAACAAACGTACATACACACACACACAGACATCCACTTAAAAACTATTGTATTCGACTCTGGGGATCTTGAAAAGTGGAGATATGTCAAAATTTGGGATTCGCAAAGTCGGACCCATTGCTATAACTTCCACTGGGAAGTTAAAAATGTTATATATCTTCATTTTTTAAAATAAAACTACCTATTTTTTTTGTTCTACTGAAATATGAGAGAAAATAAGGGCAGTTTATGTTCACTTTCGCATACCAAAACGTAATCGTTTTTAATAAATTAACATATATTTAAAACATCAATTATTTTTGCTGCGTTGTTGCTTAACTTATTATTTTAAGTTAATTAGCACAGCGACATACAACGCCTACAAAAATAATACACAATTAACACGACCAACTTTTAATAATAGACAGGTTTGAATAAACTTTGTCACAAATAACTTGTTTTAATTAATAAACTAAAAAAACTAATTTTAGGTGAACATTTTTTGCTCAGAATTTTTTAAGTTTATTTCCATTTTTGTAGTTGTAGCGTCTAATAAAAGAATAATAAACGGTGCTCTTACTCAGTACATCAAGTGCAAAATTCTAAATATGGTACGTTAGGCAAAAATTCTTCTACTATAAGTAAGATGCTGGAATGAGGTAGGAAATTATTCTAGAAGGCCAGGGCAAGGGCGAAAACGATGCACTAATGACCGAGAACGTGGTGATCAGAAACGAACTCGAAGCTGTCCACAATATCACTTTTAAAAAAGTTAAACGATTAACGATTAAATAAAGCTTGATTAAACAGTAGGACACCAGCCACTGCACCCTTGCTTTCTAGAGAGAATAGAGTCTGGCAAAGACCAGAAGAGAGGTTGGCTCCTTGCAATATCTCTGCAAGAATTCCATTCGGTGGTGGCTCTGTTATGTTTTGGGATGGTATCTGCTGTGACGCTCGCTCAGAATTACTTCCTGTCCGCACGGGATCCATGAATGCTATGCATGCTAGTTGCTATCTTAAGAATATTGTAGTAGAACGAGTAATGCGTTTCGGTCTTTCTTTGGAACCCAATTTCCCGTGTATGCAATTTCCTGCTTATCTTAATCAAGTTTGTGTACCAGTCATGCAGTGGTCATCAATAAGCCCGAATCTGAACCCGATCAAGCATTTATTTGATCACCTTAAGAAAAATGTTGAACTTCAATACCTACACCAAGAAACCAAAGGGAACTTGAAAATGAAGTTATCACAGCATGGAAACAAATTCCCCAAGACTAGTGTCGCACTTACACCATTAATTTCGATTTATTTTTTTCAACATAACAATTTTATTATCAAGCCTTAAGAATAATTTTAATTCCAATCTTGTCCATAAAAATTCAAATGAACTCATTATATCAATGTGTATGATTAAATACAGTGCTTTCATTTCTACACCAGCCAGTCCCAATAACTTTTGATTTTGCGTATATGTAAGAAAAACAAAAAACACATCAAATTTTAAATCAACTGGAAGGTTATTCTGCTGTTTCCAAGTGGCACACTTTAACATTTCCCACCTCTTCTTTAAAATGTCAAATAGCACGACCTTGTGACACATCAAACCCAAAAAAGGCAAATCAGCCATATAAACAACAATTTATTACAACGATTTATTTTGCTGATAACAAATTTTGTAAAATAACATGAGACCATAACAAAAACGACCTATGCCACTGTTGAATGGGTAGATGTCTAATTAGGGATCAATTACTTACTTCTGAATACATGTCACTTTTTTTGACATTTTTTTCATTTTGTTTCTTTGTTTTAAAAAAATTGTTACGAAAATTGTATCGGTCGGCGACAGCGAGTCGACCCCAATTATGCCGGTCGACGCTTCGATTGTAACAAAAGAAAGGGGCGGCAAGTTCTAGACGGCTAATGATTCCAGAATAAAGTAGAAAGCGCTGGTCCCTTCTCGTGGTTATTCGTATAGGTATAAAAAGGACAGCGGCCGCGAAGATTTCAGTTTTTAAGTTTTTATGAGTCATGAAATGTAATTAGTTGTAAAGTTGTACCCAAGTGATTTGTAAAATGTAAAGTTTATTGTGTAAAAGTATTTGAATAAAAATTGTTTTGCTACTGTATCGAGAGTTTAAAATTGCCAAACCCAAGAAAGAATTAATATCGTAACAATAGATTTAGTTAGTTATTCGCGACGTTAAATTAGCCATTATTTGTAGCTGTAGCATCTTGAGTTATTTTAAAATGGTTTATTCTCTGCTAAAAGGAATAGAAATATTAATTATTTATGGTTATCATAACAAGTGCGCTCGAGGAACAGCTCGAGTTTTTAATGAAAGGCATCCTGACACAATTATACGCCACCAGATCATCATAGTTTTTTATGGGAATTTGAAGAAACTGGATCTTTTTGCAATAAAAATAATAATAATCGCAGAGTTCTCGATGAAGCTGCAAAAATTAAAGTACTGGGTCATTTTGCTATAGATCCTACCTATTCCATTCAGTCAAAACTTACAAATATTTCTACACAAAGCGTTAAAATTGCATACGTCTTTTTCTTATAAAACACAAATTCCTCATCAGCTTAATAAAGACGAATATAACGGCATAAATAAATTTTGTGAAACAATGTCCCAAAAAGGACTGGGATGGCGAAAATCCTCACGTTCCGACAGTATAATACTCAGTTTCTAGAGAAGATCAATGTATGTGCTGGTATTTTAGGAAATGGGATAATAGAACCCACTTTTTATTGACCAAACCTGACGGGAAAATGGTCTTCTTCTTCTTGTTTGGCTCTACAACTCGTCGTGAGTCTTGGCCGCATTCACTACTGCCCTCCATCATTGGCGGTCTTGTGCCTCTAACGGGTGAATTGTACCTACAATTATTAGAAAATGAAATTGATCCACTTATTACTCAGTCACTAAAAAGACAAACTTGTTGAATGTCCCAACGGATCCCGTTCATTTTGGTCTTTCGCCAAAGCTGTGGGAAGAAACTTCACTTCCAGCTCTTTTCCTCCCCTAACCAATGAAGATGGAACACTAGCAACGACTGCCCAGGAAAAAGCCAATATCTTTGCGCACCTATTTGCTGGAAATTCCACTCTGGATTCTTCGGGAAAACAACCCTCGAACATTACACCTATTGACAGTCACATGCCCGAGATCACCTTTCGCCAACGTACTATCAGAAAGATTTTGCTGGGTCTCAACACCAACAAAGCCTGTGGATCTGACGGAATCCCTCCGATTGTTCTCAAGAAATGTGCCCCCGAACTAACACCTGTTCTTTGCAAGTTGTTCAACCACTCTTACAATTTGGGAGTATTTCCGTCCAATTGGAAAATTGCAAGAGTACAGCCGGTCCCTAAAAAAGGCAAAAAGACCCTACCTAGCAACTACAGACCTATCGCACTGCTATCTATTATTTCAAAGGTCATGGAAAAAGCCATCAACATCGAGCTCATGAAATATCTGGAAGACTCGGGAATTATCAATGATAGGCAATATGGCTTCCGCAATCAGAGATCAACTGGTGACCTGCTCGCATACGTCTCACATATATGGCAGCTATCTATTGAAAAGTATGGAGAAACTTTAGCTGTGGCATTAGATATCTCCAAGGCGTTCGATCGAGTTTGGCACCAGGGACTCCTCGCCAAGCTTCCATCTTATGGCTTGCCCCCTCAGCTGTGTTCTCTGCTTGCTAGTTTTCTCTCAAACAGGTCTCTCCATGTAGTGGTCGATGGAGTTTCGTCTGACACTCTACCCATAAATGCTGGTGTTCCGCAAGGATCCATTCTAGCACCAACATTATTTTTACTTCACATCAACGACCTGTTGAAAGCAACTTCATGTCCCGTACACAGCTTTGCCGATGATAGTACCCTCCATACCGCTTTCTCTTCCAGGGCCCCTATATCAGCCCGTGAAACCAGAAATGAACGAGGAAGAAATGTTAACAATATAAATATGGACTTAGCAACAATTCTTGAATGGGGATCTAATAACTTGGTAGAATTCAATGCAAACAAAACACAAGCATGTCTTTTCTCTAGAAAAGCCGATCTCACTGTGCCTAACATAACTTTGTCAGGAGTAATCATACCACTGAAGTCATCCATATCGATGCTTGGTATTATCATCAGCAATAACCTTTCCTGGGAAAATCACGTGAGGTCCATTGCCAAAAGTGCATCCCAAAAACTTGGTTTTTTGTTTCGTGCCAAGAGCTATTTCACCTCCAGTCAGCTGCTTATGATCTATAAGGCACAAATCCGACCTGTACTGGAATACTGTTCCCATATTTGGAGTGCGGCACCTAAACATATCCTGAAGCTATTGGATTCTGTCCAAAAAAGGGCAATTCGTCTCGTCGGTGATGCCTCGCTTACAAACTCGCTCACTTGTCTGGAACACCGTAGAAAAGTTGGCGATTTGTCTCTATTTTATAGATATTTTCATGGGCGATGCTCTTCTGAAATATCAACAATCGTTCCTCCTTTGGCAGTATCTTCGAGATTAACCCGTCAAGTTCAGTCTTCACACCCCTTCGTGGTCACTTTGGAGACCTGCAGAACATCACTTTCCAAAGACTCATTCATCCAACGAATTGCGAGGCTTTGGAACTCATTGCCTAGGGAGGTGTTCCCCGAGGCATACAACCTCCAGAAATTTAAGAAGAACACCAACTCCTACCTTCTTTCCCTTGGTTCCCACGATGTTCTCTGAACATTACAGGATATCCTTTTTCGTGGGAACCAGAACATAAAAAAAAAAGTTAATGAACAGGGAAATATGGTGCTAGATGAACAGAATATATATACCTTCAACAGGACGGAGCTACGCCATATTACGCACTAGTTGTAAGACCATGGCTAGACGAACGATTTCCAAGACATTGGATTGGCAGAAGGGGTTTTATAGAATTGCCGGCAAGATCTCCGCATCTGTGGGGCTATTTAAAAACATTAGTTTACGAAACTCCTCCCGAAGACATTGAGGAACTAACGCTCAAAATAACTAAAGAATGTAGACGAATTACTAGTGAAACATTGCAAAGAGCTCGAGAAGAATTTGAAAATAGGTTATATTATTGCTAACAAAATAACGGAGCACACTTTAAACAGTTAATGTAAATACATTTAATGAGCCGTTTGTAATTAAGTTTATTTTAGTTTTTATTGTAATTTCGCTATGTTTAATGTTATCTGCAAAATAAATCGATAGAATAATTTATTGTTTATATGGCTGATTTGAATTTTCTTGGGTTTTAATGTGATGTATCACAAGGTAGGGGTTGCTATTTGACATTTTAAAGAAGGTGTTGTGATTTAAATTTTATTCTTTTTAATTTTAATCCATTTGCGATGCCAATGTCTTGCATTGCACTACTTGGAATCCTTAACCAACTGGAAAATCCGTCCCTGGCTTCATGACAATATGGATCCTTTTATACTGCTGAAATAAATGTAGCTATTTCACATCTATAAATAATTTAAAATGTCTTTAAGAAAAAATTAAATTTTTAGGCGGTAGAATTTTAACTTCAACTTTTGAACCTTTCAACTCGTAAATGAGTAATGCATATATTTTGCCTAGCAATTTTAGGCTCCCTAATTTTCTTTTTTATTAATTCTGGTATATCTTGTTTTTACGATTTTAATAAAGATATGTTACGATTTTTTGGGTCCGTCTCTGTCAACCTTGCCTTGAGGTGACAGCTCATCGACCACAATTAGGGTGAATACATAATGAGTATAATAGAAGGCCTTGGATTATTCTCAAAAAGTCCAAAAGCGTCCAGAGAAGCATAGATTTGTAGAAAACTCGCGTTCCTTTTAAAAACAGTTTGGATAAATTTAAAAAAAGGGCAGCGGTCGCGAAAGGGTAAGTTATTTTGAAGTCAAGTATTTAAAGTAATTATAAAGTGTTATACAGTTGTGAATATCTAAGTTATTTGTGAAGTAAAATTTATTGTAATTTTATTTTTTTTAATTTTAATCCATTTGCGATGCCAATGTCTTTAAACCGTTTCGCCCCGGGCAAAATCCACTCCCCTTCCCCTTACCTGCGATGTCTCCGACAAGCACGCCCCACCGGCTGGCGTGGTTTGCAATGCGAGACGGCGCAGTAGCAAGTTTCCTCTAAAAAAACGACGGCTTGATTCAACGCAATTCTAGTATTCCTCCGATCGTCGAGAACGACGATCGCTTCGTAGTATTCTTTCGACCGTCAAGAGCGACGAGTCATTCCTTTGCTCCAAGCTTTACTTATCCCTTTTTTTCCACGATATCGAAGTAAGATTCAATGTTTGTAGTGCTTGTAGTGCCTTGTGTGTTGTTTGAAGAAAGACATAGTATTTATATCATAACTCATCATCACTCAATCTTCTCGTGTCCACTGCTGAACATAGATCTCCCTCATCACTTTCCATTCGCATCGGTCCTGTGCTGCTTGCATCCAATTTGTTTGGTAGCGCTTTATGTCATCAGTCCATCGTGTTGGTGGGCGGCCCCTGTTTCGATATGCTTCCTCTTTTTGTCGCCACTCCAGTATCCGCTTCGTCCATCTGTTATCCGTCATTCTAGCGACGTGGCCTGCCCAATTCCATTTCAGTGTGGCTATTCTCTCAACAGCATCAGCTACTCTTGACCTTGGTCTTTTTTCGCGGTTTGGATCTTGTCTCTCAAACAAACCCCCAACATCACACGTTCCATCGCCCTTTGAGCCTCTCGGTTTTTTTGCACCGTTCTCCTTGTCAAGGTTAGCGTTTCTGCGCCGTAGGTCAACATCGGTAACACATATTGGTTAAAGGTCTTTTTCTTCAGGCATATTGGGAGGTTAGATTTGAAAACATAACTCAACTTGCTGAATGCAAATCTCGTTGCCCAGATATTTATATGTCCTTACCTGATCTATGGCTGTTGTTCCTACGTACATGTTTCCACTTGTAACAAGATTTGTCATTGCTTGAGTTTTTGGCATGTTTATTAATATATTAGTATTTATATATTTAGTGTCAAATAAAACGTAAGAAAGACAGCCAAATTGTGATTACTTCCAGTCCACTATTTCTAAGTTGAGTATTCATTCCTCCCGTGTAGAAAAAAGGGAATTTACAAACCCCCGATTTCTACAGAAGGGGTGGGGGATTTTAAAAGGGTGCCACTTTGAAACAGCAGGATAACATTTTTAAACCTCCCCCTTGATTTCATATCCGACTTGTTTTTTGTTTTTCTTACATTTACACAAAAGTTATTCGGACTGGCTGGTTTTGAAAGAAAGCACCGTATGTTGTTGCGTTAATTTTTTTCGGTAGTTTATTTAATGAACTAACTAATTAAAATTCAAATATAAATACTTAAATATCGTTAGATTATTACCACGTTTGTATTTTTATGCATTACAAATATTTCTTATTGTCAATTAAATGTTGGCAGCAGCATAATTTTAAAATTTTCAATTTAAAAAATACCAATGTCCCATTAAATACGGATTCTATGATCAGCTACTTGTTAAATGAAAGTGAACATCATAGAATTATTACAACAATTAATAACAACTACAATACAAACGGTCATGAAAATTCTAATTACGTGCTGGTCGGTTATAAATACAGTGAATCGCCTTGAACTTTAGTCCATATAATTTTTAATTATTTAATAATTGAATGCTTTAATGCCATCTTAAATATTTAACACTGTTTTAATTGGGTTTTAATCCATGTTGATTATAGATGAACTTTCTAATGAGACGATCCAAACTGCCTATTAATTTGCTGTAAATAATTAATCGCCGATAATAAATTGATAATAAAATTTCAAATCACGGAAATTTTTTCAGATAACGTCCTTAATAAATAAAAATACGGGGGTTGTGTGGTTGGTTGTGCAGCCAAGTGACTTCTATTGTTCGAATATTTTTCAAAGCTTTATGTTGTAACGTGCCTATTTTCTCCCTTCTACAGTTCCATTATAATTGTGTCTCTGATAGTTTTGTATTCCTCAGGTACTCGTAAATAGTGTCGCGTATCGTATTTTGTTGTAACTTAAATATATCATTCGTTGTAAATAGTGTTGCGTACCTTGTTGTGATATGATTCGATTGTTAATGGCTGTGGCATTTTTTTTGATTGCTGGAGATTGAGCGGGGAGTTTTCGTTATTAGATTTTGCTTTGGTTTTTGGCCTCGATTGTTGTGTGTTGTCGGTTATATTATTGTTTGGTTTGCATTTCTGTGTGGATGGGGCTGGCTATCAACACGGACGAGCGCGATTCTTGACGTGGAACATAGACTTGCGAATATTGTTGGTTGACGTCGGTTCCGTGTCATTTTTCTTGATATCCGGCCTGGGAAGTAGGCAGTCGTTTTGGTGAGAGTCTTGGGAGTGGTGTGGTGAGAACGTGGGGCGAGTTTTTGATATTAACAAGTATGCAGAACCTCTACGGTTTTCTTTTCATATCTGGCTGTATTTGGGCCATCTTAATTGGATTTGGAAGAAAAACCATTTAATTTTTAACTTGACCATTCTATCTTACCTTCGTTGTTGATATTTTGGATTTTGGTGTCGAGTTAAAATAACCGCATGCGGGATTTATTTGAGGGAAGCCATTGTTAATTAGCAGGTGCCGTTCCATAATCAAACCGGCCACAGGAGTAGTAAATTCGTTTACCCAAAGGTTACAAGTGATTTATTTTTAAATATTTTACGACGTGACTTATTTTTGACACCACGATTAAGTTTTGTTTTAATTTATTAATATAGTACATTGTTGGAAACTATTTATTGCATTAGATAATATGCCAAAACTGAGTACTTTGATTTATTGTTAGCTGTTGATTTTGATTATATTTGTTATAATGTTATTATTGAACTGAGTACTTCGATTTATTGTTGGCTGTTGATTTTGACTATATTTGTTATAATGTTATTATTGAACTGAGTACTTTGATTTATTGTTAGCTGTTGATTTTGACTATATTTGTTATAATTTTGCTATTGAGCTGTATACTTTGATTTATTGTAGGAGTAAAGTATCCAATATATTTTTGCTATAATTTCATTTATTTGGTTCACCATAATCTTAGTTGTTTATCGTGTGGCTCTGCTAGTGCCTATAAGACCTAGGGGTTTCCGACTTGAACCGTCTAAGTCGGTGGCGCGGCTCACTTTTATTTTCTTTTTTCTACCCTCTACGGCTGAGCTCGGGCATAATTTGCCAGTAGAGAGACCGCTGGCAGAGTACTCTATAGAGAACGAAAAAGACGTGGCAATGTGTTAAGATTTATATAGTTCGTCATTTTCGATCGGAAGGTCCGTTAAAGCAGACAAACCAAGCATCAGCGGATACAGTCTACTTAATTTTCAATCTTACAAAAAAGAGAAAAATAGTTAATGTGTTGATTTTAAGAAATATTATAGTCTAAGATTCGAAGTAAAACCGACGTTCACTCATCTGCCTAAAAAAATCCTGGCCGGGCTATAATTAATTAAAAATTCAAAAATCACTTTTTTTTTAAATTTCTACTGATGAAATTTATAAAAAAAATTTATACCAACCGTAAGTACAAAGTCTATAGAATATGCAAACGTAGGGTTGCCTGTAATTTGCCCGGTATAACTATTGGGTTGCCAGGTATAAACGGGTATTCTGGTCCTAGTTATTTCCACCTACTTGTTTAATCTATAAATTAAACATAAAAATAAGCGCAGTTTTATTGCGTACACAACGATATAGGGTAACCCGCAAAAAGTCTGTCCTTAATGATGGTTGTCGAATTTTAAAAAATAAAATTTTAATGCGACCGCCTGCAACTCCTCTTCAGATGACGCTAATATGACATTTTACGATCAAATCATTCATTTTTAATCCATAGGCAGTCTCTTTCAAATCTTTTAAACAATTGTTAATGTTAAATTTAGTCCGTACAAGCTTCGTTTATCCTGACACAAGCAGTGGAATCCTCGTAAAGTGATTTCAGTGCTCGTATTAAACTACCACTCACCCCAGACATAGACAATGTCGACCACAATTCACTCCTCACCACTCTGTCATAGGCTACAATAAGTAAATTATTTCATGAATTTACAAGATTTGATCATTTTAGTAAAATCTTCAAAGATCTATTTTAAGTAAGCCTATCATTTAATTTTAATGTCACGATGTATCACTTTATATTCAGTTAGAATTAATAAATTTACAGTCAAATTTAAAGAGTCAATTTACTAAGAAAACAATAACTGAATTTTATTCCCCATTAAATGCAGACATTTTTAAAAATATACGAGAAAATGAAATTAAATAACCGGCATTCTTTGGCTCAACAAATATGTGAAGCTCTATTTTCTTCGATGAAACATAAAAAAAACAGATATAGATTACGAATGACTATGAACATTTAGGGGCAGTGCTGCGAATAGCCACCAACGAATTAAATACTAATTTTTCTTATTTTCTGTGTTTACTTTATTTTACATACACACTATTCTATTCTGAGCTGGACATTTTCTACTAAACTGGGGTTTTGAATAAATTAAGAAGTTAATTTTGACAAAGTTTATTCAAACCATAACCTATTTTTTTCCCAAAAAAATCAAATTTGTATTCAATTTTATTACAAAACAAAATAAATTAATAAGTGGTATGTCCTTGATTGTACTCGCATAGAACAGCTCTACAAAGTTTTTGCTCTATTGATGAAGTCAACCTGTTCCTGCCTGAGTCTATTTGTATCATTCACTGAAAGTGATCGATAGGATGTGAAAGTTGTGACAAGTGTGCTATCGTCTGCGAAACTGTAAATGGGGTTCATGGTGGTTTTCAAGAGGTCGTTGATGTGTTATAGAAATAGGGTGGGGGACAAGATGGAACCCTGGGGAACCCCGGAGTTGGTTTTTAACGCATCAGAAGAAATACCGTCAAAGGCCACAATGTAAGGATAAGATATTAAATAAAGCTCATGAGCCATTGGCGCAACTTGGTTGGGAGACCGTAGACAGATAATTTGATTAACAATGCCTGGTGCCAAACGCGGTCGAAGGCTTTAGATATATTCAAGGCTATTGCACGGGATTTACCAAACTTCTCAATAGTGTTTGTCCAAAACTGAGTTACATAAGCCAGCAAATCTCCAGTAGACCGAAGTTGTTGTCTTAATAATATAAGAACATCCTGTGTATAACGTTACTCCATTAATAATTTTGGGAAGTGTTCCAAAATATAAAAATAATTTGTAAATATTTCTTTTTACAAAACGAATTGTTTATAATTAAAATCGACTTTTTTTAAAATAAACACACGCACAGATGTCGCGCAAATGTGACACATTAATCATTAATTTAATATGCTATAAAAAAACATTTTTGGCATCTTCTGTGCGATATGACAAGTAATTACAAATATGTCCGGAAATGAAAAATTTATTTGCATACATAATTAAAGAATGTTAAAGCTTGCGTAGAGATATTTTGCAAAGTTTAACATGTCTTTCTTATTTTTAGTTCGGATACATGAAGAACACGATGCCTGTCTGCATTTGCCGGAAATAATATGTGTACCCGAAACGTAAATAGGATTCGATCCAGTCAAATAAAAATCTTAATGTATTCTTAAAAAGCGGAAACAAATAATTGGTAGAAATATTATCGTGAGGTATCTTAATAACAATTAACAGTTTTGTTACAATACTGTATAAACTTAAACTATAAATGAATTATTATGGTTAGAGACCACTTCCGATAAAGTCAGTCTGAGTAGGAAGAATCTTAAAAAACACGACGGTTCCCAAATAACCTTGCTCGACTATAAACGAAGAAGCAAGAATACGTAATGATGTTAAAGGTGTGGTGGCGGGGTAACAGAGGGAGAGGGAGAGGGAGAGGAAGAGAGAGATGGAGAGGGTGAGGGAGAGAGGAGGGTGAGGAAGTGAGAGAGGGAGAGAGAGAGGGAGATGGAGAGTGAGAGGGAGAGGGAGAGGTAGAGGGAGAGAGGGAGAGAGAGTGAGCAATGCTGCTACATAAAAATTACCGCATACTGCGCTATTTTAAAAGAACATGATTAAAAATGAGTGCTGTTTGATTTATAACGGTTTTGCGATTTTAATTGTTCAATTTTATTCAATTAAAATCCAGTACTGTTTTAAATAACGCGGAAATGAGAGGGATATAAGAAAAAGCCATTTTCCGTGATTAAAGCACATCGAAATAACAATTTTTTCCCAAAACAATTGATTTTTCCTAATAAAGCTCTTCAAATTGTGATCTTGGCTCAAATCTCAATGATATATTCGTCGGAGATATAGAACGGATTGACTTTTAAAACACACTGGATACAGGTTTTAGTTTAATGTTGGTTAAGCTAATGCACTCGCAGGATAATATTAATAGGTAATTAGGCTGTTGGGTCCGATGCAATTTGCATTAATTAAATTGTTTTTTTAATCGAGTACAGTGTGCTTTCACCATCTACGCTCTACGGCTTTTTTATTTTTAGATTTATCTGGAGATCTAGTTGCGTGTTCGTATGTTTTACATTAACATTACACCATCACGTATTGCCGGTGTTAGTTGATTAATTAATTGCGGAATTGTTTTCGTTGCGAATGAAACAATATTCATCAATATTTTATAGCAATTATTTATTTATTTGTACCAAGAAACCTTAGTAAATCATTTAAATCAAAAAGAAAATTTAATTCCGGTGTTGTTTTCCACCAGTTCTGATGCGTGTTTAGAACAATCGACGCACGCCGTAAATTAATCTGACTGGTTAAACGAAAAAAAAATAAAAAACCAAAAGGAAACGCTGGATTATTTCGGGGTTTTTTTTATCGATGACAATGTGGCCTTTGCATTTCACACGCTTTCTCTTATCGCGTTTCTTTTATGCTATTTACTAAGCAAATAAGGTTATAAGTGTAAAAATATACAGTTCTTATTTATTCTGCCAAAAATGTTGCAAATCATACATGGCAATGTTAGAAAAAATTGTCACAAAAAATAAAACCCCACCCCAGCCATTGTAGTATAAAACAACAAAGACGAGTGTTCGGCTCCTATATCCTCACAAAGTTTTTTAAAAACTTTTCTTTGCTTTCAATGCACGAGATTTTATAAATTTTATTACATTTACCATAAATTCTCACACTTGATTCAATGCAGGACGCAACCGCTTCTCTATAAATAATGTAATGGGTTCATAGTGATTCACTTCGAATAGGTGTTTGTAATCCTCCATAGGAGTAAAGGAGCGAGGTACATCAGTACAGACACCAACACACACAAATTATTTTTAGATATAAATGTATCAAGAATCTCAAACAGATCCTGAGCCTTCACTACTGCAGTGATATTTTTACAAAACAGGTCTTCTTTAATATTATTACCATCTATAAACCGTGCATAGCATATCAAATAAAAATCATTAATATTATCTCTAGCCTATTTTTTTACTGAAAATAGTTGCAAAAAGAGTGGACCTATCGTGTGGGTCGCGGACGGCCCGCACTGCGTATATTAGAAGGAGGAGCGATTATAGAAAGAAGATGATTGTGGACCTGCTTTTTGAAAAGTTGCAGGTCATAGTTTTTTGGGAAAACTGATTTTGAAAGCCTGTTCCATTCCGTAGCAGCACTGTAAAAGAAGGACTCTTGATGGAGATTGGTCCTTGTAGTGTCAATCTTGAGAGTAAATGGGTGAGACTGATCAGAGTGCTAAGTTCTTCGGCCGAATGTGGCCAGTGGTGTTATAAGAGTTTTTATTTCTCTGGAGCATCTGCCATGGAAATATCTGTAGAGTAATGTCTGGTCTGCAACTTTTCTTCTATGTTCTAGTGGGTGAAGGGTATCTGTGAAAGTTAAGCTGTTTATCAACCTAATGGCACTTTTCGGAATGGAATCTAGAAGACGAAGAGAATGCCTTAGTGCTGAACCCCAAATTTGCGAGCAATACTTCAGTAGAGGTCGGATTTGAGCCTTGTACGTCGTCAACAGTTGATCAGGAGTAAAAAATTTTCTAGCTTTCCACAGAAAACCTAGCCTCTGGCTTGTTAACTTTGCGATGTTAGCAAAATGGTCATGCCAAAATCGAGATAGAGGGACTTGATTCAAGGGTATTTCCGGACATTGTGATGGAGTGATTTGAGAAATTTACTTTTTTGGGAAACGTGGCGCTTTGTATTTTCTGGGCGTTGAACTGAACAAGATTTTTGGTTCCCCACTCGACGATTGCTTCAAGATCTCTATTGATGGAGTCAACCTGTTTATGCCCAAGTCTATTTGTATCATCCACCAAAAGTGATCGATAGGATGTGAAAGTTGAGACAAGTGTGCTGTCGTCTGCGAAACTGTAAATGGGGTTCGTGATGGTTTTCAAGAGGTCGTTGATGTGTTAAAGAAATAGGGTGGGGGACAAGATGGAACCCTGGGGAACCCCGGCATTGGTTTTTAACGCATCAAAAGAAATACCGTCAACTGCCACATGTAAGGAGCAATCTTGCATGAAGCTCATGAGCCATTGGCGCAACTTGGTTGGAAGACCTAGGCAGATAATTTGCTTAACAATGTCTGATGCCAAACGCGGTCGAAGGCTTTAGATATATCCAAGGCTATTGCACGGGATTCACCAAACTTCTCAATACTCTTCTCAATAGCCTTATCCAAATTCTACTCCTTTAATTTGTTCAATTAATTGATCGTTAATATCCTTCGCCTTATGTTTTTTTTTGATTGGGTAGTATAGTGATATTGAAATAGCCAGAAGTTCATTTATCAAAATGAAACAGCTTCTCACGTGTAGACATCTGAATCTAAGTTTAAGACTACGCCTGGCCCAATGCTATATATTTCCCATCTTGCTTTATGGACTAGATGGATGGACCCTGTTGGATCGGCATTGCAAAAAGATTGAAGCCTTTGAAATGTTGTTTTATCGTCTCATACTTAGGATTTCCTGGACTGATAGAGTACGCAATACTGATGATGAGGTTTTAAACACAGTGAAGTGACGAAAACTGAAATACTTCGGACATGTTATGAGAGGCGAGTAATACCGCTTCCCTCAACTAATAATACTTAAGAGAGTAAAATGGAAAAATTACCAGATCTTTATTTCGTGCAGTGGTCTCCAAATTAAAGATAGCCAGAATAATCGCCAACCTTTAGTAGAAGACGGCACCAGAAGAAGAAGAAGGTGACATTGGACGAAAGGAATGTTTAAAAGCAGCTTCCCAACAGGCTCACCAACTATGATTTTTAGCATATCTACAGCAGACTGTAGAATGAGTTCTTGGGTTACTTACATTTCACGATTTCGAGCCACCTTATAATATGCTAAAAGCGTTGATTGCTATTGATGCAGACTCAAAACATATATTTTTTTGTTGTTTCAGTTTTTTAATTTCTGGTAAAAAATCACGAGGTTTGCCAACCATACTGCGGTGATTGGCTTCTAAATGGCACTTAAATTTACTTGGAAGCATACAGCATAGAGCAAGAAAGCTCTTATAAATACCTTGGTCACAAAATCTCTATTGTTAGAGACAACCAAACTCGTGAAATATCGAGAAGAATAGGCCTAACATGGGCGGCCTTTGGAAAGCTGCGCAATATCTTTAAGTCAGACATTCCAATATGTTTAAAAAGAAAAGTATTTGACCAGTGCGTATTGCCTGTGCTTACATACGAAGCTAAAACACTTACCCTCACATCCTCACAAAGAACACTACAAATAGAATAAGTATCGCGCAGAGAAAAATGGAGAGGTCGATGTTAGGTATATCGCTAAGAGGCAGGATCCCAAATATAACATTAAGGGAGTTGTCCGGAGTGACAGACGCGGTTACTCGTATAACAACTTTAAAATGGAACTGGGCCGGTCATGTGGCGCGACTTTCGGACAATCGCTGGACAAAGAGGATACTTGAGTGGAGACCGTGCCAAGACGCATACAGAAGTAAAGGCCGCCCACCAACCAGATAGACCGACGACATCAAAAGGATAAGGACCAACTGGATAGAGGCAGCACAGGATCGGCAAGGATGGAAAAAGCTACAGGAGACATATTGCCACGTCTTTTTCGTCCTCTATAGAGTACTCTGCCAGCGGTCTCTCTACTGGCAAATTATGCCCGAGCTCAGCCGTAGAGGGTAGAAGAAAAAAAATATATAAAAGTGAGCCGCGCCACCGACTTAGACGGTTCAAGCCGGAAACCCCTAGGTATTATAGGCACTAGCAGAGCCACACGATAAACAACTGAGATTATGGTAAACTAGATAAATGAAATTATAGCTAAAATATATTAGATACTTTACTCCTACAATAAATCCAAGTACACAGTTCAATAATAAAATTATAACAAATATAGTCAAATTAACAGCCAACAATAAATCAAAGTACACAGTTCAATAATAAACTTATAACAAATATAGTCAAAATCAACAGCTAACAATAAATCAAAGTACACAGTTCAATAATAAAACTATAACAAATATAGTCAAAATCAGCAGCTAACAATAAATCAAAGTACACAGTTCAATAATAAAACTATAACAAATATAGTCAAAATCAACAGCTAACAATAAATCAAAAATCCAAAGTTTACGATTCCATAAAATAACCAAAACAAAAGTAAGAGTAACAGACTTTACCAAGTTACCAAAAAAAACGTATATAAGTCAACTAAATCAAACGTTTACATAAGGCTGCTAATTCACTCATGTTTTTAACATTTACATAAAGATTTACACTGTTTTTACAATGGCTGTCCTTCAAAATATCAATATTGTAGGATATTTACAAATAAGTATGAAGAAAACATTTTTACTTGGACACAAAGAACTATTGAGAAGATTACTTTAATCAAAGTTCAGCCTTGGCATATTATCCAATGCAATAAATAGTTTTTAACAATGTACCATATTAATAAATTAAAACAAAACTTAATCGTGGTGTCAAAAATAAGTCACGTCGTTAAATATTCTAAAATAAATCACTTGTAACCTTTCGGTATACGAATTCACTACTCCTGTGGCCGGTTTGGTTATGGAACGGCACCTGCTAATTAACAATGGCTTCCCTCAAATAAATCCCGCATGCGGTTATTTTAACTCGACACCAAAATCCAAAATATCAACAACGAAGGTAAGATAGAATGGTCAAGTTAAAAATTAAATGGTTTTTCTTTAAAATCCAATTAAGATGGCCCAAATACAGCCAGATATGAAAGAAAACCGTAGAGGCTCCGCACACTTGTTAATATCACACCGTCCCAAAAACTCTCACCACACCACTCCCAAGACTGCCACCAAACGACTCCCAAGGCTGCCACCAAACGACTGCCTACTTCCCAGACAGGATATCATGAAATGACACGGAATAAAAGTCAAACAAGAATATTCGCAAATCTATGTTACACACTCAGAATCGCGCTCGTCCGTGTTGATAGCCAGCCCCATCCACACAGAAATGCAAACCAAACAACCGACAACACACAACAATCGAGGCCAAAAACCAAAGCAAAATCTAATAACAAAAACCCCCACTCAATCTCCAGCGATCAACAAAAATGTCACAGCCATTAACAATCGAATCCTATCACAACAAGGTATGCAACACTATTTACAACGAATGATATATTTAAATTACAACAAAATACGGCACACGACACTATTTACGAGTACCTGAGGAATACAAAACTATCAGAGACACAATTATAATGGAACTGTAGAAAGGGAAAAATAGGCACGTTACACTATGTTCAGCAGTGGACGCGATTGGTCGATTGAGGATGATGATGATACACTTCGATGGCTTAACTTTTATACACAATATAAACTGTGGTCTTTCATTACCATTAATTTCTGTTTATGTAAAACCAAACTCTAAATAGCAGTCATTATATTTACGATAATTATGTTTTTTTACATTTGTCCTTAGCAGCTTTAGTTATTCTTTGTCTTCTCACTCACACACTTCATACCATTTTTATATTCTTTAATGGTATGATAAATTGTTGATGCAAATTTATTTTGTTCTCGATAAATTATAATAAAAATTAACACGCTAGAGCCTTATTCCAGCTAGACTGAAAATCCATTAACGAATAATTTTACTTAGCTATTTATGAAATTGACATTGTACTAGAATAGAAAATAATTGCAAATATGACGAAATACGGAGCTAATAAAAACAAACGTTATCCGTAAAACATACTTTAAAATATTCCTGCACAACATTTAAATAATAATTCACATGTGCAATCAATAAAATTGTATCACTGACACGAGTTTTGATTTCTAAAAATAAAAATAAACATTATTTTGTGAAACATAAATGTTTACCAGAACGTACATTTCATAATTTATTTTTTTCCCTTTTTGTTTATCTATTTATGTTGTTATTGGATTTTATACTCAAAAGTTTATTGCCGGTGTTTCTAAATTGACTGTAAGTAAATAATTACTATTTAGATTAAAAAAAAACGTTTGTAGATTTACAGCCTTCATTACAACTAAATGCCTTTTAATTACATAAAATTTAAAATAAATTAGGATGAGGGTTTCGGTCAACTGTTCTGACTCTCGCTTAAAGGTCTGCGTTGCTGCTGCTCCATTTAGATGCTTGTCTCAATATTTTAAAACGCTGGTTATCCAGAGTTTAGACACCGAGATAGCAAATTATATTATTGCCTCTTCTTCCTTGTCGTTTCCCTACATATGTTTGTGATCCTCCACTTCTAAAGGTTTATCTCCATAGTAAGCTTGCCTGGTGATTGGGCTCTTCTTCTTTTTTCTTATAGATCTTTAATATTACTCATTATTAGTGGTGATGAGTCTATCATCTCGTGGAATTTTGTCGCCCCTAGCCTTGCCAGTATGTCCAATTCCATGGTTTCTCTCACATTTCTGTGACTAGTATTAACCCTTTCGCTACTGTGGGAAACTAAAGTTCCCAGTAAAACCTCTTTATTTACTGTCATGAATAAAAGTGAACAAATTTATAAGCAAATAGTAAGTATCAGTAGTTTATAACTCATAGTCAATAGTCGGCAACATTGCTTCCGCACATTAGGCGTTTTTTTGGTCTTGTATTGTTTATATCCTGGCAATAGCATGTCCAAATTGATTAAGACGTACAATTTTTATATTTTTCGAGTGGTTACACCTCAAATTTTCAGATTTTAATTATGTCAAGTTTCTCTAAAACGTCTAAATGGAATAACGGTTTGATTTAGGTATAGGGAGTTATTAACAAAACTTAAACAGCAGTAAAAGTTCCGTCTATCAACGTTATAAAATATTTAAGAAAGCTGAGAAATCTTTAAATATGCGGTTTGAATCACCCTGTACAATAATAATCATTTTAATAAAAAAATGACCAAGTTTAGTAAAAATTCATAATACTAGAAAAACATAATCCAAAAAAAATGTTTAAATTTACATTAATTATAATAATACAGGGTGTCAAATTGGACACTTTTTCATGATAAAAATGGTCATATCTCGTAAAACACTCAATGTAAGGTAACAAAACTCTATATTGGGAGAATCGTCAAGAGAAGCTTTATGGAAATGCGTAATAATATACAGGGAGTTCTATTTAAAATAAGCAAGTTACAGTCAACTTCCACTATAACCGGAAGTAGTTGGAAGCTCTAAATATTTTAGATCAATTTGGCATATCCGAAAACCTCAAACCTCAAATTTTCAGATCTTAATTATGTCAAGTTTCTCTAAACCGTCTAATTGGAACTCCAAAAGAATCAGCCTGTATAAACCTGTTTTTTTAAATATTATAGTTAAGTATTTTACACATATCTTTAACAAAACAAAAAGATTCCGTTACAAGCTTAAACACTTTTTATATTATTTGAAATGCTTATTAATCTCATTGTCAAAACTACGTCATCGTTTTGTGAAATCCAAACATAATTTATAATTTGGGACAAGATAAATACTTGTTAAAATAGGTGTTCATCGTTTTGTGGATTATTCAAATTCTCAGATTTATAGCGTTACGAGTAAGTATAAATATGCTACATTTTAAGAAGGTTTATTTTTTTTTATTATTTTAATTGAACTCTTAGCAACATGAATCTATTATTGCCAGATATTTTTATTGTTGTTTAAACTGTGCCAGACGCTAATTTTAAATAATAAACAAAAAAAAATTCAAAATATTTTAGTATGGCCGAAATTTTTATATGATGTTATGTAAGTCTAAAAACCCAAAATTAATTTGCCAAACAATAATTCAATTGTTAAACCTTCAGCCACACCGCACACCGATCTAAAAGTGAAAAGTGATTGGGCATGTTGGAAGAGTTATTTTTAATGTTGTTAACAAAATTGTGTTACAATGACTAGTGACAAATTAAAATGTGTTTTTAGTAAAGACAAAAATGAAAAAATAATAACTTTTCTAGAAGATAAATTAAAAAAGTGTAAAGAAGTTTTACAAATACGTGTAAATTTTTAACTTGAAATTCTTGTTTTCACGACGTTGGTAGCTCTCGTACTATAATATTTCTTAAAGCTGCTTCTGTTATTTATTTACATAAACTATTCAACTACATATAAACTTATTATTATAAATATTGTTTTATGTTGAAAAGAAATCCGATGGAAATAAAAATCATCAACTAAAAATGCTGATACAAAGCTTGCCTATTTATTTCTTAGAAACAAAAACAAATATTTAACATAAAAAATGCATAGCTTTATGAAAAGCCAGAAAGTGTCAAAAAAGGCACGCCTGGCGGTGAATGTAGGTGTGTTGGTTCCTACACTTATGTATGGTAGTGAATGTTGGGTTTGGCAGAAGAAGCATGAAAAAAAAAGATTAATGCTGCGGAGATGAGTAGTCTGAGAAGTATAGCCGGAGTGTGGGATAAAGTAAAGAATAGTGAGATAAGAGAACGCTGTGGTGTAAGAGAAGATGTGGTTACAAAGATAGATAAAGGAATGCTTAGATGGTTTGGACACGTAGAAAGGATGGATGAAGAAAGATTGACGAAACAAATTTATAAGGCGAGTGTAAATGAACAAGTCGGTAGAGGTCGACCTCGGAGAACATATCTCGATCAGATCAACATTGTTTTGAAGAAAGGCCAGGTCAAGAGTACCAACAACCGACGAGCATGTATGAGAGCACTGATAAAAGTAGATGAAGCAAAAGATGTGTGTAAGAACCGTAGCAAGTGGAAGGAAGTGGTCTCTGCCTTTCCCTCATGGGAAAAAGGCGTGACTTTATGTATGTATGTATGTAAAAATGATTATGATTTAATCCGATATAAAATTTTGCTACTTTGAACAAAGGACCAAAGAATATAAAGTAACAAAGCAGCAGTAACGTCAGGCTGTCTAAGAAAAATTGTATGGGCCAACCATGTGAAGTAAAATAAGACCTGTCATGACGTACACAAGATAGTTTAATAACACGTATTTCTATACAAAAAATACGGGTAGACTTTTGGAATAAAATCTATTTAATGTCAGTATGACAACTACCTATTAAACAAAAACAGCAAATCATCGTTATATCAACCGAAAATATATAAGGTAAGTATTTCCTCAAACACAAAAGCATGTTTCGAGTGGCCGAAATAAAGGTGCTGAGAATAATAGCTGGCAAAACCAGAAGCGACCGCGCAAGAAACATAAAAGACTAATGCTGCTTACAGTGCCTAGTAAGTTGGGGGTCACAAAAAAGAGAATGGTATAACCACGTCAAAGGGATGACCGAAGATAGACTAAACCGCATAGTACTAGAAAGAAAACTAGGAAGACCACCAAAGATATGGAGAGACAGCTGGCAGTCTACATCACAGGAAATGGTACGACGGCAAGCCTGAAATTAACAAATCAAATGATCTCAAACCAGTAAAAGAAGAAGATGCCAAATCGGAGCTGTACGTCAAATTATCCAAATATTCGATGTTTTAAGTGCTCTTATAGACGATCGTTTAAAATGATGCGGGAGAACCTTAGACACACAAAATAGATCAAAAAGCGATAGAGGAATCAAAGGAGAAGGCTGCACAAGAGTATTTCTCTCTCCGTTTAGCCGTGACTGAGCATTTACAATTGTTATTTGTAAATTATAATTGTTAATATATTGTTACGTGTATAAAAGTAATTCTATTTGAAATGATGAAAACGTGCTTAATATGTAAATCGAAATCAACTACATTTCAGAAACGTAGTTTGTACATGTAAGTACTGCATTTATAAATTGTACTGTTAATCTTAAAACATGACATTCTCCGAAAGATATACATTTTTAGATCTCGAACAAACTTAATGCGTGTACATTATTTATATTTTTTATACAGATTTCCTACATATGAATCCACAAGAAATAAGTGAATTGAATTGTTATGAAGCAAAATAATAAAATTTACACGTACTGCACGTACATGCTATTTAGGATCGCTAATAAACAGCAAGGGAGGGTGCGAAACAAAAATAAGAAGACGGATAGTATTGTATTAGCGAGGACAGCAATGTCAAACTTATCCAAGATATGGAAAGACGGTTGCATAACCAGAAACACTAAAAGAGCTCGGTTAACACCTTAGTGTTTTCGATATTTTCATATGGTTCCGAATCTTGGATAATAAAGTCGAGCGACAGGCAACGAATAGATGCATTTGAAATGAGGTGCTGGCGGAGGATGCTTCGCATACCCTGGACTGCGACACCGGACCAATGTGTCAGTATTAAGCGAATTGGGAATCAACGATCGATTATCCACCAGTTGCCGACGTCGCATTCTGGGTTACTTCGGACACATCACCAGACGAGATCAAGACAATCTAGAAAGACTTATCGTGCAGGGCAAAGTGGAAGGTAAAAGGTCAAGAGGAAGATCTCCATCACGATGGATAGACCAAATTAAAGAGATTACAGGGCAAACCTTGCAGATAAATTTAAGAGTAGCGGAAGACCGACAGCAGTGGAGACAATCGACCCATCAATGCTCATAGACATGATGTCACAACTCTTCAGCAATGAAGATATGACTAAGAAGAGACGTACATGCTCAAAACAAGGATAGCAATAATGTTATGCAACTTTTTTTTATTTCTCTATCGCATTTACTTACAAGATACTACCATTGCTAGAATTGTCTATTCTTATATGTCTATGGTAAGATCATGCATTGGAAAAGTTAACACTTTATATCTAATACAACCATTAATAAACTTTATAATTAAATAAGTTGGGAATATGGTGAACACGTAAAACTGTGTATGTACAATGAAAAAATTAGGTTCGCCGATTTAAAATTATACTAATGTAAGGAGAAAGAGAAGAAAGAGAACAAAAAAGAATGGCACAATACCGAATGCTAAAAAATAGTTGAAAGAAAAACGGAAGCCAGATTAAATTGGATAAGAACAAACAAACCAGAGGATGGAGAAAATACGAAACACTAAGGAAAGAGAGCAAGAAAATAATTAGGAAAAAAAAAAAAATATATATATATACAGGGTGATTTTTTTCGAGATCCAATTGGACGTTTTAGAGAAACTTGACTTAATTAAAATCTGAAAATTTGAAGAGTAGGGTTTTCGGATATGCCGAATTGATCAAAAATATTTAGAGCCCCCAACCACTTCCGGATATAACTTGTTTATTTTAAATACACCCTGTATATTATTACGTATTTCGATAAAACTACTCTAACCTACTTCCTATACCAAAATTAAACCGTTATTGAGATATTCAACTATTTAAAATAAGCAAGTTATGGTCATCTTCCGGTATGACTGGAAGTAGTTGGAGGCTCTAAATATTTTAGATCGATTCGGCATATCCGAAAAACTTGCATCTTAAATTTTCAGATTTTAATTATGTCAAGTTTTTCTAAATTGTCTAATTGGAACTACCAAAAATCATCCTGAATATCTCAATAACGGTTTAATTTAGGTATAGGGTAGTAAGAGTTCTGTCTATTAACATTTTAAAATACAGGGTGATAAATTTTAGAAAGTTAAGAAATCTTTAAATATGCGTTTTAAGTCACCCTGTATACTTTATACGAACTCAGTTAGACAACGCAAAAATCGGGGTACGGTCAATAATGCCACGTCGAGCATTAAGCTAAACTGAACCGTTTGTAATTGATTACTCCCGGTATTGTCCACATGGACTGTCGGCCAAACTTTTGTGATTCTACGCATCTTATTGGATAGAACTAAACCCTAATTGGCCAAACTTTATCGGCAGTTTTCTCACCGCAAAAGTCGATGCTGGCAAAAAACAAATCAGTGTTTACACAACTATTTACCAGTGCCGTGTTGTTATAAATATATATTTTTCCGTTTTATACATACCTAATATCTTGCTTTCTGTTAAATTGGAGTATCTGTTATATAGTTAGTAACATAGAAATACATTTAAAAACTGCACACAAAAAAACTGTTGGACTAGTGAAACAACAAAATTTTAAGAAAGAATACGTCAAAGACAAACTTTTTGAATCTTACGGTCATACAGTTTTGCGTTTGCTTCCATAATATTGTGTATTCAACCCTATTGAAGTGATCTGAGCTGCTTAAAAGAACAAATTACGAACGTGTAATCAACCTCCTCAATTAAGCGTCTGTTCTAACAAATGTAAGAAAAGTAATTGATGAACTCGCCGAAACTGACTTATGGACAAATTGTGGTTACCACGTCAAAGAAAAAGAAAAACAATATTGTGTTTTGCCACAAATCGAACCGATAGTGATAAATACCCAAGAGGACTCAAGTACTGATGAGTGTTTCGATAGTGACTAACGTATAATAGTGTTTCGTTTAGGGTGGTCACCTTATCACGTAAGTCAAAACAATACTTACTTAAAGTTTTTAAAATGAGTTTAAAAATACATTCCTATCTACGAACCCAATTAAATAGGTTTTAAATTTAAATAGGTATGTATACTTAAAAACCCCTTATATTCATAAAAATACATTTCAAAATATATACTTTATTGAGAACATTGTTAACCCAATAATTATTTAATGCAGTAAAACTACTAATAAAATATCTGTTGCGACGCCTATGCAACAACAAAGTTCGGCAAGCCGCCGGATGAAATATTGTTTTTATACTTGTCAAACTGACTTCGTAAGAACTATACCATAATAATCATTTTATTACCAAAATAAGGTATATTCCCTTCTCATCGTTACTATTGAAAATAAATTTTAGCAAGTTGTGTGATTATGGTTGAAATTTGTTAAAATTATATTACGTGCAAGTTTCAGGAACTGCAAAAAAATATATATATTTTTTAAATGGCATACTCTGTAGATTTTTAAATTTTTGGAATTTTTTACTTCAGCCTTATACCGTTTTTGAGTCACCAAAAGCACAATATCTTAGTTATAGTTACTGTGGTTAACATTATAAAAACAAGTACTATTGTGTTTAAAGTGACATTTTTTTAATAAAATAATCAAAATGGTTTACAGAAGCAGAAAATATTCTTACACAAAATTTTCCGGAAGCCAAACTTAATGATATGCTTTAGAGAAGCAGAAAATTTCTTATATAGAATTTTCCGGAAGCCGAACTTAATATGATTTGGATGCACGATGAAGCAACTTCGCAAAGTGTTTTATTCATCCAAGATCATTTCAATAATACATAGGGAATAATGGAACTATTATATGGCCACTTATTAGTCTAGATTTAACCCCTGTGGATTCACTTTTTTTTGGTATTTCTCAAAGACATTGTGTCAATAATAATAACAAAAGTTGTAACGTGCCTTTTTTTCCCTTCTACAGTTCCATTATAATTGGGTCTCTGATAGTTTTGTATTCCTCAGGTACTCGCAAATAGTGTCGCGTACCGTATTTTGTTGTAACTTAAATATATCATTCGTTGTAAATAGTGTTGCATACCTTGTTGTGATAGGATTCGATTGTTAATGGCTGTGGCATTTTTGTTAATCGCTGGATATTGAGTGGGGGTTTTCGTTATTAGATTTTGCTTTGGTTTTTGGCCTCGATTGTTGTGTGTTGTCGGTTATATTATTGTTCGGTTTGCATTTCTGTGTGGATGGGGCTGGCTATCAACACGGACGAGCGCGATTCTAGGTGTGGAGCATGGACTTGCGAATATTGTTGGTTGACGTCGGTTCCGTGTCATTTCTTGATATCCGGCTTGGGGAAGTAGTGCTAGTCGTTTGGTGGCAGTCTTGGGAGTGGTGTGGTGAGAATTTTTGGGACGGTGTGATATTAACAAGTGTGCGGAGCCTCTACGGTTTTCTTTCATATCTGGCTGTATTTGGGCCATCTTAATTGGATTTTAAAGAAAAACCATTTAATTTTTAACTTGACCATTCTATCTTACCTTCGTTGTTGATATTTTGGATTTTGGTGTCGAGTTAAAATAACCGCATGCGGGATTTATTTGAGGGAAGCCATTGTTAATTAGCAGGTGCCGTTCCATAACCATACCGGCCACAGGAGTAGTGCATACGTAACATGTGTTATAAAGACTTGCTTGGTGTTTTTAGCAGGAACTCCGTATTAAGGTGTTCAAGATTAAAGTTATTTTTTTTTTTATTTGATCTACAATATACGTTTACCCAAAGGTTACAAGTGAGTTATTTTTGAATATTTAACGACGTGACTTATTTTTGACACCACGATTAAGTTTTGTTTTAATTTATTAATATAATACATAATTAAAAACTATTTATTGCATTAGATAATATGACAAAACTGAGTACTTTAATTTATTGTTGGCTGTTGATTTTGACTATATTTGTTATAAGTTTATTATTGAACTGAGTACTTTCATTTATTGTTAGCTGTTGATTTTGATTATATTTGTTATAAGTTTATTATTGAACTGAGTACTTTGATTTATTGTTAGCTGTTGATTTTGACCATATTTGTTATAATTTTGTTATTGAGCTGTGTACTTTGATTTATTGTAGGAGTAAAGTATCCAATATATTTTAGCTATAATTTCATTTATTTGGTTCACCATAATCTCAGTTGTTTATCGTGTGGCTCTGCTAGAGCCTATAAGACCTAGGGGTTTCCGGCTTGAACCGTCTAAGTCGGTGGCGTGGCTCACTTTTATTTTGTTTTTCTTCTACCCTCTACGGCTGAGCTCGGGCATAATTTGCCAGTAGAGAGACCGCTGGCAGAGTACTCTATAGAGAACGAAAAAGACGTGGCAAAGTATTCAAGTCATTAAAGACAGGATTCGACTTAAAATAAACAATCTAAATGACAAAAATAAAAACATTTGCAATGAACTTTCAAATAAAAAAAAAATTATCAATAATGTATTAATAATAATGCTGGACACATTCATCATTTTTCATACTGACCGGTAACGGCGAAAAAACATGTCGCCGAAGTGGGAACAATTCAAATTAGATTGGTGTAGTTAATTACTTAATTATTTTTCACGAATTATTAATATATTTTGTGCTGGTCGACTGTGCGTCATAATGCCCTCGGCTTGGCCTTGGGCAGTATGACGCGCAGTGCAGGAATTTCAACTTTTTGCCATTGAAGTGTAATACACTATTTCGTATCTGTAAATAAAAATTCAGCTTCCGTATGTTTGTGTCCGCAAAACTCGAAATGAATTCAATGGATTGACTTGAAATTTGTATACAACGCTGCTTTGTAATAGAAAAGTGTCTGTATATACCTTTTACTTCAAAGTATCTACGGAAACGTGAAAATTTAATGCTTTTTTCGAGGTTTGGATAAAAACAATTTAAAAAAACACAAGGATAAAAATGATTTCTCATGCTTTCTCCATAAAAGCTAGTATTTAAAAGGATTTGAGGGATTAATGAAATGAAATATCAAAATATTTTAAATACTTTTTTATCCTTTTGTTTTTTCAGGAATATCCGACAAATGATTACATGGATGACATTTTTTCACCTACACACATCAATATTTTCAATTATTTGTAATTAAATATGTCAAATACTTATGACTTAAACAATAAACGTCAATCTCGACCAACAGTATTAATGTAGACAGTGCGTTAGTGCGGAAAAAAGGCATTTATTGATGTGCATTATTTATGATTATTTAATCAAAGGTTGGAATTGAATCGATTTCATCTAAAAAGTGATTACATTATCTGTTTTACAAAAAATAAATTTCATAGTGAATGCTAAATTCAATTAATTTGTTTTGTTTTAAAAATAATTTAATTGTCTGTTTACGGAAATCATAATGTAAGTTACTTTTATATAGTTTGAAGCATTCAAAAATGTGCGGTTTGAATTTAGAAAAACAATGCTTTTCTCATGGGTTATCTGATCTTTAGGTTTATGCAAAAAACGGACAAACAAAACATGTTGTAGTTACAATTTTTGTGAAAAACATTTTCTTTCTTTCCTTTCATTCCAAAGCATGGTCACAGTAATGCGAAGTAGGGTATTAAATTAAATATGTTTTGTTGGTAAATCTATGTTCGCAGAAATGCTTTTATTTACTTCCGTAATAATTAATATCAGACTGAGCGATAGCGAAGCGTGGCCGGGTTTAGCTGGTATATTTAAATTTCCTACATAAATGTTTGTTATATATTTTGTATAATTATATACTTGGACTTTTTTTTTCTGAATGTAAATCATTTTGATTATTCCATTAACGAGTTTCCCATACGGTATATGCTAGGAGTAAAATATGGTATATTTGTAAAATAATGTAAAATAATAAAATAATGTAAAATAATCGTTAATAACCCTTTACATAATAAAAAAAGTACTAAATCTTTCCATCTTGGTCAGCCTATATTAAAATACAGAGCTTTTAATTCTTAATCATTATAACATTGAGTTTTTCGTTCAAGCGTCTCTGGTTCGAAATGCCACAACCTTTATATAAAACAGAGACAGCTCCAATTAAAATAAACAATTTAAACTGTCACCACATGCATGCAGATATATTATATTTATTTGCATTTTTGCACGGTTAAAAATAACTTTAAGAAACATTTCTCACGCTACGAAAAAATTGATAAGTCGTAAAAGATTACGATAGTATTCACAATTATTGCTGTTTTAAATAAGAAACTAGTTTAACGATTTTTTTTTAATCCGCACCTTTTTCTCTGTTACATACATACATATATAAAGTCACGCCATTTTCCCATAGGGGTGGGCAGAGACCACTTCCTTCCACTTGCTACGGTTCTTACACACATCTTTTGCTTCCTATACTTTCATCAGTGCTCTCATACATGCTCGTCGGTTGTTGGTACTCTTGACCTGGCCTTTCTTCAAAACAATGTTGATCTGATCGAGATATGTTCTCCGAGGTCGACCTCTACCGACTTGTCCGTTCACACTCGCCTTATAAATTTGTTTCGTCAATCTTCCTTTATTCATCCTTTGCAAAGCCCCATTCATTTGTTTTCCTGCCAATACTCAACGCTCAATGTCACTGTCATACTTTCCATCTCTCGTAAACTTTGAACCCAAGTACACAAATTTCTCTGTTAATGTTGATTAACAAATAAATTATCGAAAAGGTTGCGACTGTTTTGTAAATAATAGTGTAGTGTTTTCAAATTATACTACGAATATTGGTAAATGTTGTCATGGCACAAAATATCGCAACATGCTTGCGTACTTTTTTGCTAAAGTTTCTAAATGGTGACACCCAAGATTAACAAAACGAGTTAAGCGACAAAAGCTGTTTTGATTTAACGTCTTCAGAAGGCGCATAACAAAAATATGGTGTTCAAAGAAAATCTGTCTATTACAAAAAAAACCTACTCATTGATCTTCCCCTTTGAAATAAACAATACAGTATTTAGTATGTTTTTTAACTCTTTTTCTGCGCTTCTCAATCTTTTATTTTGTTTTGTGGTCTCTGGTTCTTATATTTTTTTTGTACATATTTACGATGTGACGAAAATGCCAACCTGAAGCAATTTTGAAGCTGAATTTTGGTGATCATTTATGGATTAGTATCATAAGATCTTTAAGGTATGTTGTTTGTCGAGGATTCTTTGTATTAGAATTATTTCTTTTTACTCCCGTATTACATTAAGGGAGTATTTAATATATCGAGAGGTTTATTTATGTGGTTTATTATAATATGAATTTTTCTTATGTAACAGATGCTAGCTAACAAATACACCTACTTTTCAATATAAAACAAATTTTTGGCCCATAAAAACACGTACTTGGGGCTAATAACAACGAATCAAAATATAGCAAAACATGATTAAGCAGTGAAGAGTTATCTTGTTGGTACCTACTTCACCAGAAATGTTTGATAAAGCAAAAGCTCTCTGTGAAAATTTAGTTCCAACGAAATCAACAATCTATGAAAAATTATGCAGACAATTCATGTACTAGAGAATTGCGAAGATATTTTATCTTTTTCGAATAATGTGTTCCTTGTTTATTTTGAAGATCTTTCAAATAAACTTAAATCTTTGTAAACATACCATATCATATTAAAATTAACGTTAAGTATGCAAATTCACAGTGACATTTTAAAATATGCAAGGTTACATGGTTTTTTAAAGCGGCAATCTAAAGGATACAACAAAAAGACGTCCAGCCAAACGAATACAGTAAATTTATTGATAAAGCTCTAGATGATGACTATACGAGCCAGAAATTTCACAGATTTTAGAAAAAATGGTTTATTAATAGCCATCAAGACACGATCGTTACACAATATGATATCGCTTCGTTCTTGCAAAAATAATCCATTTAATGCGAAAGAAATTTTTTTTTTTTAAACTGGACTGGCAATTTATGAATCTCTTAATATTTGAAAGGACATCGTTAATATAATAGCCTTTATATAATTAGAAAGGATTTCGCCCCCGTTTTTTGACGTTTCAATTTACTGTTTTAGATATAAAATTATTTTATTTTCGACCCAATTAAAATGAGTCGGAGCCGATATTAATTGAGGCGCTGTATGACGTAAAAGAGTCGATCAACGGGTCATAAGAAAGGAACAAAAAGAAATAAAAAAACGCTTAGCCGTAATTTTGGTTTAATTGTGGGAGGACCTGATTTTAATCTATTTTACAATTTTAAACTGTACGAGAGACTTTTACGTCACGTGATAAGAGATCGTTTTTAAAAAATTTCAAACAATCTTATGGATTTTAGTGGATCAGTGGCGTAGCGCAAGGCTTGAAATGGGAAGGTTTACATTGTTCTCCATTACATTTTACAATCCCTATATATCATGGGGAGAAAATACATGGAAATAATGTAAGAAAACATGGAGTTTATTAATATTTTTGGGGCATATCAGGCCCTGTAATGTAATGTTCCGATTTCTTTGCTTATTTTATTTCAAAGTTTCCGTTTCCTCGCCTTTTCTTCAGCATTCACTATACCTATTGTCCCTAAATTCTCTTTAGCTTCTTTTAACCATGTGGATTTTCGTCTTTTTTTACACCAGTTTATTAAAATACTTATCGTATCTTTAAGTCTAGCTCTACAAAAGTGTCCTACTAGCTTTAGCATTCATTCTTTAATTTTATTCATCAAGTCTTCGCTTTATAGTACTTGTTATATTTTTTATTTGTTCTGTTTCTAAATTGGCCAACTTCCATTTTTACAGTCTTAGTATTGTTCTGCTCTGTTTATTAACACAGTTATTAGAATATAACATTTCTTATACTGTTACGAATCGCGACCAACATTTTAAAGGCCGGACCTGTCCAGTTTATCGTTCAAGAGTGTTCTGGCGTAATCGCCAAAATCCATCATTCTAGATTTGTGTGTTCTGGAGATTTCAGGAATGTTCCATGACGATTTATAAGAACGCGTATTTTCCGCGGCGAATTAATTAATAATAGTTAGTTGATTGATAAAAAACTAGTTGATGAATAGTATATTGGAAGTAAAGAAAAATATTTATTAGTGAAAAATAGATTGTGATTTAAAATCAATTTAGTGAAGTACAGTGTAATTTGTGAGTTATAAATAAAAACTGTTATTTCTGAGTGCGTGTCACTTATTAAACAACCCATACTAAAATAAAATAACAATGATGATGGATATAACAAAACGCTTGAATAAAATGTTTTTTTTTACTTTCTATAAAAGGACTAGCATCTGAACTCGGCGAAAAATCTTCTCTATATGTTAGATAAAAATAAGCAATCATACAATGAAATGAAATCAATCTCGATATATTCGTTCAATACTCCGATCCTTTCTGAGTTTACCCACCAAATCTGTGTTTTTAAAGTCTAACCGTTTGTGAGCGTAACTTGAATAAAATTAAATAAATTTGTAGTTAAACATGTTATTGGATTTTTATGAATTGTTGACTATATTTGGAGATTTTTAATAAAATAAATTACATCTTAAATTTTTTATTTTATTTTTTGTTGGGAAAAAGCTAATGGGTGGTTTAAACCCCAAAATCCCCCCAGTGATACGCCACTGTGGTAGATTATATTGAAGATATTTGTCAGAAACGAATGAAAATTATTTCTGGTGCAATACAAAGAAATCGTTATCTCTCGTAGATTTTCCGCCCTCGACTTCCGTGGTTTTGCCGTGAGCTGAATGTGTTTTTCAAAGTTACGCCATTGAAAAAAAAGATTAAGCGATTCTTCGCTAATTGATGATTATAGCCATTCTATTTTCCGCTCGACACTCCTTTTTAAAACAAAAAATCATGACACGAGATACTATCGCAACAAAAAGAAGCAGAAAACTTTAGCTACACCGCATTAGCTTTTGGTTGATCGAGAGGAAAAGTTCGGTCGGTTGATGTGTTAAAATTAATCGTCAACCTTCTGGCGTGTATTTTGCCACTGGATATCAAATTTGCATATTAAATACTGTGTTTATAAGTTATTATGAGCAGAATACAATATTTCTTGTTTCAGACGTTCACCGGTTTAAAAAAAGTTAAAAACTTTAAGTAATTTAAATAAAAAAACTAACATTAAATTAATTATACGACCAACAAAATAATAAAAAGTGTGTTTTTATACATAACGACATGCTTTTAAGGATTTTGTTTAATTTCATAAATTGAGAATGGCTACTGAAACGAGATTTTTTTTATAACAATGCTTGAACGAGAAAGAGCGCAAGGACTGTAATTTTTAAGTAATAATAATAATTAAGAACAATAAAACCGAAATAATCAACTAATGTAGGTATGACGATACATTTCTGAGATATTAGAACGAGCCACTTAACTGAATCTTCCTTGGAGTGTAGACTGTAGAGTTTTGCTCGAAGACTCCGCTGTCGGCATTGCTACATTAATGTTTTTGTTTTACACGTGGTTGTCTCTGCGCGGCTATAGTTGAGTATGTCTGTCGAATTGTTTGTCATTAGAACGAGTTTCTTCTATGAACGTTGAATCGAAAAAGAAGTGACTTGAGTCTTTCCGTTCTCGTTCATCATACAAGCGTCATACACAACCGTGGTGTGTAGCTCGCAAGGGGAATCTCTTCTTATCATCATAAAGCGGATATATTTATGTTGTGATCACAGATCGCAATACTTCCGTTTTAAATTTTAATTTTTCCAGTTTTAATGCTTTACGACGCCAATGTCTTAAAACCGTTTCGCCCCGGGCAAAATCCGCTTCCCTTCACCTTACCCGCGATATTTTTGACCGGTACGCCAGCCGGCCTTCCTTTCCCTTTTGTTTGCAATGCGTGTCTCGAGTCGGCGCAATAGCAAGTTTCCTCTCTCAACGCGCCGGCTCGATTCAACGCAAAAGTAGTATTCCTCCGACCGTCGAGAGTGACGAGTCATTTCTTTGTTCCAAGCTTTATTCGTTCCTGTTCTTCCACGATATTGAAGTAAGATTAAATGATTGTAGTGCTCGTAGTGCCTTGTGTGTTGTTTGAAGAAAGACATGGTATTTTTATCTTCTTCTTAGTGTAACGTCGAGAACGACGTGTAGTGATTACAAGTTAATGTCAGGTGTTATAACTCAGAACTCTTTTTACAGTCTCTCGCCATCTCCCACGGTCAGCAGCAGTTCTAATGGCTCGATTACTTTTGATACAAAGTCTGTCCATCTAGATGGGGAGATGTAGAATGTCATATTTTTCTGGGTGTCTCATGATATATTCAAGTTTTCGTTGTTTTAAAATATTGACCACTTTTGTATATTTATGCATTCTTCCAAGCACTTCCCCGTTTGTGATCTTTTCCACCCAACTTACTCGTAGCATTCTCCTGTACAACCACATCTCGAAAGCTTGTAGACGTTTGAGCGTGACTTCTGTTAGTGTCCAACTCCCGACTCTATATAAGAACTGAAAAGACATATGCTCTAATCATCCTCATTCGCAGGGCAATCGATAGATCGTAACAGGTAAAAAGTTTTTTCATGCGAATAAATGTAACCCGGGCAATAATTATTTTGATTTCAACTGATGGATCTCAGTCCTCGTTTATCCAGCAACCAAGGTAGCTCGCACTTGAGACTCTGTTTATGCTTCGTTATAATTCCAATTATTTTTCAAGTTTTTGGGTTTATTTTGTGCCTGAGAGCTTCTGATTATTTTCACGCAGTGAGTTTACAGAGCTACGAATACAAAATTATGTAAAACATGAAAACATATTCTGAAAATTGGAAAACCCATTACCGAATACATGTATTCATAGTGAGAGCACATTTTAGCTGGAGATTTTATAAATTCCAAAGGTCAGTAAATAAATGCAGTGCTTGGTTATTGTTTTGTATTTTTTACTACTTTATTCTCTAAATTGGCAAAAGCTAATAATTTAAACACAACTTAACATTTATTTCATCCTCCCAAATTAACATTTTCCTTCCAATAGTAATTCTAATTCACATCAAGAATCAGACTAATAAAGTTTTAATCTTAATTAAACGATTATTTGTGTAATGATCGTTTATTTTATTTAACGAAATTAAAGATTTACCTGTCTCACGTGAAATGTTATCGAGTTTAGGTTCATCCCTTTTGTTGTAATACCGAACCGTTTCAATATGCAATTTAATCCCGGCAATTCTGATAATTTAATTAACTACAAATTGAAAGTTTGAATTAGAATTTTGTTGTGCTCGGTGGCGGCACTTCTTGATAATTCAATATTTTGGTTTACCTTTTTAATTAACATTCACCCTATTATTTACCTCAGACTTCTAAAAGAGCATTTTGGAAATTCAATTTAAAATTAATGATTACACAAGTCAACACGAATTTTAAGTATGGGTTCAGTATGTCCGTATTTTACGGTACCGGATCTCCCGTTGTTCTACAGAAACTGTAGATGAAATATTTTCTACACTCCCTTTTTTATCCATTCCAATAAAAACCCTATAAAGTTCTACACGTATGCACTCCTGCATTTGCAGACACTTCCCATTTAGAGCAATAGAAAGTCTCTAGATGATAAACAACTTCACACTCTAAACAAACTAATAATCCATAGTTATGTTTCTTTTTTTAGTCCAAACCTAGGAAAGTGCTTACAGTATATTTCACGAATATACGGTGGTTTCGGATTATCGTTAGAAACTCGATAACCAGTATTCAACTGTACATTTAAGAAGTACGAAAGTAAATTCCCCCAATATTTTTTAAACAAATATCGTACATAATATGGTTTAAGTTTAAAAATGAGGACAACCAATGGCTTTGTGTGAAAAAGCTAGAGTCGTGCACAAAAAAATTGAATTTTTAAAAAATTATACTCACTGTAAACAAGAATGCTCTTTATTTGTTTATCTGGACGAAACTTGGATTTTTGCTAAAAGTGGAACAAAAAGAATTTGGCAAGACGATAACATAAAAAACACACCGACGGTGAAGGAAAAAGACAAATTATTGTGCATGCAGGTGGAAAGCATGGTTTTGTTGATGGGGCGGATCTTTTATTTTTGTCAAAATAATGACAATATGGATACAGAGATGTTTGTGAAATGGTTAAAAGAGAAACTGTTACCATCGTTACATGCATCATCTGTCATTGTATTAGATAATTGTCCGTACCATTCGGAAATTTTAAATAAGCAACCAACAAACTCCTGGACGGTATAGGAAATAAAGGAATGGATAACGAACGAAAATATTTCATTTCCACAGTATACAAATATTTTTGTCATTTAATTATCTTTTAAAGCAATAACAAAGGAAATAAACAGGAGGGCATAAGTTCCCCTTAAGAGATAAAACCCGATTAAAACAGTGGCTTGTAGTTATTCGCAGATACAAATTAACTGCAACAAAGACTAGTTTCGTCTCTAAAAGCCACTTTATTTATGAGTCACCGAAGGATTCAGTATTAGAAAAAAGTAATAATAATTTTGTTTTTTATGTATATTGTAACGATTTTGTTATACGCCATTGGAATGTTACGTAAGCAAGCTGGGCGGTACGGTGACGTCACAGCCAATGACAAGGATGTTCTAGTACCTTCCCGACTAATCTAGAATTTTCGATAAAATAGTCTGAATACGTTTAGAATTTTTTCTTCTTTTCTAGTTTTAACGTTTGTAACATTTGAAATTGCTACCTGTTAATTTTGTTTTTTATATATAATAAATTTTTCATTTATTGGGCATTGCACTTACAGAGAACATTCAGTTTTGATATCAAATTCCTGAATAAAACATCTATTAAAACCACTATTTCAAAACAAACATCACATAAAGTTGAATACTAGTAAATTCACAGGTTTCCAACACTAGGTAATACTCTTGCTTCTGACATTCTAAGGGCTGTTGAAAGTGATGTAATTAAGCTGCAGAAATCTTATGATTTCTGGCTATCTGTCTGATCCTAGGCCTGAAATTGAAGATAGTAAAGTCAATAAAAACATCCATTCACATGTAAGCAGGCGACATACCGTTGTGTTCTCTAGTGTGATGAATTCTAGGCTATTGAAGGTTGTCCCAGGATTTTGTTGATTCTGAATGAGATCTCTGGGTATTTACTGGGTTTTTTTTTCTCTATTTTTCATAATATAATCTTATAGATTATATTTATTTTCTATTTTTCGATTGTCATTGTTTGGTTGTCATAGTACTTCTTTCATAGAACTTCTGTCATCGATCTTCGGTCTAAAGTCGGTTAGCCGTTAATGTTTCGTGCCCATAGTAGAAAAGAAATAAGAAGAATGGCCTTTTAGATTACATTCGTTGGAATTCATTCTGTCAATCAATAGCATTTATGGTTCTGACCAATGAGAGGCTAGGAATTCAAATCTGGCGCTGATTTCATACAGGATGTGCAGTTTTTTCTGGCAACTGTTAGAAATAGAGGATGGTATCTGTCCTCGTGGTGGTCGGTGAGTGCTTTTTCGGTGCGGCCATGATGAGGTGCGCTTGACTCGTTTTTGGGATTCTTTTTCGGTGTTTAACCGGAAATTAACCCTTTGGGGGAATCTACGAAGTGCCGTTTGGGCCGAGTTCAAGTCGCACCCATCGTTTGTGGTTTTTGGGAGCCTTTATATGAGGATTTGTGCCAACCACCGGTAGACTGCCATGCGGTAGGAACGCCGCCATTTTGTCCTGATGTCCTGTTAGTCCTGTTTGCTGTTTTGGATATCTTCTAGTTTTACCTCCCTTCTCAGAAGGTAAGTTATGACTTTTGAACTAGCAATGATATCGATCAGGTTGAAAATATACCTACGTCATTTTGTTGGTTTTTTTATTTTGCCCATGTTCTTTCATGAGACTATTTTTTGTTAGGGTGTTAGGGTACAGCTTAGCCCTCATCATCAGACTTCTGGCAATCGTCAGACAACCACCGATTGAGGACTAGTAGTAGCCGGTAGAGGCTGGAGACCTGCTGAGCTGCATCATCGACCCCTGGCTGACCTGGAAGGTTGAGCCTTTCTTCATATCTTCTCTGCGTTTTGCTGTCTGTTTCCTGTATTCTTCCTGTCTTCGTTTTTGTGTCTTCAACTACATCAAGTGGACCTTGGATAGAGGCTACATATGTGGACCATTGGACCTTAACACCAGGTTTTTTTACACCTTCAGTGTTCTCTTACTTTTTGAGATTTATTTATAACTAATTAATCATATTAGTATTTATCATACCCTCATTCTTGTTAATAACTAATTATTGATATCGTATATTATACCACCGTGATAATTTTATAAACTATAATCTAAAGAGCTTTTGTGAAGTTCTCACATAGTACTATGTGACAGCAGATTCAGTTACAGGTTTATTTCTTACCATTATACCTCATTTTGGTAACTTTGAGCGGTATAACACCCGGTATATAAATGTATGTATTTTGATATAATACATTAGTTAATATTGTTATATATATATTATTTAATTGATGTAATTATTACTATATGATACTCTGGTCCAGGACATATTTTGCTTTGTCCATTTTGGTGTTTTTATTATATTCTTATATGTGATATGTTTTTTTATTCTCCTATTTGCCCAACCCGAATATCTAAGAAAATTTAATTATATATCATTTTAGGTATTTGTTGAAGATAGATATTTGGTTTTCTCAATTATCCAAATATAATATAGCAATATCCAAATTGAGTGGCGCCTATTGAATTTGAATTTTCAATCTTAGAGCCATAAACAATTCGAACTCACTTATCTGTTCTCCGGCAAACAGCTGCCGTCAGCACATTGTGTTCTATTTTTTATTTCATATTATGAATATAATAAAGTAGGCCACACGTTAATTTATAAATTGGCCTCCGTTTGCGGAAGTTAGTCAGTATTCTGAAGTTAATAATTGTGTTCACTAGTTTACATAAATTGTATTAAAAGTTACAAATAAATGTGCATATAAATTCGAACCCCGAGTGTAGTTAAAGTAAATATGTTACAATATCATGATAAAGTTCAGAATTTAATCGAAACGATTGTTTCAGTGTTTGACTAACCTTTAATAACCAGTAATAATTATAACAACTAACAAGAATATAAAATAATATGTAGTTAAATAATCCAAAGCAAATTGTGCACTTTTGCATTTGAGCTTAATCTTAAGTTCAGTGTAACGGGTAGTTTTTTTGGTTCATTTCAACTTTGTTTTAATTTTTAATACCAAAGGCCTTGTTGTTAATGTCGAGAATATTATCTATTCGCAATTATTATTATTAGTTATTGGTTAGTTGGCTGTCTATGACATTTTTTTTGGTCTGTCACGGACTTCTTTTCTTTGGTTGTCCACTGCTTTTTGTTTTTGTCCTGATGTTTTGACTTGTCGCTGACATTTCGTCGACTTTTCACCATTGTTGGACATACCATTTTTACCGTACAGACATTGGATTATTTCCGTGCCATTTTTAGATAAACAAACGTTTGAGTTTTCGCTGTTCATCCATTGTATTTTTAGCTGCTTCAGACGTTATGGATTTCCACTCTTCAGTTTTTTTGGATTTTATCACATTCTCCGTTTTCGATTCTGATCCTATTGTATTTTTAATTTTGTTCATTTTTATTTTATTTTAATATTTTTTTCCAGGGAATGTACATTTTTTTTTTGTAACAAACCTGTATTTATATTTCTAGATTTTTATTATTTTTGAAAGAAAATAACAGCCTTGAAGCCGAAATACGTTGCTCGGTTTGAAGTTTTAAAAGTATTAAATTAAATCACTTGGCGCCCCATCGTGGTTTAGGTTTTTAATTTTCAGTTAGTTTGGTTAAATAAAAAAAAAAGAGTGGATAGGTCCGTGAACTGATCTATGCATTCCCTCAAAATAAATTTATTCGGGAAATCAAGAATTCACAAAACCCCGAGTAAGATTTATTAGTTTTTAAACAGTAACACAATTTTGACGCCCAATGACAAATCGAATTTCGTAACACATAAAAAATTTCGTTACACCAACACAAATTACACATTACACTTTGACGTCTACGTAGCGACATCTGGTGTCAGAAAAATATCGAAAACCCTCATTGCAGATTTTTTTTAAATCCTTCGTAGGCTTGTTCTTGCTATAACATACTCCTTGGACGCTTTTCTTTGGGACTTAGTCGGTAATTGCACACAACACTACAAGACAACAGTAAGATTCTCTTCTACAGACTTTGGCCTAACTGAACGAGAAACCTCCGCTACCGACCTAGTCTCTTCAAATCTTAAATTTAATTTTTAAACACTTCGTGTCGAGATGGAGGTTAGTTAGATGTTTGGAAAACGTTTCGCAGACAAATCACAAACATTAGTGTGATTATGGTCATATTTTCACAATATTTGGAAAATAAATACACGCTGTTTTGTAGTTAACTTTCTTTTTATTCTTTTTAGATAACAACAAACAACATAACCTCAGACTGCTAGTAAACTGACTTATGGGTACTACATACTAGTCAAGTTCACAACTGACTATCACTACGCCGGGAAAAACAAAGTCTAAGGATTTCTAGTGACAACAGACTTATAGCCTACCCTGTATTTAAATTTCGTTATTCCGCCAAAGTGAAAGAACAGTTTTTAAACATTAAAATATTTTAAACACAAGCAATTTTGATACTCTGGTATAGTGTATTACATCAGTGCAAGTAAATTAACAACTTCTTAGATGCGTAAAACAAGGGAAATAACCAGAAACCAAAAGTCGGTCAAACATTTAGTAGTGTTGCAGTAGACGTCAAGTTGGGTTTTGATTTGTAAAGCAAACCGACAGAAACGAAGCTACAAGTTTCAACAACAGGTGTTTTGATGTTTGGATATTCGCCAACTTCGGTTGTTTAAGTTCCAAGTGAATGAAATTTTACATGCTTTTATAGGGTAGCTCGTATCAAAAAAAAAACGTCAACATAACAGAGCATTTTAAAATCTCTATGGTCTATAAAAGTGGCCCAAAAGTAGGTATAGAGTTACTAATACATAATTAAATGTGCCGTTTCTTTTCTTTCTACGCTAAAATGTTAAAATTATATGACAATTATTATTCGAAAGATTTTAAAATATATCTGATTTATAATTGTTATTCGTAGTGGAGAGGCGAACTACGCCAACATGATACCTACATACATACATATAGTCACGCCTTTTTCCCGCAGGGGTAGGCAGAGACCACTTCCTTCCACTTTCTAGGATTCTTACACACATCTTTTGTTTCTGCATGCTCGTCGGTTGTTGCTACTCTTCACCTGGCCTTTCTTCAAAACAATGTTGATCCGATCGAGATATGTTCGCCGAGGTCAACCCCTCTACCGACTTGTCCATTCACACTCGCCTTATAAATTTGTTTCGTCAATCTTCCTTCATCCATACTTTCTACGTGTCCAAATCATCTAAGCATTCCTTTATCTATCTTTGTAACCACATCTTCTTTTACACCACAGCGTTCTCTTATCTCACTATTTTTTACTTTATCCAACCGAGTCACTCCGGCTATACTTCTTAAACTACTCATCTCCGCAGCATTAATCCTATTTTCATGCTTTTTCTGCCAAACCCAACATTCACTATCATACAGACCTGCAGAACATCACTTTCCAAAGACTCATTCATCCAACGAATTGCGAGGCTTTGGAACTCATTGCCTAGGGAGGTGTTCCCCGAGGCATACAACCTCCAGAAATTTAAGAAGAACACCAACTCCTACCTTCTTTCCCTTGGTTTCCACGATGTTCTCTGAACATTACAGGATATCCCTTTTCGTGGGAACCAGAACATAAAAAAAAAAAAAAAAACATAAGTGTAGGAATCAACACACCTCTATGCACAGCCAGCCAGACGTGCCTTTTTTGACACTTTCTAGCTGTTCATAAAGCTACCTAACCTATTGTAATTGTTGTTTGTTTATTCATTATTGCATACCATTTGTAACGACCATAACAAGGTCACTTTGTCGTGGGTGCCAGGGCATAAAGGTATTTTTGGTAATATTATAGGCGGGGCTCTGGAACACCATTTATTGGACCAGAACTAATAATAGGGATACCCAAGGCCAGCGTTAAAGCAGCGATCAATGGCTGGGTCCACCTGCAGCATCAGCTGAAGTGGGCACAACCTGAGGAAGCTAGACACAGCAAGTTAATGCTGATTTCTTTCCTAACCTAACCTCACCTAAGCAGACAGGGAAGCTGCTCTTGCTAAGTAGGGAAAAACTAAAAACAGTTGTAGGGCTTTGTACCGGACACTGGTTTCTAAGGAAACATCTGCATAATATAGGCGTGTCTGACACAGAAGCTTTATGCAGATTATGTAATGAGAAGGAGGAAACAGCCACTAATAACCGCCCAGTGGAGGCACTACCTGGGGTGTATACAAAACTAAGCGAGTCATCCACCTGGGGCAATAGCAGTACATGAGCTTCTACTTCTTAACAGGAGAATTAAAGAAATGGGACTAAACTAAGGAGCTGGAAAGTTACAAAAAGCAGACAATGCTGAAGTGCCTAGTGAAAAAAATTAAACCTCTTTCACAAGTCCTATTTATTCATTCATTCATTCAAGTCTTAAGGATCCACCGTCATTGCTCCTCGATCAGATTTCCAGCTATCGTTTATGCTAAAAGAGAGATAATGTAATGGACCGTAAGCTACATGCAATGATGATTAACAAACAACAACCACAATAATAAATCAGCTATGTTTAGAACAGCAGATCAGCTGATCAATTTTAAAGTCTTTCAAATAATAATTGCCACGTTCTTTTAACATTTTACCCTAAAAACAAAATAAAGGGCACAACCAATTATGTATATGTAACAGTATACCTAGTTTTGGGCCACTTTTTATTTTACTGTAAAAGTATGTAATCGACAAAATTTGTCTCTAGTTATCAACACGAATTTTGGTTGTTTTATTTAGAGACAACCCCGATAAACTTCTGGATAATTTATTTAAGATTAACGGGATTTAAATCCAATGGCAAAAAAATAATACATTCAGCCATGATTTAATTTTATTCTTCTCGAATGCCTTTGACAAAAATTAACCAAAATCAGAAAGAACTTTTGGTTATAAAAAAAATTAATTCTGTGTCTTTATAAAATGTTATTTATGATGTACAGCAATAAAATAATATTAAAAAAGATAGAGAAAAAAATATAGAAATGGCGTTAATGAAACTAAAGAACAGACGGTATTCCAAAAAAAACTTATTAAATATGTCGGGAGAAGCCTGAAACAGCAGCTAACAGCCATAGTTCGCAAAATCCTTTTACATATAAAAATTCCGGACGAATGGCGTCTAAGTACTATAATCTTACTGTTTAAAAAAGGAGACAAAAAAGTACCCGCAAACTACTGGACATAAACCTTCTTAATAGAATCTTAAAGCCAATAACCAATAAAATACATGAATTCACCACATTGGGCGGTGAACAACAAGGATTCAGATCTGGAAGATCTTGTACTGATGCGGTATTTATCCTGCGAAAAATACCAGAAAAATCCATCGAGTATAACAAACCAGCTTTTACATGTTTTTTAGACCTGGAAAAGGTGTTTGACTGAATACAACTAAAGGATGTAGTACACCTTCTATACAACAGGCAAATTCCATATAACATTAAAAACCATTGAAAAATTTTACCAGAGAAACAAAATAAAAGCCAAAATTAATGACACAACTACCGAAAAAATTCCTGTAAATAGTGGTATTCGACAAGAAGATTCTCTTAGCCCCTTATTGTTCAACATAGTTATGGACGAAATAATAAAAAGCACTCGTAACCTAAAGGGGTATAAAATGGGGAACAAAGACGTCAAAACCCTATGCTATGCCGATGATTCTGTTCTGATTGCAGAAAATGAAGATGACTTACAGAGATTACTATTCTAATTTAGCACAACGGCAAAAAGTCTAAAAATGAAGATATCTGCAGCGAAAACGAAATGCATGACCACCTCAAAAACACCTATTAGATACAAACTGGTTGTGGATAATTAAATTATACAATGGGAGATGAAATTTAAATACCTAGGCATAGAAATATCAGAATCGCTGGAAAAACACTTTTTGATAGGGAGAAAAGCGAGGACATTGGAAATACTTGAAAATAGACAACGTAAATGAATGGAAACTGGAAAAAAAGAGAGAGCGGAACGAACACATAGATCAGATGAATGACTGTCTAATAATTGAACGGCAGAGGATATGAAGAAAAACAAGCAATATGCTTACATTAAAGAAGAAAGAAGAAGTAATAAAAAGAAAAAGAAGTACCTATTGACTTTTGTGTAATATTGTTTTATAATATTAGTTCTTCTAAATTTATAAATATAAAAAAAAACTAAATATACAATGTACACTGTATAACCCTATTTAGATAATGTCGAGTGTTGAACATTAAAGACTGAAATGACAGCTGTTCTCTGCAAGTCGTTTTATTAATAATTCACACTAATTGATAAACTATGTTCTTAGATATACCGAAATTTAAACACGCGTAAACAATTGTAACAAGGGATAAAATAAAGAAATTTTTAAAACGTAAGATGTTAGAACCAAAGCGAAAATGAAAAATTAAAAAAGGAAATAAAACCTGCGCCATTTTAAACAATGTATTTTAAATTTTTAAAGGTTCCTTCGGAATTTTCATTAGGATTTTATCCAATTGTACAGAGGGGTTGAACATTTTTATGCTATTAAAAATTACTCGAGGTATTCACGTGATCCACTTTGTATATTTATAAATTCTTCTAATAATTTTTAACATTGTAATTATGCCTAACTTGCATAAAGTAAGACAGGGGACATATTTAACATTTTTTTTCTATAGAGGTCGGACAAAAAAAAACCAAACTACTGAACAAAATAAACGGAACAACATATTAAATCATACAAATTGCTATAATAATTAAATTTAAATAATTTTTCATGGACATTGGTTACATTAAAAGTTAAAAGTAAAAAATTTCTTAATACTAGTACGATTTTTTGGATCCGTCTATGTTGATTTTGCCTTGAGGCGACAGCGCATCAACCACAATTAGGGTGAATACCTACTATTTTTTTAAATTTGTCGATTTTTCGAGAACATTGCTTTGGAGGTATTTAACGGAAGCATAGATCGAGGTTTTTAAGTTTAAGTTAGTACAAAGTTAAGTAATTAAAGTAATTTAAACTGTTATACAGTTGTAAATTTCTAAGTGATTTGTAAAATCGAAATGTTCAGCTCTAACTCAACCCTCGATACCAATGGAAAACAACCCCCAACGATACCTAGAATAAACGCATCAATGCCTGAGGTCACTATTCGCCATCGCACTATCAGGAAAATCCTACGAAATCTTGACTCTAATAAGGCAGTAGGACCAGATGGAATTCCGACAATTGTTCTGAAGACCTGTGCTCAAGAGCTCACCCCAGTTCTCTGTAGACTCTTCAAGTTATTATACAGCAAAGGAGTATTTTCGTCCATGTGGAAAAACGCTAAAGTCCAACCGATTCCGAAAAAAGGAAAGAAGACTATTATCGCCCTATTGCATTGCTCTCATTCATATACAAAGTTATGGAAAAAGCGATTAACACAGAACTTATCAAATATCTAGAGAAATTTAAGATAATCCATGACAGACAATATGGATTTCGACAACTTCGGTCTACTGGAGATTTGCTGGCTTATGTCACTGAGCTCTGGACAAACACTATTGAAAATTTGGTGAATCCCGTGCAATAGCCTTGGATATATCTAAAGCCTTTGACCACGTTTGGCACCAGGCATTGTTAAACAAATTATCTGCCTACGGTCTCCCAACCAAACTGCGCCAATGGCTCTTGAGCTTCATGCAAGATCGCTCCTTAAATGTGGCAGTTGACGGTATTTCTTCTGATGCGTTTAAAACTAATGCCGGGGTCCCCCAGGGTTCCATCCTGTCCCCCACCTTATTTCTTTTACACATAAACGACCTCTTGAAAACCACCACGAACCCCATTTACAGTTTCGCAGACGATAGCACACTTGCCTCAACTTTCACATCCTATCGATCACTTTCGGTGAATGATACAAATAGACTCAGGCAGGAACAGGTTGATTCCATCAATGGAGATCTTAGAGCGATCGTCGAGTGGGGAACCAACAATCTTGTTCAGTTTAACGCCCAAAAAACACAAAGTGCCACGTTTTCCAAGAAAGTGAATTCCTCGAATCATCCCATCACAATGTCCGGAAATACCCTTGAACCAAGTCCCTTCATCTCGATTTTGGGAGTCACGGTGTCCAATAATATGTCTTGGCATGACCATGTTGCTAACATCGCAAAGTCGGCAAGCCAGAGGCTAGGTTTTCTGTGGAAAGCCAGAAAGTTCTTTACTCCTGATCAACTGTTGACGTACAAGGCTCAAATCCGACCTCTACTGGAGTATTGCTCGCACATTTGGGGTTCAGCACCAAGGCATTCTCTTCGTCTTCTAGATTCCATTCAGAAAAGAGCCATTCGCTTGATAAACAGCTCAACTTTCACAGATACCCTTCTCCCACTAGAACATAGAAGAAGAGTTGCAGACCAGTCATTGCTATTTCCATGGCAGATGCTCCAGACAAATAAAAACTCTTGTACCACCATTGGCCACATTCGGCCGAAAAACTCGGCACGCTGATCAGTCTCACCCATTTACTCTCAAGATTGACACTACTAGGACCAATCTTCATCAAGAATCCTTCTTTTACAGGGCTGCTACGGAATGGAATAAGCTTCCAAAATCAGTTTTTCCAGAGAACTATGACCTACAACTTTTTAAAAAGCGTGTCCACAATCATTTCCTTTCTATAATCCCTTCCCCTTCTAATAGTCGCAGTGCGGGCCGTCCGCGGCCCACACGATAGGTCTACCCTTTTTGCGACTATTTTCATAAAAAAAAAAAATATTGTGTGGAAATAGGACACCAGTAGCAAAATTTATGTTGTAAGTGGGATAACAGCATTTATGCGTCTAGACATGCTTCTAATAAAACTTTGAATAAAATCCTAAGGAATTTGTTTCCATGCTATGATGACTGCATCTTTAAGTTCCCTTAGGTTTCTACGTGACTGGTATTTGACATTTAACATTTTTCTTGAGGTGATCCCATAAATGCTCGATCGGATTCAAATCCAGGCTTTTTGGTGGCCACTGCATAACTGGCATACCAACTTGATTAGGATAAGCAGGTAATTGGATTCCAAAAAAAGGACCGAAAGGAATCACATGCTCTATTACAATGTTCTTAAGACAGTAATTAACATTCATGGATATCGTACGGACATAATCTAATTCTGTGCGAGCGTCAAAACATATACCAGCCTAGTACATAACAGAACTACCACCGAATGTTATCCTTGTAGTGTAACCCTAACTAGACTGTTTTTCTAAATTTTCAAAAGTTGGGCGCCAATTTTGTGTAACTGTAAAAAAGCTTACTAATGCCCCACGTCGGGCGCCAATTTAGTGTAACTATAAAAAAACTTACTAATGCCCCCAATGTTGGGCGACAATTTTTTGTAACGTTATACGTTACTTTTATAAAACTAAATTATTCCAACTCAAGAGCTGCCAATTGTGTAGCGAAACGTTTTACTAATACCCGTTAACTAAATTATTTTATCAAATTGAATTTTACCAAAAATGTGTAAGGAAAAAAATAAATTGATGATTTAATAAAGGTCTATGTACTGAAAAAGAATTTTAAATAATTTTAACCAACTGTCTAAAATGAAAAAAGAATCAAATAATTATCATTAATATTAATTGTACAAATAAAATTTAACGTACTTTAAATTTTAATTTTAATGTTCAAACTTTATTAGCAGCAAAGTAACTTAAAGGAAAAAGATTAAAATATTATACTCAGGGTACCGTGACTTCTTGATATCTCGATGAAATTTGAGGGGATGTATAGATCAATTCACGGACCTATACGACCGTATTTTTTCCGAATGTATCACACTAACTATAAAACTAAAATTACTTAACCATTACTAAAAATCACTAAAAAAGGAATTAACCCCAAATAATTCCAATCGTATTATTTTAAAGTGGTACCACAAAACGAGCTAAATCGACGTATTTCGTTTTAAAGGCTGTACAAACTTCGTTCTTATCACTTAGAAACAATTAAAAAAAAGCTACAAGTATACATATAGGTTTATTAAAAATATGAGAAAAAATGTTTTCTGAAAGGGAAATGCAAAAAAAATAACATGAATTTAAAATTTTAAATTTAACAATAGTGTTGAAAGGAAAAGATTTCCACACTGGATATCTTCTATAGGAGTTTCTTGGTTTACAATTACAGGAAAATGATTGTTGAGTTTTCAATGGAGATCGTCCAAACTTATCCAGCATATAATGGAAACTTATACGCTTCTTAACATAACTGCTAAATGGGTTTTCCTCTTAAAAGAGGGAAAATAATGGACAGCTGAGTACTAAATTTTACTGCAAAGTTTTTTACACCAAGTAGAAAGCCCAAGTATTACAGTGGTATCTAACCACCAGTCGACAAAAAAATCTTAATTGACAAAAAGGCAGCTAAAAAAAACCAGCCAACAGAAAAACCCAGATATGGGAGCCGCCGGCAACAACAAAAAATCGTCGTCAAGAATGATTTTCGATCAAGAAAAATATTTAACATTAACGAAGAAGGTCCCCGGCATAAAATATTATATTAAAATAAAATAAACCAACCAAGCCGTTAATATAAATTACAATTGCAAGCAAGTTAAAATACAAAATAAACATTAAAATTATTCCCACCAATTATATTATACACTTGGGAACTCCAAATACAGAGTATAACCGTTCTTGACCTTTTTCGTTGTCTCACTAAATTCACAATCCATTCGACGAAAACTGCTCTAAGTAAATAAATTTTATCCACGATAATCAATAAAACGCTCGATGGGACGGCTTAATAGTAGAACCGGCTTTGAAAAATTGTTAATAAAAATAAGAGGAAAAATTCCCGTTACCGTAGACATATTGCAAGGAGCAAAACTTCCTCTTGATCTTCGCCAGACTCGTTCACGACCATCTGGATAGTTTGGGCTAATTCTAGTTTCATCTGTGAATAAAACGTTGTTTTAATTATTATCCACAGACCAATTATAAAGATTTCGAGGAAAACGTAACCTGGCAACTTCGTTCTCTCTTATAAGCAGGAGTGCAGTGGCTGGTTTCCTACTATTTAATTCAGCTTCATTAAACTGTCTGTCTTTTAAATTGTGACATTGCGGACAGTTTCGAGTTAGTTTTTGATAACAGAACCAGTGACAGTCCTGTTTCTTAAAGCGTATTGTCTAATAAAACGTTCATCTCGGTCTTTAGTACAACGTTTTCGCCCTTGTCCTGGACTTATAGAATAATTTTTTACCTTATTACAGCTACTACTTATTGTGGTACGATTTTTGCTTAACAAATTGGCAACATAACTTTGACAATATCTCTTTAACGATAACACTGAAGCACTCTTGTTTAGTTAAATTTCTTGCACAATTTATTTTTATAATTTTTGGGGTCAAAAATTAAATAGTTGTCATCAACAACGAGACAAAATATGCATAGGCTACTATTCAAATACTCGAAAAACTTCAAAAACGGATATACGAAAAAGATACATTAACATTTTGGATAATTTTAGTTAATAAAAATAAAAAAGAAATTCCCCAACCTTTATTTATCGTTTTCTTTTTAAAATTTGATTTTGTTTACATGTATATCCTTGAATATTCTAAAATTATTATTTGCGTGACAAACGGTGTTGTTTTATATTTATTATCAAAGGCAACAGTCCAATGAAATCTAAATTTAAGCCTTCTTTATTTATAACCCCAAAAATAAACTGAAATCCAGTGAAAAGTCTGTTAATTGAAAAACGTCATAAAAACAAGATGACATTATTTTCCATATAAAATAAATTATTGGCCAATTAAGCGATTTTAATAATATTCGTTACATTCAAGCTCCACATAAATATAGACACGATTTTTTAAAAAATTGTATATTTTTGTATAAACTATAACAACGTAGCAAGGATACAGTTAAAATAATACCTTTGAAATAATCTTAAGGAGGTAAAAAAATAATATACATATAGTCACGCCTTTTTCCCATAGGGGTAGGCAGAGACCACTTCCTTTCACTTGCTACGGTTCTTACACACATCTTTTGCTTCCTCTACTTTCATCAGTGCTCTCATACATGCTCGTCGGTTGTTGGTACTCTTGATCTGGCCTTTCTTCAAAACAATGTTGATCTGATCGAGATATGTTTTCTGAGGTCGACCTCTACCGACTTCTGTCCATTCACACTCGCTCTATAAATTTGTTTCGTCAATCTTCCTTCATCCATCCTTTCTACGTGTCCAAATCATCTAAGCATTTCTTTAACTATCTTTGTAACCACATCTTCTTTTACACCACAGCGTTCTCTTATCTCACTATTCTTTACTTTATCCAACCGAGTCACTCCGGCTATACTTCTCAGACTACTCATCTCCGCAGCATTAATACTATTTTCATGCTTCTTCTGCCAAACCCAACATTCACTACCATACATAAGTGTAGGAACCAACACACCTCTATGCACCGCCAGACGTGCCTTTTTTGACACTTTCTGGCTATTCATAAAGCTATGCAGTGCCCCATTTATTTGTTTTCCTGCCAACACCCTTCGCTCAATGTCACTGTCATACTTTCCATCTCTAGTAAACTTTGAACCCAAGTACACAAATTTATTTGCTTGTTTCACTCTTTCTCCCTCAATCGAAACTCCACAGTTTGTCATGCTTTTTTATCTTTTAAAAACCATTACTTTCGTTTTGCTCACATTTATTTAGCAGATAAATTTATTTAGATTTTCCCAAAAATTTAATAATAAATTTAAACTTTGACAAATTCGTTTTTAAAGTTTAATACAAGAATATACCCTCCACTCTGATCAAGTAACTTAATAAAGGCAAATTCATTATAGATTGTTCGTAAAATTCATTCATCATTGTTTTTTAAATAGAAGTCCCTGTATTTTATTAGTTAATCTTGAAGTTGTAGATTGTAGTTAGCGGAGGGGGGAAGGTTTGTCGTGACGGCTATGCAGCCTCTCAAGCACCTGGACCTATCAGATCTTTTATGCATAACCCTTAACCTATTCGAGGCCCGGGATTCCGAGACTTCGTACAAAGCTTATCATTTCCTGCGAGCCAAGTTCCTAACATCTGAGGCCTTTAAGAGGGCAGTGTCCAGTAAGGTGTCCCGTCACCAGTTTTAAGTCTTTCTTGTCCAACTCGAAAAGCTGTTTAGCTTTCCTTGGCGAAAGGCTTACTTGCCTTTTCGCTTGTCTTTGTCCTGGCACTTTATGCCAGTGAGATATCATTTCATCTGTTTCCCAGCGTCAAACCTTTTTTTTCAAGTGGGCCTTGGAGAGACTAAAGAAGAGTTTTGGGCCAAAAAAATTGTGTATTTGCCCCTTCCTTGGCACAGTCTGCTTCCTCGTTGCCTCTAATTCTAATTAGAGTGACCTGGTTGTTTGCTGCCAATTGTCTCAAGGATTGTTTACAGTCCCAAGTCAGCTTGTACTCACAAGAGTATGACTTAAGAGTTTAAAGTGCTGCTTGGATATCTGATAAAATAGAAGTTTCTGCCCTTCGGGTGTCCCTTTCGATGCACTTCTGGAAACATATCTCTATGGCATGATTTCTGCTTGAAAGATGGTCGGGGTGATACCAAGGGATTTTGAGAGTCCAAAATTCGGCCCTGTAACGCCTACTCCAACCCTTTTATTCATCTTGGATCCATTAGTGTACCACACTTAAGCATCTCTTCCTAGTTGAGGTCCATTCTCTGTGCAAACTTGGTGGTTGTTTATGACCACTTCAAATTGCATTTTAAAGTCGTACCCAACTGGCCTTATATCTGTTGACTTAGATACGGAAATATTTTCCAAATTTTTTAAATATCCAATCCAATTTTCTGCTTTAAGAGTAGTTTATTCCTTGTTAAAGTTTAAAATGTTTAAAACACAATATGGTATTTTCTTCTTCTTCTTCCTTCTTTAATCGTCCCTCTGCTAGTGAATGGACTACATTTTTTGTTTGTCCGTTTTCTTAACATAAAGATCAGGTAGATTACCGACTCTGGAATATATAATGGGGGAGACCACTAAATTTTGGAAACATCATAATTGTAATCTTTATGCTTAAAACTATCATGTAATAAAATTTTATATTTTTTATTGGTTCTGTAGTATGAATTACATAGTTTTCATTTCAAATATAAACGTTTATGCGTCATTTGTATGTTGTTGGTGTAATGTAGTGTGACGTATTTTCACTCGTTTATAACAATTACTGAAAACCGTATATCTACCAGATTTTATGAATGCAAACCATTTAATTGCTTATCAAATTATCCATATAAAGTATGTACATTTAAAGTTTTTGCGTAGAAAAGATCTTATTTTCGTTAATATCGGCTCATTACAGAATTTTTATCCCTCATAATTCCAATAGCGATAAGCTATTAAAAATAATATTTTACAGCAGAAAATACCACATTTCAAAAATAGGTAAATTACGTCAAAGAGATAGGTACAATAATTAACCCTTATACAGTATGACAGACAGTTAAATTTGCTGTAAGATTAACTAATAAGGAGTGTTCTATATAAAATTACAGTATTTTACTTTTATGGGCTAACAGTACAAATGAATTTTCTGAACACCTTGTGATGAATTTTTTTTAGTAAATTATTTGTAAAGTGAAGGGGATAGTCTAATATTAAAACTAAAAAATAAATTTGCCAAAGTTAAATGATTTTAAAATAACTTATTTTTTACGAAATCATTGGAATTTAAGAAAAATCGAAATAAACCAAAACGCTCTTAATTTAGATATAGGAAGCACTTGTAAAAGTTGCTCTTGTTTTTCAGGTATAATTTAAAAATGCAACGAAACAGTTATTCCATCAAAAAATCTTCTTTTGACACACTTTATAAATTTCAAAATAAATCTGCTATAAAAAAATACACCGTTTTTCTATAAAACTTCGTGGCGTTCCCAGCGACTCATCATGTATACATTTCCGGAAAAGTGTATCGAACTACAATTTAACTTTTTAAATCCACAAAGTTCGGAATAAACTTAATTTACCAAGTTTCCACAAACTTTTATTGCAATCATTTTAATGAAATGTGGCTGAACATCTTTGACTAATGAAATTATACTAAATTTTTCAGAGGAGCTCAACGGAAATGAAAAAGGGGATTTTCATTAAAATTTCAAGAACTTGACCGCATTCATAAATAAACGAATCGCTCCTACCTGTAATGAAAGAAACTGGTGAAAACAGAAAAACACACCAAGCTCCGCTTAAGAGTATATGGCAACGGAAGTGCAGATAAGCTAGCATTAGCCGGTGAATTAAAACAGTTGATAGGCCCGGAATCAACCTGCAGCACTGCTTACATTTCTGCTAGGGAGCAAACCAGAAACTGGTTACGAAACAACCACTGCAAATTCTGGACACCCAGATATGAAACATTCGAAACCTCTTATCTGGGGGCCATCTAGGAAATGGTGGAAAAATTAAAATTCCTGAAGTAAAATGGTACATGCAACAAGGATTCTGTAATGCTTGGCATATGTTCGAAGGTAAAGCCTTTTTTATATGGGTAACATATTTATATGGCCTTGTTTTTGAATATTATATTAAAAGGAAAATGAGTAGGACCACGAATGCCTGCTACTTTACAACGTAATGAAAATTATGGATCTATTTTAGCCTTATTTCTTGTGCACTAAAAAATTCAAAAATACTCAAATTGTTTGGTTTGCATGGTCACTTCAAAGCCATGAGTTACAGGATGTCTAAGAAATTGCACATGATACTAATAAAATAAAAACACAAATAATGTTTTCATTAAGACTATGTATTTTAAACAGTGATATCAAGGATGATAAAAGGAAATATGATAAAGGATCATATTTGGACAATATTATTTAACAATAAATTTGGGCCTGACAAAACCCATTGAGAACTTCGACTTAAAGATCTGTTGTGTTATTTCTTGGGTTAGCCTTTCTTGAGCCTTTTGAGGTAGGTACGAGATTAGTAATCTTGCGTTACATAGGTAGGAGTCAGGGGCGGATGAGACCCCTTGGACCGGTGCGGAAAGTTACAGTGAAGCGGCGCCATCACGTACCAGAAAAAAGGGTTTTTAATTTTTTTTTGCTTTTATTAACGTAGGTATCTAAAAATTAAAGACTTTTTTTTACAATAATTCTCAAATAAAAAATCTCTTCATTATTACTTTACTAAAAAAAAACGACTTTTAATTATTATAACAAAAATCACATAATAAAAAAAACAGGACCATTCTACTTTATTATAAAGAAAACAAAAATGAAACTCTATTTTAAAATAAATAATACCATAAATATAAAACCAAAACAACGGTAACGTTAGACGCTTGCATATGCATGCATGTTCGCGCCACTCTCTTTATTTTCACGAATAATATCCCATAAATAATATTTTCCGAGTTTAACATTCATTTTACGGTAGCTATTAATTTTTGTCATATTCTCAGAAAGTGGGTATCAGTGCCATATTTCTAACTAGGTTGCTAAACCGCTGTACGCTTGTTCAATTACATTTATATTTACTCTCAAAGATTTTAAAATGAAAGACATTGCAATCGACTTTATGTTACATCCAAATGAACAGGAGCAGAAACGGTCGATCGTGGAAACTTACAGCACTGATGTATGTTGTTTGTATGGGAACCATACAGCAGTGCCTGAAGTACCAGCGCACCGGAAAATATCCCGGCGTGCCCATCTGCCGCTGGTAGGAGTTGCCTAACCACGATCTTACTCTTTTTTGTGATAGTGTTTCACAAGCTTTTGGAAGATGGTGTACAGATTCTTTGTCCTCGTCGCAGAATCTGCAGGAGTCATTCTCCCCTCTACCCATCTTTTAAGATGTTTGAGATGTGGCTCTATCGTGGGATAATGAGGGTGTCTTGGACAGACCTTGTTAAAAATGAGACGGTTTTACAGAGAATGAATAAACAGAAAGTAATTCTAAACAACATCAAAATACGAAAATTTCAATACCTCGGTCATGTGATGAGAAACACAGAGAGATATAGATTACCTCAAAATATCTTACAGGGCAAAGTGGATGGAAAAAGAGGTGTAGGAAGAAGAAGAATCTCTTGGTTAAAGAAGCTCAGAACCTAATTTGCAGTGACCACCACACAGTTGTTCAGAGTCTCTCAGTTAATAAAGTGATGATAGCAAATATGGTTGCCAACATTCGGAACGGATCTTCTTCTTCTGGTACCCTGTCCGATTATCGAACGTTGGCAATCATATTGGCTATAATAACTTTGTTTATCGCAGCTCGGAATAGTTCAACGGATGATTTGCGATACCACTCTCGAAGATTTCTGAGCCAAGATGTTCTTCTTCGTCCTGGACCTCTACTTCCAGCAATTTTACCCTGCATCACTAAATGAAGGAGGTAATATTTCTCTGGATGCCTCATCACCTGGCCAAATTATTCGAGTTTTCGGCTTTTTATTATTTTAATTATTTCTGTGTTTTTCCTCATTCGTTGTAGAACCACCTTATTTCTTATTCAGTCCATCTAGCTTATTCGTAGGATCCTTCTGTAGACCCATATTTCAAAGGACTCCAGCCTCTTCAATAATGAGTCGGTTAGCGTCCAACTTTCTACTCCATAGAGAAATGTGGAGAATATGTAGCAGCGTGTTAGTCTGATTTTTAATTTTAAAGTGATTCCTTTGTTGCAGAGAATTATTTTTAATTTAAAGAAGGCGGTTCTGGCTTTTTCGATACGGATCTTTATTTCTTTGCTCATGTCCCAGTTGTCATTAGCGCCCAGGTATGAGATGTTGTTAATCTTTTCTAGCTGTATCCCGTATGCCCTTATTTGTATTGGTGGTATTGGTGTTCTGCTGACAACTTTGGTTTTTGAAGTATTGAGTCTAAGCCCATACTTGTTACATGACTCGGTCACTCTATTTATGAGTATTTGCAGTTCTTCCTGACTAGCAGCAATTAGCACCGTGTCGTCCGCATATCTCAAATTATTCATGTTATTTCCGTTTACCTTAATAGCAAGGTCCACGTCGTCCAAGGCTTCTCTGAAGATATATTCAGAGTAAATATTAAAGAAGACAGAACAGATAGGAATTGCTATAAGAATATTAACCGGGTGATGACCTGTGGTGACTCCAACTAGCAGTTTTAGGTATTTCATATTTAGGAGCAAAAGGTTGTTGCCCCCACAGTATTGTCAGTCTAGGAGGCATTTGATCTGTTTAGCCTATTCTAGGTTGTTAAAGTGGGTCGATTGCTCCCATTTTTTGGTTTCTGCTTTAATGTGTTGTTTTGTATAAACTTAGAATGGTTTTGGACCTATTGGTAGTACCTTTGAACCTTTTTTCTCAATGCATTGGCTGTTTCAAGGAAGAAAAAAAGTTAAATAGTGCTATTTAAAGTAATAAAATAGTGCTCAGTTCAAGTGAAAGAGAATTTTAAATTGCTTTATTTTTTACATTTAAATTTTAGAATGTAAACATGAGTATTTTTTTAAGGACAAGCTATTATATCTGACAATAAAATAATATTATAACTGAATGGAAGCGAATGGTATGGAATCAAATTTAATTTGTATTTCCAGGACGCAACCGAATACGGCACGTGCGAAATTAAATATAAATCAAACTCAACTCATAAAATAATGTACCTATCTATAATACATTTAAATAAAAATTCTCTTAAACTAATAAATCGTTAAATCTTAGTTTAAACTATTGCGGTTTGTAAATAAATGAAGAAGTTGCAGCGTCTCAAACCTATAATCCAAATCTATAATAGTCTATAACAAAACTAAACGAAATATTATAATAAATGTTGTTTTTACAAGACGGAAAATACATTCGAGAGCCAGTGAAGAGATCAAAAGGAGAAGCTCCATAGCAAAGGAAGCTATGACTAAACTAACAAACATATGGAGAAGTCATGAAATCTCTGGCAACAAAAATGAGACTGGTAAGGAGCCTGGTCTTCTTAATCTTTCTCTATGGGTCAGAATGCTGGTCGCTCAAAGTAACGGACAAAAAAAAATTGACGCCCTGGAAATGTTCTGTTGGCGTAGAATACTGAGAATCTCGTGGACACAAAGAAGAACCAATAAATCAATAACTCAACAAATAAAACCAAAAACGAGACTAATAACAATAGTAGCTGAAAACATCGCTAAATTTTTTGGCCACGTAGTAAGAGGAAACTGCCTTGAAAGACTAACCGTTGAGGGCATGGTAGCCGGAAAAAGACCTCGAGGTAGGTCCCCCACTAGATATACGGACCTCATCACGGGACAAAGTCTAGCCTGCACATTCAGGATGGCAGAGAATAGAGAGTAATGGAGACATATTGTGGAGAGCAACTCTTGAAAGCGACTAAGAAGAAGAAGAAGAAGAAGAAATACATTCGAAATTATCGTTTTATTATTTATTACTAATTAACTTTTGGTTGGATGGCGTTCAGGCAAATATGCATCATTAAGTAATGTAATGAGATGAAAATTAAAATCGCTTGGAAATATTCAGAATTATTAACAGATGGATGTGAAACGTGGACAATGACCAAATCAAACGAAGAAAAACACACACGTTTCGAACAAAAAATTATCCGACGACAAATCGGTATTGTGTTAGAACGAATATTGAAATACAGGAGCTTTACGACGATAGCGATGTCGTGCAAGAGATCAAATCCCAACGATTAAGATGGGCAGGTCACGTAGACAGACTTCAGGATGAAAGACTTTTTGAACTACTTTGCTGTGCAGGAGAAGCCGGCAGTTTGCAATCTGTACTCCTTGGTGAGATGAGACAGATAGAGCTGGGAGGGTGGTGCACTCTCTTGCTAGCTCGTCCGCCTTACAGTTGCCTGGTATGTCCCGTGTCCAGGTACCCAGACAATATGAACTCTTAACTTAGCTGCTAGCTTATACAGGGCGGCTCGGAATTGCACCGCTGCCCTAAAGTAGACTGAGTTGAGTGTTTTGATAGCAGCCTGGCTGTCGCAAAGAATATATCGCTGAACTTTTGTTCATTGCGGAGTATCCAGACAGCTGCCTCGGTAATAGCTTGATACACACTGCAGTAATCAGGCAAACGAAACGACAGGTTAAGTAAGGGTTCTTCTAAGAAATTGATAAACTATGTACAAAGTCTCGGGATCTCGGGCCTCGAATAAATTAAGGGTCATGCACAAAAGATCTGGTAGGTCCGGGTGCTTGAGAGGGCGCATAGCCTTCACGACCCCCCCCCTACAATCTACATCTACAAGTATCTGTAAGATAGTCCGTTTTACGAATGTTGTCGATTTATTCTTAAACTATTATTGGAATTGAACTACTTGTTTGTAGAATAAATACATAAAAATTAAACACTTCCCAAGATGGTGGGAGCAGGTGCAAAGAATTTAATTGAGACATCGTTAATGTTAAATTTGCTTTAATGCCTCGTAAAATATATGTGTTCTGGAAAACCCTATTTAAATATTACAATTGTACATTTATAATGGCACTCCAACAGTTACATTTTTGTTGTTGTTGTAAACGACCATATACATAATTTACTAATGTCCTCATCAAACAAAAGTTTCTTGACAACAAACCGTAATATATAATGTTAATCAATACGGGAATAAATAAAAATCCTTGCATAATTTATAAAAAACAAGTGGAAATCAATTTTTCACCGGCGTATCCAAATTGTTAAATTACCATCTGACTCGCGCTGTAATCAATCCCTTTTGTAGGTAAAAATGTTTGATGTTACACGCAATAAGCATGTACGCGAGTTAGGTAGATGCCATATTATGGTTTGTTTTATTGATCGGAAACATTATAAAAAATGAGAGAAAATCAATTTTTTACCGGCGATCCAAATTGTTAAATTGCCATTTGACTCAACACTGTAATCAATTTAATTTGTTAAGAAAATATTTTTTACGATTGCCTCCTTGGAAAAAATTGAGACCTAACTTTTTAAAGTGTGATATTTCGATGATACTCCAATATTTTCTGCACTTGCGAGACATTACTAGACTGGAAATTTTATACTCTTTCCTAAAATCGACAAATCCAATATGGCAAAATGAAAGTTGAGGTGGATTGCGAAATAACAAAAGACGATTGAGAAATGTCATACAAGCAATCGTATTCTTTTTGAAAAAGTGTCGTAATAATGTAACATTTTGAGAGCTGTCAAATTAACCGTTTCGGATTTACTGGTGAAAAAGTAAATCCGCCATATTAGATATTTCGTCGATATTTCCAAAACCGATTAATCGATCGTAAATCTGAAGCCAGTTATCGAATGCACTAGTTTCACCCATTTAACCATTGCTGTAGGTATAATAGGAACCGAGATCCCTGTAGCGATCCCTGAATCTCTGAAGCAAATATGGGACACTTTGTATAGTGCTACTTCATATAAAAGTTGTCAATTTGGTTGCTCAAAAATAAAAAAAAAATTGTTATTAAATTCATATACAGGGTGATTCATTAAGAATGGGCAATCTCTGAACTGGAGATACTACACACCAAAATATGGCGATTGAGCTTAACATGTCTTATACAAATGTTGCACGTTTACGAGATGCAGGGTATTTAAAGTTGGAATTTTAATTTGAAAATTCTTAATAATTTTGTGATTTTAAGCAGCATCGTTTTGAAAATTGGCAACTTTATGTTTTTATTTATTTTATGCTGTATTTAGCACTTTTCGTACAGAGCGTTAGTTACTTAGGTAAATTACCACATATCTTTTTTGCATAATGAGTTATGGCTAAAATGACTAGAACTACTAAAAGGCAGTTCAATTTTGAATAAAAAAAGTACTCCTGTTTATTTCATGCAACTCTATCAGTTTTTGAGTTATTTGCAAGGCGGGCATTTTGAGCATTTACTTTGAATTTTTCTTTTATTCCTATTACTGATTGTTATTTGTTGTCTTTACTATTGTTACCCCGCATAGTAGTAATTTAAAGAAATAAATTCATTTCACAATAAACAAAATTCATTGAACGTTTAAAATGCAAATAACTCAAAAACTGACAGAGTTAAATAAAATAAACAAAATTACTTTTTTTATTTAAAATTGAACTGCCTTTTAGATTTTCTAGTCATTTTAGCCATAACTCATTAGGTAAAAATGATATGTTGTAATTTACCCAAGTAACAGGGTGTTACTAACGCCCTGTATAAATAGCGCTAAATTCAGCATAAAATTCGTAATTTTTCATGCCAAAAAACATATAGTTGTCAATTTTTAAGACGATGCTGCTTAAAATCACAAAATTATTAAGAAATATCAAATTAAAATTCCAACTTAAAATACCCTGAATCTCGTAAACCTGCAACATTTGTATTTTTTTTTTTATGAAAATAGTCGCAAAAAGGGTAGACCTATCACGTGGGCCGCGGACGGCCCGCACTGCGACTATTAGAAGGGTAAGAGATTATAGAAAGGAAATGATTGTGGACACGCTTTTTAAAAAGTTGCAGGTCATAGTTCTCTGGAAAAACTGATTTTGGAAGCTTATTCCATTCCGTAGCAGCCCTGTAAAAGAAGGATTTTTGATGAAGATTGGTCCTTGTAGTGTCAATCTTGAGAGTAAATGGGTGAGACTGATCAGCGTGCCGAGTTCTTCGGCCGAATGTGGCCAATGGTGGTACAAGAGTTTTTATTTCTCTGGAGCATCTGCCATGAAAATATCTAAAGAGTAATGTCTGGTCTGCAACTCTTCTTCTACGTTCTAGTGGGTGAAGGGTATCTGTGAGAATTGAGTTGTTTATCAACCGAATGGCACTTTCCTGAATGGAATCTAGAAGACGAAGAGAATGCCTTGGTGCTGAACCCTAAATGTGCGAGCAATACTCCAGTAGAGGTCGGATTTGAGCCTTGTACTTCGTCAACAGTTGATCAGGAGTAAAAAACCTTCTATCTTTCCACAGAAAACCTAGCCTCTGGCTAGCTGACTTTGCGATGTTAGCAACATGGTCATGCCAAGACATATTATTAGACACACCGTGACTCCCAAAATCGAGATGGAGGGACTTGGTTCAAGGGTATTTCCGGACATTGTGATGGGATGATTTGAGGAATTCACTTTCTTGGAAAACGTGTGTTTTTTGGGCGTTGAAGTGAACAAGATTGTTGGTTCCCCACTCTATAAGACACTGTATAAGACATGTTAAGCTCAATCGCCATATTTTGGCGTATAGTATCTCCAATTCAGAGATTGCCCATTCTTAATAAATCACCCTGTATACTGCCTGGTGCTAAGAGTCAATACAGTTTAATAATATATACTATACAGGGTGGCCAACCGAAAACGAAACAGAGCCATTTGCAGGAACCTCGTCAACATTTCAGAAAAACGCTCAGACCTGTCGATTTTCCGGTATTTTTGACTCCACTACTTTCAACCCCAATCGAGGGTAAGAATTACCCCAAGTTTTTAATGGCATCGGGGGTCGAATAAGATGTCTTTCAACAGCACTTACAATTCTCTGTACAAAAGTTTTTAAATTTTTAAAATTCCGCCCATTACTTATTAAGAAATTGGATTTTAAATGCAAAACATTTTTGAAAATAATCCACAGTATGACGAAGATCATTTTTATTTTCAACAGGACGGTGCTCTTCCTCCGCATTATGCGGCGATTGTTCGTCAGTATTTAGATCAACGTTTTCCACGGCATTGGATTGGGATAAGAGCACGTATTGGGAGAAAATGTAAAATTTAAAAACCATTGTAAAGAGAATCGTCAGAGCTTTCAAAAGACATCTTATTCGACCCTCAATGCCATTTAAAAATTTTGGGGTAACTCTTACCCTCGCTCGGGGTTAAAAGTAGTGGAGTAAAAAATACCAGAAAAGTGTGTCTCCCTTTAATCAAAAATCGACAAGTCTGAGCGTTTTTCTAAAATGTTGACGAGGTTCCTGCAAATAACTCTGTTTCGTTTTCGGTTGGCCACCCTGTATTTACTCTAACACCAAGTATTTTATGACCCACATAAAATGTAACATTTTTTCTTTAGTTACACATAAAATAAATCTTTATTGGTTACAATGAAAAAATATGTTTATTTTGAACATTTCAAACATGTGTTTCTTTTATATACTATGTTATCATTGTCGTATTTTAAAAATGTTTGGGAGTACATCATAATATCTGCTATCCTAATAGCACCAGTGGCGTAATACGTTGTTTAAAATAAATAATAGTTTAAAAAAAAACTAAAACAACACGCTCTATAAGAAAACCAAACTAAATAATAAAAAATAATAATAATTATTAAAAAATAATTGTACAATAAAAAGAGTGGAGTGCGCTATATTAATATATTTGATAATAAACAGATATTGGTAAAAGGAAAGTCTCCAAGAAGAAAACGTAAACATCATAAAAAGCACCCCACGCTTTTGATTGTGAAATTATTTTTATTCTAGATGTGTTGCAAATGATTTTTTTGTTGACTACTCCAATTTGATTCCAAGCGCTTTGAAGATTATTTCTTATTATTTAGTTCGGTTTTCTTATTAAACGTGTTGTCTTAGTTTTTTAAACTAATATTTCTTTTTTAATTCGGATTTTTTTCTATTTACTGACAGTGATAGCCGTTTCTCAGGTTCCCTCTCCGGACGCTAATAAATCGATATGACCGCACAATTTTAATTTTTTAATATCCTAATGATCCTGGCTAGGACCTTTAAAAAAATTTATAAAATTATTGTATTGTCATCGGTCCTTTAGAAGTATACAAAATTTCAAGTCAATCTAATGTTTTTAAGTGGGTGAAAATCGTGTCCAAAGATTCCGTTACATAGATAAATAGATAGATACAAGTCAAGCTAATATAAAGCGTGTAAAATACACAAACTTTAAACAGATTTTGATGTTCAAGAATAGTTTACTAAGCTTACCTAAATGTGAATGTAAATGTGTTAATATACGGATTTTGAAGAGTAGAAAGTTGCAGTGAGTACAGAACGCTTCACTTAGGAGTGATTTATAATATTCAGTGCAGAAAAGTAGGCCAATATTTTTTATCAACCTAAAAAATAAATTGGGAAACTACAAGTTTATTTTCACGTAAGTTAGACATGAGAGAAACTGGTTTATTAGGGCAAACTAGATATTAAGTGTTGTGTAGCCCCTGATGGGCCTTGGCGGAAGCAACAATTTGCCTTCATCTATCTCGGTTTTCCATAACTTCTAGACTATTCCTGATGCCCATTTTCCGGAGGTCCGATGTTATATTATCACGCCACTTTAATCTTGGTCTCCCAAGTGGTCGTCTTCCTTCTGGTGCTCTGTCCCATATTAAGCGGACCATTCTATCCTCTGGCTGTATTCGTACGTGCCCTGCCCATCTCAACCTTTGTGCCTTTATGAGGTTAATCAGTTCTGGCTGATTGTATATTTGTAAGTTCTGCATTTGTTTTGATTCGGTAGCTCCATGTGTCTTGGTTTTTGGTGGGTCCGAAAATTTTCCTCAGCACTTTTCTCTGGAATCTTCGAATGAGTTCCTCATTTCGCACCGTAAGAGTCCAGGTTTCGCAGCTGTACATTACCACGGGTCTTATCATGGTCTGGTAAGTTTTGATTTTCGTTCTTCTAGTCACGTAATCGCAAATAAAAGGGTTATCTTTAAATAACACCAGCAAATAATGGAATTTCTGGGACTACAGAGAACTGCCACCAACAAAGAGCATAGACACCAGAAATTTTCGTTGGAGAGTAATTTAGAATTCGATAAATAATGTAGATGGTAAAATATAACATGGGCAAAACCCAATTAAACCAAGTTCACTGGTCCGGCCAGAAAAGCTACTATGGAAAATAATTTTTCATAGCAAAATTTATAAAAGTATCGACAAAATAAAGAAAGATAGTTTTAATAATGTTATTTTTAAATAGAATAAGAAAATGAATCTTTGAAAGGCGTTTATTACCTTCAAGTATTTTATATTTATCAGTTGGTATAATTTTTTTAAATTTTAATTGTTTTCTTCATACGACACTGTTTATTTTACTTTAAACCATTTTTCATCATCTCGAAACAAGTAGGTAGATCGTTTTTTTTTAATTTCACTGTGAATGGCCTAAAAATATTACTCAGTGTCATGTTTGTTGTGTTTAGCAATTTAAAAATATATTAAATAAATGGAAATGTACACAAAATGTACTAAACAATATGAAAAACTCGTAAATGGCTTTTAGAAAAAAAGTAAATAAAGAATGTCTTCCGTATCCGACTTGTTGAACCATATGTCTCGTAAATATTGTTTATAAGTACTTAAAAATAAAATATAGGAACCTGTAAACAAAAATGTCAGATTTAGCTGTCCTTGTAATTCATGGTAAACCATAAAAAAAACCTAATACTTGTATTTATTACTTTCAGTTACCCCAAACAAAAATAATTTAAAATAAAACTAGTGGAATAAATGTTTAATTTAAAGCAAACATAAAAAAATATTGTTTATTTGTTGCATCGATTTACCCATATACAGTGATTTTTAAAAAATCCGAACTCAAAGAAGGAATCGACCATCTCGAGAGGCACCAATCCAAAAATATGGTGTCACAAAAATATATAGAAATATCTAAACAGCGGCAATTTAATCTAATAAGCAGTGTAGTGTGTGTTTTATATTAAGATATAAACAACCCTCGGTTATTGTAAATTTATGTGCGCTATTAAAAAGTGAGGTTTTTGGTTGTTGTGGGGCTCGTTGCAACCCATGTCAAGAAAGATAAAAGGGCGCCTCATTGTCCCTACATCTTCAAATGATATGCATGTAATATCGCTAAAACAACACGAACATGTGCCTTATTGGAAGCAATCTTTTCTAGAAAAAGTCAGTCGCTAAGAGTTATCCTTTGATAGCAGTCGTTATTGTTTCACTACCGAAGATGAAAATTTTGAAATCGTTCATAGTACTCGCTCGAAAGAAGTGATTGATGCTACTCGCTCGTAAGTGTTAATAAAAAAGCTGTCTCGAAACTAAAGAAATAAAGTTCATACTCTTAGTCTCAGTATAAAAAACACTATTGTATAAAAATTAAGTATAGAAATCTCGTAATCTAGATCAGTTGATTTTCGTTAGTGTTAATAAGTGTTAAATAAAAATATCTCTCTCGCATACCCAAACTGGACTTAACATAATATTGACTTAGATTCTTTTTTTGTTTTTCGTTATTAGGTTGTTTTGTTTTTTGTTACATTAAAAAAAGTAATAAAAATAATAATAATAATTTTTATTGGAACTGTGATCCAGAATAAAAAATAAGAGTGCAAAAACTACACAGTGAACCAGCTAAACCTATGGAGATAAACCGCTATGGTTGAGCGAGGATAGAAAAACTCCTCTCCCAAACAGTGTTATCTTTAAACATTCGTTTTCATTAGTTTGAAGCAGTATTTGGTAGCAATTTATGATTAATTTATTAAGTAATTATACCTAGGCAGCGATACTCAACAATTCCAACCATTTAAGTGAAGACTGTTACAGTGTTGGTCCAGGTGGTATAAAGAAGGCATCCACAACCGTCGTCATGAATCCAAACGCCCTTAAGAAATTTTAGCACGAGAAGGGTGCCATTCCATATGGTAGCAGGTTACTTCTAGCTATTATTAACAGAAATTTAAATAACATAGTGCAGCCTGTTACACTGTCATACCTAAGAGGGTTCAGTTAACCACTTTGCCAACAAGACAATGAACGTCCTCATAATGCAAGGGTTACTACAAGCTTTTTACAAGAAATTAACATGAACCTGCTTCTGTGACCTTCTCGCTCTCCAGGCATGACTTTGATTTTATCCCAGGTTTTCATACTTTGAACTTCCTGTTACACTGTCATACCTAAGAGGGTTCAGTTAACCCCTTTGCCAACAAGACAATGAACGTCCTCATAATGCAAGGGTTACTACAAGCTTTTTACAAGAAATTAACATGAACCTGATTCTGTGACCTTCTCGCTCTCCAGGCATGACTTTGATTTTATCCCAGGTTTTCATACTTTGAACTTGTTTGCTGATGATACTCTATTATATACATTATTTGAAAATTTAGAAATAGCTGTAAAAATCATAAATGAATCTCCAAAATCAATTAATACTTATTTAAGAACTTACAAATTGAAATTAAACGCTAATAATTATGAAGCTATCATTACAACAACTTAAAATAAACTGAATCAGGTGAAATTCAAAGAAATTCATATTGAAATTAACATTGAAGTCTTAAAAATCATATCCAAACTAAAATATTTTGGATTCATAGTAGAAAGTACACTATTTTTAAATACTAAATACTAAATATGTTATAAACAAAATAAGCAAAAAATTGTATATTTTAACAACATTTTTACCAAACCAAATGCCAGAAACACCTAGTTATTTAGTTAGTTCTGACACGGAAGGGACCGGGATAGCGCACCGGGATAGACCTCCCTGTGATACTGCGATCAGCTGGGGTCTATTGTATCACTCTTTCATCAGTTGTTCCTAACACGAACAGGTTTGTGCCATATATTAGGCTCAGTAGCCTGTTTATGAGGTTTTTCGGATTCATGCCCGTTTCCGGGCTGATCTCGCCGAAGGTTCTGAAACGCCTGCTTCCTAGGGCTTTGTATTCAAAGATAATGTGAGAGGCTGTTTCTTCCTCTTCACCACATAGTCTCCAATCTACCTGTTACAACTGTATCATTTCAAAAACTGTGCTATTTTAATGCATAACTTTATAAATCCCCAGACGTGGTAACATTCATCAAAATAATAAGACTGAAGTGGGCTGGACATGATTAGAATGTCAAATGAAAGGACGCCAAAAAGGATATATATATAAGGCACATTTAGAAGAAACGAGGACCAAGGGAAGACCTCGACGTAGATGGGCGGAGAACGTCGCGAAAGATGCAGCCGAACTCCTACTAGTAAAAAACTGGGATAGAGTAGCCATGAGCAGAGACGATTGGAGGAGAAAGATATGGGATGCCTAGGTCCAGTAGGACTGTAGCGCCATGGAGAGAGAGAGAGCTAGTTTAATGCATCTATTTAATGAAAACAAAATATTCCAGCTACATAAATTAAAAAACCGCGGTATAGTATGAGAGTTTAAATTGTACGGTTCGTGAAAAGAATGTCTCAACTAAGGAACTCCAGCGGATAGATTTACATTTATTATTAACTGATAAATTGACTGAATGTACCAAAATTAATAAAATTTAAGTTACTGGTATTATCTATTACAAAGGTATAAATAAAACAATTACTAAAGATATACAGTAGAATAGTATATATATATATATATATATATATATATATATATATATATATATATATATATATCTTTAATTCTTGACTTTTATTCCACTGACACACATTCACCACCGTGACTTCACAAAATTAACCGATAAATAATAAATATAAACATCACATAGCAACTCAAAATACACTGCTTAATTCTTGACAATGAGAATAATTCTTAAATATAATCGATTCACCTTAAACGCATGCATAAAACATTGAAATAGATGCCAGTACGCAGGAATGTATACTAGCGATGATATTTATATACAAAATCTTGAAGGGTTTACAATCAAAATATTTTAATATATTAATTGTGTTCAACAATATGATTCATGGCTATAATACAAGTTCAAAAAATGAATTCCATATTAAAGAAACTGGATAAATTCTCTTTAAAGGCCTGGATAAATTCAATAACCTGCCAAAAAATGTGAAAGGATTACAAATTTGAGAAGCTTTAAGTCGTTGTTGCTGAAACATTTTGTAAATGTTAAATTTTTAATTCTAAGATATTAAATTTAAAGTTTAAACTTACTTTTAATTGAGCGTCATTATAATGAACCTTTCAAGAATTCTGGAATGACATTTCTCAGGATATCATACATACATAAAGTCACGACTTTTTTTCATAGGAGTAGGCAGAGACCACTTTCTTTCACTTGCTACGGTTCTTACACAAATCTTTCGCCTCTTCTATTTTCAACAGCGCATTCATACATGCTCGTCGGTTGCTGGTACTCTTGACCTGGACTTTCTTTAAAACAATTTCCATCTGATCGAGATACGTTTGCCAAGGTCGACCTCGCAGGTAATTATAACGGCTTTGTTCCGAATTGTTTTCTTTTATCACCAATGAATGACATCTACCTTGTTCGAAAAATGGTTTGGCGAACAACCGATTTCTAATTTGCCACCAAATGCTGTAATAGTAATGGATGATGCCCCTTACGATTCTCGCTAAACTGGTGAAATTTCAAAAGCGAAAGCTCAATAGGGGGTATTAGATATTTACTTATTTCCAAACATATTATAAATCAAAAACTAATCGTTACATCCATTACAGTCCAGTCCCGGACCCGTGCTGCTGAATCCTTGATGGATCCGAAATTGTAAAAAAAGACTTCATTATAAAATGTATTTTTTTCCTAATTACGCTTCAATATTTATGATTTGTTATTCATATTTTATTAGGATTTAACAATATAAATTTAAACCACGAGATGCAACAACATTTACATTCACTATTATATAAAGGGTGGCCAACCGAAAACGAAACAGAGCCATTTGCAGGAGAACCTCGTCAACATTTTAGAAATCGCTCGTCCAGCCCCTCGAACTGAACTATCGTGTTTGGTAAAACTAAGCTATGCGATCTTCACGTGTGAGGTGTCTCAAATATCTGTCCCCTGAAAGACTAAGTCGGCAGATGCGATCTGACAGATCTTTCGAAATTCCCATCCGTGTATGGGGGCCTATTGACATACCCCCGCGCCACTCAGATTCTTTGCGTTCATGCAGTAAGCTAAACAAATACAGGGTGGCCAACAGAAAACGAATTAGCCATTTGCAGGAACCTCGTCAACATTTTAAAAAAACGCTCAGACCCGTCGATTTTTTATTAAAGGGGACACTCTTTTCCGGTATTTTTGACTCCACTACTTTTAACCCCAAACGAGGGTAAGAATTACCTCAACATTTTTAAATGGCAATGGGGTATTAGTTTACTCAACATAATCGGCAAACTGTATGCAAAGATATTGATTAAAAGAGTAACAAATGAAACTGAGAAGATGATATGGGATGTGCAAGCAGGATTTAAAAGAGAAAGGAGATGTATGGATCAGGTCTTTTCATTACGAGGTATAGTTGAAAAATTCTTGGCTAGACTTGGAAAAGGCCTATGACAGAGTGGTGAGGAGTGAATTGGGGTCGATACTGTCTATGTATGGTATGAGCGGTAGTTTAATACGAGCACTGAAATCACTTTATAAGGATTCCTCTGCTTGTGTCAGGATAAACGGAGCTTGCACGGACTGGTTTAACATAAAAAAAGGTGTGAAACAGGGATGTGCGGCTTTACCATGGCTGTTTAACTTATACATAGATGATTGTTTAAAATATTTGAAAGAGAGTGCGTATGGATTGAAAATGAATGATTTGATTGTCAAATGCCTTCATACGCCAATGATCAAGTTATATTAGCGTCATCTGAAGAGGAGTTGCAGGCGATGGATAATGTTATGCATGATGCCCTAAAAATCAAAGCATGACTTGAATGAATTTGGGTTCAAAGTTCACGAGAGATGAAAAGTATGAAAGTGACATTGAGCGAAGGGTGTTGGCACGAAAACAGATGAATGGGGCACTGCATAGCTTTATAAACAGCCAGAAAGTGTCAAAAAAGGCACGTCTTGCTGTGCATAGAGGTGTGTTGGTTCCTACACTTATGTATGGTAGTGAATGTTGGGTTTGGCAGAAGAAGCATGAAAATAGGATTAATGCTGCGGAGATGAGTAGTTTGAGAAGTATAGCCGGAGTGACTCGGTCGGATAAAGTAAAAAATAGTGAAATAAGAGAAAGCTGTGGTGTAAAAGAAGATGTGGTTACAAAGATAGATAAAGGAATGCTAAGATGGTTTGGACACGTAGAAAGGTTGGATGAAGGAATATTAACGAAACAAATTTATAAGGCGAGTGTGAATGGACAAGTCGGTAGAGGTCGACCTCGGCGAACATATCTCGTTCAGATTAGCATTGTTTTAAAGAAAGGCCAGGTCAAGAGTCCCAACAACCGACGAGCATGCATGAGAACCCTGATGAAAGTAAAAGAAGCAAAAGATGTGTGTAAGAACCGTAGCAAGTGAAAGGAAGTGGTCTCTGGCTACCCATACGGGAAAAATGCGTGACTATATATATGTATGTATGGGGGTCGAATAAGATGTCTTTTAAAACCTCTGACAATTATCTTTACAATAGTCCTAAAACTAAACATTTCCTCTCAATACTTTAAAAAAAAAATTACATGTTAAAATTTCAATTATTTTAGTTGCTTACTTACTACCTAATTGATTAAATGTTTAAACTGATGACCGCTCGCTTCCATACAATAATAAAGATTTTGTTTAAAACGTTCATGCATATTCCGAAGAATTTCCGGAGTAATTCGACGGCACTCGTCAACGATTCTTTGACGCAAATCTTCCAACGACGCTCGTTGTGTTTTATAGATTGTACTTTTCGGTTGTCTCCACAAAAAGAAATCGAGGGGCGATAAATCTGGTGATCGTAATGGCCATTCAATTCTGCCTCTTCTCCCAATCCAATGCCGTGGAAAACGTTGGTCTAAATACTGACGAACAATCGCTGCATAATGCGCGCTTCACTTTTTATTTTCAACAGGACGGTGCTCCTCCGCATTATGCGGCGATTGTTCGTCAGCATTTAGACCAACGTTTTCCACGGCAAATTTAAAGACTATTGTAAAAATAATTGCTTGGGGTTGAAAGTAGTGAAGTCAAAAATACCGGAAAAAAGTGTCCCCCTGTAAAAAAAAAACGACGGGTCTGAGCGTTTCTCTAATATCTTGACGGGGTTCCTGCAAATGACTCTGTTTAGGTTCCGGTTGGTCACCCTGTATAACGTTCACAAATAAACAGGATTTATGGTTAAAATCACCATAAAATTGCACTTAGTTTGTTACAAATGATTAAACTAAAATTTTTGTTTGATTACCATACGCAAATTCTTATTTATTTTATTACATATTATATTAAAATTAATTCAAAAACAAACAAAAGTATTTAGCATTTCCATTCCAGTGGTGTAACATGTTGCTTAAATTTCATAAATATTAAAACATCACTAAAATTACAAAAATTGCTTGTTGACAGGTTTGGGATACAAGGTGGATACTCCAACATTAATATTATTTCATAACCGCATTAAAAAAAATTATATTGGATGTAAACAACTTACGAGTATGTATGAAAGCTCTAATGAAAGTAGAAAAAGCGAAAGGCGTGTGTAAGAACCGTAGCAAGAGGAAAGAAGTGGTCTCTGCGCATCCCTAATGGAAAAAGGCGTGACTATATGTATGTAAATAATACTTAAAGAGTGTAAGAAATAATTTTGTAATTTTGGATAATTTAATTTGTTTAGATTTTTAGAAAAGGGTTTGAGCAATAAAATCGATTTTTTGTCAACAAATTCTCGTGTTATTTCTGTAGATATTTCACTGCTAGCTTTATAGAGCTATATTGAAGTGTAAATGAATAAAATAATAAACTTACCACAAGACAGACAGTTCACCTCTCGGTTAGTTTTGGAACGCCATAAAGTGCTCAAAATTCCGCAAAGTTAAATTCTGGAAAATAAAACCACAAACTCTTTAAACTAGAATCAGCTACAGTACAAGTGATTTATTAAATAAGAGTTTATTTTATTACCAGAAAAAAGATAAGAATAAATTGTTTGGTGTTTTAAAATTAACGAACCCAATACTAAATATATTGGATGTGGATACGTTAAATAAAAACTGGAAAATTTTTCGTAAAAAGCCAAAAGACTTTAGAGATACCATTCTAATAGTTGTAAATAATTTTATTTGTTTCAAAAAAATTGCTTAGAGAAAAGTATTGATTTATTTATTTGTTTTTAATTGATGTATTATCTAATAAAGAGGAATTTAATTATTAATTAGAGAAAAAAAAGTAACAATATAACAAATATTTAACCATGACTAAAAACACAATTAAATTACCATAATTATTTGTTGACGTTTCTCTTTAAGTAATTCATATACGTTTTAGCCAATCGAAACATTATTATAGTGGGAATAATCTACTTACATTATTTCAGCGAGAATTATTCATGTACATTGTTTTTATTGAATGACAACCACATGACAACGTATTTTCTTGATCTGACGCGTCTGTTAAAATTTTCAAGAAATTCAACACATCAGAACAAAACAATGTTGAAAAATCCTCCATCCAAGGACACAACATTTATAATAATTGTATTTTTCATGTTCAAAACTTCAATGCATCCTAATTTAAATAAGTCATTCAGTTTATTTTAAGTCGAATGATATAAATTTGTTGAAATAGAAATATAAAATCTTAAAAGTGATTTTTATTGTAACGTCAAAAAATAATCTATCGAATACCACACGAGAGTTCGATAAATTAGATAATAATTCTTAAACTTGTTGCCATTTGAGAATTGCCACTCGAGCCCTCTGGGCTCTTGTGTTTATCACCTGGCAACAAGTTTCTGTCAAATTATTTTCAATTTATTCTCACTCTTTTGTGATATTACTACAGAAATTTTTTTGACACTTCTAACAACCATTAAAATTTTGTGTCATATGAAACAATTTTACCCAATCATGTCGACATTACACTGATAATTGCATTCAGTGCAATTATCAATCACTATGACAACACGATTGAGTTTGACAACTTCATTTCAAATAAATTTAAAAATGTCACGTTTTGGCAATGCGAATGTTCAAAGTATAAATGCGCTAATCAAAGAAAAAATTCCCAGAAATACAACCTACAGTCACAAATATATTTGGGGAATATTTATGGAATTTTGCTGCGAACGAAAATATAAATTAAATGAACATAGAAGCTTAGAAAAATTGGCGTTCATACTAAAAAAATGGGCGGTCAATATGAGAAAGACAGACGGGACCGAATTTAAAGAAGCAACGGTGAAGACAATGTGGAACGTTTCGTGCAAACTTTTGCAAGAAAAGTACTATAATCACTATAATATTATGATTGACCCGTTTAACAATATAGTATTTAATTTTCTATAGTAGAGAACAGCAACGAATCTAATGTTAAGTTAAATTTTAATAATTGTACTTTTACTAACTGTACTTTTAATAAATAAATAAATGTTTCGTTGTATTAAGTTATAAATTTTTTTGTCAACAAATTTTCCGCCGAATATCTCTCGGACATTGACAAATGCCTCATTATTTTATGACTAATTTCTCAAGCTCGTTGCTTGGTAACAGCCCGACGCCGAAGGCCTGAATACTCCATCTAAATGCCTTTCTAATGATGTGCCGCACATGGTACATTCCCTATTTTAAATTAAGGGGTTCGGGAAGTGGAAGGAAGGACGTTGATAAATGACAAATATTTGTATCACAATATTTTTATTTTTTTTTATTTAGCGCATGGATTTACCTCACATCACAACAATGCCATAATAAAGAAAAACAAAAACACATTATATACGATTACATATAAGGACATATACACTAAGTTGTATATAGTCAAACACAAGTCGAATTACAAGCAAACGTCTAAATTAGATATGTATTCAATTGACTCCTGGGTTGCCATTAGGAAGTCCTGTGGGTCACCTGCGAATGCCCTTAGCGGGCATTCTTGCACTATGTGTTTGACAGTCTGCCTCTCATCACCACAATCGCAGGCCGCAGAGGGAAGTTTACCCCATCTATGCAAGGAGTCGGCGCACCTTCCGCAGTTGGTTCTAATGCGGTTAAGGGTTGACCAGGTCTTGCGAGGAAGGTCAAATCCTTCTGGTTTGCTGGAGATGCATGGCATGCTGTGGTAACTGGGTGCTATGCTACTTTCCCATTCTTCTTTCCAACGATCATTTACTTCGAAGTTAGTTTGGCGAAGAGCCTGTGCCGTCTTGAGTTGCCTGGATCGGAGTCGGTTTGTCTGGACGTCAGGAATATCGTTATGGACTTGCAGTTGAGGATTGTCCATGATTTTCTTAAATTCTCTAACCAGAGCATGTTCTCGGCGCAGTTTAGGTGGTGCTATATGGCTTAGAGGGGGCAGCCATATTGTTGGAGTTGGTTTGATTGTCCCTGTTACAGCACGCATAGTAGCGTTTAGTTGGGTATCGATCATGTGCGTGTGTTTACTGTTGAGCCACACTGAAGAACAGTATTTCGCCACCAGGTACACCAAGCTCAGTGCAGAGGATCTCAAAGTAGATACTGAGGAGCCCCAAGTAGTGCCGCAGAGTTTGTGAATTATGTTGTTACGTGTTCTTAGTTTCGCTGCTGTTTTTACTAGGTGTTCTTTAAATGTCAGCGTCCTGTCCAGGGTAACTCCAAGGTATTTTGAAAGTTTGTTGAGGGTTAGTAATTCATTATCAAGATATATCGCAAGATGTATCGCAATAATGTGTCAAAAATCGACATGTTTTAGCATATCTTAAATACTGCCAAATACCGGGGTGGACTGTTTTCTGTGGCCCACAATATATAGGTCCTGATAATCTATATGACAGGATCTTGTTAGGAAGTATCATAGAAAAGAATATTCTACCTTTTTCTAGGGTGTTAAAAAAATGCTTAGCTGATGTTCTTAAAGCGGGATGGGTACCATCAATCTTGAAACGAAGCAGTTTTAAGAAACGTCTCTGTGCTGTCTCGAAATGACTAACGTGAATTCTATATTATGGACTCCAAATTATAGACGCATATTTAAGTTTTAAGCGAACCAATGCATAATGCAATGTTTTCAAAACATCAGAGTCAGTAAGGTCGCGCGAGTTCCGAACAATAAATCCATACGATTTACTGGCAGAGGAAAAGATGTGTTTAATTGTGAAAAAACTGCCAAGAACAACATTGTTAGTTCTCCAGTCTAAGAAGAGTTTCTAAAAATTCATTTTCTGCACTGTTTATAGTAAGTTTTCTAAAGTTTACGGTCAAGTCTCTATAGAAAAGTAACTTTGTTTTTGCTTCATTTGGGAATAAAATATTAAAAAGAATTTTTCTTCTCCACAATGCTCGTAATCAGTGGCCAGAAGTTAGGTTTTATCTACTTCCAAATTGTCAAAATAATAAACATATGTATATATAAAAGTTTGCTTGGGAGAGGACGAAGTTTGTTTGGGAGAGGAAAAAGTTTCTTACATTGGCGTAGATCTTTTAAATGAATTGCGGAGTATTATACTTCTACAGAGCACAAATAAGTCGAAGCTTGGCGTAATGTTTCCAAATTTTGAACGCTGCGTCTCCACAAGCCACATACAATATTTTGGATTTTATCAAGAAAAGAGCCTTTTATCTAATCAATCTCAAGCCTGACAAAGAATCATCTTCCTTGGCTCAACGTTAAGAGGTTCTCTATTTCAGTGATGGTTATCTCCATTTGATTACGCTTTAACGAGCAGTCTCTGCTTTGGATGTACCGATAAAGACTACAAAGGTTCCTCAAAGTATGCACAGTAGTTTTAAAATGTAAAAGTCATATCACGGTGCTTTTGTGTACGTAAAATTTGACTTCGTAGATTGTTTATTTATAAAAAAACTAGGTCTTACAACATATAAACATAAAATTGTTTAATAATCTTTAATATATAAAAGGAAAACGATAAAATACTATAAAACAACGACTTTTTTAAGACTCTAAATATCTGGTAAGATAAGAATGGGAGGCTAGACTCATTGGATATAGGAAGACAATTTTGTTAGAATAAGCGGCTTAAACCGAAATATGGGCTTTCCCACCTCATACACGTCGGGCTATAAAATTACACCCCCATTACGACAAACCACCAGTCGTAAGGATGTATTTCGCTTGAAACTTAAATTTCACTCTGGGTGCTCTATAATGTATAGAGGGACATGTGAGCACGGTACACGGCCAACGTTCTGTAAATGTTGTATACCACTCAAACCGTTGTCAGTACAAATGTATGCGAGACTTACCATCTATACATAAGGCAGGAGGTTGTCTCTGGTAAGAGTAAAAAAGTACAAGCCATCTGCACCCACAGGTACAATACTGTAATGTACCCTTGCCCCCATTAACTTAATTTGTTTCATTCTATTAGGGATAAAGGTTAGGTTAGGTTAAAACGGCGGTTCAGAGGAAACCCACTTAGGCCTTTTGGCCCGTTGTGATACCGTTATGGACGGCGGTGCCTTCCCGCTCTACTGTGAGAACCAGTTGGAACTTTTAATAAAAAAGTGTGAGGTCTTTAATGCTAAGTGAGCTGAGATCAGATAAGTCATCAAGGTTCGGTTGCCCTAGTAAAGAAAGCCGTTTTCTGACTAGGGCAGGGCAGTAGCAGAGAAGATGTACCATTGTTTCCTCCTCTTCCTCGTCGTGACAGCTTCTACAGAAGTCATGTCGTAGCTCTGCGATTCCCTTTTTTAAGAGTGAAAAACAAACCTTAAAATTAAACCCATGATCCCGTCAACTCAATTTAATACATTCTATAAGGGTAGGTTTTTAATTATATTTTTTAAAAGTAAGAAATAAACTATAAAATAAAACCAAGAAATTTTTGATAGATAAAACACCAAACCTTTTCAAAACACTTTGACTCAATCCCGTTTTTTTATATTTTTTACTTCCAAAATATTAATAATTAATTAATAAAAAATGGTAGTCATTGGGACTGCTGACAAAAGTGAAAACTTAAAACTATGAAATAAATAACACTGGTTTTTTGGATTTTCAAATTAATTGTAGCATTAAAAATTAAAATTTCATAATTTGCAAATTAAAATCATTAGATAATAATATTGGGCTGTCAGTTTTAGGCCAATTTTTGACAGACAACCAGAAGAAGAAGAACTATGACGTTACCCATCTGTCATTGAAGCTGACGTTAGCTGAGGCGAAACCATACGTTTTCCACTACCTACCAAAAATTCATGAGAAAGTTGGACAGGATCAGCAGAGAACAAGGTCTTACGTTGAACAAAAAGAAGACGAAAATTATGATAATAGACCGCAACCCTGCCAATGTTAGACAGATCGATGGTTTTGAAGTGATTGAGAAATTTAACTATTTTGGATCACTTATCACAAACAAAGGCGGCTGTGATGAAGAAATTAAACGCAGACTGACCATAGCACGTAACTCAACAATAAAACTAACTCGAATATGGAAAGAATCTGCAATATCTCAACGAAACAAACTGAAATTATTAAACTCCTTGATATTTCCTATTGCCACATATGCCTCTGAGACCTGGACTTTAAAAATGGTCAATCGAAGAATAATAGATGCTTTTGAAATGTGGGCCTACAGAAGAATGCTGCTAATATCATACACAAAACACCGTACTAACGTGTCAATTCTTAAAAAAATAAAAAATCACCACGAGGCTATCAACCAGGATAAACCAATCAAACCTACGGTATGACACATTTCAAGAAAAACGAATGGGCTGGAAAAACTTATTGTAGAGGAAAAAATCAATGGTAAACGACCATGAGGAAGGTCTCCGACGCGCTGGGTGGACCAAACCAAAAAAATCATTGGTCACGGTCTACAAGAAGCTTCTCTTACAGCTCAAGACACAGAAGGATGGAGAAGAATGTAAAAGAACAAGAAAGAGAGAGACCAAAAATTACGCAACGCACCTGAAGAAGTTTTCACTTCAAAAAATGTGTAAAGTCGATGACTAAAGCAAAGCACACCTACATTATACCGAGATTCACCACGTAAAGTTTCACCTTCTTGGGCCTTATTGTTCTTGAGATGCAGTGATCACTCAGTCAGAGAGTGGATGGTAGCAAATTACCCTTTTTATAACGAATCCCTTTAGTTTGAATGCAAAAAAGAACAAAAAAAACACAAGGCCGACCAATGTTTCATCAAAACAAACCTCAACAATTTATTGTTATTAATTAAATTTGGACTTAAACTAAACGTTGTGGAAAGTTCAGCTTTTCTGACTCCAGTCTGTAGTAGCTGCAAATCAATTTTTCGTTATAAAACTCATTCGACGAAAAATAATTGGTTAATTAAAAGTTCGGTAACTTATCTTTTTTGACACGTCACTGCTGAAAAAACTTTATGTTTATAAATTCAAATCCAATAAATTCGAAATATCGAAGAAGTAGTATCTACGAGTCTTATTTTCCGATTTTCTCCATTCGAATTTAATTCTGAAATTCGGAAAGTTCACGCGAAAATTTGTCAGTGTTTTGCATATTCGCAAGTTCCAATATCAAATTCCAAATCTTGGGAAATAATTTACATTAGAAATGACTGAAAGGGCATGAAATATACTTGAGGTCCTCTCGTTGAGAGGCAAATGGATTGGTAAACTATTCAGTGGATACTAATTCCGAACTGATTTAAATTTTCAGTGTTTTAGCCGAATATTCTTGTGAAGATTGCTTTAGCAGCTGACGGGATTGTGTAAATTACGATCGATTATTGCAAGCTTTTATTTAATTTGCAATGTTTGTATGTATGTATGTTCGGGTCAAATTTTGTAAATTTTTTTTCTTTCGAGCCTTTTAGCTATCGATAATAGTTCCGGCTTGAAGCAATACTGTGGAAATGAAATATTTTCGTTCGAAATAGAGGAACAATGAGGGCTTAGAGCGGGTCGCTCATGCGTCGATAATATATCCATTATTGCCCAAATTACAGTAAAAAGAGTAGCTACAAATAGAGAACTACTATTCGTTGACCTTGCGACAATGTACCAATACCAAAACTATGGAAAGTACTTGAAGAATCGAACATCAACAATACAATTATAAAAGCCATAAAACAGCTGTACAAAAACTCCTCGTCCAGAATTAAGATTGGTAATAGGTTGTCCGAAAGCTTTCCTGTGTCGAAAGGCCTTAGGCAGGGCTAATGCATGTAACCAACTTTATTCAAGATATATCTGCATGAAGCGCTAGTCAACTGGAGGCGGTCATGTACAAAAATGGGAATGCAGATAGACGACTTAACAACTCTCTATACGCTCCACTTTGCAGACGACCACGTTGTAGTGGCACAAGACTACGACGATTTGGAATTTATGACCAGGCGACTCTTTAGGAAATATGAAAGTTGGGGACTATCAGTAAATTTAAAATAAACCAAGTATCTTTGTGTAGGAGGCCAGTGCCGTGACTTATTACTTAACACGGGTGAGAAAATAGAGGAATGCGACGACTATATCTATTTGAGAACCAAGATAGAGCGCTCTGGACGCACGGGAAAGAAAATTAAAGAACGCATTATAAAAACAAAGCAAATAATTGGCGCGCTAAACTCATCCCTGTGGTCTAGGAGCGTCTCAAGAGAAAGAAAACACCAAATATATAATACTCTATTTAAACCAACACTAAATTATGGCTGTGAGGGCTGGCAACTATCCAAACGGATTGAAAATAGACTTCTAGCCGTGAAAATGGGTCAAATAAGGGAACTAATGAGTAAAAACCAACATAGTAGAAGAAATACAACAGCGACAATTCTGATGGTATGGCCATGTACAGCGAATGGAGGACGAGCGATTACCAAAGAAACTTATGAAATGGGTCCCATTAAAAAAAAAAAGCGCGGCCGACCAAAGACCACATGGTTGAGCGGAATTCATAAAGCTATGTCGGAAATTAACTTACATCGGGGAGACTGGAATGACCGACGAGGATGGAGACAGGAAACCGGAAGGTGACGAACGCTATGAACCCGCAGATATATCTTCTTCTTCTTCTTCTTCTACTTGTTAGAGATCTAGATGATCTGTTGATTCCGGACTTGCCTCTGTAATATTTCCTGAGATGTGGACTGCCAGCTGTCTCTCTATCTTTTTGTTGGTCTTCCGGGTGGACGGGTCCCTGCTGGTTTTTCTCTCCAGTACAATGCGTGGTAGTCTATCGTCGGTCATTCTCTTCAAGTGGTTAAACCATTCTTTTCTCCTTTGCCTCCCCATCTCACCACATCCTGTGCGTCGCATTGTGCTCTAATATCAGTGTTTCTTACGTGATCTCTTCTCGTTTTCCCGACTATTGTTCTCAGTACTGACATTTCGGCGACTCGTAGCATCCTTTTGGTCTTGTTGGTATTCTCCCTCGCTTTTATACCATATGTCATTATTGGCCTGACGCAATTTGTTAATTTGGTTTCTCAGGTCTTGAGCCTTGGACATATCTATGTCCAGGTATCTAAATTGCATGACCTCCTCTATGGGCTTATTATCTATTATCAGCTTGCATCTCATTGGCTCCCTAGCGATGGTCATGGTTTTCGTTTTACCTATGGATATATCCATATTGAGTTGCTGACTGATCTGGTAGAACTTAAATAACCGTCTCTGTAGGTCATTCTCACTTTCTGCGAATATTGCAGCGTCGTCGGCGTAGCAGACCATGCCGATGGCGCTATTGTTCATTCTGTATCCCGAATTCATGGATGTTACTTCTTCTACGATTTTGTCCATCAAGAGGTTAAATAAAAATGGACTTAGGCTATCTCCCTGTCTAATTCCACCTGAAGTGGGTATGCTAGATGTAATATTCTCTCCAGCTTGGATTTGCGTTTTGTTAGTAGTGTTAAGGTTGTATACCGTTGTTACTATGTTGGCAGGGGCTTCTTTTTCCCTTAGGATTTTTATGACGTCTTTCAGGTGGACTCTGTTAAATGCATTAGCAAGGTCGACGAAGCAAATAAATGCTGGTGTATTGTACTCTATTGCTTTTTTGTTTATTTGCTTGGTAATGAAGATGGCATTGGTTGTTGATATATTTTTTTTGAATCCTTCTTGCTCCTCTCTGGAATATATATATATATATATATAAAAATATTTATATATATATAATACAATAACAGATGGTTCATGTAACAATGATAATAGTTTCTCTTTTAACCATTTCACAAACATCTCTGTATCCATATTGTCATGATTATCGGCCGATTTTGATTTTGACAAAAATAAAAGATCCGCGCTATCAACAAAACTATGCTTTCCACCTGCATGCACAATAATGTGCCTTTTTTCTTCACCGTCGGTGTGTTTTATAGACTTTATGTTATCGTCCCGCCAAAGTTTTTTTGTTCGACTTTTAGCAAAAATCCCAGTTTCGTCCAGATAAACAAATGAGGAGCAGTCTTGTTAACAGTGAGTATAATTTCTTAAAAATTTAATTCTTTTGTGCATTACTCTAGCTTTTTCACACAAAGCCTTATGGTTGTCCACACATTTGAACTTAAACCCTATTGACCCTTAATTTCCAAACAAGAAGTCCCTTATAAAATAAAATTCGTTACCTACGAAATTTGTTTAAAAATATTAGGAGAATTTACTTTCATACTTCTTAAATGTACAGTTGAATACTGGTTATCGAGTTTCTAACGATAATCCGAAACCACCGCATATTCGTAAAATATGCTACAGTTATTTTTTGTGCACTCCCATGATATGGGTATTAAATTAAGGGTTTGCTGAAAAGCTTGCTCTTAAAAATGTTTTTTTGTTATTAATATATTATTGATCAACAATAATCATTCTAACGATAATCCGAAACCACCGCATATTCGTAAAATATGCTATAGTTGTTTATTGTGCACTCCCATGATATGGGTATCAAATTAAGGGTTTGCTAAAAGCTTGTTCTTAAAAATGTTTTTTTGCTATTAATTTATTATTAATCAACAATAATTATACATTCGTGAGCTATTTCCTTTAACTAATAATTTGATTGGACTATATTAATAATTAAAAAATCGTGTAAAAATTTAGGAGATATATTTTCAGAAAGGCAAAAAATCAATTGTAGTGAATTTTCATTTTAGACTTTGATAAGTAATCTATTTACTGGGACAGCTACAGACATTCCATTTTAGATTCCTTAATTAAGATTAAATTTTGCTATCAGACTCTTTTGTTTTATATATTTTCAATGTTTATACATTAGTCTTCCTCAGTCCCGACGACTTTTTTTACTATTGTTAACGGTTTCCTTAAAGAATATGACGGGAAAAGAACGCATATACAAAAACAGCTTCTAATGTGCAACATTGAAGAACATTCTGTTAGAGTTTTTAATTACTGGTTATTACATTTACTTTTACCGCTTTAATTTTTAGGGTATTATGCATAATATTAACCATCGCCTGCAACTTCCCTTCAGATGATGCTAATATGACTAGATCATCGGCGTAAATAAGGCATTTGTCGATCAAATTATTCATTCTCAATCAATATGCAAGTTTTTTAAAATCTTTTAAACAATCGTCTGTGTATAAGTTAAACAGCCATCGCGAAGCCACACATCCCCGTCTAACACCTTTTTCGATGTTAAACCAGTCCGTGTAAGCTCCGTTTAACCTGACACAAGTAGTGGAATCGTCGTAAAGTGATTTCAGTGCTCGTATCAAGCTACCGCTCACCCCGTACATACAAAAGTCGACCACAATTCATTCCTCACTACTCTGTCACAGGAATTTTCCAAGTCTACGAAAACGCAGTAGACTTTTTAACTTCTAGCCAAGATTTTTTTGACTATGCCTTGTAATGAAAATATCTGATCCATACATCTTCTTCCTCCTCTAAATCCTTCTTGCACAGTGTTATAACTGTTACTCGAAGGGGGTTCCAAGATCCACAATATTCAAAAAAATGAATTTATTCCAATTGGGTAAATTGTAGATTGTAGGGGGGGAGGGTGGTAAAGGCTATGCTGCCTCTCAAGCACGACCTATCAGATCTTTTGTGTATAACCCTTAATCTATTCGAGATCCGGGATTCCGAAACTTCGTACAAAGTTTATCAGTTTCCGGGGGGCTAAGTTCCTGACATCGGAGGGCTTTAGGAAGACCTCTTCCAGAAACTTAAGCCTCTTGCAGAAAAGTGCTGTGCATTCGCAAAGCAAATGTTCTGCAGTTTCAGTGAAGTCCTCGCAGTAGCGGCAACTATCACTCTCTATTTTGCTCATCTTTTTCAGGTGATACCTCAGAGGGTGGTGTCTAGTAAGGAATCCTGTCACCAGTTTTAAGTATTTCTTGTCCAACTCAAGAAGCCGTTTAGATTTCCTTGGCAAAATGCTTACTAGCCTTTTCGCTTGTCTTTGTCCTGGCACTTGTTGCCAGTGAGATTTCATTTCATCTGTTTCCCAGCGTTGAACCTCTTCTTTCAAGTGGGCTTTGGAGAGTCCACAGAAGGGTTCTGGGCCGGAAAATTGTGTATTTGCCCCTTCCTTGACAAGGCAGTCTGCTTTCTCGTTGCATTCCAATTGGGTGTTCCATACTGTATAGCCCAGCTCAGGCCCAACTTACCAATTTAATATTACCTTATAAAGTTTAAATAAAACAACTATCGAAGCTATAAGGGATTTTCGTCACTAGCGTGTTTTATAGGATGATTTTTCGTTATTTATTTATTGTTCTCGCAAAGAAACACCACACAAGGTGGATAAAAGTAGTGAAATTTTTTTATTTTTTTACTACGCCACGGTGCCATTTAGAAAGATTTTTTTAATTACTCGTAAGTATGTATTTGAGTGACCTAATATGGGTGAACATTGTCAAATATTGTTAAATTTGTGTTTGTTTTTACTACAGAATAAAATGCAGTAACTGAGGATATGACCAGAAAAAACTAAAATTAAAAACAAAAAGCGTTTTGAAATTTTTAATAAGGCTTCTCACATATTGCTGTGGTTTACGTATATCAAATCCCGCTAAAACATAATTTAAGTGCATGAACGAGGATTTAAGGGCAACTAGATGAAAGCTATTGCATCAATTCTCATTTTAAAAGAGAATCGCGTGACAAGTAGTTGCAAAAAGAAAAAATTAAAATTCTAATTCCACGAATGAAGCATTAATTTCAGTAAGTACAATGAATTATTGATTTTGTATATTTTTACAACTACGGTAAAGGAAATTGCAAACTCATTTAATTTTTATAACCACATAAACAATTTTTATCAACAACTTTGTACAGAAGAATGCAATAAAAACTTTTATACACAACTACCTATAGAGGAAGAATTAACCATTCAATTTAAAAATTTACTTACGAAAGTCTTTTGTTTGTTTCAACATCGAATAAAAAACTTTTTTTTAGAAATAATCAGATTGCAATCTTCTAACGTTTCAACGTGATGGAAAATGTCTTTATTTCGGGATTTTCGTCGGCATTCTTTAAATGACGAACCATTCAGAGAAATCATTCGAAAAACCAATTCGTAGTGAATAGGAGGAAAAATTTACGAGCACAAATCTGAAAATAAAGGGACTCAGGGGCGGATTTTCTGGCTTACCTGAACAATCAGGATTTTTATTGCTGTAATAACAAACATTTCCAATGAATGCAGATATCAAACGAACCCGCGAATAATATTTAAGTTCATTCGTCGAGTTCCTTTCCGACAGATATTACTCGGATTTGGCATACAGGTAGAAACTATCCTTAACTAATACACAGGGTGGGTCATAAGTCAGGTGTCACTAGAAATCCTTACAGCCTCCGCACACGGGTCGATTGGCACTCGAATTGAACGCGTACTTGAAGTCGAAGCAGAATGTAAGTAACATACAAACTACGCGATGTAATCGGACAATTTTTTATCTGTCTCCGTTCAGTTCGCGTTGTCTTTTTAAACAATTCAGTTCACCTTTTTTATAATGAGCAGTCAGTGATGAAGAGGACGCCGTTATTTTTTAAATATACCGTCGGATAAAAAAAAAACAGAGAGTATGGGTACATCCGTACATAGAGCGGAATTTTCATTGTCGGTTTTTTGTTGCGGCAAAATAATTACAAAAGAGTGATCAAAAAGTAGTTCAATTATTATAATTTATTAAGAATTTCAATTTTTTTCTTATTAAATGACCAATAATAAGATTTATATACAAAAAAAAAACCTAATAATTTACCTTCATATTGGACATGAATCGCTCGTCACACTCGAAATTTTCCTTTTTCAGCAGCTCGCAAGGTTCGAGTGACGCTCGAAACGCAATATCTTCGGCCGCCAGTGGATCGTCCTTACATTACCTACGAAGTGAAGTGAAGGGAGACAGCCGTATCTTCCATGGAAAAAGCGGATTTGATGGCCGAAATGTTCAGTTCTTACTCAACCCTCGATACCAATAAGAAACAACCCCCAACGATACCTAGAATAAACTCATCAATGCCTGAGGTCACTATCCGCCATCGCACTATCAGGAAAATCTTACGAAATCTTGACTCTAATAAGGCAGTAGGACCAGATGAAATTCCGACAATTGTCCTGAAGACCTGTGCTCAAGAGCTCACCCCAGTTTTCTGTAGACTCTTCAAGCTATCATACAGCAAAGGAGTATTTCCGTCTGTGTGGAAAAATCCATTCTGCATTGCTCTCAGTCATATCCAAAGTTATGGAAAAAGCGATTAACATAAAACTCATCAAATATCTGGAGAAATTTAAGATAATTCATGACAGACAATATGGATTTCGACAACTTCGGTCTACTGGAGATTTGCTGGCTTATGTCACTCAGCTCTGGACAAACACTATTGAGAAATTTGGTAATTCCCGTGCAAAAGCCTTGGATATATCTAAAGCCTTTGACCACGTTTGGCACCAGGCACTGTTAAGCAAACTATCTGCCTACGGTCTCCCAATCAGGCTGCGCCAATGGCTCTTGAGCTTCATGCAAGATCGCTCCTTACAGGTGGCAGTTGACGGTATTTCTTTTGATGCGTTAAAAACCAATGCCGGGGTCCCCTAAGGTTCCATCCTGTCCCCCACCCTATTTCTTTAACACATCAACGACCTCTGGAAAACCACTACAAACTCCATTTACAGTTTCGCAGACGCCAGCACACTTTCACATCCTATCGATCACTTTCAACGATCAGTTCAACGATCAAGTCCCTCCATCTCGATTTTGGGAGTCACGGTGTCTAATAATATGTCTTGGCATGACCATGTTGCTAACATCGCAAAGTCAGCAAGCCAGGGGCTAGGTTTTCTGTGAAAAGCACCAAGGCATTCTCTTAGTCTTCTAGATTCAGAAAAGGGCCATTCGATTGACAAACAGTTCAACTCTTACAGATACCCTTTACCCACTAGAATATAGAAGAAGAGTTGCAGACCAGACATTACTCTAAGATGACAGATGCTCCAGAGAAATAAAAACTCTTGTACCACCACTGGCCACATTCGGCCGAAAAACTCGGCACGCTGATCAGTCTCACCCATTTACTCTCAAGATTGACACTACAAGGACCAATCTTCATCAAGAATCCCTCTTTTACAGGGCTGCTACAGAATGGAACAAGCTTCCAAAATCAGTTTTTCCAGAGAACTATGACCTGCAACTTTTCAAAAAGCGGACTCACAATAATTTCCTTTGTATAATCCCTTTCCCTTCTAATATTCGCAGTGCGGGCCATCGGCGGCCCACACGGTAGGTCTACCCTTTTTGCGACTATTTTCAGTAAAAAAAAAAACGCTTCCACTTCGAGACGCATCCGATTCGAGTGCCAAACGATCCGTGTGCGAAGGCTCTTAAACTTTATTTTGCCTATCGTAGTGGTAGTCAGTTATATATATATATATATATATATATTACTCATCAATCTTTTCTACGTGAACGCAAATGTTTGAATTTTTTTCTTTCTTAACTGCCGTACATTAGCTAGTTTGAATGATACATTATTGGCTGCTTCATTCTTTACTAGTGCCCATATTTTTTCAATGGGGTTCAGCTCCGGACGGTATGGTGGTAAACGCAGTGTTAAAATGTTATATTCCACTAGAAGCGTCAATAATATAATAATAATATATATATAATATATATAATAATATATATATATATATATATATATATATATAAATATATATATATATATATATATATATATATATATATATATATATATATATATATAAATATATATACATCTCTTATAAGCTGGTTTATGCGTATTAATTAATTTATATAATTCAGATTTTAAAGCATTGGCTTTGTATAAAATACCTCATACCATTATTTATTGCTGCATCGCTGCTTTTTTCCATAAAAAATTTGGAATAGGATTAACCTGTATATTATAGTAGTAGGCATTATCCACCACTAAAACCCGTTTTTTTTTTTGGAGAATTAGGGATACATTTGTTTTTTAACCATTGCGTACAATTTTTGGACTTCATTTCGTCGTGTTAGTCGCCTGTTTTTCTTTCCAACTCTATAAGCTTTAGCTACTCTTTCTTGTAGATTGCTTAGAGGAATTGTTAGAGCTTGTTGTATCTATAAACGGGGATAAACAAATTCTTGTCAAACGCTTCTTAAGTTTTTTTAACCTTTATTACAAATAATACACTAACTACATACAGCTAATAAAAATAATAATATTACAACTAAATTACTTACTTTGTAGATAGAAAACCTCACTTATAGCTTGGAAAATCTTCCCAAACAATAAAGTCTAACTGACTACTTCACTAAAGGAGTAGGTAATTAACAACGTTTTAAAAATAAAACTAAAATGAACTAACTTAATCGAGAACACAGCTTTTTAGGTTAGGATAGGTTAGATTTTAGCCACAGTAACTAAGCAACAGAGTACCTTTGTCACTACCATTTTTCAAATATTATTAATATATTATTAAGGATTCAAAAATTTTTATGGACGAGTGATCTACCTTAAACATTATATTTATTTTAATTTAACAAAGAGAACTGGGAAAGCTTCGCAATACAGCTCTATTTATTTAAATTTTTTAAAAAATTTCACAACAGGCAATACATCTCTCTAATCAATCCTTAAGCCACGTTTCGCTACGGAGTATGGCGCACTCGTTGTCCCAAGTACTCAAAAGGTTCTAATCACTGAAAAAACATCTCCCTTTCAGCTTTATTTTCACATTGGGGAACAGTGCAAAGTCGCAGGGTGTAAAGTCTGGACTGTAAGGAGGGTGCTCAAGTAGTATCAGTCCTGTGGTGGTCAAATATTCGGTGCAGGCTTTCGCGTGGTGAGCTGGAGCGTTGTCATGATAAAAGAACCAGATGTCCATTCTTGAATTTGGTCGGAAGTTCTTCAGAGAGTCGATGTCTTTAGGAAGGCACGGTTCAGTGTAACACTTAGCTGTGACTATTTTTGTGTGTCCCACACGACACGCTCCACAATTTCACTCAATTTGAAAAAAAATTGTGCATTTCAGCATAAGCTTTCCTCAATCTGTTGGTAAGTCACTCGCCTGTTTTCTTCAAGCATTCTCCTCACAGCAGTAACGTTTTCCTCTGTAACGGACGTTGGTGGCCTCTTCGTCCTTTCAACGTCCTCCAGACTGAAATTTCCCCTTTGGAATTTTTTGTAAACCCGAATATAGTCGTGCGATGTGGACAATCATTACCTAGTGCAAGAGTTATTTCTTCTAAGCACTGGTCTATGTTTAAACCACGAGCAAAGTTTTACCGCAAAACCACCCGATTATTATTTTGAGGCCAAGCTGTCATTGCATGCACTTTAAACTATCACTGCTGACAAATAACGAGGTCCACTGGTTTGGCGCACTGGACAGTGTATGAACACGTCCAACATGCACCAAAACTTTCCTAGTTCCCTTTGTATTAAAACTTATGACCAAATCATGTTACCAATTATATACATTTTTAATTGGGTAGGTTGGAATATCGGTCCAGTAAACTTAACACTCGAAGGACATAACATTAAGCGGGTTGATCATTTTGGATACTTTGGAAGTTGGCTAATTAATTCAGATAAAGAACTCATGGCCCGAATTGAAATCTCCAGGAATGCCTTTAGGACATGGAATCAGATGTTATGCAGCATTTATGATTGTGAGACATGGACTTTAACAGTCGATATGATAAATCGAGTTGAAGCATTGGAAATGTGGTGTTACATGCGGATGTTAAAGATACCATGGACGTCGCATACAACCAACCTAAAAGTACTGCAGTTAATGCATAAAGATCAAAAACTCTTAAACGAAATTAAGAAGAGGAAACTACAATACTTTGGGCACATCATGAGAGGCCCCAAGTATCAAAAGCTTCGCCTCATAATTCAGGATAAAATAGAGGGCACAAAATAGATAGGACGAAAGCAACTATTAAGGTTTCGTTTTATACGCCACTGGACAGATCTAGACGTGAAACAGCTTTTTAAAACTGCCGCTGATCGTGAAGAATACCAAAATGTAATTGTCATTGCGATCGCCAACACTTGAATACAAGCATGAGACCCGAAGAAGAAGAAGGTGAGAGTAAGGGGTTAATGAAGGTGAGTTCCCTTTCACGTCCCCTTATATTCTAGAATTTTTTTTAAGCACGTTTGATATTTTAGGTGTATGTTTTTGGATCTGAGTAAATGAGCTTTTTCATTGTGGCAACTCTTATAAAACTTAAACTAACAAATAAATGCGTAAAGGAATATTATTAACCCTAGATTTGTATTCATGCGATTATAGGTTGACTAAACATTAAATAAGCGGCTCAAGTATTGCTGCATGCGACTAACGCCGTTATGTCGAAACTGACTGCCATGTAAACTCATTAATAAAGGAATATTTAGTTTAATTAAACGGTAAACGATAATAACAATTAAATACATGGTTTTAAATCATACTATCAATATCAATGAAGCTTTAACGATTATTATTAAATTTATTTAAATTAAGTATCGATAAATAAATTATAGGGGATATTTTGCAGGTATTGATCAATGTGATATAGCATAAGGCTACACAAATTTAATGAATTATTAAATTATTATTAATTTATATTTTTAATACTATAATTGATTAATGAAAACAAAGCACACACACAGAAATATTCTAAGAATATTCTATTCCGAGCTTGTAACGTGCCTTTTTTTCCCTTCTACAGTTCCATTATAATTATATCTCTGATAATTTTATTTTCCTCAAGTACTCGTAAATAGTGTCGCGTACCGTATTTTTTTGTAACTTAAATATATCATTCGTTGTAAATAGTGTTGCATAGCCTCGATTATTGTGTATTATCGATTATATTATTGTTTGGTTTACATTTCTGTGTAGATGAGGCTAGCTATCAACACTGACGAACGCGATTCTTAGTGTGGAACATAGACTTGTGAATATTCTTGGTTTACGTCAATTCCGTGTCATTTTCTTGATATCCGGCTTGGGAAGTAGAGAGTCGTGTGGTGAGAGTCTTGGGAGTCGTGTGGTGAAAGTCTTGGGAGTCGTGTGGTGAGAATTTTTGGGGCGGTGTGATATTAACAAGTGTGCAAAACTTCTACTGTTTTTCTTTCATATCTGGCTGTATTTGGGCCATCTTAATTGGATTTTGAAGAAAAACCATTTAATTTTTAACTTGACCATTCTATCTTACCTTCGTTGTTGATATTTTGGATTTTGGTGTCGACTTAAAATAACCGCATGCGGGATTTATTTGAGGGAAGCCATTGTTAATTAGCAGGTGCTGTTCCATAACCAAACCGGCCACAGGAGTAGTGCATTCGTATACCCAAAGGTTACAAGTGATTTATTTTTAAATATTTAACGACGTGACTTATTTTTGACACCACGATTAAGTTTTGTTTTAATTTATTAATATAATATTTATATATTTATATTAATAATATATTTATTGCATTAGATAATATGCCAAAACTGAGTACTTTGATTTATTGTTAGCTGTTAATTTTGACTATATTTGTTATAATGTTATTATTGAACTGAGTACTTTGATTTATTGTTAGCTGTTAATTTTGACTATATTTGTTATAATGTTATTATTGCACTGAGTACTTTGATTTATTGTTAGCTGTTAGTTTTGACTATATTTGTTATAATTTTATTATTGAACTGTGTACTTTGATTTATTGTTAGCTGTTAATTTTGACTATATTTGTTATAAGTTTGTTATTGAACTGTGTACTTTGATTTATTGTTAGCTGTTAATTTTGACTATATTTGTTATAAGTTTGTTATTGAACTGTGTACTTTGATTTATTGTTAGCTGTTGATTTTGACTATATTTGTTATAATTTTGTTATTGAGCTGTGTACTTTGATTTATTGTAGGAGTAAAGTATCCAATATATTTTAGCTATAATTTCATTTATTTAGTTCACCATAATCTCAGTTGTTTATCGTGTGGCTTGATTTATTGTAGGAGTAAAGTATCCAATATATTTTAGCTATAATTTCATTTATTTAGTTCACCATAATTTCAGTTGTTTATCGTGTGGCTCTGCTAGTGCCTATAAGACCTAGGGGTTTCCGGCTTGAACCGTCTAAGTCGGTGGCGCAGCTCACTTTTATATATTTTTTTTCTTTTACCCTCTACGGCTGAGCTCGGGCATAATTTGCCAGTAGAGAGACCGCTGGCAGAGTACTTTATAGAGAACGAATAAGACGTGGCAAGCTGTACATTTTCAACTTAATTAAAGTTTAGCAATTAATAAATAAAAACAAGTTAATTTTGACAAAGATTATTCCAACCACACCTAATTTAAAATATATTATTAACAAAATAAAGAAAAACTTAACAATAGCTAAATATAAAACTAAAACTAAACAGTAGTCTGGGTGCGAATCGAGAGGTCAACACGTCTAACTTTCCAGTGGAAAGAATGAAAAAATACCATATGTTTTGTTGTTATAATTATTATTAGTAATTTTATAAAAAATAATTTTAAATTGTTTATAAAAAATTATAATTGTCATTAACAATATTCTGTTTATGTCAACCGTATTCATTCAAACTTTTTCTTATCATTTCATAAGCGGGAGCTATTTTCAATTGTTTATAACAATATGCTATTCTCTCGATACTGACACAAGTTTAAAATTCTCCAATTCCTATTTTTGTTTTCTTAAACTATCCCTTTTTATGAAATATTGTCATTATATTTTTCATACAAATGTTTCTAACATGCAACAATCATATTATTCAAAACATCTTAAAATGCTGTATTAAAAATAGTATAATTTCTAAATTGCAAAATTCAGATAGTTTATTATTTTTTTTCAGTTTTTTAATTCTCCATAAAAAACTGCTTAACCGATTTTGTTGAAAATCTAATCAGTTTTAAGTTGCGTAATTATGCGTCGAATGCAATTGGTCCCACGTCGATATCATTTTTTGTTCTCGAGATAATCGAGACGAAAAATAATTCCGAACGCACATACGAACATACGCACATACGTACATACAGACGTTCACTTAATAACTATTGTAATCGATATGTCAAAATTCGGGATTCGCAAAATCGGACCCATTACTTTTATTTCCACTGGAAAGTTAATAATATCGTCTTTATTATTTCATAAAATAAAAATAAAACATAATTGATACACTTGTATTAAGTTGTCAAGAAATAAAGGGCAAAGTTCATTGTGTGCAATGCTATGCAACACAGAAAATTTTCTTTTACTTAACCCTTGAGAGGCTACATAGCCCTCACGACTGCCCCCACAATCTACAATCTAACCCTGAAGGAAAAGAACCTGTGATCTTTTTACATAATTATTGTTTTTAATTTCAACACGAACAAACACTTGCTATAAAGAATGTATAGTTCGTCTATTTTAGACAAGATTCCAATCATTTCCTTTTATTTCAGTCAAACTAATACTATTGTTAGGATTTATTGAGTCCGTCTCTGTTGACCCTTTCTGTCGCGACAATGCGTCGGCCACAACTGGGACTGTCGGCGCGGAGACCAAAGGAAAGTTCCCGCAAGTTCTCGACGAGGTGTCTAGTAAAATCTTATCGTTTCGAAAAGAGGTCTATCGCCTTCGCGAATAAGGTCGAAGTAAGATTTACAGTTATAAAAAGGGACAGCAGCCGCGGATAGAGTTAGTATTAGTTTTAAAAGTGTTTATGATTTAAGAAATGTAAATAGTTACAAAAAGTTGTATATCTAAGTGATTTATAAAGAGTTTTATCGAGAGTTTTAAATCGCCGAACCCACGGAAGAACTAAAATCGTAACACTATTTATATTTAGTTTTGAATTTAATTGTTTAAGTGAGGAGGGAACAAAATTATACCTTTGACAAATATGGTATCTAAAAGACCGTCTAAATACTTCTGTTTTGAATTTAGGTACTGCGAGCATATTTTTATATCGAATATTCAAATTGTGAATGTGTACGATATGTGATTTTTCTATGTAGATAGAAATGCTTTTTTGTAATAAATATTTTATGAAAAACATACTGCTTGAAATACTCATTTTTCATATTCAACTATCCAAGTGCTTGAAGTTTATATGAGATTCTTTTTCGCCGACGAATACCAAAATTAATCGTAGGCACAAGGTCTGAACTTTTTGAATTTTTTTTTTATATTGAGTTGTTAAATATTGGCCATAAAGAACATCCGCATAGTTAAAAACTGAAAGCACTAAAGATTCACACAATAATTTTTTTACAATGCCACATATTTTGCCTTATTCCTAAATTTTCTTCTTCCAAGTACTCTCGGTAAATAATTTTGTAAGAACTGCAAGTAATTTGCACTATTTAAATAATTTGAAAGCAATACTGGTCCTATTAAATTATTATTAATAATGCCCAAACATTGACTTTAAAAGTAAGGATTTTCTCCGGCCCATAAGTGTGCGTTATGGTGATTCGTAATGCCATTTCTATTGAAGGTAGCTTCATTGGTAAACAAAATATGATTAATGAAATTGATATTTCGATTGTTTTCCGTTAAGAACCAGTCGCAAAATCCCATTATTTTAGGATAATCTTCATCTAGTAATTCTTGAACGGTTGTTAAGTGATGGGGATGAAGCTGCTGTTCCTTCAATCTTCTACATCATGTAACCAATATCTAATCGAACAGCTATTACCATTGTACTGCTTCCAGGGATTTCTTCGACTAATTCTAAAATCTCGTTATTTTTTTTTCCATTTTTTGACGACCACTATTACCAGCAAGTTGCGGTCACAAAGTATTTGTCTCCCGTAAACGACGATCAATTGATAGAAAAAATCGTCTGTCAGGTATATTCCGATTGGAATATTTTTATAACGCCTTGCAGTTGCTGCACTATTCCCTTGGCTTTCACCTGCGATTACCAGAATAACAGATAATTATCTGAAACATTGATTTAGCCTGACCAGACTTACCCAGAATTAAATGCATAACTGCCATTTTTGCAAACGTGTAAACCATTGTAACAGAAAGTTTAATATTTTTTTTACACTTTTAAAATGCACAATAATCAAAAACTTTAATTGACAGTATGTACAGTGCAACAGAAGTAGCTTGGCGGGCGAGAGATCACAAAATCTGCGCACAACGAAAACATTCGAATAACGATCCAATCAGCGATGACAAAATTTTCGGTAATCGTGAGTCTCAAGTACAATCGGAGAATTTTACAAAGGTGAAGTATGTTCAGCCGAATATTTGTTATTTTAAAGGCTAGTTGCCCGCCAAGCTACAAGTGTTGAACAGCCAACTAAAGAATTTTTAAAGTATAATGAAAACAATAAAAACTGGCTTTTTGAAAAAGTGCTAGGATCTAAAAAAAATTCAAAAATGATGTATTAAACCAATGGTGTTACAATACTAATTTAATTGTAACGCATAAAAGAGTTTGGGGGTTTTAGGGGTTCAAAACATTCGTAAAATTTTTATGGGCTGTGCTTATTTCGTGGTTTTATATGAAAAAGATGCTCGTACGATAAGAAAGCCATGTATCTATGTATGACTTACCTTTTTATTACACCCTGTATATTATACAATTTTAATCTGTTTGTTTAACATATATACAATTTTAATCTGTTGTACATCGCGAATGTCGGTATTTTGTGATTTTTTTCTTGTGCTAACTTAACGAGCAAGTACTCAAGGTTGAAACCGCTCTGCGAAAAATTAATACACAAGATATTTTATTGGTTACGCCACGTGCACATAGTTTCACTTTCACTTTAACTATCGAAATTACCAAAATATAAACAAACATTAGTATCAGATTAGTCAACTGCTTCAAATAACAACACGCCCTTCAAGAAGTTATGTCCAATTTTCTTAACGAAGAAGTCGTTCAAACAATAAGAGAGGTTGTTCAAGACGCTCGAGACCGCTTTCCAAGTCACGCTTCTACTACATATATCTAGGAATTATTACTTGGTGTATTGGGTGTGCTTCAAATCATGTTAAACCTGACGAACTTCGGTGTATCTAATGTAAATATTTCTCTTTACATTACTTTTATGTAAGAAATACTAGAGGCTGGTATAACCAATGCAATCACAATACATTTCAAGCTCAAACACTGTCCTAGGTGTTCCCAATGATCCAACTCATCAATTGTTTTAAGTTATTGTAAGGTGGTAATACTTTTGTGAGACACAACGTATCATAACGAACTACTTTCTTTTAAGTGATCGAATGTTATATTAAATTCGTTTGTTTTAAAACTAAAAAAAAATTAAAGACTCTGACTCTATCTCAGCGATGAGATCTTAAATTTTCGGTTTTATTCAACTCAAGGGAATAGAAAAATCAGTTCGCGGATATAATCTACTCTTTTTTTATATCTAACTAAACAAATTAACTTTAATGAAAACTAAATCAAAGTTAAGATAAAATTACTAGAACAAACGGACCTTGAGCTAATTGAACTATATCTATTTACAAAAGAGCCAAGGTGTTAAACCGGCACCAATGTTGTTATCGCCTTTTTTAAAATAAATAAAAAATTAGGTTAGGTTAGAAAGTGTAGAAAGTCAATAGGTGGATTGAGTAGCCTATTGATCAATACAGCCGGTCCCAAGCCCGGGTAAAAGAGGAGGGTTTGGTCAACGGGCCAGCAACCCGTTACCTGTAAAAACCTAAGATTGCTAAAAACACTGGGAAACAGCTTCGGAAACAGGACGGATCTTTAAGGAAACGAACTTGGCAACGAAATAAGGTAATGACTTTTGCAACATGGAACATTCAAGGAATAAGGGGTAAAACGGAAGATGTTATTAAGACTGTACGTAAGGCGAAAGTAGACTTAGCCGTACTTACAGAGACCAAGAAGAAGGGAAACAGAACTGAATATTTAGATGAATACCTACACATCTACAGTGAAGTAGAAAAGGAATCCAGAGCAGCCAAGGGAGTATCTATACTGATTAAAAAACATCTCCTCAGTAATCTTACGAATTGGGATACTATGAATGAACGAATTGCAACCGTTAACCTAAACATCAGGGGACACAGAACCACTTTAATTGCAGCATACGGACCCAATGATGACGCCCGTCAAGATGAAAAAGATGATTTTTATGACCAGCTAAATGATATACTTAATGAGTTAGGAGATCAAAGGGAGTACATAATACTGGGCGACCTTAACGCCAGAACAGGCAGTAGAGCTAATAATGATATAGTGGGTAAATACGGTGAAGAAGTTTTAAATGATAATGGTCAAAGGTTAATCGATACATGTGAGCAGTATAAACTTAAAATCTTAAATGGATTTTATCAGCATAAAGATATCCATAAATACACATGGCATCAAGACACAAGATCACTTAAATCCATCATCGATTACGTTATCATAAAACAAGAAACTAAATGGCGCGTGCTCGACACTAGAGTATACAGAGGCTTAGAGTGTGGGTCAGACCACTACTTTTTATCTGCAAAAATTGGAATATACTTTAACACTAATAACAAACGTACAACGGACATAAAAGACAAAGCTGACCACATTAAATATAATCTAAATGGGCTCCATGAATACAGTACAAAAACTCTCTATCAAAACAGACTAAACCAGAAGCTAAAACCGGAATATTTGACGCTAGATACTGATCATCTGTACCAACATATTATAGAAGCCTTACGCTCTGCAGCACAAGAAGCTCTCGGAATAGAGGAAACAACACCCAAACATAACAAAAACATTACATGGAATAATAGCTTAGAGAGTCAGAAGAACAAAAAAAAAACGGCGTACAAGAAATGGCTAACTACTAAAGATATTAATGATAAAATAAACTACAAGAGAGAACAGGCATTATTTAAACGAATGACACAAGGCAACAAGAACGAGACATGGAAACAAAATGTAGGGAAGTCAACTCTTACCTTGGTGGGACTAAATCTTCCGAAGCGTGGAAACTAATCAGATCGCTAAAAACTAATTCAGTTAATAAAACTAATATTCATCTAATTCAGATAGATAAATGGAAAGAACACTAAAGAGAAAAGAGAACAGAGAACAATATTTAACTACTTCTCCAAAAGTTTACCAAGTCCAGGGTCAGTACATTCATTTAAATAAAAATATGATACAGAAAGCCGTAACCTCCATGAAGAATAAAAAAGCTAGTGGACCAGAGAACATACCTGCAGAGCTATTGAAAAATGGAACACGGACGTTAATTCTATTCCTCAAAGAACTCTTTACACGATATTTAAATGGGGAACCAATTTCGTTAAGCTGGAGAGAAGCCTGGATAACACCAATCCACAAAAAAGACAGAAAGGATGACTGTTCTAACTACAGATGTATCTCGGTAACAAGCACCCTAAGCCGACTATATGGGAGAATCTTAAAAAACTTACTAGAACAAGAATACGAAGCAAACGAAATCGAACAACAAGCAGGGTTTCGGGCTGGCCGCTCATGCATGGACCATATTTTTAGCATTGTTCAAATGAGTGAGAAAAGAGTGGCAACTAATAGGGAAGTCCATTTACTTTTTGTAGACCTTACAAAAGCGTACGATACTGTCCCGATAACAAAACTGTGGCAAGTCTTAGAGACTATCTATCTATCTATCTATCTATCTATCTATCTGAAAGTTTCACCGTCACTAAGGGTCTAAGACAAGGTTGTAGTTTATCCCCCACACTATTTAAAATATATTTAAACAAAGTGTTAAAGAAGTGGAGACGAGCGTGCCATGGAATGGGGATACAGTTAAATGATGACACTACTCTTTATAATCTGCACTTCGCGGATGATCAGGTCGTCGCGGCCCAAGATAAAGAAGACCTGGAGTTTATGGGAAAACGACTTCTTAGAGAATACGAAGAAGGGGGATTAACGGTTAATATGAGCAAGACGAAATATTTGTGTATTGGGGCAGAAACAACAGATCTGGATCTGGACAATGTAAAAATAGGAATATGTAAGGAATACACCTATTTGGGTACAAAAATCACATGTAAAAGTCGTACTGAGGAGGAAATAGAACAACGGATATTAAAAGAAAAGAAAGTTATAGGATGCCTAAACTCGCTGTTGTGGGCAAAAAATATATCTAGGGAAAAAAAACATATGATATATAATACTATCTTTCAAAGTATTGTTCTGTATGGCTGTGAAACGTGGCAACTTAATAAAACATTAGAACGCCGATTGCTAGCCCTGGAGATGGATTTCTGGCGAAGATCTGCTGGCATATCACGTCTCGATAGAGTTAAAAATGACCGAATCCGACAAATTGTTAAGACCGACACAACTATAATAGATGAAATCCAAAGAAGACAACTTATATGGTACGGCCATGTTGAACGTATGACAGATGAAAGGCTACCCAAACTAGTGCTTAAATGGACTCCAACGGAACGAAGGAAAATAGGTAGACCAAAACCAACATGGATAGGGGGCATTCAGAAAGCGATGTCCGAAAGAATTTTAGCCCCAGGAGATTGGACTGACCGAAGAGGCTGGCAACTGGGAACCGGAAGGCGAATGACGCTATAAACCGGATTAATTAATTAATTAATAAAAAATTGCAAAAATCGATTAACAAGTTTAATACAAAAAATATATTAATAATTAGAAACAATTTTCAAGGTACAATAAACTAAATGAAGAAAAAAAAACAAACGGTTACAAAGAAAAAGCATTAAAAAAAAGAAAATAACAAAAACCGTATGTCCGAGAAGTAGTTTGGTAATAACTGGCCAGACAATTACAGTGCAACAGAAGTAGCTTGGCGGGCGACTAGCCTCTAAAATAACAAATATTCGGCTCAACAAACTTCACATTCGTAAACTTCTTCCTCCAATTGTACTTGAGACTCACGATTACCGCCGTACAACTACTGGTAGGGCTTATTGGTAGGATTTACTGCTCTCATCTATTTATTCGTATTTCACTCCCTTACTTCATCAATCGGTACTACTTATTCATCAGTGGATTATTAATTTGTAGCGTACCAGTTGGTATATTAAGTGGTATATTAATTAATTTATACATCAATTGGTATCAATTATATTTAAAATTAACACAAACCAGGGGTTATACAGATATTTATTAATTTAAAACATAATTACTATCAATGTATTTTCGTCGAACTTGAATAACTTTATGAAAAACCCAGATGAAAACGAATGTGTCTTTAAATACATTTCAAAAATCCCACCAGCCGAAACCGGATTGTTTTTTGATCACCTACTACTAATAACGATATAAAGTCGCCAGGGTTGGCTTTAGCAACCTGAAAATTCAAAATTGCAAACTTCCCGCTAAATAATTATTTCTTATATCTTAATTTTATTGACCAGATAACTTAAAAAATTTTGATTTTTGTTATAACTATATACCCTTTAACTTTTTTTATTAGGTAACAATTACAAAACATCTAAAAAAAATTGTATTTTTTGTTGAGCAAATCGTGCTTGCCATTTTGGAATAAATTTCATTGCCTTCTCTTGGTTTCATCAAAAATTACTGTAATGCATTCACAAAAAGAAGCATTTAACTTTTATTATTTTTTTTGTTTCATAATAGTAACACCATTTACATGAATATTCAATTATATTGCTGAAATAGATAAATACCCATTGTTTTCTTTGCATAGCTTTATGAATAGCCAGAAAGTGTCAAAAAGGCACGTCTGGCTGTGCATAGAGGTGTGTTGGTTCCTTCACTTATGTATGGTAGTAAATGTTGGCTTTGGCAGAAGAAACATGAAAATAGGATTAATGCTGTGGTGTAAATAAAGATGTGGTTACAAAGATAGATTGAGGAATGCTTAGATGGTTTGGAGACGTAGAAAAAATGGATGAAGAAATATTGACGAAACAAATTTATAATGTAAATTGACAAGTCGGTAGAGGTCGACCTCGGAGAACATATCTGGATCAGATCAACATTGTTTTAAAGAAAGGCCAGGTCAAGAGTACCAACAACCGACGAGCATGTATAAGAGCACTGATGAAAGTAGAGGAAGCAAAAGATGTGTTTAAGAACCGTAGCGGTGGAAGTGGAAGGAAGTGGTCTCTGCCTACCCCTATGGGAAAAAGGCGTGACTATATGTATGTTTTTTTTGTCTCACTTCAACGAACAAAAAATTAAATTCGGCTTGCAGGTTTTTTTTTAGACCAATTACGTGAATATTCGCGTTAAGGGCACTGCGAAACGTAAACAAATATAAAGGACTATACGTACTGTCAAAAACAGAGGCTGTTTTAGTTTCATATACCAGTTACTTTTCTTATGATTTGTTGTGATTCAGTTGTGTTGTTTATTGATTTTACAACAACAGTAGATTTTTGAAAGTTTGTTGTAAATATTAACCTGCCAATGCCTTATTTTTTAAAGTATAATTGTATTGAAATTTCTTATAATTTAACAATGTATCATATAGATGATCAAGAGACATATTTGATGTTGATGAATGCCCTTGATTATTTGACTGCAATACATAATAGTCAGTCTTACATAATTTAAAGTTTTACCGAATTCACTTTTGTCGATTATTTTATATATTATCCGTTAGATATCCTTCGGATTTTTTTATTAGTGAATATTCGTAGTCTGCAGTGTAAATATTGATAATTTAATATTTTTATAGGAACAGGAAACAAAGTGCATTTTACTTTCCTGTGCAATCGCACTCTTTTACTGAACCATATGATATGCGGGTTAAGCTAACGTGTTGCAATGGAAAAATGTCAATTTATTCCCGTATATATGCATCATCTAGTTACATCTAAAAGAAAATAATACTTTATTCCTCGCGTAAAATTGGATTCGCGGTACCAATTCGAGTAATGTAACGAAAGCAGAAATATATTATTGCCAATATCCTTATGCGCCTATTGACTAGTTTAGGCTTAATTGGAAAATATTCAGAAAATTTCACGCTTCTCTAGTTTTCACTTTTTGAAACGAAGTTTTATTTATTATTATCATTAATTTTCTCTTCAGTAATTTTATTCTTATGCTAAGAATTATTTTTTACTTTTTGGTTTAATTAACGCCAAAAGCATGTTTTTTAGTTTTTTTAAACTATAATTTATTGTGTTAAATCATACGTGAATATTGTTTTGTTATTGCAATTAATTTTTGATAAATGGAAACTGCAGCAAATGTGTGTAATACAGATTTAGAAAAGTAAGTTGATAAAATTGTATAACTTAATACAAGTATTTACTATTAACATTCGTTTATTGTACATGGGATTTGAGTGTTTACTATTTAAATTATAGGGAGACAATAATGAAATCATGTGTTCAGATTCCAAAAGAGTATGAAAAGCGCAAACGTCAGAGTGCAAATAAAATACCGAAAACCAATGCTCAACGCCAACAACAATTCCGGCAGAATCAAAATAAAATGAGCGAGCCTTACAGTAGTTGCATATGATGTGTAACATTAATATTAAGCAGTTTTAAAATTATGTTCTGAAAAAAATGGGTCAGGTATTATTTAAAATGATTTTACATAACAAACAATAATTCTTTTTAAGGAAAATTGTATTTTATTTAATTAACAGTAGGAGTGACAGAAATCAACCTTAAAATTTAAAAAAACTTAATATTGAAATATTTTATTTGAACAATTATTTATTATTACTTATGATCTGCGCTTTATTAAGACTTATTATCAACAGTAAATATTTATTTATATAGTTTACGCATATAACAGCAAACTTTATAAACAACACTGTAACTTAAGTGAACAGTTGATGGCTGACAGTACCGACCTCTCGGAAAATTGGCTAACGGCTATCTGACGGCCAACTCTACCACCACGCGCTCATTCTTCAAATCAAATAGCGCGTGCTTCCGCGACTTCCTGATACACACTTCCTGTTACATTTCACGAAATCACTCCCACAGATTGCAATATTGAATGAAACTTTCTGATGTAATTCGTTTTTTTAGATTAATTGCCTTGAAAAAATATTATAAAATAAAAATTGAAATATACAAATTTCATCTCGTATTACATTTGAAGTTGAAGAAAAAACTTACGGTGGTCCCCCGACTGCATAACTTTTTTTTTGTATTGAGTTGGCATGACCATGTTGCTAACATCGCAAAGTCAGCAAGCCAGAGGCTAGGTTTTCTGTGGAAAGCTAGAAATTTTTTTACTCCTGACCAACTGTTGACGACGTACAAGGCTCAAATCCAACCTATATTGGAGTATTGCTCGCATACTTGGGGTTCAGCACCAAGGAATTCTCTTCGTCTTCTAGATTCCATTCAAAAAAGGGCCATTCGGTTAATAAACAGCTCAACTTTCACAGATACCCTTCACCCACTAGAACATAGAAGAAGTATTGCAGACCAGACATTACTCTACAGATATTTCCATAGCAGATGCTCCAGAGAAATAAAAACCACCACTGGCCACATTCGGCCAAAGAACTTGGCACGCTGATCAGTATCACTCATTTACTCTCAAGATTGACACTACAAGGACCAATCTCCATCAAGATTCCTTCTTTTAGAGGGCTGCTACAGAATGGAACAAACTTTCAAAATAAGTTTTTTCAGAGAACTATGACCTGCAACTTTTTAAAAGCGGGTTCACAATCATCTTTCTATAATCCCCCCCCCCCTTTTAATAGTCGCAGTGCGGGCTATCCGCAGCCCACACAATAGGTCTACCCTTTTTGCGACTATTTTCAGTAAAAAAAACTCCTTTTAAAAAGTAATTCACCCTATTAATTACGATAAAAAAAGGAATTTCTTTCAGAAAAACACTTTTAAATAGGTCAACCTCGGCGAACATATCTCGATCAGACCAACATTGTTTTGAAGAAGAGCCAGGTCAAGAGTATTAACAACCGACGAGCATGTTTGAGAGCACTGATGAAAGTAGAGGAAGCAAAGGATGTGTGCAAGAACCGTAGCAAGTGGTCTCTGACAACCCCTACGGAAAAAAGGCGTGACTATATGTATGTATGTATGAAAACATGTGGGATTACATTGCTAGAGCCATTCACAATCGAATCAGACTGCAAATGAGTTAGTCGTAGTGACTGCAGAGGAATGGAACAATAATCCACAAGACACTATCAACCTCTTGATTTTTTCAATGCACAGACGTGTCAATATGTTATTCCAACGTGGAGGAAGTCATACCGAATATTAGTCAGTGTACAACATGTTTCATTACTTTTTTTAATTTAATTAGATTTGTTAACAAATTCACACATTTGTAAGTTTTTAATTTTCTTAATATCTCATTTTATGGAAAATTTGGTTCATCCTACATGATATTCGATGGTAAATTCTATAAATAAATTTTTAGCACTTCTATGGAGTGAAGTATATCACCAATTTTATCAAGTTTTGTTCTGGATGATCTTCCTGATAACCGTATAAAATTAATTTAAATATTCCTTTTAACAAAAGGTTTAAGGATAATCTCATACTTTTAGTTCCACAATTAAAAATAGAGGAGATTCGTAGTATATTCAATCCATGCAATGAGAATCTACAATTCAAGTAGAGAAAGAAAACCATAACATAGTTCTATTCATAGACATGAAAATAATTAGAACAGATAACAACAAAATAATTTTAAGGTGGTACAGAAAACCTATAAATAGTAATAGACTCATTGCCATTACCATTTATACCATCCAAATAATATCAAACTAATATAATTACAAACATGAAAACAAAAGTAAAAAAATAAACTCATTCTTCTTTGAGTTTTGAATGTTTAAATAAACTTAAAATTACACTTATTGTAAATTCCTACCCCAATTATTTAGTCAATAAAATTATTTTTAGTACCCACCCCATCACATGGCATACCTTCAATTCTAAATTTACCAGATAATAATATTATAAATAAAATAACCAAAAAAAGTTTACCTCATATTCAACGACTGACTCCAAAATTGAATAAAGATCTCAAAAATGAAAATATAAAAATAGCTAGAACAAATATTAAAACAATTTTCAATCTCCATAATAAATAAAAAAACCGATTCCAAAGAAATTCAAATCAAATATTGTTTATCAAACTTCGCGTATCGATTGTGACAAAATTTACATTGGTCAAACAAAACAACTTTTGAAAGATTGAATAAGAATTTCATGTTAGCAAGCATATTTTCTAATATAATTTTTCTTACATTGATTAAAAATATTATAGAGAGAAGTCTTAAAAAAAAATAAACATTTTTAATAGTTTGACTGAAAAAACGACGAATTTTTATTGAATATAAATAATATATAGGTATACCATAATCTATTGTTTAGGGCAGGAGCCGGGTTTTTTTTCTATAATTTTCTATTTGAAGGATTTTCTTATTGGAATATGTTCATGGGTGCCCACCGAATGTAAATCCAAGTTGGTGGGTAACATTTTCTATAACTTACATTCAAAACTTTTTTCTGTATAATCGATAGGTTTTTGTTTATAACGCTCCAAAAATTTTTAATATAGTTATTGCTAAATACATAGTTAATGAAACATTAAAAATAGTAATTATCTAATTTGTAGAAGTTTCCTATAAATTTTATTTAACACGTAACATTTATGCTTTCAGAGCTATAGCTTGGTAAATCTTGCACCTCGTAAATTATCAGTGGCAATGTCGTTCGTAGTACACGGAAAATATTTCATAACGGACAAAACGGTATAAAATGTTTAGTAATATGTCAATACTTTGTAGTGAACCAATTAATATTATAAATAGTGTGGAGAACAACTAATAATAATAATAAGAAGCAAAAGGTGGAGAAGGGGATGACAGAGTTCAATTTCATTGATGCAAATTTATTTTTCAAAGTTTACGAGAGATGGAAAGTATGACAGTGACATTGAGCGAAGGGTGTTGGCAGGAAAACAAATGAATGGGGCACTGCATAGCTTTATGAATAGCCAGAAAGTGTCAAAAAAGGCAAGTCTGGCTGTGCATAGAGGTGTGTCGGTTCCTACACTTATGTATGGTAGTGGATGTTGGGTTTGGCACAGAAGAAGCATGAAAATAGGATTAATGCTGCGGAGATGAGTAGTCTAAAAAGTATAGCCGGAGTGACTCGGTTGGATAAAGTAAAGAATAGTGAGATAAGAGAACGCTGTGGTGTAAAAGAAGATGTGGTTACAAAGATAGATAAAGGAATGCTTAGATGGTTTGGACACGTAAAAAGGATGGATAAAAGAAGATATACGAAACAAATGTATAAGGTGAGTGTGAAAGGACAAGTCGGTAGAAGTCGACTTCGGCGAACATATCAACATTGTTTTGAAGAAAGGCCAGGTCAAGAGTACCAACACTGATGCAAGTAGAGGAAGCAAAAGAATTGTGTAAGAACCATAGCAAGTGGAAGGAAGTGGTCTCTGCCTACCCCTATGGGAAAAAGGCGTGACTTTATGTATGTATGTAAATTTATTTTTGAAATAAGAAAACGGACTGAAACATTTATTTTTACATATAAAGTGGCGCGTACAAAAGTCTCTTTTGTTTCGACGAGGAAGGAAGACACTCATCGCCTTGTGGATCTATGTCCTCTTCCTTCGCCATATCCGAAGAAGATGAATCGAATGTTGGACCTTCTTCGATTTTGTTTTCGATGAATGAATATATTATACATAGTAAGGGTAGCTTAATTCAAAAGTTAAAAGTAAAAGATAAAGAATCATAGATGACATACTGTATTTTGTGTCAAAAATTAAAAACAGGACAGAAAAGAATTTCAATTTGGTCCATTTTCATGATTTTGAAGGGTTGAAGCTATAATAAATTATATATATAATAAAGTGGTGTAAAAGATATTTTGGTTTTGATGAGAGTTATCACACCATTTTTTTTGAAAAAACATAAAATTTGCTACAAATTGGTCTAAAAAAAATTAATTTCCATGAAAGTGCAAATTACTTATGATTATTAGAAAAATAAAAATTTATAAAAAATAGTTCTGCCAGGATAAACCCTGGCACACGGGGCCTATGTTGTAGCTAGGTTTAAATACTATTAATTCCTATGCTAAATTTCAGAATTCATATAAGTGCTTTTTTAGTGACACCGGCTCCCCGCCTATTATGAGAGGTAAATGATTCGCCCTATTCTGCTGGGTGATGTCATTATGTAGATTGTAGATTGTAGGGTGGGTCGTGAAGGCCATGCTGCCTCCCAAGCACTTGTCTCTATGGCATTATGTCATAATGTAGAATTGTCAACATTTTTGCCTGTCAACATACCATTTTTCGCCCCATTCATCACATTCTATTCGTATCAATAAATTAACAGTAATATTCATTTATTCATGAAATAATGTTTCGTCTCCTAAATATTAATTTAACGAAAAAAATAGTCCAAATCCCGTATCCAATCTTCCACGTGCGCAATCAAACTTTCGGAAGGAAAGTGATAAAATGTAAATCCACCGTCGACAAATACGTTCCCACCTTTAAAATTGAGAGACATTGGGGTAAAATCATACCACAAGAGGCCGTTCCGATGGAATACCAACAACCGGAATGGAAGTGCGAATGTGATCAACTTTCGAAAAGGTTTCGACCCATCGGTTCTTTCGACAATAATTACTTTAACTTCAACTTAACGGAATGTAAGCAATATCGCATACGGTTTGTTTAACTAGATCCATTTTCACTGTAAAACGGTAAATATTAACAAAATAATAAAAGTCTTTGTAGGAGTTAATATGAATTATTTTTTTTATCTTTTAAATATTTTCTGCAAGATAGTTCTTCAATTCCTTATGTCACAATAGCCAATAGTTTTAATTAATAAAGTAATAATTGTTATGTAAACAGTACTTGCGTGGAGAAAAAAATTGCAGATAAACAACACAGGTCCAAATAATTTGTGTAACATTGAAGAATACGCTCTTTTTGCGTTTTATTAAGGTCTTTTTTTCTACTTCTTGGAGATCTATCGATCTGTTAATTTTGAAGCTTCCTCTGCATCTTTTCCTGAGAGGTAGATTGCCAACTATCTCTCCATGTTTTAGGTGGCCTCCCGGAAGGTCTTGAGCCAGACGGGTTGTTTTCTAGGACTATTTTCGGAAGTCTGTTCTTGTCCATCCGTCGTTCATGGTTGTACCACTGCCTCTTACGTTGTCTTCCCCATCTCACAATATCTTGTATTTCGCATTGTTCTCTGATATCTGCGTTTCTTACCATTTTCCCACCATTGATTTCAGTGTTTTCATTTCGGCCACCATTAGCGTGTGTTTCGTCTTGTTGGTGTCTTCGCGGACTTCTGTACCGTACGTCATAATTGATCTGATACAAGTCTTGTGGATTCTAATTTTGCTATCTTTGCGCATGTACGGGTTTGACTAGACTATATCTCGTAGGCATACTGATAGTGCGGATGCTTTGTTAATCTGGCTCTTCAGGTCTTTAACTGGGTCGTAGGTGCTTGATATGTCTATGCCCAGATATCTGAATTGCATCACCTGTTCTATGGGATTGTCCTCCACCACTAGCTCACATCTGAGCGGATCTTTCGCTATTATCATACATTGGGTTTTGTTCATTAAAATGTTCGCATTGAGTTGGCGGCTTACTTGGAAGAACTGGAAGAGTTGTCTCTGTAGATCGTTTTCTTATTCGGCAATAATTGCTGCATCATCGGCGTAACACACCATACCAATTCTTTTTTTGCCCAGTCTGTATCCGAGGTTAAGATCTGTTACTTTATTAAGGTAATTGCTAAAACACAGAATTGGCCTAGCACGTGTAGACAGAACCTTCTGACTTTTAAATCATTGCTACCAGAATAAAACGGATTTCAAAAGGAAAGCGACAATATTCAGTAATTAAATTTGCTTCTGCACTCAGGTCAGTTGGCCATCGAACTACCGGTATCGATTGCGCCTTTATACCTTTATACCTTTTTGATTGGGATTTAAACCACAACTACATGATAACACTAGTTGTGACCCAACATTTTTATCAACTACCAGTAAACTTAAGTTAATAACTTAGAATTATTGGAACAAAGTTCTTTATCGTACGTTGCGGAGACCGGGGCTAGCCAGCAAAAGCTGTGCGTAACAAAAATACGTTAGTCGCTATCTCTCTTCCTTTACACTTACTGTCTGCAGAGAGAGGGAGAGAGAAGGTAATTCGACTACTCGCTCAGCACATTTATTATTAAATAACTCGAAAACAACGTATCGGAGATCGAGACATGGTGCATATCATTTTTAGAGATTTGTAGGAAAAAAAATTAGACCAATCTGGATTTTCAACAATCAATATATGACAGAGCACAATAGAGCTCAATAGAAAATGAATCCGTTATAAATATAATCGAGTAGCCTAAACGTAATATTAGTTACAAACATAATATAGCAGCTGGGGATACACGTTTATAGAGAAGGAGATGCCACCTAAGCAAGCTTGTGTTGTGGCATCATCGTTCTCATTATATGGATACAATTCATTTGATGGAAAATGTAGACTAGTTCGTCGAGAGCAAACATGTGTGGCCATTAAATGATTTCCAGTATAGCATTTAAGCAATCAAAACTATTCTTCATAAAAAATTTCAATTTTGGTTTAATTTTTTGATACCAGTAATATTCTTCAATTCAGAGGGTAATTGATTATAAAGTTTGGGTCCAATATATGTTACAAATCTCTGATTATGACGAAGTCTAACAAAGGGAACATCAATGTTCTGGTTTGTGTTTAGGCGGGTGTTATGCGGGTGTGTTTTAAAATTCAAGGGTGTGTTCATAATCCACAGGAGACAATGATAAATATAAAGCTTCTTCACATTGAAGACATCTGCTTCTTCGTACAATTTCGTGGTGGAGAATCTTTTATTTTTCTTCAATAAGATTTTAAGTAATGTATTTTGGACTGTCTCCAAATTCCACAATGTAGTTTTGAATGTTGCCCCCCAAGCAATAATACAGTAACGAATAATGGATTCTGATAGTGCGCTATAGATCATCATGAGAGTTTTTTTATTCAGAATATTCCTGAGTTGGTAAAATTTGTAAATCAATTTACGAAGTCTTTTTGTAGTGTATGTGATATGCTCGTTCCAGCGCAGAAATTGATCTACCATAACACCCAGGTATTTTATCGATTGAGTTTTAGTTACGGAGGGGCATTGACAATTAGCGGATGCATCACAGTTGACATTATGGATATGTAGAGTCTGAAGAGTGGGTTGATCTTTGGCCGTCGAAGAGAATGCCATGAATTTGGTTTTTTCGATATTGAGGCTTAGTAAACTATTACTGAGCCAGCTAGAAATTAATGCCATTCCCTTTTCAGCTTTATCGTATGTTTCATCCCAGGTGTTACCTACAAAGGACACAGCGGTGTCATCAGCATAAGATATTAAGTTGCCATCGAGTTGTTCAATAGAAAAAATACTGTTTATATACAACAAGAAAAGGATAGGGCCCAAAACTGTCCCCTGTGGAACTCCCATGGTGATTGGTAATGGATCACTTAAAGAAGTATTCACTTTAACTACCTGCATTCTTTTCGAGAGATAATCTTTCAGTATATCCAATGACACGCCCCTAATTCCACTGCACTCCAGACGATTGAAAAGTATTTCATGATTGACAGTATCAAAAGCCTTAGCCAGGTCTAAGAATACTGTCAAGCATTTTTGTTGATTTTGAAAACAATCAAATATCGAGTTTGTTAATTGAAATACCGCTGTTTCAGTAGAGAGGTTTTCCCTGAATCCAAATTGGTTATCCGACAGAATATTATTTTTAGTACAAAAATGGAGTAGTCTGGACTTTAAACATTTTTCAAAAATTTTTGCAAAATTGTTTATTACAGTTATTGGCCTATAATTGGTAGCTTTTTTCTTGTCACCACTTTTAAATATTGGTGTTGTTGTTGACTCCTTGAATCGGGAAGGCACTATTCCACGGCTAAAAATCAAGTTCAAAATAAAACACAATGGTTCAACAAAAAATGTATGAAATTTTTTTAAAAGATACACAGAAATTTCATCGGGTCCCGATGAGGTATTATTTTTTAGAGACGATATAACGTTGACCAATTCGGTTTTCGTTACAGGGTGTAAGAATAGCGAATCTTTGATGTTCACCTTTTTTTCTGGGGCAGATTGATCGGATTTTAATATTTTTCCTGCCATTGTTGTACCTATATTGGAATAGTTTTCAAATTATTAATTTTTTTATAAAAAAAGAGACGCATGATTTAATAAACTGCGGCTCTTAATGAACTAAAAAACTTCTTTTTATTCAAATTAAAAATATGATTTGGAAGACAAACAAGCAAGGCAAGCTTTGAATTTCTATGATAGAGTATCATTAGATTAAATAATTATTATTAAATAATATTATTATTTATAAAAATTGTTAATTTATTGAACCCATACGCGAAGCATTCCTTTATCGACCTTTGTAGCCACATCTTTCACACCACAGCGTTTTCTTACCTTACTATTCTTTACTTTATCTTATCATCTCCGCAGCATTAATATTATTTTCAAGCTTCTTCTGCTAAACCCAACATTCACTACCATACAAGCATACATAAGTGTAGGGACCAGTGCCCCGTTCATTTGTATCCCTAGTATGTGATTTGGAATTGTTAACACAAAAATCGGAGCTTCTTGGTTCTTGACTTCAACAATGAAAATGAATGTAAGTGTCTTAATGTACCAAAACAAAATGTAACATTTTTATACAATGGAAGATTTGCTATGTGCATGTTCTAAAATTATTGGTTTAATTCTTCTTCTTCTTAGGACTCCGTCTCCCTCCGAAGGTTGGCGATCCAACTGGCTATATTGGCGCTTCTTTTTCTTCTTCTCTTCTTGAGAGAAGAGTAGTAATCACATAGACGATTCTAATGCAGTGTTGCAGTTTTCTTTACTACTTCTCTCCACTTATCCCTATTCACTGCATTGCAGGAAGCTTCTTTAAAACTTTTTCCAGTGCATTCTTTTATTTGGTCAGACCATCTTCTCGTGGGACGACCTCTCGGTCTAGACCCTTCCACCTTGCCATAGACAACCAACCGCTCTAAATTATCATTATTGCGTTGTAACGTGGCCGAAGTATTTTAGTAGCTTTTTTACTATTTGGGATAGTCGCCTTGGTTCCTTAATTTCTTTTTGCCATGTATAGGACTGAAAGTATTCTTCTTTAGCAGTGCATCTCGAATGCATCTATTTTTTTTCGGTTGTGCTTTCATGGTCCACGATTCCGCTCCGTACAGAAATATTGGGAATATTAGAGTTTCAACTATTTTTTTTTGTGTTTACCTTCATTTGTTATTAGTACACCCAAAAAAACGAACTGACGTACTATCTGGCACCGTCCTACTTTTGTTATATCTGGTCCATTATTATTTTCCCTGTCTACAATCATGATTTTTGTTTTTTCACGGTTCATATCTAGACCATATTCTCTGCTTTGTATTTTAAGTTTGCTAATCAGGGTATTTACTTCCTCTGGATTATTTGCTAGTAGGACTGTGTCATCCGCGTATCGAAGATTTTTAATTTTGGTTCCGCCAATAAAGACTCCACTGGTCCAGTCTTTCAGTGTCCTACGCATAATATATTCCCCGTACACATTAAACAGCAGTGGTGACAACATGTACCACGGCTTCATTAGGTGTATATAGTTTGGCTCTGAGGAATATCAGGTGTTGTGCGTAGATGTCTTGTCACGTGCCTATTTTTTTCCCTTCTACAGTTCCATTATTAATTGGATCTCTGATAGTCTGGTATTTCTCAGGTGCTCGTAAATAGTTTCGCTTACCGTATTTTGTTGTAATTTAAATTTATCACTCGTTGTAAATAGTGTTGCATACCTTGTAGTGATAGGATTCAGTTATTAATGGCTGTGACATTTTTGTTAATCGATGGAGATGGAGTGGGAGTTTTTGTTATTAGATTTTGCCTTGATTTTTAGCCTTGATTGTCGTGTGTTGTCAGCTACATTATTGTTTGGTTTGCATTTCTGTGTGGATGGGCTGGCTATCAACACGGACGAGTGCGATTATGAGTTTGGAACATAGATTTGTGAAGATTGTTGGTTGACGCGTGTTCCGTGTCATTTTTGATATCCGGCCTGGGAGTCAGTAGTTTAGGGAGTCGTTTGCTGTCAGCCTTCGAAGTCGAGTGGTGGTGAGAATTTTTGGAAGGATTTGATATTAACACGTAAGCAGAACCTCTACGGTTTTTTCTTTCATATCTGGCTGTATTTGGGCCATCTTAATTGGATTTTGAAGAAAAACCATTTAATTTTTAACTTAACCATTCTATCTTACCTTTGTTGTTGATATTTTGGATTTTGGTGTCGAGTTAAAATAACCGCATGCGGGATCTGATGGAGGGAAGCCATTGTTAAGTAGCAGGTGCAGATCCATAATCAATCCGGCCACAGGAGTAGGCCACAGGATTAGTGAATTCATATACCCAAAGGTTACAAGTGATTTATTTTAGAATATTTAAACGACGTGATTTGTTTTTGACACCACGATTAAGTTTTGTTTTAATTTATTAATATGATACACTGTTGAAAACTATTTATTGAATTGAATAATATGCCGAGGCTGAACTTTGATTAAAGTAATATTCTCAATAGTTCTTTGTGTCCCAGTAAAAACGTTTTCTTCATACTTATTTGTAAATATCCTACAATATTGCTATTTTGAAGGACAGCCATCGTAAAAGGAAATTTTTTAAATAAGCTCGATTGTTTTAACCGTCTAAATCTTTATGTGAAAAAAAACGTGAGTAAATTAGCAGCCGTACGTGAACGTTGATGAAGTATTGTTAAAAAGTTGACTTGTATACGTTTTTTTTGGTAACCTGATAAGGTTTGTTATTCTTACCTTTGTTTTAATTATTTTATGGAATCGTAAACTTTGGATTTTTGATTTATTGTTGTTTTATAAAGTTGTAAATTTTGAAGTTTCGTGTTATTGTTGGCTGTTAATTTTGATGATATTTGTTATTGAGCTGTGTATTTTAATTTATTGTGTGAGTAAAGTATCCAATATATTTTTGCTATAATTTTATTTATTTGGTTCACCATAATCTTAGTTGTTTATCGTGTGGCTCTGCTAGTGCCTATAAGACCTAGGGGTTTCCGGCTTGAACCGTCTAAGTCGGTGGCGCGGCTCACTTTTATATTTTTTTCTTCTACCCCCTACGGCTGAGCTCGGGCATAATTTGCCAGTAGAGAGACCACTGACAGAGTACTCTCTAAATGGTATCAGTGGGATATTTGTGGGGATTTAAAACTAATAGGTACTCGTATATTGATAGGGCTTCAAGGAAGTATTACAAAGTATTGCTATTTTTTGTGTATATGGTACAGTGAGGCAACAAAAGAACATTAAGAAAAATTGGCCTCATGGAACTTCTTATAAACATAGATTTATTGTTAACCCAAAAAAGTACCTCGTTGTTTAAGTACCTAAAAGAAATATTTTCTTAATTAGGGGATACAAAATTAAAGGAGGCATATTTATTATTCAAGAAAAATTAAATGAAACTGAATTGGCAGCTTGGAAGTGTAGCAAAAAAAAATCTGGGCAAAAAGAAAGATAAAAGCTTGCAAAAGATGAACCTTTTTAAGTCTATGAAATCCTTTATACGCCCGTTTGGATTATTTTCCTGAAAATTTGGGTGCATACAACACAAATAAAAAAAAAGGTAACACCTTGGGATTAGTACGATAAAACAAGATACCAAGGAAGCTGGAATCCATCAATATTCAGCTACTTTTGCTGGTTTTTTTAAAAAAAATAATGCTACAGAACACAAGGGGAAAAAGAAAAACTTTTGTCGATGTGTGACACGTCATGTAATATAATTTTCATCCACATAATCCTTAGTAGTGTCTTTGCCCTAGATTTCCATGGCAAGCAATAAATTTTAATGAAAAGAATAGAACAAAATAAAGTGTTATTGAAAATATTTATACTTTTTCACGGTAGGAAACTTCCCAAGCGCAAACTTGCGTTGCAATTGCATCAAATTGACCTTGTTGATGATTGTTTTATTGAAGAATCACAGTTATAACATTATTTTTCGTTAGAGTTAACGACCTGGAGATAATTCACAACAGTAACCTTTCTTTTTTTTACCTGTTCAGACGATCTGTTAAGTGAAAACAAGAAATTGATCAATTATTTCGTGTAATTTACAAACGTTTCAATAGCTACTGCCAATTATTTTCTCGTTATTGTTTTTTTTCTTCGCATCACATAACTATATTTTTTTAAAGGTTGATGAATGAACAAATACACCGACATATGTCAGATGTTCCACTGCCCCATTATTCCTTATTAGCGCTCTCCGTTCGTTTTCCGCATAAACATAAAGATCAAATGGTTTACCGAACTTGAAGTATGCGACACATAATTGCCCACAAAAGAAGCTTCAGTTTTCTAAATTTAAACCGCACACTTCTAAAAGTAACCATCTAAATAAAAGTAATTGCACTATGATTTCCGAAAACAGACAAATCATTTCCAAAACAAAACAAATTGGGTAATATAACTCACCTTCATTTTTTCAAAAATAGATAATATAATCACTTCCCAAATAAAATCAAATCAATTCCAACCTTGCCTGCAAGTGAAAAAAATGTCATACATATAATGTAAGCGCCGTGGCTTGAAATGGTCGCTACATAATTCTTAAGGGTTGTAAATCCAAGGATTACGTAACCACCGAGATTAATCGTGGACTGTATATTTTGAGGAGTAAAGTTTGATTAGTTTATCGATTAGAAATAATGTAACCGGCTTTAATAAAAAAGGGACTACCATAAGATAATGCTTGTTGGTTCCAATGCAAGTAGTAGGAATCTTTACTGTGAGTTTCCACGACCGACCGTTTTCGCTCCAAGTATGAAGTCCTGCCCTTTTAGATGTAACATAAAGTCTTTGCGAGTACAGAAAAGTCTTACGAGAGTATACACAAATGTAATTGCATAATCGTACAACGGTTTGAAATTAATTACGATGGTCGGAACTGATACCCCCTAGCTGTATAGCGGTTAAACAGAGTAGTTAGAAAGATAGGACTGATGCCCAATTTTTCAGAATATGAGCACAAAATAACAGCGACCGTATCACCCAAGGAAACAAATGTTACTTCGCTCTAAAACTTTTATTAAAGTCTAAAAACCTCTTCTTCTTCTTCTTCTACTTGTTAGAGATCTAGAAGATCTGTTGATTCCGGACTTTCCTCTGTTATATTTCCTGAGATGATATAACCTTGTGACCTGAGACAGTATATTTTGACTACCCAACTCCCTAGCAATCCCAAAAACGTCTGAAGTTTATTTGTGATTGCTGCTTGGCCGTCAAAATATTCATTAAACCATTACCGTAGTAACTCCTCTGTGCAGTGACGTATTGATGCAAGCTCTACCTAGAATATTGTCACGTCTTTACCTAAACTTATTAATACTTGTTTTTTGCTGCTTCTGCACTTAGAAATCAACTTACTTAAAACAGCAATACTTTTTATTTATTTTTGTCCTATCTTTTCTCAGTGTATATTTTTCGTACAATCGAAGACAACAGTCGCGATTAAAAGATAGAAAACTTTAAAAATGATAAATGTACTATTTTCTTCCGAAAGAATCTTGTTTTTTACTAAAAGTACAAACAAGATAGCCTAAAAGCTAGGGTTGATTTAATGATTAATGTTTTATTTGTATTATTTATAATTATACTTAAGTCAAGAGCTCTATTTATCACAGTTTTTCTTTATACATATATAAAAGAATATCGTATAAATCAAATAAATTATTTATAATGTTTACGTGATATTTGATTAAAAAAATATTAAAACTATTATAAAAAGAAAAGATAGATAGGTACGTGCTTCGGAGAAGTTTTATACGATTTTGGAACTGAATAAGACTAAATTGTACGGGAATGAAAAAGTACGCTAGAAATTAAGTTAATTTTTCTCTCGCTGAAATAAAATTGCAAAAACGATGTACAGAGTTGTTCACGCTAAAGAAGTTTTATACACCATTCTCGTGAATCTCAGATGCAATATAAAAATATAATTTTAACAAATAACAAAACAGTCACAGTCCTTAAAAGATCGAATTCCTAACCTCGGAATTCCGTTGGAAATATGAAATATTTTTCGATATTTTCAAATTCTTTCAAGATAAACAAGCAACAAGCAGTATCAATGCGGCCCGGCGGGTAACGATGCTTTTATAGCTTTGTTTTATTAGTTTCCGAGGATTTTTGCAATCCGACTGTAACCAGAAAAAAATTTAATTGGATTCCGGAGTGTGTGGAAACCTAGTCATATTAAAAAATTGCTGTTTACTTTCGTTGTTTGCTTTAATAATGATTAAGTATAAAGTATAAAAAAATCATTCAAATTGTGTTACGTTCTTCTTCTGTAAATTTTAAATTAATATATATATATATATATATATATATATATATATATATATATATATATATATATATATATATATATATGTGAGGATTATGACTGCTGTATGTACCTACATATTTTTAACATATAGGTATAAGTGGGTCGATTAAAATCAGAAAACAAATTACTCCTCTGGCTATATGCCAACGACAGGCATTGAATTACATCGTGTATACTACCCCATCAAAGGAAGCAAGATATACAGATGCTTGTTAAATAAGAAAAAGGGTTATTGAATTTGTTGTTATCAAGCCATCTCCCGTTGTTTACAAGATTTGTGTTGTTAAGTGTTCCCCCATATTTTTTTATTTTTTATTTATTAACAAATCCACGCTTTATGACAATAAAATATTTTAAAAAAACATAAGAATCAAGCCGAAACGTCAATAAAAAACTTGAAAATTATGTTATGATACCAACGTTTTATTTAGACCTATCCCAAGAACATTTTAAAGTTATTAATATACAAGGGTCAAAGAAAATATATATATATATATATATATATATATATATATATATATATATATATATATATATATATATATATATATATATATATATGTGCAAAAATTATAGAAAACTTTAATACTATTGCAGTAAATTATAAAAAGTATTTTAAAGTTCCGACAGCGTAAATAGGTGTGAGATTTGTAACTGCTGTATGTACCTATTTTAAAAATAGGTATCAAAATGAAAACTCATTCAAGTAGTTTACGTTAACAGGCTCGTCATTTAATTTTGTTTAGGTAAGTAAAATTACGTTGCTCTAAAGACTTTTCAGTACAGTTAGATGTTTTCAAAAATATTCCTACGTAACACCAACAAGACTGCTAAAATATTAAAATAAAAACTTATTAACAGGTAGTTAATAAGACTATTTACAATAGTTGGACGTTTTTCAAAAAAATTCCAACGTAACGCTAACAGACTGTTAAAATGTCAAAATAAAAACTCATTCAGGTAGTTTACGTCAACAGGCTCGTAATTCAATTTTGTTTTGGTAAGTAAAATTACGTTGCACAAAAGACTATTTAGTATAATTAGACGGTTTTTAAAAATATTCCTACGTAACACTTAAAAGACTGCTAAAATATCAAAATAAAAACTTATTAACAGGTAGTTTATGTTTACAGGCCCGTGATTGAATAAAGTTTAAGTGGAATTACCTTGCACATAGGACTATTTACAATAATTAAACGTTTTTTAAAAATATTCCAACGTAACAGTAACTGATAAAATGTCAAAATAGAAAGGCATTAACAGAAAGTTTACGTTAACAGGTTTGTGATTCAATACAGTTTAACAATTTAAAAACCATTTTTAAAAGCCAAATAACGCGTTAATACCGTTTTTTGTTACAGAAATATTAGTGAAATTACCGGCCAATCACAGAAATAATTTCTTAATAAATAAACTGTAAGCCAAATTAAAATTTCGAGTTGTAACACTTTGCTGTTTATTTATTTAAATAACATTAACACACAGTAAGTGTTAGCTGCTAATTGTAGTTTTATCGTAACATACATGCATATAGTAACGCCTTTTTTCCATAGGGGTAGGCAGAGACCACTTCCTTCCACTTGCTTCGGTTCTTACACACATTTTTGCTTCCTCTACTTTTATCAGTGCTCTCATACATGCTCGTCGGTTGTTGGTACTCTTGACCTTACCTTTCTTCAAAACAATGTTGATCTGATCGAGATATGTTCGCCGAAGTCGACTTCTACCGACTTCCGTCCATTCACAGTTGCCTTATAAATTTGTTTCATTAATCTTCCTTTATCCATCCTTTCTACGTGTCCAAACTCTCTTGCATTTCTTTATCGGTACAGCAGACTAGTTACCACGCTTTGTCCAGCCTTCAGCATTTCAACCGTTGTCCTGTCGTACCCAGCAGCTTTTATCAATTTTATACTGTTCAACTCTTCCACAATTTCTGTCGTACTAATTTCACTTTCATTGCAACTCTCACTCATTCTCCGACATGACGTATCTACAGTGTAAATAACATTTGATATTTGGATCGCTAGATAACACCAATAATAGCAAAGTAACATTAACGATGTTACATGTGCAAATATAGTGAAATTTAGTTTGCTTTATTTTCTTTAATTGCGATAGAAGTACGTAAATATTATAAGTAAAGTTAATTGTTTTCATTGGGCGCTTGTCATCCAAGCACCGGATCTGCGCCAGTAGTGAAAGAATTTAGACGCGACTGAAAACTCAATTTATACCCTTATCTTTCAAATACGGCTGGATATTAGATCAATTATGTGTAGAATTACCTTTGGGATTACGTAATCTTATTGCGTAGTTTCTGAGAACTTTTCAACTACATTCTTCGACAGATTTTCAAACGATGAAAATAAAACCGACCCTCCGATTAATAAAAATCCCCCAAAAAACACATTAATGTTGCCCATTATTTTTAACAGTGGCAGACGTTTGTTATTGCATAAATAAGTTTTTATTATCACGGTACAAACATTAATTTCGAATTACAGCTTAAAAAAAACATAAATTATTTGTACAATACGAGTTGTTTTACAATTAATTACACGTTCACTCATATTTCATTGCCAGGTTAGTTCATGAAAATTAAATTAAAAAGTCGGTTTTACAAACAGTTCTTTTATGCGCCGAAAATAAATGGTAATTTTTAATACAGAGTTTTTAAAAAACGTAGATAGATCTTTTCTTAAATAGATTAATAGATCCGAGGAAACACTTAAAATCAATAGAACATGGGTACCTGTATTTAAAAATACAACTCCGCTTTCTTACAAATGTAAGAATAATGTATCTCCGGAACGTGACCAATTCCTGAACAGCCCTCAAATATGCCCCGCTCACCGAAATGTATATAACCTGTGATCGTGACATACAAATGTCACAAACTGTCAGCCTTAAAAAGCCAACATTACATCTCCAGAAGATGCCATCCTTTCGAGATGACGAAACGTCGGGTATTAACTCAGATCTACGACGGCCTATAAACTCGAAAAACCATTCACCAATCTAAAAAGGTGTGGTTATTTATGGACGCTACTTATTTATAGACGTTTATTTAATAGATTTTAAAGAGAGTGCGTATGCATTGAGAATGAATGATTTGCTCTTTAAAAGCCTCCTTTACGCCGATGATTAGGACATATTAACATCATCTGAGGAGAAGTTACAGGTGATTAATTTAATGCATGATGATCGAAAAATTAGAGATATAAAAGTGAATGTAATAAAGACAAAAGCTTCACAAAAAATTAAAAGAAAAACATGTTTTAGCTACACAAAAGAAAATGTGTTGATATTATTGATTTAAAATGAAAGTAAATTATATGAATAAAAAAAGTAGAAAACAATTCTTAACATAAGAATAAAATTACTGACGAGAAAATTAATGTCACTGTTCCAAAAGCGTAGGGTGCTTTGTATGACATTTTTAAACTAACTCTGCGTTTCGGAATGAAAGCACCACACGCTTTTAGAACAGTGACATAAATTTTCTCGTTAGTAATTTTATTCTTATTAATTTATTTTTTACTTTCTCTCTCTCTCTCGTCGTTCTCTCATTACTGAGAATCGTGATCATTAACAACTTTTGCCGCTATGTCTCTCCATTGACTTCGAACCTGCACCATATTTCTAGCCCTTCGTCCTTCTGTGTTTCCGGAAACTATGAGCCTCTCCAGGTTGTCTCTTCGCGCGATGTGACCGAAAAATCCCAATATGCTCACAAGGCAAGTGGAAGAGAGTCTACTGCGGATGTTCAGTTCTCTAAGAATTGACTCGTTCGACCTGTGCGCCGTCCACGGAATTCCTGGCTGCTGCTTTAATTGTCCATGTTTCATCCCCATATCAGAAAATAGAGAAAATTAATGATTGAACAAGTTTCATTTTAGTGTGTCTAGTGATAGATCTGTCTTTCCAGATCTTGGGCAGTCGACTCATTGCACTTTAAGCCAGTCCTATTCTCCTTCGGATGTCACTCTCACTGGAACCCGTGTTACTAATACATGAGCCCAGGTACATGATGTGGTCAACGACTTGAAATCTTTTTAGAGCATCTGCCAGTTGCAGAGTGTTTGCACGATCGACTATCATAATTTTAGTTTTGTCCTTGTTGATAATAATGCCACATTTAATGCTCTCTGTCTTAACTCGATTTAGAAGATCCAACATTTCTTCTTCTGATGCAGCTATTAGTGTTGTATCGTCTGCATATCTCAAGATTTGCAATCTTTTTGCCCGCAACTGTGATTCCTCCATGCCATTCGTCCAATGCCTTTCTCATTATGTATTCTCCATAGATGTTGAAAAGATCTGGAGACAGGATGCATCCCTGGCGAACGCCCTGCCGGTCTTAAAAGGGAGCGAGTGCTGGTTTTCTATTCTGACCTTGGCCAAGTTGTTGTCGTAAAGATTTCTTATTAGTGCAATTAGATGTTTAGACACTCCCATCTCGCGAAGAACTCCCCACAGCATACTCCAGTTGACACAGTCAAATGCCTTTTGGTAATCCAAAAAACAGATAACCATTGGAATATTGAATTCTCTGCATTTCTCTATGAGTTGTCGTAAATTAAGAATCTGTTCTCTGGTGCCTTTACCCTTCACAAAACCTGCCTGTTCCTGGGGAATCTGTCGATCCAGATATTTTATAGTTTGAATAACTCTAGCAGCGTGTTTTTTTTTTAAACTATAATTTATTTTTCGCTTTTAAGTTCGATTTACTATTGGCACAACTCGTGGCTAAATGTTTTGCGTCTATGGTTCGGACGGACATCTATAGATTTTCAGAGGTGCAGTTTCACGCACTATTACAGCCATTTGGAAGGGAAACGGCGTCCTAAGAAGAAGATTCGCGATTCAAACGTAGTATTCGCGCCATTCTTAGACAGACAAAGCAGATAAATGTTAACTTCACTCTCAAATAACATTGCTTTTCTGTATTTATTGCTGTATGTTCAGTAAATTTTCTATAAATATTAAGTTTTTGCAGTTTTAGTCGTTGTTTTCAGGGTAACTATTTCATCGTTGGTTCTTTAGGGCCTGTTTAAATATCTGAACTTTGTTTGGATTTAAATTCAGGGACACTAAAATAAGTATTATTTATGCATTCAATTTTTTTCTTGGACTGAACTACATCATAAATTCCAGTATCGATAACTAACACAACTTTGCTTGCAAATTTCGCCACCAGAAAGCGTATCGCTTGGTTTGAATCGCGAATTGCCACACAACGACGCGTGGCTTAAAGCGAATCAAAGCGAAGGTGGTGCGCAGTTGACAATTTCCGATTATGCATTAGTGTCAAAACGGAAATTTCGCCAAGGACTTTCTAAGGACGGCACTGCTTAAATGTTCTTAAAGCTGCCACATTATTTATATTTTTTTTGTAAAAAGAAAAGGATTTTGGAATCATTAACTCTGACTATATTACTGGTTCTATATTCAAATTTAAATAAGAGTTAATAATGTGTAACGAAGCTGGTTAATGGATGTTTAAAAAAATTAAAATATAAAAAGTTTAATCATAATAGCAAGCATGAAGAGAAATTTTAAAGTATTATGCCATTTTTTAAAATGGATCTCAAAAAAATAAGTCTCATAACATTTTTCTTTTCCTTATTTTTATACATCACTATGTATTAAAAACTAAAACTAATAATATAGAATTAATTAATAGTCAACACGTCCAAATAAGTCTTGTTATTAATAAAATGTATCAATATTGCTAAGGAAATCATCAATGGAATGGATTCATTAAAGTTTAAATTTTGCACGCGTTAGACGTAATTAGATTACATAAGTAACTAATATGAAGAAACAGCCTTTTCCTATTTGGAATATCAATCTAAGTAGAAGTGAAATACTATTAAAAGAGACCTCACATGGTTAAATTCGACGAAATGGGATTAAACGTCTACAAAACACGACGGTTTTTAAATAACCCTGCTCGACGATTACAAGGAAGTACGAACGGAAATTTTAGAGGGCTATAATATACAGGGTGTTTCAAAAAAGGTGACCCAGTCTCTAGGATAGGTAGAAAACTAAAAAATAAATGAAGGTTTGCTGTGTAAAAAATTTTCGTAACGCCATCCGTATTCAAGATAAAGGGCGTTGAAGAAAAAAAATTTTGGTTACTACTTCATAATTTTCAAATCAAAACATTCCAAAAACGGTAGACAGTATCAAGTTTTACCAAAAGTACCTTTTTGGTGTAAAATTGAATGATGTTGAAGTTCACTTGCAATTTTGATTAATAAAGCTAACCTTAAAAAAGTTATGTTTAATACCACTTGGTACGAACCGTGTAACTAGCGCCCTCTATGAGAGTCAGACATAAAAACAAATTCATGGGATGTATCAGCTTCTAAAACATATTCGTACGAAATTTCATTACAATCTTTCGAGTAGTTTCGGCAAAATCGTAATAAATGTGTATACATTTTTTATCTCCAACGCCTATTATCTTGAATACGGATGGCGTTACGAACATTATTTACTAAGCAAACCCCAATTATTTGGATGGTGAAGAGATAAATAGTCGGGTCACACCCTGTAAGTTTTAACAGCGTGCTACAAATTGTAAATAACTTTTAACAAAACATCTCCTTCCAAATACGACGACACGCAATTGTAGCTAGCATATTTGTCTAATGAATTTCCTTTTAGTGCCTCTAGAATGCCAGTTAACATTAAGTTGCTTCCATCAGTTTGCTATATTTTATTGGCCCAGTTCAATTTAGAAGCCATATATTTATTTTACCTTTTTTCCGTGCAAGAAAAAATGAGTTTTCCGAGTTATAGTTTTGTGTGATTTTTATTCGAGGATTCGGTGATAATGAAAAACGATTTTGTCAGAAATGAGTCGAAAAATAGATGCTTCGCGATTTACATGAAACTCATCGGTAAGTGTATTTTCATTTTAAATGGCGATTTTTGATTATGCTTAGTGACATTAACAACACAAATTGTTCATGAATTTGGGTAATTTGGTGAATTCTTGATATTATCTAATATACATACATACATATAGTCACTCCTTTTTCCCGTAGGGGTAGGCAGAGACCACTTCCTTTCACTTCCGCTACGGTTCTTAGACACATTTTTTGCTTCCTTTACTTTTATCAGTGCTCTTATACATGTTCGTCGGTTGATGGTACTATTGACCTGGCCTTTCTTCAAAACAATGTTGATCTGATCGAGATCGGTGTTCGCCGAGGTCGACCTCTACCGGCTTGTCCATTCACACTCGCCTTATAAATTTGTTCCGTCAATCTTCCTTCATCCATCCTTTCTACGTGTCCAAACCATCTAAGCATTCCTTTATCTATCTTTGTAACCACATCTTCTTTTACAACACAGCGTTCTCTTATCTCACTATTTTTTACTTTATCCAACCGAGTCACTCCGGCTATACTTCTCAAACTACTTATCTCCGCAGCATTAATCCTACTTTCATGCTTCTTCTGCCAAACCCAACATTCACTACCATACATAAGTGTAGGAACTAACACACCTCTATGCACAGCCAGACGTGCTTTTTTTGACACTTTCTGGCTGTTCATAAAGCTAAACTTTTAAACCAATTTAAATGCAATTTCAAGAGTTTTCGTGTGCGTTCGGGATGTTCGGACGTAAGCCTCGATCACACAGAAACGTTATTAAATAATTTGAGCAACGATAGTGGCAACAATGCAATCAAACCCATTTAAATATCCATACATAAATCAGAAAATTCATTGATCTTTCGCCGGGTTTCGCATTTGTGCTTAGTTAATCTGTGCTAATAACAAATATGACAATATCCGAACAGCCCTGCTTGACAATTACAAATTACGCGCAAATTTTTTTCGAGGATAATAATAATGTAAACATAATGTACTAATTTAGGTGTTTTTTGCTGCTCTTGTATTTTTTTTTATTCAGGATACAAATTTAAAATGGGTAGACCGAACGATAAGAAGAAATACTCCGCGGAATCGAAAGAGATAATTGCTAATGTAATTAAATTTATGAAAAACAAGGCAAAACATGACTTGCAAATTCCAATTAAAAGTTATCGTCGCTGAGTATTGGCCGCGAAAGGAATATCAAACAAGGTGTTTCGCTGTGTTAACGATAAGGCTAAAGAGTTAGAAATAGGAAAGCAACTTTGTATTTGATCTCCGAAAACATCTAACGGAAAGCGTTGCTCTGGAAGATTCAGTTTAGAAGGACAAGGACAAGGAATTAAAGAAACCGTTAGCAATTTTCCCATGATATAAAAGTAACGGCCGACTTTAAAAGCAGTTTTACAAAAAGTACGCGATGCACAAGTAGGTTGTAATGGTGAGCAGTCAATTTTGAATTTTCATTGGCAAAAAACAACTGATAATCTAAATATATTAATAAAAAGTTATATTGTGAGATTAAAACGTATACATTTTTTTACTGAAAAAAGCAATATCGTGAGAAGGAAAGAGATATCATTTATACCGATGAAACATATTTGCATAGATGTATATTTGCATACCTGTTTGAAGTATTGAAAATTCATAAATTTAATTTCAGGTTACATTTTGTTTCGGTTTTGAAAGCACGTTTTATAGGTTTGATTTTGGGATCATCATAGCGTGTAAACAAATATAAACTACGATTTACCAAAGTAAATATAGTTCTAGTAGTAAGGAAAAAATTGATTTTCAATATATCGTCGCTACAATGTAACAAATTATGTAGGAAGTTATTGGCAAAATTACAACAACAACACGTATTGCTCTGGAGTTTGAAAGTAGTAAAGTGAAAGTGGCATAAGTTTCACGTACATTTTAAAATCATTTTAATTAAAACCTTCACAATAATTCTAACTGCAGAATGGTTTATACCCTATCAAATGTTGGGATGGTAATTAAAGTTTCCAGTCCGTGTATTCAACAAAATTTCACGAATGTTCGTATTCCCGGGAAAATTACTATGTCGTTGCTGATAGAAAATTATTGATACCAACGAAATTTAACGTATTTATTTATTAACTGTTTTTCCCGAAATTTCCTTCGTGTTAATTAATCCGGTTTTTAGTAAATGATACGTCATTATGGACTTTTCTGTTCTTTCCGTGATATCTCGTTCTTGATTTCCACTACTATCTGTTATTGCCCCAATATGTTTGAAATATGACACTGGCTCGATATTGTTACCTTGTATTTTTATGTTCACTTTTCTTTTGCTATCATTATTTGCTTTTTTTGTATTTATTTTCATTTCATTTCTTTCCAGGGTTCTGTGCCAGGTATCTATATTCATCTGTAGTCCACTTCCGGTATTGCCTATTATTACTTAGCCATCGGCAAAAGCACATTATCTTATTGTTACTGACTTCCTCTGCCAAACCCAACATTCACTACCTACATAAGTGCCAAAACCCTTCGCTCAATGTCACAGTCATACTTTTTAAATGGATTTAAATATAATAAAGAAATGTTAACATGGTCATTCAAGATAAAAAGTTAAAAATAACACAAACATTATTTAATATTGAAAATAATAAACTCTGATTTGATAGATAACCAAAAAAGATTTTTTTTAAAATAAATAAATAATGCCTAATAAAACAAAGTAAAATTAAAAATACATATATAAAATAAAAACTAATATAAATGAAAAAGATTTTAAAAATATCAGTAAATTAGGTACTTGGCAAAAAAATGAAGGAGATGCACGGATCAGGTCTTTTTCTTTCGAAGCATAGTCAAAAAATTCTTGGCTAAAATTTAAAAGGCCTACTGCGCTTTCGTAGATTTGAAAAATGCCTATGACAGAGTGGTGAGGAATAAAATTTGGTCGACATGGGTTGATACGAGCGCCCTTCGCTCAATGTCACTGTCATACTTTCCATCTCTCGTAAACTTTGAACCCAAGTACAAATTCGTTTACTTGTTCCACTCTTTCTCCCTTAATCAGAACTTTACAGTTTGTCATGTTTTCTTTTTTGTCAAAAACCATTACTTTTGTTTTGCTTAAATTTATTAACATCCCTTTTATGAGTAACATCCAGTAAATTTTGAAAATATTTTTTCCACCTTTGCTTTACTTCGCTATTATCTGTTAGCATTTACGTCTGCAGTGTCTATTGTTTTTCGCCCTCTAAGATTTTTGATTGTTTTGTAAAATAGTTTTTAATGGTCCTTGCTATATTTTTTTTAATTTTTCACAAAAATTTTTATATTTAAATAATTTATACATTAAAAGTTCAGAACACTTTATGCACATTTTTATAATTAAAAAGCTTTACAACTTTTAATCCAAATTAGTTCCAATGTAAATTATTAGTAGTTTTGTTTCCAAAATCTTGTAGCGGTAGGAGAGTCAAAAATATATCTGCACCCAATACTAAATTGATAAAAAAGTGAGGGTTTAGTTGCAAAAGCTGCTGCTTTACATTTTTAGTTTCATGTTAAGTTTTCAAAATGTGTGTCCAAAATTATATTTATTTGTTGTGACATTAGAAGAGTTAAAATCTATCTATACCTAATACAAAATTAATGGTTACATTAGAATTCAGTAGAAAAAGCTTCTGCTTCAAATTTTTAGTTTCATGTTAAGTTTCCCAAATGTTACTTTTATGTTTTAGCATAAGGAGATTCAAAAATTCTACCTACCCCTAATAAAATATAAATGAAAAAATGAAAGTTTAGTTGCAAAGGCTGCTGCTGCATATATTTAGTTTGGGGTAGTTTTTTGCGTTCCTTGATGCCTGAGTACTCGTTTGTATTCCCATTTTTTTAAGTACTTTTTTTAAGTTAGTCCTGTGTTAATTGTAGTTCACTTCACTTCACATCAACGACTTGTTGAAAACAACTTTATGTCCAGTACACAGCTTCGCGGATGATAGTGCCCTTTATACCGCTTTCTCTTCCAAGGCTCCTATATCTGCCCGTGAAACCAGAAATGAACGAGGAAGAAATGTCAACAACATAAATATGGATTAGGCAACAATTGTCGAATGGGGATCCAATAACTTGGTAGAATTGATTGCAAATAAAACTTAAGCATGTCTTTTCTCTAGAAAAGCCGACCTGATTGTGCCCGACATAATATTCTCAGGAGCAACCATACCACTGAAGTCATCCATCTCGATGCTTGGTATTACTATCAGCAATACCCTTTCTAGGCAAAATCATATGAGGTCCATTGCCAAATGTGCATCTTAAAAACTTGGCTTTATGTTCCATGCCAAGAGCTATTTCACTTCCAGTCAGCTGCTTTTGATGTATAAGGCACAGATCCGACCTGTCCTGGAACACTGTTCCCATATTTGGAGTGCGGCACCTAAACATATCCTGAAACTACTGGATTCCGTCCAAAAAGGGCAATTCCTCTGTGATGCCTCGCTTACAAACTCACTCACTTCTCTGGAACACCGTAGAAAAGTTAGCGATTTGTCTCTATTTTATAGATATTTTCATGGGCGATGCTCTTCTGAAATATCAACAATCGTTCCTTCTTTAGCTGTTTCTTCGAGATTAACCCGTCAAGTTCAGACTTTACACCTCTTCGTGTTCACTTTGGAGACCTGCAGAACATCTCTTTCCAAAGACTCGTTCATTCAACAAACAGCGAGGCTTTGGAACACATTGCCTAGGGAGGTGTTCCCCGAGGCATAAAACCTCCAGAAATTTAAGGAGAACACCAATTTCTACTTTTTTTTTCCTTAGTTCTCACGATGTTCTCTAAACATTACAGGAACTAGAACAAAAAAAAACTTCAGCGTGGTCATTTATCATACACACTAGATTTATTTTGTGCTAAGCCTTAGCTCGCTAGTCGACCATTTAGTAAGTTGTTTATTATCTATAAAAGTTTTCGCATATTTACTCTCTTTATCCTCATCCTTATTCTAATCCTGCCTGTATCCTTATTCTTTGATCTGTAGGTATGATTTTTCCACACCTGGCTCGGGGTTCGTAAGTAGTCGCCCCGCTTCCAGCCGTGCCAGATAGCAAAGTTATTTTATTGCATCCCTATAAAGTGTTATATCACCTGCTGATGAAATAATTGATTGAAAAGATTTTTAAAAATATTTCCGAAACATAACGAGTGTCATTTGTAGTTTAATTCTGGCAAAAAAAATTTTCAAACGTAATGCTAGAGAAGAGAACATTTTTGTTCAAGAAGATTGATTATTACCGCATAAATAGAACGTCTAAAAATATAAGTCTTTTAGCTAAATTTAGTCTTGTGAGAAATCACAATATAGTGTTCGAAACTGCTACATCCAAAATGATTTTGATTTTTTTCTCATTTTACTCTTAATGGTGTCTTTATTTTTAATATACGATAAGTAATCTTAAAAGTATGAATATGTAACCTAATTATATTGACGTATTTGCATACATTTATTGGACACTTATGTTTATTGGTTTACCGCAATGAATAATTATTAATAATGCTGTTGTGTGGTCAAAAATTGGCGGAGAAACGTGTCCACCATTTTTTAAACAATAAGTATGTATAGTTCTTCGAAGTCAGTTGGACAAGTATAAAAACCATAGACCTATTATCAGATAATAGGTCTATGATTAAAACAATATTTTATCCGAACGGCTTGCCGAACTTTGTTGTTGCATAGGCGTCACAACAGATATTTTAATAGTACTTTTACTGCATTAAATAATTATTGGGTTAACAATGTTCTCAATAAAGTATATATTTTGAAATATATTTTTATGAATATAAGGGATTTTTGAGTATACATACCTATTTAAATTTAAAACCTATTTAATTGGGTTCTTAGATTGGCATGTATGTTTTAACTCATTTTAAAATTTTTTCGAAAATTTTAAGTAAGTATTGTTTTGACTTACGTGATAAGGTGACCACCCTAAACGAAACACTATTATACATTAGTCACTATCGAAACACTCATCAGTACTTGAGTTTTCTTGGGTATTTATCACTATCGGTTCGATTTGTGGCAAAACAAAATATTGTTTTTCTTTTTCTTTGACATGGTAAACACAATTTGTTCATAAGTCAATTTCGGCGAGTTCATCAATTACTTTTCTTATATTTGTTAGAACAGAATCGCTTAATCGAGAAGGTTGATTACACTTTTGTAATTTGTTCTTTAAAGCAGCTCAGATTACTTCAATAGGGTTAAATACACAATATTATGGAAGCAAACGCAAAACTGTATGACCGTAAGATTCAAAAAGTTTGTCTATGACTTATTTTTTCTTAAAATTTTGTTGTTTTACTAGTCCAACAGTTTTTTTTGTGCAGTTTTTAAATGTATTTCTATGTTACTAACTATATGACAGCTACTTCAATAAAACAGAAAACAAGATAATAGGTATATATAAAACGGAAAAATATGTATTTATAACAACACGGCACTGGTAAATAGTTGTGTAAACACTGATTTGTTTTTTGCCGGCATCGACTTTTGCCGTGAGAAAACTGCCGATAAAGTTTGGCCAATTAGGGTTAAGTACTATCCAATAAGATGCATAGAATCACAAAAGTTTGGCCGACAGTCCATGTGGACAATACCGGGAGTAATCAATTACAAACGGTTCAGTTTAGCTTAATGCTTGACGTGGCATTATTGACCGTACCCCGATTTTTGCGTTGTCCAACTGAGTTCGTATAAAGTATAACAATTCCACGATAATTATTATTTGTCAAAAATAATAAAAAAAAATTTAAAACCATTTTAATAAATAATTACTTTCTAATCGGGACAATGAAAAAGGTAGGAAAAATTTTTTGTCACAAATTTACCGAGGAATTTAAGATGATTTTTAATTTCAAATATCTCATATTTTCTTTAAAAAAATTCGGTTCATTACCCGTATGCGCGCCAATGATAACCATAAAATTCTTAATTGCATGTCAAAAAATGCGCAATAACTACCTCTTAAAACCCACCAAATTTTATCAGTATATCTCGACCGTTTTTAGAACAATAAATAAATCGTCAGTTTTTAAAAAAAACTTTAACACTCCGCATCTCTGAAACAAAGTATTTGCGGACATACGTTTATATAGCAAGCTGTCATCATTTTTTCATGCAGAATAACCCTCTGAAGTTTGTCGCACTTATTTACTAACACCCTGTATACACACAAAGTAAAGGTAAATATTTAATTTAAGAATATTTTATTATACAAAAGTTACATTTCCTTTATATCAAAAGTACATTATTAAATGTGCAATGCATGTATGAACTTAAACTTGAACAACAGTCAACAGTCGAATTTTCTTGTGTTGAAATTATATTTTTTCCTGCCATGGATACAACTGCCGTTAAAAATTTGTTTTAAAAATCTAGACACGCGGTAGCGTGTCAAGCCAAGTTCATGATAACGGAATGGTGAGCGGTACCGTATATAATATTACACGAACCATTCGGAGCCACTTTTGACCCCCTCAAAAATCCAAAGTTATTTTACATAAACATGTCAAATTTGACTCATATATTGAGACTTGCGAGATACCTATGTGCTCCAAATTATATGAACACACCTCAAACAGTTATTAAGATATTATCGTCCAAAAATCGTCATTTTTTCACTGACTGACCTATAGATCAAATCTCCAACCCAGTTTCAGATGACCTAGAAAGTTCAAATTAGTATGCATTATGTGAACTGTCGCGTACATGAGACCTTATTGATAAAACGGATACATGTTAAAAAATTGGGATTGAGGGCTTTCCTTTCTTATAACGTTCCACAAAAATTCATTCTAATCGGTATATTTTGATTTTTTCCAAGTTTGCCATGGAAAACTGACATTTATTGATAGTTATGACGATAAATCAATAATAATTAGATTTTTGAAACCTTGTTATTTGTAAAATTAGATATTGTTAATCAAAATGTACTCAAATGTTGAAAACACCGACATGTTATTAACCTTAGGCGAGTGTTTAGAAAACTAGTGCAGCTGTTACGCGTTATGCAGAAAAGTTTTCTAGAAGAAACTTACCCAGTAAAAATACATTTAGAGCCATTGAACGACTTTGTCGAGAAACTGGGAATGTGAGACCAAAAAAAAAATAAATTCTGGTAGGACAAGAACAACAAGTTATGTTCAATACTACTTCGTAAGGTAACTAGCGTCCTCTATGAGAGTCAGATATAAAAATATACATTTTTTTTCTCCAACGCCCTTTATCTTAAATACGGATGGCGTTATGAAATTTTTTTACTAAGCAAACCCCAATTATTTTTCAGTTTTCTACCTATCCTAGAGACGGGGTCACCTTTTTTTGAAACACACTGAAGATAATAAACTTAACCTAAATTCGGAAAAAGTTAGTTAAAGCGAAAAATGGAAAATTAAATTATCTGTCAAAGAGCGAGGAAACCAAATTGCTAGAAGTTTGCAGCATAAAAATTTAATAAGACTGAGCTTTATTAGGAGCAAATACTAAAGCGGACTAAATAAGTCGACGGTTTGTTTAGATTAAAATTACGCTTTAGAACCCTAAAAAAACATCTTGTTGATTTTACACTTCGCTGTCCGTAATATTTGTATAATAATGTACAGTAAACAGCAAAACTGGTATGTTAAATTTATTAACGCCAGTATGTTTATGTCGCGAGGTGTTTAAAAAGTATTTTATTAAAAAAAAATTTAAATGTTTACATTATTTTCAGTGTTTATGACACAATATGACTCATTTTGATTGTGACATTATTAAATATAGAATTGTTACATTTATCTTCATTAAATGATTTGTGTCAACTATGCCTGTATTTTTTTTTGTTTTCTAGCATACCAATGGCACTCAGCATTTGTTCGTGGTGTTCTTCAGTGTTTAAAACCGATAAAATATAGAACAATAACAAAAACATGTAACTTTTTATTGTTTTTGCTAATTTAATTTTGGCCTAAAGTAAAAACATCAAAAAATTCAGTGACATACAACATGGGTGAAAAATACAATATATTAAATAAACTAACTTAAAGATACTTAAATATAACTTAATACCCTTGGATTATTTTACTACGTTTAAAAAGGGTGTTTCTAAATTCATGCGAAAAAGTTGATTGCCCTTATAAAATTATGATGGATCTTTTCTATAACAAAATTTCCTTAGCCGAGGTATCACCCCTAAAAGTTGGTGAGTAAAATTAAGTTTTAATTATTTTTCTCATATCTAAGTAATGAAATTTATTAATTCTCGTGCAATCGCTTAGGACTTACCACCGGTATTTTTTTAACATTCCTGTTACATTATAAGGAGGTGAAAATGGCATCCCTTACCTTATTTAATATCAAATTTGTTTTTGGAGATTTAGTTTTTTAAAATAAAAATGTTACTTAAAATCCTTGTTTATTAAAAAACATTTCTTAATCTTAAAGTTTTGTCCCAGAACCAATGGATTCGGTGAAAAAAAAATTAAAGCAAGGTATCACACATTATATATATATTTTTTTTTACCAAATCTATTGGTTCCAAGAAAAAACTTTAAGATTAAATTTTTTTTGTAAATAAACAGGTATTTTAAGTAATATTTTCATTTTACAAAACTTAACCACGAGAAATCCAATGGTTCACACACGTTGAAGATCAAAAACAAAAATCAATTGCCCAAGGTCACTCAAGGATGGCTCAAACATGATTTAATTAGAACTAAAGAAAAGTTAATAGATTGTTCGAAGTTAAATTCCATCAGCAATAAAACCATTTTATAGATAAGATCGAAATAAAACTGAAATTTTTAAGCTATTAACCTCATTTTTAAAAACAAACCAAAATATTTTTTATCAACCGTTGACATAAATGGTAAATAAAAAATCTATTAACATTCTTGGCAACACCAAATTAAGGAGTATTTTAATAATCTTAAAAATTTAAATTTTAAATAGAAATATGAACTATGTAAAAGGAAAAGTGTCAGTAAAATTGGGGTTTTTTATTTATTTCGTAAAAAATAAGCAGTACAACATACTAGCCGATGAAAAAGGAAATATAATATTAGACCCAAAAGACAAATTAAAGAAATGGAGAGACTTTATCGAGGAATTGTTTTATGATGAGAGACGTTCAACAGAAATAAACGACGTAGAAACAGAAAGAATATGAAAAATGGAAAAACTTCTGGACCAGACGCACTACCCATAGAATTAATAAAACCAATCAACAAGGACAACACCCAAATACTTACAGATCTCTTCAATTTAGTGTTCCTATCAGGAGCTATAGCTAGAGACTGGTTGGTATCAACCTTCATCGCGATTCCCAAGAAACAGAATGCCAAAAATTATAGTGATCATAGAACCATAAGTTTGATAAGTCATGCACTAAAGCTCTTCCTTAAGATAATACACAACCGTTTGAATAAAAAACCAGTTATGGAAAAAGCGATTAACACAGAACTTATCAAATATCTAGAGAAATTTGAGATAATCCATGACAGACAATATGGATTTCGACAACTTCGGTCTACTGGAGATTTGCTGGCTTATGTCACTCAGCTCTGGACAAACGCTATTAAAAAGTTTGGTGAATCCCGTGCAATAGCCTTGGATATATCTAAAGCCTTTGACCGCGTTTGGCACCAGGCATTGTTAAGTAAATTATCTGCCTACGGTCTCCCAATCAAACTGCGTCAATGGCTCTTGAGCTTCATGCAAGATCGCTCCTTACATGTGGCAGTTGACGGTATTTCTTCTGATGCGTTTAAAACTAATGCCGGGGTCCCCCAGGGTTCCATCCTGTCCCCCACCTTATTTCTTTTACACATCAAGGACCTCTTAAAAACCACCACGAACCCCATTTACAGTTTTGCAGACGATAGCACACTTGTCTCAACTTTCACATCCTATCGATCATTTTAGGTGAATAATACAAAAAGACTCAGGCAGGAACAGGTTGATTCCATCAATAGAGATCTTAAAGCAATCGTCGAGTGGGGAACCAACAATCTTGTTCAGTTTAACGCCCAAAAAACACAAAGTGCCACGTTTTCCAAGAAAGTGAATTTCTCAAATCATCCCATCACAATGTCCGGAAATACTCTTGAACCAAGTCCCTCCATCTCGATTTTGGGAGTCACGGTGTCCAATAATATGTCTTGGCATGACCATGTTGCTAACATCGCAAAGTCGGCAAGCCAGAGACTAGGTTTTCTGTGGAAAGCCAGAAAGTTTTTTATTCCTGATCAACTGTTGACGACGTACAAGGCTCAAATCCGACCTCTACTGGAGTATTGCTCGCACATTTGGGGTTCAGCACCAAGGCATTCTCTTCGTCTTCTAGATTCCATTCAGAAAAGAGCCATTCGCTTGATAAACAGCTCAACTCTCACAGATACCCTTCACCCTCTAGAACATAGAAGAGTTGCAGACCAGTCATTGCTCTACAGATATTTCCATGGCAGATGCTCCAGAGAAATAAAAACTCTTGTACCACCATTGGCCACATTCGGCCGAAGAACTCGGCACGCTGATCAGTCTCACCCATTTACTCTCAAGATTGACACTACTTGGACCAATCTTCATCAAGAATCCTTTTTTTACAGGGCTGCTACTGAATGGAATAAGCTTCCAAAATCAGTTTTTCCAGAGAACTATGACCTACAACTTTTTAAAAAGCGTGTCCACAATCATTTCCTTTCTATAATCCCTTCCCCTTCTAATAGTCGCAGTACATGCCGTCCGCGGCCCACACGATAGGTCCACCCTTTTTGCGACTATTTTCATAAAAAAAAAAAAAAGATACTAAAATTATCGAAACACAATTCGGATTTCGCAAAGGGCTTGGCACCAGGGAGGCATTGTTTAGTCTGAATGTACTGATGCAACGCTGCCTCGACGTTGATAAAGATGTGTACACATGCTTCGTAGACTATAAAAAGGTCTTTGACAGGGTTCGACATGATTTGAGCTTTTACTACAAAAAGAAATGGACACTCATGACATCAAAATTATTGTATTACACCCAGAAAGCAAACATTGAAATTGAAAATAAAAAACTGAAGATAGACCAAGCGCTAGACCAAGAAACAGCCTGTGTGATCGTAAATGGAAAGCCTATCAACAACATGAGATATGCAGACGACACAGTCATGCTTACAGAGAACATTGATGACTTACAAAGGGTTGTTCATATAGAGTGTACAACTTGTTCTAAATATGGCCTGAAAATAAACCTGAATAAAATAAATAAATAAATATTTAGGAACTATAATAGACTTCAGCAATGACTCTTCAAAAGAATTAGGACCAAGGATCTAAATAGCGCGTAACGCGTTTCTAATGATGAAGCAGTTCTTTTGTAACCGATTGTTGAATCAAAGACTGATATTACGAATGATAAAATGTTACATATTCTCATCTATGGTATAGAAGCAGCAACACTGCATAAAACATCGTTAAAAAATTTGAAAGACTTCGAAATGTGGTTATACAGAAGAATACTCAGAATTTCGTACGTAGACCGAATCACTAACGAAGAAGTACTCAGACGACTAGGAAAGGGAGCAGAGCTTGTGAATAAGACAAAAATTCGAAAACTACAGCCACGTTATGAGAGGAGAAAGATATACTCTGTTACGAGTGATTACGTAGGGCAAAATTATTGGCAAAAGCAGCATAGGTCGAAGACGAATGTCGTAGCTGCGCAACTTGAAAGAGTGGTTCAACTGTTCGTCAGTCCAACTTTTTAGGACAGTGGTGGCAAGAGTTAAAATAATCATGATGGTAGGCAACTTTCCAAAGAAGACGGCACCCTAAGAAAAAGATTTATTTCGTATAAGTCGTATCCAAAATGTGACATCAAAATTTAAAGGGCTACAGAATGATGGCACCAAGGCCGGTTCATTCCCGAATTATTTCCCCCTTTGTTTTTAGCTCATTTCATCTTTAGTCAACCCTTATTAACGAGAAACATTTTACAGCTTGTATACATAATAAGTCTTTATGGGGGATGAGCTTCGCATAACGGCCTTTTTGATTTAGCGCTTTGATATCAAGGATGTTAACACCGCGCTCGAGGACAAATCCGGCGTTCAAAAAGGATACGCAATACACTGTAAATACCTTATTACCGTTGTTTTCTACTCGTGTTAAAATCAAAATATTAATTATAATAAACTACTAAAAATTGTTCCAAGGTAATAATTAATGTTCAAAAGTTTAATCAAAAATATAATTTGTTTTATAGTGATTACATGTATATAGTTATTAAATAATCCCATTACTAAATATTGCTGTCAAGTTTCCTAACAATGAAGTAAAAGGACAGACGTGTTTCCAATCTAGGTTGTTTTAGAAAAAAAAATGTACTGCTAATATTAGGTAACTTACAGCCAATAAATTTAAACCAGTAATTTAAAGTTTAATTTATAATATTAATTCATCAACAACTCACATTTACAATAAAAGTTAACTATCGGTTATGTCAACTTTCAATTCCCTACCAGCAATTTACATTAAAAAATAACCATCAATGTAAACTTACAATTTACTACCAACAATGTAAACTTAAAATTTACTACCAGTAGTTTACTGTTGGCCATTTAGCAGCAATTTTATTTTATAAGTAACTCACATTAAAAATTAGCAATAAACTACCGGTTTTGTAAACTTATAATTTACTATCAGCATGTTGCATTTAAAAACAACTTCCAGCAATTTAAAGTCACTTATAATTACTTAAAAATTACTGAAACAAAATACTACCAGTAATTTATTATAAGCCATTTACCACCAATTTACAATATTGATTTATCAGTAACTCACATTATTAATAAGCAAGTGACCATCAGTTATGCAAACTTTTAATTGACTACTAACAATTAAAGCTTCAAATTTACTTTCAGTTATTTACTGTAAGCCATTTACCAGCAATTTACACTATTAATGCATGAGTAACTCGCATTAAAAATAAGCAATTAACTACCGGATTTGTAAACTTTTAATTTACTACCAGCATGTTACATTTAAAAACAATGTTCAGCAATGGGAAGTCACAAGTTACTATCAACAATGTAAACTTATAATTCACCACCAAAATTACTGAAACAAACTACTAGCAGCCTATTTTGAGATACGGAGATTCCACATTTGACATTTGCAATGTTGTCAGATTTGCCGTTTCTCTGATATTCTTAGTCACTTTGGTTTTTTAAATACTTCAACCTGTATTTTCAGTCATTAATGGAATCTCTTATCGAGTTCAGCCATATGTAACACTTATAATTTTATGTACTCTAAAAGGTCTAAACAGTCATGGAGAAATGTTGTAGACGCATTCTACCATCGATTAGGGTAATGTCAACTTACAAATGGAGCACATTTTGAACACTAGATAAAATAAGGTTAAAAATGTTGTTTAATTGTTACGTTTTAATGTAGTTGAAAATTGTTTGTGTTAAAAAATTATTAATACAATTAGGCATTGCCACACTTCTGTTTTATTTATTTAACATCTTTTAGACTACATAAAATCATGAGTGACACATGTGGCTAAACTCGTATTGAAGAGGAAATTCCAATAATGACTGAATATGCAGGATGATGTATTTAAAAAACCAAAGTGACTAATAATATCAGAAAAACGGCATATCTGACAACATTGTAAATGTCAAATCTGGAATCTTCGTTGGTACAATTCGAACTAGCAATTTACAAGATAATTGTCCGTTTCCAGACTTTTTGTCCACTCTGTATGAACGTTATAAAAAATATTAGAGTAACGATCCTCTTTTTGAAAGCACCCTGACACGTCCATTTCGATCAGACACTCGAGTTGGGATCCACAATTTTAGGATATTCGCTTACATAAAATTGGGTATTGTCTGAGGCTCGTTTATTTATGAGGGTAATATCGGTTATGAGATCACTTATACGATTAATTTAAGACCGAAGGGTATTGTAAAAGCTTTTATAGACACTTTTTATGATCAAATAAAATAAAATAAAATAAATTTTATAAAGACGACGACGACTTTTTCATCATTAAGCTATTCATTAGTGACGGGGTGTTTGGATATAGACCTCTTTCAAATTTGACCATTGGCTTCGGTTTTGCGCAACTCAATATCAATTTAAGCCTGCAACCTTCTTTATCTCGTCGTACCATCTCTGCTGGGGTCTTCCAACACTTCTCTCTTCCAAAGGTCTGCATCTGGTGATATATCCGCTCCAGTTTTCTGTACGTCTGGCCACGTGTCCTGCCCATTGCCATTTTAGGGAACCAATTCTTTTTATTATGTCGGAGACTTTGGTTTTTTCCCTTATCCATGTATTTGTTTTGTGGTCTCTCAGGAAAATTCCTAAAATTCGTCTTTCTATGGCTCTCTGATGTACTTCCAATTTATGTTTGATTTTTCTGGTTATTACCCAAGTCTCGCAACCATACGTGACAACAGGCAGTATATACTCGTTATAGACTTTTGATTTTAAATTCATTGGGATATTCATGCTGAAGATGTACTTTAATTTGCCGCAAGCTGCCCATCCCCGTCTAATTCTCCTATCAAACTCCATTTCTTGATTTTGTTTGCCCGGTGTTATATCTTGGCCAAGGTATATGTATGTTTCTGCCTTTTTTATTTTGCTGTCATGAATCGGTATTGTTTTGTCTGCATCTGGTGTATTTGTAATAAACTGGGTCTTTGTGTAGTACAAGTGTAATCCTACTTTTGCAGCCTCATCTTGTAGTTCTTCCAACATATCTATCAATTCCTGTTTGACGGGGTGTTTTATGCGCATTAAAATGTATTTTTTATACAATTTTGCGCGAAAAAATAAGTATTTAGTCGGACAATTTTTAGTTACATATTAAATTACAAGTAATGGATCCTGCTGTAATTATTTAAAAAATTAGTAATTGGTAGTAAACACGGTACTTTTATACATACGCGTAAGTGTAGACTCGTATAAATATTGTTCCGAGTTTTTTAGTTCTATCTTGGGTTCGGCGATTAAAACTCTCGATCCAGTAACAAAACAATGCTTATTTCAATACAATAAATTCTATTTTCATGAACCACTTAAATATTCACTTAGCTATACAACTTTTACAACTCTATATAACTATTTACATTTATTAATTCGTAAACACATAAGCCGATCTTCTTCTTGCTATGATCGCTTCCCCTTTTATATCTCGATATCACAGTTCCAGATCATTCTACCTGTTTCTTCATTATTCGACGCGGCTTCAAGAGCTTGCTCGACCTTTCCGGACCCCGTCAGCAGTAGACAAAGTAAAGCGGTCTAAAACGGACCCCAGACGCGATAGATTTTTTGGTCGCCGACAGGACCGGATTTGTAACAATATGTTATATTGTTTTCTCCAGATTAAGCATAATAACACCGTTCTACAGCATTTTTGCGGACGGGTTATACATACGTTATTTTTATTGCTTTTATGCTTAGAAATAAGAATAAGAACAAAAAATAGTTCTGAATTTACTTTTATGTGTAAAAAATGGAAAAATGGAATGGAATGGAAAAAACAGTTTTACTTTTCCTGTTATGATCAGTGGAAGTTTTTCTTATTCCTCCCCAAATATAGTCCCCCATCATGCTTTCAGTATACTGGCCTTGGTAACATTTCTCAACTTCCATTATATCTTGATAGAATCGGGATGAAAATAAATGTAAGCAAAACGAAAGTAATGGTTTTTGAAAGAGAAGAAAACATGACAAACAAAGTTTTAATTAAGGAAGACAAAGTGAAAAAGTAAATGAATTTGGGTACTTGGGTTCAAAGTTTACGAGAGACGGAAAGTATGTCAGTGACATTGAGCGAAGGGTGTTGGCAGGAAAGCAAATGAAAGGGGCACTGCATAGCTTTATGAGCAGCCAGAAAGAGTCAAAAAAGGCACGTCTGGCTGTGCATAGCGGTGTGTTGGTTTCTTTACTTATGTCTGGTAGTGAATGTTGGTTTTAACAGAAGCATGAAAATAAAATTAATGCTGTGGAGATGAGAAGTCTGAGAAGTATAGCCGGAGTGACTCGGTTGGATAAAGTAAAAAATAATGAGATAAGAGAACGCTGTGGTGTAAAAGAAGATATGGTTACAAAGATAGATAAAGGAATGCTTAGATGGTTTGGACACGTGGAAAAAATGGATGAAGGAAGATTAACGAAACAAATTTATAAGGCGAGCAGAATGGACAAGTCACATCGAAATTGTTTTGAAGAAAGTCCAGGTCGAGAGTACCATCAACCAACGAGCATGTCGCTGATAGAAGTAGATAGAAGAAGCAAAAGACTTTTGTAAGAACCGTAGCGAATGGAAAGAAGTGTTTTCTGCCTACCCCCACGGGAAAAAGGCGTGGCCATATGTATGTACTTATGCATAATTATTTTTTAGAAAACGCTTTAATAGAGCTGTTTTATTTTAAAAAATTGCTTGTAAACACACATTTTGAAAAAAATTTAAAGAGGCTCCCAGACCTTCTCTATCTGAAAAGTAATTTCACACCTTCACGAGATCTTTTAGTAGTGGCCGCAGCATGGGGTTTACATAGTGATCTAAATTCCTAAAAAGTATTTAACAAGTTTAGACTTACCTAGTATGGCCCAAAAGGACTAATACTATTTAAGATGATAACAACAAAAGTAGATCTAATATGTTTATAAACGTTTGATTTCAAAAGGAAAATTTTTAATACAGTAATTTACTTCTTAAAAAAAGTAATTGAAAGATTAAAGTAGAAAATACACCTTTATTTTATTTGCTATTACGAGCTAAAATAAAAAGAAAAATATAATCTCTCCAAGGAATTGTAAGCAGCAGATAGCAGTTTTTTTGTTCAGAAACATATTGTTGTATTGAATCCTAAACGTGAGTAGAAATATAATTGTTTGCGAGTTTTATTTTTCTTTAGGGAAAATGAGAGGAATCCTATTTTATAAATAATTTAAAAATGCCTTATTGTATACTTTTATTGTTTTCTGCAATGAAATAAAATTATTAAACATTGTTAAATTCAAATGTTACACAAACAAAAGTCACTGACAAGCACTGCGGTAAGTTTAAATGCTTCTTCTGAAGTTAATTTTATAACAATAAAATGTCAAGGTCATGGTTTGGTGATTTCTGAATGGAAATTGTTCCAAAACAAAGAATATAGCTTATTTCACCAATATACGACGGTATCTGATTAGTCACCGAGGCATCGACTTAACTGGCGCAATGTGTTGAGAGGTACATTAGTAAATTCCCCTAAGATTTAAACCCAAAATGTTTTGTTTATGATTATGCTTTTGTTAAGAGGTTTTATTTTTATTTTGCTTTATTGTAAACAATGTAAACATAAATCGTTGTTCTAGCCCTCGATAAGATTTTTGGTTAGAAATAGGCACATATTTAATTATGTTAAAAGGAAATGCGACAAAAATAAATTATTGGTACAAATTTAATAAATGTGTTTAATCATGTAGTACTAACGGTATTATCAAGCATCAAATTTATAGTCATAGTCGGAATCACTGTCGTCGCTATCCTCATTCGGATTGTAAATGATAACAGGATTAACTGCATCGATGCGGTTTTTACGAACCCACCATTCCTTTATTAAATTTTCACATTTTGTGACACATTTTTCCCAAATTTCAGGAGTGACAGTATTAAGTGCTCGTTGCCAGGTTTCCAAAACAGTCTTATTACTGTAACCATTAGATCCAGTGTGATTGTCATAAGTTTTGCATACTACCCAAATATACTCAATGGGATTAAATTAGCAATAATAAGGCGGAAGTCTTAGCACACGATGTCCATAAATGAGTATAAATTGATCCACCTTGTAATTTTTTTTCTTTCGTTCCCTTTAGCTATCAATAATAATTCCGGTTTGAAGCAATAGCAATACTGTGGAAATCAAATATTTTCGTTCGTTAACCATTCTTTTATTTTCTGTACCATCCAGGAGTTTGTTGGTTACTTATTTAAAACGTCCGAATGGTACGAAGCATTATCTAATACAATGACTGATGGTTTATGTAACGATAGTAACAGTTTCTCTATTAACCATTTCACAAACATCTCTGTATCCATATTGTCATGATAATCAGCTATATTTGATTTTGACGAAAATAAAAGATCCGCCCCATGAACAAAACCATACTTTCCACCTACATGCACAATAATGTGTCTTTTTCTGTCACCGTCGGTGTGTTTTATAGGCTTTATAATATCGTCCTGCCAAATTCTTTTTGTTCAACTTTTAGCAAAAATCCAAGTCTCGTCCAGAAAAACAATTGAAGAGCATTCTTGTTTACAGTGAGTATAATTTATTAAACATCGGTACTATACGATTTTAATGTCGGTACCCACTACAATGATAACCCAGGATTACTAATTACTTTTCTAGAAATCTAACAAAAAATTTAACAAAAATGTTTTAACAAGTCAAATTAAATCTTAATAGCTTTGTTAATTAGTAAAATTTGTTTCAACAGATAAGGTTGCAAAATTAACCGTGCTAACAAACAAACAAGTAGTCCCTTATAAAATAAAATTCGTTACCTACGAAATTTGTTTAAAAATATTAGGGGAATTTACTTTCGTACTTCTTAAATGTACAGTTAAATACTGGTTATCGAGTTTCTAACGATAATCCGAAAATACCGTGTATATTCGTGAAATATCTCATAAACATTTTGTTTTTATTGTAGACTCGCACATTGCTAACTATTTTGTTATGGTAAATAAATTATTACCTACGACCAGCTTTATTCCGAGGGCGAGGAAATTGTTTTAGTTACGCGTCGTGAAAATAGAACGTACATACTCAGACCTTTTTACATACATACATTTAGTCACGCTTTTTTTTCCATAGGGGTAGGCAGAGACCACTTCCTTCCACTTGCTACGGTTCTTACACACGTCTTTCGCTTCTTCTACTTTCATCAGCGCATGCATATGTCTTTTTAATGTAAAGAAGAACAGCTTTAAGAATTGATTTTTGCGCAATTTTCTCGAAACTCAAGCCCAATGGAGCAAAACGGGCTCCGGATTCGAATTCAGGGCTGGTCAAAATACTGACAGTTTTTTTTGTGTGTGTGTGTCGGTGTTATGTTCCTGTTTTACAAAAAAAAACGCCGCTGCGTTCGTGATTATATATCAGAACATTTACACGATAAAAAATTTTCATCACAATCTTGTGATTTATTCATGAAATAAAAAATTGACGCGACTCATGTTTTAGAGACAAAAATCCAATTTAACTTTTGTAATCTAACCCGATACAATTTAACATTTTCTATTTAAAGTATTGTTTGAAATTCATTTTATTCTTTTTGTGGAGGCTTGTGTCAGGCTGTTTAATATAAATTTTGCTGGATGCTGCTAGCAGATAATTTTTATTAACACATAATCAAGTTAAATAATTTAAAATGTTATTTTAATTTTAAAAATAACAAAAGTACTTTGTTAAAGTTTTTTTTATCGTTGTAAGACACAACGGGCTATTCCACCCCTGTTTAAAAATATGAAACCGTTTAAGTGTTTTTAATTAAAAAGCCCGAAAAAAAATATTCACACTTTCTATATTAAAAGTAATGGAAAGTGCAGAAAACCGTATTAAAACTAAAAAGAACTTGACCAACCGACCTTGCATGTACAGCACAGTACTTTTAATAGATTTACACAAACACATCAACGAAATTTTTAGAGTAGATAGGTATCTAACCTGAAAAGAGGGGCTTACAAAGGGAATACGACCAAAAATACCACCCCAGTAGCATAATAATAACAAATAATTAAATTAATTTAGTAGTTTTTGTTATTAATAAGTTTTAAATTGAGAACGGTAACTTCAATAAAACATACCTGTGAATAATTATTTCCAGTTATCCGTTTTTAACGTCATCTTCTCTGTTGCACAACTTCCAGAATTTAATATTTGCTTCATAATTCTCACTTTCACACTTGTTAGTACTTTTACCAGTAACCTGCACTTCGTTTGCTAACCCAATGTTTTCACTTTGTTTAATATATTGGATATTGTCACGTTTAACACTCATTCCTAAATCATTTTCCTAATTCAAGATAATTGTGTCCATATTTTTTCTTGGTTTATGTTATACCTACCACTTTTAAATTTAATGCACTATTTAAATCCGAACACTTCTATAACACTTGGAGTATTTGTAGAAAAGGTTTGTTCTCTTTATCTTTGTAGAATTTAGACACGATTAAGCAAAGAATACACCAGATTGTGCTGGTGTCCTTTGATTTAAGTATTAAATAATAACGTAGGCTTTGGAAATTATTTACTGTCAAAAAAGCACCCGGCTGATTGGGAGTGTTGCTGTAGGCAATAGCTAACTTACCGAAGTGACGGCTTTTAGTCAACAAATAATATTGGTACTGTTAATAATTTATAAATAATAATAATATTGACCACTATAATACTTACGTCTACACTCATAATTTTAATGTTAAATTTATGATTTTTTATTATTTTAACCAAAAATTTTTCAAACCAATAAAAATTATTTGAGCGAAATTAATGAAAGTAACTTTAGAACACGAATTGTTATTTTTAATACAGTATTTTATATTTTAAATTGTTCTTTGTTGTTATAATCTATAAAAAACTCAAATTAGTCTGATCTGTCAAAGTAAATACGGCACTCAAATAATGAATAAAGATTATTTTTTGTGGTCTACATATCTGTGTTCAAGTACTGCATGCGCAGTAAAGTCCTACCAATCACCAGTACTGCACATGCAGATAGATAGATAAAAAACCTTTATTTGTACTATGTATAATTTCTTGTTCTTTTACAAGAAAAGTTTGTCAAAACGGTAGTTTAAGTTTGTACAACCCACGAACAATAAAAGCTTAAAAAGACAATGGCCCCTCTATTAATAAAACTGAGGCAACAACGCTGGCTTTTTACTTGTTTACTGACAAAAAAATGTTTCTGTTCGCTTCTTCAACATTGCACCAGTCTAATAGTAGGTGTTCTTTAAAATCCTGGCAATTTTTTTAAAATGTGAAATACTTCCGGCACCTAGTAATAATAGACAGCCCTTAGTGTTGCTCTCCAAACGAGCAGAGAACTATCAGGAATTAGTGAAAGGGTGAGCATTGTTAATGGCGGAGATAACGATTTGGTTTATCGACCAGTGATTTATAATTTATAAAAATAGTTTTTAGAGTCGGTGTTGTGATGAAAAAAATGATCCTACCTGTAAATCTACATTATATGTCACCGTAAGTTAAAACTTATTTATTTATCTAGTATTCAGTTGTTAATCGTTATCGATTGTTTTATATTTTTGAATTAAAATTAGATAATACCTAATAATTTTTTCTTTACCTACATAACTATATATACACGATTCATAATATTGGCTATTTTTTCTCATATCTTAAACAATACGTATATTTCGTTGCAATAGAAATAGAGAAAAGAGATATATTCGTTCTTTTCTGTTTTTTTTATGTTAAAATTAGCAACATTGTTTCTACTTGATACGAAGGCTGCCGAATGGTTCCGAATTTTAATTACCTTTTTTTCTGTTACATTCTTTTTTTAACTGATCAATGTAGTAAAAGAATATTTTAAACGATAAAATTTGGCAGTGCTTCTGTCAAATTTAATATAAAAAAATATTAAATATTAAAATATTAAATATTTTCGTTAAGTAATATGGATTTTGTAGATATTGTGAACAATAAAAGAAACTTTAATTTTATGCTATTATGCTTTTGTTGAATATTGACTCAATGAAAATATTAGAGGTTTTGATTCTTTCTGACTTAACCAGGGCCGGATTAAGAGGAGGGCAACCGGGGCTACAGCCCCGGGGCCTTTACAAAAAAAACTTCGGAAAAAAAAATCCTTCAACTTTTGATATTTGATTTTTTTTCGGTGGTTTACCTTTACCTACAGTACTTTGTACAAACATGATTATATTTTTCTTAAATATTAACAGAAATAATTCATTTATATTTGTTCACTCCAATCAGGCAATCAGTAAAATATCAAAATCTCAAATGGTCCTGATAAGCACTTGCCAGGGCCAGGGGGCCTCCATACCCTTGTTGCCCCGAGGCCTCCAGACCTCTAAATCCGGCATTGGACCTAATCCAATAATTTGTGAAATATTTCTGTAAAGTTAGGAAAGGTATATTAATACTTTTGTGTTTTTCGTGCAAAAGCTAACGAATATTAACCTACCGCTTTTATAAATAAGTAAGTATAAAGTACATTATTGATAAAAGAGGGTTACATTAGGTTATTATTTCTAGAAAAAATGTACAAATCATAACGGGTCTCCCTTTTTAAAAAACAATTCTATGCGAAGATTGTGGATTTTCTTATCGGCTATGACTCATACATGTGCAGTGTTAAAATTGACGCTTGCGTTCTCGATTTAGTTTATTTTAGTTTTATTTTTAAAAAGTTGTTAATTACTCTTTTAGTGAAGTAGTCAGTTGGACTTTATGGTCATTTCTAATACGTCCCCGCTTTTTTATTTTTCCTCTATAGCCAATCTTTAGATTAGCCCGGCGAATGATCATGTGAAGTTTGGTAGCAACCCCGCATTTTCAATCTGAACGTGAATTTAACTAATTTAATTAATTTGTCAAATTTAACAATAATGCCTGTCTGGACTGGCTAGCTACAAAAGCAATCACATAACGCAAAAGGCAACGATTAAGGATGTAAACAAGGCAAAGAATGAGTATAAAAGGTTAAAAGGTATGGCAAAAGAGGTTGTGGCAAAAAATAAGGAGAGTGATAAAGATGAATTTGATAGAAGGTTATCTGACGATTTTCAAAACAATATTAAACTCTTCTGGAAGTCCATAAGAACAGCCAGAGGTAAAAATACTACCTCGCAATTGGAAAAAATCAGAAACCAATATGGTAGTATGGTAAAAGGAGAGGAATGCTTATTAAATAGATGGGAGGAATACTTCGAAAGTTTATTTGAGAAAGAGGATACACAAGTACAGGCCTCATTCATAGACATGAGTGAAAGTTGCAATGAAAGTGAAATTACTTCGACAGCAATTGTGAAAGCGTTAAACAGAATGAAATTGGATAAAGTTGCTGGGTATGACAGGATAGCAGTTGAAATGCTGAAGGCTGGACAAAACGTGGTAGCTAGTATACTGTACCGACTTTTTAACCTTTATTGGAGGAGTGGTAGCGTACCAAATGACTGGTGCAAGGCCGTTATCGTGCCGCTTTACAAGGGAAAAGGTTCGCAGCAGGACTGTAAGAACTACCGAGGTATTAGTTTACTCAGCATAGTCGGCAAACTGTAAAAGAGTAACGAATGAAACTGAGAAAATGATATGGGATATGCAAGCAGGATTTAGAAGAGAAAGGAGATGTATATATTAGGTCTTTTTATTACGAGGTATAGTTGAAAATTCTTAGCTAGAAGTTTAAAGGTCTACTGCGCTTTCGCAGATTTGGAAAAGGTCTATGACAGAGTGGTGAGGAGTGAATTGTGGTCGACATTGTCTATGTATGGGGTAAGCGGTAGTTTAATACGAGCACTGAAATCACTTTACGACGATTTCACTGCTTGTGTCAGGATAAACAAAGCTTACACGGACTGGTTTAACATCGAAAATGGTGTCAGACAAGAATGTGTGGCTTCACCATGGCTGTTTAACTTATACATAGATGATTGTTTAAAAGATTTAAAAGAGAGTGCGTATAGATTAAAAATAAATTTTGCAGTTAGATAGTTATAAATAAATATTAATGTTATTAAATACATTTTTTTGACAAGTACATACTTTAACGAATACTTTCCAGCAACAAAGCCGTCGGTTTAACGCATTCTTATTTCTGAGAATTTACTGCCTACAATTTTGATACTAAATACGTTCTTTTAGCAAGTATATACTTCAACGAATACAACCTGGCAACAAAACCGTCCCTTTAACGCATTCTTATTTCTATAAATGTACTGCCTACAATTTGGATACTTTAGTATAGTGTATAAATTTTTTTTAAATCAAATAATAAATATTTTGTTACAGTGGATGGCATGGAACTGGAGACTCTGTATCAAAGGTACTGCATACGACTGAAGCACGCCCTCTACCTCTCTTGTTTGACAGTGGCTAGTGTTACCAGTGCTGGATTGTTAATTGCAACATGCGTACTACATGCGCATGTAAGTAACATTGCTAAATTTTATATTAAAGTTAGATACTTTGTTGTATAATATGGTGAGTGGTGACTATATTTTTTTTATGAGTGTTGTATCTGTGTTTTTATAAAATTTCATTATAATTGTTTACGAGGATAGTTTTCGAATTTTTGTCCCTAACATAGAAGCAAACACATGAGAAGAATGAAACTAATTTATTTTTTAACATAGTCACCTGCAACGTTTGTACACTTGGTATATCGGTGTTGAAGTGATTAAAACCGTTTTAAAAAAATTCAGAACTTTGAGTCTTCAACCATTCATCACCGCCGACATCACTTCGTTATCACCAGAAAAGCTGCTTTAACAAAAATGTTCTTTTAATATTGGTATAGATGGTAGTCGCTGAGGGTCAAATCTAGAGAATAAGGGGTTGTTCAAAGATTTCAAATTCCGCATTGTGAATGGCAGCCATTGCAACACAACTTTGTGCCAAATCCCAAAAAAACTGTAACGATGATCTTACCAACTGATGAGATAACACGAAATGTTTAAAGGGAAGGAGATCCTCTTTGTCACCATTCCATGCTTTGTTTTTTGGATTCTGGATCAAAATGATGTACCCATGTTTCATCGACCGTAAGACATTTTTGCTTAAATTCATCGGGATTCCTGTTAATGATCTCCAAATTTGTCTCCGCTTCTGGTCTGCCGTCTGCATTCGTAGAACCCAACGTGTAGAGAGTTTTTTGAGACCCAATTCCTAATGTAAAATATGCTCAACGCTTCGAACATAAAACCTACATGTTATAGCCTTGACTATAATTCTTTTGTCAATTAATACCATGTCATGGACTAAGTTCACATTTTCTTTGGTCAACTCAGTTTTGGGGGCTACTGTACCTGGTGCATGTTGACAGGACTCTTTACCCAGTTTGAAATCTCGTGACTAGTAGTGACTGGTAGTGGCTACCAAGTTCTTATAAATTTCTTGCGGTGATAACCCCTTATTACACAGGTACTTTATCGCACCTCTTATCTCAAATTTGTCCATTTTTATAAAATCACGCACACCTCAGTGAAAAAAAATTAATATTTAACATAGACGAACTGATGCGCTGATGCTAATTGGCACACACTAATGTCATACAATAAGCTATTGCCTGACACTTTATTTGCATTTGTCATTCAACGCCAACTATCTTAGGGACAACAATTCGTGAACTATCCTCGTACTTTAAATTTAATTTTTTTTTATTAGAGATTAAATAAATCAACAAAGTTTATTTTATAATATGCAATTTACTGAAGATGTCAGTACTGACATTTAAGTACATTTGACACATAGTAAAATACATACATATATATATTAAAATTAAAATGGACGCATTAAGCATATTATATTAAAAAAAAACAAATGCATAGAATAGAATTATTTGACAAAACAACTGGGGGTAATTGTTGGGACATAAACTTATTAAATGCATAGGACTACATTAACAATACAATCCATAAACCCTTTTTTAAACAATGATATTTGTTGTAATTTTGCTAAGTTAACAGGTAAATTATTAAAAAATTATACTTTTGGACAGAGTAGAACCTTCTCGTTCCATATTTTTTTCTGTACTTTTCTATTCGAATAATCTTCCATAGTATTGTTATGAAATTACTTCTTTCTTGGGTTCGGTGATCTTAAACTCTCCAATACTTTTACACAATAAATTTTACTTTTATTAATCACTTAGATATTTACCTAGATATTCAACTAATTACAACTTTTACAACTATTTAAATTTCATAACTCATAAAAAATTTTAAAACTGTCCTCTTCGCGGCCGCTGTCCATTTCATACCTCTAAATGATAATTCGACCTTTTTCGCGAAAACGACAGGTCAATCCAACTACCATCTCGAAGTCTCTAGATACGGCAAGAATTTAGTTGACGTAGGCGGAGGCCGACAAAGCCCTCATTAATATGCACCCAAGTTGTGGTCGACTCTAGGACGCCGACAAATAACAGGGCCAGATGATAACAGTATGGGAGATTATAACATGGCTGTTTGGAAATTTTTTCAATATTTCATCAGCCGAAAATTTAGATAGACCACTCCGTATTTTTCCCAACTTTGTGCAAAAAACGTTGCGTTTTCTGAAAGAGTTGATGAAAATACCCTCTCAAATTGCGAACCATTATGGACCATAAATTTTCCATTTCCCCTGCAATTTATCTTGGTAAAATTACAGCGCCGACATACTATCAAACTAAATTGGCTTCAAGCTTCATTGGACAGCGAGCATTGCTGTTGATATAATTACGATTTAATTGAGTTACATTCTGAACACTCTAATCAACTGCTTGACAAAATCCTTTATTTTCACAAAAAAAGTATCAATCGCCGCTAGCAGTGAAGTCGCCAGATGTGCGGGTTTTTTAAAGGAGAAGATCCAAAAACTTATATTTTGATGTATTAAAATTATGATAACGAAACTTTTAATATTAATAAGTAGCTTTGGCTCATCTTCTTAAGGTGCCGTGATCGCTTGTCGATCGTCGGCTCTCATATTGCACAGCATATTAACAATCATAGTCTTATTTACAGCTGCGCGGAATAATTCACTGGTAGTTTTTCCGAATCACTGGCGTAGATTTTTAAGCCAGGAAGTAGTACGGCAGCCCAAACTTCTTTTTCCCATGATTTTGCCTTGTATAACAAGGTGTAGTTTGTTGTGGTTTTCTAAGTGACGCATTATATGACCGAAGTATTCCAATTTACGTCGTTTAACCGTATTCACACTTTTATTCAAGCGTTGCAATACCTTTTCGTTTGTGACTCTATCTACCCAACTGATCTTCAGAATACGGCGATATACCGACATCTCGAATGCTTCTAGTCTCTTCAAACGCGATTCTGTCAAGGTCCATGCTTCAACTCCGTAAAGCAATACTGGGAATATATAACAGCGAACCATTCTAATGCGAAGTTCCAAATTGAGATAATGACTACAAAGTATTTTTCTAAATTTCATAAAATTTGTTCGTGCTTTAGCAATTCTACTTTTGATTTTTGTACTGGGGCTCCAGTTTTCGTTAATATTAGTACCCATATATACCAGCTGACTTACGTGTTCAATCGAATCGTTACCTATTGTAACGTTATAGTGATTATTATAAACGACTGCTTGTTTACTAATGACCATAAACTTTGTTTTCTTTGCGTTCAGTTTGAGCCCATATAACGCGCAGATCGCAACCATTAGATCGGTCCAACAACGCATAAAGGTGTTCAATTGACCCTGTCACTAACAAGGTGTCATCTGCGTACCTAATATTATTCATAAGCACGCCATTAATGAGTATGCCTTTTTTAGCTTGTTCTAACACTTCCTCAAGGATTGTTTCAGCATACAGATTAAACAAAAGTGATTTCCAACCCTGATACAGGCAGCTTAACCCCAATATAAATTTGCGATGAGTCTAATGTCATTACCATCTAGACTGGAGGTCTTGATAATTTTTAGCATTTTTTCGTGACGAACTCTATCGAAAGCCTTTTCAAAATCGCTGGCGCACATAAAAACGTCTTGGTTTATATCTCTACACCTTTGGAATAAGACTTGAGTTGTAAATATTGCTTCGCGAGTGCCAAGACCGCAACGAAAACCGAATTGGGTCTCTGAGATTCTTTCATCGATTTTTCTATAAATTCTTTGATGAATTATTCGGAGAAAAATTTTTAGTACATGACTCATTAAACTGATGGTACGATATTCACTGCATTTTGTAGCTCTATGTTTTTTAGAAAGCACAACAACTGTGGATTTAAGCCAGTCTTGTGGCTCAGTCTGATGTTAATTATTAGGGAAGTAAATAAAAGTATTTCTAGCAAATATAGATTTACCAACGAATGTACAATATTTACTTTTAAACTGGTGAAACTGTTTTAATACCAAGAATACATATGATACCATCAGAATTGCTTTTTCAATTTAAATAGCTCTAATTTCCAATTTAATTAGCAATGGGCATGACTTTTATTAAAGCACAAGGTCAAGCTTTAAAAGTTGCTGGTATTGACTGAAGCGCTAATGCTTTTTACACGGCCAATTGTATGTTGCTTTTAGTTTGTTTATTCTTCTGTCATTTAATACCATGTCATGGACTAAATTTACATTTTCTTTGGTCACCTCAGCTGTGGGGCTCCTGCACATGGTGCATGTTGACAGGACTCCCTTCCCAGTTTAAAGTATCGTGACCAGTTCTTGATTACCTGGTTCGAATAGGCATAGTCACCCAATACTTTTACCATGTCCTTATAAATTTATTGCGGTGATAGCCCCTTTATACAGAGGTACTGTATCGCACCTCTTATCTCAATTTTGTCCATTTTTATGAAATTACGCACACCTCAATGGAAAAAAATTTAAAATATTTAAAATACACGAACTGCGGAGTAGAAGAAAATTACAAAGAAAGCAATGCTGCAGACAACAATGCTAACATAACGGAAATTACACAAGAAGAAGTAAATACAAGAATAAAAAGACTAAAGAACAGAAAAGCGCCGGGCCCCACGGGGGACCAACTTTACACAGAAGAATGAAAAGACAGTCTTCTTCTGCCGATACTTAAAAACGGTAACAGAAAAGACCCAAAAAACTACAGGGGCATAAACTTAATGAATAGCACTCTGCAACTACTAACGGCAATAATAAAAGACAAACTAAAAGAATTAATAGACATAGCAAAAGAACAACAAGGGTTTAGAAAGAATCGCAGCACCGTAGATGCAACATTAATTGTCAGACAAATAGTGGAAAAGTCAGTGGAATATAACAAACCTGCATACATGTGCTTTGATCGGGCAAAAAGAAATGACATTTAAAAAAGCTAGAACAAAAATATGTAGAATATAGACTAATCAAACTAATAGAAGAAATAAACAAAGACAACAGAATAAAAATCATGACAACAAAAGGAGATATAAAACCCATACTTGTAAATGGAGGAATACGGCAGAGAGCTCTCTACTGTTTAATTTAATAATGGATAAAGTAATAAACGAAGTGAAGAAGCGAGAAGGATATAGAATGGGGCCTAACAAAGTCAATATAGAGTATGCTATGCGGACGACGCACTAATGGTGGCGGACAATGAAGACGACCAACAAAGACAACTTCACACATTCAACATCACGGCGAAAGCCTATAACATGAAGATCTCTGCGGAAAAAACAAAATGCATGGTGACTAGTGGAGACCCTCGAAGATGCAAGTTGAAAGTGAACGGCAGAAGCATAGAGCAGGTTATGACATTTACTTACGTAGGAATGCACATCACCAGTGATAGGAACATAACCGCAGAAGCAAAAAGACAGGCAATGAAAGCAACAAAAGTTAGCGGAAGCTCGAGAGAAACCATATGGACGAATAAATACATGTCCAAAGAGAGCAAAATAAAAATATACAAAACAACTGTGAGACCGATCCTAACCTATGCGACAGAAACTCGAGCCGACACAAAAAGAACACAACAGATAATGAGTAACGTAGAAATGAGGACACTTAGAACAATAAAGGGCATAACACTTATAGACAGACAAACAAATAAGAGCATACGGGAACAATGTAACATCTAAAGCATCAACAAATGGGTAAAATCAAGGAAAAGAGACTAGGATAGTCATGTTAACAGAATGGCACCTGGCAGACTAGCTAACATCTGCAAAAATAATAAACCTTACCGTAAAAGACCAACAGCAAGGGCAAAGAAAAGATGGAAGGACAACCTACTGACAACAACAACTACAAAAACAGAATGAGAGGCAGACGAACAGGAACAATCCTAGTCAGTCGGAGAAGAAGAAGAAGAAGAACTGATGCGCTGATGCTAATTAGCACAAACTAATGTCGTACAATAAGCTTTTGCCTAACACTTTATTTGCATTTGTCATTCAACGCCAACTACGTTAGAGACAACAATTCGTGAACTATTCTCGTACTTTAAATTTAATTTCTCTTTATTAGAGAGTAAATATATCAACTTAGTTTATGACGTCATAATATGCAATCCACTCAATATGTTAATACTGACATTTAAGCACATTTAACACATACTAAAATACATACATTAAAATTAAAAGCACAAGGTCAAACTTTAAAATTTCCTGGAATTGACTTAAGCGTTCAATGCTTTCCACACGGCCAATTGTATGTTGCCCTGTCACGTGTAACATCTAAACATAATATGTTCGTTTTTACACGTAATCCGGCAGAAGTTATTAATTTTGTATACAAAGAAATATTTTAGTTTGTTTTCGTATCTATTCTTTACTTTTTCAAATATTTCCAGGATTGTTGGAAATATCTTTATTGTATAGACACACTTCTAACTGTTAGTTTTATGGGAGTAGAAATTAAATCTGTGTGCCAACGCGATTAATTTAATGTAATAATAAGAATGAGAAATTTGCCATTTATCAAACTAATGACCCGCTTTTGAATGTTGTCCAAAAGCTGGAGACGAAAATTATTTTCCAACTCTAAATAGAAATCGTAATTTTCCAACTACGGCCATTGTACGGGCAAACCGGTATTAATTTAGATCTTGTGTTAAAGCAACCAACCAAGTTGACGAATTCCCCGTTAGAAAGGATGTAATTGTTCGTATTAATGCCGAATTTATAGGTGGTCGTATTGTGAAATAATGAACATGACGGAGTTTCGAAAAGGCACTAAATTTAACCGGATTAATGATTTCCCATTGTGTTATATCTATGTTGTGTTCATCAGTTATCAAACTTCGATTTCCTTTGCTTACAATATAAAGTCTCCTAATGGCTTGAACAATATAACGTGAAAAATTTAAGCGGATATTCCCCAAAGGCAATATTTACATAGACCAAACTACTAATAGCCCAGTGTTGCAATCACTGATTACAACACTTTATTAATTTTTTCTTTAGTTTTAATTAAATCAGTTTTGAGTAGTCCCTGAGCGCCAACGTATGTAAAACCGCAACCAACTGTAAATCGCAAACAGCTGTAAATTGCAAACGACTGTACATTATTCGCCGTAACAGACGGTCGTTTAAAATTCCTATTAATTTCCCGATCAAACGAACTGGTTTTCCTATTAATTCACGGTAGTATTTTTTAAGCGACTGTCAGGTACGGTCGATATTCTTCCTATTCAAGATCGAAACGATCTTTTTTTCTATTTATTCACGACATTCAAATTATTTCGGTGTTTGTATTCTTTTAATTCATCCAGTTAAGAAGGGTAAATTTACGTAAAAATTTAATTCATTAGTGGTACAAGTGCATGAGGTATTTTGAAAAGAGAAATATTCAGTGTCAAATAAAGCATCAAAAAACCAGCGATCTATTTTTAAACTAGTCCACCATTATCAAAGGTTAAGTATAATTTCGTGTACGAATTTACAATCCCCTGCTACGCGAAGCCCAGTATATAGAGGATCCAAAAAGTGTTTTAGCTTACATTTATTACGGCATTAGATTTTTTCTTTAATCTTTTGGCATGATGTGCGTTTTCCAAATTTAAATTTGCGACAATTTAGTGTTAAAACACTTACTTGTGGAATGTTACACACTTTTATGTTTTGGTGTCAGGAAACACTCACAAGATGAATAACTAACCATTCTTGTCGTTATTTTCCCAGTTATATAACAATGTTTTACCAGCAATTTATTTAAATGTCTACTAGCGGAACCCGGCAGACATTTTCATTTCGCTTGCTGCTTTGGGAATATCACTATCGAACTCCACGACCCCGGAAAAATATATAAACATGCCAATTTTCAAGAAATGAATACAGCAAATACATTCATACATACATATAGTCACGCCTTTTTCCCGTAGGGGTAGGTAGAGACCACTTCCTTCCACCTGCCACAGTTCTTACACACATCTTTTGCTTCCTCTACTTTCATCAGTGCTCTCATACATGCTCATACTATAGGTATATGTGGGTCGATTATACATCAGAAAATAACTACTTTATCTGCATATCACCCGAAATGGGATTATGCACGATTATTTATCAGATGTAATTCAATGCTCGTCGTTGGCATATAGCCAGAAGTGTAGTTTTTTTTTTTTTTGAAAATAGTCTCAAAAAGGGTAGACCTATCGTGTTATAGAAAGGAAATGATTGTGGACACATTTTTTAAAAAGTTGTAGGTCATAGTTGTTTTCGGATATTTTGAAAAACATTTGAAAATAAACTTGAAGAAAATTTAATTAGCTTTAATTTTGTTGAGAATACTTTTATCCGTAAGACTCACCATTGTTAATTTATAAGCAAAAAAAGTTGCCTTCTAAAGCTCTCCGCTCCCCCCTCAGGTCCGAGGACTTTTAGTATGTTAACCTCTTCATCACTCTTAACAAAGTCACTAAGTCAATTTTTCTCTTTTAAATATTTTCAAACCCTTTATTGATTCTTCTTCTTCTTCTACTTGGTTGAGATCATATGATCTGTTAATTCCGGGCTTGCCGTTGTATTAATTCTTGAGATGTGGACTGCCAGCTGTCTTTCCATCTCTTCGGTGGTCTACCGGGCGGTCGGCTTCCTACTGGTATTCCCTCGAGAGCTATGCGGGGTAATCTATCTTCGTTCATCCTCTTGACGTGGTTATACCATTGCCTTCTTCTCTGCCTTCCCCATCTTACGATATCCTGTACGCCGCATTGTTCTCTTATATCAGTGTTTCTTACGTGGTCTCTTCTGGTTTTGCCAGCTATTGTTCTCAGCACCCTCATCTCGGCTACGCGCAGCATGCTCTTTGTTTTGTTCGTGTCTTCTCTTGTTTCTATCGCGTACGTCATTATGGGTCTTACGCATGTTTTGTATATTTTAATCTTACTGTCCTTCCGCATGTACCCGTTGGCCCAGACAATCTCTCTTAGGCAGCCTGATGTTGCTGATGCTTTATTGACTTTGTCCCTTAGATCTTTTGTTGGGTCGTGGCCGCTAGACATATTCATCCCGAGGTACTTAAATTGCATTACCTGTTCTATGGGCTTATCTTCAAGGTTGAGTGGTTCCCTGGTGATTGTCATGCTTTTTGTTTTCTCGACCGATATGGTCATATTAAGCTGTCGGCACACTTGGTGGAACTTGAATAGCTGTCTTTGTAGGTCGTTCTCGTTTTCTGCGAAAATTGCTGCGTCGTCGGCATAGCATACCATGCTGATACGTTTGTTACTCATTCTGTATCCCATATTTAAGTTCGCTACTTCTTCTATAATTTTGTCCATAAGAAGATTAAATAAGAGTGGGCTGAGGCTGTCTCCCTGTCTTTTTCCTCCTGGTGTTAGAATGCTTTTCGTGATATGTTGCCCTGATTTAACTTGAGTGGAGTTGGAGGTGTTGAGGTTGCGGATTACCTTTACTATGTTGGCTGGTGTTTCTTTTTCGATTAGGATATTGATGACATCGCCTAGTTTGACCTTGTCGAATGCTTTAGTTAGGTCGATGAAACAGATGAATGCCGGTGTATTATATTCTATTGCCTTTTCCTTTATTTGTTTGGTGGTAAATATGGCGTCAGTTGTCGATCTTCCCTTTCTAAATCCCTGTTGTTCTTCTCTATTATGTGATTCTCCAGTTTGTCCTTTATCAGGCCTGTGAACAGTTTCATTGTTGTGCACAATAGGGTTATTCATCTGTAGTTATCGGGGGATGTTTTTTGTCCTTTCTTGAAAATGGGAATTGTTATGCTCGTGTGCCACTCATTTGGTATTTCTCCTGTGCTCAGGATTTTATTAAACAGAGCTGTGAGTGTTATTATGAGCTTAGGCCCCCGTGTTTCAGAAGTTCGTTCGGTATATTATCCGTACTTGGTGCTTTTCTGTTTTTAGCTTTCCTTAGTTTTTCTTTTACTTCCGCCTTTGAAACCGTTGCGCTGGCCGCCGTTTAATATTCGATTTCACGTGTTTCATCAGCGCTGTACAGTCGAAGTATTCTTCCCACTTTTCTATAGAGACTCCTTTACTTTGGACGAATTCGTTTACCGGTTTCTTTCTGTTCTTCAACAACTTCCACACCTTTCTTTGGGCGCCATATATGTCGTGGTCCATGTCGCTCGTGAATTTAATCCAGTGTTCCCTTTTGATAGCTTTAATTCGTGAGTTGACTCTATTCCTTGTTTGTATGTATTCCGCATGTTGTTGTTGGGTTGGGGATCCTTTGTATGCTAGGTAGCTTCTTCTTTTTAGTTCTGCGAGTTCTTTCACTTCTTGGCAAAACCAAGGTTTAGTACAGTTTGTCGCGTTTGTATTTACTTTCCTTTTTCCTATGGATTCGTCAGCGGCCTGAAGAATGGCTTTCTTAATTTTATTCCAACAGGTTTCCACATCGCATTCGTTGAGGTCCAGCTCGTTTATTTTATCTGTTAGCCTGTTTTCACACAGTTTACACGTGCTGTCCGACTCCAGTGATTCTGTGTTGTATTTTTCAATGTATACGGGCGACTTTTTGATTCTACTGGGTTGTTCAATTAGAAGTTTACATAATACGAGATTGTGATCCGTTCCTATATTGGCTGAAGTTAGTGCCCTTACGTCGAGTACTTGAATCGGTTCGATGATTCTGTTGGTAATAATGTAGTCAATCATTGATTTTTGACCTCTAGTGTTGTTAAATGTGTACTCGTGTTGTGCCTTGTGCGGAAAGTAGGTGTTATTAATTCTCAGCTCGTTTCTGGCGCAGAAATCGATTAGTAGCTCTCCGTTTTCATTGATAACCGGTTCATTATATTTCTGCTTGACGCCTGGAAGTACCTCATCTCCTATTCGAGCGTCAAGATCTCCGAAAATTATGATTTCATGGTTGTTATTTATTTTGTCTACTGTGTTCTGAAGTTCCTCGTAAAATCTTTCTGACTCTTCAATGGGCTTGATATATGTGGTGCGTATGTGCTAACTAGGTGTATTGTCGTTTGATTTAGGTTTAGGGAGATTTTAAGTATCCTATCATTGATATAATCTATTTCTTCGATGGCCTGTGTATATTTTTCGTGCAGTAGTATGCCGACTCCTGAACTTGCCCTTTCGTGCTTAGCTTTGCCGCTGTATATTAGAGTATATTTGTCGAACTTATCTGTCCCCTTTCCTTTTCGCTTTGTTTCTGATATTCCGCATATGTCGATCTTGTGTTTCTCCATTTCAATAAGCACCTCTTGATCCCTTCCGTTCCACGAGGTTACGTTCCAGCAGGCCACTCTGGTAATCTTGCGTTTGGTTTTCCATGTTCGTTTTTTCCTTTTCATAGCGTGGGTCGTCATCATAGGTATCCGTCCTGGGTCCGAGGCTATTTCTCCGGTTCTGTAAGCTGCGTGTTTGTTCTACATCGAGCAGGTAGCTGGCCTTACTCGACAACCCTCCTCCTTTATCCGGGCTTGGGGTCGACGTTGAGCTACTCAATCCACCCATTGTCGACAGCACAGGCGGACTTTATTGATTCGAAAAGTTAAATATTCATATTTTGTGCTTACGTTCCTTCAGTAACTATTTGAACCATTCCTAATAAATCACCCTGTTCAAAAAGATAGGTAATAATAGCAAATCACTTTTAGTAATCTGGAAAATATATTAATTTTCTAGAGAATTCGGTTTCACTTATCTGTATTACTATTATCGAGAATTCAATGATTAAAAATGTTGAGAAACATTTCTCAACAACGTAATAGCGTTTTTATTCCGAAATTCGCGCAGAAATGCTGGGAACTTTTTAGAAATGCCATTTACCTAAATCTGAATATCGGAAATATGCCTATTGTCATTCTGCACGAATATGAACCGTTCTGTGATTCTTTTGAATACCAAGAAGAAGGAAGCAGCGGGGCTTTTGTCACTAAAATCCCGTTTAAGATATTTCATTTAAGCTTTATTTGTCGTATCGCTCGTGCGTGAATGACACTCATTATTCGATAAAGCTCGAATTTGGAAGCTTTAAAGCTCTTGAATTTATCCCGATCTTGGAATTTGTAACATTTACACTGCAAAGAGAATCAGCAGAAACAAATAAACATTGAAAAAGTGCTATTGGTATTCATGAGAAATAACAAATCTCAATATTTTATGGGGATCTTTCTCTCTATGTGCGTATACGCTTATCTTGCACCATTTATGAGCAAATTGCTGGAAAACCTACGGAGCGGCCAAATTCAACCGTAGTATATCTAATAAATAATAAAAATTATCAAAGCCACGTAGAGTTTTAATAAATGAATAATCGGAGAAACGTGGAAAAAAAACTATTTCTTCATTTTTTTTATGTCAATATTCACGATGGTAGCGAAGTGACGGTTATTTTAACAAAACTAGTTGTGTAACTGTTTCTAATATGAGTTAATAAATTTTTGTTAATTATTAACTGATTACACAGATCCATAAGGTTTTGTTGGTGCTGCTTAGAATCCGATTCCAAGGTCAGAATTGGACCATCACGTCATGATATTAAGAAATTTGAGGTTATGTAAACGAAAAATGAGTTTTTGGCTTTGTTTTGGTCTTCTTTTCTATTTACATCATTTTATACTATTCTTACTCTTCAAAATAAGCTATTTAGCTGTCACCTATGAATTTTTTTCACAAGTTACAACCATTTTAAGTTATGAAATATATCCCAACAAAGTATGAGCATTTACAATAACCTCCAAAAACCTTCTTCTTCTTATCACGCCCTCTCCTTACAAAGGTAGGTGATCCATATGGCTAACATTGTCCTGGATACAGCAGTCTAAATATCTCAGTCGAAGTAAACCCGAACCATCTTCTAAGGTCCTTTAACCAGGAGTTTTGACGTCTACCAACAGATCTTCTTTCATGAATTTTTACATGAATTATCAGCCGCAGTAATTTGTATTTTTCGCCTCTCATGATATGGCCTATGTATCTTGTTTTTCTCTCTTTATTGACTTTTTCATTTGTCTTAATACCTCTTCACTTATAATTCGGTGAATCCATGAGATACGAAGCATGCGGCGATATACATACATCTTAAAAGCCTCGATCCTTCTATCAGTTATTGGATCGAGAGTCCAGCCTTCACAACCGTACAGTAATACACTGAAGATACAGCACCTGATCATGCGCATTCTGAGCTCCAAGCTCAAATTAAGACAGGTGAAAAACTGCTTCATTCTGGTGAAAATTTTCCTCCAAAAATCACAGGGTAGTTGAAGACCAATATCGTTTTTTGCAATCTGCAATCTTAAAAATATAAATTTCTTTTTTTGACATGATTTTCGCGATCAACGACCCCAAAAACTCCAAGTGAAATGTTTTAAATACTAATATCTTTTCTTGTACATTTAAAAACGAACATTTTCATTTTCTTCCTATTTTTATTTATAAAATTTAGTCTCCGTATGTTTCTGTCCACAAAACTTGAAAAGTAGTACATTACGTTGCATTTTAATGGAAATATGTTTTTATATACTTTTCCGAATGTTTTGTGAGGATTAAAAATTATTTATCACACTAAACACCCATAGAAGATAATATTTTAATGGATTTAAAGGTTTAAAAAAATTCAATAGGATTAAAAATCAAATTATTTTAAATACTTTATAAACCTTTGGTTGTTGGTACTCTTGACCTGGCCTTTCTTCAAAACAATGTCGATCTGATCAAAATATGTTCGCCAAGGTCGACCTCTACCGTCTTGTCCTTTTACACTCGCCTCATAAATTTGTTTCGTCAATCTTCTCTCATCCATCCTTTCTACGTGTCCAAACTATCTAAGCATTCCTTTGTCTATCTTTGTAACCACATCTTCTTTTACACCACAGCGTTCTCTTATCTCACTATTCTTTACTTTATCCAACCAAGTCACTCCGGTTTTACTTCTCAGACTACTCATCTCTGCAGCATTAATCCTATTTTCATGCTTCTACTGCCAAACCCAACACTCACTACCATATATAAGTGTAGGAACCAACACACCTCTATGCACAACCAGACGTGCTTTTTCTGACACTTTCTGGCTTTTCATAAAGCTATGCATTGTCCCATTAATTTTTTTCCTGCCCCTTTCATTTGCTTTCCTGCCAACACCCTTCGCTCAATGTCACTGTCATACTTTCCATCTCTCGCAAACTTTGAACCCAAATCGGACAAATGATCATATTATTTATAATATCTTTTAACTTACACCCATTACTATTTTTACTTATTTGTTTTTAAATATGTCCAATACTTATAATTTTAACAATAAACGTCAATCTCGACCAACAGTATTAATGTAGATAGTGAAAATAAACGTTGGTGCGTGGTGTTATTGTGACCAGTTGCGCTTGATGTGCATAGTATTATTTGTGATTATTTAATCAAAAGTTGGAATTAATTTGATTTTATCTGAGAAGTTATGATATTATCACTGTTTTCGAAAAAATAAATGTAAATGAATTTCGTAGTAAATGCTGTAACCGATTATATGTTTTAGTTTGAAAATAATTTAATTGTCTGTTTTCGAAAATCACAATGTGAGTTACTTTTATTCAGATTGTTGCATTGTTACAAAGTCCATGAAAGTATCTGTAAAAAAGGGAAAAACATTACATAGCTTATTTTTATAAATAAATAAACCAATAATACTTTGACCATAAAAGAAATAGTGTCATGCACGTATCCGAATTTTAATCAATTTATCCATCAGCACATTAAATCTGCCACTCGCGTAGATAACACACATATTTACAATGTAAATAAATACACAAATATTTTCAATGATTGTTAATCAATTAAAGAGCCTAATTACATTTGTAATATATGTCACCGGGCAAAGTTTTATTTACCGAGGTTCTGAATATTATACTAAAAGAATATTTAACTAAAAATAAATAAAATATAGAAAAAATTTTTAACACTCTTTAGGGTTCGTAAGTCCACTGCAATATTATCATTCCACCGCATCCTTGGCCTTCCCAGCGGCCGCTTTCCTACCGGGGTCTCTTCCCACACCAGTTTTACGACACGTTGGTCTTGTCTCTTCACATGTCCGGCCCATCTCAATCTCTCTGCCTTTATTATTTTTACTATATCTGGTTGGTTATATAGTTCTTGCACTTGCACTTTCCTGTTAGTTCTAATTCTGTATTGTTGTGTGGCGTTGTCCTTGATTAGTCCATATATCGTTCTAAGAATTCTTCGTTCTGCAATTTTTAGTCGGTTCTTATTTTGTTTTGTCATCGTCCATGTTTCACATGCATATGTCATTATAGGTCTTTTAATTGCATGATAAATTGTTACTTTCGTACGGCGGGGTACATTTTTTGATTTCATTATTTTTTGTAGTGCAAAACAGCAGTGATTGGCTCCCCGAATTCTGTACTCTTAGGTAATATTGTTATCTGAGGTTGATTTTAGCTTTCAAATATTTAAACTCATGGACCCTTTCCAAATTATAGTGGTCCATTGTCACATTTTGTCATATCCTGTCACTTCGTTCTGTTCATGTTGTAGTCATGTATTTTGTTTTATCTTCGTTTATTTGTAGGCCAACCTCCTTTGCAGCATTTTTCAGATTAATGAAGTCTTCCTTAACGTTCTATGTTTGCCTTTCGTACGATGCCTTCCAAGGCGATGCTAAAGAGGAGTGGGGATAACGCATCTCCTTGTTTGAAAGCACCGTTGATTGGAAAGAATTTTCCTTCAAATCTTACTGCACTTGTAGATCCCTCTACACAAGCTTTTGGGAGACTGATCAACTTTTTCGGTACGCCCAGTTCTGCCATGGTATTCGACAATTCCACTTGTCACGTCTTTTAGTTCTTTAAAGAGTACTCTGCCAGCGGTCTCTCTACTGGCAAATTATGCCCGAGCTCAGCCGTAGAGGGTAGAAGAAAAAAAATATAAAAGTGAGCCGCGCCACCGACTTAGACGGTACAAGCCGGAAACCCCTAGGTCTTGTAGGCACTAGCAGAGCCACACGATAAACAACAAACAATTATGGTGAACTAGATAAATAAAACTATATTTACAATTCCTGCAATATATTAATTAAGTAAAAATGATGTTCTGATTTTTTTTTTTTTACAACAAATTCTGTATTATTGTAAAGTGGATTAAACGAATTTAATACACTTTTCTTAAAATAATATTTAAATTAATTATAACAATCTTTCAGACAATAATAAGAACCTAATGATGTACAAAAGAGAATTAAAAACAAAAAAAATGTTCACAATATTTAAAATTTCAAAAATAATTGGTTTTATATAGAATTCCTGATAGCAAAAGATTAAAAAAAAAATACAAAATAAATGGACTTGCAACAAAAATAATAATTTGAAACCATCACAATAATTACATAATGTATATTCAGTAATGTATACATTCAGATTCAACTTGGAGCAGGTACAAATTTAATGAAAATAATTTGTTACTTTTAAACTATTGAAAACACTTAGATCAAGCACATAATAACTGATAAGTTAATAAAATTAAACTCAATACTATGTAACCAATTGAAAACTTCATAGAGATGTCACTGTTACATCGATGATCCAAGAAACAGAAACACCAAGTAGTATTATCATAATAATTTCTGCTAAAAACACCAAGCAAGTCTTTATAACACTGAAATTTATCGTCGATATGGATGATGGTTATGGAACGGCACGTGCTAATCAACAATGGCTTCCCTCAAATAAATCCCGCTAGCGGCTATTTTAACTCGACACCAAAATCCAAAATATCAACAACGAAGGTAAGATAAAATGGTCAAGTTAAAAATTAAGTGGTTTTTCTTCAAAATCCAATTAAGATGGCCCAAATACAGCCAGACATGAAAGAGAAAACCGTAGAGGTTTTGCACACTTGTTAATCACACGACGACACTAAAATCCTCACTACCGACTCCCAAGACTGACACCAAGCGACTGTCTCCAACTACTCACTCCCAGGCCGGATATCAGAAAATGACACGGGACACGCGTCAGCCAACCTTCGCAAATCTATGTTCCAAACTCATAATCGCGCTCGTCCGTGTTGATAGCCAGCCCATCCACACAGAAAAGCAAACCAAACAATAATATAGCTGACAACACACGACAATCGAGGCCAAAAATCAAGGCGAAATCTAATAACAAAGACCCCCACTCCATCTCCACCGATTAACAAAAATGTCACAGCCATTAATAATTAAATCCTATCACTACTAGGTATGCAACACTATTTACAACAAATGATATACTTAAGTTAATACAAAATACGGTATGCAAAACTATTTACGAGCACCAGACTATCAGAGACCCAATTAATAATGAAACGGTAGAAGGAAAAAAAAATAGGCACGTGACACACTCTTAGGATGCTATCATATGCTTGCTTAAAAATATATAAAAAGCTGATGCAATGTTTTGTTGTACTCCCAACACTTCTCCATCAACTGCCTTATAGTGAAAATCTGGTCTACTGTTGATCGATTCTTTTTGAATCCAAACTAGTAATCTTCTATTTGGTACTCTACACACGAAGTCAGTCGCTCTAATAGAATTATAGAGAATACTTTATATTCTGTGTTAATAAGGGATATACCCCTATAGCTTGCGCATCATATTTTATCGCCCTTTTTATGAATTGATATTATAATACTGCTAACATGCAATAAATAAATTGCAAATAAATACCTTGGGTATAAATTGCCAATTGAGAAAACTAACGGGGATTTTGATTTAACAACAATTAACATCAAAGCATTTTATGGCTATGAATTTGTCTATGTTTTGCTTGGACGCCCTTTTATACTATTTTTTTCTTGTGTGCTAAAAAAACAAAATATGCGTAAAATTAAAACAATATTGTGACCAGTGCCCTTGGGCAACCGCTGGGACCATCTAGAGTCAACGAAAACGAGGTGAATTATCATTTATAAAAAGAAATCGTATTTTATTATTAAATTTAAACAATTATACAATTAATTTTGCTTCTCGCTCGCCTTATTGAGCCTCCGGCTGTTGTAATAAAGAACAAGACACATCTGAATAATTAGTGTCACAAGGAACGTGGTTTTAGCCAGAAACCGTTGAATACAACACTTTACAGTTGGTTAGATCGTAGACCCTTCCTCAAGGAATTTTCTTTAGTAAATGTCCATCAAAAAAAGTTCGTTGCACTCAATTGTCCTGTAAGTCCTAGAATTTTACTAGAGCTAATTTTTAATTTCGATTATTGGTGACTTTCTTTCTAGAACTTTTAACTGGACTGCTTGAGATATTTCAGCTCTCTATCCACATTTCTTCTACCTGTCGACATCGTGCGCTTCTCCATCCATCCGTAAATTAGACGCTTTTCAGCGGAAAATCCTCGGCTTGTCATTGCTCCTTCATTTAGCTGTGTTATACAACTTTTAAAACGTAATCGGAAGGGAAACCGCTCAGATAGAATGGTAAATGTTGAGCAGAGTTGATTAATTCACAAATATTTCGCGTGTTTTATGGACCAACGAATAAATAAGATGAGGTTTACTTTTCAACCGTCGACAGAGAAAACAAATTAATCCGTTTCGAATATACAAATTATAACCTACCTTTTAATTGCTAACTTGTTGCTCCAAGCAACAAGTCTCGATGGATATAAATTATAAATACGGTGTTTAATGGATGTTCGGAGTTTTGTAGCTGCTAGCGACGATTTCCCTTATTTATTATTTTAAAATTGCACAACTTAACATTCTTCTTCCTCCAGTGCCTGTCCGTTACCGGACGTTGACGATCATTCTGGCAATAATTATTTTATCCACTGCGGCCCTAAATAGACCAGTGGTGGAGGTTGCAAACCAGGTTCTCAGGTTTTTAAGCCATGAGATCCTTCTTCTGCCTGGTCCCTCTCTTTCCAAGCACCTTTCCCTGTAGGATAAGCTGCAACAGACCGTATCGCTGTTTCTCATGATGTGTCCTAAGTATTCCAATTTTTCCGACTTTTGACTGTACTCATGATCTCCATTTCCTTGTTTAAAATGTCGAGTACTCTTTTGTTTGTAACATGGGGCTGTCCAAGTGTTTCTTAGTATACGTAGATACAGCCACATCTCAAATGCGTCCAACCTTTTACTGGCTGAATCTGTTACTGTCCATGACTTAACTCCATGCAGTGTGGAACAGCCAAATGGAATAAATTCGATAACGAATAAATGAGAGCGTGTTGGGAAAAACGCTTGGACACGTCGATTTGTATTTTTAGATGCGCATTTTTTTCAATGTGACAGTGGCCGATACCAATTTTCTTATTTTAAATACAACCCCCTGTATATTATTTATTTTTTGAATTCTTCAGAAAATTCTTGACATAATTCATGTACAATGTCCCATACCTATCTTCAACTGTTCGAAAATATTAAGTGTTTTCAGATGTATTACAAAAATTAATTTTAAAAAAAAATTATTTTATTTCACAAATAATGTAAAAAAAAAAAAAAAAACATTAATTTCAATGTAGGAGATGTTCAAAATGTTAGCCGCGAACGTCTTGGCAACATGCTAATCTGGTATAGAAATGTCTTCTAACGTTACTCAACATCTCAGGCGTGACTGATCTAATCGCAAGCGTGATTCGTCTTTTTTAGTCATGTAAGTTGAGTGGTTTAGTTTTGTATACAATACTTTTGACATATCCCCACAAAAAGAAGTCTAATGGCGTCAGATCAGGAGATCGTGCTGGCCATTCTATCCATCCGCACCTCCCTATCCACCACGTTCGCGGCGAACATTTTGAACATTTCTTGCATTGAAATTAATGTTTTTTTGTTTTTTTGTTACATTATTTGTGAAATAAAATAATTTTCTTTTTTTAATGTTAATTTTTGTAATACATCTGAAAACACTTCCGAAACAGTTGAAGATAGGTATGAGACATTGTACATGAATTTTCGGAAGAATCCAAAAAATAAATAATATACAGAGGGTTGTATTTAAAATAAGAAAGTTGGTATCGGCCACTGTCACATGACACACCCTATATAATTATTTTTTTTTGAAAAAAATGCGCATCTAAAAATACAAATCGACGTGTCCAAGCGTTTTTCCCAACACGCTCTCATTTATTCGTTATCGAATTTATTCCATTTGGCTGTTCTACACTGTAAAGGAGCACAGGAAATACATAGCATCGAAGAAGTCGTATTTTAGTTGTTAATTTTAGTGGCATTTAAACAATTTTGACATTTTAAGGAATGCAGCACGAGCCCTCTCTATTTGACAACGTATTTCAAAAGAATGATCCCAACTCTCGATGATTCTTCTTCTTCTTCTTCTTCTTTTTCTTAAGACATTTGTCTTGTTTTTCCTCATATATTAGCACTCATAGCAGCCGCAACTGGGATTCTGATGTCCAGCTCTCGTACCACCTCTTGGGCGGTTGTCCTGGTGGTCTGTTACCTTCAGGCTTGTTGTGCTTAGCAGCTCTTACGAGGCGGTTTCCAGGCATTCTGTCCACATGATCCCTCCAAGCTCTCTTTCGGACTCTGGACCATCTTACTACATCTTGAATGCCGCAGGTAGCTCTGATGTCTTCGCTCCTCTGCCTGTCGAGTAAAGTATGTCCTGTTATGGTCCTTAGGGTTCTCATTTCGGCTGCTCTTAAAATTCTCTTTGTTGCTGCTGTTTCTGCCCTCGTTTCGGTAGCGTAGGTCATTACCGGTCTTACGCAGGTCTTATAGATTCTTGTTTTGCTCGCTGTAGACATGTGCTTGTTCCTCCATATCACATCTCGTAGGAATCCCGAACCTGTTGATATGTCTATCCTTTTTGTTAGCTTCTGTTCAACTCTTATAAACGTAGAATTTCCGGTATTCAATTCTTTAATTAATGCGATAAGATGAGAGTCCAAATTTCTTTCCTCGAGCAGTGCAAGCACATCTTTCAGTCTGACTCTATCAAAAGCCTGTTTTAGATCAATAAAACACATGTAAGCAACATTGTTGTATTCTATTGCTTTTTCAGCTATCTGTCTAAGAATAAAAATCCCGTCGATGGTGGATCTATTTTGTCGAAACCCTTGTTGCTCCTCATTAATTCCAGTCTGTGCCACCTGTTGGGCTATGATCTTTGTCAGTAGCTTCGATGTTGTACTTAACAGACTTATTCCCCTATAGTTGTTCATATTTGTTTTGACACCTCTCTTAAACAATGGTATTGTAATGCTTTCTTTCCATTGTACTGGAATTTTCTTGTTTTTATATATTTTGTTGAATAGCAATGTGATTTGTTCCATCAACGTAGGCCCACCATATTTTATAAGTTCATTGTTTATGTTATCTAATCCAGGTGACTTTCGATTTTTTAGTTTTGACACTGCTAGGTTGATGTCTCTTGTACATAGGGTCTGCTCTATGGGGTTACCGTCTGCATTGTTGATTTGTTCCTCCATTACTGGTTTTGTTTCTTGGCCAGAATCGCTGTACAGCATACGAAAATGGGACTCCCACTGTTCCGTTGATATTTTTGTAGTGTTAACGTACTCATTCACTGGCCTTTTACGATTTCTAAGCATATTCCAAATTTTCTTTTGTCCTCCATAAAGGTCGTGCTCCATGTTCACTGAGTATGCCTCCCAGAATTGCCGTTTTATTGCTGTTATTTTTGTGTTAACTCTATTTCTTACAACTCTATACTCCTCTTGTGTAGCTGTTCCGCTAACGTTCTAATCTCCTCCGTAAACCACGGTTTTGTGTTTCGACTTCCGCCAATTTTTACCTGTCTGCTACCCAATGCTTCCTCCTCTGCATTAATGATGTTGGATCTTAGTTTGGTCCACGATGTCTCTATGGTATCTTTATCTGTAATTCCATTTTCATTGATCTTTTGTATTAGTCTTTGTTGATACAGTTTCTTTGTTGAGTCGTTAGAAAGAGATTCTATGTTAATTTTTTGGATTGACTCTAATGGACTTTTAACTTTTTTCTTTATTTGTAAACAGTTTCTCAGTTTAGCGACCAGTAAGTGGTGATCGGTGCCTGTGTTTGCCGAGGTTAGAACTTTTACGTCCAGTATTCTTGATGGGTGTATATTTCGATTGGTAATAATGTAATCTATTATCGGTTTCTGTCCTCTACTATTCTCAAACGTATATTTATGTTGTAGCTTATGGGGATAAAAGGTGTTATTAATCCGTAGTTCGTTGTGAGCACAGAATTGGGTTAGCGTCTCTCCGCTGCTGTTAATTGTTTCTTCATTAAATCGATTCTTGATACCGGCCAAAACTTCGTTGCCAATTCTGGCATTGAGGTCCCCTAGAAGGATGACATCTTCTTTATTGGGAAGTTTGTCCAGGGTTTCTTGAAGTTGATCATAAAATTGCAAGATTTCTTCTTGAGGTTTAGATATATCAGGAGCATAAACACATACAAAATGAATTGGTTTTCGGAATTCAAGTGAAGTCACTAATATTCTATCATTAACATACGACACTTCCTTTATGCTGCTTTCATATGTTTTACGAAATAGCAAGCCCACTCCAGATGTAGCTCTTTCATTCTTTGCCTTTCCACTATATATTAGGATATATTCTGCCAGACTCATGCTACCTTTCCCTTTCTTTTTTGTTTCAGACACAGCACATATATCTATTTGGTGGTTGTTGAGTTCCATTATTATTTCTTGATCTTTATTACCTATTGATGTTACATTCCAAGTTGCGACTCGCGAAGGGTTTTGTTTTTGTTTCCAGAATCGTTTCCGTTTCCTCGCCAAGTCGTTATCCGTGATTTCCGTCCAATCCGAGGCTATTTCTATGGGTCTTTGAGCATATATATTAAGCATGGGCAGGTTGCTGGCCTCACCCATGTTCCCTCCTCCTTTACCCGGGCTTGGGACCGGCAGTTACAGATACCAGGCTACTCAATCCACCCAGCACCTGCCCCAGGCGGAGTTGATTGTAGTTCCCAAATATATTGTAGTCTCTACCTTTTCAATAACTGTATTATTTATAATAAGCTGCCTGGATGGTGGTGGAGTTTTGCTTATCACTATGTATTTGGTTTTATTCATATTTATATCTATTCCATATTCCTGACTGTGCATTGAAAGCTGGCTCATCATATTTTGTAGGTCCTCTAGTTTGTCGGCGAATATTACTCGCGAATCGGATGTAGTTGATTCGTTTACTATTTATAAGAATTTCTGTTGTTGAATCACACAGCGCATTATTAAATATTTCTTCTGAATATATGTTAAATAAAAGTGGTGCCAACACACACCCTTGTCGCACGCCCCGTTGAATTTTTATTTCATCAGTCATCTGACCTTTGTTTTTAACTTGTGCTGTTTGATTCCAGTAGAGATTTTTTATTATCCGGAGGTCATTGTTGTCAATACCTATCTTCTTCAACACTTCTATTAAATTGTTATGTTTTACTCTATCAAAAGCTTTCTGATAGTTCACAAAGCATGCATGTATGTCACGGTCCATATCTCTGCATCTCTGAAATAGAACTTGTTCCTGTTGCCTTTCGGAATCCAAATTGAGTGTTACCCATATACTCTTTACATTTCGAGTATAATCTCATGTGTAGAATTTTTACATTAAAAAACAAATATTTAAGAAGGCTGCTGGTCTCTTAGAACATTAACAGTTTATGAAAAAATTACATTTAAAAATGTACTCACACACAACCAAATGGAGACTCATCGCCTAGTGCAAGAGTGATTTCTTATAAGCACTGGTCTATGTTCAAACCACGAGCAAAGTTATACCGAAAACCACCCGAACATCATTTTGGGACCAAGATGCCTTAGCGCGCACTTTAAACTATCACTGCTGCCAAACAACTGAGCCCACCGGATTGGTGCAGCGGATAGTGTGCAAGTATGAACACGTCTCAACATGCACCAGCACTCAAACTCCTGCGACACGTGGTTGCGTCATATTACAAAACTTTTCTAGTTCCCCTCATAGTTTTGTGTATTTTTAAAGTTTTACTTCACCTACACTAAAAAACGTTTAATTTGTAACGAAGAACAATTTTTCTGTATTTTTACTCATTGCATTTAAAATAAAACACAATAATACTTCATGTGCAATTGAGAATAATACTAAATGAGAGAAAATATGGGTTTACTCTTTTTAGATAATGCTGATCATGCTTAAACTCAAAAACGTTGGTTCTTTATTAACAAAACACTTTGTAAACCAAAGGAATTCAAATCCTGCATTGAAATACTAGGCAAAAGTCCTGTCTTTCCATAATCGTAATCTCACCAAGTTTAGTTTTTAAACAATCCCATTTAGAACTGCCAAGAACACACCCTGAATCACAATTTAAACGTTTACTCACTACCTTAAAAATAAACTGGTATCGATTTTAAAACTAAATTCGTTCTTATATACTTAAATCAGTCTTTCTAGACTATTCTATATCAAATTTTGGGTAATATACCGAATTCGTTACAATCCTTTTTTGGGAAAATACAATCAAGAAATATCACAATTTTAAAAAAACTGACTAATCTACTATTTTATTGTTTCAGGAACTTAATAAAAGCGTCATACCGATCTCAGTGATGTCAATCCTAACATCTGCTTTGATCATTATCCTTCTAGCATCTCATTTTCCTCCAGTGTTGGAATCAGAAGAATGGGCTCTTCTATCGTCCCTATTAGTTACTGGTGGTGTAACAGCGGCTATGCTTTTGCTAGCAGGAAGACATGCACCGTTACCTCTTTTCGCTCTCCTAATAGCCATTCATACAATGCTGCCTCTATCGAGGTCGGTAGCTTTGGCTTTGGCTACAATCGTCACGGTGGCTCATTTAGCCACTTCTATAGCTTACAGGATTAATGATGTCAACTATCCCAACTATATACAGGTAAAATTTTAAATGGTTTTTAATTTTATAGCTCTTGTTGGTGCAAAATAATGGTTGATAGAAGTGTAATTTTTTCTTATTCCTTAATTATTCACTGTTATTTTAAAGTATCGAAAAAAATTAACCATTTCAAATATAATAAACAAGTTTTAAATAAAGTCAAGTTATTTAACTTAATATTAGCTACTTATATTAAATAAATACCTTGACTAAATTATACATACAGCTTTTTTTCCGAGGTGGCGGAAATCCTTCATGAAGAGGTTATGAGCCCGAAAGCTCACGGTGTACTGTGAGACTCCACTGACTGCATCAGGTCTACTCACTAAAAACTCCACTCCCATTTGGGTCCGTCTGACTATTGGCCCCGGAGACAATTGGCCCATTGTATCTTGCCCACGTGGTTTTGTATTATTGTACAGTGGTGACCCGACCCGCATATCGCTCAGCAAGGACCCGGAAACAGCAAAACCCACACTGCGCCGCCGCGAGGCACCGGACCGCAAAAGACAGGCAATCCCCGGGCAGCCAACCAGCGATTAGAACCACGCTGTACCCAATCCAGTACCTTCGTACCTTGTACAAGTTCTGTACTGGGTGATAACAATACAGCCGCCCAAAAACCACCCGTCCTTCCCAGCACATCACGTGCTCCACCGCCCCCAAATCCCCGCCGCACAACCCGCAGGCAATGCCTCCATTATACAGTGCCTTAGTGATTCTAAGCTGATTCCTGTTTATCAGTAACAGTTCTGCCGTCCTTTGGTAGCACGGTCCTTTCATGTATTATTTCCCGTGTTTATTTCCTGGTATGCTTTTCCAGTAGTTTTTGTGTTTTTCCGAACCTCTTCTTGCAATACCGTCTGCTTCCTTATTTCCTGCAACTCCCTGATGTCCTGGAACAAATATCAGTTTGACGTGATTCTACCAGCGTTCTTAGTTCTTCTTTGCAGTCCACGAGTAGTATTAATTTTGCATAAATGTAAGAAAAACAAAAAACACGTCAAATTTTAAATCAATGGAAAAATGTTATTCTGTTGTTTCCAAGTGGCACCACTTTAATTCCCCACCCCTTCTTTAAAATGTCAAATAGCAACCCCTACTTTGTAATACATCAAATGAAAACGCAAGAAAAATACAAATCAGCCATATAAACAACAGTTTATTCTATCAATTTATTTTGCTGATAACAACAAATTTTGTGAATCAACATAAGACCATAACAAAAACGACTTACGCCACTGATGGATTAGGTAGATGTCTTATTAGGGATCAATTAACTTACTTCTGAATACATGTCAACTTTTTTGACATTTTTTGACATTGTGTTTCTTTGTTACAAAAATATTAATTGTAATTGTATTAAGTTACTAGCAGTTAATAGTTTTATTTAGTTAGTAGTTTGGTCGTGACGTTAAATTAGCCATTATTTATAGTTGTGGCATCTTGAGTTATTTTAAAATGGTGTATTCCCTGCAAGAACGAATGCTCGGGGAACAGCTCAAATTTTTAATGAAAGGCTTCCTGATAGAAATATAGGCCACCAGACCATCACAGAGTTGGAACGGAAATTTGAAGGAACTGGATCCGTTTGTAATATAAAAAAATAACAATCCCAAAGTTATCGACAAAGCTACACAAATTAATTAAATTTTAGGTTATTACCTACAAAAAAAATCAACCGAAACAATATTCCAGATAATACAGCAATAAATATTCATAAAATAAATACACATCTACATGTAAATGATATCAGGATACTAGTATTAATGTATGTATAGGCACAGTGCTTTTATTTTAAAACCAGCCATTCCAAATAAAAACCCATGAAAAATGATGAAAAACGATGATTATTTGCACGGTACCAAATCATAAAAACGCTTTTTTTAATTTTTGTCTGTCTGTCTGTCTTTTTGTTTGTCCGGGCACATCTCTAAAAGGACTAAATAGATTATAATGCTGTTTTCACAGGTGGATAGAGCCATATAAACAACAATTTAGTCTATCGATTTATTTTGCCGATATAAATTTTTGTGAAATAATATGAGACCATAATAAAAACAACCGACCCCACTGTTAGATAGGTAGATGTCTAATTAGGTATCAATTAACTTACTTTTGAATACAATGTTACCTTTTTGACATCTTTTGTCATTTTGTTTCTTTGTTTTAAAAATATTAATAGCTTATTTAGTTAGTTATTCGTGTCATTTTGCTATAGATCCCACCTATTTCATTCCAAAAGTGTTAAAACTTATAAATATTTATGTTGGTTCCATACACAAAATGTTTAAATTGCATACAATTTTTCCTTATGAAATACAATTTCCTCATCAGCTTAGTGAGAATACTTTGACCGCAGAATTGAATTTTGTGAAACAATGCCCTAAAGAATACAAGAAGATGCTAATTTGGTTAAAAATATTTGTTTTAGTGATGAATGAACGTTTTATTTAAATGGCTTTGTTAACAAACATAATTGTAGGTACTGGGATGACAAAAATCCTGACGTGTTTTGACAGGATAATACTGCGTTTTCAGCGAAGATCAATGTATGGACTGGTATTTTAGGAAATGAGCTAATGGACCACTTTTTATTGACCAAAACCTAATAGGAGAATTGTACCTACAATTATTAGAAAATAAAATTGATTCACTTATTACTTAGTCACTAGAAAGACAAGTTGATCAACAAGGAAATATGGTGCTATATGAACAGCTTATGTACCTTCAACATAACGGAGCTACACCACATTACGCACTAGCTGAAAGACAATGGCTAGACGAACGATTTCCAAGACATTGGATTGGCAGAAGTGGTTTTATAGAATGATCGGCAAGATCTCCAGATTTAACACCACATGACTTTTTCATGAGGGGCTATTTAAAACCATTAGTTTACATTACTTCTCCCGAAGACATTAAAGAACTAAAGCTTAGAATAACTGAAGTTTGTAGACGAATTATTAGCGAAACTTTGAAAAGGGTTCGAGAAGAATTTAAAAATAGGTTATATTATTGCTTACAAAATACCGGAGCACACTTTGAACGGTTACTGTAAATACATTTAATGAGCTGTTTGTAATTAAGTTTATTTTAGTTTCTATTGTAATTTCGCTATGTTTAATGTTATTTGCAAAATAAATCGATAGAATAAATTGTTGTTTATATGGCTCTATCCACCTGTGAAAACAGCATTAAAATCTATTTAGTCCTTTTAGAGATGTGCCCGGACAAACAAAAAGACAGACAGACAGACAAAAATTAAAAAAAGCGTTTTTATGATTTGGTACCGTGCAAATAATCATCGTAGTTACTTCATAATTTTCAAATCAGAATATTCCGAAAACGGTACACAGTATCGAGTTATATCAGAAGTACCTTTTTGGTGTAAAATTGAATGTTTAAGTTTACTTGAAATTTTAATTAATAAATCTAACCTTAAAAAAGTTATGTTCGATACTACTTGGTGCGAACTGTGTAACTAGCGCCCTCTATGAGAGTCAGGTATAAAAACAAATTCGTGGGATGTATCAGCTTTTTAAACATATTCGTATACAATTTCATTGCAATGTTTTTAGTAGTTTCGGCAAAATCGTAATCGAGTCACTCCGGCTATACTTCTCAGACTACTCATCTCCGCAGCATTAATCCTATTTTCATGCTTCTTCTGCCAAACCCAATATTCACTACCATACATAAGTGTAGGAACCAACACACTTTTATGCACAGCATTCTTCTTCTAGGTGACATGACCGTTTAACGATCGTTGGCGATCATTCTGGCTATCATGTTTGCAATCATTATTTTGTTGGTAGAAATATCCAAGTTTTCGTTATTTTACAGTATTGACCACTTCTGTATCTTTATGCATTCTTCTATGCACAGCCAGAAGAGCCTTTTTTGACACTTTTCGGCAGTTTATAAAGCTATCCAGTGCCCCATTCATTTGTTTTCCAGCCAACACCCTTCGGTCAATATCACTGTCATACTTTCCATCTCTCGTAAACTTTGAACCCAAGTACACAAATTTATTTACTTGTTTCACTCTTTCTCCCTCAATCGAAACTTCACAGTTTGTCATGCTTTCTTCTCTTTTAAAATCATTACTTTTGTTTTGCTTACAGTTTATTTTCATGTCTTTGATTTTTAGGGCATCATGCATAATATTAACCATCGCCTGCAACTCCTCTTCAGATGACGCTAATATGACTTAATCATCGGCGTAAAGAAGGCATTTTACGATCAAATTATTCATTTTCAATCCATGCGCCCTCTCTTTCAAATCTTTTAAAAAATCGTTTTTTATTTTAATAAACGACAATTTACAACTTTCAACATTTTAGAATCTCCGTAATTGCAACGATTCATCCTGTCATTGATTTTTTTTAAATAAAAGTTGATTAATTTAAGTTTTTTTGGTATTCAGCACTTTCACTAATTTTTAAATTTATTTTTTTTATCGTGACTTGTTGAATTTACAAAAAAAGTTTTTATTTTTTAACAAATCTCTTGGGGTCGTAAAAACAATAACGAACAATACCATGAGTATTACCCTGTTAATGCGGGTTGTAAGGAATTAGACAAACAAACTTTAAATCAACGTAACATTAGGGTGAAAACAAAAACAAAACAGTAACGGTAACAAAACGTCCATTGTTCATGTAAATAACAGTAAAGATAACAGCATCATTATTCTTAATAAAGCGTTGTTTTCGCAATTGGTACTAAACCGGTTATGGAATATTCTTGTAAAGCCTCTTAAGCTATTCAGCATATAACAATAGAAATTTAAGTTAATTTTTTAAAGAAAATTACCGAATTATTTTGAATACATTGTATCATTTTTAAATCGTTCAATAAAAAGTTTTTCACAAAAAAATTTACTGTTGGTTTTGTTTTAGATGGAATTGTTTATTATCTTCGTCGACGCGATGTAGAGCTGTAAAGAATAAATTTTTTTGAAAAATTTTTCCATGTACTTTGTACTAAAGTTTCCAAAAATTTCTGTGTCTTTATACGCGAACATTCACATTTATTTAAGGAAAAATATGGTCAGAAAATAATGAACATTTACACGAATGCGAATAAAAACAATGAACCTATACGAAAATCAGTGGAGAATTTTATCTATTTCTGGTCAAACCAGAAGATCAAAATTGTTTAAAACATTTAAAGCGAATGCACATTTTACTTTAATATCTTACCTACCAAATTTAATTTCAATATCTCTTATAACTAAATAAGAAGAAAATAAAACACATAAGCTACTAACTTTTTGTCCGCGGCGGAAGTGAAATACCTGGGTGTAGTTTTGGATAAAAGACTCGCCTGGAACGCCCACCTGGAAAAAACAATAAACAAAGCTAGGTTTAATCTCTGGAATCTCAAAAGAGTATGCGGCAAATCTTGGAGAATGAACCCCAAACAGATTTGATGGATTTATCATACAATGATAATATCTATGGTCACGTATGGTTCAGTAGTCTGGTGGACCAAAGGGTTACAACAAACAGCTAGAGCAAAGCTTGCTGGCCTTCAGCGGCTGGCATGCCTGGCCATAACTGGAGCTATGTCCAGCACACCAACGGCAGCGATGGAACACCTCCTACATCTCCCTCCCCTAGATATTCTCTTAGAGAGGGAGGCCAGGATAGCTTCCTATAGATTTCTGTCTTTGGAAAAGCAAATAAATGGAGAGCAACTCGGAGATCACTCCGGGATACTGAGTGAAACAAAAAACCACCAAATTCTCGGGATGGTTCCTGACTTGCTAGCTACAAAAATACACGTAGGAAAGTCGTTCAAAGTCCTCTAACCGGAGAGAGACGAATGGATGAGGGGACAAATCCTCTTCCCAGAGACTGAATACGTAATGTACACAGACGGCTCAAAAACCCCAGATGGAGTTGGGGCCGGTGTTTTCAGCAGGAAACCAAAGATTGAACTATCTATTAGTCTTGGCAGGTATGCTACAATCTTTAAGGCTTAAGTCTTGGCTATCGAATTGGGTGCAACAGACCTCTAGCAAACAAAAACATAAGTATAATATCAGACAGCCAGGCTGCTTTAAAAGCGCTGGGCTCCAACAAGATAAATTGCGTTAAATCCCTGGAGTGCCTTGGTGCGAACAACAGAATGACCCTGCTGTAGGTACCTGGGCATCGGGGAGCGGAGGGTAACGAAAAAGCCGACACCCTTGCAAAACAGGTAGCCAAATCTGTGTTCACTGGACCAGAACCGGTCTTTGGAGTCACTACAAGTGCCGCTAAAACAATTATTTCTGACTGGGCGGAGAGAGAAATACTCACGCACTGGTCCCATATACCAGGGTTGACTCACTCGTAGGCGTTCTTACCTAAACCCTCGAGAAACACAACTAAGCAGATCCTAGAATGGAGCAGGAACGACCTGCGAATTCTAACGGGACTGCTCACAGGACACTGTCGCCTAAGATACCTCCTCGGAAGGATAGGTCTGAATCAACAAACGGACTATCCAGTTTGATGCGTGGAAGATGAAACTGCTGAACATATACTATGTTCATGCCAATGCTGGGAAGAATAGGGTTCAACATATTTGGTTATACCAACCTAGAACCTTCTTTCCACTAATTAGATCGTGGATTTCAATAGCTTCTCTGGACGACGCGGACCATTTTGCCAACATTTTTGAGCTAATACATCCAATATTTTTTTGTCTATAGCGAACACACGAACATTGCTTTTTATTATCTCCTCTTCGAATACATAAAGACAAAAATAAGGTTTTAAAATATGATCAGTAGTCTATAAATACTAAATAACGGAAAAAATCAAAATTATTACAAAACAAAATGTTTCTAATTTTAACATATAAAATGACACTTTTCTAAACTGACATAAATATTATAATATCCAATACCAATATCATCACCGGTTAAAAAAAATAATGCTTTTTCTAAAGGTGTATTTAAACGAGCAAAATTGTACTGCAATATGTGGCTACAAAATTGGCAACTATAGTCGAGCCATCATGACAACATTTAATGCAGCAATATGGCTCGGCAATATACAGAGTAGGCCTTCTAAAAAAAAACAACCCAAAATTTGGCAGTATTCATTAGAATTTAAGAAAATGCTGAGACACGTCGATTTTTATTCCAGGGGGGACACATTTTCTCGATACAGATATCTGTCATTTGTCAACCCCCTCCCTTAATACAACCCCTTGATTTAAAATAGGGAATGTACCATGTAGGGCACATCAGGGCACATAGTTCTGCAATTGGTATAGGTATATATAGTGTATATATATATATATATATATATATATATATATATATATATATATATATATATATATAGAATATATATAGTATAGGTATATATATCATTTTAAAAAGGTGTTAAACTTTAAATTAATTAAAACTTTTTTTGCAAAGACGGTATTAATATAAAAAAATCTTGGATATGCCTGAATACTCCAACTAAATGCCTTTGTGATGATGTGCCACAAATGGCACAATTCTCTATTTTAAATTAATGGTTTGGGAAAGTGGAAAGAAGGGGGTTGACAAATGACAGATATCTGTATCGTAAAAATGTGTCCCCCTCCTTAAATTCTAATGAATACTGCCAAATATCGGGGTTGCCTGTTTTCTGAGGCCCATTCCGTATTCTCGACAATATTGTCTGCAACAAAAGGACCATGAGTTTGTTACGAAGATGGGCAACAATCACTCACGATATCATAAGCGTCACAGCGGTTTATATTATTTAAAATAAAAGCTAAAAAAAGTGACTTTATTTTGTTTTTAAACACAATTAGTCTAAAAATAAAAAGAAATGATACATGAGAAAAGCAATACTTGTAACCACAAGATCAGCGATAACTCTATGGTTTTTAACGACTGGAGTCATTATTAAAGTCAATAATCCTCTTAATATTATTAGACAAAGTATTATTCTTTTTATAAATAATATTATCTCGGAATTTTTTAAAACAACAACAAACAAAGCAATATTGCGCAAAGTATTTTCACTTGTCCAGCCATCGTCCAACAGGCTGCCTGCAACAGATAAAAATACTGTTACAAATTTTAGTTCCTCTGTGGGTTCGGCGATTAAAACTCTCGATCCAGTAACAAAATAATGTTTATTTCAATACAATAAATTCTATTTTCATTAACCACTTAGATATTCACTTAGCTATACAACTTTTACTACTCTATATATAACTATTTACATTTATTAATTCATAAACACATAAGCCGATACTGCCTCTTGTTATGATCGTTTGCCTTTTTATATTTCCATATCACAATTCTAGATCATTCCACCTGTTTCTCCAAAGTTCGACGTGGCTTCGAGAGGTTGTTTCGTAATTTTTATGCCAAAAAACATAAAGATGCCAATTTTCAAGACGATGCTGCTTAAAATCACAAAATTATTAAGAAATTTTAAATTAAAATTCCAACTTTAAATACGCAGTATCTCGTAAACCTGTAACATTTGTTTAAGACATGTTAAGCTCAATCGCCATATTTTGGTGTGTAGTATCTCCAGAGATTGCCCATTCTTAATGAATCACCCTGTATAACTTTACAACTGAATGGGAGGATACAGCGAAAATTCTAATAAACGTTTTATTGAATGTAACCGTTTTTGTGATTAATCAAATCACATTGATCTGGTGTTTGCATATTATGTTTTTTACAAAAATGGTTTCTCATAAATATTGGGAAATATAAGTTTGATTATATGTATGTAAACATATAGAGAAAAATAAATAAAATTAAGAATGAAGAAATTAACATTTCTGGTTGAATACCATATTTAAGTATTTTTTTCGCCGGTTTTAATACACTGATCTCTTTCGTCGAGAAAGTTAAAATATTTCTAATGTCTGCATAGTCGAGTTGTAAGTTTATAAAACAATTTTATGCAAGTATAAAATGTCTATACTATAATAGCTCAAAAATAAATCAATATACCCTCGTATATAACGGAGCGATAGAAATTTTCTTAGTATGTACATTTTAATGTATATATTTTCTTGAAAACCGTATTTTATACAATTCTTGTTATTTATCATAAAACTGTTAAATAAAGCTCTGCTTCAACGAAAAATTCCACACAATATTTTGTTCATTTCTTTGAATTTCTATTACTAGTCAAAAGTTAGTTATTACCGAAATTATTGTAGTTGCTAGTACAACATTGGATGAAGTTCAAAATAGCCCAGAGTCGTTAAAAGCTTATTCTGTACTTGACATTAAATCTGGTTATCGCTCTATCCCTGCGGGTGTCTTTTACATATATAACACACTCAAATGCTCTAGCTAGATAATCCAAAAGCAACCAACTGGATGTAATCGGTCAAATTTATCATTTTAGATCCATCCAGATGAGCATCTATCAAAACTTTCACTTTGTGGAAAATTTAAGAGAGTGTTAGTGTCAAAAATGATTTAATCTTTTTATTTACTTTGATATGATGACGCATTTTTAAACCGATATTAATTCATTCACGAATGTGTAACATTTTTATTTTACTATTGGAAATGCACAATTCTCCTAGCAGGACTCCTAGTAACTAGTAGTAACTTATTTGACAAAGAAAGGCCGAACCTACGAGGTGTTGAGTCGGTTGAGAACCCTTATCGCTGAGCAGAAATGGAAATTAAAAAATAGAGGGAATATTTGTACATATTACGAATAAATTAAAAAAATGAATGATAAATTAGAGAATATAGAACTGGAAGTAAAAAGATGATTAAGATGAGACTGAACGAACAGTTCTCAAAGCAAGATATAAAAATATTGGAAAGAGAAATAAGAAAGAAAAATTTAACAGTAACAGGTGTAATCGATAAATACAAAGAAGATAAAAATTGTTGTAGTACTAGAGAAAATTGGAGTTAAAATATAAAAGAAATTAGAAGAATTCAAAGATATAATGGTAAGAAAACAAAAAGTATATGGATTTAATTATTAAAGTTTAATAAGAAAATAAAAATTCTGAAAAATACCAAAAAACTGAAGGGAAATGTCATTTGGATAGATAAAGATTACCAATAGGAGATACAGGAAAAAAAAGACAATTAATTCCAAAACAAAAAAGCAAGATCAAAAGGTCATAAAGCATTCATCAAATACAATAAATTATCAATAAATGATGTAATATTTAATAATAAAACTCCAAGCAATCATGAGAATAATAAAAAGAATGTAACAGAAGATGATGAGGAGAAAAAGATGAAGGGAAAAAGAACAGCCAGTAGTAAAACACTGATGAACGACTAGCTAGAAGAGCAGATGGGGAAAATAACAAAAATTACGAAGGAAAACAATAAATAAAATAAATATATGGGTAGTGACCAAAAAGAAACAAAAAATTATGTACTATGTAGTTAAAGAAAAAACCATACCAGTCCTAGTACTTTATAGTCAGACCTCATGTAGGTAGGCGACGTCGAACGTGTTTAATTAACTAGTAATTATAAATTAACAAAAGAAGTACTGCATAATTTGATTTTTGCGGACCATTTAACATTTAACTAAAGCCATAAAACATTTTAGGAAGTAATTTAATATAATGTATATATTACTAACAAATTCCGATACTCCTTCATAACTTGGTTTTCATAAACAACTCTACATTGTCAAATTATTTTAAGCTAACTTCAAAATCGTTTTCGACTTCGAAGGTTGACTAAAATTTAAACCTGCAAACTTGGTTTTACAAAGTATGTTTTACAAAAATATTTGTTGTTTTAAAAAAATATTATTACAATTTGCGAGCCCATCCCTGTCAACTGTCGCCTTGAGGTGACAGCGCATTGACCACAATAAGGGGTAAAATTCATGATGACCGCGGGCGTAATAGAAGACATCGGATGATCCTCGAAAGGTCCAATAATTTCGGAAAATGTACAAAAAAGCATCGTTTTGTCGAGAACATTGGTTTACAGATATATAAATAAAATCACAGATCTAACTTTTTGTAGTTTAAATAAGTATTTGAAGTATTTTATAAAGTGTTATAAAAAGATTATATACAGTTGTGAGTATTTAAGTGATTTGTCAAGTAAAATTTATCGTGTAGAAATATTAGAATAAAATTGTTTAGTTATTATACTGAGTGTTTAGAATCATCGAACCCAAAGAGTAAATATCGTAACAATATCTTAAATAATTTTATATTATTTGTTTTTTTTTTCGAATAATTATAGGTACCTACCTACTTTTTTATCAGTTAACTAGCTGGCCACTCTTCGATGAGGCTCTGTCTGACTGATGTTAATTTTATAAGGAAAATAAATAAAAGTATTCTAGCGAATATGGTTTTACCGAGAAAACACAACATTCAATTTAATATGAAATAAAAGAAAAAAAAAACAATATTTTTTACCAAAATTGTCCATAATAATTCGTTTTCTAAATTCAAGCCGCACACTTTTGAATACAACAATCTAAAAATAAGGAACTTAAATTATGATTTTTGAAAGCAGACACTTAAATAATTTCCAAAACAATTGAATTAAATACAGCATTCACTATGATATTAACTAACTTTTTTTCCAAAATAGATAATAAAATTACCTCTCAGATAAAATCAAATAATAATAATAATAATAATAATAATACTGTACAAATCAATCAACTGGTTACAGGCACACCTTTTTTCCGCACTAAAGTTTACTTTTACTACCTACATTAATTATGTTTATCCATATTGATGCTTTTTGTTAAAATCATAAGTATTTGACATATCTGAAAAGAAATAAGTAAAACTATAAATGTGTGTAAGTGAAAAAATGTCATAAATATAGTATGTAATTTGTCAGATATCCCTGAAAAAACAAAGGATTAAAAAGTATAATTTGTTTTTTAATCCTTTTGAATTCTTTTTAACCTTTTTTTTTATTACCTTTCATGGATGTTTAGTATGAGGAGTCATTTTTAACTTTTTTGTTTTTTCAATTTGTTTTTACTTAATCTCGCAAAACGCTTGGAATTTTCTGTTTCCGTGGAAATGTCGGAATAAAAAGTAAATAAAAACGCTTGTCCATTAAAATGCAACGTTGTGTAAATATTTTAATTCAATACTTTAACTACTGTTCGAGTACACAAACATACGGAAATTTTTTATGTATACCTAAAGATATCGTAAAATGGTTAAAGATAAAAATAATAACAATAATGTTGAGGGGATGTAAAAATAACTAATGAAGATGTGGTTACAAAGTTAAACAAAGGAATGCTTAGATGGTTTGTAAAGGATGGATGAAGGAAGGATGAAATAAATTTATAAGGAGAGTGTGAATGGACAAGTTGATAGAGGTCGACCTCGGCGAATATATCTCGATCAGATCAACATTGTTTTGAAGAAAGGCCAGGTCAAGAGTTCTAACAATCGACGAGCATGTATGAGAGCACTGATGAAAGTAGAGGAAGCAAAAGATGTGTGTAAGAACCGTAGCAAGTGGAATAAAGTGGTCTCTGACTACCCCCACGAGAAAAAGGCGTGACTTTATGTATGTAAAAATATGACATCAATATTTTTTGCATTATTTAATTACAGCGAATTGAGTATGATACATTAAAGAAAACGCTCTAATTATTTGTTACAGTTAATCCCAGAAACGGTAATGTTGGTATCAGCGAGCTGTACAGGTTTGTACTACAGGCACATGACAGAAGAGGCTCACAGAAGGACCTTCGTCGGCACCAGAACCTGCATCGAGTCTAGAGTGAAATTAGAATGTGAGAAGGAGCAACAAGAACAATTGCTGTTAAGTGTTATTCCTGCGTATATAGCAGCAGAGGTAAGTGTTCCATGATCAATAAATCAGATGTTATTTTTGAAAATTATTTTTAGGTATTTACTTAGTAAAACTTGCACTAATTAAACATTAGATGTGTACGAGTGAAATAAAACTGTATTTTTAAACAAAATTCGTTAAAGCAATGTTAAAAATAAGTATGTCATTAGTGTACTTATTTTCCATTACTTTTTTCGCATTCATTTTTTGCTTTTTAGGTGCTTGAGTATAAAAAACAAAATTCTGGTCATGTGCATCGCCTAAATTACTTTTACTTATGAGTTAAATTGTTCCTTATCTAACGCCTCTGTAAGTAAACCAAAGTGTATTTAAATTCAAATGATGTTTTATAATTGGTTCAGTCGGATTACACTTTTACTCTCCTTCTCTCTGCAGGCAGTAAGTGTAGAGGAAGAGAGATAGCGGCTAACGCATTCTTGTTACGCACAGTTTTTGCTGGCTAGCACCGGTTTCCGTAACGTGCGATAAGGAACTTTGTTCCAATAATTTATTTTAATTTATTATGTCAAAGATTTCACCACAGCTTTGTCTGTTTCGGCCGAGTCTAGCTCATCGGATTACCCTTGTATTCAGCGAAGATTTTCTACGGCATTACAGTGTTGTAAATTTACCGATTAAATAATGTTTTCCAACGACGTATAAAACATCTTGTACGTAATAATAATGCAAAGTGTCATAATCACCGACGTTGCAGAAATTACCTCCCGTAACTTAAAAACCCGTTGTTTTGGTTGTTTTTTACTATTTATTTATGGCTACACGGCTAGTGTTGCGGAAGATAAGAGGAAAACGATCTGAAAAAGCTGTATTTGACGGATTTTAATTAAAATGTAACTTTATTTCTAAGATAACGGTGGAACTTTCCCTAATGTAATAACATGATGTCACGTTGTAAGAAATATTGAGTATTTTCATAATTAAAAAATATTCTAATGAATGGGTTAAAAACTCTAACACAATATACAATTATAATAAATATAATGCTGCTGCAGGAGTGTATAAATGTTAATTGTTTTTGTAGAATTGTTTAATTAATTGCATAATTGTGTTTCTCTACGACCATTGGATTCTGCAACAATTACATATGCGTTATCTATTGATAAATGGATATGATTCCTTAGATATGTTAGATCCTGATACATTATTCAACAGCTGACAACCAATCATCAATTTCAGTATTTAGGTTGAGACCAATAAGGAAGCTGCAATAGAACAGCTTTTTCATAAGTGGGCTCTGCTCCTCTAACTCGATATCGCGAATGTCATGGTCATTCTGATGAACTGTCATCTCGCCTATTCGATTACGACAATAAGATGAAGAATTTAACATCTATGAAACCATGATAAATAGTACTCTATTATATGGAGCAAAAACCTGGAGGATTACCGAAAAGAACAAAAAGAAAGTTGAAGCTGTTGAGATGGATGTTTTCAGGAGGTCTTTAGGCATTTCCCAAAGGGACAAAATAAAAAATGACAATATAAAACAACAAATAGGAATTGAAGGCACCATTACTAGTAATATCGAGCAAAAATAGCTCACCTGGTACGGCCACGTTCAACGAATGCCTGATACAAGATTGTCCAAACAAGTCTTACAATGGCAACCAAGTGAAAGAAGGAAAAGGGAAAGACCTCGATTGGAATGGAAAACCGGTATTCAAAAGTCAATGAGCGGAAGAAACCTAACATCTGAGGATTGCGAAGATCGAAGGGGATGGAAATTAGGCGTCGGACAATGTCGAAAGACGTTCTAAACCGGCATATATATATATATATATATATATATCTATAATATATATATATATATATATATATATATATATATATATATATATATATATATATATATATATAATATATAATATTTTTATAATTGTATACTTATTCGTTGATAATCGTCACGTATAGACGCACGTTCTTAGACGCATTGAATATTCGTTTCTCAGATGTTAAAAGTAATATATGTATATGGGTCTACTTATGAGTTTCCCAAAACATGTCAACTATAGTAAGACGACCACCCTAAGATAATCAGATACATGTATGTAGACACGATTTTTTCCCGTAGGTGTAGGCAAAGACCACTTCTTTTCACTTACACACATCTTTTGCTTCCTCTACTTGCATCAGTGCTTTCATACATGCTCGTAGGTTGCTAGTACTTCACATGGCTTTTTTTTCAAAATAATTTGGATCTAATTGAGATACGTTTGCCAAGATCGACCTTTACCGACTTGCCCATTCACACTCGTCTTATAAATCTGTTTCGTTAATTTTCTTTAATTCATCTTTTCTACGTGTTTAAACTATCTTAGCATTTGTTTATCTATCTTTATTACTACATAAAGCGTTCCCATATTACACTATTCCTCACTTTATCCATCAGAGTCACTCCAAACACTATACTTCTCAGACTACTTCTCTCCGCAGCATTGATCATACTTTCATGCTTCTTCTGTCAAACATAACATTTACACCATAAATAAGTGTCGCAACGGGGCGAGAAAAGAGAGGAGAATTAGAGTGGCTTAGACATGGTGCCGTCCGCTTCTCTGGAAATGTCGCCGTCCGCCTCGATGATAGGTTGCCGATTTAGTTGTTCTACCTCCTATAAGTTGCCGAGAGTTGTTTGGGTAATCTTGATTTATTACACGTGTATTCGTATTCATTGAAATAAAACACTATATAATTGCTATTTATAGTATATTGAACTTGATACGGGTGTAAGGGGTGATGGTAAAGATGATACCAACCCAAATGACAACCTTATCTGCATGTGGTGCACCCTGCTAGATAACTAACGAGGCTCGGTCGACCGAGTTACTGCCGGGATAAGCAGTTCTTCTTTTGTCAGTCAGCAGCTGAGGGTGAAAGAACTGACAAGAGACTAGGGCACCTTCTTGTCCTTGGAATGAGAAATTGTTCCAAAAGGTGAATGAGCCGACAAACGGCCAACGGCATGGAGACATAGTAGGCAACGGAAAACCACTATATTAAAGATCCTGATGGATATTCCAAGAATAGTCATCATGGCAAGTAATGGCGACAAAGCACGTAAAAGATTAACTAGTTGGCGTTCTGTACTATGTAATAGAAGTCTTTCGATAAACATCTGTCTAAGAGTATTAAAGTGCTACGTTTGGTCTGTTTTGCTTTATGGATGTGAAACATGGACACTGAAAGTAAAGCATCTAAATAAATTGGAAGCGTTTGAGTTATGATGCTATCGCCGTATGCTAAAGATTCCGTGGACAGCACACGTAACTAACGAACATGTGTTAGAATCCCTACATAAAGAGCGAGAATTGACAAACACCATCAAAATAAGAAAAGTCGAATACTTTGGACATATGATGAGGAGGAATAAATATCACATACTCCGATTAATTATCCAGGGTAAAATATAAGGAAAGCGATGGATTGGCAGAAAACAGCTTTCTTGGATTCGTAATATTAGACATTGGACGGGTCGAACAGTCGAAGAATTGTTTCATGTAGCTACCGATCGAGAAGCTTTGTCAATTGTCAACTCTATGATAGCCAACGCCTAAACGCTTAATGATGGCCAACGTTTAAAAACAAGCATGGCACACAAAGAAGAAGAAGAACTTAATACATGGAGACACCATTTTGTCTCCCACCGAAACATAATTAATTGAGCGGTTGTCGACTTGAACTGAATATAATCCATAATCGGATTTAAATCTTACTGTTTAACTGCGTTTATTAAACTTTAAATAAAACTAAAAATAATGTGCTACATTGCAAACAGGTGGGGTCACGAAATGTTCTTCGCTCAGGAGTCTAGACGCAAGAGAGGGTTTTGAAACTGGTCAAGCGAGAGCCTCGCTTGTCTGGCGCTGTAGTCAGCGTATAGCCGTTTGCCACCAGCACGTGTCTAGCGGCTGACAGCTTGTCGGCGTCAGGGCCTTAATAAGGGGATTTTAAATTAAGCAATTACGTGTAGAGAAATTCTACTGTTAAAATCACGAATTTTCAAGTGTAGGGACCAGATTTTCTTTATGCAGAGCCAGTCGTCCCTTTTTGACTCGTTCTGGATATTAAAGGTATGCAAGGTCCCATCATTTGTTTTCCTGACAACACCCTTTGCTCAATATCATACTTTCCGTCTCTCGTAAAACTTTGAACCGAAGTATACTAACTCGTTTACTGGTTCCACTCTTTTTCCTTCAATAAGCACCTTGCAGTTTGTCATGCTTTTTTTTATTTAAAAAAATAACCACAACCATTACCTTCGTCTTGCTTACATTTACTATCACCCCTTTGATTTTTAGAGCATCATTCGTAATATTAACCAACGCCTGCAACTCCTTCTCAGATGATGCTAATATGAAATGATCATCGACGTAAAGCATTTAACGATCAAATCATGCATTTTCAATCCATACGCACTCTCTTTTAAATCTTTTAAACAACCGAAGCCCCACATCCCTGTATAACAACTTTTTCGATGTTAAATCAGTCTGTGTAAGCTTCGTTTATCCTGACACAAGCAGTGGAATCCTCGGAAAAAGATTTCAGTGCTCGTATCACCCCATGTCGACCAAATTTTATTCCTCACCACTCTGTCATAGGCATTTTTCAAATATACGAAAGCGCAGTAGGCCTTTTAAATTTTAGCCAAGAATTTTTTGACTATGCTTCGAACGAAAAAGACCTGATCCGTGCATCTCCTTCATTTTTTTTTGCCAAGTACCTAATTTACTGATATTTTTAAAATCTTTTTCATTTATATTAGTTTTTTTTTATATATGTATTTTTAATTTTACTTTGTTTTATTAGGCATTATTTATTTATTTTAAAAAAAATCTTTTTTGGTTATCTATGAAATCAGAGTTTATTATTTTCAATATTAAATAATGTTTGTGTTATTTTTAACTTTTTATCTTGAATGACCATGTTAACATTTCTTTATTATATTTAAATCCATTTAAAAAGTATGACTGTGACATTGAGCGAAGGGTGTTGGCAGGAAAACAAATAATTGGAGCCAGAACGTGTTAAAAAAAAGCACGGCTGACTGTGCATAGAGAAGTGCTGGTACCTACACTTATTTAAGGTAGTGCATGTTGGGTTTGGCAGAAGAAGCAAAAAGTAAGATCAACGCTGCGAAGATGAGTAGTCCGAAAAGTGTACAATTTCGAAAGAATTTCTTAAGAGAAACAAAGATCAAAGCTTTTTTGTTTTGTAATATTAGTGAAACAGTTTCAAAACAAGCCAGAAACAAAATTGAGTTGTTGAACAACATCGAGAAGATAGTTTTTAAACACTGTTCCGAAACATTTTCTTACGATTATAATAAATCATACAGTGGATCAACCAATCCTGTATTATTATAGAAACCGCATTATCAGTTAATGTGGCGACACCGGGGTGCCGTATCAGTCAGACATTAATTTTGGAGACATAGTTGTGATTTTAGCCAAATGAAAAATTATTATGGTAATTAAAATATTTATTAGCTTAGGCACCTAGACATAATACAGTGAAATACACTATTATAAAGTTGTAACAGTTTATCTGTACATTGAAGATATTTAAAAAAAGGTTACTGTTGCAGATTATACCAAGGAAACAATGTCTCGAATATAACGATATCAAAATTATTTATTAAATGGAAAATTTCTGGGAGTAATATTTGATTCAAAATTGACCTTTAAAACTTACTGCTTAAATTTATCAAAGATTTTAAGTTCTAAATATTTACAAATTAGAAATTTAAGAAAAACCACTTAATGTAAATCATATTCGTTTACTTTATTTTAGTGAAATACATTAGGTATGGAATTTGTATTTGGGGGAGTTCTCCTCATGCTAAAAATGTTTTTTTTTGTCACAGAAAAGAATTTAAAGGTGTATTTCATACATTTCATTTGTAGACTCCTGTCGACCTGGTTTTATTAACTTGGGAATTTTAACTGTCTATGGCCTTTATGCATTGGATTTAATCACATCAATTCATAGAAATAAAAACGATTATTTACGAAATAGTGATATTCATGCTCATGACACAAGATATTAATCAGATTTTTCTATACCTTGCCAGCGGATCGAAATCTGTATAATATTGGGAATTAAACCTTATAATAGTATTTCATAATGTTTTAAAGATAACTAAAAACTATCTCATTTACATGTGTCCATATTCGGTTGAAGAATATTTTTAAAATAAGTAATCGTTGAAGCATGTCCGAACTGCAACATATACTTTGTTTGATCTTAATTTTTGACGTACGTGTGTGTTTCTAATATTTTGTAATATTTTCTGTATATCTATTAGTTACTGTTTCTGTTAATCTAAATTGTTACCTAATTTTAATATTTTAAGGTAAATGTTTTTAATTTTAATTTGTTCATATTTGACCTGCCTGTCATTATTTGATATTGTCAGATCAATAAATTATATTCTATTATATTATTATTCTATTATTATAGTTGGAATAATCTACTTACATTATTCCAGCGAAAATTTTTTGCTCAAGTTAATATCCAAAAAAATCAGTCAATTTGTGGTCATCTGATCGAACACAACCAATCAAAACAAAATTATACTGAAAAGAGCCCATGGGTTCTTTTCACTAAATCATGTCATGTTGCTATGGATACATACCTACATTTCCTTTCAATTCGATTTTGACAATTCAAATATTTCAATATGTCACGATTTGGTTGTGATACTCAAGATAATATTGATGAAATTATAGCATCGAATATACCGAAGAATACTGTTCACAAGATAATTGCACATTCAAATAAATTGTTTCTGCTCTGTATTTATTTCCATAATCAGCAAAAAAATTTCTATCCGAATAACCCTCGAACATTGATGAATGCTCAAAATTCTATCTCAAGCTTGTTGCTCATAGGCAACAGACCTCAGCCTACGGCTTTCGAAATCTGTTATAAAATTGTTTCGACAATTATCAATGTACTTGGGTTATTTCTACTGATAATTATTCATGTACATTGTTTTTATTGATCTGACGCATCTATCATAAATTTTCAAGAAATTCGTTAAATGAATCCCAAACGTTTTATTGAATCATCAGTCGATGAAATAACCAATATAATCATTAAAAATGCATGTAAGAATACCATAATAAGCAGCGCGTTGATTTGGAAACAATTCCAATTATTTTGCGACGAGAGGGGCTATAAATTGGAAAAAAATACATCAACAAAAAAACTAGCCATTATTTTGAAGAACTATGGGTTTAATATGAAGAAACATAATGAAGAAGACTATAAATAATCGGTGATTAAGACGATGTGAAATAAAATCGCAAAATTAATGAAAGATATGTACTACGACAAATTTAATAGAAGATTTAACCCATTCAATGATATCGAATTCAAATCTGCCAGAGATGCTAAAAACACCAAGCGTAAGTTATTACAAAAAGAGCCCGAAAAAAGTAAACAAAGTTCTGCAGGTTTAAGCAAAAAAATAACTCATTTAGTTTAGTTTAGTGAGTCGAGTGATATAAATTTGTTAAAATAAAAACATAAAATCCGAAGTGATTTTTATTGTAACGTCAAAAAATAATCTATTGAATACCGCACAAGAGTTCGATAAATTAGATAATTCTCCAGGCCTTTTCTCAAACTTTGGCAATAGCCGGGCAACAAGTTTTCCAAAATCTGTCAAATTTATTTTTAATTTATTCTCACTCTCTTGTGATATTACTACAGACAAATATGGTTAGTTGTATATCTTGTGGGTGTTCCCTAAAACCATAATATAAAAGTGCTTGTGTATTATTTCACAAGTGTTTTTAAAATTAAATTTTTGGAAATAAATAAAAATTATAAATTTAATAAAATTTATAGGTTAAACCCACCAATCACCAATCAGAAAACCGAACTAAAGAAATGATAATAATTAATATAAAATAATTTTACAATCAAAAGCGTGATGGGGTGCTTTTTATGATCCTTACGTTTTCTTCTTGGAGACTTTACTTTTACCAATATCTGTCTATTATCAAATTGATATAGCGCACCCCACGCTTTTGATTGTACAATTATTTTTTACTAATTATTATTTTTTAGTTCGGTTTTTTCGGCTTTCTTATAAAGCGAGTTGTCTTAGATTTTTTAAACTATTATTTAGATTTCATTTTTTAGTTCGGGTTTTTATTTTAATATCCTAATGATCCTGGCCAGGATAATTAAAAAAATTATAAAATTATTGTATTGTCATCAGTCCTTTAGAATGTTTCAAGTCGATCCGATGTTTTTAAGTGGGAGAAAATCGTGCCTAAAGATTCCGTTACATAGGTAGATAGATACAAGTTAAGCAAATATAAAGCGTTTAAAATGGCACGATGTGATGTTTAGATCTTCCTGACTTTTTAAATCACCGATTTGGGTACACTCAATATTTGGGTTTTTTGTATCAAAATCCCACACAAATAATAATCCAACCTAATTAAGAAAATGTATAAAAAATACCTATAGTCCACGAGAACAAAAGTTGTAGGTAAATAGAGAAGCCTGTATTAATAAATGAACAACTTACTCTCGGCAAGCACTATTTTTTATTGTATTTTCTCTTATTTCGTCCCAATGCGATAATCTGTAAACCATACCACGCTTGCGGACGATATAACCGGTAAAAGCTGCTTTAAAAATAAAACTTAAGTCGGATATATTACCATGAAACGTCCTACTTTTCAAATCTTACGATTAAAACGGAATTGGAGTTTTATTTATATTTCTGTATATTTTAATGTTTAAAGAAAAAAATCATTTTAGGTGAAACAAACCATGAAGCTCGTGATACACAAACATTTTAATATCTTTTCAAATATCTATTCATTTTTTATATATTTTTAGGGTTTGTGATTATTATTTACTTCTGTTCGTAATTTTATATTGTTCTTTTACAAGGGAGTACTGCATCTATTTACTATAAGATCTTAATTGTTTCACAGTTGTCATATTAACATTTTTGATAGCTGAAACGAATATTTAAGGTGCATAGCTAGTATAGCTCATTTCACCAATATACGACGGTTTTGGATTAGTCACCGGGGCATCGACTTAACGGGCGCACTGTGTTGAGAGGTACGAGGGCAGTTTGATAAGTCAGTGACTTTTTGAATTTCCCGCGCAGTTACTCCAAATGCAACAGTGCTGCCGTAAACTATAATCTATCAGTGGGCAACTTTCTAATTTTGAGCAAGCTACGTCGTGCAGTTGGTGTTTGATAGCCGTTCAAAGCAGACAACCTCGTGAATTTTTACGAAAATGGAAAAAAGTGAATTTCGTGTGCTGATTAAGCATTACTTTTTACGTAAAAAATCCATCACTGAAACTAAGGAAACACTTGATAAATACTACGGGGACTCGGCACCATTAATTTCAATGGTTAAGAAGTGGTTTACAGAGTTCCGTTGTGGTCGTACCAGCACTAGTGAAGCCGAACGTCCAGGTCGCCCAAAAGAAGTGATCACGCCGGAAATCGTCGATAAAATCCATGAAATGATATTGGCTGATCGGAGAATGAAAGTGCGTGAGTTGGCTCATGCTGTAGGTGTATCTCAACTGAACGGGTACATCATATTTTACACGAATATTTGGACATGATAAAACTCTCTGCGAGATGGGTGCCGCGATTGCTCACACTCGACCATAAGCGCAATCGTGTGACCACTTCAAAAGAGTGTTTAGCGATGTTCAGCCGTAATCCGGACGAATTTTTGCGCCGTTTTGTTACTGTGGATGAAACATGGATCCATCACAACACGCCAGAGACCAAGGAACAATCGAAACAGTGGGTTGCTCGGGATGAACGTGGACCAAAGAAGGCGAAACAGAGTCTGTCAGCCAACAAGGTCATGGCCACAGTTTTTTGGGATGTACGCGGTGTCATTCACATCGATTACCTCAAGAAAGGTAAAACGATCACCGGCGGATATTATTCAAAACTTTTAAACAGATTCGACGTTGATTTGAAGCAAAAACGGCCGCATTTGGCGAAGAAGAAAGTGCTGTTCCATCAAGACAATGCACGTGTGCACACTTGTCTAGTCACGATGGCCAAAATCCACGAATTGGCATACGAACTGCTACCCCATTCAGCATATTCTTCAGATTTAGCCCCCTGCGACTATTTTCTGTTTCCAAACCTAAAGAAATGGCTGGGCGGTAAGAGATTTGAGTCGAATGAAGAAGTCATTACCGAAACAAACGCGTATTTTGAGAGCTTTGAAAAAAGCTATTATTTGGAGGGAATAAAAAAATTAGAAAAACGCCGGACTAAATGTATCGAGCTAAAAGGTGATTATGTAGAAAAATAAAATGTTATTTGCGGAAAAAAATTAGTTTTATTCAAAAAGTCACTGACTTATCAAACCGCCCTCGTACATTAGTAAATTGCCCTAAGATTTAAACCCGAAAATTTTTTGTTTATTATTATGCTTTTGTTGAGAGGTTTTTTTTTTTTTTTTTGCTTTATTGTGAACAGAAATTTCAGGAGTGGCAGTATTAAGTGTTCGTTGCCAGGTTTTCAAAACAGCATTATCACTGTAACCATTAGATCCAATGTAATTGTCATAATAAGTTTTGCATATTCCCCAAATATACTCAATGGAATTAAATTGGCAATGATAAGGCGGAAGTCTTAGTACACGATGTCCATAACTGAGTATAATTTGATCCACTTTCTAAATTATTTCTCTTTCGTGCCTTTTTCCTACCGATAATAATTTCGGTTTGAAGCCAGACTGTGGAAATGAAATATTTTCGTTCGTTTATCATTCTTTTATTTTCTGTGCTGTCCAGGATATTTTTGATTGCTTATTTAAAATTTCCGAATGGTACGGAGCATTATCTAATACAATGACAGATGGTTCATGTAAAGATGGTAATATGTATTTTTTTTTAACCATTTCACAAACATCGCTGTATTCATATTGTCATGATAATCGGCCGTTTTTGATTTTGACGAAAATAAAGGATCCGCCCCATCAACAAAACCATGCTTTCCACCTGCATGCACAATAATGTATCTTGTTCATTTACCGTCGGTGTGTTTTATAGACTTTATGTTTTTTGGTTTTTTTTTTTATGAAAATAGTCGCAAAAAGGGTAGACCTATCGTGTGGGCCGAGGACGGCCCGCACTGCGACTATTAGAAGGGGAAGGGATTATAAAAAGGAGATGATTGTGGACACGCTTTTTAAAAAGTTGCAGGTCATAGTTCTCTGGAAAAACTGATTTTGGAAGCTTATTCCATTCCGTAGCAGCCCTGTAAAAAAAGGATTCTTGATGAAGATTGGTCCTTGTAGTGTCAATCTTGAGAGTAAATGGGTGAGACTGATCAGCGTGCCGAGTTCTTCGGCCGAATGGGGCCAATGGTGGTACAAGAGTTTTTATTTCTCTGGAGCATCTGCCATGGAAATATCTGTAGAGCAATGACTGGTCTGCAACTCTTCTTCTATGTTCTAGAGGGTGAAGGGTATTTGTGAGAGTTGAGCTGTTTATCAAGCAAATGGCTCTTTTCTGAATGGAATCTAGAAGACGAAAAGAATGCCTTGGTGCTGAACCCCAAATGTGCGAGCAATACTCCAGTAGAGGTCGGATTTGAGCCTTGTACGTCGTCAACAGTTGATCAGGAGTAAAAAACTTTCTGGCTTTCCACAGAAAACCTAGCCTCTGGCTTGCCGACTTTGCGATTTTAGCAACATGTTTATGCCAAGACATATTATTGGACACCGCGACTCCCAAAATTGAGATGGAGGGACTTGGTTCAAGGGTATTTTCGGACATTGTGATGTTACAGTCCTGCCAAATTATTTTTGTTCCACTATTAGCAAAAATCCAAGTTTCGTCCAGATAAACAAATAAAGAGCATTCTTGTTTACAATAAGTATAATTTTTTCAAAATTCAATCCTTTTGTGCACGACTATAGCTTTTTCACACAAAGCCTTTCGGTTGTCCTCATTTTTAATCTTAAACCCTATTGACCCTTAATTTTCAAACAAGAAGTTCTTTATAAAATAAAATTCGTTACCTTCGAAATTTGTTTAAAAATATTAGGGGAATTTACTTTCGTACTTCTTAAATATTGAATATTGGTTGTCGAGTTTCTAACAATAATCCAAAACCACCGTAAATTCGTGAAATATCCTATATAAAGCTACTTATGACTTCGTTGACGTTTTAAGTGCTAGCATCTAAGACGTCTGGTCAAAATCATTACAAATTAAAACATACGCATATTCCTTTTTAACGACATATAATTTCTAAGAGTATCTTCTCTCTATAGGGAGTCAGTGGGCTAATACACCTACGTACAATTCTTCAACATTCAGAGTTTCTCTCTAATGTGGATTGTTTTTTTTTAAACTTAAGTTAACAGATCAGAACAATTCAAGTATATCAAAATCATTTATCCAAAGTTGATACATAACGCGCAAGCTTTTATTGTATATTTTGTATTATTAAAGTCTATTAATATCTATTTCTTTTTCACTGCCCCAACAGTTGTCGAATATCGACGAAGAACCATCATACAGTTATACTCCAACAATTAAAACAAGTATGCATCAATAATTACAATTTATGCAATATCTGTATGTGAAATTTTAATAATTGTATGGATAATTAAAAAACATCTAGCAGTATTGACCAATTTGACAATTACAACTAGCTCTTAAACAAACAGTGCGTTGTTTAATTAAATGCCGGTTATGAGACCATGAAACTCATCTGGGATCCTATTACACATTGTGTTGCAACATTTAATTGAACTAACGGCTTGAACACAACCAAAGATGCAGTCACTTTATTATATTTTTTATAAACGGTTGCAATGTAACGTAAAAACGAATTACTATTAAAAGGAACCACTTTCGTCTAAATTGATCGTAGTACGGTGAAACGTCAACGAAACACGACTGTTGCCAAATAACCCTGCTTGACGATAAACAAAGAAGTTCGTTCGAATATAATTAGGCGGGAATATCCAATCATGTCTTCTTCTTCTTCTTCAAGTGCCATCTTCTCTTAGAAGGTTAGCTATCATCATAGCTTTTCTCTATTTTAATGCTACAGCTCTAACTAACTCAATGAAACTACAGTTGTACCATATTCTCAGGCCATTTAACCAGCAAATGCGTCTTCTTCCTCTGCTTCTTTTTTCCTGCATAATATTCTGCAACAATACATGTTTCTCTCCCCTCACGTGGCCCAGATATTGCTTATTTTAATTGTGTTCAGTATTATCTTTTCCTTTTTAATTCGCCCCAGTACCTCCTCATTTGTCACCATGTCTACCCAACTTATTCTTAAGATCCTTCTATATGACCACATCTCAAATGCCTCCAGTCCATCATTTATAGTTTTCTGTAACGTCTCCAACACCGAGAAAACGTAGCATCTCAATGCATAGCACATTTCTCATTCTGTTAAATATGGTTCTGGCTTGTCCAATTCTTGATTTTACTTACTGACTTTCTCTACGAGTTCTCTGTTGATCCATAGGTTTTCCTGTTGCTAAACTAATTTTGTAATGGTCATAAATTTGGCCTTTTTAATATTTAAGTTAAGTTTGCTCTCCTTGCTGCTCGTCACTACTTGATCAACCAAGCTCTGTAAATCTTCTATTGTTTCGGCAATAATTATGGTGTCGTCTGCATATTTTTAATGGGTATTCCATTTACCTTTACTTCCATTGTTGTTTCCTTCAGTGCTCTCTGAATGATTTCTTCCGAATAAAGATTAAATAATAGCGGCGATGGTACACATTCTTGCCTTACACCACGTTGTATTTTTTCTTCTTCTGAGAGTTCATAATCCACTTTGATATTAGCCGTCTGATTGTAGTAAACATTATTTATTATTCTAATATCTTTCATGTCTATATTTTTACTTTTAAGCAATTGAATAAGGTGGTTACGGCGAACTTAATCAAATGCTTTGTTGTAGTCAAGAAAACAGACATACATCGGTTGATTGATGTCCATGAATCTTTGAGTCGACACATTAAAGGCAAACAAGGCTTTTCTTGTTCCCATTGCATTTCCAAATCCAAATTGGGTTTCGCTAATATCTTGTTCTAATTTCCTAAAAATTATCTTATCATGTAGAGGAAGTAAAGTTGTAATTGGGTGGTAACCAATTCGGTTGAAATCGACACTCAACATACGCTTCTTTGGGAAAAAAGTGGGGACCTTTAACAGGTCCGTTTCTTTAATAATTCATGTCCATGATCAATTACATCGTTTTCGGAAAATTTTTATTGATTGATTGTCCATAATCAGCTGATCTGCATTTTTCAGTTTTTCTTCGTCGGGGAGATTTTTTTTAAAACCTTTTTTACTACGTGGCATTTTTATACTAATATGTAATCTACAAATAAATTATTAATTAAGACGCACCTGCAGCTGTACAAAGTAGGTGTTGTACGTTGGATAAACATACATACATCCATACATCTAACATTATTAATACGAGGTACAAGAATAGGAGATAAAGAAAATAACCAATGTTTGCCGGAAAATGTAATCCTAACATACATACATATAGTCACGCCTTTTTCCCGTAGGGGTAGGCAGTGACCACTTCCTTCCACTTGCTACGGTTCTTACACACATCTTTTGCTTCCTCTACTTTCATCAGTGCTCTCATACATGCTCGTCAGTTGTTGGTGCTCTTGACCTGGCCTTTCTTCAAAACAATATTGATCTGATCGAGATATGTTCTCCGAGGTCGACCTCTACCGACTTGTCTATTCACACTCGCCTTATAAATTTGTTTCGTTAATCTTCCTTCATTCATCCGGCTATACTTCTCATACTACTCATCTCCGCAGCATTAATCCAATTTTTATGCTTTTTCTGCCAAACCCAAAATTCACTAACATACATAAGTGTAGGAACCAACACACCTCTGTGTACAGCCAGACGTGCCTTTTTCGACACTTTCTGGCTGCTCATAAAGCTATGCAGTGCCCTATTCATTTGTTTTCCCGCCAACGCCCTTCGCTCAATGTCACTGTCATACTTTCCATCTCTCGTAAACTTTGAACTCAAGTACACAAATTCATTTACTTGTTCCACTCTCTCTCCCTCAATTGAAACTTCACAGTTTGTCATGCTTTTTTCTCTTTTAAAAACCATCACTTTCGTTTTGCTTACATTTATTTTCATCCGTTTGATTTTTAGGGCAACATGCATAACATTGACCATCGCCTGCAACTCCTCTTCAGATGACGCAAATATGACTTGATCATCGCCGTAAAGAAGGCATTTGACGATTAAATCATTTATTTTCAATCCATATGCACTCTCTTTCAAATATTTTAAACAATTGTCTATGTATAAGTAAAACAGCCATGGCGAAGCCACACATCCCTGTCTTACAACTTTTTCGATGTTAAACCAGTCCGTGCAAGCTTCGTTTAACCTGACACAAGCAGTGGAATCCTCATAAAGTGATTTTTCAAGTCTATAAAAGCGCAATAGACCTTCTGACTTTTAGTCAAAAAAATTTCGACTAAACCTCGTAATCAAAAGACCTGATCCATCTCCTTCCTCTTCTAAATCCTGCTTGCTCATCCCATATTATCTTTTCAGTTTCATTCGTTACTCTTTTAATCAATATCTTTGCATACAGTTTGCCGACTGTGTTGAATAAACTTATACCTCGGTAGTTAATACAGTCCTGTTGCGAACTTTTTTTTTGTAAAGCGGTACGATAACGGCCTTGCACCAGTCGTCTGGTTCGCTACCACTTCACCAACAAAGGTTAAAAAGGCGGTACAGCAGACTAGCTACCACGTTTTGTCCATCCTTCATCATTTTAACTGTTATCCTGTCGTACCCAGCAGCTTAACCCAATTTCATACTGTTTAGCGCTTCCACAATTTCTGCCGTACTAATTTCACTTTCATTGCAACTTTCACTCATGTCTCCGAATGGGAGACGATTAAATTCTTTTTTGAGTCCCTTTCTGATTTTAAAATGGTTTCAAGCAATTTTTACATTCTTTTTTTTTAATAAATATTGTACTTAGCAACATGTATACCATGTATATTACCGATGAAAAATGAAAAAATATGTAAAATAAGTTATATTATGTGAACATTTTTCGTTCAGACGAAAAATATATCTTTCAGCATAAAAATAAAGTTGACATCGCGAAATATGATCCACTAGAGAACATTTTTTTTATTGGGTAATTGATATGCGCAACAGAAATGGGATTTTAGAACCTAATTTTTCTTTCCTCGTCGCGGTTTTTATTACATTGAGACCAGGTTAGCTTTGGTTAAATGTAGTAAAAAATTATTCTAATTACTAATTTGTTAAGTGAAGTCTAGTGTACTTTAAATTAGTAAAGTCGTAACCTACTTGATTAAAATTTTACTCACAAGACTGCTTCCAAATTAGCAAAGTTAATTATTGACACTGAAGTTGCAGTTTTTTTAATTATATTTTACTTTTATACATTTTAAAAAATATAACGGTGATTACAGGCCAATTTTTAGAAAAATAATTTTAACACAGAAATTTTAACCCATAATCGTTACTGTTTAGCTTACAGGTACTTATACAAAGAGCTCGAGGCGTAAATTGTGACATATTCGCATGCTTCATAGACTTTGAAAAGGCGTTTCGTACAGTGTCTCATGAAAAACTTATAGAAGTCTTAGAAACATCAGTTATTGACACTAAAGACATAGGAATAATTTCAAATCACTATTTCGACCAACATGCAACTATCAGATTAAATAATCAACTTTCAGAAAGCTTTGCTGTGCAGAAAGGTGTACGACAAGGATGCGTACTGTCTCCCACCCTATTTAACACATATTCTGACAGTCTTTTTAAAAAGGCAACAAGCAAAATAAAGGATGGTGTAATCATGAACGGAGAGCTCATTAACAACTTCAGGTACGCAGACGATACAGTTCTGCTGGCTGATAGTGCTGAGGGCCTTCAGATGATAATAGACGGTGTAGGTCAAGGCTTGCAGTGAATACGGTCTTAAATTAAACAAAAACCAAAACTATGATTATAAGTAAGAGCCCAAACAAACAGCCAATTTTATGGTGTACAATAGGGTGGGTAAAAAAAGTCGATTATTTTTTTTTGATAAGTGACACGGAAACGTGGGTTGCTAGACACCTTAAAAATTTTATAACTCGACAATAAATGACTTTTATAAAATGCGCACTACAAATTTTTGCACAGGTTTTTCCATCAAATGAATTTCCTTATCCATGTTTTCGATAAATATCAAGTTAATTAACGTAGTAGGATCGTGATTTCTAATGATTAAAAATAAAATGTTTAGAATAATTGAAGAAAAATTTTGATAATTTTGAAAATAAAACTCAAATAATACTTATATTAATGACAAGAAATGAAATTTATATGAAATTTATAAATTAAATGGAAATTTTTCGAATATCTCATCAAAAACTTTTAAAATCCGTAATCATGAAAGTTTGATGATAAATATCTTTTGAACGGTTAATTTCATCGCCAAAACATAGAAAACCATTTTTATAGAGCAGTTAATTTCCAACAAAAATTTGTATTGCGCATTTTGTAAAAGTCATTTATTGTCGAGTTATAAAATTCATAAACAAAAATGAAATTTGTCTTAAAATAATCAAAATTAAATCCTTAATATCTTTCAAATGGTGAGGTTTACGGAAAAAATACAAGATACCTTTTTTGTAGAGCATTAAATTTTCTAAAAAATTCTTTCGAAACATTTTTCTGTTTAATCAATAAATGATGAGGTATGAATTTTTTTCTATTGGACTGAGAAAAAAATACAAAACTGCTATGCGGAGGATCTTCCTATTAAAATTAAGAGCTCATGTTTGGTGAGAATTTTTTTAAGGTCACTTTTTTCGTGTCACTTGTAAAAAAAAAATAATCGATTTTTTTGACCCACCCTAGTGTACTCATACGAAATAATAAAGCAAGAAATGCCTTTAGCCGACTTTAAAAAGTTCTTTGTAATCTTTCGTTAAGCATCGATGTAAGAATCAGATTACTTCGATGCTGTGTGATCTCTGTGCTGCTAAATGGAGCAGAAAGTTGGAGCCTCACTGAAAACGCATGTAGGCGACTGGAAGCATTCGAAATGTGGTGCTAACAACGAATGCTGCGAGTGTCATATGAACACCACGTCACCAATGACGCTATTCTGGAAAGACTTGGGAAAAACAGTGAAATCCTTAATACGATTAAATATAGAAAAGAGGCGTATTTTGGACATAAAATGCGCAACGCGAAGTACCGGTTGTTGCAGCTCATTTTACAAGGCAAAATTAACAGCAAAAGAGGACCAGGGCGTAGACGCATTTCCTGGCTGACAAAACTTAGAAAGTGGACAGGGTTAACATCTACAGAACTGTTCAGAGCGGTAGTGAACAAAGTGATCGCCAACATCAATAGACGATAGGCACTAGAAGAAGAATCGTTAAAAAACTACTGCTCTGGCTGGCTCCATTTTAAACCTACCGAAGACAGTTCTAATCTATAATATATTTGCCAAATAACACTCACTCACTCACTAACCGAGTGATCAAAAAGTCACAGGAAGGTGAAACTTTACATGGCGATTCTCTGTATAATGTAGATATACAATGAGGCTTGAAGAAATTTTCCTTGGTCAATATAACCGAAGATAAGGATGGTTGAATGCATAAGATGGGACTCTATGGAGGATGTACAAGTGGCCAATGGGGCTGTACTGCACCAATCTTTTCCTCATTTAGACTCAGAAGTCTATTAGTGTTTTATTCACAGACGAAGTAATATGTAAATAAAATCTAAACAGACAAATTATTGACATAAGATGGCTTTGCTTTAAATTGAAATAATAGTTTTTAAACTACTGCTGCTACATCTTCTTTAATTTTGTAAAAATGTAAATGTGATAGACTTTTTTATAATAGCGAGCACTAATCGATTATTTACTACATAGTTAACTTTTTTATTATTTTTGTTTCAGGTGAAACGAAGTATAATGTTAAAAATGGCGGACGCATGTCAGGAGCAATCCAACAGAAGTTTTCACGAGATGTACGTTCAACGTCACAACAACGTTTCTATATTGTATGCGGACATCGTCAACTTTACTCCATTGTCGGAACAATTGTCAGCTTCGGATTTGGTTAAAACGCTGAACGAGCTTTTTGGAAGATTCGACCAAATAGCACAGGTAAGTAAGTCGAATCAAACAGTCAATGAAAATACTGCGTTGTGCTTTAAAATATGATGCGATTTCTTATGCTAAAGTGTTGGCAAGTTAACCAACTACGTTATACTAGCTATTACCTACCCTTTTTAAACTAGTCTTGGAAGTTAATTCTTGGACGACTTAGGAATTCTTGGTGCTAAAAACTAAAAATAAATAAAATGTTTAGAAGATGGTGAATGAAATAAAAGTATTTTTCGCAAGTCCAACAGAAGGCCACTCTCGGCGCGCCGGCAAGAAAATAGGGAATCTTTCTGGCAGAGATTTGTAGAAGCTGTAGGATGTTGTATGTCTATGCCTCTGTTGAATCTCGCCGTGCCTCGATTCGATGTTAATTCTTCGATAGCTAGTTGGGGCTAGTTCGTAATTCTCTTTTGCTGTCAGGTTTTCTGACTTTACCGCCGTGAATATCTTGATAAATTAAATTAAACACTTTTCTCGTTTTATACTATTTTGTAAAAATATGAACACTGAGCTTACAGTTGAGAACCTCCTGTATCTTTGGAAAATTTTCACTGGTTGATGGCTTTTAATTTAACTGATTTTATCTAATTATATTGCTTGTTTTTGGTCGAAGACGATGGACGAACTCACCAAACGGAAGTGGTCAAAATAGTTTAGTAAAAGCAGCGCTGATGTCAACTTTCCTAATAGGTTTGTGATTTTGTATGATTGGTTGCCTATAGCAAAGCGCCTAAGCTCAGGAAATCAAATGAATAATTGGTTGCCTATAGCAACCGTTTTTGGGCTGTGATAATAAGGTTTTTAAATAAAGGAATGGATTGAAAAACATTCTACTGTTGCAAAATAACTTAATTTTGAACAGCGACGATAAACCAAAAGATGTTTTGGCTACCATAATTCGGGCTGAAAATAATGTTATCGTAGCAGATTGCTACCGCTAGACAAGAAGATAGGTCACAAAGGTTTCGTTTACACCCAAACGAGTACAGATGAGAAACAATGGGTTTTACACAACTTGACCGAGTAAAGGTCGTATGGTACAAATATAATGGAGCAGCGATGGTTGGGTAATTTTTAAATCGTACTGAAATGAAAGTATGCATAGTGAAATTAAAAACAGAGAGGTGTCACATCGAGGCCTCTGGAGCGGGGCGCTTCGGATTAATTTGGGATTTTGCCACGTCTTTTTCGTTCTCTATAGAGTACTCTGCCAGCGGTCTCTCTACTGGCAAATTATGCCCGAGCTCAGCCGTAGAGGGTAGAAGAAAAAAATAAATAAAAATGAGCCGCGCCACCGACTTAGACAGTTCAAGCCGGAAACCACTAGGTCTTATAGGCACTAGAAGAGCCACACGATAAACAACTGAGATTATGGTGAACTAAATAAATAAAATTATAGCTAAAATATATTAGATACTTTACTCCTACAATAAATCATAGTACACAGTTCAATAATAAAATTATAACAAATATAGTCAAAATTAACAGCCAACAATAAATCAAAGTACACAGTTTAATAATAAACTTATAACAAATATAGTCAAAATCAACAGCTAACAATAAATCAAAAATCCAAAGTTTACGATTCCATAAAATAACCAAAACAAAGGTTAGAGTAACAAACTTTACCAAGTTACCAAAAAAAATGTATATAAGTCAACTTCTTAATAACACTAAATCAAAAGTTCACACAAGGCTGCTAATTTACTCATGTTTTTTTTACTATTTACATAAAAATTTACACTGTTAAAACAATCGAGTTTATTTAAAAATATCTTTTTTTACAATGGCTGTCCTTCAAAATATCAATATTGTAGGATATTTACAAATAAGTATGAAGAAAACATTTTTACTTGGACACAAAGAACAATTGAGAAGATTACTTTAATCAAAGTTCAGCCTTGGCATATTATCCAATGCAATAAATAGTTTTCAACAATGTACCATATTAATAAATTAAAACAAAACTTAATCGTGGTGTCAAAAACAAATCACGTCGTTTAAATATTCTAAAATAAATCACTTGTAACCTTTGGGTATACGAATTCACTACTCCTGTGGCCGGTTTGATTATGGAACGGCACCTGCTAATTAACAATGGCTTCCCTCAAACAAATCCCGCATGCGGTTATTTTAACTCGACACCAAAATCCAAAATATCAACAACAAAGGTAAGATAAAATGGTCAAGTTAAAAATTAAATGGCTTTTCTTCAAAATCCAATTAGGATGGCCCAAATACAGCCAGATATGAAAGAAAAACCGTAGAGGTTCTGCACACTTGCCAATATTACACCGTCCCAAAAATTCTCACCAAACCACTCCCAAGACTGCCACCCAACGACTGACTGCTTCCCAGGCCGGATATCAAGAAAAATGACACGAAACCGACGTCAACCAACAATATTCGCAAATCTATGTTCCACACTCAGAATCGTGCTCGTCTGTGTTGATAGCCAGCCCCATCCACACAGAAATGCAAACCAAACAATATTATAACCGTCAACTCACAACAATCGAGGCCAAAAACCAAAGCAAAATCTAATAACGAAAACCCCCACTCAATCTCCATCGATTAACGAAAATGCCACAGCCATTAACAATCGAATCCTATCACAACAAGGTATGCAACACTATTTACAACGAATGATATATTTAAATTACAACAAAATACGGTATGCGACACTATTTACGAGTACCTGAGGAATACAAAACTATCAGAGACCCAATTATAATGGAACTGTAGAAGGGAAAAAAAATAGGCACGTTACAATTTCTTGCTGTGCAAGAATAGGGTGCAGCTTGTGATTTGGCTAATTTTAAGTAGATCTATGGAAAAATACAATAAATTCCATTTCACAATTGTATTAAAAAATTAACAACAATTTCAAATTAATACATTGATAACTAGTCATTTCTTTATACCTTCAAGATATAAATTATTGTTATAAGAAGTGTTTAAATACAGGGTGATTCATGAAGAATTTTCAATCTCTTGATTATGGACCTCAAAATATAATGACTTTGTCCAACATGCCTTAGGTATACAATTATTGCTAGTATCGAAAATAACGGATTAGATTTTCGCAATAATTTTTCATGTTTTTACAATTAATATTTGAAAATTGGCAATTTTACGTTTTTGAACATAAGGATTGCCAATTTTGACTCCAATTTAGCATTGCTAATAAAGGGCGCTAGTTACACTTGGTAGTGTTTATTAAATCAAGGCAATTTTTTTTTGGCTGAACTAAAAGTAAAATAATAAAAATATATTAAAAAGCGTTAAATTCTACAAAAAAGTTACCCCTGTTTGATATATGTGCGGTCTAGGCGTAAACCCGAAAAAAACAAAACTAGTACTTTTTACGAGAAGAAACAAAATTCCCGTCTTTCGCCTTCCAGGAATTGAAGGACAAACTATTAACCTCTCGGAACGAGCTAGGTACCTGGGCCTAGCCTAGACCGAAAGCTATTGTGGAGGGAGAATATAGAGGAAAGGGTAAGGAAAGCCACTGTGACGACCTATACCTGCATAAGGGCCATCGGCAAACAATGGGGGCTGCAACCCTATGTCTATATTACGGTCATAAGACCGATTCTTATGTATAGATCGTTGGTATGGTGGCCAGCCCTAGAGAAGGGAGTCAACCATACAAAGGTAGGAAAGGTCCAGAGATTGGCATGTCTGCTGATCACAGGCTGTCCATGGACCATCCCAACAAAAGCCCTTACAACGATTCTACATCTACTACCAGTAGAATTGTTTGGAAAAGAATGCGCAGCTAGTGCGGCTCTTAGACCCAACGCTGTGTCCCCATGGACCGAAACGCACTATGATCACTCTGGGCAGGTGGATTCCATGCACGGCGCATGGGAATCGCAGAGCTACAACACAACTTCTGTAGAATCTGTCATGATGAGGAGGAAGAGGAGAAAACAATGGTACATATTCTCTACTAGGACAACCCAACTTTGATGACTTATTTGATCTCGGCTCAGTTAGCATTAAAGACCTCACAGTTTTTATTAAAAGTTCCAACTTTTTTTCACGGTAGAGGGGGAAGGCACCACCGGCGCCGTCCATCACGGGTTCCCTCCGAACCACTGTTTTAACCTAACCTTGATATATGTAATTCGATCGGATATCGAGTTATTTGCTTCTAAAAAGTTCATTGAATTTTAATTTTATAAAAAAAATTATTCTCTTAAGGTATAACAATTACAAATTAAAAAACAGTAATACTGATAAGGCTACATTTACCAGACGAGAAATATTTTATTGGTAAATAATCATTTGTGGGATTCTGAAAATCCACATGCTAAAAGAGAAACACATTTTCAGCACGAGTTAAACGTTAACATTTTGTATGGTTTAATATGTAAACTGCCAACAAATTTGAATGGACCTCTTTATTTAGATTTCCTTTAAGAACATTAACACAAATTAATTACTAGAGGATATACCTCTCGCATTAAGACAAAACATGAGGTTTTTGCACGATGGGGTACCACCACATTATTCTCTAAAAGTTCGTAAATACTTAAACGAACCGTTTCCGCATTGATGGATTGATTACTGAAGTGAGTTTGCTTGGCCACCGAGAGGTCCTGATTTTAAAATAAAAGTTTTTTTGAAAATCAAAATCCATATTTAAACTTTAAACACCCGGTATCTCAGAAACTAGCAATATTTGTAAAAGGCATATTGGGCAGAATCATCTTATTTTGAGGACTAGAATATACATTTTAGAGATTGGATATTATTAATGAATCATCCTGTATATTTTAGTGGAAAGGCGTTGTTATAATCCTGAAAGGAATCCATTATTCATTTGCGGACGCACGGTGTCGTATCTGTGGCAGACTAAAAACAATTTGCTCGAAGACGGCGGCGATGTAGTTGATGAAATGGTTTAAGAAAAAGCAGTAAACCTCATTATTATTTTAGAAATAATTTCTAACTTAAATAAAGTTTTTTCTTACTATGCCTTACACTCTTACTTTCACAACAATTGAGGCAAGTGAAACGGAAAAATCATCTGTTGGGTCCATCGAGAATGAAAAAATGAACCATCTACATAAACGAATTACCACAAATCCAAAAAATGCTTCGGTCGACGAAGATTTTTATTGGTAGTTATTTTGTTTAAAAAAATATTTTTGTTTTCTTAATTTAGTAAGTTGTTTCTATCTTGTCACGTGCCTATTTTTTTCCCTTCTACAGTTCCATTATTAATTGGGTCTCTGATGATTTCGTATTCCTTAGGTACTCGTAAGTAGGGTTGCATACAGTATTTTGTTGTAACTTAAATTTATCACTCGTTGTAAATAGTGTTGCATACCTTGTAGTGTTAGGATTCAATTATTAATGGCTGTGACATTTTTGTTAATCGATGGAGATGGAGTGGGGGGTTTTTGTTATTAGATTTTGCCTTGATTTTTAACCTCGATTGTCGTGTGTTGTCAGCTATATTATTGTTTGGTATTTCTGTGTGGTAGGGCTGACTATCAACACGGACGAGTGCGATTATGAGTTTGGAACATAGATTTGTGAAGATTGTTGGTTGACGCGTGTTCCGTGTCATTTTTGATATCCGGCCTGGGAGTCAGTAGTTTAGTCAGTCGTTCGGTGTCAGTCTTGAAAGTCGGGTGGTGGTGAGAGTTTTTGGAACGATTTGATATTAACACGTGAGCAGAACCTCTACGGTTTTTTCTTTCATATCTGGCTGTATTTGGGCCATCTTAATTGGATTTTGAAGAAAAACCATTTAATTTTTAACTTGACCATTCTATCTTACCTTTGTGGTTGATATTTTGGATTTTGGTGTCGAGTTAAAATATCCGCATGCGGGATCTGATGGAGGGAAGCCATTGTTAAGTAGCAGGTGCAGTTCCATAATCAATCCGGCCACAGGAGTAGGCCACAGGATTAGTGAATTCGTATACCCAAAGATTACAAGTGATTTATTTTAGAATATTTAAACGACGTGATTTGTTTTTGACCCCACGATTAAGTTTTGTTTTAATTTATTAATATGGTACACTGTTGAAAACTATTTATTGCATTGAATAATATGCCAAGGCTGAAATTCGATTAAAGTAATATTCTTAATAGTTCTTTGTGTCCAAGTAAAAACGTTTTCTTCATACTTATTTGTAAATATCCTACAATATTGCTATTTTGAAGGACAGCCATCGTAAAGAGAAATATTTTTAAATAAGCTCGATTGTTTTAACAGTGTAAATCTTTATGTAAATGAAAACAAAAAAAAAACGTGAGTAAATTAGCAGCCGTACGTGAACGTTGATGAAGTATTGTTAAAAAGTTGACTTGTATACGTTTTTTTTTGGTAACCTGATAAGGTTTGTTATTCTTACCTTTTTTTTAATTATTTTATGGAATCGTAAACTTTGGATTTTTTATTTATTGTTGGCTGTTAATTTTGATGATATTTGTTATAATTTTGTTATTGAGCTGTGTATTTTAATTTATTGTGTGAGTAAAGTATCCAATATATTTTTGCTATAATTTTATTTATTTGGTTCACTATAATCTTAGTTGTTATCGTGTGGCTCTGCTAGTGTCTATAAGACCTAGGGGTTTCCGGCTTGAACCGTTTAAGTCGGTGGCGCGGGTCACTTTTATATTTTTATTTTTTTATTCTTCTACCCTCTACGGCTGAGCTCGGGCATAATTTGCCAGTAGAGAGACCACTGGCAGAGTACTCTTTAGAGAACGAAAAAGACGTGGCAATCTTCTAAATGGGTTCTATTTTCAGTTTGATAATTAATTGTGCGTTACAACGTTTTTTATGTTTTATGGTGTCTTTTATTACTAACTTCAAAGTTACAAATGCCTTTCCTCCGGTTGTTTTGCCTAAAGACTTACAAAATTTGTGCACTTTTTTATAGATGACTCCTCACTTTTTCTAAGATTCTTCTTTGATTGAGCGAATTCATATCATATTGTATACAAGGTGATTTATTAAAAATGTCTGAATTGCAGATTCTAGACCTCAAAATTTGTTGATTCTGCCAACCTTTCCTTATACAAATATTACTAGTTTCTGAGATGACGGGTGTTTAAAGTTTAAATATCGATTTTGATTTTCGCAATAATTTTTCATGTTTTTACAATTTTCATTTAAAAATCGGTTGTTTTACGTTTTTTGGCATGAGGATTGCCAATTTTGACGCTAATTTAACATTGCTAAAAAAAGGGCGCTATTTACACTTGGTTGTGTTTAGTAAATCAAACCAAATTTTTTTTTGGGCCGAACTATGAGTAAAATAGAAAAATAATAAAAAGTGGTAAATTCCACAAAAAACTTACTCCTGTTTCATTGATGTAACTCGATCGGGTAACGAGTTATTTGCTTTTAAAAAATTCAATAAATTTTAATTTTATAAAAAATCTCATTCTCAAATGTGTAACAATAACAAACTAGAAAACAAAAATAAAAAACTTCAAAGTAAATATTCAAAATGCTCACCATTTACTTCATTACACTTTATGATCCGCTTTCGCAAAGATCTATTAATATTAAATAACCCTTGTCTATTATTTTTAATTAGGTATATTCGCGATTTTAGCTATGGTTTTATATTTGGTTTTTTTCTTTTACAAGTAGGCTTGTGCCATTGTCAATGCATTTTTCGTTTATGAATTAAGCATAAGGCAAAATTTACCAGACGAGAAATCTTTAATTGGAAAAATAATAATTTGTGAGATTCTGAACATCTACATGTTAAGAGAGAAACATATTTTTAACACCGAGTTTTTCAATCAGTCGCAATTGAAGGCATTAGTTAACTAAGAAAAAATTAATATTTTTTTAGAATTGCTACAGAAAATAGAAGAATGTGATTAAAAGTAATAAATAGGGGTTATATAGGGTGATTCTTTTGGAGTTCCAATTAGACGTTTTAGAGAAACTTGACATAATTAAAATCTGAAAATTTGAGGTGTAAGGTTTTCGGATATGCCGAATTGATTTAAAATATTTAGAGCCTCCAACTACTTCCGGTTATACCGGATTCATTTTCATTAAAATTACCTGGCGCCTAACGTAATTTGATTTCATTTTAGTTCATTTGTTTAGAAAAAAAAGAATAGATATATCCGCGAACTGATATTGAATAATGAAAAATCAAATCATTTTTAGTATCGACTACTTCTTTAAAAAGTAGTTCCTTGAAAAAATCATTCATCCCGATAACCCTTTTACAAAACCCAAATGAGTTGGCAGAATTAAAGAAACGATTATACATAACAATCATTTTTATTGTTATCGAAAAATGTCTTTTTCGCAGGACAACTTATTATCCTATAATTCTTTCTGAGTTTTTGTCACGATTTGTTGTATTTACTGTAAAAATAATACTCTTTTATTTAGTATATGTTATTTTACAGCCAAATCATTTTCATATTTGAGAGCAGCAAAAACACCCACTTAACTAAACTAAATTTAAAGTTATATCTACATTTTTACCCGTCAAGGTTGAGGTAATGCTGAACCTTCCACCATTGCACTTATGTGTAATGTAAGAAGCAGCAATCAGTGCCTTCAGATTGAGCCAGGCAATAAATATTAGAGCAAGAAATCGGAATGGACATTTGAAGATTTTAAAAAATATTTCCCTAGAATCCATGTCTAAGCCGACAGATATATTGCCAGAAATTTTATCGGATAGCCAAGCAGCACTAAAAGCTCTGAAGTCATACACTTGTGAGTCTAAGCTTTGGGACTGTAAACAGTCCCTGAGACAACTGGCAGCAAACAATCAGGTTACTCTGATGTGGGTTTTAGGTCACAAGGCAACAAAGGCAACAAAGAAGCAGATTACCTTGCCAAAAATGGCAAATACACAATTTTCCGGCCCAGAACCCTTCTGTTGACTTTCCAAAGCCCACTTGAAAGAAGAGGTTCGACGCTGGGAAACAGATGAAATGAAATCTCACTGGCATAAAGTGCCAAGACAAAGACAAGCGAAAAGGATAGTAAATCTTTCGCCAAGGAAAGCTGAACAGCTTCTCGAGTTGGACAAGAAAGACTTGGAACTGGTGACGGGACTCCTCACTGGCCACTGCCCTCTGAGATATCACATTAAAAAGATGGGCAAAACAGAGAGTGATAGTTGTCGCTACTGCGAGAACTTTGCTGAAACTGCAGAACATTTGCTTTGCGAATGCCCAGCGCTTTTTTGTGCAAGAGGCTTAAGTTTCTGGAAGGGGCCTTCCTAAAGCCCATCGATGTCGGAAACTTAGCCCCCAGGAAACTGATAAACTTTGTTCAAAGTCTCGGAATCCCGGGCCTCGAATAGATTAAGGGTTATGCACAAAAGATCTGATAGGCTTGAGAGGCTGCGTGGCCTTCACGACCCCCCCTACAATCTAAAATCAACAATTACCCGTCAAAAATTTCTCGTATACGTCTTTTTAATTCTCAAGCAGGGCTGTTCAGCTGTCGTGTTTTGCATTAGTTCTCACTTCGTCGAATTTAGCCACTTGGGTTAACTTTCAATAATAATTCATTTCTACTTTAAGTCAAGTTGCTCTTCTGTCACACAAAATAAGGTAACCGCTTCTCCTGGAAGATTTATCTAGTTAAGAACGCCGTCAAATCAGCTGGGACTAGGCACTGAACGTGATAAAAATCAGCGCGGTTTTGAGCTTTCCTATTGTTTACAAAATATATTAGGAGACTTCTTACCTGGAGGAGTCCATAGTTCGTCTGCGGTAATTCATTTATCCATTTTTTTTTTGTAAGGAAACGCTCAGCTTTATTTAAAATTAAAATAAACATAACAACAGCAAAATAAACTCGCGTATTTTTCCTCTACGAGAAAATTCAAATATGTGTAAAAAGAATCGGTTATAATGTCTCCAAGAAGGCAGACAGACTAAATATATTTATTTTAGTTTAAGGATATCCCGGGATTATTTCTCGAGTCAAGTCAAATAAAAAAAAATGTTAAATCGCGATCGATTATGTAAATACCAAAAAATATATATTTGTAATTCCGAAGAGTTTTATCTAGTCGTAAACTTACTGCTAGGAGTTAACCTTTGTGGAGTTATATGGAGAGAAAGTATCACAGACGTGAGCGATACTTTATAAAAAAAATCTAAGATGTTTGGAGGATAAATAAATACAAAAAAGTCCTGAACACTGCCTGCATTCGAAAAAACGTGGCACTTCTTTAATTTATTCTCAAACGATCACAAATTTACTTTGCAGTAGATTCAGAAGACAATAATTCCAAACAAAAAAAAATTTAAAAATTCACCGTTGTAGCAAAAATAAAAGATTTTTTTGAAGATCTTAAATAGTAGACATTAAAAAGTAGGTTTGGAACTATTACAAAACAAGACGTATGCGTAAAATTTTTAAACAGGTAATAGTGGATAAGTAAAAATAAATTAGTCCGTTGTTTGGTTCTTTATGCTGCTTTAAAATACAGTGCTTTTATTTCAAAAACCGGCCAGTCTTTTGATTTTATGTAAATGTAAAAAAAAACGCGTCGAATTTTATATCAAGGCGGAGGTTTAAAAATGTTATTTTGCTGTTTCCAGGTGGCACCCCTTTAACATCCCCCACCCCTTTTTTAAAATGTCAAATAGCAACCCCTATCTTGTGATATATTAAATGAAAACCCAAAAAGAATGCAAATCAGCCATGTTAACAACAGTTTATTATATCGATTTATTTTGCAGATAACATTAAACATAGCGAAATTACAACGGAAACTAAAATCGAAGTTAATTACAAACAGCTCCTTAAATGTATTTACAGTAACTATTCAAAGTGTGCTCCGTTGTTTTGTTGGCAATAATATGACCTGTTTTCAAATTCTTCTCGAGCTCTTTGCAATGTTTCACTAGTAATTCGTCTACATTCTTTAGTTATTTTAAGCGTTAGTTCCTCAATGTCTTCGGGAGGAGTTTTGAAAACTATTGTTTTTAAAAAGCCCCACAGTAAAAAGGCAAGTAGTAAAAGTAGAACTAGATCTGGAGATCTTGCCGGTCATTCTATAAAACCCCTTTTGCCAATTCAATGTCTTAGAAATCGTTCATCTAGCCATTGTCTTACAGCTAGTGCGTAATGTAAAGTAGCTCCATCTTGTGTCACGTGCCCATTTTTTCCCTTCTACAGTTCCATTATCAATTGGGTCTCTGATAGTTTTGTATTCCTCAGGTACTCGTAAATAGTTTCGCTTACCGTATTTTGTTGTAATTTAAATATATCATTCGTTGTAAATAGTGTTGCATACCTTGTAGTGATAGGATTCAATTATTAATGGCTGTGACATTTTTGTTAATCGATGGAGATGGAGTGGGGGTTTTTGTTATTAAATTTTTGCTTTGATTTTTGGCCTCGATTGTCGTGTGTTGTCAGCTATATTATTGTTTGCGAAGATTGTCGGTTGACGCGTGTTCCGTGTCATTTTCTTGATATCCGGCCTGGGATAGTAGTTTAAGGGGGTCGTTTGGTGTCAGTCTTAGGAGTCGGGTGGTGGTGAGAGTTTTTTGGAACGATTTGATATTAACACGTAAGCAGAACCTCTACGATTTTTTCTTTCATATCTGGCTGTATTTGGGCCATCTTAATTGGATTTTGAAGAAAAACCATTTAATTTTTAACTTGACCATTCTATCTTACCTTTGTTGTTGATATTTTGGATTTTGGTGTCGAGTTAAAATATCCGCATGCGGGATCTGATGGAGGGAAGCCATTGTTAAGTAGCAGGTGCAGTTCCATAATCAAACCGGCCACAGGAGTAGGCCACAGGAGTAGTGAATTCGTATACCCAAAGGTTACAAGTGATTTATTTTAGAATATTTAAACGACGTGATTTGTTTTTGACACCAAGTTTTGTTTTAATTTATTAATATGGTACACTGTTGAAAATTATTTATTGCATTGGATAATATGCCACGGTTGAACTTTGATTAAAGTAATATTCTCAATAGTTCTTTGTGTCCAAGTAAAAATGTTTTCTTCATACTTATTTGTAAATATCCTACAATATTGCTATTTTGAAGGACAGCCATTGTAAAAAAGAAATATTTTTAAATAAGCTCGATTGTTTTAACAGTGTATATCTTTATATAAATGGTAAAGAAAAAAAACGTGAGTAAATTAGCAGCCGTACGTCAACGTTTGATTAAGTATTATTAAAAAGTTGACTTGTATACGTTTTTTTTGGTAACTTGATAAAGTTTGTTATTCTTACCTTTGTTTTAATTATTTTATGGAATCGTAAACTTTGGATTTTTTTTATTTATTGTTGTCTTATAAAGTTGTAAATTTTGAAGTTTCGATTTATTGTTAGCTGTTGATTTTGATTATATTTGTTATAAGTTTATTATTGAACTGTGTGCCTGGATTTATTGTTGGCTGTTAATTTTGGCTATATTTGTTATAATTTTGTTATTGAGCTGTGTATTTTGATTTATTGTGTGAGTTAAGTATCCAATATATTTTTGCTATAATTTTATTTATTTGGTTCACCATAATCTTAGTTGTTTATCGTGTGGCTCTGCTAGTGCCTATAAGACCCAGGGGTTTCCGGCTTGAACCGTCTAAGTCGGTGGCGCGGCTCACTTTTATTTTCTTTTTTTTCTTCTACCCTCTACGGCTGAGCTCGGGCATAATTTGCTAGAGAGACCACTGGCATAGTACTCTTTAGAGAACGAAAAAAGACGTGGCACTTGTTAAAGGTATATATTCTGTTCATCTAGCACCATATTTTTCTGTTCACCAACTTGTCTTTTTAATTATTTAGATCAATTTCATTTTCTAGTAACTGTAAGTAACTAAGTATTATACTGTCGAAACACGTGAGGATGTTTGTCATCCCAGTACCTACAATTATTTTTGATAACATAGTCATTTAAATAAAACGTCGATTCATCACTGAAACAAATATTTTTAACCAAATTTGCGTCTTTTTGTATTTTTTGGGACATTGTTTCACAAAATTCAATTCTGCTGTCATAGTCGTCTAAACTGATGATAAATTTTGGTATGAAACCAACAGAAATATTAGTAAGTTTTGATAATTTTGTAATGTGCAGAGAATACACCATTTTAAAATAACTCAAAATCCTACGGATACAAATAATGACTAAATTAACGTCACGAATAACTAACTAAATATACTATTAGTATTTTTTAAACAAAATGACAATTTTTTTAAAAAAAGGTGACAAAATTAAGTCAATTGATCCCTTATTAGACATCTACCTATCCAACAATGGCGTAGGTCGTTTTATTTTTTTTTTTATGAAAATAGTCGCAAAAAGGGTAGACCTATCGTGTGGGCCGCGGACGGCCCGCACTGCGACTATTAGAAGGGGAAGGGATTATAGAAAGGAAGTGATTGTGGACACGCTTTTTAAAAAGTTGCAGGTCATAGTTCTCTGGAAAAACTGATTTTGGAAGCTTATTTCATTCCGTAGCAGCACTGTAAAAGAAGGATTCTTGATGAAGATTGGTCCTTGTAGTGTCAATCTTGAGAGTAAATGGGTGAGACTGATCAGCGTGCCGAGTTCTTCGGCCGAATGTGGCCAATGGTGGTACAAGAGTTTTTATTTCTCTGGAGCATCTGCCATGGAAATATCTGTAGAGCAATGACTGGTCTGCAACTCTTCTTCTATGTTCTAGAGGGTGAAGGGTATCTGTGAGAGTTGAGCTGTTTATCAAGCGAATGGCTCTGTTAGGGTCTCATGTTATTTCACAAAATTTGTTATTTACAAAATAAATCGATGAAATAAATTGTTGTTTATATGGCTAATTTACACTTTAAATTTATGTATCACAAAGTAGCGGTTGCTATTTGACATTTTAAATAAGGAGTGGGGAATATTAAAGGGGTGCCACTTGGAAACAGCAGAATGATATTTTTACATTTTCTCTTGATTTAAAATTCGACATTTGTTTTTTTTTTCTTAATGAAAGTAGTGCTTCGTTTGATGTTAAATTTTTTTAAACCGTAACAAAATTATATTATTTGTTAATATGGTCTAACCAATAAATTGAGTGGCTAAAAAATAAATGGGGACTAAACGATAAAGTGGTTCTGTAAATTATTCCTTATGATAGCTAATTTTACTCGAAATTGTTACGATCAGTATCGCCGGTACCCTGTACATATTATTTTTTAGTATTGCTGTTGTTTTTAATGATATAATTTTTAAAAATGCGTACATAGAAACGTTAAAAAATGGCTTCTGTATGTGATAAAAAAATATTTTTTATTTATCTTCATATTCATTCTTGTTGAACATATTTCGAATGTTTCGGTTGAAAAGTTTTCATCAATAAAATCTCTTCCTTTCCCATTGAGAGTAATCGTTTGGAAATCGTGGTTCGTTACATTTGAGTAACGATAATTTTAAACCAATCCAATATAAATTGAGTGACGAATAAAATATAAACGAACTATAAAAATATATCGCAAAAATAATGCCTTTTATTTTGCGAAAATCTTGTCAACACCTCACGTGAGTCAATTGGATTTGCCCCTTTTTTAAATACGAAAAGTACGAGTAAATAAATGAATATCACAGTTGTGTTTGTGGACTGACGCATGAAATATCACAAGTATTGTTATAGTGCTATAGAGCCAAGTGCATATTTGATGGGTATTCCAGAATGGCGAGAAATGTGTAACATAAATTATTTAAATGTAATAAAATTATTAATGTTCAAAATACTAATAGATCCTACTTATTCTCAAAAAACTAAATTATCTTACTCAGGGTTTTGTGAATTCTTGATTTCTCGATTTCTCGATAATACTTTTAAATCTTCAAAATCTCTCGAAAACACTGGAAACGCTGGAATCAAAATCAATGGCAAAACAATTAGCAATATAAGATATGCCAACGATACAATCGTTGTTCCAGCAGCCTGCCTGAACTCCAGCAACTTGTAGAGGTTATTGTCGAGTACAGCAAGCGTTATGAACTACATACAGTGTGGAACAGCCAAATGGAATAAATTCGATAACGAATAAATGAGAGCGTGTTGGGAAAAACGCTTGGACACGCCGATTTGTATTTTAAGATGCGCATTTTTTTCAAACAAAAATAATTATATAGGGTGTGTCATGTGACAGTGGCCAATACCAACTTTCTTATTTTAAATACAACCCACTGTATATTATTTATTTTTTGGATTCTTCAGAAAATTATATACATAAGTAAAATGTCCCATACCTATCTTCAACTGTTTCGGAAATATTAAGTGTTTTCAGATGTATTACAAAAATTAACATTAAAAAAAGAAAATTATTTTATTTCACAAATTCGCTACATTACACTCAATACTTTTTTCCCATTTTACTCTTAATATTAAGAAAATAAGCAAAAACCATTAATGCGTTCCTTTTTACTGATATGAAATAAAAAAAATACAAAAACAGTTTTGTTTATTTTTGTATAAAACTCAGAGCCTTAGCAACTTGTCTGTCTGCATGACAGTAGTGATCAGTGTCAGTGCTATTGTCGTTTGAATTTCGTTAACTGTACGTAATAATATTAGAAAAATGGTTCATTTAACAGAAATGCACAAAATAACCATTCTCCAAATGATTGTTTATGGAGATAACACACGGACACGAAAAATTTCCAAATTTGCCGTATTACAAAAATTAACATTAAAAAAAGAAAATTATTTTATTTCACAAATAATGTAAAAAAAAACAAAAAAACATTAATTTCAATGTAAGAGATGTTCAAAATGTTCGCCGCGAACGTCTTGGCAACATGCTAATCTGGTATAGAAATGTCACCGACAACACACCAAGTTATGAAGCAAAGAATTAATAAATGCGAAATGTATATCAAACTCTTAATGTTGGTATGCTTCGAAACGTGCACTGACCATGATATCCTACTTTTAAATTTTACGTTTTTCCAATCATAAATCAAAAACCTTTGAAATTCGAAATATCTATTAGTAAGAGAAATTTTAATTCGGATGAGGCGGCGTTAAATGCTTGAATAGTTATTTTTGTTTTTTTTTTGGTACACAAGGTTTAATTAAAGTTCCTACCGAATTTATTTTCAATTCCCGAGTGGGAATTAAAACGTTTTTATTGCTTCGTTCAATAAACTATGCGGGAACGCATTTGTGTCAAATTGAAAATTATAAGGATGGTCCTGATTTTCTCTGCCGTTTAAATATTAATTTGAGCTTAGCCTTTTACGGGATGTCCCAGATACATCCTACCACATAGTATTCTGATGTATTGTTTGTGACTGGTGAATTGAGCGAGAAAAAGTGCACTCGTGTACAGTGCAACAGAAGTAGATTGGCGGGCGACTAGCCTCTAAAATAACAAATATTCGGCTGAATATACTTCACATTCGTAAACTTTTTTCTTCGATTGTACTTGAGACTCACGATTACTGAAAATTTCGTCGTAGCCGATCGGATCGTTATTCGCAGATTTGTGTGTTCTTCACCCGCCAAGCTACTTCTGTGCACTGTATATGTTCTTATGTGATTACACTTTATTCGGACTATTATTTTATTTACTTATCTATCTACTTGCAAAAACGGCTGATATTAGTGTCGAATTCATAGTCTTCGTGAACTCTAAGTGTGATAGTGACATTCCCAGTTATGTAAGCATCCATACAAAAGGGGTGGAAGAGGGATAAAATATAAAAACAATTAAGAACGCCGATATTAGTGTCAAATTTATTGTTTTTGTGGTGGCTGAGTTTGATGGTAACATTCCCGATTTTGTTAGCACCCCTACGATAGTGGTGAGAAGGGGATGGAATTAAAAAGCTATTAAATACGGCTAATATTAGTGTCGAATTCATGGTCGCTGAATTTAATAGTAACATTCCTAATTTTGTTAGCAACCCTACAGAAGAGGTGGGTAGGGGATGAAATATAAAAAATATTTAAAACGCCGATATTAGCGTCGAAGTCGTAGTTTGATTGTGATATCTCCAATGTTGTAAGTACCCCTACGAAAGGGGTAGAAAGGGGATAAAATATAAAATCTTATAAAAACGACGATGTAAGTGTCGAATTTATAGTATAGGTATGGTTCTCTGTCCTTTAGTAATTATAACATCACTACCACTGCTAGAGTCACTTTTTTCACTGATATTACCACTATCCAATCTATCATTTTCAGGCGAGTCAATATAAAATTCACCGTCACTACGTTGCAACTTATTTTCAATTCCTTCTAGTAAAAATCTCTTGGGCATTTCAAATATTTTTTTACAAAACATAACGAAAAAATACACCGAACTTTACCCAATCGTGTTGGTTATAGAAATGAGTAATATTCAAAACGCCAAAATGGTGCACATGTGGATACTGAAGTGGTTGTAATATATCTATTAGCAGATATAAAATAAACAGCTTACGATAGCAAGTCTAAAATAAATATCATGTTATCTTTTATTTTTACATAAACAAACTCAACGAAGGTTTAAGAAAGCAATTTAGAAATATTAGAAATGGGCTTAGGGGTAATGATAAGACATGGTGTGCCGCCTATACGGCGACATACGAGTGCAAAGGGTAAACGTATTGTGGCGACTATACGGCGGCATACGAGCGCAACAGTGAAACGCATCTTGCAAAGGGTTAAATATAGGTACTTTTAAGGACGTTGTTCTGACTTTAGCTTTTTTCTGCGTGGTCCTTTTTGGCAGCGCTCTAACCAAATGCACCCTTGTATAGTTTAGACCTTCAATTCCTTGAGATTCTTTTTAACAAACAAACACTTAACGATTTTGACAGTTTTTTTTTTAATATACTTACTTTCAAGAACTTGTTTAAAGATAATCCTCTTCCTGCGTGGTCCTTTTTGATGGTGCTCCAACCATATGAACCTTTATACACTTTAATTTAAATAAATTTAATTTAAATACCTTGGCAGCTACTTAACAACAAACGTAGACACCGACGTTGAAGTATGATCACGTATAAAGCGAGCCAGAGCCACATTTCTAAAGATGAAGAACCTACTATGTAATCCAACATTAAAATTCTTCTTCTTCTTCTTCTTCTACTTGGTTGAGATCATATGATCTGTTAATTCCGGGCTTGCCGTTGTATTAATTCTTGAGATATGGACTGCCAGCTGTCTCTCCATCTCTTCGGTGGTCTACCGGGCGGTCGGCTTCCTACTGGTATTTCCTCGAGAACTATGCGGGGTAATCTATCTTCGTCCATCCTCTTGACGTGGTTATACCATTGCCTTCTTCTCTGCCTTCCCCATCTTACGATATCCTGTACGCCGCATTGTTCTCTTATATCAGTGTTTCTTACATGGTCTCTTCTGGTTTTGCCAGCTATTGTTCTCAGCACCCTCATCTCGGCTACGCGCAGCATGCTCTTTGTTTTGTTCGTGTCTTCTCTTGTTTCTATCGCGTACGTCATTATGGGTGTTACGCATGTTTTGTATATTTTAATCTTACTGTCATTCCGCATGTACCCGTTGGCCCAGACAATCTCTCTTAGGCAGCCTGATGTTGCTGATGCTTTATTGACTTTGTCCCTTAGATCTTTTGTTGGGTCGTGGCCGCTAGACATATTCATCCCGAGGTACTTAAATTGCATTACCTGTTCTATGGGCTTATCTTCAATTACGAGCTTGCATCTGAGTGGTTCCCTGGTGATTGTCATGCTTTTTGTTTTCTCGACCGATATGGTCATATTAAGCTGTCGGCACACTTGGTGGAACTTGAATAGCTGTCTTTGTAGGTCATTCTCGTTTTCTGCGAAAATTGCTGCGTCGTCGGCATAGCATACCATGCTGATACGTTTGTTACTCATTCTGTATCCCATATTTAAGTTCGCTACTTCTTCTATAATTTTGTCCATAAGAAGATTAAATAAGAGTGGGCTGAGGCTGTCTCCCTGTCTGATTCCTCCTGGTGTTAGAATACTTTTCGTGATATGTTGCCCTGATTTAACTTGAGTGGAGTTGGCGGTGTTAAGGTTGCAGATTACCTTTACTATGTTGGCTGGTGTTTCTTTTACGGTTAGGATATTGATGACATCGCCTAGTTTGACCTTGTCGAATGCTTTAGTTAGGTCGATGAAACAGATGAATGCCGGTGTATTATATTCTATTGCCTTTTCCTTTATTTGTTTGGTGGTAAATATGGCGTCAGTTGTCGATCTTCCCTTTCTAAATCCCTGTTGTTCTTCTCTATTGGTTATGTGATTCTCCAGTTTGTCCTTTATCAGGCCTGTGAACGGTTTCATTGTTGTGCACAATAGGGTTATTCCTCTGTAGTTATCGGGGGATGTTTTTTGTCCTTTCTTGAAAATAGGAATTGTTATGCTCGTGTGCCACTCATTTGGTATTTCTCCTGTGCTCAGGATTTTATTAAACAGAGCTGTGAGTGTTATTATGAGCTTAGGGCCACCGTGTTTCAGAAGTTCGTTCGGTATATTATCCGTACCTGGTGCTTTTCTGTTTTTAGCTTTCCTTAGTTTTTCTTTTACTTCCGCCTTTGAAACCGTTGCGCTGGCCGCCGTTTGATATTCAATTTCACGTGTTTCATCAGCGCTGTACAGTCTTTCGAAGTATTCTTCCCACTTTTCTATAGAGACTCCTTTACTTTGGACGAATTCGTTTACCGGCTTCTTTCTGTTCTTTAACATCTTCCACACCTTCCTTTGGGCGCCATATATGTCGTGGTCCATGTCGCTCGTGAATTTAATCCAGTGTTCCCTTTTGATAGCTTTAATTCGTGAGTTGACTCTATTCCTTGTTTGTATGTATTCCGCATGTTGTTGTTGGGTTGGGGATCCTTTGTATGCTAGGTAGCTTCTTCTTTTTAGTTCTGCGAGTTCTTTTACTTCTTGGCAAAACCAAGGTTTAGTACAGTTTAAACATTAAACTTACAAATACGATACCGTTTCGTAAAGGCGTACGTACACTCAGTTCTCTTGTATGGATCGGAAACATGGACACTTAAGGGGGATACCATAAATAGACTCGAGGCTTTTGAAATGTGGATCTTCCGCAGACTATTAAAAATACCATGGACTCAACATAAAGCTAATAATGAAGTACTTAGACGTTTGGGTAGGGAAAGCGATTTAATTACTACAAAAAAGCCAAAAAAAGACCGCTTATTAAGGTCACATTTACCGTAATAACAAGTATAATATCCTGAAATTAATAATCGAAGGTAAAATTGAGGGAAAACGTAGACCTAGCCGCAGATAATAGTCACGGCTAAAAAATATACGCGATTGGACTAGTATGAACATATCAACTTTTATTCATGCAGCCAAGGATCGCAATAAGTATGCCGAAATTGTTGCCGGCCTTCATTAAATGGAGATTGCACTCGAAGAAGAAGATACAGTTTAATGGCCTTTAATTCCTAAAATCCTTATTTACAAAATCAGAATAAAAGAATTAAGTTTGTAAATGTAACATATTCGCAAATTTTTTTACAGTCCTTTTAATAATGTACTCTGAAGGACGTTGTTCTGTCTCTAGTCGTTTACCTGCGCATGATCCTTATTAACTGTGCTCTAACCATAAGCACTCTTATACAGTTTAACTTTAGACCTTCAATTCCTTAAGGTTTCTACAAAAAAATTAACAATCAAAATAGAAGGATATATTTGTTTTTGTAAATGTTTTTGTGACGTTGAATATTATAATAAAAACACATTATTACATTTTATATCAAGCTGTTAATGTGATTCACTTCGGATTTGTTGGTAATTAAGCACGATTTAACCAAGCATCTAACGCAAAAAAGTAACAGTACATATTCCACAAAACAAAAAATATATTGAAGCTCTATATAACATCGCTTACGACTAGTAACACATTCTGTATAGTATTTAAACGCAAAATTAATTATTTTGGACAAAGCCAATGGCTTTTTTTTACAATTTACCACCATCTGTTTTAGATAAAATGTTTGTTCCAATTTGCCGAATAAATGCACCTCATTTAATTGATTTACAAATCGAATAAAAATAAATTGCGTATTACGAAAATATCAGTAATAGGGGAGGGCCATTTTCGTTGATCAATAAATTTAAAAAAAAAGGATTTTTACCAGAAATAAAGAATTTCGTAAGTATCAATAATCAAATATAAAATAAATATTGTCCAAAACATAATTAGGAGGTATTGTTTTATTATTAAAATAAAAAGTGTTCAATTTTTACCCATTAATAATACACCAGATATCCCAAAACATGGAAGAACAACTGCGGATTGATAAGTAGCTAAATATAATATACAAGGAGGGCCATAAGTCAGTTGTTAGTTAAAATTCTTAGACTTTTTTTGACAAGCTTAGTGGTAATTAGTTGTGAACTTAACTAGTAGGTACTCATAGATTAGTAGACACTAGCAGTCTGATTCTATGTTGTTTGTTGTTTTCTGGGAACAAGAAATAAAAAGTTAACTAAGAAATATAGAATAGCAAGAACTAGCGTACGAAAAGTTTAGAGAAGTCTGCAATAGAGACCATAAAAGCCTACTTTACTTCGAGGACTAAATGAAGATGTTATGAGCATGCGTATATAACTTTACAAGATGTATTCAATCAAACAAACCGATCCAAACTTTTACAAAACCATTCTTTGGAGCGACAAAACAAATTTTTAGTTGCGAATCTCCATATGGCGATGAAGTTAGAGTTAAACTCTCCTGGTGTGAGTGTATGGGCAGTGATTTTAAGCAATGGGCTAATCGGAAATTATTTTTGAACGGTACTATCAAATCTGTGAAGTACCGAGATATCTGCAGCAATACGGAAAAGTTCTGGGGATGTTTTGTTGTACCAGGTCCTGAGATTCTTAAGCCATAAAATCCCTCGTCTTCTTTTATCAAAGATTTTTCCTTGTAGGATTGCCTGCAGCAGAGCGTATCTTTCTTGTGAGAATATCAATCTCACTGTTGGTCACTCTGTTTTCTGTCAGGTACGTAGCGCACCTGAGTATAGCATAGACCTCAGCCTGAAAGACCGAGGCGTATTTCCCCAGGGGTATGCTTTCCCTGTGGTTGCAGGATGCTCCAAACACACCTGCCCCGTAGCGTCCCTGGTACCCTGATCCATCAGTGTACCATCGTTTCACTCCTGGGCTGGTCAATGGTGTTTTCTTCAACCAGTCTTCTCTGGTTGGTATTTTTGTTTTATAGTTTTCCCTATTAAGGTCTTTTTCGAAATTTTGTCCGATTTTATTGTGAAGGGATGTTTGTGGAGGGCCTCGATCTTGGTGTGACCAATCCCGTTGCTCCTCCATCCCCCTGGCAGTTTAGTCTGTATGCAGTGTTCCTGGCCCGATCTTTTATCAGGAGGTCCAAAGGTGGTATGTTGAGGGCTATTTGTAGTCCCTCTGTAGGAGCGGTGCTCATTGCCCCCGTTGCAGTCCGCAAGTATTTTCATTGCAGGCTTCTCAACAGGTTTACAGCCCCAGCCCCTTTCACCCTTGGCCAACAAACTACTGCTGCATACGTTAGTGACGGTAGTAATACCGCCTGATATAACCACAGGCTTACCCTCGGTTTTAGACCCCAGGTTTTTCCCATGGCTCTCTTGCATGCCCACATTGAGGCATACATTTTTTTCCTCTTTACTTCGAGGTGTACGTTCCACTTCAATTTTGCATCCAGGTGTACTACTAGGTATTTCACTAACGCGGAGTATTTCAATTCCTGATTCCATAGCCTCAGGGGGCTAATGGGTTCGGGTTTGTATTTTCTGGTAAAGATGACGGCTGCGGTCTTTGACGGGTTTACCGCTAGCCCAACTTCCGTGCACCAGTTTTCCGTGATTCTCAGTGCCATCATCATGATGCACCTGAGAGTTGACAGATGCTTTCCCCTTGCTATAATGGCTATGTCATCAGCATATCCATATACGAGGAGTCCAGCTTCTTTTAATCTTACTAATAGTTCGTCCACCACTAGGCACCACAAGAGAGGCGATAATACGCCCCACCTGAGGACATCCAACAGTGGGGCGGCCTTTTAGTTGATATTCTTTGTGCATCTACCACAATTAGGGTGAATTTATAATGAGCATAATAGAGGGCCATGGATTATTCTCGAAAAGTCCAAAAGCGTCCAGAGAAGCATAGATTTGTAAAAAACTCACGTTCCTTTTAAAAACAGTTTGGATAAATATAAAAAAGGGCAGCGGTCGCGAAAAGGTTAGTTATTTTAAAGTCAAGTATTTAAAGTAATTATAAAGTGTTATACAGTTGTGAATATCTAAGTTATTTGTGAAGCAAAATTTATTGTGTAAAATTATTAGAATAAAAATTGTTTACTTATTGTACTTGTGATCACAGATCGCAACACTTTGTTTTTAAATTTTATTTCTTAAATTTCATCTGTTCAAGTTTTAATTCTCTGCGACGCCAATGACATGAAAACAGTTCACTTTTTCCTTCAACAGTATTACTCATCCCGCCTTACGCCGGTAAGGTTGATAGTAGTCTTCTCTCCGCCGCAAAAGGCGAAGATAATTCAGTAGGCTCCTTTCGATCGCCGAAGGCGACGGTCATTCGGAAGTATTGTTCCGACCGTCGATAGTGACGAGTCATTTATTAAGTTCCTTTTTCCACGGCGATTAAACCTGGCTTGTATTTCTTTGACCGTCGATAGTGGCGAGTCTTTCCTTTCGTTAGTTTCCACGGCTTTGAATTAAAATCATCGTTTGCAACAGTGGGGGAAGAGTGCATTGTGGTTTTAAAAACAGAAGTACCTACCAATATTTTGTTTTAAAAAAAACATTAAAAAACCAGCCGAATTGTGATTAATTCACTCCACTATATCAAAGTTAAGTATTATATCCTTCCGTGTGGAAAAGAGGTATTTTAATATCCCGATTTTTACAGTATTGAGAGTTTAGAATTACCGAACCCAAGGAGTAAAGATCGTAACAGAGATCGATATTTTCCTGTTAAGACGTTTCGATACCCTACTTTACATTATTTTCAAGAGTTGTTCGCAAACACACAAGATTTATCAGAAAAACCTTTTCGCAGAAATCCACTAAGAAATCTGAAGTTGGGTGTTTATTTACCGTTACCCATCTCCAACTCGATAAAAATGTCTACCATTTGCTATGCTAATAAAACAAACATCTTTCGATGTATGTACGAAATTCCATAAAATATCTAAGACCTTTTTTCAAGGACCATATTATACTCGTACAGTAGAAGACTTCTATAATGAGCGCTAATACTTTTGGGTTTCACATCAAGTAACATAAATTACATTTATATTCCGACGAGTCATAATGACATTAAGGGGCTATCCATAAATTACGTCACACAAATTTTACGGTATTTTGAACCCCACCGTCCTTGTCACAGGTGGTCACACTTGTGTAACCCCCCTTCCCCCCCCCCCTGTGTGACGTCACATATTTTTAAATTTTTTATTTAGAAGTAATTAAATTAAAACAGCAGTTTTTACAACGACTTAAACCTACATAGGCCTTATAAATATAGATGATCGAGTTGGTAATATTTTTAAGTTTTATTTTACATATAACTTTTAGGGACCATGATAAATGAGCAGTGGGATCACTTACCAGAAATTCGCTGCCATATAGAGAAAGCGAGAACAATATTTCTAAAAATGACATCACTTTTCAAAAACAAAAATTTACAAATGAACACCAAAACATTTCTTTTTGTACTAGGTATTACAATTCTAAAAACAGTCCTTTCATCGTGCACATCTTTTCTTCTTAAGTTTTTTAGCTCCTCTCTTCGGCATACTCCACTTAAACATATTATCATTGACACTTTCGCTAGCAAATATTTTTTCTCCCTACTGTGCAGAAAGCGTCACTTTCGGCACGCTACGCAAAACGAAGTTGCCGCTTTCCGCCTGCAGTAGGAAGAAAAATAGTATACACACCACGGGCATTAAAGTAAGAATGTGTCTCAGAACACATGTATGATGACCCTGACTTCGCAATAAGGTGACTAAATTTACTTAGATTGTAGAGGGGGGGTCATGAAGGCTATGCATCCTCTCAAGCACCTATCAGATCTTTTATGCATAACCCTTAATCTATTCGAGGCCCGGCAATCCGAGACTTCGTGCAAAGTTTATCAATTTCCTGGGGGCTAAGTTTCTGACATCAAAGGGCTTTAGGAAGGCCCCTTTCAGACACTTGAGCCTCTGCAGTTCTCGCAGAAGCGGCAACTATCACTCTCTGTTTTGTCCATCTTTTTCAGGTGATAAAAAAGTAACTGTCAACATTTGTTTTAATTATCAATGTGCTTCGTAACATCAAGTAATAACTTCATAAACTTGAAGACTTTTTCGTCATTGATAGTTTTTTAAAATAGACTAAAAGTACTTTTTCGTGCGCAAGATTCTCAACATTTTTCTTGTGACACCAACTTTCATAATTGGTTTTTTCGTATACTCTTTTAGACTTATGCCCTAAAAATCAAGGGATGAAAATAAATGTAACAAAATGAAAGTAACGGTTTTTGAAAGAGAAGAAAGCATGACAAACTGTGAAGTTCTGATTAAGGAAGAAAGAGTGGAACAAGTAAATGAGTTTGTATACTTGGGTTCAAAGTTAACGAGAGATGTAAAGTATGACAGTGACATTGAGCGAAGGGTGTTGGCAGGAAAACAAATGAATGGGGCACTGCATAGTTTTATGAACAGCCAGAAAGTGCAATTTTGAAAATACATTTTCCGGATATCAAATATTTGGCAATCTTGGTATAGACGATCGCTTACATATCTAATTTTCTTTGATAATATACATTTTAATAAACGCATTTGCATAATTTCAAGCGGAACTAAATGACTTCTAGATAATCCTAATGCTAGAATTGCATAAGAAAGATGACTTTATACTAGGAAATGATAAATAATTTTTAATTGTTTGACATCCAAGATGTTCTGAAGCTGGTTAATTTTATAAAGGACAAAACGAATTTTCTTCAATACATAATTGACATGTAGGTGTTCCATCGAAGATGTTTGTCTATAATTACCCCGAGATATTTAATTTGCGTTGCCGATGCTATTTTTTGGTTACCGTCGATTGTGATTGATTCGAATCGCGGTTGGATTGTGCCCTATATGGAGAAAATCGTTCACATCCACCTATGTGCGCCGTGTTATGAGACTCGGCTAACGCCTAGTCTGATAATCTTTACAGCTAGTACCATAATGATCTTCATTATGATCCTTATATCATAAATATCTATTATCTTTACTGACAATTTTTATTTTTATAATCTGTTTTTTGTTACTTTCTGCTTTATTATGTTTTGTATGCCGGGGTCCTTCTCTGTTAATGTTGAATTTTTTTTTTGAGCCGAAATCATTCTAAGTGACAATCTTATTGACAAATTTATTTGTTGCCGGCAGCTCCCATATCTGGATTTTCCTGTTAGCTGGGTTTTTCCTGTTGGCTGGGTTTTTCATATTGGCTGGTTTTTTCCTGTTGCCGACAGCTCCCATGCCTGGGTTTCCTGTTGGCTGGTTTTTTGTTGCCGGCAGCTCCCATATCTGAGTTTTCTGTTGACTGATTTCAGTTACCTGCCTTTTTGTCAACTGAGATTTTGTTTGTCGACCTATACTTGTGGTTTTTCTTAATTTATTTTAGGTGATAATTACGAAGTTTGTACAACCTTGAAGCCGAATTACTTGATTATTTAGCTCGTTTTGGATTTGTTTGGGTTTATTCAATTTTAGTGATTTTCTTTATAAAATCACTTGGCGCTCTTGCGTGGTTTAGTTTTTTAGTTAGTTTGATATGTTTAGAAAAAATACGGTGAACTGATCTATACATCCCCTTAAATTTAATCCAATCGAGAAATAAAGGAGTCACGGAACCTTGAGTATAAGATTTTAATTTTTTTTTTGTTTAGGTTACTTAGCTGCTAAAAAATAGTTTGAAAATTAAAATTTAATAGTATATTACGTAACAAGAGTTGTAAGTAACCCATTACGCACGAAATGAAAAAGTTTCTTGAGTGCGTAATGGGCTTACAACTCGTGTAACGTACTATACTTTTTCTACGCCCATTCATTTTCTTCTTACATCAGAAGACGAAGATTGATAATTGGTAATTGCCTCCGATATTCGTAATGCGTTGTCATTTTTATTTTTAAGAGATTGATTCACATAACCTTTCGCTACTGTAAAAGATTGCCAGCCACCAAGTCGTTTTAATGATAGCATATTACCTCCTGCATACTAATATAGTAGCTGATGATCTCCTGAAACAATGGCCAGTATATTGCTTTGGTTCCGGCAGATATTCAGGTACTACAAATGAACGTGTCGTTTTATTTTTAGATTTTGGAATATCAATTATCAAAGATTTTCCTGTGTCCTGAATGTGTTCCATTTTTATATTTATATAAGTTTACAGCAAGCCCCGCTCCAAGGCGTTCGATCGAGTTTGGCACCAGGGACTCCTCGCCAAGCTTCCATCTTATGGCTTGCCCCCTCAGCTGTGTTCTCTGTTTGCTAGTTTTCTCTCAAACAGGTCTCTCCATGTAGTGGTCGATGGAGTTTCATCTGACACTCTACTCATAAATGCTGGTGTTCCGCAAGGATCCATTTTAGCACCAACACTATTTTTACTTCACATCAAGACCTGTTGAAAGCAAATTCATGTCCCGTACACAGCTTTGCCGATGATAGTACCCTCCATACCGCTTTCTCTTCCAGGGCCCCTATATCAGCCCGTGAAACCAGAAATAAACGAGGAAGAAATGTTAACAATATAAATATGGACTTAGCAACAATTCTCGAATGGGGATCCAATAACTTGGTAGAATTCAATGCAAACAAAACACAAGCATGTCTTTTCTCTAGAAAAGCCGATCTCACTATGCCTAATTAGGCACAGTGAGATATGTTAACATAACTTTGTCAGGAGTAACCATACCACTGAAGTCATCCATATCGATGCTTGGTATTACTATCAGCAATAACCTTTCCTGAGAAAATCACGTGAGGTCCATTGCCAAAAGTGCATCCCAAAAACTTGGTTTTTTGTTTCGTGCCAAGAGCTATTTCACCTCCAGTCAGCTGCTTATGATCTATAAGGCACAGATCCGACCTGTACTGGAATACTGTTCCCATATTTGGAGTGCGGCACCTAAACATATCCTGAAGCTATTTCTGTCCAAAAAAGGGCAATTCGTCTCGTCGGTGATGCCTCGCTTACAAACTCGCTCACTTGTCTTGAACCACGTTAGAAAAGTTGGCGATTTGTCTCTATTTTATAGATATTTTCATGGGCGATGCTCTTCTGAAATATCAACAATCGTTCCTCCTTTGGCAGTCTCTTCGAGATTAACCCGTCAAGTTCAGTCATCACACCCCTTCGTGGTCACTTTGGAGACCTGCAGAACATCACTTTCCAAAGACTCATTCATCCAACGAATTGCGAGGCTTTGGAACTCATTGCCTAGGGAGGTGTTCCCCCAGGCATACAACCTCCAGAAATTTAAGAAGAACACCAACTCCTACCTTTTTTCCCTTGGTTCCCACGATGTTCTCTGAACATTACAGGATATCCCTTTTCGTGGAAACCAGAACATATAAAAAAAAAAAATAATCCTATAATGATGACCTGAAAACAAAAAACAAAAACTCATTTTTATGTGATGATAATTATACAACATTTTAATTGTATACCTTTAACAACAAATGTTTATCGTCTGGGGCATCTTTCAGAAACTTATTAATTTGTTAAGTAGAAAGGATTTTCGATTTTTTACTTCTAAAACCATCCAATTTCCGCTTTAGTAGGGCGATTAGTTTTGAATAATTTGCAATGTTTATGTTATTATTAATGTTTAGCGTGGTTCTTAGCATCGAATAAATGGCCCATAGAGAAGATGGTTCATAGCTTTTGATATTTCTTCAAAATACGCAAGTAAAACATTCTCCGAAAAGAATTTAACGTTATGCTTGTGTTGCCAATCCATAAATTTTTAATAGGTAATTTCGTACCTTTCTTTCGATTTTAGCGGTAACAAATTATGTGTGGCAGCTTGAGCTTTTTCTAAAATCTTCGGTGGAGTGCTCATAATTTCATCACTTTCATTACTATCAGACATATTCGTAGATAAAGTTGAGAAAATGTTCGGATACAATTATATTTTGTTCAAGAATTTGACAATATAAATGACATGACATTTATTTTCATAGCATGCTACTTAAGAAAACGTGTCCTATTTTTAAAGAAATTGCATAACGTGCTGTCTACATTTATGGGCATCACTCTTTCAATCCTAAATATATCTCGCTAATGCTAAAAGTTTTTATGTTTTTTAATTGACTAAATTTGCGTAAATAGACCAAATAAAGTCTTACGTAAATAAAAATATGATGGTAATTTAATTAAACCAAGAAGTTTAAATTTTCTTTTTAAAACGCACGTGTATGTTATGAGAACTCATTACGTGCATGTTATTGTTATATGTCATTTACAAGGAATGTTGACAGTGCGATTTTTGACGTTTACAGACATGGGCGTAGAAAAAATACATTAAATTTTATTTGTACAATTAATATTAATGTTATTTTACATTTTAGACAGTTAGTGAAAATTATTTAAAATTCTTTTTCAGTACTTAGACCTTTAGCTAGAGTTTTATTAGATCATCAATTTATTATTTCGTTACACATTTTTGGTAAAATTTAATTGGCTGAAATAATTTAGTTTAACGGGTATTAGAAAAACTTTTTGCTACACAATTAGCAGCTCTTAAGTTGAAATAATTTAGTTTTATAAAAGTAACTTATAACGTTACACACAATTGGCTTTAGAAAGGAAACCTTAACGTAACACAAATTTGTCGCCTAACATTTGGGGCATTAGTAAGTTTTTTTATAGTTGCACAAAATTGGCACCCAACTTTTGTAGCTTCAGAAAAACACTTTTTTTATGGTTGCAATATGTTCAAGGTTTAAATGGTGTTTTGCCATCTGTAATTTAAAAAATCGCGTAATTTACTTTAAACTTAAATTAGTAGGTACTAACACATTCTTTTGTTGAATCCGATAAAATATAGAGCAATAACAAAAACATGTTTTTTAACTGATTTTTTTTAGGGTAATATTGAAATATAAATTAAAATCCTTACATTATTTTCATGTTTTTATTCAAGCATACGAATATTTTCCCATGTTTTAAAATACCGCTACCCTTTATTTTATAAATTATGTGTCCAATACATTTATAATAAGTTCTATCTTATGTCATGACAATATAAATGTCTATAGAAAATGTAGCTGTCTTCGCAAGGGTGCTATTAATCTTTTCACCATGAGTGAGTGATTAATAAACTTTTTTTTCTTTCATTTTTATGGATGTTTGCGATAACATTTTCCATTGCTTCTCTGTTCCTTGCGGTGTGTATTAGCGACTGTATATCGTGTAGCCCTGTCCACTATCTGATATTTCGCAGCCAAGACATTTTTTTCTTCCGTTCCCTCTTCGGCCTTCGATGAACAGATGCAAGAATTAATATTTCGTGTTTCGCATTATATGTCCCAAATATGCCGTTTTTCTCTTTTTATTAATTCAAACAGTTCATGTTGTTCGTTGAAACCCTCCTTCTAATCTGTATGGCCCGATTTGATTTGCGCTGTTTGGTTAATAATCTATATAATAATAATAATAATTCCAGTTAATAATCTTTATTATTTACCAAATATTTTTTAACAAAGTCCCCTCGTTTTAATTTGAAAATCTAGATTAGTGTTTGCCTTCCAATTATTGTTCCTTGGGTTCTCTTCGACCTTTTAAGTAAATCGCTTGCCACGTCTTTTTCGTTCTCTAAAGAGTACTCTGCCAGCGGTCTCTCTACTGGCAAATTATGCCCGAGCTCAGCCGTAGAGGGTAGAAGAAAAAAATGTGAAAGTGAGCCGCGCCACTGACTTAGACGGTTCAAGCCGGAAACCCCTAGGTCTTATAGGCACTAGCAGAGCCACACGATAAACAACTAAGATTATGGTGAACCAAATAAATAAAATTATAGCTAAAATATATTGAATACTTTACTCACACAATAAATCGAAGTACACAGTTCAATAATAAAATTATAACACATATAGTCAAAATTAACAGCTATGGTAAATTTTCTTGCTAAAACAAACCAAAAATTTAGAATTTACAACTTTATAAAATAACCATAACAGAAGTAAGAGTAACAGACTTTTCCAAATTACCAAAAAAAGGTAAAACGTATATAAATCTACTCATTAATAACACTAAACCAAACGTTTACATAAGGCTGCTAATTTACTCATGTTTTAACCACTTACATAAAGATTTTCACTGCCAAAACAATCGAGTTTATTTAAAAATATTTTTACAATGGTTGTCCTTTAAAATACCAAGATTGTAGGATATTTACAAATAAGTAGGAAGAAAATATATTTTTACTTGGACATAAAGAATTATTAAGAAGGTTATTTTAATCCAAGTTTAGTTTTGGCATATTATCTTATGCAATAAATAGTTTCCAACAATGTACTATGTTAATAAACTAAAACAAAACTTAATCGTGGTGTCAAAATACGTCACGGCGTTATATATTTAAAAATAAATCACTTATAACCTTTGGGTATACGACTTCACTACTCCTGTGGCCTACTCCTGTGGCTGGTTTGAATTATGGGACGGCACCTGCTAATTAACAATGGCTTCCCTCAAATAAATCCCGCTTGCGGCTATTTTAACTCGACACCAAAATCCAAAATATCAACAACGAAGGTAAGATAGAATGGTCAAGTTAAAAATTAAGTGGTTTTTCTTCAAAATCCAATTAAGATGGCCCAAATACAGCCAGATATGTAAAAAATCCCATAGAGGTTCTGCGCACGTGCTGATATCACACCGTCCCAAAAACTCTCACCAACACCCGACTTCGAAGACTGCCCCCAACCGACTGACTGCCAGGCCGGAAATCAAGAAATGACACGGAATAAACGTCAACCCACAATCTTCTCCAGTCCGGGCTCCACAATCGCCTCGTCCGTGCTGTTAGCCAGCCCCATCCATACAGAAATGCAAACCAAACAATAATCCTATCACTACTAGGTATGCAACACTATTTACAACGAATGATATACTTAAGTTACAACAAAATACGGTATGCAACCCTACTTACGAGTACCTAAGGAATACTAAACTCATCAGAGACCCAATTAATAATGGAAGGAAAAAAAATAGGCACGTGACACGCTCAAGTCGTTTCAAAATAATTGCTACGTTCCATTCTAGAAATGTAACTTTCAGAATAGTACATTTTTTTACAAGTTTTATTAAAATTGGTCTAGACAGAGCAACCGTTAATGTTCACCTGCATTTTTAAAACAGCAATAAAAATAACAATAATAAATAAAAATGATTATATATATTTTTATTTTTTCTATGAAATCAATACACCTTTTTCATGTTGAACAGCAATTTTGACATCGTGACGATAATATCTTAAAACACGCATTATAAACGTATCAACCACCTTTTTTGGTATCAAAATTCTTTACGTTGTATAAATTGTATATTGAATATTTACAATTTACTAAATCCGTCCATGAGCGAAGGACGGCCACGATTGTATTAACTTAATACAGTTAGGTTAGGTTAGGTTTTATGTGAGTGGGGCGTGGTCGCCCCTCCACCGCGACCCTTAGTAGGTCTATTGTGGCTCACCCCTAGAGGCTACAGTTCACCGTACAATCCAGCCCTTCTTACGAAGTTCATGGTTGTATAGGGTGAGATTTTTTTAAAATCGGTAGGTTCTAGGTTAGTGTAACCAAATATGTTGAACCTTATTCTTCCCAGGCCGGGGCATGAACATAGTATATGTTCAGCAGTTTCGTCTTCCACGCAGCAGAACCGACAGTCCGTTTGTTGGTTCAGATCTATCTTTCTGAGGTGGTATCTCAGACGACAGTGTCCCGTAAGCAGTCCTGTTAGAATACGCAGGTCATTTCTGCTCCATTCTAGGATCTGCTTAGTTGTGTTTCTCGAGGGTTGTAACGGTAAAAACGCCTTCGAGTGGGTTAGCCCTGGTAAGTCGGACCAGTACGTGAGTATTTTCCTCTCCGCCCAGTCCGAAATAATTGTTTTGGCGGCACTTGTGGTGACTCCAAAAACCGGTTCTGGTCCAGTGAACGCAGATTCGGCCCCCTGTTTTGCAAGGGAACTTAATACAGTGGTTTTATATGGTGCTTCAGGGATGATGTACAAGCGGCCTTTGTGCTGCATTTCTCTCTCTCTCCTCATTTCAGATTCAGATGGTGTTCCATCGCCATATAAAAGAATCAAGTTCATCGATGCACTCTTTTCCAATGCGCTTCATTATCTGTTTTACAGTGGTGTGAGATTTTAAAAAAAAAATTTTTTTTAGGATAATCAATGTATGAGAATAAAAATATTGGGGGATTGCTACTACTGTGTCTCGGGCTTGCCAGTATCGAGACCCAACCACGCCTACAACTGTGTTAATATGGGACTGCAAATGATTGAAGCTATAAGGTAAATATATTTTTTCATTTTACATGTTTTCCTAGATATCTAAAATGTATGCGTAATGTACGTACATGAACTTTATTTGAAATTTTTAGACGCTTCAAATATACTTCTTTAACATAAATGTATATATTTGTGTCACAATACAACAAATACAAGTTCAAATTGGCGCTAATTAGAATCAAAATGACATTGGTCAAAATCATGTTGGTATTAGTCAATTTCAAATTGACAATAGACAAAATTAAATCGACACTTTTCAATGTTAAGTTGGCAATAAATAAAATACAATCAGCCAAAACAATAATACATTAATAGACACAGTAAATAACATAATAATTACTTGAAAACATTAACGAAAGGTATAGATGACGTTGAGTTAAACTATTACTAAATTGACTACATCTATAAATTGTATATAACTGATCATAACTTATGTATAACTGATTTTGATACTGTCAAGAGGGCGGCGACCCACTTTAATACAACTCCAGTTGTGTTTTAAACTATTTGCTGATATTCAAAAGTGCAATATTCACATACTTGCTGTCAGCGCGCATTCATAATGTGACGAGGTCGACTTACTCCGTAGAGTAACATTTATGATGATTGTTCATTAAAACAGTGGGTTGACCTTAATTAATGCTACATATTTGGGTTAAAGGCACGTGCCCAAGGCACTACTAAAAGTATGGAGAAACTTTAGCTGTGGCATTAGATATCTCCAAGGCGTTCGATCGAGTTTGGCACCAGGGACTCCTCGCCAAGCTTCCATCTTATGGCTTGCCCCCTCAGCTGTGTTCTCTGCTTGCTAGTTTTCTCTCAAACAGGTCTCTCCATGTAGTGGTCGATGGAGTTTCATCTGACACTCTACTCATAAATGCTGGTGTTCCGCAAGGATCCATTCTAGCACCAACACTATTTTTACTTCACATCAACGACCTGTTAAAAGCAACTTCATGTCCCGTACACAGCTTTGCCGATGATAGTACCCTCCATACCGCTTTCTCTTCCAGGGCCCCTATATCAGCCCGTGAAACCAGAAATGAACGAGGAAGAAATGTTAACAATATAAATATGGACTTAGCAACAATTCTCGAATGGGGATCCAATAACTTGGTAGAATTCAATGCAAACAAAACACAAGCATGTCTTTTCTCTAGAAAAGCCGATCTCACTGTGCCTAACATAACTTTGTCAGGAGTAACCATACCACTGAAGTCATCCATATCGATGCTTGGTATTACTATCAGCAATAACCTTTCCTGAGAAAATCACGTGAGGTCCATTGCCAAAAGTGCATCCGAAAAACTTGGTTTTTTGTTTCGTGCCAAGAGCTATTTCACCTCCAGTCAGCTGCTTATGATCTATAAAGCACAGATCCGACCTGTATTGAAATACTGTTCCCATATTTGGAGTGCGGCACCTAAACATATCCTGAAGCTATTGGATTCTGTCCAAAAAAGGGCAATTCGTCTCGTCGGTGATGCCTCGCTTACAAACTTGCTCACTTGTCTGGAACACCGTAGAAAAGTTGGCGATTTGTCTCTATTTTATAGATATTTTCATGGGCGATGCTCTTCTGAAATATCAACAATCGTTCCTCCTTTGGCAGTCTCTTCGAGATTAACCCGTCAAGTTCAGTCATCACACCCCTTCGTGGTCACTTTGGAGACCTACAGAACATCACTTTCCAAAGACTCATTAATCCAACGAATTGCGAGGCTTTGGAACTCATTGCCTAGGGAGGTGTTCCCCGAGGCATACAACCTCCAGAAATTTAAGAAGAACACCAACTCCTACCTTTTTTCCCTTGGTTCCCACGATGTTCTCTGAACATTACAGGATATCCCTTTTCGTGGGAACCAGAACATATAAAAAAAAAACTACAAAAGGAGTAATGATAAAAGAATTTTGAACGTAATAAAAATACTAGTTTAGGCAGGACCAAACTGGAATAATGCCTGGTAGCGACGAGAGTATAAATTTTCTTATTGAGAGTCTTCATTACTGGCTCGTAACGTTATTATTATTTAGTTCATCGTCAATTAGGAAAGTAATGTCATTCCAAATGATCGTGTTTGGTTAAAAACTAATGAGAAAGACTTTTAAACGTAGTGACAATAATATTAATTGTGTTAAGTTCGTATGAAAGAAAATTAGAAAATAGAAGAAAATTATCTCGACAATCATGTCTTGTCTAGTCGCTAGGGGCCCGGGCTGGCCAGGTCCGCAGGTCCGCGATCGCGGAGGGTCCCCACTTAACGTACAAAAAAATTTTTTTGTATTTAAAGAAGTTCTGTTTGAACTAACTCAATCTTGGCTGTTTACTAATCTGTATATTGCATATAAATTTGTTCTTACTATACCTTGAACCCAAGTCACCTGTGAACTTAAAATAGTCAAAAATCGACTCAGTCGCCTTAAGCCAAGACCTTGTGTCCACTCTGCTTTTTATTATTGTTGAGAGGGATATATATTTTATGATTTGGACAAAAATAAGTTAATAGATGAAGTAGCTTTAACAATTATTATTATTTTTATTTTCGTATGGCATACATGCAGTATAAACACAAAAATAGAAGTATATAACAAACAATACACATATATACATATACATACATATACATATATATATATATACATATACATATACACATACACACATATACATACAGAGCATAAGTATACTAAGACAAGCCACATATAAGACAACTAAATATTAATATCTAAGTTTCTAATCCATGTTAGTGCTGTAACATCACCCTTCATGAAATCGCTCCAGCTCCCTTGGAAAGACCGTATGGGGCAATCCTCCCTAATGTGTCTGATTGTCTGGTTTAGAGCTCCGCAGTCACATCCTGGAGACTCTGCAGCACCCCATCTGTAGAGTGAGTCTGCGCATCGGCCATGACCTGTACGGGCTCTGTTTAGTTTGACCCACAGTTTCCTATCTAGCTCTGTGCCTGCAGTGTCGAAGTTGTATTTTTCAAACCACTCTCGTTCTTCGGGATTTACAATAGATCGGCAGTGTTGGACCCATAGATTTCTTATTTCCACGTTGTTGACAGCTAGTTGTTCAGCTTGCCATAACGGTGGGTTTCTGGAGCGGAGTCTATTTCGTCGTAGAGTAGGTATATCTTCCTGTACAGGTAGTTCTAGGTTATTCTGTATTTTACAGTGCTCTCTAAGCAAGGCCTGGGTTCTGCAGATTGCAGGAGGGTAGATGTTAATCAGCAAGGGAAGCCAGTATGTGGGTGTTGGTCGGATTGCTCCAGTTATTAGTCGCATTGTTTGATTCATCTGGACGTCGATTAAATTAGTGTGGCAGCTGTTTAGCCATACTGGAGCACAATACTCGGCTGTTGAGAAGACCAGCGCGATGGATGATGTACGCAGGGTGTCTGCTGAAGCTCCCCATGTTGTTCCACATAGCTTTTGGATGATATTATTGCATGTTTTAACAAGTGAGTTGCTTACATAATCAATTAAACCCAATATTATGGGACCGCCACAAAACCAAGACTAATAAAACGAGAATATTCAATTCAATAGTTCGCAGCATAATGACTTATGGAGCTGAAATGTGGGTGATCAACAAAAAAAACAAAGGGAAGATTGTAGCCACAGAAATGGACTTTTGAAGAAGGAGTTGTGGAGTGAACATATTAGATCGAATAAGAAATGAGGAAATCAGGAGAAGAATGGAGGTAAAAAAAGACATACTAGAACACATAGAGGAAAAGAAACTAACGTGGTACGGACATGTTAGAAGAACTCCGGAGGATCGCTGGATACACCGGGTGGAGTCCATTAGGCAGACGAAAGAGAGGTCGACCAAGGCGATCATGGAGAGACGAAGTGGATGAGGCGATGAAATTAAGAAACCTGCAGGACGGAGACTGGCAGGACAAGGACAACTGGAGACAAGGGCTGAAAGCAGGAAGGCAGCGACAGCTGTAGATATCCTGGATTATATATAGTTGCTTACAAAGAAGCTGTTATTTTAGGGCTAGGGGATTAAAATGTCGAATTATCTCAGTTAAGTCTCTTCTGTTCTAGTATAACAACATTGTAAACTGTTAAATACACAGGATTTTTTAAAAAATGTTAGTATTATTTTTTTAATCCCTAAAATACGTTTGTCATTATTTTTACTACACAAATAATTTTGACATAATTCATTAATACTTTGGTGTGCATAAAATACTGCACTTTATTTTGAACTCATTTGTAATTAGTGGCAGTTCTACAGCATGTGTTTTGTAGTGTCCCAAAAATACTGTGATTGAAAGTTAACAAAAGTTGAAAATCAGACCATTCCTATAAAAACCTAACTAAATTTCTACATCTTTATAAGTACCGAAATAGCGTAAAATCGCGTTTTCATTGTTTTCAAGCACCTAATTTTTAAAAAATTTACGGAGAAGGGTCCGGACCGCCCATTTGCTGGGGCTTTCTGACGTTATAACATTTCCAAAATACAATTTTTTTTTGTTTATCAGGCAGCGTTTCTATCTACCAATAAAAAATATTAAAATGATATTTTTCGATACTTACTCAACTAGTGTTATTCTTTACAGATTCGTCAGAGAAGCGACCGGTTTCAACGTCGACATGCGGATCGGGATACACACTGGAAACGTATTATGCGGCGTTTTGGGTCTTAGGAAGTGGCAATTCGATGTCTGGAGCGACGACGTTACCTTGGCTAACCACATGGAGTCCGGAGGGATAGCGGGGTGAGAGTGTACCTACTTACTAAACTTCTAACTTATAAACTAGAATAATTTTATGAGGTTTTTGAGTTTAGGGAATGTGACGGTACAAAAGCCGCAGTAACAGTAATTTTAGTAAATAGGTCTTCATTAATTATTAACTTACATATAAAATTACTTAGCTCGAAAGATTTTTTCTACATTTCAAATTCTTGGGTTAATTTTTTAAACGCAACTAAAAATGTTCCTGCATTATCCCGCTCCAGGACAGTATTATATTGTTGTACGATTTTGATTATTATGTACAGGGTTCTGCAATAAGAATTGTTCATATTGTAACTGGAGAAACCTTAAACTATAAAATATAAATAATTAACTTAATACATCGGAAATAGCACTTATATAAAAGCAAAAAGTAAGCTTTCCAACAAGATACCAGACTCAACAGGTATCAGGCAAGGAGATAGTCTTAGCCCAATACTCTTTAATGTCCAAATGGATAAGATCATCATGGAAGTAAAATCCGCGGAGAAAGGATATAAACTGAGCAAGAGGAATTTAAAATAATCTGCTACGCTGACGACGCGGTGATAATATCGGAAAATGAGGACAATCTGCAGAAACTACTTTATAGATTTGAAAGAGTTGCAAAGAAATTAAACATGGTGATCTCTGTCCAGAAAATGAAGTCTCTGACAATATCAAGAAAACCGAGAAGGTGTAAGTTAGCGATCTACAATAAAAGTGTAGATAGAACAGATCATGTCTTTCAAATACCTAGGCGTTAATATCACAAGTAAAAGAAACCTCGAAGAAGTCCGAACACAAACAATAGCGGCAGCTGGGGTATCAAGATATCTCCGGGACATAATTAGGAGGAACAAACATATAAGTATTGAAAGTAAATCGCGAATTTACAAGACGTTTGTAAGACCTATTATGACTTACGTCACAGAAACACGAGCCGCTACTAAACAACTGCTAGGACAACCGAAATGAAGACGCTATGATCAATTACGGGCAAATCGCTTAGAGACAGAGTGAGAAGCAGCGATACCAGAGCCCAATGTGACATTCCAGACATTGTAAGATGGTCCAGATTAAGAAGACGAGCATTCGAGAGACCACGTCGACAAAAAGGATGATAATCGACTACCCAAAATTGGAAAAGAGGTGAAACCAACCAAGCGTAGACCTCCAGAAAGACCCCCCAAACGATGGTTCGAAAGCTGGACATCGGAGTCACAACTTGGGCTACAGCTTTGAAAAAACAAGACATATTAAAATAAGAAAAAAAAGAACTTAATACAATCAAATAAAATATTCCTCCTTATCGAGATAAAATTTTAAAAAGTTTTTAGTCCAATGTTTTTCTACCTCTCACTGTAATTTTTTTTTCATCCTTCGTAAACAGTTTACGTATATTAGAATGAATACTTTTAATAATGGTAAAACAAAGTTTGCCACATTACAATAGACGTGCGGTAGGGATAGCGATTCTCGTTTTCCTTGTTTACCTTCTACGCCACTGTTGTAATCATTTTTACTAAAATACTCCCATATCTTGGTAAGGAGGAATATTTTATTTAAGTGTATAAATTTAAATATTTATGTTACATGCAAAGGTTTTTTCGGTTACTGTATGAAAATTCTTAATAATGCCCTTTAGTTTGCTGCATATTTCTTAAAGTATAAAGTAAATTGGATAACGATTCGTGGCTTTGTTATTCAGTCCTTACTCATCAAAAAGGTCTCGAATCATTTTAACTTTTGGCAAAAAAAACGATTTACAATTACGATTTTGTCGTGGTTGTTGTTCCAACAAAACACAAACAATTAGATATGAAAAAGTTCTGTTCTTGATGGATTCATACGCCGCCGTAATAAGTAAAGAAAGTTAAATTTGTTTTTACGAATCTTCCAAGAAAAATGTTGATTTTTTCTTGAATTGTACTGGGATACGTCGCGATTAACGATCTTTTACGAAAAAAATGAGCAGCAAATGGATGATTTTAAACAGTTTTATTAAAAGCAGTTAATTTTTTCATCGTAGAATAAAATTTCGATGATATAATTAATGTTCAGCTCTGCAGCAAGTCTAAACCGATTTGTTAATGTTTGTGAACAAAATAATGACTGGGAATGAGTCACGGGAACCTTATCATAAACCTAAAAATTATGTGAGCAAAATGTAATTACGCTTCTCGATCTAAAAATGTCGCTCATAAGAGTCATAACTCTTAGTATTAATGCCGACTGTTTTTGGGGGCACAAAATACATTATCAAAGGACTATAACTCCTGATGTAATGCTAGATACACACTACACATACAATGGTTTCATTTCAAAACCAGCCAGTCCAAATAACTTTTGATTTTGTGTAAATATAAGAAAAACAAGAATCAAGTTTTAAAAATATTATTCTGCTTTTTCCAAGTAGCACCCCTTACATCCCCCACCGCTTCGTTAAAATGTCAAATAGCAGCCCCACAGAAAAAAATCAAGTGGTCATTCTATAAAATACTTCTGCCAATCGAATGTCTTGAAAATCGTTCGTCGAGCCATTGTCTTACAGCTTGTGCGTAATATGGTGTAGCTCCGTTCTGTTAAAGATATATATGCTGTTCATCTAGCACCATATTTCCCTGTTCATCAACTTGTCTTTCTAGTGACTGATTAATAAGTGGATTAGTTTCATTTATTTATAATTTTAAGTATAACTAAGTCCCGTTAGGTTTTGGTCAATAAAAAGTGGTCCAATGATCTCATTTCCTGGAATACCAGCCCATACATCGATCTTCGCTGAAAACTGAGTATTATCCTGTCGATACACGTGAGAATTTTTGTCATCTCAGTACCTACAAATAGATTTGTTAACAAAGCCAATTAAAAAAAAAAACGTTAATTCATCTCTGAAACAAATATTTTTAACCAAATTTGCGTCTTCTTGTATTTTTTGGGACTTTGTTTTACAAAATTCAATTCTGCGGTCATAGTCGCTAATGATGAATTTGTATTTTATAACGAAAAGACTTATGCAAATTTAACTCTTTGTGTCTGGAACAAACAGAAATATTTGTAAGTTTTGATACTTTTGAAATAGAATAGGTAGTATCTTTAACAAAATGACTCAGTACTTCAATTTTTGCATCACTAAGCTGATGATAAAGTTGTATTTTATAAGGAAAAAACTTATGCAACTTTAACAGTTTGTGTCTGGAAGCAACAGAAATATTTGTAAGTTTTGATACTTTTGAAATGGAATAGGTAGGATCTTTAGCAAAAAGACCCAGTACTTAAATTTGTGCAGCTTTGTCGAGAACTCTGGGATTATTTTTTTTTTATTAAAAACGGATCCAGTTTCTCCAAATTTCTGTACTAACGCTAGTCTGGTGGACTATATTTCTATCAAAATGCCTGTTCTTTGAGCGCACTTGTTGTGATAACCCTAAATAAATATTATTTCTATTCGTTTATGCAGACAATACACTATTTTAAAATAACTCAAGGTGCTATAGCTACAAATAATGGCTAATTTAACGTCATGAATAACTAACTTATAAATATACTATTAATATTTTTTAAAACAAAGAAAGAAAATAACAATAAATGTCAAAAAAGGTTACATTTTAATCAGAAGTAAGTTAATTGATCCCTTATTAGACATCGACCTATCCAACACTGCCGTAGATCGTTTTTGTTATGGTCTCAAGTTATTTCATAAAATTTGTTGTTATCAGTAGTAATAACCCAAGGACATTGATAATTGTCGAAACAATTTTATAACAGATTTCGAAAGCTTGTTGCTTGGAAACACCAACGCCGTAGGCGGAGATCTGTTGCCTATACGCAACAAGCTTGAGATAGATGTTATAAAAATTTTGAGCATTCATCAATGTTCGAGGGTTATTCGGATAGAAATTTTTTTGCTGATAATGGAAATAAATACAGAGCAGAAACAATTTATTTGAATGTACAATTATCAAAAGTACAATTAGAAAAATATTTTTCTTGTAGAAGCTTACTTGTTATGTTCCATATGGTTTTGACAGTAGCTTCTTTAAACTCTGTACCATCTTTTCTTCTCATATTCACAGCCCAATCCTTTAAAATCGACGCCAATTCTTCCACCGTCCGATTTCCATCTAATTCATATTTTCTTACATCACAAAAGTCCATGAACGCTTTCCACACAAAATTTTTATTGTGAACAGTATTCTTCGGTATATTCGATGCTATAATTTCATCAATATTATCTTGAGTATCACAACCAAATCGTGACATATTGAAATATTTGAATTGTCAAAATCGAATTGAAAGGAAATGTAGGTATGTATCCATAGCAACATGACATGATTTAGTGAAAAGAACCCATGGGCTCTTTTCACTATAATTTTGTTTTGATTGGTTGTGTTCGATCAGATGACCACAAATTGACTGATTTTATTGGATATCAATTTTCAGCAAAATAAATTGTTGTTTATATGGCTGATTTGCATTTTTGTTGTGTTTTTATTTGATGTATCACAAGGTAAAGGTTGCTATTGGACATTTTAAAGAAGGGGAAGAAGTGGAAACAGCAAAATAACATTTTGATTCTTTTGATTTAAAATTCTATGTGTTTTTGTTTTTCTTACATTCACAAAAAATTTATTTGGACTGGCTGGTTTTAAAATAAAAGCACTTTATAATACTGGTGTATAAATTAGAAAATTTAAAAGTCCACCACTTTCCCTTTGTTCCTCTAATATTTTACCTAGCGATTTTTTAAAGTTTTGAAAACATAATAAGTGGAAACTGGATGATTTTTTATGATTTTAATAAAAGGGAAGCTCAATAATAACGCTTGGTCAACAAATGATAACTTGTTTCTTTGATTGTGTTACAAATTGTGCTACAGAATTAAAAATCTCAGTTGGCCCCATATTTAATTTGTTTACTTTAGTACATTCATTTTGACATGCAACACCGAAATAATTCAATGCAGTTATTCGATGCCGTGGATAATCAGGTCTCTTCGATCGCTGTGAATGAATTTTTCGACCGTCTCTGGTCGGCACTTTAGAATATACTGTGAATTAATAGGAAAACCCGATCACCGAATAAATAGGAATTTAACGACCGTCATTGACGGCGTTTGGGAACATACTGATGACTGTCAATCGTAGCGCATTTAACGGTTTAGACGTTGGTGCTCAGGGGCGGTCCAAGACTAATTTAATAGGAAACAAAAGAAAAATTATTAGCTTGTTGGAAATAAAATTCCATTATCCGGTGTATAGATTAAAACATTAAAAGAATAGCACACATTTTTTAAAGTGCAACCTATTTAAAAAAAAATTAAAATTCTCAGTTCACCCCATATTTAATTTGTTTTCTTTGGTATGTTAATACAGCATCTATGTTGTGACGTAAATTGAATCACCATATTAGTTCAAGGTTGGCATATGGCATATATCAACGAGACAACCCTCTGTCAATATAAAAGTTTGATAATACTCCTAAAAAAAAGTTGAAGTGAAAAGTGGATGACTTTTTACGGTTTTAGTAAGTCTAGACTGCAGAATGCCTCGTTTAACAAAATATTGTTTCTTTAGTTGTACAGTTATTGCTAAATAATATACAACATTTTCTTTAACAGAAGTCAACATAGATATAATTTTGTAACAACTAAAACCAATTTAGATGCATTATTCTTTGTCCACTCCCCTCGCGAATCTACATGCGGTAATATTTCGTACTGTATTATTAACAATATTTTGCTTTCTTACCCCTTGAATCAGTAAGTAATTATTAACAAAAGACATACTTAAAGCCACGGTACCACCGTGATATTAGACCAAATTTAACATTTTTATTTAAATTTGAAAGAATAATATTAGTAGTTACGTTTATTTAAGAGTATGTAATTGCACCTCGTCGATCAACTAAAATGGTGGTCTAGATTGTAAATTGTAGGGGGTGGTCGTAAAGACTATGCTGCTTCTCCAAACACTTCGACCTATCAGATCTTTTGTGCATAACCCTTAATCTATTGGAGGCCCGGGATTCCGAGACTTCGTACAAAGCTTATTAATTTCCTGGGAGCTAGGTTCCTGACATCGGAGGGTTTTAGAAAGGCCCCTTTCAGAAACTTGAGCCTCTTGCAGAATAGCACTAGGCATTCGCAAAGCAAATGTTCTGCAGTTTCAGCAAAGTTCTCATAGTAGTGGCAACTATCACTCTGTTTTGCCCATCTTTTTCAGGTGATACCTCAGAGGGCAGTGTCTAGTGGGGAGTCTTGTCACCAGTTTCAAGTCTTTCTTATCCAACTCGAAAAGCTGTTTATCTTTCCTTGGAGAAAGACTTACTAGCCTTTTCAAATGCCTTTGTCCTGGCACTTTATGCCACTAAGATTTCATTTCATCTGTTTACCAGCGTCGACCCTCTTCTTTTAAGTGGGCTTTGGAGAGTCCACAAAATGGTTCTGGGCCGGTAAATTATGTATTTGCCACTTTCTTAGCAAGGCAGTCTGCTTCTTCGTTGCCTTTAACTCCCTTGTGACCTGGAACCCACATCAGAGTAACCTGATTCTTTGCTGCGAGTTGTCTTAGGGATACAGTTCCAAGTCAGCTTAGACTCACAAGTGTATGTGTTTAGAGCTTTTAGTGCTGCTTAGCTATCTGATTCATAAATACATATAGTCACGCCTTTTTCCCGTATGGGTAGACAAAGACCATTTTCAATCACTTGCTACGGTTCTTACGCACATCTTTTGCTTCCTCTACTTTCATCAGGGCTCTTATTCATGCTCGTCGGTTGTTGGTACTCTTGACCTGGCCTTTCTTCAAAACAATGTTGATCTGATCGAGATATGTTCGTCAAAGTCGACCTCTACCGACTTGTCCATTCACACTCAGCCTATAAATTTGTTTCGGCAATCTTGAAACATATCTCTATGGCATGTAATTTTACTTGAAATATGGTTGAGGTGTTACCAAGGGGTTTTGAGAGCCTAAAATTCGGCCCTGTGACGCCCACTCCAACCCTTTTATCCATCTTGGATCTATCAGTGTACCACACTAAAGCATCCCTTCCTAGTTGAGATCCATTTTCTGTGCAAACTTGGTGGTTATTTATGACCACTTCAAACTGCATTTCAAAGTCGTACCTAACTGGCATAATATCTGTCGGCTTAGACATGGATTTTAGGGAAATATATTTCAAAATCTTCAAATGTCCAATCCGATTTCCTGCTTTAAGATTTATTGTCTGGCTCAGTCTGAAGGCATTGATTGCTGCTTCTTTCATTACACATCAGTACAATGGTGGAAGGTTCAGCATTACCTTAACCTTGACGGGTTAAAATGTAGATATAACTTTAAATTTAGTTTAGTTGAGTGGGTGTTTTTGCTGCTCTCAAATATGAAAATGATTTGGCTGTAAAATAACATATACTAAATAAAAGAAAAGACCCAGGTCGGTGTATTATTTTTACAGTAAATACAACAAATCGTGACAAAAACTCAGAAAGAATTATAGGATGATAAGTTGTCCTGCGAAAAAGACATTTTCTGTTAACAGTAAAAGTGATTGTGATATCTAATCGTTTCTTTAATTCTGCCAACTCACTTGGGTTTTGTAAAAGGGTTATCGGGATGAATAATTTTTTCAAGGAACTACTTTTTAAAGAAGTAGTCGATACTAAAATTGATTTGATTTTTTTATTATATTATATTATTATATTATGACTGCAGTAGGGCACGTGAATGTTGCCCCTGTGATTTGCAGACAAGCTAGCCGCTGCACTTTCTGCAGCTTGACTTGGGCCGAAATTTGTTGCATTTTTGGCCACCGTATCAATGAGGCATAGGTGATCATGGGTTTAATAATCGTTTGGTAAAAAAAAACTCTGGTTTCTCTTTAATGCGAATAAATCTTTAGTCCCTTATTAAAAATGGCGGTACAAGGTGAGGAGTTATTTTGTCATTGTCTAAGATAAAACTGCGTTTAACTCTTAGATTTTAATTTCATTATTATTTTCGACAATTCTTTATCATTTCTCGTTTAAATAAAAAAATGTGTTTACGCAGTTCACATGCAAACTTTAGAAAACTATACTTCGAGAGAATGAGATGAATATACACACTTACTATACGACGCTTGCTCTCTCGGTTTAGCTCGGCAATATACAGGCCCACACATATCTACAATGCTTAGTATACAAGAGTGGGAAGGCTACGAAGCAGCGCACAAAGAGAAGACCGAGTAGTTTGAAACTCTGTATAATGTGTTCAATCTCATTCTCTCTATAGATTTATGTATTTGTCTCATTTTATCGTCGCTTTTTCGTTTCATCGAGTTTCAAATCACAACGATTCTAAAGAAGTTGTATTTCAAAAATGTAATCACACACGAATAGATTTCATCGTCGACAAGAAAATGCAGAAAGACACGCCGTCAAAGAAAATGTTCTTAACCGAATAAAAATGTAATCTTTCGTGTTGACGTATCGTTCGCACGTAATGCATAAATATCGAAAAGGAAAATACAAAACAAGATTATTTGAATTATTTATCGATGTCTTCCATTAGGTTATACAACACCTTCGAGAATAGAGCATGAAAAAAAATCGTTTAAGGCAGCGATGACAGCACGGCACTGTAATTAAAAACCGCGTACCAGAAAAACAAACGAGCGAAATATGTTTAAATTATAATGAAAGAGAATAAACAGATCTTTTTTCCGACGCGCTTGTTAATCAAAAATTGTATTGTAGAAGGTCGCCGTGCGAAATTTTGTATTTTAATGGAGTTTTTTTTTAGTGATTGTTTCGTGACAAATTATATAACTATTTACAAAGAATACTTAAAAAGTTACAAGGCTCAAATCCGACCTCTACTGTATTGCTCGCACATTTGGGGTTCAGCACCAAGGCATTCTCTTCGTCTTCTAGATTCCATTCAGAAAAGGCCATTCGGTTGATAAACAGCTCAACCCTCACAGATACCCTTCACCCACTAGAATATAGAAGAAAAGTTGCAGACCAGACATTACTCTACAGATATTTCCATGGCAGATGCTCCAGAGAAATAAAAACTCTTGTACCACCACTGGCCATATTCGGCCGAAGAACTCGGCACGCTGATCAGTCTCACCTATTTACTCTCAAGATTGATACTACAAGGACCAATCTCCATCAAGAATCCTTTTTTAACAGAGCTGCTACAGAATGGAACAAGCTTCCAAACTCAGTTTTTCCAGAAAACTATGACCTGCAACTTTTCAAAAAGCGGTTCCACAATCATTTCCTTTCTTTAATTCCTCCCCCTTCTAATGGTCGCAGTGCGGACCGTCCGCGGCCCACACGATAGGTCTACCCTTTTTGCGACTATTTTCAGTAAAAAATAGCAACATTAAAACCCACTAAAACCAAAAACTGACTCTGCAGACTATACTAGCTTCATATACCACCGTCTTAGATTTTTCAATCAATGTGTTTATCCTCAACCAGGACCTCTTTTTTGTAATTAATTTGTTTTATTAAACATTTGGCAAATAATTAAAGAATTATTATGTCTTGCAGGGCTGGCAGTTCAGTGGCACGTGTCCTAATTTCGTGTTACTTTCCTGTAGATCTCCAGGACCTTTTTTATTCTATATTAGTTTATTTTGACTAATTTTAATCGAGGTTAAGCTTTTTATATAATTGTAAAGGACTCGTACCATGTTTTTATCCCGTGCCGCATCAGTCCAAATCGTATCATCCCCATACTAGCTGCGTCTCCTAGTGAGGTCAAATATGATGTAGGATGCTGTTTCTTCCCCATCCTTACATAGTCTTCAACTTGGGTTTTTCAAAAAGATCCCCATGTTATGCAGATTGTTCCCCATACAACACTGCCTCATGCAACAATGAGCCTTGCTTCAAGCTTTAAGGCCTAAGTGACAAATGCAAGGTTTGGTTGCCCCATAATTAAAGTTAGCCAAGATTTGGCCTGATAGCAGATTTTGTTATCCCCAAGTTCAGGCCCCAGCAGCGGGTCTGCAGAACACAGCCTTGCGAGTGCGTCTGCCTTTTCGTTGCCTTCAATACCCATGTGTCCTAGCACCCACCCAAGTTCAACTCGGTTGTACTTTGCCAGATTTCTCAGTTACATTTGGCATTCATTCACCAGCTTTAAGCTGATTTGGTAACTTCCATTGCTTGGAGTGCCGCTTGGATGTCTGAGAGAATCCGTATGTTTCTGTTTCGCAGGTCCATTCCGAGATTCTCTAGTGTGCATGCCACGATTACGGTAACTTCAGCTTGGAATGTTGTGGTATGTCTCCCCAGTCGCATTGTGCTTTGCTATTATATTAGGATGAATATCTAATCTCTTTTCGTAACCTATCATGGAGTGTTTAATCTTGTCTTTGACCGTAATGATTCCAAAATCGTATTGCAAGTGCTGATTTGTTACAATCCAAGTGGCGTTTTTGATCATTCTGAGCATCTTTGACTGAAACCTAGACAGTATTTTGATATAAGTTGAAAGTGGTTCCCCAGAGATCCCATGAGTACAAACTGGTTTAATGCTTTTGTACAGAAGTAGTCTATTTTCCAGCGACAGCTGAGATTTTTTCTTGAAAAGCCAGTACTTGTTTTTAAGTTGAATGTTCTTTGCGCTTTGTAAATATGTTTTTTGCACGTAAGGAGATTGTCTTTTACTGTATCTTTTATTATTATTATTATTATTATTATTATTAAAATAAACATTTTTGAGTGGGAGAATGGTAAACCTGGGCAACTGGGAATTAGTTAATCCAGCAACAAAGTATCTCTGAAGTGTGACCACTGAAAGAAAAATAAAAAACGAAGCTAGAATGAATAAAACGTTGACTCCTTATGAAGAGGTCAAGAATAAAAAAAAAACAAGTTGGCGCCAGGCGACAACGACTGCGACGACAGTAGCGAGGAGCGTGGCGGCTAGAGAATTGCGCTGAGGTGTGGGTGGCTTTACCTGAACCTTTGAGGCTTCGACTCACTCCTGCTGTTGACGACGTCTTCCTCAACGTAGGTGTTAGATTCCTTCAATAGTCAGTTGGCTGGTTCGTAGAGGTTTCTACCTGCTGTAGGTCGAAGGGTTCCCTGGCTTTTATAGCCGTGAATTTTGATTATAAAGTAAATAAAACAAACCCACTTTTCATCAAAAATATATTGCAAATTTTTAACATGGAGCTTACAGTTACAAGCCTTCTGTATCTCAAGAATATTTTCACTGGTTGTTGGCTTTAAATTTAACTTTGATTTTACTTGATTGCATTAATATACATGTTTCTTTGCACATGACCTTTTCACGTGATAAGAGGGTGATCGGAAATATTTTAGTGTTTTAGCTGATTTTTTGTCGGCGCCAGGGCCGTACTGAGTAGTTTTAAAAATCAAGGAATTTCTCAAAGAGGAATTGTACAGTTAGAAGTGGTGATTTCCAATTATTAGAAATAGAATTAGAATTAGAAAAATTAGAATGCCAAAATCCATAATAGGATTGTATGGTGGCAGAAGATAAGTAGAAATACCAAAAAGGAGCTGTCGAGACGGCTTACACGAAGTAATTAGAGACAGAATAATACGCTGAATGACGAGAGATAAGTGAAGAGCTGTAATCTTTTAAACAAATCTAAAACCCAGTAAAAGTTGATAAGTTTTGCTAAAACGTAAGAGAATGTGTATGATTACTTTTTTAAACTAGTTATTTAATAATGAGTAGTACCGCCGTGGTTTTTTATGCATTTGATCAAGTAGGTTTTTTGGATTGGGAAATTTGGGCAGTAATATGTCCTTGTAATATCCTTTTACTGCATGGGGACGTGCGTTGTATTGTTAAAAAGGGGGTTAAAGAAACCCTTACTCACATGCAGCCCTTACTCCCGTGTAAGTATGTCGATTTCATTCCACATTTCAATTTAAGTGTTAAAAAAACTCGAAGAAAATAGTTTACATTTTTTTAATGATTTCATACCCTGTATGTATAAAAAAGACATTTTTTGACGTTGTCATTTGTAATCGTATTTGATTACCTCTCTTTATACCAGACTTCTTTTTTCATGGGATAAGTGTCGTTTGAAGACGAAAAACTAACTTTACACTACGATGTTGAGATGTCAGTGGGAGACCTAAAAACGGTCTATATAAAGCCCAAAAGCGCCTATTCGGCGATACATCAATGCAATAGAGACTCTTTGTTGTAAAACGAAGCCTCGAATAAAAATCTTTCCTTGCTCTAGCTGCTTGAGGTCGTCCGAATCCATGATGACGGTTATGGATTTCTTTTTCCGGCTACCTAGACCAACACTGTTGACTCACTAGGTCCCACGTAGTGCGAAATTTGTCTAATTGAAAACCAGCTTTTTGCATACCAACAATACGTCCTCTTTTAAATTCACCTAAATGATTTTTTTGATTGTAATTGTCCGTAAGCGGTGCGTAGTCATAATGACTTTATAAATTAAGCACGGAATATTGCTTTAAACTAAAGAAAACGCAAATTTTAAAAGATATATTTTTGTCAAAACAAAATTATAAAAGTGACCACCTGCTTAAACTTTTTGTCCATATTGTTATCATTTTTTTAAGAGTCGATTATAGAAAATTTCATTGCAATCAGTCGACTCTTTCTGGTTGTATATTTTAATATTTTATCGGTATATTTGTTGACTGTTTTTATTTCTAAGGTTTTTTTATCACAAACAGTATATTCAAATTATTTTAATTTTATTGTCCCACCGATTTTGTATAGGCGGTAATAAACCAACATCTCGAATACTTCTAGACCTTTAAGTGTTCCATCAGTGCTTTCATTCAGTAAATGATAACAGAAATACGTAACATTATCTATATTCGAAGACTCAAACTCAAACTAAAGCCACACAAAACCCCTCTTGTAAGCACAAAAGCTGCACGTAGCTGGTCCTTTATTATTTATGTTACTTCCCAGGGGTATGTTAACTTTTCAACTTTGCCAACGCGTTTGTAATTTAAATAATGATCCTGTAAGACATCGCCTTCGTATTTAATATTGTTGATAGTTTAACTCTTGATCTTGCTCTTGCTCTTGACTTTTCTACAAAAATTCTGTTAAAGTTTTTACTCGAAGGAAATATTTCTATAACTGTGAAACGGGAATATCTTTAGCTTTCAAAACGAAAAATATCACTCAAACGTGTTCATAAAAACGAAAACTTTAATGACAACTTGTCTATTTGACATCTCATATACTCGTACATAAATTCATACCACATTCTGTCTCGTTCGGAGTTATTTCCCCAACACTGCGACTTTTTGTGTTCTTGTACTACAGGGTTAAATGCGGATCAGATCTTTGCTAGTCAAGGGTCCTGTTTCCAGAATAACCGTCTTCAAGATGTGGTAGCTTAGCTTAGCTTGTTTTAAACTGTTTAAGATATAAAGAATAGATTTTTTTTTTATGAAAATAGTCGCAAAAAGGGTAGACCTATCGTGTGGGCCGCGGACGGCCCGCATTGCGACTATTAGAAGGGGAAGGGATTATAGAAAGGAAATGATTGTGGACACGCTTTTTAAAAAGTTGCAGGTCATAGTTCTCTGGAAAAACTGATTTTGGAAGCTTATTCCATTCCGTAGCAGCCCTGTAAAAGAAGGATTCTTGATGAAGATTGGTCCTTGTAGTGTCAAGCTTGAGAGTAAATGTCTGAGACTGATCAGCGTGCCGAGGTCTTCGGCCGAATGTGGCCAATGTGGCCAATGGTGGTACAAGAGTTTTTATTTCTCTGGAGCATCTGCCATGGAAATATCTGTAGAGCAATGACTGGTCTGCAACTCTTCTTCTATGTTCTAGAGGGTGAAGGGTATCTGTGAGAGTTGAGCTGTTTATTAAGCGAATGGCTCTTTTCTGAATGGAATCTAGAAGACGAAGAGAATGCCTTGGTGCTGAACCCCAAATATGTGAGCAATACTCCAGTAGAGGTCGGATTTGAGCCTTGTACGTCGTCAACAGTTGATCAGGAGTAAAAAACTTTCTGGCTTTCCAAAGAAAACCTAGCCTCTGGCTTGCCGACTTTGCGATATTAGCAACATGGTCATGCCAAGACATATTATTGGACACCGTGATTCCCAAAATCGAGATGGAGGGACTTGGCTCAAGTGTATTTCCGGACATTATGATGGGATGATTTGAGGAATTTACTTTCTTGGAAAACGTGGCACTTTGTGTTTTTTGGGCGTTGAACTGAACAAGATTGTTGGTTCCCCACTCGACGATTGCTTTAAGATCTCCATTGATGGAATCAACCTGTTCCTGCCTGAGTCTATTTGTATCATTCACCGAAAGTGATCGATAGGATGTGAAAGTTGAGACAGGTGTGCTATCGTCTACGAAACTGTAAATGGGGTTCGTGGTGGTTTTCAAGAGGTCGTTGATGTGTAAAAGAAATAAGGTGAGAGACAGGATGGAACCCTGGGGGACCCCGGCATTGGTTTTAAACGCATCAGAAGAAATACCGTCAACTGCCACATGTAAGGAGCGATCTTGCATGAAGCTCAAGAGCCATTGGCGCAGTTTGGTTGGGAGACCGTAGGCAGATAATTTACTTAACAATGCCTGGTGCCAAACGCGGTCAATTTTTTTATTCTCTTCCTGTTTTCCGGACGCTTGATGTGTGTATTAATTGTGGACTTTAAATTTGCTCTCAACGAACAAAGGTTTTGAAAAAACCCAAGCAAATTCTTTTGCTATAAAGGGTATTAAAATAATATGTAAGTCAACGCAATCGTACAAAATTTTTGTGAAGGAAAAACCTTGTTGGGACGACTATGGTAAAGTGGTAAAATTCAACCGTTCTATTCTCTTTCCGTTCCAGAAGCTTCTGTTACAGGCAGTGTTTCAAACAATTCAGTACGTTCTCTTGGGGTACTGGTCAGATTATTTCTTTTTTCCCGATAAATTTATCAGTCTGCTCTTTGTTGAAAAGAAAATTGACGCAATTTGTTTGTTGTCTCTTTGCAGTAATATTTGTAAACCGTGTTTGTTATTAATAGTAATCTTAATTTATTTGACATTAATTGCAGCTTTGGGAAATTATTTTCTGCAGTAGGTTAATTGTAAAATTTATCTTCAGCAATAACAGGGTTCGTTATACGATATCAATAGCGCAATGAAGCTGGTATGCGCTTCAACAAATTTCAAGGTTCACAACGTTAATGAATATTGATCTATTTGTTTATCCTTGTATATTACTCGAATGTGCGTGTGCATGTCCTGTTTCTCAACCCTGTTAATTAATTTGGACGTAAGTGTTGAATCACACCCTCTAAATGATGTAAATCACACGTATATATTAATTTATAGGTATTGGAAAACACACAGTGTGTTAACGAAAGTTACAATAATTTAAATGGTGAAAAATATTTCCTATAACGATAAAAATATGGGCGAGATGCAAGTATAGTGGACTGTATTTTTAATGCGAGTTGCAAAAAATTAACTAACAATGGCAGACTTGAAATTGTACACTTTGTTTTATGAAGATTTCATTGGAGTTGAAATTATAATCTTATGTAAGTAAAGTTTACCAAGTCGCGATTATTGTACTCTGTGTACATCATCATCATCATTATTAATCAGCCCTTTGCATCCACTGCTGGATATAAGCCTTCCTCATTTCTGCTCACTGTCCTCTATTTTGAGCTCTCTGCATTCAGTTTGTGGTTATTCTTTGATATCGTCTGTCCATCGCGTGGGAGGTATTCCCCTGTTTCTCTTGTCAGCTGTTGGTCTTCACTCGAGCAGCCTTTTTGTCCATCGTCCATCGTCCATCTGCCATGCGGGCCACATGTCCAGTCCAGTTCCACTTGAGCTTAGCCACCTGGTAGAACACATCGAGCATCGATCATTCCATCTTGCGTTGTGGTAGGTAAGCTTCTTAGCAGATGTGACTGTCAGAGTTAAAGTTTCGGCGCCGTAGGTCATAACCGGTAAAATGCACTGATTAAAAACCATTCGTTTTAGACAAATTGGGAGATTACTCTTAAACACATCCCCAAGTCTGCCATATGCAGCCCAAGATGACATAATTCTTTTTTTAAATTGCAAGACATGTGTACCTATCCACCAATCCCACCTCCACTGCAGTCCTGGCGACTGTGAGGTGGAGTTGGTAGACTCTGTGTACAGGGTGAGTCAAAACGCAAATCTGTAGTTTTCTCACTTATCTTAAAATAGAATACCCTATATTTTTATAAACAATTTCTTATACAATTCGGGATAATTATTTTTTTATCTTTACCTGTTTTATTTATATTGTTTAAAATATTAAATGTAAAATTGTAAAGATATAAACAGTCAAAATGATTTTATTAAAAAAATAAATTTAGTTGTGATTTCATTTATAATTTGAATCAATATTTAACGAGTAATTTTTCTGTTGTAGGTAGCTTTAATATTTTGATTTTAAGAAATAATTAACACATAACTAATGAGTTCAAATGAGTTATTAAAAATTAATATCAGTTATATAAAAAACCGTGCAAACCTTTTAATAATGACCTTCATTGACCTCAACGCAAATAAATTTGATAGGAACTTTAATTAAAGCCTATGTATTTAAAGAAAAAACAAAAAAAATATCCAAAAGTTTAACGCCGCCTCATCCGAACTGAAATATCTTTTACAAATAGATTTTTCGAATTTCAAAGCGGCAATTCGTTCTTTAAAGCTTCGTTGCAATGTAAATGCAAATAAATGTCACAAACGCGTTTTGCATGAATAGACATCGTTTTACAAATATTGTTCGCAAGGTTTTTATTTATGATTGGAAAAACGTAAAATGGATCAGTTTTTGAATTTTTATTACCGGCCAACAAACGTAGTGCACAAAAGTTTGGTACCATTAATTGTTTTGAAACATGTGTTGTATTTTTTGCTTCGTATCTTGCTGTGTTGTCCGTGAAAATTTATATTTAATTTTACATCAAATATTTATAAAACTAGAGGCGACCCATGCGAATATTTTGTACCGATAGTGGTCAGTTACGTAATATAATAAAGTAAAAAATATCAGACAATAATTGCGAAACATAATCGTTTTAGTAAACTTCGATCAGTGATAATAAAATATCATAAAATACAGAAAATTCGTTGTATTGGTATTATTTCACTTTAAAGAAAAACGGACCTACAATTCCGATGACGTCTTCTGTTTAATACGCTTGTATACTTGTTTGTCACTGGATTTCATTTTTTTTTTTGTATTAGTTTCGACTTTTAAAACATTTTTTTGTTTATAAGTTTGCCACGTCTTTTTTTCGTTCTCTATAGAGTACTCTGCCAGTGGTCTCTCTACTGGCAAATTATGCCCGAGCTCAGCCGTAGAGGGTCGAAGAAAAAAAAATATATAAAAGTGCGCCGCGCCACCTACTTAGACGGTTCAAGCCGGAAACCCCCAGGTCTTATAGACACTAGCAGAGCCACACGATAAACAACTGAGATTATGGTGAACTAAATAAATGAAACTATAGCCAAAATACATTGGATACTTTACTCCTACAATAAATCAAAGTACACAGTTCAATAATAAAATTATAACCAATATAGTCAAAATTAACAGCTAACAATAAATCAAAGTACACAGTTCAATAATAAACTCATAACAAATATAGTCAAAATTAACAGCCAACAATAAATCAAGGTACACAGTTCAATAATAAACTCATAACAAATATAGTCAAAATTAACAGCCAACAATAAATCAAAGTACACAGTTCAGTAATAAACTCATGTTTTTACCATTTACATAAAGATTTACACTGTTAAAACAATCGAGCTTATTTAAAAATTTTTCAATTTTTTTCAATGGCTGTCCTTCAAAATAACAATATTGTAGGATATTTACAAATAAGTATGAAGAAAACATTTTTACTTGGACACAAAGAACTATTGAGAAGATTACTTTAATCAAAGTTCAGCCTTGGCATATTATCCAATGCAATAAATAGTTTTCAACAGTGTACCATATTAATAAATTAAAACAAAACTTAATCGTGGGGTCAAAAACAAATCACGTCGTTTAAATATTCTAAAATAAATCACTTGTAACATTTGGGTATACGAATTCACTACTCCTGTGGCCGGTTTGATTATGGAATGGCACCTGCTAATTAACGATGGCTTCCCTCAATCAAATCCCGCATGCGGTTATTTTAACTCGACACCAAAATCCAAAATATCAACAACAAAGTTGAAATTAATTTAAGTCACTACTAAGTTAATGAACATCTAAAAAAGCAAAGCAAAGAATAATTCCTGCAGATTTTGCGGTAATGACAAAAAATCTATACACCATCTTTAAAAGAATATGAAACACACAACGAAGATCCTAGAAATTGTAATGCAAGATCACTGATTTCGTTCTTCCAAATAAGAGCTCGAAATGGATCCAGAAGTAACACATTTAATAACCCAAAGGATGGCACAAAAATTCTTAAGGTTAAGTACAAAAAAATATAAAAAGTAGTCTTGCTTGTCTCGCTGCAGATTTGGAGGTCCCACGAGCCTTGTAATTAATTAATAACATCCCATAGGACCACACCTATTTGCCTTTTAAGACAAGGCAAGTAACTTGCCAAATGAGAACGAGCCTTTACTGTCATTATTTGGAAATAGACATTTTTAATCACGCGCAGTCTTCATTAACAACGATGGAGGTTTTTAGTGAGTACGACCTTTGGATATGGTGAGTCTCAACTATCTGGGGCGTCCGGACATCACAGAATCGGATGTAATTGCATTTTCCTTCACCCAACGACAACAAAAAAAATATAATAATAATAAGTATTAAACTGACACCCAAAAAATACCTTTGTTGACGCCTTTGTCTATTCTTTTCTCTCGGCTTTATTCCATTTGCTTCGTATAATTTATTGCGAGTCAAATTCAGAGAAAATTAGAAAAACCGACAAAGTTTATTACATCTCCGTCCTTTTGTTGCCTAACTGTTGAGGTCTTTTCGGCAAAATCAAATCGTAAGCTCAAAGAATATAAATATTGCCTTCGTTTAAGAAGCTTCGAAATACTTAAATAATACGAAAAAATTATGGTAAAAACAAATTTCGAAAGTGTTTTCCAAGAATTTTTCATCAATTTAATACAAAAGATTGTCGAAAAACACTTTTTAAAATTAAAAAAACATAAGTAGGTATTTTAAATATCGTTACTTAATTCTACATTTAATTATGATAAAATATTTAAAAAAATTGTGAGGCCATGGGCCTCCTTTAGGAATTCAACGTATGCAAAATAAGTTGAATGACTTAAAAAAATGATCAATTTTTATATTAATTACTAGCTGTGGCTCAGTCTGATATTAATTAATAGGGAAGTAAATTAAAGTATTCTAGCGAACATACATTTACCAAGACAACACATACCTAATTTCATTTAATACAGCAGGAAGGAAAAAAAGATTGTAAGATTGTAAAGCTAGTGAACGGACTACCCTGCTGTGGGTACCTTGGCACCAGCGGGTAGGTGGAGGTAAACGAAATTGTAGATTGTAGGGGGGTCGTGAAGGCTATGCAACCTCTCAAGCACCTCGACCTATCGGATCTTTTGTGCATACCCCCTTAATCTATTCAGGCCCAGGATTCCGAGACTTTAAGCAAAATTTACCAGTTTCCTGGGGGCTAAGTTTCTGACATCGAATGGCTTGAGGAAGGCACCTTCCAGAAACTTAAGCCTCTTGCAGAAAAGCGATGGGCATTCGCAAAGCAAATGTTCTGCAGTTTCAGCGAAGTTCTCGCAGTAGCGGCCACTATCACTCTCTGTTTTTCCTATCTTTAGGGAAACAAAATAGCCAACACACTTGCAAAACAGGGGGCCAAATTCCCTGGAATTCACTGGACCAGAACCGGTTTTTAAAGTCGCTACAAGTGCCGCAAAAACAATTATTTCGGACTGGGCGGAGAGGAAAATACTCACGTACTGGTCCGACATACCAGGGTTAACTCACTCAAAGGCGTTCCTACCACAACCCTCGAGAAAAACAACTAAGCAGATCCTAGAAAAGAGCAGGTATGACCTGCGAATTCTAATGGGACTGCTTACAGGACAGTGTCATCTAAGATATCACCTCGGAAGGATAGATCTGAATCAACAAACGGACTGTCGGTTTTGCTGCGTGGAAGACGAAACTGATGAACATATACTTTGTTCATGCCCCTGCCTGGGAAGAATAAGGTTCAACGTATTTGGTTTATCAACCTAGAACCAACCTAGAACCGATTTCAATAAAATCTCACTCCATACAACCATGAACTTCGTGAGGTGTGCGGTGATCTGTAACCTCTAGTGGTGAGCCACAATAGACCTACTAAAGGTCGCAGTGAATGCTACTCCCCATTCACATGATACCTAACCCAACCTAACCTAACCTAGTGAACGGACTACATTTTTTGTTTGTCTGTTTTCTGCATAAACATAAAGATTGCCTATAATAGAAGCATTCATTTTTTAAATTTAAACCGCACACTTCTGAATGCAACCATTTAAATAAAAGTAACTCACATATTATGATTTTCGAAAACAGACAATTAAATCATTTCCAAAAAAAACAAGTTAATTAAATGCATTCACTATGAAATTAACTTATCTTTATTTTTTCTAAAACATAACATGAATACTTGAAATGAAATGAAATCAAATTAATTTTAAGCTTTGATAAAATAATACTATGCACATTAATCAACTGATCACATTAATACCTTTTTTCGTTAATAACGTTTATTTTCACTATCTACATTAATACTGTTGATCGAGATTGACGCTTATTGACGTTTATTGTTAAAATTATTTAGTATTTAACATATTTGAAAACAAATGAGTAAAAATAGTAATGTGTTTAAATGTCATACATATATAGCCATTTGACAGATATCACTAACAAAAACAAAACGAATAAAAAGAATTTAAAATAATTTTATTTTTAATTCCATTGAATTATTCTTAATTCCTTTAAATCATTTTAAATACTAACTTTTATGGATGTTGAGAATTGAGAAATCATTTTTAATCCATTTGTTTTTTAAATTGATTTTATCTAAACCTCGCAAAACGCTCGGAATTTTCCGTTTTTGTGAAAACTTTGGAATAAAAAGAATATAAAAACATATTTCTATTAAAATTTAACGTTGTGTAAAAATTTAAAGTCAATCATCCATCGACTGTTTGCGGATCAAATATATGAAAGCTGTTTTTTTTATAAAGGGTGGCTCCGTTGCTAAAATAGGTATAATACTGCAAAATAAGTTGGGTTTGTTTAGTAAGTAATTTTTGTAACGGCATCCGTATTCAAGATACAGTGTCTGAAAAAGAAAAAAATTACACACAATTTTTAAACTAATTTCGAAACTAATGAAATTTTGTATTAATATGGAAGCTAACACATCGCATAAGTTTGTGTTTATATCTGCCACTCATAGAGGGCGCTAGTTACACGGTTCGTACCGAGTAGTTTTAAACATAACTTTTTTGAGGTTAAATTTTGCAGTCCAAATTTTAAGTGAACTTAAACATCATTTAATTTTACACCAAAAAAGTACCATTGGTAAAACTCGATACTGTGTACTGTTTTTGAAATATTTTGATTTGAAAATGATGAAGTAACAACTGATGCCAGAATAAAGTAAGTGTTATAAAAAACAATTGCCTATTTATTGAAAACCAAAAACGATAACATTATTTAAATGCTTAAGTTATTTTTAAGCAAAGAATTACAAAAAGAAAATTAAAATAAATTCGACTACATACACAGTTTGGTCGTATCTTAAGGAAAAAGTCTATGCTACAGAAGCAAATTCACGCCAAGAGTTGCAAGACATAATTGAACATCACTTTATAGCTGATCCTCAACCGTTTAGAAGATTAATGCATTCTTTAGAAAAAAAGGATAGACTTGTGTATTCGTAAAAACAATTTTTAAACACTTACTCTAACTTATTAAATATTTCATAAATAGGTTGTTATTACTTCATCATTTTCAAATTAAAATATTCCGAAAACCATACACAGTATCGAGTTTTACCAATAGTTTATTTTGGTGTAAAATTAAATGATGTTTAAGTGTCCTCTATGAGAGCTAAATGTAAAAACAAACTTATGCGATGAGTCAGCAACCAAAAATTTCATTTCAATGTTGCCAGTAGTTTCGATATAATAATAAAAAGAGGATGTAAACATTTTTCTTTCAGCACCCTGTATCTTGAATACGGATGCCGTAACGAAATTTTTTTACTGTAAAAACCCAACTTATTTTGCAGTGTTCTACCTATCCTAGCAACGGGGCCACCTTTTTTGAACACCCTGTTTAGAGATTGCCGGTAATGTTCTACTCGCCCTCGTATTTTATATCACGTTTTTAACAACGCAAAAAATGTGCGAGATTACTCTGACAGCATCCCTTGTCTAAATGACTGGATTTATTGCTGACTAAATTCAATCACCAACTACCTTTGATATCTTTATTAACCTTAATGGTTCAATCGTCAAGTATAATGTAGAGGCATCGGAGTATGACTGTGTGACCTTTGTACGTCCTCTGTTCTCAATAGCGCCATGCAAATGGGCTTCTACACTCAACCGTGTTTTATTGAAAATCGTATTATTTTCGCTTTTGAAAACTCGAAATATATGCCGACTATTTTCGGCTGCGTTAGTTGATCAAAAAAAGGTTTTATATCTGTGTATGTTTAGAATCTGAAAGAATCATTGGCTCGTAAAATGTTACTTTAATTACCACTTAAAATTCTACGCAATTACTGTAAGTACAAAAAGCGTAGAAAAAACATCGCGAGTAATTAATGATGATGAATGAACCGAAATTATATGCGTTAAATGTTGAAATATTATCCCTTATGTTTACAAAAATAAATATATTGGAAATCGTTTTAAGGATTTCAACGAAATGGCTTTAGTAGCGCAGTTTGTTGTTTCACCCTTTATGGAAATTGATATCCAACAGTTTGCAACTTGTCTTATGCAGAACTTTGGCGAAGACATCGCTGCAACAGAAATGGAAGTAATTGAGTTTCAAAATGATTTAGCCTTAAAATCGTTAGTCTCAAGTACCAAATGTATCTGGCCTTATTGTAAGTAAAGACAAATATTCAGTTCTATGCCGTGTTGCCTTGAAAGTGGAAGCATTATTCAGTTCAACCTATTTGTGTGAATCTTATTTTTCAATATGAAGTTTAAGAATAAATATCGCAATCGACTTACAGATGAACATTTGGATAATTGTATTCGAATGGCTGTATCAGATTATACTGTAAACATTAAAAAAATTATCGATGAGTCTGAGTGTCAGCCTTCTCATTGAACGTGGTTTTTTATTTTTCAATGTTTATGTTCATGATAGTGCGTTACTTTTTTGTTGTTATTATTAACTATTTTTAAATCTTACGTGACATGCCGTTGTGGCTGGATAAAAGTTTGTGTTTATTTTTTAAACACCTTCGTTTGGTAGGTAGGAATGTAGCTATGAACAAGTACGTACTAGTAATATTAGTTATTTTGTTATTAGTTTATTATTAGTACTTATGTATTACCAGGTAAATAGTAAAATAAATACATATAATGATAATTAACTGTGGATTATCTCATTTACTTTGCGTTAGGTGGCTTACGTGTGGGTAGCTCGCTGTTTATTCCAAAATTAACAAAGTAGCTCAACACATTGAAGAGGTTGGCGACCACTGGTTTACATGAACAAAATAAAATATAAAAAATTGGCGAAAATTAAAAAAAATGTTAATATTTTGTTACGCCGCCCTTCACCGCGATGACGGCCTCCAGGCATCTAGCCATGCTCTCTGTGCAGACTTGGGCATTTTGACGGAGTTTAGGGTCATTGTTCCATACCCTAATAAGAGTTTCTATGAGTTGGCGCTTGGTCGTTATCACTTCTTTAGCAAACTCTCGCTTTGTGAGCTCCCATAAATTTTCTATCGGGTTCATGTCTGGCACATATACACACACATACACAGTATAAATACAAGAGTCGTAGAACAAACATAGAATTCAAATCGGTACTAAAGTAAATTATTCCAAGTGTCGGATTCGTCGAATCCAAATATGTAGAAAAATACAATATATTTAGAGACAAATGTCTTTTGTTTTCAGACGAGTACACATCACGAGAGCTACTTTGAATCAACTCGGCGATAAGTTCGAAGTCGAGCCGGGAGATGGTGCTGGTAGAGAAAGTTATATATCGGACCACAAAATTGAGACTTTTCTCATTGTACCACCAAAGGTAAAGTAATGACCTTTTTAATATCATTAAATTTGTTCGGCTTACTACTCTCGCCAAAAAGTAATGAGAGTAAGTAATTTTAAAAAGACGCGTGCTATGAATAGCATCTTTTGAAGAGGAGTTGCAGGCGATGCATGGTGCCCTTAAATGAAAGGGATTAAAGTAAATGCAAGCAAGACGAAAGTCATGGTTTTTTAAAGAGAAGTAAGCATGACACACTATGAGGTACTGATTGAAGGAGAAAGAGTAGAATAAGTGAATGAGTTTGTATACTTGGGTTCAAAGTTTACGAGAGACGGAAAGTATAACTGTGACATTGAGCGAAGGATGTTGGTAGGGAAAAAAATGAATGAGGTCCTGCATATTTTTATGAGCAGCAAAAACGTGTCAAAAACTTATGTATGGTAGTGAATGTTGGGTTTGGCAGAAGAAGCATGAAAATAAGATCAATGCTGCGGAGATAAGTAGTCTAAGAAGTATATCTGAAGTAACTCTGATGGATAAAGTGAAGAATAGTGTGAAATAGTTAGTGGGAAAGGATAACTTTAGAAAGAAGTTAAAAGTTTTATACCCTAATAAATTTTGGATACCTTTAGTTTTGTCTTTACTAACTGAGCTTTATTTTTATTTTTCCTTTTAAAATAATGAAAATGTTAGTATCAAGAGTCCATCTCAATGGTAAACTTTCTTCATTCTTTTAACTATCAGATATTAATAATAAAAACTTGATTTTTAAATTTTTGTTTGGGTGTTTGATTTTCTACATTAGCATTAGCTCTAATATCTGAAAAGGCTTTTCGCATTCATTTAGGTCGGTCGCATACTTATCCGATATTTGTTTTTGGCATGTCGACATGTTTTAGACACGTCGCTTCATTGAAATGTAGATAACAAAAACTTGTACTTCGTACATCAATAGACTATGTCGTCGGATAAAGATGAAGCAGAATTATCGCTAATAATATTGTGAAGAAGAAAGAAGAAAATAGCTCGAAATTATTGGATTTATCATTATAGTATATTTATCGAAGTATATTTAAAAGCTGTGCTGGTAAAGAAATCATTGAAAATCCAGTAAAATATAAAGCATATTATGGAATGTCTCGAGACCCATTTACAATACTTTTGAACAGAGTTAGATCTTTTTGTTTCATGATTTTTTGTGTTTGCCTATTCGAATATTTCATAATGTGGTCGTATAAAACATTGCTATTTTTCTCCTGTTTACACAAAATATTACATTAAATGTTCGATTATCTTCGATGTTGCATGTATTTAGATGCAGCGATCGAAAACATTTACATACATATAGTCACGCCTTTTTCCCATAGGGGTAGACAGAGACCACTTCCTTCCACTTCCGCTACGGATCTTACACACATCTGTCAACCTCTACCGACTTGTCTATTCACACTCGCCTTATAAATTTGTTTCGTCAATATTCCTTCATCCATCCTTTCTACGTGTCCAAAACATCTAAGCATTCTTTTGTCTATCTTTGTATCCACATCTTCTTTTACATTCTCAACCAAAATCTATACACTCTTCAAGTCACATAAGCATATCTTCAGCTTCTAGTTCAAATATAAACAATTATCAGTTTTTACAAACTTTAATACATACAAGTAAAACTTGATTGGATTCCAAAATTTGGTATCTGATTTCCTGATAAAAGGTCCGAGTCCATCCAAAAGTTTTTTAAATGTTTCTCGAGTTATTCTATATGATTATGATTTAAATATTACTGAATATTCAATAATTTCTTTTCCGGAACAACTTTCAAATATAAAGATAAGCTGTACCACATGGATAAATAAAATAATTTACTTTTATTTTTCCCTTTCATAATATTATAAACGACAATAAGTAGTGCTTTATCTTCTCCCAAATAATCTTTTAACTTGACGCGTTTACAAATATGTTATAAATAATAATAATAATATCTGGACGCGGTTAAGGTGGAAAAGTTAAGGACTGGATTGCAATTTTCAGTAGGACGTATACATCGTTTGCTAAGAAAAGGCAATTACGCTAAACGTGTTGGTGCTGGAGCTCCTATTTACCTAATGGAATATATGGCAGCTGAAGTATTGAAATAAGCTGGAAATGCAGCCAGAGACAACCAAAAAAACGCGTCTAATTCGAAGGCATATACAATTAGCCATAAAAAATGATGCCATTGCTCAAGGTGGTGTTCTTTCTTAAAGCCAAACTATTTTTTGCCAAAGAAAACTGAGTAAAAGCTTAAAGTTAATACAATGTTATACATACCGATATAAACCCCATATAATAAACAAGTTTTTGTTACAAATATTGTATAAGTATGGGACCGGCCTTAAACGTGTTAAAAATTTTAAACATTTTCTTTTCTGGGGCACTGCATAGCTTTATGAACAGCTAGAAAGTGTCAAAAAAGACACGTCTGGCTGTGCATAGAGGTGTGTTGGTTCCTACAATTATGTATAGTAGTGAATGTTGGTTTTGGCAGAAGAAGCATAAAAACATGATTAATGCTGCGGAGATGAGTAGTCTAAGAAATATAGCCGGAGTGACTGTTGGATAAAGTAAAGAATACTGAGATAAGAGAACGCTGTGGTGTAAAAGAAGATGTGGTTACAAAGATAGCTAAAGAAATGGTAGATGCGAGTGTGAATGGACAATACCAATTTTGATTATAATTAATTTAACAAACAACTTTCTTTTTTAACAATAATTCTCTTAGAAACACGATTATACAATGTCTTAACAAAATTTTATACATGCTTAGATCCTACATATTTAAAAATAATTTATAAACTTCTGACTGAACTATCTCATTTACAAGACCCCAAATACATCTGTCATCGTTACATTGGTCTATAATATTCTTTTTTTTATTTTTTTAACCAAAATTATTATTAATGTCAATGTAAACTAATTTTCTTTTAAATTTAATCTTTACATATTTATGAAATTTAAAAATATTATTTTTAATAAATGCTCATATCATAACAGTTTGTATGTTCTAGGCACGACCTTCAAAAATGCGTAGCATTTGCTACGTTTGCTAAATCCAGCACTGTCTATAGCTGAGAGTTTGTAACGGAATAATCGTATTATCATGGGAAGCTCTTTGAAATAAATTCGAATGACAGTTTATCCAAATACTAACCCTTTTAATTTTGTTTATAAAGAGACGCTGTTATTCATCGACCGTTTGACATCCAATGCCTCATTGGTAAAAAAAGGTCCTTTTTTTGTTTTCAGCGAGCCGACAGCAACTTTCAAAACGGCAACGTGAAACCCCGCTTATCTAACGTCTCGGAAAGATCACACAGCATTTGCGAAGGCAACTTGGGACTGAGTGTTCCTTACACAAGAACGAGGCCTTCGAGCAAAATGACCAAATACGTAGAATGTTGGGGAGCGGACAAGCCATTCGCTAACATCGCAGAGTCCTCTCTTGCGAAAAATATCGAACTGACGGTATGTTTTACTTTTTTTTTCTACACCTCTTTCATTATTTTTAGAATAAAGTAAACGAGTAAAGCTAACGAGAGGCGAACAAGCACGTGATTGAGAAAATAAATCCGGCTACTCAATGTTCGATACTTGACAAGTATTTATCTAGAGTATAGTGAAGTATAGTTCTTACGAAGTCAGTTGGACAGGTATAAAAACAATATTTTATCCGGCGGCTTGCCGAACTTTGTTGTTGCATAGGCGTCACAACAGATATTTTAATAGTAGTTTTAGTGCATTCAATAATTATTGGGTTAACAATGTTCTCAATAAAGTATATATTTTGAAGTGTTTTTTAATGAATATGAGGGATTTTGGATATACCTATTAAGTAAGTATTGTTTTGACTTACGTGATAAGGTGACCACCCCAAACGAAACACTATTATACATTAGTCACTATCGAAACATTCATCAGTACTTGAGTCTTCTTGGGTATTTATCACTATCGGTTCTATTTGTGGCAAAACGCAATATTGTTTTTCTTTTTTTTTTTTGACGTGGTAAACACAATTTGTCCATAAGTCAGTTTCGGCGAGTTTATCAATTACTTTTCTTATATTTGTTAGAACAGAATCGCTTAATTGAGAAGGTTGATAACACTTTCGTAATTTGTTCTGTAAAGCAGACCAGATCAGTTCAATAGGGTTAAAATGGGGGCAAACGCAAAACTATATGTCCGTAAAATTCAAAAAGTTTGTCTATGACGTATTCTTTCTTAAAATTTTGTTGTTTCACTAGTTCCAACAATTTTTTTTGTGCAGTTTTTTAAAGGTATTTCTATGTTACTAACTATATAACAGATACTCCAATAAAACAGAAAACAAGATAATAGGTATGTATAAAACGGAAAAATGTGTATTTGTAACACGGCACTGGTAAATAGTTGTGTAAACACTGATTTGTTTTTTGCTGGAATTGACTTTTGCGGTGAGAAAACTGTCGATAAAATTTGGCCAATTAGGGTTAAGTACTATCCAATAAGATGCATAGAATCACAAAAGGTTCGCCGACAGTCCATGTGGACAATACCGGGAGTAATCAATTTCAAACGGTTCAGTTTAGCTTAATGCTCGACGTGGCATTATTGACCGTACCCCGATTTTCGCATTGTCCAACTGAGTTCGTATAAAGTATAATAAACTCAAATATAGTATGTATACTGCGTGGAAAATTTTCCATTGGCAAGAAAATATTTCTCGCTCACTGCTGACATTGCTCAGTTTAACTCGTAACAAAAAACTTTACTAGTAGAGTATGGTGAAGTACATGTACAAACTGAAGTATGGTCCGTGGAAACTTTACCAATGGCAGAAAATATTGCTTGCTTTCTACTAAGTGCCTTTGACGTTGTCATTTTAAAAGCAGGCTACTCTTAACATGTAACTTGAGAAGTAGATGTACTTGTCTAGCGTACCTATAGTGAAGTATATGTACAAACTCAAGTAAGGTCCATATTCTGCGTGGCAACTTTACTAATAACAAAAAAATATTGCTCGCTCACTACTTAGCGCCTTTGACATTGCTCAGATTAAAAGCTGAAACTCATAACATGATACTTGACAGGTACCTGTACTGGTGATCGCAAGTAGTTTAATATTTAATAAAGAGTGAAATTATATTGAATGATATTATATTTTACTTTTTTTCACCGAATTTATTGGTTTCAGGAAAAAACTTTAAAATTAATAAATGTGGATGTTAATATAATATAATATATAACAGGAATATTGAAAAAATACCGGTGGTTAGTCTTTTACGAGTGCACGGAAATAACAAAATTTCAAGTTTCTATCTTTACTTAAATTGGAGAAAAAAAAAGATGTGTGCACTATGTGCGCATATGTTGTGACCTATACCTGCAGAAGGGCCATCGGCAAACAATGGGGACTACAACCCCATTCTTGGCGACAGCTAGGCTGCTATCAAATCATTGAAATCAGTCTACTCGACCGGTGCAATGCCGAGCCGCCCTGAATAAGCTAGCAACTAGGTAAGGTTAGGTATCATGTGAGTGGGGCGTAGGTCACTTCTCCACTGCGACCTTTGGTAGGTCTATTGTGGCTCACCCCTAGAGGTTACAGTTCACCGCACAATCCAGCACTTCTCACGAAGTTCATGGTTGTATAGGGTGAGATTTTTTTGAAATCGGTAGGTTCTAGGTTGGTGTAACCAAATATGCTGAACCTTATTCTTCCCAGGCCGGGGCATGAACTTAGTATAAATTCAGCAATTTCGTCTTCCACGCAGAAAAACCGACAATCCGTTTGTTGGTTCAGACCTAAATTGTGCCGGGAGGTCGGAAGCGATCTCTTTCTACTTTAGGCTAACTTGGATCTACTGTATTTTTCCGCTTGTAAATGTACGCAAGGTTGTTATGGACAAAATTTTAAAAACCGAATCATTAGTGTACCTTTATATTTTTTTATTAAATATTGATGTTATTAAATACATTTTTTATCAAGTATATACTTTTACAAATACAAAACATTGTCCTTACTATTTGACTATCTGGATGCATATAAACGATTAAAAGAGCAACTAATAAAATATCTAAGATTACAACCTGGCAACAAAGCCATCGTTTTTACGCATTTTTATTTCTGAGAATTTTCTGACGACAGTTTCGTTACCGGTGTATACACCTAAACTTTACAACGGACACAGTTATGTTAAGAAGGACTGAATTATATAACATCGTAAATGATATTGTTACCAGCCGGCCCTGTTTATTTGCCGGAGTCCGAGAGTCGACTACAATTAGGGTGCTTTGTCGGCCTCCGCCTCCGTCTAGTAAATTCTCGAACACCGCGTCGCGTTTAGCGGTTTCGAGATGGTAGAAGGATTGTTCTGGCGCTTTCGGGAATAAGGTTAAATAGTGGCATGGATATATAAAAAAGGAAGCAGTTGTAAAAGTTGTATTTAAGTGATTTGTAAAAGTAAAGTTTATTGTGTGAAAGTAGTGGAATAAAAATTATTTTTTTACTGTATTGAGATTTTAAAATTACCGAACTCAACAAAGAAGTAATATCGCAACTATATTTTAACAGTCAGTGTATCTTTAAGGCAGAACTCCATCACTTACCAAAGCATTCAGTCACTAATAAGTTCATATTAAAGTAATGTGCCAAGAGAAAACAATAACAATGTTTTAACAGATTTAATAAGTCCAAGTGATTGATACCGAAGGCAATAAAAAACGACTGATTATGAGTTGTAAGGAAGGGAAACAAAAAATATATTACTTTTACTTAAATATTGTGGCAATAAAAACGGTTTATCGGTTTACCTCTTGTATTTTGTATTTGTATTTTAACTTTAAATTTGCTGCTTAGCTACTAAATAGAAGTTCATGCTTTTAAATTAAAAGTTAAAAAAACGACAGTCATCATCAATTGTAAGTCATTTAATTGCTGTACTAAAAAACAAAATAGAACAATTTTTTAAACTTCAAAAAGATTGTGTCAATATAAAAAATTAAATTTCCGCCATTCTCGAACAAACATTTCTGTTGCCTTTGCAAATGTAATAATATAACCTATCGCAAGGGACGTTGTTCCAAGAAAATCCACCTTTATCCAATGTTCTGGCTTCCACGCATCTTTCGTTAGTATCAGAACCGCTGGCGCCCAAATTTGGTTCACCAGGATACCAATTGGTGTATTTAAGCGGTTTGCCTGTGGCTAGCCACGACCATTTTTGGGAGTCGTGGAGATTGTTGGCTGACGTCCAGTAATGATCGTGACCATGACCTAAATTAATAAAATTTCGATTTAAGCTTAATGCATCGTTTAGATTATTTATTATAGAGCAGACCCAAATGAAAATTTTTAGATATTGACAATTTCTTTGAATACTCAAGTAACCGATCGTCCACTTGTGGAAGCCATTAGAACGGCTGCTGACCGTGGGATATGGCGGGAGACTGTGAGAAGAGATTTGAAAAATAACACCTGACATTAACTTATAATCACTACACGTTGTTCTTGACGTTATACTAAGAAGAAGATGTAAAAACTGGAGATGTATCTGAAAGACACATAGGACGCACGAGATATAGAACACAAAAGGAAGATCGTTTTCTGAAATTAGCTACAAGAAGGAACCGTACGGTAACGGCACCTGAGTTACAAATGCTTCTTCTTCTTCTTCTTCTACTTGGTTGAGATGATATGATCTGTTAATTCCGGGCTTGCCGTTGTATTAATTCTTGAGATGTGGACTGCCAGCTGTCTCTCCATCTCTTCGGTGGTCTACCGGGCGGTCGGCTTCCTACTGGTATTCCCTCGAGAGCTATGCGGGGTAATCTATAATACGGGGTAATATAAATGACCGAATTCGACAAATTGTAAAGACCGACACAACTATAATAGATGAAATCCAAAGAAGACAACTTATATGGTACGGCCATGTTGAACGTATGACAGATGAAAGGCTACCCAAACTAGAGCTTAAATGGACCCCAACAGAACGAAGGAAAAGAGGTAGACCAAAACCAACATGGATAGGGGGAATTCAGAAAGCGATGTCCGAAAGAAATCTAGCCCCAGGAGATTGGACTGACCGAAGAGGCTGGCAACTGGGAACCGGAAGGCTAAAGACGCTATGAACCGGATTAATAATAATAATAATAAAAGGTTTTGATTTAAAAAAAAGGTTAATTAAAAAATTAAAACACACTTATTTGTCTCACCTATTTGTGTAGCAAATATTCCCAATCTATTGTTTTCTTCGTATGAATCAATGTATACTAAATCCATGTCAAATGCTTTACATAAAATGTGGGCTTGAAAAAAGTTTACCTAAAATAATATAACACACGTAATAATTACATAAATACAGGGTGTCAGTTTAAAAGTTTTCCAATGGGAAATATATTATGAACTCCAAGTAAAAAAATTAATTATTAACCCCCTTATGATACATCATCGAAAAAACTTACAGAAATTATCTGCAGTGATTTAGCTTTGCCAAGAATTTGAAAACATATTGTACAAGTGTGTTTATAAAACAACATTGCATAAACAACATTTTAAATGTTTGTATTTACGTAAAAATTTGTTTATTTTTAGTCAAACCTGTATAATTATTACCCACAGTATTTACCTTATAACTGCAGCTTTACCTATATCGTATCACTTGTAAGATATTGCTTTAAATGTCTTTACAATTGAGGTGGATGGAAAGGTGAGCTCTCTCTTACATCATTTTATTACCCCTTTTTATCAAAAAAAACTTTTAGAATATTTTCATCATTTTCATTGTTTCATTGTAAAGACTGCTGACTTTCCCGAAGCTTACAAATTTGAAATTCACGACATTGTGTACAAAATGCGTAAAAAAAAAGAACATGTCTCTTTAAATTTAATATTAAGATGAGTAAAGGAAAAAGATGTATTTCAAATTTCTAGAACGAGTCTTTGGAGAATTTTGAAACATATAGGGTTTAAGTTTAAAAATAAGGACAACCGAAAGGCTTTGTGTGAAAAAGCTAGAGTCGTGCACAAAAGAATTAAATTTTTAAGAAATTACACTCATTTGTTTATCTGGACGATACTGCGATTTTTGCTAAAGGTGAAACAAAAAGAATTTGGCAGGACAATAACATAAAGTAAACACACGGACGGTGAAGGAAAAAGACACATCATTGTGCATGCAGGTGGATAGCATAGTTTTGTTGATGGGGCGGATCTTTCATTTATGTCAAAATCAAAACCGGCTGATTATCATGACAATATGGATACAGAGATGTTTGTGAAATGGTTAAAAGAGAAACTATTACCATCGTTACATGAACCATCTGTCATTGTATTAGATAGTGTTCCGTATCATTCGGAAATTTTATGTAAGCAACCAACAAACTCCTGAACGGTACAGAAAATAAAATATTTCCTCAGTATTGCTTTAAGCTGGAATTATTATCGATAGCTAAAAGGCACGAAAGAAGAATAATTAGATCTATCTATCTATTTATTTAAAACATACCTAATTACCTAATAACTTAAGACAAAAGGACCCTTAAGTAGGGACTGAATAAATTAACCGACTTGGTATTACATGGATCTCTCAACTTTTTAAGATAAGAGAACTGAGTTGAGAGACTTGGTGTTTTTTACAAGTTATGTTTTTGATGGCATCTCATTTTGTTTTTTGAAGTGAAAACTTCTTTAGCGGCGTTGTAAAAAATGTTAAACTCGCGTCAGGACACGTGACCTGATCGAAAATTCGTAAGACGGATGGAACACGTGACCTGATCGAAAATTCGTAAGACGGATGGAGAGTAAACAGCTGGCGTGGCGTAGGAGAGGGAGTATCCCCCTCTCTTTCTACGGCGCGGCGAAAATGCACGCCTGCGCCGGCTGTTGTTTCACTTCTGCCGGCACTCCCAGAGTGCAACCCGTCGTTTTTTTAGATACTTCCACTTTTTTTCCTTTATTATACTTATACAGGTACACTGATTCATTTACTGCAAATGTAACTTTGTTATCCTATATATTTATATGGGATTACGAAGTTATTTATGCAGTTGGTGTATCTAGAACACTGGACCGAAATTGCAAAATATTTTAGATTTTCCTTAATTTATATAATAAACACTGATTGTATTTTAAATATGAAACTTTTACGTCTGCTAGAAGTGCCTTAGAGTTTTGATGATCGGTCGGTCAGTGAGTGACAAAATTAAGAAACTTTAGTTATAATTCTTAAAGTACTGGTTCAAATTAAATGAAATTTGAAATATACCGTGTTTTGCCTGCTTGGTTACTGAAAATTCAGGCTTCTAGTTTTATCCACAACAAAGTTATATATAAGGATGGTACGGCCGTGCCGCTTTTATGCTCAGTTTGGCGGGGGCACTACCGTGCCCCTACATATATCTGCTATTTTAGCATAAACGAAATATGTCTATTAACAATGTTTATCCATTAAGTCACAAACTAAGAATGAGTGTTCTTTCCCTAACTATGTAGCGGTAGCCCTGATATTACCGGTATCGGTGACTGCCCTGCCGCTGAGTCGTTATGGCTCTGCATCACATTGGCGTGGGGTAGGGTAACGCCGTAACATGTACGCCTTACAAACAACTTTGTTCCGCGATATGCGGCAGGCGAGTGACTGTTCGCAATTTTTCTGTAGTCAGTGATGCCAACAACCGTACGTACTTCACTTGTTCGTGTATAGTTTATTGGCTATTGGCCTGTTAATACAAGCACTCAAGGGATACTAGTATAGATCTATAACAGCATGAGTACAACAAAATGGGTGTCAAATTTTTAATATTTTACTTCCTTTTCCAATATATCACCCTGTATAATTCCATGTTTAACTCAAGATATTTATCGTTGTACTCTGCTATTGTAAAAAAAAACATTACATATTTACTGTACTGTATTGCTAACGAATTGTAAAACTATTGTAAAAAATAATAATAACTCACTTTTACTGCAGTACCAAAGTAATATTTGTGAGACTTTAATAATAAAATATTTGTTCTATTTTGTCCTGGTAATACGTCCGAAGTATAAGGAGCTGTCTCTTTTTCCGACGCCACAATTACAAACAACAATAAAATTATGATGAGAACCATCATGCTTCTTTTCGGTGTACGTCACAAAACGAACTATCTACGTTTTATACATACAAATATTAACTGACCGTCCTCTTGCAACCGGTTCAAATTAATATATATTTATAACTTTAAAAATAAACCATTTTTATTTTTGCGAAACTGGTTTGCGTCTGCATATCCCGATATCGAGATCGAAGAAGCGCTGGGATTTTACAAGCGGACGTTACAGGACCATTATTTATGTTACCTTATTAAAATAACATTAGTAATGATCTTGTAATGGGTACAACAATGAAATTATGCCTGGTAATGATTAGATATCAGATATTCTAATTTCGCTTCTGTTCGCTTGTGATAGGGATAACTATATTAGTAATGATAGCGAAAGACCAAAATATTAGTACTTAGCAAGCAACCTAATATCATGGCTAACAAAACAGTTGGGGGTAAACTATTGAAGCAAGTAAACAAAGTAAAACATCTAGGCAACATAATAACTATCAGCGCGGATAGTCAAACTGAAGTGAAAGGATTAAGCAGGCTCGAGCAGCATTTAAAAACATGAGTATGGTCTTGTGCTGTAGAAATCTGAAGTTAACTCTAAGAATCCGACTTCTCAGATGTTATGTCTTCTCCACCCCGATGTACGGTATGGAAGCCTGGACTATAAACAAGTACGAAGAAAGACGACTTGAAGCCTTTGAGATGTGGGCTTACAGGAAAATATTAAAAGTTTCATGGACGAAAAAAGTATCCAACTTGGTAATACTCCAACGTCTGAATAAATCCACCTAAATTCTTACCACCATTAAAAGAAGGAAACTGCAATATTTCGGGCATGTTATGAGAGGCGAAAAATACCGATTACTGCAGAACATCATGCAGGGGAAAATTTATGGTAAAAGAAAGCCGGGCCGCAGAAAAGCATCAGGGCTTAAGAATATACGTGACTAGCATAAACTCAACTCAAGCTCTCTGTTCAAACTTGCGGTCGACAGAGTAAGGATAGCCTTGTTGGTGACCAACGTTCTAGAAGGACATGGTACTTAAAAAGAAGAATGGTAGCGAGTACAGTGCGCCATTATTACTTATTTCATCGTGAAATATGAAAAGGAATATCACTTCAAATGATCGCATAACGTTAAAATAAAGAAAGGAATAATGATGAAAGACTTTTGAATGTTATGACATGTTTACTAATCCTGTAGAAGGTACAAAACTAAAAGTATGCATGATAATGATGAGAATCTGAATTTTCTGATTTCGAGTCATCATTACTGGCTCCTGATAGGGATACTGTCATAGGGTGTATAGTGTAACATAATTTTTTAATGATCTCTTAACGATGAAAAATAACGAAGCACTATTAATGAAGGTATTCTGAAAGTTATTCGAAATACTTTCTTTTTAATTTTTTGATTTCATCTTCGATGGATGGGATACCAGAAGTCATCGTGAAGGTTTTTATTGCTGACGTACCACGGTGCAGTAAAGATTATTCCAAGTATTTTGGATTGGATTATCTAAAGAATTTTCGTGATGGATGGATTAGCAAAACCCCGCAACTGGACTCCATATGTCCAGATTGGCTTTATTAAACTCTTTATGTGCAAAAGGAGTTTGTTTTCTGAAAAAAGTTTTGATTTGCGTCCAATTAGCCAGTTCATCTGGCGTATCTTTAGATTGATTTAAGTTTTTTTTAGCTTCAATGTGAATTTATGGTCGAGTATCAGTCCTAAATATTAAGCCTCATTGGTGACTGATAATTGGTTGCCATTCATTGTTACAGTGGGACAAGCGATCCTTAGATTTGTGAAAGTAATATGAGAGGACTTTTTGTGATCGACTTGACTCTATTTGTTCAAGCAATGCTGGATTAGATTGAGGTTAGTTTAAAGATTGTTGAATGCTACTTGAGGGTCTTCATTAATGGATATTATTGCAGTGATATCTGCAATTTTGGTAGAGTTTATGGTTGGGATGTCGGCAATGAATATTAAATAAAAAAGAGGGCCTAGCATGCTTCCTTGAAAAGTATCCTATTGTATGAGGTCGTAATTGGAGGTACCTAAAATAAATTTTATTTGAAAGTATCGATCTGTGGGGAACGATTTTAATAATTGGTGAGGTGTAGGAAAGAATTTTTTTAATTTTTATAGGAGACCAGAATGCCACTATCGATCGAAGGCTTTTTCTACATCAAAGAAGGCGGCTGTGCACAGTTTACTTTTCCTCATAGCTTATATTGATATTATTTACAATCTTGTGGCATTGTTATATTGTTGAATTATTTTCAATAAAGCCACACTAATGGGGAGATATTCTTCTTCTTTTAGTGCCTATCCTCTATGAATATTGGCTATCACGTTTGTTCAGAAAACTTTGTTTACTTCTGATCTGAACAGGGTGCTAGAGGTCTTTCCTGTCCACTGTCTAAGGTTCTTGAGCCATGAAGTTCTTCCTCGTTTGCTATCGATTTTGCCCTGCAGTATCAGCTGGAGGAGATGGTATTTTTCGTTCCTCATGACATGCCCAAAATATTCAAGCTTTCTCATTTTAAGCTCAAGTTCCTTTCCAGCACCGTTGCATTTGTCATGCGATAGATCCATAATATTCTGAGCATGCGTACACACTACATTTTGAAAGCCTCTATACGTTTGGCTGAGGAGTCTGTAAGGGTCCATACTTCTGCCCCATAGAGCAGTACCGAAAATATCTCGATTTATCAGTCTCTGATATTATCTCTCTGAGTTAAAGTTAAACAACATTGGCGATAGAATACATCCCTGGCGTACTCCTCTTTTTATCGAAAACTCAAAAGACAGGTCTTGTCCTAGACGGACAGTAGCTCTTTGGTTTGTGTATAGAGTTGCTATTAAACGAATGTCTCTGTCATCTAAGCCTCCTCCTTTTAAAATCTCAATAAGCATCCGATGTCGAACTTTGTTAATTATTGATGTTACTGTATTTATTTATGTATTATTGGAGATTCTTTTAAGTAAGAATCTTTCCAGAGCTTTGGACAAAATGGATAGCAAGCTTATTGTTCGCTACTAGGTAACGTTATTTAGTGGTTGCCTGGCTTATTAATCATTGTGATTTGGACAAATGTTCATGTGATTGGGAAGTATGGTAATCTTATCTTAATGTTATAGATTATGGTTTAAAAAACTATAACTTTTTTGAGTAATTGTTTTCAAATTTGGCCGTCTATTAATTTAAAACCCGGTGCTTTATGGATGTTGGGTACTGAAATTACTTGTTTTACTTCAGTGGGAGAAAAGGAAGTGTATATTATGATTTTATTGTAAAAATGATTTTAAGGAAGTAAAGAACTGTTTTCTTTAGTTAACACCTGTTATTCACATTTACATCTAACACATTAAACCTTCATTTATCTAACAAACTTAAAATAATAATGAACCAATTATGTAGGTATAAATTTTATTGTTAATTGTTGCTACGTATTATCTATGTGATTAATTTAAGCTGAATAATATGCATTGTTTATTCCGGTATTAAAAAATGATAATTATTTATAATTTAAAGCGAAAATCGTTTATTTTATTTATTTTAACAATCACTGCTGAAATATGCTTGAAGTTATCATTTCATATAATTTAAAGGCGTTGTAAAATTAAACAATTTAATATTCATAATAGTTAAAGAGAGTATATTTTTTGTTTTAAAATCATTAGTGAACTCACTGACAACTTTTTTAATAATTCATCGATATAAAAAGATGAAACCAATAACGAATAATGCCAAGTCCATTACTGATTTCTAAAAAACGAAAATACAATTTTCTTTTTTATGTTCTGGTTCCCACGAAAAAGGATATCCTGTAATGTTCAGAGAACACCGTGGGAACCAAGGGAAAGAAGGTAGGAGTTAGTGTTCTTCTTAAATTTCTGGAGGTTGTATGCCTCGGGGAACACCTCCCTAGGCAATGAGTTCCAAAGCCTCGCAATTCGTTGGATGAATGAGTCTTTGGAAAGTGATGTTCTGCAGGTCTCCAAAGTGACCACGAAGGGGTGTGAAGACTGAACTTGACGGGTTAATCTCGAAGATACTGCCAAAGGAGGAACGATTGTTGATATTTCAGAAGAGCATCGCCCATGAAAATATCTATAAAATAGAGACAAATCGCCAACTTTTCTACGGTGTTCCAGACAAGTGAGCGAGTTTGTAAGCGAGGCATCACCGACGAGATGAATTGCCCTTTTTTGGACAGAATCCAATAGCTTCAGGATATGTTTAGGTGCCGCACTCCAAATATGGGAACAGTATTCCAGTACAGGTCGGATCTGTGCCTTATAGATCATAAGCAGCTGACTGGAGGTGAAATAGCTCTTGGCACGAAACAAAAAACCAAGTTTTTGGGATGCACTTTTGGCAATGGACCTCACGTGATTTTCTCAGGAAAGGTTATTGCTGATAGTAATACCAAGCATCGATATGGATGACTTCAGTGGTATGGTTACTCCTGACAAAGTTATGTTAGGCACAGTGAGATCGGCTTTTCTAGAGAAAAGACATGCTTGTGTTTTGTTTGCATTGAATTCTACCAAGTTATTGGATCCCCATTCGAGAATTGTTGCTAAGTCCATATTTATATTGTTAACATTTCTTCCTCGTTCATTTCTGGTTTCACGGGCTGATATAGGGGCCCTGGAAGAGAAAGCGGTATGGAGGGTACTATCATCGGCAAAGCTGTGTACGGGACATGAAGTTGCTTTCAATAGGTCGTTGATGTGAAGTAAAAATAGTGTTGGTGCCAGAATGGATCCTTGCGGAACACCAGCATTTATGAGTAGAGTGTCAGATGACAAGAACCAAACGTATTTGTACGAGTTACGATTCCAAGTAAAATCTTAAAAACGTCCTTGTACTTAGAAATCTTGTTTCTAACGTAGGTTTCAGATTAATCTTCAGGAAGTTTAGATATGTGTCAGTAATAATAGTAATTCTTGCAGGGTGATATGTTCGGAATTTTGTAGATTTTGCTCTATTAGTTTCAAGTTAGTTCATTCAATACTTTTCCCCAGTTACATTCTCTCTACTTCATGCTGACGTATATTAATTTGCTAGAAGTCAGAAGGTCTATTGCGCTTTTATAGACTTGGAAAAGGCCTATGACAGAGTGGTAGGGAGTGAATTGTGGTCGACATTGTCTATGTATGGGGTGAACGGTAGTTTAATACGAGCAGTGGAATCACTTTAAGAGGATTTCTCTGCTTGTGTCAAGGATAAACGGAGCTTGCACGTTTAACATCGAAAAGGGTCTGAAACAGGGATGTGTGGCTTCGCCATGGCTGTTTAGCTTATACATAGACGATTGTTCAAAGGATTTGAAAGAGAGTGCGTATGGATTAAAAATGAATGTTGATCGTCAAATGCCTTCTTTACGCCGATGATCAAGTCGTATTAGCGTCATCTGAAGGGGAGTTGCTGGCGATGGTTAATGCTATGCATGATGCCCTAAAAATCAAAAAGATGAAAATAAATGTAAGCAAAACGAAAGTAATGGTTTTTGAAAGAGAAGAAAACATGACAAACTGTGAAGTTCTGATTAAGGGAGATAGAGTGGAACAAGTAAATGAATTTGTGTAATTGGGTTCAAAGTTTACGAGAGATGGAAAATATGACAGTGACATTAAGCGAAAGCAGGAAAGTATATAAATAAGGCACTGCATAGCTTTATGAGCAGCCAGAAAGTGTCAAAAAAGGCTGTAAATAGAGGTGTGTTGGTTCGTACACTTATGTATGGTAGTGAATGTTGGGTTTGCCAGAAGAAGCATGAAAATAGGATTAATACTAATTCTTAAAGCTTTTACTAAATTTTTTCTAGCTCGTCATTTGTTATTCTTTACTTCAACGCACTAAACGCTCCATAATCCATTCCACTTGGGTTGACGATTTCAACGCTCGGGACTAGGTAGAACGGGAAAATCCGTTGTCGTGAGCGTGATCGTTGTGAACGCTTAGTGGAACGCATCCATAGTGGTTCATAAATACCCATAAAGATGACATCGTTAACTCATCTTAGTAACAAACGATTCACGACTGTTAAAATATCGGTTTTGATATTTGGTCAAAGTACAATACCCCATGATTTAATAAAAAGTTATTTACAAATCCCCCTTGTATCAATTCCGAATCATTATTTATTCACATGCAGCACAACAATGAATTCGCATATTAATGTAATCATAAGAAAATGTTTATTTTAATATGTTTAATATTAGCCGACTCCATTCTGCCGCTAATGAAAATTTCATTAAATATTTTTGTTTACGGTCGACGTCGTATCTTCAGGTTAGTGGAGGAAATTAAATTACAAAATATACGTTTGTACTAATATTTGCCTTTTGTTTTGTTTTGTTTTTTAATTTAATAATTTCATGGACCAGTAAACATCGGCGATTTAAAAGTTACGTTAACCATAAATAGTTATTTATGTACCAAGCGTATAAATAGATGTTTATGCCCTGAGGGCGACGTTTTACAAACCCGAGGGCCTCTGGCCTGAGGGTTTGTAAGTCGCCCGAGGGTATACACATCTGTTTATGCCCGCGGTACATACAGAACTTTATGTCATACTAGTTCGTTATTGCAATCCAATCTCAATACAAATTAGTATTTTAAAAAATCCGGTTTGAATTAATAACATTGCCATTTTATCATAGTAGACACCATCGTTGCTAGGTGAATGTTGACAAACGTAAATGTCATAAAATCACAATAATTTTTATATGTGTCAAAGTTAGAAGTCAACATGTACGAAGATTTTGGAATTCCTGACGAAATTATTGAAAAAGCAATGAAAGCAAAGAATGCAACTGAAAATCTGTTGCCAAAAAAGTCTAAAGAAGCTTACAACATGGAATACGAATACGTTGAAGCGCCATGGTGGATGGAAGAGTATGTCGGTTGCTGAAGGATATTTAGAGGATAGTTTATCTTCAAAAAATGAAGTTTCAAGAATGCCGGCAGGTGTACCTTCCGGGTCTGGCGTTTCGTTACAGAAATTTGAAACTCAAACTATGAAACATGAATCGTTTGCTGCAGGCAACTTAACTATCACCGGATTATTTCAGAACTGCCAATTTTATGTTAATTCGTCAAAATAATGTTCATCGAATATTTACATATATTACTATATTCCGTTTGTAATTTCATTAATAAAGGTTATTAAATAAGTTAACCAAAAAAGTATTTCTCTTTATGCCCGCACGGGCATAAAGTACGACATTAGATAGTTGGTAACTAAGTAATAAAAACACAATAATGAACTAGTATGACATAAAAAATATTTGAGGCTTGCTAAAGTAAATCTTCTCTAAAAAAAAATCTTAGTTTATTTAAAGTGCGACAACTTTTAACATTGAAACGCAACGCCTATGTTTTGATAATGTGTCAATTTGAGTCACATCAAAAGTAAATTAAAACGAATTTTGTAAAAAATTAGTTAGTAACTAAGATAGTTTGGGCTTAAATTTACTTTATGGCACTTACCAAAAAAAAAGACACCCATTTTAGTCGATGCGGCTTGTAAAGTCGAATGACACCCCTCTCAGGTTTAGGAAATGCCCCCTTCAAAAGTTAGGCCCCTTTTAATTTTCAACTTTCCAATTTTTAAAGGCACATTTTCTCGTCCAAAACGTTTGGGCACAGTTTGTACGATGGTTTTATTCGATGCAGCATGATTAACCTAGTCGATTAGCGCACCATTCTCAAGTTGAGCAAACGGCCCTTTTAAAAGTTACAGTACTTTTAAATTTTTTAATTTTTAGAGACGTCTCTTCCTCATGACAATACTTACAATGGTGACATTAGTCTCATTCGACGCAGTATGACCAACCGAGTCGAATGATCTCTCCCAAGTTGATTTAACGGCCGGTTCAAAATGGAAACACATTGTTGTCTATGATTACATAAAAATCGATAGTTAAGAGGGGTGAAAAAAATATTTTTCTAAAAAAACCGGCCATTAAATCAACATTGGGAGAGATCATTCGACTCGGTTAGTCATACTGCGTCGAATGAGACTAGTGTCACCATTGTAAGTATTGTCATGAGAAAGAGACGTCTCTAAAAATTGAAAAATTTAAAAGTAACTTTTGAAAGGGCCGTTTGCTCAACTTGGAAATGGTGCCAATCGACTCGGTTGATCATGCTGCATCGAATAAAACCATCGTACAAACTGTGCCCAAACGTTTTGGACGAGAAAATGTGCCTCTAAAAATTGGAAAGTTGAAAATTAAAAGGGGCCTAACTTTTGAAGGGGGCATTTCCTAAACCTGAGAGGGGTGTCATTCGACTTAGCTTTACAAGCCGCATCGACTAAAATGGGTGACCTTTTTTTTTGGTAAGTGCCATAAAGTAAATTTGTACCGATAGTTTGTTTAAAATTGATGTTAGTAAATCAATTTAGGTATTTTTTGAATACTTTCAAAATATTCAATATATTCAATTGCGGAACGAGTTGAGATTATTTCCAAATATTTTTAAAAACGGTACAGAAAAATTGACACATTATTAAAACATAGGCGTTGCGTTTCATTTTTAAGAGGTGTTACACTTCAAATTAATTAAGACTTTTTTTGCAAAGACGAGACGGTGTAAATATCAAAAAAATCATGAATGATCATATGCCTGAATACTCCATCTAAATGCCTTTCTAACGATGTCCCACACATGGATAAACATTCCCTATTTTAAATTAAGGTGTTGGGTAAGTGGAAGGGAGTCGCTTGCGATTTAAGCCCAAGACATAAATAAAATCCCCTACAAAATATCCCCTATCCCCGTGACATAAAATCCCCGACAGAAAATCCCTCGACCAAAAATACGCGACAAAATATTGAAAATATGTATATTATAAAATAACCTCACCATCGTTAACATAAACAATTAATTAACGAAATAAATTACACAACAAAATTAGTAAAAAAACACATATTTTTATTACCAAAACAACTTTTACTAATGATTCACTAATGATTTTCATGAAGGGGAGCAAATGGAGTCTATTAATTTTGGTAATAGTAAATATTTTACTAAAGATTTCCATGAAGGGGTGCAAATTGTGTGATGTAAATAACATATAATTTTGCTCAAAATCATAAATACTAGATTATCAATAATAAAAATAACAATGTGTTAGATAGAAAATCCAACGATAGACAGCAGCACTTTAAAACGACCAATTTGCCGCCAAAATGTTTGTTTATTAAGAAGTTAATGTGAAGACAATCGATGGCGTTTAAGACTGCACGATATAAGTTTGCATTCAATTAGATATTTTTTGTTCTTGTTAGCACATTTGGAAAAGGGAATATGATAAAGAGAGTGATCATGAGCATAATCTGTAAAAGTATTTAAAAAAAGATAAAAAATCTTATACCCTCAACGAGGGACCATTAAAGACAGATTCTCAGTAAGACTTGTGTTATGAATTAGATAAATGGGGTTTGGAAGGACGGAATACTAAAAAGATTATAAAAATGCAGAAAGCTAGTTTGAATTATCTCCGTTATTTTTGAAGATGTACTGACTTTAAGATAAATCCTAACACCCACTAAGACTTAATTAATTTTGTTACAATTTATACAGAATGTGTTTAAATTCAATTTAAAAAATGATAACTTTTTAAATAAAATATTACAAATTAGCAAAGTTATTTAATAATGAGTGGGCCTGCCGCGGGTTCTAATGCATTCGATAACCCTTCGAAGCATGATTGAAATTAAATTATTTATGATATCTCTCAAAAAGTAATTCCAGGCTTCGTAAATTTGGTAACGAAAGTTAACTGTTATTTACTGGTTGAGGTTAAATACCCAGTCGATTATCGTTCATACCCAACATATGTTCGATTGGTGAGGGACTGAGAAGGCCATGGAAGAAGGGTGACGTCGTTTTTTTTGTAACAACCTCGCAGTTAAGTCTCGTTGGAAAAGGGGTTGAATTAACCCTCATAGGTATGGCAGTGCAATAGACTGCACTACATTTCGTTGTATTGTTGTAGTATTATTCGATCCTATTGTTGTGAAATTGTCTGTAATCTATCTCGAGGGGCGCAAATCCAAAATGTGGTTTCGCAAAAAGGTATAGAAAAAATCTAGATAAGATAAAAATGATAAGTAGTGTATAATATAATGTTTCTTTCTTTTCTTTTGTTTATCGTAGATACATGTGCGCTGTTGAAAGGCAAGTTTTTGGTTGTAGTAAGGTTCGTTGCAACCCATGTTAAGTGGGATGAAAGGACGACCCATTGTTCTTCATCTTAAAATGAAGTACTTGTGCATGTAACAGCACGAACATGTGATTCATATTAAGAAAGACATGTGCCTTATTGGAAGTAATCTTTTTTAGAAGAAAAAGAAGGCAGTCGCAAATAGTTCTCTCTTGAAAGCAGTCGCTAAAAGTACTACCCATTGAAAGTAATTTCACTCCCGAATGTGAACATTTGAAGTCGCGAATAACCCTCGTTTTTAAAGGACTTAGACTCTTTTTTGTTTTGCGTTGTTATGTTGTTTTGTTTTCTGTTACATTAAAAAAAGTGATAAAAAGAAGTTGTTTTTATTGGAACTATGTTCCAGGATATAAAAGACATAAAGTGCAAAAATTCTTACACAGTGAACCAGCAAAACCTATGGTGATATAAAAACTTCTATGGGTGAGCAAGGTTAGATAAACCCCCATTCTTCATCACCTATAGTAGGGCATGCCGTTATAAATTTCTGCGATCTCCACGTTATCTTCTTACTCTTCTGCGACCAAAGTCAAAATTAGGACTTGTCAGAGAATACAACACAGTTCCATTAAACCACCCCAAATTTATCTGCTGTTACACCACTCAAGCCAAACAGCACGACGTCGAGGTGCCAGTCGGAGAAATAAAAATAGTCTTTATGAACAAACCCCAAAAGTACCTATTTTGCGATATATTGATGCCATAGAGACTCTTTTTTGTTAAACTCCCAACCAAGTGTTTCCAATCTACCGTGTTATAAAGTGTCTTGTAAAGTAGCAACCCTTAAATGACGATCTTTTCGTGCTGAAGTTGCTTTTTTTTATGTTCTGGTTCCCACGAAAAGGGATATCCAAGGGAAAGAAGGTAGGATTTGGTGTTCTTCTTAAATTTCTGGAGGTTGTATGCCTCGGGGAACACCTCCCTAGGCAATGAGTTCCACAGCCTCGCAATTCGTTGGATGAATGAGTCTTTGGAAAGTGATGTTCTGCAGGTCTCCAAAGTGACCACAAAGGGGTGTGAAGACTGAACTTGACGGGTTAATCTCGAAGAGACTGCCAAAGGAGGAACGATTGTTGATATTTCAGAAGAGCATCGCCCATGAAAATATCTATAAAATAGAGACAAATCGCCAACTTTTCTACGGTGTTCCAGACAAGTGAGCGAGTTTGTAAGCGAGGCATCACCGACGAGACGAATTGCCTTTTTTTTGGACAGAATCCAGTAGCTTCAGGATATGTTTAGGTGCTGCACTCCAAATATGGGAACAGTTCTCCAGTACAGGTCGGATCTGTGCCTTATAGATCATAAGCAGCTGACTGGAGGTAAAATAGCTCTTGGCACGAAACAAAAAACCAAGTTTTTGGGATGCACTTTTGGCAATGGACCTCACGTGATTTTCTCAGGAAAGGTTATTGCTGATAGTAATACCAAGCATCGATATGGATGACTTCAGTGGTATGGTTACTCCTGACAAAGTTATGTTAGGCACAGTGAGATCGGCTTTTCTAGAGAAAAGACATGCTTGTGTTTTGTTTGCATTGAATTCTACCAAGTTATTGGATCCCCATTCGAGAATTGTTGCTAAGTCCATATTTATATTGTTAACATTTCTTCCTCGTTCATTTCTGGTTTCACGGGCTGATATAGGGGCCCTGGAAGAGAAAGCGGTATGGAGGGTACTATCATCGGCAAAGCTGTGTACGGGACATGAAGTTGCTTTCAATAGGTCGTTGATGTGAAGTAAAAATAGTGTTGGTGCCAGAATGGATCCTTGCGGAACACCAGCATTTATGAGTAGAGTGTCAGATGAAACTCCATCGACCACTACATGGAGAGACCTGTTTGAGAGAAAACTAGCAAGCAGAGAACACAGCTGAGGGGGCAAGCCATAAGATGGAAGCTTGGCGAGGAGTCCCTGGTGCCAAACTCGATCGAACGCCTTGGAGATATCTAATGCCACAGCTAAAGTTTCTCCATACTTTTCAATAGATAGCTGCCATATATGTGAGACGTATGCGAGCAGGTCACCAGTTGATCTCTGATGGCGGAAGCCATATTGCCTATCATTGATAATTCCTGAGTCTTCCAGATATTTCATGAGCTCGATGTTGATGGCTTTTTCCATGACCTTTGAAATAATAGAAAGCAGTGCGATAGGTCTGTAGTTGCTAGGTAGGGTCTTTTTGCCTTTTTTAGGGACTGGCTGTACTCTTGCAATTTTCCAATTGGACGGAAATACTCCCAAATTGTAAGAGTGGTTGAACAACTTGCAAAGAACAGGTGTTAGTTCGGGGGCACATTTCTTGAGAACAATCGGCGGGATTCCGTCAGATCCACAGGCTTTGTTGGTGTTGAGACCCAGCAAAATCTTTCTGATAGTACGTTGGCGAAAGGTGATCTCGGGCATGTGACTGTCAATAGGTGTAATGTTCGAGGGTTGTTTTCCCGAAGAATCCAGAGTGGAATTTCCAGCAAATAGGTGCGCAAAGATATTGGCTTTTTCCTGGGCAGTCGTTGCTAGTGTTCCATCTTCATTGGTTAGGGGAGGAAAAGAGCTGGAAGTGAAGTTTCTTCCCACAGCTTTGGCGAAAGACCAAAATGAACGGGATCCGTTAGGACATTCAACAAGTTTTGATCTTATTTTGGCATTATGAGCATCTTTTGAACATTCTATTGTCTCTTTGCATATGCCTCTAGCCTCAACATATGCTGCTCTGGTCTCAGGTCCCGGATTTTTTTGCCATCGATGGTATGCTGCCTGTTTGGAAGCCACAGCTCTAGAGCAGTTTCTGTTAAACCAGGTCTTATCGGATGATGTTCTTCTTTCGGTATTCGGTATGTAAGTTTGCATCCCCAACATGATGATTTCAGAAATTGTCTCAGCACATCGTGTTGGATCTACTGAGGAGAAACAAACTCTCTTCCATGGAAACGCTGAGAAAAACATACGAAGACCCTCCCAGTCGGCCGAATTGTAATGCCACATGAGACGGGGTGGTATTGTGCTGCTCGATGGTAAATGGAAAGAGCATATTGTGGAGATAAGAGTGTGATCAGAGTTTCCAAGTGGGGCACAAACTTCTATTCTATACGGATCAGGATTGGTGGTGAGGAAAAGATCTAGTGTATTGGCAGCCTGGTTGTTGACATCAGGGATGCGGGTTGGTAGCTCGACCAGTTGTTCTAGACCGTGAGTGATGGCGAAGGCCTCAGCTTGACGACCTGCATCATCAGTTTTGTTAGAGAATTTGAGCCAGGCAGCGTTATGTACATTAAAGTCCCCCATGATTATGGTTTCAGCTGTTGGATGGTTCTCCTGAATGTAGTCCAAATTAAGTGATAAAAACTCAAAGAGGTTGTTATATGAAGGTTCATTAGGTGATAGGTAAAGGCAGCAGAGGAACTTAGTCACTTTGGTATCAGATAGCTTAAACCACACGCTGGCATGAAAGGTTAGCCTTATCGTAAAGGCTTGAAGTCGTCCGGATTCATAACGATGGTTATGGATTTCTTTTGCAGGCCACCTAGACCAACACTGTTGGGACACTGCGTCCTATGCAATCGGGAAGTTATTTGGTTGACAAACCGGTTTTTCGTATACCAGCAAACGCCCCCTTCAATTCTATTATATGATTGCAGTTAATAAATTTAGCATAAATCGTTTAGAAATAGTGAAGGAAGGAAATGCAAATTTAAAAAGATACTTTTCGAAAAAACAAAATTAAAAAAGGGTATACTTTTAAAAAAATTTTTGTCCTTGTTATCATTTCTTATTAGAATTTGAATATAGAAAATTTCATTACAATTAATCACTCTTTCTGGGTGCTCGGATTTTTTAGAAATCAATTATTTTTTTAAAAAGAATTCTTTATTTATTTAAATCATATTGTTCTATTAGTTAACTTGCGCGTTCATTTGCTGTGCTTAACTAACGTATAATATCTAACCTCAAAACATTAACATTTCTGTTTCATGAGTGACTCTGCGATGTTTATTGCAATACAGAACTTTTGACGGTAAGCTTGCTTTGACAAAAACAGTTTAAAGAGAAATTAAAACGCCGTAAAATTAAAAAAAGGTCGATATATTCGGCTGCTGCTTCTTTTTGACAAAGTTTCAGGAATAAATTTAGGCAAATATTTACACTCTTCACCATTGGACCGCTTCACCAATTTGTCTGCAAAATTATTGAGGACCAATCAGTGTGGAACGCAAATTTAATTAGGTTTTAAATATGCAGCTCACAAAAATGACAGAAGTGTTCTTGTGGACAATTCCTCTTACAATTTTACGACAGTAGCATTTTTATTAAATTTATTAATTTCTTCCGGTCGTGATCTAAGAAGTGTTGCGGAAATTTTGTTTTAATATTACGAGGGCTGACTATAAAGTACTGGAACTTGTTGTCTTAAAGACATAGTGACGATTAAATTGTCACTTACGATAGTGTCACTTACGATAGTGTTTGACCTGAGGTGCCGGCGAATCGTTTACAAAAAGATGTATGATTTTTTTGGTAGCATCAAACGCCCGCAACATTACCGGATGATTTATAACAAAAAAATGTGTTATGAAGTGGGCGAGATGCAAATATAAGAGATGCAATGATTTCTATTTGTCACTACGAATTTTCCGTCTTTAATAGTCAACATGGACAAGTAATATTCAACTAAAGTGGTTGTTGGGTAAATTTGTTTGTTGACTATTGCCTCAATATCCAATGTTATTCGTTGTTCTGACACGCGTCGTGCAAATTGTCATGCAGATTCCATTCTAATTGAAGTTTCTGCTGGAAGTGAAAATAATAAGAGGAAAAGGAGCATTTGCAACCAAAATTAGCTATTATTACGGATTGTAGCCGATGAATACGCCACTGTCCTATTATATAACCGAGGCGGTATATTGACCACTCAAAGATGCATATTCCTTTTGGCGGCATAAAAACGCCCCACATTTTAGCGAATGATTTATAGCCGCGGGTGGTAAGAATTTTCGTGTTAATTCCTCGTTCTTTCGGAATAGATGTCCCCATTCTAGAATAACTAATTTTTCTGTATAGAAGAAGATCGCCGACCGAAGTCTTTAGTTGAAGTGTTGTGTTATAGTTTTTTTTGTATAAAGTTTGTGGATATCTAAGTGATTTATCATGTAAGAATTTATTGTAAAGAAAGATTAGAATAAATTGTTTAGTTTTTTTTGTGCTGAGTGTTTAAAATCATCAAACACAAGATTAAATATCGTAACACTATTTTTATGTGGATGTCACCCTTCACTTATACAGTTATTAAAAATTTGTACCACGAACTAAAAAGGGTGAATAATTTTTTTTTCTAGTAACATTGTTCTGTCTTTTCGTATAATTAAAAATAAAATCAAGTTGGTACCGAGTTTCCCATAAAAATCCAATAATACTGTTAAAAAATTGCTCCATTTTTTGGGTTTTAGATATCGTACCTAAAATAGAACTGTCAAATAAGTGTCTCAAAAAATAAATATTTTACGTAATGAATACCTCGGTAGAATAGATGAATTTTCTCGCAAGGTAAATTTATAGTTTGAGGTTTTTACGTCACTCATGATATTGTGAAAAAAGGATAAAGTGATAAATCTGCTAAATGTTTCGTAAATGGTTTCCTAAATAGAGGAAAACATATTATAATAGTACATGCCGGTAAGTCCATAAGAACAGCCAGAGGTAAAAATACTACCTCGCAATTGGAAAAAATCAGAAACCAATATAGTAGTATGATAAAAGGAAAGGAATGGCGAAAAAATCAGAGGTGACTTTTATCATGGGCGATTTTAATGCCAAAGTAGGAAGTACACCACGAGAGGATATTATCGGTAGATACGGATTGGGAACAGCAAACGATAGAGGAGACCGGCTAGTTCAGTTCTGCCAGGAACAAGATTTCATTGTGTCAAACACCTTTTTTAAACTTCCAACCAGAAGGCTCTATACGTGGACATCTAGCGCCCATACCCCTGAAAAAATTATTCGTAATCAAATAGACTTCATACTTATTAAAAAGCGATACAGAAACTGCATAAAGTATGCAAAAACATATCCAGGTGCAGACATAAACTCAGACCATAATCCAGTTGTTGCAGCAGCAAGACTTACACTCAAAAGATGTTTGCAAAGACCCAGACATAATAAGCCAGATGTTTCAAGGCTAAAGAACATAAATATAATGAGTAAACTGAAACATGAACTGAATTCCAGACTTGATGCGATACCCATAACGGAGGCAGCCGAGACTGATGAATTGTGGTCCAATATAAAAAATGCCATCACAGAAAGTACCACCAAAATACTTAAACCTCAACAAAACCACAAGAAGAAACCATGGATGTCAGAGGAAATCCTTGATCTTATGGAAAAAAGACGGACACTCAAGGGCAAGAACAACGAATACTGGGCGCAAAACCGCATAATCAAAAACAAGATAAGAGAAGCAAAAGAGAAATGGTTTTACGAGCAATGCCAAGAAATAGAAGCAATGGAAGCAAAACACGATACCTTCAACATGCACAAGAAGATAAAAGAGGCAGCAGGTATCTGCAGAAATAGAAACGCGACGACTTTACGGAACGCACAGGGCAGGCTGATACTGGATACTTCAGAAAAACTGACGGAATGGTGCGACTACATCGAGCACCTATTTCACGATACCCGGCCAGAACTTCAGAAAGAATTCTTTAATCAAGGCCAAGGATTGGACATAACGAAGGCAGAAGTTCAATATGCGCTGTCAGTTTCAAAAAATGGGAAAGCTAGTGGTCCTGATGACGTCTATATAGAAGTTCTAAAAATACTGCAAAACGAAGAATCACTGAACACGCTGGTAAAGCTATTCAATCTTATTTACCGAAACGGCAGTATACCTTCTGATTGGTTAAAATCTACTTTTGTTCCGCTCCCCAAAGACGCGAAGGCCAAGAACTGCGGTGATTATCGTCTTATTAGCCTGATGAGCCATGTGCTTAAACTCTTCTTGAAAAAAATACACAAAAGAATATATGCGAAGTGCGAGACAATGATGGGGGACTCTCAGTTTGGTTTTCGCAATGGCTTTGGAACAAGGAAGGCACTATTTAGCATACAGGTTCTTATCCAAAGGTTCCGGGACATGTCGGTGACCGTTTACGCATGTTTCATCGATTACGAAAAAGCCTTTGATAAAGTAAAGCACGAAAAACTGATCAACATTCTTAGAGAAATAGGACTGGAACAACGAGACCTTAGAATAATAGCCAACCTTTACTGGAACCAAAGTGCTCAAATAAGAATCGATAACACCGCGTCCGACGAAATCAAAATCCTGAGAGGCGTTCGTCAAGGATGCATTTTATCACCACTGTTATTTAATTTGTATTCCGACAGGATATTTCAAGAGGTGTTGGATGAATGTGACGAGGGGATATTTGTCAATGGGATTAATATCAACAATCTGAGGTATGCGGATGACACGGTTCTTGTTGCCGACTCACTGGAAGGACTGCAGGAGCTGGTAAGCCACGTGACGGCTGCAAGCTCAGAGGCCGGACTTAGCCTGAACGTGAGAAAGACAAAGTGGCTAGCAGTTAGCAAATCAAACAACGTGGACGGACACCTGACAATTAACGGTCAACGAAGTGAGCGAGTAGAAACTTTTAAATATCTTGGGTGTCAACTAAATGAGAAGTGGGACAACATGCAGGAGATTCGTGCCAGAATAGAACAAGCTCGTGCTTCGTTCCTGAAAATGCGTAAAGTACTTTGCAGCAGAAATTTAAGCTTGCCTCTGCGCTTCCGAGTGCTTCGCTGTTACGTGTTCAGCATACTGTTTTATGGAATGAAAGCTTGGACTTTGACAGATGCGATGTGCAAAAAATTGGAGGCCTTTGAAATGTGGACGTACAGAAGGCTATTAAGAATCTCCTGGGTAGAAAGAGTGCGTAACACCGAGGTACTTCAACGCCTCGACAAGCAGCTGGAAGTTCTGTTTACAATAAAAAAACGCAAACTGGAGTATTTTGGTCACATCTTAAGAAATGACAAGTATCGACTTTCAAAGCTTATTATAGAAGGGAAGATCGGAAGACGAAGAGGCCCGGGTAGAAGAAAGATAGGTTCAGATAGGTAAAGATAGGTTCAGATAGCGCTGATGATTGCCAACGTCCGAGGAGGACAGGGCACCTAAAGAAGAAGAATATAGTAGTATGATAAAAGGAAAGGAATGCGTTTTGAAGAGATGGAAGGAATACTTCGAAAGTTTATTTGAGAAAGAGGATACACAAGTACAGTGCAACAGAAGTAGGAAATTGCAAGAGTACAGCCAGTCCCTAAAAAAGGCAAAAAGACCCTACCTAGCAACTACAGACCTATCGCACTGCTATCTATTATTTCAAAGGTCATGGAAAAAGCCATCAACATCGAGCTCATGAAATATCTGGAAGACTCAGGAATTATCAATGATAGGCAATATGGCTTCCGCCATCAGAGATCAACTGGTGACCTGCTCGCGTACGTCTCACATATATGGCAGCTATCTATTGAAAAGTATGGAGAAACTTTAGCTGTGGCATTAGATATCTCCAAGGCGTTCGATCGAGTTTGGCACCAGGGACTCCTCGCCAAGCTTCCATCTTATGGCTTGCCCCCTCAGCTGTGTTCTCTGCTTGCTAGTTTTCTCTTAAACAGGTCTCTCCATGTAGTGGTCGATGGAGTTTCATCTGACACTCTACTCATAAATGCTGGTGTTCTGCAAGGATCCATTCTAGCACCAACACTATTTTTACTTCACATCAACGACCTATTGAAAGCAACTTAATGTCCCGTACACAGCTTTGCCGATGATAGTACTCTCCATACCGCTTTTTCTTCCAGGGCCCCTATATCAGCCCGTGAAACCAGAAATGAACGAGGAAGAAATGTTAACAATATAAATATGGACTTAGCAACAATTCTCGAATGGGGATCAAATAACTTGGTAGAATTCAATGCAAACAAAACACAAGCATGTCTTTTCTCTAGAAAAGCCGATCTCACTGTGCCTAACATAACTTTGTCAGGAGTAACCATACCACTGAAGTCATCCATATCGATGCTTGGTATTACTATCAGCAATAACCTTTCCTGAGAAAATCACGTGAGGTCCATTGCCAAAAGTGCATCCCAAAAACTTGGTTTTTTGTTTCGTGCCAAGAGCTATTTCACCTCCAGTCAGCTGCTTATGATCTATAAGGCACAGATCCGACCTGTACTGGAGTACTGTTCCCATATTTGGAGTGCAGCACCTAAACATATCCTGAAGCTACTGGATTCTGTCCAAAAAAGGGCAATTCGTCTCGTCGGTGATGCCTCGCTTACAAACTCGCTCACTTGTCTGGAACACCGTAGAAAAGTTGGCGATTTGTCTCTATTTTATAGATATTTTCATGGGCGATGCTCTTCTGAAATATCAACAATCGTTCCTCCTTTGGCAGTCTCTTCGAGATTAACCCGTCAAGTTCAGTCTTCACACCCCTTCGTGGTCACTTTGGAGACCTGCAGAACATCACTTTCCAAAGACTCATTCATCCAACGAATTGCGAGGCTTTGGAACCCATTGCTAGGGAGGTGTTCCCCGAGGCATACAACCTCCAGAAATTTAAGAAGAACACCAACTCCTACCTTCTTTCGCTTGGTTCCCACGATGTTCTCTGAACATTACAGGATATCCCTTTTCGTGGGAACCAGAACATAAAAAAAAAAAGTAGCTTGGCGGGCTACTAGCCTCTAAAATAACAAATATTCGGCTGAATATACCTCACATTCGTAAACTTCTTCCTCCGATTGTACTTGGGACTCACGATTACTGAAAATTTCGTCGTCGCCGATCGGATCGTTATTCGAATGTTTTCGTTGTGCGCAGATTTTGTGATCTTCTGTTGCACTGTACAGGCCCCATTCGGGGACATGGGTGAAAGTTGCAACAAAAAAGTGAAATTAGTACGACAGAAGTTGTAAAAGCGTTGAACAGTATGAAATGAGGTAAAGCTGCTGGGAACGACAAGATAACGGTTGAAATGGTGAAGGCTAGACAAAGTGCGGAAACTAGTCTTCTCTACTGCCTTTTTAACCTTTGTTGAAGAAGTGGTAGCGTACCAGACGACTGGTGCAAGGCCGTTATCGTGCCGCTTTACAATGGAAAAGGTTCGTAGTAGGGCTGTAGTTTACTCAGCATCGTCGGCAAACTGTATGCAAAGATATTGATTAAAAGAGTGACGAATTACACTGAAAAGATGATATAGGATGTGCAAGCAGGATTTAGAAAAAGAAGGATGTGTATGGATCAGGTATTTTCATTACGAGGTATAGTCGAAAAATTCTTGGCTAGAAGTCGGAAGGTCTACTGCGCTTTTATAGACTTGGAAAAGGCCTGTGACAGAGTGGTGAGGAGTGAATTGTGGTCGACTATGTTTGGGGTGAGCGTTAGTTTAATACGAGCACTAAAATTACTTTACGAGTATTCCACTGCTTTTTTTTGTGGTGGGTTGGCATTAAACCGTAGTTTTTTGCCACAGACCTTTATATCATTATTATCTATATATTATCGTGATATTAGATTGAAATTAAATTGTGATTTTTTCTTTGATCAGAAATTCCATAATTATTATGTATATATCTTCTTTGAATGTACTAAGCAGAATAACAATATTTGTTGGCAATTGGACACCTTATAGGATTAATTTATTTAAAATCAGATCAACATTGTTTTAAAGAAAGGCCAGGTCAAGAGTACCAACAACCGACGAGCATGTATGAGAGCACTGATGAAAGCAGAGGAAGCAAAAGGTGTGTGTAAGAACCGTAGTGAAAGTGGAAGGAAGTGGTCTCTGCCTAACGCTTCGGGAAAAGGCGTGACTATATGTTTGTATGCTGGTAATGAAAACGGTTTTGTGCTGAATTATTTGCTATTATCTGCAAAGAATATTTTGAGTTGTTCGTTACATCCAATTAAAGTCCGGTCCTAAACCTGCCGTCGGCTTAATTCTTAAGGTGCCGAAGTCATCAAACAGGAAAAATTATTTCTGACTTCAACTATAATTAGGAGAACAACTGAAAACGTTTCTCTCACACTGCACGTCAACCAAATTATTATTAGATAAACATAATTAGACGCATTATCCTTTATCATAACAATACCAGCTTTCAATAAATGAATATTTGAATAAGACAAACATACAATTAATCTATTATCGCCTTTATTCGCCTGATTAATTACCTCGTAAGTTTGTTCCAAAAAAATTGTTAAAATTGGGTGCCGGAAAATAACAAACATTTTGATAGCTTCAGTAACGCCAACCGCATGTCGACAATCTAACAGACAATTTTAAAATTCACCCAATGTTCCAACAGCATAATTATAAAATAGCTAATTTCATTTGTATTTACTTTTCAGACTCTAGCGATGATCGAATCCAACTTGCTTCCCAACCGTACGACGTGTCTGGAATGCAAGTAAGTTCAATTTACTATCATATTAGCTCTTTTTTGCCATCCCCCTCGATTTGAGGACAATCTTTAACCATTGTCGGAGCGGGTGCAGTTGCAGCTGAGATTATTACTATAAATCTAAATGATTTAAGATTTGTGGTTAACGGTAATTCTTCGTATAATGTGTCATTGTCCTGTACCATTTAAAGCTGCGATGATTTATTTATGGCCGATTTCTTCACTTCCATCTTCTTCTTTCCTAGCTTTACAACTTTGGGTGAGTCTTAGCCGCATCCACTGTTGCTTTTCATCTCCTGCGATCTTGTGCTTCCACTTGTCACCGCTGGACTCCCATCCTAGGTAGATCTGCTGCGACAGCATCCTTTCATCTTTTTATAGGTCTACCTATTGATCTTCTGCCATCTGGTCTCTCGAGGAATATTGTTTTTATCAACCTGTTGTCTTCTGATCTTACTACATGACCTATCTTATTCGGTTAGCTTTTATGTGCCTGACTACGTTTTCACTGCCATACATTGTCGCCAATCCAACATTGTGGCGTCTTTTCCACACTCCTGTTGTTTTATCTCTATTGGGTCCAATTATCATTGTGAGTACTTTTCTTTTAAACACAAGAAGCTTATTTATTTCCCGTTGATTGAGGGTCCAGGTTTCGCTGCCGTAGGTAATTATTGACCTGTGCAAAGTTAGGATTGTCTAACAGCTTTGATTTCAATATAGTTGTGAGAGAGTATCTAAATCTAAGGAGCGGAACAGCTACACAAGAGGAGTATAGAGTTGTAAGAAATAGAGTTAACACAAAAATAACAGCAATAAAACGGCAATAAAACTCATTAAGGGTTATATTTTGCCCAATTCGAGGCCTTGGATTCTTTGTAATTACCAAGTATTTTATTTTTTCTTTGTTTATTCGTAGGCACAGATTACCTGCTTCTTCCTCCACCTGTAAAAAAACCTCTCGTATATATCTTGTTGAATGAGTCACTGTATCTATGTCATCAGCAAAGGCCAACAGCAGTTTTGAGCCTTGATAAGCAAAACCTTCTGTTAGCTCCGACGCTATTTTGTTAACTGCATATTCCAAGGCACAATTATATAGCAACGGTGAGGAGGGTCTCTGAGTGTAATCCAAATCAGCGCTTGTATTTCTAAATATTTAATTCACTATTTATTTTACAATGAAAATAAGTAAACTGGTGCTTTCTGAAAACGAGTATACAAATGTTCAAATTAAGTTCCTTGGGTTAATTGATAAGGAAGAATTTGGCCCCTTTGCGATTCTACTAGCTTTAGCTTCAATTGGGCCAGAGTTAGGCGGTAAAGTTCAAAGACTGAGCATTGCGGGATATTCTTTAATGTTTGATAAAGTTTAATAAAAATAGATTGACTAAAAAATCCTAATCCGCGCGTGCTTATAAGGTATGATCTTTGCCTGTCACACCCTACTCGATTTTTAGCAATAATACTCCAATCATTACATTAATTTTTATTTGACTAATATTGGACTAATATTAGACAAAAAGTTTACTTGCTTTTTCGATCAATATCTTTATTAGGAAAGGACTAGTTTACTAATTTTCATTGTAAAATATATAGTAAAACTGGAAAAACCCATGAATCAAGTCCCTCCATCTCGATTTTGGGAGTCACGGTGTCTAATAATATGTCTTGGCATGATCATGTTGCTAACATCGCAAAGTCAGCAAGCCAGAGGCTAGGTTTTCTGTGGAGAACTAGAAAGTTTTTTACTCCTGATTAACTGTTGACGACGTACAAGGCTCAAATCCGACCTCTTCCGGGTGTATTGCTCGCACATTTGAGGTTCAGCACCAAGGCAGACGAATGGTCTGTATCCACTATAATACCCATTCATAAGAAGGGATCAACGATGGACTGTAACAATTATCGTCTGGTTTCCCTGATCTCCTCACATCCGAGCAAAATAATGCTGTATGTTCTTCGATCTCGGTTGGTCCATCCCTCGATCACCAAATAGCACCTGAACAGTCAGGATTTGTCAAAGGGCGAGGTACACGAGAACAAATACTAAACGTCTGAATACTATGCACCCATGTATATGTGTTTTGTCGACTACGAAAAAGCGTTCGACAATGTAAAATGGTCAAAGTTGTGGGAGATCTTGTGCGTTGCGAGAGTACCTACTCATCTGGTAAATCTTATAAAAAATATATATGAACAAAGTAGAGCAGTCGTCAAAATTGACAATCGTTTTTCCAGAACAGCAGATATCAAAAAGGGAGTTAGACAAGGGTGTATTTTATCACCTCTCTTCTGATCGCTAACTCAGCAGAAGAACTTACAGAATTGATACAACGACTCGAGAGAACATCAAAAGAGTATGGTCTAAAAATCAACTATACCAAATCTAAAGTATTGATAGTTGATAGATCGGATAAGACAGCAAACAGACCACATCACATTGCCAACTTTGAAGTGGTAGATCAGTTTGTTTATCTGGGTGCCCTTATCTACTCCTCCGGCAACTGCGAGATGGAGATCCGCCGTCGTATTCAACTTGGCCGAACAGACTGAGCCAATTACATAAAATTTGGAAAGATCGTGCATGTGCATTCGAAAATGGATATCAGAAAAGAGACTATGAATACTCTGACATCTTAAATGTTTGAACATCGAAAAGCTGAAATTTATTTGAGATTTCTGCACTAAGTTATAAATAGCGCTATAAGTTGTCCAAATTTAATTGAACTCTTCAATTTAAATGTCAATCCCAGAAAAACAAGAATTTTAAAACTGTTCATGGTTCCTCATTACAGTACAAACTATGGTAAAAATGAGTCAATTACAAGGGTAGTTAAATTGGCAAATAAAAATAGTGAAATCATTGATTTATTTGATACATCCGCATATTCATTCAAAAATAGAATGCAGCACATTCATTTGTTGTAACTTAGTTTTAGTTGATTATGATTAGATTTGTAGAAATATAAGGTAGCGTAAAAATGTCTCTTAAACATTTATGTATTTTATAAATTGGCTGCCCGTATTTAAATAAATAAAAAAATAAACACCCTATCCCTATACCATCACCCCCCGTGTAAGGACTGCCGCTCCACAGCAAATTCTTTATTTCTGCGTTCTGCGTCGAAGCGTCAACGCTGTGTAGTTTTACATATATTTTAACTTATACATGGACTATTGGATTAAAAAGGAATGATTTGATCGTCAAATGCCTTCTTTACGCCGATGATCAAGTCATATTAGCGTCATCTGAAGAGGAGTTGCAGGCGATGGTTAATGTTATGCATGATGCCCTAAAAATGAATGAAAATAAATGTAAGCAAAACAAAAGTAATGATTTTTGAAACAGAAGAAAGCATGACAAACTGTGAGGTGCTGATTAAGGGAGAAAGAATGAAAAAATTAAATGAGTTTGTATACTTGGGTTCAAACTTTACGAGAGATTGAGCGAATGGTGTGGGCAGGAAAACAAATGAATGGGGCACTGCATAGCTTTATGAACAGCCATAAAGTGTCAAAATAGGCACGTCTGGATGTGCATAGAGGAGTGTTGGTTCCTACACTTATGTATGGTAGTGAATGTTGGGTTTGGCAGAAGAAGCATGAATGCTGCGGAGATGAGTAGTCTGAGAAGTATACCTGGAGTAACTCGGTTAGATAAAGTGAAGAATAGTGAGATAAGGGAACGCTGTGGTGTAAAAGAAGATGTGATTACAAAGATAGATAAAGGAATACGTAGATGGTTTGGACACGTAGAAAAGATGTATAAAGGAAGATTGACAAAACAAATTTATAAGGCGAGTGTGAATGGACAAATCGGTAGAGGTCGACCTCGGCGAACATATCTCGATCAGATCAACATTGTTTTAAAGAAAGGCCAGGTCAAGAGTACCAACAACCGACGAGCATGTATGAGAGCTCTGATGAAAGTAGAGGAAGCAAAAGATGTGTATAAGAACCGTAGCAAGTGGAAGGAAGTGGTCTCTGCATACCCAAAATTTTATTATTTCTATATGGGTCGCGTGTGGTTTATTATATTTCCTGAGCACTCTTTTTTTATTTGAAGTGATCGAACATACTTTTTAACTTTCTAAATTAAATGGACCTCAACAGTTATTATTACTAGTATTACTTAGTGACGTTTATTTGTTTATTATATTTTTCCGCCGAAATAATATTAGTTTTAAAACTTATAATTAGCTCCTCAGCCCCCCACAAAAAGTATTAAATTTCCAACAAGCTCAAAATTTTTAACTTGTGGAACATAAAAGCCCATAAATAGCACATAATTGTGCACTACTTGTTTTTTATTTTTGCCAAGGGGGGGGGCAGCTCAACAGAGGTGTACCAGTTGAAAGGTATTGTTACTGAGATAGTTATTCTAATGAGGCCCCTTTTCGTTCGTATGGACACAGCCAAGGAAAGAACTCGCTAACACAAAAGACCAAAAATTATCTACAAAAAAGAAAGGTCCAAAATAGTGGATTGGATTATTTGTGACGAAAAAGAAAATTGTTTAAGCTTGCACTGAATATTATTTACACGATTTTTTTATGTAAATAACCTGAATTTATTATTAAAAAGTGTTTAAACCTTCCACGTGAATTCTGTGTTACGACCGTGAAAAGGTATTTAACTGTAATCGTCAAGATATCGAGAGATTATTAAAATTCTTATCAGGCTAAAGCCGCAGAGTGGATCTTTTAAGATAATGTTTTTACCAAACTCATGAATGATTCATGAATTGCTCAGTATTCCGGTACATTCTTCAATTTTTCTTTCTTTCGATTTTTTTACTTTGATACAAAGCGTAATAGATGTTTTAAAAAAAGATTGTTTTTAATTTTTGATTTTTATGCGTAAAAGAACAGAGGAGTTTAAATTTGAAAATTAAATAACATCGGCCCTGTCTCTCAGAAAACGGGTCTCGTATAGTTTTGCGCGATAACAGTTAAATTGAAAAACAATTTTTATGCACACGCCACTGAATAAAAAATTTAGTCAATCGTTATTAAAAGCCAACAAAATGACATCTTTCAGCAGTAGGGACGTCAACTGTTGAGGCTACACTACTGCCGATCCGATTCTGATGCTCTTTGTCTAATCATTGTGATGGCACTAGTGCATTCTTTTTACAGAGTTGGCCACAGAAAACAGTTCACCCCGATATTTGACAGTATTCATTAGAATTTAAGGAAATGCTAAAACACGTCAATTTTTTTTATATGAAACTTCCATTTCCCCAACCCCTGTTTTTAAAAAAGGGAATATACCATGTGTGGCAATTTTTTTTTGCGTAAGTGGAATGTGTGGCACATTATTAAAAAAGTATGTAAATGGAGTAATTGGGCATATGATCATCCATAATTTTTTTTCAATATTTACACCGTCTTTGCAAACAAAGTCTTAATAAATTTAAAGTGCAACACACCTTAAAATGAAACGCAACGCCTATGTTTTGATAATGTGTCAATTTTTTTGCCCCGCTTACAAAAAATATGGAAATAATCTCAACTCGTTCTGCAATTAAATATACCCTTTTGAATATATTTAAAAAACACCTAAATTGATTTACTAACATCAATGTTAAATAAACTATCTTAGTGTGTTACTAATTTTTTACAAAATATGTTTTAATTTGTGACAGAAAAAATTGACACATTATCAAAATATAGGTGTTAGATTGTGTAATAAAATTTGTATGACTTTAAATGCCAACAAAGTGGCTGGTGAGTTGATGTAATGAAGATGTCCTTAAAGCTACACCAGCATTTATGGCACACTCCAAAAAAAACTAGTTCAGAATTTTGTTCACTTTTATTACAAATTTGCGTCCCAAACCAAAATTTTTTTACAGTTTCCGTTTTCCAGAAAAAGAGCGTGGGCTTGCTTTAAACTCAGGTTGCACCACAAACTCTGTATTTTTTAAATGTGCAATATACTAGAAATTATGAGTAAAAAAGCGACATCAATAGTTTTTTAAATGTATTGCAGTAACCCACAACCTTCTATCACATGCTTCCAGGTGCGCATGGGCTATTTCAATTATAAAAATTCGTATAGTAGGGTGTGTTTATAAATTTTTAAAATTTATAATGACAGAAAAATGGGACATTTACAGTTTTTTATGAGTTTTGAATTTATTACTATAGCCCACGACCTTCTATCACATGCTTCTAGGTGTAAAATTTTGTCACTGTTTACGTTTTAATGTATATTTTTAAGGATTTTTTAATATTTGGGAGCACTTAACCCCTTGGGATTAACATTTTGGAATTTTATACACTTGATCTGTAATAAATGTGTAAGAAATTCTGGCACCCGTCCGATCCTTATATATTACATAAAGCTTAAAGCTAGCCCACGCACTTTCCTGGAAAACGGAAAATGTAAAAAAATTTTGGTTTGTGACGCAAATTTGTAATAAATGTGTACAAAATTCTGAACTAGTTTTTTTGGAGTGTGCCATAAATGCTGGTGTAGCTTTAATGACATGTAATGAAGGCAATTAATAGGAAGGTAGAGATATTATGTATCAAGAAAAAAAAGGGTCAAGAGAAAGAGAGAGAGTTCTGTCAAAGTTTAAAAAAGTTTAGCTGACATTTTTATTGATGTAATTTTATTTAAAAATAAAAAACGTTTCCCATTGAAGTGTCTAATTATTGAACCATAAATATATGTGTAGTTCATTTTGGGTAAGTGATTCATTCGCTTAAAGATATCGCAATCTCGTTTAACAAGATTCAATCTTAGTCGGTTAGACTTTGTTTTGTAATCTAACAATGGGCGTTGCGTTTTAATTTTAAGAGGAGTTGCACTTTAAATTAATCATGAATTTTTTCCAAAGAAGGTAGAAAAATATCATGGATGATTATATACCTGAATACTCCATCTAAATGCCTTTCTAATGATGTGCCACACACGGTACATTCCCAATTTTAAATTAAGAGCTTTGGGAAGTGAAAAGGAGGAGGTTTTTATTGCTTAAAAGTGTCTTCAAAATATACAAATTGTTTATAATCACTTTAAATTTGTTTATTATTCCCATTTTTAATACGTTTTCACGGGTATGTTTGTTTGCTTGTAACTAACTCTTTGGACTCGATGTTGCCCTACTTTAAGTGATCAGATTTAATTTAAACATTGCACACTTGTCAAAGACCGACGACAATGCAAAATTTTTGATAATCCTGATTAGTTTCACCAGGATTCATAAATTTCTTCAGGGATCCTTTGCATGAGAGCAAGAGGGATATAACTAGTGCGTGAACTACACATGCGCGCAGTACCAATGTCATATTATAATTCACCCAATCCAATATACTGGTAAGAAACGTGCCGAGGGATGAATGGCAAGAAGGTGAGTAAAACAAATCGAACTAAAAAGCGAAAAATAATTCTTGACATAAGAATAAAATTACTGACCAGAAAATTAATGTCACTGTTCTTAAAGCGTGGGGTGCTTTGTATTTTAAACTAACTCTGCATTTCGGAATGAAACTAGTGAAAAATTTGAGCTTATTAGAAAACAGATGCAAACACGATTAGAAACAATAGCCAAAGAACACTTAATACGCAAAAGAACCAAGAAAAAATCCTGGATCACATCAGAAATCATGGATCTTATGGAAGAGAGAAGAAAGATCAAGGACAAAGTGGAGGAATATAAGGCACCGTACGAGCAACGTACACCTAAAAATATTAAGATCAGAAATGGAATATGCTTTGGAAACTATGAAACCCGGCAAAGCTGCTGGTCCTGATAAAATACCCATAGAACTTGTCAAACTCTTTGATGACGATGTGATAGATATTCTTCTGGACCTCTTTAACAACATTTATGATAGGGGAGAAATCCCTAAGCAATAGCTGACATCTACTTTTGTACTTATACCTAAGAAACCAAACCCAAGAGAAGGCTCAGACTACCGGACCATTGCACTCATGAGTCACACCTTAAAGCTGTTTTTAAAGATCATCTATAAGAGAATATACAGAAAACTTGAGGAGGACATGAGCAACACGCAGTTTGGATTCCACGAAGGACTTGGAACAAGAGAGGCACTCTTTGGGATAAACGTTCTTTTCCAGCGCTTTCTCGATATGAACCAAGATGTGTTTGCGTGTTACATCGATTTTGAGAAAGCTTTTGACAAAGTGAAACATGACAAGTTACATTAGCTACTTGTCAGTAAAAACATTGACTTGAACGATGTGAGAATAATTAGCATTCTATCGCCAATACTATTCAATCTGTATAGCGAAGCCATTTTTAAAGAAACCTTGCAAGAAAAATCGGTAGGGATAGTTATTAACGGAGAGGTTATAAATAATATGTGATATACTGATGACACCATCTTGTTAACGAGCAATCAAAGAGACATACAACATCTTCTAGAGAAATTAAATGATCGATCTAACGAATACGGTCTAAAAATAAATCTTAAGAAAACCAAGTTAATAGTAGTTACAAAGTTCCCCCAAAATCACAACCATATAAACGTGTCAGTAGCGGACATCTTAATAGAGAATGTGCAGTCATACAAATACCTGGGAGCCTGAATAGAACAATCTGGTGACCAAACAAGAGAAATAAGAACGAGAATAGAGATATCCAGGTCAACATTTACGAAAATGAAAAAGTTGTTCATCAGTCGAGATATCACGATTGAACTTAGGATGAGGAAGCTGCGTTGTTACGTGTTTTCCGCGCTTTTGTATGGAGTGGAGGCATGAACACCCAAGAAGAATCACACCGACAAACTACAAGCCTTCGAGATGTGGTACTACCGTAAAATGTGGCGTATCCCCTGGACGGAAAAGATCTCTAATGCGGAAATCCTAAATCGGATGAATAAGGAATGTGAAGTCATTAACACCATAAAAAAGAGAAAGCTTCAATATCTAGGTCATAAACTGAGAGGGCCCAAATATGCACTTTTCCAGCTGATAGTTCAGGGAAAGATTGGTGAAAGGAGGAATATTGGAAGACGCCGTGTGTCTTGGCTTAAAAACCTAAGGGATTGGTTTAAGTGTAGCAATATTGAACTCTTCCGAGCTGCAGTCAATAGGAGATGCACTATAAGAAGAAAGAAAATAAGGAAAAAAAAGAAAAGGAAAACCTACTCAGTGAGTAATTTTCGGTAAACGAAAAAATAATTCGGACGGCTCAGACTGGGAACCAAACCCAGATCTATTGGTTACGCGCTAAGAGCTCTACCAATTAAGCTATTTGGGACACGTACCGGAATAGTTTAAAAATGTCATACATAGCACCCCACGCTTTTAGAACACTGAAAATAATTTTCTCGTCAGTAATTTTATTCTTATGGTAAGAATAATTTAATTATTTTTTACTTTTTATCTTGATTACCTCTAAAAGCGTGCTTTTTAGTTTCTTTAAACTATAATTTATTATACACTTAAACCATTCCAGTGTTTATTTGCAGATCTATACTTGTGGGTACGTTTTTTTAATCTTATAAACAATTTAAAATAACATATTTTAAAATTAATTTACGGTTGATGAAATGGTTTTGATATGAAAAATCTTAATGCTTATTGCTTAATCAGTTAAATAATTACACATCAAATAAAATCACAGTAGCACACCTAAATTAGTATCATTTTAATATACGATACGCTACAATGAACAGAACAGCTGGCAAAATAATAATCATGCGTTCACCATAAATTTTTAACAAAATTATTCCTCTGTCATCCGCACAACAGGATGCTGTCACACGCGCTTATTTTTAACCAGCTCAATTTGAAACCTATCGAACGAAAATATGGGGTTTTGCAACAGTGTTTCTGTAACTTTTTTACCATCTATGCTATTGTTGATATTTTCAATATAACCGTCGTAATGCATTAAAAAATGTATGCTAAAATTTGTTTGGGATTTTATGTTTATTATATATTTTTATTGCACTTTTAAAAACAAATGAAAGGGCAAGACCATTTCCGCACCGCCAGCTATGTTTAAGACTGTTGGATTTTACACTTAGAAACAGATGTGGTTCAGGCCATTTCGCACCTACCATCAGGGTAAGAGTTTATGGATTTAGGGCAAAAATTCTTTTATTGTTGCCTACTACACATCTGGCATTAAGTAAAAAGTTAGCTCCCAAACATTTAACAGTATACATTCAGTTTCTAAACCGCTCATCAGTACACATCACCTTTCGAGCACTAAACATTCAGTTTCCAAACGTTCATCAGTACACATCAGCTTTCGAGTACCAAACATTCAGTTTCCGAACGTTCAACATATACACATTTAGCTTCCGAGCATTTATCAGTATACCTTCAGCTTTCGAGAATTTTACATCAGTAACATTCAGCTTCCGAGCGTCTAAAATATAACATCATACAACATAGCTTTAGTTAGTTAAAATGGACTTTATAACTTCTACTACTTCTGTCATCTTTACAATCTGGATATTCTCGGAGGTCACATCAAAAAAAACTTTAAAAATATGTAACAAGCTACAAATAAATATTTTTTAAAACCGCGAAGTCTACCTACAATAAACATTAAGTGACAACACAGCCATAGCATAAAATGTCAGAAATAGACTAGACCAGGAATTTTAAAACCTCTGACAAAAATCTAATGTGTACGTAACCAGGGATTGCACTAATGCAGACTGCTAAAATCTCCGATATGTATACAAAGCTAATAGCTCATAAAATTATGACATTAACGTCCAAAAATACGAGAAGCAATAAAAATTTAACAGTATCTAAAGCAGGTTCCAAATTAATTGAATTTGTCGTTTATTCGCGCAATTAGTGAGCGCCTGAAAAACTAGAGTGTATTTTTTTAAATATTTACACTGTTTTATTTTTGTTGGACACTCAGTATATCTTAAATAATATCGTATTAATTTCGAGCTAGTAGATCATGATGTATTATTCATATTGTCTGGAAAAAAATGCTTATTTATTAAGTGTTTGGTGTTGGTTGCAGGTCCCTGTAATCTCGATAATTCGTGATGGAAGCATTTGTGGTAAAATACGCAAAATTTCCGCGTTTCGGCAACCAGAATATTTGAATTAATTGCTAAAATATTTATTGCATACTCCATCGCAATCGTAATTAAGTTTAATCGAAAACGCGAACTACTCATATTCAAAACGATTTTATTCATTGACGAAATAATAACTATACATGTACTTACGTGTTGGAAATCAGTACTTCCAACTGTTTAATTCCTCTTTGAGAAATTCCTTGATTTTTAAAACTACTCAGTACGGCCCTGACGCCGACAAAAATCAACTAAAAGTCACGAATTCATTACGTGGAAATTAGCTTTCGTATAAACAAGGGATCCCGTGCAACTTAGAACACGTGCACTTATTATTCCCTCCAGAATATTACAATATCGTCGCGCGCATACGATCACGTGATAAAAAACGGTTTTGCAAAGCCACGTCTGACCGGGCTTCCCGCTCTTGACCCTCTTTCGCTGTCCGAACTTCAAGCAATGCAGAGCACAACGCTTCGCATACCTTCAGCCGAGGTATAACCTCTAGCGTTCAGAGCAATACTTTAAAAAACACCACGTGGTAAAATGCACATATACTCAAGTAAAATACATCAAACGAAAGCTAGTAACCAGTGAAATCATTCTAAAGATACAGGAGGCTTTAAAACTGTAAGCTCCATGTATTAAAATTAACAATATATTATCGATGACACGTGTTTGTTTCATTTACGGTGAAAATACCAATTCACGGCGATAAAAGGCAGTAAACCCGTTAGCCTACAGTAGTAAAAAGACAGATTACTGCGATTACTGAGTTTTCGAAGGATTCACCATATTCGCAGTAAAACGACGCCGTCCACGAGCTAGGAAGTCAGCAGGCAATAGAGGTTACGGCGGGGAAGCTGTCCACACCTCATGACACAGCATACCTACAAGCCCTATTACGCCTGGTGGGATCGGCGCCGGCGCGCAATACGCCTACATGTATACATGTACTGACTTATAAAAAAATCACCCAAATACCCAATAAAAATTAATTAATTTCAATAAAATGTATACAGAATGTTAGTTTAATTAAACATTAAGCTAAAATATTAAAAAATAACATACTTGTTCAATAATGAGTGGGTTTCTTTTGCATTCCATAACTTTTTGAGGCATGCTTAAAATTAAATGATTTATGGTGTCCTAAGGGTATGTCCATAACGATGCAACGCACCTTGCAACTCACCTTGCACCGTACTTAGCATTATACCATAGTACCAAATTTTTCTTTATCCATTAAGCACCACGCGGATGCTATGATACAATACTAAGTGCGGTGCGAGGTGCGGTGCTGCGTTATGGCCATAGACTAAGGAATGTTATTCAAGGCTTCTTGTATTCGTTGACGAAGGTCAACTAGGTTATTTGATCTTCTTTTTGTGCCTTATCTTCATTGGACGTTGGCGATCATTCTGACCCACATTGATTTATTGAGAGCGGTTCTAAATGATTCACTAGATGTCTATTGTATTAAATTGCAGAGCCAAGAAGTCTTCCAGGACCTCTTTCTTGTAAGAACCTTGTAATAACTCTTGCTGTCTGAGAACGTAGTTAAAAAATGGGTTTCATAAGCCCTCATTTTCGTTTAAATTCCTGTCAATAAAAACTAGAGGTGATCTGGTACCGTATGTTATCGCACCCCATGTATAAGGGGTGTCAACGATCGTTGACATTCGAGTGGTTTTTATTAAACTAGAAATTGTAAATTGACGCGAAACTCACTGGACAGTATTATTTTTAATTTTACTTTATATCTGGAAACGCGGTAGCGTGTCAAGCCAAGTTTAAGCTAACAACAGGGCGAGCGGTACCGTGTGTAATATTACACGAACCATTTGGAGCCACTTTTGACCCTCTCATAACTCAAAAACTGTTTCACATAAATATGTTAAATTTGGCTTATATATTAAAAATTGCGAAATACATATGTGCTCCAAATTTCATAAACATACCTCAGTCACGGCCCGCACTGCGACTATTACAAGGAGAAGGGATTATAGATTATATGGGTGAGACTGATCAGCGTGCCGAGTTCTTCGGCCGAATGTGGCCAATGGTGGTACAAGAGTTTTTATTTCTCTGGGGCATCTGCCATGGAAATATCTGTAAAGTAATGACTGGTCTGCAACTTTTCTTTTATGTTCTAGAGGGTGAAGGGTATCTGTGAGAGTTGAGCTGTTTATCAAACGAATGGCTCTTTTCTGAATGGAATCTAGAAGACGAAGAGAATGCCTTGGTGCTGAACCCCAAATGTGCGAGCAATACTCCAGTACAGGTCGGATTTGCGCCTTGTACGTCGTCAACAGTTGATCAGGAGTAAAAAACTTTCTAGCTTTTCTTGTCAAAATCGAGATGGAGGGGCTTGATTCAAGGGTATTTCCGGGCATTGTTATGGAATGATTTGATTAATTCACTTTCCTGGAAAACGTGGCGCTTTCTGGGCGTTGAACTGAACAAGATTGGTGGTTCCCCACTCGACGATTGCTTCAAGATCTCTATTGATGGAATCAACCTGTTCCTGCCTGAGTCTATTTGTGTCATTCACCGAAAGTGATCGATAGGATGTGAAAGTTGAGACAAGTGTGCTATCGTCTGTGATTTAGTATTAATTGTTATTTCATTATTTAGCGCACATCAATAGTGTAAGATCATTACTTATAAAAAATTAAATAAAATAGGTATATCGGACCACGAGCACGGTGCGGTGGCGCCTGCGCACGTTATACCACCCCGATTTGGCCAAATTAAGTATAAACAGAAAACGCGCAAAAAAAATTCCGAATACTGAACGGGCAATTCACTCGAACATTTCAAAGGTACAAGAAAATTTATAAAATAACACAAAAATGACAATTATACCTCGTAAACGTAAGAAAATACAGTAGGATAACAAAAACCATTTGGTATTAATTTTATCATGAATATAACAACATCAAATATTTTATAACAACTTAAAATATTATTTCTTCTAATAACTTAGGATAATATATTGAAGCCTAAGGTCTAACTTGGCTAGTTCGAATAAACGAATTTTAAGTTATTATAAAATATTTAATGTTGACCATTGAACTTGTCACCCATTTAGATCTCACTTCTTTTGTCGTTGAAGTCAACAACCAAGGCGTATATCATAATATTGAACTTAGCTCTCATTTCACATTTTATATTTTTGATGGGATTTATATTTCGTTACATAATTATACAATTTTTTAAACTTCTTCGTAATACAAGTTTAATTCTAAATTGTCCATAGTAGCATCCAAATATGCTTTACAAGTTAGTCGTGTCACAGAACGAAATAAAACAAATTACGCTCAAGTTTGCTGGTTAGAATCAAACTTGAAGTCGGATAGGTAATTCAAAATATTCAAGAATTACGACCTAACTTTAAACTCCGACTATTTAATAAATCTCTTTACCTACGACTACAAACCGCAAGACGAATCGCAGAAGATCCTCCTTTTAGCCACTAACTAAATATTCTACTACCAATAAAATGTAAAATTTAATGCCTTAACTTTATCGACAGCTCAAGCTATAAAAGTTTAAAAACTATTTTCTGTTACAATAAAATAATATTGTCGTTACTTATTGTTTAAGAGTTGGAAAACGACCACATGAAGCGATTGCTATAGGATGATTAAAAATGCTTAGGCAGAGAATCTCCAAAGGAAAGAAAGAAATTTGTAAACCACGAAACAAAGAAGGCCGAATTACAACTGATAAAAAAAATTCTAAAAATAGTAGAGGAATCCAGTTCCCAAGATTCTAAATCAGAGCTCAAAGGAAATCCCAGAAATTACAATTCATGAGATGCAAAAGTCGATATTTAAAATGAAAAACAACAAATCCCCGGAGAAGATGAAGTGGTCATTGAAGCTCTTAAACTGGGTGGCAAAAAGCTATTGCAGAGTATTAAAGTTCTGTTAAATGAGTGTCTTATATAAGGCAAAACACCACAACAATGGAACAATGCAACCATTACCCTAATACATAAAAAAGGTTCTCGCAGTAGCACAACTATCACTCTCTATTTTGCCTTTTTTTTCAGGTGATACCTCAGTGTCCAGTGAGGAGTCCCGTCACCAGTTTCAAGTCTTTCTTGTCCAACTCGAGAAGCTGTTTAACTTTCCTTGACGAAAGGCTTGCAAGACTTTTCACTTGTCTTTGTACTGGCAATTTATTATTATTTATTGCATGCGTGTTTTAGTTACATTTTATTAGCTTAAGAAAATTGAAACATTTTTGCGTGAATAAAATGCTACCTAAAACACTTATACAATAAATAACTATTAAATACTTTAAAACCAGCATGATCAAATTAAAAATAAATACACATTTTAAACTTCCCAGTGGGAAGTTATAGTAATGGGTCCGATTTTGCGAATCCCGAATTATGACATATCTCCACATTTTAAGGTCCCCAGGGACGAATACAATAGTTTTTAAGTGGATGTCTGTGTGTGTGTATGTACGTAAGTGTGTATGTACGTAAGTGCGTATGTTCGTATGTGCGTTCGGATATCGACGTGGGACCAACTGCATTCGACGCATAATTACGCAACTTAGATCTAATTAGATTTTCAGCAAAATCGGTTGAGCTGTTTTTTATGGAGAATTAAAAAACTGAAAAAAATTGTAAACTACCTGAATTTTGCAATTTATAAATTATACTATTTTTAATACAGAATTTTAAGATCTTTTGAATAATATGATTATTGCATGTTAGGAATATTTGTATGAAAAATATGGTGACAATATTTCATAAAAAGAGATAGTTTTAGAAAACAAAAATAGGAATTGGAGAATTTTAAACTTGTGTCAGTATTGGGAAAATAGCATTGAAGACGCTATAACAGTGAAAAATTATTGTTAGTAATAATCAAGCATTGTTAATAACAATTAAATATTTTTACTAACAAATGATTATTGATCATAACAATTAAAAAAAATTTTTATCTGTTATAAACAATTGAAAATAGCTCCCGCTTATGAAATGATAAGAAAAAGTTTGCAAGAATATTGTTAATGACAATTATAATTTGTTATAAACAACTTGAAATGGTTTTTTAAAATAATTTTAATAAAAATAATAATTATAACAACAAAACATATGGTATTTTGTCATTCTTTCCACTGGGAAGTTAGTCGTGTGGACCTCTCGGGTCGCACCCAGACCACTGATATTCAGCATTACATTTTTTCCTAATATCTTCCATATATCCCTGTGAGTTATGAACCAACTGCGGCTTTTAAACACCGACAATCTCTTATTAATAATGTAGAACATTCTCGCAATTTCTCAAGAACAAAAATTTGTATGTGTGTTCCAGAAAATGGTGGAATAGCGAGGAGCTCCATCCCGCCTTGCTGTGGTTTCGGAGTAGAAGGCAGGAAACTGAATACCGCAGTCAACCAGATACTGAATTCCGCTGTTATGTCACTTGCGCTTCCTTTTTATTTCTAGCTATGTGCATCATGCAAATTACCACGATAAACAGGTAAGAATATTCACTTCCGTCGCTTACACTCGGGAATTTCTGACATTTTCTTAAGGTGCTCTTTTTACACACTCCAAAAATATTTCGCGACTCCTCTGAAAAACGATTTTTTTTCTGCATTTACTTAAATAAAAGCCTTAAACCACGTTTAAATACAAAAACATTTTTATTACGAACAAAATCTGTCAATACTTATACTTATATGTGTTTTTTCGTTTCATGTATGAGCTCTATCAAGCTAGCAAAGGAAAGACAGCAAGAACGAGAATTTGTTTTTTTTTTTTTAAATGTTATTACTTCTAGCTTTAAACTTTATGAATAGCCAGAACGTATTAAAAAAGGCACAACTGGGTATTATGCGTAAAGATATTCCCTATACGTATGTATGGTAGTGAATGTTTGGGTTTTGAAGAAGCTTGAAATGCTGCGGAGATGAGAAGTATAGCTAGAGTGACTGAGGGAACGCCGCGTCGTGGTGTGAAAGATGTAGCAAGAAAGATAGATAAAGGAATGCTTAGATGGTTCGGACACGTAGAGATGATGATTTAAAGAAGATTAACGAAACAGATTTATAAGGCGAGTGTGAATGGGCCAGTCGGCGGGGATAGACCTAGGCGAACGTATCTCGATCAGATCGAAATTGTTTTGAAGAAAGGCCAGATCAAGAGTACCAGCAACTGACGAGCATGTATGAAAGCGCTGATGAAAGTAAAAGCTACATACGTGTAAAAGAACCGTAGTGGAAGTGTTCTCTGTATATCCCTACGGAAAAAGGTGTGTATGTATGTTCAAATAAAGGTAGCAACTGCTAAACCTCAATTCAGTTTAGAATAGAATATCATCAGATTATTACCATATGCGTATTTGATTTCCGTTTATAGAAGCATCATTCTCTATGGTACTCTTGGACCAACACTGGTGGTTTTGCTGATTTTTGTCTACCTGTGTTGGTTAGATGGTTGTTGCGGTCCTCGGCCTCCTTCAGACACTCCCATAGACGAGCCGGGGGCTTGTTCGCCTCCTGGACAAATCGTAGCCGAAAGTCGTTGTCTCAGACTATCGATTTTTTTGGTATCTGTTGTTTTAATATCGGCCTGTGCAGTCGTCAACCTAGTAAGTATTTTTTTTTAACATTTTTACAACGTCTTATGCAGACTAAAAGCAACATGAACGATAGTTGCTATCGAAATATTTGTATTAAAGCCTAAAAAAAAATGGAAGAAAATATTTAAGAGACGCCAATAGTATGTGTCACTCATAATAAAAAAAGAATATTAGAGTGATTAATTAATGCCATGTAAATTGTTGATGACGCTCTTTTTTTTTCTCCTTGGCTACAGGAGAAGTTAATTTGCCCGAGATATTCAAAAAACTGTCAAGGTGTCATTTGACCGCGCTTTTTAAATAATCTTCAATTTTTTAGTTTAAAGGTGAAAAATTTTTAAAAAAATTATAATACTAGTACTATTTATTAACCAGAAAAATTACAATGCTGCCGAAACATTATTGTTGTTTTGTTTTTACATTATCAAAGAATAAGCAGTACCTATTACTTATTAGTTTTTGAGTGTGTTGAAGCGAATTTATGTAATCAAATGATTTTCTTATTTTAATGTTAATTTTTGCAATAAATCTGAAAACACTTAATATTTCTGAAACAGTTAAAGATGGGTATAGGACATTGCACATGAAATATGTCTAGAATTTTCTGAAAAATGCAAAAATACAGGGTGTTGCATATGAAATAAGAAAGTTGGTATTGGCCGCTGTTACATGACACACCCTAAATAGAAAGATTTTGTTGAAAAAAATTATAGTTAAAAAAAACTAAAAAACATGCTTTTAGAGTTAATTAAACTAAAAATTAAAAAATAATTCTTAACATAAGAATAAAGTTACTGGAGAGAAAATTAATGTCACTGTTCTCGCTTTTTAGTTCGATTTGTTTTACTCACCCTCTTGCCATTCATCCCTCGGCACGTTTCTCACCAGTGTATTGGATTGGAACTACGCGCATGAATAGTTCACGCACTAGTTCTATCTCTCTTACTCTCATGCAAAGGATCCCCGAAAAAATTTATGAATCCTGAAGAAACTAATCAGGATAATCGGATATTTTGATCGAATTATTGCATTGTCGTCGGTCTTTGACAAGTGTGCGTAGTTTAAATTAAATCTGATGGCTTAGAGTAGTGCAAAATTGAGACCAAAGAGTCAGTTACAAACAAACATACAAACATACAGGTGAAACTAATATAAGCGTGTTAAAAATACGCTTTTAAAAATATCAATTGACGTGTCGGAGCGTTATTTCGGACGCGCTCCCGTTTATTCATTATTTCTTTTATTTCATTTGCCTAAAAAACACTGTATACATATTTATACCTATATTTTTTTATGTTAAAACTTTAATGAATCAGGGGTGGTTTATTATAAATCATTGTTTCAATTATGGAAAAATCAGTTTTTATACTAGGTAATTAATTCATGTAATTAGATAATAAAAACTATCAGAACGACAAAAAAATGTATTGTAATTGCTTATTAAACACAGACGAAACGAACCAAGTAGGAATCTTAAAAAAAAATAAAATAGGAGAATTTGCGCATGTTTAAAAAAATTACATATTATTCTTGTGCGATTCCTGAAAAAATAGAATTTTTACTTGCAGAATATACAAATTTCAATGCAAAATCTTGAAATGCACGAAAACCAGTCGACCAGCACAAAATTTAATAAATATTCTCGACAAGCAATCAAGTAATTAATTACACGACTAGAAGTCGGCTAGAAGTCAGTGAAATAACTCGGTATGAAACTTTTAGCGCCGGTATGAACATCGGACCTATCAGGAAAGGGACTGCGACGCATCGAGAGATCAGTAAAATAAATATTCTTCGAATTAAAACACTTAACATTAACTTCTGAAAAATAAACTAAAAATTTAAACCAACCACCTTGTTGTGCCAAATAATAACCAAATCTGTAAAATATGGAATTTTGTGAAACCATGTTGGAAAAGCAAAATAAAAATGATATTTTTTTACAAAACATATTATTTACAGATAAATCATCGTTTTGGTTTTAGTTTATTTTTCATAGGTTAATGTAATGTTTTTTAAATCGTAGAATATTTATTTTATTTTCGGGGCCGTTATGGTGAGGGTGAACACAATTTTTGAAGAGAAATTGTTTGATCTATCAATGTGTCGTAGTCTCTTTCCTGATAGGTCCGATGTGCATGTCGGCGCTAAGAGTTTCATACTGAGTGATTTCATTGATTTCTAGCGCCGCAAACAATGTCGGTAATTAATTACTTGACTGCCGCAAATATTTATTATATTTTGTGCTGGTCGATTGATTTTCGTGTTTTTAAAGATTTTGTATTAAAATTTGTATATTCCACAAAACTTTTCCATACATACATACATATAGTCAAGCCTTTTATCCCGTAGGGGTAGGCAGAGACTATTTCCTTTCACTTGCTATGGTTTTTACACACATCTTTGGCTTATTCTACTTTTATCAGTGCTCTCGTACATGCTCGTTGGTTGTTGGTACTCTTGACCTGGCCTTTCTTCAAAACAATGTTGATCTGATCGATATGTTCGTCGAGGTCGGCCTCTACCGACTTTCGTCCATTTCACTCGCCTTATAAATTTTGTTTCGTCAATCTTCCTATATACATCCTTTCTACGTGTCCAAACCATCTAAGCATTCCTTTATTTATATTTGTAACTACATCTTCTTTTATACCACAGCGTTATCTCTTACCAAGCCGAGTCACTCTTCTCAGAATACTCATCTAAGCAGTGATAATCCTATTTTTATGCTTCTTTTGCCAAACTCAACATTCACTACCACACATAAGTGTAGGAACCAACACTCCTCTAGGCACAGCAAGACGTGCCTTTTTTGACACTTTCTGGCTGTTCATAAAGCTATGCAGTACCCTATTTGTTTGTTTTCCTGCCCACACCCTTTTCATCTTTTGTAAACTTTGAACCCAAGTATACAAACTCATTTACTTTTTCCACTCTTTCTCCCTTAATCAACACCTCACAGTTTGTTATGCTTTCATCTCTTTCGAAAAACCATTACTTTCGTTTTGCTTACATTTATTTTTATCCCTTTGATTTTCAGGGCATCATGCATAACATTAACCATCGCATGTAACTCCTCTTCAGATGACGCTAATATGACTTGATCATCGGCGTAAAGAAGGCATTTGTCGATCAAATCATTCATTTTCAATCCATACGCACTCTCCTTTAAATATTTTTCCGTATCTGTATATATCTTGCGCATGTAAAACAGTTTGCATTGAGAAGTTACTTTAACTTTGATGTATCGACAATATGCGTACAAATTTTGAATAAAGAAAATCTTAAATTTATGTCAAAGTTAAAATTTTTGTAATTATTCCGGCGACTATGTACGACTTAATAAACTGAGCACAAATCGATACGAAATCTTACTACTATTATAAACGCGAAAGTTTGTGAATATTTTTTTATGTTTGTTACTCTTTCAAGCAAAAACTACCGAATGGATTTTAATAAAACTTTACAATAATGTAGCTTATACATCAGAATAATACATAGGCTATAATTTATAAAGATATTGAGTGAACCTACTACTATTATAAATGCGAAAGTATGTATGTATGGATTTTGGCAGCAATCAGAATCAAAATGACATTAGTTAAAATTAAATTAGCTGCATAAATTTCTAACTGGCATTAGTCAATTTCAAATTGGCAATAAACTAAATTAAATTGACACCTGTTAGTTTTAAGTTTCTTTGTCAGTGTGTATTATGTTATTTTGAAAAAAAAATACATTTTAGTTATTTACCACATAAATGGGAATATGGCATCATTATCATTAATATATAAGTGTGTAAGTTATAAACGAGTGCATAGCACGAATCATGTAAGCACACGAATAAGTATTAAATTTTGGTATAAAGATAAATGGATGAATTCTTTGGAGAAGAAAATGAGCTACACGAAGTACTAACCTTACGCAGACTAAGTCGTGGGTACCATCTAGGATAATAATGTTAATATAAGACTGATTTCGTTTCCATTTTGTAAATTAAAATATTTAAAATTAATAAATCTTTACATTTATTTATTTTTACTTATTTATATTATGTAACTGACCGCTATCGGTGCGAAGTATTCGCACGGGTCACCACTAGTATTACTTTAAACTGAAGCAATAGCAAATTTTAAGATAATTTTTTCATAAATCAAAATTAAAAAAGTGTAATTCTTTTAAAAAAATGTCCATATTTTTTTGTATTAAAGTCTGAAAACTTTACAATTCACTTAATATTCATGTATTTACAGATTGATTACAATCCGCTGCCTATTGCAATTCCAATAATGCCATCGGCAAGCAAAATGCCGGAATTCGATGATAACAATTCAAGTTTAGAATGGAATTTTACATCTATTCTCCAAATGGCAGATAAATTTCAAGAAAGCGAATTAGTACAGTATGTTCCTGTAAGTAATTATCATTATATTACTTTTTTAAGAGTTTTTTGTACAGTTTTGCGAAGTGTTTTGTGTAAGTTAATTAGTTGGGTGTAAAAAATTCGCAGAGCTGTAACAATTCACTAAACATTCAATACGTTTTCTACTTCTTGAAGTAAAAGGATCTTTTGAATTCATTTAAGATGTTACTCGTGCTTTGTTTGATGATCACTTAATTAGTAACTCGATTCTACACATTTTTTAATGGATTTTTTTTAATTTAGTTTTTAACAATGAATACTGAGCAAATTTTTTTATTTTGTTACTTGTATTATGGATTACTTTTTTTAAAGGTAACCCACAGAAACGACAGCCAGGCTGCTATCAAATCACTGAACTCAGTCTACTTTAGGGCAGCGGTGCAATTCCGAGCCGCCCTGTATAAGCTAGCAGCTAAGTTAAGAGTTCATATTGTCTGGGTACCTGGACACAGGGACATACCAGGCAACTGTAAGGCGGACGATCTAGCAAAAGAGGGCACCACCCTCCCAGCTGTTTCTGTCTCATCTCAGCAAGGAGTACCGATTGCAAATTGCAAAGTAGTTCAAAAAGCCAACTTAAGGTGGAAAAATGAACCCACATGCACATCATCGAAACCGATTTGGCCTAAACTAGATCTACGTCGAACTAATGATGTTTTAACTTTATCCAGAGAGTCCATTGGAAATGCGATCGCGACCATAACAGGACACTGGGCAGGTGGATCCCATGCACGGCGCATGGTAATCGCAGAGCTACGACACGACTTTCGTAGAAGCTGTTACGATTGGGAAGAGGAGGAAACAATGGTACATCTTCTCTGCCACTGCCCTGCACTATGCAGAAAACGGCTTTCTATACTAGGGCAACCGAACTTTGGTGACTTATCTGATCTCAGCTCAGTTAGCATTAAAGACCTGGCACTTTTTATTAAAAGTTCCAACTAGTTCTCACGGTAGAGGATAAACGCACAACGGGCCAAAAGGCATAAGTGGATTCCTTTCGAACCGCCGTTTTAACCCAACCTAACCCACAGAAACTGGAAAATTTCGGCCCAAACACGGATGTTAGAGGGCAAAAAATTAGTAAAAAAAAATTAAATTTGGGCGTTGAGATTTAATTTTACTCTCTTTAAACTTTTCCCCTAAAATAAAGCAAAAAAATGGAAGCGAGTGGAAAAAAGTAAATTAAAATTGATAAAAATACCTAATACAAGAAATAAATTTAATTTTGCTGTATATTTAAATTTTAGTTTATTACCTACAAAAAAAAATCAACCGAAACAATATTCCAGATAATACAGCAATAAATATTCATAAAATAAATACACATCTACATGTAAATGATATCAGGATACTAGTATTAATGTATGTATAGGCACAGTGCTTTTATTTTAAAACCAGCCATTCCAAATAAAAACCCATGAAAAATGCAAATCAGCCATATAAACAACAATTTAGTCTATCGATTTATTTTGCCGATAAAAATTTTTGTGAAATAATATGAGACCATAATAAAAACAACCGACCCCACTGTTAGATAGGTAGATGTCTAATTAGGTATCAATTAACTTACTTTTGAATACAATGTTACCTTTTTGACATCTTTTGTCATTTTGTTTCTTTGTTTTAAAAATATTAATAGCTTATTTAGTTAGTTATTCGTGACGTTAAATTAGCCATTATTTGTAGCTGTAGCATCTGCAAGAACGAACGGAAATAATATTTATTTACGGTCATCATAACAAGTGCGCTCGAGCAACAGATCGACTCTTTAATGAAAGGCATCCTGATGGAAATATAGGCCACCAGATCACGAAAATTTGAAGAAACTGGTTTGTAAAAAAAAAAATTATAATCCCAGAGTTCTCGTCGAAGCTGCCCAAATTGAAGTACTGGGTCATTTTGCTATAGATCCTACCTATTTCATTCCAAAAGTATCAAAACATACAAATATTTCTGTTGGTTTCTTACACAAACTGTTAAAATTGCATAACTTTCTTCCTTATAAAATACTTGGGTTCAAAGTTTACTAGAGATGGAAAGTATGAGAGTGACATTGAGCGAAGGGTGTGGGCAGGAAAACAAATAAATGGGGCACTGCAAAGCTTTATGAATAGCCAGAAAGTGTCAAAAAAGGCACGTCTGGCGGTGAATAGAGGTGTGTTGGTTCCAACACTTATGTATGGTAGTGAATGTTGGGTTTGGCAGAAGAAGCATGAAAATAGGATTAATGCTGCGGAGATGAGTAGTCTGAGAAGTATAGCCGGAGTGACTCGGTTGGATAAAGAATAGTGATATAAGAGAACGCTATGGTGTAAAAGAATATGTGGTTACAAAGATAGATAAAGGAATACTTAGATGGTTTGGACACGTAGAAAGGATGGATGAAGGAAGATTGACGAAACAAATTTATAAGGCGAGTGTGAATAGACAAGTCGGTAGAGGTCGACCTCGGAGAACATATCTCGATCAGATCAACATTGTTTTGAAGAAAGGCCAGGTCAAGAGTACCAACAACCGACGAGCATGTATGAGAGCACTGATGAAAGTAGAGGAAGCAAAAGATGTGTGTAAGAACCGTAGAAAGTGGAAGGAAGTGGTCTCTGCCTACCCCTATGGGAATAAGGCGTGACTTTATGTATGTATGTATGTATGTATGTATAAAATACAAATTCATCATCAGCTCAGTGAAGACGACTATGACCGCAGAATTGAAATTTGCAAAAAAAATTCCCAAAAAATACAAGACGCAAATTTGGTTAAAAATATTTGTTTCATGAAATTGATCCACTTATTACTCGGTCCCTAGAAAGACAAGCTGATAACCAGGAAAACATGGTACTAGATAAACAGAATATATACCTTCACCAGGACGGAGCTACACCACATTACGCACTAGCTATAAGACGAAGCTGCTAGACGGACAAATTCCAAGATATTGGATTGGCAGAAGGGGTTTTATAGATTGTCAGGCAAGATCTCCAGATCTAACACGACTTGACTTTTTTCTCTGTGGCTATTTAAAAATATTAGTTTACAAAACTCCTCCCGAAGACATTGAAGGACTAAATCGTGGAATAATGTAGACGAATTACTAGCGAAACTTTGCAAAGAGTCCAAAAAGAATTTGAAAATAGGTTATGTTATTGTCTCCAAAATAACGGAGCAGAGTTTGAACAGTTACTGTAAATATATTAAGGGAGCTGTTTGTAATTAACTTTGTTTTAGTTTCTGTTGTAATTTCGCTGTGTTTAATGTTATCTGCAAAATAAATCAATAGAGTAAATTGTTGTTTATATGGCTGATTTGCATTTTCATTTGATTTATCACGAGGTAGGGGTTTGCTATTTGATATTTTAAAGTAGGGTTGGGGAATATTAAATGGGTGCCACTTGGAAACAGCAAAATAACAATTTTACACCTCTTGATTTAAAATTTGACGTGTTTTTGTTTTTCTTACATTTACGTAAAATCAAAATGTATATGGACTGGCTGGTTTTGAAATGAAAGCACCGTATTTATAGGTCAATTAAAAAATCGTTTGGGAGTTTACTTTTTAATTAACATTAACATTTTTAGACATACCTCTACAGTTCAGCATTGGTATTAGCGGCTATATCGGTTTTCCTGAGGATGGGATTTCTACTGAAACTATTGCTTATGGTGACATCGGTTATATCTCATACGTTTATATACAGTTACATGGAGTTCTTTCAAGAGTATCACAATGCACACGATGATGAGTGAGTATCAAGTCGATGAACCTTTTTGTTTTTAATTATTCAATCCTAAACTCAAAACGAACTAAAATTTGTACGGTGCATTTATTTCCATGTAATGGTAACTATCTGATCTCTTTGTTACATGTAGAAGTCTTTTGTGTTTTGATTAGTAAATCAAAGCAATTTTTTTTTCGGCTCAACTATGAGTACAATAATAAAAATATTAAAAAGCGTCAAATTCTACAAAAAAAGTTACACCTGTTTGAATCGCGTAACTCGATCGGTTAACGAGTTATTTGCTTCTAAAAAGTTCAATGAATTTTAATTTTATAAACAATTTTATTCACTAAACTTGTTATTATGACAAATTAAAAAACAAAAATAAAAAACTTCATAGTAAATGTTTAAAATGCCCACCATTTACTTCAATACACTTCATAATCCACAGATCTATTAATATCAAATAACCCTTGTCAATTATTTTTATTTGCATTCGCGGCTTCTTCTATTTTCCATCAAAATTCTGGAAAAGAATTAATTTTTTCTTTGTAAACTAATGCCTTTATTTGCGACCAACACATTTTCAGCACGAGTTTAAGGTTAACATTTGGTGTGGTGAAATACTTAATTATTTAATAGGTCCTTTTAAACTGCCAACCAATTTAAATGGACCTCTTTATTTAGATTTCCTTCTAGAACATTTACACGAATAACTGGAGGATATACCTCTAGCCTTAAGGCAAAACATGTGGTTTTTGCACGACGGGCACCACCACATTATTCTCTACAAGTTCGCCAATACTTAAACGAATAGTTTCCGCATCGATGGATTGGTCGTGGAAGACTGTTTCCTTGGCCACCGAAAGGTCCTAATTTTAATCCTTTGGATTTTTCATTTTGGTCGCAAATGAAGGCATTAGTTTACAAAGAAGAAATTAATTCAGAATTGCGACGGAAAATAGAAGAAGCGAATGTAATTAAAAATAATAGGTTATTTGATATTAATAGATCTATGAAAAGTGGATCATAAAATGTATTGAAGTAAATAGTAGGCATTTTAAACATTTACTTTGAAGTTTTTTATTTTTTTTTATTTGTTATAATAACACATTTAGAGAATAAATTTTTTTATAAAATTAAAATTCATTGAACTTTTTAGAAGCAAACAACTCGATAACCGATCGAGTTACATGAATCAAAGAGGAGTAACTTTTTTTGTAGAATTCAACGCTTTTTAATATTTTAATTTTAATATTTAATAAAAGAAGCATGAAAATAGGATTAATGCTGCGGAGATGAGTAGTCTGAGAATTGTATAGCCGGAGTGACTCGGTTGGATAAAGTAAAGAATAGTGAGATAAGAGAACGCTGTGATGTAAAAGAAGATGTGGTTACAAAGATAGATAAAGGAATGCTTAGATGGTTTGGACACGTAGAAAGGATGGATGAAGGAAGATTAAGGCGAGTGTGAATGGACAAGTCGGTAGAGGTCGACCTCGGAGAACATATCTCGATCAGATCAACATTGTTTGAAGAAAGGCCAGGTCAAGAGTACCAACAACCGACGAGCATGTATGAGAGCACTGATGAAAGTAGAGGAAGCAAAAGATGTGTGTAAGAACCGTATCAAGTGGAAGGAAGTGGTCTCTGCCTACCCCTATGGGAAAAAGGCGTGACTTTATATATGTATGTAATATTGTTTTATTATTTCACTCATGGTTCAGCCGAAAAGATTTGCTTTGATTTACTAAACACAACCAAGTGTAACTAGCGCCATCTATTAGCAATGCTAAATTAGAATCTAAATTGGAAATCCTCATACCAAAAAACGTAAAATTGGCAATTTTCAAAAAGAAATTGTGAAATCATGAAAAATTATTGTGAAAATCAAAATCCATGTTTAAACTTTCGGAAACTAGCAATATTTATAAAAGGCATGTTGGGCAGAATCATCATATTTTGAGGTGTTTAATCTACAATTCAGAGATTGGTCATTCTTAATGAATCACCCTGCATAGATGTAATCGAGATCTGAACCGCGTGGGGACGGCATCCGTTTAACATAGAATAAAAATATAGAATAAATATTAATTATTTCTGTGTGATGTTAAATACAAGTAACTATTATTTTCGTTTTAGATTTCCAGCTATACCATTCGAGATCAAAACAGCGCTAGCCTTAGCTCTGGTTGTGATATTTTTCCACATATTGGACAGACAAATCGAATTTACTGCAAGAACAGATTACTTGTGGAAAGCTAAGCTGAAAGTTGAACAGGACGAAGTCGAAACGATGAGAGGAATCAACAAGGTATGGTTTTATACAATGTATAACAACATAATGGAATGAATTCATTATAGAAATTATTGTGCATACTCATAAAGAATCCTCAAACATGACGATTTTATATTTTAAAGTGACATCCTGCAACGAAAAAATTGCATCGCTACATTGAACCCCCTTTGAGTGACGGTTATAACTCCCAAATTTATAAATGGGAGGTGTACATCATTTAAAAGGTGTCTTCATTCTCTACTTAAACATGTTATTGTTTTTAAAATTATTGCAAAAATTAAGACAAAACAAGAATTATGCGTTAGTCAAAAATTAGCGGCATCCGAAGTGAAACTGTTGATAGTTTGAAAAAAACTATCAATGAGTGTACAAGATAAAGTTTCCTTGTCCTCAGACCTCCCCTGTATTATGATAAAATCTCTTGCGCAAATATTTCCTCTGCCCTCTTCCTCTTCCGTAATATTGAAAAATATATAATATGATCTGCCATAAATAAAAAAAAAATTGTGGAAAATCTTAAACCCCCTCCTTATTATTGGAAAAAATCTCTAACCTTCCCAGTATTATTGAAAAATAAGTAACATGATCTGCCATAAATAAATAATTCTCGGCGACTATTCTCGGCGTCTCCTCTTTGTGTGGATCTTCATATACTTTTGCGGTCTATCTTACGCTATATTAGAGCAATGTGCAATTAGAAAAGGACAAGGAGCTTAACATATTTTGTTAGCTCGACGAGTTTACACTCTATCTTAGAACTAGTGTAGTGTCCCATGAGATATATGTATAATTTAAGATCCTATTGTACACTCAATTGGCAAATAAATAAATGAATACTTATTATTATTTATTGTTGTATGTACCTAGTGTTAAGTTAATAAACTTATGCCTTGAAAACAATATGACATTTTAAAAGATCAACAACTTCTTGTGGGTTTTTTGCGCCATTTCTTCCCATAGATGTATGTTTCTTCCGAAGCAGTGGTACTTTATCTTGACTTTCAATAAATTGTTCGATGTACATTAGGTCCGTTGAATAAGATATTTGAACTTTATACTAATATTTAAAATAGGGGGAGCCTGCGAATTACCGGTCGGCCCCGGGCGGCTAAAACCCACGCTACGCGATCTAATCGCGAGCATTATTCTATTTTTCTTTTTAAGTCAGATAAATCTAATAATTTAATAGTACCAAGACCTAGTCGGTGGAAAGGAAGGCGAGGATCGATAGAATGGTCACCAGATCATACGCTATTAGTCTTCTTCATTAATTGAAATAATGAGTTTATTCCTTTTGGGTGTTCCACACTGTATACCTCTCCATGTTACGATTATGGTAAAAATAAAAAAATATATTTTAGATACTTTTGGAGAACATTCTTCCAGCTCACGTGGCCGAACACTTTTTGAATACAAGAGTCACCGAAGACCTTTACCATGAAAGATACTCTTGCGTCGCTGTCATGTTCGCTTCCATACCCAATTACAAGGAATTTTATGACGAAAGTGATGTAAATAAACAAGGCCTAGAGTGTTTAAGGCTGCTTAATGAAATTATTTGCGAATTTGATAAGGTATCCCGACACTTAATATTCTCATACCCCATTAGTTTGAATCAGCGAAAAAAATTCATTTTTGCGTTTATAACCCATTGTAAGTTTTTCTACGATTTCATGATATAGCACTCATGGACAAAATTATCGAATATTTTATTTTATTACTTTTATTTCAAAATGTTTTCGAATTATCTCCGTAAACTTTTCTGTGTTAATGTTATTCATCTAGTATATATAGTATATAGTAATATAGCCACGTTTCATAAATATTTTGACGTTTATTTAAAATTAATAGCGATTTCTGTTTCTGCTGTCTTCTATCATACAGATTGTGTTATTTATTGTAACTACCTACCTACATACATAAAGTCACGCCTTTTTTTCATAGGGGTAGACAGAGACTACTTCCTTCCACTTGCTACGGTTCTTACACACATCTTTTGCTTCCTCTACTTTCATCAGTGCTCTCATACATGCTCGTCGGTTGTTGGTACTCTTGAACGGGCCTTTCTTCAAAACAATGTTGATCTGATCGAGATATGTTCTCCGAAGTCGACCTCTACCGACTTGTCCATTTACATCTACCTATCGCTAATTAAGTTATTTGTGGTAAAGTAACTAAGTGACAGTAATTCGAATTTACATTTTTCTCAATTAATAACGACAGTATGCCACCAATCGGACATTGTAATGAAATTGAAGCGGTACAAATTGTAACTCTACATAACGAAGGATCGCAACAAAACATTATCGCACGACGTCTAGGAAGAAGTTAATCTACTGTATCGAAAATTTTACAAAGGTTTTAACAGACTGGACATTTTGTCCGAAGACCCGGTCAAGAGCGTAAAAGGTCAACAACAGCAAGGGATGACCGCTTTTTGGTTCTTAGTTCTACACGAAATCGCACATTGACATCTATGCATCTCAGAAATGAGCTACTAAATGCAAGACAAGTTAATGTTGGTTCGAAAACAGTTGGACGAAGATTAAAAGAACCAGGTTTAAAGCCAAGACGGCCTATTCTCTTTACAGATGAGACCAGAATTCAATTATGAAAGCCAGATGGACGAAACCACGTCTAGAGAAGAGTTAGGTAACGGTACGCCAGCTGCAATCTTATAGATAGTGTTAAGAAATCCCGTTCCCAGTACAAAAGAAGAGCTTCGAATTGCAGCGCATAAGGAATGGAATGCAATTCCTTAAGAATTCATTCAAACTCTACTATTTAGTATGCCAAGAAGGATGCAAGCAGTCATAAGAGCTCGAGGAAGAAATACTCGTTACTAACTATGTCCTTATTTTAATCAAAAGTATAGTACTTGTCCTCCTAATGACATTAAAGTTTAAAGTACATATCCTTAATTAACTTAATTTTGTTATCATTTAGTAATTTTTTTTTTCACGATTCTCCACACATAAAAACTAAATATTGTTCACTTAAAATTTAAAAAATAAACTGTTCTCTGTTTAATGGCTTTATTTATTAAAATTTATATTTTCCAAATAAAAATATGACAATTTTAAAATATTCGATAATTTTGTTCATGAGTGTAATTTTAAAAAATATTTCTCCAGCTGTTTTATAAATAAAACTTTAATACCAAAGACTTGTTTCTATTTTTTATTTAATAACGAAAACTCACAATTTAAAAAAACAGTAATGAATAAAAGTTTTAACTATTTTTTTAGTTGCTGCTAAAACCGAAATTCAGTTGTATAGAAAAAATTAAAACCATCGGAAGTACCTACATGCTAGCGTCTGGTCTAAGACCTGGGAAAGAAGACAACAGCAAAGTAAATACCCGTAAAATTTCAATCTCAAATCTGTATTTATTTGTACTTGTAACTAATGTATGGGTTTTTTCTTTTTTATGTACATACAGGACATTCTAAAGGTAATTTAACAAATAAAATTTATAATTCGTTGAAAATTATTTAAACGGTACTGTTAAAAATCGTCGAACGGACAATTTCTTCTTATCCTTTAACGTTAATAAAAAATAAGTGGATGGTACATGAATCACAGGTATTTGAGTAAACAAGCTGTTTAACTTGCTTGTGAGCAGAAAGTCTTTGTTGCTTGATAGATTCAGTTACTGTTAGTGCTCATTGTAAAAATTTTTGGAATGCTCTTTTATTGGTAAAAAACTATATGTGGGTGTGTTAGCAGAATTGGCTTCCTACAGAGGGAGGGTACCGCCAAGAGTAATACAACAATAACGAAACAAGTTTTAACACCCGTATATTTTAATTAATGATAGTCTTGACTAGACTACTTATTGTTTTTTCTTTGAAAATGTTAACTAAATAATTAATACCGTATGAATGTGTTTCATTTTAACTAAACAACCTCCAAAACGTCCGAAGTTTTTGTTCACCATATACAAAAAGGGTCACCATTTACCAAATCCTTAAGACCTATTAACAGAGACAATAAACAACTTAATTAGTAATATGTAATGGAAAGTACTTACACTTAAATTAACTGAAATTAACCGGCAAACGACCTTGCAACAATGGTGCGTTGAATGAGATGAACAGACTGAGAAACCTGTCAGGCGACTAAAAAGTAAAAAATAAATTGAGAGAAAAAAATTATTTTTAAAAACAAGCTTTTATTTCAATGCGCTAAAAAGAATAAAATTAACTTTTTCTTTAAAACTTTTACTATCAACTTAAGAGGTCACTACACAATTTATTATGTAATAAAAGCTTGTCGCGAGATTTACCCTATGTAGATAATCAAGTAAATTAAATAACTATAACTGATTGAATTTTAATTTTTAGAATTTTCTGACCAAGTAAATATGAGTATTAAATCTGGCGATAAGCTTTTATTACATAATAAATTGTGTTATGACGTCTTAAGTTAAGAGTAAAATTTTTAAAGGAAAAGTTTATTATATTTTTTAGCGCATTAAAATAGAAGCTTGTTTTTAAAAATTATTTTTTACTCTTAATTTATTTTGTTTAAGACCTCGTCTGTCGTTTTAAAAAATTTCCTAGTGGTGAACCGTTTGTAATTTATTTTCATTGACAAATATCGTATTTTAGAAAGAAATCATCCAATGTTACTTCCTTTTAGAGAATTCAAGAGAAGTACTCTGCATTGTATATGTGTTGATGTCTTGGGGATTTGATAAATTAAGACCATTCACATCTGGCGAGTAAACAATTTGGATGTCTAAGTGTTTGTTTAATTCAAAAAGACAATAATAATATATTAATTGTTTAGGTAACATTGCTTAATGCAAACCATTAAAACGTCTGGTCAAGACTCTCATAAATCAAAATGTGCACGTGCTAGCACTTGTTTATCTCTGTATTAACCTGGATCGTACCTTGCCTCTGTAGGATGCCAATTCTGCTAACAAACCAACATATAGTTTTTCACCAATGATAGTCTTTCGTCTCCCAAAAAAATTCCAAATAAAAACTAAAAGGAACAATGCAAAGTTAGTACTAAAAAATCTATCAAGCACTTTCTGCCAGTCTTGTCAGTCTTTGAACGGTGTAAGTCCAATCTTGGCTTATTCTCAGCGATTCACTATCTGAGAGTTTTGGTGTTTAATGTATGTCCACGAAAACTTTTCCTAAATTTAATCAGCTCATTTGCTGCCTCAGTTGTCAACGTCAAATGGTATAACACAATTCCCGTCGGACAAATCCTTACAAGTGGACACCGGGACAACTGAACGCGAATAGATATTAATTTTTACTATTTATTTATATAATGATTATTTACTTTACAGCCAACTCGATGTATACGTTGACCAGCATCCCTGTACTTATTTACTTTTATTGGTGGAGTCCTGCAACAAGGTGTTTATAATAGTTTGATTTGCACTTTTCGTAGACCGTTCATAAGCTTTCAAATTGTAGGATGATCCATGCCTTATTCCGCCTGTAGGTGACAATAAACTGCTTTTGCGTAAATATTAGTTCTGTCTTCGTCCATTACCTGTCCTATTTATTCGTCCGACGTAGTTGTCCTCAAACCAACCTAAAATTGACTACAAATCATTCATTAAGCTATCAGATAATGATAATAAAGATTTATTTATGTCTGCAACTGCGCAAAGTTGACCCAGTCCTAGACCTTCATTTCTCTCAGCGATTTCAACTGTTTGTTAGTTCTTCTTAACGCTGTCTTACTTCACCAAACCATTTCGCTTACTTAGTTGGGAATACGGTATCGGATCGAATATCGATTTAATGAGTGGTGATTGTAGGCCCCAGTGCGCTCTCTGAGATGCAATAGTGCGCCTCTGATGCCACTACACTTGCCGTCAAGATGCTTCTCCAGGGGCCTCGTTCAAATTCAAGTTTGGTTTTCATAGGCGTGCTTCAGTGGGCGATGTTACTGACTTTATTGTAAAGATCACTAATTTAACCGTTAGGTCTATAATTCTTAAATTATCTCCCACCTACTTTGTTGAAATTTGAGCTGTTACAGTTTCAATAATAACCAATTCTCCAGTAACGCCATCTTGGCAGTCCTTTTTAAATTGAAAATAAGGTTACAGCCCTCTAAAAAGGGCATTACTTCTACCAATAATTAAAATTTTCTCTAATTTAGTTGATACTATTTCAGGAGGCTAGCAGAAAGGAGGAACATATCATTACTGCTTTAGTAGATTTTGCAGTGTTATTGATGACTAGCTTAGAGCAAATCAACCGAGATGCATTCCAAAGATTTAAATTGAGAGTTGGTAAGCTAAATACTTTTTTTAATTTCAGTAAAGTGATAAAACTGTAAGGCAACTCGACAAGATCGGAAATATGTAATTTATGACTTAAGTAAATTTATATCTGTTACAAATTAAATCAACCAAACTGAGACCAATCGCATTAAAATTTTATTTTTATGTGTTTAATTTATAGATTAAACAAGTAGGCAACCCATTTTTTTTGCAACTCGTAGATCAAGAAATGTACTTAAATATTGTTAAATTTTTATTGAATAAAAGAATAAATGTTTATTACTTAGAAATATATATATATATATATATATATATATATATATATAAATATATCTTCTTCTTCTCGCTGCTATGACCGTTTAACGATCGTTGGCGATCATTCTGGCTATCATGTTTGCAATCATTATTTTGTTGTAGCCGCTCGGAAAAGTATAGTTGTAAAACCAAACCACTGTCTGAGATTTTTGAGCCAGGAAGTTCTTCGTCTGCCGGGGCGTCTTTTACTTTTAATCTTACCCTGTATTATAAAATGTAGATTGTCATACTTTTCTGGGTGTCTCATGATTCGTTGTTTTACAATATTGACCACTTCTGTATCTTTATGCATTCTTCTAAGTTTCTCCTCGTTTGTGATTTATATATATATATATATATATATATATATATATATATATATATATATATATAAAAATGAAAAAATGTTTGTATGTATATCCAGTCTCGTTAGAGCACAGACGGCTTAAAAGATCCTGGCCAGAAGACCTGATTGATTAGGTTGAAATGTCGAACCGTTGCTGAACGGTACCCACTACAAGTCCTATACATCCAAAACATTTACTAAATACTTATAGTGTTAAAGTAGTTGTAAATTTGCTATATGTTTCAATAAAAACAAAAAAATTTATATCCTTCAAAAACTCCCAAACGGCTGGACCGATTGGGATGAAATTTTCAGAAGTTGTTTTATGCATACCAGGGGTGGATGTAGTGAAAAAAACTTTTGTGTAGGAAGTGGTAATGGTACCTCTCATTCAACGCAAATGAAATATTCGTAGCCAAACACCTGTCATTTCAAATTTTTTATTCGAAAATATTGAAGCTATCAAACATTTATGTATTTAAGTTTTTTAAATTTGAGCAAAAACATCTTTTCGGAACACCACACATCTTATATTTAAAGGAGAAGATGTGCTGATACCACGAATTCCAATGATTTCAATAGATTTGCCATTTAATTTCAAGCGATTACATTTTTCAGTGCGTCTGGCTTTCGCTATAACCATCAACAAGGCTCAAGGCCAATCTCTAAGTGTTACTGGTTTGATCTTACAAAGTTCCTGTTTTTCGCACGGTCAATTATATGTTGCCTGCTCCAGAGTTGAAACACCAAAAAATCTTTACGTGTTCACACCTACCGAAAAAACTGTAAATATTATTTACCAACTGGCATTAAAAAAAAAACATTTGTTAAATAAATAAAATTTCAATATGGATTGGGCATCCCAGAGAAAATAAAATAAAATAATGGGGTGTAGCAACGTAAACCGGGCTCTGCTAGTAAGTTTATAATTTTAAATAAACAGTTCGGTAAAATTCATAATTTTTGGCAGATCTTGTATTTCACTGGAAAATTTCGGTATCTGATGGGTGATGTTTAGGTTTTACACCGTGCAGAATTTTTCATAAGTATAATTAATAAGTATAATTTTTTTCGTAAAATTAATAATAAAAAAGTTTCCGATAAGCTGCCAACTTAAATAGACACACTGTATGTATAGTCAGAAATTATTTTTCAATAAATAATCTGATAATGCCACTATATACTAAAAAACTTGACAGTATTGATTATTAAGGTGGTCTTCGAACATGACCAACGAACAAGTTCGTAGCTGCTCTGTGTCCCATTATTAACGGACCGCCTTGTATAACTATTTAAAATGTAGGTAAATAAAAATAATGTATCTAACAAAATGTATAATAGTTATTTATGTACCAAGGGTATAAATAGATGTTTATGCCCTGAGGGCGACGTTTTACAAACCCGAGGGCCTCTGGCCTGAGGGTTTGTAAGTCGCCCGAGGGTATACACATCTGTTTATGCCCGCGGTACATACATAACTTTATGTCATACTAGTTCGTTATTGCAATCCAATCTCAATACAAATTAGTATTTTAAAAAATCCGGTTTGAATTAATAACATTGCCATTTTATCATAGTAGACACCATCGTTGCTAGGTGAATGTTGACAAACGTAAATGTCATAAAATCACAATAATTTTTATATGTGTCAAAGTTAGAAGTCAACATGTACGAAGATTTTGGAATTCCTGACGAAATTATTGAAAAAGCAATGAAAGCAAAGAATGCAACTGAAAATCTGTTGCCAAAAAAGTCTAAAGAAGCTTACAACATGGAATACGAAAAATTATTAAATTGGGTGCAAGAAAACTACGTAAAAGATGTTAATGAAACAGTGTTGCTTGGATACTTCGGCGATCTCGCCAAAACATTTTCTCAGAGTTCCTTGTGGTCCAAATATTCCATGGTAAAGAAGACTTTACTAGTAAATAAAAATATTAACATTGCTAATTACTATAAGTTAATGGAATATTTGAAGCAAACTTTAAAAGGCTACAAACCAAAGAAGTCTAAAATTCTGTCTAGAGAAGATGTTTTAAAACATAACTTATTCATAATTTATTCATAAGGCACCGAACGAGACGTTTTTAATAAACAAAGTTGCATTAATATTTGGAATATTTGGTGGATGTCGACGGCAAGAACTTGTGAACATGTTAGTTACTCATGTAGAAGATGGAAAATCGGTTTTTGTGGTAAATGTACCAGAGACAAAGACCGATAAAAAACGCATTTTTACCATTATAGATGAGGGTGAAACGAACAGTTTAAAGCTAATAAGAGATTATATGTCACTACGGCCACGTGGTTGCTCAGAAAAAAGGCTTTTCTGACCTATAGACAAGGTCGATGTACTGTACAGCCAGTAGGAAAAACACGTTTGGAAAAATCCCGTCCATTATAGCGGAATATCTGGGTTTGAGTGATCCTGAGAAATATACAAGTCATTGTATGCGTCGAACGTCAGCAACTCTTCTTGTAGAGGCAGGAGCCGGTATGACCACGTTGAAGCGCCATGGTGGATGGAAGAGTATGTCGGTTGCTGAAGGATATTTAGAGGATAGTTTATCTTCAAAAAATGAAGTTTCAAGAATGCTGGCAGGAATACCTTCCAGGTCTGGCGTTTCGGTACAGAAATTTGAAACTAAAACTATGAAACATGAATCGTTTGCTGCAGGCAACTTAACTATCACCGGATCATTTTAGAACTGCCAATTTTATGTTAATTCGTCAAAATAATGTTCGTCGAATATTTACATGTACTATATGCCGTTTGTAATTTCATTAATAAAGGTTATTAAATAAGTTAAACAAAAAAGTATTTCTCTTTATGCCAGCACGGGCATAAAGTACGACATTAGATAGTTGGTAACTAAGTAATAAAAACACTATAATGAACTAGTATGACATAAAAATAAAAAAAAATACTTGATCAACATCTATAAAAGGCAAAGAGGAACTTTACAAATTTTTTTATCGATTCATAAATATTTAGCAGACCTTACTTAATATAATATAGTTTGGTACTTTTTCTTTGACCCTTGTATGATTAGAACTTCAATTTTTCTGCGATAAGTGCAAAAACTTTGTCATTACGACCTACTGTGGTATTTTATTGACGTTTTAGCAGAGGATGCATTTCTCAAAATATTTTTAATCAAATTGGTGCCGTTAGAAAAATTTATGAATGTTAGAAGAAATAAATTAAACTTATCTTAAAGAGCGTAGAATTCGGTTTATTGGTCATTTACTAGTAACAATTTTCTTCCAGGTAAGTTAAAAAAAACATTTAACATACTTTTTTGTAAAAAACAGGACACAGTTCGATACAAACAGATGTGTGAATTTTTCTAGAGTATAATGGCTTATCAGAGTCGACACATAGTATGTGTTTTTATGTGATTTGAATTTGGTGTAAACCATTATTCTTTTTTTAACTTGCATGGGGGTGTACGAAGCATAGTCGAAAAATTCCTGGCCAAAAGTCAAAACGTCTACTGCGCTTTCGTAGACTTGGAAAAAGTCTATGACAGAAGAGTGGTGAGGAATGAATTTTGGTCAACATTGAAGTTACGAGGATTTTAGTCCTTGTGTCAGAATTAACGGAGCTTACAAATACTGATTTAACATTATAAATGGTGCTAGACAGGAATGTGCGGCTTCGCCATGGCTGTTTAACTTATTCGTTGACGGTTGCCTAAAATATTTGATAGTGCGTTTGAATTGAGAATAAATTATTTGTTCGTCAAATGCCTCTATTACGCCGATGATCAGGTCATATTAGATTAACTGAGTTGCAGGTGATGGTTAATATTATGCATGATTTCCTAAGAATCAAAGGGATAAAAATAAATATAAACAAGACGAAAGTAATGTTTTTTTTAAAAAGCATGGTAAACTGCGAAGTGCTGATTGAAGGAGAAAGAGTGAAACAAGTGAAATAGTTTGGGTTCAAAGTTTACGAGAGACGGAAAATATGACTGTGATATTTAGCGAAGGGTGTTGGCAGGGAAACAAATGAATGGGCCCTGTATGACTTTATGAGCAGCCAGAACATATCAAAGAAGGAACGACTGGCTGTGCATAAAAAAGTGCTGGTTCCTACACTTATTTATGGTAGTGAATGTTGGGTTTAGTAGAATAAACGTGAATATAAGAGATAAGTAGTCTAAAAAGCATAGCTGGAGTGAAACAGATTTATAAGGCGAGTGTGAATGGGCAAGTTGGTAGAGGTCGACGTAGACGAACATATCTTGATCAGATTGAAATTGTTCTAAAGAAAGGCCATGTCAAGGGGGCCAGCAACTGATGAGCATGTATGAAAGCGCTGATGAAGGTAAAAGAAGCTAAAGACATGTGTAAGAACCGTAACAAGTGGAAAGAAGTGGTCCCTTTCTACCCCTACTGGAAATAGGCGTCATTAGATGTATATACAGGGTGTTAGTAAATAAGTGCGAAAAACTTCAGGGGGTGATTTTGCATAAAAAAATAATGACAGTTTGCTATATAAACATATGTTCGCAACTACTTCGTTTCAGAGATACGGGGTGTTAAAGTTTTTCTTGAAAACTGACTTATTTGATTTATTTATTGCTCTGAAACCGGTCGAGATATGCAAATGAAATCTAGATATTTCAAATTAAAAACTATATATAAATTCCTCAGTAAACTTGTGGCAAAAAATCTCTCTTGCCTTTTTTTTGTATAGGGCGCCGTTTTTATGCAAAAAAATAAAATCTTAACGCGTATTTTTCAGTTCTTTAATACATTATCAAGAGCTATCCAATTCAATAACATTAAACCGGAAAAATAACAAAAAATAATATCAATAAAATTTTAAATAGGCGCAAAGCTTTAACAAATGTCATGTGTCTTGTGTCAGACGTGACACAAGATTCAACTCTTCGCCTCATTGATTGTTGTATTCGCGCAAATATTCCTGGTGTATTTCTTATTGTCTTACAGCCGGGAGTGGAATAAACTAATGATTTAAGAAAACTCCAAATGCAAAGATCTGGAGGATTTAAATCCGGCGATCGAGCTGGCCAATGTTCCGTACCTCTCCTACCTATCCAAAACACCCTGTATCTCTGGAAACGAAGCATTTGCGCATATATGTTTATATAGCAAACTGTCATTATTATTTATACAGAATCACCCCCTGGAGTTTGTCGCACTTATTTGCTAACACCCTGTATGTATGTGTGTATCTACTCATGTGTCGGTTAAATTTTTACAAGTCTTAACAATATTTGGGTATAAAATAGTTCGATATTGAAATTTAGTACTTGCATGTTTAATCTTTCAGGTCTCAATCATGGACCGGTGATAGCAGGAGTTGTTGGGGCGCAAAAACCCCAATACGACATATGGGGGAATACCGTAAATGTTGCTTCGAGGATGGATTCTTGTGGATTATTGGGTGAAATATATTTTGATCAATATAAAAATTTTTTAATGCTTTAAACATAACACGCTAAAATTCGTCTGATATTTTTGCCATGCGTAAAATGCATTTTTTTTTGTAGGTAAAATTCAAACGACAGATGTCACTGCTGAAATTTTAATGAACGCCGGTTACCAGTGTGAATGTCGAGGGCCGACATATGTCAAGGGAAAAGGCACTTTGACGACCTATTTCGTGAAAACCCCGTTCGACGATAAAAATCATTGAAAATTTTGTGATATATTTTAGTGTTAATTGACTTTTTGTCTTATTTAATTATTTATTGTACCTCTAAATGTCAATAGCTGAAAAATTCGAATTCAAAATCTCGTTATCTTTTTGTTTCGAATAAATATACAATTAAATTATGTCTGAATTGTATAATACTACATAATACTACTCATACGTTCTAATAGACCATTTTTATCTATTTATTATATTGCATATAAATAATATTTTGGTCATATATATTAGGGTGTCCGTTATTTACCAAGGTGATTTTTTTGCAGCGCCCCTCACAAATACTAAAAATAACAGTTCAAAAAAAGCTCTTAATATTCATATTAAACCTTGCTCCAAAGACGATACATTTTCCATTTAAATTGCAAAGGGTTTTGCCACTTTTACAAGTAATTTTTTTCTCTAGAACTAGTGAATATTCAGCAATGGAAGATACATTTTCTTGTAGGATATTAATCACTCTACAAAAATAGTTCACTCCAGTTATTCAAGGTTAAAATTGAACTTAAATTTTCAGATTTTTTTACTTTTGTGGTATTCCTTTGTACATTAGTACAGTTTACCGAATTTGTTTTTAAGAGGTGGATCAGTTTCCTTTCGGTCCATCCCTTCACTACTCAACTTGCATTAAGATACCATTCGATCTGAATTAGTTGTTCACTGTGAATGTGGCAAGGATTTCGAAGCAGGTCATAAGACCCACCTTAAACGCGGAACAACATCTGAATCAACATCTGCTGACCTTTTTTCCTGATCAAAATTTAGATTTTATCAAAAATAAGAAAAAAGACATGGCTTGTCGAAAATACATTAACCAACTTGGAATAAAAGTCAATCTTACTCGTGAAAGCGAGGACGAGCAAGGGTCAGACCAGGAAGGAGCAGAAATTTCTTTTCAATAACAGTCACAAAATCGAGGCGGTAACTTCTTTCCAACAAGACTACTGGCAAAGCCAAAAAGTATGGAATCATCAAGAAACCACCATTTATGAACTGACACACTTAAGAAACAAAGACCGCCATGTTGAAAGGGTTTGAGAGATTGTACATGAGTATGTCAAAGCAGAGATACTAAAAGATTTGAAAATTAATAAGACACGCAAGATTTTATATCGAGTCTTTAACAAAATACCGAGCGAATAAAGCAGCTTTGGCTCGTGCTATCATCGACGATCTTTCTATCGGTGGATCGGATATACACCCAGACAAACAGAATGTAGAGGGAGAGTACAGAGGGATTTTTGAACGGATATCTTCTGACGACGACTGGTTGATCAGGGACTCCGAGGAACACGTACAAGTAAGTTGTCTGGGTCTGATCGTCTACATATTAAAACTTAAATGAAGGTGGAAATCAAGAAATTCGTCCTTCCATTTAACACAGTTTTTATTCGGTGTCACACCAGAGATATCCTTAAAAGAACATCGTTATTAAGATTTCTTCTATACTCGTCCAAGTGTTACACCGAATCATCGGTAAGACCAAAGGGACTTTATGAGCATCGAGACATGTGTTAGGAATGGGTTCCAGTGTCATGAACTGTGGGACAACTTGATCGCTGTCAACGGTCCAGCCGCAGTCTTCAAATGATGCCAGCGGTTGCAGTAATGGCGATGTTTAATTTTTGTTTTGAGTTATATTCTGAGGTGTCTTTACTTTGTCTCTGTAATCTTGTGATTAAGCAATGTTTTCCTTTAATGTTAATGTTATTAATTTATGGTAACTGAATAATCTAATTTATGTGAAAATTTTTAATTGTAGCTTGTAAAACATTCTATAAGAGGTTTGTTACAATTTAAAGCAGCAAACAATTAAAATCGTGAGTTTTTGATTTCTCACAACTCTCACAATAGCTTGTGACATACATATTTTTGAGGACAAGGAATTAATTTTTATTGTTGTTTTTTTAATTGGAATAGTATTTAATATTTTAAAATTCAATGTAAATACGATATGTGGAAGTACTGACTCCATTTTAGTTGTCTAATGGATATCTCACGGAATATATATTTTAGTAGCACTATTTAAAAGTCAAAAACATAAAAAAAATGATAAAAGTTCGTTTGTGCGTAGCACTCCAAAACATTTTCGATTGCGGTCCAGTGCTTGTGACACTATCCTCCACAATTTGTCCCACCTCTACAAAAACTCACGAGCCTTCGTCCTAACAATATCAAAGAATACTACGATGTACACATAGAACCTCAAGTTCACTTTTTGTATCCGCAGAACTTTGTTAGTTATCACTCTGAAAACCAGAGGGCGATACTAGGTCAGTAGCGCTGTCAGCTGAAATATATGTGTATCAGTCAAGGACAATAAACATTATTACATTGGATGGCCAGTTCCCTATACTGCAAAGTAATCCTGTCGACTGACTTCACCGCGATACCTTCCGTAGTTCATATTTCTATTTCGTGATGAAGTTAAACTAACATGAAGTTTGAACCAATATAACGAAGTTTCAGTTTAATTCGTCTTCTTTTCAGTCTTGTTTTTTCACTTGCCATTTCGTTGATGCGTTTTGCTTTGTGAAATTTAATTTGGTGTGTTGTACCCGTGCTTTTATATTTTTTATATTTTTTTTTTTTTTAGGTAAGTATACCTACTTATTTAAATTGGTCAAATGAGAATGTACAATCCTTTATCTACCCCTCTGTTTTAAAATTAATAATTATCAGATTTAATTTCTGAAGGATGCATACAGAAAACATATTTTGATTTACATCAATGTTTATAGCATTTATTAAACAAATTTATTGTCTGATGAGTACTTCCTTAAAAAAAAATTGCCTTATACAAAAATTTCCTGCATAGGTAGAAAAAAAATTCCATTGACAATGAAAATTCATATTTTCATCGTCAGCTTTTTTACAAGTTGGATTTCAAATTATCTATCAACTAATATAGTTCAATTTCCAGCGTGCAGTATTGAAGGGGCAGTTTTTTTTCGGGGAAAAATCTCCAAATTTCCATGAAGAATGCTTTTTTCTCAGTGTAATCACAATATATAATGAGAGTTTTTATACTTTATACTAAATAATGACATGAATTCACAACAATAAAAATTAATATTAATAATAAAACATTTTTGAACTCGAAGAATATATGTTTTTGGTTATGTATAAAGCATCGCGCTGACGTCACTGACAGGATGATAAAATTGGCGAATCGGGCCATCCTCTGTAATAATGTTTAATGTCTTTGTGTATCAGTAACCTTTGCTAAAATAAAACCAATAAAACGCAGAAGTACATTCATCAACGAACGTCAATAAATAATTAGCTTTTAACAAAGAATAAAGTAGGGCGATATATCAATCACCGTGATTTTTCACCGGTGATTGACAAATCACTGGAGCAGCCGGTTATTGCAGTGATCCAAAATATTTCGCGTTTTGCCGATATGCTGTAACTGAAAACTATAATATCGAATATCTTTTTCAGTGTTACCGGTCACCCTTTATTTTTTACGGCTTCGGCTTTAGTCTGAAGTTTATTGATGAGCTAATAAATAAATAATACTTTTTAATTTAATTGCGGTTGAGAAATGTAAACATATGAACTTTTTTCGTCTACAGTCCAGCTTTTATAAACAATAAACATAATTAGGTAATTTTTTCTTAGAAGGACATTAAGAAGATGATCGTTATTTTTACGCTATTTATTTTTAGTGTGTCTAAAATATTTTTTTGTTACTTTGTATTTTTGTTTTATTTTATTTTGTTTTTTATATGAATTTTTATTTGTTTCCTCTTTTTATTTTTTATTAATAAAATATACACTATTTCTAGTATCGCAACTTACTTAGGTAATAGATTAAATTAAAATAAAACTCTTTAATCAAATAATATCACATTGATATAATAAGAATTAATGTAAAAGTAAAATACGAATCACTTTCATCGTTTTCAATTCACCGATACATCTTCCAAATTAATATTATTACCATAGAAATTTCCAGTCACCAGTGACTAAAATCGCTGTTTAAAATCACAGTGATTTATAAAACACTTTCACCGTTTCACCGGTTACTACAAAACCACTGTATCGCCCAATTCTAACCCAGAATACGTATTTTAGCTAACAACTCTGCTGACAACTACCTACTATCGCCCTCTGGTTTTCAGGGTTATAACTAATGGAGTTCTGGGGACACAAAAAGTGAACTTCTATGTGTACATTTATATTCTTTGGCAATATGCGTGAATTGCCATGTTGAAAGTAACCTGATAGTGAAATTTTCATCATAACTCCAAGTAATTAGTAAGTAAAAACTAATCTACAAAATAATTTGACGAAAACTAACGTCGAAATCGTCGCTTTCAAAGTCTGAACTCAAATAAATAACAAGACAGTTAATTCAACGTTTTACCAATAATTTAACTCCATTATTAAACAGGTTGACGAGCCACTGGAGTTTTCATTGCTAGGTGACGCAGATAAACAAGCCGAAATTTTTTGTTTTTGTGAATATTGTCAGTTATAATGTGGTTGTTTCATTTACCACTCAAACGAGTCTCCACAGATCACGGTTAAAGATGGTTTTTGGTACGAATCTACCGTGGTATTATGGAAGTATTTATACGGTACTGACACGGTTATTAGTAGTTTTTTTTTACATTACATCGTAATGTATTAGTAGTTAATATATAACAAAATTTTACCGACCACAGAGATAGGTATGTTAATCCCCTTACTCTACAGTGAGTGCAGTGGCGTGCCCAGTATTATACAGGGTGTATCATTAAAAATGGGTAATAATTAAACTGGAGAACCTTGGGTTCAAAATAAAGATTTAACCCAATTCACTTTGATAAAATGTGTCTCCTGTCTGAGTTACAGAGTGTTTTATTTAATAATTTAAAAATTATTTTTTCCCCATTACTTTTAAACTTTTTAATTAATCTTTATCATATTTGGCAGGAAGTATAGTCATTGCAAACCTTAATAAATTATGGTAAATAGACGTTTCTGGCAAATACCAGAGGCGTTCGACAGGGCAAGTCAGAGCTTGACCCTTCCTAAACTATACGCCACTAGCGTAATTGCCATTTTAGCACAATTTTTTGTTCTCCAATACTTTCTGTGTAAACAACGTACTCTACCTTTGTAACGATAAAGTCATTATTTTTCGAGATATTTAAAGTTAAACATAACGTTGCACAATTTTAAAGTGTATTTATCATGGAGGTGTTTTTAGGTCATTGGTTAGCATTTATTCTCTTCTTCTTCCGGTACCCTGTCCGATTATCGAACGTTGGCAACCATATTGGCTATAATAACTTTGTTTATCGCAGCTCGGAATAGTTCAGCGGATGTTTTGCGATACCACTCTCGAAGATTTCGGAGCCAAGATGATCGTCTTCGTCCTGGTCCTCTACTTCCGGCAATCTTACCCTGCATCACTAAATGAAAGGGGTAATATTTTTCTGGGTGCCTCATCACGTGGCCGAAGTATTCGAGTTTTCGGCTTTTTATTTAATTATTTCTGTGTTTCTCCTCATTCGTTGTATAACCACCTCATTTCTTATTCGGTCCATCCAGCATATTCGTAGGATCCTTCTGTAGACCCACATTTCAAACGCCTCCAGCCTCTTCAATAATGAGTCGGTCAGCGTCCAACTCTCTACTCCATAGAGCAATGTGAAGAATATATAGCAGCGTGTTAATTTTTATTTTAAATTGATTCTTTGTTGCAGAGAATTCTTGTTAATTTAAAGAAGGTGGTTCTGACATTTTCGATACGGATCTTGCATTTATTACGCAAATGAGACTTTAAAGTTTTATAAGAAGATTAACCAACAATTTTAGAAATACATAATTATCAAAAAGTCTTGCCACATTTTTGCTACGATGAATATGATACTAGCCTTCCATTGTTATTTAATCGTTTTTTCAAATTGGCTTTCTTTAAACTTTTCATTCAGTAATTTTTATTATTTTTTAATAATTACGTATTTGTAAAATTGTTTGTTAATCTCCTTATTAAATCTAAAAAATTCACTTTCATTTGCGTAATAAATGCAAACCTCTTACCCAAAACACATATACATACATATAGTCACGCCTTTTTCCCGTAGGGGTAGGCAGTGACCACTTCCTTTCACTTGCTACGGTTCTTACACACATCTTTTGCTTCCTCTACTTTCATCCGTGCTCTCATACATGCTCGTCGGTTGTTAGTGCTCTTGACTTGTAATTCGTTTCTACTAAATAGTAGCCAAATCTATAATACAGATTTCTCATCACGTTTCTGAATTGATTATGCGTAATGTTGACACAAAAGTGGATTATTTTTTTCAATAAATTATGCAACACTGTCAGCTTTCATCATTTCTCCTTGCTCGATTTCATATTTCCTCCTCGTTCTCTTTCATGCTTCCTTTTCGTTCATAGGTATAGAGGTGGAATCGACAATTACCGTTATATTTACATTGCTATGGCCGGTAAAATTATGTCATACTCTATATTATAAATTTATAGTTCCTTTAAAATTTAATAAGTGTGCGAAATTGTTTATTTGGCTGCGTAAACTATAAGCGTTAGAAACATGTAGGTAGGTACATGGGGGCGATTATTTTGATATTATTTTTTTATCAAATGAGCTCAAAATTTATATTGAATTGAAGTTTATGAAATTTCTCTTAAAAATTCATGGCATATTATGGCAAATTATATTCGAATTTTAAAAAAATGTACCTATCTGTAAGTAGATTTAAATTTGTAATAAAAATTAATTCTATTTTCAAAAGATTTTAATAATTGGGCTCCTAAAAAATGAATGTTAGTATAAAAAGTTTATTAAAAACTTAAGTTGATGAAGCTCTATATTTTTTTATTGTTATGTACCTGACTGAATTAAGTTAATTGAGAATAACAGTGATAATAATACAACAATACTGAAACGGACGAATTTTTTTTGTATTGAGTAACTTTCCTTTCTTATTGTTAGTAGTCATAGTTTCACTAAAAATGCCAATACTGTAAAATATAGGTTGTTGTAAAAGTCAGTTATTGTTATCAAAAAATCCGCACGCACGACCTTCGTCTTTATCATGCTCAGTGATGGCATCTCATCGTCGTTTGCTATTAATGTGCAAATCAGTTGACTGACTTTTGACGCACCCAGTATATTTTATTATTTTTACCTTTTTCATATTTAATGTTCCAATTTAAAAAATTGGCTCAAATAGTAGTACCTTTCACTTTTATTCTCACAAATAATTAAATAAATAAATGCCTAAATTGTTAAATTCTCATTAACACTTAAATAAGCTGCTTTAATAGTTTAAAGTAGGCATAAGTATATAAACACCAAAGTGAAATAGTTGTGTAAGCTATAAATAATAAATTTGATAATAAATGTTTATCTTAAAAAGTGGATGTTATAAAAAAGTAAAATAGATGATGATTTTTGTGCGATTATAAATTTTTGACAATTTCAAATTTTAGTGAGTTTATTTTTGAAATAAATTATTTTAAAGAATACGTTATTTTGTGTTTTATTTGTCAAGTTTTTAAAGCCCTACGCCTCTGTCGAAACGGAAGCGGTAGTCGCCCATATGCACCCTCCATTCCGGTCAACACTTATTTTGAAACTATTGCTCCTTCTTGATGTTTTATATTCAAAAAAATTTGTCTACTTTACCAATTTTAAAATAATCGATACTAAAAGGGTTAGTCGGAATTTTTTCATAAATTGTCAAAAGTTCCTTTTCTCGACAAAAATTAACCAAATGATTCACGAGTTTTAAAAATTTACCACTGAAATTGAAGTGAAGCCTTTCTTATGCACAATTACCTTTAATTTTAATAAAAAAATTTACTAAATTTAAAAAATTGTAAATGCTCAATCCTGTTGCGATCCTATTTTTTCTGTGGTCTGTGAAAGACATTTGACACATTCACACCAAGGCGCCAAAATTAAATAATTAAAAGTGAGGTTATCCAATGACAGTTACACTGTGTACAATTTAAAAACAGTTGTAAAATAATGGAAATAGCTGGATTAATTCCCGAAAGGGTTACTCTTGAGTATGAAAATCTATCTCAAAAATTTGCTGAACACCCAGAAGACTACAGTAAACAATATTGCAGTATTTATTTGGCTCGTTTAAAAGAAATGGACATTCTAGTTAGAGAAAAAATCAAAGAAAAGTGGGGCGATAAATATTCAATAATTAAACTTCACAAACTATGCGAAACGAATGAAGATAGATGCTTAATTATAGGAACATTGTTCAAGGATCAAAAACTTAAACCATCAATTTTAAAAGAGCTCTCTGAAGCCAATCAGTTAGTTGCCGAAACAAATCCAATTCTTAATAAGTTTAGTGATGATTCTGATAAGTTATTTATTGAGGATGAAGTTCAAAGATATGAAGTAGAAGGTAAGATACTTATGTTTGCTAAAACTCTTTTTGAAATTAATATATTTTAGGTGTTCCTCTAAAGGACATGGTTACTGGTATTACTATTGCCTTATTAGGTAAAGATGTGGGAAAAGGCAAGTTCATAGTACAAGACTATCTTTTTGGAGGCTTTAGAGAGCAAGTAGAAAGACCAATTCACAATAGCGACACTTATGTTGTATTCCTAAGTGGTTTAGATTTTATTAACTATGAAAAAATAAATTTTAATTTACAATTATTTACTTTTTGGCTAAGTGGCATGCTAGGGGATACCGAAACAGTATCCAAAATTGCAAGGGTAGTTATAGCCGGAAATAGTGTAAGAGTGTTAGCTGAAAAAAGAAAACCCACCATATCTCTAACTAGTAGAGTAACAGAGTCCACTGAGAGCCTAGAGGCTGTCAAAGCTTTTGATAACTTTTTATCACAAATATGTGGTTTAGTTGAGGTACTACCTTTATGACTTTTTCGAATTAGTATTGTTAAAGTATTATTTTTAGGTCGATGTAATGCCTGGAGAACATGATCCTTCTAATCAAATACTGCCACAGAAACAAATGCATCCCTGTATGTACCCAAACTCTGCTACATTCAGGTCACTTAATCTAGTACCAAATCCATATAACTGTTCTTTAGACAATGTAAATATTCTTGGACATTCTGGACAACCTGTACAACATATAATGTGGTACTCGGAGAACAACACACCTATAAAAGCGTTGGAAAAATGTTTGGAATGGGGACATTTAGCACCTATGGCCCCAGATACTTTGGGATGCTACCCATATTATAAAAGTGATCCATTTATAATCGAGACTTGCCCTCATGTATTTTTTGCTGGAAATCAAGATGAATTTGAAAGCAAGTTGATTACAGGTATATTAAAAACTTTTTTAAAAAATATTTACCAAATTGAGTTTAATTATTGCTTTTTTAGGAGAAAAAGGACAGAATGTGAGGTTGGTAAGCATCCCGAAATTTTCGAGCACACACCAAGCAGTACTACTAAATTTAAAAAATTTAGACTGCTCCACAGTAGTATTTGATAAGAGCTAATTTGATATTTTATTATTTATAAAAAAAAAACATTTTAATTATTTTAAATTGTTTTATTAGAATTTCCCTTAAACTCAAAACTAAACTAAAAAAATGAAAGTAAAAATTTAATATTGTGTAAATATTCCATTTCCCATTTTTCTGTATTTAAATGGCCTTCTCCTGTTTCTTCCACTAAAAACAATTTAGATTATACAGGTTTAATTACAAATTTATATTCAATAATACCTTATACTTCTTATAAATGTAACTGTCTGGGGAAATACCTTGGGATCTGTGGTTTCTAAGTAAACATCAAAATATGAACACAAACGAGCCGTTTGTACTGATAATATTAATGCAGGTGGTGTTTCATCCCAATTTATATTCAACATTCTTTCCATTTCCTAAAAATATCAATGTAAAAGATCATTAGATGGATTTGTAATAAAATCATTTAAAATTATAACAACATCCTATCTTATATATAAAAATTCAGCCATATGTTTGTGTCAAACTCAAAGTTCCCATGGCAATGGGAAATTCCAATTGTTTTACGAGGTTTAGATAAAAAAATTTAAAAACAAATGAAATAATAATGATTTCATGATAAACACCCATAAGAGCTAGTATTTAAAAGAAATTGAAGGGTCTAAAAGAATTTAATAAATTATCAGATTATACTTTTTGATCCTTTTGTTTTATCAAGACTAATGTACATACATATAGTCACGCCTTTTTCCAGTAGAGGTAGGCAGAGACCACTTCATACACTTGCTACGGTTTTTACACACATCTTTTGCTTCCTCTTCTTTCATCAGTGCTCTCATACATGATTGTCGGTTGTTGGTACTCTTGACCTGGCCTTTCTTCAAAATAATGTTGATCTGATCAAGATATGTTCGCTGAGGTCGACTTTACTGACTTGTCCACACTCGCCTTATAAATTTGTTTAGTCAATCTTCCTTAATCCATCCTTTCTACGCGTCCAAATCATCTAAGCTTTCCTTTATCTATCTTTGAAACTGCATCTTCTTTTGCACGACAGCGTTCTCTTTTCTCACTATTCTTTACTTTATCCAACCGAGTCACTCCGGCTATACTTCTCAGACTACTCATCTCCACAGCATTAATCCTATTTTCATGCTTCTTCTGCCAAACCCAACATTTACTACCATACATAAATGTAGGAACCAACACTCCTCTATGCACAGCCAGATGTGCCTTTTTGACACTTTCTGGCTGTTCATAAAGCTATGAAGTGCCCCATTTTTTGTTTTCCTGTCAACAATGTCAATGTCATACTTTCCATCTCTCGTAAACTTTGAACCCAAGTATACAAACTCTTATTTACATGTTCCACTCTTTCTCCTTTAATCAAAATTTCAGTTTCTCATGCTTTCTTCTCTTTTAAAAACCATTACTTTCGTTTTGCTTACATTTATTTTCATCCCTTTGATTTTTAGGGCATCATGCATAACATTAACCATCGCCTGCAACTCCTCTTCAGATGACTCTAATATGACTTGATCATTGGCGTAAAGAAGGCATTTGACGATCAAATCATTCATTTTTAATCCATAAGTTAAACAGCCATGGCGAAGCCACACATCCCTGTCTCACACCTTTTTCGATGTTAAACCAGTCCGTGTAAGCTCCGTTTATTCTGACACAACCAGTGGAATCCTCGTAAAGTAATCTCAGTGCTTGTATTAAACTACCGCTCACCCCATACATAGACAATGTCGACCACAATTTACTCCTCACCACTCTGTCATAGGCCTTTTACAAGTCTATAAAAGTGCAATAGTTGTGACTTCCAGCCAAGAATTTTTAGACTATACCTCGTATTGTATATTGTGTATTGTTCAAAATTATTCATTTAATTTTAATTTCAAAACCTCGCATTTTTTTCCCTGTCTGCTTCACATGAAATGCCCCTCGCACCATTTGTGAAAAAATTAGTAAAGTGTATTTAGGCTAGTTTGGATTGAAAATATTGGCAAATATGTACACTTTGTAAGGTTCACATTAAACAGGAGAATGTTAGAAAATGTTAGTTAGACCACTCTGGCCCTAAGCGACTGAAATTTTGACCATTTTGTTAAATTTTTATTAAAGATAAATCTTTATTTTCTAGCATTGCAATAACAATTATGCCGAAGGCTTGCAATACATTGTAATCAATAAAAAGTAAATAAATAAATCTTATTGACTCAGAGTATTAAAAAAAATTGCTCTGAAGAATCTTTAAACTACAAATATATGAATTACTAGAGATTTTTTTAACTCAAAAATTATAAAATCGACATTCTTTAGTTATGACTTTGCAATAACTTACTCTGACTTCATCGTTGTTTTCTGAATGTTGTTTTCCGTTATAATTAATACAAATTGAAAACATCGGTAAACTAAGTGGGTAGTTACTTTTTATCACAATGAAAGCTTCCAAAGTGGCTAAAATTTCAAAAAAAATTATAATAAATTAAAATTTTTGAAAGATACGCATATCTTTTAATATAAATATAAGTTAATAAAGAAGCATCTCTTACCAGTTGCTCTAGTGAGTTGTAGAGAATAAAACAAATCCGAAGGTAAAATTAATTCTTCATCTACAAACATTCTTGTGAATTCCAACTGGCAATATTTCTGATATGATACAGATGTCCACTTTGTGATGGAGCATGTAAAATTTGTAGGACAATCTACAGAATTTGGTAATTGGGAAAGAGTATTTTGCTCTAAAAGTGCCATAAAATTAAGTATTAATACACCAATGTCACATTATATTAATCAAATTTAATCGCACAAACTTCATGAAATAAATGTCTTTGAAAATTATCTAGTTTTAGTGCTTTAAAATAAAAGTGAAGCACTAAAATGTAAGGATATAATTTCGTATATGGCGTTTGTACTCTGTAGTTGTACCAAAGATATTTACATGGGATTTTCGATTTATAACTGGCATGTCCTCCCAGTAAGTTATAAAGATAAATTCGAAAAAAAATGTCCATGTAGTTTTAACGAGAAATCAAATGACACTATTTTCATGAAAATCGGATAAACGGTTCAGGGCTTAAAATTGGTTTAGTGGATAATGGTACCAATATCCCCTGGGGATATGGGTGAAATAGAATAGATCCCAGGTATGGTCTGCCTGTCTTAAAAGGCGACTAAAAGACTCCCAATCCAAAGTGTTATGTAACCCATGCTGATGGATGTATGGAGGTGGGAGAGCACCTTAGCTAACGGAGCCTACAGGAAACCGGGTGAAATCCTGTAGTAGACAGCCTTAGCCCTGTGCATGGGACACCTCAGGGCCGGACCACCACTTCCTTCATACCCGTTGACTGCATAGTAAATCTGAAAATTTCAATTAAAAAAAAAAATTATCAAAAGAATAGGAATAACACTGTGTTGGTACCTTGGTCCACTAAACCGGTTTTAAGTCCTGAACCGTTGGTCCGATTTTTATGAAAATAGCTTCACTCAATTTCTTACCATAAACTACATGGAAGGAACTTTTAACTTTATTTTCATAACTTACTGGTAGGATGTCGCGGTGGAGGGTCGTCCACGCCCCACTCACATGAAACCTACTGGTAGGATATGCTCCAGCTATAAAATCGAAAATCCCATGTAAATTCCTATGGTACAACCAGAAAGTAGAAACCCTGTATATTTCACCATAATTTAATAATATTTCAAGCAAAACACTTACCTAAATGTTGTATTTGATAAGCCAGCTGATATCGTGATTCTAAACGTTTAAAAATTATTTTCATTACACTTTCGACATTAGTACATACTAATTCATCAGAATTCATCTAAAGAAGAAAAATATGATTAAGTTAACAACTGAAGAACGAAAATTATAAAATCAGAAGTTTTTAGTACTGTTGGCCAAATGAACTAATTAACAAACCCAACAATACATTCTTTTTGTATATTTTTGTATTTTCTTTTTAAAAAATTACAGCTGCAGTTAAAAATATCTTGTCTAGCACAAATACCAAAAAATTATTTAAAATATTTTTTCAATTTAAAGTATTTTACAAATGAGTATAGTTGAAGAGCTTACCTTTTTGTTGAGGAAATCTCGTCCGCATACTTTCTGTGCCCAATGGTAAGCATAACCGATCTGTGGCACCAAAGACCGAAAAGAACTAAAACCAACTTTTTTTATTTGAAATTTCGTCATTGGATTTGGACTTTCAGTACCATTATCCCCTTCTATTAACTCACTGAGAATATTGTCACCAGTCAAAACATCTCTAGCCGAATTTCCTTAAAAATAATTTTCCAATTTAATTTTTTTAAAATTTCAGAGATCTATCTAGATACTGATTATAATAATTTGCAGAATTACCTGTTAGTTTAGAGGATATATTGGAATTTGACATAACTGTAACAATTCTTAATCTTGTTTGGTAAGAAAAATTTGCTGTTAATGAAAGTCTATCCCCTAATTTTGCAGTAATTTGAACTTTCAAAGGGTGCGCCTCTAAAAGTTTCTTCCTTTTTTCCTCCATTGGATCTACTTGTTGTATCGATTTTCTATGACGGCGTTTCTTAACCTCTACCACCTCCTACATTAAAATATGTTAAATTTCACTATTACCAATCAATTAAACATTTATTTATGTACGTAAGCCAGTAAACCACCGTTGAGTTTTACTTTATAATTATTATATCATTGGACAATACTAACGTTGTACATTATGTTCCGCCACTGGAGGGTAAGCGATTCGAGCTTAGACAAGGAAAGAGTTGAATTAACTTAATACATATGCCACCCCCAGTACCTCTACGAAAGTGATGGGAAGGGGATGAAATATAAAAACTATTAAAAACAGTCGATATTAGTGTTTAGTTCATGGTCTTTGGGTTGCTGAATTTGATAGTGACATTACACAAGTTTGGTTTTATAAACATCCGATTTTGACTCTTAATATCCCATATTAACACATTTATTTTAACATCTACGATTCTTTTGTATATTTATGGATCATTCCCCATAAAAAAAGGTTATAACTGATAATGTTAATGGTCACTTAGTATGACCTTTCCTTCCAATCCATTTGTTAAATAAATGTTCATCTTTCTCTTAATTGCAAACCCATTGTAAATTGACATATATTATTTTAGATAATTTTATACTATAAAAATACCTCAACTTCTGCAGTGTCTTGATCAATTTCAAGTCCATCTGATTCATCTCCATTTACTTCTGCCATTTTTGTTTCTTTCCATTGAATAGCCTCATCTTGATCACCAATAATTTCCACATTTAAATTAAGATCATAAACATTTTTATATGAAATTATGTTTACATAAAAAATATACAATGGGTCAGGTAAGAGATAAGCAAGTTTATGCTCAACTCGCATCTCATTCAATGAAATATCCAGGTGCTCTTGTAATGGTTTTGTAGAATTAATAACATTCATAAGTAATGGCCTGAGAGCAGTAAGTTTTTCTTTTCTAACAACAAGATCTGAAAATTAAATAATTTTGGTAAAAACCTGTGAAAATATATAAAGAATATTAGTTTTACCTTTTCCCAACTTTTTTTGCTCTTCTATTAAAGATTTGCATAGCTGTGCTAAGCTTTTACGTTGAGTAAGTTCCCACTCTAATCTAGCTAAACGCAAACTATGTTTTTGTTCTCTATCATTTGCATTAAACTAAAAATCAGAAGTTATATAAAATATTCACAGTAGTATTAAAAAATAGTACATTTTTTGTATTTTTAAAATGACTATTTAAAATATAATTATCCAAGTATGTGTGAATACTTACAATTAAAAACTTTTTAGATAGTGACTCAGGTGCTTCCTTCATAAATTCATCAAATGATACAAGTTCTATGTCTTCATCTTTGGATCTGTACATTGGACATTAATGAAATTTAATATTAAGAATTAACAAACAAAAACTTAGTACTAAGTCATTTTAAATAAATAGCAAATAAATATACTTACTTAAATGACAAACACTTGTTAGTTTCTGTAACCAGATGATGAAGTTCATAGACCAAATTTTGATAAGTTAATTTTATACTATCACATTTTTGTTTTTCTGTTGATAGTGTTTCTTTACCATGCACATGTCTAAGTTTGTCAATTCTATTGAGTTTTTTTATAAAGCACATTTTAATGAATATATCTGTTTGTATCTCCTTTAAACTAGTAGAATGAGACTAAAAATTAAATCAAAACAATCAAAAATGTTCTTTGAAATTAAATTATGTAAACTTACATCTTGCTGTTTTAAATCAAATACTTCAGCTAAAAGACTTCTTATATCTTGACAGATTTCGAAATATATTTTAGCATCCACAGAACCTTCACTGTTTAAGGATTCTTTTTCTTCAAAACCTATTACTTTCTATAACAGAGCAATACAAATTATTGGACTATTAGTATAATTATGAATATAGTAACCAAGGTGATGACCAATGAGTTTTAAAGTGTCATGGTATCTTCAAAGACTACTAGCAATGAAAATAGACCCTTATCTTCATGCAACTACAATATTTGAGAATTTTTTTAAGAAATAAAAATATAAATGATTACCTTATAAATATCACTATCAATTTCAGGTTCTGGGTTCGTAGTTTTACTTTTTTTTTTAATTCTAGACGAGCTTGTTTCTTTCACCATTTTAATAGAAGTAAAGAGCAGATATTGTTTGAAAAGATAACACAACTCGCTTTAGATTTTCAAAAGTAACGTACTTGCTTACTATGAGTGAATAAGTTATTATTAAACAATGATAATGGTTAGAAGCACCAAATTGAGATAAAAATTGACAACCGATTATCCGTAACAAACAGAAAAATATAGGTTAAGTTACCATACTGAAAAATCACGGAGTGGGCGACATCTATTATTGGTCGTATGAACTTCTCGAGGTGTGAACAACTAACTAAGAGAGATAACGTGACCGAAGTTTGAAAACAAGAATCCAGCAACAATAAAACTGAAACGTCGAAAACAAACGTTAAATCCAGCTTTAATCCAATAGTTTAAGACAAAAAATCTACTCAAATCTTTGAGATAACTAAAATTTCCTTCAATAAAAAACTTTGGTTTTATAGTGATCAAATGACAGAATATTGTTGTACACACCTTGATCCGACACTTTGTCATTGACAGCGCCATCTCGCATTACGTGATTTTTCCCCATTCAGAATTTTTCATTTCCTTATTTTTTATTGATCTTGTTTTAAATATCAACTAACCAACAAGTTCAGAACATACTTGTAGTTTCGACTGAAAAATGATGGGATATTATTAAAAAGGATTACTTACAGAAAAACCATCCAGATTTAAAGGTTTTTAATATAATTTATTTAGTTGAAAGGAAAAGTTAATTCTGTCAATGGCAACAAAATCCTATCGACCGCGGCAATATAAAAAAATTTTCATTTTAGAAGCATGAATAAGAGTTATAAAAAATAATGATTTAACTTGTACTATAAACTCAATGAGATATTCGAGTTATTAAAGGATTTAATGCATGTCAACACAATACATTTTATTGTTTATTATGGTATTAAAAAACATTAATAAGTAAATATCAATACAACAAACTATTTTTAAAAAAACATTTGTGTTCAGCATTCAGAAGCCTTTTTGTACCTCTCAGAGACATCTTTCCAATTTATAATTTCAAAAATAGCATTTACATAGTCAGCTCTAACATTCTTGTATTGCAAATAATAAGCATGTTCCCATACATCAATACCTAATAATGGAATTAATCCTGTTGTAGCTTGAAGAGGATCTTGATTACTGCAGGTTGCTATTACAATTCTTTCTAAAAAGAACTATCAATTATCATAAAATTAACAAAAATTCTTAAGTGACAATTTTTAATAGTTTTCAATAATTTAAAATTATTTATTACATGTTTTAAAGCAAAAGACACAATGTTAACCATATAAAACTTCCAATATTTGTAAATATATATTGAAATAATAAAACAAAATCAATGTGATCAACTTTGACTTTAGAATAAATTTAAAAAAAAATGACAACCAATATAAGGGCCAATTGAAAAAACTCAAAAATATAAAACCTAGTCCACAGAAATTTGATGTTTTTTTTACTGCAATTGGTAATTTTTAAAGTTGAAAAGTAATTCTGTAATATTTATTCTTACTTGAATTAGTATTATAACCTAACCACCCCCATCCAGAGCCCTGAATGGCAGTAGTCTGTGCTGAGAGTTGTTTCTTCATATTTTCCATGCTTCCAAATGACTCATTTATAGCACTACACAGCTCAGGGCTAGGATTTGTCTTGCAAGGACTTAGATTCTGCCAGAATATAGAGTGGTTTAGATGACCACCACCATTGAATTTCAGAGCAGGTCCCAGAGAAATAATAGTACTGCAATGTGGAAAATATTACTAAAATGAACATTAAGATTCTGAAGAGTTTACTTCCTGCTTGTTGCGCATAAGTTAAAAATTTGATGTTATTATATATTTTGACTAGGTATAAATTTTTTTAGTATAATATAGCTATTAATGATTTAAATAAAAAAAAACATAAATGTGGCAGAAGGGAAGCACCTTAAATATTTAAGATGAGCTTATTAACCTGAGCCAAAACACATTGCTTGTATCCTACACATTAAAAAGATAAAGATTACTATTTGTAGTATTAACCTGACATCTCCTTTAGCAGCGGCAGCTTGCAATTTTTCTTCCGCGGCATTTAAATTCGTTACGTAAGTCTGATGGTGCTTGCAGTGATGTAAGTTCATAATATCCCTTGAAATAATGGGTTCGAGAGCGGAATATTCATAGGGCAGCTCTGGAAGAGAGTGCTTCAACCTAGAGGCATTTCTAAAATAGGAATTAAAAGTTGTTGATAACAATATTTTATAACTTACTGTATTCCAGTCCGTACTAATGTCGTTAGCTGTCTTGCCGTAAACATTGTTTAAATAACTTTTAAACAAAATTACTTTATTAAAACTGCTAAGCCGACTAATTACGTATTGACAACTGGAACTGATTAAGATTAAACCACAGAATACACCAGCCTTGTATACTGTGATTAAAGTCCAAAATTATGTGATAACTGCACAGAACTAAAAACATAGATAGGCTAACCAAACCTTGATTTATTTACAAATTTGTGTAAGTATGATTCTTTTCTGAGTTTTATCTATAATTAATTAATCAACAACTGTATAAGTAAGAACTAAAATTTTGAAGCAGAAGAGAAACGAGCGTAAACCTTAGTCCATTTTGTTTAACAAGAAGAGTACCTGTCATTTCTGTCAATATTTAGTGCCATCTAGTATCACTTTGTGGAGTATAGCCACGTCACTTAAACTAAGTCGAGACTCCAAAACAGTAAAAATACTTTAAAATGAATATTTTCAGGCTTACTGGGGATTTATCTCACTTAGTGGCTATAATTATACTTCTTCAAAAAATCTGGCACTCGAGATCATGTGCAGGTAAGTTTTATTAATAGTATTATACCTTTTCCACCGGTGTGAGCTACGTATACACAAGCTCCCAATTTTTTCCTTAACTCCTTTTATTATCTAATTTTGGGCTAATTTTTAATCAAAATAGTGTGCATATTTAATGTATATGCTTTAATAAATAAAGTTTAAGTATTAAATATATCGTTAACTTTACGCCCTTATTCTAAAGAGACATAACCTTCCACGTCAGTATTTTGATAGTGTTTATAATATAATTTACCCCTACATCTACTATTCACTTTCAACACACATTGAGATTAAGTAATATTGTGCAAAAAAGTTATAAAATTGATTGACTTATTAGCGGGATCATTTAATAAAAACATCAACATTTTTGGAACAGCAATACTTCTGAACTAAAATTGTTTTCCACGTAAAAACTTGATATAATTTTGCTATTAGTGTAAATTATGTCTGGTTTTTAAGTATAACAGTTAGTTACTAACAATTTTTATTGTTTGGTGATTGTTCAAATTTTAATTAAAAAACACAATGTATTTAATTTGTCAATAATATAATTACCAATTAGTAATAGAACTATAACAATCCACATCTTGTTCAGATTTTCATAGCATAGTAAGACTAATTTGTATTTAACTGTTTGTCAGTCATAAATAATTTGTGTTACCTTAACAATTCTTAAATATTCCCAGATAATATTAATTACTTAAAATATGTTAAATCATCTATCATTATTAATATATTGTCAGGAAATATACAAGTGCCATTTCTAGAATTTTTATTGCAATAACAATTTGGAAACATGTTTAAAAAAAGTAATCTTAAACTTTTCTTACCTTTTTAATGTTATGTATTTTTACAGGTATATCGGGAAAAAGTCAGATACTATTTGCCTTAGTGTACACAACAAGGTATCTTGATTTGGTGTCATCATATGTGTCACTGTATAACACTATTATGAAATTTGTGTTCTTGGCCACATCCTATGCAACTCTCTATCTGATCTATTTGAAATTTAAAGCCACATATGACCATAATCATGATACTTTTAGAATTGAATTTTTGATTTTGCCATCCTTTGGTTTAGCCATGTTGATTAATCATGAATTTTCATATTTAGAGGTAGGTAATCATATTTTTATAAATAAAAAACCTAAAAACTAAGTTTGCTAGTGCACAGAATGAAATACATTCTAAACAGCAAAAAACTGATTTGTATACAATTTATTCATATGATTTTAAACTATGCTTGTAGATTTGTCATAATTTATAGATATTTAAATTTAAACCATTGCTATTCAACAGATAAAGTCTTTTAATATATTTAAATTTTTTAGTGATTAAAACATAAACATTTGTTAATACAATCATTGAGATTAAAGATTTCAATACTGAAGCTAAATTGATAAGTCATGAGATAAAATAACTACATACTCAAATTTCTTCTGAAAATGTACATTTTCTCAAAATAATTTTGCTACTATCTAATAAGCAAGGCAAAACACCAGAAATTACGTGTAATTTCTGTTACACATTAAAGTTTTTAAATATATAGTAAAAAAGTATACCAAAATTAAATAAAACATTTTTAAATCATAGAACTAATGACTATTATATACTATCTAATAAGCAAGGCAAAACACCAGAAATTACTTGTAATTTCTGTTACACATTAAAGTTTTTAAATATATAGTAAAAAAGTATACCAAAATTAAATAAAACATTTTTAAATCATAGAACTAATAACTATTAAGCTTTTTTATGCAGCTTACTAAATTTTATATTTCTTAATTATGCGCGGTGAATTGTATCTACTAAAATGGTTTTTGTACTAGGTTTTTTATCAGCCACTGTGTATCGTATCAATAAAAATCTATTTTTTGTTCTTTTGAAAGTTTGAGAAGTTGAGAATTCAATTTTTTAGGTTTTGTGGACTTTTAGCATATATCTTGAATCGGTGGCTATTTTACCTCAACTTTTTATGGTTAGTAAGACTGGAGAGGCAGAAAGCATCACATCGCATTATTTGTTCGCATTGGGATCATACAGAGGCCTCTACATTTTGAACTGGATCTACCGTTATGCCACTGAAACTCATTATGATTTGATCGCTATAGTGGCCGGCGTTGTACAAACTGTACTTTATTGTGATTTCTTCTATTTGTACATTACAAAAGGTAAGTTTCATTGGGTTTTGTTTAGTTATTACATGATTAGAATTCTTCAAAAAAAATTAATCTTCTAGATGTGCGATTGTTTCAACAAGGTTAAAACAAATTAAATCCTAATCTTATTTTTGTTTTAGTACTCAAAGGAAAGAAACTGCAATTGCCTGCTTAAAAAACCCCATCTAAGATTTAACTGTACAAAACTTCGTTTTATTTCAGCTAATAAGGTATTAAAAACAGTTAGTGCTTAATGAGTACTGGATATTAAAAACAATATCCATTTTTTATTTTTTGTATAAAATGTTTACCATCTCTTCAGAGGTTTGTTTAAATATTTACATAAGATTAACACTGATTTTTTTGTACAAATTTGCTCATAATCATACAAAATAAACATATTTTTTTTATTTAATGTTGATTATTCCTAAACATATTTACATGGCACACATTGTTTAAGGAGTCTGGTTTAAATACTTAAAAAACTTAAAAACTTATTTTAATTACATTGGAAGATACCTTTTTCAATTAAAATGTTTTTTTAGCGGGTAAATTTCTACAAATAAATCTAACTTGAACTTTTCCCATCAGGTTGGCTCAACCTGTTTAAATGAGTTCCAAAGCACAATTTGTAGAAAAATTTAGGTGTAAAAATGCCTAATCCTGAAATATTACTAAACAATAAGTACTTGAAAATGCCTCAATATATTGACAAATTAGATGAGAGACAGGTATCACTAATGCATTGTTAAGTTTAAAAACTCTGGAGAAGTTTGAAAACATGCTAATTTTAAATTGTTCAATGAAAAGTAATTATTGATATTTACATTTACTGAATTTATGTTTAATTTTAGCAATTTTCTACAATGGTTTGTAATTAAATCTTAATGTTTATTATACTGATGTTGGGAATGCTATTAGTTAAGTGAAAATGTAAAATCAAATATTCTTGTTCAAAAATTATTTTTTTTTGTTTTATTGTGGTCTATCAAATAATTTACTGTAAACCACACAAGGTGTACAAAAAAGGATTCATTTGTCTAGCACAGTTTAATCAGACCTAGAAATTTTATGATGAATTAATCAAAAACTGATGTGCTACAATTATACAAAAAATAATTTTTTCACAAAATATCACACATTTAGATTGTAAGTACATGCTTACCATTTTTAACCCTTATTAACTAAAACATGTATACTAAATGACAAAAATGAACACACAGTAATAATAAATTTATGACAACAACTTTTGGTATACATATGTATTGGGGTTAGATAAGTAATCAATAAAAATTTGAGAAAAATCAAACTGTTAAATCGAGTGCAAAATTAATAATGTATTGTAACTCGTGCCGAAGTGCCGCCACAGTTTGTAGAGGTTGAGGTAAATTAAGTAATCTTCTACCCTTAATATCCCAGACGTGTTCAATGGGTAAAAGATCGGGTGATCATAGTGACCAAGACAACAAATTGACTTGATTGTCTTCAAAATGATTCAACGTAAGTCTGGCTACAAGAGGTCGCTCATTATCTTGTTGGAAAAGTGTCCGAACGTAGGATAGTAGATGTGGTTCCACTACCTAGACCTACCGTACGGCGGTCATGTTACCTTTGATAAAGATCAAAAGTTCTTCCACGTTCTTTAAACCACTGGTCCGCAATCGCCCTTGTGGAAATAAAGCGGTCCCATAGAGCCAAAAGTCTAAGGCTGCGATCTTCGCGTTGTGAGGTTCTTCTGGCATGGCCTGTACCTCTTGCTCTTCGTACGTACATGGCCTTCCTAGTTCCATGCCCGACAACAAACTACTACCATTTTTACGCTCTTGTGCGTTCTAGTGGTCAGTTCTCCAAAGGACAAACCAGTATTTTCACATGCCCACTATTTGATATGTCACAAGCAATGTTCTTTTGACAAAAATCCTGAAAGAGGTCGATTCTTATTTTTAAATACCGAATTTGGATGTATATTCTAAAGACGTTATGTCACTGGTTTTGACGTAATCGGTAATTTTTTTAAATTGAAATGTCTTGTGATACTTCATCTGTAAGTTTTTCAATACTTCATTCAATGATAATAAATAATTTGATTTGTTTGTACAAGGTGAAAAAAAGTTAATACTTTATTTCAGTAAGAGAATAACTTTATATCCAACAAAATACAACATTTAAATAAGATGTTTAAAATGCCATCCACCAGTCTCTTGACAATAAGCAAATCTACGGACACATTCCTCTTGCATACTGCGAATAACTTCTGGAGTAATTCTGCTGCTTTCGATCCTAATTTGATTTTACAACTCCTGTAGATTTTGCGACCTATCTACATAGACTTTCGATTTCAAATAAAAAACTCAGGGGCGTAAGATCTAGAGATCTTGGGGGCCACTTTATCGATCCACGTCTACCAAACGTCAAAATCTATTGCACGACGCTTAAATGACAACTGTAGCTACAAAAGACCAATATAGCCTACTGGAAAAAACGATAACACAAAAACCAATAGGTATATATGGCTGAAAAACTGATCGTTTTTATATTAAGGAACATATTTCTGGAAAATTGTTGCAAAATATTCATTATTACTGGCTGTTTTTTTTTTCCATGTCACTAAGTATATGTAAGGGAGGGGTTTATTATGGTCACACTCGTCAAATAGGTAGGATCCGTGTAAAAACAAGTTTAAGTAAATATAAAATAAAATACAGTACCTATATAATTGTTGGTTGGTAACTTGTTTTTCTTGTACGCATTAGCATGTTAAATGTCAATTTCTCTCAAGTTAAATTAATCAGTTGATGGCTGCGAAACTTATGTATAATTTTTTGGAGCTAAAGAATAAATTATATAGAACGATCGCACTTATATTTCATATTTTTCACATTTTGTGTTAGTATAACGGAAATATCGGAAATGTATAAAAGTAAGTGGATTTCGTTTCGCAACTAATCAAGTAATTTTTGCTGCCTTAATACTTTTTTGTACACATCATTGCAGTACGACGTAAGAGTGGAAGTACACGCTAAATATCAAAGGTACACAAAAATTAAATTGTTTAAATTTTAATGCGCAAAAAGTGGTTTTTATTCTGTAAATAGTGAATTATACCAAAAACACTTTAATATATGATATTTAAACTTATGATTTATTTAAATACGAGATAAAATAGGTATTTATCATCTGCTGGTGATTTTATTTGTTGTTTGACAATAAATTTAGATGTTTTTCACTAAATTTTATTGTTAAAATTAGCAAAGTTCTTAGCAATTCTTTATTTTTGTTGGTTTTATAGACGATTTACGATTTATTCGTAACTATCTAAATAATTTCCATAAGATTTATGGTTTTACTCTCATATGCCAAGTCTTATTGCTAGTTAATTTCATGTTTAAAGTAACTGCAACAAATTCATTTGTTGTTTTAATAGTTAATAATAGTCTCTAAATTAACCTTATTTTTGAATTCTCCCTAATAAAGTGTTTTTTTTACGATTTATATTTTTATTTAAATACTCCCAAATCATTTTCTTATTTATTAATGCCAGAGATGACCACAATATATACTTTGATAAGATAATTTATTTATAGGCAGAGATTTCTAAAATTTAATAAATTAGTAAAAAATAACCCCCCTTAGGTACGTAATATATATATATAAATATATATATATATATATATATATATATATATATATATATATATATATATATATCTATATATATATATATATATATATATGTATGTATATGTATGTATATGTATATATTTATGTATTTCTTATGTTCTATAAGCGAGGTCCCCAAAAGTATTTGCGTATCCCTTCTGGGTCTTCGGTTAAAAAGAAGTCTCTGCCGTGCTTTATAACAAATTCCGTTTGGGAAATTTTTCCGTCTTCGTTCGAATCTATCGCTCTGAAAGCCAAAACGGCATCCACATTGTATGTGACTGTATTTCTTGATATTTTTACTTAAGCAAAAAAAACTTGTTTTTGTTTTATATTTTATCGGTTTCCAATGCTGAATAAAATTTGTTGGTATCGATTTACGAAGATAGTTCACGAATTGTTGTCCCTAACATAGTTGGCGTTCCATGACAAATGCAAATAAAGTGTCGGGCAAAAGCTTACTGTATGACAATAGTGTGTGCCAATTAGCATCAGCGCATCAGTTAAATATTAAATTTTTTTCCATTGAGGTGTGCGTGTTTTAAAAAAAGGACAAAAATGAGATATGAGGTGCGATAAAGTACCTCTGTATAAAGGGGCTATCACCGCAATAAATTTATAAGGACATGGTAGAAGTATTGGGTGACTATGCCTATTCGTACCAGGTAATCAAGAACTGGTCACGAGATTTCAAACTGGATGAGACTCCTGTCAACATGCTCCAGGGGCAGGAGCGGAGACAAATTTGAAGATCATTAACAGGAATCCCGATGAATTTAAGCGAAAATTTCTTACAGTCGATGAAACATGGGTTCATCACTTTGATCCAGAATCCAAAAAACAAAGCATGGAATGGCGGCATAGGGTTTCCCTCCCCCTTGAAAATTTCGTGTTGTCCCATCAGCTGGTAAGATCATGGCTACAGTTTTTTGGGATTTTGCAGGTGTTATTTTCGTGGATTATTTACCGCATGAGAGCACCATAACTGGTAAATATTATGCGAATTTAATACCAAAAGTAAGCGAAGCAATCAGAGAAAAGAGAAGAGGAAAATTGAGTCGAGGTGTGCTCTTTCACCAGGACAACGCTTCGGCTCACAAAAGTTGTGTTGCAATTACTGCCATTTACAATGCGGGATTTGAAATTTTTGAACAATCCCCATATTCTCCAGATTTGGCCCCCAGCGACTACCATCTATTTCCAAAATTAAAAGAATATCTTCGTGGAATCCGGTTTGGCTGATGATAACGAAGTGATGTCGGCGGTAGATGAATGGCTGAAGACTCAAAGTTTTGAATTTTGTTCAAAAGGGTTTAAAATACTTCAACACCGATATACCAAGTGAATAAGAGTTGCTGCCGGTGACTGTTGAAAATTAAATTAGTTTCATTCTTCTCATGTGTTTGGCTTCTATGTTGGTGCCAACAATTCGCGAACTATCCCCGTAAGTTTAAGTTAAATCATATACATTTTTAACAAACTGATGTTAGCGCGAGCATTTAACACATCTTAAAGCGTAATTTCCCATTTGAATGCTTGTTATGCTGGAATATATAGTCGTCAGAATGGGATCGAGGAGCCGATCTCTCTGTGGTAATACGCTACAGTTTTTCAAGCGGAAACGGTAGCAATCATCCAACGTGCACAGACAGCAACAAGGTCACTCTTGTATGGGTTCATGGTCACTCGGGAATCAAAGGCAATGAGAGGGCTGATAAGTTAGCAAAAGCGGGATCAGAGACTAAGTTCGTCGGCCCAGAGCCAGCACTAGGGATTCCGTTCTGTCTAGACAGAGAGGCAATTCGGGGCTGGATCAGGGACCAGAGAACTTAATGTACTGGAAAACAGAACCTCTCCCCGAGAGGACCTAGCCCTGAGTAGGAAGAATGCTAGACTAGCAGTATACACACTGACCGGTTATGGTGCCCTCAGATATCACATGCACAACCTAGTGCTTACCGAGAGTCCTAATTGTGGATTATGTGGAGAGGAAGAAACTAGCCTTCATATCCTTGGCCAATGCTCGGCGTACAGCGGTCTAAGGCTGTCTGTGCTGGGCTCAGCTTTACTTGGGCCCGAGCAATTAAGGCAATTATCGATTAACGACCTGTTCCTTTTTGGAGTAAGACGGGTGTAGCATTTCTCTAATGGCTGTCACCGGGAGACACAATGGACATTGTCTGAGTGCCATTGCTGAGTGCTCATTGGCTGGTTTCGGAAGGAACCGCCCCTCAGCTTATTATTATTATTAACCTTAACTTTTTTATCTTTTATTTTAATAGAAATTTAAAAGACAAAAGTGTAGATTTAAATAATTTCTCATTTTTAGAATTATTCTTAATATGTACATGATTATTTATTACTGGCCAAAACCCATATAAGAACATTAAAAAAAATTATACTACCTATTGCCTAGCCTACTTCTAATGTCACTGCACGCCACTGTTCGATTTTAACTAGTGTTTTGACGTTTACTGTCGGTGTATCCTATACTAAACGTCAATAATAATACGTAAACATAAATAACACGTAAAAAATTATTATTCTTGGTCCTCCTTAAAGTTTTCAGTTTTGATCAACTTTATTATAACAATTTTCGTTATTATCAAAAATAAACGTATTTTACTCTCGTACAAAATTCATATCTTTCGACAAACCTCGTGTACGACTGAAAAAATTTGATATCTGATGGTGATGTTTTAAATTTTATATTATCCAGAACTTTTTATAAAAAATAACTTTTTCATAAAAATAATAATAAAAAAGTTTTTCCCTATGGTTCAGATTTAAGTAGACACACTGTATTTTGACGGAAAAAATCCTTATAAATAAATCTAAAAGCTATTTAGGTATAATACATACTTTAACTTTTGTATCATAAAATTTCTCAAAAAAAATTATCTTCTCTATTAAATGGTCTTTGTATTTGTGTTCTTTGCAATTCGTTTATCAAGGTAATTCAGATTTGGTTTCGAATCCATAATTTTTATTAATTCAGGGTAAGTATCACATATATAACTTCCACTCATTTTACTCATTTATACAAACCGCCACCGACTTACTGTTTTTAAAAAGTGTTGTTAATCAGGGAATGTAACGCATAAAAACATTTTAAAGAGAAACTATTCAAAGGCTCGTTGCACTTTCAACCTTCTCCATTATTCGCTAGTGTGTACGCCATCTGACGGATGCCTTATAAAGCTAGTTTGTAAGTAATCGTAATGTGGCATATATTTATGCTTTTCTATTTCCTCTTACAGTGCTGTAATACAACATTGAATATTTAAATATCTATTATTGCATTATGTGAATTTGTGAAAGATGATAATTGCTTGTTCTGTGTCTGTGTATTCTTACAACAAAAGTGAATACTTGTATGTTTTTAATAAAACTGCAAATTATGTCGATTAATCTTGATTTTTACAAATAACATGCAACAAATGTGTAAAAAAATTGAAATAGATTTTTTTAATCAGTCTTCATCATAAGGCACATATTTACCTACTAAAAAAAGATTTGGAATGAATGAATACCTGTCAATACAATACAACTTCTTTAAGTTATAAGGTCCACTTTAAAAAAAAAACAAAAAAGGTAACGAGTATTTGTATACAAAGCCATGAAAATGGTATTATATTCCAAGTTCCTTTAAAAAAATCCAACTCTAACTACTCCCGTATCTCATGGGGATTGCCAGAGGAGAGAGCGATGGTTTGTATGCAAAGTGACATAATTTTAATGGGTAAATAGAAGTTTGCCACATTGAATTTTCCATCGCAAAACACACACAAAATAAGCTGTCTCCAAATAACCAAAGACAGTCGTCAAATTCATATATCTCATATTTCTTGATCATCCAAGATACACTGCACTGTTGAATTATTAAAAATGTCATAATCATGCATAAAAAAATAAGGCATTGACATACAGATTATTTCCACAACACCGAAAATTCAGTAATAATCCATTTTTCCTGAAAAATCACCACAACTGAACCACAAAAAAATTACTTAGTAGATGAAAATTGTATGTGATTTGAAGTTTTATTGAAAACGTATTCACTTTTGTTGTAACCATACACAGAAACAGAACAACTAATAAATCATCTTTCAGACATTCAAATAGTACTGTTTGGGATTTTATTATATTGTTAAATTTTACTCTTAAAGACAGATGTGGGGACAAGACCATTTTGTACCCTAGCTATGTTTGGGATTTTATTTTATTATTTTGTTGGAACGCTGTGGTGTAAAAGAACATGTGGTTACAAAGATAGATAAAAGAATACTTTGATACAATAATGGATATTGCAATGTTTTCAAATTTCACCCACAATATTGTTTTTACTTCCAACCTATTTTTTTTATTATCAAGTTAAAATTATTTTCTAAATTCAATTGATTTTATTAAATCACATCTATAAATATGAGCTGCTGAGAGAATAGTAAAGATCGACATAAATTCCCACCTCATTATTTTATTCTTTTTTTCTTAAAAACTAATGACATTAAAATCTCTAATGAACTAATAAACAAAATTTATTTTTAAAAATAAATTATTTTTACAGTCTTATAAAAAAATATTTGAAATATTAAAGGCATTGATGGGCTTCTGAACAAGATTCAACTATAACATTGTTTAAAAAATATTAATTTGTCATTATTATTTTTTATAGCAGACCTTTGGGTAAATATATTTAAAAATGTGTGAACAAAATTTCTAAAAATGATAACAAAATTATAGTCCGGGAGGTAGCATTGCAATTTTTCTAGGAATTTTATACCGAATGAATTTTATTTCAAACAGTTGTTTAATGTCAAGAAATCAGTAAAATGAGCGTCAGTTGTCGCACTAGCGGTGGAGCTAAAGGAGACAACATGAAAAAGTCGTTAGAAAAAAATCTGCTCCGATGATTTTTATACCGAGCAAAAATGTATTAAATTATTGTTTTAATTATTTTTTTAAAAAAAATAATCGTCAACTGTATTGACGAGGGGGGTTAAATGTTAGTCACGTGCATGAACCTTATTGAAAATTTGGCAAATAAATTTATTTTATACTTTATGAAATATATACATCTCAATTTTTGTAGTTTTAAAATAATAAAGAAAATCGTCAGCTGGATTTTTGACGGGGGTAAGACCGTCAGTCAACGTGATACAACATTTTGGGCTCTCAATGCATTTGAGCGTTTAATGAGTAAGTCAGTACTGCGTCAAGATTTAAGGTTTTTTCTAATGATAGTATTAATGGCTGCGCGAATAAATCACGTTGCATTCGTACTTCCACTAATGAAATGGCTAATTTCTTCTTAGGCAAAGTTAACACTTTCGTTTTAGGAATTGTTCTTTCAAATCTATGAGGATCTGTAGTACATTCTGTGATAAATTTTTCATGAAGTTCATTCTCTCTTGCTTCTATAATACGCAAACATTCTGATACCTCCTCTCCAATTGCTTGTAGCAGAGGGTAGTATTTATCTTTTATTCATATAAGTTTGAGGAGTGAATTGTGGTCGACATTGTCTATGTATGGGATGAGCGGTAGTTTAATACGAGCACTGAAATCACTTTATGAGGATTCCTCTGCTTGTGTCAGGATAAGCGGAGCTTGCACGGACTGGTTTAACATCGAAAAAGGTGTGAGACAGGGATGTGTGGCTTCGCCATGGCTGTTTGACTTATACATAGACGATTGTTTAAAAGATTTGAAAGAGAGTGCGTATGGGTTGAAAATGAATGATTTGATTGTCAAATGCCTTCTTTACGCCGATGATAAGTCATATTAGCGTCATCTGAAAAGGAGTTCCAGGCGATGGTTAATGTTATGCATGATGCCCTTAAAATCAAAGCGATGAAAATAAATGCAAGCAAAACGAAAGTAATGGTTTTTGAAAGAGAATAAAGCATGACAAACTGTAAAGTTTCGATTGAGGGAGAAAGAGTGGAACAAGTAAATGAATTTGTGAACTTGGGTTCAAAGTTTACGAGAGATGGAAAGTATGACTGTGGCATTGAGCAAAGGGTGTTGACAGAAAACAGATGAATGGGGCACTGCATAGTTTTATGAACAGCCAGAAAGTGTCCAGAAGGCACGTCTGGCTGGCTGTGCATAGAGGTGTGTTGGTTCCTACACTTATGTATGGTAGTGAATGTTGGGTTTGGCAGAAGAAGCATGAAAATAGAATTAATGCTGCGGAGATGAGCAGTTTGAGAAGTATAACCGGAGTGACTCGGTTGGATAAAGTAAAAAAAAGTGAGATAAGAGAACGCTGTGGTGTAAAAGAAGATGTGGTTACAAAGATAAAAAGGAATGCTTAGAAGGTTTGGACACGTAGAAAGGATGGATGAAAGAAGATTGACGAAACAAATTTATAAGGCGAGTGTGAATGGACGGAAGTCGGTAGAGGTCGACCTCGGCGAACATATCTCGATCAGATCAACATTGTTTTGAAGAAAGGCCAGGTCAAGGGTACCAACAACCGACGAGCATGCATAAGAGCCCTGATGAAAGTAGAGAAAGCAAAATATGTGTGAAAGAACCGTAGCAGGTGAAAGGAAGTGGTCTCTGCCTACCCCTACGGGAAAAAGGCATGACTATATGTATGTAAGTTTGTCTTACTCCATTAGGGTATACTTACTACAGGTTAAACTACCTGGAGGCCAGAATAATAATTTTTAGGAAAGGTATGTTAAAGTAGTGAGACTTTTACTGCTTGAAATTCTTTGATACTACAGTACATATTAATATAATTTGAAACCGACACAAAATTAATAAATATACTGTGGTGTTATTTAAATAAAATTATTATTATACTTATTGAATTCAAAGTATAAGATAATTTTAATGTTAAAACAACAAAAAATCGTTGTCAGCTAATTGTTTGTGGGTGTAAAGATCGTCAGTTTATTTTCGAAAGAGACTAAGCAACGCTCAAATGCATTGAGCGCGCAAAATGTTTATCACGCTGACTGACAGTCTTACCCCCGTCCAAAATCCAGCTGACGATTTTCTTTATTATTTCAAAAGTATAAAAATTGAGATGTATAAATTCCATAAGGTATAAAATAAATTTATTTGTCAATTTTTCAATGAGGTCCATGCACGTGACTGACATTTAACCCCCCCTCGTCAATGCAGCTGACGATTATTTTTTAAAAAAATATAATTAAAACAATTATTTAATACATAAAATCAACGGAGCAGATTTTTTTCCAATGACTTTTTCATGCTGTCTCCTTTAGCTCCACCGCTATCGGAGCAGCTGACGTTCGGAGCTGTTATGAGTTAGGGGAAAACTATTATCGTTATGATTTTCTGCCGGTATAAAATGACTTGCTCAACTGTAGCGCTATCTCCCGGACTATTAGCTACTCTTTATTTTAATTAAGTATTATTCCGTCTTAGCAAATTTGAGTCAATGCCATTTACATAAAAAAAAGCCAGAAGAGAAAACGAGTAAATAAATTGACAAAAAGTGGTCAGTTAGATGGTTATATCGGAGTGGTAGTGACTTATTTTAGGATGATTCCGCATATTAATCAAATAAAAATCAATTGTGACATTGTAGTTATTTTAAGAAAAACGTTGTAAGGTCTGTAAAACGTTATATTTTTTAATAAAAATGTAGTTAATTGTAGTTATTACAACTCTACTTTATATATTTAGTACAATTTTTTAAACATTTTTTGTTATTTATTATTTTAAAATAGAGAACGTAATTATTAATTAAACTTAATACATTGGCAGCTAATTCTTTCAAACGGTTGCTGAGGAGAGCTTTATCAAGCTAGCAGAGGAAAGTCAGCAAAAATAAAAAATATGCTAGCTTATAATATCTATCATTGTTAATAATAAACCTAGATAGATTTTATTGCTGGCTGGAATAATCATAAATTGGTAAAAAATGCTGTATTATGCAGTAGGGTGCTTCAAAAAAAATTTAATTTAATTTTATTTATTTTTCAACTCTTACCCTTTCAAAAGTTTCTATTTGACATAAAAAAAATCCTCACCAAACATGGGCCCTATAGCTATAGCTCAACTCTAAGGGGTCGCTATATTTCTCATTTAATTAACATGGGAAAAATAATTTTTTATTAAAATTGAATTTACATACATACATAGTTAACGCAATTTTTTACAAAAAACCATTTTGTATTCTTAAAGTTGAGTCTTCAAGCTTTACAAAACTCTAAAACAAAGTATGATTATCTCTACTACAAGACTAGTTACAACCATTAAGAAATTATCAAATTTTTAAATTTGGAGGAATAGCTTGCAATAATTTTTTTAGATTTTTTCGTTTTCCACAAATCTGGATAAACATCAAGGAACCCATGCGACAATTGAAGCTGAAAAAGGGACTCCACACTAACGAAATTACTTAGATCTTTTTGAATTAATGTATCCAGTTCACTCTCTTTCACGTTGTATCTTATTTATCGAATCAAGATTTCGTTAAAAGTAAATTTTTTTTGAAGAGTTTGAAAGTAGTCAATGATGTAAAAGAGCGTTGCTTAACGAGAAACGAAGGGCAAATACAATTTTTACTCCAATTAGTTTAATATTACAGGCAAAAATTTCCAAATTGTACTAAAACAACACTCGCCATTGAAGAAAAAACCATATTACTGGTGTCTCAAAAAGACGTATTTTTCTTAACTGATATATTGTTCTCAAATTATCATTAATAAAAAAGTAATCACTAAAGTGGACATGCTAAATTTTTTTGTTGAATAATAATATAATGTATAATAAAGTTATAATCTATGATTACTTGGTTATAGATATACATTTATCTTATTATTATCGTGAGTGCTGCCACCTACACTACGTACTAACAACCATTTTTAAAATCTGTAATCCATAATAATACGACAATGACTAATAATTTAAGTAAAAATTTTGAGATTTTATGCACTAAAAAAATTATTGCAAGCTATTTCTCCAAATTTAAAAATTTGATAATTTTTAAATGGCTGTAACTAGTCTTGTAGTAAAGATAATCATACTTTGTTTTAGAGTTTTGTAAAGCTTGAAGACTCAACTTTAAGAATACAAAATAGTGGTTTTTTGAAGCACCCTAGCACCCAGCATTTTAAATTTTTCAAAAAATTAAAAATAAAATTTAAGGGTTACATTTTCATGCATACATATAATTACGTCTTTTTCCCGTAGATGCAGGCAGAGACCTTTTCCTTCCACTTGTTACGGTTCTTACACTCATTTTTTGCTTCTTTTACTTTCATCAGCGCTCTCATACATGCTCGTCGGTCGTTAGTAATCTTGATCTGGCCTTTCTTTAAAACAGTCAATCTGATCGAGATACGTTCGCCGAGGTCGACCTCTACTGACTTGTCCATTCACACTCGCCCTATAAATTTGTTTCAACAATCTTCTTTCATCCATCCTCTACGTGTCCAAACCACCTAATCATTCCTTTATCTATCTTAGTTACAACATCTTCTAAAACACAGCGTTCCTTTATATCACTATTCTTCACTTTATCCACCAGAGTTTATCCTCTACTTCTCAGACCACTCATCTCCGCAGCATTAATCTTACTTTCATGCTTCTTTTGATAAACCCAACATTCATTACCATGCATAAGTGTAGTGAACAGCACTCCTCTATTCACAGCCAGTCGTTCGTTTTTAGACACGTTCTTGCTGCTCACAAAGTTATACAGGACCACATTCATTTGTTTTTCTGCCAACACTCTTCGCACATACTTCTCGCCTCCCATAAACTTTGAACCCAAGTATACAAACTCATTCATTTGTTCCACACTTTCTCCTTCAATCAGCACCTCGCAGTTTATCAGGTTTTCTTCTCTTTCAAAAACCATTACTTTGGTCTTGCTTACATTTACTTTTATCCCTTTGATTTTTGGGGCATCATGCATATTATTAACCAATCGCTCCTCTTCAGATGATGCTAATATGACCTGATCATCGATGTATAGGACTGAGTTCTGAACTAACGATTCCATCCTCCGGGAACACAGCATAGGCTTGAATTCTCACCTTTGGCCATATATCACGACGTGGAGATGCCACTATGGAACGTCTTGTAGTGTACGGAAAGGTGGAGTGCACAAGACCATAGATCACCGATGCGCTGGACCGCCCAGGTAAAGGCTGCTGTTGATGGCCCACTCTGTGAGTGCTTCAAGAAAGTGGCAGTTCAAAAGGAATGGCGACGGATAGTAAAGCGAGCTACCAATCCTGAGCCGACGACCACAACCACTTTTTCAAGAGTGTAGCGACTACTAAGAAGATCAAACTACCTCTCACCCCAAAAATAGACAATGTCGACTTCAATCATTTTTCATCACTCTGTCATAGTTAGATGTCTATGTTTTGGATATGTCATAAGATACACCGTCAAAACATTTTAAAAAGTAAGGTCAATTCCATAGCCTCCTATTTATTTTAAACACGAATAATTGACAAACAAAAATTGTAAAAATAAAGCTTCCGTTCATTTTAGTAAGACAGATTTGTTGATAGCTAATACAATACATTATTTTTAACGATCAAAGATTCGTTTTATGCAACTAAAATCCAAGGAAGGTCTTTTTTGGATATAGAAACCTTATATAATTACAAAATGAAACAAGAAATGTTTTTATCAGGAATATTTTGCAAAAAATATTTTTTTAGCAAACTTTAGCAGTAGAATTTAAATAAAAATAAACACTTTAAAGTTCAGTTAATTTATTTTTAATTATTTCATGAAACTAAAATTCAAGGAAGGCGTTTTATTTGTGCCATAAATATCTAACAAATTCTTTGCAAAATATTCCAAATATGCCACAAAACTAAAGCAAAAAATGTTAAATTGCACTGAGTCAATGACACGTAATTTAGGTAGGTACCTGTTGTCAGGCACAGAGCCTACTTGGTAATTTTAGTTTCCGACTGGAAATTTTGAAGGAATGTGATGTCATGTCATAATTTTTTTTAATATTCAACCAGGATAAGTAGTATCTTAGAGAACCCTGTTGCGGTTGAAAAATAGCAGTTTACCCATTTGAGTGCGACAAGTTTACTTGACGCACGCTTACGTCATACTTGGCGCACGCAAATTATACTTAGCACATGCAAACTATCCTTGTCGCGCGCAAATTCGAACCATCAACCTTTCGGTTAACAGCCGAACGCGCAACTGTCAAGTTGACATTACAAAGTTTATATTTTTAATTCAATTAATATTTTTGGTCTGGACCCCTGTTTTATGCTCGTGTTTGTTCCGCATACGCAATAAAAAATAGTATGTGCAACCCATGCAATGTTGTCGATTGCTCACTCGAGCGAAAGGACGCTCTCGTTTCGCTCGTGCGTTCAACTTCGCTCTCGTGAGCAATCGCCAACTTATCGCACTAGTTGCACAATATACTAACATTACTTTGGTGTGAAATTTTCCTACCGAATCTCCCAAGTTCTTGAATTACTTTTTCTGGAAAAAATTCATGCTCTCCGAAATATTTTCGATAGTAATTCAACCACTAGAGAGATTACTAGTGATAATTACAAAACAATAAATTACGTATTGCCACGTCTTTTTCGTTCTCTAAAGAGTACTCTGCTAGCGGTTTCTCTACTGGCAAATTATGCCCGAGCTCAGCCGTAGAGGGTAGAAGAAAAAAAATATAAAAGTGAGCCGCGCCACCGACTTAGACGGTTCAAGCCGGAAACCCCTAGGTCTTATAGGCACTAGCAGAGCCACACGATAAACAACTAAGATTATGGTGAACCAAATAAATAAAATTATAGCTAAAATATATTGAATACTTTACTCACACAATAAATCGAAGTACACAGTTCAATAATAAAATTATAACACCTATAGTCAAAAATTAACAGCTATGGTAAATTTTCTTGCTAAAACAAACCAAAAATTTAGAATTTACAACTTTATAAAATAACCATAACAGAAGTAAGAGTAACAGACTTTACCAAGTTACAAAAAAAAGTAAAGCATATATAAATTAACTCATTAATAACACTAATTCAAACGTTCACATAAGGCTGATAATTTACTCGTTTTAACTATTTACATAAAGATTTTCATTACAAAAACAATCGAGTTTATTTAAAAATATTTTTACAATGGTAGTCCTTTAAAATATCAAGATTGTAGGATATTTACAAATAAGTAGGAAGAAAATATATTTTTACTTGGACATAAAGAATTATTGAGAAGGTTATTTTAATCCAAGTTTAGTTTTGGCATATTATCTAATGCAATAAATAGTTTCCAACAATGTACTATATTAATAAACTAAAACAAAACTTAATCGTGGTGTCAAAATAAGTCACGGCGTTATATATTTAAAAATAAATCACTTATAACCTTTGGGTATACGAATTCACAAAGTACTATATTGATAAACTAAAACAAAACTTAAACGTGGTGTCAAAATGAGACACGGCGTTATATATTTAAAATAAATCACTGATAACCTTTGGGTATACGAATTCACATGTACTCCTGTGGCCTGCTCCTGGGCCTACTCCTGGGGCCGGTTTGATTATGGGGCGGCACCTGCTAATTAACAATGGCTTCCCTCAAATAAATCCCGCTTGCGGATATTTAACTCGACACCAAAATATCAACAACGAAGGTAAGATAGGATGGTCAAGTTAAAAATTAAGTGGTTTTTCTTCAAAATCCAATTAAGATGGCCCAAATACAGCCAGATATGAAAGAAATCCCATAGAGGTTCTGCACACGTGCTAATAACACACCGTCCCAACAACTCTCACCAACACCCGACTTCGAAGACTATCACCCAACTACTGACACTCCTAGGCCGGAAATCAAGAAATGACACGGAATAAACGTCAACCCACAATCTTCTCAAGTCCGTGCACCACAATCGCCTCGTCCGTGCTGTTAGCCAGCCCCGTCCACACAGAAATGCAAACCAACAATCGAATCCTATCCCTACAAGGTATGCAACAAGGAATACGAAACTATCAGAGAACTGTAGAAGGAAAAAATAGGCACGTGACAGTATAACATTTTAATAAATTCTTCCATAAAGTTCACATTTTTATCACCAGTTGGCATTAAAGTCATGATGCACGGTCCTTATTGTTTGAAGAGTTTTTTTTTCAATTTTATATTTTGTTGTATTGCTTTTATTAAAATGTTAATAGTTATAATTTAATGATCCCATTATTGTACTCTTCTTTCTATTCCCAGGAATAGTGTGAATTCATCTACGATATCCTAGAGGAACACGCGACTTGATCGAAATCCTGATTCCCAAGAGGGACTTTTCTCAGCGACGGAAATCTCAAAAACATCCATTAAAGAATATCAAAAAGCTGATGCTGATTTGCAAACAAACGCCAAGATTTACTGCAGAAGATTACGCGGAGAGTCGGGAGACAACAGAATGAAAAATAGAACCGAGAGCTATTGTTCCACGTGAGTAAAAATTACCTATATACAGTGTGTCTACTTAAGTTGGAAACATATGGAAAACTTTGTTATTATTGGATTTTTTGCAAAAATTTACATACATACATATAGCCACGCCTTTTTCCTGTAGGAGTAGGCAGAGATCACTTCCTTCCACTTCCACTTTTTTCGCTTCTTCTACTTTTATCGGAAAAAAAATAATTTTTGGTAAAAAGTTCTGCATGGTTCAAAACTTAAAAGGCAACCATCATATATCAATTTTTTTTAGCCGTTTTTTAAAAAAATATGAATTTGACTCAAGAGTAAAGTACCTTTATTTTTTACAATACAGAACAATCTTATGAAGTAAAGATATTTAGAATTAAGTTTTATTTAAATATGCAATTACAGCCATTTATCAAGAAAATTCAGGTTTTGTGATTATTTACGTTTTACATTAAATTTTTTGTAGGTATAAATTTCAATATCTATTGAATTTTATCTCTCTTATCTGTTAAAAATATGATAACCTTCCATTTGTTGATGTTTTGAACAACCTTGCAATTTAAATACGTAATGAATTATTTGAGAAATAGGAAAATCCATTCAAAGAATATTTAGTAAACAAGCATCTACTCGTATTTATACAGTAACCAAAGATTGACCATATCTATGCAGTAACAAACATAATTAACTTTTAATTTAATCTACTAAAGCTTCGACATATTCATGTTCTTTATTCAAACTCTTTTATTACTATTCGTATCATATTTTTGTCATTCTTCATAAATAATCCTTTCCAAATAGTTTACATCATTAAATGGCCCTCGCTGATAAACCTGCTTTTTTTAAATAACCCAGTAACCCCATAAAAAAGTCAAGGGGAGTTAAATCAGGAGACTCTAATGTTTACTGTACTATGGATGGAGGCAACGTCTTGTTGGAACCAAACTTTCATACGTTCTTGTAACAGAAGTTCGTGCAAAAAATCACTTACTTTATTTTCTAATAATTGTAATTAATGTGCGGCATTTAAGGAAGAGTCTTAAAGTTTTACGTAGAAATTTAAAAGTGGGAAAACACAACATCTGCAAACTAGAAAATAATGGCAGGGCAAGTGACTACCAACAAGGATGAAATTGTAAAAATTGTCGAAGACTTCTATGAAGAACTTTATAGAAAACCAGATGAAGAAGAGGTACCTATCCCAAGAATACTGAACCAGGGCTCTGAAGATGTACCAGACATAACCTACTGTGAAGTAAGAAAGGCGGTGTCTGAGATGATGAATAATAAGTCACCAGGAGAAGACGAAATTGTTATAGAGGCAGTAAAGGAAGGTGGACACATAGTTATTAAAGCCCTATGTAAATTATTTAATGAATGTCTACATCAAGGAGTAACACCTTCAAAGTGGAACAACGCCACTATAGTAATAATGCACAAGAAGGGGAACATTGGTAATCTAGCAAATTACAGACCCATTAGTCTCCTATCCCACTTGTATAAACTATTTATGAAGATCATTGCTAAACGCCTAACTTCAAAATTAGATTTTTACCAGCCGAAAGAACAGGCAGGATTTCGAGCAGGGTACGGTACAAATGACCATTTACATACAATCAAGACCCTTATAGAAAAATCAACAGAATATAATAAACCTCTCATCCTTGTTTTCGTAGACTATGAAAAAGCTTTTGACTCAATCAGCCAACAACATATGCTCAAATCATTAACAGAATGCAGAATTGATTACAGGTACATTGCACTGATTAAGGGTATATACGAGAAAGCAACGGCGTGTGTAAGATTACATAAAAACACAAGAACATTCCGAATAGAACAAGGTGTACGTCAAGGAGATACCCTCTCTCCAAAGCTGTTCACCACACTGCTCGAATATGTCTATAAGAAAATCGACTGGGGGGAAATGGGCCTAAATATAGACGGTGAAAGATTAAATAACTTAAGATTTGCAGACGATATCGTCCTTATCACCGACCGTATAGATCAAGCGTCCATGATGTTGGAAAAATTATACAATGCTTCAAGGGAAGTTGGCCTAAGAATTAACTTTGCAAAGACGCAAGTCATGACAAACCTAGTCCCCAGTAAAAACATAACTATTGGAAGCAAATCTATTGAACAGGTCACCGCCTACAAATATTTGGGTCATGAGATCCGAATAGGACGGGACAACCAGACGTGCGAACTTCTCCGGAGAGTAGGCTTGGGGTGGGCATCCTTTGGAAGATTAAAGTATGTTTTCAAGTCGGATATTCCCATCAGTCTAAAACGAAAAGTATACAATCAGTGCATATTACCAGTGATGACATACGGAGCCGAAACATTGACGCTTACAAAAAAGTCAGCAAAGAAACTGCATGTCACCCAACGGGCGATGGAGAGGGCTATTCTGGGTATCTCCCTCAGAGACCGAATACCAAATGAGATTATTCGCCAAAGAACAGGTGTTATAGATGTAATCGAAAAAATAACAACTTTAAAGTGGAACTGGGCTGGCCACGTAGCTAGAAGAACTGACGGAAGATGGTCTAAAAAACTATTGGAGTGGCGTCCGAGGCACGAAGCTTATCGTAGTAGAGGGCGCCCCCCCACACGATGGACCGATGACATCAAAAGAATCTGTGGTAATTGGATACAAATGGCTCAAGATAGAGCAGAGTGGCAAAATAAACGAGAGGCTTATGTTCAGCAGTGGACTACTATAGCTGAGTGATGATGATGATAATGATTTAAGGAAGGTCGAAAAAAAAAGGTCCGATAATTTTTTTTTTTGTAAATATCAAACAATACGTTCGTTTTAAACGAATATTGGTTGCGACTTTTTATTACAAATTTTGGATTACTGTTAGACCACCAGCGACAATTTTGTGATGAGACGGTTCAGTTTGGAAGAAAATGTTGCCTCATCGAATAAAAATTATACTTTTTTTTAAAAACGGGTCTTCTTCCAACTTTCCTTGGATCAAAGCACAGAATTCAAATCGAATATCGTAATTCCTCGGTGGTAATGTGTATACGAATTGCGGTTTGTATGCATGATATTTATGACGTTTTAAAATATTTGCCACTGTATTCTAACGATTTTGCGATACGCCACTGGAATTTACGTAAGCAAGCTGGGCGGTATAGTGACGTCACAGCCAATGACAAGGATGTTCCAGTACCTTCCCGACCAATCTCGAATTTTCGATAGAATAGTTAGATACGGTTAAAAGCTTCTCGTCTTTTCTCAATTCAACGTTAAATATATAAATTGGCCTACCAAAGCATTTGTGATTAGAGAAGCTCTTTTGCGTAATGACATCGTTGGTTCTTCTACGACAAAAAGCATCACTTCAAATTCAGTGTCTTCATTGGCAACCCATTTTTGGCGCTTATTCCTAAAATTATTTTCAATACTTCCACTGGTTTTGAATTTATTTAATATTTTTGTAACTGTTGGAAGCTCAATGTTTCTTTGTGGATGTCTATTATTAAAAATATTTGCTGCCTCTCTGTGTGTTTTGTAATTTTCTCCAACAATTAAAATATAATCAAAAACTAAGGGCGCCATCTATTGGACAATAGCCAAACTTTTTATTTTTTAAAGTAGAAACCTGTCGTATATTTTTGTTATATTCTTAAACAAAATAACAAAACTAACTTATATTTTTGTTATATTTTAAAGAATAAACATTTCTTAAACAAAATACGGGGGACTATTCACCCCCTTCTTCAGGATTTTAGACAGTGAGTTGAGTGATGTGTTTTGTTTGTTTGCTTTCCTTGGCGAAAAGCTTACTAGCCTTTTCACTTGTCTTTGTCCTGGCACTTTATGCCACTGAGATTTCATTTCATCTGTTTCCCAGCGTCGAACCTTTTCTTTCAAGTGAGCCTTGGAGAGTCCACAGAAGGGTTCTGGGCCGGAAAATTTTGTATTTACCTCTTCCTTAGCAAGGCAGCCTGCTTCCTCGTTTCCTCTAATTCCCTTGTGATCTGGAACTCACATCAAAATGACTTGGTTGTTTGCTGCCAGTTATCTCAGGGATTGTTTACAGTCCCAAGTCAGCTTAGACTCACAGGTATATGACTTCAGAGCTTTTAATACTGCTTAGCTATCTGATAGAATATAGATTTCTGCCCTTAGGGTGTCCCTTTCGTAGCGCACTCCTGGGCACATATTTCTATAGCATGTACTTCTGCTTGAAAGATGGTTGTGATGTTACCAAGTGGTTTGAGAGCCTGAAATTCGGCCCTGTAACGCCCACTCCAACCATTTCATCCATCTTGGATCCATCAGTGTACCATACTAAAGCATCCCTTCCTATCTGAGGTCCGTTCTCTGTGCAAACTTGGAGGTTGTTTATGACCACTTCAAACTGCATTTTGAAGTCGACACTTTTAAAAACTATTTTTATATTTGATATACTTTTTAAATTTCTTAATAAAATACGATGTTCGGCGTGAAAATATTTTTGTTCTAGTGTTTGTAACTGTATCTACTTGTGATTATTTGCCCTGTATGACTATAATACGAGTATAGAAAGTATTTGTTTGTTTTAAAAATATAGTTTTTTCACTGCCCCAACGATTAATATGTGCTCTTAGCAACACCCTGTATATTATATCTTTAGAATCCGTTTTCATGTTCAAAAATATCACTTTAGAAGCGAACCAAACTAAGTGCTTTTCAATTTTGGATGGATGGTGATTTTCAAGCAATTGATTTTTTTTTAATATTATTACTTTTTTTTTAGACCGACGTAACAACATTGCAAGCCGTACAATCTACCAAAGGATTGAAGAATTGTAGAAGATGAACAACACAAAAAAAAACTTTTAAAAATGGCTTAGATCTTCTGTCCTCATACTTGGTATAATATGTATTTATATACTTGTATTTTTCATCTGTAATTATGCTTCTGTTCAATCCACACTTGGACAAAAAAGAATAGTGATAGATAAAATAATTAAAAATTTGTTACGATCTTAAATAGCCATTTTAAATAAGTATTTAATTGATTTTATTTTCTGTTGCTGTTTTAAATTAATGAATATTTTTTATTTTCTGTTTTGTTCAATGATAGCCTGACAACTTTTCCTATAACTTCTCACAAAGCCAAAGCTTAAGTCTTACGATACAATCAATCTCACATGACCTTCTTGGTAGATCAACCGTCATGTTTTACAAGAACCAAATAATATCAGATATAATTATTTTTAAAACAATTTTTTAATACATGTGATTGTAATTAACTATAGCAGATTTTATCATTTATCAGTATTTAATCGAGTTTATTTACTGTTGCTATTTTAGCTTAAGTATTTTTTATTTTCTGTTTTGTTCAATGATTGTATCCACAAATGTTCCTATAACTTCTCATAGAGCCAGAGCTAGTTTTATAAAATCAAACACGACCTGCTGGGTAGATCAACCGTCGTTTCGCAATAATCAAATGCTATCAGATACATTTTTAAAGTGGTTTGTAATTGTCTGTTAGTTTTCTCGTGAAAACAGTAACATTCAAAAATTATTCACCGACCATCGACTCTAAAAACATGCGAAACAAATTAAGGGAAATTTTATTAATAGTTTTCAAAAAAAGTTGACAGATTAGCGCTTTGCTCAATAGAGAAATATACACGTAATACATAAAAACATTATTCTATTTATTTTATTGATAAGTCGTGTACTCAACATTTGAAGATTTTATTTTATTTTATTATATTATATAAACGTTTTTAATTGTTAAAATTGTACATTTTCGATATTGAACATCAATAACTGCACTTAAATGTTGCAGTGAGTGTAAGATATGGAAAATTCTACTAGTCATTTGTTCTTGTTTGGTTTATTATCATTAAAAATGTAAATATATTGGTTAAAAGTGTGTACATAAAAAATCAGCAAAGTAAAACGTGTTGCCTACATCGCAGGCTTCGCCGGACTTATCACTTTAAAAATTATCTGCGAATAAATGATTTGAATTCTTGCGTTTTGTAAACATAATACATCAGAATTCATAAATCGATTTTTAATTATAAAATTATTGACCAATAAAATAAGGTTCACAGTTGTTTTAATAAAACTATTGTGCCTGAAAATAATTTTTTTATATATTGTGTACTTGTGTACTTGTGTACTTGTGTACTTGACAAAAAGTAATGAGACTGTATTTTTTTAAAAATACGCTCGCTATGAATATCGATGTGTATATTTATTTGGTAGTTTGGTTTGACTGTTGTAAACAATTGACATACATTTGACATTGCAGCGTTTTTGGTGTTTTTAAATTGTAGCCAGCGATTTTTAAAATGGAAAAATCTGTGAACAAAGAATTTGCATCAAATTTTATGTGAAATTGTTGAAAGAGAACAACAATTATCTTCTTTTCTCTTGGTAAAGGAAATAAGCGTCAGTAGTGTTATTCTCTAACAATACTGCTACTACTTGCCAAGTTGGCAAGATAATGAGAGGGAAGGAAATAAATGTGTTTTTTAACGGTGACAGCCGTGGTTTTTCTTATTTGCCGCGGCGGGCTTTATCCAGTACAATTGTCCCATAAAATGCATTGTTAAATTGTCTATTTAAGAGCATTTTGTGGTTGCAACATTCATACGTTTTTAAAAAATTACATTTATTTTAAGTAATGAGCAAAATTACAGTTTGTTAAAAAGATGTTGCTCAAAAATAGAAATTCACAATGTTGCAAACAACATAATTATTGTCTTGGATAGAAAATATATAGTAACACAGATTAAGATAACAGATACTTTGAATGCATTGGTAAAAAGAGTATCGTCCAATTTTATTAAAATTTATTTATTAGAAAAAAGTCGAGTTAAGTAGTAACAAAAATCGACCAATTTGACATATAGTAACTACAAAACAAAATCAAATGCAACTACTTTAAATTTTGTGTATTATATAACTAAATAACTTTTCTTTTCGAAAAGAAAGTAAGTTCATATTTAAAATGGCAATATTTTCAAGTAAAAACGTAACTTTAAATTTTTTACTATTCCTAGATACAAATACATACATACATACATATAGTCACGCCTTTTTGCCGTAGGGGTAGGCAGAGACCACCGCTACGGTTCTTACACACATCTTTTGCTTCCTCTACTTTCATCAGTGCTCTCATACATATGCTCGTCGGTTGTTGGTATTCTTGACCTGGCCTTTCTTCAAAACAATGTTGATCTGATCGAGATATGTTCGCCAAAGTCGACCTCTCGCCTTATAAATTTGTTTTAACTATCCTTTCTACGTATCCAAACCATCTAAGCATTCCTTTATCTATCTTTGTAACCACATCTTCTTTTACACCACAGCATTCCCTTATCTCACTATTCTTCCCTTTATCCATCCGAGTCACTCCGGCGATACTTCTCAGACTATTCACCTCCGCAGCATTAATCCTATTTTCATGCTTCTTCTGCCAAAACCAACATTCACTACCATACATAAGTATAGGAACTAACACACCTCTATGCACAGCCAGCCAGACGTGCCATTATTGACACTTTCTGGCTGTTCATAAAGCTATGAAGTGCCCCATTTTTTGTTTTCCTGCCAACAATGTCAATGTCATACTTTCCATCTCTCGTAAACTTTGAACCCAAGTATACAAACTCATTTATTTGTTCCACTCTTTCTTCCTTAATCAGAACCTTACAGTTGGTCATACTTTCTTCTCTTTCAAAAACCATTACTTTCGTTTTGCTTGCATTCATTTTCAGGGCATCACGCATAACATTAACCATCACCTGCAACTCCTCTTCAGATGACGCTAATATGAATTGATCATCGGCGTAAAGGCATTTGACAATCAAATCATTCATATTCACGATCTGTCAAATCTTTTAAATAATCATCTATGTATAAGTTAAACAGCCATGGCGAAGCCACACATCCCTGTCTCACACCTTTTTCGATGTTAAACCAGTGTATCGTTTATCCTGACACAAGCAGTGGAATCCTCGTAAAGTAATTTCAGTGCTGGTATCAAACTACCGCTTACCCCATACATACAATGTCAACCACAATTCATTCCTCACCACTCTGTCATAGGCCTTTTCCAAGTCTATGAAAGCGCATAGACCTTCTGACTTCTAGCCAAAAATATATACTAGATACTCGCATAATAATAAAAATTTGTTTGTACATCTGTTGTATTAACTATATACCTATCAAATTTACTTACAGAGCAACTCATGGTATGCATTATCATTAGAAGTATATTATGAAAAATGGTTAGTTTTTATTACTAGGCACTACCCTATTTCAATATCTTTGAAAAAATTAAATCTGTTAACCAATCTGAGGTACCAAATATACAGTGTGAAACAGCCAAATGTAAAAAATTAATTATCTAAATTATTATGAATATTTATAAAAAATCCCGAAGCACGTCAATTTTGCATTATAACATGACATCTAGAAACGAAAAAATTTCATCTCTTCATTGAACCTCCTTCGAGTGAATTATAACCTTCAATTTTTTAATGGGAAGTAGGGGCTTTAAAATGATGTATCACAAGCCCTTAATTGTTTCCCATTTAAAAATTTGCGTCTTATCACTGTCACTCGAAGGGTTGAAATTTTTTTCGTTGCACGATGTCATTCATTACCTAAAATTGACGTGTTTCGGGATTTTTTTATAAATATGAACATTAATTGAAATATTCCTTTTTGATTTTTCCACACTGTACTTAACAGTACTAATAATTAAAGTTAGTTTTATTTTAAAAACTTGTCATAATTAATTAAATTAAATTAACTATTTTAATAATTATTATTCAATTTTATTATGTATTTTATTTATCATGTATTCGTTATATTGTAAACATGAAATTTAAATAAAAAATTTAAATTATATCTGTTCTTTTATTTACTTCGTTTCAAAAGCATGTTGCAACGACAGTCACAGTAATAGTTTAACGAAACTGTGGTAAGTTTCTTAATTGTTTCAAATTTCTGTACTTATGCAACACAAAATGCGCGAAAATAATTCTCGTCCAAGATTGGTGGCGCCATCTAAGAAATAATAGCTAAACCTACTGGTTTTAAAAGTATCAACTAGTGTATATCTTTGTTATTTCTTAAATTTTAATTATTTTTGCATAAATTAATATTAATCAAAAACTAAGGGCGCCATCTATTGGACAATAGCCAAACTTTCTATTTTTTAAAGTAGAAACCTGTCGTATATTTTAGTTATTTTCTTAACTATCTTATATTTTTGTTATATTTTAAAGAATAAACATTTCTTAAACAAAATAAGGGGGACTATTTAACATAAAACTAAGGGCGCCATCTATTGGACAATAGCCAAACTTTCTATTTTTTAAAGTAGAAACCTGTCGTATATTTTTGTTATATTCTTCAAATAAAATAACAAAACTATCTTATATTTTTGTTATATTTTAAAGAATAAACATTACTTAAACAAAATACGGGGGACTTTTCACCCCCTTTTTTAGGATTTAAGACAGTAAGTTGAGTGATGTGTTTTGTTTGTTAAAGCCCGCCCGCCCTTATCTTTCCCACCTTTTCGAATACTTACTATTATAGAATACAGTTACTTGAAAGACATAAACTTATAACTATCGCCATCTTTTGGAATTTACAGAAACTTTAAATTTTGTTTTAAATTCGTAACATTTAAATGTTTTTATTCAATACTCAAAAATTTCTTGATTTACATAAATAGGTAAAATTTTATCGTAAATTTTTGTCAGACTTGTCATTATAACAAGAGTCTTTAGTTATCACTTTTACACATTTCTTCTATTTTTTTTACCAATTTTGCTAGAGATCATTTATGGAGGATCGGAAAAGTAATAAAAATACCTATTTATTTAAATAAATATATTTATTTAAGCACTTCAAAAATATAACAAAATACATATGATCAACACCAATAAAATGACAATGAAAAAAATTTACAATGTTTGTTTTATTTCTAATTTACCCTACGTTTACAGAATGGAAATGGATATTTATGGATTATTGTACAAACATTTTTCATTAAAGCCTCATTAAGGATTTCCTATACAATATTCCATAATTTGCACTAAACTAATTAAGAAATTAAACAATCAGTATAATGTCTTTGGATACCTGATAGGAACGAAGTTCCTTACCCTATTGGACAAATATTTTTTGAAGTAAAACTTCTTTACGCACGCTTGACTTGGGAAGTAAGCTGGTGAATGCGTGACGAGAGCGTTAGAAAAAGTGTGATCGGTGTTAGGGCGAGGCGAACGAAAGTTGAGAGAGAGAGAGAGAGATATAAGTTAGTGAAGAGTTAGTGAAGTCTAAAATACATTATCTTCTCAGGAGACTAACTCATTCAACTCATTGGACAGAATCCAATAGCTTCAGGAAATGTTTAGGTGTCTAGAGAAAAGACATGCTTGTGTTTTGTTTGCATTGAATTCTACCAAGTTATTGGATCCCCATTCGAGAATTGTTGCTAAGTCCATATTTATATTGTTAACATTTCTTCCTCGTTCATTTCTGGTGGAGACTTCATCATTATTACTATTACGATGCACCTGAAAATAAAGGAGGAATTGGGGAAAAGGAAAGAGGGAGAACGGAAAGTATCGACCGAACACTGAAACATGAAATGATCCATTTCACAGCACACAAAGTCGATATGGTGGTATTTCACCGGGCAATGGGACCATCTTCCACCTACGGTTATCCTTTTAGTCGCCTCTTATGACAGGCAGGATTTACCCTGGGGCTATTATGAAGCCATCCCCATACAGCAGGTACAGGTAGAGGATGTCTCAACACATTTACACTTTGTTAGACAATACTCTCCTTTGGTATCTTTGACTCTTCTTATCGATCTTCAGTTTGTCCCATTTAAGTCCCAAGTCTCTGATAATTAAAAAACAAAACATTATTAATTAATGCAATGAAATAAAATGATGTACATTAAAACCCACATAGTTTAATTTAATTTGAAATTGTTTTAATAAATTATGTAACTAATTTATTCATAAAGATTTAATAATACATTTTTAGCAAAATACAAGGTTTTAATGAAACACTAGGATAATTTAATTTTTATATAAAATATTAAAGTCAATATTTTGTAAAGGAGCATGTTTTGGTAAATTCATGAATATTAAAATGTATTAAACATTCTATTTAATAAGTAAAGATTGATTAACAATTAAATCATCAAGGTGTAAAAAATACAACATAAAATTATAACAGGCTGAAAAGAAGACAGCAGCTTAAATCAATAAAATTTAACTTTAAAATATGAAATATTATCTAATAAAGTAAAGTAGGCATTCAAATTTAATATTTTTACAAAAATAATCAACTAAGATTTAGCAAATGTGATGTAAGAATTTGAATCTTATATTTCTAGAAACAAAAACAACTACACACAAATGTAAGTATAGATCCACTTAAAGTGCATTTTTGAAATTTTTATTTAGATTTTAAAAAATTAACATAAATCTATGATGGAATAAAGTTAATAATATATAATATTATATATATATATATATATATATATATATATATATATATATATATATATATATATATATATATATATATATATATATATAAGTCAATAATACAAACACTAACCTTTTTTGAATAATTATCTTACATTTCCATTCAAGTTCCAGTTTTAGACAAACTTCCAAATATTTTTTGCAATTTTTTTAAGTACAACTTAAACTTTGCAACTTCATGGTGTCACGCTATCCTATTGATACCTGTGTATTACTGTTTTAACTTAATTCATTGCTAAGCATCATTGTCAATTGGGTATTACTTTAAAGTCGTAAATTTCCCTTCAATACAATTAATTAACTGTTCCTACAAACACAAAACAAAAGCAATAATAGGTAATATTCAACATTTAATTTATTATAAAATTATTTTATATTTAAGTGGATGTGTTAATCAGTAATAACAGTAAACTTATCAGACACCCCTATTTTTTCTGGCGTAAGTGTTCGCTATAACAAAAGTTATAGTACATAAACAGTGGCAGAGATAAATAACCTACTAAGAAAGATATGCACGTCAATGCTATAATTTGGAAATATATCTAATCATGGTTTTGGAATGAACCACCAGGTGGAACTATTCCGAAGTGACCTGCTATGTTTCCGTTTTGATTAAAAAAAGTAATATTATTTATGAAAGAACTATTAATATTAAAGAATATTTTTGCAAGGGTATACTTTTGGCTTTCATGTTGTTTATTCTTGTTCTTGTAGACTTTTTCTATAATAAAATAAAAAGGAAATACGTGCTACTATATGCAAGATGCACAAAAGAAAACGGTCATTATTAAAAAACATATTCAATTAAAAGGTAGAGATTTCCTAAGCAAGAATTTCAATTAATTATTCGAAATTCATTGTTAAGCATCATAGTTAGTTGGATATTCACTTTAAAGTAGAAAATTTTCTTTCAAAACAATTGATTAACTTTTCCTGCAAACACAAAACCGATTTGGAAAGATTACAGTTGAAACAGTGAAGCTTTTCCATCACGTGACCCAATCTACGATTCATACAACACATATCTTGTTTGGTTGCGAATTCGTAAAAGGCCGACGTTTGGAATATTAGTCATAACGATTATTTTTATAGAGTCGACAGAAGTTTTGATTTGATTCATATGAATATTGTTGCTGACGTAATAGTCACGTGATGGAAAAGATTCACCGTTTCTACTGTAAATAAAATCAATTCCACAAATTATATAGATTTATAATCAAATCCCTGTCAAAATTGAATCTTATTTACAAATTGTGAATCTTATTTTTTTGGGTTATAAATAAACATAGAACTAAAAGTCAGTACGATTGTGTTACTTGCGTCATGGAACAAAAAATTTTGTGGAAAAAAGATTTTGTGACTATTCAACCAACACGAAGGTTGAGCAATTTGGAATAGCAGGTAATTAATAATAAGACTTCTGCTATAAATTTAGGACTTTTGTTTTAAGCGTTCTTTCGCAAAAAACAAACGTCTTTTCTATTGCTAATAGCAAGATTAAAGTGGATGCGGTAATCATCAATATTATTTATTAGTAACGGTAAACTGATCACACACCTCTATTTTTTCTGGCGTAAGTGTTTGCTATATTAAAAATTGCAGTACATGAACAATAACAGGGTTAAGTAACCTACTTAAAGAAAGATATGCACGTCAATGCTTAGTTTGAAATATATCTTATCATAGTTTTAGAATGACCCACCAGATGGAACTATTGCCGTTTATTTCAAAGTGAGCTGCCATTGTATAAATACATTCTTTATACAAAGGAGCTGCTATGCTTCCGTTTTGAATAAGAAAAAAGAATAGATAACTTCAATATTTGTGAAAAAACTACAAAAGGAAAATATTTTTTCTACAAGGGTTTGCTTTTTGCTTTCATGTTGTTTATTCTTGTTCTTGTACTTTTTTTGTGATAAATTAAAAAGGAAATTTATATATAATCAGAAAAAATTATCTTTTTCAAAAATTATTTTAAATTGTATGCAAATCAAAACCATTAAATTTTCCTAGACAAACGATATCAGAGAAAAGCCTATCGGCATATTTGATTTAATAAACTTGGAAGATGCACAATAGATTTCAGCACAACGTGCTCCATTAAAAGAAATATTCACATAAAAAGTAGAGATTTTTTAAGCAAGAATTCCAATTTATTATTTGAAAAATTCTTATATGGTTAAAGTAAAAAAATACTGGAACTCCAAGTTCTACCAGAACCTCCATCTTTTTGAATTTTAGCATTGTATCCAATTTAATTTCAACATCTTTAGACTCTCTCCATAAACGAATAACTCGAATGTCTCATTGAGTATTTGACATGAATAGAGACACGTTAAGTTCAAGAAACAATGTTTATACAGGAATACAATATTTTCAAAATTATTTTGAATATATTAACATTCTACTACCAAAAAAAATGTGAACGATCTTATTCTTTAATAATTTTATAATTTAAGAATCGGATTAAAGGCTTGTTCTCATTTGGCAAGTTTGCAAAGTTTATCAAATGACGAGCTTTCTCCTGTAAAACACCCCAAGCTAGAAGGTCTTGCCAAAAGGGTGGTTTGCCCTTTTGCTAAGATTGCCATTGGCCCCCAGTTGCAGCTTGAGAGTTACAACTGGCCGCCATAGCCCCTGTACTTCATGTGTATTGATTGGGCTGCCTCTCGTACCTTACCCTGAGGTCCAGAATGCCGATGAAGTCATTACACGGTGTGCAGGGCACTATACTATTAGGGTCTTAAGCGATAACGAGCCTTAAGTATTATAACAGCATTTATTTACACCGTTGTTTCATGTATAGATTTTTTAAGTTCTAGCCTACTGTAATATAGGCAACACGTAATACGCCAACGACGTTTTATGTGCAGATTATTAACCAATATATTTGCATTTTTGTTGATAGTAAACTGATCAAGAACAAGATACTAGCAGTATTTTAAAAACTTACATTCACTGTAGTATTTAAATGCATTTCAGTTCCAAAAATTTGCAGTTTTAACAAGTAATTTTTTTGACAAACCAAACTGTTGGGAAATGCACTCTTTCTTGAACCTGAACAAATTATGTGCAATATAGACAAAATTTCTTTATTTTATTTATTTTTTAAATAATTTTTCAAAACAATGAAACTAGATTCTGCCAACGTTTTATTTGTTTAATCATATTTTTCAATGGTACTTCCTTTCCAATAACGCAACACCTTTCGTGGATCTAAGTTTCATTTCATGATAAATTCTTCTTGCCACCTTCTCAATAAAAAAAGTTTATTTTTTATCAATAACCAAATCACAAAAATTAAAAAAATAAATTTTATTAATGACTATACAAGTTCATTTTTCTAAGAATCGTCTTATTCTTCAAGCTTATGGGTACCATTACCAATACATTAGGTTGCCACCAGTGTAACTTAGTTCTAACTTGGGTTGCTTGCTCAAATTTTCAAAAGGCTCTTTTGTTTTGAAGCTAAAATTAAAGGTTACATTATAAAAGTAATATTGTTTCATAACAGACTTGCTGTAAAAAAATTATAAAGCATATTTTTTATGCTGGACCTTCCATAAAGTACATAAAAATGCTACTAACATCACTTGACATTAACTTAGCCCTCATTCCAAAATCAAGGCTAAAACGAAACAAACATTAGCAATTCACAATTATTCAATCTGTAGAAATGATAGAGCTAATCATGACAAAGTGGTGCGGCAATTATTATTAAATCCCACCTTAGGCAAAATGAAATAAGAACAACTTCCAAAACCTGCATGAAAAACACTGCCATACAAGTACATCTAAGACACGGCCCAATGGCCAAATTTATCTTATCACTTTAGATTAGAGATTGTACAGAGTGAACCAAAAGTCTGGAAACGGACTATTATTTCGTAAATTGCTAGTCCAAATTGTACAAAATTTGGGATAAGCCTATTTTGAGATTCCAGATTTGACATTTGCAATGTTGTCAGATTTGCCGTTTCTCTGATATTATTAGTCACTTTGGTTTTTTTAAATACATCACCCTGTATATTCAGTCATTATTGGAATCTCCTATTCAATATGAGTTCAGCCATATGTAACACTTATGATTTTATGTATTCTAAAAGGTCTAGTCAAGGTCTAAACAATCATGGAGAAATATGGTAGACGCATTCTAACATCGATAAGGGTACTGTCAACTTACAAATGGAGCACATTTTGAACACTAGATTAATCATTATGTTAAAAATGTTGTAATCTTTTAATTGTTACGTTTTAATGTAGATGAAAATTGTTTGTATTAAAAAATTAATAATACAATTAGGAATTGCCACACTTCTGTTTTATTTATTTAAGACCTTTTAGGCAACATAAAATCATGAGTGACACATGTAGCTAAACTCGTATTGAAGAGGAAATTCCAATAATGACTATACAGGGTGATGTATGTAAAAAACAAAAGTGACTAATAATATCAGAGAAACGGCAAATTTGAAATTGCAAATGTCAAATCTGGAATCTCCGTATCTCAAAATAGGCTTCCCACAAACTTTGTACAATTCGAACAAGCAATTTACGAGATAATTGTCCGTTTCCAGACTTTTGGTCCACTCTGTATTAGATTATAATGAGAGGCTTTTTTAAGTATGCACTTTGACCTGATGGGGTCTATTGTGCCCTTCCTGTGGTTAGGGCTCCTCCTTCAACAGCAGTTGATTTACCTACTTCCAGAAGTTGTGGGGTTCTGGTTTTTCTTTCAGGGTTTTCTTCAGGTTTTTCTTTGCCTAAGCAGAGGAATCGGGACGTTGCCAGTCCCTCGCAGTGGCATAGGATGTGTTCCACAGTTTCTTTCTACTCAAGACAGAAACGGCATTCACTGTTCTCAGCCGATCCTAACCTACAAAGGTGTTTATTAAGTTGACAATGCTCTGTCAGCAAGCCCACTATTACTCATCATATCACTTTACTATCCACCTGAGAGGAACAATCATTCACTCCAAAACTTAAGAAGTATATACTTTTAGTCCCACAAGTAATCAAGAGGCTCTGGACATGTGTCCATGACCATGCCACCAACTAACAGACATCTAAAACTTGCAAACTGAAACAATCATTTGGTAACGTTGGCTCTAAATTGTGGAACTGTTTCTATTCTACCCATTAACTATTCAAAACCTGATCAATAAAACAACATCTATTTACACCTTAGTCATTGCTTCTGTGGAATCATTAAAAAGAATCGCTAATATCTCCTTACTGAGTAGGTGTTTTATTTAAGACACAAGTATATGAGTCCCATTTTCATTCAATTGACCTGACGTTTCAAGTATTTTGTTTTGTTCTATAGGTGCTAGGTAACTGAAAAATTGCTGCTCACCAATAGCCTCCCCAGAAAAACCAGCTACCACGTTCAATTTGCTGCTTTTTCAACAATAATTTTAATGTTTTATTATTTTTTACTGGAGCAAGAAATTCAAAAAATGGGCCTTATTTTTCTACAAGTTTGAGAAAAAAACGCCTTTGAAATAAAATAGCACCTACTTAAAAAAAGTAATTATTACTTACAAAGGTATTTTGTGATGAAATAAAACACCGGTAGCATCGTCATCCAATATCAATAACACAACCACAACTCTCTCCGACCACAGAATGATTTGAACGAATTGCACAAGATTGTTCTTGATGGCTGTGTAAACATCTACAATATAAGTACTATATTTCATCACAGTTACCACTGTTTTGACATTTGCATACTTTGGTTGTTCGGTACTGTTAGATACTGATGAAAACAATGGTTATTGGTACATTATGGGTCGTCTTTGAAGAAATATGCAATAACTTCTTTGGAAAAACCAGCTGACACACCTAGTTTGCTGCTTCCATGTTTAATTTGCTGCTTCCATGTTTAATTTGCTGCCTCTATGTTCAATTTGCTGCCTCCATGTTTAATTTGTTACCTCCACGTTCAATTGTTGTAGTTTGCGACACGTACACTAAAACAATAAAAAAAATAAGAATATTCGAGAAATGGAACGAATACCCCCACCCTTAAAATGAGACTCTTCCACTTTTTAAAATTCAACCTGTAACTTTCTTCATGTTCTTTTTGTTTTAACACAAGTCATATTGTTTTTTACTACAGTTTTTGAATATCGACATCATTTATCATAAAATTTAGTCATATAATAACTTATTACAAAAAATTATGCATGATAAATAGAATGTTGAGAAAGTTGGATTTTCATTGGATCCCCTCCTGTTTTTTAAATAAAATACATAAGACGACTGGTCTTTTTAGCGAAGTAAAAATTAAATACTTTTCAAGAGGATGACCAAAAGCATACAAAAAATAGTAAGTGAGTGTTGAATCAATAAATCATCCGTATAATAAATAAAATAAGTGGAGCTTCCAAAATAGTTTTAAACGCTGTACAAGAATAAAAATTGTTCCTTGATTATTAGTAGACATAATAATGATTGTCAAAAATAATTAAAGAGCCTTCGTAAAGCCCAAAATAATGGATTATTTTTCTCCACGACTATGCGACCTACCTCTTAGTTCAAGTCTTTTGAGTTTTTAGAACAGTAAATTTTTAGAACAGTAAATTTTACATTTTTGTTTTAACCATATACAACTCAGGTAACAGCTATTTTCTTAATGCCACAAAAAGTTTTTTTACTACAGCTTCAGGTGCTCAACACAAATGGGGTGTGTCAAAGTGGTTTGTACACCCTCCCTATTATTTTCCCCACAATTTGTTACGTTTGACAAATCTACATAGATAGCTAGTAAAACCTACCTGTAGTACAATGCTTTTATCTGCATGGTAAACTCTGGATTGTCAGTCAAGTTGCTTGCTATCGATGTGATATCGCAGATTCATAATTTCTATATAAACCCATTTGCCGTTTTTGAAAATAAATTCGGAATCCGGATCGCAGGTTTCTGCACTGTCGAGAAGGCTAAACTGATCATTTGTCAGATCTATCTTTGCACTTCTTAGCCCGCATTGCACCTAAAAATTAAAATAATAATGTTAATAATAATAATGTCGTTTGTTTGTTTTTGAATTGTAAAGATTTATACTGTATAACCGTTGCCACTATTAAGTTTAATGCGTTATTTTAAATTTTCAAGGTTTTATTTTATTGTTTACCAAAAGATATAAAACTGTTGGAATTTTGTTTACCGTTGAAATTTTGAAACTCCAAAACTTATGGATGATCTGTAAGAAGAATTTTTTTTTAAATGAGTTTTACGCACAAATAAATTATACCTACTGACGATTTTTCGAATTTACCCACATCTAAAAAATGGCAAAAAAATTTCAAACTAGTAATGAGTTTATTAATTTATACAAATTCGTGCTATTCATTCTCGCCACTTCAGCATTTACAGAGTTTTTCTCTGATAAATGCCAAGTGGTGAGACGAAAGAAACAGCTTTCCTAAGTTAATAAAAAATGAATTAATTACATATCTTAACTTAGACATAAAATGCTATTAGCGTGTTTACCAATAATGAGTATTAGTTAGATGTTGCTAATAGTTACCAAAAAAACATACAGAAAAAATTCATCAAGTCAGGTAAATAATACTTAATTTTCTCATGTTGTATCTACTTAATTTTTTTTACTATAGAAAAGTAATAGATTTGCTTAAAAAAGGTAGCAACCCTTATTGTATACAACAATGCATTATATGTACAGAATTATAGCTTAATTTAGCTACAGCTATTTAATTGACTGTTGTAACATCACAAGTTTTTGTTTATTAATTTAATATGAACAAATATAATTCTAATATTTGCTACACACTAAACTTATGCATTGTTGCAATGAAAATAAAAAAAGTTTACTTTAATTTACCTACTGTAACGAACAATGTTGTTTATATGCTTGCAAACAAATAACTTGAATTGACAATAACTTTAATATCAACATATCTACCTAATTTTAGCACATACTCTTAAAATACTTTTACATTTATTAACATTCAATAAGGATACTTATTAATTAAAAATGTTGCAATTTAAAATGAAAAATAAAAATATATCAACTTAGGATATACATTTTGTTTTTTACCAAAGTTTTAAATTAAATACAAATTTCATTAATATTTTTAAAAATAATTCGCTTTTTAAACTGAATTTATCAATTTAAATAAATTTTGAAAATTTTACAGGAAGGTTGAAAATTTTACATCCACAGTTTTTAGAGCGTACAATTAAAGAATATATTTTAATTTAATGAAACTCACCAGCGCAATTCCAAAATGTATTGTATTTCTTTTAAACCAGGAAGTCTCCAACACCACTGATATTCCAGTTAAAGAATGGATTAGCTGCTTTTTCTGTGATCATCAGTTTGTTCCATTTAAGTCCCAAAAGTCTCTGATAATTAAAAAAACAACAAATCATTAGCTACTTTAATGCAATGAAATAAAATTAGGTAGCTTAAAACACAACTTTAAATACTTTCAATAAATTATGTAATTAATTTATTCATAAAGATGTAATAATAAATTTTTAGCAAAATACAAGGTTTTAATGAAACACCATAAGATAATTTAATTTTTATACAAAATATTGAAGTCAATATGATGAAAATATGAAAGTCAGTAATATGTACGCTAACCTTTTTTGAATAATTATCTGACATTTCCATTTAAGTATCCTCAGTTTTAGACAAACTTCCTAGTATTTTTTTCAATTTTTTTATGAACAACTTATTTTTTGCAACTTCATAGTGGATTGCTATCCTATTGATACCTAGGTATTACTATTTTTACTTAATTCATTGCTAAGCATCTTTGTTAATTGGGTATTTACTTCAAAGTAGTAAATTTATCTCTAAAACAATAAATTAATTGTTCCTACAAACACAAAACAAAGGCAATAATAGGTAATATTAAACATTTAAATTTATTACAAAATTATTTTATATTTACTTAAGTAATAATAAATTTTTGACTGTTTTGAGTACCATAGATCATATCCAACTTTAAAAAACTTATTATAAATATATAAAACGCAACTAGCTTCTTTTTATTATTTGTTAATACTTTTATTAACATTATACAATAAAGATCTAAATATCTACTTTAAGAGAGGTTTTAAGTGAGAACCTAGGTCATTGATCATACAGATCCTCTCCTATTCTCTTCTAGATGTAATATAACAGAGAAGTGAGAACATAATTTTATACTTTGTTTAATAACTAAAGTATTATAAAATAATTAAAAATTTCTGACCAACAATAGTCAATGTTCTAATGCACAATAAAAATTTAATTTATATTCATTAAAATTATAGCAATGTAAACAAATATTTGCTAAAAATATTACTCAACCAATTTTGTCAAACTTAATACTTAAAAAACTACCACATCCGAAATATAAAAATAAATTAAAAATTTGAAATTTATTGTTAAAAACAGTGCAATTAATATTAACAATTTTAAAAAATATTTCATAAATATGTACATTTTCAACATCATACACACCTTATTTTTTAAGCAGGATACAATGCAAAATATAATGTTTAGCCACCAAATACCCATTTTTCATCCGACTTATGATGCCAAAAGTAGAATTATAGTATCCACAATAAATATCCAATCTACAGAATTTTTTTATCTGATTTTGAATAAACATCTGTTTAGCTAAAGTTACTGGTAAATAAGTTTTCCGATTTGATTTCTTTCACATTAATTATTAGTTCGATATCAGGTCCATGTACTTAACTGATACCGATTTGAAAGGATTAAATAAAATTATTTGGTTTTATAATAACAACCTGTCAAAATTGAATCTTTTTGATTAGGTTATAAACATAGAACTAAAAGTCAGTGTCATTGTGTTACTTGTGGTATGGAACAATAAGTTTTGAGAAAAAAAAAAATTTTGTGACTATTCAACGAAGACAAAGGTTAAGAAGTTTAAAATAGCAGTTAATTAATGATAGAAATACTCTTGCTGTTTTAAGAGCTTAATCACAGAAAACAAACATTTTATTCTATTGCTAATAGCAAGATTTGAGTGGAGGAGTTAATCAGTAATAACAGTTATTAGTAACGGTAAACTTATCACACACCTCTATATTTACTGGCGTAAGTGTTTGCTATAACAAAAGTTGCAGTACATAAACAGTGGCAGACATAAGTAACCTGCTAAGAAAAATATGCACGTCAATGCTATAATTTGGAAATATATCCAATCATGGTTTTGGAATGAACCACCAGATAGAACTATTCCAAGTGAGCTGCTATGTTCCCGTCTTGGATGAAAAAAGGAATATATATATATATATATATATATATATATATATATATATATGTATATATATATATATATATATATATATATATATATATATATATATATATATATATATATCTTCATCATTTATGAAAGAACTATTAAAGAAGAATATTTTTGCAATGGTTTACTTTTGGCTTTCATTTTGTTTATTCTTGTTCTTGTAGACTTTTTGTGTGATAAAATAAAAAGGAAATTTATATATAAACAGAATTTAATTATCTTTTTACTTTAAAATGTCTACAAATCAAAACCATTAAATTTTCCCAGACAAACGATAATAGAGTCTTTTGGCATATTTGATTTAATAAACTTAAATAATAATATCATACGTGCTACTACATGCAAGATGCACAAAAGAAAACTTATTTTATTAAAAAAGATATTTAATTAAAAGGTAGAGATTTCCTAAGCAAGAATTTCAATTTATTGTTCAAAAAATGTCTATATGTCTTGAGCCAAAAAATTCTAGGACTATAAGAATGTAAATGTAAATGACGTTATTGTTTAATAAGTTTTAATTCGGATTAAAGGCTCGTTCTCATTTGGCAAGTTACTTGTCAAATGATAAAGAGCTCTTTACCGTGAAAGACCCAAATCTAAGAGGTCTTGCCAAAAGAACGGTTTGCCCTTTTGCCAAGATTGCCATTAGCCCCAGTTGCCGCTTTAAAAATTACAACTGGCTACCACACCTTCAGTACTTCATGTGTGTTGGGATGTCTCTCGTGCCCCACCCTGAAGTCCAGAGGTGGCCAATATAACAAGAACCACAAGAACCTTACATGGTGCAGGGCACTATACTATTGGAGTCTCAAGCAATAACGAGCCTTTTTTTTGCAGAGGTGGAGAAAATCCTTTATGGAGATGTTATGAGCCTGAAAGCTTAAGGTCTACTGTGATACTCCACTGACTGTGTCAGGCCTACTCACTAAAAACTTCACCCCTATGTAGGTCCGTCTGGCTATTGCCTCCGGTGACACTTAGACCTGTTGGCCCATTGTATCTTGCCTATGTGGTTTTATATCATTGTACCCAATTGTACTTTCGTACAAGTTTGTACAAGTACTGTACTGGGTGGGAACAATATAGTTCTGAATCGCCGGAATGATGCCTGTCCAAAAATTGCCTGTCTTTTGCGGTCCAGTGTCTTGCAGCAGCACAGTATGTGTTTTACTGTTTCCGGATCCTAGCTGCACAGTCTGCAGGTCAGGTCTCCATTGTACAGTCCTATTTTGGTGAGGTACTCCGTTGTGATTCTCAACCGATTCCTGTTCATCTCTAACAGTTTTGCCGCATTTGTGACACGGTCCTTTGATATATTCTTTCCCGTGTTTGTTTCCTTTTCCAGTAGTTTTTGTGTTTTTCCCAATCCAGTCTTTTACAGACACTCTTACTATATGCTTCGGTAGCCCTAGCATCTGCCCTTGGTTTGGGGGAGTTTCCGAACCTTTCCTTTTAGGTTCGATAACGAGCCTTAAAGGTAACAACATATTTTTACTGTTGTTTCATGTTTATATATAATTTTCAAGTACAAGCCTACTGTAATATAGGCAACACGTAATACGCCAATGACGTTTTATGTGCATATTTTTTACCAAAACATATTTGCATTTTTGCTGATTAAAAACTGATCAAGAACAAAATACTAGCATTATTTTGAAAACTTACATCCATTGCAGTAATTAAGTGCATTTCAGTACCAAAAAATAGCAGTTTTAAAAAGAAATTTTGTTTTGACATACTAACGTTTTATTCGTTTTCGTCGATTATTCAATGGCACTTTCTTTCCAATCACGCAATACCTTCCGTCGATCTAGTTTCATTCCATGATCTTTGAATGTTTGGGAAATCCTGATAATACCACGTATACTTCTAAAATTAAAGGTTACGATATAAAAGTAATATTGTTTCATAACAGACTTGGTGTAAAAAACATCATAAAGCATATTTTTATGCTGTACATTTCATGAAGTAGGTACATAAAAGTGCTAACATCACATGACATTGACTTAGCCCTCATTCAAAAATCAAGGCTAAAACAAAACAAACATAGCAATTCACAATTATTCAATCTGTAGAAATGAAAGAGGGGGTGCGGCAATTATCATTAAATCCCAACTAAGGCACAATGAAATAAAAACATCTTCCAAAACCCGCATTGAAAACACTGTCATACATGATGTCTTTTAAAAGCTCCAATTCTCTTTACAATAGTCTATAAATTTTACATTTCCTCCCAATGCTTTGAAAAAAATTACATGTTAAAATTCCAATTATTTTAGTTGCTTACTTATCTACTACTTAACTGATTAAATGTTCAATGACCGCCCGCTTCCATACAATAATAAAGATTTTGTTCAAAACGTTCACGCACATTCCGAAGAATTTCAGGAGTAATTCGACGGCACTCGTCAACGATTCTTTGACGCAAATCTTCCAATGACGCTGGTTGTGTTTTATGATTTCACTTTTCAGATAGAAAATAGAAATCGAGGGGCGATAAATCTGGCGATCGTGGAGGCCATTCAATGCTGCCTCTTCTCCCAATCCAATGCCGTGGAAAACGTTGGTTTAAATACTGACGAAGTGACGAACAATCGCCGCATAATGCAAAGACTATTTGAAAATAATCAGTATGACGAAGATCATTTTTATTTTCAACAGGACGGTGCTCCTCGGCATTATGCGGCGATTGTTCGTCACTATTTAGACCGGAAATTCTTTGGAATGTGCGTGAACAAAATCTTTGTTATTGTTTGGAAGCGGGCGGTCATTAGTTTGAACATTTAATCAATTAAGTAGTAAGTAAGCAACTAAAATACATACAAACATACATATAGTCACGCCTCTTTCTCGTAGAGGTAGGCCGCCTTCCCTCCACTTGCTACGCTTTTTACACACATATTTTGCTTTCTCTACTTTCATCAGTGCTCTCATACATGCTCGTCGGTTGTTGGTACTCTTGACCTGGCCTTTCTGCAAAACAATGTTGATCTGATAGAGATATGTTCGCCGAGATCGACCTCTACCGACTTCCGTCCATTCAAACTCGCCTTTCGTCACTATTTAGACCGGAAATTCTTTGGAATGTGCGTGAACAAAATCTTTGTTATTGTTTGGAAGCGGGCGGTCATTAGTTTGAACATTTAATCAATTAAGTAGTAAGTAAGCAACTAAAATACATACAAACATACATATAGTCACGCCTCTTTCTCGTAGAGGTAGGCCGCCTTCCCTCCACTTGCTACGCTTTTTACACACATATTTTGCTTTCTCTACTTTCATCAGTGCTCTCATACATGCTCGTCGGTTGTTGGTACTCTTGACCTGGCCTTTCTGCAAAACAATGTTGATCTGATAGAGATATGTTCGCCGAGATCGACCTCTACCGACTTCCGTCCATTCAAACTCGCCTTATAAATTTTTTTCGTTAATCTTCTAAGCATTCCTTTATGTAACCACATCTTCTTTTACTCCACATCGTTCTCTTATCTCACTATTCTTTACTTTATCCAACCGAGTCACTCCGGCTATACTTCTCAGACTACTCATCTACACAGCATTAATCCTATTTTCATGCTTCTTCTGCCAAACCCAACATTCACTACCATACATAAGTGTAGGAACCAACACACCTCTATGCACAGCCAGACGTGCCTTTTTTAACACTTTCTGGATGTTCATAAAGCTATGTAGTGCCCCATTCATCTGTTTTCCTGCCAACACCCTTCGCTCAATGTCACTGTCATACTTTCCATCTCTCGTAAACTTTGAACCCAAGTACACAAATGCATTTACTTATTCCACTCTTCCTTCCTCAATCGAAACTTCACAGTTTGCCATGTTTTCTTTTCTTTCAAAAACCATTACTTTTGTTTTGCTTCATGATAACATTAACCATCGTCTGCAACTCCTCTTCAGATGACGCTAATAGGACTTGATCATTGGCGTAAAGAAGGCATTTGACGATCAAATCATTAATTTTCAATCCATACGCACTCTCTTTTAAATCTTTTAAACAAACGTCTATGTATAAGTTAAACAGCCATGGCGAAGCCACACATCCCTGTCTCACACCTTTTTCAATGTTAAACCAGTCTGTGTAAGCTCCGTTTATCCTGACACAAGCAGTGGATCCTGGTAAAGTGATTCCAGTGCTCGTATTAAACTACCGCATACCCCTTACTTAAACAATGTCGACCACAATTCACTTCTCACCACTCTGTCATAGGCCTTTTCTAAGTCTATAAAAGCGCAATAGACCTTTTGACTTCTAGCCAAGAATTTATCGACTACACCTCGTAATGAAAAGACCTCATCCATACTGATCTCCTTTCTCTTCTAAATTCTGCTTGCACATCCCATATCATCTTCTCAGTTTTAATCGTCACTCTTTTAATCAATATCTTTGCATACAGTTTGCCGACTATGCTGAGTAAACTAATACGTCGGTAGTTCTTTCAGTCCTGCTGTAATTGTAAAATAATTGGAATAATAATAATAATCTTATTCGACCCCCAAAATGCCATTTAAAAATTTTGGGGTAATTCTTACCCTCGCTTGGAGTTGAAAGTAGTGGAGTCAAAAATACCAGAAAAGAGTGTACCCCTTTAATCAAAAATAGACGGGTCTGAGCGTTTTTCTAAAATGTTGACGAGGTTCCTGCAAATGGCTCTGTTTCGTTTTGGCCAACCTGTACAACAAAAGTTGTTAAATTATAATATAAAAAAAATCTGGATAAAACTTACTATAACTCCCACTTACCTTTTCCAGCTTTGACGTTTAGTGCAACAACATTCTTATATTGGCGTATTATTAAAAGTATGCAAAAGTTCTTAATATTTTGTTTCAAAACCCTAGTTTTCTACCAGGTAAGTATTATTACTTGACGGTGTCTCTGTTTTGGCGTTTATTTGTGAATATTTGGGCCTCGAATCTTGCGTTTGCTTCTCTACAAGGGTAATTGCTTCTTATAGTTATTTTATTGTTGTTTCTGTTCTATTGTAAGTTACTACCATGGCAGTATCCTATGCTTTTAGATAGTTAGGTGATCACCGAATTTTAAATTCAAATGTTTTCAGTAAAAAGTTGCTATATTCCTAATTACATTAAGTAATATCTAGATATTAAAAAATAAAACATTCTAAATTAATAATGAATACCTTAATTTGCAAAAACCAAATACTAGCAGCGATGTATTATTTTTAAAAAGAAAAAAAACTAAATGAAAAAGAATTTAATTTTAACGTTACTAAAAAACTACTTCAGCAAACTATACCTAAAAAAATCAAAATGATAATAAATTGCTGTTGATAACAATTGAATTTTGATCAATTGAAAGTCGTAATTTAAAAATACCTATTTTTATTATCAATACCTATTTTTATTATCAATTCGATTTTTTTTATAGTTTGCTGAAGTAGATTTTTTTTATAGTTTGCTGAAGTAGATTTTTAGTCACGTTAAAATTAAATTCTTTTTTATTGCAGTGGTGGCTCCTGGTATTTTGAACAGAGGAGGCTTGAAAATGTATACTTAACTTGAAATTGACATTATGAATACAATAAGCATATTTCCCCACCACCCTTGAGGTAATGCAGCAGCGCGTTACTTTTTTGTTGTGGGTTGTTCGCCAGTAGCCCTATTATCCCACTTAAAATAAAAAAATTATTTAATACATAGTTAATAAAAATAAAATACTTAATAGAAAATAAATAAAAATATTATATTTCTTCAAAATGATAGAGAAGACTTATCCTTCTCTGCCCTATGCCTCCCCTGACCAGCCGCCACTGATTGTTATTAAAGAATATATTTTAAATATATACGTACCGTTACTAATGTAACAATCAAATTTATTTCAAGGAAACAACACAAACTATTTTTTTCCTTCCCAAAATAAGTTTCGACTCGGTTTCAAAAACGGTTTAAAGAAGGGAGACATTGCATTAATACACTACGCTAACCTCAAATAAGCGTAGTTTCTATTTTATTTAGTTGGGAACATTTTAAAATAAAAAAAAACATTTAACATTTTATAATATATCTACAATGTGCCATATACCTAAACATAAATTTTTGTTACATTATAAACATGACTTATTATGTTTTAACAGAATAAAACATTTTAACAATAAATAATATCCAATGTGACAGATAAGTACTAAAACAGAAAGTTTAATTACATTATGAACACTTATTATGTTTTAACAGAATAAAACATTTAACATTTTATAATATACCTACAATGTAACAGATACCTAAAACATACATTTTTGTTACATTATGAACATTACTTATTATGTTTTAACAGAATAAAACATTTAACATTTTATAATATATCTAAAATGTGACAGATACCTAAAAATAAATTTTTGTTACTTTTATCAACATTACTTATTATGTTTTAACAGTATAAAACATTTTAACATTAAATAATTTTTAATGTGACAGATACCCAAAACATAAATTTTGTTACATTATGAACATTACTTACTATGTTTTAACTGTATAAAACATTTAACATTTTATAATATATCTGCAATGTGACAGATACCTAAAACATAAATTTTTGTTACATAAACATGACTTATTATGTTTAAACAGAATAAAACATTTAAACATTAAATAATACCTAATGTGACAGATACCTAAAATATAAATTTTTGTTACATTATGAACATTACTTATTATGTTTTAACAGAATAAAACATTTAACATTTTATAATATATCTTCATTGTGACAGATACCTAAACATACATTTTTGTTACATTATGAACATTACTTATTATGTTTTAACAGAATAAAACATTTAACATTTTATAATATATCTTCATTGTGACAGATACCTAAACATACATTTTTGTTACATTATGGACATTACTTATTATGTTTTAACAGAATAAAACACAATAAAACATTTTATAATATATCTTCATTGTGACAGATACCTAAACAAAAATTTTTGTTACATTATGAACATTACTTATTATGTTTTAACAGAATAAAACATTTAACATTTTATAATATGTCTACAATGTGACAGATAACTAAACATAAATTTTTGTTACATTATGAACATTACTTATTATGTTTTAACAGAATAAAACATTTAACATTTTATAATATGTCTACAATGTGACAGATACCTAAACATAAAATTTTTATTACATTATGAACATCACTTATTATGTTTTAACAGTATAAAACATTTAGCATTTTATAATATACCTACAATGTGACAGATACCTAAACATAAATTTTTGTTAATTATTAACATTATGTATTATATTTTAACAGAATAAAACATTTGACATTTTATAATAAATAATATGACAGATAGCTAAAACATGAATTTTTGTCACATTATGAACATTACTTATTATGTTTTAACAGAATAAAACATTTACCATTTTATAATATACCTACAATGTGACAGATACCTAAAACAAAAATTTTTGTTACTTTTATCAACATTACTTATGTTTTAAAAGTATAAAACATTTTAACATTAAATAATTTTTAATTTGACAGATAGCTAAAACATGAATTTTTGTCACATTATGAACACTATGTTTTAAATTTTTGTTACATTATGAACATTACTTATTATGTTTTAACAGAATAAAACATTTAACATTTTATAATAAACAGTGTGACAGATAGATACAAAAACAAAAAGTTTTATTACATTATGAACATTTACTATGTTTTAACAGAATAAAACATTTAACATTTTATAACAAACAATGTGACAGATACCCAATACATTAATTTTTGTTACATTATGGACAACACTTATTATTATGTTATGTTTTCATAGAATAAAACATTTTGTAATATACAATTTAACAGCATTAACGTTAAGTTACAGAGCTTTCTGCCGCTCCCACTTACCCTCTCTAGGTTTGACGCTTAGAGAAACACTGCTGTTATTATGGTGGATTATTAGTTCATGACCTTTCATTTGTATTAAACCTGGTGTTTTTACCAGATATCCTTTCCTGGCGGCGTCTCTGTAGTTTTTGTGTTTATCCGTCGATATTTAGATCTTATATTTAGATCTAGTTTCTGCATTCACGTTTAGTTACAATTTGTGTAAAAAAGGTTTTAAATCAATACTGATGACTTTAAACCAATGAATTTTATTTATGCACAATGGCATTTGCCACCACCAAGGCAAAAAAACCCGGACAGAATTTTCTGCCTCTCCCACTTCCCTCTCTAACTTTGACCTTTAGAGAAACACTACTGTTATTTTGGTGGATTGTGAGTTCATGATCTTTTATTTGTATCAAACCTGGTGTTTTTACCAGATGTCCTTTCCTGGCAGCGTTTCTGTAGTTTTGGCATTTATTTGTCGATATTTAGATTTTAAATCTATAGCTTTTGCTTTTACTTTTAATTACTGACGATTTTAATTTAAATAACTTTATGCACAATGACATTCGCCATCGACGGGGTAAAAAACCCGAACAGAACTTACTGCCTCTCCCGCACTTATCCCACTTATCTGTGTAGTTTTGGCGTTTATTCGTCGATATTTAGATCTTGAATCTAGATTTTGTTTTATGTGTTTTATATGTCAGAGTCGCATTCAAGCAACCCTAGCTTCTTGTACCAATTTTCTACAAGGGTTATTGCTTCTTGTAGTTATTTTTAGATAATTTTTGGTTTATTTATTTTTAGTTACTGCTATTAACAGTATTTTTGATTCTGTATGAGTTCAGTGTCAAATAGTTACAAGTTAATTTTAAAAATGATTTTTAATACTAAAAAAGTTAAATTGAAAAAATCTGAGACTAGCAACATTGATATTTTTTAAAAATACTTGTAATTGAAATAATTGATTTTAAGATAGTTAAAATTGACTCTTTATTATGCTTTGTGCAGTAGCAGTTTAAAAAAGATTATTAAAAAAGATTATTAAAAAATGAAAAAGATTTAATTTGAATTTACCAATTATTTATTGACACAAAAATGTTTTGTATTTTTTTATTGTGTCAATTTAAAAATTTATTTAAAGTACCGTAATGTTGTACTCAATGTTTGTTTCCACAGCAGTCAGAAATAGTCCATTAAGAGAACAACACTTTAAACTTACTAAAATATGATTAGAGGGAGTTTCGAATCTGTCCTGAAAACGGTTTAAATAAAGGAGACATTGCAATAATACCAAACATTGTGAGAAGAATTATTAAAAACTCACCGACCGTCGCAACGTTCCTGAAAAAATAATAAATCGTTACATTCCTAAACATAAATGGTTTCCCAATAAGAACGATATATTTTTAAAATTAAATGAAATATAAAATATTTGTGAAGAAAGCAAAACTTCTTTTTTTATTTTTAAGTACAACTTTTTTCCGCCTTTTTTCCGTAGGGGTAGGCAGAGACCACTTACTTTCACTTCCGCTACGGTTCTTACACACATCTTTTGCTATTTTTTACTTTATCCAACTGAGTCACTCCGGCTATACTTCTCAAACTACTCATCTCCGCAGCATTAATCCTATTTACATGCTTTTTCTGCCAAACCCAACATTCACTACCATACATAAGTATAGGAACCAACACACCTCTATATTTTTTGACACTTTCTGGCTGCTCATAAAGCTATGCAGTGCCCCATTCATTTGTTTTCCTGCCAACACTCTTCACTCAATGTCACTGTCATACTTTCCATTTCTCGTAAACTTTGAACCCAAATTCATTTACTTGTTCCACTCTTTCTCCCTCAATCAAAACATCACAGTTTGTCATGCTTTCTTCCCTTTCAAAAACCATTACTTTCGGTTTGCTTACATTTATTTTCATCCTTTTGATTTTCAGGGCATCATGCATAACATTAATCATCGCCTGCAACTCCTCCTCAGATGACGCTAATATGACTTGATCATCTGCGTAAAGAAGGCATTTGACGATCAAATCATTCATTTTCAATCCATACGCACTCTCTTTTAAATCTTTTAAACAATCGTCAATGTATAAGTTAAACAGCCATGGCGAAGTCACACATCTCTGTCTTACACCTTTTTCGATGTTAATCAGTCCGTGCAAGCTCCGTTTATTCTGACACAAGCAGTGGAATCCTCATAAAGTGATTTCAGTGCTCGTATTAAACTACCGCTCACCCCATACATAGACAATGTCGAACACAATTCACTCCTCACCACTCTGTCATAGGCCTTTTTTAAGTCTAAAAAAGCGCAATAGACCTTCTGACTTCTAGCCAAGAATTTTTCAACTATACCTCTCCATCCTTTTCTAAATCCTGCTTGCACATCCCATATCATCTCAGTTTCATTCGTTACTCTTTTAATCAATATCTTTGCATACAGTTTGCCGACTATGCTGAGTAAACTAAAACCTCGGTAGTTCTTACAGTCCTGCTGCGAACCTTTTTCCTTGTAAAGCGGCACGATAACGGCCTTGCACCAGTCATCTGGTACGCTACCACTCCTCCAAAAAAGGTTAAAAAGGCGGTACAGTAGACTAGCTACCACGTTTTGTCCAGCTTTCAGCATTTCAACTGTTATCCTGTCATATCCAGCAACTTTACCCTATTTCATACTGTTCAACGCTTCCACAATTTCTGTCGTAATAATTTCACTTTTACTGCAACTTTCACTTATGTCTCCGAATTGAATAACACATCATTTAAATGTCACCACGTCTTTGTTTGCAGGATAGAATTCAATAAGCCCAATTTTCGGTGATTTTTTGCAGTAAATCAGGTGTTAATACAGCGTTCGATGTTCAATTTCAAAGCGTCTTTATTTCGATGTTTGTTGTCATACACCAACGAATTACTTATGATCCCCACAAAAATAACTCAAAATTTTTAAATAAGAACTTCTTTAGGGCCAATAAACAATAAGCCTATAAATTGTTCCTTTTGTGAGAATAGTATCTCTGCAAGGATTTAATTCGACGGTGGCTTAAATAAACCACACCAAACACTCACGTTTTCTGGATGCAAAGGCTTCTGTTGTGGGTTATTTTCACACCAAAAACGACAAGTTTCTCTAGAGCCCAATCAGCAAATACACGACGCTTATGATGGTCACGTAGCTTTAGTTCTTGAGTCAACACAATCTTATAGGGCTGTAAACCCAAATCTTTTCTCAAAATATGCCAAGTTGCCATTTTTGAAATGTCAAGTTCTTCAGAACGTCGAATAATACGGATATTAAAACGAACGTAGAACAGCGATCATTTTTTTTTATTTCTTCCTTTACTTGTAGTCTTATTGATGTTCTGGTATTGTGAATTTTGTTTAGAATTTTTCAACGTGAAGGGCGAATAGGTGGACCATAATCTTCACGAAGATCTCATCGAGTTTGAACAAAAGAACGGTAATTTTTATAAAAAATTTGAATAATAACCAAACGTTGATGAATTGTCATGATTGCTAGTGACATTTCTACCGTTTTAAATAGTACCTACTGCACTGATCTTTTAAAAATACTACGTACTTATAGGGAAACCCTTTACTTACTAAACTTATTAAAATAAATTATTAATTGTTTTTTATAATTTTTTTCCAATCCACGCAAGTAAAAAATAATTTGCAGTGAAATGTAACAATCAGATAACCATAATGATCATTATAAAAACGAAAAACCAATGTTATTTTGGAGTAAACAGGTACAAGACGTTTCGAAGTTAAGGCCCGACAACTCTTTTGAAAAGTAAATTTTTAATTTACATCTACTTGTTTATAAAACAAAAAATAATTTAAACAAAATGTAAATTTAAAATACTTACCTAATTTACGTTCGTGACCGGCTTGTATCTCATCTAGGCCTCGATACTCCATACTTTTCTCGATCTATCATTCACAACAATGTCTTTATCACGAAACATTATCAGTTTATTCACAGTAGATAAAACTTTTAAATTTATTGTTCTAAAAATTCTCATTTTAATAGCGGTGGTAACAATTTCCAATTTCTTATAGTAACGGTAATGAATTGAAGACGGCGATGTTTCTGAAACAAAAATTTTTAAGTATTTTTACACCATTAAACAAAATATTTAATTAAACATATAAACATTAATTATAAAACTGTCACATAAAGTATTTATTTTAAATTAGTTTAAAAACAATAGTTTGTTATTTTTAAAAAAAATAATACGACCGAAAGTGAAAACACATTTTTAAAAACGATAGCCTACTCAACACATTAAGCCTCACTTGAAATTGTTTTAATTTTCTCTGTGCCCAATATTTTTTTATAATTTTACAGTGTGAATGGAATATAACTTCAAGGAAAAATTTATTTGATTTAAAAAATTGACAAAAAGGATTTATATGTGCAATCTGTGTACCCCCTTTTCGGATGGTCTTTTTAAAAATCGAAATGCCAATTAAAAACATACCTGTTTTTTAATTAAAATAAAAATTATGAATTAAAAAATAGTCGATGATAATAGAACTTACCAAAAACACGGTAAGAAGCATCTTCTACCTCCTGAACATACTTCTCACACCATTAATCCCGAAAAACAAGTCACGATAACGTTTCTGAAAAAAAAAGAAAAATGCATAATGTATTTTATTTAGACACTTAATAAATAAATCCGACAATAAAGAGTACACAGATTAACTACAGAAATTATTATATTATTTTACTTTGTATTTCGTTACAACTGACTATTAAAAAAAGACCAAATTCAATAAACAATTATCTACGATCATATCTTAATAAAAATTAAAGAAAATTATAAAATTGTAATTGATAATTAAATGTTAATTAATAAAAACTTACCGATACTACGGTGAGAATCATCTTCTAACTGCTAGACATAATTCTCAAACCGTCACTCACGAAAAACCGACCTTTTTATTGATCCTACAAAAGAAAACATAATGTTTAATATTATTCTCTTACATAATTAACAAAATTTAAAAATGAGCATGTAAAGGTGCGTATTTATACAGTGAATCCGAGCGAATCCATTCGCCCGAATTCGTTCGGCATTAGGTCTTTGTGCCTTGTGAACGAATTGTTTCTGCATGTTCGCCGGTATTGAATTTGTTTGCAGTCGTACACACTATAAAAATGCACCAAACGAATTCTTCCTGAATTTGATGTACCGCCTAATGATTGAACTCTAGAGAATGCAAACACATTTGTTCGTTTGCGTTGGTTAAATGTACACATTATCAGAATAAATTCGTTTGTTACCGTTCGTTCGCTGTATGAATACAGGTACCTAAAGCAATAACAAAAGAAATTGTTCTACAATGTGCTTTACTTTCAGCTAAAACAATTGTTTGTCTGTAAAGTCGATTTACGGACGATAATTTTACGTGATAACGTCATAAGAAAATATTGATGAAAAATTGCATACTTTTATGAATTGAATTATTATCACTGCATTATCATTATTTTGTATAATAGAAAGAAGTTAATTGAAAATTACAGTTTTTTTGATAAATTAACATTTATTTGCAATCGTTAATTCAAATATTTTCTGTGTCTCTTCCACTTGGACGCATCGGCCGAGAGATAGATGCGTCACAAGCCGAACGCTTAGGCTGATCGTGCCTCTCTATCGCTTGTTCCGCGCTCTCGCTTGCACGCTCGGCTCAGGCGGAAAGTTGCTTTTTCGTGAGTGCAGCCGGCGTTCATCGATTTATAAGACGTTATCACGTCAAAAATCTTTTTTTGGAATATTTTTAAAGAATAAGACGATTAGAAATGAAATTTGAAAGCTCATATTTTCTTTCAAAAATAAATAAAATACATTAATATATTTGAATTAAAATAAAAATGATTGGTAAAAAAGAAGTTAATAATGGAAAACTTACCGATTCCACGATGAGAAGCATCTTCTACCTGCTAGGCATACTTCTCTCATACTGTCATTCGCAAAAAACCGACCCCTTCTTATTCATCCTGAAATAAAAACCTAATGTTACTTTTTTGTTTACTTAATTAAATTACTAAATACAAATTTAAATAATAATAAAAGAAATCATTTCATAATGTTTGTACTTTAAATCAGCTAAATCATTATTTTTAAATTTTTTAAAAAAATATTAAAAGTAAAAATGAAATATTAAAGAAACTTATAGGTATGTGCTTTCCAAAATAAACAAAAGACTTTAATGTGTTTGAAATGAAATAAACATTTTTAATCAAGAAATAGTTAATACCCACTTAGTTGAAAACTTACCGAAAACACGATGAGAAGCTTCTTCTACCTCCTGCACATACTTCTCATACCCCGTCACTCACGATAATCCGACAACGATAAGTCTCAATTATTTTCGATAATAATTTTAGTAACGATAATTTACAACGGCGGCGTTTCTGTAAGAAATATAAATCAAAGATAGCTACGGCATAGCAACTCTAGTACAAATTTTTATGACCAATTTATAAAAAAGCTATTTTGTTGTAACTTTTTTTCAATTACTTGTACTTGTAACTATTATTTTAAATTTCATATGACTGACGACCCAAAACTCAAATCTACAGAATTTAAATTTTAAAATGATCCTTTTTTTGTACAATCAAACAATTTTATGCTTATTGTAATTCTTGTAATATTTGCTACGTTAATCAATATACAAAGTATTCACGTGAATAATAGCACATAAAAAATGACTTTCTATTACAATGACCACTTAGCAGTTGCAGTTTTTTTAAGCTTAAATTGAGAATTATTTACTTTCAACAAATTATTTATTGACCCAAAAATGTTCAAAATGCTTTATCGGTAGCTTTAAAAAAATACTATATCTAATAAAATGTACCAATTTTGATACAAAGTTTTCAACAAAGAATTTTTAAATATTTTTCCACCGTGTAATATTGTACCTGCTTTAACAATCCAGTTCGCTTTAGAAAAGCACATTTTTCTGGTGTTTTCACTTTTAAGTATTCCTAAAGTTCGATTCACGGGATACATTTTAAAATATACACTCTTCGCCCACCTTAGATATGCGTAGTTGCTTTTTTACATACAATTTTTTTAAAATGATGCTCAAAAATTGAAGAAAAGATTTTTTTAAAAACTCAACAACCGACGCAACGTACCTGAAACAATAAAAATCGTTAAATTTTTTATTAAGTGTAGGTAAATTTGTAGATTTAACTAATTAGGTAGTTTAAAGAAAAGTGTTTTTACACGTTTGGACACGTAGAAAGAATGGATGAAGGAAAATTGACGCAACAAATTTATAAGGCGAGTGTGAATGGACGGAAGTCGGTAGAGGTCGACCTCGGCGAACATATCTCGATCAGATCAACATTGTTTTGAAGAAAGTCCAGGTCAATAGTACCAACAACCGACGAGCATGCATGAGAGCACTGATGAAAGTAGAGGAAGCAAAAGATGTGTTTAAGAACCGTAGCGGAAGTGGAAGGAAGTGGTCTCTGCCTACCACTACGGGAAAAAGGCGTGACTATATGTAAGTATCCATGTTTTTACATAAAGATTAACAATTAATAAAAACGCAGCACTATTACAAGTACTTACGATAAAAAAACGAAACGAGTGATGATATATTGTTAAAAGATTTAAATAAAAATTACGAAAACTTAACTATTTTAATAAAATATTAGTTTCGATTTTTGTAAAAGCAAAATGTGCTTTAAACTAAAAGTCCTAAATGAAAATACTCAACTAACTTACGTTCTTGACCGGCTTGTATATTATCTAGGCCTCCACACTTTTCTCGTTTCGTCCTTCACAAAAATGTCCTTATCACGATAACACTCTTAAAGTATCTAAAAAAAAAATAATGCTATAGATATATTTTAACTGCTTTTAATCAAAATTTAAAACCAAGAACGTTTGAATAGTGTTAATACTAAATTAGTTTAAAAATTGTTATTTGTAAAGAAAATTAACTAAAAAAAAGATAAAATACCTTCTTAATAACTTTTTTCTAACAATCAAAACGTTAATTACAGTAAGAAGCATCCTCAAGTTACCCCTTTTACAGACTTCTTAAACCATCACTCTGGAAAATCAGACGTTTCTGAAAAAAAAACATAATGCTTAAACACCTACCAAACTAAGCTGAAAAGCATCTTTTACCTCCAAGAGTTACTTTTCTCTTGTAATACAAAGGCACTACACAGAGGCCCGCTAAAAAAACCCATCAAGTTATTTATAACTTGCAAGAGAAACTTTTCAGATTTCAAAGTATACAACGTTAAAATTATACTCTCATACTTGAAATATTTACCATTCATACTTCGAATACAAAGAGTCCTGCTACCAAATTATTTATAGCTTTTCAGCCCCCCGGAAAACAAAGGCACTACACAAACTCCCGAGGTAGATGGCTTTCTTTAACAGAAACTTACAGTGATCTTTATTAGCTTTTCGCCCCCAGTGTCGATAGAGCGTCGAATGTCACTATGTACCGATCGCAAACAGCCGTTAACTAGACGTGCCAGTTTCAACGGTTTGTTCCAACACATTTGGGGTGATCACTGTAAGAGATACTCTTCAGATTTCAAAGTATACAACGTTAAAATTATACTCTTACCTGTGTCTCAGGTACTTAATACAATGAAAAAAATTACCATACATACTTTGAATAAGAAGAGTCCTGCTACCAAATTATTTATAGCTTTTCAGCACCTCGGAATACAAAGGCACTACACAGAGGCCTGAGGTAGATGGCTTTCTTTAACAAAAACTTACAGTGATCTTTATTAGCTTTTCGCCCCCAGTGTCGATAGAGCGTCGAATGTCACTATGTACCGATCGCAAACAGCCGTTAACTAGACGTGCCAGTTTCAACGGTTTGTTCCAACACATTTGGGGTGATCACTGTAAGAGAGATACTCTTTAGATTTCAAAGTATACAACGTTAAAATTATACTTTTACCTGTTTCTCAGGTAATCAAATTTAAAAAATTACCACACATACTTTGAATACGAAGAGTCCTGCTACCAAATTATTTATAGCTTTTTTATTTATAGCTTTTTAGCCCCTCGGGATACAAACACGATTCTGGTAATAATTTTGATAACGATTTTATAACGACGCCATTCTTGTGAAATGTTTTTATATTATTTAAATATAGTTCATTTCAACAATGTAGTCACAAATACTGCAGGTACCTTTAATATTTTCGCTGAAAAAATAATCATATATATTAGTATCTACATAATCAATTAACAAAAAAGCAGGTTAACAATTTAAACCATAATAAAGGAAATTGTTACATGGGGTATTAAGTTTAGATTTACTTAAACGGTTTTGTGTAATTTTAAATAAAAAAATTGAAAACATATTTTAAAACTTCACCCAGTGCCTTGTTTACTCAAATTATTTGACAAATATTGCCAAACATAGTAGAAATAGTGATTCAGATTGCAACTAATAATAGTTCAGCATGGTTTTAAGTAAAGCATAGGAAAAAATAGTTCGAGAAAAAATTTATTCAACTAGCAACTGGACAGGGGGGATTCGGTTTTGGAGAATATCCAAAACATAACTACATTCATTTAGTTGCTTACTCGAATAAACACAGAAATATAAGCAAAAAATAGTAAGAGAATATAGTTATTCAGATTGCAACTGATAAAAGTTTAACATGATTTAAGGTAAAGCATAGGAAAAAAAATAGTTCAAGAAAAAATTTATTCAGCCAGCAACTGGACAGGGGATTCGGTTTTGGAGAATATCCAAAACATAACTCCATCCGTTTAGTTGCTTACTTGAATAAACACAGAAATATGAGCAAAAAATAGTAAGAGAATATAGTTATTCAGATTGCAACTGAAAAGTTTAATAGAATTTTAGGTAAAGCATAGGAAAAAAATAGTTCAAGAAAAAAATAGTTCAAGAAAAAAATAGTTCAAGAAAAAATGTATTCAGCCAGCAACTGGACATGGGATTCGGTTTTAAAGAATATCCAAAACATAACTTCATCCATTTAGTTGCTTACTTGAATAATCATAGAAATATGAGCAAAAAATAGTAAGAGAATATAGTTATTCAGATTGCAAATGAAAAGTTTAACAGAATTTTAGGTAAAGCATAGGAAAAAAATAGTTCAAGAAAAAATTTATTCAGTCAGCAACTGGACAGGAGATTCGGTTTTGAAGAATATCCAAAACATAACTCCATCCATTTAGTTGCTTACTCGAATAAACACAGAAATATAAGCAAAAAATAGTAAGAGAAAATAGTCATTTAGATTGCAACTGATAAAAGTTTAACATGATTTTAGGATTTTAGGATTCGGTTTTGGAGGTTATCCAAAACATAACTCCATCCATATAGTTGCTTACTTGAATAAACACAGAAATAAGAGCAAAATGTTTAAAGTTGGGCTAGCAAATGGTGAATGGTTAAAAAATAGTTTCCAAAAATTTATTCTTATGTTATGCGTTACCAACAATTAATTTAATTTAAAATATATAGTACAATAAGTACCATTATGAAACCAATAGATAAAGTCGTGAAAACAGAGGTAATGGATAAGGAGATTATCCAGCCAGTGCACTACTTTCGCAAAGAGGATTTGCCTGAGCAAAACTGGTCATGACAAAAACTCGAGTAATGGGAAAACAGAAAAAAGTTAATATTTTGTCATTTTACGTCTCCTACAACCCGAATATTTAAAATTAATAAAAGATTAGGCTAGCAACACTGGGTTTAAAACATTTTTCAAAACCTTATCCTTCTCTAGTGCGTTACCAACACTTCATTTAATTAAAAAAATATAACAGAAAGTACCATTAAAAACAGTCATTTATTACGAAACCGGTCGTGAAAACAAAACAAAACAAAACAAAGGTAATGGGTAGGAATAATTGTGAAATAGGTAATAGTTTTTTATGTAAGAGGTGTATATTTAAAGTAAAACAATAAATGGTGTATTTTAAAAAAGGGATATTATCCAGCCAGTGCACTACTTTCGCAGAGGGGATTTTGTCTGAGCAAAAGAGGTCATGGCAAAACCGATCCCCAGCTTTTTTCGTCACCAACAATTTGAATAATTGGAAGAAATATGGAATAATTGTGAAATAGGTAATATTTTTTTATGTAAGAGATGGATATTTAAAGTAAAACAATTAATGGGGTAGATTGGAAAAGGGAATTACCCAGCCAGTGCACTACTTTCGCAAAGGGGATTTTGCCTGAGCAAAAGAGGTCATGGCAAAACCGATCCCCAGCTTTTTTCGTCACCAACAACTCGAGTAATGGAAAACAGAGAGAAAAGGTAATAATTTGTCGTCTAACGTGTCATTTTACGTAATACTTATAGCAAGAGTATTTATGCTGGCAACTGGTAAAAAAGAATCCGATTTAAAAAATAATTCCTAAATATTTTTCTACCAATTTTGTTGCTTTTTTGAATAATATGAAAAAATATTTTAAAATAGTTATTAAATAAAATCTTATTGGTAATATAAACTGTCAAAGGTTGAATTTAGTTTGGAAAACAAATAGCAATAAGTAATAAGTATAATAATTTGTGTATTGCCTAATGTTAAAGTAAGAATTAGCAGAAAAAAATAGCAACAAATATGTAGTTATAGAAAAATTTATAGAAATAAAATAGAATGTATATTGCTAATTTTTAACATAACAAAGACCCCAAGCTATAAAAAACAGTTACTTATCTTTATAGATACAGAATAATGTTTTACGCTTCATCATTTTTGGATATATTGGCGCTTTAAAAAATATGTTGTCATGTGAAGTGATATATTGTGGTGTTTTGTGATATGTTGTTATGTAGCTGCCCCTATCAACAAAAAAAAAACAAAAATTACAAAAGACGAAAGAATTAAAAATTAAATTTTGTCACTGAATAGAAAAATGTATAAATAGGTAATGTAGTAGCAAAAATTTTAAAAAGGAAAAAATGGTAAATGTGAAGAATTATTTATCAGATGTAATTCAATGCTCCTCGAAAACCAAAATGGTTGCAAGGTTTATTTCCTGTAAATGAATTTAAAAAATTTATTTTGTGTACCATTGTTACAAGCCGAGAATCGATCACTATTAGGGTGCATATTAATGAGCGCTTTGTCGGTCTCTGCATCCGTCTAGTAAATTCCCGAACACCGCGTCGCGTCTAGCGGTTTCGAGATGGTATAAGGGTTGTTCTGGCGCTTTCGGGAAAAATGTCGAATAGTGGCTTGGAAATATAAAAAGAAGAGCAGTCGCGAAGAAGTTTTAGTTTTAAGTTTTTATGAGTTATGAAATGTAAATAGTCGTAAAAGTTGTATCTAAGTGATTTGTAAAAGTTTTATTGTGTAAAAGTATTGGAATAAAAATTAATTTGATACTGTTTCGAGAGTTTAAAATTACCGAACCCAAGAAAGAACTAAATTTCGTAACACTAGTATACAAAAAAATATGGCAACTAAAATTAACAAATAAGAAAAACTTATTTACTTAATCTCTGTCTTAATGAAAATTAAAAAGATAATAATTCAAATATAAAATATTATTTAAACGATAACACTAGTTATTGTGTATGAATCAGATTTTAAATTATGAATTAAAAGATTGCTCGTAAACACTTACCGAAATTACGGTGAGAAGCATCTTCTACCTCCTGAACACACTTCTCATACCCTGTCACTCGCAAAAATCCGACAACGATAGTAACCCTGAAAAAAACATAATGCTGTAGGTATTATTATTTATAAAATTAATTGATAAAGGCAAACACTAAAAAAATAAAAAATTAGTTTAAAAATTGTAGTTCTTATAAAAAGCAAAAAAAAAACATTAACTGCGAAATAACGTTAAATAAATATAAAATGTATTAAAAACAATGTAAATCGAATTATAAATTCATATTTAAAAAATAGTTAACAATAAACAACCTACCGAAAACACGATGAGAAGCATCTTCTACCTCCTGACATACTTCTTATAGTCTTATACCATCATCACTCCCGAAAATCAGACTCCTATACCGATTCTAAAAAAAAAGTATAATGCTGAGTTTGTATGCACAAAATTAACAAACTTAACTGTATAGGGTGTTTATTTCAAATATTTTTTTCGCGTTATTTAAAAAACAAATAAACATAAAAACAAATATTTGCACATTATATGTAACAAAAAGGTAGGTCATAAATTACCTTAATAAATACAAAATGAAAATCGATGATTTTTCAATATTTCATGAACTGTTAAACATTTCGTAATGAAATTGGATACATGGCTTTCTAAGCGTAGGAGCATCTTTGTCATATAAAACCACGAAATCTGCCTGTAAAAATTTTAGGGGGTTTTGAACCCCTAAAACCCACCCAATCTTTTATATGCGTTACAATTAAATTAGTATTGTGACACCATTAGTTAAATACAATATTTTTAAAAATTGCTTGGCTCTTAGCACTCTTTTGAAAAACCATTTTTCATTATCCTTCAAAAATTTTAAGTAACAAAAAGTAAGTTAAGGCCGAGTATTCATGTTATTCGCAGGTATAAAAAGTATGTACAAATGTTTAGTATCTACTATAATAAATGTTCAAAATAGCCTCCATGTTCCTGAATACACATTCGGCACCGTTTTAAAAAGAACAACCGAATTTTTTGAAAGATCATTGGCCTCTGTGGAAATCGATTTACACTTTCGATGACTCGACGCCTCAGTTGTTGTTCGTCGATTATTTTAACATAATACACGTCCTCTTTCATAAAACCACAGAAGCAAAAATCAATAGGGTTAAGATCTGGACTTCTGGCTGGCCAAGAAATAGGTGCGCATCAGGGCCCCTTCTAATCCAACGTCCAGGGTACAGACCGAAAAGGTATTCTCTGACTTCATTATCGAAATGCGCTAGAGTTGCATCTTGTAAATACCACATATTTTGCCTTATTCTTAAATTTACCTCTTCCAAGTACTCTGATAAATCATTTTGTAAGAATTGCAAGTATTTTGCACCATTTCAATTATTTGAAAGAAATACTGGTCTTATTAAATTATTACTAATAATGCTTGCCCAAACATTAACTTTAAAAGTCCTTTGTAGATTGAAGATTGTAGGGGTGGGTCGTGAAGGCCATGCTGCCTCTCAAGCACTTCGACCAATCAGATCTTTTGTGCATAACCCTTTATCTATTCAAGGCCCGGGATTCCGAGACTACGAGTAAAGTTTATCAGTTTCCTGGGGGCTAAGCTTCTGATATCGAAGGGATTTAGGAAGGCCCGTCCCAGAAAATTGAGCCTCTTGTAGAAAAGCGCTGGGCATTCGCAAAGCAAATGTTCTGCAGTTTCAGCGAAGTTCTCGCAGTACCGGCAACTATCACTTTCTGTTTTGCCCATCTTTTTCAGATGGTACCTTAGAGGGCAGTGTCCAGTGAGGAGTCCCGTCACCAGTTTCAAGTCTTTCTTGTCCAACTCGAGAAGCTGTTTAGCTTTCCTTGGCGAAAGACTTACTAGCCTTTTCGCTTGCCTTTGTCCTGGCACTTTATGCCAGTAAGATTTCATTTCATCTGTTTCCCAGCGTCGAACCTCTTCTTTCAAGTGGGCTTTGGAAAGTCCACAGAACGGTTCTGGGCCGGAAAATTTTGTATTTGCCCCTTCTTTGGCAAGGCAATCTGCTTCTTCGTTGCCTTTAACTCCCTTGTGACCTTGAACCCACATCAGAGTAACCTGATTGTTTGCTTGCCAGTTGTCTCAGGGACTGTTTACAGTCCCAAGTCAGCTTAGACTTACAAGTGTATGACTTTAGAGCTTTTAGTGCTGCTTGGCTATCTGATAAAATATAGATTTCTGCCCTTCGGGTGTTTCTTTCAAAGCACTCCTGGGCACATGTCTCTATGGCATGTAATTCTGCTTGAAAGATGGTTGGGGTCTTACCAAGTGGTTTTGAGAGCCTAAAATTCGGCCCTATAACGCCCACTTCAACCCTTTCATCCATCTTGGATCCATCAGTGTACCACACTAAAGCATCCCTTCCTAGTTGAGGTCCGTTCTCTGTGCAAACTTGGTGGTTGTTTATAACCACTACAAACTGCATTTCAAAGTCGTATCTAACTGGCATGATATCTGTCAGCTTAGACATGGGTTCTAGGGAAATATTTTCCAAAATCTTCAAATGTCCATTCCGATTTCTTGCTCTAAGATTTGTTGTCTGGCTTAGTCTAAAGGCACTGATTGTTGCTTCTTTCATTACACATAAGTGCAATGGTGGAAGGTTCAGCATTACCTCTACGGCTGCAGTAGGGCACGTGAATGTTGCACCATTTCAATTATTTGAAAGAAATATTGGTCCTATTAAATTAATATTAATAATGCTTGCCCAAACATTAACTTTAAAAGTCCTTTGGTAATGAGTCACTTTTTTTGCGTGAGGATTTTCTTCGCCCCATAAGTGTGCGTTATGGTGATTCATAATGCCATTTCTATTGAAGGTAGCTTCATCGGTAAACAAAATATGATTAATGAAACTGATATTTCGAATGTTTTCCGTTAAAAACCAGTCTTAAAATCCCATTCTTCTAGGAATATCTTTATCTAGTAATTCTTGAACGATTGTTAAGTGATGGGAAGGAAGCTGCTGTTCCCTTAATTTTCTCCAAACCATTACGTGACCAATAACTAATTGAGCAGCTATTACCCTTGTAATGCTTTTAGGGTTTTCTTCGAAAAATTCTAAAATCTTCTTATCGTTGTATTTATTTTTGGACGACCACTATTACCAGCAAGTTGCGGTCGCAAAGTACCCGTCTCCGTAAACGACGATCAATAGAAAGAAAAAATCGTCTGTCTGGTGTATTCCGATTGGGATATTTTTCCGCATAACGTATGGCAGCTGCTGCACTATTTCCTTGGCATTCACTTGTGATTACCAGAATTACAGATAATTATCTGAAAGCTGGTTAAGCCTGACCAAACATAATCAGAATTAAATGAATATCTGCCATTTCTGCAAACGTGTAAACCATTGCCACAAAGTTTAAATTTTTCTAAACACTCTTAAAATGCACAATAAGCGAAAGCTTCAGTGTGTAATTGTGAAAGCAACTGTTTGTTATTTACCTGTAGAAACTACAAGTGTTAAGAAGCCGACTAAAGAATTTTTGATGGATAATGAAAAAGAGGCCACACCTCGATAAAAACTGGCTAAACGAAAAAGTGCCACGAAACAAAAATGATTAAACCAATGGTGTTACAATACTAATTTAATTGTAATGCATAAAAAGTTTGGGGGGTTTTGGGGGTTCAAAACACCCCTAAAATTTTTATGGACAGTACAGATTTCGTGGTTTCATATAAAAAAGATACTCTTACGCTAAGAAAGTCATAAATCCATTTTCATTATAAAATGTTAAACCGTTCATAAAATATTGGAAAAAATCGATTTTCATTTTGTACTTTCTAAGAGCTGTAACTTTTTTTATGAGCACATTTGCATTAAAGTAAGTTATGATCAATCTAGTTATTTTTGATCCCAAAATATGTGGTCAAATTATAACCTACCTTTTTATTACACTCTGTATACCTAAACCTTAACAAATGAAAACTAAATAAAATGGAACACTGTGTTTAACAGAAAATATTATTAATTATAAATTTAAAAACTGTCATAAAATTCTGTTTCTTTAAAAAGAATTTAGTGCTATTAATAAAAAAATTTAACTACTAAAAAAATTCGAATACAATGAACCAATATTTGATATTTGAAGCATTTAAAAAAATCAAATAGGTATTATTCATTGTTGGATTTAAATAAAATTTTAAATTCGTTTTTAAAAAATAATTGCAAAACACTTACCTAAACCAAGCTGAAAAGCATCTTCTACCTCCAAGACATACTTTTCTCTCGGAATACAAAGGCACTACACAGCAACCCAAAGTAAGTAGCAGGTTGCTCCAAAAAGACCCATCAAGTTATTTATAACCAGCAAGAGAGACTCTCCAGATTTCAAAATAAACAACGTTAAAATTATATTCTCATACTTTAAATAATTATCATACATACTTTGAATACAAAGAGACCTGCTACCAAATTAAAGCTTTTTAGCCCCTCGGAATACGAAGGCACTACATAGAGGCCCGAGGTCAGTAGCTTTCTTTAACAGAAACTTAGTGATCTTTATTAGCTTTTCGCCCCCAGTGTCGATAGAGCGTCGAATGTCACTATGTACCGATCGCAAACGCCGTTAACTAGACGTGCAAGTTTTAAAGGTCCGTTTCAACACATTTGGGGTGATCACTGTAAGAGATACTCTTCAGATTTCAAAGTATACAACGTTAAAATTATACTCTTACCTGTTTCTCAGGTAATCAAATTTAAAAAAATACCATACATACTTTGAATACGAAGAGTCCTGTTGACAAATTATTAATAGCTTGTAGGTACCTGAAAAAAATAATTATATATTAGTATCTACATAATCAATTAACAAAAAAGCAGGTTAACTATTTAAACAATAACAAAGAAATTTGTTACATGGGTTGTTTAGTTTCAATTCGCTCAAACAGTTTTGTGTTAGATAAAAGAATTATAAAACATATTTTAAAACTTCATCCAGTGCTTTGCTTACTTAAATAATTTGACAAATATTGCCAAACATTATAGAAATAGTGATTCAGATTGCAACTGGAAAGTTTAACAGAATTTTAGGTAAAGCATAGGAAAAAAATAGTTCAAGAAAAAATTTATTCAGCCAGCAACTGGACAGGGGATTCGGTTTTGGAGAATATCCAAAACATAACTCCATCCGTTTAGTTGCTTACTCGAATAAACACAGAAATATGAGAAAAAAATAGTAAGAGAATATAGTTATTCAGATTGCAACTGATAAAAGTTTTTTTAGGTAAAGCATAGGAAAGAAATAGTTCAAGAAAAAATTTATTCAGTCTGCAACTGGACAGGGGATTCGGTTTTGGAGTATATCCAAAACATAACTCCATCCATTTAGTTGCTAACTCGAATAAACACAGAAATAAGAGCAAAGAGTAAAAGGTTAGCTTAGCAAATAGGGAATGGTTTTAAAATAGTTTTTAAAAATTTAACCTTAAGTATTGCGTTACCAACAATTAATTTAATTTAAAAAATATACTAGGTAGTGCAATAAGTACCATTATGAAATTGATAGATAATTAATGTCGTGAAAACAAAACTAACAGAGGTAATGGATAAGGGATATTATCCAGCCAGTGCACTACTTTCGCAAAGGGGATTTTGCTTGAGCAAAAGAGGTCATGGCAAAACCGATCCCTAGCTTTTTTCGTCACCAACAACTCGAATAATTGGAAGAAATTTGGAATAATTGTGAAATAGGTAATGATTTTTCATGTAAGAGATGGATATTTAAAATAAAACAATAAATGGGGTAGATTGGAAAAGGGAATTACCCAGCCAGTGCACTACTTTCGCAAAGGGGATTTTGCCTGAGCAAAAGAGGTCATGGCAAAACCGATCCCCAGCTTTTTTCGTCACCAACAACTCGAGTAATGGAAAACAGAAAAAAGGTAATATTTTGTCGTATAACCTGTCATTTTACGTCTTCTACAATTCGAATGTTTAAAAAAAATTAATAAAAGATTGGGCTGGCAACACTGCTAAAAGGTTTAAAACATTTTTCAAAACCTTATCCTTTTCTAATGCGTTACCAACAATTCATTTAATTAAAAAAATAATCCAGAAAGTACTATAACAAACGGTCATTTATTACGAAACCGGTCGTGAAAAAAAAAACAAAACAAAACAAAGGTAATGGATAAGGGAGATTATCCAGCCAGTGCACTACTTTCGCAAAGGGGATTTTGCTTGAGCAAAAGAGGTCATGGCAAAACCGATCCCTAGCTTTTTTCGTCACCAACAACTCGAATAATTGGAAGAATTTTGGAATAACTGTAAAATAGGTTATAGTTTTTTATGAAAAAGATGGATATTTTAAGTAAAACATAAAATGGGGTAAATTGAAAAAGGGAGATTATCCAGCCAGTGCACTACTTTCGCAAAGGGGATTTTGCCTGAGCAAAAGAGGTCATGGCAAAACCGATCCCCAGCTTTTTTCGTCACCAACAACTCGAATAATTGAAAGAAGTTTGGAATAATTGTGAAATAGGTAATAGTTTTTCAGGTAAGAGATGGATATTTAAAGTAAAACAATTAATGGGGTAGATTGGAAAAGGAAATTACCCAGCCAGTGCACTACTTTCGCAAAGGGGATTTTGCCTGAGCAAAAGAGGTCATGGCAAAACCGATCCCCAGCTTTTTTCGACACCAACAACTCGAGTAATGGAAAACAGAAAAAAGGTAATATTTTGTCGTATAACCTGTCATTTTACGTAATACTTATAGCAAGATAATTTAAGCTGGCAACTGGTAGAAAAGAATTCGATTTGAAAAATAATTCCTAAATATTTTTCTATCAACTTTGTTGCTTTTTTGAATAATATGAAAAAATATTTTAAAATAGTTATAAAATAAAATCTTATTGGTAATATAAACTGTCAAAGGTTGAATTTAGTTTAGAAAACAAATAGCAATAAGTAGTAAGTATAATAATTTGTGTATTGCCTAATGTAAGAATTAGCAGAGAAAAATAGCAACAAATATGTAGTTGTAGAAACATTTATAGAAATAAAATAGAATGTATATTGCTAATTTTTAACCTAACAAAGTCCCCAAGCTATTAATAAACAGTTACTTATCTTTATAGATACAGAATAGTGTTTTACGCTTCATCATTTTTGGATATATTGGTGCTTTAAAAAATATATTTGATGTGAAGTAATGTGAAGTGATATATTGTGGTGTTTTGTGATATGTTGTTTTGTAGCTGTCCCTATCAACAAAAAAAAACAAAAATTACAAAAGACGAAAGAATTAAAAATTAAATTTTGTCACTGAATAGAAAAATGTATAAATGGGTAATGTAGTAGCAAACATTTTAAAAAGTAAAATTTAAAAAAGGAAAAAAAAGTAAATGTGAAGAATTATTTATCAGATGTAATTCAATGCTCGTCGAAGGCATATAGCCAGGAGTGTAGCTGTTTTCTGATTAATAATCGACCCACATATACCTATAGTATAGGTTAAAATGAGGCGAAATTAGCCGTTTTCTTAAAAATCAGTTTTATATATTTTTATTCTTATTAATTTGACTTAACTACTCAAAAAAAGGATATATCATAATTGTTATTGTAACAATTTTTCTAATTAAACATTTTTTCATTTTATTAAAAATTCATAAAAATTCAGTTTTTAATTGCATGTTTTATAATGTAATTTTAAAAAAATAACATTAAAAGTTCACGAAAAACATGTCAAAAATGATTTTCTTGTACTTTTAATTTAAAAAACAATTGAACCAGTCTTTTTTTTTAAAATTTGGTACATCCGCTGTAAAATAGACCAATTTAAAAATGTTAATTTTTTGATGTTTTTTCTTTAAAAATGTGGCGCATCCCAATTACAAATAATTACTTTAAAAAGGGTGTTTTGGTTTAATAAGAAAATTATATTTTATAACATTGTAGATTATTACGAGGACGTAGTTGATAGGTACTTACATTTTTAATTTATAAACCATTTTAAGGTGGAGGGAGATATATTAGATCATTTTTCGGTTCTCTCTTGACATCACTTATTCGCCGTTGCAACAAACATTTTTTACTATCTGAAAAAAATAATGGGTAGTGTCAGTAAAATTTTTGTTTTAAAATAAAAATTATGGGAAAAATTTCTAAAAAACAAAGCTGTTTCATTAAACGATTAAATAACAATGGGAGACTGGTATCAAAGGCAAAACAATATAATCGAATAGAGATTTACCAGACCTTTTAAATGAGGTATGACTTGACACTCTGGACACTCTGAAAGGAGAAAAAAAAACGACTGGATCACGGACGAAATATTGCAGCTACTCTACAAGAGAAGAGAAAATAAGAACAACGCTCAACTATACAAAGAGCTAAATAGAAAAAGATAAATGAGGGTAAAGAGAAATGGTTAAGTGAAAAATGTCAAGAGAGAGCAACTAGAACAGAGACATGACAGCTTCAACATGCATAAAAAGGTCAAAGAGTTTACATATATCTACAAAAAACGACAGTTTGGAAAGTTAATGTTGACGAAAACAACAAACTTATTGTAGACAGGAAAGAACAGTAAGATATATGGGAAACTTACATCACAAACTTGTTCACCGACTATCGTCAGGTAACGAACACTCTTGACTTGGAAGGACCATAGATATTGAAAAACGAGGTAATAAGAGCCCTAGAACAAACAAAGGAAGGAAAAGCAATAGGATGCGATGAAGTACCAGTCGAGTTTTTGAAAGTTATCGATGAGAACAACCTGAACACCATGTTAGGTCTCTTTAATAAAATTTACGATGCGGGTCAAATTCCATCGGACTGGTTAGTCTACATTTATAACACTCCCCAAAAAGCCCAACTCCAAAAAGTGCAGAGAATATCGCCTTACAAGCTTAATGAGTCACACACTAAAGGTGTTCTTGAGAATTGTTTATGCTAGAATAAGAACAAAATTAGAGCAACGTCTAGGTAGCACACAGTTTGGATTTAGATGTGGGTATGGAACAAGAGAGCCCCTCTTCGCGATGCAGGTCTTGGTCCAAAAATGTATTGATCAACAAAAAGATGTCTATGCCTGCTTTATCGACTATGAGAAAGCGTTTGACACCGTCAAACACGACAAACTTATAGAACTATTACAACTTTCGGGAATTGATACCAAGAACATTCAGATTATAAAAAGTCATTACTGGAATCAAATAGCAAATATTAAGCATGAAGACATGACGGGACAGGGCATTGTGATCACTAAGGGCGTTAGATGGGGTTGCATCCTTTCACCACTACTGTTTAATTTATACTCTGAAGAAATATTTGTGGAGGCACTGGAAGAACACAATAAAGGCATCAAAATTAATGGTGTACCAATCAGTAATCTTCGTTATGCAGATGATACTGTCTTGCTGGCGGAAAATATCAAAGACTCACAGATGATGCTCAATAGAATAACTACAATAAGCAACCACTTTGGGCTTAAGATCTACAGAAAGAAAACCAAATTTATGGTGATTAGTAGGAGAAATATCCAAAATATCGATCTACAAATAGAAACAGAATCCATCGAGAGAGTACACCGCTACAAATATTTAGGATACACAATAAATGATGAATGGGACCCTGATTTAGAGATTAAGATCAGAATTAAAATAGCAAGATCAACATTCATAAAAATGAGAAAGCACTTGAGTAACCGCAACCTAATCATTGGTACCCGATGGAGAGCCACGAAATGTTACGTGCTCTCTACGCTGCTGTATGGCGTGGAAGGGTGGACAAATAGGGTCTACAAATAGGAACCGAATCCATCGATAGAGTACACCGATACAAATATTTAGGATTACACAATAAATGATGAATGGGACCCTGATTTAGAGATTAAGATCAGAATTAAAATAGCAAGATCAACATTCATAAAAATGAGAAAGCACTTGAGTAACCGCAACCTAATCATTGGTACCCGATGGAGAGCCACGAAATGTTACGTGCTCTCTACGCTGCTGCATGGCGTGGAAGGGTGGACAAATAGGGTCTACAAATAGGAACCGAATCCATCGAGAGAGTACACCGATACAAATATTTAGGATACACAATAAATGATGAATGGGACCCTGATTTAGAGATTAAGATCAGAATTAAAATAGCAAGATCAACATTCATAAAAATGAGAAAGCACTTGAGTAACCGCAACCTAATCATTGGTACCCGATGGAGAGCCACGAAATGTTACGTGCTCTCTACGCTGCTGCATGGCGTGGAAGGGTGGACAAATAGGGTCTACAAATAGGAACCAAATCCATCGAGAGAGTACACCGCTACAAATATTTAGGATACAAAATAAATGATGAATGGGACCCTGATTTAGAGATTAAGATCAGAATTAAAATAGCAAGATCAACATTCATAAAAATGAGAAAGCACTTGAGTAACCGCAACCTAATCATTGGTACCCGATGGAGAGCCACGAAATGTTACGTGCTCTCTACGCTGCTGCATGGCGTGGAAGGGTGGACAAATAGGGTCTACAAATAGGAACCGAATCCATCGAGAGAGTACACCGCTACAAATATTTAGGATACAAAATAAATGATGAATGGGACCCTGATTTAGAGATTAAGATCAGAATTAAAATAGCAAGATCAACATTCATAAAAATGAGAAAGCCTTGAGTAACCGCAACCTAATCATTGGTACCCAATGGAGAGCCACGAAATGTTACGTGCTCTCTACGCTGCTGCATGGCGTGGAAGGGTGGACAAATAGGGTCTACAAATAGGAACCGAATCCATCGATAGAGTACACCGATACAAATATTTAGGATACACAATAAATGATGAATGGGACCCTGATTTAGAGATTAAGATCAGAATTAAAATAGCAAGATCAACATTCATAAAAATGAGAAAGCACTTGAGTAACCGCAACCTAATCATTGGTACCCGATGGAGAGCCACGAAATGTTACGTGCTCTCTACGCTGCTGCATGGCGTGGAAGGGTGGACAAATAGGGTCTACAAATAGGAACCGAATCCATCGAGAGAGTACACCGCTACAAATATTTAGGATACAAAATAAATGATGAATGGGACCCTGATTTAGAGATTAAGATCAGAATTAAAATAGCAAGATCAACATTCATAAAAATGAGAAAGCACTTGAGTAACCGCAACCTAATCATTGGTAACTGATGGAGAGCCACGAAATGTTACGTGCTCTCTACGCTGCTGTATGGCGTGGAAGGGTGGACATTAAAACTAACAACAATGGGAAAATTAGAGGCTTTTGAAATGTGGCTATATAGACGCATACTAAGAATACTAAGGACTGAAAGAGTAACCAATACGGAGGTATTGAGAAAAATAAATAAAGATCTGGAATTGCTTGCAACTGTTAAGAAAAGAAAAGCATCCTACCTGTGCCATGTGTTTCATAATGACAAGTATGGTCTATTGCAAATTATCATGGAGGGAAAAATAAAAGGAAGGAGAGGATTGGGCAGAAAGAAACAATCCTGGATGAAAAACTTGCGTGAATGGTTCCAAATACCAAAAGCTTCAACTATATTTCATGCGGCGCAGAACAGATAAACCTATCACATGATTGTCGCCAACCTTCGGTAGAAGACGGCACAGAAAGAAAGAAAGATGACTTGATATCTAACGACATTTAAAAAAAATTAAAGGGGTACCTTCAGTAGGAAGGGGATCTGATTTTTATGACATTAGCGCTAAAAAGTATCCCCCTCAAGTTAAAAGTTTACGTGTTTCGGCATTTCTTTCTTACATGTCGCATTTCTGAAATATTAAGGGTGGGTCCTTTTCAAATGAACACAGTGTATATAAAATTCGCAGTAAAGTAAAAAGTGGAGGTGTTAAACTTCCAAAGAAAAATGCAGATGGTAAAAAAAAGCTGAATTTATAGAACAAATTCACAGCGATAGTTTCCAACTGTTGCCAAAGTCTTGGTCGCAATCAATAAAGATCCATCTTTCCTTAAAATGTGACAGACAAAAATGTGGGAAACAACAATAGATTCAAAGTTTAAGTGGACAAAACTGGACAGACAAGCAACACAAATTGATATTGATTAAATTATTTGCCGAAGACGGAGGTACCTTGCAGTGGCGTAGCGAGGAGGGCGCAAGGGGAGGGCATCATGCCCCAGGCGCTACTCACAAAGGGGCGCCGGATGGTCCACAAAACAACAAATTGCTGAATAATTTTTATTTTTATTATAATTGATTTCTGGAAAATATATTTTAAATTTAGTGCCCAGTGGTTTTCGAATGGGGGAGGGCGCAAAAAAGGAATTGTGCCCCGGGCGCGAGTTAAGCTCGCTACGCCACTGATACCTTGGAACAATTTTTAAACTACGTGCAGAAGGGAGACGAATATTTTACTTAGACGAAATTTAGGTGAAGAAGGGTTTTATAGACAGTAAAGTGTGGCAGGATAAAAGGATTCAATCTTCACGACAGGTATTTTTGGAAGGATTATCTACAGGATTAAAAACGCCTTCTGGTAATGGACGACGTCTGATTGTAACACACATTGGAGGTGATAACGGGTTCTTAGAAGGTGGTTCTTTAATATTTCAGTCTAAAAAAACAGGAGATTATCACGAAGATATCAATGCTGACGTGTTTGAAGAATATTTTCAGCAGATGATTGAACTTTTACGAAAAGATTTGGTTATTGTATGGATAACGCTAGTTACCACTTCCGTCAAATTGAACGTGTGGCAAATACTACAAAACAAGATATAATTAAGTGGCTAACAGACAGAAACATTATTTTTCCGAAAAAATCAGTAAAAGCGAAACTACTAAAAGTTGTATGATTAAAAAAGCCTCCAATACGTTAAGCAGTAGATGAAATTGCAATAACCCACAGTATCGATGTAGTACGTCTACCCCCTTTTACCACTGCCAACTAAACCCCATTGAACTGATATGGGCACAAGTTAAAGGATATATAGCTCGACATAACAAGACATTTAAATTAAAAGATGTTAAAGAATTATTACATAGCGCCCTATTACAAGTGACCAAGGCAAATTGGCAAAAGGCAATTGATCATGTATTAAGAAGAAGAAAACATGTGGATTCTGTCAAGTAGTTCGTTACAATCATTAAAAAACAATAAATTTTCTCAGAAAAGATTAAAATTTCTAATCGGCAGGCAATCTTATCCAGATTGTAATATATATATATATATATATATATATATATATATATATATATATATATATATATATATATATATATATATATATATCGCGTTAAAACGTGCGTCGGCGTCTTGCGATTCCTAATCTCCATTCCTCTCTATTCGTCCACATGTCCTCTCTCAGATCTCTCTCTTCCATCTCTTTTTGTATGCCTTCTCTCCAGCTCTTTCGTGGTCTTCCTCTTCTTCTTCTTCCTCTGGGGTTCCACTGTAATATTTTCTTTGGGATTCTGTCTGGTGGCATTCTTTGAACATGCCCGTACCATATCAACTGTTTAGTTCTTATTTCGTCTGTGATGTCGTGCTGTACTCCCATTATCTGTTTTATCCTCTCATTTGTAACTCTTTCTAGTCTTGATTTCCCGCTGCTCGTCTCCAGTAATCCATTTCTGTGGCTCTAATTTTTCTTTCGATCTTTTCTTTCAAAGGCCATACTTCGCAACCGTACATTATTATGCTCTTCACTATCGTGTCGTAAATTCTTTTTTTGTTGTTGTTGCTTATTGTTCAGATTGTAAATTATTTTAGTTAAAATTACCTTACATTATTTATTAAGTGAACTTCTTCTATAAAAGTGGTATTAACATCTAATAGTACTTATGTGAAATTTAAGTGTCATTTGAAAATTGTTGTATTAAATAAATGTACCTTCATAACACTCTCCTATAGATATAGCAAAATCTGATGCACAACCTTAACAAATTATTATTATTATCATTATTATTATTATTATCATTATTATTATTATTATTATTATTATTAGAAGCAGGTATCTAGAAATTGTAGAAAATTTAGCCTTATGTCACGATCTACCAAAAAAAAGATTTGTCAACGCGTAAGACCAATCAAAGTGGAAACAAATGTCTCTATGCACTAAAGTCAGTGCCTAGCATCGAAAAACATCTCGCGAAGAACAAAATCACAATCTATAAAACCGTTATACGACCGACTGTTATGTATGCTAACGAAACTTGGACCTTGGCCAAAGACAACGAACGGAAATTAAGAATTTTCGAAAGAAAAGTTCTACGCAAGATTTTTGGACCACTGCGAAGTCCAGTAACCCAACAGTACCGAGAACGAACCGACCAAGAAATATCAGAATTATACAAAGATCCAGATATTGTGGAGAAGATAAAGGCAAGAAGGCTACAATGGGCAGGTCATGTTCAAAGACAGCCTGACACACGGATGGTTAAATTAGCTTGAGAAGGAGCACCAGTAGGGCAAAGACCTTTTGGGCACCACCTAATGAAGTACATCAAAGCGGACCTAAGGACAAATATGATGGAATACGACCCAGCATTGCTGGAAGATCGGCATCAATGAAGGCGAATAGTACAGTCGGCCAAGACCCATCCCGGGTTTAAAGCCATGGAGTAGTAGTAGTAGTAGCAAGACCAATCATATTCAGTTGCAAAGTGACAGCCACGTTTTCAACTGCACCAATACCTACAGGAGGGAGGGATTTCAATAGAATACGCCTTTTCATCACTATTTTTTTTTGTTCGTGTGTGTCAGCTTTACCCATCTTTTTCGTACTGTTTTTTTTTTGTAAACGAACGTGATAAAATATCTCTGAGTACAAATAATTAAAATAAGAAATATTAAATGAACCACACTTATTTAAAATAAGTTATATGTAAATAAAGAAATAAGTGTTATAGTTAAAAAAAATAAAAAATACCAAATGGTTATTATGATTGTTACCTGTACGAAAAGGATCAACATTGTTATGGAGCGTGTAAGGGTGATACACGGTATTAATCATTTAATGCCAATAAATACATTTTATTTTATAAACTTTTTAAAACCCTACCTATAATATACGGAGTGGTCCTCAGAAAACAGCCCCGTCCCTATATTTGGCAGTATTCATTAGAATTAAAGGAGAATGTGGCATTTAGATGGAGTATTCAGACATATTATCATCTCTGATTTTTTTTCGATATTTACACTCTCTTTGCAAAAAAAGTCTAGCATTATACAGTATTGTTAATACTTGAATGGAATGGTAACCGTTGAATTAGCGGAAATGTATAAGAAAACCAATTGTTAATGTTCTGTTAATCTTAATACGGTCAACGCTGCTTTTCACGGCCATAAATTCACATATATCTATCATTAAAAACAAGCAAATGGTTAAAGTTAAGTTTAAATTGAGGACGTAAAAGATATGGTATTAAAGCATACAATTTTGTATTCTTATGTATGATTTACTTGAAAAAAGTACCTATTTGTTTGTAAACGTTAAATATTTGGTGAAATTCGATCAGAGTTATTATAGATCTTTACGATGTCTTTTAATAGTTTTTGGTAATAACCGTCCCATTTATCACCCATTTAAACATTCATACAGTTATATTTAGACATTTAATCAATTAAGTATATTTAGAGATTCAAGTTGTTACTATTAAACGTATCAGTAACGTATCAGTAAAGCTTGGAAAGGAAAATCAAACGGCGGAGATTGGCAGAAGAGTAGCTTTGACATGGTCGGCTTTTGGAAAGCTCCAATATATATTTAAAGATGCCAATATGCCCATAAGCTTGAAACGGACGTTATATGAAACTTGCATACTGCCAGTCTCAACTTACGGTCTAGAAACCGCCACATTAACTGAAAAAAGCGTAAAAAGACTTAGAACGACGCAACGAGCAATAGAACGAAGAATGCTTGGGATAAGTCTGAGGGACAGAGTACGCAATGAGACCATTCGACAAAGAACCAAAGTCACCGATATCATAGAGCGTGTCGCACACCTTAAAAGGCAATGGGCTGGACATGTGGCTAGACAAAACGACAGCAGATGGACAAAAAAGTTAATTCAGTGGAGACCCAGAGAAACAAAAAGAAGCATAGGTAGACTCCAAAAAGATGGCTAGATGATGTGAAGAGAACAGCGAGCACCCATTGGCAGCAAACAGCTCAAGACAGAAACGCATGGAAGAGATTAGAAGAAGAGTAACGTAACTTTGATTTTTTTATTAAAAAAGTTACTAACTTACATAGAAGGTATTCTTTTAAGTTACTTACCTATCGCAATAAGATTTTTAGTGTTATTTAAAATGAAATCTTAATGTACATTGAAGTTAGATTATACAGTTCACAATCAGTTCATCAAATCGAAAAAAAAAATACCAATGGAAATCTACCCATTGACCATACCTACATGGACCTAACATTTGGACTCGAACGACCAAAGTTCCACAATTTAATGGACAATCTACAGGTCTTTTACCTTTAAAATTAGGATTTGCTCAAAACATTGTAAACTATTGGTCATTTCCAAATATTTGATATTACAAATATTAAAACTGAAAGTAATAATTTATTAACGAATCTCCTTAAAAAATACTTTTATAAAATTTTTTCAAAGGAAACGGACAAAGAAGAATTTACAAATTATTATATACCTCGATTACATTACAACGAAAAATTCAAATTCAATGAATCAATTAAATTATCTTTATAATAAGAACTCTAAAAGAAAATAAGGCTTACTAAATGCCCTCGGAAGCATAATTAAATGTTTAACAGGCAATGTAGATGAAAGTGATGCAAGAAAATACGATAGTGCTATAGAAACCCTATTAAAGAATTAAGAAAAAATTAAAACCTTAATTAAAGATCAAATTACAGTAACTCTATACAAACTTTCAATTAAAAAATCTCTCAAACCTAGCAATGTGCCACGCCGTTCCTGTAGAAATCAAGGAAGAAAATTATAAAAAGTAGAAAACAATATAAGGATCATCATTTTACCAAAATCACAACTTGTAACAATTTATTGTAACAAATTCGAAGAAACCATGAAAAGCTACTGGAATTGTAGGGGGTCGTGAAGGCTATGCTGCCTCTCAAGCACTTCGACCTATCAGATCTTTTGTTCATAACCCTTAATCTTTTCTATGCCCGGGGTTCCAAGACTTCGTAAAAAGTTTATTAGTTTCCTGGGAGCTAAGTTCCTGACATACGAAGGCTTTAGAAAGGTCCCTTCCAGAAACTTGAACCTCTTGCAGAAAAGCACTGGGCATTCGCAAAGCAAATGTTCTGCACTTTCAGCGAAGTTCTCGCAGTAGCGACAACTATCATTATCTGTTTTGCCCATATTTTTTAGGTGATACCTCAGAGGGCTGTGTCCAGTGAGAGGTCCCGTCACCAGTGTCCAACTTGAGAAGCTGTTTAGCTTTTCTTGGCAAAAGGCTTACTGGACTTTTTGCTTGTCTTTGTTCCGGCACTTTATGCCAGTGAGATGTCATTTCATCTGATTACCAGCGTCGATCCTCTTCTTTCAAGTGGGCTTTGGAGAGTCCACAGAAGGGTTCTGTGCCGAAAAATTGTGAATTTGCTCCTTTTTTGGCAAAACAGTCTGTCTCTTTGTTGCCTTTAATTCCCTTGTGACCTGGAACCCACATCAGAGTAACCTGATTGTTTGCTGCCAGTTGTCTCAGGGATTTTTATAGTTCCAAGTCAGCTTAGACTCACAAGCGTATGACTTTAGAGCTTTTAGTGCTGCTTGGCTATTTGATAAGATATAGATATCTGTTCTTCGGGTCTTCCTTTCGATGCGCTCCTGGGCACATATCTTCATGGCATGTAATTCTGCTTGAAAGATGGTTGGGGTGTTACCAAGCAGCTATGAGAGCATAAAATTTGGCACTGTAACGCCCACTCCAACCATTTAAAAGGGTGTTAGATAGTAAAAAATCTAAAAAACTGCAAATATTACCCGAAAAAATTAAAGCCGCTTTTGAAGATCCAATTAAAATTAAATTGTTAGCATAAGGACTATTATACTTTATATTTATTGCGTAATTATTATCGTAACAATTTATTTTTGGTATAAGGAAAAAAACTACAAGTAAAATCAATATGAAGATTCCGTAACTGAATTATCAAGAAATCCTGTTGTAACCCCCAGATTTCTCTCAGAGGGTGGAGGGGTTATATCTATAAATAGCACAAGTTCTAATGCATTATATAATAATCGCTTATTTAAAATATCCTATTCATCAAATAACTGTTATTTACTAAAAAACACTTGCATTGTTTATAGATACCATTGTTTAATTTAATCTATTTTAATTTTGTTTTATTTTGCGTCTCCAGTCTTTTAGTAGCTTTTGTTTGGTAAAGTTAACTAAATTTCTCAATCATAAAAATTTCGAAATAAAGTTTTTTTAAAAATTATTTCGTGAACCTGAAAAACATTATTAACTACTCAATAAAATCGAATTCAATAATTTTTTTTTCGAGATAAATTAAAAAAAAACATAGGTATACGACATGCATCATAATTTTATTATTATTAACATGTTTAGGTAGATACTGCAATGGAAAATGCAGTTTTACTGCAAGATATATAGCCTATGTAAAGGTAATTAATTTTTAAATTATTAATTGTTTTTTATCTACATATAGCATAATAATAAATCCAAAAATTTAAATTTTAAATAAGGTATTTCAAACAAAAAAGGAATGCAACCGATCAAAGTTTAACAAAAGATACCCCTAGATTAATATTACCTAATTAAAAAGCATACCAAATATCAAATAACGCTAAAGTCCAACCCATTCCGAAAAAACAAAAGAAGACTATTCCTGCGAATTATCGCCCTATTACATTGCTCTCAGTCATATCCAAAGTTATGGAAAAAGCGATTAACATAGAACTAATTAAATATCTGGAGAAATTTGAGATAATTCATGACAGACAATATGGATTTCGATAACTTCGTCTGCTGGAGATTTGCTGGCTTATGTCACTCAGCTCTGGACAAACACTATTGAGAAGTTTGGCAAATCCCCTGCAATAGCCTTGGATATATCTAAAGCCTTTGACCGCGGTTGGCACCAGACATTGTTAAGCAAATTATCTGCCTACGGTTTCACAACCAAACTGCGCCAATGGCTCATGAGCTTCATGCAAGATCGCTCCTTACATGTGACAGTTAACAGTATTTCTTCTGATGCGTTTAAAACCAATGCCGGGGTCCCCCAGGGTTCCATCCTGTCCCCCAACTTATTTCTTTTACACATCAACGACCTCTTGAAAACCACCACGAACCCCATTTACAGTTTCGCAGACGATAGCACACTTGTCTCAACTTTCACATCCTATCGATCACTTTCGGTGAATGATACAAATAGACTCAGGCAGGAACAGGTTGACTCCATCAATAGAGATCTTGAAGCAATCGTCGAGTGGGAAACCAACAATCTTGTTTAGTTTAACGCCCTTCTTCTTCTTAACGTGCCGTCTTCACTGAAGGTTGGCTACAATTTCAGCAAATCTCTCTCTGTCTTGTGCTGCTCTTAGTAGTGACTCTGAATTCAGGCCAGTCCAATCCCTAACATTCTTTAACCACGAATTCTGTCTCCTGCCCGGTCCTCTTTTACCTTTAATCTTGCCCTCCATAACGCCCAGAAAACACAAAGCGCCACGTTTTCCAAGAAAGTAAATTCCTCAAATCACTCCATTACAATGTCCGAAAATACCCTTGAATCAAGTCCCTCCATCCCAATTTTGGGAGTCACGGTGTCTATTAATATGTCTTGGCATGACCATGTTGCTAACATCACAAAGTCAGCAAGCCAGAGGCTAGGTTTTCTGTGGAAAGCTAGAAAGTTTTTTACTCCTGATGAATTGTTGACAACGTACAAGCCTCAAATCCGACCTCTACTGGAGTATTTCTCGTACATTTGGGGTTCAGCACCAAGGCATTCGTTTCGTATTCTAGATTCCATTCAGAAAAGGGCCATTCGGTTGATAAACAGCTCAATTCTCATGTATACCCTTCACCCACTAGAACATAGAAGAAGAGTTGCAGACCATACATTAGTTTTTCCAGAAAACTATGACCTGCAACTTTTTAAAAAGCGGGTTCACAATCATCTCCTTTCTATAATCCCTTCCCCTTCTAATAGCCGCAGAGCGGGTCGTACGCGGGCCACACGATAGCTCTACCCTTCTTTCCGTAAAAAAAAAATATTTTTTATCTAATTGTGTAATCGTCACTTATTTGTAACAAATTTAGGTAATAATTAAATACCAACTGAAATTGAACCTCTTGTTATATTTAAAATATCCAGCTCATAAAATTATTTGCCGTGTTTAAATAATTCATTAACGATTGACGCTCTTGTCATTATAAAGACCAAAAAAATTAGGCAAAAAACAGCATATTATACCTACAAGTGTTTGTACCTATGCGTAAACAACCGGTTTAACTGAATTGGAAAAAATTAGATTTAAATATACGACTAGGTATGAAGTCGAAAAAATTTATGCGTAAAATATTTTAAATAAACTTTAAATTGAATGGAATTTATCCAATCAAAATTTAATATCAATTAATAATTACTTGGAAAGCTTACCTAAATTTAATTTCATTAGATTGAGTAAGTATCTAACAGTCTTATTCTTATTAGTAGCAAAAATAATGAAAACCGACTAAAATATCCACAAATTAAAAATAACGCAGTTTATAAAAATTCTTTTCCGTGTTGAAAAATTCATTTACGACTGACGCTCCTATCATTTTAAAGAACAAAGGAATTCTAGTATGTAACTACTGCGCACTACAAATTACGAAAAAATTAAGCAAAAAACAACAGACGATGGAAACGTACCTATGCGTAAACGACCGGTTTAACTGAATTGGAAAAAATTAAATATTAAGATTTAAATATACGACTAGGTATGAAGTCGAAAAAATTTATGCGTAAAATATTTAAAATAAACTTTAAATTGAATGGAATTTATCCAATCAAAATTTAATATCAATTAATAATTACTTGGAAAGCTTACCTAAATTTAATTTCATTAGATTGAGTAAGTATCTAACAGTCTTATTCTTATTAGTAGCAAAAATAATGAAAACCGACTAAAATATCCACAAATTAAAAATAACGCAGTTTATAAAAATTCTTTTCCGTGTTGAAAAATTCATTTACGACTGACGCTCTTATCATTTTAAAGAACAAAGGAATTCTAGTATGTAACTACTGCGCACTACAAATCACGAAAAAATTAAGCAAAAAACAACAGACGATGGAAACTTACCTATGCGTAAACGACCGGTTTAACTCAATTTAAAAAATAAATCTGCGAGTATTTAGTCGAAAAAAAAGTTTATTAAAGTATTTTAAAATAATTTTCTTTCCTTAAGTAGTAAAAGAATTTATCGAATTAAATTTTAGATCAATTAATATAGATAGGTAAATAAAAAAGCTTACCAAACATAAATTTCATCTAATAGGGTACCTAATAGTCACTTATTTATATCAAAAATAATAAAAACCGACTAAAATTCCACTAAATTTAAAATATCGCATCTCAGATATGTAGATACGTAACCCTATTAAGTTCATTTACGACTGACGCACTTAAATGGAACAAAGAATTTCTAATACCATCACAAAAAATTAAGCAAAAAAACAGTCGATAGAAGTGTATGCGTAAACAACCTTCAACCGACATTAACAAATTAAAAAAAAATTAATAAATGTAGGTATTTAGTAAAGACAAAGAAAAAGACAAATTTACATTTATCTACAGTGAGGACCAAAATTCGGTCACCTCCTTTAACTTTTGAACAATAACAGCTTTTTCATTATACCTACCGGAAAACACTATATTTACATGCCTATTTAGCGCACCGAAAGTGGGCTTTTTCCGTGCGCCCGCACGAAAAATTTTACGGTGCATTAGTGTCATCAGCTGTCTACCTACATGTCAAAATAAAATAATGTTATTGACAGTTCTCAAGAAATCGCAAATTTTTCTGTTTATTTTCTTAGCAACGGGGTAAATATCGCTTGTTTTTTGACAATTTTTTGATATATTTAGCGATAATATCTTAACAATTTGTGGTTTTCAGGTAGATATAATGAAAATTATCGTTCATTACACGTCCATAAATGCTTTTTCCGTGCTTGCACGACTTTCCGCCTATTTTCTCGACTCCTAATGAAATATACTATTATCGTGCAATTTGGTGTGTTATTACATAAAAAAAAAACTATTTTTTGACGTAAAAATGACAGTAGAAAGTTTCAAAATGACAGCTGTGGGAAATTTTAAAATTATGGTAAGGGAGGTCGACACCTCATTTTAAATGTGCTTTCATTTTTAAATCAACCGCCGAATTTAAAAACATTTGAATAACTCGTATTCGCGTGACGCCCAATTTCATTTTCAAACCCCCGTTACGGTGATGCATTTAAGCATTAATTCTGAACGTGCTACAAAATATGACAGTTAATTGTTGCTATGGTTTTAGACTCTAACATTTAGTTGTCAAATTATAAAATTTATGAAAATGGCAATGTCTCATCCTTTAAACGAAAAAACTAACTAAATTTTATCGTAATATAAGTTTTATATTTTTCCCAAATCGTTTAGAGGGAGTCAGTGGTTTATTTGAAGGGGGTCTTTTGAAACAAAGCATGGTAATTTTTTTAAAAGTGGAATCCGCCATATATTCAGCCAGAAGACATAAAAAAATTAATCATTTTTAAATATTTTCTTGGGTTGTTGGTGAATGGTTATTCGGGTCTGCTTTTACTCTGCTTTTTTAAGGCTGACCGTCTATGACATTTGTATGTCGCGATCGCAGGTTGTATACGTTTTGATGGCTGTTCAGAAATTGGTCATGTTCCGGAGATTCATTCGTCTTATTTTTGTAAGGAAGCAGCCTTTTATTTTTAAGTACAAGTACCCATGTTCTATTCATTTTAAGTGTTTCTTGAAAAGAAATGGGAGTACAAATCAATAAATATATAAATACGATACGATATGCTGACGACATTATTATCCTGAGTGACAAACTAGAAGACCTGCAACATCTACTAAACTGTGTTAACGCAGAAGGACAAGAAATGGGGCTCAACATAAATATCAACAAGACAAAATTTATGGTCTTTAGTCGACAACCACATCCCGATGCTTTACTGCAGATTGATACGAAGAATATAGACAGAGTAACCCAGTTTAAGTACCTTGGATGTTATATCACCGAATATCTTAATCCAGATAAAGAAATAAGATGTAGAGTAGAGACAGCCCGAACAACATTCCAAAAAATGAAACCACTATTCTGCAATGATAATCTGAACCTAAAAATGCGGGGACGTATTAGAAAAGACCCGTTGAGTGTTTTACAGTTTTGCATAACATCCTTGCACAGGGGCCTTGCTAATACATTCAACAAAAATTTTTATATAAAAACACCTAATAAAACCTGCAGTGTCTCACCCAGAGTGGGCGGCTGCAAACAGCGTCGGTCCTCCATGTTAGGAGCGGCTGAGTTCTAAAAACCACTCACCAACCCGCTTGGCAAGCGTGGTGTTTTAAATTGCCACACACCTTCTTCAAAACCATGCTTATGTCGAATCCTGAAGTTATGAGATCCCAGGAGAGTAGAATAGAATATTCAGAATCTCTCACTGTCAATATGGCAGTCTGCCCCATGGATTCTGGGAGGGGCAAGAATTCGATTGAAGCCAAATATAGAAAACAAAATGATCTCTATATAGGGACATATAACATACGAACTTTGAGAACACAGGAACACCTAGAGGAGCTCGAGGAAGAGCTTATACACATAAAATGGGATGTTGTAGGTATATGCGAAACCCGACGCCCAGGGGAGAAAACAACATTATTACATTCCGGACATGTGCTATACCAAAACAATGCCACAACAAATTACAGTAACGGGGGAATAGCATTTCTGATAAACAAACGACTGAAACAGCAGATTACATCGTATCGGGCAATACCTGAAAGGGTAATTTACATAACCATCAAACTAAACAAACGCTACAGTCTACAGTTGATACACACATATGCACCAACAAGCAGGTCAGAAGACGAAGAAATTGAAAAATTATATGAAGACATCATAACAGCACGTAAACAAGAAAATGCTCACTATGTTGTTATCACTGGAGATTTTAACGCCAGGATAGGACAAAGATCAGCAAACGACAATGAACATATAGGACCCTTCGGTCTGGGCGAAAGAAACGACAGAGGTGAAATGTTATATGAATTCTTGTGCGAAGAAAGTCTATACTGCCTGAACACCTTCTTCAAAAAACCTCCCCAACGAAAATGGACTTGGATCAGCCCCGACAAAACAGTTAAAAATGAAATAGATTTTATACTTTCCAACAACAGGAAAATATGCAGGGATGTGACAGTACTGAATAAATTCAATGCTGGAAGTGACCACCGGTTGGTCAGAGCCGCCTTTAGAATTAACACAAAAATCTAAAGGAAGAAACTATTCCATAAAAAAAAATTCCCCACTACAGAAGAAATCGAAAACAGGAATGAAGAATATCAACATGAATTAAAGAAAAAATTAGAACCCATTGAAGAACTAGACGGAAGAGACATAGACAACCTCTCGAACAAAATAAAAAGCGACATCCAAACAGTTACCAAAAAACTCTGCACTAATAAAAAACGAAAATAAATAAGATGAAAAACCAGCAGGGAATTTTAATAACGGATAAAACAGGGATTACTACAATTGTGGAAAACTTCTACCGTGAGCTATACACTTCCACAATAGCGATGGCAGACTCTAGCCAACAAAAACCAAAAATTATGAACGTAGGCTAGGAAGAAATACCAGAAATTACAACTTCCGAAATATATGCAGCACTTAAACAGATGAAAAATCGTAAGGCACCTGGCGAAGATAATATAACTTGCGAAATGCTAAAAAACGGAGGAACAACATTAATACACGCCCTAAAATTATTATTCAACAAATGCCTGGATGAAGGTAAAATATCAAAAGACTGGCATAACGCGGAGGTCATACTAATATTTAAAAAGGGGGATGACACCAACATCGAGAATTATCGCCCGATAAGTCTACTCTCTCACTTATAGAGAAATAAAAACTCTTGTACCACCATTGGCCACATTCGGCCGAAGAACTCGGCACGCTGATCAGTCTCACCCATTTACTCCCAAGATTGACACTACAAGGACCAATCTTCATCAAAAATCCTTCTTTTACAGGGCTGCTACGGAATGGAATAAGCTTCCAAAATCTTTCTTAAAAAAAAAATATATATATAAATTATTAATGAGAATCGTAACAAACAGAATAACATTAAAGTTTGACCAATTCGAACCAGTAGAGCAAGCTGGGTTTAGAAAAGGCTACAGTACTTTGGATCACCTCCAAACACTAAAATTACTTATTGAAAAAGCAAATGAATATAACATCCAACTTCACCTAGCCTTTGTAGACTATAGAAAGGCCTTCGACTCTTTAGAAATATGGGCGTTCCTGTCATCAATGTATGATGCTAGAATAGATTCCAGACACTTGCAGCGTATAAAAACATATACCACATGCCACCTTCTCCGTCCAAATAGATCAGGATACTAAGACGAATACAATCCCAGTAGGTCGAGGTGTACGCCAAGGAGACATAATTTCCCCAAAATTAATTACGCTGGCCCTAGAGAACGTGTTTAAGAAGATACAGTGGGAAAATAAAGGAATTAAAATCGACGGCTCTTATCTAAATCACCTACGCTTTGCTGATGACATTGTACTTATTAGTTGCGACATAAACGAACTTAGAACAATGCTAGAAGATCTAAAGCACATATCGTTGACAGTGGGACTCGAGATGAATGTCAGCAAAGCTAAAATAATGAGTCCAACAGGAGAACATTTGGAAATTTAAGGCCAAATAATAGAAAACGTAGATCAGTACATATACCTTGGACATGCAGTAAAGCTTGGAAAGGAAAATCAAACGGCGGAGATTGGCAGAAGAGTAGCTTTGACATGGTCGGCTTTTGGAAAGCTCCAATATATATTTAAACTTGCATACTGCCAGTCTCATTTTACGGTCTAGAAACCGCCATATTAACTGAAAAAAGCGTAAAAAGACTTAGAACGACGCAACGAGCAATAGAACGAAGAATGCTTGGGATAAGTCTGAGGGACAGAGTACGTAATGAGACCATTCGACAAAGAACCAAAGTCACCGATATCATAGAGCGTGTCGCACACCTTAAAAGGCAATGGGCTGGACATGTGGCTAGACAAAACGACAGCAGATGGACAAAAAAGTTAATTCAGTGGAGACCCAGAGAAACAAAAAGAAGCATAGGTAGACCTCCAAAAAGATGGCTAGATGATGTGAAGAGAACAGCGGGCACCCATTGGCAGCAAACAGCTCAAGACAGAAACGCATGGAAGAGATTAGAAGAGGCCTATGTCCTGCAGTGGGCAATAATTGGCTGAAGAAGAAAAAGAAGAAGAATAAAAGAGTACAATGTATTTTAATGTTAACAAGTTTTATTCTTGCGCAGGGGCCATGTTAATCTTTTCTGTATCGTTCCAAATTTAGCAAAAAAAAACACAAAAAACCATAAATAATAATAATAATCAATTAAATAAGTTAGATTCACGTTCAGATTAAAAATGCGGGGTTGCTACCACACTTCACACGATCATTCGCCGGGCTAATCTAAAGATTGGCTGAAAATTTCATCAAAATCGGTCAAGCCGTTGGCTATAGAAAATAAATAAATAAATATAATAATATATATAATAATAATAATAAATAAATAAAATCGGGGACGTATTAGAAAGGACCCGTTTTTTATTTAGTTGATCATTTTCACGGCAGATTTATAAAAAAAAATACAAAAAAGATGACTGGATCAATTTCTTTTTAATTAGAAAGGACCAAAAACAATTTTTGACATGTTCCTATTTTTAAAAAAGTTACAGCAAAATACTTACAAAATACACACCGTATCTCAAAAACTAAAAAATCACATATTACAGTCATTGATTAATTTGCATTTTAGTAATATCTTTAATGTCAAATAAAAAACAAATTAAATTACTGAAATTGTCCAACTGCAGTGAACGTGTTAAAAATAAAGTATGTCTTATTTATATTTTGATATTTAATTTATATTTAATATACAACGAATATTCGAAATTGATTTTTATAAAATAAAATTAATATTAATTTTTTGTCTTTTCCAATGTCTAAGGTATTTAAGAAATTATTTAATTTTTTTATTCCTGGTCAGTTCAATCGGCGTACTTACGTATCGGTTTTTTTTGCTTATTTTTTGTGATGATTAGCACGCGGTACCGTAAACCTTTTTTGTTCTGTAAATTGACAAGAGCGTCAGGTTTTACCATAAAAGGAAAAGTTCTGGGCTGTGATATTTTAAATAGATAAGTAAAACGATTTAATTTTAGTGTGCTGTTGATTTTATTATAATATTGAGTGCAAATAAGAGTGACAGTTATCCAATTGGATGAAAATTATTTTTGGTGAGCATTGTTTAATGTTAATTTTATTTGATATAGAATTATATCTGTTTTTTTGTGATTCAAGCGGTCCCCGTAATATAATATAGAGGGGAGGTCCCTAGACACCAACATTGTTATGCCACTGTCATTATACTACATACAAAGTACAATGCAGTTGAGGCAATAATTTTATTTTTTCTGCTACTTTTGAAATGTTAAATGTAAACGGAAAAATACAAAATCATAAGAAAACGTAAGATTTGAATAATAAATAAATTTTATTGGATACGTTTTAAATATAATAGCAGTTTAGTCAGTATTTGATTGGTATTCCTATTCAGTGTAAATAATAGTATCATCAATGGTCCAACTAGATTTAACTTCTGTTTGATAAACATTTTAAATTTGAATCATTTCGTATTAATCAAAATTTACTGCGATACTTTTGTTCGATTAAACTATTTGATAAACAGGGTGTTTTAGAATTCTCTGGACAAACTTGTATGGTGAAATCCTTGCATAAAATAGGACCAAAAAACAATATTAACAAAAAGCTTAAATTTCGAGGTTAATAGAAAAAAAGTTTTTTTGCTCTTTCATTTTTAAATATAAATATTTTTTAACAAGACATTACTAATTGTTCATTACTCAATCTTCTCGTGTCCACTGCTGAACATAGATCTCCCTCATCACTTTCCATTCGCATTGGCCCTGTGCCGCTTGCAACCAATTTGTTTGGCAGCGCTTTATGTCATCAGTCCATCGTGTTGGTGGGCGGCCCCTGTTTCGATATGCTTCGTTTCCAGTATCCGCCTCGTCCATCTGGTATCCGTCATTCTAGCGACGTGGCCTGCCCAATTCCATTTTAGTGTGGCTATTCTCTCAACAGCATCAGCTACTCTTGACCTTGGTCTTATTTCGCGGTTTGGGATCTTGTCTCTCAAAGAAACCCGCTTGTCCCCCTTGTCAAGGTTAGCGTTTCTGCGCCGTAGGTCAACACCGGTAACACCGGTAAAGGTCTTTTTCTTCAGGCATATTGGGAGGTTAGATTTGAAAACACAACTCAACTTGCCGAAAGCTGCCCAAGCCAGCCTTATACGACGTAGAAGTTCGGTGGTTTGATTGTCTCTTCCGATGCAAATCTCGTGGCCCAGATATTTATATTTCTTTACCTGATCTACGGCTGCTGTTCCTACGTACATGTTTCCACTAGTAACAAGATTTGTCATTGCTTGAGTTTTTGACATGTTTATTTTTAATCCCACTCTTAACGATAAAACATAAAGCTCGTTCAGCAGTTCCGTAGCCTCATCTAGCCGATCAGCTATTAGCACAATGTCATCTGCAAACCTCAGATGACTGAGCTTTTCTCCATTTATATTGATTCCTTTGTCGGTGAGATTAGCCCTTTTACATACGTATTCCAGGAGTGTTGTGAACAGCTTCGGCGATATGGTATCCTCCTTGCCATACTCCGCGTTGTACTCGGAGTTTCTGGGTTTGCCTCTCTCCTATTCTAACGCTAGCTGTGGCGTTTTGATATATATGTTTAATTATATTTGTGTATCGATGGTCAATTCGGCATTCTGTCAGCGCTTCTAGCATTTTTTGTTGGTTTATGGTGTCGAAGGCCTTTTCATAGTCTACAAATATTAATACTAATGGTTTGTTATATTCGACACGCTTCTCAGTTAGATTTTTTATTACTAACAGATAATCGTTTGTTCCATAGTCTTTTCTGAAGCCCGCCTGTTCACTAGGCTGATAGAATTCTAATTTGTTTTATAGTCGTTTCGTAATTATTTTTGTAAATAGTTTATATATATGGGAAAGAAGACTTATGGGCCGGTAATTTTTGAGGTCCGTAATGTCATCCTGTTTATGAAGTAAAACAATTTCTGCATTATGCCACTGGGTTGGTGTTACTGCTTCCTGTAGGCATCTAGTAAAAAGTTTGGCAAGAGCCTGCCATAGTCTTTTTCCAGCAATTTTTAAGGCGTCCACCACTATTCCACCTCCTCCAGGGAATTTACTGTTTTTCATCTCCTGCGCTGCTTGAGCACTTTCAAGCTTTTATTCTCTTCTAGTACTCTTGATATTTCCTTTGTGTTATATTGCCGTATATTCTTTCGAATCTCCGTTTTAATTTCCTTGTTTAAGGTTTTAAGCTCATTTATGTTATGATTCTCTTCTTCTCTCCATTTCCTTCTTTCCTGTAGTAGATGTTTTGTGTTTTGGCTTAATTTTTCGTTTTTCTTCTTAAACCTCGGATAACAATTCTCTTCTGCTTCTTTTAATACTTGAACGATATTGTCGTTCAATTCATCTATGCATATTTCTTCCATATTATTGTCTATAGGCAAATTTCTGCTGATGTTTTCCCCAAACAATGTTATGTTTTCTGGTGGATTCCATCTTTTGTTCTTACCCTGCATTATCATTTTTGTTCTTTATCTCCTAATGTTAAAATTTATTTTCGTAGAAAAACCGATCAAAACTGCTACATCCTGGATTATTTCTTTTCTATTTGATATTATGAAGTCAATTTTATTTTTTGTTGTTTTGTTCGGACTTATCTAGGTCCACTTTTGCTAGGGTTTCTTGTTAAAGAAATAATTCATCATGAAGAGATTTTTCTGATGTAAAAAGTCGATAAGCCTGTCACCTCTCTCATTTCTCTCGCCGTATCCAAAGTATCCCATAGCCGATTCTGCCTCATCTTGTTTAAATCCTAATTTGGCGTTGAAGTCGCCAATTAGCATCATATATTGTGTTTTTGTATTCTGAATAGCTGTTTTGATGTCTTCATAAAATTGTTCAATTTCCTCATCCGGATGGCTAGTGGTTTGTGCGTATGCCTGTATTATTTTAAGTGTATATCTTGAGTTTAGTTTCAGAATTAGATAGACAACTCCTGGGCAGATACTGTGGATAGTTACTGTTTGGTATGTGCTTTTTATGTATAAGAAAACCAACACCACCTACTGACGACTCTTTCTTCTCCTCTGAAATGAAGCATATTTCCAGATCTCAGTGTAATTTGCTCTTCTCCTCGGCGTCTTACTTCACTTATGCCGACTATATCCCATTTTATTTGTTTTAGCTCTTCCTCTAGTTCTATTAATGTTGCCTCTGATGAGAGGGTTCGTACATTGTAAGCACATAAATGCATTTGTCGTTTATCTTGGTGGCCTGATCTCTTCCGGTGATTCTTAGCACCCTCTGCTCCAACTCTATTCTGACCGCCACCTTGGTCAGGGATATTGGAGCCGCCGGGGACCGAGGGCCGTGTATCTGATGTGTCGGTCATGAGGGGAATTTGACATTTAAACGCCACGCTTGTCAGACAGGTTGGCAAGTTCTTTATCAGCCGCCCTATCAGGGTTAGACGCTGTTCGCAGCCGCTCACTGTGAGTCAGACGCTGCTAGTTTGCTAGTTTTGGTCCGTCCCGGATATTTAATTTCTCCGATACCACCCATATCTGGAAGGCATTCCCCTATTCGCCACCTGGGTAGGCGCCCGATGGGGACTAGCAACCCCATACGGGCTAATTGCTACTGCACTAATAACACTCGTTTTGATGATTCCTTTTTTTTCAAAAATTTTTACCAGTGGCGTTCTATTTGGCTCTCTTTTTTTTCTTCAGCTTTTTATGTCGTCCACTCCTAAACGTAAACCTCTTCTAGCCTCCTCCATTCTCTCCTGTCTTGTGCTAGCTGGTACCACCTTCTTTCTACCGTTTGCTTGATATCGCCCAGCCACCTTCTTGGGGATCTACCCACGCTTCGTTTATGTTTCATATGCCGCCAGTGAATTATTTTTGAAGACCATTGTTCTGATCGTTATGCACCTTGTCCCTCAAACAAATTCCTAATATTGCTCTTTCCATGGCTCTCTGTGTTACCTGGAGTCGGTTAATGAAGTTTTTGGTGAATGCCATGGTTTCTAGACCATATATGGCCACAGCTAAGACTCATGCATCATATACCTTACGTTTCAAGTTAATTGGTATACTAGTGTTCTTCAATATGTGTCCCAATTTACCAAACGACGCCCAAGTAAGCCCTATTCTTCTAGTGATTTCATTTGGGTATAACCAAGTATTTTGCTTTCAATTTTTTATAGTTCTGGATAAATTTTTAAAACACCAATTCTTGTTTTTTAAGTGGATGCAGAGCATTGCTTGGAACCTTTGCTGTTTAATTGTAAGATAAAGTTAATTTAAAAAATGTTGAAAACGACCTTATGTTGTTTTTAGTATTGGGTTACAAGTAAAAATAATTAAATTTTATTTAGTGTTATCCTATTAATAATGATTTTTTTTTAAATAAAGCCTGGCTGAATTGGCTGACTACAAAAGCCAATCAAATAACGCAAAAGGCAACGATCTAGGATGTAAACAAGGCAAGAAATCAGTATTAAAGGTTGAAAGGTATGGCATAGAGGTTGTGGCAAGAAAGATGGAAAGTGATAAAGATATCTGACGATTTCAGAACATTATTAAATTCTTCTGGAAGACATTAATAAGGAATAATGGTAGCGTGTCGGACAGCTGGTGTAAGGCCGTTATTGTGCTGCGTTATCACGGAAAATGTTCGCAGCAGGACTATGTAATTACTACCGAGGCATTAGTTTACTCAGCATCGTTGCAAAGATATTGATTAAAAGAGTGACGAACAAAACTGAGGAGATAATATGGGATGTGCAAGCAGGATTTAGAAGAGGAAGGAGATGTATGGATCAGGTCTTTTTAATACGAGGTACAGTCGAAAAATTCTTGGCTAAAAGTCAAAAGGTCTACTGCGCTTTTGTAGACTTGGAAGGCCTATTACAGAGTGGTGAAGAATGAATTGTGGTCGATATTCTCTATGTATGGGGTGAGCGGTAGTTTGGTACGAGCACTGAAATCACTTTACGATAATTTCACTGGCGAATTGTCTGTCATAGACAATTGTTTAAAAGATTTAAAAGAAAGTGCGTATGGATTAAGATTGAATGATTTGATCGTCAGATGCCTCCTTAACGCCGATGATCAGGTCATATTGTTCCACTCTTACTCCTTCAATCAGAACCTCGCAGTTTGTCCCAGTACTGGCACAGGATTGGCCCCTTTGTCAACTCTGGGGTTTCCTGCATGGGGTATAAATAATAATAAAATGATATAGAATTTTTTTTTTTTGGGTAGTAAATTCAAAGTCGATTATCCGAACTACTACTACCCCCGCCCGACCCGCGCTAGCCTACAGTGCTCGCGCACTCTTCGCGACTTGTTAATTGTCACTTCCAAGTAATCGCTAGTCGATAAACTAAATTTTGCCGCGTGAAAGTAAACTCTCGATTTATAATTCCTAAACGTATATGTTAAATTCCAGCTCGGTTTTTCTGACGGATTCAGGAGTCGTAAAACAATGAAACTTGCCTCAAACACGAATTTAGATGATGCTGTATTTAAGTGGTTCACTCAAAAAAGATCCCAGCGAGAAAAGTGTCAACTGTCAACCCAATTAGTAAGGTTAGTTTTGTTTTTAAAATTCCAATAATTTTGTTAACAAGGAAAATTAGATCTAGGTCAATTGTACTATTGTACTATTAGGAAAGTAGAGGGAGGTAGAAGAAGTACAGAAAGCTGGAGAATACTAAAAAACATGAGGAAAGATAATACCAAGGACATAATCTCACCAATAACAGCACAAAATTGGCAACAATACTTCGAAAAAATGTTAACTGAAGACAGAGAAGAATTTAAGAACACAGAATATATGAATGATAGAATTAATACGCAAGGATCCCCTATTAGAATTAATACAAAAGAAGTGAAGGAAGTATGTAAATCCTTAAAAAATAACAAAGCCCCGGGTCCAGGAAATATTGTAGGAGAATTATTTAAATACGGAACAGATAAATTATATAAAATGCTGCAAGATCTATTTCAAAGGTGTATTAATCAGTCCGAAGTCCCAGAAGAATGGAAAATATCACATGTCAACAATACACAAAAAGGGGGACAAAAGCAAATGCGACAATTATCGAGGAATTGCCATAACAAACACAATCAGTAGAATATATGGCAAGATCTTAAAAAACAGAATCGAAAGGGAATACACGGAAATGGAAGCAGAAGAGCAAGCCGGATTTAGAGCGGGAAGATCAACGATTGACCATCTGTTCTCACTAACACAAATTATAGAAAAAAAACTAGCATTCAACCAAGAGATCCATATACTGTACGTTGACCTAAAGAAAGCATACGACAGCGTACCCTTAATTAAACTTTGGGAAACTCTGGAAACTTCCAACATTAATATTGAACTGATAGAAGGAGTAAAGTCATTATACAATAAAACCAAATCAAGAATTAAAGTTGGACAAAACCTTACAACAGGGTTTAATATCACAAAAGGGCTGAAACAAGGGTGTTGCTTGTCACCAACATTATTTAAAATATATTTGGAACGGGCACTAGCGAATTGGAAACGGAAATGCCAAAACATGGGCATACCATGAGGACACAACATTATACACACTCTCATTCGCAGACGATCAAATTATAGTCGGCCAAGACATAGACGACACAGAGTATATGACACGAAAACTTATAGAAGAATATAAAATTTGGGGACTAGAGGTTAATGTAGAAAAAACGGAATATATGTGTATTGGGGGAGTGCAACAGGACTTACAATTATCAAATGGACAAAAAATCAAACACACGTCAGCTTACAATTACTTAGGAATGAGAATATCAAAGGATGGGACACTCGAAGAAGCAATATTGGACAGAAATATGAAAGGAAGAAGAGCAATATCAATGTTTAACGGAGTACTGTGGGATAGAACAATAAGCAACAACAACAAAAAAAGAATTTACGACACGATAGTGAAGAGCATAATAATGTACGGTTGCGAAGTATGTCCTTTGAAAGAAAAGATCGAAAGAAAAATTAGAGCCACAGAAATGGATTACTGGAGACGAGCAGCGGGGAAATCAAGACTAGAAAGAGTTACAAATGAGAGGATAAAACAAATAATGGGAGTACAGCACGACATCACAGACGAAATAAGAACTAAACAGTTGATATGGTACGGGCATGTTCAAAGAATGCCACCAGACAGAATCCCAAAGAAAATATTACAGTGGAACCCCAGAGGAAGAAGAAGAAGAGGAAGACCTCGAAAGAGCTGGAGAGAAGGCATACAAAAAGAGATGGAAGAGAGAGATCTGAGAGAGGACATGTGGACGAATAGAGAGGAATGGAGATTAGGAATCGCAAGACGCCGACGCACGTTTTAACGCGATATATATATATATATATATATATATATATATATATATATATATATATATATATATATATATATATATATATATATATAGGAAAGTTAAATAAATTGATATTTGAAAGGTTTTTTTTTTCTCGTTTGAAAGGTGATTGTAACTCTGATTAAATTTGCTTAAAACTGTGCAAGTGGCTTATTGTAAAAGATTAATGACTACTATTCATGCTTTTAATACAATATTACATTTGCAATAGTTATTAAAGATAAATTGCACCTGTGGTTAGGTGAATCTAAATTTTCCGATTAAAATTTGAGTTATTCTTCAAATACACTTATTATTTCAAAAAAATACCTCCTTCTAGGAGCATGTATGTTTGAATTCTAACTTTTACATGTATAAGAATAAATCACAATTATATTTGTTACAAAAAACCAGAAAAACACCGGCAAGCTAACAACAAATGTTTTAAATAACAGCTGACAGCACTCATTATTGTATTATTCATAAAATCATTCGATTGTAATATTTCGATTATACGCGCCAACCTTTAAACTTTCAAACATTGCATCGCGATTGATCGTTTGCGATAACATTGAAATTAGTTGGCATATTTTCGGCGGCTTTTGTTTGCTTCTGTGAACTGTATAGGTAGTTCGATTATCCGAAAATAACGGTTTTCACAATTACCAAGTCCCACAATTAGTTCGGATAATCGACGATCTACTGTATTAATTAAGTACTTACTGGCTTCGGTGGTACAAGTATTAAAATAATTGTAAAGATACAGAGATCAGCACGGCCCCTGTGCAAGGATGACGCGCAAAATCGTGAAGCGTTCCATATTTGTGTTATACAAGAATACCTAATAAAAAATTACAATACCATGTGTCATCCTTGCGCAGGGGTCATTCTAAACTTCTTTATACCGTTCCAATGTTAGTATAAAAAAACCACCCCAAAAAACAATAAATTATAATAATTGGTATTATTATCATGCATTAATTTTAATTAAAAAAATAATTAAATACGTCATTTTTTAATAAATAAAAATTCTAAAATTTATTAAATTGTTAAAGTAATGATATTATGAAAAATGTGTGGAGGCCTAGATAAGATACAAGCCGGTCACGAACTTAAGTTAGGTGAGTAAATTTACTATACACTATACACTAATTAAAAAAAAAATAAAACAAATTAGCTTTATAAATTGGTCATAAAAAAATTGTGCTAGAGTTGCTATGCCGTATCTTTGATATATATTTCTTACAGAAACGCCGCCGTTGTAAATTATTGTTACTGAAATTATTATCGAAATTAATTAAGACTTAACCGTTGTCGGATTTTCGTGAGTGACGGTATGAGAAGTATGTTCAGGAGGTAGAAGACGCTTCTCATCGTGTTTTCGGTAAGTTTTCAACTATTAACTACTTCTTGATCAATCATGTTTATTTCAATTTAAACACATTAAGGCTTTTTTTATTTTGGAAAGCACGTATGAGTTTCTTTAATACTTCATTTCTACTTTTCAATATATTTTTTAACAAATTAAAAAATTTCATTTAACTAATTTTAACTTATTATAGATCACTTGTTTTATTATTGTTTAAATTCTTATTTTGTAATTTAATTGCATAGACCTATTATCAGAGGAGACGGAACTATTTACTTTTAAACACGATCATACATCCCCACTTTCTGGTCGACTGTATTGTCTTTATGCGGCCGACTGGAATGAGTTGTGTTGTGATGTTGCCTGCTCTCTAGTTATGGCAAGAGATTTGTGATTGTTATTGAATCGTCCATAGTATTTGTTGACTATATTTACAACAAAATTGTGACCATAATGCTATCTCTAATTAATATTTCATGAATTATAACAACCTGAATAATACAACCCATTTTATGGAATGTTGAACCATTGAACTATTCCATTCCGTTAGATCATAGAAATGTGTTGCTCAATAAGCGACAACGCCGCACGGCTTATCTGAATCGTTCCACGTGCAAAAATGTGTGTTTACTACGAAATCGGCTATTATTAGTAGCGCTGTTGCCGAAGCTGTTGCAACGAGATTTTGGTGTATTATCGGTGATTTTCAGCATATTATTAGTAAAATTTAGTGAAATGTAGTGGAAGAAATAATTCGTCATTTCCAAGTGTGTAAAAACCGGACTATTTAAGCCCCAGTGTTTATTTTCACAAGTAAGTTGGAACATCTCATTGTTTACTATATTTTTATCCAGTGGTGTAGCGATGGCGATTTTAATATCAGAATAAACAGGTATTATTTTGAGGCGTAAAACACGTATCTGAAAACCATGCGGAAATCAATAATTTTCGAGATATTCTCAAAAAAGGTCATTATTTCTCTGTTATTCAGCAACACTTATTCAGTGGTATCAGCCTTCTTTCGTTATTATTTAAAGAACTATATACCTTTCTGATCCATTTTATATTTCATAAAAAAATCTATACATCACCTCAAATTTAATCCAATCGAGAAATCAAGGAGTCAAGGAGCCCTGAGTATAATATTTTAATCTTTTCCTTTAGGTTACTTAGCTGTTTATAAATAGTTTGAACATTAAAACTAAAATTTAAAATACATAACATTTTATTTGTAAAATTAATATTAAGGATAATTATTTAAGTTTTTTTTTTCATTTCAGACAGTTTGCCACGTCTTTTAGTTCTCTAAAGAGTACTCTGCTAATGGTCTCTCTACTGGCAAATTATGCCCGAGCTCAGCCGTAGAGGGTAGAAGAAAAAAAAATATAAAAGTGAGCCGCGCCACCGACTTAGACGGTACAAGCCGGAAACCCCTAGGTCTTGTAGGCACCAGCAGAGCCACACGATAAACAACAAACAATTATGGTGAACTAGATAAATAAAACTATATTTACAATTCCTGCAATATATTAATAAAGTAAAAAATGATGTTCTGATTTTTTTTTTACAACAAATTCTGTATTTTGTAAAGTGGATTAAACGAATTTAATACACTTTTCTTAAAATAATATTTAAATTAATTATAACAATCTTTCAGACAATAATAAAAACCTAATAATGTACAAAAGAGAATTAAAAAAACAACAACAAAAAAAATGTTCACAATATTAAAAATTTCAACAATAATTGGTTTTATATAGAATTCCTGATAGCAAAAGATTAACAAAAAAAAAGTACAAAATAAATGGACTTGTAACAAAAATAATAATTTGAAACCCTCACAATAACTACATAAAGTATATTTAGTAATGTATAAATTCAGATTCAACTTGGAGCAGGCACAAATTTAATGAAAAATAATTTGTTACTTTTAAACTATTGAAAACACTTAGATCAAGCACATAATAACTGATAATTTGAGAAAATTAAACTCATTACTATGTAACCAATTGAAAACTTCATTGAGACGCCACTGTTACATCGATGATCCAAGAAACAGAAACACCAAGTAGTATTTTTAAAGATTTACACTGTTAAAACAATCGAGCTTATTTTAAAAAAAAATAATTCTTTTTACGATGGCTGTCCTTCAAAATAGCAATATTGTAGGATATTTACAAATAAGTATGAATAAACGTTTTTACTTGGACACAAACAACTATTGAGAATATTACTTTAATCAAAGTTCAGACTCGGCATATTATCCAATGCAATAAATAGTTTTCAACAGTGTACCATATTAATAAATTAAAACGAAACTTAATCGTGGTGTCAAAAATAAGTCACGTCGTTTAAATATACTAAAATAAATCACTTGTAATCTTTGGATACACGAATTTACGAATCCTGTGGCCTACTCCTGGCCGGTTTGAATTATGGAACAGCACCTGCTACTTAACAATGGCTTCACTCCATCAAATCCCGCACGCGGTTATTTTAACTCGACCCCAATAACCAAAATATCCACCACAAAGGCACGACAGAATGGTCAAGTTAAAAATTAAATGGTTTTTCTTCAAAATCCAATTAAGATGGCCCAAATACAGCCAGATATGAAAGAAAAAACCGTAGAAGTTCTGCTCACGTGTTGATATCAAATCGTTCCAAAATCTCTCACCCGACCTCCACGACTGACACCAAGCGACTCTTATCCACTGCTCACTCCCAGGCCGGATATCAGAAAATGACACGGGACACGCGTCAGCCAACCTTTGCAAAATTATGTTCCCAACTCATAATCGCGCTCGTCCGTGTTGATAGCCAGCCCATTCACACAGGGAAGCAAACCAAACAATAATATAGCTGACAACACACGACGATCGAGGCCAAAAATCAAGGCGAAATCTAATACAAAGACTCCCACTCCAATTAACAAACATGTCACAGCCATTAATAATTAAATCCTATCCCTACTAGGTATGCAACACTATTTACAACGAACAAAATACGGTATGCAAAACTATTTACAAGCACCAGACTATCAGAGACACAATTAATAATGAAACGGTAGATGGTAAAAAAAATAGGCACGTGACAAGTTAGGTAAAACTATTTAAAAAAAATTTCATTACTTTAATTTGATAAAATAATTTAGTATAACGGGTATTAGTAAAACTGTTCGCTACACAATTAGCTGCCCTTGAGTTGGAATAATTTAGTTTTATAAAAGTAACTTATAACATCCATAACATAACATTACACACAATTGGCTTTAGAAAGAAAACTTCATCGTAACACCACAAAATTGTCGCCGAACATTTGGGGAATTAGTAAGTTTTTTAAAGTTACACAAAATTGGCACCCCACTTTTGTAACTTTAGAAAAACAGTTTAGTTAGGGTAACTTTGGGGTTTAGAAAAATACTTTTAGTAGGCTACAACACTTAAATTTGATAAAAAACTGAGTATCACCTATTCATAAATATATTCTCATAAAAAACTAAATATTACCCGATAGATATAACCTTATTTTGAACAAACAACACACCACTGATTACAAGCATGGTCATAAGTCGACAATAATGTTACAGCGTTGCCAGCACGAGGACGGGACAAAGAGAATCGATTGGTATCCTTTGTCATACTCACTCTCGTGTAATCATTGCGACAAAACAAACAGAGTTTTATGAATGGAATGTTGCGTCTCCTCTGGTTAATAGGTCTATGTTTAATTGAGTGAATAAATAGTTAACATTATATTTTTTATTTCAGGATCAATAAGAAGGTCGGTTTTTCTCGAGTGACGGTATGAGAAGTGTGCCTAGCAGGTAGAAGATGCTTCTCATCGTAGTATCGGTACGTTTTCTATTTAATATTTCTTAGTCAATAATTTTTATTTTAATTCAAATAAATTAATATAAATATATTTATTTTGGAAAGAACATATTTCATCTATACTCGTCTTATTCTTAAAAATATTTCAAAAAAGAATTTTTTATCCGAAAGTAAACACATTGTAGAACAATTTCTTTTGTTATTGCTTAAATATTCATTTTGAAATTGTGTTAATTAAGTGAATTATATTAAACATTATGTTTTCTTTTGTAGGATCAAAAAAATGGTCGGTTTTTCGTGAGTGACGGTTTGAGAAGTATGTATAACAGTTAGAAGATACTTCTCACCGTAGTATCGGTAAGTTTTTATTAATTATTAATAAAAATTTTATAATTTCCTTTAATTTGCATTAAAATGTATATGTAGATTATTTTTAGTGCTTTTGATTTAAATTACATTTTATTTTGACACATGTTTGAAAACGCAATTCGATTTTATTCAAAAAACGTTAAACTCACATAAAATCTTGGTGCAATCCAATACTATTTAAAATTGGAGTGTCAAATATAAAAGAATATTTAAATCGGATTAGAATTCGAAATTTCAATTTTATTTGTTCTTGGATATTTTACTAAAAAACTTACCTTATACCTTGACTGCACACTCCGCGTTTAAACTTCCTCTCGATTTGATACAAACCGAAACCGCACTCTGCAATATACCCAAACAAAGTAATATGGCAGAAGTACTCTGCAAAACGAAATTAATTGTTTTGGATGAGAGTAGTACTATGGCTCATAAAGGGAGTTTCGAAGCCTTAAATAGATCTTTACCAGATGTTAGGAATAATAGTTGTCAAATGGGAGGAGTAACTGTATTGTTAGCAGGCGATTTCCGGCAGACTTTACCAGTAGTGCCCAGAGGAACGCGAGCGGACGAAGTCAAAGCATGCGCGAAGCGGTCTCATTTGTGGCCTTCAGTGACAAAACTGAGCCTTACCAAAAATATGAGAGCCCATCTTAGGGAAGATGTTACTGCCGGACAGTTCTTAGGCCTGTTGCTTAAAATAGGAAATGGTGATTTCCCGGAACTGGATATAATATAATTCTCCCTACAGAGTTAGGTATGATTGTTTCCACTGTAGAAGAGCTTACAGCTTAAATTTACCCAAACAATAATAATACTCACGTTAAACCTGCAGAATGGTTATGCGAGCGTGCCATCCTAACACCAAAAAACGAACAAGCCTCAGTCATAAATGAAATACTTTTGAGATCATTCGAAGGGGTCGAATATCAATATAGATCCGTCGACTCAGTGATAAACACCGATGATGCCATTCATTATCCGGTCGAGTTCCTGAATACACTGAAGCCTCCCGGTCTCCCAACTCACATATTATAATTGAGAGTTAGCGCACCAACTATGTTGCTGCGCAATATAAATCCACTAAAATTATGCAATGGCACCAGATTGCAAGTGAAAACATTGCATCGCAATGTATACTGACAGGTTGTTTTCGAGGAGAGTCTGTATTTATTCCTAGGATTCAAGAGAGTGCAGTTTCCCATCAAAGTCTGCTTCGCCATAACCATAAACAAAACTTAGATCAATCCCTTAAGGTAGCGGGAGTAGACTTGAGAGAAAGCTTCTCCCGCGGCCAGTTGTATGTGGCATGCTCCAGAGTAAGCGCACAGAGTAGCCTGGTGATTCTAGCACCTGAAGAAAAAACAAAAAATTTTGTTAACAAAGAAATACTGCGGTAGGTGTAGTATTTCGATTTCGTTGTAAAAAGATAATACCCCCGTGTCACTTTCACCAAATCAAAGGCCGAGCTTCGTGTTCATAAAATATAACAAAATTTTATTTTATTTTTATTTTTATTTAACCTTTAAATCCCTACACTATAATAAAGATTGTGTTATATTTTATAATTATTCAAACATTTTAATATGATAATTTATATGTTATAACAAAATTAATAACGTAAAAAACCAATGAAAAATCCTATTAGAACCATTTTCGACTTCTACGCGGACGCGTAAATAGGTACTTTATGTGACAGCTTTATTACTAAGTTAGGTATTTTGTGTAAAAATACTCATACATTTTTTTTTTCAGAAACATCGCCGTCATCAATTCATTACCGTTACTATAAAAAAATGAGTATCGTTACCACCGCTATTAAAATAAGAAATTTTAGAACAATTAAGTGTTACCGTGAATAAACTGATATCGTTATGTGATAAAGACGTTTTTGTGAGTGACAGAACGAGAAAAGTATCGAGGCCTAGATGAGATACAAGCCGGCTACGAACGTAAATTAGGTGAGTATTTAATATGTTTATCTGTAATTGACAGTTTATTTTTATTATTTTTTTTTGTTTTGTAAAAGATCGGTAATTAAAACATTACTTATCTTAAGTTGGGAATGTGTTTTACATTCGTCAAAACTCATATTCTGCTGGCAAATAAAAGTAATGTAAGCAAAACGAAAGTAATGGTTTTTGAAAGAGAAGAAAGCATGACAACTGTGAAGTTTCGATTGAGGGAGAAATGAATTTGTGTACTTGGGTTCAAAGTTTGCGAGAGATGGAGCGAAGGGTGTTGGCAGGAAAACAAATGAATGGGGCACTGCATAGCTTTATGAGCAGCCAGAAAGTGTCAAAAAAGGCACGTCTGGCTGTGCATAGGGGTGTGTTGGTTCCAACACTTATGTTTTTTTTTTTTTTTATATGTTCTGGTTCCCACGAAAAGGGATATCCTGTAATGTTCGGAGAACATCGTGGGAAGCAAGGGAAAGAAGGTAGGAGTTGGTGTTCTTCTTAAATTTCTGGAGGTTGTATGACTCGGGGAACACCTCCCTAGGCACTGAGTTCCAAAGCCTTGCAATTCGTTGGATGAATGAGTCTTTGGAAAGTGATGTTCTGCAGGTCTCCAAAGTGACCACTAAGGGGTGTGAAGACTGAACTTGACGGGTTAATCTCGAAGAGACTGCCAAAGGAGGAACGATTGTTGATATTTCAGAAGAGCATCGCCCATGAAAATATCTATAAAATAGGAACAAATCGCCAACTTTTCTACGGTGTTCCAGACAAGTGAGCGAGTTTGTAAGCGAGGCATCACCGACGAGACAAATTGCCCTTTTTTGGACAGAATCCAATAGCTTCAGGATATGTTTAGGTGCCGCACTCCAAATATGGGAACAGTATTCCAGTACAGGTCGGATCTGTGCCTTATAGATCATAAGCAGCTGACTGGAGGTGAAATAGCTCTTGGCACGAAACAAAAAACCAAGTTTTTGGGATGCACTTTTGGCAATGGACCTCACGTGATTTTCTCAGGAAAGGTTATTGCTGATAGTAATACCAAGCATCGATATGGATGACTTCAGTGGTATGGTTACTCCTGACAAAGTTATGTTAGGCACAGTAAGATCGGCTTTTCTAGAGAAAAGACATGCTTGTGTTTTGTTTGCATTGAATTCTACCAAGTTATTGGATCCCCATTCAAGAATTGTTGCTAAGTCCATATTTATATTGTTAAAATTTCTTCCTCGTTCATTTCTGGTTTCACGGGCTGATATAGGGGCCCTGGAAGAGAAAGCGGTATGGAGGGTACTATCATCGGCAAAGCTGTGTACGGGACATGAAGTTGCTTTCAACAGGTCGTTGATGTGAAGTAAAAAAAATGTTGGTGCTAGAACGGATCCTTGCGGAACAGCAGCATTTATGAGTAGAGTGTCAGATGAAACTCCATCGAACACTACATGGAGAGACCTGTTAGAGAGAAAACTAACAAGCAGAGAACACAGCTGAGGGAGCAAGCCATAAGATGGAAGCTTGGCGAGGAGTCCCTGGTGCCAAACTCGATCGAACGCCTTGGAGATATCTAATGCCACAGCTAAAGTTTCTCCATACTTTTCAATAGATAGCAGTGCGATAGGTCTGTAGTTGCTAGGTAGGGTCTTTTTGCCTTTTTTAGGGACTAGCTGTATGGTAGTGAATGTTGGATTTGGCAGAAGAAGCATGAAAATAGGATTAATGCTGCGGAGATGAGTAGTCTGAGAAGTATAGCCAGAGTGACTCGGTTATATAAAGTAAAAAATAGTGAGATAAGAGAACGCTGTGGTGTAAAAGAAGATGTGGTTACAAAGATAGATAAAGGAATGCTTATATGGTTTGGACACGTAGAAAGGATGGATGAAGGATGGATGAAGGAAGATTGACATAACAAATTTATGAGGCGAGTGTGAATGGACAAGTAGGTAGAGGTCGAACTCGGCAAACATATCTCGATCAGATCAACATTGTTTTGAAGAAAGGCCAGGTCAAGAGTACCAACAACTGACGAGCATGCATGAGAGCCCTGATGAAAGTAAAGGAAGCAAAAGATGTGAGTAAGAACCGTAGCAAGTGGAAGGAAGTGATCTCTGCCTATCCCTACAGGAAAAAGGCGTGACTATATGTATGTATGTATGTAAGTAAAAGTAGCTTTTTCGGGAGTTTTGATCGAAGCGAAACTTCTATTCGCGCCTTTCAATTCGTACCAAACAATAATGATGATATTTCAAGACCAAACCCAAAAACCTCCAAGAAAGATTGTTTAAAAACTGGGGGTACATTTTTTAATCAGGACTCCTGAAAAACTCTCGTTCAATTAACGTCGGAACGTCTAATACCAAAATCCGAAAACAATAAAAAAAAATATTTTAGATACTCTAAATATAATGTCAAAGTTTGTTTACATATATTTAACAATTTGTTATTTTTTCAGGAACGTTGCTACGGTGGGTGAGTTTTTAAGAAATCTTTTTTACAATTTTCGGTCGTTATTTTGGAAAATATATGTTTTTTTTCAATTCATATTTTGGGAAGTGAAAAACAAGTGTAACGTACTACAACAATATAATAGGTTAATATTTAAAAGTTTTTCTTCCAAGAAAACTTTCGTACATTGCAATTACATTGAATAGTTTTTTAATACTGCTGAAAAAATTCGACTCAATTAGCAGTTTGTTGAAATTAAATCGTTTTCAAACCTAAGAAGACTGGTTGAAGAAAACACCATTGACCAGCCCAAGAGTGAAACGATGGTACACTGATGTATCAGGGCACGTAGAAAGAATGAATAAAGGAAGATTGACGAAACAAATTTATAAGGCAAGTGTGAATGGGCAAATCGGTAGAGGTCGACCTCGGAGAACATCGATCTCGATCAGATCAACATTGTTTTGAAAAAAGGCCAGCTGTCAAGAGTACCAACAACCGAAGAGCATGTATGAGAGCACTGATGAAAGTAGAGGAAGCAAAAGATGTGTGTACGAACCGTAGCGGAAGTGGAAAGAAGTGGTCTCTGCCTACCCCTATGGGAAAAAGGCGTGACTTTATGTATGTATGTATGGAATACAAATTAACGTTTATTAGGATTTAACGAAAGAGTTATTCACGGTAGGGGTACTCAAATATTTTAAAATAAATTAATATAAAAAAATGAATTAGTTTACTTGGTACCTGATAATATTTTTTCAAAATTGAAATTTGTATGCAGAAGGAAGAAAATAATAAACAAAATATTAAATATATTTAAAAGTTAATAAAACAAAACAATTTAAAAAAACTTGAATTTATCAAAAGTATGTAATTTTAAATTTTACTTTTAAGATCATTAAGGGTTGCTCTTTTTGCCAGTGACAAAATAAAAAAAAATTAATGTTATCAAATATATTGTGTGAGTTGAGTAAAAATATATTTATTATGTAAAATAATATATACTTATTGTTAGTTAAGAAATGGTATGAAACAATTTCAGAGTAGAAACATTTATTGTTACTTTCTTGATTATTAATATTTTATATCGTCACTGCCCAGCGAAGACCACGAGGAGGTAAGAGCTTATCCTTCGCCAAGGAATTGGGATAAGGAATGTTAAAATCGGAAATGTTAGTTAGGAATATTGACAAGAAATGTTAGGTAAAAACGTTGTAGTTAAGTAAATAATTCTAAACCTAAAAAAAAAGATTTATTAAAATATCTACGAGAGAGAGAGAGAGAGAAAAAAAGAACCAAAAAATGTTTTTTTTGTAAACAAACCTGTTCAATTTTATTTGTTGTTTAAAACATATAACTAACTTTTTACTTTTCTTCTTTTACATATATTGGTGTCATTTTTATTTTTAAGTTTTCTAACCGTATCCTTAAATTCTTCAAAGCTTTTATCTTCCAAGTTAGTGAGATAAGTATTAATTTCGTTAATTTTAATCTATAAATTAACAGTCTAGAACCTAAATAATTGGATAAAAATATATAAAATTTGAATAACATACCTCAAGGTTTTTTTTTAAATTAATATAATTTTTTTTATTTTGATGGGTTTCTTCTAAAAACAGTTTTAAATTCTGCTGGCACTTATTCTGGCTGGTGGAAGTTCCATCAGCTAATAAAACATCTCCTTCATCCTCTTCAGAACTTGTTGTTGTTCCATTTAAAAGAACTGAAACAGATTCGCTTCTCTGCTCAAATAAGGCAACAGTGTGTATGTGTTTGCACATGAACATTTTCAATTTAAATTCTGCACACTCACATATAAAGGAAAACACTCTTCAAATTTTAAAATATACATTAAATAATTAACATACATACTTTAAATACAGAGAGTCCTGCTACCAAATAATTTATAGCTTTTCAGCCCATCGAAATACAAAGGCACTACATAGAGGCCCGAGGTCAGTAGCAGACTGCTTTAAAACAGATCTACCAACTTTTTTATAACCTTACGGTCCTTTAGAATACAAAAGCCCAAGGTAGATGGCTTTATATAACAGAAACTTACAGTGATCTTTATTAGCTTTTCGCCCCCAGTGTCGATAGAGCGTCGAATGTCACTATGTACCGATCGCAAACAGATGTTAACTCTAGACGTGCCGGTTTTAACGGTCTGTTTTAACACATCTGGGGTGATAACTGTAAGAGATACTCTTCAGATTTTAAAGTATACAACGTTAAAATTATACTCTTATACTATAAATAATTAATATACATACTTTATATACGAAAAGTCCTGCTACTAAATTATTTATAGCTTTTAAGCCCCTCGGAATACAAAGGCACTACATAGAGGCCCGAGGTCAGTAGCTTTCTTTAACAGAAACTTACAGTGATCTTTATTAGCTTTTCGCCCCCAGTGTCGATAGAGCGTCGAATGTCACTATGTACCGATCGCAAACAGATGTTAACTCTAGACGTGCCAGTTTTAACGGTCTGTTTCAACACATCTGGGGTGATAACTGTAAGAGATACTCTTCAGATTTCAAAGTATACAACGTTAAAATGATACACTTATACAATAAATAATTACCATACATACTTTAAATACGAAAAGTCCTGCTACTAAATTATTTATAGCTTTTAAGCCCCTCGGAATACAAAGGCACTACATAGAGGCCCGAGGTCAGTAGCTTTCTTTAACAGAAACTTACAGTGATCTTTATTAGCTTTTCGCCCCCAGTGTCGATAGAGCGTCGAATGTCACTATGTACCGATCGCAAACAGATGTTAACTCTAGACGTGCCAGTTTTAACGGTCTGTTTCAACACATCTGGGGTGATAACTGTAAGAGATACTCTTCAGATTTCAAAGTATACAACGTTAAAATTATACTTTTATACTATAAATAATTACCATACATACTTTAAATACGAAAAGTTCTGCTACCAAATGATTTATAGCAATTTACCCCTTTAAAATACTAAGGCACTACACAGAGGCCCGAGGTTAGTAGCGGGCTAAAAAAAATCATTAAGCTATTTATAACCTGCAAGAGACACTCTGCAGATTACTAAACATACTATGAATACGAAGAGTCCTGCTACCAAATTATTTATAGCTGTTTAGTCCATCGGGATACAAAAACGATTCTGGTGATAATTTTGGTAACGATTTTATAACGACGTCGTTCCTGTGAAATGTTTTTATATTTTTTAAATATACATCATTTTAACAGTGTAGTTACAAATACTGTAGGTGCCCTTAATATTATCGCAAAAAAAATTCATACACATTAGTATCTACACAATAGATTAACAACAAAACAGGTTAACAATTTTAAGGAAAAAAAAAGGAAATTATTACATGGGGTCTTTAGTTTCAATTTGATCATCAGTTTTGTGTAATTTTAAATAAAAAAATTTAAAACATATTTTAAAACTTAATTCAACGCCTTGCTTACTTAAATAAATTGACAAATATTGCCAAACAGTAGAAATAGTGATTCAAATTTTTCTTTTTCGTCTGGCAATACAACCCGGGGTGGGTTTTGGCCTGCTCTGCTTCCCTCACAATTTTTGTTTTATGGGGTGGGGTTGTTAACCCCACGCCCAACCCCCTATTCGGTGGGCCATTTCTCCCGCTCTCATCAGCCCTGACTCACTTTCCACCTGGGTTGGTTACCAGATCTCCGGTGAGGTTGCTCAGGTTCCCGGGGCTCACCACATTTATATTCATATAAAGGCTACTAGGAGGTGAGAGTCGGAATTGGGTAGGAGAGGCTAAGCGACGCTAACAAAAAGCAGCATCGTACGTTGCGCATGCACTACCCCATTTGAACCCCAGTGATTCAGATTGCAACTGATAAAAGTTTAGCACGGTTTTAAGTAAAGCATGAAAAAAAATAGTTCAAGATAAAATTTATTCAGCCAGCAACTGGACAGAGGATTCGGTTTTGGAATATATCCAAAACATAACTTCGTCCATTTAGTTGCTAACTTGAATAAACACAGAAATATGAGCAAAAAATAGTAAGAGAAAATAGTTACTCAGATTGCAACTGATAAAAGTTAAACGTGATTTTGGGTAAAGCATAGAAAAAAATAGTTTAACAAAAAATTTATTCAGTCAGCAACTGGACAGGAGATTCGGTTTTGGAGACTATCCAAAATATGATATCGTACAATATTGAATCTATTTGTTGGTTGGGCGGTTCTGCAACTATAACACTATCAATTTCGTCTGGCTGGATTTTTCTTTTCAGTAAAAACAGCAAATGAAAGTGTGGTAAAACCTTGCTTCTGCCACTTCACACTTGGCATGTAACATTTCACTTTGCTAAATATTTCGTCTTTGGTGAATAATTTTATGAATTTTTTTATCTTTAAATGAAATACCTTAAAATTATCTCATGCCGATCGAAAGACCTCTGACTAGATAAGGGTTCCGCTTTAATTTTAGGCCATTTATGGTTACACGTAAAAATCCCTAATTTTTTTGAAAATATAATACAGTCTGTCACCCGGGGATAGTTTACCTTCCTAACGGTAAAAGAATTTTTTAAATCGATCTAGTAGTTTCAAAGCCTATTTAATGGAAACAAACAAACAATCAAATATTTCCTCTTTTTTATAATAAAAATAATAATATTATTATATTATTATTATAACTATAAGTATAAATATAGAAAAAATATTATTGAAAAATTAAAAGAACTACTAAGTCACTAAACTGTTTGGTTAGATAAATTCACAAATAATATATAAATATATATATATATATATATATATATATATATATATATATATATATATATTATTTATATATTATCAGGTAGTAATTGCTAAAAAAAATATAATTACCTACTAAACAAATTCAAAAAATTTCAAGCGAAAATTCCACACTCGACCGCTACGTAGAAAGCGTACCGCGCGAATGAACCGAGTGGCACTTTATTTTTTGATATAGTCTCCCCTCCCTTACTCAATACAAATGACACATGCTGACGCGACAGTTTTTGTGGGTAATGATATGTTCTACGAAGTTGTAGACTATTATTATTATTATTATAATTATTATTAATATTTTTGTTCTGTTTTATATATATATATATATATAAATATATATATATATATATATATATATATATATAAATATATATATATATATATATATTTATATAAAACAATCAAATATTTCCTCTTTTTTGTAATAAAAATAATATTATTGTTATAACTATAAGTATAGAAAAAATATTATTGAAAAATTAAAAGAACTACCAAGTCACTAAACTGTTTGGATATATTAATTCACAAATAAAATATATATATATATATATATATATATATATATATATTTCAGGTAGTAAATGCTAAAAAAAAATATAATTAACTACTAAACGAATTCAAAATATTTTCAAGCGAAAATTCCACACTCGATTGCTTCGTAGAAAGCCTACCGCGCGAATGAACCGAGTGGCACTTTATTTCTTGATATAGTCTCCCCTCCCTTACCCAATACAAATGACACATGCTGACGCGACAGTTTTTGTGGGTAATGATGTGTTCTGCGAAGTTTTAAAATATTATTATTATTATTATTATTATAATTATTATTAATATTTTTGTTCTGTTTTATATATATATATATATATATATATATATATATATATATATATATATATATATATATATATATATATATATATATATATATATTATCAGGTAGTAATTGCTAAAAAAAATATAATTACCTACTAAACGAATTCAAAATATTTTCAAGCGAAAATTCTACACTCGACCGCTACGTAGAAATCGTACCGCGCGAATGAACCGAGTGGCACTTTATTTCTTGATATAGTCTCCCCTCCCTTACTCAATACAAATGACACATGCTGACGCGACAGTTTTTGTGGGTAATGATGTGTTCTGCGAAGTTGTAGAATATTATTATTAAATTATTATTATTATTATTATTATTATTATTATTATTATTATTTTTATTATTATTATTATTATTATTATTATTATTATTATTATTAATATTATTATTATTATTATTATTATTATTATTATTATTATTATTATTATTATTATTATTATTATTATTATTATTATTATTATTTGGTTCTTCTAACAAAGACGTATCTAAACTTAAAGTGGTTGTTTTAAGCTGTTTTAATCTGTTTAAAGTGTACCTAAGTATGGAATTGTTGGCAAGGACAATTTATAAGTTTTAGTTTAGTTTTGATTTCGTTTTGACTATAACATTTAATCGATTCAGCATTTCTTGTGTCTTTTATTCACGGTTTTTGTGCGGTTGGCCGAACTCTTTTCCACCACGGCTATTTCTGATTAATATTTTATTTTTTTATTGTGTTCAAATGTCTAAAAGTGGAATGGAAAACGTTGGCTATAGTACGAATTGTGCAAGATGTAAAGCTTTAGTGAAGTCAGGAATAACATGTTCCCAATGTGGTACTTGATCACATCTTAGTTGTTTGAAAGTCCTAAAAAATGTGAAATTTTTTAAAGATGGAACTGTTACTTGTTGTGTTAACAGCAAAGAAGTCCCTACTGAAAAGGAAGTTTTAGAAGTTATCACTTCTAACGGTCAAAGCACCTCAGATACTACGAATGTAGATAAAATTACTATTAAGTACCTAGAAAAATTGCTAAAGCAAATGGATTTTACGTTAAAAACTCAGGATTTAGCTATAAAAAACCAAGAACTAGCCATAAACTTGCTCAAGTATCAGATAGAAATGCTCCAACAACAAAAGAAGGGCATTTTAACCAACCAGCCATCATCCAGTGGACTAATTCAACCTGTACAGACAGACAAAAGGGTTAATAACAAAATTCAGCCTTCAAATCTTGAAACTGCGACTCCAAGCCAGCAAATCTCCAAAAAGGCCCAGTCAACGGTAATTCATAACGCACAGTCTCATACAGTATGTCAAGATGTTATAAACATGGAGATAAAAGAACCTGTTCGAATAAATGTTGGTAGAAGAAGCATACTTGTAGGCAACTCGAAGAACTTGACCAATTATCCCCTTAAATCTGCTTCTGTCAAGCCTCTAGGTAAACTGAGGTATTACCATGCTACTAATCTAGATCCTGAAGTAATTGAAGCGGAACTTCTGGAGTACTTGAAAAACTTTGCACCAAATGTGCATGTAAGGCAGCTGAAGTCAAGAGTACCTGAAAAATATTTATCCTTTAAAGTTTCGGTACCAGAGGAAGAATCCGAGAATATTCTTAACAGTGATATTTGGCCAGAAGGTGACATTTTAAATCATTTCCTTTTTCGTGGAAGAAAATATTCCAAAAGTATACAAGACTAGCGTTGTCGCAACGATTTTATCCACTAAGCTTCCATTTGTAAATTTTACGTACTCATTGTTCCACATAAACGATCAAAGTATCACAAATAAAATTATTGAATTAGATATCTTTTTAAACGAGAATCCATTTGACATAATTTGTCTTTCCGAACATTGGCTTAATTCTGAGATTCTAAAAAATGTTAAGATAAATCATTATAAGCTAATAAGCTGTTTCTGTCGACAACAAAAAAAATTACATGGCGGTGTTGCCATTTACGCAAGAACTAATTTTCAGATCAAAGAGTGTTTTTTTACGTTTAATTGAATTTATAATAAAAAAATATTCAAATGTTATATTAATAGGCGATTTTAATTTAGACTTTGATAATGAAAGTGATTTTAGAATGCAAATGCGGACATTTGGGCTCGAGCATAGTATACATGTACCTACGAAAATAACCCCTTTAACACAAACATACTCGTATCTTGATAACGTTATTTCGAATATTATTTCTGATGATATAACAACGGGTGTTTGTGATACTATGATCGCTGATCATTTATCGGTATATGTAAAGGTAAAATTGGCCGAGAAAGTAAACATTAGTAATAACTCTTTAAAAAGAAATGTTAATAAAAGATATTTGGCCAAGTTTATAAAGTTATTGTCAGATGTTAATATAAATTCAGTTCTTTGGATAAGCCCCTGTCTTCGATGTTGTTAAAGAAGACAGAATGTAGAGGCTTATCCATGTGAAGCTGCAGAGTTTTATCAACTTCTGCAGCTTTGATGCGGGCTTTCCTCCGAGCGGGGTCGAGCTCAGTGACCGAGTCAAGCGCTCTCCGCTCGGAATCGAAAATCAAAGAGAGTTCATCAGCTGCTCGGTGTGCTGCCCTAAAGAGAAATGCTTCTACTTCTGCAACTTCATGGCTTTTGACCATTTGCAGGAGGGGTTACAAATTCCTGATGACTTCGCAGGGGCCATCCAGAACCATTCTGTTATGGAGATACTTCAAACTTAAGAGTCCACGGCCTCCCTGCTTTCTTGGGAGATATAACCGTGGAACGGACGAATTTGGATGCAAACTCCTATTTAGGTGCATCATCTTGCGAGTACTAACGTCAAGTTGGCGCAGCTCAGCTAGAGTCCACTTCATTACTCCAAAGGAGTAGAGCAGTATCGGAACAGCAAGCATGTTAGTAGCAGCGACTTTATTCTTGCCCGACAGTTCCGAAGACCAGATCTGTCGGAGTCGCTGCCTATACTTGTTACGGAGAGCGTCTTTTACCATTAGAAAAAAGAGCTTTTTTAAAAACGGGACAACTAACTAACTCGAGAAGAAACAGACTTGCTCCTAAAACCTTATATCTACCTAAACCTTTTATATTTGTTGAATTTATCTTTAGATTTATACTTTTATTAAAGATTTTTAAGCTTTTGTTGCCAAAAAATGTTATACTATACTTCTCTTATTATTTTATGTTTTTTTGTATGATTTTTTACGTTTAAGTTTTATCACTAAATTCGTTTTAAATAAAAAAATTATGTTCGTATGCCTGTTACTTTAAGTAAAATGTATAAGTTTTAGGATTTTAAAACTTTCAAGATTTTTATTTTGTCTATTTTTAATTTTTAATGCCAAAAATGAGGTTCCGCTCTCTTACTTTTATATGATGAATGTATATTATCAGTTTTAGGGCTTTAAACCTTTTAAGTTATTTATTTTGTTTATTATTAAAATAAAATAATATAATAAAAATAAGTTTTCAGTTTTTTGTTTGTTTATTTGTTTACTCGTTTTATTAGGTTTTATATCAATGAATTTTTTTTTAATTAAAATTCGTATATCACTGGCCTGCTTTCTTCATCAAATTAAATAAAAATAAAGATTAAAATTAAAACAGATGTCTGGCCCTCGGTACAATGAGTCGACAACTTATCTAGTCTTATATTCTACCCTAAACGACTTCCGATCTTCTCCGATCTCGGCTACGAATGCTTAACTTTCGTCTCGCTTATCGCAGGGTGGCGCAAAGCATCCAAGTGTTTTGGTGAATTTAACTGTCGTTGCGCACAGGTTTTCTAGCAAATCGATTTTTCATCAGATTATTTTTCAGGATAAACGGAGCTTGCACGGACTGGTTTAACATCGAAAAAGGTATGAGACAGGGATGTGTGGCTTCGCCATGGCTGTTTAAATTATACATAGACAATTGTTTAAAAGATCTGAAAGAGAGTGCGTATGGATTAAAAATGAATGATTTGATCGTCAAATGCCTTCTTTACGCCGATGATCAAGTCATATTAACGTTATCTGAAGAGGAGTTGCAGGCGATGGTTAATGTTATGCATGATTCCCTGAAAATCAAAGGGATGAAAATAAATGTGAGCAAAACGAAAGAAATGGTTTTTGAAAGAGAAGAAAGCATGACAAACTGTGGGGTTTCGATTGAGGGAGAAAGAGTGGAACAAGTTAATGAATTTGTGTACTTGGGTTCAAAATTTACTAGAGATGGAAAGTATGACAGTGACATTGAGCGAAGGGTGTTGGCGGGAAAACAAATGAATGGGGCACTGCATAGCTTTATGAATAGCCAGAAAGTGTCAAAAAAGGCACGTCTGGCGGTGCATAGAGGTGTGTTGGTTCCTACACTTATGTATGGTAGTGAATGTTGGGTTTGGCAGAAGAAGCATGAAAATAGGATTAATGCTGCGGGGATGAGTAGTCTGAGAAGTATAGCCGGAGTGACTCGGTTGGATAAAGTTAAGAATAGTGAGATAAGAAAACGCTGTGGTGTAAAAGAAGATGTGGTTACAAAGATAGATAAAGGAATGCTTAGATGGTTTGGACACGTAGAAAGGTAGGAAGAAGGAAGATTGACGAAACAAATTTATAAGGCGAGTGTGAATGGGCAAATCGGTAGAGGTCGACCTCGGAGAACATCGATCTCGATCAGATCAACATTGTTTTGAAGAAAGGCCAGGTCAAGGGTACCAACAACCGAAGATGAAAGTAGAGGAAGCAAAAGATGTGTGTACGAACCGTAGCGGAAGTGGAAGGAAGTGGTCTCTGTCTACCCCTATGGGAAAAAGGCGTGACTTTATGTATGTATGTATGTATGTATTTATTTTTTATTCGAATGTATGAATAAAATAATCGGATGTTGCCGATTATTTGTATAATCGAATTTTCGATTATTTTTTATTCCGATGCGCCCAAAACTATTGTAGTTAATGTTCAAAGAATTGCAACAAGGGAGCCTTTGGAATAACCGAACGAAACTTAGGACATCAAATTCCGGGTTTTGCTCCCACTCCAACCGGTACCGCTGATCGTATTTTCGCTTTCTGTTCCTGACACATGTTATTGACGATTTTCCAATCTATACATGAAGTGCTTTTTCTTGAATGAAGTGCATTTAATTTTTTTTTCAAACCACAAACGTATTGATTTCCAACCCTTCTACTAAAAAACATTCGAACTCCTGCTTCGAACTTTCGCGTTTTGGTGAATGTTTCACAACTGACTTCTTGATGCAAACAACATAATGTCAAAGAGTCTGATTAGTACAACCCCTTCTCTTTGATAATGTTACATTTTCACATACCTCTCTCTGTATTTTATTTGTGCTCTACGTTACCAACATAGGAATATGATGGATCGATGTGAAAATACCAAAAAATACTAAAATTAACGAAAATATTACAATTACACCAAACCCATGTGTGGCAGAGCCCAAAATATACCATTTTAGTACCGAAAATACCAGAAACGGTCACACTGGTTGCCAATCACAAATCAACAAAGTACCCGCAATTTAACGCAGAATTTTACTCACATGGAAATTCAAGATACCCGCATGGTACCCACTTAAAATTTTATGTTTCACTCACAGGCGTTTTTGGATAGAATGTTTCCTGAAAGTTGGATTGGAAGAAGGGGCTCTAAAGAGTGGTCAGCCAGATTTCCAGATTTAACCTCACTTGACTTTTTCCTGTGGGGTCACTTGAAAAACAAAATCTATGCAACGGAAGATTTACGAATAGAATTATTGAAGAATTCCGTCGAATAACGCCGAAAATGCTATAAAATGTACGTGAGGTCTCATTTTGAACAGAACTTGTACTATTGTATGGAAATGGGTGGTAGACAGTTTGAACATTTAGTTCATTGACAATCATAATTATTGCGAAAGATATTGTTTTTATTGATTGAATGAATAAAAAGTGATTTCCCAACGTCAAGTTTCATATCTCGAAAAAGTATCTATAGACTTAATTTATTTTGTTGATTGATGTTAAGAAGGAAAATATCTTTCATATGTTGACATTTAAAAATTTAGTGGTGGCGGTCACAGCTCCGAGGGTTGGAATGTATTTCGGGTGAATTTCATGAGTTACGACTAACTGATATTACTCCGAAAAACAATGATCTACGACGTGACTGGGAGACCAGAGTACTAACGCCATCTACATGTCGTCTCCCATCGGATCCAATCGAAATCCCATAAGATTGTCCTACTATGTTATCCTTATAAAATGATATTACTAAATAAGTATTACAATTTGTTTCATTATATAGGAAGAATCACGGAGTGGGCGACATCTATTATTGATCGTATAAACTCCTCGAGGTGTGAACAACAAACTAAACTTCATTTGTTTATACGGGTGAAAAGTGAACTTTATATATTATTTTGTGCAATTTATGCATTGAAAGTGTTATATTTAAACGATATTTTGTGAAGAATTGGTGTTAATAAACCACAAAAACCGAAAATCCAAAGAATTAAAAAAGGTGATATGGAGATAAAATCGCGAAAGATATGCTCTGTTTCACAATGCTCTACATATGGCATTTCGATTATATCTTTGCATACCTTGCCTTCAAATCTTAAGGCAGCTCAGAAATTGAAGATGATCTTAAAGATAGGAAAACAAATCTCAAAGTTTGTTTGTTTGCAGCAAATACTTGTGGAAGATGATTTTTTCAGTGGTAAGTTTGATATTGGTATCCAATGATCTATCATTTTATTTGTTATTATTCATAGTGACTTTAACAATACAGAGAAAGCGTTTAAAAGATGAATCTTTTCCTAGCCAGAACCTTCCAGTGTTGAAGTATCAACATTCCCTAATTAAGAAAGATATAGAAGTGACCGAAGTTAATTAATTATTATATATAATCCTTAATTGGTCGAACACGTTCACTCACATAATACAATATGTCCGAAATTGATATTTCGACTATTATAGGCATTGCAGCAAGAACAGGACAACAGAACTGAAAAACTTCGAAAACAAACCAAAATTTGATATCTGAACACACCTGGTCTTTATTGGCATTTAACAAGAATCCAGCGACAAAAAAATTAAAACGTCGAAAACAAACCTTAAATCCTGCTTCAATCCAATAGTTTAACACAAAAAATCAACTCAAATCTCTGAGATAACTAAAATTCCATTCAATATAAACTTTGTTTTTACGAGTGATCAAATGACAGAATATTTGTTGTTCACACCTCGATCCGATATTTTGTTATTGACAGCGCCATCTTGCGTTACGTAATTTTTCCCTATTGAAAATGATATACTTGTGTCACAGTTAGGGAGTTTTAGTTTCAATTTAGTGGGTTTTAAAATTGCTTTAGGGAGAAAGTTTTTAAATAGTTGGCGACACTGTGGCCAAATATATGTTAAAATTGAAATTAAGGTTAGAATTACGTTTAGGAAATTTTTTTGTTTTGATAGGTCTGTTCAACTTTGAGTACTATTTTAAATAGCAAAAAATATGGAAAAAATTTTACAACACGTGATGGGAGAACTGTAAGATAGTAAATCAATAATTATTTATTTTTAATTACTTTAGTTTTTAGGATAAATACTCCGGGAGTGAATGGATGCGTTTTTGCAGATCAACATGGACTTTGCCTAGGAAGTAATTTTTACTTAAATACATTTATACGTTTAAAAATTAAAATAATGATTTTTTTAGTGAAAGGTGAAACCACAGCAAATAGTGCTGGAATTATAAGTGCAATTGCAGAAGAAGCACTAAAATTGGAACCTAACAGCAAATCACCAATTATACATTTTGAGAGTGATAATCGCTCTTGTACTATACAAAAAACTGGTACAGTTACTGGAGCAGTATTTAAAAATTTACATAGTTAATGTTTAAACTTTTATTAAATGCTATTTTTTTATCAGTCTTAAAGATGATCAATATTTTTTTTCCTGGACAAAAATGTTTTGTAAAACAAATACTGTTTAAGTAACAATTTATTATATTACTTGCAATAACAACAATGTTACAAAATATCACAATTTTATCCTGAACATATTGGCTACTCTTTTTTAAGAGAACTTCTTCGTCTTCTAAATTTATCTACTCCCAATTTTAATAATGCTACATTGTCTACTGTCCATATGGATATTGTTATAAAGAAAAATATTGCACCTATTCCAATGTGCAGTATCATGGACTTTTCTAAGCAATATATCTAAAAGCAAAGCCTACTCAGCCTGCTATGCTTTTAATGTTAAAATTAGTACCTACCTCTGATAAAATAGTAATCACTCCTGACACTAATAATGATACAAGAAACTTATTTCCTGGAACTAGCCCTTCTAATGGTTTGTACTCTGTTTTTTTAAATTGTTTATTAATGTAAATTATGCTAAAAAAATATCTTTGAGTTTTTGTTTAATAAGTATACAGTATATTTTACCTATGTGTTATCCTAGCCATCATGTTAAAACAATTAGCCAAAATAAATCCAACTGGTCCAAATATATATGTAAGTACATAAGAAATCAACAAAAATGTTATGGAGAATATCATCAATAAATAATTATACCTAAAATAAAATTATGTAGTATAGTTATTACTTGGCTTGTGGTTTATTCATTAATGTATTTATAATTTAAATAACATTTTAGTTTTTAACCATCAAGGATGCTCAGGTTATCATAAAAAATGAGCCGTCGCGGGACGCCCGGCAGATGTGAAACATCAAAACTATTTTGTATAAAAAATATGCATGAAAGGATGGTTTATTAATGATAAAAAACTAAATACTACTGTCGAATATCTTAATATAAATATTTTCTTTGATATTTTAAATTTAAGTAATGTAAATTTGTGACTTTCAAACGAAAAAAATAACCTGTTAAAATTTAAAAAATTACGAACTATGCAGCATTTACCTATCCAGCTGGTTATTACTCATTGTAGCAAATACATATCCTTCAGTAACTCCGTTTATAGCTAGGAGAACTACAGCAAAACTGTGAAACCTCAGCAATAAAACTGACAAGTTGTTTTCCACTAATTTATATCCACCATACAAAAATAAAAATGAATAACTGTAAGCTTGTCCAAAAGTAACAACCAGCAAGCCAATAGTTACTACTATTTTACAGAGTTGACTTAGTACCTCAGATGATTCAGAAACTTTCTTCTAAAAACAAATTACAATAATATTTAAAACGTTTAGATGATAAACCATTTGTTGAATTTATTTTACTTAAATTGAATTTAAATTTTCAAAATTACCTTATTTTGTTTACAAATAATCTCGTCTCTTTTAATCATTTGGGTAAAATAGAAGTATGCAGATTCTTCTATAGGTCGGAAAATAAATCTAAAATTATTTATCCAATTAACCTTGGAAATTCTATTAAAAAATAGCTACAAAAAGGTTAATATAATTAAACATACTTACCGAGCTGCAAGACTTCCTAAATTATTAACAATATCATACATAGATTGTTGGCTAAAAGTTAATACAGGAGATGCTGTCATGACATATCTCTCACCTTCAGTTAGTACTTGCTTAACTACAGATTGTTTAATAAAACTAAGTGTTAACAAACTTAGTTTTGTATCTAACATCTTCTCCTAGAATAAAACATTTAAAATTGTTGCATTTTAATGTATTATTTAAAAATAGAAATATTGCATTAAAATTTGTCATAATTTTTGAGTTAAAGTTTATTTTATATCCAATGCATGTTTTTTTATAAGAGGTCAATAATAAAAATACTATTAATATTCATTAATATATTTTTACCTTATTTTCCATGAAACCAGGAAAAAGCTGCCAAACAGAAGTAAATGGGAAATCCCCCATGTCAGAAAATATATTTTTTTGAACTTTCTGTCCATTATCTTTTTTTTCAATTAATTTTGCTTTATTTAATTTAGGAATGTACCAGAAAAAGAAACAGTAGTATGAAAAACACAGTATAACTGAAGAAATTATTTGTGCAAGAGAAAAAGCATTAAGTGGTTGTTTTGGATCTGTTTCAACATAGTATACAAAAATAACTGTTCGACTAATGACATAAATTGTATCCAAACATACCTACAAAAATTAAAATTTTATTCATAATGCCTTGTCACTTAAAAATATAAATTACACTTACTTTCAGTCTAATAAAACAAAAATTTTGTGCAATAAGAACAATAACTTGTGATACTTGTTCAACAATACATGACAAGGCAACTGCATAACAACCTAACTTATACTGATGTAAATATTTATCTTCTGTAGGTGTTAGTACATTTATCCATACATAAACTAACAAAATATTAATAACACAGGACAATGGAACACTACAATAAAAAATTAATCAAAGTACCAAGTAGACATTACCAAAATATAAATTGTATCAGTTAACTTATAAGTAATAAAATGTTAACTTACGATAACCAAATTTGGTTTATAACTTGAGCCCAATTTCTGGAAGTAGCATTAGTTAAACAAGCCTTTAAAATGGGTTCTTTGGAGAGAAACATTATAGTAGATTCTAAAAGAAGCAACCTCACGTTTATAATACCCAGGACTTCCTGACCAACTGTTCTTATAATATAGGCATTTAAAACAAAAGTTATACATCTAAATAAAACCTAAAAATTAAACTTTTAAAACAATTATTTTAAAGTTATTGCTTAATAATCTTTACCTGAAAAATTATACTAAAAGAGGCGTTTTCAACGCTACTCTTTAGCACGTTACGACTCATTTTTTAATTTATATCATCTTTTATTTTAAAATAAAAAAGCCACAATCGTTTTTATAAAAAAATAGCACCAAACATGAAAGTTATATACCTCTTCATTTTTAACTTTTTATTGGCTGTAATAATTTAAAAACTCGTTGATGTTCCTACTTTAAATTACAGGATGAGCATTTAGTAAAGATAAAATTAAATTAAATTGTGTTAGGTAAATTAAATAAAAAAATGCTAAATATTTTATTCCGATAATTTGACTTTTTCATAAAACCATAAAAATATTTTGAATTATGAGATGCGACTGAGAATCTAGAGTGTACAGTCGCAGATTCTGGGTTTTAGTTACGTCAAAGAACCCCTCTTTGGTTCTGTCACAGTATCTGTGGTTCTGTCTTCTGTCACTTTGTGGTTACTTTAAAAATAGATAGTTGGTCAATGGCAATGTAATCGGTATTGGAACCTTACGTGACTGCCATCTAGCGTTATAACTTGTCAAACATGGAAAATTTGATCCCGTACTGATGCGCACTCGTTGAAGAATGTGGAAATTGAGAGGAACTACATGAAACTGCAACAGGTTTCTTTTTTACACAAAACACGTCAAAAGTTTTCTTTTCTGCTATTTTAATTCCATTCCCAGACAAAACCCAAACGATGGTTCAATGTAAGAGCAGGGCTGGATTTGCCCAATATATTTGTTGTCAATTTTTTATTGTGAATTTTCAGTCGAACAAAATTTGTCACTGTCAATTATTCCCTGGGTCTGAATGCGGAATAGTTCATTGCATATGAATTTTCACTATACACGGAACCTAAGAGAACATACTGGTGAAATATTTTAAAAATGATATAATTTCTCATCCCCTCATGTTATTAATTATTTTTAAAGTACGTATATATATATATATATATATATATATATATATATATATATATATATATATATATAATATAATAGATATTCACTTAGCTATACAACTTTTACAACTCTATATAACTATTTACATTTATTAATTTATAAACACATAAGCTGATACTGTCTTTTTCCGCTCGCTGTCCCCCTGTTTTATACCTGAACAAATAAACACTAGAAGGGTCCAGTAATTTCTCGAATTATCTATTGTCTTCTATGCTAGACTTTGCTAGACCGTTCGGCGGCCAAAATCCTCGGTTGCCGACAGGACCGGATTTGTAACACTAGGAATACAAATTAACGTTTATTAGGATTTAACTTAGAGTTATTAGCCCATCTACCGTTAAATCTAGTTCAATTCTTTAAATATCTCTGTAAAGGTAATTTTTTTTAAACTACTGTCTCCTCCTGAGATCGAAAGCTGTGCTGCAACCACATCAGGGGTGCAAAACTCTGTTAACATAAAATAGTTATCACCTAGAGTACACGCTATTAACTTACCGAAGCAGTTTCCTATGCCGCTTATTTTGCCTGTATTGGAAGTCCAGGGTTCCTGGATTAGTGCCACATCGAGTTGCTCCTTGGCGAACCTCCTGCTGAGGACATATGAAGCCGCTCTAGCATGTTGGATGTTCGCCTGGAGAAATTGGATGTGGGTAGCCATTTCTACTTAAAAGTAGTGTGGGAGGTTTACTTTCCTTCCCCGCAAACTTTCCTGGTGTAGGCCGTTTTGTCGGCGCTTTACCAAGAAGGTTTTTTTTCCCTTTTCCGGCTTTTTTGCTGGTTTTGGCCGGCCTCTTCAGTCCTGCTGTCGCCGCCGAGGTAGATTTACCTACCTATTTGGTTCTAACCCCGAACACTCCGGAATTTCCACCGATGTTGGATCTTTTTTGGCTTCCTCGGACCGGAATTGCACCTCTCCAAAGCCAAAGTATGGGCGGAAATTTAGCCGCTCCAAATCTTTAATGTATACCTCATCCATTGAGAACGTCCACATTTGACCAGGTCCTGCATTTTCCCTGTGTAGAATAGTCCACTCCTGGGTATGCAGGGTACGGTTCATCTTTCGCAGACGGTTGGTTACTTGTTCTCCCGTCAGTCTGGGTAGTCCCTTATCGTCTGGGATGAAAGCCACACAGATGTGGGGTTTCGGTATGTCTTCCTTCTGAACCAACTTCAGCTGGGCTTTTTCCCAGGGTTGAAGGGAGCATATCACTTCCCCATCCACTGGACCGTCTCAGCATCCGTACAGGACAGAAGGAGGATTCCAGGTCGAATGGTGCAGCTCTGGAATCGCACTTGTGGACCATCGTCCGGTAGTATGTCTACAGTGTCCATGATGGATCGCTGTAGCAGCCGTAGCTGTTCGTTTGACAGCTGAGCATTTGGGTGTTCTAGGTGAATTATGCCCATCTTGATGTCCTGAGCTACAGCTGCAAAGGAGCGTTTTTGCTCGTTTGGATCCTCCATAGTGCGTGGCTTTTTCGCCGCCGCTTCTGGAGTGCTACCATCTGATCATATTCGCTTGCTGGTGAGAGCTGGGGGGGATTGATCCCTGCTCCTTTTCTCATCCCGCTCTTTTAGTATTTGATTTAAGGCGATTTCGTAAGCTCTTGATCAATCGGCTAAGACGTTTTCTCGTCGCGCCGGCAAGTTTGACCTTCTTGTCCAGGTTTATGCTGGCTGTTCGTATATCCTCGCCCCCTGTTGTCAGGTCCGTTTTCTCGGGAGTGGGGGGATTTTAAAAGTACCCCCTCAGCTTCCTGCGAGATTTGGTTGCTATGAGGGTCTGTAGTAGACACCTCCATTTGCATTTGTTTGTCTGCGAGAAGATTGCCTTCGTGGCAGATTGGTATTTTAATATTTTTGTTGTTACTCATATAGTTCCCATGAGTAGCTAGAGAAAAATGGTCGACTACGGCAGAGCTCTGTATTACCGCAGCAAGGCAAAAATACTACCGGAAGGTTGCCTGGTATCCCAGAGGCTCCGTTAGCGATATCTGTTTGTGGCAGGCACAGATATCATACATGTAGTACGCCCCTTGGCACGGGTCGCATGACACCTTGAGCAAAGCCTGATAATCGCGGTAAGCTTGGCTGGCTTAAAACAAACCAACCGCACCTGTCTAGTTTGAATACAAGGAAGTAAGCTCCCTTGTACTCAAAGGTAGTAATGATATAGCCGCTGCACTATATCATGTCCTTAGTTGATCTGCGGGTGTTTATTCTTTAATATTAGACACCTTTCCTGTAAGCCAGGAAGTTCCCTATCAGCCATTGGGACGCGCCGTGTTGGGGTTAAGGAATCCCCGCACGGTCATTGGCCCATTAGACTATTAATATTTTTGTTCTGTTTTTTTATATCAGATTGTAAAAATTGACTTTTTTTAGAAATGAGTCTTCTTTCGACATCTCGGTTTCCGTTAAGGCATTGTTGCAATTCTGCTGGTATTCCTATTCGTTGTCTTATCACTTCTTTAAACGGGCATCGTATGTTTTACTGATGACCTGTGTCCACATTGTTTACACCTAGACTGTCTTACCCCCAAAAGCATAAATAAATTTGTAAGGCGGGTGTGGCCTTTTCTTAATCTACATAATACAACTTGCTCTCTTCCGTTATAGGCAAGAGAATGTGTATTTTTCTTGATACTTGGTTTCACACTTTTCAATTTGGCTTCTGTTCTATTCCATTTCCTTTGCCACATTTTGGTAGTTTCATTTTTTAAGTATGATTTTATGTCGTTGGGTCTGAGTGAGATATTTTCAAAGTTTCCTTGTGAAGCGACCATTCTAGCTGTAGGGAGCTGAGTGAGTCACAACATATGAGGTATGATTGGTGGATAATAAATTCAATATATAGTAGTACCTGTAGAATTGCGTAAAGCTCTGTAGTGTACACTGTGGCCTCTCTAGGAAGTGACCATGAGTGGCAGTTTCCCAAATGACAGAATGAGCTTCCGGATCCTCCTTCAGTCTTAGATCCATCTGTGTAAATTATTTGACATTCTGGGTTGTGATCGATTATTCTAAAAAATTTCATCAGGGTGATACTGTTTGTATCTTCTTTTTTATATCTTAATAATTCTAGATTTATAGGAGGTAGGTCCATTTTCTAAGGAGCAGTTTCAAACTGGTTGATATCATATACTCTTGTTGTTCACGGTAGCGTTACTAAAATATTTTAAAATAAATTAATATAAAAAATGAATTAGTTTACTTGGTACCTGATGACATTTTTTTAAAATTGAAATTTGTATGCAAAAGGAAGAAAATAATAAACAAAATATTAAATATATTTAAAAGATAATAAAACAAAACAATTTAAAAAAACTTGAATATATCAAAAGTATGTAATTTAAAATTGCACTTTTGAGATCATTAAGGGTTGCTCTTTTTGCCAGTGACAAAATAAAAAAAAATTAATGTTACCAAATATATTGTGTGAGTTAAGTAAACATATATTTGTTATGTAAAATAATAATTACTTATTGTTAGTAAAGAAGTGGTATGAAACAATTTCAGAGTAGAAACATTTATTGTCTCTCAACCCTTACTTTCTTACTTAATATTTTATATCGTCACTGCCCAGCGAAGACCACGAGGAGGTAAGAGTTTATCCTCCGCCAAGGAATTGGGATAAGGAATGTTAAAATTAGAAATTTTAGTTAGGAATGTTGATAAGAAATGTTAGTTAAAAACGTCGTAGTTAGGTAAATAATTCTAAACCTAAAAAAAAAGATTTATTAAAATATCTACAAGAGAGAGAGAGAAAAAAAAATAGGAACCAAAAAATGTTTTTTTTTTGTAAACAAACCTGTTCAATTTTATTTGTTGTTTAAAACATATAACTGACTTTCTACTTTTCTTCTTTTACATGTATTGGTGTCATTTTTATTTTTATGTTTCCTTACCATCCTTCAAAGATTTTATCTTCCAAGTTAGTGAAATAAGTATCAATTTCGTTAATTTTAATCTATAAATTAACAGTCTAGTACCTAAATAATTGGATAAAAATATATAAAATTTGAATAACATACCTCAAGGTTTCTTTTTAAATTAATATAATTGTTTTTTTACTTATTCTGGCTGGTGAAAGTTTCATCAGCTAATAAAACATCTTCTTCATCCTCTTCAGAACTTGTTGTTATTCCATTTAAAAAAATTGAAACAGATTCGCTTCTCTGCTCGAATAAGGCAACAGCGTGTACGTGTTTGCACATAAACATTTTCAATTTAAATTCTGCACACTCACATGTAAAGGGAGACACTCTTCAGATTTCAAAGTATACTCTCATACATTAAATAATTAACATACATAATTTAAATACAGAGAGTACTGCTACCAAAATATTTATAGCTTTTCAGCCCCTCGGAATACATGGCACTACACAGAGGCCCGAGGTCAGTAGCAGACTGCTTTAAAACAGATCTAACAAGTTATTTATAACCTTACGGTCCCTCGGAATACAAAAGCCCGAGGTAGATGGCTTTCTATAACAGAAACTTAAAGTGATCTTTATTAGCTTTTCGCCCCCAGTGTCGATAAAGCGTCGAATGTCACTATGTACCGATCGCAAGCAGCCGTTAACTAGACGTGCCAGTTTTAACGGTCTGTTTCAACACATTTGGGGTGATCACTGTAAGAGATACATTTCAGATTTTAAAGTATACAACGTTAAAATTATACTCTTATACTATAAATAAATACCATACATACTTTTAATACGAAAAGTCCTGCTACTAAATTATTTATAGCTTTTAAGCCCCTCGGAATACAAAGGCACTACATAGAGGCCCGAGGTCCTTTAGCTTTTTTTAACAGAAACTTACAGTGATCTTTATTAGCTTTTCGCCCCCTGTGTCGATAAAGCGTCGAATGTCACTATGTACCGATCGCAAGCAGCCGTTAACTAGACGTGCCAGTTTTAACGGTCTGTTTCAACACATTTGGGGTGATTACTGTAAGAGATACATTTCAGATTTTTAAAAATTTAAATTTAAAATTTAAAATTATACTCTTATACTATAAATAAATACCATTCATACTTTTAATACGAAAAGTCCTGCTACTAAATTATTTATAGCTTTTAAGCCCCTCGGAATATAAAGGCACTACATAGAGGCCCGAGGTCAGTAGCTTTCTTTAACAGAAACTTACAGTGATCTAGCCCGCCTGACCTTAGGAATGCAAAGGTCAGTTCTTTGAATAAGCCCCTGTCTTCGATGTTGTTGACGAAGACAGAATGTAGAGGCTCGGAATCGAAAATCAAAGAGAGTTCATCAGCTGCTCGGTGTGCTGCCCTGAAAAAAAATGCTCCTTCTTCTGCAACTTCATGGCTTTTGACCATTTGCAGGAGGAAAATACCAGAAACGGTCACACTGGTTACCCACAATCAACAAAGTACCCGCAATTTGACGCAGAATTTTACTCACATAGAAATTCAAAATACCCGCATGGTACCCACTTAAAATTTTGTGTTTCACTCACAGGCGTTTTTGGATAGAATGTTTCCTGAAAGTTGGATTGGAAGAAGGGGCTCTAAAGAGTGGTCAGCCAGATTTCCAGATTTAACCTCACTTGACTTTTTCCTGTGGGGTCACTTGAAAAACAAAATCTATGCAACGGAAGATTTACGACGTAGAATTATTGAAGAATTCCGTCGAATAACGCCGAAAATGCTACAAAATGTACGTGAGGTCTCATTTTGAACAGAAACAGAACTTGTACTATTGTATGGAAATGGGTGGTAGACAGTTTGAACATTTAGTTCATTGACAATCATAATTATTGCGACAGATATTGTTTTTATTGATTGAGTGAATAAAAAGTGATTTCCCAACGTCAAGTTTCATATCTCGAAAAAGTATCTATAGACTTAATTTATTTTGTTGATTGATGTTAAGAAGGAAAATATCTTTCATATGTTGCCATTTAAAAATTTAGGGGTGGCGGTCACAGCTCCGAGGGTTGGAATGTATTTCGGGTGAATTTCATCGCGAACAATGTCCCCCTGGAAAATGTAGTTGACATGTCCGAGCGTTTTTATATAATTCGATTCTGCCGACCTACAGAGCCGCTGTTTCGTTTTCAATGGCCTACTCTGTATAGAAACTATATGAAAACATATCAACACACAAAAGTCAAAACATAAGCATTCCTTAATAAAACATACAAAAATAATCTCCAGGAACCTATTACTGACAGCTCTATGTTTTTTCTCCAAATGTACTTATTTTTATTTTATTCCTATGATCAGTCTCAGTTAAATTCAATGAATTGAAGACTCTTTCTACTGAGGCATTTGCAAAGGAAACTAAGTTTAATTCAGTCCACAGAGTCACAGTATTTAAAATAAGAAACTAAGATGTCTGTAGCCGTAACTTATTTAATTAGTGGTAGTGGCCTTATTTCAACAAAACTTCACAACAGTAAATAATTGAAATGAGATAAAGATGGAAGGAAATACCCGAATTTTACCCGCAAAATTGAAATACACACAAAGTGGGAAAATACCCGAAATTCGGGTAATTACCCGGAGATAGGCAACACTGGAACATAACCACACTGACAAAGTCAAGATGGGCGTTAAAATAACAAACCCAATAAACTGAAGATTCTTAAATCTCATATAAAGTGATAATTTGTGTAGAAAACAATTCTGTTTTTTGCACTGGTCCAAGGTCAAAATTGCGAATAAATATTTTCTTTCCAGTGTCATCTATCGACGGTATCGACTCTTAAAATTTCATCACTACCTATTATCTGGTAGTTTTATTACAATGAGTTACGACTAACGGATATTATTCCGAAAAACAATGATCTACGACGTGACTGGGAGACCAGAGTACTAACGCCATCTACATGTCGTCTCCCATCGGATCCAATCGAAATTCCATAAGGTTGTCCTACTAAAAAATAAAAAGAAGAGAACGTGACAGAGAAGGATAAATTTTTTTATTAGATAAAAAAAATGTATTTTTTAACTAACGTTTTAGGAAACTGATGATTTAATCGCAGTACTGTATTATTAAGTTTGAAATAAAAGAGATGGAAATGTTTTCGATAAATTTTATTTTCAATAATCGAATATGGATGCCAAGCGTCCATAACCTAAATTACACAGATATAATTATTACCTTTGCATAAGTTGTCCTTATACAATGATATTACATATAATGGATAACATATTTATTTCCTGTCAAATTTGAAAACTGTCACGTTATTTATAAAGTTGGCATACAGGATGGCGGGAAATATACATGCATTAAGTGACAATAATTAAAAGGTGGTTTGAGAAATTTATTGATTGTTAAAAAAATAAACAATTATCTGGAGGTTTATACATAAATTCTCGTATTAAGATGTCTGGGTAATTAATTTAATTAAATTTTCAAATATATTTATATCTTGTAAAGTATTTTATTAATTGTTACAGCTTTTTGGCAACTAAAATCGGCGAGACAGTAACCATTGAAATAACTTTGGATAAAGCAAATGGTGACATTAATAAAAGCAATAAAATAGTCAGCAAAGAAATTGAAGGAAACACAAAACACGAAGAATATCAATATTTAGACCATATACGCCACATCATTACAAGCGGCAATAAAAGAATCGACCGCACAGGTGTGGGCACTTATTCAATATTTGGGGCTCAGATGAGATACAATTTGCGCACTCATTTCCCACTTTTAACCACAAAAAGAGTCTTCTGGCGTGGAGTTGTAGAAGAATTGTTATGGTTCCTAAAGGGTAGTACCAATGCCTTTGAATTAAGTGATAAAAATGTACATATTTGGGATGCAAATAGTACAAGAGAATTTTTGGATAGTATAGGGCTAAAAGATAGAGAAGCAGGAGATTTGGGTCCAATTTATGGATTCCAATGGAGACATTTTGGAGCAGAATACAAAGGAATGCATGCTGATTATAAAAATAAAGGTATAGACCAACTTGCTCATGTAATAAGTACTATCAAGACAAGGCCTTATGATAGAAGAATTATTATGTGTGCATGGAATCCCATTGATATTCCAGAAATGGCTTTACCACCTTGCCACTGCCTTGTGCAGTTTTATGTATCCAATGATGAATTGTCTTGTCAATTGTATCAAAGATCTGCTGACATGGGTTTAGGGGTGCCTTTTAATATTGCTAGCTATGCCTTGTTAACATATATGATTGCTCATATTACTGATCTTAAGGTGAGTGCAATTGTACATTTTTTACTCATATGTTTTATCGGATATATAAGAAAATTACATTTAATTAATTAATTTTAATTTACAATTAGTAAAGAACTAAGAGCATAAATATCTTGTACTCAGATTGTAAGTAAATGTTTTTTCAGCCTGGAGAATTTATACACACATTAGGAGACAGTCATGTCTACTTAAACCACATTGATGTATTAAAAGAACAACTTACTAGAGAACCTAAACAGTTTCCAAAACTAGTTATCTCTCGCAAAGTGGAAAACATTGAAGATTTCACTGCAGATGATTTTGAGTTGGTTGGATATAATCCCCATCCAAAATTAAACATGCCAATGGCCATTTAAAAGTTAAAGTATATTTTAATTTTGTTTAAAGTAACTATACATAATATTACAGATTTAGCTTATATACTCTGGCATTATTTTTAAAACTGAAATATATCCTTTTAAGGTATTTTAAAATATATGTATATTTTGTGAAAACCAAATTATACTTTCTAAATAAGACAATTACAACACTATCATCAGGTCATCATTTTTTAAATGTAGCTATGAAAATTCAACATAAGATGAAAATATTAAAAATAAATTTTGCAAAAATAAAACACTACAATGTTTTTTAATATATATTTCATAACAAAACAAAGCTTTATTTTAAATTATTTGGGAATGATTCTCATATTCAGCTAATTTTTTCTATTTTAAAAATGAATTAATAATTTTCACAGAAATGTATTTGCAGGTATTCAGGAATCAAAATTTTACCTAAGAATGTTTTGTTCACTGTGTAGGTTAAACTGCCAAAAAATTTGTTCCCAAATAATCAGCATTTTCAATTCCAACAAGTAAAAAATTTAATTTTCCAATTTTAAAAACAAATTTAACACCCAAGCCTTGCCACAAAAATTATACAAATAATTTTTCTCCCTACCGTGCAGAAAGCGTCACTTTCGGCCCGCTGCGCAAAACGAAGTTGTCGCTTTCCGCCTCCGGTAGGTAGAAAAATAGTATACACACCACAGGCATTAAAGTAAGAAATGTAATATACTATTATTTGTTACTCTGACAACTCAGAAAGCTAATTACTCAAACCTATAACGCCGAGATAATTTAAATTTTCCCAGAATTTCAAAAAAAGTAGCCATTAAATTGACAAAACTTACAAAATATATACCATGAAGTTAACTGGTAGTAAAATAAATAATTTAACAAGATAAAATGGCAGGACAAAAAAAATCACAAGGGGAGTTGAGCAATGGAAGTAGTCATAAATATTTAAATAAAGTGTGAAATGAAGCATTCAATATGAAAATGCCGATATTAGTCCTTATACCAGTAAGATCAATACTGCGGAGATAAGTAGTCTGAGAAGTATAGCTAGTGTGACTGATGGATAAAGCGAGGAATAGTGTGGTCTCTGCCCACCGCTACGAGGAAAAAGGGGTGACTTTTTTACAATACCTTTTAAAAAAAATTCGATCCCCAATTTGCCGCACTGAGCCCACGCATACTCAGCCTGCTAGTATATCCACTACTACCTTACAATGTTTTTGTGTCAGTTTTTAACATCTTTTGAAATTTTGGGAAAGGTTTAATTTGGAATTTAGATTGCGAATATCTGGTTGCAATAGTTTTTTCTTTTTTTTTCCTAACTGTTACACCAAGTAGGATAAGCTATACCATTAATCATAATTTTGTATGTTGAGAAATCGTTTTGTTATACTATTATTTACATTTTTGTGTCAGACTACTTTTATTAAAAAGGCTATAAATATATTATGTTTAATGGTTTATGAACAATCCATATACATTTTAAAAACGATGTGTAAGGCAAAAAAATTAAAAATATGACTTTAACAATAAGTTTTAAAATGTTTACTACAATAAAGTAGATAAATTTGTAAATTCAAATTAAGCAAACATTATTTTTTTGTAGAAATGCGATCTTAAATGATATTATTTTTATAAAAATTCTGTTGATGAACTAAGTGACATTATAACTATTAAATACTTTATTATTCATAACAACTTAGTTAATATCAAAGAATAATAATACATATATAAGTATTGATGGAAAAAAAAAATTATTTAGAAAATATTAAAAGAAAAATTTTAAGTTCTCAAATACTTTTTAATGTGATGTAAATTGCTCAAATGGCAAATATTTTTCTATCTTCACTTCAAAATCTCTAATCATGATAATCGTGCACTAAGCATTGCTGACATAAAGTTTTTAGAATATTAGGCTAGTAATTTTTCAAGCTAATGGCAATTGTGCAGGCAGTTTAAAAACTTTCAATATATTTTTAAGAAAACTCATAATGTGACAAAAAAAATCAAGTATTCTGCAACTGCCTCAATCTCAAGTTCAATGTCTCTTCCGATGGGGTCTCTCTAAATAAAGTAGAGGACAAATCGATAGCCACGTACAATCCGCATAGCAACATTGGTCCAATAATGGCTCCTTCCATACCAAGACAAAATATTCCTCCAGCTATCGCCAAGCCAGTTAGGTACGGATGACCTCCGCCTTTAATTTCTTTGTAAATGGTAGTGTCGACGACAGAAGTAGGAAGAAACTGAACGCCCGCAAAAATTATAGCTTCAATACCTCTATCCTGAGCTAACCAAAGATCAAATACTGCTGGAACGCACGCCCAGTAAGTACCAAGAAATGGTATAGCGCCCAAAATCGTTGCGAATGCGGACGGTAAATAAACGATCTTTACTCCAAATAAATTGTGAATAAACCACGTCCACATACCATAGAAGGCAGCCATCTTGAAAGATGCTGAAAACACGCCTATTATTGCTCCCTCTAGAGCATGTCCAAAGCGTTTACCACTTGGTGAGAAATTCGTTAATAACTCTACAGGCTTGTAGAGATCCCCACTGCAATTTAAGAGATAGAATAAGGTAGTTAAAAAGACGACTACGTTTAGAATAAAGTTTAGAACAGCTGTACCCCCTCCTAATAATACTGAAATGAAAGTACTGAATGATCCTAAGATCAAATTTATATTTCCTTTTAAAATTCCCCAAACAGATTCAAGTAAAGACATCAAGGTACCAATATTCTGTTTTCCAAAATCCATCATGCCATTTAAATTAAACATCTCAGGGGACTTTTGTATATCATCAATGAAATTATTCCAGCTAATTCTGACGGCATCATCAGTAACTTTAGGTCCGTGGGAATCATTAGACATCCAGTTTTGATAAACGCGATCCCACAGCTCCAAAACTTGCCTCTCTAGCTTGTCAGACTTAACTGGATCAACATCAGACATCATTCCTTTTACAGTCTTTGATATACCTTCTCTACCATATTGGTATGCATTATCTAGAATAGAATCGACAGTATCGTCCCAAGCAGGGGGTAGCACCTGCTTGAGTTCTGGATTGTGCATAACAGTTTGGTTGATAAGAGATCCAGTCATTTGAACTAACATTATAGCTTCAGCATATATTTGTAGTGCTATAAATACGGAAGCACAAGTAAGAAATACAATTAGGCCAAAAATAACGACACAACTAGCCACTGTATCTATGGTATCTTTAACACCACTCTTTAGAAGCAAATTTATTTTATGAGCAATATGATACAAACCTCTAATTGGCACGGGTACTAAAGCATCATGTCTCTCATGACACCAACATGTTATGGTATCAAACAAATCACAGCTTTTTTCATGCAAATAACTCCACAGACCAATGTAGGACCCTACATACTTAATAATATAATATAAAATTGGTATAGGTAGTAGCAAAAGAAGCATTAAATTTTTCCAAAAAAACATTATAATACAAGCCCACATTACTGATATAAGGTAAAATGTGCTTTCATAGGTTTCTGTGTTAATCAAACTTGAATGGGAATGAGTTATTCTTCTACCTAATCTGAATGCAGAATCTCTTGTTCCCCTTGATGAAAAGTAAGGCTGAGAAAGAGATCTTTTTAATGGAGGCTTGGTTTTTAATGAAGTACCTTTTTTTTGATGAATTGTGCTACTCAGTGGAGTAATGTCATCAAAAAGATCCAAAGATAAGGGATCTTTAGAATTGTTGGAATTAGTTATTTTTTGATTTTCAATATTGTTTTCTAGAATTGATGCTGCAGATACTTCTTCTACACCTGTTACAGCTTCTACTATATCTTCTTCAACAGTTTCATGTTCATGAAAAACTAGAGATACGGATTCCATCAATGTAATAGGCTGTCCCGCTTCTTTCATACCTTTATAGTACTCATACACTTCAGATAAAAATCCTAAAACAATTCAACCAATGAAATTGTATTAGCTTTTAATCATAGCAATGTTTAATTATATGTACCTATTTTAGAAAAATACAACATATTAGAATTCTTCAACCAAAAATTTTTAATAATCTAATACCTACAATACAAAATTCATTAAAGTTAGAAATTATATAAATACATTAACACCATTTTTTCCACAAAATAAAACTTAATTTTTCTTAAAATTACTAAATCTAGTGTTTACTTACCTCCAAAAAATATTATTTGAGCTAGTATAAATATGGGTAACTGGAAGTAGCCAAATTGTTTGGCAAAACAGCTTGAACACAACAGCCATATAACTATTGAAGCATAATGAAACTTTGTGTTGTTTTCAGGTTTCCATAATATAAATACTGTAGAAATGTATCCTATTAATATAAATCCTACTAACCAAAATGAGGAAGTGTCTATCAAGAAGTTTACACTGCTCAATGTGTACAAAACAAGTTTCCATAATAATTTAACAAATATCCTTGGTGTGTAGTTGTAAATTAAAAGTATAAGAGGTATAATCACTCCAATTACAATTATTAATTTTAATCTCTTCCATATTTTTTCTCCTATAAACTCGGATATATCATTCATAATATTTACTGGTACAAGTATTACTCCAAAGATTATGGGAGTACTAGTATCTTCCAAATTTTGAAACCATGTGTGAAATCTATCTCTTAGAGAACGTTTTAAAGGATGTAAAGCAGATCCAACTAAAAGTGCCCATACTAGAGGTTTCACAAAAGGTTCTAAAATAAAATAAACAGCATAGGCTGCTGCACAACATAAAAAAAGCAGGAAAAGGGCTACTGCATTGTAGAGTGCTTGTTTTACTGGCTTATCATGACCCTGTGGTAGACTTCTAATAACACTAAATATATTTCCTAATCCTGAACGCTGATCCATCGCAAAATTATTAAATTAATAAATATAAATGACAAAATTTGACAAATCGTTTTTTTATTGTTGTATTCCTAACCTCATTTCTTAATTATTAATCTGTCAGCTTAGATAAAACTTGTTTAAGTTGGCAGTACTTATAGTCGCGCTAATTTTAAAAACTAGACATGTTTTTACCAATTTAAGTAAATATGTCTTGTAGTTGGGAAAATTAAGTTTTATTAATTAGTACTAAATAATTTACATTACTTTTCAAAAATAAAAATGTAAATTTTTCTGTTTGAGAGTATTGACGACTACTTCTGTCTCGCCTCATGTCATGTTAATTGTAATAGTGGGGCAAGTTAGTAAAAAAGTTGTGCGAGTTAATTGAGTGGAGGTAAAATTGAAAAAAAAAGTTTGATAAGAATGAAACGATTTATTTTCTATTAATAACGGAATCGATCATGGATTTGACACCAGGAGATGAAAAAAATTTATATTTTGCTTCCTTCGTTGTAAGTATAATAAAAATATTTATAAGGGTAATCAATGTGACCTCCTTTTAAATGTCTAGGTTAATTATTTTTATTTATTTATAAAATTTCAACTTACAGGGTGGAGGTATAGCTGGGTTATTTGTGGATATGGTTCTTTTTCCATTAGACACTTTAAAGACACGATTACAAGCTCAACAAGGTTTTCGGAAAGCAGGTGGCTTTAAAGGAATTTATAAAGGCATTGGCCCTCAAGCTATTGGAAGTGCTCCACAAGGTATTTTATTTTAGTTTTATTTAATAAATCATACAGGTTTCCAGGTAAATGGCAGTTTTTGCCAATTAATAAATGAGCTCCTTAATTATTTAAACTTGTATGTATTTTTACAAATATATTTAAAGTCCAAATTTGTTAAAATCACTACTTTTTATAATATTATCGTTTAAAAAAATAGTTATCGTTTTAGCTGCTCTGTTTTTCCTTACATATGAGTCAATTAAATATTACTCGGAAGGAGCAGTTCCAAAATATGCAGTACCAGGAGTATACATGTTTGGAGCAGCTGTAGCAGAAGTAGTATGTATTTTTAAAATTGATCAAATGTTAAAGTTATAAACATAAAAATGTAGTAAGCTATATATTTTTGAGTTTACCATGCCGTTCAAATTTTAAAACATCTTCTTTAATGAAGAAAATTATAAAATTGAATATTTAACAATATTTAAAAGTTGTAATATGGCAAAAAAATTCTCTATTTATTAATTAGCCTTAAGATTTATACATATTACATCCATGAGCTAATGTTTCATTTTATGCAGTGATTTCTGGCCCTAGTGACGTGAAGAAATGAACATCCAATGATGTCATCACTAGTACTTGCCAAGTGTATGTATGGCCTTTAGCATTCTTCGATACCCTTAGTTATTTAAATCTAATTGCCAGCATCTTTTCAGTTTTCGGTGAGATTGCAGTAGTATTTTCAACAAGGGGTTTGTGTGGGTTTTGAGTATTCTATGGTGTTTATTTATTCTCTTCTTGATCATTTCTGTTACATATGTAGAGTTAAGTTGGTTACATGCCAGGTGGCATTTGTTATGGTGCGGAGTATTTTTGATTGGATTGCATTTATGACAGTTTTATAGGTTAGTAATTTATTTTCTAGTAGTAATTTATATTTACGTCCTATGAGCTAATTTATGTCTTTAATTTTTAGTTCTGTTTGCTTTTTTTTTTAGATATGTGTTGCTTCCAGGTTAATTTGCTGTCCAAATGCATGCCAAGATATTTGACATGTTCTACTTTTGTTATTACTCCGTGATTCAATTCTATTGTTGGAAATTGTTCTTTTCTAAGGGTAGAAGTTATATAATTTTATTTAGAACCATTCACTTTTATCTTTAATTTCTTCAACCACAGCTCACAGCTCTAGTGTTATTAAATATTCTTGGAGATTTCATGTCGTGGTGATTGGGTCATTATGGGTTGATATTATGGCAGTGTCGTCTGCAAAGGTACTTACCAGGGGTTGTATGTCTTAGTGTCGGTTGTATACACGGCATACAGGTTTGGTCCGAGAATGCTTCCCTGTGGCACTTCAGAATAAATTTGAAATTTTTTAGAGATTGCTACATTTACCTTTGTTTGAAATTTTCGTTGACTAGGTTGAAATATTTATCAGGAAGATATCTTTTAAATTTGTAGAGAAGTCCTGAATGCCAGACTTTATCGAAAGCCTGGCTCACATCAAGGAATGCAGCAGTTGAGTATTGACGGTTTTCTATGGATTACATCTACATGGCAAATTAAAATTGTTTTGTCCTAAAATAAAAACTTTTTTTGTTTTTAAATTATAGTTATGTATTTATATATTTTTGTATTGATACAATGTTACTTTTAGGCAGCATGTTTAGTAAGAGTTCCTATGGAAGTTGTAAAACAAAGAAAACAGACTCAAATTAATGATAAATCTGCTTTAAAAATTGCTCTCTCAGCTTACAAACATGAAGGCATTGTAAAAGTAGGTCATACGTTTAATTTTTATTTGATTTTGTAGAAAATAAATGTACCAACAATTACAACTCTGTTTGAGTTCTTAAATAATAAACCATCAATTTACACATTTGAATTTTTAGGGCTTATATAGAGGTTTTGGTTCCACCATAATGAGAGAAATACCATTTTCAGTTATTCAGTTCCCAATTTTAGAATATTTAAAAAAAAGTTACAGGCAGAATTTCAAAAATAACATACCACTTGAATCTTGGGAGGTAGCAATGTGTGGATCAGTAGCAGGTATTCATTTTAATATTAAATGATGTTCATGTTTCCAGTATCCATATTTAATTTTTATAGGTGGAATTTCAGCAGCAGTTACAACACCTTTAGACGTAGCTAAAACCAGAATAATGTTGGCAGATCGGAAACAAATAAAAACAGGAGAAATGACCGTCAGAAAAATTCTCAAGCAAATTTATCAGACCGAAGGAGTCAAAGGGTATTAAATCAAAATTGATTATTTTTTATGTTATTCTATTACTTTATCGTTACAGATTATTTGCAGGCTTCATTCCCAGGGTAATGTGGATAACATTGGGAGGTTATATATTTTTCGGAAGTTATGATTTTGCAAAAGGTACATGTCTACGAATACTTGATAGTGAAGTTGACGAATTTTAACTCACTAAAGAATTATCATATTATTAAGAAAGGACATTATAAATCCTTATGGTTCCATACTTAAAAACGTTCTAAAAAATTTAAAATAATATAAAAGTGGCCTATTTATGCAATTTATCAAAACAATTGTACCCAATTTAGAGCGATCGTCTTCTTGAGTAGTGGAGTTATTTTTATGGAACAGATCATATGATAAAAAATATTTAAAGTTTAATATTTAGTACAATTGATAATTTAATATTTTAAATGGTTTGTTACTGAAAAATATGATTTTATTTTTTTATTGCTGTAAATGTTGTTAAAATTATTTTTTATCGGTTTATTTAAGAAAAAAAAGAAACGTTTTAAATGTTTATTGTATATTTTTAAACCTGTCATACAAATGCAATTATTATTTACAAAGACGATTTTGTCTCTAACATCATCAAAAATGTAAAATTGTATTTTAAGAATTGTTTTAAAGAAACCTAACAAATAGTATAAAAATATGCAAACGAATGTTTATAGTTTTTTTCAGTATGGATATTTACAGGTAGACTTTCTAAAAGTTAGTAAATTAAATCGCAGACCTTTCTTGGTGAATTAAGTAATTCTTTGGTATTAAGAAGAGCAAAGTAATAGAAATAGAATACCTCATAGTAGCCTTATCAATTTGCTGTGATAAATATAACTATATTATACAATTTGTTATGTCATTAAAAACATTTTACACTTTTTCCAAATATTTCATTATTTGTTAATTTAATCAAAATACTGGTAGTTTGATATGAGCACTGAAATCACTTTACGAGGATTCAAATGTTTGTGTCAGGATAAACGGAGCTTACACACACTGGTTTAACATCAAAAAAGGTGTGAGACAGGGATGTGTGGCTTCGCCATGGCTGTTTAACTTATACATAAACGATTGTTTAAATGATTTGAAAGAGAGTGCTTATGGATTGAAAATGAATGATTTGATCGTCAAATGCCTTCTTTACGCCGATGATCAAGTCATATTAGCGTCATCTGAAGAGAAGTTGCAGATGATGGTTAATGTTATGCATGATGCCCTGAAAATCAAAAGGATGAAAATAAATGTAACCAAAACGAAAGTAATGGTTTATGAAAGAAAAGAAAGCATGACAAACTGTGAAGTTTTGATTAAGGGAGAAAGAGTGGAGCGAGTAAATGAATTTGTGTACTTGGGTTCAAAGTTTACGAGAGATGGAAAGTATGACAGTAATATTGATCGAAGGGCGTTGGCAGGAAAACAAATGAATGGGGCGCTGCATAACTTTATGAACAGCCGGAAAGTGTCAAAAAAGGCACGTCTGGCTGTGCATAGAGGTGTGTTGGTTCCTACACTTATGTATGGTAGTAAATGTTGGGTTTGGCAGAAGCATGAAAATAGGATTAATGCTGTGGCGATGAGTAGTCTAAGAAGTATAGCCGGAGTGACTCGGTTGGATAAATTAAAGAGTAGTGAGATAAGAGAACGCTGTGGTGTAAATGAAGATGTGATGTAAAAGAAGATGTGGTTACAAAGATAGATAAAGGAATGCTTAGATGGTTTGGACACGTAGAAAGGATGGATGAAGGAAGATTGACGAAACAAATGTATAAGGCGAGTGTGAATGGACAAGTCGGTAGAGGTCGACCTCGGAGAACATCGATCTCGATCAGATCAACATTGTTTTGAAGAAAGGCCAGGTCAAGAGTACCAACAACCGACAAGCATGTATGAGAGCACTAATGAAAATAGAGGAAGCGAAAGATGTGTGTAAGAACCGTAGCGAAAGTGGAAGGAAGTGGTCTCTGCCTAACCCTACGGGAAAAAGGCGTGCCTATATGTATGTATGTATTTTACTGTTGATGAGCTAGTCGTAAATATTTTTTTTATTTTAATTGAACGTTTTAAATGTTTAAGTTAAAAAGTACTTACCTACGTAATATTTTGTTTGTGAACTTTCTTATGTATGCAGATTTTTGGGAAACGATTTGAGCCAACCTCCTCGTGGTGTTTCCTGGGTAACTATAATAGGCTCATTAAAAAAATCGTAAATATACTTTATGTTAAATACTAATAGACTTTATTCACTTAAAAATTACCTTTATATTAAAACATTAATGAGTGACTTATAAGCATATCATTTGTAAGAAGGAAAGGTGAAAGCGGGGGGAATGCTGTTTCGTTAAGAGAAAAACGCTGTCTTTTTAAATTTTGGCATTCAGTACGTGTAATAAAATAACTTTTGTGTGTCAACATTTTAACAAAACACGTAGTTGTTAATTTTATTTCACCTTTAATCTGAAGAAAAACACAACCCACATTTGGTACATCGATAATACCTACACATTTCATTGTTTCTTTTAAATTCTTTGAAAATATTCCATTATATTCTTTACCGTCCACGCTCAATTCATATTACTATCATCGTCGAAGATATTTTGATTGTATTCATCGTCGTAGAGGAGGTTTCTTGCGTTTGTAAAATGTTCTTTTCTTATTTTTATTATTTCCTGATGTTTTATATTTTTTTAGTTTTTGTTAGATCTTCTTTTCCAGTATTATTGTGTTTTGCTTTTTTTCATTTCTTTCCTTCTAAAACATTTTTCAATGAAATTACTGGAGTTGCCCATGCCCCTCAGCCCGCGAGACATGTATTTCTATGCACTGTGCGGCCGCCTGTGTGCAAAATTTACCCCTTTTTAAGTAAAAATTTATACATGGGTAGGTACACATAAATAAAATTAAAATACGTGCTAATACCTATATTTAATTTTGATACTGATAAATCAGATAAGGGGGTACACACAAAATTGAAATAATCGCTATTATCTAATATTGAAATGAAATATGTGTTACATGTTAATTTATCTTCTTCTTCTTTCTTTAATGTAAGCAATTTGCTTGTTTTTCTTCGTATCCTCTGCCGTTCAATTATTAGAAAGGTTGTCGCTCCATATCTTACGGGGTCTTCCAACGCTTCGGCGCCCTGAGGGCGACTTGTCTCTAGTTATTTTGACCACTCTGTCGTCATTCATCCGGTCTATGTGTTCGTTCCACTCTCTCTTTCTTCCCAGTATCCATTCATTGACATTGTCTATTTTACATGTTCTTCCAATGTCGTCGCTTCTCTCCCTGTCAAAAAGTGTTTTTCCAGCGATCCTGCGCATTATTTTCATTTCGGTGGTTTCTAATATTCTCTTTGTGTTCGATGTATCTGGTCTAGTTTCCGCTGTGTATGTTAATATAGGTCGGATGACCACCTTGTAGATTCGGGATTTGGTCTCGATTCCGATATATTTGTTTCGGAGGATTGTATCGTTCAGGTAAGCTGAGGTTCGTGCTGCTTTTGCCGATTGGTTTCTTATTTCCGCCTCGATGTCACCGTATCCTGATATTTCTATTCCTAGGTATTTAAATTTCATCTCCTGTTGTATAATTTTATCATCCACAACCAGTTTGCATCTGATAGGTGTTTTTGAAGTGGTCATGCATTTTGTCTTTGCTGCAGATATCTTCATTTTTAGACTTTTTGCCGTTGTGTTAAATTTGAATAGTGCTCCCCCTTTTATACCCTTTCAGGTTACGAGTGCTGTTTATTATTTCGTCCATAACGATGTTGAACAATAAGGGGCTAAGGGAATCCCCTTGTCGAATAGAGTATTTCTGAAAGCTCAAATGAAAAAAAGTGTACTGATTTTGATCAGCATGATACCTGACTACTCATCCCCATAACATTTAGATTTTGACAAATCTTAGACATAAGGATTAACGAAGAAGGTAAAAAAAGCAAAGCAATAATAAAACTGACAAAACAATAACAATGTTACAAACCAGAAAAAAAAACAAAATAACTTATTGGAAGCACTCTTTTCTTGCCTTTTTTTCGGCAATTTTTTTTTTTTTATGAAAATTGTCGCAAAAAGGGTAGACCTATCGTGTGGGCCGCGGACGGCCCGCACTGCGACTATTAGAAGGGGAAGGGATTATAGAAAGAAAATGATTGTGGACACGCTTTTTAAAAAGTTGCAGGTCATAGTTCTTTGGAAAAACTGATTTTGGAAGCTTATTCCATTCCGTAGCAGCCCTGTAAAAGAAGGATTCTTGATGAAGATTGGTCCTTGTAGTGTCAATCTTGAGAGTAAATGGGTGAGACTGATCAGCGTGCCGAGTTCTTCGGCCGAATGTGGCCAATGGTGGTACAAGAGTTTTTATTTCTCTGGAGCATCTGCCATGGAAATATCTGTAGAGCAATGACTGGTCTGCAACTCTTCTTCTATGTTCTAGAGGGTGAAGGGTATCTGTGAGAGTTGAGCTGTTTATCAAGCGAATGGCTCTTTTCTGAATGGAATCTAGAAGACGAAAAGAATGCCTTGGTGCTGAACCCCAAATATGTGAGCAATACTCCAGTAGAGGTCGGATTTGAGCCTTGTACGTCGTCAACAGTTGATCAGGAGTAAAAAACTTTCTGGCTTTCCACAGAAAACCTAGCCTCTGGCTTGCCGACTTTGCGATGTTAGCAACAAGGTCGTGCCAAGACATATTATTGGACACCGTGACTCCCAAAATCGAGATGGAGGGACTTGGTTCAAGGGTATTTCCGGACATTGTGATGGGATGATTTGAGGAATTCACTTTCTTGGAAAACATGGCACTTTGTGTTTTTTGGGCGTTGAACTGAACAAGATTGTTGGTTCCCCACTCGACGATTGCTTTAAGATCTCTATTGATGGAGTCAACCTGTTCCTGCCTGAGTCTATTTGTATCTTTCACCGAAAGTGATCGATAGGATGTGAAAGTTGAGACAAGTGTGCTATCGTCTGCGAAACTGTAAATGTGGTTCGTGGTGGTTTTCAAGAGGTCGTTGATGTGTAAAAGAAATAAGGTGGGGGACAGGATGGAACCCTGGGGGACCCCGGCATTGGTTTTAAACGCATCAGAAGAATTACCGTTAACTGTCACATGTAAGGAGCGATCTTGCATGAAGCTCAAGAGCCATTGGCGCAGTTTGGTTGGGAGACCGTAGGCAGATCATTTACTTAACAATGCCTGGTGCCAAACGCGGTTAAAGGCTTTAGATATATCCAAAGCTATTGCACGGGATTCACCAAACTTTTCAATAGTGTTTGTCCAGAGCTGAGTGACATAAGCCAGCAAATCTCCAGTAGACCGAAGTTGTCGAAATCCATATTGTCTGTCATGGATTATCTCAAATTTCTCCAGATATTTGATGAGTTCTGTGTTAATCGCTTTTTCCATAACTTTGGATATGACTGAGAGCAATGCAATAGGGCGATAATTTGCAGGAATAGTCTTCTTTCCTTTTTTCGGAATCGGTTGGACTTTAATCAACTAGTCAAAAGGAATAAAATTCGTAAGGTCACTTTCTATGGATTGCCAAATTACTGAGTTGATCGTAAAAAAGTTTTTTTTTATTTTGAAAAAGACCTTTCTCCCGATGCTACTGATACTGGTTGCGTTAAAAAAATTCGTATTGCCACTGCAATATTTGGAAATGTTGAAATTAACTTGTTCTGTAAAATATGTTGAAGAATTAACTGAGGATCTAACTCATTTTGCTCTGGTAAATGGCATTTAAAACAAATAATTTCATTAAATAAGTCATTTGCATCAATATCTGATTCTTTACGTGCTTCATTTTTTAAATGAAATAATAAATTTTCACACGAGATTCTTATTTCTTCTTCATTCAAGCTAAACATTTTATAAATCCAAAAATGTTATTAAATTGCTCCAACCCCTTGAATCTTTCATTAAGAGATGATAAGGTCGTATCTAATATAAAGAATACTTTTATTTTGTAGATAATTCATTTTCGGGTCTGTTGTTGGTTCGTCAGTACTTTCATAATCAAACTTAGCCGAATTGCTGCCCTTGGATTTTGCCGCCCGTGGTTTTGCCTACATTCGTCACATGTAACGTAGCCCAAAAACAACCGAAAGCCCGCATAAAACGTGGGCATCCCATTCGAGAATTCGACAAATAATAAATATATCGTCAAATAACATTTTTAATGAATATAGACAAAAGCTTATGCCAAACTAGAAAGCCTCCACCGTATCCAGATTTGAAGAGTGGATTAGCCAATTTAGCGTTTCACTTAGACGAAGGCTTATTTTAAGACGTCTACAAAAGCCGAAATTCTGTAAGACTACTTTATTAGACCCGCAGTATATCGGGATGGTGGAATGGTGAAGACATTACTGTTGTGTTATTTATACTTCAAACGAGCCTTCGAAACAATTAAGAGGCAGCTCTTACTTCTAAAATTGCAAATATGAATTTCTTACCCAACTGGCTGATGGTATATTTTATAAAACTGACCGTTTGAATTGGTGTTTGGATCATCAAAACTGGACAATGCAAAATTGGCAAAATGTCTTATTTTAAAATGAAATCAGTTGGTCTTTGATTAGACGACCGGCGAATTCGAGTTCTAAGAGGACGTGGGAGACAAACGAAATTCGAAGCTGCTCGACCTGCTTCCAAATATTTTCTGTTTATGCATGATAATGCACCCCACACGTAAAAACAGAGTTTCCACTAATTTTTAGGAACGGAATGCTTGGGTATTTTAGGGTAACCGGTGACCTTAGGTGTTTACAATATCTGAATCCAATAGAACACTTATTATGGAATACTATAAAAAGAAAATTGAGATTCTGTCAGAATAAGCCGGGTAATGCAAATCAAATGATTTAAGCAAGTATGGAAGAATGGCAGAATTTACCCCAAGTAAAAATTAATAGCTTAATAGAAAACATGCCCCATCGAATTCATGCTTGCATTGTGGCTAAAGGTAAATACTGATTATTGAATTAACAAAAAAGGATTTTTCTTTCTTAAATTGCAGCTTACAATATTTATGTAGGAAATACGACGCTTCTGTTTGGTATTGTGAATTTTATTTACTTATATTTTTAATTTTTTTACAATATAATTTATTTGGATAAACTACTATTAATTTTCCTATTATCTGTATGTGTTCGAACGAGTATATCTACTTATATGTTATAATAAAAATGTTCAATTAACCTTCCTAGTAAAACGGTTGAGAAATGGCCGCTGTATTTACGTTAATTAGTGAATGTCAAAAACTTCACAAGCGTCTATTGATACCCGTCACAATTTGTCTATGATTTGATTTTATACATTTGAGTCAAATTGTTTTTATTATTTTAAAATACGTTGGTTTATAAATATTTTTGGAGTTATAATAATTAGGAGTGATTTAATTTCTTTTTAGCCTACCTTAAGTTAAATATTGGACAACCTTTAGACATTATTTATTGTGCATTATAGATAATACTCAAATTATAATAAAATAAGCAGGTATGCAATAAGTACACAAAAATACATGTTTTTAAAAATTTAGATAAAATTAATCATTTAATCAGCATCAAGACAAATTGTGACGGAATATCAATAGACGCTTGTAAAAACTACAATTTTGATGGTGCATGCATACCGGGGCCGCCGCTAATATTCAAATGAGGTTACCTTAAAACAACTGACATTTATGTTACAGGTTACACAACTTAAATCTAACAATAAGATATGCACGTATGCACCGATTATCGTTCTTGCGATTTTAAAATTAAATATATGTTTAAGGAAATTTCATATACCGATGCCTAAATGTAAATAAGAAAATTATTTTTACCAAAATTTTTCACTACAATATTAAATTGGAGAGATCCAGTTATCTTCTTACCCTCTATGCTTATGGTGAGGGAGGGGTCACTATAATGTGTACCTATGTAATTTTACTTAAATTAATTTATTAACTTATGTAATCTTAGAAATTGTTGCAATTGACGGTCAAAATTTCCTTTTTATTATCTATACTTGCAATCTCTTGAGTAAAAAAAAATATTTGTGTGCAGCTCACACGCAGTATTTAGAATAAGTGAAACGTAGCACATGGTGGAAAGTGAAACTTCAGAAAAATAAACTATATACACACTCACTATACAATGCTTGCTCTCTCGGTTTGGATCAGAATATACAGGCGCATACATATTTACAATGCTTAGTAGACAAGAGTGGGAAGGCTGCGAAACAACGCACAAACAGGATACCGATAGGTTATACTGTGCCGATGGTATGAAAAACTGTATAATGTATTCTATCTCATTCTCTCGCAAATTTATGTGTGTCGCTTTTTCGTTTCATCGAGTTCCAAATCACAACGATTCTAAAGAAGTTTCACTTCAAAATTTGGATAGATACATATTTATTTTAATAAAGTTTCATTCTTACTATTGTAAATTACCGGGCCTAACTTTTTTCGTTTACAATTGCGACTTAATAAAAAAGAAGCAGTCTGCTACGGCTATTGGTGAATTAAGAAAATCTCAACCCATCACTAATTCTTGGTTTCACTGGATGACAAATCAATCATTTTTAATTTATATAATTTTTTTTCTTTAAACGTTATCAAAAAATGATAAATGACAATTACGTGTTTAAACAAATATTTAATCCTTTGTCTTTAATAGAATATATAGATACACAAATATATTACATAAAATGTTTGGTTCGGTGAAATATTCGCCAGTTCGTTATCGATTACTGTATGTGAGTAGATTTATAAAAAAAATGTCGAGTTTTACAAAAAATGGAAATGATAAAAATGTATATAAATTAAAAACATTAGGTAAGTTTTAATGTATTGTTATGAATATTGCAATATATTTTAGAATTGTTTTTAATGCACGTAAATTTTATTTTTAGAATATCTTAAAATAAGCATTCTAAATCAAATTTAAAAATGATTCTTATCAAACATGCGTTTATAATATCTTTGTTGCTAGTAATTAACTCAATAACCTGTTAGTTATATAAAACTACTTCTTATATAAAAAATTTTCAACATTATTTGATCTCAAATTTACTAGTCATTTTACAATAGGTATATGTACATATAAAATATTTTAGCAGTCGCAAAACCTTTATGGTTTAAAAATAAACTAAATAATGTACATGGTACAATGTTTTTTAACCTATTATCTCAATAACCTAGTATTCTTGAATAGACAAAAAAATGTGGGATAAGGATTTCTAAAAACCCACAATAATAAACTACACTGTGTTGCATAAAGTTAAAGCTCTGTTAAATTATGTTCTAGATCAAAAAATCCAAAATTTAATTAACATAGCAGTAGAAGCAAGGCTGAATTCATATTCACCATACAGCAACTTCAAGGTAGGGGCTAGTGTGCTCTGCGATGATGAATCAATATTCTCTGGCTGCAATGTGGAGAATAGCGCTTTTACAGTTGGAATATGTGCTGAAAGATGTGCATATAGTAAAGCGATAAGTGAGGGAAAGATGAAGTTTAAAGCTGTTGCTGTTGTGGGACAACAGGAAAATTCATTTACAACACCTTGTGGAGCTTGTAGGCAGTTCTTGAGCGAATTTGGCAATGTAGATATCTATGTTACAAAACCAAATAGCAATGATGTGTTGGTCTTAACTTTAAACCAGCTATTACCTCATCAATTTGAGACCATAGACCATACTTTTGTATGAAACTTGCTTAATGACTTAATTTGTGATATAAAGTATTAAGAAATATTTATATTATTAACAAGTAATTGTAGAATACACTGAATAGTTTAAAATTTACATTATAAATTTGTCACTTATTGTAACTACAACTTTTTTTTGATGATATTTATGCCTCATTTTTTAGCCTTAGGATAAGCTATTTTATGTTTTGTTTTCATACATAGCATCAACACAGTATAAAACACTTATACTATGGCATCAATAAATTTTGATTATATATAAATAGCCTTAAATTATAATTTTTTTAGTATGAAATTAATGAAGTGGGTCTTTTAAAATGGAAGTCTTACATATTAATCAAACCTTACCTGTTTTCAATCATTCCGTTGGTACCTTCAATCTATTTTTTTTTACTTTTTCTTCAACCAGTCCTAAATATATATTTCTACAGCAATAGAATAAAACAAAAGTGTTTGGAATGTTTTTATTATTTTCAAATAATTTTAAAAGGTAAATATATTAAAACAATGTTCAAAAGGTATCAAAGTTGATTCAAGTCTGTTTATTAACAAAAATGAGAAAAATACACTATATACACTATACACTATAAATTCTGCCTCTTAAATTTTTAAATAAAATGATAAATATTTTAAAGTGTTATATTACTTTTAAATGGTAATATATTTTAAAATCACAGACACTTGTAGTGCAGAAAACTGTAAAGGCTGATATTTGAGGTAAATGGTTAATTGTAAGTTAATTATATTGAAGCATCTTTAAGATTAACAACTTTTTTGCTTTTATTCTTATAAAATCTAATTAAATAAAATCCAACAGCTGTAAATAAGGCACAAGAGAAATGAGTCATTAGTACTAAGATTTATGCAAACTTTAGGTTTTTTTATAACTGAAAAGAATTACAATTATTACTCAATTCTCAAAAATTAAAATAATTAGTACTAATTAATCATTATATATTATAAATTTAGACAGTAGCATTACATTTTAAAGAATTATAAACTGAGGTACTAAGCTTAGTGAGTTTAAACTGTTCAATAAGCTTTACAAAAATTTCAAGAAATATTGCATCTGTCCGATTGTCTACTACTAGGTCCTGTTGTACTATTAGCCTCTGCTGCTTGAAGCTGCCTTGCTAATGCCATATCTAATTCTTCCTGTTTTTTTCTACTAACTGAAACACTGTCTTGCATTGATAATGATAGGGCTTTCGCAAGAGCTTCATCCTCACTCAATACCCCTTGCATATTGATATTTGAAAGTCTCGATTTCTTGCCTAAAAAGTTAAGAAACTATAAATATTACAAAAAAATTATCCTAAAATATTTTTTTTAAATTAATCTTACTCCTTTTCTACTCTTTACTTTAATTTATAAAAAATGTTGACAATTTGATAATTGTTGGCTTTATATTAAATTAATTTTTGCTCTAAAAATTCCATTTGTTACTTACCTTTACAGGAATGATCTGCAGCGTGTCTATGTTTTATGCAAAAGTTCTTAGAACAGTCTTCACAAATAAATGGCAATAATTCTTTCGTTTTACACTTACTAAAAGAACACTTATTTGTAAACACCTTTCTTCTATGCTTTGCTGGGTCTGACTGGCAATCATTGTCTATATGAGTACCAACTACAAAGTCTGGATGTTCTCCTTTTTTAACTGGAATAGGTTTGCTGCAAAGAGGACAAGCAGGAACTTGATTGTTTTTCTTGTAAGCATTTGAACAGCTATGAGAATTGTAGCTGTAATGTTCGTCACAGAAGACCAGATTGCAAGCATCGCATTTAATTGGTAAAAAATCTAATTTATGACAATCTGATTTCGAACATTGTTTTCCTAAATCAGGTAATTCCATTGTAAAAACGTCAAAAAAAATGTAAACAAATATTTGACACCTTGATTCACACAACACAAAAATTCAAATAAAACTTTAGTCTAACTATAAGTTTATATATTTAGTCAAATCGATCTAGAATATTCAATTCACACACATTCCTGTAATCATGACACAGTAAATTTCTCTGAAATCGCAATGTCATATTGCCTTCTTTTAAATTTGATTGAAATGGTCTTTAATATAATACAATCATTAGTTAACAGCTGTTGCTGGTCTGGGCTAATATAATAAAAAATAATTTAATTCGTAGGTGTAATATAGAGTTATATTGGAAATAAACAGAAAACTGTTTATAATTAATTTTACAAAAAATATTTTCTTAAAAAAATTTGTACGATCGTAAGATACAACCATCAGATATCAAAGTGTACAAGATAATTTAAAAAATATATTTGCTTGTTAGTAATATACCCCTATTTTCGATATTGACAATTATAATTATATATAGAGATGATTTATTATGGAAAGTGACCTGTCAAAGAACACCACTTTATTTCCAACGAAGCGGATGTTTAGTAGCGATTTAAACAGAATTGGTTACCACAACCTTTGAATATAAAACAGGAAACGGGTATCGCTACACTGTATGGACACAGAACAAAACAGCTTATATCTATTTTTTGGTATGGATGCTAAAAGTGCAACGGAAACTGACTCCATGACCCTCCACTTTTGGACCTATTATTTAAATGTTTCCCTGTGAGTGTACCAATAAAGTGGATTCTTAATAAATTTTAGTAGTTTAATAACGATTAAAATTAGTGAGACAAGGCTTTGTTGTGTGCTTTAATAATTATTAGTTAACCATTATTATCGTAAATAAATTGGTGGTAAAACATTTTTATATTGCTGAGAGAATAACGACAAATATGGTTAGTTGTTCATCTTGTGGGTGTTCCTGATACCAAAACATAAAAGTGCTGGTGTAACATTTCACAAGTAAGTCTTTTTAATGCTAAATTTCTTCAATATTTAGAATTGTATTTCAATGAAATTTATAGGTTAAACCCGTCAATCACAAAGTAGCCATTGGCGTAGTTTAGGGTAAAATTATAGGTTAAAGGTATTTATAGCGTGTGAAAAAATAGGATTAATGCTGCGGAGATGAGTAGTTTAAGTAGTATAGCCGGAGTGACTCGGTTGGATAAAGTAAAAAATAGTGAGATAAGATAATGCTGTGGTGTAAAAGATGTGGTTTCAAAGATAGATATAGAAATGCTTAGATGGTTTGGACATGTAGAAAGGATGGATGAAGGAAGATTGACGAAACAAATTTATAAGGCGAGTGTGAATGGACAAGTCGGTAGAGGTCGACCTTGGCGAACATATCTCGATCAGATCAACATTGTTTTGAAGAAAGGCCAGGTCAAGAGTACCAACAACCGACAAGCATGCATGAGAGCCCTGATGAAAGTAGAGGAAGCAAAAGATGTGTGTAAGAACCGTAGCAAGTGAATGGAAGTGGTCTCTGCCTACCCCTACGAGAAAAAGGCTTGACTATATGTATGTATGAAAAAATACGAAATCGTAGATTTACAAAAATAAAAATTTTGGATAAACAGTTTCCTAATTATACATTAGGTAATAATTTTCTATTGATTGCAGAATTGTTAACTAAAATGAAGCATTTTTTATATATTTTTTTTATTATAATTTAAAGCCCTACTGTGCTGTCAAAACGGAAGCAGTAGTCGGCTATATGCACCCTCTATTCCGGTCAACACTTTTCTTAGGCACTAAAATTATTAATTTTATATTAAATTTTTTAATCTATAATATCTATAATCTTTTAATCTATAATAAAATTACTTCACCAGAAAATTAAAATTGTTTTTTTTGCAAAGTTATTAAATATTAAGCAACCAAGATATTACTGGATAAATGGGTCATAGTGAGGAATACTGAAGAAGAGAAAAAGATAAAATTTATTTATTATTTGTTTATTACTCTAAACAGCAAATAATTGTTTACATCTAATAAATGGAACTTTTAATGAAAAAACAAACGTTGCAAAACCTACACATATGAAAACACCACTTTGTGTCAAAAATAAATAATTAATACATTACAATATTATTTACATCAAAATTTCAAAAAATTTTATATACTTAATGTGTCATCTCCACATAAAATTGTTTCCACTCAAACATCACATCCATTTTGGCACTCTGATGAAGCTCAGAATATGTTATATACTAACTAGATTTTATTTATTTGGATGCATTTATAAGGTTCCTTAAAACCCGCAACTTTTAAATCTTCTTGAAACGGTACTAGGGATCGTTTGGATCGAATTTATACGCATGCGTTAATTTTGTAAAAATTTGATTATTGGAATGGTTTTGTAATCATTTTATGCATTCAATAAACAACCTCAACTCTTATTGGCAGGTAAAAAATGTGAAAAAGTAACAGCTGATGAAATATGCAATGCACATATCAGTCCACACAGTATCTACATTCGACAACGCACCAAAATTACCGTTCAGAAACCGATTCACAATCGATCTCTAGTTTGTTTGGAACAGAATATGAACCGTCCCTGCACAGCTGGAATGAGTTTTATCTATTGTGCATGACCATGTCCGTGACCGTTCACTGTACGAGTTCTAAGTAGTCGGAATGAACCTATAGTTTATAGAAATATATGATTATGGCCATAATCAAGATCTAGTTTTAATTATTTTTATTTTTTTACTGTGCTCATAATTAAAATAATTTGTTGTTATCTATAATGTATATTATCTATAATATTATGTTAAAAAAAATATTGAAACTGTCCAGTTTTTAAAACCCGACGCAAAATTAAGCTTTTAAAACCATTAGTGTCTTTAGTTTGAGCTTGATCTGATCGACATAAAAAAAATCAGTATTTTGATCATTACTACACAAAATTATTATTAAAAGGCAGACCTCGTGACTAAATTCAGAGTGGGATTACAAAACACGACGATTTTAGCGAGTTAAATTTAGTAAGAATGAAGTGAAAAACATGACTTGCAAATTCCAATTGGAAGTAATCATCGCCGAGTAGTTGTTGCGACAGGAATATCCAGGAATATCGAAAAAGGTGTTAGCGAGGAGGCACAAGCAGTTAATAATTAAAAGAGTAAGGATTAAGAAATAATAAATGTTTCTACAACTATTATCTAAAATCATTCAATACCTTTATTTATCAAGAGATATACAGGAGGAAATCGCGTTTGAGTATAACTTGAGAAGGGTGAAGTTAAGGTGATTTCAAACGATTGAGTTAACAAATCTGTGCATCAATACCTTTCATTAAAAAAAATTGAGCAAATCGGTTGGATAGGACGGCCTGACGGACTCTAATGGATTTCATAAAAAATTTTAATATATGGATAATTATTTCACACATTGGATATATTTTTACTTAACTACTTTTAGAACTGTTTTTGACGTGAAAACGTCTTATAAATCGATGAAGTAAAAAAAATTTGAATTAACGAGTGCAAATAAATGTTAATTTATCGAAAAAATTGTAATTTTCAACTAACTCCTTTTTTGTATTATACAAAATAATGATAATTCAGTGATAATAATTGAATTCAATTTATAAAAGTATGCAATTTTTCATCAATGTTTTCTTATGACGTTATCACGTAAAATTATCGTCTGTAAACCGACTTTACAGACAACCAATTTTTTTATTATTAATTTTTTAAATTATGTTTGGCAAAAGAATCATGAAAATAGAATTAATGCTGCAGAGATGAGTAGTTTGAGAAGTATAGCCAGAGTGAGTCGGTTGGATAAAGTAAAAAATAGTGAGATAAGATAACGCTGTGGTGTAAAAAAAGATGTGGTTACAAAGATAGATAAAGGAATGCTTAGATGGTTTGGACACGTAGAAAGGATGGATGAAGGAAGATTGACGAAACAAATTTATAAGGCGAGTGTGAATGGACAAGTCGGTAGAGGTCGACCTCGGAGAACATCGAACTCGATCAGATCAACATTGTTTTGAAGAAAGGCCAGGTCAAGAGTACCAACAACCGACGAGCATGCATGAGAGCCCTGATGAAAGTACAGGAAGCAAAAGATGTGTGTAAGAACCGTAGCAAGTGGAAGGAAGTGGTCTCTACCTACCACTACGGGAAAATGGCGTGACTATATGTATGTATGTATGTAAATTATGTAGTATATTTTGGTACAAATAATTTTTATTTCAAGTTGTCACTGACGAAAAGAGTACCCCCTAATGATCTTAAAAGTATCCATTAATTATTATTTTTATTTACTTCCAATTTCAATACATTTTCTGATAGATAAATATTTGTTACTAAATATGTAGGAAACGCCATTGGTAACAAATTCAATTAAAATCAGTAGTTGATGTGCGCTTCTGTTAAAAGTCGAGTGGGGACGCTAGAAGTGTGCCTTTCAATAATGAAACAATTCAAGTGGTACTTAAGTCACAAAAATCACTCACACAAATATTTCATGAATGATGATAGATCATTTTTCGTTTTGTATCACTTTTACATGCCAAATACACCAAACACATGATCACCACTTAATAAATATAGATTTTACCGGCTTTTATTGTCACGCTATTCATTACAGTAAAATGTACCAGCATACAAATTAAAAGAAAAGAAAAACACAATGTCTCTATTCCTACTAGATCTGTAATGTGGTTAAAATACAATTTTGTCATTTACAATAAATAAACGTCAGCACAATTTAACAATTTAAATGACTTTGTTAAGTGATATTAGGCTTTCTCTATTTAATTTTCCAACATATTAAAAGTTACAGTTTAAAATTATATTATAAAAGTTACCTGACGTTTATTTATAGGTAAAAATAATAAATAATCATACCAACAAGTTCCACATACTAACAGATCCAATTCTAAGTGATGCCTCGATAATTGTGAGCATTTAGATCCCAAAAACTATTTTTATTGAAATTTGGGAATATCAAAGACTTTATTAGATGGATCTATTAGTCTTACAAAATTTATGACATGTTTGAAGGCTTTATTTATCATTAAAGAACAATCTTTTTTGTTTTAGACGGATTAAGTTACACTTATGTCTATTTTCAACCATGATTAAATTTCAATAAATTTTAAAATATAAATAAAATTGCACAAAAGCACTCATAATAGTAAGACCATTATGGCGTATACGCTAGGGCATAAAAATATTTCTAAGTAATTAAAAAATCACAATATGAATAATCACAATTTAAATTAAATACGTTTACCAGCAAATTTAGTAAATACTTATACTAAGTTTTTATTCGTCTTCCTTGTTTCGTGTAACCATTTCTAGTCTTGTGACCATTTCTCGAATCGGAGAAACGGGTAGGTTTGGACCTTGACTCAAACACCACGTCTGAATCGGTGTCGCTGTCAGAAAAGTTTGATTTCTTTGATCCAACTGCAATACAATAAAATCTGTTAGCATCTATTTGGAATACAATCTTTTGACGGCGCTATTAAAAAGTAAAGTTATATTTGAACAAAGGATAAGCTTAGTTCTTATTGAACTTATCAGTTGATTTTAAGAGGTAATATTTGGTAAATTTATAAATAAAAGTGATAATTAGAATACAGGATTATACATCTCTGCTAGACATAATGTAGAGTTTAGGAATAATTTTTACTTAAAATTAATAATAACCATTGTTTCCATCTGATTCCTACTTAAGTAGATGTAGAATAGAACTATTATTGAAAGGCAGTCTCTCATTTAGTAATTGGAAAAAATCACGGAGTGGGCGACATCTATTATTGATCGTATGAAATTCTCGAGGTGTGAACAACAAACTAACCTCCATTTGTTTATACATTATTTTGAACAATTTAAGCATTGAAGGTGTTATATTTGAACGATATTTTGTAAAAAATTGGTGTTAATAAACCATAAAATCCTAAAATGCAAAGGATTAAAAAGGGTGATATATAAAGATAAAATCAAGAATAATATGCTCTGTTCTACAATGCTCTACATATGGCAATTCGATTATATCTTTGCATAAATTTCCTTCAAATCCTAAGACAGCTCAGAAATGGAAGATCTTAAAGATAGGAAAATCAATCTCAAAGTTTATATTTGTTTGCAGCAAGCACTTTGTGAAAGATGATTTTTTCAGAGGTGATATCCTCCTAAACCTGCTTTACAAGAACATTCACAAACCCATGTCTCATCTAGTTTAATGGTGATTTCATTAGGGGATTGTAGAATTGTAGAGGATTTCATGCATAAACTTTTTGTAATTTTTTCATTGAGACCGTCAGTTCCACATAAAATGATGTGGCCAGCCTTAAAAACCTCTTCACCTTTCTTAATTGGTTGAACACGTTAACCCACATAATACAATATCTCCAAAAATGATATGTCGACTTTCTTAGGCATTGCAACAAGAATTCCAGGGACAACAGAACTGAAAAACTTCGAAAACAAACCAAAATTGATACCTGGACACACCTGTTCTTTACTGGCATTTAACAAAAATCCAGCGACAATAAAACTAAAACGTCGAAAACAAACCTTAAATCCTGCTTCAATCCAATAGTTTAACACAAAAAATCAGCTCAAATATCTGTGATAACTAAAATGCCCTTCAATAAAATTTTTTTTTTTACAAGTGATCAAATGACAGAATATTTGTTGTTCACACCCCGATATTTTGTCATTGACAGCGCCATCTCGCGTTACGTGATTTTTCCCTATTGTAGTGCAACAAAGTGCACAGATATAGGTTATGAAGAATTTGTGGTGATACAGTATTATAGGCTATAAAGAATTTGTGGTAAATGTGTTAGTGTGTAGCGACAATGTCAGCAGATTTTGATAAGTTTGTTGTAAAGCCTGCAAAAAGTTTTGATGAGTGTATTATTACACTTATTGAGTGTGATAATTTAAGAGAAAGATCTTTCATAATAAATGTTCTGCAAAATCAATCCAACTCAACCCATCATTAATGTTTTTTTAGTGAGCAGGCGTGATAATGACGGATTAAAATTGAGTATGTTTTTTGTTGCTTTTGTACTTTTTATTCAAAATACACATTTAAAATGGGAAGACCAAACGGAAAAAGGGACTACTCTGTGGTAACAAAAGAGATAGTTGCTAATGAAATTAAATTTAGGAAAAACGAGGCGAAACATGGCTTGGAAATTCAAACTGAAAGTTATCGTTGAGAAGTATTATCAAAAAGACGAATGGCGAAAAAAAATGATCTTGAAAGTATCTAATTATAATTTGTATTACTTTCAATTCCAATACATTTTCTGAAAGATAAATAATCAGTAACAGTTACAAAATATTGGTAACAAATTTGGTTCAATTCGGCAGTTAATGTACGCTTCTATTAAAAGTGGAGTAGGACTGATGGAAGTGTGCCTTCCAATAGTGTAACTATTCTACTGTATAAACTTTACCAACAATTGATATGAACATTAAAGTAGTGAATATTGAAAATGCCAATTGTACACGTGACAATATCTGAACACTGTTAGGTACTATTGGAATATTAATTTATATTTAATAACCAAAACACATAAAACAACTAAAATTAATAATATCCACTTACATGACGGAACGTCTTCCCTATCTTCAATGAGTTTGTAGGTAGTAGGCTTTGAGTTAGCACCTCTCTTGATAAAGAAAGTATAACACAAATGTACCATTCCCCATAGCGAACCGACGAATAACAGTATTCCGCAAATCGTACCCAAAACGACATATAAAATACTCCAACTACAATCGGAATCTTCCTGGAATTTCAAATACACTTTAAACAAATCTTGCATCCAAAAGGCTTCGCACTTGCATTTTCTAGTAAGTTCATCGCAAATGCCGTGTCCCGAACAATTATTTTGGCAGATGCTCGTTTGGAGTTTTGCCACAGAAAAACTCAAGAGACTGGCATCGACACGTAATTTCTGACGCAAATAGTGTACAACTTCGTTAGCCGGGGTGGATTTACCCGCGGAGTCATCTACGTAGAAGGTTATTAGGGCGTTTCCTGTTGCTTTTGAAGGACGTATACTTCTTACCTAAAAAATACATTCTACGTTTATCATTCGACAGAGTCTCTTCCTAGTTTCCATGATGTTCAGATGATTTTGTGGAATAAAATATGGTCATGTAACTATTCAAAATGGCTCCTTCCTGTTTTAAATATGGTTTTATTTAAATAAAGGATATGGAAGCAATTAAATTTACAGTGCTCGAGACTAAATACTACTTTGGACAAAAAGTAATGAGACTGTATTTTTTACTGTATCTTCATCTGGTAGGTTGGTACGACTGTTGTAAACAGCTAACATAAATTTTATGACATACGCCTCATTAGATTATAAATTGCAGCGTTTTTTATGTTTAAAAAAAATTTTCAGCGGAGACACAATAAATTTGTGTGAATAAAATATTTACTGTGTGTTTTATTTAATCAGTTTCATTCCTTTCTGACCAGATGGTAACCATTTAAATGACAAATTTTACCTGTAATTTTGATCCATCTTTGACCAATAAAGCCATTTTACCTGTCAACGAATCATACTGGGCTTGTGTTAATGTTTGAGCGTCCAAATTCACCGTAAGTTCTACTAAATAAAACAATTTAGGATCGTTTTTGACAATCAGAGTCACAGAATCGGTATCGCTTAAACCTTGTTCATCGAACACAGTCAAATTGAAGATATACTTTCCCACTGCAAGGTCTGTTAATATTAGTACCGGCGATTCGTCAGTTTTTTCTGCGATGTTGCCGATAGCAAGTGAATTCGCATCTCTTGTCCATTTCCATTTAACAATGGCCCAATCGTCCTTTGAATTTGAACCGTTCAGTATCACTATGTTTTTTGGGAGTTCAACTTCGAAATCACTTCCAGCGTTTGCTGTTGGTTTTTGATTTTTATCTGTAATTATAGTCAAAATAAGGAGACTTAATCTTGAAAGTTTCAAAGTAACACTTACTTTGGTTGACTATGACGTAAACGTTGTCACTGGCAACGTTCTTATTATCGTCAGTGACACTAACCATGAACTTATAAGTTCCTTTAGTTAATCCAGTTACATTAGTTTTACTCGAATTGCAGTTTTTGAAAGTCACCGAAGATGGTCCTTCTAGCAATTCCCACTTAAATCCCATGATTTTGTTGTCGTCAGTGCTATTAGAAGCGTCCAAAACGGCCCACGTCTGCGGAAGGCTAATGGTTATATTTGCTCCAGCGACAGCTACCGGGGGTTTGTTTGTTGGTGGTTTAACAAAAACGTGAACCTAATAAAATTTTATTGAATATGTTAAGTAGAAAACAACTCTTTATTTTTATTCTTATTATTAAAACAGTCAATAAAATTTTATATCTACCTGTGCAGTACTAAATTGTCCAGCGCTGTCTGAAACTTTTAAATAAAATGTGTACATTCCCTCTTCCAAGTTTGACAATTTCAAAATGGGTGTTCTAGTATCTTGCATATCTACAGCTTTTTGGGCGTCGTCAGCTGATTTTGTCCATTCCCACGTTGTGATGGCATGATCATCGAAGCTCATGCTACCATTTAAAGTCAAGGAATTATGCGGAAGATAAATTATTGTGTCTTCACCTACAAATTTTAAACAAATCTATTTTAGTTATTTTTAATATATATATATATATATATATATATATATATATATATATATATATATATATATATATATATATATATAGGTGTAACTGAGTTTTTTGGGGAAAGCAGCAAGTAATTGTGGACTCTTATAAGTTGGTTCCAAGCTTTCGGAAAACTTTAATTTCCATCATCAGGGAAACTACATGAAATTTACAATAGTTAAAATAGTGTTAACAATTAAGTGAAGTTAATACTCACAACTTAGTTGAGGATGATTACTAAAATGGTGTTTAACATATGTAAATAACATACCTTGGAACACATCAATATACATACAAAAAGAATAAAATCATGTCAAATGAAAAAATGACGAATAGAAGGATAAAAATATAAAATTATTGTTATTTACATCACTCAGCGAATTTATGTCATGCTGGTGAGTTTAATTAGCACAATGTTTTTACTAAGTCAGACTGAGTGACAGTTTTAGGTTAAGGACAAGGTTAAGGGTTCCTCTTCTCACAATCATATATATATATATATATATCATATATATATATATATATATATATATATATATATATATATATATATATATATATATATATATATTTTTGGAGTTTTTTTTACCTGCATTAGCTTCTGGTGGATAATCTGTACCAGCTAGAACTGTAATATTAGCTGTTTCACTGCTACTCTCTTTATCAGTATCAGTCACTGTAAGTTTAAAAGTGTAATTCCCAGGCTTCGTGAGATCATTCAATTGTAGAGTAGGAGTATCAGTAAGTTGAGGTTCATAGCCTACAAATCAAAGCATTTCACTTAAAATATTACATTTACAAAAAGTTGTTTTACAATTGAGGGCTTTTATCATGCAGGAGCGCACAGGGAAGCATGTGATTTTTGACACTTTCACATATTTATGAGTATGTGGTGTTTTGGTTTGGTAATAAAAACAAATTTTTAAATAACCATGACTATAATATCAGACATGTTAAATATGTAATTCCCTTTCAGTAACAGGACGTTAGTCCACACAATCTTGTAAAAATTTTTAGAAAATCTGTTAAGCTTCTTGTCCTTTTCTAATTGCCCATTGCTTGACTATAGCATGGGAGAGACCGCAAAAGTAAACGAAAAACCGCAGAAAGAGGAGACGCCGAGAATAGTCGCCAGGTATTATTTATTTATGGCAGATCATGTTACATATTTTTCAATAAGGAGAGCGTCGAGATTTTCCACAAGGAAATGTTTTTATTTATGGCAGCACATTTTATTTATTTATCAATGTTACGGGGGAGGTTAAAAATTTTCTGCAAGGGATTTTTAATGTTTTGGTACACTCGTTGACAGTTTCTGCATTCCATAAAAAGTTTCACTTCTGATGCCATTAGTTTTTGACTGATGCATAACTTTTTTTTACCATTGATCTGTTAAATTAAGGGAATTACAAAAAATATCATTTTTTAAATAATTAGCGACAAATGGATTTTGAAATATTTTTCAGGAACATTTTAAACTTTTGACAAATATTAAATAGTTACCTTATTGAATTTGTAATATCAATATACTTTGATTATGAAAATAAACATTTAAATCATGGATGATAATTAAATTTTTCAATACCTAAAGGTCCCTGCTGCAATTCCCAATGCCATGAAGCAATACCATCGTCATCTGTAGAAGATGAAGCATCCAAAACGGCAGCCGAATTAGGTTGTTTTATAGTCTGATTAGCAGGAGTGATAACAATATTGGGTGGTTGATTGATTCTTTTAGCTGGTAATACAGTCACATTAACAAAAGTTTCACCATATGATGTTGGATTAGAAGCTGCTACCTATGAATATCAAATACATTGTTTTATGAGTGGATAATAATAAAGTTAACAATATTGTGTTGTTTTATACACAGGTAAAATATAAAACAGATAAATTCCCAACATTAACTACATTTTAAAAATTTCATTGAACTGAGTAAGCACAACATTTTAGTAGGTATAATAATGCCACAAGAAACTGGTGGAACTCTACAAGCTTTGCTTGATGTAGGTACCAGGACATCAGGGGGGAAATGGCAATGAGGAGGCAGACAGACTACCAGGAGCCGGCAGATCACAACAGCTCGGTTTGGGGCCAAACTGCAGTATTGTTTAAGATATTGTATTGTTATGGAGCAAACTAGAAACTGGTTACAAAACAACCACTGCAAATACTGGACAAAGCACCCAGGTATGATACATTCGAAATATCTTATTTGGGGCCACCTAGATAAACGGCAGACAAATTTCTAAATCAAGTGTTAAGGAAATCAACGTATCAATCAAGGATCCTTGCAGGACACTGCTGTATGAATAAGTACCTACACATTACAGGGTTTGCAGAAAGTCCATAGGTTCTGTGAAGAGGAAGATGAGACTCCTCTTAACTGTCTACACAACTATGAAGAACTCTTGGTTCGCAGACAAAGGCACATAGGAGAATCATTACTGAAACCTGTAATGCTTAGACACCCCTATTTTGACATGCTTAAATTTTTTCGAAGGTAACGGACTGCCACTATATATTTTAAATGGGTGGCACAATAGTTGTTAGCCATGGTACATGTGACAACCGACATTAATACCAACATCGGAAATTTTTTGGCAATTTCATAAATCACTCAATAATAAAAGTATCAAAAATCATTAAAAAAATACTGTTTTTTATAAAACTTGCCTTAAATGAGTAAATACCCTCAGTCAATTTCTCCAAATGCAATTGCCCTTCATTTTGATGTTTAACAGCAGTGCTGCCTTCTGGCTGATGCAAGGAGGTCCATTCAAATTGATACTTTTCTTCTTTTTCCGACATTACTGAAGCATCCAAAGTTACCTCATTAATTGGCAATGTAACTTCTTTAGATTCAGCTTGAACTTTTACAGATTTTGGAGTTACTGATAGTGATTTGTTTTCCATGTCTAGAATGCGCTCTGATAAGAGATTAGGAAGACCCCTGATAGTCACTTCCTCTTGTAAAATGGAAATGCAAACACCTTTTGGATTTCTACTAAATCCTTCCACACAACGACAATTACCTAAAAGAAAGCAATTTTTAATATTGTCATATTTAATTACAAAACCTTACCTGATCTGACTTTTGCATGATATGGTACACATTCTTCATTTTCCATGCAGTTATTGTCACTGCCAACTTCACAATACCATCTTTTGTCAAATGATTCTTCTTTAAATAAATCTCTGAAAGTATCTTCAAAACGTCTTTTGTCATTTAGAATGTCTTCTTGTTTCACTGTAAAATCTAATAAACAACATTTAATATAATTGTTTTGATTCAATGCTTATAATAAATATTAGAATATCACTATACTGTAAATCATAAATAAGTAATTTACAATTTAAGAAAAAAAACATTTTATAAAATTATTTTAGAAATATAACTGATAATACTGATAGTAAAAAAAACTAGATTTCCTATGAATAAAACAATCTAACAAAGACAAGAATATTTATGTTGAACTTATTTTAATTAATAAAAGTGTAATTTTAAAAATATTTTTTTTATATTTAATGATTTTGTAATAAAAAAGTTCCAAGAAAAAATCATCAAATAAAATATACTTATATCTGGATGATGTGAAACACTGGAGATAAAATATATGGAAATAGATGGAAATTGATTTTCCCTAAATCAGCAAATAATATAAATGTTTAAATATTATAACACATAGACTATAATTAACCAAGTAGATCCAATATCTTAATTTACCTAATATTGTTTTATAAATGGCTCTATATACGAAACAATCATACCTTGTTGACCTAGAACCTCCTCCCATGACTGATCATTTATAGGTTTGACTAAGACTAAGTAGAGACGATCAGATTTATTTAAACTTGTACTTGGAGTTGGTAGACACAGCTCATTACTGTTACAAGTAATATGGTAACACTTATCATTGTGCATAAAAGCTACATTGCAAATTTCTTGTAAGCAACATTCAAATACACAAGTATTTAAAGATTTTGGACCAGTAATTTCTTCAAAAGTTCCTAAAAGTAACAAATGGATATTTAATTTGGTTCATAAGAAATTTTAATAAATTGTAAAATAAGATAAATAAGTAAATAAAATAGCTAAACATTTTAAGTAAATATTAACACAGTAATAAATCAAATTTCTTAATGCAGGTATATTATCTTTGATAATACAAAATATTATAAACACTTAATAAGGATATTTTGTTGAAACATTTTTTGAAAATGTAAATATTGACATTAAACCAATTAACGCAATTATGATTTATTTAGATTTCTTATGCAACAAATTCATTTTAACCTTACCTGCACTAAGATTTCCTCTTGGTATACACCCTTCAAAGGGTTTTTCATAAAGTTGAGGACATTGTTCATGTATATGAGCCCTATACATTTCACAAGATGTTAACCATAAAGATAAAGTAATTAAAATTCCAAATTGTTGGTACCACATCTCCTAAAATAAATTTGCTGAGTGAACAAATATAAATCAATAATTCTTGAAAAAAATTTATATTAATAACATGTATACATATAAGTGTATAATTTGAGAATGCAACAATAATAAATATATAAATCACATAAGCTAAACTTTTACATAAAACCACTACAGCAATGTTGTGTTACACCACTTGCCAATTTTTGCTTTTGTGAACTGTCAAAGATGACAATGACAACCGAATGACATATTCTAATGTAAGTGTTTCACACCAAAGAATACGGACGTAAATAGAAGTACAATGCTGCGTTGTGCTTGGCGATCACCACAAACCCCGAAGCTGCGAAGTTCCCACCCCAACTACAAGGTGGTGACACCGTGGATGCAAGCTTCCGTACCCCAACAATCAGGCGGCGACACGTGCAATCATTGCAATCAGCCAATGAAAAGAGGGGACTTGCCGGTATACATTCCCCACCTTTATATTACGAACTTTCGAGCTCCGCCCAACAACTGTCCTGCCATCTAACGACAACGAGTCGTACTAAATTTTCCGGCGACAGTGACCCATTAGAAATAAACTTCTATTAACGTCTCTATTCTGTTTCACACTTCGTTGACTGTTCTAGTGTTCTGTGTATGGTATTAAATTTGGATACAATATTATATTATTTATCTAATAACCTTGTTTAATTTTTAAATTATTAACTTGCAATTATTTTTCACACCTCATACCATAAATTTAATTGAATGAAATATCTAAAACTAGTTCAGCGATACTTATCAAAAGTAAAAATTCCTTGACACAAAAACTTCATTTAAAACTTCAAGGTTAAAACTGTCACGACAAATGATTCATTGTTTTATGATGTCATATTAGATTTTCATTTTTATTGTAATTTCCAATACAATAGAAACGTTGTTTTTGTTACAGACAAAGAAAGAAAAACGTAAACTTGGTGTTTTCTATTATCACTGTTTTAATTTGAAACATTTAAGTAATGTAAGTAAATTATTTTATCAATTGTAATTTTAAAGGTAAATAGTGGCTTTAATTTCAGTTTATGGCAAAATCTATGTTTTATATAATATAAAAATGATTGTTATACATTATAATGCTTAACAATAATAACGTAACATAACATGCATTTTATTTTAGAATTGTATGGATATTAGTGACCATCTCTACTACTGCTTGTTAATACTTGTAATTCTTCCAGTTCACTTATTTTTTACTTTGTGGAGTTGGTTAGGTTGGGAACTCTTCAAAAATAATTAAAATATGAGTCAGGATCAGAATGTGTCCTTCAAAAATATGAAAAGAAACCTCACACTAGACCTAAACCAAAAAAAATTATTACCTACAACTAGTGGTTTGCTTTCTTCTCCAGACTTGCTTAATGTAGATACACCTGAATTAGAAAAAATGATTTTGGCTAATGGAATGACCAATACTCCAACTCCATCATTATTATTTCCTAGAGCTGTTACTGCCGAACAAGAAAGATTTGCTGGGGGTTTTGTAGAAGCTTTGAGCCACTTACACAACAGCAACTCACAACAAGGGTCTGATAGCAACAGCAGTACTATCTACAATGACTCTTTCATACCACATATTAAAGAAGAACCTCAAACAGTGCCTAACATTAACCAAGTAAGTTAGACTAAAAATATTACACTATATTTATAATGCACAATAAAAACGTTTATACCACTTTTATTGAAAAAGTTTAAGCTCGCTATAAGTGTTATATATTTATATTCTCTCTTTAATATTTTTTCTAAAAAATTACTTAATTATAATTAAAATAATGACAAAAATGATACACAAGCTTTATTTAATATTTTTAATTAAACTAACTTGACTTCCATAATAACATTTATACAAAATCATTTGTTTTGCTAGTCTCCTCCAATGTCTCCTGTTGATATGGAATATCAAGAAAGAATGAAATTAGAGCGAAAAAGACAAAGAAATCGTCTTGCTGCCTCAAAATGCAGATCCAGAAAGTTGGAAAGGATCTCAAAATTGGAAGATAAAGTAAAAATGTTGAAAAGTGAAAATGTAGAGCTTGGTTCCATAGTTAATCAACTAAAAGAAGCTGTAGGACTTCTGAAGCTTGAAGTTATTGAACATAATAAAGCTGGGTGTCCCATTATCAATATGTATTAGTGTATTTATACATAAAAATAACCTTGGTGCTAAGAAAAAAATAAATATATTTTAATAGGAATATATAATGTATAAATAAGTGGTTGTTAAATAAACAAACTGATTTACTGGAGTAGAAATATCCAGATGGTTGATGGTCATTTTGTATTTATTAATCAACTACATAATATAAATAGTTATTCATGATTAAAATAAAAACATATATTAGTTAATCAGCATAATTATTGATTGTTAGTACAGACGTCTGAATTGCAAGACATAAAATATTTATATCAATGAGAATTCTGTCTCCTTTTTTAATTGCAAAATTAGTGTAATTAATTTAATTTTGATATATAATATATACTTGTAAGACATTTTAATCTTCTGATGTTTGAAGAATATCAAGTTTTAGTTTAATTATTTTGGCTTTTTTTCCACCTTATTTTCTAAAATATTTCTTTGTTTGCGCCAGTTTTTCAGTTTGGCTAAAAAAGTACAATTTAATAGAAAAAAGATAAAATACTTTTTATAAATAAATAATTAAATGTTACCTTAAAGCTACATTTCCTGTAAAAAACATGAATAAATGTTATGCTTTGTAAAATTATATTTAGTTTATATGTGTGGTTTAATCACCAGGAGCACTTTGTTGATAAATGATTACTTTGTTCATTAAATTTACCTGGATTTTTAATTCAGTCTAATAAGGATGACCATTTATTTTTTAAGTTTTTCCTTTGTCCATTGACTTTAAATTTCAATTAATTTTTACCTAAGTTTGGTAATTATTTATTTGCTTAGTTACAATATTTATATTCTAGCAAAGAATATCTGTATGCATATATTTTTTATTTTTCATCAGATTGATAGATTGATTATGGATGATAAATTAAAATTGTATGTAAAATAATTTTTGTATCAATTATGTGTACTATTTTATACGACTAATGGCCGCGTAGTTTAAATTCGGAAGTTTGTTTTTAAAAATTAAAATTATGCTAAATCTTATGCTTCCATTTAATTTTTAAAATTTGATTAGGTATTATGGGCGTAGTTGTGGTTCCAAAATAATGGTCAATTTACAGTGAAATTTTTGTTTGAATAAAAGTAAACATAAAACTATGATTCGTTTATATTTGATAACTCTTCTATAATTTTTTATTAGTTTAATTGTTCAATTTTAATTAAACTTTATACAGGGTGGCCAACAGAAAACGAAACAGAGCCATTTGCAGGAACCTCATAAACATTTTAGAAAAACGCTCAGACCCGTCGATTTTTTATTAAAGTGGGACACTATTTTCCGGTATTTTTGACTCCACTACTTTCAACCCCAAGCAAGGGTAAGAATTACCACCAAAATGTTTCAATGGCAGTGGGGGTCGAATAAGATGTCTTTTGAGAGCTCTGAAATTTTTTTATGCAATAGTCTTTAAATTTTACATTTCCTTCCATATCTTTGAAAAAAATTACATGTTAAAATTCCAATTATTTTAGTTGCTTACTTACTACTTATAATTGATTACATGTTCAAACTGATGACCGCTCGCTTCCATACAATAATAAAGATTTTGGTAAAAACGTTCATGCACATTCCGAAGAATTTCCGGAGTAATTCGACGGCATTCGTCAACGGTTTTTTGACGCAAATCTTCCAACGATGCTGGTTGTGTTTTATAGATTTTACTTTTCAGATGTCCCCACAAAAAGAAATCGAGGGGCGATAAATCTGGCGATCGTGGAGGCCATTCAATGCTGCCTCTTCTTCCAATCCAATGCCATGGAAAACGTTGGTCTAAATACTGACGAACAATCGCCGCATAATGCGGAGGAGCACCGTCCTGTCGAAAATAAAAATGATCTTCGCCATACTATGGATTATTTTCAAATACAAACACAAACAGCGTCGTTGGAAGATTTGCGTCAAAGAATCGTTGACTTTTTTGGTAAAATTAATATACATTTAGCTTTGTTTTGTAATTAAAATAATTAAAAAAAATGGTTGAAGCTATTCAAATTAATATTTAAAATGTTTACATCCGGTTTTGAACAGAAAAAAAATTAAACATCGAATCTGATTTAAAAATTAAAAAGAAGTTATTTTTCTATACAAATCACTACGTTTAATATTTAATTGCAAATTCGGAAAATGGCTTCCAAAAAATACTCATTAAAAAAACTTTTTAGAAGCCCATAACTTAGCAACTAAGCCTTACACACAAAATTGTGTGTTCACGTACATACCATCTAAAAGTACTCATTTTGGTCTAATATGAACAAGTTTCAGAACCTCGCATTTTTTTACTGTCCGCTTCACATGAAATGCTTCTAATGTCGATAATCTTGCATATTTTCATATTTCTGCAACTCTAGCATGTTTGGTAGGATCCGTATCTAGGTAAACCATATCAAATAAATTAACAATAATATATAATTTAATAATATAATAATATATAATATAACAATTTAAGTTATACAACATACAACAGATATATCATCTAAATTCATTGGTATCATGAAGTAAGTTCTGTTATCTAAACCATTTCAGTATATCATTTATATAACAAAAGTGTGATAAATTTTGACTTGGAATTATTTTAGCGCTCCTCCACACAAATGGGCTATCACTTAATGGGTAACATATTATATATTGAGTCCCACACTATCCCCGTGCCGAGATATGAATTCGTTTCAGAACGGTCAACAGCCGGGGGTGTCTATAAAAGAATTTTTCCCTTGTAAAAAAAAACTTAGCGCTTCACTGTTTACTTTGTGAAAAGCAATTTCAAGTCTACCTCTCCCTATTATTCGAGATGTTTTATAGTTTAATTTCATGCAATATATTTTTATACTTAAATTTACATTTGTTTAATGCGAAACGATGGTAACGTAATGAAACTAACTGTGAATTAACAGAGAACGGGAGCCAGTTAAAAAAAGAAGAATCATGAGCGCCCTCTACTGAGATTTGCATTTACAGTCGCTCAGCTAAGTCCAGTGAACCAAAAAAATTACAATTGGTTAGCCGTTTTCTAAGTTGTCTATGGTTTTCAAAAATGAACTCGAAGAGCAGGTTTATTTGTTTATTACAGAGACAACCTGAGACAGTTAACTTAATATCCAAATTTGTTCGGTATCTCAGTGGATTTATGTATATATCTTGTATGCATTATTTGTGTATATAGCTATTTCTCTTCCACAAGTCCTAAAGCACTTTGTAGATGTCACTGATGTTGATTGAAATACGTATTAACGATGTTGCCGGGATGTTTTTATTTTTATATTTATCCATAAATATTTATTGTATTTAAACATACTGTAATAAAATTAATAGGTTTTTTAAGCAAATAATGTTTCAGAAGGGGAGTTAAATTGGTTAGTTGCTAATTCGCGTACGGCTATTACAATTAGGCGTCAAGAAAAATAAGTTTAGCAACACACACGCCAAGCACCGGAAACCGAAAGGACAATAATTGGACAATTGAGAATTGACAGTTGTCCTAAACAAAATATACACCAGCTGGTGTATTCTTTGTTCTAAATATGTATTTTGGTTTCGTCTTATTTCGGTTATTTTTTGTTTTTGTTCAGATTTTTGTTAAAGTAAAAATGTCCGCCCTCGCATAATCGCGTTCTAAAGTAAAATCACCTAAATTTATATTTCCCGCGTGCTAAAAATTTTCTTTTTACTTTGTTGGCCTCAACTGTTAAGGCTATTCGGTTAAGGGTAAACAATATTTTATTGGAGCGCCATCTGCGAAATGCTTTACTAAAATAGTCGCCCAAATAAGTTTTCCGAACAAAAAATTAACATTGAGTTCGCCATCTCAGGTTGTCTCTGAAGTCTGGTTTATTATGACAAAAAATAAAATGTAAGAAATTAGTTATGGTGTAGAAGAGAGATTTGACATTCAGATTTTAGGTTAAATTGTTTTTGTCATCTTATTTGTAGGAGCCCAATCGTTTGGTTACAATGATGACCCAACAATTTTTAGCAGCAGCTCATGCAGCTGTAGTTCAATCCCATGCATATGTGATGCAGATCAACCTCGACACCGAAAGTTACAAGAAGGTAAATAACTGGTAAAACTATTTTCAAAAAAACGATAGAGCAAGAACCTGTTATGGTAAGTGTCTTAGAAGTGGCACTTTTCCGAAAATTAACGAAATAAAATAATTTTTTTTAAAAATCATACCAGCAGATTTTTTATAAATAGTTTAAACATAAAAAACGGTTACTGATAAGTGTGTCCAATTCCAGGAAATTTTGACGAATCTGCATTAAAAAAAAGGTGATATAATAAACCAAAATGATTTTTAAGATGATTCTAATATTTTATAATGCTGTTAAATAGAGTTATAAACTGTACATTTCTTTCGAGTTACGAAATAGTGTCTCATTTGGGAAGCTGACAATTACGATCTAATCTTAAAATAGTAAAAGCTTTAAAGTTATTTTAAATACAGCATCCACTCCCCGCACCCATTATGCGTCTTTTGAAAACTTAAAATCTTTATTTAAAAATGCATATGCTCATAAAAATTTGTGTTTAACAGGCTAATGGTTTTGTTTTTGCTTCAGATATCAGTTTTTCAAAGGACATGCAGAAGTATGTTTGCATTATTGGGCACAGAAAGGTCAGGAATATTAGGAATACAAGAAATTTAGGAGTCTATTAGGCAATGGAAGGTAAGGCATATTTTAAAATAGAATAGTGTTTTATTTGGTACTAATAATATCATATTATTACAGAGAATTATAATAATTGTGTGTGGTACAGGTCAAATTTACAGGGAACATTTTTTTATTAAAAAAATCTTGTCATGGGGACAGCACAAAAAAATATGCAGAAAAAAATACATATACAGAAACTGACACTAAAAAATAAATAAATGTCATTTGATTAATATTTACCAATCGATAGGGCTCCGCAGTCACTAATAGTTTCTTCATTACTTTCTGAAAACTAAAAATAGTTTTTATTTTCTTCATGTTGTTCAGCAATAAATTATATAATTCTGGACACTTAAAGAGACCTTTTTCTATGAGAACATATGGGGAGGGTAACAAAAAATGTATTTATTTCTAGGTGTGTACGTATTTACATTAATGAACAGGTGCTTATTTTTAAAGACAAAATTAAGACATTCAAAAACAAACAATGCTGGTAGTGTTAAAATATTTAAGTTTCTGAAATGCCCTCTACAAGAGTTACCAATTTTCAGACCACATAATATTCTTATTTGCTCTCTTCTGTACAGTAAACACTTCTTGATAATGCAAACCCATCCATAATAATATTCCATAGCTCATTGAGGAATAGAAATGACCAAAGTATGCTGTTAGTAGCATGAGATAATAGTCTACTTGGTTTGCTACAGCAGTTGTACATTATTTAACCAATTCTTATGTTCAATAGTGATTCCAAGGAACTTTGTGCTAGCATTAAATGTCATTTCTGTATCATTAGTATTTTGACTATGTCTAAACAGAATAACATTTGTTTTATTTGTGTTTAATAACAGGGCATTGTCTTCAAATCAGTGCTATTAGCTGAATGGTTGGATTGCAGTGATTTTTTTAATGTTTTATTTGTTTTTTAACAGTGCATACATTTCAATATTTCAGGATTAACACATTCAGTCATCTTGCGAGGTCCAGCACATTTATAACAGGCGACATTATTTTGCAGTCACTTGCTTTATGGCCATATCTTGCACAGTGAACAGTCGTACACCTTAGCCATCCAATGTTTAATTTTCCCATTTGGCAGATTTTATCCTTTATCTCCACAATAAGAGTAATTTTTGTTTCCCTTGTTCTTTTTGTTTATATTTTGACATAATTGTAAGATACACAACATAAATAGTGCAAACATTATCTGAGATGCATGAAGTGATAAATTATATTTAGTCACATTAAAGATTAGGGCTACTAGCTTGTATTCCAAAACACTTTTTAAGAACAATCGTATTTGCCTCTTTAAAAAATTAATTTTTTTTAATTTTGCTCTTATTACTGTTAAGAAATTATAGATCATAATTTAAATCTTCCCTGTTAGTTCTTGGCATTTAAAGATGCATAGTATAAGGGTGCAACCAAGATCTTGTTATAGTTGTTATTCTTTCAGCTGCAGAATATACAGTTATTGTCAGAGTACTTTCTGAAGAGTGTAGAATTTATTTACATAAATGGTTTGTTTTATTTTTTTAAAAAAGTAAATACAGTAGACCTATTATCAGATAATAGGTCTATGGTAAATATATTTTATTCGTAAAAAGCTTATATTAATAATTGTTATTTATTACTTTTAGAATGTTAAGTTGTTGTATGATAAAGATAAATCCAGAATACTGGTTTTGAAACAAGAGAAGCCCAAAATTCAAATAATGGTCTCACACATACATCTGGCAGTAACTATGGATAAAATGAGTTTAAAGACTAAGCTGTTCCATTAATTAAAAACAATATTAGGTAAGATAAAAAAATTAATTAAACTTCTATTTTTATATTTACTGCATATTTTTTGTTTGAATTGAACCATTTATTTTTCTGTAATATTTCAAGTTTACCACATAAAATAATGGTAACCGAAATTACCTCCATGTTCATTTCTTTTGCTTAGGTTAGGTTAAAATGGCGGTTCGGAGGGAATCCACTTATGCCTTTTGGCCCGTTGTGATACCATGATGGATTGCGGTGCCTTTCCCCTCTACCATGAGAACCAGTTGGAACTTTTAATAAAAAGTGTCAGGTTTTTAATGCTAACTGAGATAAGATCAGATAAGTCATCATAGTTCAGTTGCCCTAGAAAGTCGTTTTCTGTCTAAGGCAGGGCAGTGGCAGAGAATATGTACCATTGTTTCCTCCTCTTCCTCATCGTAACAGCTTCTACGAAAGTCGTGTCGTAGCTCTGTGATTCCCATGAGCCGTGCATGGGGTCCACCTGCTCAGTGTCCTGTTATGGCGGCGATCGCATTCCCAATGGAATCCCTGGATAGAGTTAAAACATCATTAGTTCGACGTAGTTCCAATTTAGGCCAAATCTGTTTTGATGATGTGCAAGTGGGTTCATTTTGCCACCTCAAGTTGGCTTTTTGAACTACTTTGCTATGTAGGAGGAGCCGGCAGTTTGTAATTAGTACTCCTTGCTGAGATGAAACAGATACCGCTCGAAGGGTGGTGCCCTCTCTTGCTAGCTCATCTGCCTTACAGTTGCCTGGTATGTCCCTGTGTCCGGGTACCTAGACAATGTGAACTCTAAACTTAGCTGCTAGCTCATTCAGCGGCTCGGCATTGCACCGCTGCCCTAGTGGTCAAGTAGACTGAGTTCAGTGATTTGATAGCGCCTGGCTGTCACAAAGAATGGATATCTTGCTGAACTTATGTTTATTGCGGGGTATCTAGACAGCTGCCTCGGTAATGGCTGTAATTTTGGCTTGATACACACTACAGTAGTCAGGCAAACAAAACGACAAGCTAGTGAGTGGTCTTCTGAGAAGACACTGCAACCTACTCTCCCCTCTAGTTTAGAGCCGTCCATATAAAATACTGCGCCCTGAGGTTAAACTAGATTCTCGGCCCAATTTTCTCTTTCTTTTGCTTAGTATTAAAAGATTTTGCATAGTGTAAAAGTGTTTATGTCATTATTTTAATTAAAAATCCTAATGTGTTGATTTTCTTTTTAGTTTTGATCAAGAGAGAAGAAACAACTGTAAAACAAAACCACATTAGATGAATAGTCTTTTTTGTCTTTATCTTACGGTGCGGCCTCATGCAATCACTAGTCGCTCATTTTCAGCTACAAAGTAGGTCACGTGACAATATTTTAAATTTCCCGCGGTTCGGAAAAATTTGGCGACATCGCTGCGACAAATAGCAGCTACTTTAAGATGGGTTACAGAAATTAGAGTCTGTAAAAATATCATAATCGAAAATTGATTTATCGATTTCTTCGAATGCTGTTTATTGCTAACCTTCTTATCTTATAATAACTAAAAAATTTGTAAATATTAAGTTGTATTTGTAATTTTCAATTTTAATAGATTACGTTAATGTAATTAATTAGAAGTCATTTATCGATAATTAAGTATCGATTTTTTTGCATTCGTAATGATTCGTCGTTTTCCTGTATCAGGAACTCAACATGTTGAGCTTTGTCGCCAGATTTTTTCAAGCCGCGGGAAATTTAAAATATTGTCACGTTACTTACTTTGTCGCTGAAAGCGAGCGACTAGCGACAGCATGAGGCCGTACCTTCATGATTTTTTTAAAAATTAAAAATAATATTTGAAATAAATAAAATACAACTTTATATTGTACATGTTTACATACATTTTTCTGTAAAAATTGATCAATAAATATTTATTAATGCATACTTCGTTTTATTGACATTTAAATCAATATTTAATTAAAAATTTTAATATGGTCCAAGAATAGACGCCTTCAATAATAATTCAAGCTCGATAGTTGAGCTAGAGAAACCGATTAAATATGATAGGCAGTTAAGCTACTTTCTGCCAGATGTCACTTAAAACTAAAATTCTTTAATAGACAATGTTGGACTAAAGATGGCCGTATTCAAAAATTAAAGTTCGTTAATTGAGCTAGAGAAAATGTTTCGACAGTCAAAATAATAGTCTAACTAAATACTCTTCTGCAGTTTATAAATACATAAAATATTTGTCAAAATTTAGCAGCGCCATCTATTTAACAGTAGACAAACCTCTTGTTTTTTAAAGTAGAAAACTGTCGTATTCTTTTATTTATTGATGCAATATCTTACAATTCAAAAATAAAATATTTCTTCAAACAAAACATGGGGGAATTTTCACCCCCTTTTTTTAGGATTTAAGACAGTTGGGTTTGAAGGATGTGTTGTTAATTAATACCCGCCCGCCCTCATACTTTCCCACCTTTTCGAATACTTACTATTATAGAATACAGTTACTTGCAAAACAAAAACTTATATTTAACGCCATCTATTGGAAAACTTGAAAACTATTAATCTTGTTCACAATTTTGAACGTTTTAACATTTAAACTAAAATAATTTTTGCCAGATTAAATATACTTTTGTCATAGAAAAAAAAATAGTGGCATATATGGGAGATAAAACCTTTAATAAAAGTTTTACTTTTTATAATTTTTTGAGATGTTTTTGGATGATAAGGAAAGTAATAAAAATACAGAGTTACTTAAAATATTCTATTGTAAACCTACGAAAATCTAAATACATGGTGTGTTTTAATAAAAAAATATAAATGTTCTTAATAATATAACAGAATACCTTACATAATAAATCACAAAGAACTTACAAAATATATATTCGTTTCTGGTACAGTTATAAAAAAAACTTTGTATACGTCTACAATCCAAACATACCAGGTATGAACGCAGTGAAGGAGCGACCTACGCCCCACTCGCATACCTAATCTACCTGGTACGAATATGTTTATGAAATATTGTATATGCCCACTCTAACAAAAAAGATAAATAATTTAAGAGATCATACATGATATTCTACAAATTTACAAAACTCATAACAACTTCAACTTACGAACGGTACTTTTCAAATTATTAACATTTAAAAGAACAAAGAATAAAGTTAATTTAACAATAACTTATGTCTATTAAGGATTAAGAAGTATTGGCTCTATTAAGTTTTCCCAAAGATAATCTTTTGTACCCTCGATTGTACAGTCGTCTTCATCTAAGGAAAATTTTCCTCTGGGGGATTTCAGTAATTCTGCGCCATCTAAAAAATAAAATACATTTAATGTAAAAATTATACAACATACATACATCTGTATATAAATATACGAGGTTAGTTCACGAATTGTTGTCCCTTACATAGAAGCAAACATATGAGAAGGATGAAACTATTTTATTTTTCAACATAGTCACCTGCAACATTTACACATTTTGTATGTCGGTGTTAAAGTGTTTCAAACCCTTTAGAAAAAAATAAAGATAAAGAGTTTTCAGCCATTCATCTACCGTCGACATTAGCAACGCAGATTCCAAGAAGATGTTTTTTTAATTTTGGGAATAAATGGTAGTCGCTGGGGGCCAAATCTGGAGAATAAGGGGGTTGCTCAAAAATTTTAAATCCCGCATTGTGAATGGCAGCCATTGCAACACAACTTTTGTGGGCCGGAGCGTTGTCCTGGTGGAAGAGCACACCTCGATCAATTTTCCTCTTCCCTTTTTTCTGATCACTTCGTGTACTTTTGATATTAAATTCGCATAATATTCACCTGTTATGGTGCGTCCACACGATAAATAATCCACTAAAATAACACCTGCACAAAATCCCAAAAAACTGTAGCCATGATCTTACCAGCTGATGGGAAAACATGAAATTTTCGAGGGACAGGGGAACCCTTGTGCCGCCATTCCATGCTTTGTTTTTTTGATTCTGCCATGGACTAAATTCACACTTTCTTTGGTCACTACAGTTTTGGTGGCTACTGCACCTGGTGCATGTTGACAGGACTCTCTTCCCAGTTTAAAATCCCGTGACCAGTTCTTGCTTACCTGGTACGAAGGAGCAGTCACGAATACTTCTACCAGGTCCTAATAAATTTCTTGCGGTGATAACCCCTTTTTACAGAGATACTTTATCGCACCTCTTATCTTAATTTTGCCCATTTTTATAAAATCACGCACACCTCAATGGAAAAAACTGAGCTCACACACTAATTTCATGCAATAAGCTTTTGCCTGACACTTTATTTGCATTTGTCATTTAACAACAACTATGTTAGGGACAACAATTCGTGAACAACATACGTCAACTAGGAATAAGGCCGCAAATATACGCATAACCAAACTAATATGGAATCACTTATATTCTTTTCGAATACTTTTGGTAAACATAAATTATCGAAAAATGAATAGAAGTTTATCCAAATAAGTTATACAACAAAAAATCAAAAATATTACAAACAAAATTTACAATATCAAACAGAAACAGAATTGTCATTTTCCCAAACAAATAGTGTAGGTTAAAATTTAAAAACGAAAAATAACTTTTTGTTATTTTAATAATCAGTACTATTTCTTTTAGCTTCAATACAAGCACAAATTCGATAAGGCATACTTTCTATAAGTCATTAATTTCTGCTTGTGGTAAACTCTGTCATTCTTCCAAAACAGTTTAAATCACTTAATCTGCATCTGCATTCTACAGGCTCCAATCTTTCTTTTTATAATTTTACATTGGAGAGCCTCTCCAGGTTTTTACTATGGGCTATAGTACTAAATGAACATACCGTTGACTTGCCAATATTAGCCTTATAGGAATGGGTGACGTGCAGCACATGGCCACTTTTTGACATCGGTAGATAACGTCGCTGCTTGAGGTGGGTACGTGGTATAACAAATTACATATCTTTTATAAAGTTATGTGTGTTTGGTTTCTGAGCGTTTTGGGGTTTTTTGAGTTTAGAATGAGTTATTTGATAATAACTTATTATATATAATACCACCCTATAATATTAGAGTTTCAATTAATATTTGGCGACAGGTCCAGCAGCTACTAGTCTAGTTTGTCTCCCACAACCTCTCAGAATTTGAATTCACTGGTCATCTGACCAAGATTCTTCCATACAGTTTGCTTAATGTGCTAGTCACTGAGATACCTCAATAATTATTGCAGTCTTGTTTATTTTCTTTTTTGTGGATCGAAGAGATGTACGCCAGTTTTCACTCTTTTGGGACTGGGTGTCTGTTTAGATATTTGTTTATAATGAATGTTAATGTTTTGAAGAGTCTTTGGGTCCCATATTATAATAAAAAATAATTTTACAATAAAAAGCGTGGGGTGCTTTTAATGATGTTTACATTTTCTTCTTGGAGACTTTACTTTTACCAATATCTGTTTATTATCAAATATATTAATTGATATAGCACACTCCACGCTTTTGATTGTAAAATTATTATTTTGTAGTTCAGGTTTTTTTCTATATCCTGATAATCCTAGCCAGGATCTTTGAAAAAATTTATGAAATTATTGTCATTGGTCTACTAGAAGTACACGAAGTTTCAAGTCGATCCGATGTTTTAAGTGGGTGAAAATGTCTTCGGAACCATTTAAACAAAATAAACGACGATGCGTAAATGAAAACGGACAAAAACCGAGGCCCAGTAAAAAAATTCGGCAGTGTTTTTTTTTGGAAATACCTGCACAATTTATTGCGTTTAAATAAATTCAAATAGAATATTTAACTTACCGATTATCTCAAAAGTGACGATGTTTTTAACTGTACAAAATTCTACAACTCGCCCCTTAATGGAAGGCGATATTTCAGGAGTAAAATTGTCAGATAATTTCAGTACTTTAAACGAAATCAGATCGTTTATTTTGGGTCGATCGTATTTCGACAATTTTATAAACTGTTTATTCAAAGTAGACTCATCATTTAAATTTTCGTTTATCACGAGAGCATCATTGGAGTCTTCGTTTTCATCGCTGGAAAATTTGATGTGTTGTTTAGGAGCTGCTACAGTCTTAGGCGGTTTATAAGTTGCAAGTGTTGGTGTAGTCGGTATTTCTTCAGGAACGACCTGTTGTTTGTTCTTATTTTTTTGACGTTTTCGTGTGCGTTGTCTTTTTCTCTGGGAGACAAACTCGCAACTGTCTACAGGTGAACTGTTCGAGTTGCTTTTTCTGAGGGATTGCAATAGTTGACCTATAAAAATAAATAAATATTTAAATAACGGATTTGACACTATGGACTAAATATTAAGACAAAATATTTTGTAGCAAATGAACAACCCCAATCGGTAGGTCCAATCCAACCATTAAATAGACCAGATTCATATACACCAGATTTTAATTAAAACATTCAAATGATACGCACGTAGAAATGATTTACCATTGAAAGGTACCCAAGTGGCTAAAATTGAGTGGGATAGGAACTAACGCAAAACACGGCAATTGTCGAACAGCTCTGCTTGATGACTATAAAGAAGTAAGTGCGAAAATTTTTGGCGGGTAATAATAATGTATAGGTTAAAATTTGGTGTGATTGTATGTTTAAAATGGACAGACCGAAAGAACCAAACTGTGGAATCAAAATAGGTAATTGCTAGTAATTAAATATAATGGCTTTGTAAAGTCCAATTAAAAGTTGTCGTAGCCAAGTATTGGCTGAGGCAGGAATATCGAGCAATGTGTTTCGCAGTCCCTTGATGAGGAGTAAAAAAAGGTAAGCAACCTTGTATTTCACTTCCGAAAACATTAACGGAAGGTATCGTTGTTTGTGAATGACTAGAATCAGAGAGCTGTTAAATAAAACATTACTGGTTGAAGGACGCACAAAAAAACTTAGGTATAAACACAAACTATCCGCATCCATAAAAAATTGAAATCCAAAAGGGAAAGTTTCGAAGGACTATCAGATTACGCTGGAAAGCTGGAGCAGTAGAAGGTAGGAAGATTGAGGAATAAAAACAGTTTGTCAAATATTCCCCCTATTCCACACTGCGTCACAAAAACGTTATCAAAAGTAGATTTAATAAAACACTTATAGATTAAAATTAGTTAATTTCAAGGGCGATATTGCCTGGATGCCAAGTAAATTAGGCGCGCTTTTTGATATCGCGCGAAATGGAAAAGGGCGCAGATTACATTTTGGAGAATATGGCACTAGAGAAATCTGGATTTCTAACAATTGCTCTAAGAGGTTTCATATCAGAAGGAAATGGACAAAGAAATTGTAAATAATTTTCCCATAATACAAAAGCCGACTTTAAAATTCAATGGCAAAAAGCACCTGATAATCAAAATACTATCAAAAGGAATGAAGAGATTTCATTAATACTTGTGAAACATATTTTCATAGTTATGATTCTACGACAAATATATTTTTACTTAACTCATTCCCTATTTAGTTTCTTGTCAAAGTGACAAAAAAATCAATAATTGTATATTTGTCTCAACCTATTGCTTTGCTTTGTAAAATAAGATTTGATTTTGTATTATTTCAGTGACCCAGAGGTATAAAATAAGTTGGCTCTACTGGCAGCACTGGGTTCAAGTGTGCCTTTTAAACTAATTTATCTCTACAGTAAGAACGTGAATAAGCGTTTGGTTAAAAATTGTAATATACAGCAAAATAACTTACCAACACCTGCATTTTTTAAAAAGGTAATGGGCTTAACACCATGTACAGTTTTAAGAGACTGTAATGGATCATAGTTTTTAAATTCAGTCTCTGTTTGAGATTCTTCAGTGGGATTTGTTTCATTTAATATTGGGTAACTGTGGTCATTAGCTATAGCAACAATGTTTTCGATAAGAGAAGGCTCGTCATTAAAGGCTCTGTATTTTTCATTATTTGCTTCTTTCTTTTTTATTACGTCCACATTATTAGTTGAAGACACTTCTCTATTTTCAGATGAATCAACATTTTCTTTACCAACTGGCTTTATAATTCCAGATTTTTGAGAAGTTTTATCAATGAACTTTGTTTTTACGGGAGACAATATTTCCTTTTTATGTTGAAAGACATTTTCATTTTTCGGTTTGGTAACAGCTTCTGCTTTTTCTTTTGGCAGTGGATTGTTCAAGAAAAAATGGTTGGTAGTATTTTCAATAATTTCCAATACTTCCGGACTATTCAAAACTTCCTCATTTTCATTGTTTAATGGTGTAGATGATGTTGGTTTTCCTTGTCTACTGTTTGGTAAATTTGCTGTGTTTACCTGAAAGAAGATTTGTAAATGTACAGTTAAGATTTAGATTTTTCCAAATAATCTCTTAAATGAGCTAACAGATAAAATTACTAAGAAAGATCGCCTGGTATATCACTATCATAGATTCTTCTTAGGGGTAAAAATATAAAATTTTTGGAAAAACATGCCATGAAAAGAAACCCAGAAGCACAACTCCTACATCGACACCCACATGCTACTATTCTGGAGAGAATACAAGAAAACAATAAAACATGAGAAATTGTAACAATAGTCCTCCGTCAATATGTCAATAGCCTGTTGAATTGAATTTTGTTTCAGTTCAATAGTCCTCCTAGCCAAACTGGATGCAGAATTAAAATCAAGCATAACCAATATACTGTACTGGACAAAAAGTAATGGAACTGATTAAATAAAACAAACAGAACATTTTTTATTTATTTAAATTTATTGTGTCTCCTTCAAAGTAATCCCCTCATACTGGAAATACACTTATTTCAACGTTTTTTACTAGTCTTAGAAACAGTTATTGTACTCTTGTGTCGCATCTATTGACTCAAAACGATATCCATAAAGTGGTCATTATAATCGAGAAAATATGAAAAAGCCACACGAAGCCATATTTTTTTTGCTAACACTTCGCAACCATCTCCATCTGAATCACCAATCCAAAGAGAAAAGCTTAGCAAAATAAACAGGCAATAGTAAGGATCTATAAAACTAAAACCCTATTCAATCCTAATTGTATACTTATGGCTGACAAATAAGCTTTTGCATGATACTATTTTATTGACTGTATTAGACATGAAAATAAAACCCTTTTAAACTAGGCATTTTTCGTGCCTATTTTCATGACTAAATTTCCCCAAATGACTGGCCATATAATATGCCTTTTTTAATTATTGTTTTAAGCTGTAAGTTCAGAACTGCAAACATAAAAAATTAATAATTATAGACAAGACACTTGGCCACCACCTTTTTTTTCACACCATTGGAGAAATTAAGCCAACAGATAGTCATGAAAATAATCACAAAAAAGGCATAGTCTAATAAGGGTTTTATAAAAGTATATTAAACAATTTGGAAGAATATCCAATTTGCACAGTAAAGCAATCAATCATATCATCAATCATAATATCAAACTTATTGAAAAAAATAATAAGTACATCATAAGGGCAATATCCAATTAACTAAAGAGAAAAAACAATCCTTCAAATAGTATGACAATGGAGTTTACGTTTGACTTGTAAACTCAACAAATAAAATTAAGCAGGCATGTTTGTAGTAAAAACTTTAAAATGTTAGTTGTAACTGTTAACAATATGTTATATGTACTTACAATTTCTATTTCCCTTCTTAAAGCAGGCGTTTCTTCTGCAATAGTCACATTTTCTTCATTTTGAGATATTTGCGCAGTAGGTTTTTTAAGATAATCAATCCTAAAAATGTTAATTTTTTTTCCTTCTAGATTTTTGTTAGTTATTGCAGGCAATGGGGATTTTTTTGTGGGTGGAAAACTGTTCAATAAAGGAGTGGTACCATTTACATGTAATGCTTTATCCGCATTTATTAGTTGTTGATTTGCATCTTTAGTAGTTTCATTTTTAAATAATTTCTCAGCCTCTTTGTTTAAATGATTAATAAGCAGGTCTGCCTCTTTAGATTTTTGAAATTTCTTAGTGGATTTCTCAAAATGCTCAACGAAGTTTTTGTAATGTTTAGATTTTATTTTAACTGTTTTATATGAACATTTATGTTTGCTAACTGTCTTTTTAGCATTATTTTCTGGAGCTGGCTCACTGTTATCAGATTTATCAATACTTTCTTCAAGTTTTGTGTGTTTTTTACTTCGATAAGCTTCTTCATTATTATGATCCAAAGAACGTTTCTTTTTTAATGGGCTTGATTTTATTTGATCAAGTAAACTATTATTTTTAATACTTTCTCTCTTATTTTCAATACTTTGAGAAACTACTGAAGGATTTGCCCTGGAACATAAAAATATTTTTTTAATATTGTTTGATTTTTTTAAAGCATATTAATATATAAAAACATTAACAAATGTGTTTTTTCCTAAAACAGAGATTCTATCAGTGTGTTTATTTCTAGTAGTATTGAGTACAGTTGAAGTAAATAAAAAGTCAAAACAGTAAACCTAGGTTTATTTTTTTAGGCTCTGCATAGTTGGTAGGTTGTTTTTGAACATTCATTATCCTATACTATAGTGTTTATATAGTGTTTATATTGTGTATTTTTAATGAAATCTTAGGTGATTGGAATCTTTAACAGATTATTACTTATTTGTTACAATTGATAATGATTATTTGGGTAAATGATAAAGTAAAATTTAGAAACTTACATTATTTACAAGTAGTTAGCTTAATTATTAGGATTAAAAAGAAGTTAATACCATCAGAACCCAAGAACATGATATAAGAAAAGAACTTGAATATTAGAAGATACCAATTGTTTACAAATACCCAGACCAAGAACTGTGGAAAGAATAATGAAATTAAGGAAACCAAGCATAAGACAGAAGATTTGAAATAAAAAAAACAAAATATTGCTGCTTTGCGATCAGCATGGTTATAAATTGGTACAAAATTAAGATTTAAGTTAGTTTCCATACACAAACAATTATCAAACTTAATGCTCCATTGAAAAACGTTTTAGAAAATATAAAGGACCTTGCATCAGATTTCATAGTAATTGATACTGGTTTTAATAATTTCAAAAATAAGAAATATTTACAGTTCAGAGAAATCAATGAGATATGGTGGTACTTATACTAATTTGATATTGATTACTGTACCATACTTTAATAATCATCAAGCCAAGCTAATGGACAATTATTATATGACAATATAAATTTCACTACAATATTTATACAATAATTATATAACAATAATTTTCTACTTAGATATCTTAATTTAATACTAATTACTGTGCTATACATTAATAATCATCATAGCTCTTATTTTCAAGTTAAATAAACAATTGTAATAATAATTATCCATAGAATGAATAATTCTAAAAATATAAAAATAACTTTTAAAAATTTTTTTATCTGTTATATCACTTGTTATTTTTGTATTTCTAAATTACTTTATTTTCTATTCTTAGTTTAAGTTTTCTTTTTGTCCAAGCCTACCTACAGGTATTTTGATACCTCTAGGGTTTACTGGTATAGGGTATATTATAATTTTATATTAGGCTATGTAAACATTTTTGGAATCCTAAATAAATAAATAAATATTTGTACAAATGAATGAGAATAAAAAAGCAAATGCTTTGTGGAACAGTTACTTGTGAAATTACCAAACAATGACATGGATACACTGCCAAAAGATAAAATTCTTGATTCTACAGTAAATAAAAATATCAAAAGAAATGACAATACATCTTCAGTGGATAAGAACACAGATTTTTTTTTATACCCAAGTCTTCCTCAGAAACTAACAGTGTAGGAAAATATAAACAAAAAAAGCTACAACAGAAAATATAAAATAACCCTTCATTTCATACCATTACCATATTAAATATCCAATCAAAAAGGAACAAAGTGTTTTGTATTTTTCTTGATTATACCAGACTTGTTAATATTAACAGAACATGGGTTAAAGAATGAAGAACCATAAGTAGTTTATATCAAGTTACAGTCTATCATCTGTGCTCTTATCCAAATACTGCAGAACACAAACTCTCCCAGGAGGGATTATGTTACTTGTAAAAAATAATGTAGCAAAAAATCTAATTAATATTAACAAGTATTGTTAGTGGAGAATGAATTTGAATTCTCACTTGTACAATAAAATAAGGAACTATATATTCTAGGTGTGTACAGGCCTCCTAGCTACAAAACATATAGTTTTTAAGGTCAACTAGAAAGAATGCTTTTACAAATACACAATTTACTCTCAAGTCCTTTTAGCAGTTGAAATGAATATTTATTTATTTACTCACTGACAAACCCTTTTAAATTATATTAAAAACAAAAGTAAGAAAAATATACAATGTACACAAATTCAGACATAAACACTAAAATGAATACACAGTTTTTAAAACAAGGTATACGAAAATCATGGAATGGTAAAATATAAATTACTGAACATTCAAATCACGAATATAGCTTTTAAATTTACTAATTGAGAGTGGAAGGTCCTCCAGTGAATTAGCGAATCTCATAGATCTAGGAAGAAATGTGTAGAATGCATAATTATATCTATAGATAGATATGTGAAATGTTAGACTCTGTCTTGTAGTCCACCTTGGAACAAAGAGACTAATTTTACTTAAAAGTTTAAGACAGTTACATGTACCATTTAAGATTTTAAAAAGTAATGTAAGATCTCTGTTTCCTACAGTTCTCAAGAGAGGAGATTCGCAGCTGTTGCAGCCACACAGCATAGTTTTGATAGATATGTAGCTTAAATATAGTGTATAAAGTTATTTTGAATCTGACAAGAGATCAATTGTGATTCAAACATTAGAAAACTTATTTTTATCCCTAAACAAAAAGATACATGTTACAAAACATACTAGAAAATCTCAATATTCAGTTACAACAATAGATTATGCTTGTTCCAATATTCATCTTTCAAATTTTTAGCCCATATCGTTATTGTCAACTCTGAACAAATAGTAAAAAAAGGTTAATATCATTCTGTGAATTCTGTCAAAATTTCAGATCGGATTCCAAAAGTACTACATAATGGTACCATTTTCACTTTTCTGGATAATGTTTACAGATGTTTGAACATTGAAGAGGCTGTAACAGCAGTCTCCTGTGACTTTTCAAAAGCATTCAATTGTGTTGAAACATGAAGTACTACCAAGGAAACTTTTCCACTATGGTTGAACTGGTTTCGAACCCCTACCCATGAGTCTACCTTCCTTGGTATAACTTGCCTGTCTTAAATTATTTTGTCCGCGTGTTAATTCACTGAGGTTACTATTGTTAATATATTTTAGGTCTTCGTACATGTTTAAATTATATCCGTTGATGACCAACTAGTATTTTAAAATAAAAATCACATTAAACTTTAAAATCAATAATCCATGTGCTAACTGTTGCTAAACGCACTTGTTGACTGTGGCGGGATAGGTTTGTTATAAGCACGAAAAACGTAAAATAAATGTATTGCGTTCAAAAGGAATTTGTAACGATAAATTAGGATTTACGGTAGGTTTGTTTTTAAATATCACAAATTTAATCATTTAAAACAAATATTTAAGGGGTAATCTATACTACGAATAATTCAACGTTATTCGTCTTAGAATCCATGTTTTGTATTTCAAGAAAATACTGCAAAACTCTCTCTCCGCGATCAATATTGTATAAAAGGCAAATAGTTTTTATAAAGATAAATCTTACCATATTATTTCATCAGGGCGAAGAATTCTGGCATCTTCAGAAGGTGGCAAAAATTCATTCTGAGCAGTTAAAAAAAAGTTACTGATACCAAATATCTTGGTAATTTTTTTCTCTAAATCCTCTATAGTTTTAAGTTTTTCGTCGACAAAAATTCTAACTAGTCTATGATCATTACGAAAGCTAGATAAATTAACAATTACCGTAAACGAAACTGAGGACATTTTTAGTTTTAAAGATTAATATTTTATATTAACTTAACCTCAAACAACCACCGCGCTGCGAAGAAACACGTGCACTGATATTCAACGCTTCAAATAACTAAACTAAACAGTCGAGAGAAGAGAGAACATAGAACGAATAAGGATAGATAAAAGGAGGGGATAAGTGTAGTGCAAAATTTATATGTGAGGCGCTGAGATCGCAAACCGGGATTGTCTACTCTACTGATTGGCTAGCCTTGATTTATTGTTAGGAACCACTTCCGGTGAAATAAGTAAGAGTAGGATAAAACGTTAAAAACACACGACGGTTGCTGAAAAACCCTGCTTGAAGGTAAACAAAGAAGTAGGCACGAAATTTTTAAAAGGGAATATATAATCATGTAGAAGGGGGTTTTAGTAGGTGTGGTTTAATTTAAGTAGACCGAAAAATAAGAACTACTCTGCGGAAACAAAAGAGGGGATTAATAATATAATTAAATTTATGAAAAACAAGGCAAATCAAGGGTTGCAAGTTTTAAATAATAATTATCGTCGCAGGGCATAGGTTGCGATAGGAATATCGAAAAAGGTGTTTTGCAGTGTCTCCAATGAGGCTGAAAGAGTAGAAATAGGTAAGTAACCTTGTATTTCATCTCCGAAAACATTTAACGGAAGGCGTTGCTCCAGAAGTTTCAATTCTGAAGGACAGGGACAAAGAATAAAAGAAATCGTTAATAATTTACGCCACCAATTCAAATCATACCAATTCAGTATGAATCGGCACTACACATCTGCTGACTTTGGGAATATGGTGGGAACGGTTGTCTCTTTCTTTAAAAATTCAAGTCTACAATCATTTCGATTTCATGGTGTATCTTGGTTGTAGCTCTCCTAAAGATGAAAACAGAGGAACACAATGGGCTAATTTCGTACAACATGCTTAATTTATTCGCAAAAGCAGTAGTGTTTTATGTTCCCATCATTTTGCTGATGATTGTTTTGATTAATCATCTAAGTTAAAATTAAGACTACTCTTAAGTTACCTAAGTGGTGATGTAATAGAAATTTGTAGAAATACAGAAATATTTTCAAAACATGATCAAAGTTGCTTAATAAATTAATAAGTAGAGGTGTCTGAAAATTTTTAAAACATTTTATTGGCAGAAATATTTTTAAAAAGATTAAAAATATAATGTAACACTATAAGAAATCATAAAGTATTGGTAATAAAACTTATTTTTTATTGTTACCTTCCTACTCAAGTAAATTATTTATTACGATTATTTCTGTTCTTATTATTCTACTTTAAAGCCTACGCCTTTGCCAAAACGGAAGCAGTAGTCGGCCATATGCAATCTCCATTCCGGTCAACACAATCTGCTAAGCGATTGAAAAGCCAGATGAAAGTAGAGGACACTAGTGAATTATTTTTAATCACCTTGCTGGGTAGAAGAAATAGGAGAACAATCTCTCTTTGTTAAAAAAAATGTCCAGGAAAGTGTATTGAATTAAGATGGCGTTACTGTAGCAGAATACCGTTGCTATAAAGAGCGCCCAAAGTTTTGAGAAAAAGGATCTAACCTTATATCTACCTGCGCCACCTTTATATACCACATTTTGGTGGACACTTTTTAAATAAAAGTCCCACGCAAGGTTGTTCTTATCTCTATCCTCCCATATAGGTATATAACACTATTACGTATATGTTCCTTCCATACTTGGACATTTAAAAAAATCGCCAATAGGACTGGCCTAAACAATAGAGGACACAGGCCACCTAAAAAAAACAACGGTACCCACTACCCGACCACCCCAACCTTTACCTTTAAAAAAAAGAAGAATTACGTGATTTAAAAAACAAAAGAAAACTTCTTCACACTACAAAATAAATTATAAAATAGTCTTCATTAAAAGTATACATTTATTAAAAAAATTGATAATTGGTTGCATGATATATTTGTTTGTAATGCATTTATATTTTTATTGAAGAACATGCCGCGAGTATCTTCATTAATCGAGCATTTTATTATATGTACTTGTTTATCAACAGTGTTATTAACTTTTCATTATACTTTACATAGAATAGAAGAAGGTCATGTTGGTGTCTACTTTAGGGTAATTAAATTACATAAACATTTAACGATTAGAATTTAGGTATGTGTATAGTATTTGTAATCCTTTATATTTCAGGGTGGTGCACTGTTACCCGTTGTTAGCCTTCCAGGCTATCATATGATGATACCCATATTAACTAACTACAAGTCAGTACAGGTATATTTAAATGTAACAATTTTGTAGTGGTAGAAACTTTAATTTTTTAAATTTAAATGATTAGTATCAATTATTATGTTTTTATGTTTAGGTTACTCTGCAAACTGATGAAGTAAAAAATGTTCCTTGTGGTACAAGTGGAGGTGTTATGATTTATTTTGATAGGATAGAAGTGGTTAATCATTTAAATCAGAACAGTGGTAAGTTGAATTAAAAATATGTTACTTACTCTTAGGAAACATTTTTTTGAACCAGCACCACATATATTAATTTTGGGCTAGTGCTATGTTCTAATTTAATGTAATTTTTTAGTGCTTGACATAGTCAGAAACTACACTGCAGACTATGATAAAACTTTAATTTTTAACAAAGTACACCATGAATTAAATCAATTTTGCAGTATTCACACATTACATGAAGTATATATAGATCTTTTTGATCAAATTGACGAAAACTTGAAATCAGCCCTGCAAAGAGATTTGTTGGAAATGGCACCTGGGTTGACTATTCAAGCAGTCAGGGTAACTAAACCCAAAATTCCTGAAGTTATTAGGAAAAACTATGAATTGATGGAAGGTGAAAAAACTAAGTTGTTGATTGCCACTCAACATCAAAAGGTTTGTTTTTAAAAGTAAAACATTTATTCACTTACATTCTGGCTGGGCTTTTAGCTGCAAAATATCTGTTGTTACATTATCCTACATAAGAAAACATGAATCATTTCTTTAAGTAAAGGTATTAATTAAAAAAATATTTACAAAGGTTTGCAAGTTTCTATAAAACAATTTCAAATTATTTTTATGTAGACATATAGAGATTATTATGATTATGTTGATGTAAATAAATATTTGTGTCCATAACTTAAAGACTATCACAATTATTGTTGTAGTTAGAAAATGCTACTTAATTTTTAAATATTTAGGTATATGTTCTTACAAATGATACTGTTTTAAATCTTAATAATTAAGTGGGTCATTTTAGGTAGTTGAAAAAGATGCAGAAACAGAACGGAAAAAGGCGATAATAGAAGCAGAAAAAGAAGCACTGGTAGCAAAGATCCAATATGAACAAAAAATTATGGAGAAAGAATCACATCAAAGAATATCCTTAATTGAAGATGAAATGCACTTAGCCAGACAGAAGAGTCATGCAGATGCTGAATTTTACAAGCACAAACATCAAGCAGAAGTTAATAAAATGCTACACACACCAGAATACATTGAGTTAAAAAAATATGAAGCTTTATCTTTTAACACTAAGGTTTACTTTGGAAATGAAATACCTCAGACATTTTTAGGATCCAATTTTGCAAATGAAGGAATTTTGCAAACAAAAACCTCCCCTGCAGTTGAATCTATTAAAGAAAGTTAGGTTTTTATACTGTTAAATCTCGTTGAAATCTGCTATCATACAAAAAAAATGTCCTAGTCTTGGAAAGTGTTGAAACTTTCTAATTAAATTTTTGAAGCACATAAAAAAGAGTTAACTTTTTAATTAACATTTACTCAGAATAATCTAACTTGAAAAAAAACTAGGTACTTATTTTTTATTTTAAAATAAATGGACAGTTTTATGTTTTCACGTATATTTATTGTATGATAATTGTTAAAAGAAAACGTCTTTTTAATTATTTAATGCAAGAAAAAGTTTAATTTTAAAATGTGACGAAATAATTTAATAATATTTATAAAAATGTAACCACTTTTCGTACTTAATTAGTAAATGAATGTTTTAAACAATTATGGATGGTTAGGTTATATTTTGCAATATATCGTAGAATATTTAAACATAAAACATCAGGAAGGAGCATAGTCCCAGATAAATGTTATTATCTATTGTATAATAATTTTTTTTTGCACGCTATAAAAGCAAATCAAAGTTTCTTAACATTAATTATATTTATAAAACAAGCAAACAATTAAGTTCATCTGTGGACACATTGTACATAAGATATGTTTTATGTTTACTCTTATCCATTCAGCACATTAGGTAGGGTAACTATTAATTTCAATTAGAGTAATGGACAATACAACAAATAGTATTATTTACACATGTGTTGCATTCTTCTTAGTCCATTATGTCATACATGATGTGTGGTGGTTGCTGTGAATTTCTGTCATTATCCAGTCTGTCAAGGACGTGACTAATAATTTGTTGCCTTCGTCGCTTCCTTTTAGCCTTTCTTGTTGCTGTCTCTTAAGTTTAGACCAGTTAAGTTGCGAACTGTTTCAGTCTACCTCGTTGGTGATCGGCCTCGTCGTCTTTTACCAAATGGCATTCCCTGTACAATGAGGCGTGTCGAGTTATGTGGCCGAAGAACCTTAGAGCCCGCGCTGAAGTTTGGCTCGACTTTTTTCAATATGGATGCGTTTGTTCTTCGAGCAGTCCATGGGATTCTTAACATTCTGCGCCAACACACATTTCGAACGCATTGATTCTCCATCGATCGGCGGCCTTGATCACCTACGTTTCCGAAGCGTACCAAAAAACTGAGAATACCAGTGATTTTACTCGAGGTTTTTTGTTTGGATCGAGATGTTGCGATCTTTCCATACTTTGGTGAGTTGGCTCATAGCTGTTTTACCAAATTGAATGTGTCTACGAATTTCAGGTTCACAATCCCCATTTAATGTTATTAATGACCCTAGATACAAGATCTTTCCGAAGACTTCGCAATTTGCCACCTTGTGTGGTTGTGGAGCACCTTCTTGTTCTTGGTTGATAATCATGATCTTCCGTTTTTTTGTAGTTTATTTGAAACCCATATCTTAAGCTCACAGATTCGAGTTTTTTGAAGAACATCATAAGTTATTCCTCATTACTGGTAACCAATAGAGTGTCATGTTTTGTATAACAATGGTTAATTAAGTATCTATTAGGTACACTTGTCCCTAAAATACATACATAATAATGTTGAGTATGTCTAAAATTCTAATGTGTTTGAATCGGTAAAAGTCTTTTAAAGTGAATGTTATAAAAAATTACCACAAACCTATAATTTTACCCTAAGCTACGCCAATGCTTACTTTGTGATTGGTAGTTTTAACCTATAAATTTCATTGAAATACAATTCTTATTCATTTTTACACATTTTTTATCAGCATTTTATTTAGATGTCTATAATAATAATAAATAAGTAAATATACACCAAAGCATACAACAATACCTTGTCTCACTAATTTTTGCAGTTATTAAAACTTAAAACTGCTAAAATTTATTAAAAATTCACTTTATTGAAAAACTCGCAGGGAAACATTCAAATGAAATATAAGTGGAGGGTCATGGAGTTTCTGTAGCGCTTTTAGCATCCGTACATAGTAGCAATGCTTGCTCCTGTTTGTTTTATATTTAAAGGATAGATTAGAAAGGAATGAATGAAAGGCACATATTAAACATCTGTACTTCTCCACGACACTAGCGCCACTTCCAGTACCAATTGAAACCGAATCAGGTGCCAGTGGCGTAACTTAAATATCATTAAGGGTTGCTCTTTTCGCCAGTGAAAAATAAAAAAAAAATTACCAATTATATTGTGTAATAATTTACAAATTCTAGTTTTATTTAACACAAAACTGTCGGTTTATATTATCAGAATATTGTGTGAGTTAAGTAAAAGCCGAGGTACTCTTACAGGATGTTTTGAATTTAAGCCGACCTCCCTAAGTCTCCTTATTACATTGACTTGTTTTTTATTTAACAATTCATTTATGAGTTGCTGTAATGCTATTGCGCAATTTCGTAGATATTGAAGTCTCAAATATTGGTAATCTCTTTGCACTGTACATCTTTTACGTCCTCAAGACCCCCTTTTGCATTCTTCAGTGTCATTGTGTCGTCTTCATATTTGAAAATCAGTCAATTCTTCTTGTCTGTACCACAATTTATGACACTTTGATGAGGCATCTTGCTAATCGAAACAACAGACTCGGCGAAAAAGCAGTGGAAATGTTATTCTGTTAACGTCAAGTAGAGATAATTCATTTTCTGTCATTGTTGCATACGTTAAGGCACACTTTGCTAATTTATTACTTTTTATCATCACTTATTCCCTTACAAAGAGAATATCTAAAGATGTTTTAATTTATAACAATTGCAATAGTTATTTCCCCAACACGAGCCGGCTCCGACCAGTAGTCGACGGACCATCACGCGTATCCACAAACGAAAGTGGTAATATAACGCATAACCCGGACAGTATAGTGCGGTTAATTGGCTATTTACTAAATTACTATTACTATTACATATTGCTGTTGGTAAAAAAATAAATAAAATTATTTCACAGCAGTCACAAAATACTTATTTTCAAGATTTTTAACTGTTACCAATGGTAACAGTTAAAATGGTTTTAAGCTGAAATGCAAATATCGGAATTACAATGAAAAGGTAAAACGGTTTCTTACATTGCATTATAATAGTCTACAGCTACCAAAATAAATAGTAGATTATTTTAAGTGGAGGAGTGGAACTTTTCATGGCGCGCCTGAGTAATAGAAGGTAAGATGTGATAAGTCACTTCTTCAAATGAAATATACTATTTTTTTTTCGAACGTACAATAATTAGGTTATAAACACGAAATATGTAGCACGGTTAATACAAAAATTGGCTCGTGAACATCTCTTATTTTATAGTTGTCATTCAACATAAAAAAATGTCATTTTGCAAGTTTTGATTTAACTCATCACAACTCATGACGTTTTAACTGACAGCCGTCACACTGGCATATTTTTCCCTCCGGGCGGCGGCGGAAGAAAAAGTAAAAGTAAAACTGCCGCTGGTGAAAAAGTTAAAGTTTTCCGCAGTCAGCTCAGTACAATTGTCGCCTATTTATTGTACGTTTGAAAAAATATAAATTTTCTGTACAAATGTGATTTTTGAGTAACTACGCAAACTCGTAAGAAATAATCATAAAGCAGAGCTGTTCGGCAATTATCGTGTGTTGTTTTAGTTCCTATTATACTACGAACAATTTGCCTTTCATTCCCAATTTTATTCTAATTCTATGTAATAAATTTTGAAGAAAAAGCAGAAAGTTAGTTAGTTCTATTCAATTGGAATTACCCGACTTGTTAAACTAATTAAATCATTGCAAATAGCAAAATTGTAACGCTGGAAATTTCTTTTTACACATTATTTATTTTAAATACAACAATTAATAATTCATGTATTAACCCTTAGTAATTATTTTTACATATCGCTCATGGGCTGCAGCAGTGGCACAACTCTAAAAATCAAGTTTTCAGATTCTTCTTCTTCTTACAATGTCTTGCTTTCTCAAGCGTTGACGACTCCCATATTGACTACTTCTTTGTATCTATCTCTATCTTGAGCTGCGTGGAGAAGTTCCTCAGCAGTTAGACCTGTCCATTGTCGGAGATTTCGAATCCAGGATAGCTTTTTGCGGCCTATCCATTTTTTCCCCTCGATCTTGCCATTCAGAATAAGCTGAAGCAGACTATATCGTGGTCCACGCATCACATATCCCAAGTATTCCAGTTTGCGGCGCTTGATGGTAGTTAAGAGCTCTCTATCGTGCCCTATTCTGATGAGTACATTCTCGTTGGTAGTTCGGCTTGTCCACGGAATTTTGAGCATCCTTCTGTACAGCCACATCTCGAATGCACCAATGCGGTCAATAATTTTTTGGTGAAGCGTCCATGTTTCGCAAGAGTACAACAAAATAGACCATATATAACACTTGGTAAACCTTTCCCGCAGATGAATGTTAAGTTGCTTGGCACAGAGTAGCGGCTTGAGATTCAGAAATGCTCTTCTAGCTATTTCTATTCTAGCCTTGATTTCTTCGTCTGGATCCATCGACTGATTGATCCAGCTTCCAAGATATTTAAAGTGCTGAACTCTTTCTATATTCTCGCCATCAAGTGTTATTCTTTCCGGGCCAACATTCATTTTTGCTAACAACTATAAATTTAGTTTTTTTGACATTGATTTTCAGTCACAATCTATTACTTTCTTTGTTTATCTTGTCTAACATACATTGTAATTCTTTTAATGATTCAGCTAGGAGCACAGTATCATCTGCGTATCGAATGTTACTAATGGTTTCGCCTCCAATCTTAATTCCTTCACCAGATTGTGTTGCCCCTTTAAATATATTCTTCGTGTAGAGGTTGAAAAGTGTAGGAGTTTTCAGATAAATGAGTTTAAAAGTTTTATTACCGTAATAACACACATAAAGCACCGATGATGAGCTGCCATCTAGCGGTCAAATATTGCTGCCAGAAAGAATGTAGTTTTTTACATTATAACCTGTACTTACTCCAAAAATCGTATTTTTTGAGTTGTGTCACTGTGGCAGCCCATGAACGATATTATTACATATTTTCAAAATTACACACACAACCGAGCTCTTATTACAGAATTAAATAAAAATCAGTATTTCTAATGGTTTATTTTATTTTCCAATTTTCCTTAAATTACGAATTAATCAATAGGTACTGAGGAAAATAATAGATTATTTCAAGCGGAGGAGAAGTGGGACTTTTCATTGTACGCCTGAGTTTACCCGCCCGAACGAAGTGAAAAGTCACTTTTCCTCCAAATGAAACATACTATTTTTTTTTCAAACTTATAATAATTAGGTCATAATTGTACTGATGTATTTTACAAATTATAATTATAAAGTTGCCATGTTCTTGATACTCAGGTAGTCGTGATTAATAAATGGTTAGTAACGGTTGTTGGGCAAACAAATTTTTGACAGATTAACACTAGCATCAACCTGTCAGTGTTAGAAATGGTAAAAATAAAAACTACAGACATAGCGGACATCGGAAATTTTATTTTAATTAAGTAAGATCTAGAAAAGTTTGATCGTTCATAATAAATGGAAAAGATTACTTTAAAATTAATCGAAAATACGCAGCGTTAAGACGCACTTCGTCTACACTATTAATTGATGGAGGAGGTAATATTGAGTCGCTAAGGCGGCATAGGGGATGGGAGTAAAGTAGTGTGGCGGAAGGCTATATAGAAGAGTCACTACAAAATAAAAATGAGAACGTAAGTAAAATATTAAACGTGAAAGGCGAACCTAGTGTCGGAAAGATAAATAACTTTACTGAACCACCAGCATCTGATGAGATTGTAGAAAATGTAATTGCGTCTGCACACACTTCTACATTATTTCATACATACATACTTACATATAGTCACGCCTTTTTCCCGTAGGGGTAGGCAGAGACCACTTCTTTCCACTTGCTACGGTTTTTACACACATCTTTTGCTTCCTCTACTTTCATCAGTGCTCTCATACTTGCTCGTCGGTTGTTGGTACTCTTGACCTGGCCTTTCTTCAAAACAATGTTGATCTGATCGAGATCGATGTTCGCCGAGGTCGACCTCTACCGACTTCCGTCCATTCACACTCGCCTTATAAATTTGTTTCGTCAATCTTCCTTCATCCATCCTTTCTACGTGTCCAAACCATCTAATCATTATTGCACGCTCTTAATTTTTTAAATGCAATATTGACAAATTATACATTTAATGTTTCTTTCTCAAAAAAAAAGACGTTTAAAATATTGTTTTTTTCAGTTGTATGATTAGTTCATGATTTTTCCGAGGTGTTTTACACAAAATAATTATAAAGCAGCCATGTTCTTGATATTCAGCTAGGCCTGATCAGAAGGTTGTCTCTGGCCTGATTAATGTCAGTCAACAGTACCTCAAATATTTTGGACACATTGCCAGGAAAGCAAAGGGAATGGAAAAATTAATCATCGAAGAAAGAATCGAGGGACGAAGACGAAGAGGGATCGTCACGATGGGTAGACCAACTCAAAACTTTAACTGTGGAGAATATGCACGAAGCCGTTCAACATGCCCAAGATAGAGGGAGTCCTGGAAGCAGCTCGTTCAAAGAGTCGCGACATGATGTCACTACACCCTTACGAGGGTTAGATCAGGAGAGAGAGTTACCGTTGTTAAAATTTTTTTGATAGATAAAGACTAACACTAAGCTGTCAGTGTTAGAAATTCAACCGTATTATTTAACGTTTTCCGGCGGAGGGAAAAGGAAAAGTAAAACTGCCGCTGGTGAAAAAGTTGAATTTTTCCGCAGTCAGCTCAGTACAATTATGGCCTAATTATTTTACGTCTGAAAAAAAATTATGCTTTAACAATATGTTACATTTTGAATGAGATTAATTTGTTTTTCCTTACTTATGTACTCCATTTACATAAACATAACGCAAAATGACAAATTGCTTAGAGAATAGATAAAACTTGGTAAATTAAATTATAGTCGTGAATCTGCATCAAAATTTAATATGATAATAAAAACCATTAACCTAGGTGTACCTACCGTTTTTTAACGTTTTATGTTATGATGAATATTAACGACTATATTTTAAATATACTTAAAAATCTAATCGGTTTGGTGATCCAATAACAGTTAACTCAAAAAGGTTAGTTGTGATTTGGATCAGTATGCAGTTCAAACAAGCTATTGTATTTTACCAAAGTTTCGAATTTTATTAAATTCAGTCCTGACCATGAACTTAATAAAGTTTGAAACGTTGACAAAGAAACAATTTCTTTTTAAACTACGCGTACTGATTCAAATTCCAACTATCCTCTTAATTTAAATGTACTATTACATAAAATAAATATAATAAAAAACTAATAAACATAAAATCTACAACAAATTTTAATGCTCCTTACAGTTTTTCATACCGTAGAACTTTTCGTTTATAACTCTAATATTCTTTTAAATTATATCTAAAAGAAAATTAGATGTACTTTAAATGAAAAAATTACTTCCTTGGTTAAGTGGAATTTGACTGCGAGTTGGAAAAGTTGTAGTTCGACAGTTATTAACTTCCCAGTGGGAAGTTTGGAAAGTTACAGCAGTGGGTCCGATTTTGCGAATCCCAAATTTTGACATATCTCCACATTTCAAGTTCCCCAGAGTCGAATACAGTATTTTTTAAGTGGACGTCTGTGGTGTGTGTGTGTGTGTGTGTGTGTGTGTGTGTGTGTGTGTGTGTGTATGTACGTACGTATGTACGTACGTATGTTCGTATATTCGTATGTGCGTTCGGAATTATTTTTTGTCTCGATTATCTCTAGAACAAAAAATGATATCGACGCGGGACCAATTGCATTCGACGCATAATTACGCAACTTAAAACTGATTAGATTTTTAGAAAAATCGTTTGAGTTGTTTTTTATGGAGAATAAAAAAACTGAAAAAAATAGTAAACTACCTAAATTTTGTAATTAATAAATTATACTTTTTTTAATACAGAATTTTAAGATCTTTTGAATAATATGATTATTGCATGTCAGGAATATTTGTATGAAAAATATAATGACAATATTTCATAAAAAGAGATAGTTTTGGAAAACAAAAATAGGAATTGGAGAATTTTAAACTTGTGTCAGTATCGAGAGAATAACATTAAAGACGCTATAACAGTGAAAAATTATTATAAGTAATAATCAAGCATTGTTTATAACAATTAAATATTGTTACTAACAAATGATTATTGATCATAATAATTAAATAAAAATTTTCAATTATTACAAACAATTGAAAATAGCTCCCGCTTATGAAATGATAAGAAAAAGTTTGAAAGAATACGGTTGACATAAACAGAATATTGTTAATGACAATTATAATTTGTTACAAACAATTTGAAATCGTTTTTATAATAATTTTAATAATAATAATTATAACAAGAAAAAATATGGTATTTTTCATTCTTTCCACTGGGAAGTTAGTCGTGTGGACCTCTCGGGTCGCACCCAGACCACTGATATTTTAAATTATCTCATCCATTCGGCATATTATCATTCTATATAACATAATAATTATAAAAAAATCAATCTAATAATAAATAGTTAAAAATACTGAAGACAGTTATCACAAGTTTTTAGCAGGACCAAGGTAACATATTTTATTAATAAAAAATTAAATACATTTATTGCAACAATAAAAAAACTTGAAGTTACGTAGGTATAAAAAAGGACATGACACCATTTAACCTTTAATAATTTAAAATAAATATTATTTTAACTTAATACGTTTTTTTTTTAAATTAATTATCTAGTTTAATTCTTAAAATAAACATTACTCTTTTGGTTTATTTTTTCCCCTTTTAGTAGCATTTTTTTTTGTTTTGAATAATTTAATGGTAATGGTTTAGTTTTTTGTAACTTGAGGTCAAACTTCCATTGTCATTATCGTTTTCGTATGTGCAGGTGTGTTAAGAACAATCAAAGTTGTGTCGAACTTTGGGAAAGGTTACCTTTTTTATATTTTAACTGTTAATGAGAGTGATGGCATTGACGTAGGTAGTAAAATATTCTATTATAAAAAAATTACGGGAAATGCTAATAATAAAATTATTTTTTAGGAGTAACTACTTTCATTTTAAATACAACGTAAATTTAATAGGGACGAATATACACTTTTATCTTGTGTGATTTAACAAAAATATATATTTTTTTAAAAAATAATACCGAAAATATTTTGCTGCGACTATATAAACGTCTGTTTAATATTAATTTCTATATTTTATCTTCTACGTTAGCCAGATTTTTTAATAAATTATTTGTTTGATACTGGTAACCTTCAAAATTATCATATTGTAAGCAATTTAAAAAAAACCGCATTACTCATCTATAATTTAATAAAAATAAAAACTTAACTAACGAAAATCAAGATTAGCATAAGAAATTGGCGCAACTTTTATGTTGTTTTTCCAGATTAAAGATAAACTTTTTGTCATGATAAAAAATGTGTCCAACACACTTTAATAGAAAGAACCGAGTTTAAAATCGTAGCAATATTTACAACCATATACGGGAGAATTGGATAATACCGCTCATCAGCATAATAAGGAGATTTTAAGTCACAACTTGAGTATCATCCCATCCCATTTTTACGTTATTTACGTGACAGATATCAGTAACATTTATAACCTTATAAATTTGTGATAGTTTAATAATCATTTACGAATTTTTTTAATTAAACAGTTTATTCTTGTTTTAAATTTACTATGGAACAAATGATTGACAACATCAAAGATAGGTTAGGTACAATACTTGCTGTGACGTTAGCGACTTCTCTTCAATTTCCATATCCGATGCTGCCATAACATTTAATTTTATGAAATGTTTTCATTTAAAAAAAAAAAAGTGGTAAAAATGGTGAAAACTATAGACTTACTCATATTATCTAAATTTTACATGTATTTATCATAGACTTTGGAGTTTACGATAAAACTTAAATATAAATGTTCTACAGGCGGCACCATGGCAAAATCAATATCCTTTATCAAGGGAACGTTATTTCAACTTTAATAACGTAAAGCAACATCGGTTAATAACGTTATCCCTTATTTTAGCGCTATTGCGCATGCGATGAATAACGGATAAAGTATATTGCTGTTCAAATAGGTGGCTTAAAATCTCACAATATCTCAAAAACTATACGCTAGTTGCGCTATTCAATGTCTTAACATCATTGCCCTCCCTTTCTCGCGCGCAGCACCAGTTATAATTTCACTGGCATTTTCGAAAAATGAAAGACTTTTAACCAAAATATAAATTCTGGATCTTCCAATGACCTTCTTAGACCCGAATCTTTATTTGAAGTAATGCTTTTCTCACATCTGCATCTGGCGTCTCAGATCAGTGATAGTCTTTTGAAATTTAGAAATTTCAACTACTTATATGAATAACAATAATAATAATAAAATGAATAGTAATACAGTAATAATAAATATTTAAATAAACATTAAAATTGCGTGTTATATTTTAAAAACCCCTACAGGAGGGGCGCGCAGCCACGCGGCCTTATACAGAAACCGCCGATGTAAACCGTACTGTATTCACTTTGTAACAAATTGAATATTAATGCCAACATATTGTACACATATCGTCCAAATAATTTTGAACACACATTTACTTTATATATATATATATATATATATATAAAATCCAGAAAATATAAAGGCTGCACTTAAGGCTATACGAAATGGATCAAAATAAAGACAGCTATTAAAAACTTCAATGTCCCTGAATCTACAATTAGAGATCGACTAAGAGTGGAGAAGATTCTAACTCGCCTATTGGCAGGAAAGCTACATTTTCATAAGAAGAAAAAAAAAACAATCGCATGTATCACTCTAATGACAAAGAAGTTTTATGCGATAACTCAGCAACAGTTGCGTAAATTAGCTTATGACTTTGCAAAAATATTAAAAATATTTTTTCGTCAGGGAAAGGAATGGCTGGAAAATGTTGGGTGTATTTCTTTTTGAAAAGAAATCCCGGAATTTCTTTAAGGCATTCAGAACCAACAAGCTTAAACATGTTTTTGGGATTTGATAGATCCGAAATAACAATTTTTTTTTGCCAACATCTAGACACGTATGTCAAAGCAAAGTTCTATTTAGCCTTCTGCTTTTTGAGTAGACTTCCAAAATTGCGGAATAGGTGAATTATAATGTGTAAATTGTGATTCAAAAAAGTACGAGGAATTTTAGGAGTTTGATCGAGGTAAAAACTTGTTATAAAAATTACCCTTGAAATGTCTACCATGGTAAATTTGGCACAAATTTAAAAAAAAAAAAAGTACTTTCAAAACGTTTCGCTTCGCTCGTGCGTTCAACTTCGCTCTCGTGAGCAATCGCCAACTTATCGCACTAGTTGCACAATATACTATTAATAACTGTACCAAAACAGAATCAATTATTCTGCTACTTACTGCATTTTTGTTTTTATAAATAAAACCTTTTCCTAATTATAGGTCCAAGTATTTAGCGGATCGGTATTATTCAACTCTCCCCTATATGTCTTTAATTTATCTTATTCAAATTATCCCATGCCCTAACATTGTAAAAGTCGTGTTTTAAGTAATATCCACCAATCTCGATACGCAAATATAAAAAAAATTAAGGTAATTAATTATGTATTTGTTAGTGAGGTCCACCATATTTTCGGCCATAAAACATCGAAAAATTAACATTTTTTAAAAGTTATTTCTTGGCCTATTTCCCGGCGGATTTATAAAAAAAAATACAAAACAATGACTGCATCAATTGTTTTTTTTTATTTAAAAATACAAAAAGAGGGTTAATGTTAATTTTTTTTTTAAATATAACTATGTATTTTTTTTGAAAACTACATAAAAAAACAAGCAATTTAAAAAAAAAAAATTAATATAACTTTAACGGTTTTGGTTCAATTTTTTAATTTGTAATTCCTATTTTATTTAACAAAAATCGCTTATTTAATTGATTTTTTTAAGTATAATGACAATAGTTATTACGATTTATGGTTTTTTAGGGTGGGTTTTTTTTATACAATTGGAACGATACAGAAAAGATTAGCATATCCCCTGTGCAAGGATGACACATGTTAATATTAAAATATATTTTCTCCCTACCGTGCAGAAAGCGTCACTTTCGGCCCGCTACGCAAAACGAAGTTGCCGCTTTCCGCCTACAGTACGGAGAAAAATAGTATACACACCACGGGCATTAAAGTAAGAAATGTCTCGGAGCACATGTTTGTTGACGAAGGGCGAAGCCTGTGAAATAATTTTTAATAGATATTAGCAGTTTTAAGTTTTAATAATGGTTAAAATTAGTGAGATAAGGCATTGTTGTATGTTTTGGTGTAAATACTTATTAGTTAACCATTATAGACGTCTAAATAAATTGCTGGTAAAACATTGTTATATTATTGAGACAATAACGACACCTGAGACCAAAACATAAGAGTACTAGTGTAACATTTCACAAGTGTTTTTAATGTTAAATTTGTTAAATATTTACAAATAAATAAGAATTGTATTTCAATGAAATTTATGGGTTACCACCAATCACAAAGTATACATTGGCGTAGCTTAGGCTAAAATTATAGGTTACAAGTTTTTATTGCGTGCGAAAAAAATACAAATTTATAGATTTACAAAATTAAAAATTTTATAATAAAAATTTCCTCATTATACATCAGATAATTTTCTATTGATTGCCCTACGCTTTTGTCAAAACGGAAGCAGTAGTTGGCCATATGCATTCCCGTTAACATTTATCTGAGACTTTGTTTTCCTTCCCGATGATTTACATATATTTAAATGGTCAGAGTAGGCTTTCACCAAAACATGGCGGGAATTTGGAAGAACAACGATGGCGAAGAAACAAATTACTTTTTACAATCCCGAAACTGACATTGCAGTGGAAGTGACAGTGTCAGTGGAGGATGCGGGACGTGCTGAAAAATATATTTTCCTAATCTACCCTCAATGAACCTTTTGTTGGGTGCATAAGGAGGTCTTTTTGAACCTCACCATTCCATTTGTTGTAAAGAACGGAACAAATAATACTTTATATTTTTTAAATATGAATATAGATAATGATCCAAGATCTTGTTTGAATCAATTCTAACTGTTGCTTGCGATAATATGGTACTTTCGGTAGTAAAAATAAATTATGAAATTTGATAAAAATTAAAATTTATGTAGAAGTATACTTAAATATTCTGATTTTGAGTCGTAAAAGCACATTATTGTTTTATTATATTAAAAGTAGTAATTTTTAATCTGTATATCACGTGACCTAAAACATTTATTTATTAAAATGCGGACCGGTTTTGTAAAAGCAGATAGTACGAACCTGCCAGAAATTGATTCAATGATGGTTGCATATAGCTGTTAACGTTGAACGAGTGCCAGTCGTACATTCACGACTGTTGTTTTTACCAATATTACTTCACCAAAATGGCTGACGGCGTTTTCGCGGAAATAAAAAGGTTTAAAATTTAATTTAATTTTATGGCAAGAGAGCGTGCTTATTTTGCCGAAATATATTTTTTTGTGGCTTTTTATTAGGAAAATAAACATTTTGAAGCACTTTTTCAAACATAGAATACCATATTTTGTTCATTAAAGTTCATGTATTGTTATTTCCGTTTTTCAATTTAGTTCAACATTGTATTACTGATAACATTCTACACTTAACTCAATGAAATGAATGAAAAAAGACGGTACATTTTTAATATTTTCAGTAACAAACTATAGATGGTTCTAGCGACCGCTATCTAATGCTTTGATTGACTTTGATTTCTTTAGACAATGGTTAAGGTGCATTTTCATGCTGACGCTTAACGCTGATTTTTGGTGCGCATCAGCGCGGATGTCCAACCATAAGAGGTAGTGGTTTGTTTAGCTACACTCCACACAGTCAACTTTAAAAAAAAAATCGTTGATAATAAACCAATTTAGAAAAAAAAAATTTGGAAATGTTAATTTTTTGATGTTTTTTCTATAAAAATGTGGTGGACCCCACTTCCAAATATAATTACCAAAATTGGGATATACCGGTATACATCGTTATATTAAAATTGATACTAAATTTAGAACATCGGCCTTCATGAGAACAAAAATTTCGTGATAATTGGTTCTACAATTTTTGCATTTGTCAAATGCACATGATGCGTACCTTCGACTTTAGCTCTAACCAATCGTTTTGCACGTTGTTCGATAATGTCTAACGGTATGTCGTAATTTTCCGGTGGATCGAGCTTCATCCCTTGATCAGCTCGAATATTCAGCACCTCGCAAGTTATCCTAGAGGCGAATTCCACAACTTGATCCATCGTTATAAAGCCCAAAGCTGCTAATTTTAATCGAGGATCTCTAGTAAATAAAAAACAATTTTCTTTGTGAACGGCCTTCTTCATACCTCTTTTCATTAGAATTTCACAGCCGTCGCTATCTACTGAACCAGTATGAGCGCTCACCATTATATCTAGCATTGATTCGTACTCATAACAAGGCATGTCGTCCAAAGTTTTGTCCTCGTATTCAAAAAGTTTGTCTATACTGGGACCAGCTGCAGCAATCAATTTTTGGGTGTTCCTAACACTCGGACTCGAAATATCAAGACTGATATACTTGGACACATCCTTATTATAAATTGAAGCATACAGAAAAGCAATGCCTCCTCCGAGAGAGTGACCGATAATGGTGATGTTTTTCCAATCGAAGTGTTTAACTATTCTTCTTAAATAGCCTACGCCGTCCGTCCAGAGATGGTATTGAAGGCCTTTCGGAATGTGAGAAGAAAATCCGTGTCCCGGTAAATCGATGCAAAAGAAGGATATGCCTTTTGCCGTCAAAAGTGGTGCCAAGTTGTCAAAAGTGCCGCAGTTGTCTTGCCAACCGTGGATGCCGATTACTGGTTGGCCCGTCCTGGAACCCCACCATTTTCCTGAAATTAGGTTTAATTTGCATCAGACAATACTTGAAACAAGGAAATATACCAAACTAAAATTGATATATAGTATTTATTTACATTACTATTAATTAATTCACAACAGTGCATTTAAGATATACAATGCAAAACAAATAAGTTCCAAAGAAAAGAACTTTCAGAGCAAGCTAATGGAAACCAGGATCAACATATTGCAAGCCGTTTTCTTGTTCACACATTTTTCTCTATATAAAATTGGGGTTGATGAAGCAATTCGTGAAATTACTTCCAAGAGATTTGTTCACAAGTTTCCAGGACTTTTCGAGACAAAATTGAAGAAAGGTGTGTTCGTTGGACCAGACATAAGAAGGCTTTTAGTTGATCAAGAGTATGTCAATGCCATGACGGATTCTCAAAAAAAAAGAAGTGGATTGCATTTAAAAAGGAAGTAGAAAAATGTTTGGGCAATAACAAAGATCTTCGGACGAATGCTGAAAGTTGAAATACTTTCTACAATGGGGAGAGCACTAAGTGATGAAATCATTCCAAAACTCTTTCAATTGATAAATAATGATGCTGGTTTAGTGTACAAACAATATCATGAGTCAAAATCTAATCAAACGGATTCTTCAGCGTTTCGAAATCAGTCCATTAATTCAAAATTAATAACTGCAGAATCAGGTGGGCGGTGCTATGACGTAATAGTTCCTAACATTATTTGTCTCTGTCTGTCAGACACGGAACTGCAGAACCACGGATGTGCATGGATTTACTATGATGAAACAAGTACCTACGATTATTCAGCTCAAGGTCGACGGAACTGTAGGACTACCACGTCACACAGCATTACACCAATTAGAGCAACCTATAAAAATGGCGCATAAACGTTTAAATAATTTGAAATGGAAACTACGTAATTCATCCTACAGAGGAAATAAAAAATATGAAATTACATTACATGATTACGATTATGCTATTTTCAAAATTTAGTGGTCTCCCCCATTTAGTTGAAATGACGGAGTGGGATTTGAACCTCTACACTACTCTTGCCGAATAACCATGCTTGACGATTACAAAGGAGTACGTGCGAAAATTTTAGAGGGCTATAATTAAAGGTACGGAGTATTCGATTACACGCGAATTTATTCTTATATTTGTCATCACTTAAGCAAACTTAATAAGAAAGAGTAACAAAAACAATATTTTTGTGGAAGATACTGTAATCATGTTTCTCACGGCAAACATCCCGTTTCATAAATTCAACTATGCGTGAATTTTTTACAAAATATAAACCAGGGTTAGGGGAGCTGCCAGATGCTGACACTTAATGTTAGCATTTTAATTAACATCAAATATAAATTTTAAATGTACAAAAAAAGTTGTTTTATTTCATTTATATAGTATATAGAAATTTCAAATTATTTTATTGCAAAATTTCTACACTTATTTTCGAAAATTGCGTGTACCTTTAGCTATAATATGTAGGGTGTAACTACATATTCTGGAGTCAAAAATAACTCGACTGAACGTAACTTACCTTAATGCAAATGTGCACACAAAAAAGTTACAGCCCTTGGAAAGTACAAAATAAAAATCGATTTTTTTCAATATCTCATGAACTGTTTAACTGTTTGTAATAAAAATGAATACATAGCTTTCTTATCGTAGGAGCATCTTTTTCATATAAAACCACGAAATCTGTACGCACCATAAAATTTTAGGGTGGTTTTGAACCTCTTAAACCCCGAAAACTATTCTATGCGTTACAATTAAATTAGTATTGTGACACCATTGGTTTAATACATCATTTTTGAATTTTTTTGGCTTTTAGCACTTTTTTAAAAAGCCATTTTTTATCGATATGCCACCTCTTTTTCATTATCCTCCAAAAATTTTGCGTAATAACTGAGTATTCATGTTATTCGCAGGTTTAAAAAATATGTACAAATGTTCAAAATGGCCTACATTTTCCTGAATACACATTCGGCACCGTTTTAAACCGTTTTTCTATTGAAGGTAGCTTCATCGGTAAACAAAATATGATTAATGAAATTGATATTTCGATTGTTTTCCGTTAAGAACCAGTTGCAAAATCCGATTCTTTTAGGATAATCTTCAATGTAGTAATACTTGAACGGTTGTTAAGTGATAGGGATGAAGCTGCTGTTCCTTCAATCTTCTCCAAACCATCATGTGACCAACATCTAATTGAACAGTTATTAGGCTTGTACTGCTTCCAGGGTTTCCTTCGTTAAATTCTAAAAATTCCTCATCGTTTGTATCCATTTTTGGACGACCACTATTACCAGCAAGTTGTGGTCGCAAAGTACCCGTCTCCCGTAAACGACGATCAATGGAATGAAAAAAACGTCTCTCTTGTGTATTCCGATTGGGATATTTTTTCGCATAACGCCTTGCAGCTGCTGCACTATTCCCTAGGCATTCACCTATGATTACCAGAATTACAGATAATTATTGGAAAGCTTGTTTTAGCCTGACCAAACTTACCCAGAATTAAATACATATCTGCCATTTCTGCAAATTTTAATTTAATTTAATTTTTAATTTTTCTTAACACTCTTAAAATGCAGAATAATCAAAAGCTTCAATTGAAAGTATGTAATTGTTAATGCAACCGTTTGTTATTTATCCGCAGAAACTGCAAGTGTTGAACAGCCAACTAAAGAATTTTTGAAGGATAATGAAAAAGAGGCTGCATCTCGATAAAAACTGTCTTTTCGAAAAAGTGCTAAGATGCAAAAAAAATTTAAAAATATTTTATTAAACCAATGGTGGTACAATACTAGTTTAATTGTAACGCGTAGAAAAATTTGGGGGGTTTCAGGCTTAGAGATTTCGTGGTTTTATATGAAAAATATGCTCTTGCGATAAGAAAGTCATGTATCCATTTTCATTGCAAAATGTTAAACAGTTCATGAAATAGTGGAAAAAATCGATTTATATTTTGTACCTTCCGAGGGCTGTAACTTTTTTTGTGTGTATATTTGCATTAAGGTAAGTTAGGTTTAATCGAGATATTTTTGACCCCATAATATCGCACTTCTGTGTCAGAATACTAACACAACTCAAAAAATACGAATTTTTAGAATAATGGATAAACACATTTTTATCTATTTTTTTTTATTTGTGAGATACCTATTGCGAAAAGAATGTTAATATTTGGGTGTAATGATTATTATAATAAAAATGTGATGTTATTTCTCAACGTAGATATTGTTTTAGGAGTACTTTTTGTGGGCTTAAGTCAAAATTAGTGATATGTGGTCCAGTTTATGACCTACCTTTTTGTTACATCTTGAATAGGTTAACATTAAGTGTTCTTGTGTGAGTATTTTTTGCTGCTCTTAGTATTTTTTTAATCAAAATACAAATTTTAAATGAGCGGTAAGAACTACTCTCAACGAAAGAGGCAATTGCTAATGTAATAAAATTTATGAAAACTAAGGTAAAACGGCTTACAAACTCCAGTTGAAAGTTACCGAGTAATGGATGCGACAGGAATATCGAAAAAGGTATTTCACAGTGAGGCTCAAGTAGTAGAGAGAGGTAAACAACCTTGTATTTCAAATTTGAGAACATCTAACGAAAGACCTCTCTCCAGAGGTCTCATTCCAGAAGGTCGGGGACAAAGAAATACATCCTAAATAATTTTCCTACGATACAAAAGCAACAGCAGTCTTTTTAAAAGCAGTTTTACAAAAAGAAAACGATACAAAAGTGGGTATTGAAGGTGGGAAGTCAACTGTTTAAATGAGGTTTTCAGTAGAAAAAACACCCCATAATCGAGATATGTTAGTGGAAAGTTATGATGTATGATTAAAGCGAATAGAATTTTTGAATAGAATAAAACAGCGGCGTATGGATGTATAAACAAACAAACTCTCCTCAACCGGTTTTACCCAATATCCAAATAATGTAAACGGATAGTTTTTTAATTGTTAAATAAAACTAGAATTTGTAAAATTATTAAACAGTATATTTGAGACCAACAATTTTTTTAATTTGTTACTTACAAAAAAGCAACCCATAACAATCTTTAAAGTATCTACTTATAATTGTTTTTATTTTCGTTCAATACCAATTCATTTTCTGATAGACAAACGTTCAATAACCGTTACAAAATATTCAGGATACGCCATTGGTTAACAATTCTGTTTAAATCACAGTTTTTGTGAATTTGTTTACATGGGTTTTGAGTTAAATAATAAGACTGAATATAAATTGGCGTTCCGCACATGTTCTCATGCATGACGTTAAGTTAATAGAGGTTCCTGAGTAGTAGCAACAGGGATTTGCTCACACAACTAAAAGTTATGAAAAAAATCTTATTTAACAAAAATGTATGTAAGAATAGCGAAGCAGACTTATATGAGAAACGAAACGATTGATTAGGATGTACATAAAGATTCTTGTCATTTCCTTGGACGAAATTTAAGAATAAAGTATTTTTGACGTTTTCTTACATTTACTGTTCTTTCTCATAGACTTAAAAATCTCTTTAAAACTCTAATTTCAAAATTATTATCCCCCCTAAAAAATTGTAATGTGTTTTTTATTTAAAAAATTATATAATTTAAAAAATAATTTTACCACAAATATTGCCCCATGGGACAGGCACTTTGATTTCTTCGAAGTAGGCAGAGTTTTCTGAAATCAAAACGTTTTATTACCATATTTAAAACAAATATTTTAATGCGCCAAATTATACACTTTAAAACATCAAGCATAGGTCAAACTCCATTAACATTTAAATTTATCTTAATCGCTGATAACAACAATTATGCCAATATCAAAATGTGTGCAAAGATAAGTCAAATAAAAGTAAGTTTGTTAATCACACAATTACTTCTAGACTTTAAATTCTTTAACATAATAATAATGCCAACATTAAAATCTGTGGAAATAAAATTAAATTCTTGAACAAACATTTAGCTATGATACATTTTTTTAAAAACCTTGTTTATGTATACTTAGGTAATTTTTTTAATACCACATGAAAAATAAGTTAGGGCAAAAATAAAATAAATATAGTGTTTATAGGATGATTTAAATACAGTATTTTAATTTTAAAATAGCTGGTCAGTGTTAATATTTTTATATAGCTTTCTTTAATTATCTATGTATAAAGAAATATTAATCATAAAAAACAATAATTTTAAAAGAGTTGGTCATGTGCTATTTAAAAAAGAAATTTTAGCTACCCAATTTTTTAATTATATTTAATTACTTTTAGGTCTAGATCTCTTTTCGAGCAAAAATGTCTTTACCTTGTTTTATGACTAACTGAGGGTTTCTTTAACATATTCTATAGGATGAAATATTATTTATACAAAAGTATAGGTACTTGTTAAAAAAAATTCGGTAAATAGGATACAAAACTAAAAGCACTCAGTTTGGTTTAAACTATGTCATTACATTTTAATAATACAGTTACACAAATTGCTTTAAGTAGCAAACAATTTCTAAATTACTTATAATTTTAATGATAATTTCAAATGCACAAGTCATTCTAATGAAAAGCTAATTATTTAGTATTTTATGAAATAATTTATTATTACTACTTACCCTCATAATGACCATTCGTTACCAATTCAGTCATTGTTGTTTTAAAGAATGAATTAACATAACACAAATTATCTACTTCCAAAAAAACTGCAAAACCTAACGATGAAAGAACCAATTTAGGTCTTATCAATTTTTATAACAACCTTGAACTCATTGAAAACGTCTAGTTTAACAACGCAATGTTCGAAGGTAATCAGTGTGAACGATTCTAGTTAAAAATACCTATATAAAAAATATTCGCAAAGATAAATAAATTATACTTAACTATCACGTGATAATATGACAGTATTAGCAGTGGCGTAACGTAGGGATTTCATTATTTAACAGGATATTGATTTTTTTATTAAGTGTTGTATTGACATTTTTTTATGAATAGGCAATACACATTGCACATGCTCCGGTTTTTCATTAAATAACTTTAACAACTTTCCTACTTTCAATTTAATGGGGTGAAAGTGTTCCTCAAATAGTTAAAAATGTAATCAACTTAAAATTTCCACTTATAATCTCCTTAGAGCTTGAATAATTTCCAAAAATTATTTCGAGGTGCGAATTTTTTCGAAAAAATTCGCAACCGAGAAAAAATTTACGGAGAATAATCATAAAAACACAAACATGAATCAACAAGCCAAATTAAAGCTTAATAGCTTAGTTAATTAGTGAAATTTGTTTGGATTACTTACCTAGCTCTCTTATTATTGCAGTACCAGCCCTATGATATACGGCACTGGCAACCTGTGGTACCCGCCTATGGTGTAAAGATATTCGAGTCGAGCGCAAAAAGTGTTAGTGTTTTTTATGAGGAATGACTAATAATGATATTATGAAATATAACACGTTCATTCCCTTTTTAAAAGCTATTTGTATTAGACGTTTCTTTAATTATTATAAAGGTTAATAAGATTAGTGCACTTATATTTATTAGCCCATTATCCCGACCGTTCTACTACATCATGCACAAAAAATAAAGTCATTAAGAATAGATCTGGTTACAAAATTACCCGTGCTCACAAATAAAAATATTTCCAAACGAGAAGTCTCTCATAAAATAAAATTCGTTACCTACGAAATTTGTATAAAAATATTAGGGAAATTTGTAGATTGTAGATTGTAGGGGGGGGGGGGTCGTGAAGGCTATGCATCCTCTCAAGCACCTCGACCTATCAGATCTTTTGTGCATAACCCTAACTATTCGATGCCCGGTTTTCCGAGACTTCGAGCAAAGTTTATCAGTTTCCTGGGGGCTAAGTTTCTGGCATCGAACAGAAACTTAAACCTCTTGCAGAAAAGCGCTGGGCATTCGCAAAGCAAATGTTCTGCAGTTTCAGCAAAGTTCTCGCAGTAGCGGCAACTATCACTCTGTTTTGCCCATCTTTTTAAGGTGTTACCTTAGAGGGCAGTGTCCAGTGAGGGGCCTCGTCACCAGTTTCAAGTCTTTCTTGTCCAATTTAAGAAGCTGTTTAGCTTTCCTTGGCGAAAGGCTTACTAGCCTTTTCACTTGTCTTTGTCCTAGCACTTTATGCCAGTGAGATTTCATTTCATCTATTTCCCAGCGTCGAACCTCTTCTTTCAAGTGGGCTTTGGAAAGTCCACAGAAGGGTTCTGGGCCGGAAAATTGTGTATTTGCCACTTCTTTGGCAAGGCAATCTGCTTCTTTGTTGCCTTTAACTCCCTTGTGACCTGGAACCCACATCAAAGTAACCTGATTGTTCGCTGCCAGTTATCTCAGGGATTGCTTACAGTCCCAAGTTAGCTTAAACTCACAAGTGTATGACTTTAGAGCTTTTAGTGTTGCTTGGCTACCTGATAAAATATAGATTTCTGCCCTTCGGGTGTTTCTTTCGATGCACTCCTGGGCACATATCTCTATGGCATGTTATTCTGCTTGAAGTTGGTTGGGGTGTTACCAAGGGGTTTTGAGAGCCTAAAATTCGGTCCTGTAACGCCTACTCCAACCCTTTCATCCACCTTGAATCCATGAGTGTACCACACTAATGCATCCCTTCCTAGTTGAGGTCCGTTCTCTGTGTAAACTTGGTGGTTGTTTATGACCACTTCAAACTGCATTTTGAAGTCGTACCTAACTGGCATAATATCTGTCGGCTTATGACATGGATTCTAGGGAAATATTTTCCAAAATCTTCAAATGTCCAATCGGATTTCCTGCTCTAAGATTTATTGTCTGGCTCAGTCTGAAGGCACTGATTGCTGCTTCTTTCATTACACATAAGTGGAATGGGGGAAGGTTCAGCATTACCTCTTCGGCTGCATTAGAGTACGTAAATGTTGCCCCTGTGATTCCCAGACAAGCTAGCCGCTGCACTTTCTGCAGCTCGATTTGTACCGAAATCTGTTGCATTTTTGGCCACCATATCAATGAAGCATGGGTGACCATAGGTTTATTGATCGTTTGGTATGACCAGTAGATCATTTTTGGTTTCAGACCCCATGTCTTGCCAAAGACTCTGCGGCATGTTCAGCTTGCCACTATAGCTCTGGAAATAATGTGGTTGAGTTGGCTGTTCCATGTCAGTTTTTGGTCGATTATTACGCCCAAACATTTACCTTCTTACCTTCTTTGGAAAAAGTAAGCTGTATTCCATTTAGAGTTGTGGCTTTAAGTTCATACTTTCGCCTCCTGGTGAATGGGACCAGCACTGTTTTGCTAGGATTGACATTGAGTCCTTCCTTTGCGCACCAGCTTCTGATTGTGTTTAGGACTACTTGCATGCGATTAGAGATTACTCCGTCATGTCTGCCCCTAATGGTGACGACCAGGTCATCGGTGTAACCTTGAGTCGTTAAACCAGAGTAGTGTAGCTTAACTATCAGATTGTCTACGACCAGTGACCACAGCAAATGCGATAGAACTCCCCCTTGGGGACAACCTTTTTCTACTGTCATCTTGACTTTCTCCCCAAGAGTCGCCACAATGATTCTGCTTAGGGGAATTTACTTTCTTACTTTACTTAAATGTACAGTTAAATACTGGTTATAGAGTTTCTAACGATAATCCGAAACTGCCGTATATTCGTGAAATATGCTATACTTGTTTTTAAATTGAAAATAAATATTTGTCAAAAATAATCTACGCTTCTGTTATTCTGGCATCTGCACATGATAACTGTCAAGCCAGGGAAATTATTACTTATTAATTTTGCAGCTAGGTCACTTGACCGAAAAATTCAAGTTGTCGTCATAGCAACCTGTCAAAATAAAGGCCTCCGATTGGCTTGAAACAACAGGTACAAAATGTCCGTTGAAATTTATTTGTGAAGCATAGGCAACACATTTTACGCATACATATGTTAAAAAAACTTAACAGAACGGTAATAAGTATCAAATACAACAAAATGCAACATTAAAGTGGGTGGGATACAATATTTACACTTTCACTTTTAACAATATTAAACCATTTTAATATAAAGTCAATCTAAAAATAATTAAAAAATACAACTAATATGTACGATAAGCAAAATGAGCTGACAAAGCCATAATGCACAAAATTACTAATATTTTGTATTATAAAATTAGCCATAACAGCGACATGAAGCAAACAATAATTTTATTAAACACCTTCCTCAAAAGAAAGCAATATCTTGCGTTTTTTCTATATTACATTTATTTGTCTGATATAGCCCAGTTCAACAGGTGCAAATTATATCCGCGTCAAGTAAGTAAAGCCTCGGCATCACCGATAAAAGGAAACACAATTACTTATTTCTTTTTCAGTCCCTTGCCAGTCAGTCCATAAGAACAGCCAGAGATAAAAATACTACCTCACAACTGGAAAAAATCAGAAACCAAGTATGGTAAAGGAAGAGGAATGCGTTTTAAAGAGATGGAAGGAATACTTCGAAAGTTTATTTGAGAAAGAGGATACACAAGCACAGGCCACATTCGGAGTCATGAGTGAAAGCTGCAATGAAAGTGAAATTAGTACGACAGAAATTGTGGAAGCGTTGAACAGTATGAAATTGGGTAAAGCTGCTGGGTACGACAGGATAACGGTTGAAATGCTGAAGGCTGGACAAAGCGTGGTAACTAGTCTGCTAAACGGTAGCGTACCGGACGACTGGTGCAAGGCCGTTATCGTGCCGATTTACAAGGGAAAAGGTTCACAGCAGGACTGTAAGAATTACTGAGGTATTAGTTTACTCAGCATAGTCGGCAAACTGTATGCAAAGATATTGATTAAAAGAGTGACGAATGAAACTGAGAAGACGATATAGGATGTGCAAGCAGGATTTAGAAGAGGAAGGGGATGTATGGATCATGCCTTTTTATTACGAGGTATACTTGAAAACTTCTTGGCTAGAAGTAAGAAGGTCTACCGCACTTTTATAGACTTGAAAAGGGCCTAATGACAGAGTGGTGAGGAGTGAATAGACATTGTCTATGTATGGGTGAGCGGTAGTTTAATACGAGCACTGAAATCACATTACAAGGATTCCACTGCTTGTGTCAGTATAAACGGAGCTTACACGTATTGGTTTAACATCGAAAAAGGTGTGAGACAGGGATGTGTGGCTTCGCCATGGCTGTTTAACTTATACATAGACAATTGTTTAAAAGATTTAAGAGTGCGTATGGATTAAAAATGAATGATTTGATCGTCAAATGCCTTCTTTACGCCGATGATCAAGTCATATTAGCGTCATCTGAAGAGGAGTTGCAGGCGATGGTTAATGTTATGCATGATGCCCTGAAAATAAATGTAAGCAAAACGAAAGTTATGGTTTTTGAAAGAGAAGAAAGCATGACAAACTGTGAAGTTTTGATTAAGGGAGAAATAGTGGAACAAGTAAATTACTTTATATACTTGGGTAACGAGAGATGGAAAGTATGACGGTGACATTGAGCGAAGGGTGTTGGCAGGAAAAGAAATAAATGGGACACTGCATAGTTTTATGAACAGCCAGAAAGTTTTAAAAAAGGCACGCCTGGCTGTGCATAAAGGAGTGTTGGTTCCTACACTTATGTATGGTAGTGAATGTTGGGTTTGGCAAAAGAAGTATGAAAATAGGATTAATGCTGCGGAGATGAGTAGTCTGATAAGTATAGCCGGAGTGACTAGGTGGGATAAAGTGAAGAATAGTGAGAAAAGGGAACGGTGTGGTGTAAAAGAAGATGTGAGTAAAAACAGTAGCGAAAGTGGTATCTGCCTACCCCTACGGGAAAAAGGCGTGAGTATATGTATGTATAGTTTCTTATCATTTTTAATACTAAAAGAGTTAGTTCATTTACAGTGAAACAAGTATATTGGGCGGTAAAAGTTTTTGTAATATAACATTCGATAGGTTTTTATCATCGCAAAAATGTTAAAAAATTGTAGAATTATTTATTCATTTTTTTTAACAGATAAATAAAAATATAAAATGCAGTTTCGGGGATAAATATGTGTTTTCGTGACTCGACTACATGAACTATTTTAATTTTTTATTGTAATGAATGACAAATAAATTGTAACCGCAATAGCTTTCGACGGATATACTTTCGCTCAATGACAAAAAAACCGAAGAAAGTTTATTGATTTCTGCCTCTTGGTCATTTTCTTTTATTATGGTATAAAAGTAAAATACTTTACGAGATATTTTTAGTAAAACTAATTTATATTTCGGTGAAACTGTTAGTACCTAACTTATAGAGAATTTTAGAATGAATATTTCACAAATGGTAAGTGTATTATTTTAAGTTTCTCGACAATTAATCACAGGTAGATATGATCCAAAATATTTCACGTCTAATTTCAATTCCAATATTTGCTAAGTTAATTTTCTGTCTAAATCATATTAAATCATAATTATACTGCGGTGAAAAGTTTCTTGAAGTATAACAATCGAAATATATTTTTTTATTTTACATAACTTGATTCTCTTGTTTTCCTTCGAAAGAAACAATGAACATGATTAATACATATAAGTTATGAGGGTAGGGTAGGTAGGTAGGTCCTCGCAGCAAAATCGACAGTCCGTTTGTTGATTCAGATCTATCCTTCCGAGGTGGTATCTTAGACGACAGTGTCCAGTAAGCAGTCTCGTTAGAATTCGCAGGTCATTTCTGCTCCATTCTAGGATCTGCTTAGTTGTGTTTAGGTAAAAACGCCTTCGAATGAGTCAACCCTGGTATATCGGACCAGTACGTGAGTATTTTCCTCTCCGCCCAGTTCGAAATGATTGTTTTGGCGGCACTTGTGGTGACTCCAAAAACCGGTTCTGGTCCAGTGAACGCAGATTCGTCCCCCTGTTTTGCAAGGGTGCTGCTCATTAAAAAATTAAAACTTAATGTTAAATATATTTCTTGTTTTAGGGTAGCATCTTTTTCCTAATTATATCAGTGCTTTTATGTTTAGCCACCGGACAAAACGAAGGTAAGTTTAAAAAAAATTTTACTTTAAAAATAGATGAAAAAATGACTGTTGAATGAAATGATCGAAATAATGGAGAAAAATATGTAAATAAAAGATCTAATATCAAAAAATTCAAATACCTCGTATTTAAATCTAATTTAAAAAATTGGCAGTTGTTGGGTCTGCAGACAGAAGTGAAAACTATAAAATAACAGTGTTTTTTTTTTTATTTTTAAATATTAAAAATTAAAATTTCATAATTTGTAAATAACAATAATTGAATAATAAATAACCTAATTAAAGTCAGCTCGGGGCCACTTTTTGACAGACAGTTAGAATAAGAAGAAGATATGACGTCACCAAGGTATCTACCTAAAATTGCTTAGCGCGCCTAAAGAGTGTTCACTTCAAAAACCATAAATTGTAAAATGGATACATTAACAGATGACTTTTATAAGTCTCCTCATTTCTTTCACTAGCGAATCGACAGTTTAGTTTGATCATTTCTGTGTTAACTTCTTTCGTGTAACTTTGGAGAGCCATTTTATACTGTCCAAAATATTTCCTTATTAATGATTGTTAATTTACATGATTTGGGTAGTTTTGTTTAAATCTAAAATTTAAGGTTTTCTATTTAATATGTATGTTCATGTTTTTATACTTCAGAGTCCTGAAGAGATGAAACAATAAAGATTGAAACGTCGTCAACACTTGGTATTCTTTAACATCTAGACCAAAATCCTACCAAATTAACAATAAAAATCATATTTAACGGTCGCCATCATTTTCAACTTTTAAAATAGAATGCTAACATGTATAGCTATCTTTCTAAAGACATAATTATGTAAAAGAAAATTGAATTCAGTAACATTTTTTTGCTAATTGGGATATTAAAATTTCTTTAGGTCAGAGGCTAATGTACAGAAGAAAAAGGGAACACGGTCATGGAGTAACCGGACCCGTTCATACGTACGTCAAAACCGATAAGCATGCTAACTTTAAATGGGGCGTCAGACACCACGTTGGTCATCAATATGCCGGAAGAAAATAATACCTAGTTTAAAAAAATATTTTGTTACCTTTTATATAAAATAAATTGTTAAAAAAAGATAAACCCAAAAATTCTCATGCATACATGATGCTCTGAAAATCAAAGGGTAAATGTAAGTTTGGGAAAAAAAATCTTTATTTCTCTACATAGTCTGAAGTTCGTCTTGGTAGGTCATACGGTCTCGTTTAAACTCTTCCACCCAATATTTTACTGTTCTAAACAAACAAGCAGACTCCCTTCACACTCTATACGTCAGGTCTGGTCATATTTAAACCTCAAAAATACTTAATAAACAACACCAAGCATTTCTATTAATTGATAGTAGCATACTATTTCCAATAATTTTTTGAATACCACTCATTAATTTGTATTTGCTGTAAATTTTATATTAAATGGTAAGATTTTTAAAAATTTTCAAGATGAAAAAAATAAATGTGTATATTTGTGGAATAGTTCAGCCAAAATTAAAATATACTTATATGAATGTTACATATATATTTTACTCAAAATTAGAAAACAATAACACAATAGAATTTTTATAAAAAGTGAGAGCAAAATGTAGAATTAACAACATTAAAAATGTAATAATACAAAATTGTAATGTAAATAAGAAAAAAATAATAAAAAATGTTGATAATTCTATGTTCATAAAATTAAATTTACAATCCAGTCAAAATTATATATACTAAGTATCATACCTACTTAATTATTTTTCATTAATAAAATTCTGCTGAACAATTATTTAAAAAACGTGGTAACAGTTTCTGCTAATACATTCACAGTGAATTTCAATAACTTTTATGATGGCCTGCCATGTCATAACTTAAGACAAAATTTAATATTCATTTGATAATATTTAAAATAAATCTAATAGATTTTACCATCTCCTAAGTTTCATGGAATAATACAAAAAATGATTAATACCAAATAGTAATTTTAATCTTGAATTGATTTTAAATATTACCAAAAATAATTATGAATGTATTTCACTGAAAATAAAATCTATTGCAGTTGTTTTTCTAATTCATGAATTTGAACAATGAGATCATTTTTTCTCTTAACTTTAGCTAACTGTTCTGGTTCTGGCTTAGCCAATGTGCCCTTTTTTATTTTTTCCTCAAGTGATTCTACTTCACGCAGCCTCTTCTTTAAATTCTTAAGTTTTTTTTGTGGATCAGTATTATCCCCCTGAAGTTCTTTTTTTTGAGCAAGTTCTTTTTTGATTGGTTTTGTTTGTGGTTCATCTTTTAATTTTAAATTATTTAGCTGTTTTTCTAAATTGTCTGTTTCTAAAAAAAATAAAAAAAATTACACTTAATATTTAAATTTCTGATGTGTTCTTACTTTTTTTGGGTTTTTTCTTTTTCTCAGCCTCATCTTCAACAATATACAGTCCAGGAATAGTTGCCTTTTTGGCAATTTGTCCTGTAGCAAGCACAACTGGTTCGCTTTTTCTATTCAAGATTTGTTTCCCTTTGCTTTCATACAAAGGTACTTCTTCTTGGGGTACATACCCTTCCTTAACACGTCTCGCCTTCCTCCAAGTACCATCTGGTCTTTGAGAAGCAGGAATAAACTGTTCACCTTAATAATAAGCAAATTAATAGACACTTAATGATGTTTTTAATACAAACTTACCGTTTTCTACAACGACATTGTTTACCAAAGACATTTTTATGAGTAATATTGATTTTATTCAATTAGATAACCATCCTACAGAGTCAATTTATAAAATGAAAGTTTTATAGCACACGAAGATATAATTTCGTTTTTAACTAATAAATATACAATTTAAGATATTGCTTTAATAATAGTCTTTTTGAGACTTATTTAGGTTATGGATTGCTGTCGATTAGAAACGTCAAAGATGTAGTGACATCTATTAAGTAAGTACTGCACGATTTAACACAGACTAGAACTCATAGATGGCCAAGAGTTTGATCACAAGGCACCTTTTAAGTATAGATACGAACATTGTATAATTGTCTTTATACAATGATAAGAACCATACAAAAGTATTTTAGCATTTTAGTAGCAAAATTATTTTATTTTATTTATAAACTATTAAAGACTGTATCCGCTTTACATATTTTGATAATAAATAGGTACTTTTCAAAATGTTTCGTTTACATTTTAAGTAATAATGTTAACACGTATACATACAATTATTTAACATTCAATTTCAAAATTTAAAAGATGTCCTTGTCATAATAATTAAAACATAATGATTACGAAAATAATTGATAGATAAACTTATCGATATTTCCAAAAAACAAAGCACCAGTTGACTTCAAGGTTTATTGAAAGCAAAATTTTAGATTATATTGACAAATATAGATTTATAAAAGAGAACAATTAGATATTACTGCACAGTGCAAATAAAATCGTTTTGTGGAAGCGTATTTAAGGAGGAAAATTAAAATATCTTTTTCGTCTGTACCACAATTACTCAACAACATTTTACAAATGTCCTCGCAATTTTAATTTAAATATTTATCGGCATTTAATACACTGATTACGAAAAAATTTAAAAGATAACTACTTATCGATTACCAATTTATTGCTCTGATATCTCTTCGAATATTGCTATTTCGTCAGCAAAATACAGGTAATTCGCGACTAAACAAGATCCCAGCCAGCTAATCTCACTAAATAAACAAATCCAAAAAAAAGGTAATCCACGAGTCGATAGAGAGCAGGTGGGTTTGTACACTGCTGGATGTTTCAGTGTGCAAGCGGTACCGTAGTGAGTCATCGAGGTAGAACCCTTGCATAGTGGTACCCAAACACTTGCGTATGACAGATGGTTCACTCTTGACCAATTGATAGGTGAAAAATGGCCAAGTAATAGGCGTGACGGACGAATTCAAGAAGTTTTTGGGTTTAATTTTGAATATGTGTACGGTGTTGTGAATATTGTAGGTAAGTTGATTACGTATTTGACTATTCGTTTAAATTAATTAGGTATAATTGTCGTTGACCTTCGACGATTTCGTGATGTATGCCTATATTTGGTTCCGTATTTCGTTTTATTTATCGTGCATAATAATAATAAAGGTAAAATTACTGGAACCCATTGTGCGAACACCGTGACGACGTTATTATTCTCTATTCCAAACAAAAATATTTATTAAATCATTTTATTTTATTAATTATTTCAAACAACAAAAATATGTAATAAACTAACTCGACTTTTATTCTTGTGGTTTAAAACGACATCAACAAAACCATAATTGAAAACAAAGCAGGATGTTATATGTATATTTAATACACTTATTTAAATTAAATTCATGCGATTTCAAATTGTTAACAAATGCAATTTTGGATTAATCGTCATCAAATCACAATATAATATTTAATAAATAAAAGTGACTTTCTGCATTTTATCAATCATGTCATGTCATGTCATAATCATATCGCAGATGATATTTTAAAGCATTTTATGACATTTTATGACAGGAAAAGACAAGCAGCACCACAATCTAGGGCTTAGTCACACGGAAAAAAAATTTAACGATAAGTTTGCCTTCGTACAATGGGGAAACGATACCATGTTAATTGTTTTAATTGTTTCTCATTTGGTTACGAATTTATCACAAAGCAATTATCAACTTTATGAATCTTCAGTTGTTAATATCGGTTTGTTTTAACTGGATTTATACAGAGTAGGACCTAATTTTACCGTACATGGCAATTGCCACCGAGGAGGAACGATCAAATTATTTTTTTCCTTGAGTGCTGGTCCTATCGTCAGCTACGCCTCTTGGGCTTTTTGTGTCTTCCGGTTTGTTGTCACACCACCCATTCCGCAACTCTAGTCTCTTATACCAATCTGTACAGGTTATTTACCGGTTGGCTGTTGTATTCTTCGGGGGTTAACCTAGGTTGCCCGAATATTGTCTGTCTTTTGCGGTCTAGTGCCTCGCATTCTAACAGTATGTGTTTGGCCGTTTCTGTCTCATCACCACATTGTCTGCAGTGAAGTTCTCCGTTGTATAGTCCCATTTTTTGTAGGTGTCCTCGCATTGGACTGTGAACAGTAAGAAGACCCGTTATAATTCTTACCTGATTGCTACTCACCTTTAGTACTTCTTCAGTTCTGTGTTTTGTCGGTTTTTTGATGAATGTTTTCTCGTGGTGCATAAGAGGGGCTTCTTTCCACCGCTCTATTTGTTTTCGTTTGACCCAGTCCCGTATGCATCCTCGGATCTCAGATTTAGTAATCCCGAGTGCGGATTATGGGCCAATGTATAGAGCTGATGAGCCGGTTCTTGCTAGTTCATCTTCTTATTCATTGCACTCGATCCCGCAGTGTCCTGGAACACACATCAAAGTTATTTTGTTGTGTTCTGAGAAGGCACCGAGTTTTTCCCGGCATTCCCATACCAGTGTTGATGTCACTTTTGGGTTCATCAGAGCTTTTAGTGACGCCTAGCTGTCTGTGCATATTTTGATCCATGCGTTACGCACTTTCTCTTGCGCATTGCAGGATAGCATACATTTTCGCCTGAAATACAGAAGTGTTTGCTTTTAGTGAGACACTTATTCGGGAGTTTCTCCCCTTACTGTATAATCCAGCATAAGTTCCTTCCATGGCCTTGGATCCGTCTGTATACCAGATCCTCTCTCTCTCTGTCCATTCCCTTCGATCTTGTATATTCACCTCGAAGTTAGCGTTGAAAAAGTACATAGGAGACATGTGGTCCGCTGGTTTTATTACGAGAATGTTCCCTCCGATCTTTTGCTAGTGTTTTGTTGCCTTAGAAGTCCCATTCTTGCTTTCCCCATGATTGTTATGTCGATCGGGGTGAGGTCGAGCAGTGCTTCGGTGGCTGCTGCTGTTGGTGTTGTTTTTATAGCTCCCATTATGCTAAGATAGGCAAGTCTTTGTACCTTGCTCAACTCGGCCGCGGCTATTTTTTGGGTTATCTTTGGCCACCATACCAAGGATGCATATGTGATCATGGGTTTCACTAAAATTTGTATGTCCAATGCGCCATCTTGGGACTTAGCCCACATGTTACGATTACAGCTTACTATGATGCATAAATTATTCTCCGTTTGGCTGGCGCGTGTATCACGCTACCTTCTTCTGCTTCTATTGCCCTATCCGATTACGGACGTTGGCTATCATCACAGCTATGCGGATCTGCGCATTGAAACAGTTCAGTAGATGTTGCTCCAAACCATTTTCGCAAGTAAGCCAGCCAAGAAATTTTTCTTCTCCGAGGCCCTCGTCGGCCATCAACTTTGCCTTGAGCTATGTTTTGGAGAATTATGTACTATTTTTCATGATATGACCAAAATACTCTTATCTTTCTACGTTTCACAGTAATCATGATTTCAGGTTTACATCCCAATCTTCGGAGTACTTCTTCGTTGGTAATTCTTTCTATCCAAAAGATTCTAAGAATTCTTCTGCAAATCCACATTTCAAAAGCTTGCAGCTTTCTTTCCATAGTGTCTGACAGCGCCAAAGCCTATCTACACCTTATAGAAGAGTGGAGTATATATAACATGACTATTCTCTTTTCAAGAGCCAGATTCAGATCTCGACATGACAGAAGCGGTTTCATTTGTATAAACGTATTTCTCGCTATTTCAATTCTATGTTTTATCTCCTGTGAGTGATCCCAGTTTTCGTTCAACGTGAAGCCGAGATAAGTGAACTTTGACTTCCTTTCAACGCTACCTGAACGATAGCAATAAAAATAGGAAGAATTTACACTTGTACTAAGTATTATAAATAACGTTTTCAACAAATAATTCAATTTAGTAGGATGCAGGAGATTCGTGCCAGAATAGAACAAGCTCGTGCTTCGTCCCTGAAGATGCGTAAGGTACTTTGCGCGTCCGAATGCTTCGCTGTTACGTGTTCAGCATACTGTTTTATGTAATGGAAGCTTGGACTTTGACAGATGCGATGTGCAAAAAATTGGAGGCCTTTAAAATGTGGACGTGCAGAAGGCTATTAAGAATCTACTGGGTAGGAAGAGTGCGTAACACCGAGGTACATCAACGCCTCGACAAGCAGCTGGAAGTTCTGTTTACACTAAAAAAAGCGCAAACTGGAGTATTTTGGTCACATCTTAATGAATGACAAGTATTGACTTTTAAAGCTTATTATAGAAGGGAAGATCGAAGGACGAAGAGGCCCGGGTAGAAGAAGGATATCCGATCAGGTGGCGCCATGGCTTGGTTTCGTTTCATTTGAATTACCCCACTCACGATCAGAATAGATCAGTTGGAGGCCGCTACAGGACTGAATTTTTTACCGATTGGATATCCAACTTATCCTGTCACTCCACATTAGCCAATTGGTTTTTCCCACTCACGGTTAGTTTTTGGAATGAAAGCGCTCCATTTGGACGTATGGAACGATTGTGAATGGCCGGCTTATGGGTTGTTTATTGCTATACCTAAAATTATTGTAGATTTTAAATCGATTGTCGCAGTAAAATACAAATAGCCTAATATGTTATCATTAACAAAAACGAAGATTTAGTAAGCGATTCTTAATATTTTGGAACCAAACTGTTAATGTAACATGAATGTGTTTGAGTGCTTCAAGTGTTCTGTTATGTATTTTTGAGCTTTTTCGGACTTCAATTAATAAAATATCATTATTTCTATTAATATTCAGGCAACATGAGTAGCTTCAGTAAAGATGTTAAGGTCTGGCTTTAGTAGTTACAAGACTTAGGACTTTTTACTGGCCTGTGTGCATTACTGATGTATTCGAAGATATTGTTACGGATTGTGGTCGCTGAATACGCCCAAGTCCTATTATCTGGCCGAGGCCGTGTATCGTCCACACAAAGATGTCTTTCGGCGGTATCAAAACGCCCGAGATTTATAGCCGCGGGCGGTAATTGGAGGCCGAAATATATCTAGAAATGTTCACAAATCGCAACAATTTTCAGAAATTTTTGTTGGGAATTTGTAAGAATCGCGGGCTGCGAGGAGTACAGTTAATTTTAGAAAGTGATATAGTTATGAAAATATTGTTGTAAAAAGTTTAATTTGAATATATAAGTGATTTATAAGAGATTATTGTTTTATCAGAAGAATCAGGAATCAGCTAAGAATCACTACGGGGCTTTTGACCGGTCACGCACCAGTAAAAAAGCAAAATGGGACTGTATAAAGGAGACCGGATCTGCATATTGTGCGGCAAAGATCCGTAAAACACATACTGTGCTGCTGCGGGGCACTGGACCGCAAAAGACAGGCAATTTTTGGGCAGCCATCCGGCGACCCGGAACTATATTGCTTCCACCCAGTACACAACTTGTACATACATGTACAAGGTGCGAAAGTACTAGATTGGGTACAATGGTATAAAACCACATAGGCAAGATACAGAATCATCGAAGGCAATAGCCAGACGGACCTAAATAGGGGTGAAGTTTTTAGTGAGTAGACCTGACACCTCTGCAAAAAAAATTAACAGAAGAAAGATTAACTGTTTAGTGTTTTTAAATGATCGAAGCCAAGAATAAATATCGTAACAATATCAGGTAATGTTACTTAAACCTTTACTATCTACAAGGTTCGTGTTTTAAAAAGAGATATATTTCCTTGTGGTGCTAGGTTAGGTTTAAAATATTTTCCCTGTCGTTAAATGTCATCATTTGATGAAAATGAAAATCGTGGATACAATGTGTGTACCTAAGTTTGAACCATTTGAAATTTTTTATTAATTTTATGATTAAAAACACTTTTCTTCTATATAGTCTAAAACGGGATTCACCCTATTTTAAATCAAAAAGAACATCTTTAATATAGTAATTTTTCTACCTACATAAATTGTTAATACGAGGGCGGTTTGATAAGTCAGTGACTTTTTGAATAAAACAAATTTTTTTCCGCAAATAAACATTTTATTTGTCTACATAATCACCTTTTAGCTCGATACATTTAGTCCAGCGTTTTTCTAATTTTTTTATTCCCTCCAAATAATAGGTTTTTTCAAAGCTCTCAAAATACGCGTTTGTTTCGGTAATGACTTCTTCATTCGACTCAAATCTCTTACCGCCCTGCCATTTCTTTAGGTTTGGAAACAGAAAATAGTCGCAGGGGGCTAAATCTGGAGAATATGCTGGATGGGGTAGCAGTTCGTATCCCAATTCGTGGATTTTGGCCATCGTGACTAGACAAGTGTGCACAGGTGCATTGTCTTGATGGAACAGCACTTTCTTCTTCTTAGCCAAATGCGGCCGTTTTTGCTTCAAATCAACGTCGAATCTGTTCAAAAGCTTTGAATAATATTCGCCGGTGATCGTTTTACCTTTCTTGAGGCAATCGATGAGAATGACACCGCGTACATCCCAAAAAACTGTGGCCATGACCTTGTTGGCTGACAGACTCTGTTTCGCCTTCTTTGGTCCACGTTCACCCCGAGCAACCCACTGTTTCGATTGTTCCTTGATCTCTGGCGTGTTGTGATGGATCCATGTTTCATCCACAGTAACAAAACGGCGCAAAAATTCGTCCGGATTACGGCTAAACATCGCTAAACACTCTTTTGAAGTGGTCACACGATTGCGCTCATGGTCGAGTGTGAGCAATCGCGGCACCCATCTCGCAGAGAGTTTTTTCATGTCCAAATATTCGAGTAAAATATGATGTACCCGTTCAGTTGAGATACACCTACAGCATGAGCCAACTCACGCACTTTCATTCTCCGATCATCCAATATCATTTCATGGATTTTATCGACGATTTCCGGCGTGATCACTTCTTTTGGGCGACCTGGACGTTCGGCGTCACTAGTGCTGGTACGACCACAACGGAACTCTGTAAACCACTTCTTAAACATTGAAATTGATGGTGCCGAGTCCCCGTAATATTTATCAAGTCTTTCCTTAGTTTCAGTGATGGATTTTTTACGTAAAAAGTAATGCTTAATCAGAACACGAAATTCACTTTTTTCCCTTTTCGTAAAAATTCACGAGGTTGTCTGCTTTGAACGGCTATCAAACACCAACTGCACGACGTAGCTTGCTCAAAATTAGAAAGTTGTCCACTGATAGATTATAGTTGACGGTAGCACTGTTGCATTTGGAGTAACTGCGCGGGAAATTCAAAAAGTCACTGACTAATCAAACTGCCCTCGTATTAAATATTTCAACAGCAAAAAAAAAAAATTAAAACTGGAAACCTATTAATCAATTGAATTCATACAAATTCATATTCTATTTTAAAAAATTATACGTAAGGATAAATTTTGCAATAATCTAAATATTTTACCATAAAATCAATGCATGCTGATGATAAATTATGTAGCTCCTAAATGGAGCCTTACAGTGTACCATTTAGTTTTCCATTAACTATATCAAAAGCTTGGACGTCATCTTGCAGATAATTTATAAAACTAGTTTGGAGGTTCATAATTATAATATGGCAGAGTAAACCAAAGAATAATAATTTTGGAAATTTAGCCATGGATTCTGATAAAAGAAAGGAAAGCGATAACTTTAATAAATGGAATACTATGGTACTAGAGTATATCGAAATAGAATAAAAAGCTCTTATATAACACCATAGTAAAGAGTATTGTTACGTACAGTTCACGTAAAGACATTAAAATCCAGATAAAGATTAGCTGTCATCAATTTTGATTGCCGATTCTTACATTACAGGCACTATAAGTAAGTGTTCCTAATAGAATCAATTAATTGAAAAATTATAAAAAAATGTACTAGTTACTGATTTATTCTTTTGTATTTACCCAACTACCTATCTGGATGCCAAATTTGAACTTTCTAGGTCATCTGAAACTGGGTTAGAGTTTTGATCTATAGGTCAGTCAGTGATGAAAATGACGATTTTTGGACGTTAATATCTATGAGTTATGGTTTACGACGTTCGTACGCCGAAACTATTTATTTTAGGAAAAAAAGGTTAAGACATAAATTGTGGGAAATTTTCTCTACAATTATTTTTTATGGATATGTTTTTCCTGTAAAATGCGTCGGAAAGGAGGAAATATAAAAAAACTGCTTTTAGGCGCCATGTTTCCAATATGGCGGCGCGAGTGGCAAAGATACGACGTGGCAAAGTTGAAATTCGGAAAGAGCGCGTCAAAATCTATAAAATTGTCATTTTCAAAACTACCGGAAAACTTTACAGGTAACCTCTATTTTTTCAACCAAATGACTGTACTATGGCTGGGGTTGAAACACTTAATATTATACTTAATACTAACATTATTTACTTAAGGCTGCCAAGTTTTCGAGCATTACTTATGATACACCTTGTATATTAATTGTGCAATATAAAATCTAGTGCAAAAAATACTAACCAAATGTTATTATTACTATTATTTGTGTAACTTGACAAAAAGGACATTGAACTATCGCCTACATCTAGCACAACAAGAAGTGGGTACTGTCAGTTTGACTTTTTTGCCAATAAAAAATTATTATAATTATATTTTTAATAAAGGTCAGAGATTCTGTTGATTATTAATTTCTCTATAATATTTATAAAATACGTAGGTGTCGTAATTCACGTCTGACTTACTTCGCGTTTTATTTGTAGGCCATGCGGTCGCATAGTATTTACAAAGCATAAATTATATGGAAATGTTTATACATTATTTTTTTTAAAAAAATCACAAAACAAACATTTAGATATGGAGTTTATGACGCCACAAATAAATCAGAATGATTATAATCAGACATTGATGATGATATCCGAGAATAACAAATCAACGAAAAGCGACAAAAATCTGTTTTTAAGGCTGTTTTTTGAATCTTCTTCTTACAGTGTCTTGCTTTCTCAAGCGTTGACGACTCCCATATTGACTACTTCTTTGCATCTATCTCTCTCTTGAGCTGCGTGGAGAAGTTCCTCAGCAGTTAAACCTGTCCATTGTCGGAGATTTCGAAGCCAGGATAGCTTTTTGCGGCCTATCCATTTTTTACCCTCGATCTTGCTCATTCAGAATAAGCCAAAGCAGACTATAACGTGGTCCACGCATTACATGTCCCAAGTATTCCAGTTTGCGGCGCTTAATGGTAGTTAAGAGCTCTCTATAGTGCCCTATTGTGATGAGTACATTCTCGTTGGTAGTTCGGCTTGTCCACGGAATTTTGAGCATCCTTCTGTACAGCCACATCTCGAATGCACCAATGCGGTCAATAATTTTTTGGTGAAGCGTCCATGTTTCGCAAGAGTACAACAAAATAGACCATATATAACACTTGGTAAACCTTTCCCGCAGATGAATGTTAAGTTGCTTGGCACAGAGTAGCGGCTTGAGATTCAGAAATGCTCTTCTAGCTATTTCTATTCTAGCCTTGATTTCTTCGTCTGGATCCATCGACTGATTGATCCAGCTTCCAAGATGTTTAAAGTGCTGAACTCTTTCTATATTTTCGTCATTAAGTGTTATTCTTTCCGGGCCAACATTCATTTTGCTAACAACCATAAATTTAGTTTTTTTGACATTGATTTTCAGTCCGTTCAGTCAGTTTTGAATGCGCATAACCAAAAATATGGTGTTCAAAGTAAGTCCGCCTATTACAAAAAAAAAACCAGCTCCTTTGATCCTATTCTTTGAAACCAGTTTGGAAATATCACAAATACTTCGCGGTCACAGGCACACTCAAAACAATATTTTACTGCAGTTTTTTTGTTTTTAGTCCTGGTGAAGATGAAAATTTGGCCGCATATTTTATTTAAAAGTTAGTTGTAAGTGATTTAGCGGAGTAAGATTTCTAAAACATTTTTTTCTTTATATGTTTAATTTATTTTCATTTTTATTAATGTACTCTCGGAACCCGGCAGACGTTGTCCTACCCGAACGTTAGCTTGCCTGCTTTGCGAATATCACTATCAAACTCAGCGACCCCAAAAACTAAGAATTCGACACTAATATCGGCGTTTTTAATAGTTTTTATATTCCATCCCCTTATCACCCCTTTCGTTGGGGTGCTAACAAAATTGGGAATCTCACTATCAAACTCAACGTCCCCGAACACTATGAATTCGACACTTTAGTAGGGGCTTATCGGGATAAAAAGTATCCTATTTCTCCAGTTGGAGCAATCAATACACATTTATAAAATGTCATTAAAATCGGACTTTTGAATTCGACACTTATTTCGGACATAGGGAATAGTTTTTATATTTCAACCCCCTCTTACCCCTTTCGTTGATCCGATTGCTAACAAACTTCACAGGATCACCCGCCGGGCTAATCTGAAGATTGCCTTTATCATAAACTGTCCAGCCGTTTTGGAGTCCATATGGAACATACACATACACAAACATACTTTGGGAAATATTGTGTGTGACGAGTGTTAGAGAAATAATGCACATTTAGAATTACTGTTAACTACGTGTATTTATTGAAACGAAAGAAAAACTTGGCAAGTGAGGCGATGTGCGTCAGTGTCGAAGTTCGTCGAGAGACTGTTGGGAGTTCGTCGAGAGAGTGTGACGGAGGCCGTTACGAGACTGTGACAAAGATTAGGTTGGGGCCGTTGAGAGACTAACTGTCGGAAACTGACTGACTGACTGACGTTGTGAGCCTCTGTCCGTCCTTTTTATCTACGTCCCCCGAGTCGTTAGTTTTATGACGTTTCATAGATCATGCTTAACTTGGCGGAAAGCAATTTTAGAGTTATACAGATTTACATTGCTACTGCGAGTGTACGTGAGTAGCTGAAAAGGAAAGAAGTATTTGGTCATAAAGCTTAAGCTCGTATACGTGCTTTATTGGAAAGGAACAGAACTTGGGGTCGTAAAGATTAGGATAGTATGCGTGCTTTCTTGAAAAGGACAAGACTTGGGATTAAAAAGGTCTTCAGTGAAATTAGTCGTCGGAATTTTGAGCATTCAACACTCCAACACTTGGAAACTTTACTCCGAACTGTACTAGTAAAATCTTTATGCACAAGGCTTCGGATAAATCTTAAGATTAATATTAAAAATATGCATTAAAAAATCGTTTATTAGATTTATATAAAACATTTTTTAAAGGTTATATTGGTCTATTTACAATAAATTTACAGATTATTAACATTACACTTCAGTATGAATGATGTAATAAATTGTTAAATATTAATTTACGCCTATTATCACCTAAAATATTTTTAAATTCTGAAAAACATCGTTCCACGTTACATGATACAATAGGAGCAAATGATAAATCCACCATGTCTTCATTTTGTAAAATCTTGGAAATGTTTTTAAAAATTTGATATCCAGTATTTTTATCTAGGTTAGGTTAGGTTGGGTATCATGTGAGTGGGACGTGGTCGCCCCTCCACCGCGACCCTTAGTAGGTCTATTGTGGCTCACCCCTAGAGGTCACAGTTTACCGCACATTCCAGCCCTTCTCACGAAGTTCATGGTTGTATAGGGTGAGATTTTTTTAAAATCGGTAGGTTCTAGGTTGGTGTATCCAAATATGTTAAACCTTATTCTTCCCAGGCCGCGGCATGAACATAGTATGTGTTCAGCAGTTTCGTCTTCCACGCAGTAGAACCGACAGTCCGTTTGTTGGTTCAGACCTATCTTTCTGAGGTGGTATCTTAGACGACAGTGTCCTGTAAGCAGTCCTGTTAGAATACGCAGGTCATTTCTTCTCCATTCTAGGATCTGCTTAGTTGTGTTTCTCGAGGGTTTAGGTAGAAACGCCTTCGAGTGGGTTAACCCTGGTATGTCGGACCAGTACGTGAGTATTTTCCTCTTCGCCCAGTCCGAAATAATTGTTTTGGCAGCACTTGTGGTGACTCCAAAAACCGGTTCTGGTCCAGTGAACGCAGATTCGGCCCCCTGTTTTGCAAGGGTGTCGGCTTTTTCGTTTCCTTCCACCCCCTGGTGCCCAGGTACCCACAGCAGGGTCACTCTGTTGTTCGCACCAAGGTACTCTAAGGATTCAATGCAATTCCATACAAGTTTAGAAATTATTTTGTTGGAGATCAGTGGTTTTAAAGCTGCCTGGCTGTCTGATATTATACTTATGTTTTTGTTTGCTAGAGGTCTGTTGGTCAACTCTCTTGCACACAATTCGATAGCGAATACTTTAGCCTGAAAGATTGTAGCATACCTGCCAAGACTGGTAGATATTTCAATCTTTGGTTTTCTGCTGAAAACACCGGCCCCAACTCCATCTGAGGTTTTTGAGCCATCTGTGTACATTACGTATTTAGTCTCTGGGAAGAGGATTTGTCCCCCTCTCTATTTTTATCTAAAACTGAACGACATTTTTTTTGCAAAACTGCTATTTTTTAATTTACTTATAACCTATAAAAACAATTTTTATGCTGTTTTCTAAAGAAAGTCACTTGGTCCTCGGAAGTAAATTAATTTAATGATAATGAAATCTTCGCGCAATCCTCTATGCGTATCCTCTATGATTTTCGCTTCTTTGGGATCAAAATCGTTAACAATACGGGAAATAAGCTCAAAATGTTAAGCGTAATAACTTGCAGCTTCAATGCAGGTGCCCCATTTTCTAAAAATCGGGAACGGCGGAAGTGGAATCTCACCACCAGAAAACCCTTTAAACTTGGCAACGCGAAAAGGTGCTTTTAAAAACACTTTTTTGGTAGATGATATTAACAAATTTGTATAAACAGAACGCATTAATTCGGCCACTCGATGTAAGCCATGCGCCACACAAGTAACGTGAGTCATCGGTCAATAAAGAATTTTTAAACCACTCATTGCTTTACACATGTATCGAGCAGCATCCGTACACACAACGAGCACTTTTTCGTAGCAAATCCCTTTTGGCTACAAAAAATTTAGCGTATCATTGAAAAATGTGGCAATTGTTGAATGGTTTACTTTTTCTAACACTTTCATTGTTAACAGATACGATTTATTTCTTTTTTCTTCAACTCTCAAAATACCAAAAACAAAGAAGCATAGAAAATTTTGTTTTTGGTATTTTGGGAGTTTAAGAAAATAATAAATCGTATCTGTTAACAATGAAAGTGTTAGAAAAAGTGAACCATTCGACAATTGCTACATTTTTGCTACGAAAAAGTGCTCTTTGTGTGTACGGATGCTGCTCCATACATGTGTAGATTCTAAAGATACCCAAATAGTTTTATTTTTAGCTTTTTCCCGCAGCTTTTATATTGTGGCGTTATATAAGGCAGAACATAGTTTTTTCGCAGTGTAGATTCGTCTGGAATATTTTGCTTGGTATGTTTTGCCAAAAGAACTGATAAAAGGAGTAAAGTCATTATACAATAAAACCAAATCAAGAATTAAAGTTGGACAAAACCTAACAACAGGGTTTAATATCACAAAAGGGCTGAAACAAGGGTGTTGCTTGTCACCAACATTATTTAAAATATATTTGGAACGGGCACTAGCGAATTGGAAACGGAAATGCCAAAACATGGGCATACCTATAGATGAGGACACAACATTATACACACTCTCATTCGCAGACGATCAAATTATAGTCGGCCAAGACATAGACGACACAGAGTATATGACACGAAAACTTATAGAAGAATATAAAATTTGGGGACTAGAGGTTAATGTAGAAAAAACGGAATATATGTGTATTGGGGGAGTGCAACAGGACTTACAATTATCAAATGGACAAAAAATCAAACACACGTCAGCTTACAATTACTTAGGAATGAGAATATCAAAGGATGGGACACTCGAAGAAGCAATATTGGACAGAGATATGAAAGGAAGAAGAGCAATATCAATGTTAAACGGAGTACTGTGGGATAGAACAATAAGCAACAACAACAAAAAAAGAATTTACGACACGATAGTGAAGAGCATAATAATGTACGGTTGCGAAGTATGGCCTTTGAAAGAAAAGATCGAAAGAAAAATTAGAGCCACAGAAATGGATTACTGGAGACGAGCAGCGGGGAAATCAAGACTAGAAAGAGTTACAAATGAGAGGATAAAACAAATAATGGGAGTACAGCACGACATCACAGACGAAATAAGAACTAAACAGTTGATATGGTACGGGCATGTTCAAAGAATGCCACCAGACAGAATCCCAAAGAAAATATTACAGTGGAACCCCAGAGGAAGAAGAAGAAGAGGAAGACCACGAAAGAGCTGGAGAGAAGGCATACAAAAAGAGATGGAAGAGAGAGATCTGAGAGAGGACATGTGGACGAATAGAGAGGAATGGAGATTAGGAATCGCAAGACGCCGACGCACGTTTTAACGCGATATATATATATATATATATATATGTTTTGCCAAAAAGGTTTTAAATACTTCATTTTTTAATTTCGCCAAGGGTATGCCCGCAGAAATTAGAGCTTCACACAAGTCCTCGTTAAATGTTGAAAGACTGTGACCAGGTTTTAATATAGCTCGTACTAACATCTGCTGCTTACTTCATAAGCTTCGGTTTTTCTTTTTTGTTGCTTACTGGTTCGCTGGGTCTTTGACAAATTGGAATAAAACTGCGCCAACTGATCGTTTTTTTTTCGGCATTTTTAACACTGGGATGTTCGCTTTTCAAAATGGTTGAAAAGAAATTTTTGTTTAGGTAAACTATCTTTCTTACCTGATGTTGTTAATGACAGCTATTGGGATAATTGTTTTCTCCGAATACTCCATGGGGGTTAAGTGGGTAATCGGTCATAAAAGCTGTTTGGGATTTAAATATATTTTCTTAGGACGGTTCTATTGGATTTGTTTATGTTTAAAAACAAATTTTAACTATGAAATATGCAGATAAAACTGAAAATGACTAAAATATGCACTTCAACTTAACAATGACTTAATTATGCATTAAATTAGTCTTACATTACAGCCTTTTTGCAGCAATATTATTGCAACTTGCAAGCAATATAAATTGCACATTCAAAGCGCAAAATCAACTTCTTACATTTACGCCTTTTCATTACAATTTTACTAAACTTTAATGACGTTTGAAATTGAAATTTGACCGTCAAATTTCGATTTTAGGCTTCTCAAAAGTAAGGTTAGGATTAAAAAGAGTTAAACAAAACAAATTACGAAAATGAATACAGATAAACAAAAAGTTTTACTAATGATACTATTTACTACTGCCGTACTTGCCACATATATAAAAAGGCGTATCGAAAATCGGAGGAATAGAACTTGTTAATTTTTTTTTATTGTTCTTCTGGTTTCTCATCGGTCAATATACGGTACAACCAACATAAAAATTATGTTGTCAAAAATCGAAAGTCACTGAAAATATGCAAAAGAGGCCAGCAATTTATTAAAAAAGGCTGTAATGTAAAACTAGTCTAAGAATATGCAGTTATGCAAATGCATATTTATCCGAAGCCTAGTCATGTACATTTAACACTACACTGTCGAATTTCACACGATTGTGCCATTTTTATTGCACAACTTTACTTAATTAACATCGTTTTTTTATCACCTATTAGTACAAAACTATAACATTTCTGCGTGTTAGGATCAGATGACTATGCAGACAGAAATGTAAAAATTTACTAAAATAATTCACAATGTTCATAAAATTTTTAATGATCAATATCCCATCATTGTAAATATTTTCTACCTGAAGAGGTTATAAACTTAAAACATTTTATAATTATCCACTACCTACTGGTTTATGATGGCTTACTGCTGGTTTACTTGCTACCCTACAAATATAAAAACTGTGCCATCATTTGTGCCTGCTCATTTTCAAATCGACTCTAAGTGGGTTTCCTAAATATTGGTGTAAGGATGTAAGACGACGGTACTCGACGGTTCACAGAATCCGGTAATTTTAGACACTTCAGCTAAACTTTTAAAATTCGGACCACTAATTTAGCAAATACTCCCAACCCAAAACTATCGTAGAAGGAGAACCCGTTCGTGGTTTATATATAGGTCTCCCTATTTCGTCATCTAAAGCAACGGTCAGCAACAGGCAAAACCGCGGAAGGTCGCACCTCTGGCTATATGCCTGCGACAGGCATATAGCCAGAGGAGTATTTTGTTTTCTGATATATAATCGACCCACATATACCCATTTTAAAAATAGGTACATACAGCAGTTACAAATCTCACACCTATTTACGCTGTCAGAACTTTAAAATACTTTTTATAGTTAACTGCAATAGTATTACAGTTTTCTATAATTTTTGCACAAATATTCATACCTTTTAAAGTTACATAGGCCTCAAGCGGTTCCAGTTTGCCTCATATGCAATAAAACTATCGCTAAGAAAAACTACAGGCATATTTTACTTTTTACAAAAAAAGTACAAAAGAAAAATCCACAGAAGCAGCGTTACGTGTGTGCTGGACGCGTAATAAACATCAGAAACCATTTTCAAATTTTGTGATAGTAAGAAATATATGTTGGAAATAGCACGTCACAAAAAAAAAAAAAACGATGTTGTCGCTGCATTTCAAAGGATTCCATTGTCGACAAGAAGTAATTAAAGAAGAACCGAAATATTAGCTGCTGATATCAAAAGCACTCTACTGGAACTTCTGCAAAAGACACATTGCTACACCATAGCACTTGATAAAGCATGTGACATTGTTGATGTTGAACGAATGTCTATTTCCGTGAGATTTTTTTTTATTTTGGAGTCAGACGTTCAGGGAAGAATTATTAACAATATTGCCGTTGAAAGGTAACACTCGGAGAGAAGATTTATTCAAGGCCATTGATGAATTCATTACTGAACATTAGTTATAATAAAACTGTGTCGCTGATGATTGGCAAAGAAAAAGGAGTAGTAAAGTCTAATATAGTATTAGTGCATAATTCACCAGACAGCCCTTTGTGGAAAATTAAGTGCTACACTGAAAGAAGTAATGAACAGTGTTAAAAAATGTTTCAACTGTAGAATGTCCTTCAATCCATTCCTTGATTTAAAAACCTCATTATAGACAGTGCTATAGGCAACCAATTATTCACTCGGTTTCCTGAGATTAGGCGCTTTGCTATTGGCAACCAATCATAAAAAGTCACAAGAAAAACCAATTAAAAAGCTGACAACAGCGCTGCTATTACAAAACTATTTTGACCACTTCCGTGTGGTGACTTCATCCATCGTCTTCGTAGAGAGAACAAGCAAGCTTCGTTTTAAAACACCACGTGGTAAAAAATTTACAAGCAATATAATTAGATAAAATCAATTAAGGTAAAAAGCCATCAACCAATGAAAATTTTCTAAAGAGACAAGAGGTTCTCAACTGTAAGCTCATTGTACATATTATTACAATATAGTATCAAACAAGAAAAGTGTTTAATTTACTTCATCAAGAGGTTTAAGGCGGTAAGGCCATCAAAACTATAAGCAAACAGAATTACGAACCAGTCAACCAACCCTAGCTATCGACGACTTAACATCGAATCGAGGCACGTCGAGATTCAACAGAGGCAGACATACAACATCCTACAACTTCTACAACCCTCTGCAATAACCTTCCGCGCCGAGAGACAGCTTGGTCAAGTTGATTAATTTTATGAGATCTCATTCTGCTCTTTAGAACTGATGAGTTTCTTGCTGAATGTGATTCAGCCCATTCCGATTTACTGCAACACAACAATGTTCGTTAGCTAAGTAAAGGTCAAATTATTGAACGTTTCTGGCTAATAAAAGAACAAGTAACCTCCTTCTTGCAAAACTCAGAGAAGCAGGGAGCAAGGAAGCACTTGGAATTCGTAACAAACGAGCGCAATATGCTAGCTGTGGCTTTTCTAAAAGATATTCTGAAATATTTAAATGCGCCCAACACAGAGTTACAAGGAAATGGGAAATAAATATGTGATTTGATACAAAGAGTATCTGCTTTTCGTCGCAAGCTTAATATCTTTGAAAAAGATATTGCAGGATAAGAATTTATTCATTTCCCAACAATTCTTGAATATAGTGTTACAACTTTTTTAGTTCTTATGTGGGTTCAGCGATTAAAACTCTCGATCCAGTAACAAAGCAATGTTTATTTCAATACAATAAATTCTATTTTCATTAATCACTTAGATATTCACTTAGCTATACAACTTTTACAACTCTATATAACTATTTACATTTATTAATTTATAAACACATAAGCCGATACTGTCTCGATATCACAGTTCCAGATCATTCTACCTGTTTCTCCATTATTCGACGCGGCTTTAAGAGGTTGCTCGACCTTGCTAGGCCCCGTCAGCGGCGACAAAGCAAAGCGGTCGAATACGGACCCTAGACGCGGTCGATTTCTCGGTTGCAGACAGGATCGGATTTGTAACAATAGAAAGAACAACTCTGAAGAAGACATTGCAGTGTTTTTAAAATTTCTGTCCGATCTCTGGCTGCTAAGTTGTTCAGTCTTTCAAAGCCTTCGCTTCAAATGGAGATAATTGAATTGCAAGAAGATATTTCTTTGCAAATGTATAAAGCTGCACCCACTGAAGAAATTTGGGGTAAAAATGTTTCAAAAAAGTATAAAAATTGCAAGAAACTAGCTATCAATCTGGCCATTATTTTTTGAAGAACAAACATCTTTCAAGATTAACGGACGCCTACCTTGAAGACACACTTCGCATTTTCTGTTCCCTTGTGAAACAAACTGTAAAAAACTGGCTCAAGACCTTCGGCGTAATTTCTCGCATTAATTTTAGTATCGAACTTTATTTTATGTAATAACTTTATTTGAAAGCAAAATAAAAAATAGTAATTAATCAGTTTTTTTTCTGGACCTCGAACACTTTTTTCAACAGTATCCAAACCCCACTTAAAACTACTTGCCGACTTCTGATCTAGAGTAATCATCAAGACGAGTCGAATCTATCGTAAGAGGGTAGAAGTATGTTACTTTTATTACCCGAGACTCAGATTCGCTCGGCTTGTACTTATCTCCAGTTAAACTAGCGTTCTTCTTCTCATTGCGCCGTCTCACTTCGAAAGTTGGCGATCCAACTGGCAATAATTACTCGTGACACAGCTGCTCTGAAGATTTCGGATGATGTTTTACTGAGCCATCGGCGTAGGTCCTTGAGCCAGGAATTCTGTTTTCTTCCTATTGACCCTTTCCCCTGAATCCTTTCCTCGATGATCAACCGAAGTATTTCCTATCTGTCTCCTCTCATTATATGTCCAATATACCTTAGTTGGCGCTCTTTGATTGTTAGCATCAGCTCCTTGTTTTTCTGCATTCTATTGAGAACTTCGGTGTTTCTTACTCTTTCGGTCCAGGCTATGCGAAATATTTTCCTATAACTAGCGTTATCGTACTCTATTTCCAAACAAGTAACTTAGAACTTTTTTGAGAGGAAGGTTTTCCAAATACTATTGATGTTTTTTTTATTTAACACTTATCGCTGATGACACATACATAAAGTCACGCCTTTTTTCCATAGGGGTAGCAGATACCACTTCTTTCCACTTCCGCTACGGTTCTTACACACTTCTTTTGCTTCCTCTACTTTCATCGGTGCTCTCATACATGTTCGTCGGTTGTTGGTACTCTTTACCTGGCCTTTATTCAAAACAATGTTGATCTGATCGAGATCGATGTTCTCCGAGGTCGACCTCTACCGATTTGCCCATTCACACTCGCCTTATAAATTTGTTTCGTCAATCTTCCTTCATCCATCCTTTCTACGTGTCCAAACCATCTAAGCATTCCTTTATCTATCTTTGTAACCACATCTTCTTTTACACCACAGCGTACTTTTATCTCAGTTTTCTTTACTTTATCCAACCGAGTCACTTCGGCTATACTTCTCAGACTAATCATCTCCGCAGCATTAAGCCTATTTTTATGCTTCTTCTGCCAAACCCAACATTTACTACCATACTGATAAGTGTAGGAACCAACACACCCCTATGCACAGCCAGACGTGCCTTTTTTGACACTTTATGGCTATTTATAAAACTATGTACTGATGACATTTTCTCTTCTTTTCAGACGCATCATGTCGGAGTATATAGAATACAACATCCGCAATCCCGCGTTGGACTTGACGAAGATAACGCTACCGAAATACAAGGATCACAAAGAAAAATTAACCGAAGCAATAAATTCGCTTAAAAGCATGGTTAGCCAATGCGGAGACGACGAACTAAAGGCAACGATAAAATCCTTGAATAATCAAACGCTTCAAAAATTTTTATACGCCCGAAAATTCGACATAGAAGAATCGTTCGATCTGCTAAAGAATTACGTGTCCTACCAAAAGAGACATCCCGAGATTTACCATAATTTAACGATCGACGCTTTCGACATCAAGAAGTCTTTGGAAAACGGTCTGCCGGGAGTTTTGAGACAAAAAGATAGAAAAGGAAGATGCGTGATAATTTTCACGGGAAACAATTGGGATTGCAGCTACGGTTTGATAGCGATATACAGAGCATTCTTGTTAGTACTGGAACACCTTACGGATCACATCCACAATCAATCGAACGGTTTCGTGGTGATCGTCGACTGGACGGAGTTCACTTTTCGACAGTCGACGTATCTAAAACCTTTGACGTTAAAAGTTATGATAGAAGGTTTGCAATACTGCTTTCCCGCTAGATTCAAAGGTATACATTTCATAGCGCAGCCTTGGTACGTGGAAACCGCTCTGGCGTTAATTAAACCATTTTTGAACGAGAAAATAAAAGAAAGGATATTCGTACACGGTAACAATTTGAGCACTCTGCACGAGCACGTTCACAAGGACGTTTTGCCCGCCGAACTGGGTGGCGAAGAACCCAGCTACGATCCCAGAACATTTTTGGACATTTTGCACAACACATTGGGAAGCGAAAGAAATATAAACGGTGCCTGATGATCGAAATATGTTCCGAGGATGGAAATACTTTACCAAAGAATCCTTTTGGTCTTATTTTACTAAAAAATGGCTGATATTTTTTTAAGATATTTAAATAATTGTGATTGCATACAAATATTAGGAATGGGCCGTTAGTTTCCCGTCAATACATTTAAATTGTCATAAAAAAAGTAGTTGTTAAGGTTGGCGATTTATGCGGCTTGTAACTATTTCGACAGAGAAGCTACCGTGATTTTATTAAATATTTATCCAAGTTTGCAAACGTGCAAATGAGCAACCGAAGTCAAAATTAACTTTTACTACAAACGAATATGGCAAACTGGTCGGTGTGCACTGTTGCCAATAAAGTTACGTATTACAAGTAACAATTGTTTTAAACTATCTGTTATCATTTGGCTAGTGTTAGGGCTAGGAAGAAATGATTCTTAAAATATTTATTCCAAATTAACATTTTTTCAGATAAAATCTAACGTTGTTTATACATTACTATTAAGTCCAAAAAGGTTATTAAATGAATGAATAAATATGAGTTGTGAAAGTGGTCCAATTTTTTCCTAGGCACTGCAGCATTGTTTGCTTTTTGTACCTTTCCAGCTTCTTAGTTTAGTACCATTTCTTCAATTCTCCTGTTAAGTAGAAGCTCATGTACTGCTATTGCCACAGGTGGATCACTCCCTTGGTCTTGTATACACCCCAGGTAGTGACTCCGCTGAGCGGTGGTTTCGCATTCGAAGATAATGGCTTTTTCTTCCTCCTCATTACATAATCTGCATATAGGTTCTGTGTCAGACACCTCTATGTTCTGCAGATGTTTCCTTAGAAACCAGTGTCCGGTACAAAGCCCTACAACTGTTTTAAGTATTTCCCTACTTAGCGAAAGCAGCTTCCCTGTCTGCTTAGGTGAGGGTTCTTTCAGCATTAACTTGCTGTGATTAGCTCCCTCTGGCTGTGCCCACTTCAGCTGATGCTGAGAGTGGACCCAGCCAATGATAGCTGCTTTAAAAAAAAGGTTATTAAAATGAACCTAGAGATTCGCATATTAACGCACTTGGCAACATGACTGTTGGGTTATCCTAAAAGGTGTGATATAAGAATATCATCGTTTAGCGTTTTTTTACGGCGGAATATTTCATGTCAGTGGCAGACAAATCTTTATTGGTTTCGATAATCTAGTGAATGTTTTGAAAAAATTGCATTGTCAACTAGGCATAAGGGATATAATGGTTTTTAATACTAAGTGCAGTTTAATTTATGTAGGCTCACAAGTATTTTGATTGCAAATTTTGTATTATTTTGTTGGAGAAATTTAAGTCGTTGGGAACGAACCGATTTTTACGAAATCAATAAATGAATCTTTGTATGCCATAATTCACTGGATGAAGTAGCAGCTCATAATTTTCGCGAAAAAATGAAAAATAATTCTTTCTTGTTTTTATTTTATTACCTATGGGTCGTAGAAAAAATAGTGTATGCAACGATCATATAATGGCTTTAAATACGCTCGCACACTTACCTAGTGCTCGTGTATTAATAGCTATCATTACATGATCGTTGCATTATATATTTTGATCAAAATCAAAATTCCCGATCCCAAAAACCCCACATACTTATGAACAATATTTGCCATAAGTAAATGAAAATTTAAGTTTTAGTTTTGCAAAAATTAAATAAATTAACTGCAAAATAGATGCATTACCCTCAGAAGAGAGTTTAGAAAAATCCCTACTGATAGACCTATTATCAGTAAGAGAATGTTTCGTTATATCATATGGATTGATACTCCGGACCCCGTCATTCCTTCATTGATTGTTATCTTTTATTTTTAACACGCTTATATTAGTTTCACCTGTATGTTTGCATGCTTGTTTGTATGCTTGTATGTATGTTTGTTTGTTTGGTAACTGACTCTTTGGCCTCGATTTTGTCCTACTTTAAGCGATCAGATTTAATTTAAACTTCGCACACTTGTCAAAAACCGACGACAATGCACTATTTTGATCAACATATCGAATTATCCTGATTAGTTTCGGGGGTTCATAAATTTCTTCAGGGATCATTTGCATGAAAGTATAGAGATAGAACTAGTGCGTGAACGTTCCAATAGTGTTGCAGAAATGCTTAAAAATACAGTTTTCTACTTTCCAAAATAAATAGTTTGCCTGTTATCTAGTAGATGGCGCCACTAGCAATTTGCAGTAATACAAATGGTAGTTTGTATTTTGTGTTGCATAAAAGTATAGTGTTAATTTTTTAAAAACACTAATGATATAAATTATAGTTTAAAAAAACTAAAAAATACGCTTTTAGAGTTAAATAAAACTAAAAAGTAAAAAATAATTCCTAACATAAGAATAAAATTACTGACGATAAAATTAAGGTCACTGCTCTAGAAGCGTGGGATACTTTGTTTGACATTTTTAAACTAATTCTGCGTTTAGGAATGAAAGCACCTCACGCTTTTAGAACAGTGACATTAATTTTCTCGTCAGTAATTTTATTCTTATGTCAAGAATTATTTCTTACTTTTTAGTTTGATTAACTCTAACAGTGTGTTTTTTAGTTTTTTTAAACAATAACTTATTTACCCTTCCCCTTATTACGCTTAGTGCTACCTACGCTTATGAATATATTCCCAATCCGAAACAACACAGTATCTTTTCATTTTATTCAACGACGTTATTAAAATCACAATCCAAATTTATTGTTAGATAAAAGTATAGTGGGCCTGGTAATGAATGGAACATACAATGGCGCTTACTATCTGTAAGCTGCTGAACTAAGCAATTTAGTCCATTGAAAAGTTACATTTGGGGTTGCGTTTTTTAGAGGACGCAATTTTATTTTTTTGATGTGTAGGGGGGTCAGTGTAAAGCTAAAACCAAGTTTGTGGGGTCGCCACCCTTGTCCCACGGCAGCCATCTTGAAAATAGGGGTTGAAATGGTTTTTACGATATATCTCTTAAACTATTTATTTGATAAAAAAATTTTATTAACATTTTTTGTTGCAAATTAAATTCTCTACAACTTTGGTTCAGTAATTTTTTGTCGTAGAACTATAAATAAAAAAGTTATAAGCGAAAATCTTCAGAAATTCGAGAAAAATTTTTTTATGTATTTTTCGATATAGGTAACTTTTTTTTTATAATCATGATGATGAACTGCCGACATTAACACCCTTTCCTTCTCCAGTTCTCCCACTGGTATTTAATTCAGAAAGCCGATCAGATGCTGAGCCGCAGCCTGGTCCATCGAAACGACTGAGGACGGAGTAGTTCTAATTTAGAAAATCACCGTGGATTATGCCTATTGGGGATAACACGTAAAAAAAACGCGCCTCTAGACTCTACCTCGTGGTTGGTGGGGAAAAGAGTCAATAATTAATTATTAATAATTTTGCAAAATTTGTAATTAAAAAAGTTATAATAACAAAATAAAAAAAAAAACAATAACTGATGACATATTATATACACACGTATAATATAGGTATAGTTAAGAATATTGAAAAATAGTACTCACTTCGGAGCGCTGTAAAACCTTAGCTATTGACTTAATGAAAAAATGATGCAAATAAAAGTTGTTCCTCCAAAAACGATCTACAAAAATGGTCGGATATCATTTTTTCGTAAAATGATAAAAAAAAAAGTTATATCGAAAAATATAAATTTTTTTCTCGAATCTCTGAAGATTTTCGCTTATAACTTTTTTATTTATAGTTCTACGACAAAAAATTACTGGACCAAAGTTGTAGAGAATTTAGTTTGCAATAAAAAATGTTAATAAATTTTTTTTATCAAATAAATAGTAAAGAGATATATCGTAAAAACAATTTCAACCCCTATTTTCAAGATGGCGGCCGTGAGACAAGGGTGGCGACCCCACAAACTTGGTTTTAGCTTTACACTGACCCCCCCTACACATCAAAAAAATAAAATTGCGTCCTCTAAAAAACGCAAGGTAAGGCCTAAAAAATGTAACATTTCAATGGACTAATTAGTAAGAATGTTGGTAAAGTAGTTTGAATCTGACTATTTGCCGCAAATTTATTTATTTATATAATAATAATTCAAGTTAATCTCGATATATTTGTTCAATTTGTTCAACTTGAATAAAAACGCCCACCTTAATTTTTAATATCTGTATCACTCGGCAGTTAAATGATGATGTCCTGTTAAAATTGACGACTTTATTTAATATTATACGCGTTGTTCTATTTTCTTAGTATCTATCCACTGTTTCCTATCGAGAACGCTAGTCTGTGCTGTTAAAAGAAAAATGTATCTAATGGTCTCGGTCCTTGCAGTGTCCGGTCTAAAAAAAGTGTAATAACTAGTCAAATTTTTTGAAGGGGAATGACAAACCGCTAAGAATATATTTGCTGATAAAAAATTAAACCAAACACATTTAACGTTTGAATTCGGCGAGGTCAGATGCTAGCAAGAAATGAAATAATATAACACCTGACAATGAGACTTTTTTTTTTATAATTATGTGACAAATTATTATTTATAAAACAGAGTCGATTATTATTTTTTAAGATTATTTTACCAGCTTATTTCGTTTTGTTAGAGCACAAATCAATAAAATTATTTATAGTTTTTATACATTTTTTGTAAGTTTATATTTAAGTAATTAAATAATAGATTAAATCACTTTTGTTTTGTAATTAATTATTGCCCACGACTTCGATCACAAAGACTGCATACATTGCATGTAAGAAATATACTAAACTGATCAACACATTGGGGCAAAATAGTAAAAAATAAAATGAACAATGTTGCTGTTCATTTGTCCTATAAATTAAGTCATACAACATACGTATATGTAACAAAAAAACGCATCAACCGATAATTGTATTTACAGTTTTTTTGATCATCCAAAGTTACTTTTGTTAACTTTTCTTCATCTTGTTTAACAGTTAATGCTTGTAAATTTTTTTATGGCCTATACCAAGAAATGGCTTAATGTTTCTAAACAATAATCTGTCGTTATTATTTATCGAACAGCAACAATGATTATTATTTTTGTTTGACAATAAAAATATTAAAATATATGATTATATTTATATGTCAAATATCTGTTGTCGCATACAAAACTTCTTAAATATTGGGGTACGTATTTACTTATTTAACGACACAATAGTTCAAGGAGATAAGTTATTGTGTACTACTTTTTTTTAAATTGTAGTTAAATCTATTAACAGATAATTGATTTTTCTAATTATGTAAGGTGTTTTTTAGTCTTTTTGTATTTGTATACATTGTGATAGTGCATTTTTTTTTCTAGAAAATTAACAGTGCGTGACTATACACTTGTACAAACAACTACAATGAGAAAAAAACTTGTTAAAAAAAAAATGCATGGTAGGATTAAACATTTACAGTGGTATAAAAATAGTAATTTTGGTAATGCACGACTAATACAGTTATGGTCGTAACAAAAAGTACTACTATCGTTTATATTTTGTTTTATTTTTTTATTGCAAAAGTGTTCTAAAATAAAAATAAAAATAAACGACCAGTGTTTTTATTTTCTGTTAATTTGTGTTGAGCAATCCAAAAGTATTATACGAGGTCTATTTGGAATAAATGTCCTGGCTCAAAGAAGTCGTGATATGTTAGTTGATGTCTATGCATGCTTCATAGACTTCCAAAAGGCATTCGACAGGGTCAAACATGATGTATTTAGACCATATAGGACTGGACGGAAGGGATATTAGGATTTATAATGGAACCAAACTTCGGTGATTAGAATAGATAGTGATGATACACCGAAAGTAAAGATCAAACGTGGAGTAAGACAAGGTTGCATTTTATCGCCGTTGCTCTTTAATGTATATTTTGAAAGAATATTTAGGGAAGCACTAACTGATATACAAGCCGGCATTATTATAAATGGCAAAATCATAAACAACCTTCGCTACGCAGACGATACGGTACTGTTGGCCTCAAGTCGGGAAGATTTACAACGGATACTAGATGCAGTAATCGAAAAATGCGCAATGGCCGGACTCGGATTAAATGAAAAAAAGACCAAAGTATTAGTGATTAGCAAGCAACCATAGACCTATTATCACAGGAAACGGAACTATTTACTTTTAAACACGATCATACATCCCCACTTCGACTGTATTGTCTTTATGCGGCCGACTGATGTTGCCTGCTCTTTAGTTATGGCAAGAGATTTGTGAATGCTTGTCTGAATCGTTCCACGTGCAAAAATGTGTGTTTACTACGAAATCGGCTAATAGTAGCGCTGTTGCCGAAGGTGTTGCAACAAGATATTGGTGTATTTTCGGTGATTTTCAGCATATTATTGGTAAAATTTAGTGGAAGAAATGATTCGTCATTGCCAAGTGTGTAAAAAACCGGACTATTTAAGCACCAGTAATTATTTTCACAAGTAAGTTGGAACATCTTATTGTTTACTATATTTTAATCCAGTGGTGTAGCAATGACGTTTTCAATATCAAAATAAACAGGTATTATTTTGAGGCGTAAAACACGTATCTGAAAACCAAACGATGCGGAAATCAATACTTTTCGAGATATTTTCAAAAAAGGTCATTACTTCCCTATTATTCAGCAACACTTTGCCACGTCTTTTTCGTTCTCTATAGAGTACTCTGCCAGCGGTCTCTCTACTGGCAAATTATGCCCGAGCTCAGCCGTAGAGGGTAGAAGAAAAAAAAATATAAAAGTGTGCCGCGCCACCGACTGAGACGGTTCAAGCCGGAAACCCCTAGGTCTTATAGGCACTAGCAGAGCCACACGATAAACAACTGAGATTATGGTGAACTAAATAAATGAAATTATAGCTAAAATATATTGGATACTTTACTCCTACAATAAATCAAAGTACACAGTTCAATAATAAAATTATAACAAACATAGTAAAAATCAACAGCTATGGTAAATTTTTCTGCTAAAACAAACCAAAAATTCAAAATTTACAACCTTACAAAATAACCAAAACAAAAGTAAGAGTAACAGACTTTACCAAGTTACCAAAATAAAAAAAGGTATACAAGTCAACTCCTTAAATAATACTAAATCAAACGTTCACATAAGGCTGCTAATTTACTCATGTTTTACCATTTACATAAAGATTTACACTGTTAAAACAATCGAGTTTATTTAAAAATATCTTTACAATGGTTGTCTTTTAAAATATCAATATTGTAGGATATTTACAAATAAGTATGAAGAAAACATTTTTACTTGGACATAAAGAATCATTGAGAAGATTATCCTAATCAAAGTTCAGCCTTGGCACATTATCCAATGCAACAAATAGTTTCCAACAATGTACTATATTAATAAATTAAAACAAAACTTAATCGTGGTGTCAAAAATAAGTCACGTCGTTAAATATTCAAAAATAATCACTTGTAACCTTTGGGTATACGAATGCCCTACTCCTGTGGCCGGTTTGGTTATGGAACGGCACCTGCTAATTAACAATGGCTTCCCTCAAATAAATCCCGCATGCGGTTATTTTAACTCGACACCAAAATCCAAAATATCAACAACGAAGGTAAGATAGAATGGTCAAGTTAAAAATTAAATGGTTTTTCTTCAAAATCCAATCAAGATGGCCCAAATACAGCCAGATATGAAAAGAAAACCGTAGAGGCTCCGCACACTTGTTAATATCACACCGCCCCAAAAACTCTCACCATACCACTCCCAAGACTGTCACCACACGACTAGACTACTTCCCAAGACGGATATCAAGAAAAATGACACGGAACCGACGTCAACCAACAATATTCGCAAGTCCATGCTCCACACCAAGAATCGCGCTCGTCCGTGTTGATAGCCAGCCCCATCCACACAGAAATGCAAACCAAACAATAATATAACCGACAACACACAACAATCGAGGCCAAAAACCAAAGCAAAATCTAATAACGAAAACCCCCACTCAATCTCCAGCGATTAACAAAAATGCCACAGCCATTAACAATCGAATCCTATCACAACAAGGTATGCAACACTATTTACAACGAATAATATATTTAAGTTACAACAAAATACGGTACGCGACACTATTTACGAGTACCTGAGGAATACAAAACTATCAGAGACCCAATTATAATGGAACTGTAGAAGGGAAAAAAAGGCACGTTACAACTTATTCAGCGGTATCATCCTTCTTCCGTTGTTATTTGAAGAACTATACACCTTCCTAAACCATTTTATAGTAGTATTTCATAAGAAATCTATACATCACCTCAAATTTAATCCAATCGAGAAATCAAGGAGTCACGGAACCCTGAGTATAAAACTTTAACGTTTTCCTTTAGGTTACTTGGCTGTTAATAAATAGTTTGAATATTAAAATTAAAATTTAAAATAAAAATACATTTTATTTGTACAATTAATATTAATGATAATAATTTAAGTTTTTTTTTTAATTTCAGACAGTTGGGTAAAATTCTTTTTCAGTACCTTAATTTGATAAAATAATTTAGTTTAACGGGTATTAGTAAAACTGTCTGCTACATAATTAGCAGCCCTTGAGTTGGAATAATCTTATATATAATCTTATATATAAAATTCTCGTGTCACAATGTTAGTTACCATACTCCTCCGAAACGGCTTGACCGATTTTGATGAAATTTTTTGTGCTTATCCGGTATCTATGAGAATCGGCCAACATCTATTTTTCATTCCCCTAAATGTTAGGGGTAGTCCACCCCTAAATTTTTTTTTTATTTTTTAGACAAAATTTTTAATTTCTATTTTTTTATGATACAACATACAAAAATACATACAATCCTCAATTTTCACCCTTCTACGATCAACCCTTATTTTTTAATAGCCATTTTAGTAATTTAATCATTTTTCCTCTCCGCTCGAAAACTGATCAATCGTCATTTAATTAGTTATCCCCGCCAGATGTCTACAGGTGTCACTTCTGACCCAGTAAACAGCACGGAGTAGGGATGAGAACGAAGCCGGTCTCCTTTCTTTCTCACTCCCTACACAGTTGTCGGCCATCATTATTGTTTATGCATCAAGTGTAGTGGTAACGTTGACAATTATTATTTTGCTATCTCAGTGTAACTCTCATATTAACTTTTAATCATTCCTATTTTATCAATAATAATTAAATTATCAATTTTGAGTGTATTTTGCACGATTAGTTAAAAAAAAGATTGATAGATTTGAGAACACCATGTTTTTCACACGGACAATTATACGTGGCATTCTCTCGAGTGGGTAAACCATCCAGTTTGTTTGTGTTAGCTAAAGATGGACTAACAAAAAATATTGTTCACGCTATAGCATTAAGAGATTGACATTCTTTAATAGTGTTACTGTCGTAATTGTTTAATTAATGATATATAATTTTAAGGAATAAATTATAATAACTTAAAAATAATGTTTGCCTTTTGTTATTTTTATATTCCCTCATCGTTCACAGCGCTCCATGCTTATTTCACGCATATACCACATTCTTACATACATACATACTTACAATAAGTAAGCTATTTTTTGTCTACACTAGAAATTACTAGGAAATTATTTATATGGCAAAATAACGTTTGCCGGGTCAGCTAGTTTAGCTTTATAAAAGTAACTTATAACATTACACACAATTGGCTTTAGAAAGGAAACTTTAATGTAACACAAAATTGTCGCCCAACAAATGGGGGAATAGTAAGTTTTTAAAAGTTCACAAAATTGGCACCCCCCACTTTTGTAACTTTAGAAAAACAGTTTAGTTAGGGTAACATAATTTGGCGCCCAATTTTTGGGGTTTAGAAAAATACTTTTAGTAGGCTACAACACTTCAATTTGATAAAAAACTGAGTCACCTATTCATAAATATATTCTCATAAAAAACTAAATATTACCCGATAGATATATTCTCATTTCAAACCAACAGCACACCACTGATTACAAGCATAGCCATAAGTCGACAATAACGTTACAGCGTTGCCAGCACGAGGACGGAACAAAGAAAATCAATTAGTATTCTTTGTCATACTCATGGCCACTCTCGTGTAAATCATTGCGACAAAACAGAGTTTTATGACTGGAATGTTGCGTCTCCTCTGGATAATAGGTCTATGCAAGCAACCTAATATCATAGCTAACATAATAGTTGGGGTGAACTATTGAAGCAAGTAAACCAAATAAAATATCTCGGCAGCATAATAACTAACAGCGCGGATAGTCAAACTGAAGTGAAATCAAGGATTGAGCAGGCTCGAGCAGCATTTAAAAACATGAGTAGTCTTGAGCTGTAGAGATCTGAAATTAACTCTAAGAATCCGACTTCTCAGATATTATGTCTTCTCCATCCTGCTGTTCGGTATGGAAGCCTGGACTATAAACAAGTACGAAAAAAGACGACTTAAAGCCTTTGAAATGTGGGCTTACAGGAAAATATTTAAAGTTTCATGTACGGAAAAAGTATCCAACTTGGTAATACTCCTCCGAAATTCTTACCACCAGCAAAAGGAGAAAACTGCAATATGTCGGGCATGTTATGGGAGGCGAAAAATACCGATTACTGCAGAACAACATGCAGGGAAAAAATTATGGTAAAAGAAAGCCGGGCCGCAGAAAAGCATCATGGCTCAAGAATCTACGTGACTGGTATAAACTCAACTCAAGCCCTCTGTTTAGACTTTACCGTCGATAGAGTAAAGATAGCCTTGTTGGTGACCAACGTTCTAGAAGAATATTACTACTTCGTCTATTTCTAGGTAAGCTTTTTTTCATTCTTCTGAGCACTTCGATATACTCAAGATTTTGCGGTATGTCCACATTTCGAAGGCTTCTAGTTCGCTACCTAGTAGTACTGTAAGGAATACTGCAGCTTGACTCTGGGTCTATCAGCTGTTGTGATCCTCTGGCTCTTGCTAGCCTGCCTGTCTATTAGTAGCCATGTACTCGCTGGGGTGTTCTGGAATCTACACAAAGCAGAGCTGGTTACGTTCCTTCAGTTTTTTGCGGCATACTGATATAGAATCGTATTGGACGATGTTAGCGCTTTCAGCGCCGCTTAGTAAGTCGCTAAGTAATAAAAAACTGTACGCCCATGTGAGATTTTACAGTAAAAGTCCTCCACGACTACCTAAATATATTTACAGATAACGAAACAGATAACAAACAATATTGTCAGCTGTGAGAGTGTGCGTTCGCGTTTTCAATTTCACTAATTCTGTAGATAGACAACCAAAACAACACCGAGCGACATCATTACGAAACCGATGTAATTGTTTAGCAACAACAACAACAAAAAAAATTTCAAACTCCGCTAACGCAACGATTACCTAAGAAGCCAATGGGGGGTCTAGTATACTATGTATCTTGAGAAATCCGCATGAGTCCGACTGCAGTTAGACGGGGAAGCCATTAACCGTAACGAAATACATTGTTATGTCAAACTGCTGTGGAAACAGTCCACGTAGCGTTCTTGCTCCATTTAATTTTATCGTAACAAAAACGCAATATGCTTTTGTGAAAGTCAAGAAGAATATCGAGTGGTTGTTTTGAGTGCATCGGCGTTCTAATTTCGACTAGGATTCGTAGACGTTTTCTTTAGTTGCGGCGTTCGGTTAAGTGGTGCGAATATTTCAAAATTTTACACTCTCGGTAAGTACATACGCGGCTTGTTGTATTTTTTATCCTTGCGTAAAATTATCAAAAACTGTTAAGTAATTTTTGAAAGTTTCCAACGTCCGTGAGCGACCGTTTTGACTCTCTCCGTTTATAGAATTCTAACAATAAAATAATTTCGAAAAAAATACACACTATTTAAAATACTGTAATAATCATTGAGAAGTTTTAATAAACATTCGCAAGCCATCATTTTTTTTATAAAATTACGAACAGAAATAAAATGTACGTAATTAGAAAATTTAAAATTGTGTACTTCAATAAAAATCAATTACTATCGCACAAGTTTGTAATCAATATTTAAATTAAAAGATAATATTCGAATAACACATTTATTTACCCATATTCGCTATTTTAATACTCAGCTTAAAATGCGATCATTAGCGTACCAGTGAAGGGGGCACCGCGCGTCTCAACTGCATTTGTGTATATCATATAACACACATGGAAATTATCTAAAGATATTCTATTCTGAGCTTAACATTTTCAGTTAAATTGAGGTTTTGGAGTTGATGAATTAAAATGAGTTTATTTTAAAAAAGTGTATTCACACCAGAACCTTTAAAAAAAAAAAATAGAAACATAGAAAAACTTTAGGGTCTTTTCTAATACACATTTTTAATTCCTTTTCTATAGCCAACGGCTGGACCAATTTTGATGAAATTCCGAACTCCGCGATGTTAGCACCTCATGTGTGGAATTCCGATTGACCAATTATACCATCTGAAAGGTCAGAAATTGGTCATGAAAGGTCAGTTGGCTTTATTAATTGGTCAGCGTTAAAAATTTTATATTAAGGGTTGTTTTTCAAGGTCGTTGAGTAATTTTAGCACCTCATTGGCGAAAAAAATTAAAAATTGCTCCTATGCGCGATCTAGAAGCATTCGCTGATAATTGGTCAGCTAATATAAATATTTGGTCAATTTAATTTAATATTAAAAAAAATTAAAAAAATTGTCTTTGTCGTAACGCGCATGCTTTGGGCCGGTTAATTGTAATAGGGCAGTGAGTACTTTGAACAAACTTCTGCTAATGTTGAAAACATAATAGGTATCTATTATGCGGGGAAATAATGAAAATTTTTCATCTGCTAAATCCTCGTGTATTTTTTCTGAGAATGTTGCAACAATTAGTCTTGCTCGTTCTTTATATATCGAATCCATATTTATCGTCTTAATCAAATTAATAATAAATTTAGCGACATTTGCTCAACTGGGTCATCGACAGCTGCGGTTGATAAAATTTGAGCGATTGAGTCAAAAGGACAGGTATTATTTATATAATAATGAACATTATCAATTAAAACGGCTCTTAATGAACTTCCATTTTCTTCAGAGTTATTTTGCAGTTTGCATTATTATTAATAAATTAAATACTAAGCTGATCTTGGAAGTAAAAAATGATAAAAAGTATTTCCCCCACTCCGTCTGGTTCATAGTGAAGAGATGTGCGAAGTGCTCACTGTCCTGTTAAAATTAACCGGTCCAAAGCATGCGCGTTATGACAAAGACAACTTATTTAATTTTTTTTAATATTAAATTAAATTGACCAAATATTTATATAAGCTGACCAATTATCAGCGAATGCTTCCCGACCGCGCATAGGTGTAATTTTTTATTTTTTTCGCTGACCAATTAATAAAATCAACTGACCTTTTATGACCAATTTCTGACCTTTCAGATGGTATAATTGGTCAATCGTAATTCCACACATGAGGTGCTAAGATCGCAGAGCTGGCGCGCCGGCAAGGAACGGGGAGTTTTCTAGCTGAGGGTTGTAGAAGTAGAAGTTGACGAAGGGTTGATGGTTTTTTAACTTAATTGATTTTATCTAATTATATTGCTTGTAAATTTTTTACCACGTGGTGTTTTAAAACGAAGCTTGCTTGTTCTCTCTACGAAGACGATGGACGGACTCCCCAAACGGAAGTGGTCAAAATAGTTTAGAAATAGCAGCGCTAATGTCAGCTTTTATAATAATTTGCTTTGCTTGTGACTAAATGTATGATTGGTTGCCTAAAGCAAAGCAACTATTCTCAGGAAACCGAGTGAATAATTGGTTGCCTATAGCACTGTCTATAATGAGGTTTTTAAATCAAGGAATGGATTGAAGGACATTCTAGAGTTGAAAAATACGAAATTTTTAGAAAATCTTTAGATTAGCTCGGCAAATGATCGCGTAAAGTTTGGTAGCAACCTCGCATTTTCAATTTTTTTTCCATAGCTACCAAGTGTTAATTTTTATTCATTATTACTAAACGTTTTCAATTCATTATTACTGAACGTGAGTCTAACTTATTTAATTGATTTGTCAAATTTAACAATAATGATAATTTTTATTACTATGATTTATGGTTTTTTGTGGTGTTTTTTTATACTAGAATTAGAACGATAAAAAATAGATTAACATGGACCGATGTTGATGAAATTTTCAGCCTATCTTTAGATTAGCCCGGCGGGTGATCGTGTGAAGTTTGGTAGCAACCTCGCATTTTCAATTTTTTACATTCAACAAATTGTTTCATATAAAAACACCTAATAAAAGAGTACAATATGTTTTAATGTTAACATGTGTTATTATTGCGCAGGGGCCATGTTAATCTATTCTGTATCGTTCCAATTTTAGTAAAAAAAATACCACAAAAAATCATAAATCACAATAATTATCATTATTGTTAAATTTGACAAATCAATTAAATAAGGTGAGATTCACGTTCAGATTGAAAATGCGGAGTTGTTATCAAACTTTACACGATCATTTGCCGGGCTAACTTAAAGATTGGCGGAATATTTCATCAAAATCGGTCCAGCCATTGGCTATAGAAAAGAAATTAAAAATGCGGGGACTTATTAGAAAAGTCCCAAACTTTAAATAACCCAAAATAGCAAAATTTAATTTCATTTTTATTCCAAAATAAAATAAATTATAACAGCTCAACATTGTCTTTACGTGGATAAATCGGTCCTACTGTACGTGCTTCATTGCCTGGTACTCTCCACATTCTTATATATCTTGAGTCAGCATGTATCTCAAGTCTTGACTCGTCTGAAAAATAAATAGGACTCTGGATCGTAAGTGAACTTTTGTTAAAACTTGTAACACGTATGTTTGCAACAACTGCATTTGTAGCTCAGCTGCCGTTACCGTAGGGTTCCTTCTTGCAGTTAATTACAAAAAAAGATCTATTATCTGTTTATCTTATTCTTCTTTAAGTGACGTCCTCTTTGGACGTTGGCAATCATCAGTGTTATCTGTACTTTGTCGACTGCTTTTCTAAAGAAACTTTTCGTGGTTTCACCATACTATTGTCGTACATTTTTTACCCACAATATTCTTCGTCGACCGGGACCTCTTTTGCCTTCGATTTTTCCTTCTATTATAAGTTTGAGAAGTCTGTATTTTTCTATGAGAATGTGTCCATAGTATTCCAACTTTCGTTTTTTAAGTGTGAGCATGACTTTGAGATAACATTCTTGTAAGTACATCCCATCGCGCACTCTGTCCATCCAGGATATTTTCAAAATCCGTCGATACGCCCACATTTTGAAAGCTTCTAGCTTTCAGCACATGGCTTCTGTTAGAGTCCACGCCTCAATTCCATAATAGAGTATACTAAAGTCTTCACACAACACGGACTTTATCCTCACAAATGATGCTCTGGCTTGTTCCATCCTGGCACGTACCTCCTGCATATTATCCCAGCTTTCGTTGACCTGGCATCCAAGATATTTGTATGACTGGACGCGATCAATTTGTTGGTTCTGTACCGGTAGAATACCACCTCTACCTAGGTTCTTATTAGTCACCATCCATTTGTTTTTTTTATGTATAAATTTAATCCAAATTTAATCCAAATTTGTTGATCTACCTTGATTTGTGCAGTTTGTTTCCAGCAGAGATTTGTGATTATCTTGAGATCTCTATCGTCCAGGCCAACGTCTTTAACGATTTTTATAAGGTTTTTATGCTGCACCCTGTCAACAGCCTTCTCATAGTCTAGAAACAGGCATGAACAGGAACTAAGACATCCCTACACTATTGAACCAACACCTGGATACTAAACAGGGCCTCTCTCGTACCGAACCCGTTACGAAAACCGAACTGAGATTCGCTCATAAATAGCTCACATTTTGCATATATTCTCCTATGGATGATCTTCAGGAAAATCTTAAGAAAGTGAGTCATTAAGCTAATAAGTCGATAATCGCTACATCTTTTTGCCGAGCTCTTTTTTGGAAGCGTTACAAATATTGATTGAAGCCAGTCGGAAAGAATGACGCTCGATTGGTAGACCATACTATCACGTTTAGTGACTCCTCATACTTTAAGATTTTAATGACTTCCGAGTAGATGTCATCTTGGCCTGAAGCTTTTCTATTTTTTGCTTGCGAGACTGCATGCTGGACTTCTTCTTCAGTTATATCAAGGCCTTCTCGTGTATATTGTTCGGAAGTGTCCGATCTCTCATCTTGAAAAAGGTTTTCGATATAGCTACACCACTATTCTACTTTGTCGTTAACGTCAAGAATTATTTTATCTTAATTGTCCAAAATAATACCACATTGTCGAGGTTTGTATATACCAGCAGCTTGTTCCTTAATTTTCTTGTGCATATTAAAAGTGTCATATTTAGCCTCCAGATCTTCGATTTCGTAACACTGCTCGTTAAGCCAATTTTCTTTGGCCAATCTAATTTTGTTCCTTATTTCACGGTTCATCTGGTTGTATTCTGGGTGACCTTTTTTCAAGCGTCTTTCTTCCATCAAATGAAGAATGTCATCAGTCATCCAGGTTTTCTTTTTTATTCTAGTATCTTTCGAAGATAATTTCGAGTTTGCGTTTAAAAAATCTTCTTTGATGTTGGTCCAAACAGTCTCCACTTCGGAATTCTCCGCAATGCTTATTCTTCTTAGTCCACCATTTAGTTCGTTTCTGATTTCAGCTAGCGTTTCTGGGTTGCTCAGCTTTGCCAGATCTGGTTTAGGGCAGTTTCCTTTTACTGTACACTTTTTTAGAGTTAAGTTAAGTGAATATTTATCTGTTTATCGAGCGCCATTTTTTAGCATGCCAATGGCTCTTAACACTTTTTCGTGATTTAAATGGTGTCTTTCCATGTTCATGTATTTATCAAGGTTTTTTATAAACATCAGAAAATACAGTGACATATAATTTGGGCTAAAAATACAATATACTTATGAATAAACTTAATAATATTTAAATATAAATTAATATCCATGGATTACTTCCATGTGTGTAGTTAAACGTAGGTATATTTTTTGTTTTTGTTTCAGTAAATCATAATGAGCGCAACCATGTTCACGAAAATTCCCGAAACAACGAAAACAAAAATTCCCGTCCCTTCTAGTCCTGTTCCGCTTCGCAGACATAACAGTCTCCGTGTGAAGGGTGAAAAACCCTTTAACTACACAGGTGGCAGGCGCCGAGACCATGACAACGTCATAGCCCAGGACAGGTAGGTTTCTCTCTTAAAATAATTCAACGAAAACTTAGAGCCTTGGCCCAAGACTCATGAATGAATAAATGAATGAGTAAATAGGAGTTGTGGAAGAGGTCTAATTTTTCGCTAGGCACTTCAGCATTGTCTGCTTTTTGTACCTTTCCAGCTTCTTAGTTTAGTCCCATTTCTTTAATTCTCCTGTTAAGGAGTAGAAGCTCATGTACTGCTATTGCCCCAGGTGGATCACTCCATTGGTCTTGTATACACCCCAGGTATTGCTTCCACTAGGCGGTGGCTTCGCATTCGAAGATAATATGAGTGGCTGTTTTCTCCTCCTCATTACATAATCTGCATATAGGTTCTGTGTTAAACACGCCTATATTGTGCAGATGTTTCCTCAAATACCAGTGTCCGGTACAAAGCCCTACAACTGTTCTAAGTTTTTCACTATTTAGCTAGAGCAGCTTCCCTGCCTGCTTAGGTGAGGTTTCTTTCAGCATTAATTTGCTGTACCCAGCTCCCTCTGGTTGTGCCCACTTCAGCTGATGCTAAGAGTGGATCCAGCCAATGATCGCTGCTTTAACGCTGACTAGGGTATCCCTATTATTAGTTCTGGCCCAATAAATGGTGTTCCAGAGCCCCGCCTAGCTAGTTGGCCCAAGACCCAACAAGTCATCTCGTCAGTACCGTAATGAATTCGTAATATCTTGTATACAGTGTGATAAAGCTCGGTAGTTCTGGGATTATAAAAGATAACAACAAAAATTGTGCTAAAAGCTTTAAGCTTCACATTTAAAATTTAGTTACAATGTTACAGGGTGTTCCACAACGCGGTGCCAGATCAAAGTTATGTTTTTTTTAAAGAAACACCCTGTATTTTACCATAAAATTAAAATCCGCTTTACCTCTTCATTACAACATGTATGTTATACAGGGTATTTAAAAATTTATAACCAATTCTATGTGGAAATCTTAACAAGTTCAGCGCCCTGTATAATTAAAAAGGAGTATATAAATAATAATCTATTGAAGTTTATAAACACGAAAGAATTTGCGAATATTTATTAAATCGAATACAGGGTAAGTCAAAGCTTGATTACATTACTGTACAAATGCTTCGTAATGTAAGTAACTCTTTTAATGATCGCTTTCAGGCATCCATAGATGTTTTGGGTGGTCATTTTAAACACCTTAATAATTGAGACCTACTTTATTTTAATAATGGTGTTGGTTTTTTAATTTTCCGTGTATTGTTTCTTATTTCACCCCGAGTGTAATCTTTTAAAACCTTATTTTTAATCATTTTTTCTCATTCTCATTCTCTCTCATTATTCAACTACCAAGTTACCAAACAGTAATTATTAATATTTTTTTGACAAATCCATCAGGGCCAACTAACAATTGGTACGTTTACATAACTAATTAATACTTTGTCTAGAAAAACGGAAATATCTCAAAAACTTATAGCATTAAGTATAGGGAATGATAAATAAAAAAAGAAGTATGGCAACAGTAGTCTTCGACAGTGATATAAAATACAGGGTGATCCATTTGAAATTACTGAGAAAATAATGTACTCAAGTTTCGACTTGGCCTGTATTTGATTTAATAAATTTGTTCGTGTTTATAAACTTTTACTTCAATAGATTATTATTCATATGCTCCTTTTTAATTATACAGGGCGCTGAACTTGTTAAGATTTCCACATAGAATTGGTAATAACTTTTTAAATACCCTGTATAACATAATATAACCTTATATTGTTGTAATGGGGAGGTAAAGCGGATTTTAATTTTATGGTAAAATACAGGCTGTTTCATTTAGAAAAACATAACTTTGATCTGGCACCGCGTTATGAAACACCCTGTAATATTGTAATTAAATTTAAAATGTGAAGCTTTAAGCTGCCTACAATTATACACATTTTTTTGGTATCTTTTATGATAACAGAGCTACTGAGCTTTATCACATTAATCAATCACCCTGTATACACATATAGAAAAATGTTTAAGGAACATAGAAGTTTCAATGCAAAACTCTGAGGTGCACGGAAACCAGTCGACCAGCACAAAATATAATAAATATTCGCGAGAAACAATTAAGTAATTAATTACATGACTCCAATTTGAACTGTCCCCACCTCGTCGACATGTATTTGCGCCGCTAGAAATCAGTACGAAACTGTTAGCGACGGTGTGCACGTCTGACCTATCAGGAAAGGGACTAAGACGCATGCATAAGGTAGCAATATAGTAAGTAATGTTAGATATATGATCATCTTAAGTAGATGCGATATTTTATTATGAGCAATGCTTAAATCGAGACTTTATAGCTAGATGAGGTTTTCTAGTTGGAGGTCTTAACCATTAAAGGATGTTAGGAAGTCTTTATATTGGACTTTTGATAAACGATAATAAAAACAGCAGCACCAGTGACAAGTTATTTCTTTTACTATGGCTGCTTTAAAAATTTCGACAAAATTGTTAAGAAAAAAAATACTTTGCTTTATTTTTACAATATATACATTTTTTTTACGTACATATAACATTGGTTTAAGTGTCAGAACTGTACGGAGGATGAGACATTAATTAATTTCACCTTTTGACCGAATCAAAAGTTTTTCGTTTGTATAAGCATATCTTGATGTCATTTAAGCGGTTTACCTTCAGAACGATGAGACCAAAGTACTTTAAACCTTTGTCTTCAGGTAAATTGTGAGCAATCCAACGGATATATAATTTTTAGTAATCGGATTAAACTTAATCATATTTTTATATTATTATTATTTTTAAATTTATTACTAATCATAACTAATTTTAAATGTGACTGTACTATTAGCCCGGATCAGAACCACGTTGTTAGTCACGACCGCCACCCGAATAATCGATTTTCCTTAAGCGAAACAACACATCGTCAGTCAACTTTAAATCCCCCTTTGAAACGGGGGCGATCCTTCATGGAGAGAACCCACCTGGGGGTCCAAAATGGAGCAAATAAACCGGAAAACATGAAAATAGGAAGTAGGAGTCCCGCAGAGGTGCTGAAAGGTGGTACCACCCCAGAGTCGCCGAGTAGAGTGAGAAGTCTGGTAAGTCATCGACAATTAAATATTTATAAGATTTTAAGAGGCGATTTTTAAGGGGTGGATGCAGCTGCAAATTGTGGGTGAAGGTCAAACGTAATAAAAAATTACTGCCATTTTTATAAAAATTAAAATTATTTATATTTAATAACGCTGACAAAGTAAACTTTATTTTTTATATAGATATAGTTTTTAAAGGTGTCATTACAGTCAAAATAGTCCTGATGACAGCCATTTAGCCGAAACATCTTGTATCGGGACATATAAATTTAGTATTAATCTCACTAACTCTTTTTGTTTAGTATTTGAAACTCATGTAATTGCAGTAAAAATCGTAACATTTGTGATCCGACTTATTTGCAATAAAAATGATTTTTCTCGAATACTTTTTAATTATCTATTGTTGTTCCATTCCCATTTAATTCATAATTTTTAATAGAAGCAACATTTTACATATAATTATTACAGCTTGTGTTTGAATGAACGAATAAATCATCGGTAATAATTATAAATGAGTCCCTTTGAAAAACTAGTTAAACAATTTTTTTTTTTTTTTTTTTTTTTTTTTTTTTTTTTTTTTTTTTTTTTTTTTTTTTTTTTTTTGCAGAGGTGGAGAAAATCCTTTACGGAGAAGTTATGAGTCTTTTAGCTCCCTACTCACTTTCAGTTACATGAGCATTTTTTACATCAAACATTGTCCAAGCCCTAGAGTATTTGTTTTTAGCTCTTTGTACGCACTCCACTCTCTTTTTCTTTATGTGCCGTCTCCTCTTAGAAGGTTGGCTATCATCATGGCGATTCTTGTTTTGGATGCGGCTGCTCGGAATAATTCTATTGATGTACAGTGATACCATTCTCTTAAGTTCTTTATCCATGAAGTGCATTTTATCCCTGGCTTCTTTTGCCTTGTATTTTCCCTTGTATTATTAGTTGTAGCATGTGGTACCTTTCTCTTCGCATAAGATAAGCAAGTTTCCTTGTTTTATAGTGTTCACTATCCATGTTTCCATATCGATTCGTCTTAATATCTCTGCATTTGTTACTCTTTCCGTCCAAGTATTCGTCTATAGACCCACATTTCGAAAGCCTTGAGTCTTTTTAAGTAATCTTTGTTCATTGTTCACTAATCCATTCCATAGAGAAGGATTGAGAAAACATAACATCAGGCCAATCTAGTATTAAGTTTGATGTTCAGATCACTAGAGCAGAATACTTTCAGCATGCTCGTAAATGCAGCTCTAGCTTGACACACTACACAGACTTTATTAAAGATCCATCATTTATTCGAAAGCATTTGGTGTTTGCTCTGCACAAACCTATCCTTCCTGACAAAACCTAAATGGGAGTTTAATGTATTCGTTTGTTAAATCTACGATGTGAGTTTTATTGTTCTAACACGAGTCCTGAAGATTGCAAAGTTAGAAAAGGAAGAAAAAACATTAGATGAAAGTGAGATCTACAATCTAAAAGACCTGAAACAATATTCCAAGTTTGATATCTCTGGAAGAGAAGTATTTTCTGGTTCTGGCTTGAAACCATTAAACAAATTCATTTTCTTCTTCTACTTCTTGAAGATTTGTCGATCTGTTAATTCTGAAGCTGCCTCTGCATCTTTTTCCGAGAGATAGATCGCCAGCTATCTCTTCATCTTTTAGGTGGCCTCCCGGAAGGTCTTGAGCCAGGCAGATTGTTTTCTAGGGTTATTTTCGGAAGTCTGTTTCAGTCCATTCGTCTTACATGATTGTACTACTGCCTATTACGCTGTCTTCCCTATCTTACAGTATCTTGTATTTCGTTCTCTGATACCTGTGTTTCTTACTCTGTCTCTACTTTTTTCTCCCTCTATTATTCTCAGTGTTTTCATTTCGACCATGTGTTTCGTCTTGTTGGTGTCTTCGCGGACCTCTGTGCCGTATGTCATGATCGGTCTTGTAGATTCTAGTTTTGGTATTTTTGCGCATATACGGTTTTGACCAGACTATATCTCGTGGGCATCATCCTGATAGTGCGAATGATTTGTTAATCTGGCTCCTCAGGTCTTTAAATGGGTCGTGGGTGCTTAATATGTCTATGCCCAGATATATGAATTGCATCACCTGTTCTATGGGATCGTCCTCCAACACTAGCTTACACCTAAGTGGATCTTTAGCGATTGTTATACATTTGGTTTTGTTGATATTGACTTGGCAGCTTACTCGTAAGAACTGGAAGAGTTGTCTCTGTAGGTCGTTTCCTGGTTCCGCAATAATTGCTGCATCATCGGCTTAACACACCATACTAATTCAAACAAATTAAAAACCATATTAACAATTTGACTGTTGGAAAAATTCTGATCGATTATATTTTCATAAAGGTTATTGAGTTCTTTTGGGACTGTCAGATATGTTACAGATCATCATCTTGCAGTTTTTTTAAAAGTAGAAACCACCGGAAAGGCGACCAATTGCAGGTTTTTGGTTGAAAGATAATGCCACTGACTAGCCGATCAAAATGGCTAACTCGTACCCATCAAGTTAGTGCACCATAACCATTCTCGGTACTAATAATGGCATGTTTCGGCATCAAGATATGTATAACCTCAAACGTGTTTTCCTCTGATCGTATCCTGCAGTTGTTTTAGGAGTTGGAACCTTCGAGAAGGTGACCGTCACCATCAAGCTTTGCGCACCGCGACCATTCTCGATTGGGCGATTAGTTAACGATGGTGCACTTTTGGAAGACGGCGTTTTTTAGATCTCCAATTTTTGGAGTGCGAAATTCCGGCAATATTTTTTCACGGTCCCACTGCAGAAGTTTGACAGGACCACTGTATTTTCTATGCTCCGAGGAACTTTCCATAGTTCTTTTTCTGGATGTATTCTCACTAACTAGTATTTCCCAGTTAGAATGGTCACTTGTGTATAGTTAAACAAACTTCTACGTGTTGTTTTTCCTTCTCTTTCAATAACCTTATTAATAAATTTAACACTCAAATCAATTTAGATGTACACGGTACTTTTGTGTACTTAGGATTGCTTTTGTAGATTATTCGCCATAAAAAAATATTAAAAATATTAATCCTGAATAGTCAGAATTTTTTTGTCAATAAATAACCACAACGCTAGAATATATTTTGTCCTTTACCTTTATTATTGTATTTTTTTTTACGATCATAACGCACGCAATTAATAAATAATTGAAATTAATTATTCATACAACTCTTCATCTACTTTCATAAATTCTTAAAAGTACACTGACTTTGTTCACGAAAGTATTTAATATTTTATTTGGACCACTCGATTGTAAATTGGCTCTTGGAAAAATATCGTTAATCAACTTGAAAGTTTAAAAATTTATTTTTTTATCTACTCCATAAAAAATGCTCACTTTCGCTTGTTTTGTTAAGGAAAGTGTGACTTTTCTAGTAGAGAAATTAATTTTTTTACACGAAAAATAGAATAGCCGTTGCACGTCATCGCACTCTGTCCTGAAGAAGCAACGCAGTATAATCGTTATAGAAATACGATAATGCAGGAAATTTCAGAAATTTTCGTAACGCAGTACTCCGTACTCAAGATAAAGGGCGTTGAAGAAAAAAAATGTATACACATGTATTACGATTTGGTCGAAACTACTGGAAACATTGCAATTAAATTATATACGAATATGTTTTAGAGGATGATACATCCCATGAATTTATTTTTATATCTAACTCTCATAGAGGGCGCTAGTTACACGGTTCGTACCATGTAGTATTAAACATAACTTTTTTAACGTAAGATTTATTAATCAAAATTTAAAGTAAACTTAAACATCATTTAATTTTACACCAAAAAGGTACTCTTGGTAAAACTCGATACTGTGTACCGTTTTCGGAATATTTTGATTTTAAAATTATGAAGTAAATTTTGCTCGTTTAAATAACTGAAAACATGCTTCATTAAAATATCTTAATACAAAAAAATTCTGCATGAACGGAAGATTCTTCTGATCGAGCAATTTTTGCCGCCCGAGCCCGTGATGAATTCCTAGACAGGTTGAATTTAGGCTACACTGACTATACTAAACCTATCCCTATATTCGAAGGCGATCTATCTCTGGAAATCCCATCCAGATTTTATTTGGACACTCCACAATAAACAAAAGTTCAGCGAGATATCCATTCTTTGCGAAAGCCAGGCTGCTATCAAATCACTGAAATCAGGCTACTTGACCTCTAGGGCAGCGGTGCAATGTTGAGCCGCCCGATATGAGCAAGCAGCTACCGAACCATCTACCGAACTAATGATGTTTTAACTCTATCCAGGGAATCCATTGGAAATGCGATCGCGGCCATAACAGGACACTGGGCAGGTGGATCCCATGCACGGTGGCATTTCGTAAAAGAAAATTAAACAAAAAAACTTAAAAAAGAGTAAGAATTAAGAAAATAAATAGATGTAGACACCTAACCTCAAAAATAGAAACATATTAACTATTGCTTGAAGGTGACAGAAAAATGGAAATAAATAAAGAGAAAATAGGATTAAAACTTACCATAAAAATCAATTGAATATTGAATTGAACGTACCTTTTAATTTTCACGCCTACTTGTCATTTAATCGTATGTTAGTTTTAGGGATGCTATACTTAATTCATTATTGAACCGACCGCCGTTATTTACTTTTTTTGATAAAAATTGTCCTATGTCCTAAACTATACTCTTGAAAATAGTTAACGCGTGAAAGTGTAACAAACAAACAAACTTACATTCGTATTTTATAATATTAGTTAGGAAGTTACGATAATTTTACAAATAGTAACTGCATTTTGGTGTTTTTTTTTAAATGTTTTAGTCCTTATCTCTGTCGAATACTAGACAAGGAAACTATAGTTCTAAATCACCTTCGATAACCACTTCCTCTCCAAATCGTCAGATTTCCGCAGAATCCAGAATTTTTTCCACAAGTGCTATAGATAATTGGGATTCAGAAAGTTTAATTAGTATAGGTAAGTTTTAATATAAAAAGAAAATATTAGTTCTGGTTTGACATTACACAAAAATTGGTTGTATAAAATTGAAATGAATGTGCAACGATAATTCGGGTAAGTACGAGTTTCTGACCTAAACGTGAAGATGGCAGCATTCGTCAATAAAACCTAGGGAATGTAATTGCGCATTTGTTGACAGGTACTCGCCAAAATTTCAGCCATTTTGGACGTGCAGTTGTTTTTGTAATAATGGAAAAAATCGAGTATCCAGTTGTTATTAAATATTTGTTTTTGAAAGGCAATACGCCTACGCAAAATAAAAATGAGTTAGACGCTGTGTTCGGGGACTCTGCACCATCATTTAACACTGTAAAATTTTGGGCAGCTGAATTTAATGTGGCCGTACCAGTTTGGAACACGATGAACGTTCGGGATGTCCAAAAACTGCAAATACTGACGATAACATTGCTAAAGTTCACCAAATGGTGCTCCGCAGATTTCCAGGATAAAACGAACAAATCTAGGATCGATTTTTGGGAAGCCAACAAAGATCAACATTGGATGAGTCCATTAGAAATCCTAGCTGCTGGGAGTAAGGAGAGTTGGGAGGTCTGGAAATCTCTGAATAGACTCCGAACCGGAACTGCAAGATCTAGGGTTACCCTGAACAAATGGGGATACCCAGAGACCTCCACCCTATGCGATTGTGGCGACCATCAGACGACTCTACACATGTACGAATGCAACTTTAAGTCGGAAATGTTTTAGACCACCCTCGTAGCATGGCAACGCTGAACCGTCTTAATTGAAACATGTACTGCCAGATGGCTTAAGTCCATCATTTACGACTGTCAAACTCGCGCTTATATTTTAAAATATCGTGATTTGAATGACCGTTTCTCGAAATGTATTAAAATAGGATTTCAAACGTTGGCGCGCTGTTCAATAATTATATTTTAGCACTTTTCCATTTTTAGGAAGTAGCGTGGCGTCTTGTGATCATTCTAGTGTAGCTTGGAACGGCACAACGTTTTCCGGAAGAAGCATGAAGTAAGTTGCAATTTAAATTTTTAATGCCATAGTTTTTGATACACACACGTTGCGTGACTATATTTCATTAAATAATGTAATTTCGTAATAATCGGAGAAGTAAAAGTTGTACACAATAATAATACAATTGTATTTACATTAGGGTTGCGATTCAATTAATAATTTAAATCATCCGATTTTTTCAATTTTTATCGTAATTTATATCAAATTATAAATTGCTGTAAAAACAAGTCGCCGAAGCAGATAACTCATTACGAAATTCATAAAAAGGAAGATAGTTTATTTTAAGTGTTTACATACATTATGTAACTAGTGTAAAAACATAACTAATCGTCGTCAGTCCAACGTAAATATTTAAAAATTAAACTTAAGAAAACACAAACAGTTTACGACAACAAAAACAGTTTATAATTTATAATACTACGGACATGAATAAATAATAACAAATAAAAACTATTAACCAACACATAAATGGTATTATAATATGTAATAGTGTTGGAGGAGTGGTAGCGTACCAGACGACTGGTGCAAGGCCGTTATCGTGCCACTTTACAAGGGAAAAGGTTCGCAGCAGGACTGTAAATACTACCGAGGTATTAGTTTACTCAGCATAGTCGGCAAACTGTATGCTAAGATATTGATTAAAAGAGTAACGAATGAAACTGAGAAGATGATATGGGATGTGCAAGCAGGATTTAGAAGAGGAAGATGTATGGATCAGGTCTCTTCATTACGAGGTATAGTCAAAAAATTCTTGGCTAGAAGTCAGAAGGTCTATTGCGCTTTTATAAACTTGGAAAAGGCCTATGACAGAGTGGTGAGGAGTGAATTGTGGTCTACATTGTCAATGTATGGGGTGAGTGGTAGTTTAATACGAGCACTGAAATCACTTTACGAGGATTCCACTGCTTGTGTCAGGATAAACGGAGCTTGCACGGACTGGTTTAACTTCGAAAAAGATGTGAGACAGGAATGTGTGGCTTCGCCATGGCTGTTTAACTTATACATAGACAATTGTTTAAAAGATCTGAAGGAGAGTGCGTATGGATTAAAAATGAATGATTTGATCGTCAAATGCCTTCTTTACGCCGATGATCAAGTCATATTAGCGTTATCTGAAGAGGAGTTGCAGGCGATGGTTAATGTTATGCATGATGCCCTGAAAATCAAAGGGATGAAAATAAATGTGAGCAAAACGAAAAAGAAAGCATGACAAACTGTGGAGTTTCGATTGAGGGAGAAAGAGTGGAACAAGTAAATGAATTTGTGTACTTGGTTTCAAAGTTTACTAGAGATGGAAAAATGCAAGAACATGACCAAGACCGATTTTGGGCAACACTAATAAGTACGGTGAATAAAAACATTACTCAGGCTATGCTACAAAAAACATAAAAAAAATGTTTGTCAATACTTATACAGGAAAACTAATTTAGCGGCTTTTTCTGTTTCAAAGCGATTTCGAAGTTTGGAATGTACCAAACCAAATATCGAAAATACTCTTTCGATAGATGCTGTACTGGCAGTACTTTTTGAACAGCATCGACATATTGTCGAGATTTCCAACAATTTAAAGCTGTTGAGGTTTTGAAAATTTCTTCATCAAACATTATGACGGTAAAAGGATCTGATTTTGCCAGGAATTAATAATAGTGGCAAGAACCCCCTGGAAAGTAGTTCTTTTACGGCTTTCAAAGCACAACTCTTTTCCTCGTCTGTTAGAGCTAATGCTAATAGATGTGTTGCGGTTTAGTCAGATCTGGAAGATATGCTAACAGATGATATGGAGTGATGCCTTGTCGGTGTCTAAATTTTTGTATTTGACTTAAAATAAAATCTGTCTTCTCAAACGTTGATTTGGGATTTTTTAATTCTTGTACGACATCAGAAATGGTTCTTTGTGCCCATCAATGGCAACAGAAATGGGCTTCAAAATCGCTAAATAGTCTTCGGGCGATCTTTTCAAATAGATAATTGAAATTTTTCTCTCGGTGTGGCATCTATTTTATTCTTATATTCCTCGCTAATTTTCAGAAGTTTTGACCACGATTCAATGAAAACTTGTAAGCAGTCAGCCAGTGAATTCCACCTCACGTCATTAGGTAGAACAGTTTTTTTCCTCCTTCTTCTATCGCGTATGTCGCAGAAGCAAAGTGATTATTTCGAAAATACTTCACGACAAACACAACATGCTCCTTGATATCCCGAATCTCCAAATCTTTACAAAGTAAATTTAAAATATGAGCATAAGCCACCCTCCTCTTTAAGGACATATATTTATCTTGCTTTTTCTTCTTTTTCAGTCGTTATCCATCCACTGCAAGATGTATACCTCTTTCAACATTTTCCAATATTTTCTGTCATGTAGTTTTTATCAGCTATGGTTCTTATGTCGTCGGTTCATTTCTTGGAAGGTCGTCACATTGAGCGTTTTGTTAGGCGGAAAAAGTATTTTTGCCCATCTCTCGTCTGGTTGTCTAGCTACGTGTCCCGCCCAAGACCATTTAGACCATTTTTTTTGGATGAAGTCAGTTATCTTCATTTGTCGTCGGATATCCTCGTTTCTAATGCAGTCTCTAATGCACTTCGCACCGTCATCGTCTCCAAGCCGTATGTCATGACAGGCAAAATGCATTTATCGAAGACGTCTCTTTTTAGGCAGTTCGGAATTTTACTTTTGATCAAAAGCTGCCCACCCGAGTTTGATCCTAGAGATTTCAGCTGTTTATCTTTACCGAGTCTTATGGCATGACCAAAATATAAATACTCTTTGACGTTATCGATTCTTTTTCAGGCCTACTTTGGCAGATGCGTGATGAAGTTGTTCGGGCATTATTTGGTGTTCCTCCGACGTTGAGGCAAGGATGACAACGTCATCGGCGAAGCGCAAATGGTTGAGCATCTTGCCGTCCACCCTAATACCTTTCTTTTGCCAATTTAGCGTCTTAAAGACGTCTTCCAATGCCAGTGTGAAAAGTTTTGGGGAAATAGTATCTCTCTGTCTGACTTCTCTTTCTATTTTGATTTTCTTCGTTGTTGTTATTTCATCCAATTTGATACTCATTGCAGCTGTTTGGTATATGAATATTATACCAGAGTATCTATAGTCTATTCTGGCATTATGTAATGCTTCTAGAATGGCATGCAGCTCTATAGAGTTGAAGGCTTTCTCGTAGTACACGAAGGCTACGTATAAGGGAAAGTTATCTTGCTTGGTTCAACATATTTATAAGAAATTCGATTATTATGTCGCCGAAGAGATTTTCCAACTGTAAATCTAGGCAACAAATATTTTTGGACAAATAAAGAAAAATAATGAAAATAAGTGATTTTAACGTTCAATATTTCCATATTTAAGGAAAAAATCAGTTTAAATAAAACATATTATTATTTCATAAAATTCATAAAAACACTTGGAGAATATTGTATGTAAATACAATAATATTATTATACGTAAATACCTTAATAATATTAAAAATTATATATTTTTTAAGGTACGTGTTTCACTGCAATCAGCATGCGGGAGCGGTCGGGGATGAATATCTTACCCCTACCCAAAGAGCTCAAAAACAAGTTAAAAAACTCAAATATCTATTGCAACAAGCCCAGAGAGATTTGGAAGACAAAGATAGTGATATTTTAAAATTAACCAAAGAAGTAGTCGAATTAAGATTGTATAAAGCTGCGCTCGGTTCGCCGGAAGATAAATCAAATTCAAGGTGAGCAAAATTTAATAATTATGAATTAAAAATATGGATAATACAAGGTCCGAAAATACAGTACCAGGACGGCGGTACGGAGGAAACCCAAATAGGCCTTTTGGCCCGTTTTGATACCGTGATGGACGGTGGTGCCTTCCCCCTTTACCGTGAGAACCAGTTGGAACTTTTAATAAAAAGTGTGAGGTCTTTAATGCTAACTGATCAGATAAGTCATCAAAGTTCGGTTGCCCTAGTATAGAATCTGTTTTCTGTTGGGCAGGGCAGTGGCAGAGAAGATGTACCATTGTTTCCTCCTCTTCCTCATCGTGACAGCTTCTACAGAAGTCGTGTCGTAGCTCTGCGATTCCCATGCGCCGTGCATGGGATCCACCTGCCCAGTGTCCTGTTATGGTCACGATCGCATTTCCAATGGACTCCCTGGATAGAGTTAAAACATCATTAGTTCGACGTAGATCTAGTTTAGGCCAAATCTGTTTCGATGATGTGTATGTGGGTTCATTTTGCCACGTTAAGTTGGCTTTTTGAACTACTTTGCTGTACAGGAGGAGCCGACAGTTTACAATCGTTACTCCTTGCTAAGATGAGACAGATACAGCTGGGAGGGTGGTGCCCTCTCTTGCTAGCTCATCCGCCTTACAGTATGTCTCTGTGTCCGGGTACCCAGACAATGTGAACTATAAAATTAGCTGCTAGCTCATTCAGGGCAGCTCGGCATTGCACCGCTGCCCTAGAGGTCAAGTAGACTGAGTTCAGTGATTTGATAGCAGCCTGGCTGTCACGAAGAATCGATATCTCGCTGAACTTTTGTTCATTGCGGAGTGTCCAGACAGCTGCCTCGGTAATAGCTGTCATTTCGGCTTGATACACACTGCAGTAATCAGGCAAACGAAACGACACCGCAACCTACTCTCCCCTCTAGTTTAGAGCCGTCTTTATAAAATACTGCGCTCTGAGGTTTAACTAGATTCTCGGCCCAATCATCTCTGGATGGGATTTCCAGGAATAGGTCGCCTTCGAACATGGTATAGTCAGTGTTTTTTGTGCATAAGTCGTATTCTCTTAGGATTATAGAGTGACCATAGTGCGTTTCGGTCCATGGGGATACAGCATTGAGTCTGAGAGCCGCACTAGCTGCGCATTCTGTTTCAAACAGATCTACTAGTAGTAGATGTAGAATCGTTTCAGGGCTTTTGTTGGGGTGGTCCGTAGACAGCCTGTGATCAGCAGACACGCCAATATTTTCCTACCTTTGTATAGTTGACTCCCTTCTCTAGGGCTGGCCACCATACTAACGATCCACACAATAGAATCGGTCTTATTACCGTAATTACTATCAGCTTGGTATTACTATCAGCAATAACCTTTCCTGCGAAAATCACGTGAGGTCCATTGCCAAAAGTGCATCCCAAAAACTTGGTTTTTTGTTTCGTGCCAAGAGCTATTTCACCTCCAGTCAGCTGCTTATGATCTATAAGGCACAGATCCGACCTGTACTGGAGTACTGTTCCCATATTTGGAGTGCAGCACCTAAAAATATCCTGAAGCTACTGGATTCTGTCCAAAAAAGGGCAATTCGTCTCGTCGGTGATGCCTCGCTTACAAACTCGCTCACTTTTCTGGAACACCGTAGAAAAGTTGGCGATTTGTCTCTATTTTATAGATATTTTCATGGGCGATGCTCTTCTGAAATATCAACAATCGTTCCTCCTTTGGCAGTCTCTTCGAGATCAAGTTCAGTCTTCACACCCCTTCGTGGTAACTTTGGAGACCTGCAGAACATCACTTTCCAAAGACTCATTCATCCAACGAATTGCGAGGCTTTGGAACTCATTGCCTAGGGAGGTGTTCCCCGAGGCATACAACCTCCAGAAATTTAAGAAGAACACCAACTCCTACCTTCTTTCCCTTGGTTCCCACGATGTTCTCTGAACATTACAGGATATCCTTTTTCGTGGGAACCAGAACATAAAAAAAAAAAAAATAAAGATCCAATGAACAACATGGGGTTGCAGGTCCATTGTTTGCCGATGGCCCTTCTGCAGGTATAGGTCGCCACAGTGGCTTTCCTTGCCCTTTTTTCCATATTCTTCCTCCACAACAGCTTTCGGTCTAGGATCAGGCCCAGGTACCTAACTCATTCCGAGAGGTTAATAGTCTATCCTCCAATATCTGGGAGGAAAAAAAAGGAAACTATGTTTATTCTCGTAAAAAGTACTAGTTCTGTTTTTTCCAGGTTTACGCCCAAACCGCACCCTGTGCTCCAATAAACTAGTTCATTAAGTGCATTTTGCATAATCTGAGACAAGATCTCTGGGAATTTTCCTTAGACTAGGTCATCAACGTAGGCCACGATTTTACAGCCAGAGTTTTCCATTCGTAGTGAAACTCATTGAGTGTAAGATTCCACAGTACGGGCGAGAGTACCCCGCCCTGTGGGGTCCCTCTGGTGACGAATCTCCTTACAAAGCATCCAGAGATTTAAGCTTTGATTTCTCTATGATGAGGGACGTCCCTCACATTCATTGTCTTTCACCGATTCTCGGCCCTCAAAAAGCCTCTCGTGGTGCATAAAAATTGCTGAACAATTTTCTCCATACTTGTTGTTTTCGACCAATGGTTCGATAAAATCGGACTGTATGGACGTATTGTTTAACAAATTAAGATAATATTTTACCATAATCAAACTTCGAAAAAAATTAAAAAGAATCAACAAATATTGGAATAAATTATAATTATCCAAAAAAGGAGTCACCCTTGACGCCTCTTCGTCTCATACTTTGATGCTCACCGTGGGGGTAAAAGGCTAGGAAAGTTATAAAAAAGGCAAAGGTGGGTGGAAAGCCTCTTACTTGATACTGCGAAGAGCAGGACAGATTCGTCTGTCTCCGTGTTGATGGCAAAAATGTGTTAAACTGATACTTAAAAATAAACGATGATTCACGTATTTTCACGCCTTTATTCCGTAGGGGGAGGCAGATACCACTTCCTTCCACTTGCTACGGTTCTTACACACATCTTTTGCTTCCTCTACTTTCATCAGTGCTCTCATACATGTTAGTCGGTCGTTGGAACTCTTGACCTGGCTTTTCTTCAAAACAATTTTAATCTGATCGAAATTAGTTTGCCGAGGTCTACCTCTACCGACTTGTCCATTCACACTCGCCTTATAAATTTGTTTCGTCAATTTTCCTTCATCCATCCTTTCTACGTGTCCAAACCTTCTCAGCATTCAAATAATTCAAATTCAACAATTTGGCATAGCTGAATATGAACTGCCACCACCAGGCTGATAATGTTACTACGATAATTTTACACGTCCCGCTTCGTGCCTAGTACACGTGTACTTTGAAAGAGGACAGCGGCTGACAGAGTCTTTTATTTCAAAATCTGAATTGCATCCAAAAACAAATCAAATAAATTATAAAAACAAATAATAAATGAAACAAAGACGCGACGCTTGTATAGGGTCTCTTTCTTTAATAGGTAAATATTTGGGGACCCGGCAACGCTTTTCGACTGACAAACAAATTTAAACATTCAACCTTATAAAGTAGAAACGGAGAACTTTGTTGCTACTATCATTTTTCAAACATTATCGATATATTTCTGTCAGTGGAAACATGACGACTACAATTTTTCGCCAGGAGCACCTCGGTCACCCTTTACAAAATATTAAGTTCAAGTAACATTTTGTTTTCGACGAAAGAATAGTAATTGGTTAATGTACTTTCTAGTGATGCCGTCACTGTTAGAGAAAATAGCAGTAATGAGACAACTCCCGAAGATTTAGCAGACGGCATTACGAATCACTTAACGACCGAACTTAACAGTTCTTTTGCGGATTCCGGCCATTTTGAAGACTGCATTTCTTCGTCCGTCTGTTCGAAAAATTCTGTGTCAACTGAACAAGATAGAACTGTAAGTAAACAAAAAAAACATGCTTTTTTGTGACTAATAGCTTGTCATAGAATTTGTGCTGATAGCTTAGTTATATCTTCATTAGTTCCTTTGATTAAAATTTTTTGAAATATTGCTAGTTGCCATAACCGTACACATTTTACATTTAAAGCAACTCAAAAATGGTTTGCTTTATTTGGAATAATATTATTACCCATATTCTTGTTACATATTGCAGCCAAATAAAAGTGTTAGGATAGAACGTTTAGAAAAATCAACGTCGACAGATCAAGAAATCGAACATAGAAAAATCATAGAAGAGTACGAGAAACGTTTCAAGGAACTCATCAAAACCCACGAAGAAGAATCGCTGCAATTGAAACAAAAACACAATGAAAAAGTCGAAGAACTTTTACAAAGAATCACCGAAATCAACGCTAGGTTCGTAAAAAACGACGAATTTAGAATTTTAATATTTTCCAAGTCGATTTACAGGTATTGGCAGATGGTTCCCGCATTAGAAGAGGCCAAAGAGAGAATTAAGGAGCTGGAACGCCAGTTGGAAGAGGCTAGCAAGAAATTAGAAGAGCAAACGGCCGCTGCCGAAGGAAGTGCAAAATCTGAAGAGCTGCTTCGTAGAAGCGAGGAATTAGTTAAACATCATAATAAGGTTATTTCAAAAATTAATTGAATATTGCATAAATTGATTAAAAATTGCAATGAAATTTCCTATACTTAGACTTGGGCTCTAATAAAAAATAATATTGTTACGAAATTTAGTTCTATCTTGGGTTCGGTGATTTTAAACTCTCGATACAGTAATAAAACAATGTTTATTCCAATACTTGTGCACAATAAATTTTACTTTTATAAATCACTTAGATATTTAACTAATTACAACTATTTAAATTTCATAAATCCTAAACACTTTTAAAACTAAAACTGTCCGCGGCTGTTTTCATAATTCGACCCTTTTTTCGCGAAGGCGACAGAACCAACTGGAAACTACGAGGATTTACCAGGCGAAGGCGGATGCCGACAAAGGGGTCATTAATATGGACCCTCGATGCTCGGATGCCGATAAGCAGGCCCGGATTGTAACAATATAAATAGAACATTTTATCAGGTGTACACTATATTAATTTTGTTTTATCAAATACCTATGTATCTTTTTAAATTTTCGTCTCCATAAGTTTGAATCAATATATTTGTGCTCTGTTTATTAAGCCACTTTACCTAGATGCCGTTTTTGGAACAATTTCAATCATTTAAGTAAATTAGGTGAATTGCTAAGTAAGTTGCTTGATCGGTGACATATTGTGGTCTAAAGAAGTAACCGTCGTCATGGATCCGGTCCATCTCGAGCTACTTCATCACGGGAAGATACATACATACATACATACATAAAGTCACGCCTTTTTCCCATAGGGGTAGGCAGAGACCACTTCCTTCCACTTCCGCTACGGTTCGTACACACATCTTTTGCTTCCTCTACTTTCATCAGTGCTCTCATACATGCTCTTCGGTTGTTGGTACTTTTGACCTGGCCTTTCTTCAAAACAATGTTGATCTGATCGAGATATGTTCTCCGAGGTCGACCTCTACCGATATGCTCATTCACACTCGCCTTATAAATTTGTTTCGTCAATCTTCCTTCATCCATCCTTTCTACGTGTCTAAACCATCTAAGCATTCCTTTATCTATCTTTGTGACCACATCTTCTTTTACACCACAGCGTTTTCTTATCTCACTAATCTTAACTTTATCCAACCGAGTCGCTCCGGCTATACTTCTCAGACTACTCATCTCCGCAGCATTAATCCTATTTTCATGCTACTTCTGCCAAACCCAACATTCACTACCATACATAAGTGTAGGAACCAACACACCTCTATGCACCGCCAGACGTGCCTTTTTTGACACTTTCTGGCTATTCATAAAGCTATACAGAGCCCCATTCATTTGTTTTTCTGCAATACCCTTCGCTCAATGTCACTGTCATACTTTCCATCTCTAGTAAATTTTGAACCCAAGTACACAAATTCATTAACTTGTTCCACTCTTTCTCCCTCAATCGAAACCCCACAGTTTGTCATGCTTTCTTGTCTTTCAAAAACCATTACTTTCGTTTTGCTCACATTTATTTTCATCCCTTTGATTTTCAGGGAATCATGCATAACATTAACCATCGCCTGCAATTTCTCTTCAGATAACGCTAATATGACTTGATCATCGGCGTAAAAAAGGCATTTGACGATCAAATCATTCATTTTTAATCCATACGCACTCTCTTTCAGATCTTTTAAACAATTGTCTATGTATAAGTTAAACAGCCACGGCGAAGCCACACATCCCTGTCTCACACCTTTTTCGATGTTAAACCAGTCCGTGCAAGCTCCGTTTATCCTGACACAAGCAGTGGAAGATACCCAATTGAGAATTATGGTTTTTTTTGCAGAGGTGGAGAAAATCTGTTATATGTCTTTCAGCTGAAGGTCTACTGTGAGACTCACTAAGTTATGTCAGGTCTACTCACTAAAAACTCCACCCCTATTTAGGTCTGTCTGGCTATTGCCTCCGGTGACACTTAGGCCTGCAACCCATTGTATCTTGCCTATGTTTTATATTATTGTACCCAATCCAGTACTTTCCTACCTTGTACAAGTTCTGTACTAGGTGGGAACAATATAGTTCTAGGTCGCCGGTTGGCTGCCCAAAAATTTCCTGTCTTTTGCGGTCCAGTGCCCCGCAGCAGCACAGTATGTGTTTTACGGATCTTTGCCGCACAATCTGCAGATCCGGTCTCCTTTATACAGTCCCATTTTGTTCAGGTGCTCCTTTACTGGTGCGTGACTGGTCAAGAAAGAGTTTTCACAACTGGGTCGATTGGTATAGTTCTTCCATTATCAATTTCAGAACACAGTTATGTGAAGATTAATCAATATTTAATATATACACACGACAGTCGTGCCAAATTTAGAAACAAAAAATAATGTTAACTACCCGTATAAAATCCGGTATAAATCAAAGAAAGCGTTGGTCCATGTTAATTTAATTGACGTGCGTCAAAATTCATAAACTGGGTTATTTAACCAATGGGAACAGCGAATCATAAGGTATCGCACTGAATTGATCGAGGGGTGTAACGCGGTTGCACAACTATAAATCATCTCGTTTATGTTTAAAAAGATGGTCTGTGATATCAGTGGCGTAGTGTGATGTGCTGAATTTAGAAATTTTATTAAATAAATAGAAATATGGCGTTTTGGAGACCATGAGCTAATGAAATTAATGAAATTGCACAGTGTAGTGATAATAAAGACAAATATGAATTTAACCGTAAAGATTTAGAAATAGGTATTTTTAAAAATAATAAATTCATAAAATAAGGTATCTCCGCCTATGGCAAATCAAACAATATTGTCGGAACGAGTTTTTATATTCTGCAATTGATAATGGAAGAACTATAATGCTTGGTTGAGAGTTTTATGACAAATATTCTCTATAGCATCGATGTATTGCAGAATACGAGCTTTTGGGCTTCGTTCGTATAGACAATTTTATGTGTTCCACTGACGATGTGTTGCTCAGCTGGAGTAGTACAAGGGCAGATCAAATTTGGGAAGTTGAATGGGGAATTTTGTCATGTTCTCTGACAAGTCCAGATTCTGTATTTGAGTCCACGATGGTCGCCAAAGAGTTAGACCTACGTTAAGAACGCAAAAATTTAGAATTTGTTTTATAACTACTTACAGCAATTATATGAAACCACCTTCCGGTGATGGTATGAGGTGCGATAACATAAGGTAGTAGATCACCTTCAGTTTTTATTGACAGAAATTTGAATGCAAATAATTATATACGAAACGTACTTCTATGCCCATTTTCCCACAAGACAACATACGTCCTTGTACTGCAAGAGTTAGGACAGTAAGGTTCTTACAAGAAAATAACCTGCTTCTTTGGCCTTTTAGCTCCCTTCTAACTTTAAGCTCCACAGACTTTTTATCAATCAAACATGTGTGAAATATGATCGAAAATTGACTGGGTAATTTACCCAAACCACTAAGTAACTTAATTGACCTTCGTCACCGAATTTAAAAAGCCTGGAATAACATTTCTCCTTCTTCGTCGAGTGGAGAACCAACAATCTTGTTCAGTTCAACGCCCAGAAAACACAAAGCGCCACGTCCCTTCATCTCTATTTTGGGAGTCACGGTGTCTAATATTATGTCTTGGCATGACCATGTTGCTAACATCACAAAGTCAGCAAGGCTAGGTTTTCTGTGGAAAGCTAGAAAGTTTTTTACTCCTGATCAACTGTTGACGACGTACAAGGCTCAAATCCGACCTCTACTGGAGTATTGCTCGCACATTTGGGGTTCAGCACCAAGGCATTCTCTTCGTCTTCTAGATTCCATTCAGAAAAGGGCCATTCGGTTGATAAATAGCTCAACTCTCACAGATACCCTTCACCCACTAGAACATAGAAGAAGAGTTGCAGACCAGACATTACTCTACAGATATTTCCATGGCAGATGCTCCAGAGAAAAAAAAAAGCTCTTATACCACCACTGGCCACATTCGGCAGAAGAACTCGGCACGCTGATCAGTCTCGCCCATTTACTCTCAAGATTGACACTACAAGAACCAATCTCCATCAATAATCCTTCTTTTAGAGGACTGCTACGAACAAGCTTCCAAAACCAGTTTTTCCAGAAAACTATGACCTGCAACTTTTCAAAAAACGGGTCCACAATCATCTTTCTATAATTCCTCTCCCTTCTAATAGCCACAGCGCGAGCCGTCCGTGGCCCATACGATAGGTCTACCCTTTTTGCGACTATTTTCAGTAAAAAAAAAATACCATAAATCGATTAAATTCAAGCGTGCCTTGCTGTTCAACATCTACTCAGAAGCGATCATGAAAGAAGCATTAGCTGAAGAAGAAGCTGGAGTGCGAGTTAATGGGATACCTATTTCAAATATAAGGTATGCGGACGACACTATGTTGCTAGCCGAAAATGCCATCGACCTACAAAGAATGGTACAAAAGGTACATAATGTCAGTATTCGATACGGGCTAAACATGAATCTCAGCAAAACAAAATTCCTTGTATTCACAAAGACCCGAAACAACAACACACAGCTGATAGTAAACAACCAGATAATAGAACGGGTATATAAATATAAATATTTGGGAACATGGATTAACAGCAACAATGATTATGCTAGCGAACTGAAAGCAAGAATTGAAATCGCACGCAGAGCCTTCAGAAATATGAAACAGTTTTTCTGTAACAGAAATTTAAATAACGATCTCAAAATACGTATGCTGAGATGCTACATATTCACTATCTTACTATACGGCATAGAAGCGGCCACATTGACAAAAGTCATGATGAGAAAAATAGAAGCATTCGAGATGTGGCTATACAGGAGAATACTGAGAATATCTTATATGGACAGAATTACAAACGAAGAAGTACTAAAAAGACTCTCAAAAGAAACAGAAATTAATAACGAAATAAAAATCAGAAAATTACAATATCTGGGCCACAATATGAGAGGAGAGAGATACCGAATGCTACAAGTGGTGATGCAGGGAAAGATTGCAGGGAAGCGCAGCGTGGGAAGAAGACGAATGTCGTGGCTCCGCAACCTGAGAGAATGGTTCAACTGTTCATCAAATCATCTTTTCAGATCAGCAGTCAACAAAATGCAAATAATCATGATGATCACCAACCTTCGACGGAAGACGGCACCATAAGAAGAAGAAGTGCCTCGAAAAGTTATCGAACGCTTAGGAAACCGCGGCTGACCCACTCATTACTGAATTAATTTTTTAGCTTTTAATATTTTAGTTTGAAAATGTAATCATTTTTTAAGTTCAAAACACGCATTCTGTGTAAATTTTATTAAAATTAATCAACTCTTACTGGGTGTTCGAATTTTTTTGGAAGTCAGTATTTATTTGTTATTTATGCGAAGTAGTATTTACAGTTTTATTATTCGAATTTAATTCTTTCTCTAACTTTTTTTAAATGTACGCGTTGGTTGTTGGAAAAGTCTCTAGAAAGTTTGCATACGATTTTTTTATATTGTTGCAGATAGTAGATTTGGCACATCACCCAAGTCGAGTATCAGTGCCGGAATTGTTGAACGAATTACAAATAACGAAAAACGAATTGGAAAATATAAGGGTGAGTGTTAGGCGATTATTTTACATTTTTGTGCTCGCAACAAAATCACGACAACTTCATTATTTCGATACGATTTACACGAAAATGATTATTATACATATTTTTCATAAACTCGTGATCAAAATTAGCAAATTACTCGATGTATTTCATGTATTTTTGCAAATTTTTAGTTCAGCACACAACGTAATCTTCGATGATATTAAAAAACAATTAAGAAAACACACAATTTAAAAAAAATCAAGTAACTACATGAGTAGTGCACTGATGAACATGAGTTTATTAACGCTTTTTGATTTGGCAACGCCGCGCGGCTCTATTGTTTCCATACGTAAAAAAAGTTCAAATGATTACTCGTATTGTGGATGAGCTTCCTTATCTGATGTCTGAAAACAGAATTGTTAGTTGAGACCGAGGGAGTGATGTTGGAAATTTAAAAAAAAAATAAAAATTCATAGTTTTCAAACAGGGCGATGGCTCACGTTATGGGTGGAAAAAAAGAGTTCAAATAACCTTCTTCTTTCCATAATTGAGCTCAAAATCGTAAAAAAAACAAACATTCTTAGTGTTTAAACAGGGCGATGGCTCACGTTCCGGGTGGATTAGGAAGGGTATTTGAACTGTTTCTACCCACCCAGAACGTGAGCCATCGCATATAAGTTCCCATCTTTTTAACTATCTTGCTATACGCTTAGTAATTAAGTTCAGACTGCTGTACGATTGTGCAATTACATTTGTATTTATTCTCGTAAGACTTTCCTGTGTTCGCAAAGATATTAAAACGAAAGACATTGCGATTGACTTTATGTTACATCAAAAAGGGCAGGAGTTCACACTTGGAGCGTACCGATCCACAATACGAATAATCGCCTGAACTTGTTTTACGTATGGAAACAATAGAACCGCGCGGCGTTGCCAAATCAAAAAGCGTAGATGGAAAATCCGTGGCCGTTTTCACACCCGTAGTTTTTTTTTGGGAAAAGAGGGTAATATGGAATAACATTATGTTTTTAATGAATAAAAAAATATTAACAAAAGGTAAAATGAAAATAAAACACGCAAATGTCTAATAAAATTAATTACATTTATTTAAAATCTGTATTCACGACAATAAATAGAATTTAGTAAAAAATAGACAATCAACGTAAGATACGGTAATAAGGAATACAGTATTCCATATTTTAATATTTATCACACCGTAAAAGTAGATTAAAAATATAATTATGTCATAACAAAAAACTCACGAATCCTAAGAGTAATAAATAATCTTTATAGCACTCTTTGTCATAAAGCATTTTCATCCATTATTTGTTTTGTCCATTAGCTTTTGCTTGAGGCGTATCCGTCAGCTAACGTATTGATTATTGATTAATGATTACGTTTTAAAAATCCCTAAACCCAATATCTACCTGCAAATTCCTCTTTAAACTTATTCCGGATACCGTTCTTGATTGCTAGTCAATGCAATATTCTACTATCTCCTCTATATTTTGATCTAACATTGATTTTTAGTAAAGTTTTTTGTTGATTATATTTTCAAAAGGTGCTTCTTTAATCGCAAAGTGCTTCTTGGAACTTTAACAATTTTAGAAGCCTTCGAGTTCTCCATTTTTTTCTCCCTGATTGCAGTGATGGTCAAAGCCATAACATTTTCGTCCCGTTGTCTCCTCTTTTTACTTTTACAGACATATATAAGAAAATAACAAAGTAAAAAATAGCTCTAGAATTTGTGCTTATAATACTATTCCATATTATATGCGCCATTAGAATTTCATATTACCTTAAAAATATATGTTTTTTAAAACTGCGGCAAAATTCAGAGTAAAACCTGGTACTTAAAGCAACCCTAAGCTACTAAAGGTCTCGCAGTGGAGGGGCGACCTACGCCCCACTCACATGATACCTAAAGCAACCCTAATAAACCTAACTAAGCCACAATAGACCTACTAAAGGTCTCGCAGTGGAGGAGCGACCTACGCCCCACTCACATGATACCTAAAGCAACCCTAATAAACCTAACAAACAAACAAACAAACAAACCATTTGCAAATTTAAAAACTACAGTAGTGTAGTAATTTATTACCACATTGGCAAGTTTATCACCCTTCATTAAAACGAAAAACCAATGACTCTCCTAGCTTTATATAAACCTAGCAAAGCCACACCTTGAAAAAGATTTTTTTTCATATTTAATATAGGTCATAATTTGTTAGTCTTTTATTACTAATTTGTTACCATATCCCCGATTTTTTTACTTATTATTTAAAAAAAAAATCAAGGATTCAGTTTAACTATACTGAGATAAAATAAAACACTTTTCGTCAATTTCCACAACATGTATTTAAATTATACGACCGGTTTCGACTATAACGTCATTGTCAAGTAAATATGAACATAACAGGTAAACCTACTTATATCTATAGTCCGTACACAATTTGTTGATAGCTCACTGCAAGTTTGACCCTCATTAGAGAACTGAAATACAGAGAGGACAGGTAGTATGATATAATAACAAAAACCAACCTAAAACTGGCAGTTTAAGATGTTTTCGACTAACCCACCTTGTATCTGAAGAAATACAATACAGCTATAGAACTTTTAATCCGATTATGTAGGTATTTTGAGTGGAAGTGACTGACCAGTGTCGTAGAGTATATGATTAAATCATTACGTTACTTTAAATAAATAAATATATTAATATTCTTAAACTGTAGGTACTGTAAATTGTATTTTTATTTTAATAAAATTTCTTTATTTTATTTAAAAATAAAAAGTTACTTGCAATTTGTAAAAGATACATTTATTTAATTAATACCTATTTTTAAATGATATAAACTACGATTACTTACAAAACTATTCAAATTCAAAATAAACAGGATCATCTTCAGAATCCGAGTCGTCTTGCAGGTTAATAATTAGCGGTTGTGTCTCTACAGTCGCATCAATTATATTGTCAAGATCCCACATTTTTTGTTCTTCTTCTATTACATGTCTTACTGCATATCGCCAATTTTGTTCTGTAATATGTTGTAAAGACTCATATAACAATTCACGTACAGCTTGTATTTTATATGACGTATTTTTTCTAGCCACATAGCTTTTCATTTGTGCCCAAATGAGTTCAATTGGATTTAATTCGCAGTGGTAGGGTGGAAGTCTAAGGACTGTGATGTTTCGTCTTTCCGCCATTTTGTCAACTACGTATTTCTTGAACTTAGATTTGTGTTGCCGGGCAATTTTTAAAAGTTCTGCTTTAACCATTCCATCTTTGTAAGGCAGGGACTTATTCCGCAGCCATTCAATGATATCCTGTTTCTTCCACGCAGTCGTTGGAAGTCTTTCTACTAGTCGTGAATGATAAGGTGCATTATCTAATACTATAATTGAGTTTGGTGGTATATGTTCAATCATCTGCTCAAAATACTCTTCGAAAACATCAGCTGTCATCTCCTCGTGATAGTCTTTTGTGCTTTTGGATTGAAATTCCAACAAACCATGCTTAGCAAATTCTTTTTCACTGCCAATGTGAGAAACTATTAATCTACTGCCTTTACCAGAGGGTGGGGAAATACCAGTAGACCAACCTTCCATAAAGGCTTGCCTGGAGCTTGATATATTTTTATCTGACCAAATTTTTGTGAGAGTATGACCTGCGTTTACCCACGTTTCGTCCTGATAGTAAATTGGCTTTTCTTCAGCCCGAAATTTTCGTATAGATCTTAGATACTTTCTTCTCCAACATATTATCTCTTCCCGGTCAATCAAAAGTGATTTTCGGTCTGATTTCTCCCACCGGAAATTTAATTCTTTTAAAACTTGCCACAATTTGGTTCGTCCGACATGAGGCAAATCCGGGTCGTCTCTAACTTCTTGTAAAATTTTGTTTAAGTTGGGTATTTCTTTTTTGTAAAAAAATTCGTGAATTTTCCTTCGAATACCATTTTTGGCAAATTCATCAATTTCAATAGGTTTTCTCCCCCTCTTTAAGTATTCGTTTGTATTTGGGTTAGCTATACCTTGTTTTTTTCTTTCTGATAGGAACCTATATATTGTTGACTTCCCTACGCCCGTCATGTGGGCACAACTCTTGATTATGTTCTGAACAGTGTTTGTGGGATTCTGAGAAAGCAGAGCATCGTAAACGTTCAAAACAATAGTCTTCTCTCTTGGTGAATAGACAGACTTACTGACTGTACGCAACAGTACCGGTGTAAAACTTGATGATGTTGATGATGATGACGAAGCCATCGCAAGCAATCAAACAAAACAAGCAGGAACGAAAGGTACGTATATGTTTGTAGGAATATGAAAAAAAGTTACTCACGCACTGCACAAAATTCGCAAAATAAATATTAGAGACGTTAATTACTGCCGTAGACGCCGAAACACCAACGAGCCGTAAATTAAATGCGATCAAAAACGTACTAAACCTAATGAGGGTCAAACTTGCAGTGAGCTATCAACAAATTGTGTACGGACATGAATAAACACCTCAGGAACCTCCGCCTATGATTTTACGACTATTACGGCCGTTTTATGACTTGGACGCACATTTTGTGCTATCGACAAATTATGAACGGACTATAGTCCTTTAAGGTTAAGAAGTGGAGAGGGGTTGTGGTCTAATTGATTATTTAAAGTTAGGAATTTGGGGTTTTTCTTGAGCTTATTGATTTCCAAACTTTCTAACAGATTCATTGTGATTCCTTTATTGCAGGTATGCAGAATTTTGAGATATTCTTTTGTAATTTTATGACTTGTATTTTTAATATGTTCGAATATTGCAGATTTAGTATCGGAAGAAATATGTTCTTTAAAGCGTGATTCGAAATTTCGACCAGTTTGTCCAACGTACGCCGTTGGGCATTCCCCACATTCTATTCTATAGACCCCCGATTTTTTATATTTGTTTGTTTTTTGTTTAGCATTGAATAATAATTTGCTTAAGTTCAACCCACTTGAAAATGATGTTGTTATATTAAATTTTGAAAATTAGCAAATATTGTTTAATAATTGGCCAATATAACTAAAACTCGCATATCTTCTTTCTGGTTTTTCAATTATGGAGTATAGTAACCGGGAAGTTCGTTGCTGCTCTTTACGATTAATAATTTATCTCAGTATAGTTAAAATGAATTTCCATAAAATAAATAGATCATCAATATCTCTAAATGGATTCAGTTATTTTGATCTCAACCTGGCAGAATCAATACTCCAAGTATTCGTGTATATAAATTTCATTTGGTCTATGGTTTATTACTAATGTATTACCACATTGGCGAATTTATCACCCTTTATTAAAACTAAAAAACCAACGGCTCTGCTAGTTTCATATAAACACCTTAAAAAATCTTCTTTTTTTTTCAAACTTGAAATAGGTCATAATTTATTACCATATTTCCGAATTTTTACCGACCAGACAGAGCACTTCGCATATCGGACTCAAAGGGATATATGTATGTCCTGATTTCTAAGAATTTTTTCATATTTCATGAACGCCGTATGAGCCATCTTAATTCTGAATCTAATAACTTTCTCCGAATTCCAGTCCGTGTGGTTCCAGATATTTGGTTTGATATTGGTTTTTCCTGCTGATTATCATAAATTTGGTTTTTTTGTCGTTTATGTTTATCCCGTATTTGTTGCTGTAATTATTTAGAGTTACTTTCACTCCCCTTTCTTGGTCTTCCAAAAGTTTCCGTAAATATGGTCTCGGAGTATAGATTAAACAGCAGAGGGGATAAGACGCATCCTTTTTAACTCCTCTACGAATTTCAATATCTTCACTAGTAATATCTTGCGTTGTAATATTTGCTGATTGCCAGCAATATAAGTTTTCGATACATCTTATCTCTGCCATCTATGTCTCAGAATCTGCATAAGTTTTGAATGTTGTTATTAGTAGTAAATTAATAATCTATGAACCAAATGATATTTCTATACACGGATACTTGGGAGTTTTTGTTCTGGTAGGTAATAAATTAGTAATATAAGAATAACAAATTATGACCATTATCAAACATGGAAAAAAATATTTTTGAAGGTGTGGCTCTGCTAGGTTTATTGGGGGTCATACTTAAACTACCTATGTGTAGACTGAACGCCAATTACACAAAAAAAAGTTATCGTTATGATGGAAATAGATTCAAAACTTACCGAAAAAGTTTTCATTTGATGTTTTAATTGACGGTATCGCAACATAGATCTCACTATTAGCTATCGTAAAAGCTCAGTATTCCATATTATCTGCATATTCTATATTACATGCTTTTCCTCCATCATTAAGAACCTACTGCTTTATCCAATATTAGCTTTTTCATCTTAAAGCTTTGTTAATGTTTAGTTTAAAAGGAATGTCAAAGTAATAAATACGAATTTTTCGGAAAATTTGTTGTTTCAATAGTAAACGGGATAACTACGTCACAGTATCGTCATAATCATAGTCTACGTTAACACTGAGTCACTTTGTAAAAACCCATTCATAATACATGTAACTAACATTAAAAATAAAGTATCCAAATACTGCAAACAGACGTTTCAAAGCATTACACCCACAACCTCGAAGTTATAAAGATAGAGTCATACCTCTTACAAGGTCTGACAAAAAAGTGCTGGGACTGTAACTATAAAGCTACTTTATTTTCAAGATGGTACAATCTAACTGTGCTCCTCTTCAATATTCGCGTTTTAAATTACTATAAGTACAAAGGGAACTAGAAAAGTTTGGCAATACAGCTCTATTTGTTTAATTTTTTCAAAATAATTTCCACCACAGGCAATACATCTCTCCATCCTCCGAAATCAATCCTTAAACCACATCAAAAGGTCCTCATCACTGGAAAACCGTATCGCTTGCAGGGTGCAAGGTCTGAACTGTAAGGAGGGTCTTCAAGCAGTTACAGTCCTGTAGTGGTTAAATATTCGGTGACGGCTTTCGCGCGGTGAGCTGGATGTCATAATGAAAGAGCCAAGTGTCCATTCTTTAATTTGGTCGGAAGTTCTTTAGAGAGTCGATGACTTTAGGAAGGCACTGTTCAGCGTCCCACTTAGCTGTGACTGTCTTTTGTGTGTCCAACACGACACGCTCCACAATTCCACTCGATTTAAAAAATACAGCTATTATTTTCTTCTGTACTGATCGGGATGTTCCGACTGCTACGGGTATATTCTCGTCATGAAAGACCCAAACTTTGTTTTGAGACATGGTCGGCACATCATAATAGTACATCCAATTCTCGTCACCTATCATGATGTTGTTCACAAACCGAGATTGTCCTATATTAAACATTTTCAGCGTCACACGGCACTATTTCACAGGTCGTGTCATCTGGTCTTCAGTCAGACTATGCGGCACCCAGAGAGAACAAACTTTTGTCACGTGTAAATGATCGTTCAGAATCGAACGGCCTAAGGCCTAAGGTTTCATCAATCTGGTGGTAAGTAACGCGCCTGTTTCGTCAAGAATTTTCCTTACAGCAGTAACGTTTTCCTGGACGTTGGTGGCCTTCCTGTCCTCCAGTCTGAAATTTCCCCTTTAAAATTCTCCGTACTACTGCAAGAGTCATTTCTATAAGCACTGGTCTACGTTTAAACCACGAGCAAAATTATACCGCAAAACCACCCGCATATTATTTCGTGACCATGATGCCATAGCACGCACATTAAATTATCACTACTGTCAAACAAATGTTATTTGAAGTTTTATTAAAAACATATGCACTTTTGTTGTAACAATACACAGACACAGAACAATCTTCTCATTAGTATCTAAGGCCCATGAGTTTCTTCGATCCATCTTCTCAAGTACATATACCAAAAGCATTAGAAACAACAACCTGCTATTTTTTCTAGAGAACATTTTATGGTGGTCATTAATTGCCTGTCAGTTTTAGCCCTTCTGAGGACTTCCTCATTTGTTACATGGTCCGCCCAAGGTATGCGCAGCATCCTCCTGTGCAGCCACATCTCAAATGCCTCTAGTCGGTTCATTGTTTTGATCTTGAGTGTCCACGTGATCGTACCATACAACAGTATTGACCATATATAACATTCAGTCATCCGTTGTCTTAGCTTAAGGTTCAAATCATCTTTGCAAAGAAGCGGTCTCATTTTATTGAACGCTGCGCGCGCCATCTCTATTCTGCTTTTTATTTCTGTATCAGGGTCCAGTGTTTTCGTTATGATGCTTCCGAGATATTTAAACTTTGTGACACGTTCTAATGGGGTACCATCGCGGTTTAGATTAATGTTATTCTGTACCGTACGACTCACTACCATGAATTTTATTTTATTAGCGTTGATATTCAAGCCGTATCCAATACCTTTTTGTTAAAAACTAACCCCTAACCGTGACGAGCCGATTATTAAATGGTACGGTCGTTGCCAGATAACAAAAATAAACAAACAAAAATTTGGTTTCTGCGCCTTTTGTCACCTATGACGTCGCAGTGCCATTTACTATTGAAACGATGTTTACAGTATACGAAGAAAATTAATTTCATAAAACGAAAATATCATAATCCTCACATAATTAAGCTGTACATAATTGTCAATAAGAATTCATGTAAAGTGCTAAATATTAACAACTCTCGAAAATGTTTTCTATAATTATCAGAAAAATTATTACTGATTGTCAATAAAGGTCACTTTGTCTGCAGTAGTTCCAATATCACTTTGATGTGCAACTCGTAATAATCATGTTTTTACTAATGTGTATGTGTGTGTGTTTTGCTTTAAGTATGTAATACCTTTTTCAGGACGTTGAATACGCATCAACTTCTAATAATTCACAGCCACTTTTGAGTGCGAAAGAAGCACTTTCTTTGTGGGTGCTCGGTGCAAGAAAGGTAAACACGAACAACCTAACACTTTGCACCTTATTGGCTTTTTCGCTCGCAGTGTTCCATTCTATTTGCGTCTCAACGTGGAATTTTTAATACATTAATAAACATGTTCTCATTTAACAACAGTTTCGGTGTAAAGTGATCGGAAGATAACTAGGACAATTGACAACATTGTAGTTTAATGCGATCCAAGAGGGAAAAGCCAAGAGGTAAATAAAATGAAAGATATTCTCACACTTTTGAGCTGATGGATTCAATCCAGAAGGGGGCTATTAACCCGATCAACGATCTTACTTTCATAAACTTTGGTCTGAAGAACTGCCCTCTACAGTCGCATTTGCCAATAAAGATCATCTATATCCAAAGCCTTTAGTTTAAAGAACTATTTTCAGATAAAGTGTTTTCCATTTTCCTTAATTTTTAAAACTTCAAAACCCTTATTAACGAGCTAACAATCACATTAATGTAGACTCGCATAGTAATACCAAATTAGTTGTTGGTACTCTTGACCTTGATGAGTGGAAAGGAGGCTTTGCCATAAATGGGAAAAATATTTCAAATTTTAGATATGCTGACGACACTTCTGATCGCTAACTCAGCAGAAGAACTTACAGAATTGATACAACGACTCGAGAGAACATCAAAAGAGTATGGTCTAAAAATAAACTATGCCAAATCTAAAGTATTGATAGTTGATAGATCGGATGAGACAGCAAACAGACCACATCACCATTGCCAACTGTGAAATGGTAGATCAGTTTGTTTATCTGGGTGTCCTTATCCACTCCTCCGGCAGCTGCGAGATGGAGATCAACTTCATTAAAATTGGCCGAACAGCAGTGAGCCAATTACATAAAATTTGGAAAGATCGATATATATCCATCAATACCAAAAAATCACTAGTCCATGCCATAGTGTTCTCCATTTTCTGGTACGCTTCCGAGACATGGGTTATGAAGGCAGCCGACAGGAGTCGGGTCGACGCCTTTGAAATGTGGGTATGGCGAAGAATGCTAAGAATACCGTGAACGGCACATCGCACCAATGTGTCAGTGCTGAACGAGATTGGACCATCAAACCGTCTCAGTAGCTTGACATCAGCGCGAATACTGAACTTCTTCGGACATATAACTCGTCACGACAACATTGAGAGACTGATTGTCTAGAGCAAACCCATTGGCAAAATGAAACGCGGACGTTCCCCATCTATATGGACAGACATTGCATCAAAAGTAACCGAGCGTCCACTAGTGGAAGCCATTAGAACTGCTTCTGACCGTGGGAGATGGCGAGAGACTGTAGGAAGAGTTCTGGGTAATAACACCTGACATTAACTTGTGATCACTACACTTCGTTCTCGACGTTAGACTAAGAAGAGGACTCTTGACCTGACCATTCACTACCATACATAAGTGTTAGGACCAGCACTCCTTTAAGCACAGCCAGTCGTACTTTTTTAGTTATACAGGGCCCCATTCATTTGTTTCCCAGTCAACACCCTTCGCTCAAGGTCACAGTCATACTTTCCATCTCTTATGAACTTTGAACCCAAGTATACAAACTCTTTGACTTCCACTCTTTCTCCTTTAATCAGCACCTCGCAGTTTGTCATGCTTTCTTCTCTTTCAAAAACCATTACTTTACAACTTGCTTACACTTACACTTTTATCCCTTTGATTGTTAATTTCTTTATCTACTGTATTTAGTTAGATATATTACTTTTATTCTTAACAGAGTGTCCATGGGATCTAAGTTTTTGTTTTACATATTTGCGATACTGTGCCCCGTACAGTTTGTTTTCTCGTCTGTGACTGGTTTTATTAACTTGCCACAACTTCAATCTACGCCAATGCCAATTGTCTTAGATCTTGTGAGTATGTGCACCAGATACTGGATCTAGTTACATAGGTAGTTCTCACTGTGAGGTGGGGAAAATCATGAGCTATGAGACTATTATTGTACGCAGTCCAGCAGTCTGTGAGTGTATATCAGTTCTCTGAATTAAGGTCTTTAGGAGAAAAATCGGATTGAATTTTGTCTCTAGCAGTATTCGAACCCTGGTTTCACTGTCGAAGAGCAGATGCCTTAATCACTGTCGAAGAGCAGATGCCTTAATCACTGAGCTATAGAGTGGAATAAATTTGTTTGGATTCAAAACATTTAATAAATATTAAAAAAAAATCCCATGGAGTTAACCTGCATAAACTTTTTAGACAATACCTATCGTGATGCCATAGGAAACAACTCATAATTTTGGTGGGCAAATATGGAATGTAGTCCTAAACTATTCAGTTATTATATACTCTGCAATGATTCATCTCAATATTTTTTCACCGTTGTTAAAAGTTTGTTTTTGGTCTTAATTAGAAGTGGAACACTGTATGCTATATGTCACTAGTGGCACTAGTGGTGTTATTTTTGTAGATAAGAACAAATAAACACATTCTCAAATGCATGCTTTTTATTTTATTAATTATTAGTTTTTGCTTCAATGTTAAAAAAAATATAAGTCGATTTTAGAAATCAAAATAAATTTATTTTAAAAACAATACATTTTCAGTTAAAGCAGTAAATATTTAATTGCTCAATGAATAATTACATACCTTTACATACGTACATTTCATTAATGATACTCGTTTAAAAATTACTAATAATTCATCAAATGACATGGAAACTTATAGGTATTAAATGGTTTTGTAAAATAAAACGAGGTGGGCAAATGAATGAACCAATTTTTGCCTGATTGGATGACATTTCAACAAAAAATTAACCGAAAATGTTCCTTTCAGTCAATTCGAAAGAATTTTATGAGTACCTCATTGCATGAAAATTATTTTGGATAATTTTTTTCTATCGAATTATCTGGATTATTAGAAGTTGAAAAATTTAGATTTTAATTCGTTGGAATATGTAAAATCGAAAAGTTTAAATAGGTAATATCTAAATGAGCTTTGGTTATATCTGTAATTTCTGTCTTTAATTAATAGACAGAGCTGTGTTCTTATAATTTAATTTTTATTAATTATACTTTTATCAACGAAATCAGTATCTTTTAAATTTGACACCTTTTTTTGGAAACTAAATGTAGTTTATTTTGTTAACGAAACATAAAATTACAATTTTGCTAAAGGTGTTAGGTACAGTAGAGTTAAAAACACATATAATCTTTTATGTTATAAAATTATTTAAACTATTCGTACTTTGTACGTAGAGTAGAAGAAAAATTATATATTTAACAAAATACGTAAATTTTTCTGGATTTAGCCAATAATAAACTTTGAAATTGTATGCATTAAAATATTTAAAAGTCAGTAATTTAAACTGGCAACTTCTGGTGGTCTTGTTAATTAATGGCTGATTGCCGCTTTCTTGTTAGAAATGAATTACTATTAAACGGGGAAGTGGCTAAATCGCTAAATAGCTCAAAGTGGGATGAAACGTCAACAAAACGGTTGCGGAATAACCGTGCTTGGCAATAAACAAAGAAGTTCATGTGAATATTTTTAAGTGGAAACATGTAATCATGTAGAAATATAAAGGTGTGGTTGTGTGATAACCAATTCAGTATAAACATTTGACATTTCCCTTTCTTTAGTAATTTATCTCTAAACTAAAATTATTTTTTTCCACTCAAAATTACAATTTTAATAGATTTGGTTTTAATTCATATCCAATATTTTCGTTTGTAGGCAATGTACAAGCAACTAATGGAAGCCAAAAACAGAAACAAAATAGATCCAGAAATAACGCTTCAGTTTCTTAAATCAGCAGTTTACTATTTTTTAACTGATAAAGAAAATAGTCAAGGTCATCTAAAAGCCATTCAAAGCATTTTAGGATTTTCCTCAACTGAAATTTCAAACATAGAGCGAGCTAGACTAACTTGATTTTTACAGGATAATTAGTGCCTAAATATAGTTAAAATTATAAAATTTAAATCTTTATGAAATTGTTACCTTTTAATTATAATCTATTATAAAAAATGTACTCTAGATCATTGCTTAATATTTCTTATATATTAAGTACAAATGGTGTCATGGCAAGGAAACATCAATTATTATTTGATTTTTTTTTTTAATTTTTTAATTTTGTTAATCTTAACAATTATATTATATCTTAAATAAATACGGCATTTTAGGTTAAAGTGATGTATAAAATTTGTTTAAACTTAAAGCTGATTGAATGTCATGAATATGAAACAGTGATAAATGAAAAACTGGATTAATTTGCTTCACACAAACAATAGTTTTACAAATTAACTACCTAGTAAACAAAAAATACATTTAACTGAAAAGTTAAGAATATATGTAATTGAAAAGTAAAACTAAAACCACAATTGAAGTAATGAAACACTAGATTTCCAATAATGGTAGACATATGTAAGAGATGGTTTACTTTTTCATATTAAAAGAAAAATAAAAAACTTAAAATTTTAAAATTTAGGAAAATTTCTTTATTATGCTTAAAGGTAAGAGAAAATATCCAAAATTATTTTACATATTAATAAAAAATTGATAAACTAAAAGTGCATTTAAATTTATTTCAAATGCTGTCTTAAGAGAAATTAAACACATTTAGAAATATCTGCTCTGATTCCAATTGCACTTAAATCACATTTAATGAAAAAGATGAATATTGTTGGGTAGAAAATATTTACAAATTTTAAAAATAATTTTATATTTTTTTACACAAACTTTTGTGTTTTGGAATATGTATAAAATTGTTTCAAGGAAATGTATGGGGAGCTATATTAATGATATAATTATTCTTTCTGAAACCATCTATTTTTGTTAAAGAGTTTTCAATAAATTTGCAAGAGGATCTCCACAATTTGTCATTATTTGAAAAACCTTCCACTCAAGAAAAAGATCTTTTTATTATTATTATGAAGTGACTTCTGTTCTTAAATCACATTAAGATACATAAAGACGTTTTTAAATTTATATATTAAAATATTGCTCTAAATACAGAAAGAGATTTATTTAATTTATAAAGAAAATTACTTTTTCCTAACAATACCTGGACTTCCATAAACTTGAATTAAATAAATGAAAGGTGTGATTAGTTTTAACACATTAAAAAACAATAACATTAATGTTATATTGTTTACGGCACCCTAATTTAGTTAAAAAAAAGTGTATTTTAATTACTTACCAACAAAAACAAAAACGCCACTCACAAAAGAACAATTCACAAATTTAAACAATATTTACCCAATCATTTTTAAAATAAATAAGAGAAGAGTATGTCTCAGTATGGTTGCATTTTCATCTATTCAAAAATAAAACTATTTCACTTTGGCTGAATACTTTCATATGTGAAGAGTAAAAATAAAGGAGAATTATTTTGCTACAATCCCAATGACTCTTAATTAGTCGTTTCTTAAAGCTTACTGTTATAAGGGCCGACGAGATGTTGAAAATAAACAGAAGATAAAACTGATAACGTCAACAGTTTGACAGGTTTGTAAATGATAAGGTTAATATTTGGTTTATGAATTGTTTTAACTTAATAAATTTCAAATAATATTGGAGCAACTAATAAAGCTTTTGCATGTTAGTATTTAATGTCGATAATCTTCAAATAAAATGTGCTACAAGAGCTTAAATATATTAGTTCTACAAAGAAATTATCTTTTAGGGTCAGTAGTTGGAAGAAATAAAGAAAAACATGGCTTTTAACTACGCAAATATTCATTCTAATACTAAACGACATAATGCAGTACCACCACCAACAAGTGGTGTATCGAAGCAAGGATATTCTACAATGAATGCGATAAGTCAAAATGCCCTCTCTGCTGCATGGGGCGGCACTAGTCGGAAACGAGCTGCTACTGAAGACGAGTATGTATTTAAAAACAATATGAGAATAAATGTTAAAAAAAGGAATCAGAATTGTATTAAAACAAGTTATAAAACTTAAAATGAAACTTTAACTGTAGGTATTTTGAGGAAGATGATGAGGAACAAGTCCCAGAGTTGGCTTATATTCCTGCCCCAGGAAGCCCTACCCGATTAGAAATGATTCAGAAAAAACAAGTAGAAGAAGATGATGATCCATTGGATGCTTACATGGCTGGGATTGAACAGCAGGTATGTGAGTGTGTAACTTGGTTTCTTAGTCACTTTTTTTAGTAAGTACAATCACTTGCAGGATATTATTTATATATAAGGGTTGTTTGAAAGAAACATGTTATAAAGCCATGATTTTATTATCATAGCAATAATTTTTAAAATTATTTGTTGAAATATATGTAATGCCATTAAAGTTATTTTCGTTTTACTTTTTCCCAAGTTTTGTAATTTAACTGAAAAATGGTATCAAACTTGAAATATACATTCTAAGGTAAGTTTGCCATTTTTAACTTGCTGACTGTGGAAAAGAAAAAAGAAAGTTAGTTAAATTAAACTATATGGTGTCCATAGATATTCTTATGAGGAGTTGGTTGAATAGTACTTGGGTCCATTTATTTTAACACAAATATTCACACACAAAAAATACTCTGACAATAAATATAGTTCAACCTACCGCTGGATACTTCACTGTATTGGGCCAAATATTTACCAATGGTGTGTTTTGCCCAATATCATTTAACTGCTCGTCAAATAAAAATTGTCTCCTTTCACATCTTGACCAGCGTTAAATACTTCTGTCTCCGCCTCTGGAACTTCCTGGAAAGTCTTCGAAGAACTGTGATGTTTCCATAGGAGTCGAGAAAGTTTGTTCTGTTGATACGAGAGACGCAAACAAACATAGCCCACTCAGCCTATTCTCATAACCGTACAATAAATTGTTAAGATAAAAATCAAAATGTAAGACAATTAGAAAATGTTTTATGCATAGGTTTCATAGTTATGGTTTATAAGCTTTCTTGTTAAATCTGTTTTTTATACTAGGTTCAAAAAGAGTCACAACAGGATACCCAACCAAATCAACCTCAAGGCATCCGTAATGATTTAGAAGAAGAAGATGTTGAAGAATCTTATTACCGTTACATGGAAGAAAATCCAAATGCAGGACTTAATCCCACAGATGATGATTACCCAGAAGTAGAATATGATGAAGATGGAAACCCCATAGCACCAGATAAGAAAAAATTTATTGATCCTCTTCCTCCTATTGGCAAGTAAAAATAAATAAGTATAAAACTATGTATGAGTGTTGGTATCAATTATTACATAATAATATATATTTACAGATCACTCAGAAATCAACTACCAATCATTTGAAAAGGTCTTCTATGAGGAACATGAAGAGATAAAAGATTTAAGTGATGACAAACTTAAAGAATTAAGAAAAACTTTGGATATTACTGTATCTGGGACTAATCCTCCTAAACCTGTTTCTTCTTTTGCTCATTTTGGGTTTGAAGATAAGCTTATTAAAGCTATCATTAAGGCTGAGTATTCAACACCAACACCCATCCAGGCTCAAGCAGTGCCTTGTGCTCTATTAGGAAGAGATGTACTAGGTATTGCTCATACAGGTAAAAAAACAGGACCATTTTTATTAAAACAAATATTGAAATGTACCTAATTTTGTTTTTTTAAATTTTTATCGACTGGTAATTTGATAGGTAGTGGTAAAACAGCTGCATTTTTGTGGCCCTTAATAAAACATGTAGCAGCACAGAAACCTGTAGAAGAAGGAGAAGGACCAATTGCTTTAATTTTGGCGCCAACAAGAGAATTAGCCATTCAAATTTACAACGAAGCTAAAAAATTTGCTAGAGTATATGACTTAAAAGTGATATGTGCTTATGGTGGTGGATCCAAATGGGAACAAAGTTTGGTAAGCAAAATTGTTACTTAATCAAAACACATATTTTGTAAGTTTTTCTTTTATAGGCATTAAAAGAAGGAGCGGAAATTGTGGTAGCAACCCCTGGTCGTATTATCGATCATATCAAAGGAGGTGCTACAAACCTTCAAAGAGTCACGTTTTTGATTCTTGATGAAGCAGATCGAATGTTTGAGTTAGGTTTTGAACCTCAAGTACGTTCTGTTTGTAATCATGTACGTCCAGACCGTCAAACTTTGCTCTTTTCTGCAACTTTTCGAAAACGAATCGAAAAATTAGCCAAAGATGCTCTAACAAATCCAGTGAAAATTTATCAAGGAACCACTGGTCAAGCCAATGAAGACGTGACGCAACATGTACAACTTTTACCCAGTCAAGAATCGAAAAGGGAGTGGCTGTTTGGGAAATTGGTCGAACTTTTATCAGCTGGATCAGTTTTGATATTTGTTACCAAAAAAATAGATGCCGAGTTGGTAAGCTTCTTGATTTTTAAAATGTGGTTTTATGCAAAATAAATGGAAAAACACCAGTAGATTTTGGAATTTAACAAATTTAAAAAATTACCTATTCTCTTTTTTATTTTAGGTTGCTAGAGATATTAAACTCAAAGAATTTGATTGTTTGCTTTTACATGGTGATATGGAACAAGCAGAGCGTAATAAAGTAATAACTGCATTTAAAAAGAATGAATGTTCCTTATTGGTAAGTAAAAATGTTTTTAAAGCTTTTTTTTAAGCACAGGCAAGTGCTTATTTAACAAGTTTAATAACAAGTCACAAACCCAATCTGAGGTGTTAAACCACAGATTTATAAACAACGAGAAGCGACAAATGCCTGTTTTGAGTGAACAAAAAATATGGTGTACAAAGAAAAACCTATTGGTATCACATTTTAAGATCGAGGCGACAGTGCGGACAAATATCGAACTATAAAAAGTCAGTAAACCATATATATTGCACTCACCTACATTGCAAATTACATACATTTTTATCTAAACGGTGGGAAAAATCAGCATAAAAATTTATCTGCTAAAATTGGTGTTGATATATTCATAACAGCACAGGCAATACAGAAAATATGATGGATTATAGGAATTTTTCATTTAAAATTTTAATACATTGATTTGCTCTCCCAATATGTACACGAGCTGCAGCTATTTTTGAATTAAGTAAGGCCTCTTCAGTACTCAGTTGTTTTTTGTCTTTCAGAAAATGTCTGTCAACTTTATTTTGAATATTTCACATGAATCATCAATCATAAATCTATTGTCTACCATAATTGCATCAACTGATCTTGTCAATTTTATGATAAAATTACTTTGATCAAATATCAACTTTTAGATGCACGACCTCCATATGGTTTACTAATAAACTTAACTGTTTTGTGGGATTTATACTAAAATTATATATTATTTTTTATTTCTATTGAATCAGGAAACCGTATGCAGGATTTTAAGACCTGACCCAAAATTGGCAACAATTTCTTTGTTGTCCGAGTTTTGAAACGGAAATGGGACAAAAATTCAGGATTTTTTTCTCCCAGGAATTACAAAGAGGCACTGAACAATACCGACTTATTAAAACTTTGAAATTAATCAAAAATACTTTAATAATTGATGAAAGCAAAGCACTATCTCTTATGTAAATAAACCGAACTACTGACTAATTATAGTTCAGATTTGTCCACCAGATATCGTATCGCTTGTCTATATTTGCCAATTGCAAAGAATGCCGACTCTTGATCTCCACCTTTGAAACAAACAACATGTGCAAGAACCATAATATCTAATATCGATTATAAATTTGATCTTGTACTATAAAAGTATTGGCTGTTCAGTTGTGTATTAATTAGCACGTTACACTCCGGCCTAATTCTGATCATTTTTTTGTATGATAATCAAAAATCTACCACACAAACATCAAACGTTCTGACAAAGCTGTCGCTTCTTGGTAGTTATTTTTTTGGTTAGACATTAAATCATAATTACTTTTATTATATTTATTCATAAAACCTATACCTATAAATTCACTACTTAAGTAGAACCATAATAGCTGTTAAAAGTTAAATTATGAATTTGGTAAATATTTAATTAATGCAGCTTGATTTTTTTCTCATATAAGTATTATTTATACAAACTTTATTACTTACCAATTGATTTTTATAATTTATAAAACTGTTCACATTCTAAAATTTTGATGCAAAGCCCACATTAAATTAAATGTAGTAATTAGTTTAGTCTGCTAAGTAAAGAATTGAACTATTAATATATCAAATATTTTTTTTGAAGAGCATTTTTTTCTAAAATTACTTTTAGTATTTTTGATATAAACATTATGACTAACCAAGTTATTTAAAAATAACATTTGCATCCGACAGTGGCGTTAATAGTAAAATTGATTTATAAATAAATTTTCTTTAGGGAGGTTTTTAGTACTAAATAATATCGGTATTTTATTTATATTTATGATTTATACAGGGTGTTTCATTAAGAATTGTCTATATAGTAATTGGAGAAACCTTAGCACAAAATATAAATATTTACTTAAATATGTAGTACACTTAAAATATTCCTTTTTACTGAGATACAGGGTGTTTTATTTAAAAATATTTTAGACCATTGTTTTTACATAAAACATTGTATCTCGGTAAAAAGATATATTTTATATAAGTGTAACAATTTAAATATTCATATTTTGTGCTATTGCTTTTTAACTTACTATATGAACAATGGATAACGTGCATGTGACTCAGCTTGACAATGGTAGAAAGAGTGACGCACACGTGACGTCCCATCTTAAAATTCTATCTCTGTCAAAAATTGGCCTCGGCTACAGGGAACATAAACCCTACTTTTTAACACTTAAATATTAATGTTGAGTCTTTATAAATCAATAATAACACTTAAAAAATTGTTCCTTAAACCTAAATAATTGTCAAAAAGCTCACTCTAAACTCAAAAAAACAAAAACAAAAAAGCTAACAAATTCAAAATGTGAACCAAACAAACGCAACCTTATGACAGATACCCGTTACCCATCTCAAGCAGTGCCGTCAAGTGTACGTCACCTTTTCTACCGATGTCAAAAAGTAGCCATGAGCTGCACGTTACCTTTTCCCTGTATACATTATTATTTTTCGTGATAAAATGATAAATAATTTAATGCGGCAATATTTTAGCACTTCTTAAATAAGCAGTCTTTAACTTTACTTACTTACATAATCAGAATATTTAAATAAATTTTACTTTAAGGTGGCGACAGATGTAGCGGCTCGTGGTTTAGACATACCTCATGTGAGGACTGTCGTCAATTACGATTTGGCTAGAGACATTGACACTCACACTCACAGAATCGGTAGGACTGGTCGAGCAGGCATGCAAGGAACTGCGTATACTTTGCTTACAGCAAAAGATAAAGAGTTTGCTGGACATATTGTTAAAAATTTAGAGGCGGCGCACCAAGAAGTACCTCCGGAAGTGTTGGACTTAGCTTTGCAGAGTGCGTGGTATAAGAAACAAAGGTATATTTAAAATTTTATAACATTTTCCTTTTGTTAAGAGATCATTACTGTCTATCAGCAGTAATTTCAATAATTAATTTTATTTATTTAGAAAATGAGTTAAAATTTATCTGAAACAAAGTTTGAAAAATACATCCATTGAACGATTTATTTCATTTTGAATAGTTTGTTATGTAAAAAAAAACAAGTATGCATTGTCAAAAAACGTGTATATGAGCGGAAAATAAATTGAAAATATTAAGTAGTAATTGAAATATAAAAATTATATGTAATGGTATTGTGTAGGTTTAGGAATAAGAAAGACTACAATCCAAATGTTGGCGGTATAGGTTTAGGATTTAAAGAAAAACCGTCAAACTCGATACCAAGTGGAACACAACCGGTAGCTCAACAAACGTCAAGGGGGCCTGCCACCGACAGATTATCTGCCATGAAAGCAGCCTTTAAAACTCAGTACATGAATCAGGTATCTATATTTTTATAAATAATCATTTTCTTGCGAATGGAAGTATAGAGTTGAAAGGGAAATTTGTTAATAAAATTTTTACCTTGAAAAGAAAATTGTTATAAACAGTTACACTTTTATTTCTTGTGTTATAAATTAATAATAACTAATATTAATAACTAAATTTCGTCCGCGCTACTTTTAAATATTCAATACTCTTTGCGCGTGACCCTTAATGACATTTAAAAACATTTGACCATTAAGGAGAAGAGTAACACGTTAGTCGAGCAGTCGAAAAGTTGTTAATTAAACGAGACGTTTTAGAATTTTTAAATTAAGTGTAGAGTTATTTGCGCCAAAAAAGGTAAGGGTTGTGGTTTTTTGCTGTCATTGACGGAATTAATAAAATCATTAGTTAACATCTTTTCCAAGCAAAATTACACCCTACATTGTTCAAATCTCCTACACTTAATCATAACTAGAAGTTTTTTTATCCAGCTTGCTTTTGTATTTAATCCATTACATGTGTTTAATGTAAATTTTTGGTTATAAGTCCAATTTTTATTATTTACAGTTTACTGCTAGTTCAGATCAACCACCACCGCCACCACCTGCTCGAAAGAAATCAAGATGGGAATAGAATTTGGTTTTTTATTTATAAACGTATTTACTTATAAATTTAAATTCGCGTTCAAACAATTTCTGTTTAATTAAGTCGTTATTGTAGATAATGGTATATGTATGATTAAATTTATTATAAATTAGGGCGTGTTTTGGTGGAGAAGCTAAATTAGATATGGAACTTTACAACGGGTTATTCCCGGGATACTTTTGATGTTGTCTGCGTAAATATAGATTTATAAACGAGCATAAAATCGTGAAAATTTTCATATAATCGTAAAAATATACACATAAAGTACATATTAACAACTTAAAATCAAATCTTTGTACAAATACAAATATCACAGTAAAAAATCTTGTCATTTTACACAAATTCAATTATTCGCATCTTCCATTGCCCAAACCAAAGGCTCATCGCTCTTTTTGGACTTTTTCTTTTTTTGTGAATAATGTTTGACTCTGCTTTTGTTGGTAACATCTTCGGTAAAATTTCTGTATAATCCTCCAGACTTTACCAACTCATTAGGCACTTTATTTTCAATTTTTTTTTTGGGACTTGCCGCATTAGCGATATAATACTTTTTATCTCCGTCTGCTGCAATTAATTCATCTGGAGGTAAATACTCCGAGGGTAATTCAACTGGGTTTCTCGACACGTAATCTGCTAACTGGAGACTATAAGCTTCGAAAGAATATCTGTAGGTAGTGTGGTAAAATTTTCTAAAATGATGTTCGTCGGCGACATTCTGCATTATCATCCACGTGTGAATCAATAATAATGGAAAACGGTTTAGCCAATAAACTGTGAAGGTCTCGGAATCTTTTCCGAGGATTTTTTGCGCTTCTGCTGAAAGCTCTCTAAAGTGATGTTTCTGAAACATCAAAATATTAAACAATCCAGCGAACATTAAGTCATTTCTAACTGATTTTTGACAACAATACTTGATATTGAAGAAGAGTCATATCTGATTAACCAGTTAAAATTAAAAGATTATTCAACACTATATATATATATATATATATATATATATATATATATATATATATAAAATATATATATATACCCATAAAACTTAATTTTTAAAACCAATAAAAATAAACTATCTGAAAACACTGTCGCAGTATTTTTAGTCATCAAATTTCGAAGCGTAAAGTACCGATTGATTGCTCAAAAATTTTGACCTTAGTTGGTTACAAAAAAAATTCAATGCAGCATACAGAGGAAGGATATTATTAAGAATGATCATTGATGCAAAATAATAACCAGTTATTTTAAATTTGGGTTATTTAAACAGTTAAATAACCGGTTATTTAACAGAAACCACGTTTTTTCCTTGGATAATTACATATTTAGGCAGTAATGATCCCTAAAGTAGCTCTCACTCTTTGTGAGCCACGAGCCTGTCTTTTTGCTGTAGTTTAGAAAAATAAATATAGGTAAGTAAATAAAAGAGACAACTACTATACTAAATGAAGCAAATTTTATGTGTAATGTCTGTTTCCTTATTTTTTATGATTGGATAATTTTTTGATCTCAAAATAAATAACTTTCGGTTTTTTTCTTTTTCATTTTTACCATCTACTCTACCTAAAATAAACAATCCGCAAGAAACACAAAAAAGGCAACACAGATTTTACATACATTCATATGTATAGTCACGCCTTTTTCCCGCAGAGTCCACTTCTTTCCACTTTCTACAGTTCTTACACACATCTTTCGCTTCTTCTACTTTTATCAGCGCTTTCATACATGCTCGTCGGTTGCTGGCACTCTTGATCTGGCCTTTTTAATTTAGATCTAATCGACATACATTCGCCTAGATCGACCTTAACCAACTTACCCATTCACACTCGCATTATAAATCTATTTTGTCGATCTTCTTTCATCCATCCTCTCTACGTGTCCAAATCATCCAAGTAATCCTTTATCTATCTTTGTTACCACATATTTCACACCACAGTCACTCCGGTTATACTTTTCAGACTACTCATCTCCGCAGCATTCATCTTACTTTCATGCTTCTTCTACCAAATCCAACATTCACTACCATACATAATTGTAGGAACCAGCGCTCCTCACAAAGTTATGCAGTGCCTCATTCACTTGTTTTCCTACCAACACCCTTCATTCAATATCACAGTCATAGTTTCCGTCTCTCCTACACTTTGAACCCAATTATACATTAAGTTCACTTTCATTCCTTTAATTTTTGGCATCATGCATAATCTTAACAACCATCACCTGGAACTCCATCTCAGATAATGCTAATATGAACTGATTATCCGCGTAAAGAAGGTAATTGACGATAAAATTATTCATTCTCAATCCATGTGCACTCTCTTTCAAATCTTTTAAACAATCGTCTATGTATAAGTTAAACAGTCATGGCGAAGCCACACATTCCTGTCATAACACATTTTTCGATATTAAACCAATCCTAGTAAGCTCCGTTTATCCTAACACAAGCAGTGGAATCCTCGTTAAGTAATTTCAGTGCTCGTATCAAACTACCGCTCACCCTATACATAGACAATGTCGACCAGTTCATTTCTCTTCACTCTTTTTATAGGCTTTGTCAAAGTCTACGAAAGCGCAGTATACCTTCTGACTTCTAGCCAAGAATTTTTCGACTGTCTCGTAATGAAAACACAGAAGACTATTATTAATTCTCTTTTTTAAGTAAAGCTACAGGTACAATGACACAATCATAATGAATTAACGAAGCTGTAACTGACGTACAAACAAAAATGTTGACCAGACATGATTTTTCGTGCAAATCGATATCGTCTATGCAATATCATAACTGATTCAGCTCATCAAAAAACATTTCTGCAACAATATTTTCCCTGAGAAAATGCAATAAAATATTTATAAACACTGTTCTTTTGTTTAGTCATATTAAAAATCGCTAGGTAGGCAATGCAGATAATTTAAACTTCATGAAAACATAACCTCACTCTTTCATCATTGAGTCTTTGGTTTGATTGGTTATTTAACCATTTTTGCTACGGTTCACATCTCTGGTCTACAACGTTAAAAAGGACAAGTGCTAATGCATGCATATTTTAATTTAATGATAATAATAAATACAAAAGAATTAATACAAACCTTATTTCGTAGAGCACGCAATAAGTCTCTTACAGAAGATCCATGATACGATCGATATTTCTTAAGATCGGATGCAATTTCTCCATGAATATGCATCCTCCAATCTATTTTAACTATATGATTTCCATCTGCTTCAAATTTTTGTAAAATAAGGTCTTGTGCATCGGACTTTTCAATTCTGTCACTAACTTCCTAAAAAGACCGAAAATTTTGAGTACTTCAACAACAGATCTAAAAGTTCTGTCAAAATTTTTACCTGAAAAAAGTTCAGTATGTTGTCGAAGGTCCAAAATATTGGATTGTCTAAGGTAGCTGAACATGATGGCCTCAACTCTGGTTCAGCTGAAATCAATGAAGTTATAAGATTAACTTGGATGTTCACCATCCAATCCGGTCCTACTAAATCGAATAAGTCGTACTTTCCAGCGAGAATGTTGGCTTGTCTTCTTAAACTGTCGCCAAACGGATGTCGACCTTTTGATAGAACGTAATAGTAGAGACAACCAAGAGAAAACATATCGACAGCATACGTCTGAAAAAATAACCAAAGTATTGGAAAATCGATATGCATAATTGAATTTACTAGTAAAGTACTATGAAAAATTAACTTACAGTTCTTTCTGAGCTGTTAAGCATTTCTGGCGCTATCCAGCCGTCTGTTCCAGTAACTCCTGATCTTCTGGAAAATGAGACTCGTCCAATTTGCAGTTTTTTACACAAACCAAAATCAGATATCATCACTTTCACTTGCCCCTTATTGTCCGGGACCGATATCAAAACATTGCGGGGTTTAATATCGCGATGCACTATAATAAACAACATATTTATGACAACGAATGATAATTTGTTAACACAATTTTAATATAGTTTATTGATGAGAAAACTTCGTACGTTACAAAGTCAGAGGTAATGGAATATCTAGGACTTTTAGCTTAAAATACTTCGCGCATCGAATTAACCGGTATTGTTGCAAAATTTTATACTGAAAACATCGGTCTATTCGTCTATGCCGTAGACTATGTGCTAACAGTTCATGCAAATTAATTTATGTTGGGTATATTTTTAATATTATTTTAGTTATTAAATCAATGTTAAATATACTGATGTAATTAATTTCACCAGAAACAATTAGTAAAAATATAAATATAGAAAACTATAATATTTTTGTCAGCGAATAAGAATAAAAATGTATAAATCTGATTTTTAAAAACCAGCTAATTTCGCCACATGTTACCTACACTATAGGCATATGTGGTATATCACCCGAAATGGATTATGCACGATTATCTATCAGATATAATTCAATGTTCAAAGTTAGGCACATAGCCAAAAAAGTAGTTGTTTTCCCATATATAATCGTCCCACATATGCCTATAGTATAGGTAAAATGTGGCGAAAATAACTGGTTTTTAAAAATCAGATTTATACATTTTTATTCTTATTCGCTGACAAAAACATTATAGTATTCTATAACATTTATATTTTAATACTTCCATTCAGAAGCTATTTTTATTGGGTTGTGCTCGTTAAAAGGTATAGATGTCGTGAATAGCGCTCTGCGTTCGGTCCTTCATATGTACCCTGTAGGGTGAGGATTATAGATTTGTCTTTTCGAAGGGCAAACGTTAGTTTGCCAAGACCTAGCCTATGCTGATGAAGTGCAACACCACGCAACCAGTCGATAGGTGGTCACTGGATAAATTTAATAATTCTTTCTTTTACTTAACAAGCATATGCATATCACCCGAAATGGATTATGCACGATTATTTATCAGATAGTAAAAATGTTTAACATGAAACAACATTCAACATAAAACAAACGAAATGAAGTGTTGTAATTTTCAAAACAAATATTTAAAATGTTTATAAACATGTGTTGCAAGCATTAAGTTCAGGAGATAATCTATTACCTCTAGGTACAGAAAAGGAAAATAATAAATAGTAAAAATGTTTTGAAAGTATTAAATTAAAATCAGCATCAGAGTCACTACTATGTTTTTATTTAAACTTGGGAAAAAGGCGCTCTATACATTTCTTTAGCAAAAGGTAAAGGAGCAGCAACATTAATAAAAGCAGCGCGACAACTAGACTACATTGCTTTACAAAAAACTTACCAATATCTAAAGAATGTAGATGACGCAAACCAGCAGTTGCTTGTCGTAATATGTCCAAATTACTGATAGGACATATATCACATTTACCCTGAATGTATTCTGATAATGTTGCCTGACAGAGTTCTAGTGCTATGTACCGGAACATTCTATCTTGCTCCATACAGTAGTAACGTATAACATTAGGATGAGCATCACTTTCTCTAAGAAGTGCCACCTCACGGTCGGCAAAAGTGAAACACTCTGGTAATAGGCGTTTGACGGCCACTCTTCTGCTGTCAAACTCTCCTCTAAAATTAAGTTATTTTATTTTACTACTTATGCATTATGGTAGAACACTAATCGTAGCTATTTCAAAAAGCGAATCTTTAGATTTTATTCTTGGTAGGTACATGAATCATATCCTTTCTCGTAAAATAATTTTGAACACTGATATTTTTTTAAAAATTCTTACAACTTTTTAATGTCATTAAATATTTAGTCAAACATTTAAAATATTTTAAGAATTTTGTAGGTATTACCTGTAGACAAAAGTTCCATCGCAACCTTTACCCAACACCTGATCAGGATGGAAAATAATTTTTCCCACTTTTACTAGACCATTCGGCAGCTCTTCGGCTAGAGTTGTAACGCTACTGATGTGTTTGAAATTTTGTTGATTTGATTGCGAATTGTTTCGAGACTGACTTTGAAACTCGCGTACCTAAAATTTTTAAAATTATATAATATAACTATAATCTAACCATCTAACGATGATCCGAAACCACTGTATATTCGTGAAATATACTATATGCATCACAGACCGTGAAAATTTTCGCGCGTACTTCTTTGTAATCGTCAAGCAAGGTTATTCGGAAATCGTCGTGTTTTGTAGACATTCCTATACCACTCCGTCGAATTTAGACATGTGGTATAGTATATTACACATATTTAAGATAAAGTAATTCATTTCTACCCTTTCGAATTTAAAAACCTACTTAAGCCGGCATTTTCCTAATGTGCGCGACAGCCAAAAAATTTGCAACCCATGGTTTAAATTGTAGTATGAAAATCTCAAATGGTACACTGAAAAATTATTTTTTAAATAAGAAAAATTACTAACTTGTATTTGAAGATACCAGAACATTGAAATGACACATCCAGCCATAATAATAAGAGATATTTTGAGCCCCTTATTTTCTTGTTGATTAATCCAAATCTTCACGTTTTTACATTGGTTATTAAACCAATCTAATAGCGATATGGTAACATTTTCATCGTCAATCATTATAAAATTTACATCTTCGTCATTTCTCTCCCTATTATTATCTTCATCGTACATGTTTCTATGAATGTTCCCGATTTCATCAGTGTTGTCTTTAAAAACAATTAGATCTTTTTTGGCAGTTAATAATTTCTGTTCACTGTATCTGGGAACATTATAATGTCCGGTAAAGACTATATGATTCCCGAAGGTCGGTAAACTTTGAAATAAAAAATGACCATTGGTATCACCACCTAAAAATAAAATAATAAATTCGTCGACAATAAAAGCTAACGTCACTTTTGTTTACATTTAAAATTCAATTAAGTAATTAGAATGTTTTGCAGCTTGTATTACCATTTGGTAAGTAATAGTTGTATCCAGGAAGTGGATATTCGGAATGAACTGTGTTTTCAGGGTCGTGGGGACCGCCTAACAAGAGAGGTCCTCTATCTGTTCCTATTACAGTCACGTAATTGTTATCCACTAATGAGGGTAACGCAAACAGTCCATGAACATGTTCTCCAATATATAGAGTTGGGCTAAAACAAAATTCATTTGATAATATTTGTGATTCTTAATGAACTATAAAGTTTAATGTAATAAGTATTAATTAAAGGGTGTTTACTAGTAAGTATAGACATTTCAGAAGTATTTGACTTATATATGTATGTCGTATAATACACCTAGGCGTAAGATCATACGTCAGGCGAATCATTAGAGGGTTGAATTTAAACGGCTGTCACACAATACACTTAGTCATAATATTTCGTCCGACAACATTTTAGTCATATCGTCAAATGGATGTAAACGCAAAAAGTTTTTGCAGTGCTTGTTGTTATTTTGAATTTGAGACTTTTTTTTTATTGTATTTTGTTGAAATGTATGTGTAATATGGAATAACTCCATACGGACAAATCAAGGGTTGGTTTCAAAGGAACGAATCTTCACAAACGTCATTACATAATAAAACTAATGTTTCAGACATTGAGATAACTTTAAGGGAAGCCGTTTCGAAATCATCACTTTTTCAAGGACAAGGATTTAAAAAGTGTCCTTGTAAAAAAAATTAACGCTCACCGTGTCACGAAACGTTGTTTTTGTTTGAAGTTTTAGTTATAGATGTCATAGAAGTGCCCCATGTTTAAATAAATAACACGTTAATAAAATACTGAAATATGTTTCTGTTTATTTTTTATCACCACTAACATATATACTTAATACATTCGTGAAAACTGTCAACAAAATGTAAAAGTTTTATATACTATTGTCCTTTAACGCTAAGCAATACGCCATCTGACGGAATAAACTCAATATCACGTGATGAGCAAGTGTGATTGCTTTATGTTTATATACCCTGAAGCTCGCATTTGTGCGAAGATTATAGCTGTTTAATAGTGACTAATAATTTGTTAATAGTGAAAAAGACCAGCAGAGCAAATGGTTGTGTACCTGGATGTAACTCAGTGAGTAAAAAAACCCCAATTTGGCTTTTCATTATTTCCCAAATGAGGGTCAAAGAGTTGAGCATATTAGAGAACCTGGACTAGTGACTATGGTTGATAGAAAGAAATTGTGGGAGATCAAACTGAAAATAACTACTTATAATTATCATTGAAGTCATCTCATCCATTGATTTCATGAGGATCACTTTTAATAGCACTGGTCTGCAAACAATAAGATCCGATTATCCACCTATCATCCTTTTTTTCTTTGACACCACAAACAATAATGTGGTTTGCTGCAAGAACAGCTTCACCCTCCACGATGCATCGACTACTACAATGGTGGAAACATATCTGAATTACTTTCAATATGCAATATTGAATTTAATAACGTTCAAATATCGAAATTTTCACTAAATTGTATACTTCCCTTAGTAAACACATAGATTATAACAAACGCAATCACACTTGGCGTCAAAAACATGTTTTTCGACAGAATGACAGCGCGGGAAAATAAAGGCTAAAATGTCAATATTCGTTACAACTAGAATTTTTGAAATTTAACTTTTTATACTGACGTTTAAATACATCCACATGAAGATTTGCTTAAAAAGTTGTCGGGCGAAATATTATGTCTATGCGTATTGTGCGACGCCGACGGCCGTTTAAATTCAACCGTGTAATGATTCGCCTGATCATACGCCTAGGCGTATTATTATATGACGGATTTTACAATGCGCCTAGGACATGCATACATATGGACGCAATAATAGGTATAATTATCAAACATATTTGGAGTAGAACATTTATCTTCTGGGGATCATCCCTGTTTCATATTAAACTAATTAACCACAAATATGAATGAAATTGCTAGTACCTATACAGCAATAACAGTTCTTTAAAATGATAAATTAAGCAATTATGGGAAATGTCTTAAAATTAAAAAATATTCAAATTGGCCTTTCCTAATTTTCTACATTCTACCCTAAAACATAATCCTAGCAAACTTTTAATACCATTTCTTTTCGGATCTTTAAAGATAAAGTTAGTTTATCCTTAAATATTAAAAAAAAATCCATTTAACACCCCGTATACGAGCATTTTTATTCATATTTGGGGTGAATTAGCAGCAGGGTTGAACCCCAAAAGAAGAATGTTCATACCAATTTTTTTAACGATTACACCCTTATTGGTACCCATTCTTGGACACAATGTATTTGTAAGTACTTGCGATTTAATTTACTGAAATGATAAATTATTAAAGTTTTGCAAAACACTACTTTTTTTTCATATTTTTATAAACAAATCTATTTGCTATTACTTAATTGGTTATTGTTTACAGAACTTACTAAAGCTTCATGTGATTGGTATTGTGTAACAATCCTCCATTTGCTATCAAATCAGATTTAAGATGTGATATTGTGTGATTAGCTAATGATGTAAATGGTAGTGACAAGAGTCCTTCAGAATCTAACAAATAGACACCAATCACAGGACTGCCCAAGTCTTTGTCCCATAGTAAATGTCCTAAACGGCGATTTAAAGTTACTATTTGGCCTGTAGATGCAGAAGTAAAGTGTACTGACTCTAAAAAATGTATTTTTTTAATAGAAACTAGCTTTTGCCCGCGACTTCGTCCGCGAAGAAGTCGAAAATGGTTCTAATAGGATTTTTAATTGGTTTTTTACGTTATTAATTTTGTTATAACATAAATTATGTTAAAATTTTTGAATACTTATAAAATATAACAATCTTTATTATAGTGTAGGGATTTAAAGGTTAAATAAACATAAAAAAAAATAAAATTTTGTTATATTTTATGAACACGAAGCTCGGCCTTTGATCTGGTGAAAGTGAGACGGGGTATAATCTTTTTACAACGAAATCGGAATACTACACCTATCTCAGTATTTCTTTGCAAACAATATTTTTTGTTTTTCCTTCGGGTGCTAGAATCTCCAGGCTACTCTGTGCGCTTACTCCGGAGCATGCCACATATAACTGGCCGTGGGAGAAGCAGCTTTCTCTCAAGTCTACTCCCGCTACCTTAAGAGTTTGACCTTGAGCTTTGTTTATGGTTATGGCGAAGCAGACTTTGATGGGAAACTACACTATCTTGAATTCGAAGGGGTAATTTAATGGTGTTAGGGGCATCCTAGGAATAAATACAGACTCTCCACGAGAACAACCTGTCAGTATAGTTGCCTCAATTACATTGCGATGCAATGTTTTTACTTGCAATCTGGTGCCATAGCATAATTTTGGTGGATTAATATTGCGCAGCAACATAATTGGCGCGCCAACTTTCAATTTTAACAGGTAAGTGGGGAGACCGGGAAGCTTCAGTGTATTCAGGAATTCAATCAGATTATGAATGGCATCATAGGTGTTTATCACTGAGTCAACGGATCTATATTGATATTTGACCCTTTCAAATGATCTCAAAAATATTTCATTTATGACTGAGGCTTGTTCGTTTTATGGTGTTAGGATGGCACGCTCGCATAACCATTCTGCAGATTTATCGTGAATATTATTAATGTTTGGTTAAATTTTAGCTATAAGCTCTTTTACAGTGGAAACAATTGTACCTAACTCTGTAGGGAGAATTATATTATTATCCAGTTCCGGAAAATCACCATGTCCTATTTTAAGCAACAGGACTGAGAACTGTCCAGAAGTAACACGCACACTTTAACTTCGTCCGCTCGCGTTCATCTGGGCACTACTGGTAAAGTCTGCCGAAAATCGCCTGCTAACAATACAGTTACTTCTCCCATTTGACAATTATTATTCCTAATATCTTGTAAAGATCTATTTAGGGCTTCGAAACCCTCTTTAAGAGCCATAGTACTCTCATCCCAAACAATTAATTTCGTTTTGCGGAGTACTTCTGCTATATTACTTTGTTTCGGTATATTGCAGAGTGGAGTTTCGTTTTGTATCAAATCGTGAGGAAGCTTAAACGCGGACTGTGCAGTGAAGGTATAAGGTAAGTTTTTCATTCACAGATCCAAGAACAAATAAAATTGAAATTTCGAATTCTAATCCGATTTAAATATTCTTTTATATTTGATATTCAAATTTTAAAGAGTATTGCATTGCACCAAGCTTTTATGTGAGTTCAATTTTTTTTGAATAAAATCGGAGTTTTCAAACATGTGTCAAAATAAAATGTAATTTAAATCAAAAGCACTAAGGAGTATTGATATCGACTTCGATGCAAATCACCCCCAAAATAACTTTTTACCCCTTTTTAACCCCGTTAGGCGATAAGTTTCAATAAAATACGAAACGCGTCTTCCATCAATTCTGTTGAAGAATGTTTATGCAAAATTTGAAGTAGATTGGACCAATGAATCACGTTATCCCATACAAACTTTTCCCCCGCTTTTCACCCCCTTAGGGGCAGAATTTCGGAAAATGGTTTCTTATCGGATGCCTACGTCATACAAAGAACACACCCTCCAAGTTTCAGGTCTCTACGATCAGCAGTTTAGGCTGTGCGTTGATCCGTTAGTCAGTCATTCAGGACAAAACATTTTATACAGTGTGATTCTTTGGGAGTTCCAATTAGACGTTTTAGAGAAACTTGACATAAATTCTGAAAATTTGAGGTGTACGGTTTTCGGATATGCCGAATTGATCTAAAATATTTAGAGCCTCCAACTACTTCCGGTTATACCGGAAGTTGATTATAACTTGTTTATTTTAAATAGAACACCCTGTATATTATTACGTATTTCGATAAAGCTACTCTTGGGCATTCTCCTAATATAGGGTTTTGCTACCTTACTCTTAATGTTTTAAAAGATATGACCATTTTTATCACGAAAATGTGTCTGATTTGACACCCTGTATTATTATAATTAATGTAAATTTTAAAAAAAAATTGCATTATGTTTTTCTAGTATTGTGCATTTTTACTAAACTTGGTCATTTTGATATTAAAATGATTGTTATTGTACAGGGTGATTCAAAACGCATATTTAAAGATTTCTCAACTTTCTTAAATAGATTACCCTGTATTTTATAACGTTGTTAGACATAACTTTTACTGTTCTTTAAGTTTCATTAACAACTTCCTATACCTAGATCAAATCATTATTGAGATATTCAACTATTTAAAATAAGCAAGTTATAGTCGACTTCCGGTATAACCGGAAGTAGTTGGGGGCTCTAAATATTTTAGATCAATTCGGCATATTCGAAAACCGCACACCTCAAATTTTCAGAATTTAATTATTTCAAGTTTCTTTAAAACGTCTAATTGGAACTACCAAAGAATCATCCTGTATGTATAGATAGATATTCTTTACTTCTACACTTAACTATGTGGTTGAATTTAAAATTATTCAACTATTAAATTTTCATAGGAATTTACATTCAATAGATAAAATATACATAGATAATCGTCATTCTTATGCTTAGCTGTGCAATTTTGTAAAAGTGTAAATTTGGACAGAATAACATAATAACTTTTAAAAAAAATGTTTTATTACAAAATTTTTCAATTTAGAAATGCAAAAAATAAGGTTAATCTTTTAAATTACTGATATATAAATTAGTAATAATAAATATGATAATAGAACAGATTAAAGACAACTGGAATGAAAGGCACATTGAGAGGCAAAATTGTTAGTAGTAGGAACTAAAACAACACACAATATTTGCTAAACAGTACTGCTTGATGTTACACTGAAATTTGCATGGAATTTATGGCGGGTAATATTATTGCCTAGGTTATAATAGTTTAGTTTAGTTGTGGTTATGGTGGGGTGTTTTTTGTTGCTCTTGGTATTTTTTTATTTAAAATGGGTAGACCAAAAAATAAAAAGAACTACTGTCCAGAAACGAAAGAGGTAATTGATAACGTAATTAAAATAACGAAATACGAGGCGAAACATGGCTTGCAAATTCCAATTAAAAGTTATCATCACCGGGTATTAGCTGCAACAGGAATATCCACCATCAAGGTGTTTCGTAGTGTTCATGATAAGGCTTAAAAAGTAGAAACCTTGTAATTAATCTCCCAAAAACACCTTGTAGGAAGGCGTCGCTCTAGAGGTTTTATTTCAAAAAGACAGGGACAAATAATAAAGAACATCGTGAATAATTTTCATGTAATACAAAAGCAATGGGTGACTTTAAAAGCAGTTTTACAAGAAGTATGCTATGCACAAGTAGGTATTGAGGGTGGACAGTTAACTTAAACAAAAGTTCTCTTTGAATTAGGTTTTCAGTGGAAAAAAACACTCAATAATACAGAAATATTAATGGAAAGGTATGATGTAAGATTTATAAAATATAGAATTTTTGAACAAAAAAAAAGTATCTTGGTGAACAAATATATATATCATTTATACTATTTGCATAGTTCCCATTCTACGACAAATATGCCTGGGTAAACACTGGAAATCTAAAAAGAAATTTAAAAAACCTTACAGTAAAGTATAAAGGTTAATTATATTCTCTGAAATCGTACCATACCTCTTTTTTTAACAAGTAATTATTATTCTACATAATAAATATATTTTTATTCAACACACACAATATCCTAATAAAATAAACCGATAGTTTTTGATAAGTAAAACTAGAATTGTGAAATTATTATACAATATATTTGGTAAAATTTTTTTTTTATTTTGTTGGCAAAAAGAGCAACGCTTAATGATCTCAGAAGTATCCATTTAATATTTTTTTTTATTAAATTTCAATTCCAATACATTTTCTGCAATAAAAATATTTTGAAACTGTTACCAAATATTTATGTTACGCCACTGGTACCTGATTCAGTTTCAATCAGCACTGGAAGTGGCGCTGATGTAGTGAAGAAGTAGGAATGTTTAAAATGTGCCTTTTCAGTCCTAATTCTTTTCTGCAATTATTTAAATGAATATGAATTTTTATATTTTAAATCACTAAGGCAAAAAAAATTATAATTTTTACAAATAAAATAAAGCACATTTTGTTATTCAAAACAATTACAGCAAGTGTGTAAGAAAATTAAATTTAATTCATCTATCAACATTTAATTCAGAAAACTGGAGAATAAATTGTGAAATAGTAAATATATATTTACCATAGTTACTGAGTTCTTCTTTACTTATGGGTCTAGCTGTATAATCATAAAAAGTAACATTCCACTTATTTTCTGTCTTTTTCTCATCCACCATCCTTAAAATATATTGTGTTCTACCAATATAAATAAAACTTTCAGTGTCAATAGGACATGTGGGACTGTAATCATCCCAGCCCATGATCAATTGTTTTTTACCAGTTTTAGGATCTAATTTAAACCAGGTATCTTTTTTCTTTCCTAAACACATTAAATTTTGAGGTAAAGACAACTTTTTAAAAAATATATTTTTACCTGTATAAAGGATTCCATCAGAGCTTCTACATGGAGAAGTTGAAACTAGTTGTGGAATGGTAAAAGGCAACTTTTTTAAGGGTTCTCTAACATCCCCAATTAAATACAGTGACCCATCTCTAGGATCTGGTAAAAAAATAGGAACTATTGCTTTAGACCTATTCAACGGCACTTGAACAATTGGCTCTAAAAATTTATTCTTATTTTAGTAAAATTCATAATTTTCTTTTGCAGAAAAAAAAATTTCACATATTAAAATCATACTTTCTTTGACGCTCCATTTAATTTTTCCAGTGTGTTGTTCAATTGCAGTTAAACCACCATCTAAAGTTGAAAATAGTAATAACCTATCATCTTTATCTTGTACTAGCTCTAGGCTTGAAGACTTTTGTTTCTGAAAAAAACAAAAACAGTGATTACTAGATTTAACTAACTTGCCCTATAATTTTTTTGATATTATTGAACTTATTAAATGTTTTTTAAAATAATCCAAATAAATTAAAACACTAACATCAGAGTCTTGTCCTAAAGCTGCATATGAAAATAAAATTACTAAAAAACTTTTAAGCCTCATAATTAAAAAAATGTATTACTAGACCTTAAAAACTAAAATTAAAAGAGCAAAACATTTATACATCATTTTACATAATTTTTTTCAAATCGCTTGATTATATTTTGTAAAAATCGAATTTACACATTTTTGACCTTATTTCTGACATTAAACTTACAACACATTTTTGACATATGACAATTAATCAAAAAGTCTTCTTTTTCTGTTTACCTCTACATATTTTACAAAACACATGCTTTGTTTACAGAGCTAATAAACGCCCTGAATGATGTAATAAAGACTTTAAAGATTTAAAGAATTTTAAACTGCTTTAAAGTTGCATCTTTTGACCAATGGCAAATATTCTTTGTGATTTATAAAGGCTTTAAAATAATAAATATAAATTAAATTACGAGATAACTTTTTATCCTAAATCTGTGAGCAAAAAAATATGTATTGTATTATAAAAGTTAATACTTAAATTTTTAAAATTTTACTGGCATAACATAATAGATGGCAGCACCTTGAAAAATTTATCGACTTACAAAATGCATTTTTTATAATTCTTTAACCAAAACAGTGGAAATAACTTACCTAAAAAGTATTGTGAAATATAGGTTTTTAGAATTGGCATAAATAAATAAATATGAGCAGTTTATTAAAACTACAAGCTTCATGCTTAAAAAATGCAATTGTTCATTCATTTAAGGTATTTATTTTTTCGCATATTACATAACTATCGCAGTAAATTAAATTTTAATAAATAAACATATTTTTAGGTATAATTTTATCAATATCATCCATATGAATAATATATTTTAAGAACAAATTATAATAATTATTATTTATAAATTAGATATTTTAAAATAATTATTAGTAATTCAGAACCAATTATTTTGAAGTATCCAACAGTTAAATTATTCTCCTGTTTTTTGTTATTTTAGCTTAATTCAATAGCAAAGCCTTTAGCATCAACAAGGGGTATTCATATACAAGTAGATAGAAAAAATGCTAGATCAAGTGATGCAGTATCTAAAGTGTATCCCATAGTAGACCATACTTATGATGCAGTGGTGGTGGGAGCAGGGGGAGCTGGTCTAAGAGCTGCTTATGGACTTGTACAAGAGGGATTTAAAACAGCTGTTATTACAAAATTGTTTCCTACAAGATCACATACAGTGGCTGCCCAAGGTGGTATCAATGCTGCACTGGGTAAGCAATTTAATTTTTTTAATTATTTGCTTTGCGATTTTCTTAAAACTCAAAATATTTCATTTTTTTAAGGTAATATGGAGGAAGACAATTGGAAATGGCACATGTATGATACTGTAAAAGGTTCTGATTGGTTAGGAGATCAAGATGCTATTCACTATATGACTAGAGAGGCCCCAAAAGCTGTTATAGAACTAGAAAATGCTGGTATGCCTTTTTCTAGAACTCAAGAAGGAAAAATTTATCAAAGAGCATTTGGTGGTCAATCTTTACAGTTTGGTAAAGGGGGACAAGCTCATAGGTGACTTTATAAATATTTATTAAGTTATTTAGCAGGGTCTTATTAAAGGGGAGTTTTTGAGGTTAAAACCCATCCCCATGGAAACAAAGTGCGACTGCTTAATCTCAATTAAAAACATAATTTCAAATTTTTTGATAACAAAAATAATTTAATTTAATAATTCCAATGTAATGAATCTATGCATTCCAATACATTTTTAAAATATCTTGCAAAATTACCTGTATCAACAAAAAAAAACATCTTCACAAGAAAGAATATTTTCAATGTTGTAACATGTTGAAAATTATTTGCTTACTTTAAAAGGTCAGCAGCGGAAAAACAGAAATATTGAGCTATTATTTTAATTATTATTTTCAAAATTAAATGGCAAATGTGTTTATGTAAAGCTTGTTTTGTTTTTTATTAGGAACTATTCAAAATTTATATTTATTTTTTTGGACCCTTATTTTCCTTGGCAACTCCTCTAATACCCCCGCAAATTTGTTTCCCAGATACGGCCCTGATTAAATGCATCATTATTTAGTAATTAATCTTAATTACTTCTTATGTGTAATAATGTTTGTTTTTATTGAGATAATTACCAAATAACATTGATAAAAGTATTTTTGAAATTAATTGATTACCATGACATTGTTTTTAAAATACTTGCAGACACTTATGCATGAAACATGTAATTGTTAAATTTATAAATGATACTTGTAGTTTAAATATTTGTTGCTCTATGTAACATATATTTTTTAATGTTAGCTAAAAAAATTGTTTTTTTAAATTGTAACATTTAAATTTTTATTATTGATTATAAAATACAAATAAGTATGGTAAAAGTAAAAAATAGTAAGTATTGACATATTTTGAAAAAGTGAAAAATTATTTTTTGATAAATTTAGTGTTACATTTTTCTTATTGATTATCAGATTTTGTATTTATTGAATGTCAGTGATGCAAAATGATTATTAATTTTATACATACATGCATACATATAGTCACGCCTTTTTCTTCTAGAGGTAGACAGGGACCCGCCTTATAAATCTGTTTTTACAATTTTCTTTCATCCATTCTCTCTATGTGTCCAAACCATTTAAGTATTCCTTTATCTATCTTTGCTACTACATCGTCTTTCACACCACAGCGTTCCCTTATCACACTATTCCTCACTTTATCCATCAGAGTCACTCCAGCTATACTTTTTAGACCACTCATCTACGCAGCATTGTTCTTTTTTTATGATTCTTCTGCCAAACCCAACATTCACTACCATACATAAGTGTATGGACCAGCACTTCTTTATACACAACCAGTCATGCCTTTTTTGACATGTTCTGGCTGATCATAAAATTATGCATCATTTGTTTCTCTGCCAACACCCTACACTTAATATCACAGTCATACCGTCTTTCGTAAACTTTGAACCAAAGTATACAAACTATATCACTTGTTCCACTTATTCTTCTTCAATCAGAACCTCGCAGTTCATGCTTTCTTTTCTTTCAAATACCATTACTTTCGTCTTGCTTATATTCACATCCCTGATTTTAACACCTTTTTTGATGTTAAACCAGTCTGTGTAATCTCCATTTGTCCTGACACAAACAGTGGAATCCTCGTAAAGTGATTTCAGCGCTCGTATCAAACTACTACTCTCCCCTTATGTAGATAATGTTGACCACAATTTATTCCTCACTTTTATACTTCTTTATTATGCTCCACTTCAACTAATACCCAGAATTTTATCCGTTAAATTAGGTGCTGCTGTGTTGCCGACAGAACTGGACATAGTTTACTTCACACTTTGTATGGACAAAGTTTGAGATATGACTGTAACTATTTTGTCGAATATTTTGCCTTAGACTTAATAATGGAAGGAGGAGAATGTAGAGGAGTAATTGCTTTATGTCTTGAAGATGGCACTTTACATAGATTTAAAGCCAAAAATACTGTAAGTTATTAGATTCCCTACTTTGTTGATTTAATTCTCACTAAATATATTCTTTTCAGATTCTGGCTACAGGTGGATACGGCAGGGCATATTTCTCTTGTACTTCCGCTCATACATGTACTGGAGATGGTACAGCTATGGTTTCTAGGGCTGGTTTGCCTTCTCAGGATCTTGAGTTTGTTCAGGTAAATGGTTTTTTTCATAAAATTAGGAAATTATTTTCCAGTTAATAATGTACCATAATTATAGTTTCATCCCACTGGTATTTATGGTGCTGGTTGCCTCATAACTGAAGGATGCAGAGGTGAAGGTGGTTATCTCATTAATTCCCAGGGTGAACGGTTTATGGAACGATATGCGCCAGTGGCTAAAGATTTAGCTTCTAGAGATGTAGTTTCAAGAAGTATGACTATCGAAATTAGGGAAGGTAAGTGAACTAAGTAGCTTGGAATTCGCTTGTTATTAACCCTAACTGCATGACTGATAAAAGAAAACTAACAGACAACAAATAGATCAACAATGATAAATTAATGGAAGGAAACAATGACAAATTATTTAATGGTAAATGCTTGCATAAAAATGTAATAAATTGTTTAAAGGTCGCGGCTGTGGCCCGGAAAAAGATCATGTTTATCTTCAACTTCATCACTTACCATCTGAGCAGTTGGCGCAAAGGTTACCGGGAATATCCGAGACTGCGATGATCTTCGCTGGTGTGGACGTAACGAGGGAGCCAATTCCTGTGTTACCAACTGTGCATTACAATATGGGCGGTGTCCCTACCAATTACAAAGGACAGGTACACAATATTTCAATAGAATCGTAAATAATCTCGTAAAAATTTTCAAAGTTCATTTTCATATTTAATAACTTATATTTTTTAAAGTTACATTAAAATTAAACAATTAAACGAAAGCCGTTAAAAAAAGTTTCAAATATAAACGAATTATAATTTTGTGTTTACTTTTATTCAAAAAAAAAATTCCTCTGTAAATAGATCCAACCATTACACGTTGGAAGGCAAAACCTCCTCAACTACTCGCACTGATAATTAAATTTTAAATTTTGTACACAAGAATCGATTTATCTTTTATTAACTAATTAATACTATTTCGGGTTTAACATAATTTTATTTGTTCTGAACATACCAATTTACATTGATAACATTTTAGTACGGTACTGTCTAAAGTTTAAACTACTTGTTAGGTTCTCAACCAATTGACATTTTAACCTTCCTTTTCCCGCGCGGTCATTCTGTCGAAAAACATATGTTTTTGACGCCAAGTGTGATTGCATTTGCTATAACCTATGTGTTTACTAAGTGAACTATACAATTTAGTGAAAATTTCGATATTTGAACGTTATTAAATTCAATATTTTATATTGGAAGAAATTCAGATATGTTTCTACCATTGTCCTAAATTTTTGTTTATCTGGCTGCTACTCCAAGTAGACGATGCATTGTGGAAGGTGAAGCTGTTCTTGCAGCAAACCATATTATTGTTTGTGGTGTCAAAGAAAAAAAGGATGATATGTGGATAATCAGATCTTATTGTTTGCAGACCAGTGCTATTAAAAGTGATCCTCATTAAATTAATGGATGAGATGACTTCAATGATAATTATAAGTAGTTATTTACTTTTGACTTACTTTTTATTTACTTTTTACTTGGTATAGCAGTCTTTTTTAGGTAAAGTTTCTGATAGTCCCCTAAAAGATTGATAGATAATTGGATTGACCACATAAAATAAAGAAAACAAAATACTTATAATCACTAGGAGCTATGAAATCTTTCTCGACAAAATGTTTAGAAAAAATTCTTATGTTTTTGGTAACTCTTTTTCCTATTTTCAGTTTGATCTCCCACAGTTTCTTTCCATCAATCATAGTCACCATTCCCGATTCTCTAATATGCTCAACTCTTTGACCCTCATTTGGGAAGTAATGAAAAGTCAAATTGTGGTTTTTTTTATACACTGAGTTACATCCAAGTACATAATTTGCTCTGCTGGTCATTTTTACTATTAACAATAATTAGTCACTATTAAACAACTATAATCTTCGCACAAATGCGAGCTTCAGGGTATATAAACACAAAGCAGTCACACTTGCTTATCACGTGATATTGATGCGAGTTTATTCCGTCAGATGGCGTATTGCTCAGTATTAAAGGACAATTGGCATTCAGTTGTATCAGTGCCACTATTTGTTGAATGCAAAAGCTTGCATCCAGCTCGCGGTAAACTTTTTAGCAAAGCAATATTCCATAAGAGTCTATCTTCATTGGTATCAGTACGTAGTTAGAGAAAACACTTATTTTTTTGCTTAAGTTACGAATTTTATTAAATTTATACTCGGGGCTCAAGAAGTAATAAAATTGTAAAATACATTCAGACATAATAGACAAAACGAAAATAAACAGGTCAGAAATTCATACTCTCATAAAACGAACTCTAAAAAAACCATACAGATAAAAGAAAAAATACATGAACTTCTGAGGATGAATTTAATAAAATTTAAAACGTTGTCAATTCCATACTGATCTAAATCCCAAATAACCTTTTTAAGTTAACTGTTATTGTACCACTAAACCCATCAGAGGTTATTTTAATTACATTGGCAACATTTATTGGTTACAATGTTTGCACCAGGTTTTAAATAATATTAAACTTAGTTATTCCTCTAGGCTAGAAAAAAAACGGTTATTTTTCCCAGTGTGTAGGAATCTGTTCTTGATTACAGGTGCTTACGACTGTAAATGGTAAAGACAAAGTCGTTAATGGATTGTATGCTTGTGGAGAGGCTGCCTCTTCATCTGTGCATGGTGCAAATCGTTTGGGTGCTAACTCTTTGCTCGACTTGGTTGTTTTTGGTAGAGCTTGTGCTCTCACTATAGCCCAGGAGAACAAACCCGGTGAATTAATAGGCGACATAAAAGATGTGAGTATAAAAAAATGATGCATAAAATATTAATAACATGCTTCTTTTAATTTAGAATGCGGGAGAAGAATCGGTGGCCAATCTAGATTGGTGTAGATTTGCAAATGGTGCTATTCCCACGGCGGATTTGCGATTGCAAATGCAGAAAACGATGCAAACGCACGCAGCAGTCTTCAGAACGGAAGATTCGCTTCAAGAGGGTATTGTGAAAATGGAAAATTTATATGGAAAATTAAAAGATCTTAAGGTAGCTGATAGTAGCTTAATTTGGAATTCAGGTAAGTTTTAATCCAGATGTTATGATCGCGGTATGTAGTTCTTTTTTTCTAGATCTGGTGGAAACTTTGGAGCTTCAAAATCTCATGCTAAATGCGATGCAAACAATCGTAGGAGCTGAGAATAGAAAGGAATCCAGAGGTGCTCACGCCAGAGAAGATTATAAACTACGCAGCGATGAATACGACTACAGCAAACCATTGGAAGGACAGTCAAAGGTAAGCATTGAATATCAAAACTTTGGAAAATTAAAACTTTCGAAAATGCACAAAAATATTCAAATTAAAGAGAAAAAAAAGTTAATATAAAAAATGTACTCAACAATTAAAGGAATTAAAGAAAATCTTTACATTTATTTATTAACGGTATTTCCATTTTATTACCTAATAGTCTTACATATACATTAGGATGTCCATTATTTACAAAGTTGATTTTTTTTGCAACACCTCCTAAATTTTAAGTTAATGGTCTAAAAAAATATATCGGACTAAAAAAAACAGCTCTTTTTGCAGTATCATTGACTATTCTTAAATGTTTTGACAATTTCTAAGCCTCTTAAATATTCAGGGTTCTCCGACCATTTACTGCTATCTAGCTGAAAAAAGTTCATATCGATATCAAATTTCCGAAAAATTTGAGAGAATTAGAATATATAAAATAATCAAAATTAATCAAATCGTACAAAAAATCAATAAAATTCTATAGAAATTAATTAATTGATCAAGTCCCAAAAATTATTAAAACTACAATCCAATAAATGTTATGCAATATACTATTTTCCATTTTTTACCATAATACCGTCAGAATTAGATATTTTATACCCTTGACTTATCTATGTAACGGAATCTTTGGACACGATTTTCACCCACTTAAAAACATTGGATCAACTTGTAACTTTATATACTTCTAAAGGACCGATGACAATACAATAATTTCATAAATTTTTTCAAAGATCCTGGCCAGGATCATCAGGATACTAAAAAAAAACCCGAACTAAAAAGTGAAAAATAAATAATAGTTTAAAAAAACTAAGACAACACCAAACTAAAAAATAATTATTAATAAAGAATAATTTTACAATCAAAACCGTAGGGTGCTCTATATCAATTAATATATTTGATAATAAACAGATATTGGTAAAAGTAAAATCTCTAACAAAAAAACGTAAACATCATAAAAAGCACCCCACGCTTTTGATTGTAAAATTATTTTCTATTAATTATTATTATTTTTTATTTATTAGTTCGGTTTTCTTAAAAAGCGTGTTGTCTTAGTTTTTTAAACTATTATTTATTTAAAAGTAAAGAACAAAGTTTTATCTAAATAGTAATAAATTTGCCGTAAAAGTAAAAAAATCTGAAAATTTACAATGAGTCCAATTTTAACCTTACATAACATTTAAAGGAGTGAATTTTTCAAAAAATCATAGGAGACTATTTTTGTAGAGTTTTCAATTTCTTACAAGAATGTGTATTTCCCATTGCTGTATATTCACTTGTTCAAGAGAAAAAAATTACCTGTGAAAAGTGGTAATATCCCATGTAATTTAAATGAAAAATATATGGTCTTCAGTGCAAGGTTTAATATGAACATTAAGAGCTTTTTTGGTCCAATATTTTTTTAGACCATAAACTAAAAACTTAGGGGGCGGTGAAAAAAAAATCAACTTATTAAATAACAGACACCCTAATATACATACAAGCTATAACTATAAGCTATAAGTAGGAAAACAAAAAGAAAAGTATTTAGAATTGCGATTCTTTAACACTCTTTTTAAATGATTCCAAAGATGAAGCATAAAGATTCAAATCCATATAATATGTATTTGCTAATCTTAACATTCTACATGTGAATTCATTCTGATCATAGTTGGTATGACAAAAAGGAATTTTGAAGATGTCTCTATTTCATGTTTCTCTTGAATTTGCATTTAAAGTAATAAGTTCAACAATTTCTGGAGAATTATTACTGTCATTGATTATTTTGTGGATAATTGTAGGATCAGATTCTAATCTACTGTAAACACACAAGTAATGTGTCTTGCAATCATAAGCAATTTTATCCAGCTTAGACAATGTTTGCGCTAACGCAAAATTACCATTAATAATTGAGAGTGGTTTTATTTTCCCTTTATGACAAATTAATATTATAAAACTTTTACGCTTTAGATCTCCAAGTTTAATGGCCATTATTTCGAGCACAGACCAGCGTTTCGTTTAAGGAAAGCCGCCATTATTAAACTGGATTTCCAATGACCGGTGCTATTCTTTTTCCCTAAAACATATCCTTAAAATGTCGGGCCTAATTTGACAGGATAGGGTCTTTTTATGGAACTTAGTTTTGTAAATTCAAATTTCTCCGTCACTTTTTATTCTTTGTACCTTGGCGTCGGTGTCGATCTTCCCGTTTTATATATTACTTATGGAATGTTTTTGTCTACGAATGATCTACAATTGTCAACATTTCAATCGAATTGGTTTGGAACAATTTTACTAACTGCATTAGAAAATCAGCCGCATTCGTTGCCATGTTTGCGAAATTATTTTTTAACTCGTCTTCGTCCCAACTATCTTTATCTAACTTATGACTATTTATTTGTAAAATACATTACTGTGTTACTTATATTTGACACCTAACACTAATAATAATAATTAAAAATAAAGACTTGTAATTTTTTAAAAGCGTGTATCCGTTAAATATTATAAGATGTTACTAAATAATATTTTATGTAATTATTTGCATAATCAATATATATATATATATATATATATATATATATATATATATATATAATCAATGTTAATAAAGCATATATAAAATTGCAAATAACGATAAATAGATTCACGAAAGGAATTTACTTTCACTTTTCATTGTTATCGTAAATAAATATAACAGAATTACAGAAGCGTTTGCATTTTACGTGGATATAATTTCGGGTACCGGCATATTTTCTAACGCTGCTAAAAGTTCTTCGGCAGTCGAAAGCTTTCCATCCTTGCTCATTGATGAAAAATCCGGCATATTACCTATACCGCCACTGTTTTCGTCCATTTTCACTTGGTAAATTTGTTTTCTCTTTCGTTGCAATCAAAACGTTGATAATTCATTTCAAATATTGTGAGGGAGACCCTCGCAAAAAAATACATCACAACTTGTAACTATCTACTTCAACGTTTTTTCGCAGGATCGCCATGTTTGCGAAATTATTTTCTACTATTAGCTATAGTATTTAAGTTAAGAATATCCAATAAAAGTTTGTAGGTATATTCACCAATATGATATCCAAGTTTGTGTGCAGAACACCTTAAAAACTTATTTTGGACACTCTCAAGCAAAACAATATCCACAATTTATGAAGGGCACTAAATTGTGAAGTTGTATTTTAATATTGACCTAACAATTGAACAATAAATGATTTTTGGGGAAGAAAGAGATAATTCATTTGCAGATCTGATGGTAAAATCTAACATTTTGGTTAAAAACTTTTTATAAATTGTTTAAACTATAAAAAAATGATAGTAAATTATTACTGATTATAAATAACCATTATAAATCACCAAAAGAAAAATAAATCGACTCAAAAAAGCTCGTGAAATTTATTAGGTTTTATCAATTTGTATAATTGTTTGGAAACGCTTTATGATCATAACTTTCAACAATCGATGGTTAATGTTATGCATGATGCCCTGAAAATCAAAGGGATGAAAATAAATGTCAGCAAAACGAAAGTAATGGTTTTTGAAAGAGAAGAAAGCATGACAAACTGTGAAGTTCTGATTAAGGGAAAAAGAGTGGAACAAGTAAATGAATTTGTGTACTTGAGTTTAAAGTTTACGAGAGATGGAAAGTATGACAGTGACATTGAGCGAAGAGTTTTGGCAGAAAGCAAATAAATGGGGCACTACATAGCTTTATGAACAGCCAGAAAGTGTCAAAAAAGGCACGTCTGGATGTGCATAGAGGAATGTTGGTTCCTACTCTTATGTATGGAAGTGAATGTTGGGTTTGGCAGAAGAAACAAATTTATATGGCTAGTGTGAATGGGCAAGTAGGTAGAGGTCGACCTCGGCGAACATATCTCGATCAGATCAACATTGTTTTGAAGAAAGGCCAAGTCAAGAGTACCAACAACATGAGTACCAACAACATGAGAGCACTGATGAAAGTAGAGAAAGCAAAAGATGTGTGTAAGAACCGTAGCAAGTGGAAGGAAGTGGTTTCTGCCTACCACTACGGGAAAAAGGCGTGACTATATGTATGCATGTATTTTTATTTCAAAAATGTGTTTAGTCTAAAGCACGAAATGTGAATTCGTGCACAATGTAGCAAGTTAAAGAATATTTTTTTTTAGAAACCTGATACGGAGCATTGGAGGAAACACACGCTAACAACGATCGATGAAAATACCGGTAAAGTTAACATCACATACCGATTAGTAATAGATGAAACTTTAGACAAGAACGAATGCGCAACAGTACCACCAGCTATTAGATCATACTAAATCGCTAGATCTTGTTAAATATCGTTTTTGTGTACAATAATAATAATCACTACTCAAGAATTTTATGGCGAAATACATGAAGATTAAAATTGTAGAGCATTGAACGTATTTCGTTGAGTATTCGTCATAATTAGTGGGAACAATTTTCCGAGTTTACAAGTTTTACTCACAAATAATAAAATATTAACAGTCACAATATTAATACTAGCAGCTTCATTTATAATTATTTTATTGTTCAGCAAAAGGTCACAATATCTTAGTACCTACTCTTTAAATGGTAAGTGAATAATTAGGTAGCTAATTCATAATTTTCTAAACTTGAGGTGACACTTTAGCCTGTTTCTGGTTTGTACTGAGTCAAGGAGGTTAATTTTTAAATTATAAAACGAAAAATTAGTTTGTAAATTATTTTAAGAAAAAGACGGTTATTCTTATTTCAAATTATCTGATACAATTTTGAGAGTTTTAATTATTTAAACTTACTATTAAAAAATATGTCGATGCTCCCATAATTTTGGTTTTTCATGAATTATTTTGTCTACCGTACATTTATAAATTATATTAGAAGGGCCTGTTACTTAAAATAACAAAAACAACTTGTCTTTTTGTATTTTATCATAAAATAGGTATTTTATTTGTGTGATATTTATAAATTTTTTTTGTTAGTAATCTGCGTCAAAAAATATACTTAGCAATAAATTATAAAAAAAAATAAAAATCCAAGTTGTTAATTTTTTTTTGATGCTGATTAGATTATCTTTTTGTTGTACCAATTAAAATCCATAAGAATTGGTTTTAAGCATAAAATTATTCTTGAGTTACATAATTATTTATTTTCTACCCTAAGTATTAATAAAAGCGCACTAAAAATCATTTTGAATGTAATACTGCTACAGAAAGTCATCATTTGTTTGTAATGTACAGTGTTTAATTAACCAAATATAAAACGAATTAAATTAATCACAATTAATTGAGTGGGTTAAGCATAGAGAAATCTTATAAAATGATATCACATTTTTTTAACTTAATCATTTTATTTTTGCTACTTTTAAAAAAATTTATTGGTATTTTATATTTTATTTTAGACTCACTGTAACATACTGAAAAAATAGTTCTTTCACTCTGTACAATATGTATTTCTTTATAAAAGTTGTCCATATTTTTATAAAACAATCTGTAGGTGTATAGATATCATTCATAACTAAATATGGAACTGCATTAAAACTATCTACTATCTACTTTAAGTGTAATACAGATGTAGTATTTTTTAATACTAATCGATGTGTACTTTACAAGAACTGAATTTAAATTTGTTAAGCAGTTATTTGAATTTAAAAATATAAATATATTGTTTTAAAATATTTTTTATTTTTATTTACCTTTGACCTTTTCTTTTCAATTCACATATTTTGAACTAGAAATTAGATGTTATAAACCAAAATAAAAATAATGTAGCACCAAACCAAAATTGTTAAATGTGTTGGAAATTAAATTATTGTAAGAATTATTAAAAACTTTTATTTAACTATTAAATAATGACAAAATCATACAATTAAATAACATTATTGAATTTACAAAATTATCATCACTGTAAATTCTAAATTTTCCTTGTAATCAATTCTTTGTTTTTTTAAGTTAACAATGTTTTCAGTGTTTCATAATCCATTAAAGATCTCTTCCAAGTTCAATAGCTGATCTTGATTCATTTGTTCCGATACAGACACATTATTCACACCACTATTATGAAAAGTTTCAGACAAAACATTTTCACATTGATCTGCCGTGGAATTAGAATTAAAACGCATTAGTGTACTTGATATTAATTCATCTATATCAAAATCTTGTGTTTTATCTTCATTCAAATTACCATCTCTATGCGATGGTGTAGATTCTAATTTAAGCTTATGAGTTGATTTGGAAACTTTCTTCATGTCTTCTAGTTTTCTTTTAACTAAATAACATTGGGAGCCTGAGGGGTAGGAACATGTTAAATTCGTACATAAATACATTGCTTCTGTAAAATTGATTTGTTTCAGTTCTAGTTCTTTTTTGCATTGAGGGCATGTCATGTGTTCCTGTGAAAAAGAATATTTACCAATTAAATAATTTTGTTTAAACAAATCAAATGTATACACTTACCATTATATTGACAAATATTTCATTATAAATGTAATCGATGGTCCCATAACAAAGTAAAATTCGAATTGAATAAATTTGACAAATTGATGCGAAACATGTCAGTTTTCTTCTTCTTTTTTTCTTTGGCCTCTATCGTTGTAATAATCTCAAATAAATTTCAAACCAAAAGCCCTTTTAATTTATAAAGTTAGCCATAATATTAAATTCAGTGAATAAGAACGCAAAAAGGGATTATTTTTAAAAACACAATAATTTTATTAAAACTATTCTAGTCAATTGAAGATTTTGTTTAAAAATGCAAAAAATTATAGTGCCTTTTATTGACACTGTTGGGAACATTGAATCGTTGTTTTTCAAATTTACTCAGTATTATTGTACGTATATTTAGATTTAAAACCTTATTAAAATATAAAATGTGAGTTAATTTTAAAAGTTTTGTTTGGAAGTATTCTGAAGTGTAGTAAATAGTTTGCGTCAAATGAATATCCATTTTATCCATGAAAATGACTTGCAAATATTTGGTAACAGACACAAAAATAGAACGAAGCAGATGGACCTGACAAAATTTAATAGGGAAAAATTCTGGAATAAGGCTGCCAAAGGAATTTTCATAAAACTTTTACAGGTCATTAAAACACACTATAAAATTAATATACCACTACCACACCATAGTAAATTTACCACACATTTAAAAAAAAAAAAGAAGTATTTTTCAAACGTTTCCGCGCTAAAATTTCTATCAGTATATTAATTTTATAGAGTTTTAATGACTTGTGAAAGTTTTATGAAAATTCCTTTGGCAGCCTTATTCCAGAATTATACCTTTAATATTTAAATGTAACAACTAGTTATACAGGTAAGAACAAAAATTATTCGTACGCTGGTCTGCATTGTAATTAGTAAATATTTGTAATGGAGCAAAAAAGAACACTTTTTATGAAATTATTTAATTTATTGCATTATGGCCAAACGTATTTTTCAATCCAATCTACATATTCAGACACTCTTGTGTAGACACCTGGAATCTTTCCACCACAACCAGCTCCATATGATACTATTCCAACAAGTGAATATAGTCCGCTTTTTTCTTTGATTTGTAGTGGTCCTCCTGAATCACCCTATAAAAAATAAGTAAAAACATTGAATAGATAAACTTTACTCTGACTGCTTTTGAAGTTCGAATTTAAGATCTCATGGTAGGTAAGACACTAATAGAAAATAACGCTTATGAAATTTTAACCGTCGGAAATGAAAAACCCGAAAAAAGTAAATTTTTTTCACGTTTTTGCTGCATAAAATACCAAACCTAAACCTAGTACTTTTAAATTTGCCCTCCCTTACAAATTTTCTTTGAACGTAACTAATCTTTTTCGCGTTTTTCTTGTTAAAAAGACAACCAACCTACATTCTACAGACTCCAATCCAAATTTTGTTTATTGGGGAAAAATAAAGACAGTAGGTTTATGTTAGATATTTTTGTGCATGAAAATTTCAAGTCAAACTTCAACAGCGGTCAAAGCAAAGTAGGTACAGCCGAATGGCTCCATAAAATATAAGTTTTGTTCTTTACAAGTAATCTTCGTCACATTGGGATTAGTTTAGGAGTCATAAAATATGCTACAAGTACCTATATAACGTAAGTGCTAAAGACATACATACATACATACAGTCACGCCTTTTTCCCGTAGGGGTAGGCAGAGACCACTTCCTTCCACTTGCTACGATTCTCACACACATCTTTTGCTTCATCTACTTTTATCAGTGCTCTGATACATGCTACATGATACATGATACATGTTGGTGCTCTTGACCTGGCCTTTCTTTAAAACAATGTTGATCTGATCGAGATATGTTCGCCGAGGTCGATCTCTACCGACTTGTCCATTCACACTCGCCTTACAAATTTGTTTCGTCAATCTTCCTTCATCCATCCTTTCTACGTGTCCAAACCATTTAAACATTCCTTTATCTATTTTTGTAACCACATCTTCTTTTACACCACAGCGTTTTCTTATCTCACTAATCTTAACTTTATCCAACCGAGTCGCTCCGGCTATACTTCTCAGACTACTCATCTCCGCAGCATTAATCCTATTTTCATGCTTCTTCTGCCAAACCCAACATTCACTACCATACATAAGTGTAAGAACCAACACACCTCTATGCACAGCCAGACATGCCTTTTTTGACACTTTCTGGCTGTTCATAAAGCTATGTAGTGCCCCATTTATTTGTTTTCCTGCCAACACCCTTCGTTCAATGTCACTGTCATACTTTCCATCTCTCGTAAACTTTAAACCCAAGTACGCAAATTTATTTACTTGTTCCACTCTTTCTCCCTTTACAGTTTGTCATGTTTTTCTCTTCTCTTTCAAAAACCATTAATTTCGTTTTGCTTACATTTATTTTCATCTCTTTGATTTTCAGGGCATCATGCATAACATTAACCATCGCCTGCAAGTCCTCTCCAGATGACGCTAAAATGACTTGATCATCGGCGTAAAGAAGGCATTTGACGTTCAAATCATTCATTTTCAATCCATACGCACTCTCTTTCAAATCTTTTAAACAATCGTTTATGTATAAGTTAAACAGTCATGGCGAAGCCACACATCACACCCTTTTCGATGTTAAACCATTCCGTGCAAGCTCCGTTTATCCTGACACAAGCAGTGGAATCCTCGTCAAGTGATTTCAGTGCTCGTATAAAACTACCGTGCTAAAGACAATCTTATTAAAACAATTTAAATAATATGAAATATAAATGATAATTAAAAGCACCACTATTGAAATATACCGTACGCGAAAGAAATGTTTTTACTCACCCAACAAGCATCACTTTTATTTCCCCACGCGCAAATTTGAGATGAAACGATAGACTGAGAACCATAAGACCTTGTATAATAAGTATCGTTACACTGTGGTACGGGTACAGGAACTAACTTCGCCTTTTGCAAATTAATACTTCGATCATCTTCATTGTCTGAAATTTAGAAAAAATATTTAAATAGTTGCAGTCAGAGCAGTGGCGTAGGTTAGTATAGTTATCATGTGAGAAAATTCTAGTCTGAATGTGCCGTCGAACACATTTATATGTATTTTAATTTGTTTTTAAGTGACTCACTCTATGTTTTCCTTCTCCTGATGAAGTCAATAAATATTGACGAAATATAGAGAATTAAAAAAAAACTAATGAGTTTCATTTGTCACAGACCGCAAACCTGAATAAGAAACCACCTACTCCTTAAGTTATAGTACGGTCGAAAATACATCGTTTTTAATTATATATATATATATATATATATATATATATATATATATATATATATATATATATATATATATATATATATTTACATTTTATAATAAAAAATGTTAGGATCCTACTGTGCTCACGGCTCTCTAGGGGCCTATGTTACGGCACTGAGTCAGTGTCATTACTTACTTATAGAAGTTTTTCCCCATCCAGTGACGATGAGCCCCAAGGGGTCGTCGTGCCTGGAATATAAGCAGGCAGGTTGGACGCGTTCGCTAAACGTTATATTCGTCGATAGTTCTACAAGGGCAATGTCGCCTTGTTTTCCATAAGAATCGTAAGATTGATGGACAGTAATATTTTTTATGTCGATATCGTGATTGTTTTTATCGCTGATTTTCGTAACGCCCATGCGAACTCTAATCGGTTTTGCACGGTTGACGCAATGAGCGGCTGTAAGGAGAAAATTTGGCGAAATAAGAGATGCTCCACATTTCCAACTTAGTTCTCCGTTTTCCAAATCGCTGTCTTCGAATCCAAGAGCTGCCTGCAACAACAAAAAAAAATCACACGAAATTAAATTTTAAAATTCTATTCTAAACGTATACGGCGTGAAACAGCCTAATGGAATAAATTTATTATTTTAACTACGAGGGCAGTTTGATAAGTCAGTGACTTTTTAAATTTCCCGCGCAGTTACTCCAAATGCAACAGTGCTGCCGTCAACTATAATCTATCAGTGGGCAACTTTCTTATTTTGAGCAAGCTACGTCGTGCGGTTGGTGTTTGATAGCCGTTCAAAGCAGACAACCTCATGAATTTTTACGAAAATGGAAAAAAGTGAATTTCGTGTGCTGATTAAGCATTACTTTTTACGTAAAAAATCCATCACTGAAACTAAGGAAAGTCTTGATAAATACTACGGGGACTCGGCACCATCAATTTCAATGGTTAAGAAGTGGTTTACAGAGTTCCGTTGTGGTCGTACCAGCACTAGTGACGCCGAACGTCCAGGTCGCCTAAAAAAAGTGATCACGCCGGAAATCGTCGATAAAATCCATGAAATGATATTGGATGATCGGAGAATGAAAGTGCGTGAGTTGGATCATGCTGTAGGTATCTCAACTGAACGGGTACATCATATTTTACACGAATATTTGGACATGAAAAAACTCTCTGCAAGATGGGTGCCGCGATTGCTCACACTCGACCATAAGCGCAATCGTGTGACCACTTCAAAGAGTGTTTAGCGATGTTCAGCCGTAATCCGGACGAATTTTTGCGCCGTTTTGTTACTGTGGATGAAACATGGATTCATCACAACACGCCAGAGACCAAGGAACAATCGAAACAGTGGGTTGCTCGGGGTGAACGTGGACCAAAGAAGGCGAAACAGAGTCTGTCAGCCAACAAGGTCATGGCCACAGTTTTTTGTGATGTACGCGGTGTCATTCACATCGATTACCTCAAGAAAGGTAAAACGATCACCGGCGAATATTATTCAAAGCTTTTGAACAGATTCGACGTTGATTTGAAGCAAAAACGGCCGCATTTGGCTAAGAAGAAGAAAGTGCTGTTCCATCAAGACAATGCACGTGTGCACACTTGTCTAGTCACGATGGCCAAAATCCACGAATTGGGATACGAACTGCTACCCCATCCAGCATATTCTCCAGATTTAGCCCCCTGCGACTATTTTCTGTTTCCAAACCTAAAAAAATGGCTGGGCGGTAAGAGATTTGAGTCGAATGAGAAGATGTCATTACCGAAATTTTGAGAGCTTTGAAAAAACCTATTATTTGGAGGGAATAAAAAAATTAGAAAAACGCTGGACTAAATGTATCGAGCTAAAAAGTAATTATGTAGAAAAATAAAATATTTATTTGCAGAAATTTTTTTGTTTTATTCAAAAAGTCACTGACTTATCAAACCGCCCTCGTATTAGGTATACACATTTATAAAAATAGCGAATCATGTCAATCTAACATTATGAAATGGCATGCTGCAATGAAAAACTTTCATACCTATATTGAATCCTTTCCGAGTGACAGTCGGAATGGTTCCTGACTTGATAGCCACAAAAATACACGTAGAAAAGTCGTTCAAAGTCCTCTTTCCGAAGAAAGATGAATGGGTGAAAGGAGAAATCATCTTACCAGTGACTGAATACGTAATGTACACAGATGGCTAAAAAACCCCAGATGGAGTTAGGGCCAGTGTTTTCAGCAGGAAACCAAAGATTAAAATATCTACCAGTCTTGGCAGGTATGCTACAATCTTTTAGGCTGAAGTCTTCGCTATAGAATTGTGTGCAAGAGAGTTGACCAACAGACCTCTAGCAAACAACATAAGTATAATATCAAACAGCCAGGCTGCTTTAAAAGCACTGAGCTCCAACAAGATAAATTCTAAACTTGTATGGAATTGCATCGAATCCGTAGAGTACCTTGGTGCGAACAACAGGGTGACCCTACAGTGGGTGCCTGAGCACCAGGGGGTGGTGGGAAACGATAAAGCCGACACCCTTGCAAAACAGGGGGCCGAATCTGCGTTCACTGGACCAGAACCGGTTTTTGGAGTCACCACAAGTGCCGCCTAAACAATTATTTCGGACTGGGCAGAGAAGAAAATACTCACATACTGGTCCGATATACCAGGGTTAACTCACTCGAAGGCGTTTCTACCTAAACCCTCTAGAAACACAACTAAGCAGATCCTAGAATGGAGCAGAAATGATCTGCGTATTCTAACGGGACTGCTTACAGGACACTGTCGTCTAAGATACCACCTCAGAAAGATAGGTCTGAACCAACAAACGGACTGTCGGTTTTGCTGCGTGAAAGACGAAACTGTTGAGCATAATAACTTTAGAAGAAGAATAACGCTTGCGATTAGGACGGTCACACCCCAGATGTTGAATAACGTTAGAAGAGAAATTTATTTATTATTAGCATGCTGCATAGCTTTATGAATAGCCAGAAAGTGTCAAAAAAGGCACGTCTGGCGGTGCATAGAGGTGTGTTGGTTTCTACTCTTATGTATGGAAGTGAATGTTGGGTTTGGCAGAAGATGCATGAAAATAGGATTAATGCTGCGGAGATGAGTAGTCTGAGAAGTATAGCCGGAGTGGCTCTGTTGGATAAAGTAGAGAATGAGAGAACGATGTGGTTACAAAGATAAATAAAGGAATGCTTAGATGGTTTGGACACGTAGAAAGGATGGATGAAGAAAGATTGACGAAACAAATTTATAAGGCGAGTGTGAATGGACGGAAGTCGGTAGAGGTCGACCTCGGAGAACATCGATCTCGATCAGATCAACATTGTTTTGAAGAAAGGCCAGGTCAAGAGTACCAACAACCGACGAGCATGTATGAAAGCACTGATGAAAGTAGAGGAAGCAAAAGATGTGTGTAAGCACCGTAGCAAGTGGAAGGAACAAATTGAATTGAAAAACAATAACATTTTTGAATAGACAATTTTAAGAGACTTTTTAGATGATGTATCACAAACTTTTACTTCTCATTTAAACATTTGGGGCGTTAACTGTCACTCCAAGGGAGTTCAATGTAGAGATGAAAATGAAGTGTTTCTTGATTTTTTATAAATATGCAATATGTATTTATTCCAGTCGGCTGTTCCACACTTTGTGTTACTTACCATATGTGGAAACTCTTTATCTTCAGCGTCTACACCTTCTATGATATGAAATATAATATTTGATCTAAAATCTGGTGCTATCGATTCGCAAGCTGAAATTTAAATTTATGAAATAAATTTTTTACAATAGCTTAATAACATAAAATTTAGACTGCCTTTCCAAAAAATGATCCTTAAAAACTCTTATTGGATCGGGAGTTTCTACCCACTGACACTTTAACTAAAATTTCCGTAATTCGCTTTCACTATTTTAATCTTTACTACATATTCTTATTGTTGCGTTTTAGTTATTTTCCCGGTGTGAACAAAAAACTTGATTAATAAATTAGCTAATATATTACGCTAAATTTGTTAAACATTTATTTACACGAAAATATATTGACTCACGATCATTATCACATTTATCTCATCACATCCAATCCAACAAACTTACCCAGACATCCACCATTGATTCTTAACAACAAACACCTATTTATACAGATCTTCCAGAAACACACCTTATCAGACAGATTTTGTTAAATAAATACAACCATTTACGTCTATAAAGCTAGCCTTGGCAACTTAGCCCAATTAATTTTAATTGTGACTATAATTTAGTGCTCTTTAAGTGCTAATTAGTTGCGAAAATCAAAATTGTTTTGCTCGCATAGATACCAAAATTTCTATGACAATGGTAGCTTTTTTGGAAGCTCGCATTGACATATAACGACAACCCAGCCCGATCGAGTTTAATGGTGATTATAATTTAGTGCTCTTTATGTGCTTAATAGTTGCGAAAATCAAAAAAATTTTGCTCGTATAGATACCAAAATTTCGACGACAATGCTAGCTTTTTTTGGACATTTACATATAATAAAAAAGCAAAGAAATTCAAAAGATTTACTAACTAATAAGTTGCTAATTAGTTGCTCTGGAAATAACCAACTGGAGTTCCGTAAAAGTAAAAAATATAATAATTAAGTCTTATACAAGTTCCTAAGGTAAGCAGTCTCTCATATAGGATTACTAAGCTCCATAAAACTGGCAGTACAACATGGGCGGAAATTGAAAACAAAGTTGCTTAATTTGTTGCTTATTAGTTGCCAAAGAAACGATTTTGTTGCTCGAACCGATCCCGAAAAATGGCTTCACGTTAAGCAGACGAAGACATCAAATATAATACGTTCTGAATAATCGGAATGGACCAAAATCTGTTACTAATTTGTTGCTGAAAAACCATACTAAAATAAATAGAATTTTTTTTTTAAATTTACACCGAACATGCTAACTTAAATCGCGATTTCTACCTAATAAATATACTATTTAATTCTGTTGCTCATCGCAGCAAAGATTGTTAAGGTCCCTAAAGTCAGCAACAAAATAGAAAACTGGAAATCGGATGAGTTTTCGACCGGTATACTCAAAAGCCGTCCCTGTTTAACGTAAAGCTAGCATTGTTGGCCATTTTTCGGGTTCGGTTTGAGCAAAAAAACTGTTTCTTTGGCAACTAATTAGCAACAAATTGAGCACCTTTTTTTTCATTTTCCGCCCATTTTGTAACGCCAGTTTTATGGAGCTGGATTACTAGTTAACTTGAAAAGCTGTATAAGCTATAGTCCATAGGGTTCACGAGTACCTGAGTGCAAAAGATTCTGTAACTGAAATCGTGCTAGAAGTCGACTTTGTATTTAATTTGAGTTTTACAGAACTCCGCATAGTTTATATACAAGCACCTAATTAGTTGCTAACTTTACATAGCATATACAGAACCAGCACTCCTAGCAAGTCATGCCTTTTTTTGACACGTTCTGGATGCTCATAATATTATCCAGTGCCCCATTCATTTGTTTTCTTACCAACAACCTTCGCTCAATATCACAGTCATACTTTTCGTCTCTCTTAAACCTTGAACCCAAGTATACAAATTCATTCACTTGTTCCACTCTTTCTCCTTCAATCAGCAGCTCGCAGTTTGTCATGCTGTCTTCTCTTTCAAAAACCATTGCTTTCGTCTTGCTTACATTAACTTTCATCCCTTTAATTTTTAGGGCATCATGCATGAATGAATGAATAGGAGTTGTGGAAGAGGTCTAATTTTTCACTAGGCACTGTAGCATTTTCTGCTTTTTGTACCTTTCTTAAGAAGTAGAAGCTTATGTACTGCTGTTGCCTCAGGTGGATCACTCGCTTGGTCTTGTATATACTCCAGGTAGTGCTTCCACTGGGCGGTGGCTTCGCATTCGATGATAATATGAGTTTTTCCCTACTTAGCGAGAGCAGCTTCCCTGCCTGCTTAGGTGAGGGTTCTTTCAGCATTAACTTACTGTGCTTAGCTCCCTCTGGCTGTGCCCACTTCAGCTGATGCTGAGAATGGACCCAGCCATTGATCGCTGCTTTAACGCTGGCTTTGGATATTCCTATACTGGCCCAATAAATGGTGTTCCAGAGCCCCGTAGGGCATCATGCATAATATTAACCATCTCCTGCACCTTCTCCTCAGATGATGCTAACATGACCTGATCATCGCGCATCGGCGTAAAGTGGCATTTGACGATTTAATCATTTATTCATAATCCATATGCACTCTCTTTCGAATCTTTTAAACAATCTTCTATGTATAAGTGAAACAGAAACATCTTACCCATTTGATATTTTCGTTTGGGGAATAGCCCCTTGTTGTCCGTAATAGTTATGGTGCTATTTTTTTCCGTACTGTCATCATCCCCAGGATAAATCTCGATGTTTGTGGAGCCTCTCTCGTCCGCATTTGGACAACAGACGATTTCGTCATGATCAAGGAATAAACATCGTTTTAAATTGTGTTTGCGATATTTTCTTACAGACTCTAGCGCAACCGAACAATTCGAAACTCTTTTGCAAACGCCTGTAGTTTGAGAAGTCGTGCATTGACTACCCTCTGGAAATAACAACGCGAAATTGAGCATGTATATTCCTAACAGTGATTTTTTATTTTTTTTACAATAGAAAAAAATATTGCTCTATGAGCTACATAATATGTACCTACCCTCGAATGATTTTTCGAGACGTTTTACGTTTTAAATGTTTTATTAAAAATATATTTACCTGCAAGGTTTTTTAATGTAAGATCTATAAAAGAGAAAGTATAATCAAGGGTTAAAATTGAAGTCGTAGTTAAAGATAAAGGAAATTTTTATAAACCGTTTAGGTTAGGTATCCTGTGAGTGGAGCGTGGTAGCCCCTCCTCTGTGACCTTTAGTAGGTCTATTGTGGCTCACCCCTAGGGCCCACCCCTAGAGGTTACAGTTTACCGCACAATTCAGCTCTTCTCACGAAGTTCATGGTTGTATAACCAAATATGCTGAACCTTAGTCTTCCCAGGCCGGGGCATGAACATAGTATATGTTCAGCAGTTTCGTCTTCCACGCAGCAGAACCGACAGTCCGTTTGTTGGTTCAGATCTATCTTTCTGAGGTGGTATCTCAGACGACAGTGTCCCGTAAGCAGTCCTGTTAGAATACGCAGGTCATTTCTGCTCCATTCTAGGATCTGCTTAGTTGTGTTTCTCGAGGGTTTAGGTAGAAACGCCTTCGAGTGGGTTAACCCTGGTATGTCGGACCAGTACGTGAGTATTTTCCTCTCCGCCCAGTCAGAAATAATTGTTAAGGCGGCACTTGTGTTGACTCCAAAAACCGGTTTTGGTCCAGTGAACGCAGATTCGGCCCCCTGTTTTGCAAGGGTGTCGGCTTTATCGTTTCCCTATACCCCCTGGTGCCCAGGTACCCACGGTAGGATCACCCTGTTGTTCGCACTAAGGTACTCTAAGGATTCGATGCAATTCCATACAATAAACCGTGTAACACATTTAAAGTTAATATACTCATTTCTAGAAACATCGTGAAATCTGTTTCGAGATTTGATTGTAGTACAGTCAAGTTGATTTTTTTTGTGTTAGATCTACAAATTGTAAAATAGTTTGTAAGTTTTTCTTTTCGTTTAGTTTATCGTAGCTATTAAATCATTATCAAATTAGTTAGTTGATTCTTAATTTATGAAAATATTTTTAACGTTAAGTGAATTTGTCTCTGAGAGGATGGTGAATTAATTGAAAAAAAAATGATATTTATGAAATTTTTAAAAATATTTTAAAATTTTTGAAAATTATATCACGTAATTTATGTGTTAGGTCAAGTGTTAAACATTTTTACTGATAATTGCTGTTGGCGAATTAAAGTACATCAAATTTAATAACTAAAATGTTGAAAATATACCGGACAAAATTTTTTAACTGCAATCTTTTTTTCTTCTTTCTAGTATGGCTTTTGCCATATTAGAGATGAATTATTATTGTTAGGGACTTCTTCCGGTTAAATTAGTCGGAGTGGAATGAAACGTCAAAAAAGCACGACGGTTGCCGAATAACCCTGCTTGAAAATAAACAGGAATATGTAATCATGTTGAAGAAGTAAAGGTGTTGTTGGGTGGTAACCAATTGGCTTGAATCGGCACTTGACATCCGCTTCGTTAGGAATAAAGTGGTGACCTTTGACAGGTCTCTTTCTTAAATATATCATTATCTTTAGTAGGCCACTGCCTGTTCATTGCCAGCACGTCTTCCTCGGAAGAGGGTCCAGCACTCTTTTCTTCTTTTTAGTGGTCTTTCCTGAGATGTTTTTCCTACAGGATTGTTCATTTTTGCAGACTTGTTAAGTCTGTTGTCATTCTCTTATGTGTTTGTTACAGAATGTTCGTCTCTGCCAATCCACCTGTCCTGCACAAAAATCAGAGTAGAAATCAGAGAGCTGCAATCTCAGTTTTGCAAATATGAATTAATTTGCCTGGACTATTAGCACCATAGACCTATTGTCTAGAGGAGACGCAACATTCTATTCATAAAACTCAGTTTGTTTTGTCGCAATGATTACATGAGAGTGGCCATGAGTATGACAAAGAATACCAATCGATTCTCTTTGTCCCGTCTTCGTGCTGGCAACGCTGTAACATTATTGTGGAGTTACGGCCACGCTTGTAATTAGTGACGTGCTGTTTGTTTAAAATGAGAATATATCTATCGGGTAATATTTAGTTTTTTATGAGAGTATATTTATGAATAGGTGATACTCAGTTTTTTATCAAATTGAAGTGTTATAGCCTACTAAAAGTATTTTTCTAAACCCCAAAAGTTGGACGCCAAATTGTGTTACCCTAACTAAACTGTTTTTCTAAAGTTACAAAAGTGGGGTGCCAATTTTAAAAACTTACTATTCCCCCATTTGTTGGGCGACAATTTTGTGTTACATTAAAGTTTCCTTTCTAAAGCCAATTGTGTGTAATGTTATAAGTTACTTTTATAAAACTGAATTATTCCAACTCAAGGGCTGCTAATTGTGTAGCGAACAGTTTTACTAATACCCGTTTAACTAAATTATTTTATCAAATTGAAGTACTGAAAAAGAATTTTAAATAAATTTACCTAATCGTCTGAAATGAAAAAAAACTTTAAACTATTTAATAACAGCTAAGTAACCTAACGAAAAAGATTAAAATATTATACTTAGGGTTCCGTGACTCCTTGATTTCTCAATTGGATTAAATTTGAGATGATGTATAGATTTCTTATGAAATACTGCTATAACATGGATCAGGAAGGTATATAGTTCTTTAAATAACAACGAAAGGAGGATAATACCACTGAATAAGTGTTGCTGGAAAACAGAGAAATAGATAATGACATTTTTTAAGAATATCTCGAAAAGTATTGATTTCCACATCGTTTGGTTTTTAGATTCGTGTTTTACGCCTCAAAATAATACCTGTTTATTTTGATATTGAAATCGTCATCGCTACACCACTGGATGAAAATATAGTAAACAATAAGATGTTCCAACTTACTTGTGAAAATAAACACTGCGGCTTAAATAGTCCGGTTTTTTACACACTTGTCAATGACGAATCATTTCTTCCACTTAATTTCACTGAATTTTACCAATAATATGCTGAAAATTACCGATAATACTCCAAAATCTCGTTGCAACACCTTCGGCAACAGCGTTACTAATAATAGCCGATTTCGTAGTAAACACACATTTTTCCACGTGGAACGATTCCGACAAGCCGTGCAGCGTTGTCGCTTATTAAGCAACACATTTCTATGATCTAACGGAATGAAATAGTTCAATGGTTCAACATTCCATAAAATGGGATGTATTATTCAGGTTGTTATAATTCATAAAATATAAATAAGAGACAGCATTATGGTCACAATATTGTTGCAAATATAATCAACAAATACTATGGACGATTCAATAAAAATCACAAATCTCTTGCCATAACTGGAGAGCAGGCAACATCACAGCACAACACATTCCAGTCGGCCGTATCAAGATCATACAATCGCCCAGAAAGTGGGGATGTATGACCTTGTTTAAAAGTAAATAGTTCCGTCTACTCTGATAATAGGTCTATGATTAGCACTTATTCTACGGCATAGACGAATAGACCAATGTATTCAGTGTTAAATTTTGCAATTAATTGCCGATTAATTAGATGTACACAGTGTTGTTAGCTTAAAGTCTGGGAGATTTTCCTCAAAATAATTACATTCTAAGCGTTCGTGTTTTGTTTTATTTTTTGTTAGGAAAAGCTTGTTATTCATACCATTCTTTTGGGAAAAAAAATTGATCGAACTAATTTTTGTTCCGAAATTTTTTTTGTACGATCAAGTACTAGTGCAATCAAATTTTTATTTAAAATTTAATTTATTTTTTGATGCCTACAACTTCTGCTGACGACACCGTCTTATTATCGGACAGTATAGAAGGGCTACAAGAGTTATTAAACAAAGTTAATCAAACTAGTGAGGAATACGGGCTTAAATGTCAATAAGACCAAATATATGGTTATTAGTAAAAATCCAATTCAACCAGGTAACTTGTATTTAAACAATAAGCCAGTTGAAAGGAAGTCAAAGTTCACTTATATCGGCTGCACGTTGAACGAAAACTGGGATCACTCACAGGAGATAAAACATAAAATTGAAAAAGCAAGAAATTTGTTTATGTAAATGAAACCGCTTCTGTCATGTTAATATCTAAATCTGGCCCTTAAAAAGAGAATAATCATGTGTTTTTTACTCTCCACTCTTCTATACGGTGTAGAGAGGCTTAGACGCTGTCAGACGACATGGAAAGAAAGCTGCAAGCTTTTGTAATGTGGATTTTCAGAAGAATTCTTAGAATCTCTTGGATAGAAAGAATTACCAAGAAGAAGTACTCCGAAGAATGGGATGTGAACCTGAAATCATGCTTACTGTGAAACGTACAAAATTAGAGTATTCTCCAAAAAATAGTTCAAGGCAAAGTTGATGGCCGACGAGGGCTTGGGAGAAAAAGAATTTTTTGGCTGGCTAACTTGCAAAAATGGTTTGAAGCAACATCTACTGAACTGTTTCGATGCGCAGTCAATAAGATCCGTATAGCTATGATGATAGCCAACGTCCGTTATCGGATAGGGCAATAGAAGAAGAAGGCAACTTCTTCAATTTTAACTTTAACAATATAAAACTGAAATATGGAATTTTTTCTTTAAAATAATAAATCTAAAAAATTTAGTACCCAATATGATTAACATTTTTGTCGGACCACGTATTTTAAACATAATAAAAATAATAGTAGTTATCTATTTAATGCACCGGTACATAAATCACAATTTTTATAATCTCGAATGATGAACTATAGTTATGGATATGAATTTAGTTATATATGACCCTCAGACATAATTGTAATTAACTTTTCAGGTTTTGGCAGACTTAATTTTTTATTTATTGTAATATCTTGAAGATCGTAGATACTTCGTCTGTCACACATTTGGGACTGTTTCACAAAAGACTAAATTTTCGAACAAAACATTACATTAAAGATATTTACAAAAAAAGGTCTTTAGGTGTCTCTGACTCCAAATCTCGGATTTTTTGATTATTTGTGTTTGTTTGTTTGTTTGTTCCGGCATCTCGCAAAAACTACTAAACCGATTTTGATGAACATTTTTATTTTTAAAAGCTAATCATTAGACTTAAAAAAACTTTTATCTATTTTATTTCGTTACGCTCACGAGAGTCGGTGATATAAAAATAAAACCATATTTTTTTAACACCTAAGTGCATTCCATTTTATGTAAAATCATATGTAATTTATGAAACTACAATAGTAGTAGCAGTTTTCACAACTACGTCGGTAGGTGGCGATGTATGTAGTTTAACTTAACAGAAGTTTAGAATTAATAAATTGGGATTTTGTGAGTATTTTGTACTAAAAAATTATTTAGTAATAAGTTCATTTGAATGTATTGGCACCTCATTGCCAAAGTGGTGACAACGGGGGAGTTTCTGAGCGGATCTGATTTTGATTAGAAGTCTTTATTTAAAGAAGGCTGAACTTTTTAAGGTGATAACTTCTTATAGCACGTTGTGAAATTTTAGGGCGTGTGGTCGCGTAACGACGCCAGACTGTCGCGCCAGCCATCCCATACTCGGGGATTTGAACCTGAATACACTGACGTGCTAAACAAATAGCTGTACTATTCAGCCACCACGCAATCTTACGTCAAATGTCCAAGATTATTTGATATACAAATTATATTTGTGACGTCATGTTTGTTGAAAATAAAAGTTGCTCGGCGATTTGAACCTAAGTACACTGCCGTACCTATTGTTACTCTTGTAGGCTTATATAATGATAATGTAAATAAAAGCTAGTCAACTGTATCTATTGAAGAATGTTGATTATTAAAGATAAGATATATTTTATATTAAATAAATAAGCTGTTCACTTTCTTAAAAACTTTTGATTATGTCACTAATTTACCAAAAATTTTGTATTCATTGATAATCCTCTCCCAATCGATCATTTTAATTCTAATAAAAAACTAAGTATTTGTTACGTTAAAAAATACGTTTAATATTTAATAGTTTCTACGCAAATCATTTGAAGTTATCACTTCTGTCGGGCGTCCCGAGAAGCACACCCTATTTTTTTAAATGTCAAAGACTTGACAGATGTTTAATTAAATTAGTTCATTTACAATAAGTTTCATATAAACCTAGCAGAGCCATACCTTGAAATTTTTTTCCATACTTGATATAGGTCATAATTTATTACTCTTTTATTACCAATTTATTACCATATTCCGAATTTTTTACTAATTTATCACTTATTTATTACTACATTGGCAAATTAATTACCCTTCATTAAAATGAAAACACCAACAGCTCTGCTAGCTTTATATAAACCTAGCAGGGCCACACCTTGAATATCTTTTTTCCACCCTTCATATAGGTTATCATTTTTTACTCTTTTATAACTAATTTATTACCATATTCACGATATATATTTTACTCTTCAATTCAAGAAAAAAAAATCATCGATTGCGTTATTTTGATCTCAACCTAGCAGAACCAAAACTCCAAGTAACCGTGTATAGAAATTTTATTCGGTCCATGGTTTATTACTAATTTATCACTGATCACTTACAACATTCGTGAATTTATTACCCTTCAAAACCAACGGCTCTGCTAGTTTCATATAAAGCTAGCAGAGCCGTTAGTTTTTTAGTTTTAATGAAGGGTAATAAATTCGCCAATGTGGTAATAAATTAATAATAAATTACTGCACTATTGTGATTTTAAAATCATTAAATTGCTCTGCTAGGTTTATTGGGGTAAATAATGATGCTGGTTTAGTGTACAAACAATATCATAAGTCAAAATCTAAGCAAATGGATTCTTCAGCGTATTAAAATCAGTAGATTAATTTAAAATTAAAAAATGACAGAATCAGGTGGGCGGTGCTACGACGTAATAGTCCCTAATATTATCTGTCTCTGTCTGTTTTTATTATATATGCTTTGCTGACAACTTTGTCAGACGCGGAACCTCAGGACCACGGGTATGCACGGATTTACCATGATAAAACAAGTACCTACGATTGGTCAGCTCAAGGTCGATGGGAGTGTAGGGACTAGCACGTCACACTGCAATACACCAATGAGAGCAACCTATACAAATGGCGCATAAACGTTTATATTTGAAATGAAAACTATGTAATTCATGCTCCAGAACGAATAAAAAATATAAAATTACATTATATGATAGTTTTAAGCATAAAGGTTACGATTATGCTGTTTTAAAAAATTAGTGTTCTGCCCCATTATAAAATTTAAATTTTGTTGTCATTTTCACGAAAAAAAATTCTACGCGGAAGTGCGAAGTGTGAAATGTCTACATTTCAGTAGTGTGCAGATTGAATTTTTAACTACAAAATTAGCAGGTATTATCATCAAGGTACGGTTGGTTGGAAATTTCAACATTCGAAAGATATTATATGCATATCGCATGTCTATAAAAAGCGATAAATAATTGTGATGTGTTTATTTTTAGTTTGATAAAGTAGGTGCACAGAAATTACCGACGAATTTCATTGAGCATTATGAGAACGTCTAGTTAACGGTTATCATACACAGTATGGCATCTTTTTACCGACTTCAGCATTAAACTGAGCTGATTTCTCCTCGAAACCTAATGATCGAGAACAAACGTTGAAAAACAAAGGGAAAAATAATCCACGCACGATAAATTAAGAAATATGAGAATAAATATGTTTGACATATATTTAACAAATTATTAGTATGGTTAAAAATGTCGATCATCTTAAAGGAATTATTTTTCTTGAAGGATCAACCAGTGACGGATCTAGGACGTTCCTTATTTGCTACCATTCATCTATATATATTTTTGTATATATGTATATATATATATATATATATATATATGTGTGTGTGTGTGTGTGTGTGTGTGTGTGTGTGTGTGTGTGTGTGTGTGTGTGTGTGTGTGTGTGTGTGTGTGTGTGTGTGTGTGTGTGTGTGTGTGTGTGTGTGTGTGTGTGTGTGTGTGTGTGTGTGTGTGTGTGTGTGTGTGTGTGTGTGTGTGTGTGTGTGTGTGTGTGTGTGTGTGTGTGTGTGTGTGTGTGTGTGTGTGTGTGTGTGTGTGTGTGTGTGTGTGTGTGTGTGTGTGTGTGTGTGTGTGTGTGTGTGTGTGTGTGTGTGTGTGTGTGTGTGTGTGTGTGTGTGTGTGTGTGTGTGTGTGTGTGTGTGTGTGTGTGTGTGTGTGTGTGTGTGTGTGTGTGTGTGTGTGTGTGTGTGTGTGTGTGTGTGTGTGTGTGTGTGTGTGTGTGTGTGTGTGTGTGTGTGTGTGTGTGTGTGTGTGTGTGTGTGTGTGTGTGTGTGTGTGTGTGTGTGTGTGATTGAGTAAATTTTTTGACTGTATGATATCTAATGAAATTATTTATTTAATTGGGCTGCAGTCAGTAATGACCAATTTAAATGAAATTCTTCGTTATTTTGTCAGGCTTTCAAAAATTTTTATTTTCTTTTTTAAGACAATCTATAAAGTAGTATATTACATAAAACATTATATTATATTAATTCACACCATACTTACTAACATGAAATTTATAAATAAATGGGCATAGAAAAGAACATAAAATATTTTTTGTTGTAATAGTGAATTATTTTTGACAATGTTAATTTGTTTATACCAAAATTCGAAAGTTCTAAAGGTTGAAAAGAACTTAACAAGAAGACTTTTCTTAGAAATGGCCCATATTAATAAAAAGAAAAAAAAACTATATTTAAAAAAACTGATATTAATGATCTGAGTTCAATCTATACTTATTTTTTTTTTTAAAAATGAATAAATTAGCATATTAATGGTATTTTATGAGAAAATATTTTTATTTATTTATTTTTAATATCCTGTATAAATGATAACGAGTATAACGATAACGAATAGCTTCTGCAAAGAAGTATTGTAATCTGCAAAATTTATAGAAATCTATAATATTATTATAGTAAACTATAAACATTTTTCGACAGCGTGAATAGATGTGAAAAATGTATAACTGATTTTTAAAGAAATCTGCTAATTTCGCTGTATGTCACCTATATTATAGGTTCATGTTGGTCGATTATGTATCAAAAAACAACTACTCCTCTGGCTATATATATACGCACACACACACCGCTACGAAAGGGGTAAGAGGGGGTTAAAATATAAAAACTATCAAAAATTGTTGATATTGGTGTTAAATTAATAGTTTTTGGGGTCGCTGAGTTTGATAGTGGCATTCCCAATTTTGTTAGCACTCCTACGAAAGGGGTGAGAAAGGCATGGAAAATAAAAAGTATTAAAAACGCCGATATAAGTGTCGAAGTTATATAGTTATATGGTAATCTTTCCGAAGCAGGTAAGCCAACGTTCGGGCAGGACAGCGTCTGCCGGGTCCCGCTAGTATTCTTATAAATATCATAAATTGTGGGAAAAAGACTTACTGTCAAAAGGAATATTTTTATGTTTTCCTATTTCATCTCAATGGCATGATTCGCAAATTCGCAAAGCATACTTTTTTACAATTAAAGCTAACAGTCCAAGGGGGTAAAGTCTCGGTGAAAAACTAGTAGGACTTAATTCGACGGAGTGAGATTGTAACAAATACAAAAGCAGCCCTTTTGAATGGCTACAAAGAAGTATGCGTGGGTAATAATATTGTATAAGTTGGTTAAAATTTAGTGTGTTTGTGTGGGTGTGTTTGCTGCTTTTGTAATTATTTATACAAAATATATATTTAAAATGGCTAATTTAAACGGTAAGAAATACTCTGCGCAAACAAAAGAGGTTTTTACTAATGAAATTAAATTAATGAACATGGTTGGCAAATTCCAAACGATTTTATATTAATTATTAAACTCAAACTATAGTGGACTGCTCTAAATCGCAACATATTGGTCTTTCGAGCCGGATCAAATCAGTATAAAAAAAATATAGTTACATTTTGTTAAATTAATTCAGTATTAATTTAGTGATTTTAAACAACAAATATTCGCAGCGTTTTCATGAGAACGGAACAATAGCCATGCCACAAATTAAAAAACGGCCGACTTAAAAATGTTCATTATCCTGACAACTTTCTCGTCTTACAAACAACTTTGTTCCGCAGTATGCGGCAGGCGACTGCTGTTATCACACATCCGTACGTACTCCACGTATTCGTGAATAGTTTGGCGGCTATTGGCCTGTTAATATGTACCCTCGTTAATACCAGTCCTTTATACTTCATTTCAAAATGGTACGGAGTAATAAATCCTACTTATAAATGTAAAACGGTAACAGCGTGATCAAACAAACTTTTGTGATTTCTAAATGGTCCTACCTCCCCTACAGACAATTTGAAATCTAATTAAATAAATTTTCGGTGCCACGCTGTTTGTAATTTATTTTTTTAATGCTGGTTATACATTAATTTATTAAAATGCACAATTTTGCACTTTCCATTTCCGTAGATTCTAGAATCTAAGTACATTATAATTATTTTTGGTACTGGAAGTTTTAGAAGAATCTGAATTTATACCGGATGTTTCATTGAAAAAAATTAAAAGGGTTACATTTTACTGACAGGAAATTTCTTTCCCTAAATTCATTGTGTATTTTCCATCTAAATTGTTTCTTTTATAATTGAACCGTAAAAAGTAAATAACCAAATTCCACAATTGAAAGTTTTGTTTTCTTGTAAATATACGTAATTAAAATTTTCAATATTTTTTTAGACGTTTGACTTATTTTATCTGAGGTCAGATAACCTTTTGTGACCAGAGAAAAGTTGCTTAATAAATCTTATAAAAAAGTAAACCTTAAATCTAGACGAATAGTTTAAACAAAGTAACCCAAAATTCTAACGTCGATTTCCTAAAATAGTCGAAAGAATTAATCAATTTTTGTTTAAAAACCTCATGGCAAAATCAGCCAATTTTTGAAGATTGTATTCCTTATTTTTCTACCTATCTCTATGTACTGAATGTGGTAAAACAATACATTAGTTATTATTATTTTAGTTTTAGTTTAGTCTAAACATTCTGAAAATAAGGAACAGGCATACCTTCATAGTCGCCGCCGCCGCCGTCATAATTTTCGTCAGCCAACGAACAGGAACTAAGAATAATGGCACTAACACAAAATACTAAAAAATGAGTTTCCATCACTTTATTTTTTAAACAATTATCAGTTCATTATTAAGATCGTCCACTATGAACGTCGATCAGGATGTGCGCTATATCATTTGTTCCGCCGTCTTCTTGCACTCGACAATGATTGTCAATAGCAAAAGTTGCAAGGCAGGCAGGCTGGCTATTTTATCTGCGCACACTCATTAACAAATTAAAAACATAGCAATTAGGAATTTTGTTTTTGTTTAAAGAACTTGTTTTGTGTATTCCCATCTTGGTTTTACGCTGGATTTCGGTTCTCTTTAGTCGGTACAGAATTACACATACGAGGGTGCTTCGATATCTACGTACTAGCATCCGGTTAAACGAATACCGTGAAAAAATAAGTAAGTACACGAGGAGAACAAGCAACCTTTCGGCCGGTTTTCGTTTTCTTTTAAAACTTGTGATAATATACACACACGGGAAAATAGTTTAAGGATATTGGTACAAATTTACTTTATGGGACTCGCCAAAAAAAAATGGTACCAATTTTATTCGACGCGGTTGAAAAGCTGAGTTGAATGACACCCCTCTCAAGATGAGAAAAAGCCGCCTTTAAAAGTTACGCCATTTTTACAAGTTTACTTTATGGGACTCGCCAAAAAAAATGGTACCAATTTGATTCGACGCGGTTGAAAAGCTGAGTTGAATAACACCCCTCTCAGGATGAGAAAAAGCCGCCTTTAAAAGTTACGCCATTTTTACAGGTTTACTTTATGGGACTCGCCAAAAAAAAATGGTACCAATTTTATTCGACGCGGTTGAAAAGCTGTGTCCAATGACTCCCCTCTCAAGTTGAGGAAACGACCCTATCAAAAGTTACGCCATTTTTACAAATTTACTTCATGGGACTCGCCAAAAAAATGGGACTAATTTTATTCGACACGGCTTGAAAAACTGACATGAATGACAATTTTATTCGAGGTGGTTTGAAAAGCTGAGTCGAATGACACCCCTCCCAGGCTGAGAAAATGCCCACTTCAAAAGTTACGCCACTTTTAATTTTTAACTTTTCAATTTTTAGAAACACTTTTTTTCGTCCAAAACGTATGGCACACGTCGTACGATATGGTGCCACCATCGTCATTCGACCGCAGAATGACCAACCGAGTCGAATGACACCCCTCCCAAGTTGAGGAAACGGCCCTTTCAAAAGTTACGCCACTTTAAATTTTTCAATTTTTAGAAACACATTTTTTTCGTCCCTCTGAGGGCCGGACCCTCTTAACTGTCGATTTTTATGTAATCATAGACAACAATCGTTAAATTTGATTAAGATTGTTGTCTATGATTACATAAAAATCGATAGTTAAGAGGGGTGAAAAGAATGTACAAATCAAAAGTTTTTGTTCCTTTGCTAAAAAATAACTATAAAACAATTTGAAAATTTGTTTATTGTTGGAATATATTTCTATGATACAATGACTTACCTAAGAATTATCAACAGTCTTTCCTCTGGTGGAACAGGTAATCGCATTGATGTTCTTTTGTAAGTTACCGTTGGCCAACTATCAATAACAAATTATCAAAACTTTTTACAGACATTATGTAGTAATTAAAGAACTTTTTATTGCATTCACGTAAACAAGTGTTAAGTTTATATAACTGCCCATTTAAAAGCCTCTGACTTACAATAGGATGGACCCAATACCTCCGTTGTCTTCTCCGTTGTCTTCTTTTTTCTTGCTCGAAGTAGCAAAGCACAAACACAAGTTAACTCGACAAAGTCCATTGTATTTTTAGGATATTCTGAGACTACATGTACAAGTTTTAACTCCACATAACTCGAGAACATCCTCAACTAAAAAGTTGCTCGAGTGTGCGCCTAGACATAAATTCAAGACGATTTTTAATTAGCCGATATTCTAATCGGCCGTTTGGAAAATCGCCCGTATGCGCTTACCCTTAGAAATAACAAATTCCAAGGTATTACTTTATTTGCAGTTGCAGTATATTTAATAGACCAACTTTCAATACAACTTTATATTCTTAGATTATTTCCATGTGTGTAGATGATGATTAAAACATTTTTTATTAACATGATTTTTATTAGATAATGTAAACAAAATGAGTATTTACACAGTAATATCATTATAAAATATTTCAATAAATACAACAATAATAAATTAATTAATAGCATTAACAATAACACTAGCCTTAATATTCTTAATATAAAAACCAACTTATAAAGGTAAATAAAAATTTTTTGTGTGTTAGAAGATCTACATGCAATTAATATATTATGTAAAAGAACGGTCTTACCAAAAGCTGAAACTAAAATAAAATTGTAAAAAAAGATAGAACAGCTTAAATAATTATGAGAGAAAATAAATCAATCAATTTTCTAGTTAATACAAATAAATATGCAAATGTTGGCGTATTAAAAAATCTCGTCACTATTCTGCAAATCGCCTTTGCTCTAACTGTCGCACTAGCCACAACGGATCACTCTAACATACAGTTAAAATCAGTCAAAATCAGCCAGTCCAGATAACTTTTCACGTAAATATAAGATAAACAAAAAACACGTCGAATTTGAAATCAACTGGGAGGTTTAAAAATGTTATGTTATGTTGTTTCCAAGTGGCACCCCTTTGATATCCCCCACACCTTCTTTAAAATGTCCAATAGCAACCTTTACCTTGTAATACATCAAATAAAAACACAACAAAATGCAAATCAGCCAAATAAACAACAATTAATTCTATCGATTTATTTTGCTGATGACAACAAATTTTGTGAAATAACATGAGACCATAACCAAAACGACCTACGCCACTGTTGGAGAGGTAGATGTCTAATTAGGGATCAATTAACTTCTGAATACATTTTTGTCATTTTGTTTCAAAAATATTAATAGTTTATTTGGTTAGTTATTCGCGACTTTAAATTAGCCATTATTTGTAGCTGTATCATTTGAGTTATTTTAAAATGGTGTATTCTCGGCAAGAACGAATAAAAATAATATTTATTTAAGGTCATCAAAACAAGTGCGCTCGATGAACAGCTCAAGTTTTTAATGAAAGGCATTCTGATAGAAATATAGGCCACCAGAGTTAGTACGGAAATTTGGAGAAACTGGATCCGTTTGTAATAAAAAAAATAATAGTCCCAGAGTTCTCAACAAGCTGCTCAAATTGAAGTACTGGGTCATGTTGCTAGAGATCCTACCTATTCCAACCAAAAGTATCAAAACTTACAAATATATCTGTTCCATTCACAAAGTGTTAAAATTGCATATTGCTGATTTTTGTAAAACGTCCCAAAAAATACAAGAAGACGCAAATTTGGTTAGAATTTTTTGTTTCAATGATGAATCAACGTTTTATTTAAATGGGTTTGTTAAAAAACATACATAATTGTAGGTACCAGGATGACGAAAATCCTTACGTGTTTCGACAGGATAATACTTAGTTTCCAGCGAAGATCAATGTATAAGTATTCTAGGAAATGAGATAATTGGCCAACTTTTTATTGACCAAAACCTAACGGGAGAATTGTACCTACAATTATTAGAAAATGAAATTGATCCACTTATTACTTAGTCACTAGAAAGACAAGTTTATGAACAGGGAAATATGTTGCTAGATGAACATAATATATACCTTCAACAGGACGGAGCTACACCACATTACGCACTAGCTGTAAGACAATAGCTAGACGAAAGATTTCCAAGACATTGGATTGGCAGAGGGGGTTTTATAGAATAGCCGGCAAGATCTAACACTACTTGCCTTTTTGCTGTGGGGCAATTAGTTTACAAAACTCCTCCCAAAGACATTAAAGAACTAAAGCTTAGAATAACTGAAGAATGTAGACGAATTAGGTACTAGCGAAACTTTGCAAAGAGTTCGAGAAGAATTTAAAAATAGGTTTTATTATTGCCTACAAAATAACGGAGCACACTTTGAACAGTTGCTGTAAATACATTTAGGGAGCTGTTTGTAATTAACTTCATTTTAATTTCTGTTTTTATTTGATGCATCACAAGGTAGAAGTTGCTATTTTACATTTTAAAGAAGTGATGGGGGATGTTAATGGGGTGCCACTTGGAAACAGTAGAATAACATTTTAAACCTACTCCTTGATTTAAAATTCGACGTGTTATTTGTATTTCTTACATTTACGCAAAATCAAAAGTTATTTAGACTGGCTGGCTTTGAAATGAAAGCACTGTATAATGTATAGGTTGCTAGACAATAAATTTAGTACGGTCGATTAATTTTTCAGTTACATCACTGACGAGTTACATATTAAGTTTGGCTCTTTTTGACCCTAACTTTTTACGGTCTTGGTGTGAATAGTATTAGTTCATTACTTTTTATTACCAATAGTAACAAATAATAGAAGTTTAAAAACTACAACCAATATTTTAACAACGAGAAACATTCTAAGAATTATCTAATTATTTGCATGTACCTCAGTTAGCAGTTTTCAAATATTTAGTAGTTTTTATTATCTATCATTATTAATAACTTAAGTTTTGTTGTTTATTTAAATAAAAAAAAAAAATTATTACAAAAAATCGTCGACTCATACTTTTTGATCATCTACAACCTTTTCATCAAATGGTTTATTAGTTAAAATTCATTGATACAGCATCAATTATTTATTTTAGTACTGATTATCCAGTAGGTAATAAAAATTCTAAAAATACTCATCGCTGGTATAAGTTTGGAGAAACTTAAGAAGAGATTTCGAGGAAGATGAAATCACCGCATTCTACGATTTAATTTAATCAATATTAACGATTGGAAAAAACAAGATGCAAGACAGTTATCCAACCGCAGCTATTGCCGTTACAAAAAATTATAAAAAGATTATAAAAATTTCAAGTTTCTACTGGATAAAGTACACCGCTTGGCAATTTCTTAAATTTTAATGAAACAATCACAGTACAATCACAGTACGTCACTGTTTGAGATTGGTAACTGTTAGAGCCATTATGTACCATGGCTACAAAGTGACAATTTGGGACGGGAATTTTGACAGATTGTCGCTTGGTATTTGATAATTGTCATAATATATTTTTACTTAATTCATTTTATTAGTTTTTGACCAGTTATTTTAATGCCCGAGATTGATGATAGTTGGCGACGAGGATTACGGATTCTGAGATGTTTGCGAAAATGTTAGAACATCAGAAAAAAATTCTAAAAATGCTCGCGCTGAAGTTAACCGCTGAGAAGTAAACAGAATCAAAACCTGATGACACTGAGTCAATCATCGAATCACTAGCTAGAAACATCGTTGAAGATATGTTTGTTCTCGATGGAAAAAGGTAGGATGACGCAGCCAGAGTTCGACTTTTACAACGAAACCTCGATACTACAAAACATGAAAGGAACACAAACTTCATTTTACCAAAACATCTCAGAGAAATTCAATTTGAAGAAACAATAAAAATTCTCAAGAAAATTTTCGAAAAACAGTCATTTATATTCAGTACTCGATACATACATACATACTGCATAGCTTTATGAACAGCCAAAAAGTGTCAAAAAGGCACGTCTGACTGTACATAGAGGAGTGCAGGTGCTCCCTACACTCATGTATAGTAGTGAATGTTGGGTTTTGTAGAAGAAGCATGAAAATAGGATTAATGCTGCGGAGATGAGTAGTCTGAGAAGTATAGCCGGAGTGACTCGGTTGGATAAAGTGAAGAATAGTTTGATAAGGGAACGATGTTATGTAAAAGAAGACTTTGTTTTTAAGAAAGGCCAGGTCAAGAGTTTTAACAACCGTAGCAACTGAAAGGAAGTGGTCTCTGCCTATCCCTACGTAAAAGAGCGTGACTACATGTATGTACGTACTCGATACAAAAGGTTACAGTTAAATAAAACCAAATCCGATGATTTCTTCACATACGCTGGTATTGTAAACAAACGTGAAGCTTTTCAACTAAAGAAACTAAACAAGAATCAATTCAAATATCTCATGTTTATAATTGGATTGAAATCTGCCAAATATTTGGATATTACAACGACAAAGGTAAAAGACGATTATTTCGATCATGATTGCTGTTTTATCTGCAAAACAAGAACAATAACTTTCTTTATGTCCAAATTTGGAACAGACTTTACATTTGTGTTGTGAGAAACTGCAATCCTTCTAGAAATGCATCTCCCCGCATTGCCAACAAGGTGTTCTAGGTTTATCGAAACTCTTTCTTTTTCTTGTGCGTTCACTGCGTGTACTGTAGAACTAGTTCTGTGTTTGATAAGAGCTGTGTCTTCTTTTAGACTCGAGATTCGATAACATTAATCAACTAAATGAGGTAGACCACTTTGAATTTTATTTTTCTATGTATTAGAAGTAGTTTTTACATTTTTAAAAGGAATTGTAAATAAGTTAATAGGTATGGTCAAATTTTTTGGACCAAAAGATAAAGTAATGTGTACGCATTTTGTAATGATGTAGACCACTTTGAAATTTATCGTTCAGTATTTTTGAAGAAATCTGTAGTATTCAAACAATTGTAAAAAATGAAAAAAAAAATAGATCAAAATACTTTAAAGATAATAATATTCTTTTTCTTGTTCGCAATAAGAAAGTCGTATTTATATAAGAATACAACAAATTAGTTAAAAGTAATTACAGTTGACAAGCCATAAATAAGTAAGTAGATGATTAATTGCATGCATAGTACATAAAGTCATCAAATTTACTTTATTTTTACTACTTCTTTAGACCTACTTAGAAATTAGTATTAAAGATTAGAAAGTGCAAATAAACGTCAACAATTATTATTATTACTGTAAAAGAATACAACAACGATAGGCAACTAGTAATACAAAAAACCGTATAAACAGTTGCATATTAAACTTAATTGAAAGCAAAGCAGGCGTATTTACGGACCTTCTAAATATGATTTTTTTTACATATTAGTAATTTTGTTTTTGTAATAAATGTCTGTTAGTTTTCGTTAGCATCAGTTTGATACCTTGGACTTCTAGAAGTAACCCTAAATTCTACTGGCATATCATAACATTTACAAATGCAACACGAAGGGAATTTGAACCAATCGGAAAATATTCCCCTGCATTCGTTGCTCGGATCGTAGGCCAGCAATCTGTGTAGTCGATATTGTTGTTCGCACCTGCAACCGTCCCTGCAATACATCTGACGATGTTCGAAGGTACATTTTTCCCAGTGAACGTACTGCTCGAAGGGGTACATATTTAGCAGCGCTAGGACTTCGCCGCGTGTGTTGTTAGCCCAAAAGGGTGCCACGACCTCTTCCCTCACAGGGCAAGCATTACTGAAATAAAAATAAATCATTCAAAATTATGTTTTAATGCATTTCAAAACGTTCAACATCCATATAATTGGTGACAGAGTTTCATACGTACATACATATAGTCACGCCTTTTTCCCGTAGGGGTAGGCAGAGACCACTTCTATCCACTTGCTACGGTTCTTACACACGTCTTTTGCTTCTACTTTCATCAGCGCTTTCATACATGCTCGTCGGTCGCTTGTACTTTTGACCTGTCCTTTCTTCAAAACAATTTCGATCTGATCGAGATATGTTCGTCTAGGACGACCTCTACCAACTGCCATTTCATACTCGCTTTATTAATTTGTTTCGTCAATTTTCTTTTATCCATTCTCTCTACGTGTCCTCAAAGTATATACGAGGATAGTTCACGAATTCTTGTTCCTAACATAGAAGCAAACACATGAAAAGAATGAAACTAATTTATTTTTCAACATAGTCACCTGCAACGTTTATACAATTGGTATATCGGTGTAGAAGTGTTTCAAACCCTTTAAAAAAAAATTCAGAACTTTGAGTCTTCAGCCATTCATCTACCGCCGACATCATTTCGTTATAGTCAGCAAAGCGAATTCCACGAAGATGATCTTTTAATTTTGGGAATAGATGGTAGTCGCTGTGAGCCATTGCAACACAACTTTTGTGTGCCGGAGCGTTGACCTGGTGGAAGAGCACACCTCTTCTCTTTTTTTGATCGCTTCGCGTACTTTTGGTATTAAATTCACATAATATTCACCTGTTATGGTGCGTCCACGCCCACGAAACTAACACCTACACAAAAAAACTGTAGCCAGCTGATGGGACAATACGAAATTTTCGAGGGTGAGGGGAACCCCTATGCCGTCATTCCACGCTTTGTTTTTTGGATTCTGGATTAAAGTAATGGACCCATGTTTCGTCGACTTAAAGAAATTTTCGCTTAAATTCATCGATATTAATGTTAATGATCCCCAAATTTGTCTCCGCTGCAACCTAGCGAACACGCTTCTGGTCATTCATTCATTCATTCGTGGAACCCAACGTGCAGAGAGTTTTTTGAGACCCAATTCCTGATCTCTTCTGTCATTTAATACCATGTCATGGACTAAATTCACATTTTCCTTGCTCACCATGTTGACAGGACTCTCTTCCCAGTTTGAAAACTCGTGACAAATTCTTGATTACCTGCTACGAAGGGGTAGAGTTACCCTATACTTTTACCATTTCCTTATAAATTTCTTGCGGTGATAACCCCTTTTTACAGATGTACTTTATCGCGCCTCTTTTCTCAGTTTTGTCCATTTTTATAAAATCACGCTTACCAAAATGGAAAAAAATTAATATTTAACAAACACGAACTGATATGCTGATGCTAATTGGCACACACTAATATCATACAATAAGCTTTTGTCTGACACTTTATTTGCATTTGTTATTCAACGCCAACTTTTTAAGGGATAACAATTCGTGAACTATCCTTGTACATTAGATAGGAAGAATTTTTCAACATAAACGTTGTCAAAGTATTATGCTTGGAAATGAAATTTTATTAAAAGGTATATCTGAAATTAATGGCTATTTTCATAAGCTTACATAAAAAGTTATAAACAATTAATTTTAATTCTTTGTAAACTTTGAATTAACGCCAATTAGCAGAAATAATAAGGAAAAAATCAGGAGCAAGTGTGACTTGACATTTTCAAATAAAAAATAATTTTTATGTATGTAAAAATAATGTTAGTATGAAACTAAAAAATAAATTTAATAAATATCTAACTGAAACACTAAAGAACTAGTACAAAAAGCAATATCAATTATTATTAGTATTTCTAAAAGTTGAAAGGATATCTTATTTATTTCAGAAGATGTAGGGTTTTTATTTTTTTGAAAAACTTTGTTTTGGTATTTGGAGGTAAAAAATCTATGTGGTGTTGTTTTTCAACACGTTAACTCTTTCTTTTTAATATAGGCTTTATTAAGGGCTGTTTTATGGAAACTAAGTTCGAACAAGTCGAAAAAGTTTTTTGCAATCTTTACAAAAGAACGATAATTTATCTCTATTCATTTTGACCACTACTGCTAAAATGCGCATTAACCGACAGATTAAGAAGTAAAACTGCAAGATTACCAAAATAATAATAAAAGTTTACTATAAAGAGTTCACTTTATCAAAAATACCTAACCTCTCACGTTCACAGTGATGCTGATTTTTAAAAAAGGTGTAGTCATGGTTTAATTTATTTAGAGTTTAGAGAGCATTGGTATCGAATATTGTCGAAAATAAAGTAGAATTTGTGGTCGCTAGACTCTAGTTTCCCTTATCACACTATTCCTGACTTTATCCATCAAAGTCATTCCGGCTATACTTCTCAGACTACTTAACTTCGCAGCGTTGATCCTACTTTCATGTTTCTTCTGCCACATCCAACATTCACTACCAAGTATAAGTGTAGGGATCAGCACTCCTTTATACACTGCCAGTCGTGCCATTTTTGACACGTTTTGGCTGCTCATAAAGTCATGCAGGGTCTCATTCATTAGTATCTCTACCAAAACCTTTGATCAGTATCACAGTCGTAGGTAGTTTTCGTCTTTTTTAAACTTTGGACCCAAGTATACTAATTCTTTCACTTTCTCCTTCAATCAGCTTTCCTCTCTTTCAAAAACCATTACTTTCATCTTACATTCAATTTTATCTCCCTGATTTTTAGGGCATCATACATAATATTAACCATCGCCTGCAACTCCTCCTCAGATGATGATAATATGATCTGATCATAGGCGTACCGGAGGCATTTGACTATGAAATCATCAAATCTTTTATATAACCGTCTATGAATACGTTAAACAGCCATACAATCCTGTCTAACTGTTTTTCCGATGTTAACCAGTCTGTTTAAGCTCCGTTTATACTGACACAAGCACTGGGATACTCGTAAAGTGATTTATAAATTGTTTTGTAGACCCACAAATACGACATTACTCGAAAGATATGTATTTTTCGATCTTGAATGAACTTAATATTACCTATTAGATTTTCTACAGATGAATTGGAGAGAAATATGTGGATTGTATCGTTAAAGCATATTTTTTATGTTCTGGTTCCCACGAAAAGGGATATCCTGTAATGCTCAGAGAACATCGTGAGAACCAAGGAAAGAAAGGTAGGAATTGGTGTTCTTCTTAAATTTCTGGAGGTTGTGTGCCTCAGGAAACACCTCCCTAGGCAATGTATTTCAAAGCCTCGCTGTTAGTTGAATGAACGATCTTTGCAGGTCTCCAAAGTGACCACGAAGGGGTGTGAAGTATGAACTTGATGGGTTAATCTCGAAGAAAAAGCTAAAGGAGGAACGATTGTTGATATTTCAGAAAAGCATCGCCCATGAAAATATTTATAAAATCGAGAGAAACCGCTAACTTGTCTACGGTGTTTCAGAGAAGTGAGCGAGCTTGTAAGCGAGGCATCACCGACCTTTTTTGGACGGAATCCATTAGTTACAGGATATGTTTAGGTGCCGCACTCCGATTATGGGAACAGTATTCCGGGACAGGTCGAATCTGTGCCTTATAGAACATAAGCAGCTGAATGGAAGTGAAATAGCTCTTGGCACGAAACAGGAAGCCAAGTTTTTGGGATGCACATTTGGCACATTTTTACAAGAAAGATTATTGCTGATAGTTATACCAAGCATCGAGATGGATGACTTCAATGGTATGGTTACTCCTGACAATATTATGTTGGGCATAGTGAGATCGGGTTTGCTAGAGAAAAGTCATGCTTTTGTTTTATTTGCATTGAATTCTACCAAGTTATTGTATCTCCATTTGAGAATTGTTGCCAAGTCCATATTTATGTTGTTGACATTTCTTTCTCGTTCATTTCTGGTTTGACGGGCAGATATAGGAGCCCTGGAAGAGAAAGCGGTATGGAGGGTACTATCATCTGCGAAGGTGTGTACTGGACATGAAGTTGTTTCCAACAAGTCGTTTATTTAAAGTAGAAATAGTGTTGGAGCTAAAATTGGTCCCTGCGAAATTATAAACTTTAAAACACTGTATGTACATTCTCAGGACAAGGATAGCAAATCCATTTATACAACTCTCTTGTAATAATTTATGGCATCCGCTTATACTTTTGTTATTCTGGAGCAGCCCCCTGGTGGGGTGGACAATTGAATACTGCGAAAAAGACTGGAAATCCAGTAAAATAATCATTGGCGAGTATCCGAGATAGATACTCAGCAAAGATATTTGAACACTTGAGAGCCCTCCGGAGGAAGTTATGGTCAATTTTGTTAAGAGAAAACTGGCCTTCTACAAGGCGGCAGTATCATAAAAGGGTTAGCAGAAATATGAAAGGAGCACAAAGGTCCCGATGGAGGATTAGCTGCAAAACTCGCTAAAGCGTTTCAGCGTGTTCTATCCTTATATGTCTAAGTTCGGCAGGGTGTGGTGTCATTTAAAAAATTGTCGATGACATCGTTATATACAGATTGTTATTTAAATATAACGTAAAATACAGTTAAAATTAAAAATTAATTTGTCTCAAGATATTATTTCAAAATTGTTTTGCCAATATTCTTTGTGTTCACATTGCAAAGCGTTTTATATGTAATATACAAATAGGAGGGACAAAAATATTTTAATAAAAAATATCACTTACACTCCCTTCATGTTATAATTAACGTGCATCTTTTTTTTAGTTTGCTCGTTATCTACATCTTGAAACAAAATTGTTTCCGCCACCTTTTCTTTCTCTTCCGTTTTTTTTTCAGCTGCTAGTTCCTCTGTGGTGGTTTCAGTAGTAACATCTTCTTTAGTGTCGTTCATTAAATATGTGGTCGACTCGATATTTACATCTGTGGTGGTGTGGATATCCGAACTCTCTGAATAGTCTTCGGTGGTTGTTATATCTTCCGGTCTTTTTGTCGTCCTTTCTGTCGATTGTCGGAAGAGCGGCGCCGTTTTTAGACCGGCCAGTTTAATAGATATGATCGGTTCTTCGGAGTAAATGAATTTGGTATTAAGTACATCATCGTTTGCAAGATCTTCGCGTAAGAATCTTGCCTCGCTTTCGACTTCGTTATCTTCGTTTTCTACGACTTCGAAGTGATACCTAAATACGGAAAGAAAACAAATTAATGCAGCTTTATACGATACACATTGTGACAATCGGTATAATGGGAGGAATGGATTAATGAATATTTTCAAACAACTATCGTTTGGTCGATCATAGCCGACACCCTCGATGAATTGAAATTAATCAATAGCTGAACATTATACAAGTTATTAAATTCATGAAAATAATATAAGGATATTATTTTATATTAAAATGTTATTGTGAAAGTGAAAGTGAAATTAGTACGACAGAAATTGTGGAAGCGTTGAACAGTATGAAATTGGGTAAAGCTGCTGGACAATGCGTGGTAACTAGTCTGCTGTACCGCCTTTTTTAACCTTTGTTGGAAAAGTGGTAGCGTACCAGACGACTGGTGCAAGGTCGTTATCGTGCCGCTTTACAAGAGACACGGGTTCGCAGCAGGACTGTAAGAACTACCGAGGTATTAGTTTACTCAGCATATTCGGCAAACTGTATGCAAAGATATTAATTAAAAGAGTGAAAAATGAAACTGAGCAGATGATATGGGATGCGCTTTTATAGACTTGGAAGAGGCCTATGACAGAATGGTAAGGATTGAATTGTGGTCGACATTGTCTATGTATGGGGTGAGCGGTAGTTTAATACAAGTACTGAAATCACTTTACGAGGATTCCACTGCTTATGTCAGGATAAACGAAGCTTGCACGGACTGGTATAACATCAAAAAAGGTGTGAGACAAGAACGTGTGGCTTCGCCATGGCTGTTTAACTTATACATAGACGATTGTTTAAAAGATTTGAAAGAGAGCGCGTATGAATTGAAAATGAATGGTTTGATCGTCAAATGATGAAAGTAGAGGAAGCAAAAGATGTGGTAAGAACCGTAGCGGAAGTGGAAGGAAGTGGTCTCTGCCTACCCCTATGGGAAAAAGGCGTGACTTTATGTATGTATGTATGTACCTACCTGGAGTATCTGAGACTGTTCTCTACGGGAGTCAAAATTTCTGGTTCGTCCTGGAACTCTGCCCTAAGCACGTGTCCATGCCTCTGATCTCCGTACATGCGCCTCATAAGTCCCTGGTTATCTTTAACGAAACGTCGCACCGCCTGCCAAGGGTAGCTTTTACCCGCAGACGTGCAGTACCCTTGTTTGACCAAGTCGCACGGGGGTTGGAACATTTTACCCGATCTGAAAGGACGACCGCAAGTCGACTGATCTCCGCCGGAATCGTACCCATATTCTAATGTGCCTTGCGCGTAAAACTGAAAAAAAACACGGTGTGTTAACCTTTAAATTTGTAAACGTCTTGAAATAGAGTTGATCCGGCCCTGTTCATCGTAAATGGATGTAACGACGATGTCACACATTTACACAAAGTGCTTAAATTTTCTTTTAGTGATAATAGATAATATAATCAATTTCACTTTTCACTTTTAGATTGTGTTTAGACAGAAAACGTACGGACGTACTACTTACTCAATTATGTTTTTATGTGAGTTTTTAATTACCCGTAAAACCTTTTAAATGTTTTTATGGCGTCAAAAAGTATATGTACTCAATTATATAAATGTGTTAGCAATGTTAAGTTAGAGCTTGTGGATTTTCTTGCCGCCTATGACTATGCTATATCGGCACTAATAAAGGGCGAGCTACTATTGCAGAATGCGGTAGCTGTATATCAGTCTCGGATGTCAAGGTACATACAGGGTGTGACGCGAAAAGTTTTGATTAAAAGTAATGGCGGATACAGTTATGTTAAAAATCTGAAATTACGAAACTGAGTTCAAATATAATATTGTCCTGAATGTGGCACTTTCGAGAAATTCGGTTTCCTCGTCTCAAAGAGTAAAAATAAAATAATAAACAAATAAAAAACAATGAAATAGCAAGCAATTCCTTACTGTTTTTTTTTATCATTATAAATTTTGTTTTGACAGTGTTGTTTGTTGCTTTATCTTTTCTTTACTTTTGAGTATTGAGGTTTTTCGACGCCTTCGGCGCCTCGGCGCCGTCGTGCACCACACGACTTTGCACTTCGGGCCTGCCTACCCTTTACTAATGTTGAAATAATTAGGTGTTGTTATGTTTAAACTAAGATAATGAAATAACTCAAAAGTGGTTGGATTTAGTTATAGGGAATACCGATATCAAACGAATTGGCTTAAAATAATATAGCGGAAAATGTAATAAAATACAGGATGTTCTATTTAAAGTAAGCAACTTATAAATGATTTAAATTGTGCATGTTAGTGGCTAAGTTTGTTTAAAACACCCTGTATGAAATATCAATGAGTTGAACATATGGAGTTAAAGGGCAAGCGCTTGTTTTTTATTGGTTACAATTTCACGTCACTAGCTTCGTTATATATATATATATATATATATATAAAATCGGAATATTTTGAAACTACTTATTGGTATAGCACATTCTATTTAAAATAACAAAGTTGACGTCTACTTCCGGTATATCCAGAAGTGCCACATTTAGGACAACATTATATTTGAACTCAGCGTCATCCAAAACCTACAGCTTCGTAATTTCAGATTTTTAACATAACTGTATCCGCCATAACTTTTAATTAAGACTTTTCGCGCGCCACACCCTGTATAGTCACGCCTTTTTCCCGTAAAGGTAGACAGAGACCACGTCCTTTCACTTGCTAAGGTTCTTACACTCATCTTTTGCTTCTGCTACTTTCATCAGCGCTCTCATACATGCTTGTCGGTTGTTGGTACTCTAGACCTGGTCTCGTAAAGTAAATAATATATATTTTTACGGATATGCAAAAGTGCTTTTTTTGAACTCAATAGATAGTGATTATCAGACTCAAATAAAAATAGCAAGTTTTTGTTTGGTTAAGTAATCGTAACGAGATAAAGTTAGTTTTCAAGTTCCATGTTCTATTATTTTTTTCTCTTGTTCTGATTTTTTTAAAAGTTTTTGGTAATTTTTTTAGGTTTGAGTAAAAACATGAAAAAAAAAACAGTTACATACAATATAGGTTAATAATACAATGTATTCAATGAACAAACTCAATGATATTTAAATATAAATTAATATCTTTAGATCATTTCCATGTGAGTATTAATACGTTTACCTAAGTATAATTTGCGACGTCAGATTTCTTAAACAGTTAGTTAATTGTAATTTCGCTAATAAGAAAAACAAACGCCAAAAATGAGTCCGTTACTGTATAATATCATAAAATCGATTGGTTGCACTCGGGCAAAATCTACACGCATAAAGTGGGTTACTGGGTTACTTTTATATTTTTATTTATTCAAGAAACACTATTGCTTTCACCTCGTCAACTTCAAGACAGTCAATTTTCATTTCCCTCTCGAAAAAGAAACGTTATAATTCATAATTATTAAGATAATCGCATTAAATGATTAAGAAAACTGAGCAGAATCATTTCTTTCCCATTTTATGAAACATTAAACGCTGTATCATCATTTGGTTCTTGACAGCAACGGTATCACCGTAAACGCATTTTAAAACTAATTTATCACATATAATTCCAATTTTTACAAATTACCAAAACAGTTTAAAATTCCTTATATTTAATACGGAAAGAACTATAAAACAAAAATACCAACCAGAGAAGACTGGTTAAAGAAAACGCCATTGACCAGCCCAGGAGTGAAACGATTTTCCACTGACGGAAAGCATTCCCTGGGGAAATACGCCTCGGTTTTCCAGGCCGAGGTCTATGCCATACAGAGTGATCAACAGTGAGATTGATATTCTCACTGACAGTCGCGCGGCCATTGGGGCTCTCGTGAGTTGCACCACAACATCATCGGTGGTGTGGGACTGCATGCAGGCCCTCACTGAGTTAGCGACTGCAAATAAGGACGAATTTTGGACGATAAACCGGAGTAGGCTAAGCAGTACGCTTGGCCTGCTCACTGGTCACATCGCACTAAGGGTCTTCAAATTTAAGCTGGCAGCTGAGAAAAACTGCCGACTATGCGGCGAAGAGAAAGAGAGCAGCATACATGTGCTCCTGGCCTCTATTCAAAAGATCAAAAGAATCATTTTATAACCTAATCGAAAAGCAATGATAAACCTTTTTTTTCATGAATTATGCTTTTCCATAGTTTTTTGAACAGCTGTGACTATAAAAACTATAACAGATGGTCATAGTTCTATTTTATCTAGCTCACTTGCTCATTCATAAACTTTATGCAATAAATGACCACCTCTTCTAGAAATAAACTGTATCAATTCTTTTGATGTAGAAACTTGATTTTTTTCTTTGGCATTGTAGGAGGCTCAACGTGATTAAGCTTTGGATATATCAGTGGCCGTGCAAACACTGTAGGCAAAAAGACATTGCCTACTCTAGAATTGTTTGTAAATTAGCGAAAATTCTACCATTAAATTACATCATAATATTTAATACTTCCTGTTGTCGTTTTTGTTTCATCTGTAGACATCGAGACTAACAACAACAAAAAAAGACGTTTCTTTTAAAAAGTAGTTTTTTAGTGACTAATTTTACTAATAAAAATCTTATAAGTTTGTGGCAAACGCTACAATTGGTGACCCCAATTCCGAATAAACTTTAGTAATGGAGACACCAATCCCACCGCCATTGTCCAGAAGAAATAAAAAAATTTCCAACGATAACCTCGGAACTATAGTCCGTTCATAATTTGTCGATAGCACAAAATGTGCGTCCAAGTCATAAAACGGCCGTAATAGTCGTAAAATCATAGGCGGAGGTTCCTGAGGTGTTTATTCATGTCCGTACACAATTTGTTGATAGCTCACTGCAAGTTTGACCCTCATTAGGTTTAGTACGTTTTTGATCGCATTTAATTTACGGCTCGTTGGTGTTTCGGCGTCTACGGCAGTAATTAACGTCTCTAATATTTATTTTGCGAATTTTGTGCAGTGCGGGAGTAACTTTTTTTCATATTCCTACAAACATATACGTACCTTTCGTTCCTGCTTGTTTTGTTTGATTGCTTGCGATGGCTTCGTCATCATCATCAACATCATCAAGTTTTACACCGGTACTGTTGCGTACAGTCAGTAAGTCTGTCTATTCACCAAGAGAGAAGACTATTGTTTTGAACGTTCACGATGCTCTGCTTTCTCAGAATTCCACAAACACTGTTCAGAACATAATCAAGAGTTGTGCCCACATGACGGGCGTAGGGGAGTCAACAATATATAGGTTCCTATCAGAAAGAAAAAAACAAGGTATAGCTAACCCAAATACAAACGAATACTTAAAGAGGGGGAGAAAACCTATTGAAATTGATGAATTTGCCAAAAATGGTATTCGAAGGAAAATTCACGAATTTTTTTACAAAAAAGAAATACCCAACTTAAACAAAATTTTGTAAGAAGTTAGAGACGACCCGGATTTGCCTCATGTCGGACGAACCAAATTGTGGCAAGTTTTAAAAGAATTAAATTTCCGGTGGGAGAAATCAGACCGAAAATCACTTTTGATTGACCGGGAAGAGATAATATGTTGGAGAAGAAAGTATTTAAGATCTATACGAAAATTTCGGGCTGAAGGAAAGCCAATTTACTATCAGGACGAATTGTATCAGGACTATCAGGTCATACTCTCACAAAAATTTGGTCAGATAAAAATATATCAAGCTCCAGGCAAGCCTTTATGGAAGGTTGGTCTACTGGTATTTCCCCACCCTCTGGTAAAGGCAGTAGATTAATAGTTTCTCACATTGGCAGTGAAAAAGGATTTGCTAAGCATGGTTTGTTGGAATTTCAATCCAAAAGCACAAAAGACTATCACGAGGAGATGACAGCTGATGTTTTCGAAGAGTATTTTGAGCAGATGATTGAACATATACCACCAAACTCAATTATAGTATTAGATAATGCACATTATCATTCACGACTAGTAGAAAGACTTCCAACGACTGCGTGGAAGAAACAGGATATCATTGAATGGCTGCGGAATAAGTCCCTGCCTTACAAAGATGGAATGGTTAAAGCAGAACTTTTAAAAATTGCCCGGCAACACAAATCTAAGTTCAAGAAATACGTAGTTGACAAAATGGCGGAAAGACGAAACATCACAGTCCTTAGACTTCCACCCTACCACTGCGAATTAAATCCAATTGAACTCATTTGGGCACAAATGAAAAGCTATGTGGCTAGAAAAAATACGTCATATAAAATACAAGCTGTACGTGAATTGTTATATGAGTCTTTACAACATATTATAGAACAAAATTGGCGAGATGCAGTAAGACATGTAATAGAAGAAGAACAAAAAATGTGGGATCTTGACAATATAATTGATGCGACTGTAGAGACACAACCGCTAATTATTAACCTGCAAGACGACTCGGATTCCGAAGATGATCCTGTTTATTTTGAATTTGAATAGTTTTGTAAGTAATCGTAGTTTATATCATTTAAAAATAGGTATTAATTAAATAAATGTATCTTTTACAAATTGCAAGTAACTTTTTATTTTTAAATAAAATAAAGAAATTTTATTAAAATAAAAATACAATTTACAGTACCTACAGTTTAAGAATATTAATATATTTATTTATTTAAAGTAACGTAATGTTTTAATCATATACTCTACGACACTGGTCAGTCATTTCCACTCAAAATACCTACATAATCGGATTAAGAGTTTTATAGCTGTATTGTATTTATTCAGATACAAGGTGGGTTAGTCGAAAACATCTTAAACTGCCAGTTTTAGGTTGGTTTTTGTTATTATATCATACTACCTGTCCTCTCTGTATTTCAGTTCTCTAATGAGGGTCAAACTTGCAGTGAGCTATCAACAAATTGTGTACGGACTATAGCCAAGTAGAAGCTAGCCAGGTGAGCGTAACAATACCCAAAAAAAAACCAGAAATTTGGTTTTATCAAATTAAGGCTCAATTCCCTGGCAAAACAAGGATTGTTGAATATATTCAGGGAAAACGAAGACCGTCGCATTAAGAAGATGGTAACAGGCGTCGATTTGGGAGACCTAAAACCAAGCCAATTTTAAAGCAAAATGCGAACACTGGCGGGGACAGATGTATTCGATGAAGTACTACGTACATTGTGGTTGAAATGAAGGTGGAGAAAATCATTCGTATATGCGAAATCGCTAAACGGACAGCAAAAAGCCTCCAAAAAACATGAAAAGATAGTGCTATCACATTAAACACAAAAAAACTATGATTAAAACACTGATATTCCTGGTACTTCTATACAGAGCAAAAACATGGTCGATGAAAGCTGTCGACGCGTTTGAACTATGGTGCTGAAGAAGAATCCTACGAGTTCCCTGGACAGCAAGAAGAACTAATGCGTCCATCATCCAAGAAGTAAACGAACCCAAAGATTATCCAAAATAGTGCAAGCTCGAATCCTTAGATACTTCAAATAAGGGTATCCACTGACTTAACTGACAACCAGACCGCTATGTTACAAGAAGTGTTGGCGCTACTGGAGAGAAGCTATCGAAGTAGGCGCTCAAGTCGCAGTCGATAGCGGTCCCGAAACAAATACAACCCTGCCGGCAAGTATTGTTTCTATCATTTTAGATTTGGGAGGAGATGCTACCCAGACAAATGCAAACTCACTTGCAGGTGGTCAAATTCGGGAAACTTGAACGCGCAGTAGAAACAACGGCAAGCTCCACTGCGAAAAAACAACAAGATTGTCGTAGTTATCAACTATTTGTTAAAGACAAAAAAAAGGACAAAGTTTGAGGCAAACGCTACACAACCGTAAACACTTCCACGATTCCAAAATAGAGCACTCTTGCTTGTAAGCGCATTTGATATTCCCCTTGTAGGTGGCCCACTTGAGAGTATCGTAAGGTGGGCCATTGTGATACTATAAAAACTATATTAAGAATTGAAGGTAGCACCTATAATGATAATAAACGTACGAAATTAAAGACGTGGATGTTGCGCCGTATGTTGAAAAGAGATACGATGCAGCAATCATCATCATCATCAGTCAACCATCTCGTGTCCACTGCTGGACGTAGGTCTCTCTCATTCTCCTCCATGCATCTCGGTCCTGTGATGCCTGTATCCAGTTGCTGTGACATCGTTTTAGATCATCGGCCTCGGTTTCGGTAGGCTTCTTGTCTCGGCCTCCACTCTAATATTCGTTTTGTCCATCATTCTGGCGACATGTCCTGCCCAATTCCACTTGAGGGTTGTTATCTTCTCTATCGCATCTAAAACTCCCGTTCGGCGTCGAATTTCTCGGTTTGGAATTCGTTGTCTGAGAGAGATACCCAACATGACGCTTTCCATAGCCATTTGTGTACGCGAATTTTGTGCACTATTTTGTTCGTAAGTCTCAGCTCCGTAGTTAAGAACTGGCAGCACGCACTGATTGAATGTTTTTCTTTTAAGGCTTACTGGGATACCTGATTTGAAAACATAATTAAGTTTGCCGATGCAGTGGGTGGTATTTCGTAGTTACTTTTTATAGTGTGTTTTACTGATTTTATAACAATTTGGCCACATTTTTTCTATAAAAACGTAGACAGACACATTTAAAATTATTTTAATAACTGATTAGTATTAAATGCAATTAATATGATGATGTTATCAATGCATTTTTGAAGAAAAACCGCCGTATTGAACTAATTTATAAAAAATAATTATGTATTTCTGTTTCCTAATTTGGTAGACATTTTAATAAATTTGTGTAAATTAAAAGGCAATGTTCGACTTTAGCAACAAAACGAATTTTTCTCAAAGATTTTATAAGGGATAAGTAATTTAAAGAAAATTATGCTACTTGTTACCTACCTTACTTCTAATGCCACCGCACGCCACTGATAATTATGTTATAAATAAATAAAACTATGTGCTTTATGAATAAAGTCTTCGTTCTTTTGTTATTTAAATATTTTCCTAAAAAAGCTACATAGCACATAAACACACGCAATTTAATAAATCAAATTGTCTACCTTGATACTTAAAAGTTCAAGGACCTTTAGGTAGGCGAAGAGAAAAATAAGTCGCAGAAGGGTATTTCCGGAAACATTATAAACAATCGATGGTTGGGCATATTTTACGCTTACCTCCTCGAAATTTCTACAAGCAGTTAAATTCTGACCCGTATTTTATTAATTGGAAGTAAATTTACGGTATATACGTACACATTAAAATATTTAATTTATTTGTATTTCCATTGACAGCACACATTTAACACGCGGGTATAGATCGCTTTGTAGATATATTTTAATAATTCGTTCGACTCTGTTGGATAATTAGTGCGAATTATCATTAAATAACAACAAAAACTTTTTTATATTCGGTTTCTCACATTCGGCAGCCGTTACGATTTCCTCATCGACGACCCATTTTCTTCTGCGGACAATCCAAGGCACAATTTTACAGTTTTCAATTATAAATCTCGACACAATGACACAATTGACAAACCCCGATTTAAGAAATAATAAAAACGTATTCCACTCAAAAACTATATTTATCGTAAAACGTATTCAAACTATCCCTCGATAACAAAAACGCGTCTATTTATTGTCGTCCCTTTATCAAGACTGCCGCCAGCCTCTTTCTTGTCCCTTTCTCCAGATACCTGGCCTCCAGATGTGTTCGTGCTCTCGTCGACTACAGGGGCGAATCCAAATATATCTTACACTCGGCCATCCTGCATTAGAGGTCTGTCCTCAGACCTATCGCTGCTAAAAATAGAATTATCTGTTCCTAAAGGAATAAATTATACCTAGAAATAATTTACACATGACAATATATGTCCTTAATAAATTAAGTGTGAGCGTAACAACTCGCTTGTGACAATATCTGTCCGTAAAAAATTGAATATGAGCGTAACAACTCCATTGTGACAATATCTGTCCATAAAAATCGAATATGAGCGTAACAACTCACTTGTGACAATATCTGTCCCACCCTTGTTTCATAATTAGGTGCTTCTTTTAATAAATTAGCAAATAGAACAGGAACACACTTACGAAACTGGTCAAGCACGCTATTCCTGATTTCTGTTTAACTGGTTTTCACCTGAACGCAAACGTCATGCATTCCCTCAAGACAGTTTAAAAAAATATATCACAAGTTTATTCAAATTGGTACAGGGTGGACAAAAATGCAAATTGTTCTCCATTGACCACTAAACAATGACTTAACCTGTTTACAAGCTGGCGTACAGCTATAGCAAAATGTGGCGGGTGCACTATCCTGTCTTAAGTGTTGGCTATTTGGATATCAATGAATAGCTGGCTCAAATCAGGAATTTATGTATTTTGCAGAAAATCCAGATAGAATTCTTTTGTTAGTTTTCATCAAAAAAATAAATATAGACCAATAATTGTATTTCTCACAATACCAGCCTATGCGTTAATTTTTTTGTGGTCTTTGCGTAAGGCATTCTTGCATCCAATTTGGATTTTCATCAGACCAATATCGGGTGTTTTGCCGGTAACACGCCCGTTCAAGTAAAACGTTGCCCCATCCGAAAATAAAACGTTATCAATGAAATTGTTGTTTAATTTATTATCATTTTGATTTATCATGTACTCGCAGAATTCAGTTCTGCGGTCACAGTCATGTTCAGCCAACACATGGACCTACCTACGTACATCCCTAACGTGTTATTATTATCTGGATTTCCTTTCTATTTTGCTTACCGTAGATTGAGAGCTTGGTTGATCAAGTAGTGACGAGCAGCGAGGAGAGCGGACAAACCTTATTTATATCAAAAAGACCAAATTTATGACCATTACGAAATCAGTTTAGCAACAGGAAAACCTATGGATCAACGGAGAACTAATAGAGAAAGTCAGTAAGTACAAATACTTAGGAACCACTGTCAATGAAGGTAATGTGTACACTGAAGAAGTTTAATCAAGAATTAGACAAGCCAGAACCATATTTAACAGAATGAGAAATGTGTTATGCAGTGGATATCTTAACTTACAACTCAGAGTCAGAATATTGAGATGCTACGTTTTCTCGTTGTTGCTATATGGGATGAAATCCTGGACGTTAAAGAAAAATATAAGTGATCGACTGGAAGTATTTGAGATGTGGTCAAATAGAAGGATCTTAAGAATAAGTTGGGTAGACATGGTAACAAATGAGGAGGTACTGGGAAGATTGAGAAAGGAAAAGGAAATATTTAACACAATTAAAATAAGGAAGCTGAAACATCTGGGCTACGTGATGAGGGGAGAGAAATATGTTTTGTTGCAGAATATCATGCAGGGAAAAAGAAGCAGAGAAAGAAGACGCATTTCCTGGTTAAATAACCTGAAAAAATGGTACACCTGTAGTTCCATTGAGTTGTTTAGAGCTGCAGCATCAAAAGTAATAATAGCTGGAATTATCTCAGGAATTATCAATGATAGGCAATATGGCTTCCGCCATCAGAGATCAACTGGTGACCTGCTCGCATACGTCTCACATATATGGCAGCTATCTATTGAAAAGTATGGAGAAACTTTAGCTGTGGCATTAGATATCTCCAAGGCGTTCGATCGAGTTTGGCACCAGGGACTCCTCGCCAAGCTTCCATCTTATGGCTTGCCCCCTCAGCTGTGTTCTCTGCTTGCTAGTTTTCTCTCAAACAGGTCTCTCCATGTAGTGGTCGATGGAGTTTCATCTGACACTCTACTCATAAATGCTGGTGTTCCGCAAGGATCCATTCTAGCACCAACACTATTTTTACTTCACATCAATGACCTATTGAAAGCAACTTCATGTCCCGTACACAGCTTTGCCGATGATAGTACCCTCCATACCGCTTTCTCTTCCAGGGCCCCTATATCAGCCCGTGAAACCAGAAATGAACGAGGAAGAAATGTTAACAATATAAATATGGACTTAGCAACAATTCTCGAATGGGGATCCAATAACTTGGTAGAATTCAATGCAAACAAAACACAAGCATGTCTTTTCTCTAGAAAAGCCGATCTCACTGTGCCTAACATAACTTTGTCAGAAGTAACCATACCACTGAAGTCATCCATATCGATGCTTGGTATTACTATCAGCAATAACCTTTCCTGAGAAAATCACGTGAGGTCCATTGCCAAAAGTGCATCCCAAAAACTTGGTTTTTTGTTTCGTGCCAAGAGCTATTTCACCTCCAGTCAGCTGCTTATGATCTATAAGGCACAGATCCGACCTGTACTGGAGTACTGTTCCCATATTTGGAGTGCAGCACCTAAACATATCCTGAAGCTACTGGATTCTGTCCAAAAAAGGGCAATTCGTCTCGTCGGTGATGCCTCGCTTACAAACTCGCTCACTTGTCTGGAACACCGTAGAAAAGTTGGCGATTTGTCTCTATTTTATAGATATTTTCATGGGCGATGCTCTTCTGAAATATCAACAATCGTTCCTCCTTTGGCAGTCTCTTCGAGATTAACCCGTCAAGTTCAGTCTTCACACCCCTTCGTGGTCACTTTGGAGACCTGCAGAACATCACTCATTGCCTAAGGAGGTGTTCCCCGAGGCATACAACCTCCAGAAATTTAAGAAGAACACCAACTCCTACCTTCTTTCCCTTGGTTTTCACGATGTTCTCTGAACATTACAGGATATCCCTTTTCGTGGGAACCAGAACATAAAGAAAAAAAAAAAAAAAAGCTATGATGATAGCCAACCTTCTAAGAGGAAATGGCACTTGAAGAAGAAAAAGAAGAAGATTGAGAGATACGTTCACGATCTGGGTGCATTCATGAAATAATGTGCATACCTCTTGTTTAGTCCGCATCCTGTCGCCAACATCAATCATCAATAAAATTTCAATTCTCTTACTTTCAGTTAAAGGCATTTTAACAGAACAGTTTGTTAAATACAATATGATAAATTAGATTAACAAAACGGCATTGTAGTTATGACAGTTTTTAACGTCAAATTAAACGAAATACTTTTCAACTTCTTCTGTTTTGTCGAGCGGCTAGGATTACTTATGAAAGTGGGTAGATACGATGTTAAAATAAAAAGAGGGGTGTTTCATTTAAAAAAAAAACTGGTGCTGGCGTCATCACTCAATGTATGTACGGTAGATTATTTTTTTTAAAAAAAGTAAATTTATTTAGCTAATAATGATTTTATGCGTTACTTTATGAACGCACTGTATATTTATTACTAACAATTATACTGCACTGCAAATTAAAATTGGTAATGTCATTTTATATAATTGATTATTATACATGCTTATATTTTTGAGAAAATGAAAAATGTATACATTACAGTGGCAAGGGTATCGCCACAATTAATGAATACACTCGAAGATGCAAAAGACAGTTTTGCACTTTCTTTCAAATATATCTTCGTATGTTATTCGTCATAATGAATACGCGCTCGTTAATATTATTGTAGCTAGATCGTAAAACATTTAAACTACGCAAACAAAGATTTCTCGTTTTTTTTTTGTGACCTCAATAAAACGTTCGTTCTTTTAAAAACTATTACTTACTAATAAAACAAAACAACAAAATATCATTTTGCATTTCACGAAAGTATCTGCAACAATTTTTCCCTGGGTCTGTTCATTTCGCGGTCCGTATGATGATTCCAAATAGACACAGCACGAAAAGTCTAAGAACAAGAAGAAATACAACAACCAACAACAAAAAATGTTAAAAGCGCGACCTACTAGCGGCGTTGGAGGCCAGTCAGTCACCAGTGCCAATGAAGAACTAAATTGTGGTGGTCTTCAGATACTGAAGACTCAAGTTCGAAGACTTAGTGAATGGTGATGTGTTTGAAAGGCCACACACGCGCGTCGAGCGGTTCACGTATCCACTACAAATTATTAACGCTTTAATAGCCGACGTTTAGTTGAATTTTTGGCTGATAAACTCGTATTTTAATGTGTCAAATAATTTTTCGCTGTATTTTTGACACTCAAAAAGGTTTAAATTTGTATTCAAATATATCGAACAATGAATGCTACAAAACTGGTGTTTAAAAGTATGAAATTTATTTGACAAAATTGCCAGAATATATATGCCACTTATGACAATTAAATTGGTGGTTAAATCTGTCAAATATTTTCACATTTCTGACATTTATCCAAGTTAAACACCTATTTTTTATATTGGACCCAGAATACACACAATATATAACCTAAGCGACGGCAGAAAAGACCTTAAGGTCGAGGTGCCCTAAGTCTTTTGTCAGGTTCAACCCTATTGTTAAATAATAACATTAATAAACACCTATTTCACCATGATAAACATCCTTGACATTAATAATACAAAAATTCTATAATAATTGGTGTTCAAAAATATGAAATTTATTATGACAGTTAAATTGCTGGAAAATATGTCGAACGTTCTCACATTTACATTAGTTAAACATCCAATTTAGAATGACGTCTATGTTAAAACTGGTATGTATTGATGTGAAACATCTTTGGTAAAATATATGTATCATTGTTGACAGTTTAATTGGGGCATGTGAGATTATTGTCACATGTCACACTTTATGGAGGCTAAGGAATCTTTCACACGGGAAACTTCACGTCTCTCGCTACCGAGAGAGAGGACGGCTCTCAGCACCAAAATGCAATGAGTCCAATAGAGCTTTCAGACGAAGAGTGGGAGCCGCCACGTCTCGAGAGACGAGAGCCTTCACGTCTCCTTCGAAAATAATTGAAGAACTTTTTCTCATCCCGTCTAAATGCTTGGTAAAGCGTCGCAAAAACTCCTGCTTCATCACGTCTTTGGTTGATTGGATGTACCCAAAACATTCTTGATCGTTGACGTTTCTGTCGTCGAAGTTTGTGTCGACGGTAGTAAAGGTATATGGCAACAGCTTGCGTGCGATCCATTCTAAGACTGAGCTTAAGAAGCCGGAAACTAAAATGGCTTCCTGTGTGAATTGTCGGTAGGTAGAGTCCGGTCGGGATCAAGACCGTTTGTTTGTAGGTCTTCTTCTTAGGGTGCCGTCTTCTTAAGAAGATTGGCTACCATCATGACTATTTTAACTCTATCCACCGCTGACCTAAAAAGTTGGACTGACGAACGGTTGAACCACTCTCTCAAGTTGCGCAGCCACGACATTTTGACCTGCATAATCACTTGTAACATAATATATCTTTCTCCTCTCATAACGTGGCCCAGGTACTACAGTTTTCGGATTTTTGTCACAAGCTCTGTCCCTTTTCCTAGTCGTCTGAGTACTTCTTCGTTAGTGATTCGATCTACATACGATATGCTGAGCATTCTTCTGTATAACCACATTTCGAAGGCTTCCAATTTTTTCAACGATGTTTTATTCAGTGTTGCTGCTTCCATGCCATAGAGGAGAATAGATAATATGTAACATTTTATCATTCGTATTTTCAGTCTTTGATTCAACGATCGGATAGAAAAGAACAGTCAACACTGACGTTTATAAATGTGTCACAAATAGTTCATTAAAGAAGCTACCGTTCTGAAATTTGTTAGTAAATTAGTTGCCAATAAAATAAAATAGCTAGTTCTTTTAGCTTGAATTTTCGGTAGGTTTTCCAGCGTTTTATTAAAAAATCAAATGGCTAAAAAATAAATCTTCAATGGCTTACGTCTAAATAAATACAAGGTAAAAGTATTATTTTTGCTTCGTCCCTGATTATATATTGGGAATAGATATATATATATATATATATATATATATATATATATATATATATATATATATATATATATATAGACATTAGAAGTACCGGAGGAATCAAGTTTTAGTATTTTTGCCATAATTAAAATTTTTTTAATGCAACCCGATTAAATTTTACACTTTTCAAGTCAAAAAAATTATAAAAGGGTGTTTCTAATCATTTAAAAAAAATTGTTTATAACTGCGTAATTTTTATCATTTTTCTTAGTGTAATTATGGATTTATCTGTCATTGAAAATCTGGTTACGCCAACATCGAAGGTTTCCATTTTGTTTTATACGATTATTTCAAACATTGAATCGATTATTATAAATACGATAATTATTTTGGGTTTATCCTAAGTACATATTACTATTAATTTCCATCCACCGACCGTCTATTTACTGGATAAAAGTTTTAGTACAAATAATAGAAATCGTGTGTGGTCAACTTTAGGTGATACATTGTTTGTGGTGTTGGACCCAGTAAAATGAGGTTTCTCTGGTTTTCTGAAGCCAACGACGATATGTCGATGAAGAAAAAGTAAAGCAAAGTGGGCCAAATGACTCCTCCCTCTAGTTATACAGGGTGAGCGTATCTGTACATCGTTCTTAACGACCAGATTTTATTGAATTAAAAACTTTCTCGTTCCGAAAACGTTATTGTTATTTTGTCATTTGGTTATTATCATTTATTAACCGTACTATTTTGAAGGAAACAATTTTTACAACTAAAGAAAAATTAATTAATTTTTTCTCTCGCTAGCTTTATTAAAGATATTTCTTCTTCTTAAAGTGCCATGCAGTCGTAACTACGTAAGCGTTCTCCATATGCGTCTCTAAGTGATCCAAAGTCTTTAATTCCCGTATAATGTCGCATGTTGCGCAACCAAGATAACTTCTCATGACCAATACCTCTTTTGCCTTAATTTTCCCTTCTAATATTAGTAGTGGAAACTCATAACTGACCCCTCTCATTATGTGTCCAAAATATGCTATTTTCCTCGAGGAGAGTGACTCTAGGATGGGCATTAGACTAAAAAGAAAAGCTTTTAACCGATGCGTGTTACCAGTTTAAACATACGGGGCAGAAACCCTAACCAGATCATCAATAAAGAAGCTACAAATACCACAAGGACTAAAGTGGATGATATTATTGAGCACATTACTAGGGCAAAATGGTGATGGGCAGGACACATTGCAAGGTTGAAGGACGGAAGATGGACAAAGAGGCTTCTGGAATGGAAACCTAGAGCCGACAAAAGAAGCAGTGGAAGACCACCGACAGGCTGGACAGATTATATAAAAAGAATATCATCCAACTGGATTGCTGCAGCTCAGGATCCAAAGACATGAAAACGTTTAGAGAAGGCCCATGTTCAACAATGGACAAATGTGGCTGGATGATAATGATAATGATTTTCTCGAACAATTCTCTGTCTTCTAGTTTTGCTCTTCTAATGACTTCTTCGTTTCTGACTCTCTCAACCCAAGATATTTTAAGCATTCGACAAAGGGTCTACATTTCAAATGCCTCAAGCTTGTCAATTTACGAAGCCTTAGGAGTCCACACTTCCATGCCGTATAGAAAAACAGGTCACGCATAACATTTGGTCATTTTGAGTCTCAATTTAATGTCTAGTCGGTGGTCAACTAAAAACTTACGTAGACGTAAGAATGCGGCTCTCGCTTGTTCTATACGGCACCTAATCTCCACCTCCGGGTCCCACTTATAATTCTAGTAGCAGCCTAGGTATTTGAATTTCCGTACTTGTTCTATGTGGTTAAAGATATTTAATGTTTGTGAAGTAAATAAATAAAATAAAAATATTTTACGACTTTATACGGGTTCCCATTTTTTTGGTATAAGTACGTAAGGGGGTGACGCTACATTGCCTGTTACCAGCTTGCTCAGCAATAGTTATCAGTTTTTTAACAGTTAATAATTGTTTTAAGACAAATGGTTATCATGCTGTGTGTCTTCCTTAGGAAAGGAGAGTAAATTCAATAGTTATTTATGTACCAAGGGTATAAATAGATGTTTATGCCCTGAGGGCGACGTTTTACAAACCCGAGGGCCTCTGGCCTGAGGGTTTGTAAGTCGCCCGAGGGTATACACATCTGTTTATGGTCCGCCCGAAAGACCATCAAAGAGATGGAGAGACAGCTGGCAGTCCACATCTCAGGAAATATTACAGAGGCAAGTCAACAGACCATCTAGATCTCTAACAAGTAGAAGAAGAAGATGAAGAAGAAGTGTCTTCCTTACAACAACCACCTTTTTAAAACGAAGTTTCTTAACACGGCCTACGGGTAGTGCGATTTAGTAGAAATTTTTCCTTTAGATTATTTGCCTTGAAAAAATAATATAAAATAAAAATTGAAATATACATATTTCATTTCGAATTACATTCGGAGTTGAAGAAAAATAGTAAATAGTAAATAGTAAAAATAGTACGGGAGTCCCCCGACCACACAATTTTTTTTTTATTTAATTATTTTAATCTACAGTAATTCAGATGATTAACCAATCAGACTTATATTCGACGTTTTCCTTCATAAAGTGCGACAATGATCCACCTGTAGGCCTTCCTTTATACCCAGTACTTTTAAATTTTGGAACTGTAGATACAATTTTTCCCATTCAACCAAACAACTATGACCACAGTAAATAAGCGAGATGTTATTCTCGAATTTTCTACAAAAAATTAAAAAAAAATTCGTTCGTTATCAAAATATTGTAGAAATTATTTACGACCTCACCTACAGATTTTCCTTTGTTGAATTAAAGTATGTGTAACATTAAAGTTGCAACTGCGAACGTGTTAGGATGTATTCATCTGGAATTGTTTCGTATTTGTCGAAATTTGGAAAAAGTGTAAATAAGAAAAAAAAAAGTTTCGTAAGTCATATTTCGTTTAATAGTACAATATTATTGACATATCAGTTAAGTTTGAGTAAAACTGATAGGAAACATGTGTGATTTAGGTGACGTGGATCTCTGGTTGGATCTTTGCTTATAATTTTTAGGCATAGAAATTATATTTAAACTCGTGTCTTATGTAATAAATCAATAGTTACAGTGCAACAGAAGTAGCTTGGCGGGCGACTAGCCTCTAAAATAACAAATATTCGGCTGAATATACTTCACATTCGTAAACTTCTTCCTCCGATTGTACTTGAGACTCACGATTACAGAAAATTTCGTCGTCGCCGATCGGATCGTTATTCGAATGTTTTCGTTGCGCGCAGATTTTGTGATCTCTCGCCCGCCAAGCTACATTTGTTGCACTGTACTTTTTCTTAGTCTAAAGCTCGGTTTCGAGCATCATGTATCCATGTACTGTTTCCTGTGATGGCTTTCCATTCCTGTCTATCTTCTGCCATCTTGAATGTTTGGGTGAGGTTTTTGCCGGTTAGACCGGTTATAAGATCCATATATCTTGTAGGCGACCTTCCTCATTTTTTTTTGCCAGGGACTGTCCCTTTCAAAGTGAGTATTTTAAAACCATTTCTTTTAATCACATGTCCAAAGAATTTAACTATTTTCTCCGCTACCACAATGCTCAATCTCTTCTTAAATTTAAGTTGGTCCAGAATCGATTGGTTGGTTTTTTATTCAGTCCATGACAATCTTAGCATTCTGCGCCAGCAAAACATTTCGAAAGCATCTATCTTCCGTTTATCAGTCTTTTTTAAAGTCCAGCATTCTGATCTATATAGAAAGACTAAAAACACCAAGCTCCTGACCAATCTCATTTTGGTGTTAGGAGATATGTGATGGCTTTTCTATACTTTGATTAGTTTGGTCATGGATTCTTTTGCTATTGCGCTTCTCCTCTTTATCTCCTCGCTGTATCCGCCCTTACTCGAGATTTTAGTACCAAGATATATGAAAGCGTCAACTGTCTCGATGTTGTTTATCCTTTCTACTTCAGGTCTGTTATTATTTTGGCGATCAATTATTATTTTGGTTTTCTTTCTGTTTATCTGCGGGTCTACTTCGTTGCTTGTTACTTCGACTCTTCGTATAAGATTGATTAATTCTTCTTCCGATGCAGCGATTAGAGTCGTATCATCGGCGTAGCGCAAGTTGCAGATTTTGATGCCGTCAATGGTAATTCGTCCAATCAGTCATCGAGCGCTTTCCTCATAATCCACTCGCCATAGATGTTAAAGAGTAGTAGGCTTAGTATACAACCCTGCCTGACTCCTTTACTCACTCTGAATGAATTGGTCAGATCTCGTTCTACTTTGACGTATGCTGTGTTGTCGTATAAATTTTGTATTAGTATTATTAAGTGGTAAGGTGCGCCCATTTCAGTTGAAAATTTTGCCATCGTATGCAGTCAAATGCTTTAAAGTAATTTATGAAGCATAAATAAGTAGGCACATTGAATTTCCTCGATTATTTGTAGGAGGTTTAATATCTGTTCTCTGGTTCCGCTCTCTGGGACAAAGCCGGCTTGTTCTGGTGGTAATTGTGGTAGAAGGTAAGGCTTTATGCGTTCCGATATTATCTTTAACATGACCTTGCTAGCGTGTGAAGTAAGAGCTATAGTTCTATAGTTGTCGCATATATCTTTTGGTCCTTTCTTGTGTATTGGAAAATATACTGACTTCGTCCAACCATCAAGCCAAGTGACGGTATCCCATATCAATAGTTACTATCTACTTTTATCATCAATGATAGGTTTTTTCAATTATTAAATCTCTTTATTATTTTCAGATATTATCTTTCTCATCATCTTCATCTGGATGGTTGTTCTTCTAATGTTAATCTTGGTTCTTACTTCTTTCAGTTTTCTCTTCCCTAATCTTTCACGGTTGTTTTAGTGTTAATTTTAAAAAAAATGTATGTCTATTTTTATTCTTAACCCCTTTTCCTTCTTAAGTCTTTATCGGTTTTGCATGTTTATTTTTCTGATGTTAATTTTTTAACTTTTTTTTATGTCTTCTACTTACACGATGAGTTCCTTTGTTTCTTTTAAATATTTTCATCATTCTGAGTCTTTCATGATTTTTATGGTTGTTCTTTTAATGCTAGTTTTTAAGTTTTTGATGTCTCCTATTACTTTTATCCACGTTAAGTACCTTTACTCCTTTTAGATTTTGTTATCTTCTTAAGTCTTATGGTTTCTCATGGTTGTTTTCTAATGTCAATATTGAACTTTTTTATCTTTTACTTCCATGATAAAGATCTTTTAATTCTTTCAGATACTGTTGTTATCTTCCTTAGTCTATCATGGTTTTGCGAGGTTGTTCTTATGTTCATTTGTGATGTTAATTTTCTACTATTTTTATCTATGATAAGTTCCTTACTTTTTTTCTTTTCTAGTCCATCATGCTTTTTCTTTTATTGTTAATTTTTTTTACATCTTCTTCTAATTTTATCCACGATAAGTGCGCTTATTGCTCTCAGATGTTAATTCTTTTTTGGCTTTTCCCTCCACGATAAATTTCTTTACTCCCTTCAAATAATTTTATCTGTTTTAGTTTTTAATTGTTTTTTATGGTTGTTCGTCTAATGATAATTTTTAATTTGTATGGCTTCTGCTACTTTTATCAACAATCAATGTCTTTACCCCTTTTTTATGTTTTCTGCTTCCATGATTAGTTCATTTTGTAATGTATTAGGATCGCCATGTATTGTTAGGTCCCTTGCTCGTAGGTTTGTTGAAGTTTCGGGAAAACTCTCGTTAATTAAAAAGAACGTTGAACTTAAAAATACGTTTAATTTAGTTTTGCAATTCTACATTTTAATGTCGTGATCTTGACCGTCGCTGCAAAGTAGAGCAGCGTAACGACCGATCGAAGTAAAACAATAACACACTATTCATTCCGAGACATCTTGGTTGCGAAATAAATACGAATGATTAATAAACACAAACATTATTACGTGCGTCTGGCGACACGTTCTAAGTGAGTTCAAAGTTATTCCCGTGAACGGTCAACTGAGTTCATTTATTAAACCTTTTTAAATGTTTTCCTGGCTAAGGGCTAAGTTTACTTCTTTCAGATACTTTTATCTTCGTTAGCCTGTCATGGTTTTTCATAGTTGTTCTAATTTTAATTTTTAGGTACCTTTTTTGTGACTTATATTTTTATCCTCGATAAGTTTTCTTACTTCTTTTAGATATTTTCATTTTTTTAGTATTTCATTGTGGTTCTATTGTTAATTTTGATATCTTCTGCTATTTTTATTCACGATAAGTTCCTGTGCTGCTTTTAGATTTTATTATATTTCTCAGCCTATCCCGGATTTTCATGGTTGTTATTCTAAAGTTAATTATTAAGTTATGTTGGTGTGTTCCTCTGTATTATTACTCATTAAATTGTCTACTTTACACTACATTACATTACAATCTTGCGGTTCGGCCTTTAGTATCGGCACCTAGATCATTTGATCCTCTGTGACTACCGCTGTGTCTTCAGGGCATCGGAATTCCAGTCCGCTGGTTTTGGCAAACCCAGGATTTCTGTTAGCCTTGTCTCATTTAAATCACTTGAATCCATTATCATGCGGCCCCAGGTTTGGTACCTGTACACTGCTAGCATCGGGCAGCAACACAGAATGTGTATGCTGCTCTCTTCCTCTTCGCCGCATAATCGGCAGTTTTTCTCAGCCGCCAGCTTAAGTTTGAAGAGGTGCGCACTTAGTGCGATGTGACAAGTGAGCAGGCCAAGCGTGCTGCATAGTCTTCTCCGGTCCATCGTCCAGAGTGCGTCAGCCCTCTTCTGGAGAGGTTTTTTCATCAGCTGTTTTGATGTTCTGCAGCCAGTATTTGCATTCCACTGAGCAATATGTTTTTGTTCAAGGATTAATTTCAATAAATGTTTTGCTTCGGCAATTAGTAATCCGACCAACTGGCTTCTTGGTTCCACCAGGGTCCCATTTCTTGCCAGTTCAACGGCTACATCGTTGCGGTTTATCCCTGTGTGCCCAGGAACCCATGTAAGAATGACTTTGTTTACCGTCGCTAACTCAGTGAGTTCTTGCATGCAGTCCCACATCACCGATGATGTGGTGTTACTCAAGAGGGCCCTAATGGCCGCGCGACTGTCAGTGAGAATATCAATCTCACTGTTGGTCACTCTGTTTTCTGTCAGGTGCGTAGAGCACCTCAGCCGAGATCGAGGCGTATTTCCCCAGCGGTATGCTTCCCCTGTGGTGGCAGGATGCTCCAAACACAGCTGTTCCTTAGCTTCCCTAGTACCCTGATCCATCAGTGTACCATCGTTTCACTCCTGGGCTGGTCAATGGTGTTTTCTTTAACCAGTCTTCTCTGGTTGGTATTTTTGTTTTATAGTTTGTCCCTATTAAGGTCTTTTTCGAAATTTTGTCCGATTTTATTGTGAAGGGGTGTTTGTGGAGGGCCTCGATCTTGGTGTGGTCAATCCCTTTGCTCCTCTATCTCCCCTGGCACTTTAGTCTGTATGCAGTGTTCCTGGCCCGATCTTTTATCAGGAGGTCCAAAGGTGGTAAATTGTCTACTTTAGTCTGTCATAGTTTTGCATGGTTGTTTTTTTAATGTTTATTTTTGAATTTTTTTTGCTATATTTAGACGACAAATGTCTTTACTCATTTCAGATATGTTTATCTTCCTTTTATCTTTTTACCTACACTTTTTGTTCTGCACAGTGCGTGCAATTAAAGTCCAAATTTGTTTAATTAATTTTTATTGTTATTTAAGATAACAGTTAAAATTACTGATACCTCTTACTGATTCTCTGACAGTATTTAAACAACAAAGTTTATTTTCTAGTGCAAGACTAAATTTACAACTTTGACTGTAGATAGTCATCAATATTTTTTTAATCAAACTTTTCAATATAATGTAATACAAAGTATTAATAGTTCTTGTATTCAATTGTATTTTTATTATTGGCATTATTGTTTACAATTAAATTTATTTTAAACTTTATAAAGAAAGTTAAATACGTTTTAGATTATGGTTATAAAGAAAAGAGAAACTACAATGTTTAGGTTGCTTTACTGCATCCTTTTGGCTTCGTTTTTCTATATAATAAAGTTTTTAATTTCTGCACCACACGATCTTTCAGTTCCTTTGGGTAAGTCAATCGCATCATTCGAATGTTACTTTAATAATTATTTAAAAAACAAAACTAGGTTTTTAAAGTAGGTTAGGTTAGTTTTGATTTGGGCATAAGTTCCTTCCCCCGGCTGATCGTAAACTACTCGGGAAATCTCGCTTCCTTTTAGAACCCTATACATACATACATACATATAGTCACGCCTTTTTCCCATAGGGGTAGGCAGAAACCACTTGCTACGGTTCTTACACACATCTTTTACTTCCTCTACTTTTATCAGTGCTCTCATACATGCTCGTCGGTTGTTGGTACTCTTGACCTGGCCTTTCTTCAAAACAATGTTGATCTGATCGAGATATGTTCTCCGATATCAACCTCTACCGACTTGTCCATTCACACTCGCCTTATAAATTTGTTTCGTCAATCTTCCTGCATCCATCCTTTCTACGTGTCCAAACCATCTAAGCATTCCTTTGTCTATCTTTGTAACCACATCTTTTTTTACACCACAGCGTTCTCTTATCTCACTATTCTTTACTTTATCCAACATACATAAGTGTAGGAACCAACACACCTCTATGCACAGCCAGACGTGCCTTTTTTGACACTTTCTGGCTATTCATAAAGCTATGCAGTGCCCCCTTCAGCTTGAAATATTGTATCTGATTGATATTTTAGTCTTCGGTTTTATGCTAAACTCTATCTGGGGTTTTTAAGCCACCTGTGTACATTACGGATTCAGTCTCTGGGAAGTGGATTGCTTTCCTCACCCACTCACCTCTCTTCGAAAAGAGGACTGAAAGAATTGTCTACGTGTTCTTATGGCTAGCATGTCAGGAACCATCCCGAGAATTTGGTGGTATTTTGTTTCACTTAATATCTCTGCGTGATCCCCAAGTCACTCCCCTGGACTATCCTGGCCTCCCTCTCTAAGAGAATATCTATGAGATTCAGGAGGTTCCCCGTCGCTGACGTTGGTGTGCTAGACATAGCTCCAGTGATGGCCAGGCATGCCAGCCACCAGGAGGCAGTAGAAGATCTCTCATTTGTAGTCCTGTTCTTATTTGGGGCTTTACCTAGGAGTACCTTAGACTGACAGCAGATGTTTGGGTAGCAGATTAAGTTACTTTTCTGGCAGATTTAATTATCAAAAGACCATTGTCTATAAATCCCATTTCTGCATCATCATGCTCTATAATTAGGTAACCTTTTTTTTACTGTAAGGCTTTTTTAAATTTGGTTCCGGATTTACAGTGTTTTTTCAGACATTCGTCGTATAACGAGAACTATGCAAATATGTTTCATCTTTGAAAAGGATATCTTCTTTATTCCTTACAATGCTGTTATATTCCATTTGTTTCAATCTACCATAACTTTTCACCAATACATCTCTTTTATCGAATATTTTTTGCCACTGGAAACATAAAACAAAGTTAACCACCCACCTTCAAAACCTATCTGTGCATCGCATACTTTAGCCGTTGCTTACGTATTATATGAAAATGACTAACGATTTCTTTAATTCTTTGTCCTTATCCTTCTAAAATAAAACCTCAAAAACGACTCCCCCCGCTAGATGTTTTCGAAGATGAAATACTAGGTTGCTTACTTGTCTTCACCCCATGAGCCTCATCGCGAACACTGCAAAACAACTTTTTCGATATTCCTGTCGCAGCCAATACTCGACGACTATAACTTTCATTTGAAATTTGTAAGCCATGCATTCGTTCCAATTTTCATAATTTTAATAACATTAGCAACTACCTCTTTCATTTTCGCAGAGTAGTTAAGTTTCTAATCTCTCATACCTTCACCATATTGCCTTAGCCCCGCAGGTGTCCATGTTGAAAGCCATAAAATATTTCGTACATTTTTTTCGCTTCATTTTTATTGAGTTTTTTAGTAATTTTAATGACCATATACATAAATACATACATATCAATAAACAAGATCAAAAGAAGGCGTATAATAGAGTTGCCTACTTTTAAGTCATTAAAATAAGACATAAACACTGTAACAAAACGAAAAATAAACATTTTTTTTAATATTTATTGCCACGATCTGGCACAGAATTTTAATCATCAAATAAATGTAACAGTAGTAGCTGATTATTTAGAGTAATATTTTAGTTTGAGAGTTATAAATTATTAACGTATTTTATTAGTAAGATAATTTAATTATTCAAATTTACATGAATTACAAATTTATTTTCCATAAATATTTAAAAACTTCATTGACTGTTATTAATTATTCTTTAAACATCACGGTAAATTATTAGACCATGAACATTAACAATCAATAATAAACATTATCTAGGCAACACGCATACCGACGCATACGTAGAGGAGTATCACGAGTTGCATATCCTTGTTAATGAAATGTATTTTTGTTATTTGGTTCATGATTTTATCTAAAAGTTTGAAATTATAAATTATAATAAAAGTTTATATATAAAATCAATTATTACATACAACAATAACCATATGAAGTGCATCCTCACAATTAGCAACAGTTGTCTTGTAAAATTAAAATTAAACAGGACAAAGCGAATGTTGCGTTCTTCGGAAGAATAGATATTTTTTAAGATTAAAAACTAATTTAAAATTATTTATTTTAGAGGAATCCATTAGCAATAAATTAACTCAATTTGGCAATTTATCTTTTCTTGACGAGGAATTGAGCCAGAAGTTACAAAAAGATATAGAACATTTATTAAGTCAAATGTTATACTCAGACACCAACATCGACGCTTTGCTGGACAACGAAAACATATTTTTAAATTTAAAACCATATTTAGAGAAACTAAATCCGCAACAAAAAATTAAATTTAAAAACGAAGTACGAAATATATTGAACAAAGCTAAAAATCTTCTATTCTAAAAGTATGATTTTCGATAGTAATAGTTTGATCTATCGTGAATTTCTAAATAATTGTGTGAAGTGTGATTCGGTATTATAAGCACTTAAATTTTCAAAAAAAAACATGTAGATAAATTGTATCTTTTTGCATTTTTATTGCTTTAGATTTTTGGTCATTGATACTTAAACAATAAGCATGAGATACACATATAAAGTCACGCCTTTTTCTCATAGCGGTAGGCAGAGACCACTTCCTTCCACTTGCTACGGTTCTTACACACATCTTTTGCTTCCTCTACTTTCATCAGTGCTCTCATACATGCTCGTCGGTTGTTGGTACTCTAGACCTGGCCTTTCTTTAAAACAATGTTGATCTGATCGAGATATGTTCTCCGTGGTCGACCTCTACCGATTTGTCCATTCACACTCGCCTTATAAATTTGTCTTCCTTCATCTATCCTTTCTACGTGTCCAAACCATCTAAGCATTCCTTTATCTATCTTTGTAACCACATCTTCTTTTACACCACAGCGTTTTCTTATCTCACTATTTTTAACTTTATCCAACCGAGTCACTCCGACTATACTTCTCAGACTACTTATCTCCGCAGCATTAATCCTATTTTCATGCTTCTTCTGCCAAACCCAACATTCACTACCATACATAAGTGTAGGAACCAACACACCTCTATGCACCGCCAGAGTACCTTTTTTGACACTTTCATTCATAAAGCTATGCAGTGCCCCATTTATTTGTTTTCCTGTCAACACCCTTCGCTAAATGTCACTGTCATACTTTCCATCTCTAGTAAATTTTGAACCCAAGTACACAAATTCATTAACTTGTTCCAATCTTTCTCCCTCAATCGAAACTCCACAGTTTGTCATGCTTTCTTTTATTTCAAAAACCATTACTTTCGTTTTGTTCACATTTATTTTTATCCCTTTGATTTTCATTTTCATAACATTAACCATCGCCTGCAACTCCTCTTCAGATAACGCTAATATGACTTGATCTTCGGCGTAAAGAAGGCATTTGACGATCAAATCATTCATTTTTAATCCATACGCACTCTCTTTCAGATCTTTTAAACAATTGTCTACTGTTCTCATACTGTTCAACGCTTCCACAATTTCTGTCGTAGTAATTTCACTTTATTGCAACTTTCACTCATGTCTTCGAATTGGGCCTGTGCTTGTGTATCCTCTTTCTCAAATAAACTTTCGAAGTATTCCTTCCATCTCTTCAATACGCATTCCTCTCCTTTTACCATACTACCATCTTGGTTTCTGATTCTTTCCAATCGCGAGGTAGTATTTTTACCTCTGGCTGTTCTTATGGACTTCCAGAAGAGTTTAATATTGTTTTGGAAATCGTCAGATAACCTTCTATTAAATTCATCTTTATCACTCTCCTTCTTTTTTGCCACAACCTCTTTTGCCACACCTTTTAACCTTTTTTACTCATTCTTTGCCTTGTTTACATTCTCAATCGTTGCCTTTTGCGTTCTTTGATTGGCTTTTGTAGCTAGCCAATCCAGCCAGGCTTTCTTCTTTTCTGACACTGCTTTTTGAACCTCTACGCACGTTTTCTGTAACCTGCATCCTTTCCTTCTTTTACTTACACCGCATACTTCAATAGCAATATCCACGATTCCTTCCTTGAATGGCTTCCACAATTCTTCAACCTCACATGCTTATTCATCTAAACTGTCAAATTTCTCGGTCAATTTACTAACGAACTCCTCTTTTATACCTTCTTCTTGCAAATTCTCAACTTTTTTACGCTCTAGTACACTACTTGAATGAGATGAATATTTAAAAATACTTTGCTCAAACTTGTTACAGAAATATATAATAAGAATAAGAATATATAAAAAAATTGGCAGTCATTGGGACTGCCGATAGAAGTGAAAACTTAAAATTATGAAATACCAGTGGTTTTTTTGGATTTTTAAATTGATTGTAAAGTAAAATCATAATAAATAACCTAATAAAATAGCTTGAGGCCACTTTTAGAAGAAGAAGCTATGACGCAGCCCATCTGTCACTGACGTCAGGCACGCGAAACCATAAGTTTTCCTCTTCAAAAAATTGCTCAACGCGCCTATGAAGTTTTCACTTTAAGCAGGTTAATTTGAATTCAAAAAGACCTAGATTTGATTTGTTTAGAATTTGTGTCTTTTCTGACAATGTAAATTCCTGACTTAATAAACAGTAGAATCTTAATAAATCAAATATATTAAATATTTTTCGGCACATCATAAAACTTTTAATTTAAGGAAAATTCATTGCAATTTTTCTAAACATAAGTTTGTTTTAATGCAATAAAATAAAACAATAAATTGTTAGTTGAATTAACAAGTACCGTCACGAATTGACCATTTCATAATATTTATCTTTATGTTTTATATATACGTTAAAAAAATATTATGTTTGAGGTTGTTTAACAAATAATAAAAGAAGATTTGGAGATTTCCAAAATTGGTCAACTTTACGTTGGTCGTGTTCTTGACTGACTAATATGAAGTTACTCTAGCCTGAACTGTCTGTCTAACACTAAGGGTGTGGCATTATGCAGTCGCTCACACTAGTTTTCAGCAACAAATTCGGTCACGTGGTACTATCTTAAATTTTCCGCTACTTAAAAGATCAAATCGTAGGAAATCAATTAAAGTCATGCTTGATACCGCACCTTCCTGTACTATTCTAAACTCTTCATTTCAAAAGTATCATAATTCCATGAGTTTCATCGGTGTTTTGTTGTTACATAAAAAATATTAGCTGAAGAGTTGTTTCTTAACAGTTGTTTTTCTTTACAACTTTCATTTGTCAAGTACATCAATTTGATTTGCAAATTTCAGTTAAAATTGTTATTCAAAATTATTTTTGTGCATTCTGTGATAACTACAGGTGATACGTTATTTATATTGGTGTAGTTTTGGATATATGTGTGTATTGTCAATAAAATATCTTTTTGTACATTTGTTGTTACTCTCAGTTTCTTTTTCTTTCTCAAATGTTACTTATTAATTCTCAATTTAGTTGCATTATTTTATCAAATATAAAACTGATAATAACTTATGCAAACAGTATTATGTTACCTAATTGTGTTCTATCACTTGATTACAAATTGGATATTCAACATTAACACAAAATATTAAAACTTAAAAAAATTTTGTAGCATTCAATATTTGTTTCTGCTTTGTTAATAGCCAAACGTTAATTTGAATATACATTCGTATATTTCAAATTTAAATTATGGTGCAAATGATTAATTAGATTTGACGTGATTAAAAAAAGAAGAAGAGCGAAAATCGAAAATAGGTTACGTGATTGTGATTGACATAATTGAGAATATACTTGCCAATTGCAATTGTGGATTACAAATTTTGTCACATAATGTTATTTCGTTTTTTGATTATTTTTATTTTGTTACTTCAACGCGGTTTAACTAGTGATCATCCAGATTTATCGGATAACGAGTTTGCTGAATTTGAAGATTTTGAAGTGGATGATGAACAAGTAGTTACCGAAGAGCCCCAAAGTGTCACACAGCAGTCTTCAGGTTTGTAATGAATGATATTAATATAAATGTAAAACGCTGATATAAAGATATTATTAAAATATTATGCAAGTATAGTCTTTCGATTGATAATATTTAAATTTTCTATAAGTTAAGTCAAGGATTTTTTCTCCCAAGGTTTACTAAATCTCATTACAAATATAAGAAAACGTTTATGTTGGTATGATTAGCGTTTAATTTCAAATTCAAATTTAATTTTTCATGTTTTGTTTAAAATACCTACTACTTCATCATATTCATATTTTTAGAACTAGGTATTTATGTTTTATAGTTCTGTTCCTGTTGCACACTATGATATTTTTTATTTATTTATATGTTACTTTCATACTTTATAATATTTAGAAATATTTAAATCTGAGAATAATCAGGGTACAGTGGCTACTTATTATGGTTATGACTCCTATGTGTTGCAAGTGAATAGTTTCTGAGAAATTAAAAGTTTTATTAATAGTTTTATTTTTAACACTTAAATTATAGCCATACTGAAGATGCTTATAATTTTATCAAAATTTTAAGATAATTTTTTTACTAGAAAAATATATTTCAGAAAAAGTGTTGGATTCAGATGATGACTTGGATATAGTAGTGGATGATGATGACTCAGAATTTGAACACTTTCAAGATGTAGAAGAATTTGAAGGTTTTGAAGTTAAAGAGGAAAATGTAGAATCTGAACCAAAAATCACTATAGCCAAAGTACCAGTTAACTTTCGTCAAAATTGGGACAGTTATTATTTGGAAATCTTGATGATGTCTGGATTAGTTGTATACTTTATAAATTTTGCCACAGGAAAGAGCAAAAATAGCAAAATAGCCAATACTTGGTTCAATACTCACAGGCAGTTATTGGAAGATAATTTTTCATTAGTAGGGGATGATGGGTCAATGGATAGGAATGAGAATGTCAACATGATCAAGGAAAGTGAGAATGTATTTACCTTATGGTGCAGTGGGAGAACATGTTGTGAAGGAATGTTAGTGGAATTAAAACTTATCAAAGTAAGTATAAAGACCAAATGTAATATGTTGTCACAATAACAGTGACTGACAATAATATGTATTGTGCAACTTTTATTATTTTTAAAGTAATGGAATAATTCACCATTAAATCATCTTTTATTTATTTTCAGATAAAGATGTTAAATATTATTTTTTAAAAGAATTTTATATATTTAACTAGTCATTTTAAAGTTTATTAGTAATTTAAGTAATTACTTTTGAACCTAAGCATAAAGAAAACTGTGCTTATTAAAAAAAAAAATTTATTTCTTTCAATATGCATTGAGCCATTAAATAGTATTCCCCAAACTTTTAACATATTATATAATTTAAAAACATTATTTTTTTCCAAATAGATATTTGTATTTGCATAAAACATCAGTACATAAATATATAAAATAAAAAGCAACATCAGTTTGTGTCAGATGGGGCATAGATGCATATTTCACTGGAAAATATAGGCGCGCATTTATGCTGAGTTCCTGGCCGAGGGCGGTAAAATTTTAGAAGCCACTTAAGTTTTTAAAATTTTTAGGGTACTAAAAATGTAAAATAAAATCGAATTTAATTGCTTTCTTTCTCAATATTACAGTCCAAAAAATATTTCAAGATAATTTTATATTAAAAAAATAAGTATTTTTATCTGTTCTTTAACATTTGATAAAATATGTATTAATTTAATATTATGTTACACTATTCCAGAGTGTGTTGGTAAAGATTGTTTATTTTTCCATCTTACATCAACATTTTGTCGTTTTACACAGTTTTGGTCCAATTTCGAAAGTTACACTACATTACATTTTTGAGGTTGGGCAATTGGTATAGGCACCTATGTCACCTAGATCTTTGATCCTCTGTGACTACCGCTGTGTCTTCAGGGCATCGGAATTTCAGTCCGCTGGTTTTGGCAAACCCAAGATTTCTGTTAGCCCTGTCTCATTTAGATCACTTGGATCCATTATCATGCGGCCCCAGGTTTGGTACCTGTACACTGCTAGCATCGGGCAGCAACACAGAATGTGTATGCTGCTCTCTTCCTCTTCGCCGCATAGTCGGCAGTTTTTCTCAGCCGCCAGCTTAAGTTTGAAGAGGTGCGCCCTTATTGCGATGTGACAAGTGAGCAGTCCAAGCATGCTGCTTAGCCTACTCCAGTTCATCGTCCAGAGTGCGTCTGCCCTCTTCTGGAGAGGCTTTTTCATCAGCTGTCTTGATGTTCTGCAGCCAGTATTTGCATTCTACTCAGGGATATGTTCTAGCTCAGGGATTAGTTTCTATTCCTGTTTCGCTTCGGCAATTGGCATTTCGACCAACTGGCTTCTTGGTTCCACCAGAGTCCCATTTCTTGCCAGTTCATCGGCTACCTTGTTGCCATTTATTCCTGTGTGCCCAGGAACGCATGTAAGAGTAACCTTATTTGGAGTCGTTAACATAGTGAGGGCCTGCTTAAGTTTGAAGACCCTTAGTGCGATGTGGCCAGTGAGCAGGCCAAGTGTACTGCTTAGCCTACTCCGGGGTTTATCGTCCAGAGTTCGTCCTTATTTGCAGTCGCTAACTCAGTGAGGGCCTGCATGCAGTCCCACACCACCGATGATGTGGTGCAACTCACGAGGGCCCCAATGGGCGCGCGACTTTCAGCAAGAATATCAATTTCACTGTTGGTCACTCTGTTTTCTGTCAGGTGCATGGCACACCTGAGTATGGCATAGACCTCGGCCTGGAAGACCAAGGCATATTTCCTCAGTGGTATGCTTTCCCTGTGATTGCAGGATGCTCCAAACACACCTGCCCCGTAGCGTCCCTGGTACCCTGATCCGTCAGTATACCATCATATTCGAAAATTAACATGAGTGAATAATTTTCAAGGGTCATCTGAAAATTTTAAGATTATTAAAAAATGAACTGCAATAATAAAAACGAATGAGTCATTTTTTTTTAACAATGTTTCAAAAATTTTCGGCCGGGATAATTTATAGGTAAAGAAAATTCTTGAATTGATGGTACATCAGAAATAATGATGTAATAATAATTATTTAGTCCAATTTATTTATAACAAATGTTCAAAATAACTTGAATTATAAGTGTTAAACAACGAATGGATCCATAATTACTGAAATTGACTTAAGTGTTTGTATATAAAAAATAGTCAAAAATTGGCAGTATCCAGTAAAACAGATAACTGCTTTTGAATCATAAATACCAAAGGGTCTTTAAAGTAAAAAAAAGCATTAATCTTCTGCAGATTTGTTTTTAATTAAGGATAGGCATAATCGGATGATGTTTTGAATGAATGTATTAATACCTAATTGATTTTAATAATCAAAATATTATTTTATGTGAATTATTGTCATCTTATATTTTTTAATTACAGTAGTAATAATTCATTTTGATAATTAATAACTAACATTTTATAAAATTACATTAAAACTGAACAATTAAATAGAAGCCTTTAAAAAAATTATCAAATATAAATGAATTATAATTTTATATTTACTTTTATTCAAAAAAAATTCCACTGTAAATGGACCCATAACCATAAAACCACCACAACTGCACCCATGATATCTAATCAAATTTAAAAAATTAAATGTAAGCATAAGGTTAAGCATAACTTAAAATGCTCTGAACACACCGATCTACATTAATAAAATTTTAGTAAACTACAAGCTAGGCTCTCAGCCAATTGGTGTTCAGTTATACCAATGTTACCACTCTCCTGGATGTAAAAGATTGCATCCAGATCGAAAAGAAAGACCCTAAAGCTTTTAGCATAACAATAGAGTTCTATAAGAGTCTATCTTCGTTGGTATATTCAAAACATTCGCATGAAAAAAGTTGCAACATTTAATTTTGTTAAATTAATAGCGTCAAGATTTATTGGCCATCTTATCTGGTTTGATGAGGCCCACCATGGACCAAATTCACATTACCATACGTATGAACAAAGAAGACATGGACAGTTTTGTATTTTGCTTAGCTGCAAAAAAAACTGCTCAGAATTTAGTGAAAGATTTAGCAGATTTAAGTGTTTACTGTCCAGAACGCAAACTAGGGGACAAATTTAATTTGCCATCATCTTTTAATGTAATGAGTGAAATAGGGGAAGTCGCATCTGCCATATTGGATAGCAAGATTTCTGCAGTAGTTAATAAGTATCCTGGATATATAGATTATATTCACATTTCTGATCAATATTCTGGACCTAAACAGACTGAAGATAGTGGTGCATTAAAGCTTCCTGAAACTGAAAAAGTAAGAAATTAAGAGTATATATTTTGTTAATTTAAAATATCTCACCATTAGACTTAATTCAATTAAATGATATTTTTTACTTCTGAACAGTTAATAAATAGGTTAATTTTTTTCTTTGTTAACCTTTAATGCAAATCTTCGGGTTTTTTCATTGGAGAAATTATAATACGAAATTTTAAAAATGTTTAGGTATTAATGTTTGGTTTCAACCTACCTGTGAAGGGTATCGCTCTTGAAGAGGCTTGTACAAAATTAATCCCATTAATGAACATGGTCTTCTACTGTATAGATAAAATTAAACGTATCAGACTGTCCAAGGAAGGTAAGTCCATTTTGGTGTTCTTCTATTCTTTGTTAATGTCGATATAAAACGAGTAATGTGTGGTTTTGCCATAAATTTTTCTATTAACGGTTAAAATAATTAATTAAATTTGCTATGAGATTGTTAAACAAATTTTTTTTTTCCAAACAAATCTTTACTAACAAGAAACTATGATATGGAGTGTATGGAGTTTTTAATTTTGAAGAAAATATATCTAAAAATGGATGCAATGAAATATTTTCGACTTTAAAATTGGAGAGTGCTGTGATATATGTGATGAATTGTCCAAAACTGAATATTCTTTTGAGTTAATTTGTTTTTTTGTTGGTTTTTGTTTCAGCCAAAACAAAAGCAGATAAAAACCGCCAGAAAGTAGAAGAAGCGTTTTTGAAATCAACTCATCAAGCCAGAGCTGAGGCTGCGGCCGCTAGGAAAGAAGAGAAGAGACGATTGGAAAAGGAAAAAATAATGGCCGAGGATGATCCGGATCGTCAGAGACGTTGGGAATTAAAAGAAGAAAAAAGACAAGCCAAAAAGAGGGGACCAAAAATGAAACAATTAAAAGTTAAAGCTTTATGACCTACCGGTCCTTTATATTGATCTCCTTTTTTTATTTCTAAATTCTGTAGTTTGTTTTCATAGACGAATAAAAAACTTCTTTAAGATCATCGTTGTTTTTTTTTGTAATCTCGATATTTTTGGTTGGGAACTCTAATAAATCTGAGCTGATATTTTTTTGTAATATTGGGGATATTAGACCATTGTTTCATGAAAATGGACAGTTTAAAATAATTATTCATTACATTTTAATAGATGGAAAAAAGTAGATACAGTACATATAGTCACGCCTTTTTCACGTACAGGTAGGCAGAGACCACTTGCTACGGTTTTATAAATCTGTTTCGTCAATCTTCTTTCATCCATCCCCTTTACGGTCCAAACCATTTAGTAAACCATTACTTTCGTCTTGAAAAAAGTATGCTGAACCATATTAGAAACAAATCCGAGATGCCTTTTAAGTAAACAAGTGTATGCACTTGGCTTATTAAATACCGACAGAGTATTCATTGTGAACGATAAACACGATTTTAGATATGTATAAAATCAAGCAAGTAAAATATGTATTATAGAGTTCTAAAATAAAGGATATTTTTGTGGAAAAACTACATGTAGAAGGTAATGGAATGTCCTGGATTTTAAGATTACAACACTGCGCGCATCTAATTAACCGGCAACGTTGAAATATATGGCACTGAAAACACCGAGTTCATTTCTAAAGAAAAAATAATTTGTGTTCTTTGTATTGCATTGTGTTTTTGGTGCAAACAATATTGAAGAATGTTAATACTCGCTTACCATACGCCAAACACTCAGATTCCCTACCCCCGTTCTATTAACTACTTTTGTAGCAATATCATTTAAAAACCTTGTTGGATTTTCTAACACTTCCATTTTATGTACATTTAGAATCATTTCTTTTATTTTAACATCAAAATGTCCCTTTTGTAACCTTTTCTTAGGTGGGCTAAAAGTGTTACATATCAATATTACTCTCTTATACCTTTTGCAAATGGTCGCCATTTTTGAAACGTAATTTTAAAGCGATTAATTTATTCAACATGTTTGAAAAGTGAAACGAAAATGGCAGGTATGGCCGATGACGAATATTTTAAAATACTATGTAGTCATTGAAGTAGAATATTGTTGCGATTTTTACTCTTTGTGTTCGACGATTCTAAATACTCGGTACAATAACTAAACAATTTTATTCTATTTATACACAATTAATGTTACTTGACAAATCCCTTAGATATTCACAACTGTATACAATCTTTTTCTAACACTTTATACTTACTTCAAAACTTAAACTTTAAACTAAACTTAAAACTTTCGTGACCGCTGTCTTTTTATATATCAACAATTTATTACTCAGAAAGAGCGAGAGAATTCTCTTCCGTTTCCGATTTTGTTCGAAATTGCTAGACCCCTTCAATCACACCGCGGCCATAAATCATTCGCTAGATGTGGGTCGTCTTTTTATACCGCAAAGGGGATATTCGTCTTTGTGTGACCGCTTCGGCCGGATAATAGATCAGGGACGTATTTTATCGTAACAATATTTTATTATTGAAAGTCGTATAATCCACAATCTTCTATACGGTTTAGTAGAATCTATACAATCAGTTTAATATGACTGTACAAAATAAAAATTATGGAAGTTAATATGCCTCAAAGCATACTATGGACATCCTGAAATGTTCTCTTAATTGACGAAACTTAGATAATACTCGGAGAAGGCGAGCTTATGGGCCCATATGGACTAGGAGACAGGAATGAAAAAGGGGAACAATTGAGTATCTTCGCACACGAACCAAACCTAGTAATTATGAATATATTCTTTACACTGCCGAAACGAAGACTGTATACCTGGAGATCACCTCAAGATTCTTGTGAAATATTGTCAGAAACCAGATTGACTACATCCTTGTAAACAAAGATACAGAAATAGTTGTACCTCCGTGAAAACATACCCTGGGATTGACCTACAATCAGATCATGTACTGCTAGTAGGAGTGTTCAACACAAGACTTAATAAGACAAGAAAGAAAATTGTCAACAGATATGACTTTAGGAAATTGAAAGAACCCATGATAAGACAACAAGCAGAAGCAAGACTCAATGACGACCTTACAGTATCACTGGATTTCTCGACTGTTGAAGAAGAGATTAAAAAACTAAGCACCAGAGTAAAAAATGTTAAGGATAATCTATTAAGATGTGATAAAACCAAGAAGAAATCGTGGATGACGGAAGAAATCATTAAACTAATGGAAGAAAGACGACTTGCTCAGAATAATCGTAATAAGTATAAGAACATCAAGAAAACAATTAAGACAAAAATTAGAGAAGCCAAAGAAAATAAATTAAGGAAGAAATGCGAAGAATTAGAAGCATTTCAAGAGAAATTTGACAGTTTTAACGTTCATAGGAAAGTAAAAGAAATGACTGAAAAATATAAAACAAATACAGTAAATAGACTAGTAGATCAGAAGGGAGTCGTCATTGTTGATAAGGAAGAAGTTAAAGATACTTGGAGTGGCTACGTTGAGCAGCTATTTCACGATGACCGTCCAGAGGCACCGCAAATGGATTGCCAAATTGGTCCGAGCATCATTAAAGAAGAGGTAAAAGCGGCCATGAAAGCAATGAAAGATGGCAAAGCACCAGGACCAGATAACATAGAGGCACAATTTCTAAAGCTACTCGATTGGGACAGCGTAAAATGGCTGACTTCGATTTTTAATCGAATCTATGACTCTGGTGATATTCCCTCCCGATGGCTTAAATCCGAGTTTATCACATTGCCCAAGAAACCAGGAGCTAAATCATGTGGAGATTACAGAATAATAAGCATAATGAGCCTAAAAATAATACACAGAAGAATATATAGACTGTGTGAGGAACAAATAACACAAACTCAGTTCGGATTTAGAAATGCCCTGTTTACCATTCAGGTACTCTTTCAGAGATGTAGAGATACAAATGTTGACATATACGCTTGTTTTATCGACTATCAAAAAGCGTTCGATAGATGATCAAAAAATGATAGACGTATTAAAAAATATAGGATTGGATGATAAAGATTTAAGAATAATTACAAACCTATATAGGAATCAGTCTGCTTCAGTAAGGTTAGGGGAAGAAAATACAGATGAGATCAGGATCCTACGAAGTGTAAGACAGGGATGCATACAGTCTCCATTGATCTTTAACTTGTATGCCGAGCAAATATTTGGGGAGGCTCTGGAAGATGCTAACGTGGGAGTTGTATTAAATGGAGAGAGGTTAAATAACATCCCATATGCAGATGACACTGTCCTGTTCGCCGATTTTTGTAGAGTGACGATGAGTAGGAACAAGTACGGACTTGACATTAATACAAACAAAACAAAAATTATGGTTATAAGTAAGGCCAATGTGACTTTAGCAACAAAGGTAAGATTCCTGCGCTGCTATGTGTTTTCACTCCTGTTGTACGGGGTGGAGTCGTCGACACTTACTGAGGCAACAAGCAAAAGGTTGGAAGCGTTTGAGATGTGGCTCTATCGTCGGATACTGAGGGTGTCGTGGACAGACCGTGTTAAAAATGAGACGGTTTTACAGCGAATGAATAAACAGAAAGAAATTCTAAACACCATCAAAATACGAAAAATCCAATACCTCGGTAATGTGATGAGAAACATAGACATATATCGACTACTCAAAATATCTTACAGGGCAAAGTGGATGGAAAAAGAGGTGTAGGAAGAAGGAAAATCTCTTGGTTGAAAAATCGCAGAACCTGGTTTGCAGTGACCACCCCACAGTTGTTCAGAGATGCAGTTAATAAAGTGATGATAGCTTATATGGTTGCCAACATCCGGAACGGATAGGAACTGCTGGAAGAAGAAGAAATAATAATCAAACAAAAATTTTGCTTAGCAAAACATAACAGTTTATCAATCGTATACATCAGGCTGTTTGTACATGGTGAACGCAGCTAACCACGTATCATTTTGGCGAAAAATAAGTGTCTGAGAGTGTTATAAAATTGACATACATACATACATATAGTCACGCCTTTTTCCCGTAGGGGTAGACAGAGACCACTTCCGCTGCGGTTCTTACACACATATTTTGCTTCTTCTACTTTCATCTGAGCTCTCATGCATGCTCGTCGTTTGTTGGTACTCTTGACCTGGCCTTTCTTCAAAACAATGTTGATCTGATCGAGATATTTTCGCCGAGGTCGACCTCTACCGACTTCCGTCCATTCACACTCGTTTTATAAATTTGTTTCGTCAATCTTCCCTCATCCATCCTTTCTACGTGTCCAAACCATCTAAGCATTCCTTTATCTATCTTTGTAACCACATTTTTTTTACACCACAGCGTTCTTTTCTCACTATTTTTTACTTTATCCAACCGAGTCACTCCGGCTATACTTCTCAAACTATTCATCTCCGCAGCATTAATCCTATTTTCATGCTTCTTCTGCCAAACCCATCATTCACTACCATACATAAGTGTAGGAACCAACACACCTCTATTGACACAACGTCAAAAGTCTTGGACCCCCATTCAGTTTTGTTAAAGAAATGTTTTTATTGAAAAACAAAATATTTTTATAAAAGTGTATTGTTTCCTGAATCTGTTTTTTGTAAAAGGAGTATTTTCCATTTACTGGAATACTTGGGAAATTAAAAACTAACAAACGTGTGAATTTGTTGACAAAATTTATTAAATCAAAAAAAGTAATAAAAACATGTTGTACACTGACTAATATTTGGTATGACCTCCTCCACGTTGGAATAACATATTAACACGTCTGTGAATTGAAATAACCCAGCGGTTGGTAGTGTCTTGTAAAATATTGTTCCATTTCTCTGCAGCTGCTAAGACTAACTCATCTGCAGTCTGAGGTGGGTTAATTCGTTCGTAAATGGCTCTAGCAATGTAATCCCACATGTTTTCAATGGGATCCATATCAGGCGAATTGGCTTGCCAATTCAATCTACTGATATGTCCTGCTTCAAGTGTATCATGAATCTTTCTTGCACGATGCGGTTGGGCTTTCGTCCATAAACACAAAATGTTCACCTAATTCGTTACGTATGGGGTAGATAATGGACGTAATAACTTGTTTGACGTAAATTTGGCTGGTCATATTCGGAGCAACTTCGCGGGGAAAATTAAGTCACTGTAGACGACCTGATTCTCTCCAGACTCTGCCGATTGTCATCACTCACCAGTCCAATTCTGGTTTCGTCTGTAAATAACACCCACCTCCACTGGTGCAAAAGCCAACCCCTGTATTCTCGCGTCCACTGGAGACGGGCTGGGCTGCACGATGACTTGAAAGTAGAGTGGGGATCTGTAATGGTCTTCTAGTACATAAATTTTCATAATGGAGTCGTTTTAGAACTGTAGGTGTCGATATAACATGGAAAAAACGTACCCCGAAAGTCGCTAATGAGAGCTGGAGCTGTGCGGTGTATTCGGGGATATTGCACCAAATAACGATCCTCTCATTCGCTCTCCACTAGAGGACGTCCACTATGTGGTCTATTTTCCACTGTATCAAATTTTTGATATATATGTACTATTCGCACAACAGATGATCTCGGAATGCCCAAGATTTCCGATATCTGATGATTAGAGTTTCCTGCATCGTGTAAAGCAGCTATTCTTGTCCGATTAAACGCAGAAATTTCACGACCTCTCATTATAATCACAGAAATGAAACGAAAGAATACACTAGTCACTTGGCTGAATATGCCAATATTTTGTAAAAACATTGATAAATATTGATAAAGCAAGGACTCGTTATCGACATCTTTTCTTTGTATTTTTGTTCCCTACATACATGTAATTGTTAACCACAGTAAGAAAAATAACTGGGTTTAATCGAATCATTTGTTTGATATATGGGGGGTCCAAGACTTTTGACGTTGTGTGTATAATCCAAGCACTTCTTAATAGACCAAACAGAAAGTGAAAATTCATGAACATGAAAACTACAATACGAACCTGTAACAAATTTTATTTATGGTCATCGCTTTGGCGAATAGGAAGCCGAGAACGTGCAGATCGGGCAAGATTTTTTTTTTTAGTTGCAGTTCATAGTTCTCTGGAAAAACTGATTTTGAAAGCTTGTTCCATTCCGTAGCAGCCCTATAAAAGAAGGATTCTTGATGGAGATTGGTCCTTGTAGTGTCAATATTGAGAGTAAATGGGTAAGACTGATCAGCGTGCCGAGTTCTTCGGCCGAATGTGGCCAAAGGTGGTACAAGAGTTTTTATTTCTCTGGAGCATCTGCCATGGAAATATCTGTAGAGTAATGACTGGTCTGCAACTCTTTTTCTATGTTCTAGTGGGTAAAGGGTATCTGTGAGAGTTGAGCTGTTTATCAACCGAATGGCCCTTTTCTGAATGGAATCTAGAAGACGAAGAGAATGCCTTGGTGCTGAACCCCAAATATGCGAGCAATACTCCAGTAGAGGTCGGATTTGAGCCTTGTACGTCGTCAACAGTTGATCAGAAGTAAAAAACTTTCTGGCTTTCCACAGAAAACCTATCCTCTGGCTTGCTGACTTTGCTATGTTAGCAACATGGTCATGCCAAGACATTTTATTGGACACCGTGACTCCCAAAATCGAGATGGAGGGACTTGATTCAAGGGTATTTCCGGACATTGTGATGGAATGATTTGAGTAATTCACTTTCTTTGAAAACGTGGCGCTTTGTTTTTTCTGGGCGTTGAACTGAACAAGATTGTTGGTTCCCCACTCGACGATTGCTTTAAGATCTCTATTGATGGAATCAACCTGTTCCTGCCTATTATTAGTATTATTGTTTTGACGACAAGCCGTTTGGTTTTGGATTTAGTGTAGTTCCAACTCGTTTTTAGTTAATGTGGGCGTATATAAAGATATTTATTGTTGGGGCTGATTTTCTGACTCGAGGAATCCTAATTAAAATAGCAATAAGGTAAATAAGGTTTATTTAATATAGGTATAGTTCCGACAAAGCGTCTAAAAATATAAGCATTTTAACTAAATATAGTTTCCAGTGGGTTGTGAAGCTGCATGATGATATTTGACGACACCCTTTATAGGATTATAAAAATATATTCTTGTGCGTAGGATCTCTTGTTCACAGCTAAATTTTCAACAAAAAACCTTGAAACATTTTTATTTTCTTTTGCTATTGAACTGCCTAGCAAAAAAGTGAAATATCGGAATGTAGATTACTAATCACTGAATACTTGATTACTGATTAATTTTTTTAAAGGTAAGGGCGACGAAAAAAGTATGTTCATTTAGCTTCTTTTTTTATTTTTGGGCTATACGAAAGGGTGCCAATAACCGTAAAATCTCAAAAAAATATGTTGTGTTGTATCGCATCAACTGTTAGTGTGTGTGCGTACAAAATTTTTACGTTTCTTCAAAAAATTACGATCATGTACCTACATCGTCTCCAGAGACGTGCGACTGCACTTTCATCCGAAAAAAGGAAATAAAATTAGCCAGATTGTTGTTAAATTGATGTTACAAAAAAGCAACTTATCCATTAAAGTACAGCAGGCAAATATTTACGTTAAAAAAAATTGTCTTAAAATAAGAAATCAAGTTTATTACCTGTAACATAAAGTCCAATTAATTATCGTCCGCTCCGATGGCAAGAGAGATTTTAAGCTACTTTTATTTTTATAGAATCCAGGTTCGTTTTCATTTTAAAAAATATTAATTTACGTAACAAGTTCCTAAAGTGATATTTTACGGGAGGAGTAGGAACTTTCCAGGACGAGCCGTAGGCGATCCTGCGAGTCCCGTAAAATCACTTTTGGATCGTGTTACGAACAATATTTTTTCTCTAGCCGTTTTGTATGTTAAAAAGGGGATCGATGGATAATAATGTATGAACTTAATATATAGCTCTTATCACCAATATACGTCTTCGGATTGTAAATGATAACAGGATTAACTGCTTCGATGCGGTTTTCACGAACCCACCATTCCTCTATTACATTTTCACATAAGGTGACATAATTTTTCCCAAATTTTAGGAGTGGCATTATTAAGTGCTCGTTGCCAGGTTTCCAAAACAGCCTTATCACTGTAACCATTAGATCCAATGTGATTGTCGTAATAAGTTTTGCATATTCCCTAAATATGGGATTAAATTGGCAATGATAAGGTGGAAGTCTTAGCACACGATGTCCATAACTGCGTATAATTTGATCCACTTTGTAAATTTTTTCTCTTTCGTGCCTTTTAACTACGGAGCATTATCTAATACAATTACTGATGGTTCATGTAACGATTCTAATAGTTTCTCTTTTAACCATTTCACAGACATCTCTGCATCAATAACTTTTGTCCTAAAGTGCATAGTTTCCTCCTGGATCTGTCAGCATTTTTTGATTTTATGCTCAGTAAGTGACCCTAAACCTATTAAAAAAAAAATAGGATCGGAAATTTAGTGCGAGGTTAAATTCTAAATTCACTTCGTATTCTATTATTTATACTGAAGATGGTTAATGTTTGTTGTAATTTTGACCAATTAAAACCGGACATTTTATAAATTTATTACCAAATAGTTAAGTGCAAGTTTGCGTATGCAATGCATTGGCTTTTTTATTACCTCGGAATGCCTGATTGCCCTGGTGACCAAATGAAGTAGATTTTCTTGCCTCTTGCCAGTTGCTTCAGGCAATTCTGGCATTCATCGACCAGCTTGGATTTTTTTGTGACGTTGGACACAACTTTGATTGCTGCTTGACTATCACTGGATTTATAAATCCCTGATCCCATATAATTCCTATCAAGAATAATTCGGGCGCACTCTATAATTGCCATTTTTTCGGTTTGAAAGACTGAGCAGCCTATTCCCAGTGATCTAGAGATCTTCGTGGAGGTCTATAGACTCCCAGGTCGGATCCGCCGTCTCTTACCGAGCCGTCTTTGTACCAGGCTAGAGCCTTATTTGCTCTTCAACAGGTAGGAAGGAACTCAGCCATTCGTCCCTTTTTGGCACTCTCGTTTCGAGGTTTTCAGTAAAGATGATTTTTATGCCCATATCGTCCAGAGGTACTTTTTTTAAAAGTGGTGTTTGTCTTAGAATACTAAGGCAACCAATACCTATATAATTCACCGAGGGTAGACGTTGTTGGATGTTTTACTGGATATTTGTCTTTTAAATAAATTTTTCTTTTCATAAACCCTCCTCAGAATTTTGTTTTAATTTTCTCGTCATTATTTAACATTCGATTTTTAGATCAACCATATTTATTAACTTCCCAGAGGGAAGTTATAGTAATGGGTCGGATTTTGCGAATCCCGAATTTTGATACATCTCCACATTCCCCAGAGTCGAATACAATACTTTTTAAGTAGACGTCTGTGTGTGTATGTACGTATGTGCGTTCGGAATTATTTTTCTTCTCGATTATCACGAGAAAAAAATATAATATCGACGTGGGACCAATTGCATTCGACGCATAATTACGCAACTTAGAACTGATTAGATTTTCAGCAAAATCCATTAAGCTCTATTTTATGGAGAATCAAAAAAGTGAAAAAAATGGTAAACTACCTGAATTTTGCAATTTATTAATTATACTATTTTTAATACAGAATTTTAAGATCTTTTGAATAATATGATTATTGTATGTTGGAAATATTAGTATGAAAAATATGATTACAATATTTTATAAAAAGAGATAGTTTTAGAAAACAAAAATAGGAATTGGAGAATTTTAAACTTTGTCAGTATTGAGAGAATAGCATTGAAAACGCTATAACAGTAAAAAATTATTATAAGTAATAATCAATCATTGTTTATAACAATTGAAGATTGTTACCAACAAATGATTACTGATCATAATAAATAAAAAAAAATTTCAAGTGTTATAAACAATTCAAAATAGCTCCCGCTTATCAATTGATAAGTAAAAGTTTGATAAAATACGGTTGACATAAACAGAATATTGTTAATGACAATTATAATTTGTTGTATGAATTGAAAATCGTTTTTTATAATAAAATTTAATAATAATTATAACAACAAAATATGTAGTATTTTTTCCTTCTTTCCACTGGGAAGTTAGTCGTGTGGACCTCTCGGGTCGCACCCAGACCACTGATATTTTATTGTAATGTAATCTCTTTAATATAAAAATCTTACGACGTAACGTTTTAGTAGTTGGTAATTAGCGCATTTGCCATATTCCATAAGAACTGTCTAATGAGCGCATTCGCCAATTTATAGATAATGCATTAACCATTAAAAAACTAGAGATGCATTTTTATTGATAAGGACAGCTTCCGGTGAAATCAGTCGGAGTAGGAAGAAATGTCAAAAACAGACGACGTTTGCCGAATAACTCTGCTTTAAAGTAAACAAAGCAGTACGCGTGGATATTTTTAAGCAGGAATATGTAGTCATGTAGAAGGGATTATTAGGTGTGGTTTAGTATTATTTTTAGTTGTTAGTACTTCTATGAGTGCGTGGGACTACGGGCGTTTTTTGTTACTGTTATATATTTTTTTTAAAATGGTAGACCGCAAAATAAAAAGAACTACTCTGCGGAAACAAAAGAAGTAGTTGCTAAGGTAAGAAAATTTATGAAAAATGAAAATTATCGTCAAAGGATAATGATTGCGACAGAAATATCGAGAAATGTGTTTAACAGATTCCACAATGAGGCTGAAAGAGTAAAGACAGGTAAGCAGTCTTGTATTTCATCTAAGAAAACAGGAAAATTATCGTCAAAGGATATTGGTTGCGACAGAAATATCGAGAAATGTGTTTTACAGATTCCACAATGAGGCTGAAAGAGTAAAGACAGGTAAGCAGTCCTGTATTTCATCTAAGAAAACAGGAAAATTATCGTCAAAGGATATTGGTTGCGACAGAAATATCGAGAAATGTGTTTTACAGAGTCCACAATGAGGCTGAAAGAGTAAAGACAGGTAAGCAGTCTTGTATTTCATCTAAGAAAACAGGAAAATTATCGTCAAAGGATATTGGTTGCGACAGAAATATCGAGAAATGTGTTTAACAGATTCCACAATGAGGCTGAAAGAGTAAAGACAGGTAAGCAGTCTTGTATTTCATCTAAGAAAACAGGAAAATTATCGTCAAAGGATATTGGTTGCGACAGAAATATCGAGAAATGTGTTTTACAGAGTCCACAATGAGGCTGAAAGAGTAAAGACAGGTAAGCAGTCTTGTATTTCATCTAAGAAAACAGGAAAATTATCGTCAAAGGATATTGGTTGCGACAGAAATATCGAGAAATGTGTTTAACAGATTCCACAATGAGGCTGAAAGAGTAAAGACAGGTAAGCAGTCTTGTATTTCATCTAAGAAAACAGGAAAATTATCGTCAAAGGATATTGGTTGCGACATAAATATCGAGAAATGTGTTTTACAGAGTCCACAATGAGGCTGAAAGAGTAAAGACAGGTAAGCAGTCTTGTATTTCATCCAAGAAAACAGGAAAATTATCGTCAAAGGATATTGGTTGCGACAGAAATATCGAGAAATGTGTTTTACAGAGTCCACAATGAGGCTGAAAGAGTAAAGACAGGTAAGCAGTCTTGTATTTCATCTAAGAAAACAGGAAAATTATCGTCAAAGGATATTGGTTGCGACAGAAATATCGAGAAATGTGTTTAACAGATTCCACAATGAGGCTGAAAGAGTAAAGACAGGTAAGCAGTCTTGTATTTCATCTAAGAAAACAGGAAAATTATCGTCAAAGGATATTGGTTGCGACAGAAATATCGAGAAATGTGTTTTACAGAGTCCACAATGAGGCTGAAAGAGTAAAGACAGGTAAGCAGTCTTGTATTTCATCTAAGAAAACAGGAAAATTATCGTCAAAGGATATTGGTTGCGACAGAAATATCGAGAAATGTGTTTAACAGAGTCCACAATGAGGCTAAAAGAGTAAAGACAGGTAAGCAGTCTTGTATTTTATCTAAGAAAACAGGAAAATTATCGTCAAAGGATATTGGTTGCGACAGAAATATCGAGAAATGTGTTTTACAGAGTCCACAATGAGACTAAAAAGTAAAGACAGGTAAGCAATCTTGTATTTCACCTACGAAAATATCTAACGGAAGGCGTTGCTCCAATGATCAAGTCATATTAGCGTCATCTGAAGAGGAGTTGCAGTCGATGGTTAATGTTATGCATGATGGCCGGAAAATTAAAGGGATGAAAATAAATGTAAGCAAAACAAAAGTAATGGTTTTTGAAAGAGAAGAAAGCATGACAAACTGTGAAGTTCTGATTAAGGTAGAAAGAGTGGAACAAGTATATGAGTTTGTATACCTGGGTGTTGACAGGAAAACAAATGAATGGGGCACTGCATAGCTTTATGAATACCCAGAAAGTGTCAAAAAAGGCACGTCTGGCTGTGCATAGAGAAGTGTTGGTTCCCACACTTATGTATGGTAGTAAATGTTGGGTTTGGGATTAATGCTGTGGAGATGAGTAGTCTGATAAGTTTAGCCGGAGTGTCTCGGTTGGATAAAGTAAATAATAGTGAGATAAGCGAACGATGTGGTGTAAAAAAAGATGTGGTTACTAAGGAATGCTTAGATGGTTTGGACACGTAGAAAGGATGGATGAAGGAAGATTGACGAAACAAATTTATAAGGCGAGTGTGAATGGACAAGTCGGTAGAGGTCGACCTCTGCGAACATATCTCGATCAGATCAACATTGTTTTAAAGAAAGGCCAGTTCAAGAGTACCAACAACCGACGAGCATGTATGAGAGCACTGATGGAAGTGGAGGAAGCAAAAGATATGTGTAAGAACCGTAGCAAGTGGAAGGAAGTGGTCTATGGGAAAAAGGCGTGACTATATGTATGTATAAATATTTGGTAATCGTTACGAAATATTTAAGATAAGCTACTGGTACCCAATTCGGTTTGAATCGTCGTTGCAATTTCAATTTTTTATATTTTGTTTTTAATTTAAAGTCTACTTTATTCTATTTTAAAACGTCTCTCTCTCTCTGGTCTATTTTCATGAAAAGGGATTAGTGACTGTGATGCTCCAATAGCAGCATTTATATCATTGTGCCACTCCTCTCTATTCTGGGCCATATTTACAGTTTCATGTAGGCCTTTGCCGATTAGATCTTTAGTTTGGTCCACCCATCTCTTGGGTCACCTTCTGTGCGGGAGCTTTCTCTCTACCTCTCTCTATTTATTAACCACCTCAAATCCAGCTATGTTTTTTACGTGGGGTTGGTTGTTATTTTGTTGGTTAGCAATCATGACAGTAGTTTTATTGGGATTAAATTTAAATCCAAATTTTGCACTAGTTTTCCGGAGACGGTGCTCAATAAATTCCATTTCTTCTACACTAGATGTTATAATTAGCGTGTCGTCGGTATATCTCAGATTGTTAACTTTCCTTCCCCCCACAGAAACACCACCTTGCCAGTTATCGAGAATGTCACGCATTGTGTGTTCGGTGTATATGTTAAACAATAAGGGCACCCCTGTCTGACGCCCTTCATTACTTGAAACCTGTTTGATGCAACATCGTTAGTTCTTATAAGACCATAATTGTGTTCATAAAGATGTCGGATAAGTAGGATTAGGTGGCTAGGGTCCCCCATTTCTTTGAGTATTTGCCACATTTTTGGCCATTTTACCAAGTCGAAGGCCTTAGAATAATCAACAAAACAGAACGTCTACCTGTTTTTAATAAAATTACGACGCTTGCCAGATTAAAATCGGCCAAAACAATGAGAGACAAAAACGAACGATCGCATAAAAAGTATTTTTTTTCCCGGGAATGTCCCGGAAAGTGCGCCACTGGAAATAATCAGGTCATGTATGTATTGGACGTGCAGGGCCTGGCGCTCGTTGTCATGCGCGGGCTCGCTGCATCCAGACTCCGGAATCTGGATAGTCATTTTTTCAGAAGTGATCGTGATCCCACTAATATCGACTACATTGGTGCTAAAAATACTTTTATATTTATTTAAAAAAACAACTTAATATTTCTAAACAAACACTGAGACTAAATCTAAAACTTAAGCAACTTATATACACCGAAATAAATAAATAAATTTGATATAAACTACATCGTAGCTGTAAATCAATAATTGAATATTAAATAGATAAATCATTGAGCTGATTTTAAACATTTTTAAAAGGTAGAAATGAGAGAATTTTAAAGCTACTCGTACCAAAAATTTGTGCTGCTATGGACATGTAAGTTTTCTGTTCACTTAACAAAAAAGAGAGTCATAGGTGCCTATTTAGCAGAGTTAGAATAGATTATTTGACACATTTGTTGCACTGACGAATATATTTCTAATAAACGAAGGTAAAATAATTATTGTGGGGCCAACGAAGTGACATAGATTATTTTTGTGAATATAGAATAGCAACATTTATATGCATTTGTTATTATATATATAAATAGAGATCTACTAATTTTAACAGCAAGTTTTTTGAAGGTAAGTAATATTTGGTAATGTAATATTTTTTCTATCCCTACTTCTTGAAATTGTAGTAAGTAATACCATATTTTTTCATTATGCTACGGATTGTGCGTTTTAATACATTTGCTTAATACAAACAGTAAGCATGTATAAATATTTAGTGGCTTAAATTTTTTTCATAAAATTTTTCAAAACAAATTCAGGTTTAAACGAAAAATGGATGTAAATGGCGCGTTCAGTAGTATATTTATCACGCTCTTCCATTTTATTTATTTTTATTTTTACGAGCAAATATATTAAATAGCCAATTTGTTTTAAAGAAATTATTTTTGCTATTCCTTTAAATAAAAATTTAAAATAGATCCCACTTCATGTCTAGCAATATTTACTGCTAAAATTGTTATCGGTTATTGTTCAATACAATTTATGTGCTAGTAAATATTAAATTAATATATAATTATTAATTAATAATTGTAATATGCTGTTGTATTTGTAATTACCCAAAGTGTTTGGTTTTTAAATTATAAATGTCAGTAAATGGCGCGGTCAGTAGTAATATTCATCAAACCCCCTTTTTCTTAATTGCCGTAAGTTTCCGATCGAAAACTTCAATCGAAACATTAATATCCTAAATGAATTATTCCCTGAATAATTCGCCCCCGATCCTACGGTTCTGTACCGTTGGGACAACTTGCAATTAGGGACTTGAAATTAGGAATTTCTCAGTACCAAACTTAGTAGACCTTCATATTCTCACTGATTGTTAATTTGACTCGATTGGACCCTTCGGTAAAATCATACTGTCAGAGTTGAAAATTTTATTTAAGTAATTATTCACTTCTTACTTTGTTCGCCATTACTTGGTTTATAAATTTTGTTAATTATTGGCAGCATCCTAATCTTAAATAAAAAATTTTTCTCACGTTACTCAACATCGCAGGCGTGACCGTTTTAATCGCAAGCGTTATTTGTCTTCTTAAGTCAGCTAAGTCAAGGGGTTTAGTTTTTTATACAATACTTTTGACATATCCCCATAAGCAAAAGTCTGATGACGTCAGATCAGGGGATCGTGCTGGCCATTCCATCCATCCTCCCCTTCCTTTCCACCGATTTGGGAATATTTGGTTGTGGTACTTCTGCTAATGAAGCGGTGCTTTATCTTGCTGAAACCATATCGTATTGGCTGAAGCTTGTTGAAAACTTATGAACATATTCACAACATTAATGAGAGGGCTGGTACTGTGAGCCTCTGACAAATTTTTAAATATTGGGTTGTAACTGTAACAAAGCACACCCCAGGTCACTTTCAACGTCCAGTTTTGCTCGATATTTTCACTTTAAGTATGCTAATACTGAACAACCAGCTTCAAAGAGACGGTGGTCGACGGTGCTGTACCCCTTTCAAAACCCCGCCTGTTCTACTGTTTGGTAGGCGTCTAGCTTGTTGGTGAATTTGTTAGTGATTATCTTGGTAAGAAGTTTGTATAAGTGTGATAAAAGACCGATTGGTGGGTAGTTCTCTATGTGTATGTTCACTGCATCATAAGTCTCCAAAAAGTATTTCTGATCTTGTAGCTTCAGGTTCAGGAAGTTCAGTGTTTCGAACAAATCTGACAATTAAGCCAAGTAAAAGATAATGCTTTTTTTTTGAAGGCCTTAAAGAATTTAAACTCATGCCTCCCTTGAAATTCTTGTACGCCCCCTCAGGGGGGCTCGTCCACAGGTCGCTCTAAAGCGATGCCTTCTGTTACATATTTTTGGTAAAAAAATACAAGGTTGTTTACCTGTGTCTACTTCTTGAGCCTCATCAAGAACACTTCAAAACACCTTTTTCGATATTCCTATTACACCCTTTCGTTTGGAATTTGCAAGCCATAATTCGTTTCATAAATGTAATTACATTAGGAACTACCTCTTTCGTTTCCAAAGAGTAGTTCGTCTTAGCGTTTCGTCTGCTTATTTTAAATTTGTATTTATTTAAAATTAAAATACAAGAGCAGCAGAAAATACCAACATAACCACACTAAATATTAACCTATTATAGCCCGCTAAAATTTTCGCGCGTACTTTTTTGTCATTAGCCGTATTTTGTAGACGTTTTAATCCCACTTTGTCAAATATAGCCACATAAGTTGTTTCTTTTTTCCCATAAAAACCAAATTCTTTCTCGGCAGTGGACGTTATACAAAACTTAAAAGTATCATCTTTTCACCATGCCAAAACATAAATCTTACTAGGACCCGTATTAGCACCCACGCTGTTTCTTACTCACATTAATGAACTTCTCTTCAGACAATCCTGTTTACAATTTTGCAGATTACAGTATCCAAAACTACGAGATTAAATGCACCAAAATAGAATCCGACTGTCACAAATGAACAACCCCTCTAAATAAGTAACCTTGTATTATTATATATTTTAAAACAACCCAATGAGGAACCAGTACCTACGTTATTTTTATTTACCGTTTACTTTTATAAATATATACTACTAGGCCTTTTCCAATGATAAAGGTTTCTAGCTTTGTGTGTAAATTAAAAATGTCTTGATGGGTCCCGAGAAGCGAGTGACCACTGTTTTTATCCTCTTGTAGATTTCTCTCTTATTTTACTTTGCTTTGTATAAGCTAAGAAGGTATGCATGGTATACACATACCAATAGTAATTACTTTCTATACATTCTATATTTTGTGGTATAAGAATTAGAATGCGATCATGGAAAATGGACCTTCTGATTTAAGCTGTTCTAAGCTTTTTTATTTTTTAATATATTTCTACGTTTTGTGCAGCATCTATTTTATTTCCGTTAACAATAATTGTTCCCAATGTAATTTCTCACAATTTTTTTAAAATATATAAATTTTAAAACCATGTATCTATTTGATTCGATTAATGAATATCGAGCCGAAACTATTTGACCGTAAAAAATAATATTCAAATTACGGTAAAACTGAACTGTTTTATTATTTTATTTCGATTGGCCCAATTATTATCTTTACAATAAGATTACAAATGATTTTTTTTTGAATGGTTCTATCGTTTAGGTTCTCTGTAGGGGTGTTGGTAGTTTGGTTCGTGGGTACATGTAATTTGGTTACCAGAGTAAGAGGGGTCAGAAAAAATGTGTAATTTGGTTCCCGACATTTTAACTTCCCAGTGAAAGTTATAGTAATGGGTCCGGTATTGCGAATCCCGAATTTTGACATATCTCCACATTCCCCAGAGTCGAATACAATAGTTTTTAAGTGGGCGACTGTGTGTGTGTATGCACGTATGTGCGTATGTTCGTATGTGCGTTCGTCTCGATTATCTCGAAAATGAAAATTGATATCAACGTGGGACCAATTGCATTCGACGCATAATTACGCAACTTAGAACTGATTAAATTTTCAGCAAAATCGGTTAAGCTGTTTTTTATGGAGAATAAAAAAACTAAAAAAAATGGTAAACTTTCGGAATTATTTTTCGTCTCGATTATCTCGAAAACAAAAAATGATATCGACGTGGGACCAATTGCATTCGACGCATAATTACGCAACTTAGAACTGATTAAATTTTCAGCAAAATCGGTCAAACTGTTTTTTATGGAGAATCAAAAAACTAAAAAAAAAGGTAAACTTTCGGAATTATTTTTCGTCTTGATTATCTCGAGAACAAAAAATGATATCGACGTGGGACCAATTGCATTCGACGCATAATTACGCAACTTAGAACTGATTAGATTTTCAGCATTATCGGTCTAACTGTTTTTTTATGGAGAATCAAAACACTGAAAAAAATGGTTAACTACCTGAATTTTGCAATTTATAAATTTTTATTTTTAATACACAAGATTTTATGAATAATATGATTATTGCATGTTGGGAATATTTGTATGAAAAATATGATGACAATATTTTATAAAAAAAAATAGTTTTAGAAAACAAAAATAGGAATTGGAGAATTTAAAACTTGTGTCAATATTGAGAGAATATCATTAAAGACGTTATAACAGTGAAAAATTATTGTTAGTAATAATCAAGCATTGTTTATAACAATTGAATATTGTTACTAACAAATGATTATTATTAAAAATAATTAAAAAAAAATTTAATTGTTATAAACAATTAAAAACAGCTCCTGCTTATGAAATGATAAGAAAAAGTTTGAAAGAATACGGTTGACATAAACAGAATATTGTTAATGACAATTATAATTTTTTATAAACAATTTGAAATCATTTTTTATAATAATTATAACAACAAAACGTACGATATCTCTTCATTCTTTCCACTGGAAAGTTAGTCGTGTGGACCTCTCGGGTCGCATCCAGACCATTGATATTTAGTTTAAAAAATTGATATTGTGTATTGTATTGCTTCTGTGACAGTCAGTTGTATTTTTGAAACGTGCTTGCTCAGTCACATTTAATAAAGGTACTGTTGGTGTTAGGTTAGGCCGTTAAGTTAGGTAAGACTATTTCTTTTACTTTTACTGCCTCAAATAAACAAATGTTAACATAATTTTTCTCTCCGTGAACCAAATTACACACAAAAATCATGTAAACCTAAAATATATGGAACCGAATTACACATTTTTTCTGACCCTTTTTACTCTGGGAATAAAATTACATGTACCCCTCTAAGTATAAAATCATTTTTTTCCTTTTCATAATGTTTTTCTTGTAATAATTGTGTCTACTTTTTTTAATAACTTCTTTGTGTGTGTGTTATTTTTTTTTCTTTCTGCTCTACACTGTTTATTTTACAATCTTGGCAACATTATTTAATGTAGTTTTTCATTCAAGGTATATTTTATCCTGTATTAAAGGTTTTGTTGGAATTTGGTAGTTGTGATGGTATCAACGACAATAAAACATTCAACATAATTATCAAAAAAACAGGAGTCCGCCTAAAATATTTGAAAAGGACGCAGAACTGAAAGTTAACTCGAGGGAGTGATTCCTATACTCTGTCTCTGTTACATTTAATAAAGGCGCAAGATAATTGGGGCGCGAAAAAGGTAGACTCAAATTAAATTTGGATGATTACTTTGCTTATTTATAGGGTGCTAGTAAATAAGTGCGACAAACTTCAGGGGGTGATTTTGCATGAAAAAATAATGACAGTTTGCTATATAAACGTATGTCCGCAAATACTTCGTTTCAGAGATATCTTCCTCTTCTTCTTCTACTTCTTATCCATATTTAAGATATTTCGATCTGTTAGTTTTGCAGGTTCCTCTGTATCAGTTCCTGGGAGGTGGACTGCCAGCTGTCCTTCCATCCTTAGGTGGTCTTCCGGGTGCTCTTTTCCCTATTGGTTTCCCTTCAAGTGCGATGCGTGGTAGTCTGCTCTGTTCCATTCTTATCACGTGAGCGTACCAGCATCTTTTTCTTTGTCTTCCCCATCTTACGATGTCTTGCACTCCGCACTGTTCTCTGATGTCAGTGTTTCTAATTCGGTCTCCACTTGTTTTTCCCATTATAGTCCTAATCGTTTTCATTTCGGCTACTCGAAGCATGCTTGGTTTCTTCTCTGGTTTCTATTCCGTATGTCATGATTGGCCTGATACAAGTCTTATAGATCCTGACCTTGCTATCTTTTCGCATGTATTCGTTCGCCCATATTATCTGCCTTAAGCAGTCTGATATAGCGGTCGCTTTGTTGATCTGGCTTCTTAGGTCCTTCACTGGGTCGTGATAGCTCGACAGATCCATACCCAGATATTTGAATTGTACGACTTGCTCGATGATTTTGTCCTGAATTACCAGCTTACATCTTACAGGATCTTTAGCAAAGGTTATGCTTTTAGTTTTTTCTATCGATATGGTCATGTTCATCGCTTGGCTGACCTGGTAGAATTTGTGTTGTTGTCTTTGTAGATCGTTCTCCGTTTCCGCGAAAATAGCGGCATCACCTGCATAGCATACCATGCTGATTCTTTTGTTCTGTCCCATTCTATACTCCATATTTAGTGATGAAACTTTCTCTATTATTTTGTCCATTAAGAGGTTAAACAGAAATGGGCTAAGGCTGTCGCCTTGTCTGATGCCTCCTGGTGTCGGTATCTCTTCCGTTTAAGTGTATCCTGCCTTAACTTTAGTCGTGTTGTTCTTATTGAGGCTGCGAACTGCTTTTACGATGGTGTATGGCATTTCTTTCTCTATCAGTATATTCACGCTGTCATAGAGGCAAACTCTGTCGAATGCCTTGGTCAGATCGATGAAGCAGACGTATGCTGGTGTATTAATTTCGATTGATTTTTCTTTTAGTTGTTTGATAATGAATACGGCGTCGGTCGTGGATCTGTTTCGTCTGAAGCCTTGTTGTTCTTCCCTGTTTGATATTAGTGTCTTTCCTTCAAGATGCCGGTAAAGAGTTTCATACTTTCAGCGGAGATGTTCGCAATAAGTAAAGCTGTAGAACACAAAAAGCACCAACACTCTACCAATTTCATTGTTCTGACAGTCTCGCTAAACTCACTTATATTGCTAAAGAAAATATATGAGACATCCACTTGTAATCAAAATAAAAAATGAAGTACATAATCTAAAACAAGACAATAAAAATATAGTGTTTTTCTGGGCACCCTCACATATGGGAATTAAAGGAAACGAAGAGGCAGACGAAAAAGCACAAACAGGAGTGCACTTAAACAATTTTGCTACTACCATTTTAGTAGCAGCCGATCTAAAGCTTACTTTATAACCGAAATAATTAACCAATTGAATATATATTGGCACAATAAAAATTCAAAGCTTAAAAATATAAAAAACAATTTTGGATCATGGCAGACAAAAACAGAAAATAGGAGACAACAAGTAGTAGTCATCCGCTTACGCCTAGAACATACTACCCACTGCCCACTCTGCGACGAATCTATCACAGTTGACCGTATCCTCCTAGAGTGTCCCATGTATGCTGAAGAAAAAAGAACCAACAAAAAAAATTACACCATATGGGGCACCATATTTTTTTAGTTTGCATGACGTTAAATATATATTATAATACTACAAATATTTTTAATGTTTTATGATTAGTTTGATTAAAGCGTTTTGTTTTTCAGATTTACAGGACAAGGTAAAAGACTGCGTGCTCATGCCAACGATATGGACCATCATCCTCCAGGTGAGTTTTTGTCTTCGCAAGGATAATTAGAAGCCGTATTAAAGTTTAACTTTATGATTTATGTTGTGAGTTACTAAAATCTACATTGTTCATTAATCAGAAAATTTTATTATCCATAAAATATTAGTACATCAGTAAAGTTTACATTGACGTCATCAAATATTTAAATAACGTAACGGAATACGGGGAAGAACAAAAAATAGGAATTTTGAGATCAAGTACGTTTGTTTTCGACATTGTCTAAAAAGTTTATTTAGAAAAGTCGTTTGGAATTTAACACAATCCTTAGAATTAAAATCACAGCCAGTAAGTTCATTCCTAGAAGATAATACTAGTACAAAGCGCAGCTTTCCAAATGTTGCCCAGGTCATGCTCACTCTTCTGGTAATTTCAGCCTTTTGGTTCTCTTTCCCAAGTTTGATCTTGTGCCCCAGATAGACGTACTCGTCTACCTTTTCTATTTCTTGGCCTTCGATAGTAAGTAGTTTTGCCCCGTTTAGACTCATAAACACATAAACATATATATATATATATATATGCCATCCACATTCACGCCTTTGTTTTCCCATGATAAATTTTTATATATATATATATATATATATATATATATATATATATATATATATATATATATATATATATATATATGCCATCCACATTCACGCCTTTGTTTTCCCATGATAAATTTTTAAATATGCTTTTCATGGCTAAGGTGAAAAGCTCGGGAGAGATGATATCGCCCTGTCTTACGACTCTTCTTATACTAATTTTGTCCGTGATCATGTAGTTTTCGATCTTTACTTGGAATGTGGCGTTCTCGTAGTTGTGTTTCAGCAGGTTTATGTATCAATCACTGCGTTTTCCATTGCTTTAAATATTGCGCTTAAGTGTATGGAATCAAAGACCTTACTGTAGTCGACAAAAGCCATATGTAGTGGGACGTTGTATTCAGTGCATTTTTCTATAAGTGTGTTTAGATCTATGGTATGAAGCACTGAAGAAATACAACCTGAAAATTAATGTGAATAAAACAAAAAATAATGGTGATAGGTAGAAACGAAATTCAAACTGTTGTTAGTTTAAGCGATAAAGAAGTAGAGCAAACGGATAACTGCAAGTATCTAGGTGTCTTGATAAACAAAGACGGAAAGAACGAAGCGAAAATTAACAGCAGGATAGAAAGCGCAACCAAGTTGTACTATTCATTAAGTAACACGCTTATAAGGAAGAAAGAAGGTTGTGAAAACTGGGTACTCACGGAACAACAGAAGAGCAAAATACAAGCCATAGAAATGAAATTTCTAAAAGGCATAAAGTAAAGCACGAAAAACTGATCAACATTCTTAGAGAAATAGGACTGGAACAACGAGACCTTAGAATAATAGCCAACCTTTACTGGAACCAAAGTGCTCAAATAAGAATCGATAACACCGCGTCCGACGAGATCAAAATCCTGAGAGGCGTTCGTCAAGGATGCATTTTATCACCACTGTTATTTAATTTGTATTCCGACAGGATATTTCAAGAGGCGTTGGATGAATGTGACGAGGGGATATCTGTCAATGGGATTAATATCAACAATCTGAGGTATGCGGATGACACGGTTCTTGTTGCCGACTCACTGGAAGGACTGCAGGAGCTGGTAAGCCGCGTGACGGCTGCAAGCTCAGAGGCCGGACTTAGCCTGAACGTGAGAAAGACAAAGTGGCTAGCAGTTAGCAAATCAAACAAAGTGGACGGACATCTGACAATTAACGGTCAACGAATTGAGCGAGTAGAAACTTTTAAATATCTTGGGTGTCAACTAAATGAGAAGTGGGACAGCAAGCAGGAGATTCGTGCCATAATAGAACAAGCTCGTGCTTCGTTCCTGAAAATGCGTAAAGTACTTTGCAGCAGAAATTTAAGCTTGCCTCTGCGCGTCCGAGTGCTTCGATGTTACGTGTTCAGCATACTGTTTTATGGAATGAAAGCTTGGACTTTGACAGATGCTATGTGCAAAAAATTGGAGGCCTTTGAAATGTGGACGTACAGAAGGCTATTAAGAATCTCCTGGGTAGAAAGAGTGCGTAACACCGAGGTACTTCAACGCCTCGACAAGCAGCTGGAAGTTCTGTTTACACTAAAAAAGCGCAAACTAGAGTATTTTGGTCACATCTTAAGAAATGACAAGTATCGACTTTTAAAGCTTATTATAGAAGGGAAGATCGAAGGACGAAGAGGCCCGGGTAGAAGAAAGATATCCTGGCTAAAAAACTTAAGACAATGGTATGGAGTGAGCTCTACCACATTGTTCCGCCGAGCTGTAGACAAGGTTCAGATAGCGCTGATGATTGCCAACGTCCGAGGAGGACAGGGCACCTAAAGAAGAAGAAGAGGCATAAAGGGCATCACAAAAAAGACAGAGTGAGAAATGCGATTAGAAAGGAATTGGAGGTCGAGCCGATCATAAACAGTATAGAATGTCAGCAACTGAAGTGGTTTGGACATATGGTAAGAATGGACAACTCGAGACAAGTCAAGTTGATATGGCCAAAAAACCAAACCAAAAAATAAAAGATCTAGAGGCAGGCCTAGAAGGAAATGGGATGATGTAATAGCTGGTATTATGGAAAAAAATAACAAGAGCTGGAAGGAAGGAAAAGAAGTTGCACAAAATAAAATAAGCTGGGTGAAATTTGTATATAAAAACAACTAAAATACTTAATTGCAAACCTTGTTTAAACAAAACACCTTAACACCTTCGGGTATATTAAGGTTTATGATATATATATATATATATATATATATATATATATATATGTGTGTGTGTGTGAATTGTTTGAAGGTGATCTGTGGTGCTATATCCCTTTCGGAAACCTGCCTGTTTCTCTGGCTGATGTGTCCATTTTCCATACGCATTCTCTTTTAAATCTTTTAAACGATCGTCTATGTATAAATTAAACAGCCATGGCGAAGCCACACATCCCCATCTCACACCTTTTTTGATGTTAAACCAGTTCTGTAAGCTCTGTTTATTCTGACACAAGCAGTGGAATCCTTGTAAAGTGATTTCAGTGCCAGTATCAAACTACCAATTTATTTTAGGATCACCAATTGTCTACTTTATCTACAAATTGTTTGTTTACGGTAACTCGATAAGGTAGGATTTTGAACGGTTGTTTCTCGATCTATAAAACTGGCAATTTTCCGGCTGATCTGGTAATAAAGCTATTTAATTGTTTTAGTACGTTCGTTTTAATATCCCTAGATAAAATTCTAAATTTTTTTATCCCAACTCGTGATGAAACATGGTCAAAACTTAATTTATTCATAACAAAAATCTTTTGTTTTGATAATTTTTTAGGAACGAACAATTTTACTGTAAAAAACTGTTTGACACTCGCTGTATATTAAATAAATGTTTTCTTTTAAACGGCTGTTTATTCCAAATTTTTCACATGCAGAATAACTAAAAATGTAAAAATAAAAAATTTCTGATTCGAATCTACTTTAAGTATTAAAGGGATAAAATTTTTGAAAAGAAAAAGATCTTTTTATAAAATATTGGAACATTGGCATTTTCTGGAGTTTTTATAAAAGTATTTAGGAGAATTTACCTTCTGGATTTTTTTATTTCATTCATTTCATACACAAAGCGCGTATCCGCTTTGAAAATTTAAATAAAAATGAAAAAGCTTCAATTGGAAATTACACTTTTAGGATTTCGCTGGAGAAAAGCTTTGCGAGATGTAATTTTATTTCAATATTATCCACAACATTAACTTCTTTTTTCATAAAAATAAGCTTAGAGCAGTGGTTCCCAATCTCTTTTGTAATGGGACCCACCATCTTTCTTGAACATTTTTCGCAACCCAGCACATATGGGGTGTTTCCAAAGCAATCTAAAATATCATTGTGGCAGATTCGTCATGCAATTTTAAGACTAAAAGTTTCTGTAAACATGTGTGATAAGTTCTGACGTTATTGAGATACAGGGTGTTAAGTTTTTTTGTAATGAACGAGCTGTGACTGTAAGTGAAATTTATTGGTAAAAAAAAACTAATAAAAAAAAACTTGTTTATTTTAAATGGCCTTTGGAATTTTGACAATTATTGTGTTATTATTGCTTTAGTTAGTGTTTGTTCATTTTTAACTTTTTGATTATGCCTAATGCTAAAATGGCTACCATGCATTTTTTCTATGGATTGGCCAATGGAAATGGAACTTTTGCTAAATCAAGTATTATTGGACGACCTAAAACTGCGGACATTCACAATTTTATTTAATTTTTTAATTGTATTCGAATCCCTGGAATCAAAAAGCCTCGATAAGAGTGGGAGATCAAGCTACCGAAGCTGTGGAAATTAGACGTGGGGTTAGACAGGGTTGTATATTGTCTCCGCTGTTATTCAATATATATTCGGAAGAATTATTTGCTGAAGCATTGGAAAACATTTCTGAAGGCATTTCTATAAATGGTTTTAAGATCAACAATATACGTTACGCGGATGACACTGTTATTTTAGCCGATACATTCGATGGCTTGCAGCATATCATGAATGAATTGATGGTTCATTTAAATGAGTATGGTTTACAGCTCAATACTGCAAAGACTAAATATATGAAAATAAGTAAAGGTCGCCCCACAATGAATCAACTACTAGTGAATAATACTATTATAGGAAAAGTTGACCATATTTCCTATCTGGGCTGCCTGATAAACGAAGAATGGGACCACTCAAGAGAAATCCGCCAACGTATAGAAAAAGCGAGAGCCACCTTCCTAAGAATGAGAAGTGTGTTCTGTAATAACAACTTGAGCTTGAAACTCAGGAAAAGGCTTCTCAACTGTTATGTGTTCTCGGTTTTGCTGTATGGTGTAGAGGCGTGGACAGTGACAGAGGCCACAAGCAAACGAATCGAGGCATTTGAGATGTGGGCGTACCGTCGGATTTTGAAAATTAGCTGGGTAGATCATGTATGCAACGCTGAGGTTCTGAGAAGAATTAAGATACGGACCCCTGAAATACTTAGAACCGTTATGGTTTGGCAAAACATCGACTGAACTTTTTCGGGCAGCAGTGAACAGAGTAACTATAGTAATGATGATTGCCAACGTTCGCTGAGCGGACAAGGCACCAAGAAGAAGAAGATTCGGTTCCTTTCTGGCGAAGAAAACATCTCACATTTAAATTCAATAGAATTTGAGACCTTGAGAAAAATATATAATTAAAACAAAGCTTTGGTTTCTTTTTGCTTAACAAAATGATTCATTCCTATCATTAACGCATTTTTCGTGATCCTTTCTGCTTATTGCTGTCCATTTATCGCATGAGGTTTCTATTTCGTATGAGACGTTTGTATGTATACAAAGCGCGGTAATTGCTGTAACATTATAACCACCTTTTTCGCGATTTATTTTACATTTACTTGAATGACCGGTTGATAAAATTCGCTCAACATTATTACGTTTTGTGTAAACCCGCCTTAATAATATCAAGTGACCCACGTAAACCCATTTACTTTGATCGAACCTTATTTGTAGACTCAATCAAGAATAAACACGCTACTGATTCAAGCAACGGGTCATTGGGTCAGCACTTGGGCAATAACAGCTTTTCTGTTTTCGAACATTTAAGTTACACCAAAGGTGCATTACCGTTATTTTTCGCTTTGAATGGAAAGTGTGTGAAGTTTCTTTCTGACATTAAAAATTCCATAAAGGGAGAGTTTTTGTAAACGGAATTAATGGTAAACAGCTGTCGCAGTTTCCGTACTTTTTCTTAAGAATTTTTCTTTATACCATTTTCTTTGCTAAGAAATCTGATGGAAAAATAACGCTACCGGAAAATAAAATGTAGAACGTTGGCGCTTAGAAAACTTTCATCTGCTGCTTTTCATACATTTTTTTTATTATCTTTGTTTTCATTCAATTATTTTTTTTTAATAATATTGACACATTTTTTGTACAAAACAAACAACGTATAATTGTACAAACTGTTGGAATTAATATTTCTTCTTTTAGATCATTTAACTTCATTATTAATGTTAGAAATGTCATAAGATTCGAAATATGAGGTCTGAAAATAAAGTTCAAAGACTCGTTTCCTTGAGACACATTAACAACTAGTAAAATGTCACTTAAAAGTTGCTCAGACATTTTTAAAATTTTTGAAACTTGACCGACTTTACTGAAAAATGTAATCATTTTCGTTAAAACTTTGATATTCTAGTATGATTCAGAAAACAAGAAAGTCATCTTGAAAAAGACAAGCTGAACCAGAATAAAAAAAAACAAGTTGAGCATATCAAAAATATAGGCGATGCTTATCATTATTTTTGACGTGCGGGACATAATTCACTTTGAATGGTTGCCTAAGTAGCAGATTCTCAAACCCACTATTCGTTTTAGGAAGATATACATACATACATACTTGAAGTCACGCCTTTTTCCCGTAGGGGTAGGCAGAGACCACTTCCTTCCACTTGCTACGGTTCTTACACACATCTTTTGCTTCTTCCACTTTCATCAGCGCTCTCATACATGCTCGTCGGTTGTTGGTACTCTTGAACTGGTCTTTCTTCAAAACAATGTTGATCTGATCGAGATTTGTTCGCCGAGGTCGACCTCTACCGACTTGTCCATTCACACTCGCCTTATAAATTTGTTTCGTCAATCTTCCTTCATCCATCCTTTCTACGTGTCCCAACCATCTAAGCATTCCTTTATCTATCTTTGTAACTACATCTTCTTTTACACCACAGCGTTTTCTTATCTCAATATTTTTTACTTTATCCAACCGAGTCACTCCGGTTATACTTCTTAGACTACTCATCTCCGCAGCATTAACCTATTTTCATGCTTCTTATGCCAAACCCAACATTCACTACCATACTGATAAGTGTAGGAACCAACACAACGCTATGCACAGCTAGACGTGCCTTTTTTGACACTTTCTGACTGTTCGTAAAGCTATGCAGTGCATTATTCATTTGTTTTCCTGCCAACACCCTTCGCTCAATGTCACTGTCATACTCTCCATCTCTCGTTAACTTTAAACACAAGTACACTAATTCATTTACTTGTTCCACTCTTTATTTATAAAGTTGGTATTCAAGTTTAAGACTAGCCAGCAGTATATATACTTAAACTCCTTAAAACATGTTTGGGAATACCCAGAACCATGCACAATATATTGTATTATTGCTCCAATCAACCTAGATGAGCAAGATCACGCTTTAATAGACAATTTATATGAAGATTTACTAGATACAAATAAAATAATAACATTAGGTACAATTATGCGATATTTTTTGTGACGAGTTAAGTTGTTGAAGTCACATTAATTTTACCAATGTAATGTCAATGTGACTGAAATTATACCGACAAGAAAACACAGTGCATGTACTTTCAAGGGTTCTTTTTACATTTTCAGGATTGCCGGGAAGCACTAGAGTCATTCTCAGTCATTTTGACGTATCAACGCAGGTATGATTGTTGTTTTTTAGTAAATTGTTACGTCCAAATTAAAAGTAGAGTCTAAAATACTCTTTGAATATAAAACTCCATACGGTTGCTAAAAGAGTGACGGAAATTTACTCCATGACCCGCCACGTATGACTCACCATCTAAATATTTCCCTGTAAGTGTGTCAATAAAGTAAATTTAGCAGTTTGAATAACGGTTAAAAATACCGAGCATTGTTGTATGCTTTGGTGTAAATACTTTGTAGTTAACCATTATAGATACCTATCTAAATAAATTGCTGCTAAAACATTGTTACATTACTGATACAACAGCGACAGAAATATGGTTAGCTGTTTGTTTCGTGTTCCCTGGCACCAAAACATAAAAGTACTGGTGGAAAAGCGGTTTTAATGCTAAGTTTGTTAAATATTTAGAAATAAACAACAATTTAATTTTAAACCTACCAATTATAAAGTATGGATTGGTAAGCTTGGTAGCTTAGGGTAAAATTATAGGTTTTGGGTAATTGTTTATTACATACGAGGTCTGGATATTAAATAACGAGACTGCGCGCGCAAAAGGCGTCCTAGAGGGTTAGGGAAGAAAACGAATGCAGCGTTGGATAGCTAGAAGTGTGTACTATTTCAGTACAAAAACTCGTTTTTGTCGCTGTAGTAGTATTTTTTCTATAGTGCTTAGAAACGAAGTGTTTTTTTCTTGTGCCGATAACAATGTGTGACGAAAACTACGAGCAATGAATCAATGTGAAATATCTCGTTAAATTAAAAAACTACGACTGATTGATGTAAGTTATTGAAAGAGGCTATGGTGAAAATTCTCTATCTTGTGCGCGTGTTTTCGAATGGTATAAACGATGTTCTGAAGGTCGAGAAAGCACCAAAGATGACCAACGTCCTGGTCGACATCAACGGCATCGTAATGAATGAATAGGTTCCGGAAGGTGAAACTGTAAACCAAACTTACTATTCGAAAGGTTTGGCAACACCGCGAGAGCGAGTTCGTAAGAAACAGCCGAAATTTTGGAAGAACAAGTCGTGGATCTTGCACCAGGATAGCGCACCTGTCCATAACGCGCTGTCCGTGAAGCGTTTTTTAGCCGCTAGAGACACTCCAGTGCTCGAACACGCGCTTTACTCGCCTGATTTAGCAGCCTGTGACTTTTTTCCGCTTCAGAAGATAAAGTCTGCTTAAAAGGAATCCGGTTCGATTTGATGGAAGAGGTGAAGCGAAAATCGGCGAAGCTCTTAAATGCAGAGACCACTTCCTTCCACTTGCTACGATTTTTACACACATATTTTGCTTCCTCTACTTTCTTCAGTGCTTTCATACATGCTCGTCGGTTGTAGGTACTCTTGACCTGGCATTTCTTTAAAACAATGTTGATCTGATCGAGATATGTTCGCCGAGGTCGACCTTTACCGACTTGTCCATTCACACTAGCCTTATAAATTTTTTTCGTCAATATTCCTTCATTCATCCGTTCTACGTGTTCAAACCATCTAAGCGTTCCTTCATCTATCTTTGTAACCACATCTTCCTTTACACCACAGCGTTCTCTTATCTCACTATTCTTTACTTTATCCAACCGAGTTACTCCGGCTATACTTCTCAGACTACTCGTCTGCGCAGCATTAATCCTATTCTCATGCTTCTTCTGCCACATATATGACAAAATGCATCAGCATTATATTTACACTTTCACGATGACATTTTAACTTTTTATAGACTTGTACAGAACACCTGATCGTTGTTTATCACTCGAGTGCCATCTGAAGGGAATTCGTGAACATAAAAAACCTACTTTGATCGCGCGGTATTTTTGAATGTATTAGATTAAATAAAAATTTAAAAAAATTCTAAAATTAGTATTATTACTGTAACTATTACAAAAGCAAACATTATATCAAAAAAGGTATTTTCTTTTCGTTTTGTGCATAATTAACCAAAAAATAAACTTTAGGACAAAAAACGATAATTTTTTTGTAGAGCCGTGTTATATATTAGATAATAATTTTCTATTGATTGCAAAATTTTTAACTAAAATGTAGAATTTTTTTAAATTGTTTCCAACATTTATCAACACTTCCTGATGTTTTATATTCAAAGTAAATAAGAGCTGGTACCCTCTACGACTTTGAAAACATGTTTAAAGCGATCCATTAAGTCGTTTTTGTAAAAGTTCGTAGTTAGTTTGGGGGAAATGCGCATTTAAAAATCTGTACTAGGGGAAAATTTTCGTCTTCAAATAATCACTTTTTATTCTCCGTTATAAAATGTATTGATTTTATTGATAAAGTGTTAATAAATGAAAGTAATGTTGTAAGCAAAATTGTTTGCAAAAACAAAATAATAAATAATTTCTTTAACGACCAAGACATTTTTTAAAACTTCTCCAATAAAGATTGGAGGAAGTAAATGCGATACTAGAGACATCAGACGACGCTGCAATAAAACTAATAGTTTAATAATCAAAGTTTCTTCAATCGGAAAATTTTAAAGGAATGGTTATTAGTCCTTGAGAAATAAATATCCATTTATCAGCGCAAATGTATACACTTTTTTAACTACTTTAAGGTTTTATTTAAATGCAAATTTTAAATTAACGATATTGTTTATTAACTTCTTAACCTTCTTAAACTTTTTCTTACAAATCATTTGCAGCACCTTTTCTTGTTCTCCATAACATAGTAAATAAGTGCTAGAAACTTGAGAGGGATGATTCTGCATGAAAAAAAAAAACAGTTTGCTATATAAACGTATGTCTGCAAATACTTCGTTTCAGAGATACGGGGTGTTAAAGTTTTTCTTAAAAACTGACGAATTATTTATTACTCAAAAACCGGTCGAGATATGCAAATGAAATTTGGTTGGATTTAAGAGGTAGTTATTGCGCATTGTTTGACATATAATTAAGAATTATGGGTTCATCATTGGCGCGCATACGGGTAATGATCCCAATTTTATTAAAGAAAAAAATGGCACGACACTGAGATATTTTAAATTCAAAATTTTATTTAAATTCCTCGGTAAATTTGTGGCAACAAATCTCTCCTGCCTTTTTTTCGTGTAGGGCGCCGTTTTTATGCAAAAAAATAAAACATCTTAACGCGTATTTTTCATTTCTTTAATACATTATCAAGAACTATCTGATACAACAGGGGTTTCCAAACTACGGCCCGAGGGCCACATCCGGCCCGCGGACAGATTTTGTCCGGCCCGCGGAGAGCTAGCATACTTGAAAACTCCTTTTAGAGAACATATTTTTTATAGCAAATTAAATTTAGTTAACTGAAGTATTCATATTTTATGTTGAATAATTATTAATATGACATCTACATTGATATGGTCATGGGCTAACTACTAATAACATTGTTGTAGGCTTATTGTTATTGTTTTTGTGATAAGTTGGATAAAGAAACAGAATTGTAATGAGTAAAGACATGTATAATATGCAGAAAATTTAACTTCAGTCTATAATAACTAACAAATTATTGAAATGAATCCAACTAACATTTTATACATTTTAAATAAAAACATAACTTATAACAAGCATAATGACATATGAAATACTAATGAGATTTATGTAATTGAGATTTTCCACTGACAATAGTTTGTAGTTGTGGACTAATTTTACTTGTACCAATTATTAAAAGAGATTTAAAATGCTCATAAGTTAATTTAGATCTGTAAACATTTTTTGTGTACTTCATTTTGGAGAAGGTCTTCTCACACAAATAAGTAGTACCAAAAACAGAAAACAGCCCACGAGCAATTTTATGCAAATTATTAAATTGTGTCAGTGGAAGAAAATTCCAACAAAGATGAGTTTTGATATTTGTTCTTAATTATATCACTGCACTGTAGATCAATCATTTCCATTTGAAGTTCCGGGGCTAGGGTTTCAATGTCAGTATCAAAAGGATTCTGAAAAATCTTAATTTGATTCGCAATGGCATCAAAGTCCGAGAAACGAGTATCAAAATTTATTTTCAAAGCACTCAAAGTTTCTATTGCAAAATCGATAGGAAACTCAGTCTCAGTGGTGTGGCTGAATATTTTACATGTTTTAAAATGTGAAAAACATTTACTTCGTAGCTGTGATTGAAACAGTATCAATTAGAAATTACAGATAATGACAGGAAAATTAATAATATGCAGTGTTGCCGTTTTGCGGACTTTAGTCCGATTTGCAGCCTTTTTTAAACGTTGCGTACTTTTTCGGACTTTTTTTTTCATCAGTGGACTATTTCACTTTTTACCACCGGCAACAATGATAATATGGTTTTGGCCCTCGGAACTTACTGGAGTAATCAGTATGGCCCTAAGGCTGGAAAGTTTGGAGACCCCTGTGATACAATAACATTAAACCAGAACAATAAAAGAAACTAACACTAATAAAATTTTAAATAGGCGCAAAGCTACAACAATTGTTCAAAATGACCTTCCTTCAGATGTGACACAAGATACAACTTTTCACCTTATTGATTGTTGTATTCGCGCAAGGGTGTAATGATATACAAAGGGGACACATCTTAAGTTATTCCCAGGTTGGTTTGTCACGAAGTATTTTTGTTTATTATTTGTTCAATGATTTACAATTTGTAGCTCTCTTATGGATCGAGTTCAGCAGATTAAGTTTTGAGTACGAGTAGTACTTCCCAATTTTTTGTGGCAGCTCAACCTAGTTTCTATGTGGAAGTAGGTACAGCCAACCATATTTTAACATTTACTGTTGGGAAAGACTCGATCGTGTTCATACTTAAAAAAAAGTAATATTTCAATATTAAATCATTAAACAGTAAAGTTGTAGTTTACTATTTCTTGAAGACGATTTAAGTAAAAATTTCAAATTAAAATGTACAATACTTTGGTTCCTAAGTCCTGATTGTTTATTTTTTTTATGTGCAGGCAAATATTCAACATAGTGCGCTGAACTACGGATCGGAAGACGACGTGATGGACCGAATGAACAGAGACCGAAAAAATATTCCACATTACAATAGAGAAGACATCAGAGAGCAGTACTGCATCACCGATAGAGGCTTGGGAGCCTTGGAAACTAAACAAAGTCTTTTTGGTTGTCTATCAGCTCATCACGGCTCTTGCTCTAGTCGAACTTCACTTTTGACTGCCTGTGTAAGACAAAAGGTGCCGTCTGACGAGAATTTGTATGATTTGTATAAACGGCATCCATCCGAATACGCTCCGTATCCAAGAAGAAGCAAGTAAGAATTTTCATTCATTTATATTAGTTTTACCATTTTCTTAGAATACTTTTTTTAATACATAATCCTTTTATTATTTATTGCTACTTTATCCTCCTTACTTTTTTTTATTGATAAACAAAAAGTCTTGATTTTCTGAAATTTTGATGTTGGACAAAAGGGAAAGAAAATAAATTCATTATTTTAATTTTTGTGTATATTTATAAAAAAAACACACTTCAAATTAAGATTATAAAAGGACATCCTGCGATAAACAAAAAATTTCATCCCTACATTGAACTCACTTTCAACCCCCAGTTTTTTAAATGGTAAGTAGGGGTAATACATCATTTAAAAGGTATCTTCATTCTCTATTTAAAATTGTTATTGTTTTCAAATCTTTTGCAAACATAAACTTCGCCACTCACCTGCGAATTCACATAAATAATTGTAACTGTTCGTACTGATTAATAGCTTAATAAATTGAACACAAACAATCATTTGACGATATTGATTAAAAGAGTGACGAATGAAACTGAGATGATATGGGATGTGCAAGCAGGATTTAAAAGAGAAAGGAGATGTATGGATCAGGTCTTTTCATTATAAGGTATAGTCAAAAAATTATTGGTTTATAGACATGGGAAAGGCCTGTGACAGAGTGGCGAGGAGAAAATTGTGGACGATACTGTCTATGTATGGGGTGAGCGGTAGTTTAATACGAGTACTGAAATCATTTTACGAGGATTCCACTGCTTGTGTCAGGATAAACGGAGCTTACACGGACCGGTTTAACATCGAAAACGGTGTGAGACAGGGATCTGTGGCTTCGCCAAGGCTGTTTAATTTATACATAGACGATTGATTAAAAGATTTGAAAGAAAGTGCGTATGGATTGAAAATGAATGATTTGATCGTCAAATGCCTTCTTTACGCCGATGATCAAGTCATATTAGCGTCATCTGCAAAAGAGTTGCAGCCGATGGTTAATGTTATGCCAAATGCCCCGAAAATCAAAGGGATGAAAATAAATGTAAGTAAAACGAGAGTAATGGTTTTTGAAAAAGAAAAAAGCATGACGAACTTTGAAGTTCTGATTAAGGGAGAAAAAGTGGAACAAGTAAATGAGTTTTATACTTGGGTTCAAAGTTTACGAGAGATGGAAAGTATGACAGTGACAATGAGCGAAGGGTGTTGTCAGTAAAACAAATCAATGGGGTACTGAATAGCTTTATTAACAGCCAGATAGTGTCAAAAAGTCTGTGCATAGAGAAGTGTTGGTTCCTTCACTTATGTATGGTAGTAAATGTTGGGTTTGGCATAAGAAGCATGAAAATAGGATTAGTGCTGCGGAGATGAGTAGTCTGGGAAGTATAGCCGGAGTGACTCGGTTGGATAAAGTAAAGAATAGTGGGATAAGAGAATACTGTGGTGTAAAGGAAGATGTAGTTACAAAGATAGATAGGAATGCTTAGATGGTTTGAACACGTAAAAAGGATAAATAAAGGAAGATTAGCGGAACAAATTTATAAGGCGAGTGTGAATGGACAAGTCGGGAGAGGTCGACCTCGGCGAACATATCTTGATCAAATCAACATTGTTTTGAAGAAAGGCCAGGACAAAAGTGCTAACAATCGACGTGCATGTATGAGAGCACTAATGAAAGAAGAGGAAGCAAAACATGTGTGTAAGAACCGTAGCAAGTGAAAGGAAGTAGTCTTTGCCTATCCCTACGGGAAAAAGGCGTGACTATATGTATGTATGTACTTAACAAAAGGTCTCAGTTATATCTTGAAAGTAAACTGCTTCTCTACAAAACTATACTCATACCAGTTTAGTCTTACGGAATATGGGGCTGCAGTAAACCTACAAACACGAAAATACTACAAACATACCAATCCAAAGTACTCCGCATGATAAATAAAGTTTTATGGTATGTCTATCCAGACACTTCATGATGATCTGAACATCCAACAAAACAAGGACGCGATAAAGGCTCGTTTCACAAGATACAAAATTCGGTTCACTAACTATAACAATGGATTGATAAACAATTTATTCCAACCAACCACTTATTACTGTTTGCATACAGTAGATTGTAAACGTAAAAAAAAACAGGAAACCTCATGAACAATTCCCAATTATTTTATTTCAGAAATCCGTGGGGACCTGTGATTTCCGACATCTATCATTACGACGAAGACTTAAAATCTTCCTATTTTCGAAGGAAACCCATCATCGACCCAAGTCGCTACACTTGGATGCCTTCAGACGACGAATCCGTTAGGATGGAAAAACCAAAGTCTATCATCGAAAACTGCCACGATCGAGTAACTAATTCTTCTTCAGTTATTTTACCTGGGTAAGTGAACCGCTCACGTAATTAACACACATTTTTATACGATCTTTTTGCAGTAAGAAGCACGTAAGTTTCGCCAGATCTCACACCCTTGCATCTTTCGACAACGCTCTATCATCTCTAAGCTACTCGACCGGCCATTTAAACAAGATAACTAACAGTCAAGAGAGACTATTAGATGTCAGGAAAACAGAGCTGCAACCCATTATCACCAAACAACCGGAACAAGAAACATTTTGTGGTAAATATTTTTATTGTGAAAACAGTACTGTTAAAGATAAATTACTATCGAAAGAAACACTTCCAGTGTCACTATTCCACATTTAACAGAAGCGCCGTTTAAACTGAATTGTTACCAATGGCGTATCGTAAATATTTTGCAATGGTTACCGAATATTTATCTTGCAGAAAATGTATTGGAATTAAAATTACATACATACATATAGTCACGCCTTTTTTCCGTAGGGGTAGGCAAAGACCACTCTTCCTTCCACTTTCGGTTCTTACACACATCTTTTGCTTCCTCTACTTTCATCAGTGCTCTCATACATGCTCGTCGGTTGTTGGTACACTTGACTTGCCCTTCTTCAAAACAATGTTGATCTGATCAAGATATGTTCGCCTAGGTCGACCTCTACCGACTTCCGTCCATTCACACTCGCCTTATAAATTTGTTTCGTCAATCTTTCTTTATCCATCCTTTCTACGTGTCTAAACCATCTAAGCATTCCTTTATCTATGTTTGTAACCACATCTTCTTTTACACCACAGCGTTCCCTTATCTCACTATTCTTCTCCGAGTCACTTCGGCTATACTTTTCAGACTACTCATCTACTCAGCATTAATCCTATTTTCATGCTTCTTTTGCCAAACATTTACTACCATACATATGTAAGTGTAGGAACCAACACTTTTTTATGCTCAGTGAGAAGTGCCTTTTTTGACGCTTTCTGGCTGTTCATAAAGCTATACAGTGTCCCATCCATTTGTTTTCCTGTCAACACTCTTTGCTCAATGTCACTGTCATACTTTCCATTTCTCGTAAACTTTGAACCCAAGTATACAAACTTATTTACTTGTTCCACTCTTTCTCCTTTAATTAGAACCTCACAGTTTGTCATACTTTCTTTTCTTTCAAAAACCATTTCTTTCGTTTTGCCTACATTTTATTTTCATCTCTTTGATTTTCGGGGCATTATGCATAACATTAACCATCGCTTGTAACTCCTCTTCAGATGACGCTAATATGACTTGATTATCGGCGTAAGCATTTGACGATCATATTCATTTTCAATCCATACGCACTGCTCTTTTAAATCTTTTAAACAATCGTCTATCTATAAGTTAAACAGCCATGGCGAAGCCACACATCCCTGTTTTACACCTTTTTTGATTTTAAACTAGTCCGTGTGAGTTCCGTTTATCCTGGATCCTCGTAAAGTGATTTTAGTGCGCGTATTAAACTAACTACCACTCACCCCGGAAATACCCTTGAATCAAGTCCTTCAATCTCGATTTTGGGAGTCATGGTGTCTAATAATATGTCTTGGTATGACAATGTTGATAACATCGCAAAGTCAGCAAGCCAGAGGCTAGGTTTTCTGTGGAAAGCTAGAAATTTCTTTATTTCGGATCAACTGTTGACGACGTACAAGGCTCAAAACCGACCTCTACTGAAGTATTGCTCGCACATTTGGGGTTAGGCACCAAGGCATTCTCTTCGTTTTCTAAATTCCATTCAGAAATAGGCCATTCGGTTTATAAACAGCTAAACTCTCACATATACCCTTCACCCACTAGAATATAGAAGAAGAGTTGCAGACCAGACATTACTCCACAGATATTTCCATGGCAGATGCTCCAGAGAAATAAAAACTCTTGTACCACCATTGGCCACATTCGACCGAAGAACTCGGCACGCTGATCAGTCTCACCCATTTACTCTCAAGATTGACGCTACAAGGACCAATCTCCATCAAGAATCCTTCTTTTACAGGGCTGCTACTGAATGGAATGGAACAAAATCAGTTTTTCCAGAGAACTATGACCTGCAATTTTTCAAAAAGCGTGTCCACAATCATTTCCTTTCTATAATCTTTCCTTCATTTCATAGTCGCAGTGCGAGCCGTCCGCGGCCCACACGTTAGGTCTACCCTTTTTGCGACTATTTTCAGTAAAAAAAAGCAATATGATGGAATGCCTAATACACTCCAAAAAAACATGGAGGGAAGTTATAAGGCTTATTATAGAAACCAAAGAGAAAGAGAGAGAGAGAGAGATCAATGATTGAAAGACAGCCTTCATACTGAAGTAATGCGCGAGCGGATACCGGTGTGAAGAGCGGGAGGAGAGGGTTTAGTCGGTAGAAATCCGATACCCCGGAAAGACCGTGGTCTCATCAAGATTTCCTCTCCTCCGGTAAAAAAAGGTTTCTATTACTCATTTCAATTTTGTTAATTGACTGCTTTATTTTAAAAAATATTTATTGCTTTAGTCATTGTTTTTAAAGATACAATTTACAATTTTTCTGAAGTGGCAATGTTTTTTTTTAAATAATGGTGTATTTTTAGATAAAATCAAAAGAGTTCCGATGAAAACTCAGGCCACCCAAACAGAAGTTGGATTAGGAAGAAAACCATTGGCTCCGCACATAAACTTAAGTCCGAGGACTATGCAGAAGGTAAAAAAGACTGCAATGATGTGCTTTATTTTGTTTGCCAAAGTTTTAGTGTTTAAAATGCGAATTTTCTAGGTCAAAATGGTGTCCCAAGGTGCCCAAACTAATGGTTTCGTCGCGAACGGTCGAAAATTAATCAAATCCTACTCGGAGGCCGGCAGTAAATTCGGTATATCGCCGATGAACGGCGAAACTCATCCATTCGAACCGGTTTCCGATCACGAACCTCTACAAAGAACGCAATCCGACGAACCTCCAAGATCGCCTTTCATCGTAGATGCACCTCCGACATTTTCCATTCCAGAACGCTGCATGCCACTTGATAGCGAAACGTCATCTCTAACGAAATCTGATCACGAATCCGAGGATTCCACTGAATCGAAGAAAGAAATTTTCATAGACTTTAAGGTTAGCTAACTACCGACCAGAATGTCTTATCTTGTATCCTCAACTCCGAACTTTACGAAAATAAAGCGCTCATTTGTAAGGTAATGATTTATTATATAGTTTAATATCAATAAATCAACAAGCCGCTAAAGTCCACTGTCGGACATAGGCCTCCCTCGTTCGTTTCCACATCTCCCTATCCTGAGCAATCTGCATCCAGTTAGTGTGGATACGTCTTAAGTCGTCATGCCATCTGGTCGGAGGACGGCCTCTGCTCCTAAATGCATGTTGTCTTGGCCTCCATTCTGTTATTTCTCTAGTCCAACGATCATCACCGGCTTGGCGCAGTGGATAGTGTGCAAGTATAAACACGTCTCAGCATGCACCAATACTCAGAAGACTCCTGCCCCACGTGGTTGCGTCATAATGCAAAACTTTCCTAGTTCCCTTTCTATATTAAAAATAATTCAATTGGAACTAAAATCACTAAACTAAACTAAGACGGATTTATTTTGAATATTTCTGCTAGCATTATTTAAATGAACTTTGCCACATCTTTTAGTTCTCTAAAGAGTACTCTGCCAGCGGTCTCTCTACTGGCAAATTATGCCCGAGCTCAGCCGTAGAGGGTAGAAGAAAAAAATATAAAAGTGAGCCGCGCCACCGACTTAGACGGTACAAGCCGGAAACCCCTAGGTCTTGTAGGCACTAGCAGAGCCACACGATAAACAACAAACAATTTTGGTGAACTAAATAAATAAAACTATATTTACAATTCCTGCAATATATTAATTAAGTAAAAAATGATATTCTGATTTTTTTTTACAACAAATTCGGTATTTTTGTAAAGTGGATTAAACGAATTTAATACACTTTTCTTAAAATAATATTTAAGTTAATTATAACAATCTTTTAGACAATAATAAAAACCTAATGATGATCAAAAGAGAATTAAAAAAAAAACGTTCACAATATTTAAAATTTCAAAAATAATTGGTTTTATATAGAATTCTTGATAGCAAAAGATTAAAAAAAAAAATACAAAATAAATGGACTTGCAACAAAAATAATAATTTGAAACCATCACAATAATTACATAATGTATATTCAGTAATGTATACGTTCAGATTCAACTTGGAGCAGGTACAAAGTTAATGAAAATAATTTGTTACTTTTAAACTATTGAAAACACTTAGATCGAGCACATAATAACTGATAAGTTGATAAAATTAAACTCAATACTATGTAACCAATTGAAAACTTCATAGAGACGTCACTGTTACATCGATGATCCAAGAAACAGAAACACCAAGTAGTATTATCATAATAATTTCTGCTAAAAACACCAAGCAAGTCTTTATAACACTGAAATTTATCGTCGATATGGATGATGGTTATGGAACGGCACGTGCTAATCAACAATGGCTTCCCTCAAATAAATCCCGCAAGCGGTTATTTTAACTCGACACCAAAAATATCAACAACGAAGGTAAGATAGAATGGCCAAGTTAAAAATCAAATGATTTTTCTTCAAAATCCAATTAAGATGGCCCAAATACAGCCAGATATGAAGAGAAAACCGTAGAGGTTTTGCACACTGGTTAATATCACACGACGACACTAAAATCCTCACTACCGACTCCCAAGACTGACACCAAGCGACTGTCTCTATCTACTCACTCCCAGGCCGGATATCAGAAATGACACGGGACACGCGTCAGTCAACCATCTTCGCAAATCTATGTTCCAAACTCATAATCGCGCTCGTCCGTGTTGATAGCCAGCCCATCCACACAGAAAAGCAAACCAAACAATAATATAGCTGACAACACACGACAATCGAGGCCAAAAATCAAGGCAAAATCTAATAACAAAAACCCCCACTCCATCTCCATTGATTAGCAAAAATGTCACAGCCATTAATAATTAAATCCTATCACTACTAGGTATGCAACACTATTTACAACGAATGATATACTTAAGTTAAAACAAAATACGGTATGCAAAACTATTTACGAGCACCAGACTATCAGAGACCCAATTACTAATGGAACGGTAAAAGGGAAAAAAAATAGGCATGTGACAACTTGCTCGGTCATGGATTCAAAACGGAAAGGGCAACTTCTAACAATGTCAGCTTCCGTCCTATAAATGCCAACACAAAATATTATTGCTGCCTTGTACGCTAAATGTTAAAAAGAAATAGGTTGCGTTGATTTATCAATCCTAAAATAACAACCAAAAAATCTCTCCATTTCATAAACTAATTTTGACCTTCAAATTTGGCAGTGCCAGTTTCAATAGTTTATTAAAATTTACAAATAGAAAGAAACTAACAAAACTACTAAAACTAACGTCGTAGTTTATTCGTAGGTAACTCAATCGTATTTTTTTTGCAGCCGCAAGTGTCCCCGAGTAAGGAGAAAGTTTCCAAACGAACGCTCATAAAGGCTTTGTCGGATGGAGAAATATTGTTGGAACAGCGAAGAGTTAAGATCTCGGATGATTGCGTTGTTCCCGAAAAGCCAATACATTCTATCAGTATTGATAATATTAACAATGAAGACGAAGAAGATAGAACCTTTACGCCGTATTTCCAGAAAACACCTATACAGAACGAAGGTAAGAAAGGAATACGATCTGTAATAGTGCAGAGATGTTTCTTGACTAGAGTGGGTGGATTTTATCCTTTTATTACAAAACGTCGTATCTTACGTATAACTACCGTTAAATTCTTGACATGCATTTTTATGTACAAATGATCATGATTATTTACAATGAGTTTATGTTTTACTTATAACTTAATTTAAAATATATCAGAGGAGTCTCTTGTTGATAAAATTAAAATTATAATGAATGGTTTTTATGGTACTGTATGGCAAATCTTGGGGAATGAATCCCAAACAGATTTACTGGATTTATCAAACAATGATAATATCTATGGTCACGTATGGTTCAGTAGTCTGGTGGACCAAAGGGTTAAAACAGACAGCTAGAGCAAAGCTTGCTGGCCTTCTGCGGCTGGCATGCCTGGCCATAACTGGAGCTATATTCAGCACACCAACGGCAGCGATGGAACATCTCCTACATCTTCCTCCCCTAGATATTCTCTTAGAGAGGGAGGCCAGAATAGTCTCCTACAGATTCCTGTCTTTGGAAAAGCAAATTAATGAAAAGCAACTCGAGGATCACTCCGGGATACTGAGTGAAACAAAAAACCAAACCAAATTCTCGGGATGGTTCCTGACTTGCTAGCCACAAAAATACACGTAGAAAAGTCGTTTAAAGTCCTCTTTCCGAAGAGAGACGAATGGGTGAGGGGACAAATCCTCTTCCCAAAGACTGAATACGTAATGTACACAGATGGCTCAAAAACCCCAGATGGAGTTGGGGCCGGTGTTTTCAGCAGGAAACCAAAGATTGAAATATCTACCAGTCTTGGCAGGTATGCTACAATCTTACAGGCTGAAGTATTCGCTATCGAATTGTGTGCAAGAGAGTTGACCAACAGACCTCTAGCAAACAAAAACATAAGTATAATATCAGACAGCCAGGCTGCTTTAAAAGCACTGAGCTCCAACAAAATAAATTCTAAACTTGTATGAAATTGCATCAAATCTTTAGAGTACCTTGGTGCGAACAACAGGGTGACCCTACTGTGGATACCTGGGTACCAGGGGGTGGAAGGAAACGAAAAAGCCGACACCCTTGCAAAACAGGGGGCCGAATCTGCGTTAACTGGACTAGAACCGGTTTTTGGAGTCACCACAAGTGCCGCCAAAACAATTATTTCGGACTGGGCGGAGAGGAAAATACTCACGTAAAGGTCCAACATACCAGGGTTAACCCACTCAAAGGCGTTTCTACCGTTTCAACCCTCGAGAAACACAACTAAGCAGATCCTAGAATGGAGCAGAAATGACCTGCGTATTCTAACAGGACTGCTTACAGGACACTGTCGTCTAAGATACCACCTCAGAAAGATAGGTCTGAACCAACAAACGGACTGTCGGTTCTGCTGCGTGGAAGACGAAACTGCTGAACATATACTATGTTCATGCCCCGGCCTGGATTGTGCGGTAAACTGTGACCTCTAGGGGTGAGCCACAATAGACCTACTAAGGGTCGCGGTGGAGGGGCGACCACGGCCCACTCACATGCTACCTAACCTAACCTAACCTATGGTACTGTATATATTTAGCGGATTTAGACCACTTTGTGCTTAACGTGCTATTTCCTAGTAGCACGTTCTGATTTTCTCACCAAATATTTTCGTTCAAGTTTATATTATTATATAGTTATAGACTATACTTTTTCTAACAAGAGAGAAATATAAAAAAAATGTGTTTGTAGTTCGCACGCAGTAAAAGTTGAACTTTAGAAAACTAAACATATAAAATGTATGAATAAAAATAATAAACAGAGCAATGGTGACAAAATTTATTTTAAAAAAGGTTTGATTTTATTTATCAATTTCTTTCATGTAAATAAATATATATACAAAAACATTTGTAACAAATATCTTTCATCGTATGCCTATGTATATACAGGGTAGCCAATCGAAACAAAACAGAGCCATTTGCAGGAACCTCGTCAACATTTTAGAAAAACGCTCAGACACGTCGATTATTGATTAAAGAGGGACACTCCTTTTCGGTATTTTTGACTTCACTACTTTAAACCCCAAGCGAGAGTAAGAATTACCCCAAAATTTTTAAATGGCATTGGGGTCTTTTGAAAGCTCTGACAATTCTCTTTACAATAGTCTTTAAATTTTACATTTCCTCCTGATTCTTTAAAAAAAATTACATGTTAAAATTCCAATTATTTTAGTTGCTTACTTACTACTTAATTAATTAAATGTTCAAACTGATGATCGCCCGCATCCATACACTAATAAAGATTTTGTTCAAAACGTTCGCGCACATTACGAAGAATTTCCGGAGTAATTCGACGGTACTCGTCAACGATTCTTTGACGCAAATCTTCCAACGACGCTAGTTGTGTTTTGTGTTTTATAGATCTTACTTTTCAGATGTCCCCACAAAAAGAAATCGAGGGGCGATAAATCTGGCGATCGTGGAGGCCATTCAATACTGCCTCTTCTTCCAATCCAATGCTGTGGAAAACGTTGGTCTAAATACTGACGAACAATCGCCGCATTATGCGGAGTAGCACCGTCTTGTTAAAAATAAAAATAATCTTCGTCATACTGTGGATTATTTTCAAAATAAGTTTCATATTTCAAATTTAATTTCTCAATAAGTAATGGGCGGAATTTTAAAATTTAAAGACTATTGTATAGAGAATTGTAAGATCTTTTAAAAGACATCTTATTCGACCCCCATATAGTAATATGCAAGTTTGATATGTAATGATATTTGTTAAAACAAGAGTGGAAAGGCTACGAAGCACCGCATAAGGAGGAGACCGAGAAGTATGAAACGCTGCATAATGTTTTCTATCGCAGGCTTAATCCTATAGATTTATGTGTTTGTCTTTATTTAGTGTCGCTTTTTTTCATTTTATCGAGTTTGAAATCAAAACGATTCTTAAGAAGTTTCACTTCAAAAATGCTTTGCTAGAAAATATTTTTATAGGAAATTCAAGAAACACAATAATCATAAAATACATAACAAAGTGAATACCTTTATACTATTTACATATATTAATTAACTGTAATATTTGAACAATGGTAATTATGTAAAAGCTCTTGTGATTTGTTACTTCTGTTATGTTACATGTCAGAAGGAAGTAAAGTAAAAGAAATGTTTCTGAACATAAAACACACCAAACTGAATCGGTAGTTAAAACAGTGGCGGCTCCTGGTATTTTCAACAGAGGAGGCTTAAAAATGTATACCTAATTTAACTTGAAATTGACATTATGAGTACTGTAAGCGCCGTGGCTTGGAATGGATTGTTATATAATTCTTAAGGGTTGTAAATTCAAGAATTACGTAATTACCGAGATTAATCGTAGACTGTATATTTAAGGGTAGGTAAAGTTTGATTAGATTATCGACTAGAAATAATGTAACCAGTTTTAATAAAAAAGAGACTTACCATAAGATGATGCTCGTTAATTCCAATACAAGTAATAGGAATCCCTACTGTGAGTTTCCACGATCGACCGTTTCCGCTCCAAGTATGAACTCCTGCCCTTTTGGATGTAACATAAAGTCGATCGCAATGTCTTTCATTTCAATATATTTGCGAACACAGGAATAACGAATGAGAGTAAAAACAAATGTAACTGCACAATCGTGTGGTAAAAATAAAAGCGGCAAGTGCCTGTGTTGTCAAGATGCTCCAATTACAAAATTATTTACGTTTTAAAATATACAACCCCGATTTCACAATGTAGTAAAAAATAAACAGACACAGCCTTCTCACTGAAATTGTTGTAATTTTCTTGTGGTGTAAGATCTACACAATCCTCGTTTTTTACTTTTAGCCGCTTTAAATGCTGTTTTCATTTTTCACAGGAGTCTGCAAGCCATTAGAAGACAACGTTTATTCCTCTTTGGACAACGGCGTGTACGGTCAAGATTCTATAGATGAAGATTTTCACGAAAATTTGATTTACAGCAAGACTTACTTGAATCACCACGAATATAACGGCGAACAACACATCAATATGGAAAATTGGCTGAAAGACGATTCCATTGTACCTTCTATAAGTTTCCTACCGCACGCCAAACTATCACCATTCAATTCAAACGATTCGTTAGCTAATGATGCTAGGTAAGTAATCATAATGGCTATAACTTAGATCCATTCAATTTGCATTGCCGATAAAAAATATATTCTAATACATGATGAAAACCAAGCACGTAACTTCTAAACTTGGGGTGACCCAATTTATCAGCTTGATTACAATGTACCATAAATACTGGTTTCAAAAAAGTTTGGTGTAGGGGTTCTGGGCCAGAAATGAGTAATATCATTTGTAATTTTTTATTTAAAAGAAAACATAGAAGGGACTTAATATCTTGTACAATTTAAATCTGGTGATATCAATTAGGATTCAAAGCTGTGCTGGTTTTAGGGATCAATCCGATGGTATTTGGAACGAATCCCAAGCAACCGTTCTTCAAGTGGACTCCGGAACAGAAAACGGAACAATTCCAAGTAGTTCGGAATTTAATTCTGCCGCATCTCCAGTCTCGACTACGATCGCTTTGACGCCATCATCAAAAAGAAAACACATGCTCATGCTGCAACACCAACAAAGATCTTCCATTGATACTGAAACTTTGGACGAAGAAATAGTGGACCAAAACGTTACGTATTTAAGAAAATTATCCCCCGTCAAATGTTTAGAACCACCTGCTACGTTATTTTCAAGACAATATTTATCCGTCGAAAACGCGGTTCCGATTAGAAAAAAATTGACGCCGGATACGCCTATTGGATCTCCGCTCCCCGCTGTCGTTCCTGATCTCCTACTATCTAGGACCGATTCTTGTAGAACGAACACTGATGTTTCGGAAAGTACTACTACTGATGATTATATCACTGCCAATTCTGGAACGGATAGTTCGAGGAAGAGTGGCTCTGTCAAGGTTAGTATTTGCATTATTTCTTCGTTTTTTTACAAGACGGTAGTTGGTTAAGTCGCTTGTCGAAAAATTTAATCATCCACGATGTTTCTAGGGTACGGATGCATTCAATAACCTCCAACAAACCCACATAACAGACGGTTCTAGCTTAGAAAGTGCTCGAGGCTTAGATTTGCTTGGCGACGACATGGTAGTCCCATCATTTTCACCTCGTCCCGCATCATCTGCAGCGGGCGATTCCTCTCGCAGCATCTGCAATACACCAGTGCCTCATATCCGCACCGGCCGAATGACTCCGTCCGAGGACAGCAGCTCCTCATGTGGAAGTTACAGCGTGGGGTCCACTCCCGATTTGCTGGATAGATTTACGGAAACAGTGCCTTCAAGAAATAAAAAAGTCTGTCCCCCCAACGTGTCCGACGATGAGAGAAGCGTTAGGTATTCCTCGTCTGGGTATTACGAATCACCCATGGAAGATGAGTAAGTGTACTACACACAGCCATCTGCGTCTGGGGATATTTTGTATTACGAGCGCGGCCACTTTTACTTTCCGATACATCTCCCTCTTTTCAAAACCGTGCATAAAGTTGTGAAATCACGCTTTAAGTAGTACCCATTTCCAAGGCAACCTGATTTTGTCCCATACCACCATCCAAATTAATATACTTACTTGCACGTATAACATTTAAAAGCCAAATTACGTTTTTATATTGATAAAATAAAAAAAAGGTAATTTTTGTTTATCTCATGGGTAAAGGGTGGATTATATGCACCAAAAAAACTAAATATATGCGTATATATAAGTCATCAGTCATCATTATTATGGCATTACAGCCCTGGGTGAGCCTTAGCCTGCTGTAGAATTTGTGACCATTCGTTCCTGTCAGACGCCTTCCTTCGCCATCCTCTAACTCCAATCACTCTCAAGTCATCCTCAATATTCTCCATGTATCGAGTCCTTGGTCGCCCTCGTTTACGTTTTCCTATTGGTTTGTCTAGGAGGGTCTTTCTTGAGGGGGCATTCATTCGCCTTACATGTCCTAGCCATCTCCCTATTTTTCTGGATCTTACGATATCTGGCCCCTGATAAATTCTGTACAGCTCGAAATTATACCTGGATCTCCACACTCCATTCTCGTTGACGCCACGAAAGATCCTTCCCAAGCCCTTTCGTTCGAAGCATCCCAGTGCAGCTCCGTCCTTTTTAGTAAGCGTCCAGGTTTCAGAGACATACATTAGCACTGGTTTGTTTCTTCTTTTTCTTTCATGTGCCCTATCCGGTCTCCCGAATGTTGGCTATAACTTTGGCTAGAACATTTCGATCTTCTGCTAAGTGTATGAGTTCTCCTACTGAACGTATATTTGTCCATTCACGAATGTTCTTCAACCATGACTGTTGCCTTCTTCCAGGTCCATGGCGCCCCTCTATTTCCCCTTCATTATAATTTGGAGTAGTTAGTATTTATCTCCTCTTAGTATGTGACGAAGGTATGCAATTTTGCGGCAATTTTTGGTGGTCAATAATTGCCTGTCAGTTTTAGCCCTTCTGAGGACTTCCTCATTTGTTACATGGTTCGCTCAAGATATGCGCAGCATCCTCCTGTGCAGCCACATCTCAAATTCCTCTAGTCGGTTTATTGTACTGATCTTGAGTGTCCACGTCACCGTACCATACAACAGTATTGAACATATATAACATTCAGTCATCCGTTGCATTAGCTTAAGGTTCAAATCATCATTGAAAAGAAGCGGTCTCATTTTATTGAACGCTGCGCGCGCCATCTCTTTTCTGCTTTTTATTTCATTATGGGGTACCATCGTGATTTAGATTGAAGTTATTCTGTACCGTACGACTCACTACCATGAATTTTGTTTTATTAGCGTTGATATTCAAGCCGTATCTTTTTCCAACTGTGTTTATTCTGTCTAGCAATGTTTGCAGATTTTCGATTGTGTCTTATAGTATTACCGTGTCATCAGCATATCTAATTGTTGTTATGGGTAAGCCATTAATTTTAATTCCGCAGTGTCCCCGTTCTTTAAATATTCGGTCGGAATAGAGGTTGAAAAGCAGTGGAGAAAGTATACATCCCTGTCTTACTCCTTTTTGTATTGCAATATCGTCTGCTGTAATATTACCTATTCTTGCACTTGCTCTTTGTCCCCAATACAGATTCTTTATCAGCTGGATATCCTGTATATCTAATCCCTTTTCTTTTAACATTACCAGAAGTCTATCATGGTGAATTCGGTCGAACGCTTTTTCATAATCCAGAAAGCATATGAACACATCCCTACGTTGGTCTCGGCATTTCTGTAGCATCACGTTGATTCCGGACAGTGCCTCCCTTGTACTAAACGCATTTCTGAAGCCGAACTGTGATTGATCTAGGCCTTCTTCGCATTTACTTCTAATACGGGCAAAAATTATACGCAAGAATGTTTTATTTAGCGTCTTATAAAGCTTACGCTTTGTTGTTCTCGATATATTTTGGGATTTTAGCTGAGGCATTAGTGTGAAATAGCAACTGATCAAAGGTATTATTGTCTCTGGTTACCAGGGATCCAAGATATACATATTGGTCGACGGATTCTATTACATCGTCGCCAATTCTCAGGGGGTTTTGTCCATGTCGGTCTTGCTTTGTTATTACGAGCATATATTTCGTCTTCTCCATGTTGAGCGATAGTCCCATTCCTTTTGCTGCATATTTTATTGCTACGAAGGCTTCTTTAACTCCTGTTTCAGATCTATTTATTATGTCAATGTCGTCAGCATAAGCAAGAATTTGGCACGACTTATTAAAAATTGTACCATTTGTGGTAATATTGGAAAGTCACAATACATGATAGATCCAGTACAATTTGCAAAACTTAAACATCCTCAGACATTGCGCTTGTGTGTATTTCAAGTAGAAGACTTATTTCTTGTTTTGTAGTACAACCTGGACATCACCGAAAAGCAACAACCATCGTCGATGCAAAGACTTTACTTTAGATTTATCAAATAACCCCAAGTCATATCTAGAAACATACTCTATATTAAACACCAAATCTAATAAGAGAAATATCAAAGCATCACCTTCTGCCGAAAAACCGAAACGATCGAAACCTAGGATGAGGAGCCCTATGCACGGTTACAGGAAGAATTCGCAGCTCAAGAAACAAGCTCACATTCAAGGTAAAGATAATAGCGAAAATATTAATAATTAGACTTTATATCGATTTTTTTTAACGATTTAATACGGTGGTCTTTTAGAAAAGGAAAACAAAGCAACATCAGATGAATCGAGCTGCGATATTGGAGTAACACATCTCAGCAATCAGAATTCTCCGAGAAGAGGGAAGAAAAATAAAGACAATAATAAGAAAAAAGGAATACCGAGATCTCCTGTCAATCAAAAAACTAACCAAGAAAAAAAAGCTTCTAGTTTGCCAGGCAGTTTATCGAGAAAGAAATCTTCCAAAGAGACGAGAAATAATGGCTTAACGCCGGAAGTGGGACAATGTGATAAGAAATGGTAAACAAATTATCGATTGATTTCTAATTCGTTCCATCGTCATCATAGTGGGTGCAGCAGCCCTTGTAAATCCTTGACCTCCTTTAAGATTATTGTCCATTCTTTTCTGGGTTTTCTTCTAATAATCTTTTAGTAATTCTTTTTTCGTTCATCCTCTTTACATGTCCAAGCTGTTGGATTCCTTTTTTTACTTATAATTATGACAATATCTATTTTATTATAAACTTCTTCATTTGTTCCTCTTCTTCATTGACTATCTTTACATATTGCGCCAAACATTTTCCTTTCCCGTATTCCCCAAAGATCACAGGCTCTTTTGCTCTTCTAGCTTAACTCCTTAGTGACCAGTGAACCCAAATATTTAAATTCCTTCGTGAACAAAAGCTGTACTCTTTGAGTGCCGATTGGTTCCTGCTTAGCAGGACCAAATCGTCTACAAATGCAAAAATTTGGCAAGTATGGTTAAAAATTGTCTCACTTTTCCATTTCTCTTTATTTTTTAGCACTATAAGCACTCCTTCGATTCGTCAAAGTATGAAGAAAGTTGAAGATGTCACTAAATTGAAAACTCTGAGCGCAGAATCGTTAAGATCTGTTAGTCCAGGTATGTTCAAAAATGAGACCAGTTTTTTTTTTGTAATTATATCATTTAGTAATAGATATTTCTTTCGGTTCCTTTTTAGGTAGCGACAGTGTGTTTTACAGCGATCCTAGCAGTCAAACGGCAGATCATCAGGTGCACTGCTTGCACTGTGGAAAAGAGGTGGATATAGTAACAACGGACGATCCAGATAAGAGTATTTCTAGTCTAGAAAATCCCGAAGAGATCGTTCAGCCGCCTGCCGGGTTCGAGGACTCGCCGAGGATCAAAGGAAGCGGGAGGTTGTTCAAGAAACTGGAAAGGAGGATTAGATCGGAGGAAAGGAATTATCTAGAGAACAAAAAAAAAAGATATAAGACGGAAGTAAGAGCAAAGGTGAGTTGTTTGCGGAATTTTTCATTCATTCTCATCGGATGTTGAATCATATCGAATTAATTTGAACACATTTAAGGAAGTTTAAAGAAGAGTGGTACCATAGATTTTTTTGTTTTTCTCAATGCAGTCGTCGTGTAATTAGTTTTTGAAAATATTTCCTGTAAAAAAGTTAACAAAAGTTGTTTCAATAGTTGGATGTAATGGGCCATATCCCTTTTTACGTTACGTGAGATATGGGTCACCTTACTTGATAGTATCCCGGCTAATCTCAGCCAAGACACAGGACATTGCTTTTTGGCACCAGGATTTATTTTTACCCTTGACATGAAAACTTACTCGAATCTTTTCTCTTTAAAAAAAAAACCAACCAACAAAATAGAGATTGGAGTGACAAACAAATTTTTTCCTATGTTCCAAACATCCAACCTCCAGATATGAAGGTTTGAAAAGACTGAGTCCGTAAAAGTCTGCAATTAAAACCATAAGGGCCTACTTTACTTCAAGGCCTAACTGAATGTGATACGGACAGGGGTGTAAAAATATGCGAATCTGACGGGAGCGTTTATCGCTTCTACCTACTGCTCATTCACACAGGAAGTCATTTTATTTCCTGGGTCCTTGAGCTCAGTCGTAGAATGGATCGCACGCGAGCTGTTGCTATATACATTCTCTACCGTCGACACAAACTTCTACGACAGAAACACCAAGTGGGGACGAAAGGGAGAACCGTTTTCACTCCTTGTGGAAGCCCCCACTCTTCCTTATGCATTTCGAGGGAGGGACGCAGCTCGAAGTGCAGGAGACGTGAGGGCTCTTGTATCCCGAGACGTGATGGCTCCCGCCTTTCGTCTGAAAGCTCCTTCTTCTTCTTCTTAAAGTAACTTTTCCATTTAGTGGATGTTGGCAATATTCATGGCAAACTCATCTCGATCATGTGCGGTTCTAAATAAAGCGTGTGCGTCTAGATTAGTCCAGTGTCTAATGTTTCTGAGCCATAAATATTTATTTCTGCCGACGCCAAGCTTTCCTTCTATCTTTTCCTTTTTGGTGCTGAGAGCCTTCCTCTCTCTCTCGATAGTGAGAGATGTGAAGCTCCCCTTGTGAAAGGAGCCTTAAGGTGAATGGCGGAGTGAAAATACACAACTGTGTCTACTGATATGCCAACAAGATGAAGCATCCCCTATTATAGAGTTAATAAATGTTAGAGATTTTCTAAATAAAAACCTAAATGAATGAATTGGAAGGAGTACCATTGAATTGCTTCCACGATCCCCAGTTATCACATCCATGGATTTTGCTGACTGGGGTATACTAAACAATGAGGTTTATTTTGTCAAGATTAGTGATTAGCATTTGAAAACACGAATTTAAAAATCTACAGTCCTGGAAGATTTGCTTCAAAATTTGTAAATCATTGTTCAAAAGATGCAATGTTTGCTCAGAACAGCATGAAAACACTTCTTCAAGTACCTTTTGTAGGTTTACTAAACTGTACTAGTATATGTGTGCTGATGGTAAATTTCTATTTTGGACAACTGACTTATGGCCCTCCCTGTATTATAACCTTGGCTGCTAACTTGGATCATACGTCCGATGGCTTTTTTAATGTCTCTTGTTCCGTCTTATGATTTTGCAAAATGTTAAAAGGATGGGGAGATAATAATAATATGTCTTGGCATGACCATGTTGCTAACATCGCAATATCGGCAAGCCAGAGGCTAGGTTTTCTGTGGAAAGCTAGAAAGTTTTTTACTCCTGATCAACTGTTGACGACGTACAAGGCTCAAATCCGACCTCTACTGGAGTATTGCTCGCACATTTGGGGTTCAGCACCAAGGCATTCTCTTCGTCTTCTAGATTCCATTCAGAAAAGAGCCATTCGCTTGATAAACAGCTCAACTCTCACAGATACCCTTCACCCTCTAGAACATAGAAGAAGAGTTGCAGACCAGTCATTGCTCTACAGATATTTCCATGGCAGATGCTCCAGAGAAATAAAAACTGTTGTACCACCATTGGCCACATTCGTCTAAAGAACTCGGCACGCTGATCAGTCTCACCCATTTACTCTCAAGATTGACACTACAAGGACCAATCTTCATCAAGAATCCTTCTTTTACAGGGCTGCTATGGAATGGAATAAGCTTCCAAAATCAGTTTTTCCAGAGAACTATGACCTACAACTTTTTAAAAAGCGTGTCCACAATCATTTCCTTTCTATAATCCCTTCCCCCGTCCGCGGCCCACACGATATGTCTACCCTTTTTGCGACTATTTTCATAAAAAAATCATAAAAAAAAAAAAAAGAAAAAGAAAAAGTGTTGAAAGTAAACGATTTTTAGTCTGAAGAGCGAGGAAGCAACACGTACAGGAGCAAGCTGAGGCCAATGGCCAAATCGACCAATAGTAGTCAGGAGCAGCTGAAGGCGACTGATTCGAGTCCGAGTATTCTGCCCGGTGCACCAGAAAACGAGGAAGATACGGGTATTTACGATGTGCCTTACATAGATGGTTGTTGGATACACATTGACGAGAGAGACGAAGTTATTGCTAGGACATCCTGTTCAAGTCCGAGTGGTAAGCTCGTTTAATTAGTACTGTAATGTTTATTAATTTATATAAATAACTAAAATATACACTTTTAATATCAAAAACTTATCTGAAACCACTCTAGGTGATACGTAAAAGATTTCTTAAACTTATTCTTAACAAAAACGGAGGTTCTTGATAAATAGGGTGATTCAAAATTCGATGTAGATTTTTTAAAGACATGCGTCAAAAAATGCACCGCTTCCCCTCCGAGCTACAGCAACTGTAAATTGCGTAAAAAACGACTAATTGTTTTAATAGAACGCCTAAAAATTTGGTAAACCCAGTTTTGGGATAGTTGGAGGGGTCCACACTTTTATTGGCCCAAATTTTATGTATAAAAAGAGAAATTCTAAATTAAAACAGCATAATCTTTTGGAAGGAAGTGGTCTCTGCCTACCAACAACAACAAAACTGTAGCACTGCAATCCTGGGTGGGTCTTGGTTGCTTGAACCACCTCTCTCCATCGAGTGCGGTCTAGGGTAACATTTTCCTAGATTTTAATTCCCATTATTTGCGAATGTTATCTCTAAATCTTAGCTTAGGTCTTCCCAGGGGTCTCTTTCCTGTTGAGGCTTCCTCCCATATGTTATTTATAAGCCTTTTGTTGTTACTACGCTGGATATGGCCGATCCATCCTAGTGGGTTGGATTTTATTTCTTGTACTATGTCTGGGGAATCATATAGTTGAGAGAGTTCGTTATTGGTCCGTATTCTATATTCGCTAGTTTCCTGGTCAATAACCGGGCCAAAAATTCTCCCCAATATTTTCCTTTTAAACATTCTAAGCACTGTTTATCGAAAATTGTCATTGTCCATGTCTCGCTTCCATACATGTTGACAGGTCTTATTACCGTCTTGTATATGTTGATTTTTGTTTACCTTGTAATATATTTGGACATTTCCTTGACGATAACTGTGCTCTGTCCTACAACATCGATGTCATCAGCATGTGCTAGGAGCAGCCTAGGTCCATTGGCTCCAAATATTTGTGTGTTTGTTTGGGCTACTCTCACTACTTTCTCAAGGGCCAAGTTGAATAGAACCGGGGACAGCGCGTCTCCTTGTTTAAGTCCATTTTCTACAGGGAACATTTCGCTTACCCCTACGGGAAAAAGGCGTGACTATATGTATGTTTAATCTTTTTGGCCATGAACAAATCTTAAAAAATTCCGTCTCCTTTATTTTTTTGATAAAACTAACCGTTCGCCAGGAAATCGTAATCAAAGTAAAGGTGGTATTCTTACAATATCAAACTAACACAAAATTTATAATTAAACAATAATTAATCTTGCAACAATTTTTTTTTGTCGGAGTTTAGTTGGTATTGAGATCGGTGTGAGTTGAAGAAAAAACTATTGTTTTCTTGCCAACGTTTCAAAGTCAATTCATCCTCAGGGCTCTGCAACAATGGTTTCTCAAATAATAAAATAGTTTATACTGACCACGATGTATCAATTGACGATTTTGTAACAATGTTTGAAAGGTACTCACCAAAAGTAGTTTTTTTCCGAGTTAAAATTTCATCAATTTTAATAAAACAATAGTTTTAGTTAGTTTTATCAAAAAAAAACAAAGGAGTTCGAATTTTTTTGGGCAAGTAAAAGTTTGCACCCCCCTCCAACTTCACCAAAACTGGGTGTACCTAATTTTTGAAGCACAGATTGAATACATATAATATTTTTGCATCCAAATCAGACAGAAGTCACATGAGTTTTTAGGACCAAAATACATTGCCACATGACAAAAACTTTCTTTGTAAATTGAAAAAAATCGTTCATTAATATTTATCTGAAATCCATTAACTAATTAACAACAATTAATTATTAATATTAATAGAATTAAATGAACACACACTATTTATGTTTGTACGAGGATAGTTCACGAATTGTTGTCCCTAACATAGAAGCAAACACATGGCAAGAATGAAACTCATTTATTTTTCAACATAGTCACCTGCAACGTTTATACACTTGGTATATCGGTGTCAAATTGTTCTAAACCATTTTGAAAAAAATTCAGAACTTTGAGTCATCAGCCATTTATTTACGCCGACATCACTTATCATTAACAAAGCGGATTCCACGAAGATGTTCTTTTTATTTTGGGAATAGATGATAGTCGCTGGGGGCCAAATCTGGAGAATACGGGGGTTGTTCAAAAATTTCAAATCCCGCATTTTGAATGGCAGCCATTGCAACACAACTTTTGTGGGCCGGAGCGTTGTCTTGGTGGAAAAGTACACCTCGACTCAATTTTCCTCTTCTCTTATTAAATTCGCATAGTATTCACCAGTTATGGTGCGCCGACGCGGTAAATAATCCACGAAAATAACACCTGCAAGATCCCAAAAAACTGTAGCCATGATCTTACCAGCTGGTGGGACAACACGAAATTTTCGAGGGGGAACGGAACTCTTATGCCGCCATGCTTTGTTTTTTAGATTCTGGATCAAAGTGATGAACCCATGTTTCGTCGACCGTAAGAAATTTTCACTTAAATTTATTGAGATTTCTGTTAATGATCTTCAAATTTGTCTCCGCTGCAACCTGGCGAATACGCTTCTGGTCTGCCGTCAGCATTCGTGGAACCCAACGTGCAGAGAGTTTTTTGAAAACCAATGTTTTTAACGCTTCCAGCAAAAAACTACATGTCTCTGCTAAAGCCTTGACTGTAATTATTCTGTCACTTAATACCATGTCATAGACTAAATTCACATTTTATTTGGTCCTGCACCTGGTGCAAGTTGACAGGACTCTCTTCCCAGTTTGAAATCTCGTGACCAGTTCTTGATTACATGTTGCGAAGGGGCAGAGTCATCCAATACTTCTACCATGTCCATATAAATTTCTTGCAGAGATAACCCCTTTTTACAGAGGTACTTAATGCACCTCTTATCTCAGTTTTGTTCATTTTTATAAAAACACGCACTCCTCAATGGAAAAAATAGTTATTTATGTACCAAGGGTATAAATAGATGTTTATGCCCTGAGGGCGACGTTTTACAAACCCTCAGGCCAGAGGCCCTTGGGTTTGTAAGTTGCCCGAGGGTATACACATCTGTTTATGCCCGCGGTACATACATAACTTTATGTCATACTAGTTCGTTATTGCAATCCAATCTCAATACAAATCAGTATTTTAAAAAATTCGGATCGAATTAATAACATTGCCATTTTATCATAGTAAACACCATCGTTGATAGGTGAATGTTGACAAACGTAAATGTCATAAAATCACAATAATTTTTATATGTGTCAAAGTTAGAAGTCAACATGTACGAAGATTTTGGAATTCCTGACGAAATTATTGAAAAAGCAAAGAAAGCAACTGAAAATCTGTTGCCAAAAAAGTCTAAAGAAGCTTACAACATGGAATAAGAAAAATTATTAAATTGGATGCAATAAAACTACGTAAAAGATGTTAATGAAACAGTGTTGCTTGGATACTTCGGCGATCTCGCTAAAATATTTTCTCCGATTTCCTTGTGGTCTAAATATTCCATGGTAAAGAAGACTTTAATAGTAAATAAAAATATTAACATTGCTAATTACTATAAGTTAATGGAATATTTGAAGCAAACTTCGAAAGGCTACAAACCAAAGAAGTCTAAAATTCTGTCTAGAGAAGATGTTTTAAAATTTATTCATGAGGCACCGAACGAGACGTTTTTAATGAACAAAGTTGCATTAATATTTGGAATATTTGGTGGATGTCGACGGCAAGAACTTGTGAACATGTTTGTTACTCATGTAGGAGATAGAAAATCGGTTTTTGTGGTAAATGTACCAGAGACAAAGACCGATAAAAAACGCATTTTACCATTATAGATGAGGGTAAAATGAACAGTTAAGAGCTAATAAGAGATTATATGTCACTACGGACACGTGGTTGCTCAGAAAAAAGGCTTTTTCTGACCTATAGACAAGGTCGATGTACTGTACAGCCAGTAGGAAAAAACATGTTTGAAAAAATCCCGTCCATTATAGCGGAATATCTGGGTTTGAGTGATCCTGAGAAATATAAAGGTCATTGTATGCGTCGAACGTCAGCAACTCTTCTTGTAGAGGCTGGAGCCAGTATGACCACGTTAAAGCGCCATGGTGGATGGAAGAGTATGTCGGTTGCTGAAGGATATTTAGAGGATAGTTTATCTTCAAAAAATGAAGTTTCAAGAATGCTGGCAGGTGTACCTTCCGGGTCTGGCGTTTCGGTACAGAAATTTGAAACTCAAACTATGAAACATGAATCGTTTGCTGCAGGCAACTTAACTATCACCGGATCATTTCAGAACTGCCAATTTTATGTTAATTCGTCAAAATAATGTTCATCGAATATTTACATATATTACTATATTCCGTTTGTAATTTCATTAATAAAGGTTATTAAATAAGTTAAACAAAAAAGTATTTCTCTTTATGCCCGCGCGGGCCATAAAGTACGACATTAGATAGTTGGCAACTAAGTAATAAAAACACAATAATGAACTAGTATGTTAGGGACAACAATTTGTGAACTATCCTCGTATATGTTTCAGTGAAATCCATTTTTAATTAAAACTACCCTAAATTTCTTTTGGTGAATAAACATTATTATTATAATTTATAACTATTTACAATTTATTTAATAATTTATTTAACACATTTATTTATCTAAATAATTTCGCAGCGCACTTACTGCTTTTACAGTTCAAATATCTATTTATCTCTTTTTAAATAGTTAGCTACTTTCATCTAGCAGTTTTCTATAATTTCTTCGGTCCAAATTAAGAAGTTGCTCGCACGATAGTATGTTGATATACCATTTTTTCGTGCATAATTCGATATTAAATTATTTTTGTTAATAGATAAGCCACCGTCACGAAAAGATTCAATTTCGAGTACCGAGTCTGAACAGGAATTCCGGAAAAAATTTCAAGCCGTTACACATCGAATGGTACATCGAAAGTCTTGCTTAGAAATGTATAAGAGACAGAATAATAAATGTTTTGGTAAGTCCTACAACTAAAATGATTTTTTTTACGTTTTACTGATATTGTATCCAGAAAAATTTTAACAGGTAATTTTCCAACTAAGTTACATTATTATGGCTCATTATATTTGGTGAAAACTTAACCTAGACACAGGGTGACTCGTGGTCTTTACATTACATTTTTGCTCTTGGGCCATTGGTATAGGCACCTATGTCACCTAGATCTTTGAAACTTTGTGACTACCGCTGTGTCTTCAGGGCATCAGAATTCCAGTCCGCTGGTTTCGGCAAACCGCAGGAGTTCTGTTGGCCCTGTCTCATTTAGATCACTTAGATCCATTATCATGCGCCCCAGGTTTGGTACCTGTACACCGCTAGCATCGGGCAGCAACACAGAATGTGTATGCTGCTCTCTCAGCCGCCAGCTTAAGTTTGAAGAGGTGTACCCTTAGTACGATGTGGCCAGTGAGTAGGCCAAGCGTGCTGCTTAGCCTACTTCGGTTCATCAGCCAGAGTGCGTCTGCCCTCTTCTGGAGAGGTTTTTTCATCAGCTGTCTTTATGTTCTGCAGCCAGTATTTGCATTTCAATGAGCGATATGTTTTTGCTCAAGGATTAGTTTCAACTCATGTTGCGCTTCGGCAATTGGCATTTCGACAAATTGGCTTCTTGGTTCCACCAGGGTCCCATTTCCTGCCAGTTAATCGGCTACCTCGTTGCCATTTGTTCCTGTGAGCACAGCAACCCATGTAAGAGTGATCTTATTTGCAGTCGCTAACTCAGTGAGGGCCTGCATGCAGTCCCACACCACCGATGATGTTGTGGGGCAACTCATGAGGGTCCCAATGGCCGCGCGACTGTCAGTGAGAATATCAATTTTACTGTTGGTCCCTCTGTTTTCTCTCTGGTGCGTGGCATATCTGAGTATGGCAGAGACCTCGGTCTGGAAGACCGAAGCGCATGGCTCATGGTATTAGAACAAAAAAAAATGGCTGCCAGGATTTAATTTTTCTCTTTAAACCGACAGTCTACTGGAGTTTTCTTAAGTATAAAAATTAACCAAAAAATAGGGTGTTGTGAAAAAGTTACAAAATCTACCCTGTGTCTTGAAGAAACATTTATTAATTAAAAAAAGATAGTAATAAATTTTTATCACCAAATAATAATATTCTAAAAATTCTAAGTCTAAGTTTTAAATATATTGTTCAGTTGCTGAAAATGGTAAGCAAAATATTTGGCATAAACAAGTTACATTTTTTGTACTACGTAATTTCTAAATATGACACTATTTTATAACGCGCTCTTTACAATCTATATTTATTAATCAAAATTAGAAAATAACCAGTGTGAAAAGTATTGAGTGACCTAGAGAATTTTAAATCGTCATTTAGTTCTAACTATTTAAATGACAATAAATCGTTTCTGATAAGTGCAAACAAGGAAAAAGAATAAATTTTACTTAAAAACTAGCTTCTCAATCTACAGTCCTGTTCAGGCATTTTTTTTAAAGCACAAGAGGTTTTTGGAGGGCCAAAAATCATTGGTGGAAGACCGCGTAGAAACGAATTACCATTAAAAGGGACCACTTCCTGCTAAATTAATCGGAGTAGGACAAAACATCAACAAAACACGACGGTTTCCGAATAACCGTACTTGGCGATAAACAAAGAATATTTTAAATATTTTTAATCGGGAATGTATAATCAAGTAAAAGATTAAAGGTGTGATTGTGTGGAACTAAACCGGTTTAAATCGGCACTCGACATCCGCTTCTTTGTATGTAATCATGTAAAAGAAGTAAAGGTGTGATTGTGTGGAACTAAATCGGTTAAAATCGACACTCGCTTCTTTGGGAATAAAGTTTGAATATAAGAATAATAGCAGATATCGACAACATTAACAGAAAAACAGTTGGGAAGAATTTTCACAAAGATTTGAAGATAAAAAAGGTTTGTGCAAAGATGGTTCCAAAAAACATTTCTTTTGATAAAAAATTCCACCGACAACAAGTTTGTTTGCTTAAACAAATAAACTCATCCGGATTATACATACACTGGAAATGCCAGCTAATCGAAAATGAAGACGATGCTCTTCACGGAATTTTGAAATGAACCCATTTTCAGTCGTTAAAAGGAGTCAAGGAGTTGTAAAGTAGTTTTTTTCGTATCAGTCCTGGTACTCTATATTTATTAATAAATTACATTTAATTTAACGAGATTTTTGGAAAAGTATTAATATTTTGAAAATCTGAAAAATTTGTGACTGTAAGTTTGTAACTATTAAGAATATCTTACTTTTGTTTATATTTTATAATTATTTATTTTGTAATTATTCTGTATATATTTAAGGTCGTTATTCAGAGTGCACCTTGCCCAGACAACATTCACTCTGAGCTTCTAAAACTTCTTAATGACGAGGCAATAAACTGGCTGACAAATTTTTTTATCTACATATACACTACGGGAAACATACCCAAAATATGGCTGAAGTCAAAATTTATACCAATTCCTAAGAAATGCAGCGCTAAACAATGCTCAGAATATCGCTTAATAAGTCTCATGAGCCATCTCTTCAAGATCTTTCTAAGGGTTATACACCAACGTATTTATAAGCTATGTAAAGAGTACATTGGAAGAACGCAATTTGGCTTCAGGAATGCAGTGGGTACAAGAGAAGCACTTTTCTGTGTACAAGTGCTAGTTCAGAGATGTCGTAATATAAACTGCGATATGTATGCGTGCTTCGTGGATTATCAAAAAGCATTTGACAAAGTCCAGCATGAAAAACTAGTAGAGATCCTTAGAAAAGTCGGATTAGATGACCGGGACTTAAAAATTTTGGAAACCCTTTATTGGGGTCAAACAGCAAATATACGAATAGAACCGAAGACAGCGATGTAATCGACAAGGATTTTTCCTTCAACCCCTATTATTTAACCTATACTCAGAAGAGATATTTAAAGAAGCACTAGATGACATAGAACTGGGAATATCTGTAAACGGCCAACGATTGAAGAAACCAGCAAATCGAAAGAGTTGCTTCATACACGTACCCAGGCACAACAATAAACGAAGATTGGTACCATTCTCGTGAAATTAAATGACGGATTAGTGAATCCTTATAAATGTATTACTTTCATTATATGTGAAACAATCTTTAAGGCGTTTAAGTAATGGTTAGTTTTTACTCAAAATCATATTGGCGTGGTATTTATGACTTCGTTATAACGTGTTAAGGGCGTCTGGTCAAAATCATTATAAATTAACACATGCACATAGTAGCACTTGCCCTTTTTAACGACATATCAGAGTATCCTACTCAGGGGGGTCGTAGGGCTAATACATTTCCACATACAATCCTTTACCAATCAGTTTCTGCCTTTGTAGAATGTTTTGCTTTAAAACTGAAGGTAATGGGGCAAAATCATTGGTGCAAGCATAACATTCTTATGTAGATTGTAGATTGTAGGGGGCGCCATGAAGGCTATGCAGCCTTTCAAGCAGCTCGACCTATCAGATCTTTTGTGCTTAACCGTTAATCTATTCGAGGCCCGGGATTCCAAGACTTCGTACAAAGTTTATCAATTTTCTAGAAGCTAAGTTCCTGACATCTGAGGGATTTAAGAAAGCCCCTTCCAGAAACTAAAACCTGGGCATTCGCAAAGCAAATGTTCTGCAGTTTCAGCGAAGTTCTCGCAGTAGCGGCAATTATCACTCTCTGTTTTGCCCATTTTTTTAGGTAATACCTCAGAGGGCTGTGTCCAGTGAGGAGTCCCGTCACCAGTTTCAAGTCTTCCTTATTTAACTCGAGAAGCTGTTTAGCTTTCCTTGGCAAAAGGTCTTTTTGCTTGTCTTTGTCCTGGCACTTTATTCCAGTGAGATTTCATTCTTATGTAACACTCAATTGTAAATTTTGTGTCAACAAAGTCTATCGATAATTATTTCTTTTTTACTATACAAATATCTACGTGACGAATATCGACGAAAAATAACACAATTGTACTATAATTTATTGTACCTTTATATAAATAGATTACTACTGTGAGACGCCCTGTTTAAGCAAAAAGCCGTGCTGGTGAGAATCTGTTATGTTATTGTTGTAACGCGGTTTCTCGAAGCATCTTATTCAATATTTCATGCGGCGCGTTCTATTTTGAGATTTGATGCCCACTTTTCGAAATAGCCCATCTCGGAGAAACGTGGAAATATTTCGATAGTCGAATGGGTTGAATTTTAATAAAAAATGTTGGGTAAGTTTTATGCCTTTATAAATTTAGAAATCAGTAAACGGATGTCGTTATTAAATTTCTATTTTACTGCAAATTAAATTACTTATTTCGATGTTTTAATGGTTAAAGTTATTTCAAAAAACATTTTAACTTTTTCAAGAATTGTTTAATAGGTGAGATACAGGATGTCGCAATAGTATTTTATTTTGATGTGATCTTATCTTGGAGTATACCAAGGATTTATGTACCTGCTGTTTTAGTATAAATCAAGAAACTTTTATTTTTTTTCATTCTTGCCTATTTTATTTTAAAATATTTAATGAAATTGTAATGACTTAAGAATTATAATAGGTAGTTAATATTTTTTTAAGTTTGCTGACACTAATTTCATTAAATTAATTTTAATTATATTTTTTATTTAGTAAAACTAAGGAAGTAAAGCCGCACATAAGAAAAGGGGTAATTGGTATGGCTGAAATCACAACCAAATTTATTTTTTTAATAAAACTGTTTAGACTGTTTACTCTTACAATTTTACATTAAATAATATTTTGAAATAACTTAGGAACAAATCGGAAAATACTGTTTTTTTGGACAAGTAGACAAAATTCTAGAAGTACACTATTTTTTCGGAAACCGTGTAGAATAGCAAATCAATGAGACACATTTCTTTATTATATTTCTTTGTAGAACAAAATTTCGAACATTTTAATTCTCATTTGTATTAAATATTAAAATTCGAACAGAAGACAGCTACTAACAGAAATATTCTAATTCTTATTTACATTAAAATTCGAGCAATTACTGTCCTGTCCAAGGCTAAGCCCCATCCTCTTCAACTTGATTATGGATGAACTTATAACGGAAGTAAAAAAGGTTGGAAAGGGATACTCACTAGGGGATAAAGAACTAAAAGTAATTTGCTACGCGGACGATGCCGTCCTGTTATCAGAAGATGAAGACAACCTACAGAGAATGCTTTATCAGTTCAAAAAGACAGCTGCCTAATACAACATGGAGATATCGGAAGAAAAATCAAAAGTGCTAACTATCTCAAGGAAGCCCAGAAGATGTAAATTGACTATTTACAATAAACCAGTAGAACAATATCTCGGCGTCAACATCACGAGCAGCAGAGACCTCCCAGAAGAAGTAAAGGCTTAAACAACCAAAGCAGCTTTAATATCAGGATTCCTTAGAGATATAATATGGCGAAACAAGCACATGACCATTGAAAGCAAAGTCCGTATATATAAGACCTGTGTGAGACCTGTTAAGACCTACGCTGTAGAAACAAGAGCCAAAAACTCCACAACAAAAAGGATTATCCGTACAGCAGAGATGAGATCCATAGCAGGCTACACACTAAGGGACAACAAAAGAAAAAAAGACATCCGAGAACTTTGCGATGTCCAAGACATAGTTAGATGGTCCCGAAACAGACGTCGCGAATGGAGAGATCATGTTGAACGGATGGACGACAACAGATTACCGAAGATTGCAAGGAATGGTCTCCCAAGATCCAGCAGACCCCCTGGACGTCCACCCATACGTTGGTATGAAAGCTGGAATTCATCATCCCAGCTACAACTCTAAGAAATTAGAGAACAAGGCAGATGCCTTACAAAAAGGAAAAAGAAAAAGAAGAAGAGGAATTACTTATACTGAAGGGATTCAATTTGTTTGAAATTCTTGTTATATTTAAATGCCTTTTGTTGAAGTCAGAACAAAAAGGTAACTCTTCCGTTTCACATTGATTGTTTTCATCTTTGAATGGTCTTGGCAATTTTAATTTTGTTTGCAAGTGAATTGTCTATATATCCTTCAGCTACATTGGTAGACTTTCAGCCACCGTGTCTCTTAAAATTTGTGATGTTTCCACCATTATCAGCAAATAAAGTCGCTGAAGTTCGACGAATGCTATGGCCTGTGTAATTTTTAGGATTGGGTAAATTTAAAAATTCTGCGATTCTTAATCCGAGATTCCCAAAATTGTGGATACCAACAGGCTGAATCGAACATTTTTCTTTTTTGTAATTCACGAATAATCTGTTATGGGGAGTATGGGATTGCCGTAAAGATAAATTTTCCTATATAACAGCAGGTTTTCTTGCCCAATTACAACAAAAGTTTAAGAGAACTTTTGTTTTGTTTCGAATCTGGTATTCCTTGTCTCTCTGTCTTCTCTGTCTTCCTTGTCGTTTATTGGACATTGACATTGTTGCTACCTGAAAATAAAGCAAATTAAGTTGATACCTTTATATCCTACAATCGTATTATTTTGTTAAAAATACCTTTAACATTAGATATGTTTCATTATCTGCTTCCCTTATGAGTTTGCTGATCTGTTTGCTGCTAAAGACTTCTGATTTCTTTGCTTTATAACCAAATGGTACTTTTCAACATGGAGTACATGGGTACAGGGTAAAGGATTTGACAGTTTCAGATTTTTGCGCCAAATAAACCAAAATTACATCCCCTGGAATAGTTTTGCATTACTTCATATTCATATTTCGTGAAGAAATCATACTAACGCGTACACACGCCAGTTTTTTTAAAGTAGGATCAAATGATTTAGCTTTAGCTAAAAGTAAATCCTTTTTCTTGTGAGTAACTACGCAGTTATGAATCCCTTTTGCATATCTTTGTCACCGAATGGTTTTGTCAAAGAGTTTTAAACAGCTACTTTCACTGATATTCTAGCTTTACAAAAAACTTTATCGGAAGCACATCAAGACTTGGATTTAGAAATAGAATCTGTGGAACTGAAACTAAGACTGGAAGAAATCTTGAAGATTATGCTATTAGTTTGGTGTAGAAAAAAAGAAGCTTTACACGGTTTGTTTGGAGCTAAAAATTGCGTTTTAAATTTTTACTAACAATTTCACATCTAATTTTGAAAACATTATTTCAACTGTGAGCAAGATCGTCATATTTTATCAAGTATACCTATCTGTCACTGTAAAAGCTTGAACTACGGTTAATCTTGAGAATTTTTAGCCATACCAAGTCTTAATGGTAGAAGTCTGAACTGTTCTATGATTATGATCAATTTTGGACCAAATTTTGGAGCAAATTTTTGGTTTTACCTCAGAGACACGGCAAATGTTTAGTTGGCAACCATAGCAGTGTGCAGACACAAAAAAACAAAGACAATAATACTTCTTTTCACTTGCTACGGTTCTTACAAATGTTTTTTTAGATTTGATCGAGATATGTTCGCCTAGGTCGACTTCAACCGTCCATTTACACTCGCATTATAAATTTGTTTCGTCAATCTTCTTTCATCTATTCTCTCTACTTATCCAAACCATCTAAGCATATCTTTATTACTACATATTCTTTCACGCCACAGCGTTTCCTTATCACACTTTCCTCACAGTCATTCCGGCTATACTTCTCAAACTACCCATCTCCGCAGCATCGATCTTACTTTCACGCTTCTTTTGCCAAACGCATCATTTACGACCAGCACTTCTCTATACACAGCCAATCGTGTCTTTTTTGATACGTTCTGGCTGCTCATAAGGTTATGCAATGCCCCATTAATTTGTAACCCTGCCAATACCCTTCGCTTAATATCACAGTCATATTTTGCGTCTCTAGTAAACTTTGAACCCAAGTATACAAATTTTTTTCACGTGTTCCATCCTTTTTCTTTCAATCAGCACCTCGCAGTTTGTTATGCTTTCTTCTCTTTCAAAAATCATTACTTTTGTCTCGCTAACATTCACCTTCATCCCTTTAATTTTTAGGACATCACTCTCTCTCTCTCTCTCTGTATCTCTATATCTGGTTGGTTATATATTTCTTGCACTTTAGGACATCACGCATAATATTAATCATCGCCTGCAACTCCTCCTGAAATGATGATAATATGACCTGATCATTGGGTAATGGAGGCATTTGACGATAAAATAATTCATTCTCAATCCATATCCACTCTCTTTTAAATCTTTTGAACAATCGTCTATGTATAAGTTAAACAGCCATGGCGAAGCCACACATCCCTGTCTAACACCTTTTTCGATATTAAACCAGTCCGTGTAAGCTCCGTTTATTATTTATTATTCTTCATACACACGCACTCTCTTTTAAATCTTTTAAACAACCGTCTATGAATAAGTTACATCCATGGTGAAGCCACACTTTTCATTTTCTATGTTAAACCAGTCTGTGTACGCTCCGTTTATTCTGTCACAAGCACTGGAATCCTCATAAAGTGACTTTAGCGCTCGTACCATTACCTAGGACTTAGTAAATAAATCTTGGTTGTACTGGAAAATCCCGTAGTTCGAGCTTTTAAAGTAACAAATCCTGTCCTTTGGATAAAATGATGTAAACAATATTCATAATGGTATATCTTGCTCACGATTTAGCATCCCTTTGATGCATTCAGCTAAGTTTTATTTAAAACAACACCAATTTTAGAACTATAGTTATTTCTAACAAATGCCAATACTACCTCGCAATTGGAAAAAATCAGAAACCAAGATGGTAGTATGGTAAAAGGAGAGAAATGCGTTTTAAAGAGATGGAAGTAATACTTCGAAAGTTTATTTGAGAAAGAGGATACACAAGTACAGGCCCCAATCGGAGACATAAGTAAAAGTTGCAATGAAAGTAATATTAGTACAATAGAAATTGTGGACGCGTTGAACAGAATTAAATTGGATAAAGCTGCTGGGTACGACAGGATAACAGTTGAAATGCTGAAGGCTGGACAAAGCGTGGTAACTAGTCTGCTGTACCGCCTTTTTAACCTTTATTGGAGAAGTGGTAGCATACCAGACGACTGGTGCAAGGCCGTTTGCGTGCCGCTTTACAAGGGAGAAGGTTCGCAGCAGGACTGTAAGAACTACCGAGGTATTAGTTTACTCAGCATAGTCGTAAACTGTATGCAAAGATATTGATTAAAAGAGTGACGAATGAAACTGATATGATATGGGATGTGCAAGCAGAATTTAGAAGAGGAAGGAGATGTAAGGATGTAAAAATTCTTGGCTAGAAGTCAGAAGGGCTTTTATACACTTGGAAAAGGCCTATGACAGAGTGGTGAGGAGTGAATTGTGGGGTGAGTGGTAGTTTAATACGAGCACTGGAATTACTTTACGAGGATTCCACTGCTTGTATCGGGATAAATGAAGCTTACACGGACTGGTTTAACATCGAAAAAGGTGTGAGACAGGGATATGTGGCTTTACCATGGCTGTTTAACTTGTATATAAACGATTGTTTAAAAATTTGAAAGAGAGTGCGTATGGATTAATGATTTGATCGTCAAATACATTCTTTATGCTGATGGTTAAGTCATATTAGCATCATCTGAAGAGGAGTTGCAGGCGATGGTTAATGTTATGCATGATGCCCTGAAAATCAAAGGGATAAAAATAAATGTAAGCAAAACGAAAGTAATGGTTTTTGAAAGAGAAGAAAGCATGACAACCTGTAAAGTTCTGATTAAAAGAGAAAGAGGAAAACAAGTAAATAAGTTTATATAATTGGGTTCAAAGTTAACAAGAAATGGAAAGTATGAAAGTGACATTGAGCAAAGAGTGTTGTTGAGTAGTCTGAGAAGTATAGACGGAGTGACTCGGTTGGATAAAGTTAAGAATAGTGAGATAAAAAAACGCTGTGGTGTAAAAGAAGATGTGGTTACAAAGATAGATAAAGGAATGCTTAGAAAGTTTGGACACGTAAAGAGGATGGATAAAGGAATATTGACGAAACAAATTTATAAGGCGAGTGTGAATGGACAAGTCGGTAGAGGTCGACCTCGGTAAAAAGAGTACCAACAACCGACGAGCATGTATGAGAGCACTGATGAAAGTAGGGGAAGCAAAAGATGCGTGTAAGAACCGTAGCAAGTGGAAGAAAGTGGTTTCTGCCTTCCCCTACGGTAAAAAGGCGTAACTTTATGTATGCATGTATGCTAATATCAATATACAGGGTAGTTTGATCATTTGCTTTAAATAATTTCTAACAATGTGCAACTAATTGCTACCTTAAATTTACTGCAAATGCATTAATGTTGTTAAGGGGAATGAAGGCAACATTTATGTCAAACTTTTTTTGTCAATATTTGGTTTTAGTAATGTTTTTTAAAGAAATTGATAATCTTGCTCGTTTCAGATTGTGACAAAACTGTAATAGTACATAGAGAATCCGGCGAGTTTGGATTTAGAATTCACGGATCGAAACCGGTTGTAGTGTCAGCTATTGAGCCCGGAACCCCGGCGGAGACTTCCGGCTTGGAAGTAGGAGATATTGTTCTATCCGTTAACGGGGTCAGTGTGTTGGACAAAAACCACTCGGAAATTGTAAAAATCGCTCATGCAGGCAGCGATACATTAAAAATGGAAGTAAGTACTTCTCGAAAAGATCAAATTTAGTATGTTAAAATTTTTACATCCCAAGTATCTTTTATAGGTCGCTAGAACTTGCTACGCTTTGAGTCCCCAAAAGGAGGAAGACACGTATAAAATTTTACACAGTGGGTATCTATGGAAACTTAGTGGGTATGCTAGTGGAAATGCGAGTAATAAATGGATGAGAAGATGGTTTTGTCTAAAGCAGAACGGATGTTTGTATTGCTACAAAACGGATATTGTAAGTAACAATGCAATAAAACGATAGTACCTGCTTTATACTTATTGTGATTTATCGATTAAGTATATTATTTGAGTTTATCGATTATGACAAATGTCAAGTGATTGTTAAAGAACTAACATTGTTGTTACGTGCGAAATACATTATTTTAAGTTTATTGTATTATTGCTTATAAATCATTGCAACGGCGAAGCAAAAAACAAAGTGCTGCGAAACAAAATAAATAGATAGGCCAGAATTGCTAAAGAGAAATACTATCAAGAGCGGTTTAATGCAGTTGACCATTGTATGAATAGCGGAAATACTGAACGCGGATATGCCAAAGTAAACGATTTTTTGGCGGCAGAAATGATAGGAGTGGAGTCATAAGGCAGAAAATGGAGACATGTTGTAAGATAGTTTAATCCGCAAATTATGGAAGGAGTTTATAGAAAAGCTATATGGATAAAGTGAGGTCCTTGACGCACTAATCAATCACTAAGCAATTCTTAGATTAGAGTATGACAGGGTGTTGGTAAGGCTAATAGCTGCGGCCTTCGAGTCCGGAAAGATACCAGATTTCAAGAAATGTCGTATAGTTACTCTGTCCAAAAAAGAAGGAGCTGTCAAATACGAACACCATAGAACTCCAAGTCTCATGAGTACATACATACATATATATAGATATAGTCACGCCTTTTTCCCGTAGGGGTAGACAGAGACCACTTCCTTTTACTTGCTACGGTTCTTAAACACATCTTTTGCTTCATCTACTTTCATCAGTGCTCTCTTACATGCTCGTCGGTTTTTGGTACTCTTGACCTGGCCTTTCTGCAAAACAATGTCGATCTGTTCGAGATATGTCCACCGAAATCGATCTCTCCCGACTTGTCTCATAAATCAAGCTTTCAAAATCTCAATCATTATAGTGTTTCTCCGAATTAAACCTGCTATTGACAGACTGCTCACCTTAGATCAATGTGGTTTCAGAAGAGGAATAGATACGAGAAAAACTATACCGGCCCTACAACAAATTAAAAAAAGACTCAGGAAGGGAAAAGATACCTGTATAGCCTACGTGGATCTAGAAATGGCAGGTGTGGCAACTCGGAGGAAGAGGCTAAAATAAAGGCAGGTGTGAGTCAAGGCTGCTCACTATCCTCTACACTTTTTAATTCATACATCCAGTACGCATTGGAAGAGATGAGAGAATCACTGAGAGGTACCAGAGGCATAAGGATGCTGGGCGTGAAAATCGATATGATACTGATGGTAAATCGAGACGAAATATTCGAGTCTTGGAACAGGGATTTGGAAGTGAGGAAGCGCATGCTGAAGACCATGGTATGGAGTGTATTTCTGTATGGGTGCAAGACCTGGTGCATCAGCGAGAAACACCTCAACAAACTGAATTCTTTTGAAATGTGGTGCTATAGAAACATGCTTAAAATATCCTGGTGGTTACATAACAAATGAAAAAGTTCTTGCACGAGTTAACGAGAAAAGAACGCACCACACACACACACACGCACACGCACACACACACACACACACACACACACACACACACACACACACACACACACACACACACTTCGATGTTCGGAAAAGTAAAAGTGGCTTACAATAATATAATTTTTACCTAAAACAATGTTAATTCTTTGACACTCACAGTAGTTAGAGTAAATTTTAGCGAATCCGAAATGAAAACTTTGATTTAATATATATTTATTTTATTAACAGGATAAACACCCTGTAGACGTGATGATGTTGCACGACCAAGAGATTCAAATCGCAGACGAACAGGAGAACTTTTCGAAACCACACGTATTTGTAGTGCAAAAGAAAGAGGGCGTTCCTTTGCATTTGGCCGCAGATTGTTCGAGTAGTCTTGAAAAATGGCTAAAAGATATGAACAAATTAATGATAGATAACAAACAGCTCATGGATGGTTTTTTGGACAGGACGAAAAGCAATATATCGTTGCCACCATGTTCGATTAAGGAACCTGATTGTTTCGGGTATTTAGTGAAATTGGGAACGCAGTGGAAGAGTTGGAGTAGGATTTATTGCATTTTAAAAGATGCTTGCTTGTATTTCTATCAAGATGCAAATTCGAAAAGCGCTTTTGGTAAGCTTTTCATTATTTGTAGTGTTTGAAGGAATAACTTTCATCTTGTAATTTTATTAGGAATGGCTTATTTACACGGATACAGAGTACAACAATATTTATCAGGTACAAAAAAATATGCCTTTGAAATCGTACCTCCAGATTCTGATAAGAAACATTTTTACTTTCATACCGATTGCGACGCAGACAAAAAGAGGTAAACCATGGACTTAATTTTTTATATAAAGTAGTACTTCTATTTCTCAACCGTTTTTCGTATCAATTATTGATTTTTTTTTTCAGATGGATAGCAGCGCTGGAATATTCGATAGATAAATGGATGAAAATTTAATTCGGTTCAGTACCAATACATTGAAACATATTTTATGAAGAATTTCAACGGAGACATACAGTGACCACACCAAAGAAATAACTTAAAAGTATCAGCGTTTTACTGATTAATAAAATATTAATTTGTTTCGATGTTTTAATCCAAATAAGTTATTTAGGGAATAAAACAAAAATTAATTTAAGTCCCCCAATATTGTGATCTTTAGGATTTATTATAGTGATGCGATATGGACTCAAAGTAAAAAGGTTGCACTTATCAGTGATGCAAAGCTTTTAATAATTTAAAAAAATGTAAAATTACAATTTAAACGGTTTAGGCAACAAGTATTACAAGTTTGAAACGTTGGTTGCATATACACATTAACCAACCAATTCTTAGGAAGAGATTTATCTAATAGCGATGTCTACTTACTATATTGCTACCGTATAACTGAGATATAGCAAATTCACTATAGTGCTGTTGATAGCAATGTTTCTTCATAAAGTGCCGTATTCATTAATGAATGTTGGCAACAACTTCGGCAAAATTTTCTCGGTTTTTAGCTGCTCTAATCAATCCATTAGAACGTGTCAAAAAGTTTAAATATTTTGGAAGCATCATAACGAAATTACTCGACCCTGATACAGAAATAAAAAGCAGAATGGAGATGACGCGCGCAGCGTTTAATAAAATGAGACCGCTTCTTTGCACTGATGATTTGAACCTTAAGCTGAGACAACGGACGACTGAATGTTATAAATGGTCAATACTGTTGTATGGTACGGTGGGCATTCGAGGCATTCGAGATGTGGCTGCACAGGAGGATGCTGCGCATATCTTGACCGGACCATGTAACAAATGAGGAAGTCCTCAGAAGTGCTAAAACTGACAGGCAATTAATGACCACCATAAAATTGGAGGCCTTTGAAATGTGGACGTACAGAAGGCTATTAAAAATTTCCTGGGTAGAAAGAGTGCGTAACACCGAGGTACTTCAACGCCTCGACAAGCAGCTGAAAGTTCTTTTTACATTAAAAAAGCGCAAACTGGAGTATTTTGGTACATCTTAAGGAATGACAAGTATCGACTTTTAAAGCTTATTATAGAAGGGAAGATCGAAGGACGAAGAAGCCCGGGTAAAAGAAAGATCTCCTGGCTAAAAAACTAAAGACAGTGGTATGGAGTGAGCAATATCACATTGTTCCGCCGAGCTGTAGACAAGGTTCAGATAGCGCTGATGATTGCCAACGTCCGAGGAGGACAGGGCACCTAAAGAAGAAGATAAAATGCAAAAAAGGCAATTATTTACCACCAAAAAATGCCGCAAAATTGCATACCTTGCTCACATACTAAGAGGAGATAAATATCAACTACTCCAAATTAAAATGAAGGGGAAAATAGAGAGCGCCGTGGACCTGGAAGAAGGCAACAGTCATGGTTGAAGAACATTCGTGAATGGACAAATATACGTTCAGTAGGAGAACTCGTACACCTAACAGAAGATCAAAATGCTCTAGCCAGAGTGATAGCCAACGTTCGAGAGATCGGATAGGGCACATAAAAGAAGAAAAATCAATGCATGGGTACTCATATTAGTCCAGTCTCTGATATTTTTGAGCCAGGAGCATCTTCTTCGACCTCGTCCCCTTTTGGAGGTATGCTGTTTTTCTTTTTCTTATAATTGTTAGCAATTGCTTTTCTTTGTGCATTCTTCCCAGCACTTTTTCGTTTGTTATGTGATCTATCTGCGCATTCTTCTGAATACCCAGAGTTCGAACGCGTTTAATCTCTTTTTTGTATTAGCTTTGAGTGACCAGGCCTCGACGCCACATAGTAATACTGAATATATGTAACATTGCACGAGTATCTCGTTGCCAGTTGAAGGCTGCGGTTGGCGAGTAACTATTTCATTCTTAGAAAAGGCGATTTTGCTAATTTTATTCTTGATTTAACCTCCAGATCCGGGTCTACATCTTTCGTCAACCAGCAACCAAGGTATTTGAATTTTTAAACCTTCATGATTTGTCGGCTATATATTGTCAGTTTGGCTTGTGTTATTGGTATTTAGCTGAATATCATGAATTTTGTTTTCTTGGTGTTTATATTTAATCCGACTACGTCTACTTCTCTGATTATTGCATCCATCAAGCGCTGTAGGCCCTCCAAGTTATCCGCAATCAATAGGACTGTTTTGCCGTACAATGCCATCATGCCGTACAATCGATTTTTAGTCGATACACTGCTAAATTCTTTTTCGCGAGTATGAGTAGAAGTAAAAAAATTAGCCTAACCTAACCTAACGCCCTAACCTAACACCAACAGTACCTGGTGAAGAACTTTGAAAATGCGGGGACGTATTAGAAAAGACCCCAATTTATTGCTGCCTGATGCGCATACGTGACTATGCTTCAATTAGCGATGAGCGATACCGTGATTTTGTCAATCACACTGTGAACCGTTACTGTTACTTTTTAATGTCAGTGATTCAAAAGCATGACGTGATCACGACTTTTGACTTATTGCTCATATTTCACTGGTACTGACTATTTCGGTAACCAGAATACCACAATAATTCACTCTGTGTTTTTCCAAACATTCTTCTTTAAATTCTAAATTTGCAGCGAAGCCAATGACTGCTTGTTTGCTGCATTTTAAATCGTCGAATGACTTAAATGAATATATGAAACAACAATATTCAACAATGCTCTATTCATAAAATATTACAAAATACACCAGGGATATGTAAAATATATATCAATAAATCAAAATAACGACAGTTTTTTAATATATACCTACGTGTGGGCAAAAGGTCAGTTGTCACTAGAAATCCTTTATACTTTGTTTTGCCTAGCGTAGTGAGAGTAAGTTATGAACTTGACTAGTATGTAGTACCCATGAATCAGTTGACGCTAACAGTCTGAGGTTATGTTTCTTAGAACAATCATAGACTGCGGGTCTCTGTGCTGAGAGTTGGCTCCCAATGGGAAAGAGACAGTCGATCGAGAAGTTGTTTCGTGCTCTCTCTAATGGGCAGAACGCCGGAGAGGCACGCGGATAGCTGAGTGGAGGGATCGGGTTTAAGAATCGCGAGTAAGCCCCGCCCATTAGAGAAAGCTCGATCTTGATCGACAGTCTCTTTCCCATCGGGAGCCAACTCTTGCATATAGAACCGCAGTCTAGTCTCCTATGTCTATGAGAACAATTAATAGAAAGTTAACTACAGAAGAGCGTGTATTTGTTTTGCAAACAATTACAATAATATTTGTGATTTGTTTGCGAAGAGTTTTCTAAACATCTCGGTAAATTAAATTCAAGATTTAAGAAGACCGGGTCAGTAGCGATGCTTTTTAGTTCAGTTTCTGTGCAATCACCGACGAAATAATAAAGAAAAGCGTTCAAAGAGTATGGAATTTTAAGAACAAGCCTGAGTGATTTAAAAAAAACCAAATAGGCCTCCTTTACTTCAAGCCTAAATGAAGATGATGCAGACAGGCGTATGGATTTTTGCGCGTTATACACAATCCGACAAGAAGTCGATCCCAACTTTGACAAAAAGATTCTTTGGAGCGACGAAGCGACTTTTAAGGTAAATAACAGTGTAAAGAATTGCGTCTACTGAAATTCTATAAATCCCCATGTGGAGATGAAGACAGAGTTAAACTCTCCTGGTGCGAGTTTATGGGCAGGGATTTTAAGCGGGGTTTAAACGGGCCATATTTTTTAACGCTACTGTCATTTCTGTCAGTCGTCCAAAAAGTGTTTTTAAAACTGAAAAAAAGTCCACTTATAAACATCTGCAGCCGGTTAAGAAAAAGTCAATAGGGCAACAAGATGGAGCATTATAAAGTTATTGTGGGAGACTTTCTAAATGAAAACTTTAATGAATGGATTGGGAGAAGGGTTACCATTGAATGACCTCCCTCCACAATACCCAGTTATAACATCCATGGATTTAAACAACATAAAAAACACAGCATATTTATTTAAAACTTTCCATTGGTTACTTGTACCAAAAAAGAACATACTGAATACAAAAGGGAGAAGTTAAAACGAGCACCAGGTCGAGTTACGACAAACCCTGATTACACGTCATAATATTTTTTGCAATTTAAGAACGGAAATGTTATGATATTTATTGGCATCAGTGATTAATTCACTGTTCTTAAAATATTGCCCATCTCTAGCGTCTACATATAATCTTTCGTGTCTGCATACAACGTAGGTCGCCCCTTCACTGCGACCTGTAGCAGGTTTATTGTGGTACACCTTTATAGGCTACAGTTCACCGCACAATCCAGCCCTTCTCACGAAGTTCATAGTTGTATGGGGTGAGATTTTCTTAAAATTAGTAGGTTCTAGGTTGATAAAACCAAATACGTTGAACTTTATTCTTCTCAGGCCGGGGCATGAACATAGTATATGTTCAGCAGTTTCGTCTTCCTCGCATCAAAACCGACAGTCCGTTTGTTGATTCAGACCTATCTTTCCGAGGTGGTATCTTAGACGACAGTCCGTCCTGTAAGCAGTCCTGTTAGAATTCGCAGGTCATTCCTGCTCCAATCTAGGATCTGCTTAGTTGTTTTTCTCGACGGTTTAGGTAGGAACACATTCGAGTGGGTTAACCCTGGTATATCAGACCAGTACTTGAGTATTTTCCTCTCCGCCCAGTCCGAAATAATTGTTTTGGCGGCACTTGTAGTGAATGCAAAAACCGGTTCTGGTCCAGTTAACGCAGATTCGGCCTCCTGTTTTGCAAGGGTGTCAAATTTTTCATTTTCCTCCACCCCTGGTACTCAGGTACCCACAGCAGGGTCACTCTGTTATTCGCACCAAGGTATTCCAGGGATTCGATGCAATTCCATACAAGTTTAGAATTTACCTTGTTGAAACTCAGTGCTTTTAAAGCAGCCTGGCTGTCTGATATTATACTTATGTTTTTGTTTGCTAGAGGTCTGTTGGTCAACTCTCTTGCACACAATTCGATAGCGAATACTTCAGCCTGAAATATTGTAGCATACCTGCCAAGACTGGTAGATATTTCAATCTTTGGTTTCCTGCTAAAAACACCGGCCCCAACTCCATCTGGGGTTCAAAAACAGTTTTATATGGATTTGAATTTTTTAATTTTTACAATGTCTGCCAATGGTTTACTCAAAAAATAGTCACACATGTCTTTTAACAGTTCTGAGTCATATTTGCATTTTGCATCTTTCTGTTGATGTTTCACTTTCTCAAACTGTTTCCTTACACTTCTTTTTTACACTTCTTAGTTTTGCCTTTCGAGGTGAACCATAAGATAATTTTTGTGGCGTTTGACTTGAAGTTGATGGAGATGTCAGAGGTACAGGTACAACTGTGATATCTGCAATTACAAAAGTTATTAATATGTAAAACAAAATAATACTGCTATTATCCAGTTATTAAAAAAAGTTAAATAAACTTCCAACCACAAACAAATTTTAGAAACTATTGTATAGGTATATAGGTTTTGTAAAATTCATTGTTGAAAACAATTTTGTATGTCACTTATTTACTTAATAAAGATATTTACCAGGTACAGGCAAAGCTTGATAGTCAGTAATCTATTCTACTCCCTGTGAAGAAGGTCCTGGTTGAGGTGAGGGTATGGTATCTGCAATTACAGAAGTTATTATTATGCAAAACAAAATAATACTGCTATTATCCAGTTATTAAAAAAGGCAAATAAACTTCCAACCACAAACTTTAGAAAATTTTGTATAGGTATATAGCTTTTGTAAAATTCATTGTTGAAAACAATTGGCAAAGCTTGACAGTCAGTAATCTGTTCTACTCCTTGTGAAGAAGGTCCTGGTTGAGGTGACAGTAGTGATAGTGTGGTATCTGCAATTATTATAGATCTTATATATTCTTGTAATTGTTACGTAGTAATATATATATATATATATATATACAACAAAATAATACTTATTACTGCTAAAGGGTAAACTTACTGTAAATATCAACAATAAAATACTAATCATAATATCTGAAATAACTTAATATTAACCTGAGAGAGTTACTTTTTTCCTTGGTATATCGCTCATCAAAACATTACTGTCTCTTTTCAATTTAGGAAATTTAGTAGGTATAGCTGAGACAAACAAATGCTTCCTCCTTTTGATATAAATTTTTCTTCTAAGTGAAGTTCACACACCTTATATTTATGTTGTCTTTCAAAAGTGGTTTTTCCAGATAGATCTTCACGGTTACAAGCTTTTAACCATAACTGGGATCTAAAATTAAATAAATGAGGTGGAAGTTGTCACTTTCCAATTCAAAATTTATTGAAACGGTGAGGTACATTTTTATATATTTATATGAATACAGATAAGGACACTTTTTTTAAATAGAATAGAACTTAATCGTGGCACTTGTAGTGCCTACATAAAACGTTCACAACTAAATTATTTATCAAGATTTAATCATAAAAACTGTGGTACTTACCTAAAGGGGTCTTTGGGAAATGCAAACATACATATACCTTCCCGTGTTCTCTAGTTGCAACCTCGAACAGCGCAATTAATTTTTCCCATAACAAAAATTATATTTACAAACAATTCACACACAAAAATCAGCTAAATGTACCTCATGTCAACGTTATAATTTATGATGATCGATGACAAATGACAGCCAATAAAAATATGGCGTCTCAGACATGCGCATACAAAAATGGTACCCGCAAAAGCCATAACTTTCGCTACTTATTGAGTTGGTGTATACTGTGGTATTACCGTATAAAGACGTAAATAGTGGTAACGGACCATTTTAACACAAGCACACAAGAGAGTTATCGCAAAAGTAAAATCGACCACCTTAATTCTGACAAGTGAAGTTTGTTGGTAAATGTAACCTAGAAATTCTCATTGTCTATGTTTACTGTTTTGTTGTGATTATTAGTAGTTTAAGGGTTAATAAGTAGAATATAAAAGTGTTAACATGCACAGTTATTATAATAGTGTATTGTAATATTTAGAAATATTAAATTTAAAAAAATCACTTACCAGAATTGAAATAAAAATATAACCACAGGTAGGTATATCCACCAAAAAGACTATAAAAAACTGCTCCGTATATATAAGATTCACTATTTTTTAAAGATAAAGTATATATATATATATATATATATATATATATATATATATATATATATATATATATATATATACGGTCTCCCAACCAAACTGCGCCAATGGCTCTTGAGCTTCATGCAAGATCGCTCCTTACATGTGGCAGTTGACGGTATTTCTTCTGATGCGTTTAAAACTAATGCCGGGGTCCCCCAGGGTTCCATCCTGTCCCCCACCTTATTTCTTTTACACATCAACGACCTCTTGAAAACCACCACGAACCCCATATTACAGTTTCGCAGATGATAGCACACTTGTCTCAACTTTCACATCCTATCGATCACTTTCGGTGAATGATAAAAATAGATTCAGGCAGGAACAGGTTGATTCCATCAATAGAGATCTTAAAGCAATCGTCGAGTGGGGAACCAACAATCTTGTTCAGTTCAACGCCCAAAAAACACAAAGTGCCACGTTTTCCAAGAAAGTGAATTCCTCAAATCATCCCATCACAATGTCCGGAAATACCCTTGAACCAAGACCCTCCATCTCGATTTTGGGAGTCACGGTGTCCAATAATATGTCTTGGCATGACCATGTTGCTAACATCGCAAAGTCGGCAAGCCAGAAAGTTTTTTACTCCTGATCAACTGTTGACGACGTACAAGGCTCAAATCCGACCTCTACTGGCACGCTGATCAGTCTCACCCATTTACTCTCAAGATTGACACTACAAGGACCAATCTTCATCAAGAATCCTTCTTTTACAGGGCTGCTACGGAATGGAATAAGCTTCCAAAATCAGTTTTTTCAGAGAACTATGACCTACAACTTTTTAAAAAGCGTGTCCACAATCATTTCCTTTCTATAATCCCTTCCCCTTCTAATAGTCGCAGTGCGGGCCGTCTGCGGCCCACACGATAGATCTACCCTTTTTGCGACTATTTTCATAAAAATTATATATATATATATATATATATATATATATATATATATATATATATATATATTGGAAATATTTCTAATTTATATACTATTTTTCATAAATAAAGTATGTATATCTGAAATATTCCGTTGTATACTTTTTCTATGCTATTTTTACTTTCAAAAATTTCTGTCCTATGAATTATCTATATGTTCCATCCCAAATATCAATATATCGTATCACGTTAATACCGCCCCTTATATCAATCCAAATAGCGGAAGCCCTTATCCACTATTATTGTAAGATTCAATTTGCGCTTGCGTACATGTCAAAATTACTCATTACGCTATTAGCATGTGCCGAAAATGCGCTTGCGATATCTCTCTATTTAACCATTCGATAACGCAAAAGCATTTCGCATTAGAGATGCAAACAATATTTTTTCGAAAACTGCATTAAAACTAATATGAAAATTAAAAAATAAATATTTAAGTATTTGTCATTGTTAACTGACATTTTGTGTTTGAACTAAGACGATCTAGTAGGTGGTATTGTTTGCATGATTTTTGTAACGTGTCACACTGTCACAGCTATAAAGTCATTGTTCTAAAGTGTTTAATTAGAGATGAGCTCTGAAAGTGATGATGACTATTTACTAGAAGTATTGGAAGCGTCACAAAGTGCGGTTTCACAATTAATCCCCCAGATTCGTACGAAGATGCCTATACCCAATTCAAAGAGTGGTGCAGTTCCGAGAGTATTTAGAAAGTGTCCGAATCTGTGTTATTGGCATACGTAACTTGAGACTTTTTATAGGTATGTTTACTAATTTCTAAATATCACTGAAACCAACCCTGTTGCATATGCAGCTACAACCGATCATGCGCACTGAGAATTGTCTACAACTTTTTACAACACTTTCGTTTCATTGGATTGGCATTTTAGAGTCTGTAATATGATTTCTATGATCGGCACTTTCAATTTACATGTAGTACAAGATAAATAATTATAATGGTCGTCATGTTTGAAATAGTTTTATTATTCACTTAAGATATGTTACGTGTTGTGATGGCCCATATCTGGACACTTATATCCCTTATCCGTGCAATATCGATAGTTCGCTATCCCATCTCTACCATACATACTTGCCCAGAATTGACAGATAACAAAACACGAAAGAAATTTTGTCATATGTTATCTGTGACATTGAAAAAAACATGTAAAAACTGAAGAGTTTAAAGAAAAATAGTGAAGAAAAATAGTGAAACCCAGCAACCATCTGAAAAATATGGAGTTTGCGAATTATGTAAGTCTCGGATAATATTTTATTATGTATTGAAACCAATGTACTCGTATGTTGAGTATTCAAATAATAAATTCGTAAATAAGTTACCAACATATAACCAACTGTTTAACATTTACGTTCTAGAACGCAAAAGTCTTTTATGTTCTAGAGTATAAGCTGAGTGACAGAAAAGAGCCACTTCGCTAACTGAGATTTTAACGAAAATGTCAACATTTGATGACATTTGTCGAAAAAATACTTTTTGCTTGCTTGCATTTTTCACTTTGGTTGTAAACGCAAGTACAGCTGACTTTTTTTAATTTGTCGCCCATCGTTAAACTGTAAATCAAAATTTATTTTACCTTTAACTACACTTACATTTTTAATAACAGTGTCATTTGTTAATATCTTAATTTTTTGTGTACTTGCACACAGATTGGCGTCATAAGGAGGTAATGTTAAAGACGTTTGTCTAATAACTTTTGATTGCATAAGATAACTTTTACCAAATTTTCTAATTTCTTTCATTTCTCTGACATGCCCATGCAGTCGTGACTAGCAATTTACCTTCATCGTTTGAGGTTGAAATAATATTTGTGATATTGCTTCAAATCATGTTTCAATTAGGCTGAAAAAGATCAAAAACCGTTAACCGTTATTGATGATCGAAAAATTTTAACCTTAGTTCATAAAAAAATCTTTTTTTCAAAATATTAGTTCAATTATTTTTTAAACTCTGGTACATTATCTACATATTTTTTACTTTTATTAATTTTCCTTTAAAGTAATGTCATGTATTTTAGTCAGTTAACCTCAAATTACTTTAAAAACAATTGTATTTTTTATTTATTAAAAAATTTTACGCTTACTATATCCATAATTATAAATTTTATTTACTAGCTTTTTTAAGAAGACATGATTTAATACAGTCGTCAGATGTCGCTTTCGTCGCGTACCCTGCCAATACTCGTTGGCAATACTGTCATGTACCTAGATATCAACGCCTGCTATGATTTGGTGCCAAACATTTAAAGTAACGCCAGGTGTTCTAGTTATTTCTTAGTGATTTTTGTATGAAATACATTATTTTTAACATGTAGTGATTACCTCTGTGAAAGTCGTGGTAGAAAAAATGAAGTTCACATGTCACAGGTAAAAAATTGCATATCAGTAGAACGCCTTAACGCCATAATACAAATTATTGTACCTACTAAGGATATTTATTGCATCTTATGAAATAACCCTGAGATACTAACTATTATTTTGGAACATTCTGAATAAGATAATTACGCATTTTAAACTACCTAAACATATTATTAAATTTATAATTGGAAATAAGTTTTTCTAAAATTAATTTAGGTAAGCGGCAATAAGCTTTAAAAAAAATTTGAATAAAATGTTAAATTTTATTAGTCATCTTAGTAAGAATTCGTGAAGTCACATACAAGTTTTACAACAAGCTTATAATAAAATAAAAGAAACTTTAGTAAGAGTTAACATTTATTACTAGGTACATATGTTTTTTTAATTATTTCGCAAGAAATTCAAACAATGGAGTGTTTCAAAATATTAACGAAATATCATGTGGTATCTTAAATACTGATCACAATTCCCTGTTTTCTTAAAAATGGTTCTTTCAATTGTAAATTTTATATTTTCGCTTTTTTTAAGAAATGTACGTCACCTTGTGTCAACAACTGATCACAAGTTTGTCATTGCCTTTACGCGTCCTCTCTCTTTCCTCATAAGCACTAACAACGAAGATAGACTTGTTTCGTTAGCATCCATAAGTTTTCTTTATTACGATAGATGACTCTGTCGGCTACTTACCGGTATTTGAAGTTTAAATAAGCCAATAGAAGTTTCAAAAAAAGCATTTTGTGGTTGTGGTGTGTTTATAATTTCAAGAAAACAAGTACCTATTTTAATAAAAAAATGGCTTCAGCCGCACAAAAAAGTAAATCTGCTATTACTCTCAAAGGATCCGCAGACATAGTGTGTGATTATCTGAGTAGGTATAAAAGTATATCTTATTTATTGAGGTTATGCAAAGTATTTTTTCTTAGATTATGGTATTAATTCCATACTATTTCAACGAGGATTGTACCCTCCTGAGGATTTTAAAACTCATGAAAATTATGGACTTAATATTCTTATGTCTACCGACAATAAGATTAAGGAATTTCTATGTAAAACTTTGGACCAGTTAAAAGGTATGTTTTCAATCTAAAGTTTAAAAACAATTTATTTTTATTAATTGTTCCAGGTTGGTTAGTTGACAGAACAGTAAATAAAGTAGCTTTAGTTATATCAAATGTAAAAACCCAAGAAATAATGGAAAGATGGGATTTTAAAATTGAGTATGAAGAAGGCACACTTGAAAACCCTGATATAATCTCTGAAAAACCGATAAAACAAATTAAAAATGAAATTCGGGATGTACTTAAACAAATTGCTTCTTCCATAGCATATTTACCTCTTCTAGATTGTTTATGTAGCTTCGATATTCAAATCTATACAAGGCCCGATGTTGAGTTACCAAATGAATGGGCAGAAGCTGAACCAGCTAACGTCAAAAATGCTCAGACTGTCAAAATGAGGTCTTTCTCTACTAATATTCACAAAATGGATACTATTGTTACATATAAAATTGATAATTGAAATTGATGTCATTATGGTTAAAATATGTAATTTTAATCAGGGATTTATATATATATTGAAGTAAAAACAACTACTTAAAGTATTAAAAAAACTTTACAATGTTCTCCTATTGCTATTATCAAGATAGATGAAAACCAAAAAACCCTACATAATTTTTTTATGGAATAAGTTATTTTTTTAAAACTTGATTTTGTTTGTGTTGTTAAGAATTAAACTACTTTAAATATTTTTAGTTTTTATTGTCATTGGATACATTTTTAAATAATTTGTCTCACTACATTTTTAAGTTTTGTTACAATAATTTTTTAACAAATTAGTATACATACTGAATGGTGTAAAAGACCAGGTCCAAACTCTATTGTTTTAAAAAAACATCCAATTTAAAAAAAATTCTTTTATCAAAACTTTAAAAACTGGGACCTCAACTTTTACCCACTACGATATAGGCGCACACAAAGAATATTAAGGATCTTTTACTATTTAATTTCTCAAAATACCTTTGTAATTAGTTGCCTAAAAAATAAAGATAAAAAAATAGACAATGAAGTTTCTTAATGGGAACGCCTGCAAGAAAATATTGTTCAAAGAATATTATTTTGGTATTTTTTTAAACATTTTTTATCACATCTAGCTTTCCTAAGTAGAGGAAATAGATCAAACATTAAATGACCAAATATTAACTAAATGGAAGAAAAAATAAAAACCTGAGCAAATTTATGTTAAATATTTTAATATGATAATGACAGGAAATAAAAAATAATCAATTATTAAAAAAAAAAAAGGAATTTTCATACAGTGCCATTTGGTTTTTATGTTTCTTCCTAAATAAGCATCTTTTTTCTACATTTTGGAGATTCTAAAAAAATATAGAGCTAGTTAATAAATTGATGTTTTTGTAGATTTGTGCACATCAGTCGGAAAACTTTGTTTAAAAGGATAGTAAATCTGAAAATACTTTTGGGATGTTCACGAAACATGTTTTAGTTAAATTATGGAATTAATCAGTAATAATTTTAAATGAATGGTGCCTAAATACAGAGTTGGCACGTTTTTACAATCAAGATCTTATTAGATCTCATTTAAATGAGCAGTACCTCCTAAATAAAGAGACCAGTATATTAATTACCTGGCAGGTCAGTAATTTTTGAGCAGTATTTAATATAAATATATGATACAGTTAACACAATTATTATAAATATGGTACAAAATTCTCAACCTATTTCTTAATGCATTATTTACACCTATGTAACTGTTCATCAAATAATGCTAAAAATAAATTAAAATACTACATAAAATCAATTAAATTATTGCTCAGTTAAATAAAATACTGCTCAGTTAAATATAAATGGATCTTTTGTTAAAAAGGTATGTTTCATTTTGTTTTTTGACATAATATACTGCTTAATAGTGTGTATAAATTCTTTCTAATTGTATCTATTAAAAATTATACATTTTGGCGTGTCTGTTTAAAATGAATCAAAATACAGCTTAAAATTAATTAACTTGCTGCTTATTTTGTTACTATTTACTGCTCAAATAAATAAAATACTGCTCAATTAAATATATCTGGATCTTATTGTTAAACAGAAATCACGTTTCATTTTATTTCTAAAATATATCTACTGTATCATGGTGTATAAACTTTTTTAATAATATCTTTATTAAAAATTAAACAATAAAGATTATTTGTTTACTCTCTTCTTACTTAAATAACTTGCTTTTTAGGATATTTAAAAAAAAAAAACATGATCATACTCTTTTAAGGAACTAGCTTTCATCTAAAGGTCTGAAAAAAATAATTATTTATTTAAACATTAGAGGCAGTGGATATTTTGTAATACAATATTTGTTTATTGTTTAATTAATGTGATAAACATGTAGTGGCGAAATATTTATTGTTATCAAACTGCAGGAATATGAAGGTTTACATATTTTAAATTAGGATGTTAATATAAAAACTCATTAGCCATATTTTTTTCTGGAAAAAATAGGCAATGTGTTACAAAATATAAAGCATATTTATTTGCAGAAAATACTTTTAAGGGATTTTTATACTTTAAGAGTAGAAAAAAAAGAGAATGATTGTTACAAACATTATAAGATAAACATTTCTTTGGAAGCTACTAATTTTTACAACAATGATTGCAAAACATCTATTAATAAAATCTTGAATTTTTTACATGCAAAAAATTTTTGTAACCATTAATAAAATAAAATGTTATTTTTTTTTTATGTGAATAAATTAATATATTATAGAAATGCAAATTGTTTAACAATTAACAAAATTAATGATTTTCTGTATATAAAACAACACATCTTATTCATTTTACATGCTAACCGAATATTTATACATGGTGGTCTGGTGTGACATCCTAAAAATTTATTTCCAATCAACAATATTTGAAAAGTAAAAACTACATCTTTGCCAGAACAAATTTTATTGTTGTTACATGAATTGTGTACACCTATTGGTTTAAAAATGCTATTTATCGCCCTTTTAAGCTACCATATTGTAAATTTCTGTAAAATTTTAATGACAACTTTAAAACCAATTATTTTTGGAGAACATCTTGCATATTGGATTTTTACTCCGAGCTTCAATTAAAAAATTCCTGAAAAGTGTTATTACACAAGAATTGTTTATGTTTTTATATTAATCTGCTTAAAGAAGTTTTAGGGTTAAAAATATATTTTTCAATTAAAATAAGTGATCTACAATGAAAATAAATTTAAAGATAAATATGGATTGAGCATGTTTGGGAACTACTTAAGTTGGCATCATATTGGAAACTTTTTTAATATTAATTTTACGTTATTCTTCATAAAAAATTCTGCATGGTGCAAAACCTAAATTACAACCATCGAATATCAAGGTTTTTTAGTCATATACAAGGTATGTTAGAAAATATGAATTTTATCCAACAGTAAAATACTTTTATTTATGACAATAGGTGCATTTCATGTGAAGCGGACTGCAAAAAAATGCCATGTTCTAAAAATTTTTTCATCGTACACCTAAATGTACTTCTAGATGGTAGGAGAGTGAACACACAATTTTTTTTTCGTATAAATTTTAGCTGTCCAGTTATGAGCTTCTAAAAAATTGACATTTTTAATGTAAGGATTTTTTGGAAGCTAACTTCCGAAGTAAACAAATTTGCAATGAATTATTAAACGTGGCGATTATTCCCTGGGGATACGGGGAAAATAGAATAGATCCCAGGTATGGTCTGCCTGTCGTAAAAGGCGACTAAAAGACTCCCAATGCATGGCGGTGGGAAAGCACTACAGGAAACTGGTCGAAATCCTGTAATAGACAGCCTTAGTCCTGTGCAGGGGGCACCTCAGGGCCGGACCACCCCTTCTCCCATATTCGTTGACTGCAAAGAAGAATTGAGAACGCTGGTAGACCGTAATCACGTCAAACTGATACGGGTTTCAGAACGCCAGGAAGTTGCAGGTAATGAGGAAGTAGACGTAATTGCAAGAAGAGGTTCGGAAAAACACAAAAGCTACTGAGAAAGCCTACATTTCTTTCAACATTTAATTTTTGCCTGTACAAAACCGGAAGTAAACATTTCAAATAATAATTTTAATAACTTCGATCTTTTTTTTAATTACTTTGATAACAAAATATATTAATTTTACTAAAAAGTTTTAAAATGGGATCTGCATTAGTTTAGGAGGTACATGAATTAAAGTACATATGTGTTGCACTAAGCGCGGTACCTGGCGCTTGCTTGGGTCGGCTGGTTGGCGCTAAAACCCATTGAAACGTTGATATTGGTATGTATTATGTACTCATTTAAACTTATCAAGGGTGTAACCATGTTATTTAATTATTAAATTTTTTAAATAAATTGTAACTATTATTTTTAACAAAAAGGTTAAAAGCAGAATTTGGAACATAGACAACAAGCGAGAAAAGCAAAGCAACAGTTCGGTATCTTATCATCTCTGAATCTACGAGGTGGCCATAAACTACCAGTAGAGACAGAAAACTTAATAAAATCTTTTTATTTCCGAGACTTTGGTCGAATAATAGCTGGGAAAAATAATTTTATTTCCCTTGAAGTAGATGACGGGAAAATAACGCACGTACAAAAACAGCTTCTTATGTGCAACATTGACAAACTTTATCAGTTAAGGAACGTCTACTGCTCCTCACTAATATTTTTTTTTTAAATTTTACAATTTAATTTAAATTTTTAATAATTCAATATCATGGTTAGAGCCTTGATAAGTTTAAATACGTTAAAACATAATACATATCAATATAAACGTTTCAATGCGTTTTCGCGCCAACCAGCCGACCTAAACAAGCGCCAGGTACTACGCTTAGTGCAACACGCAATTTTCCATACAAATCACCACGTTTAATATTTAATTGCCCATTCGTTTAATACGGAAAAAAGCTTCCGAAACATCCCTTCATTAAAAACGTATATTTTTTAGAAGCCCATAACCGGGCAGTTAAGATTTATACAGAAAAAATTCTTCCCATGAAAAATTTATTTAGAACTATCAATTAATTTCTAATTAACATTTATCTATTTATTCACAACAAATTTAACAATTTTTTTTTAACTTCTGTGTTGCAGCATTTTAATGATGCATTAGGGTGGAAGAATAAGTTAGTATTACATAAAAAAGGTATTAGATACCATTTTTTTGTTATAAAGCTATTACGTGACTATTCAATAATTCAAGTCGATAATTGTAAAATATATTATTTTGTCAGTTAATTTAATTCATCATGAAAATCCTGCAACTTAGATGTGAAAAAAAGTAAAAATTGTCAATTTTTTCTTGAAGAGTTAACTATTAAAAATTAGTTTACAATTCTAAATAAATGGTTTGCTAAAATTCATATTTTTTGACAAACCTTGTGTATCACTGAAAAAATTCCGATTGCTTTTTAGGTTTTATAGGTACACCACACATTTTTTTCTGAAGAACAACTTTTTTTAGCATTAATAATGAAAAAACTTTCCCTAATCTGTGCTTAAAAATGTATATTTTTTATATTTTTAATAATAATTTTTTTTTCACTCTTATTGAACTAAAATGTTTTAAAAACATTCTTATTTTATATTTTTAAACAGTTAATGGTCTTCAATATGTAGTTTGGTATAAATGTTTGGTAGTAGGTACATTAGAAATTATCACCGAGTTTTTGTCTATTTTTTTTATTATTTTGGATTATCGTTTGTCAGGAAACCTTCCAAAAAAATGTAATTCAAGCTCATTGAGAAACATCCACTAAAGAGTTCAGAAAAAATTAAAATTGGATAATTTGTGGTAAAAATGAAACAATTTCAAATTTTCGTAACAATTTTTGCTGTATTTTTTATTTAAAAATGCTTTATTTTTATTAGGTATAACCTCACTCATCATCCATTAATTTTTATCTTCACCTCGTATAAAAATCTCTATTTCTTACAAAATAAATAAATCTTACAAGCACAATAAAAAACTTAACTACAACACGACAAATAGCCAAAGAAAATGAGATTCACAAAAAAAAACAAAAATCAAACAAAAATGAAAATAAGGCTATTTATCGCTATCACATATTGCGAGTATCCTTACGACACAAAAAATATGTACAAAATATTTTTCTTTATATTGTTAATAGTACAGTCGCTGGAGTAAAAAATACATGATAATAACCAAAAAAATTAAACTAAATTTTTTCATAAATTGTTAGAGGTCCCATACATCATAAAACCACATTAATCTTGGGGAGGAATTACTTCCCACCTCAAAAAACTACCCCTTGTGTCCAAAAATCCTTTTTTCGACATTAACTCGTCAACCATTGAAAATATCAAACAATCATTTATTACACAAAAGAAAACTTCGTTAATCTCCTAAACAAAAGGTTAACGAGAAAATTGATGTCGAAATTTAAAACATGCAATAAACTATAAAATACCATAAAATTATGATTTACCATACATATTTATAAATTGTATTAAAGCCCTTTATTTTTCGTGAGGCTGTAAACAGTTTTGAGCGCTAAAAATTAGTTGGTAATTACATTTATTGTGTTTTATTACATTCTTATAAATAACTATGACCATTAAAAATGGCAAGAAATGCAAGTATTTTTTATCACTTTCAAAAAAAACCCAATTTGATTTTTCATCCTTGCTTGCCTAATTTTCAAAAAATTTCTATTTTTAATTCTGCGTGCGATAAAATTAAACAAATTGAAGCCCATAAATGAATGAATAAATAGGAGTTTCCCAATTTTTTTCTAGGCACTTCAGCATTGTCTGCTTTTTGTACCTTTACAGCTCCTTAGTTTAATCCCATTTCTTCAATTCTTCTGTTAAGGAGTAGAAGCTTAGGTACTGCTATTGCCACAGGTGGATCACCCTTTTGGTCTTGTATACACCACAGGTAGTGCCTCCACTGGGCGGTGGCTTCACATTCGAAGATAATATGAGTGGCTGTTTCCTCCTTCTCATTACATAATTTGCATATAGGTTCTGTGTCAGACACGCCTATATTGTGCAGATGTTTTCTCAGAATTTAGAATTAACTTGCTGTGCCTAGCTCCCTGTGGCTGTGCCCACTTCAGCTGATGCTAAGAGTAGACCTAGCCATTGATTGCTGCTTTAACGCTGGCCTTGGGCATCCCTATTATTGGTTCTGTTTAGTTTGTCCGCTTCTTCGTAACCAAAAATACCTTTATGCACTGGCACCCACGAGAAAGTGACCTTTTTTTAGTTAGCCAAGGTTCGTAGGTTTCCGGCACATTCCCGGACAATTTTTGAGTCTATTCTCCGTGATGCCAAAGCTTTAAGTGCCGCTTGACTATCTGATCTAATTTGTTTGCTCATATTTGGGTTGTGAAGAGTAAATGCCTGAGCCAGTTGCTTTGCCGGTTTTTGATCCATCTGTGTACCAGGTGAGTTCACTAGGTTGATCATCATTTCCTTCGTCATCTCTGAGTCTTGCGTGAACGTCATAGTTTGTCTCAAAGGATATTTCTGCACTCATATAATCAGTTGCCATTTCTAGAAGTGTCTGATTACATTTTTTATGGTTGTATGCCCATTTGTTTTAGTACCTTTCCAACAATTCTGTTGTTCTAGTCTATACGCGCATTGTCTTGCCTCGCTTCGGATATAAATATCTAGAGATGGGAGGATTAGCATTGCTTCCATATCAGCAGTGGAGGTGGTTCTCATAGCCCCTGTAATTTAAATCCATAATGAAATTTTTTTTAAAATTTCGACATCGATTTTTTCGTAAACTATGGCTCACACAAACAAATTAAAACAAACCTTTTTTTTAGGAAATTAATTAAGCTTTTATTTTTTGTAATCAATGCCCTTTTGATATTTGACAAATTAATGGAAAAAAAGACTTTAAACCCAAGGGGTGGTTTTTTAAGAGGAAAGCAACCTCCCAAGACGGATTTTTGTGGTTTTATGATATATGGGACTTTTTTTGGTTATTTATTCCTACAACGACTGTACTATAATAGTACAATCCATAAATATTTTTCATGCAGTTTTAAGAGCCAATACTTTTGGTTTAAGCTCCCGTACTATCAGCTTACGATGAAATTTTTCCCACGCCACTATTAGCGTTCCACTATATCAAAAGTATTTTAAAATAACATTAAAGAAAAAAAGTACTGTGGTTGGTATTTTGTGTTACCTACAATTATTTGTAACTAATCTGGGTGTAAAGTTGATCATGAGATATAGTAACATCACGGTCTATTAGACAATGTAAACTATCACATCATTTGTTCAGTCATGCCCAGAGACCTTCCGGTGTTTCTTATCGAAGTGCCCTTTATGTCGGCCGACGAAATGTCTCTGGTAATTCTAATTTTTTATTCGTTTAGTTTCAGACAATTTAATTTTTTTAAAAATTGTATATGTAACGTAATTTTGTTGTTAGATGAACTAAAAGTAATGACCAAAAAGTCAAGATGGGTCTAATATTAAAACGGTCGATAAACAGGGTGTTTCCAAAGTAATCTAAAATATTGTGGCAGATCCGACATTCGATTTTAAGACTAAAAGTTTTTGTAAACACGTGTTTTGTCGTTATTGAGATACAGTGTGTTGAATTTTTTGTAATAAATAAATTTATTGGTAACGCCACTGGTTCCCAAAATTTATAAAAAAGAATTTGTTCATTTAAAATGTGACTTTTGGAATTTTTACAATTATTGTGTTATTTCTTTGGTTTGTGTTCAGTTTTAAACTGACGATGCCGTGTTTACTAATGCTGAAATGGCTAATATACCTTTTTTGTATGGGTTAGTCAATGGTAATTCCTTAGAGGCTACAGCGTTATCCAAATAGCCATTTACCATGTTTTAAATCGTTTAATATACTGAATTTTCGTTCACAAGAAACTGGAACTTTCGCTAAATCAAGATTTATTGAACGACCTAGAACTGTGAGACATCCACAACTTGAAGATCAGGTACTTCAAATTATTGACGAACATCCAAAAACGAGTACCGGAAAAATTGCTTAACAAGTAAATGTTAGTCACAGAACCGTTTGGTATATTCTCATATTCAACGTATTCAAGCTTTGCTATCTAATGACACTATCCCTTTCTTATGCAGTATTGCCAATGGTTTTTAGGAAAAATTCCAAACAATCCCAATTTTACTGCCACTGTATGATTACTGATTAAGCCAACTTCTCAAAAAATAGCATTATAAATTTTTATAATAACTACATATTGGCTGATAAAAATGCCGCAGTTGATGCACGAATCCAACAAACTTTTTCGGTCATTTGGGTTGGGAATATTGATAATTATTTATTAGGACCTTTTTCTTTTCTTAACGAATAAACAGTTTCCAACTCTTTTAGAACATGAAGCTTTCATAATAAGAAGCTGTATGTGGTTTATGCATCCTTCAAATTTTGTAGTTATAGTGAGCTTTTAAATAACGTTTTACCAGAAGGCTGAATAGGACGGGAATCTCCACACGCATGTTCCCAAGGTCACCTGAACATAATTCTCTAAATATTAGTGCCTGGAGAAATTTAAAATCACTCGTATACACTACCCAGATTATAAATTTAGAAGATCTTCGCATCTTAACAGGCTATTCGTGAATAAAGTAAAAAAAAGTGAGATATGGAAACACTACGGTATGAAAGAATATGTGGTTACAAATATAGATTAATGAATGCTTAGATGGTTTGGATGGCTGAAGGAATATTATAGAAACAGAATAATAAGGCGAGTGTGAATGGGCAAGTCCGTAGAGGTCGACCTAGGCGAACATATCTCGATCAGATCGACAATTTTTTGAAAAAAGGCCGGGTCAATAGAACCAACAAACTACGAGCGTATGTATGAGAGCACTGATAAAAGTAGAAGAAGCGAAATATGTGTGTAGGAACCGTAGCAAGTGAAAGAAAGTGGTCTTTGCGGACGGAAAAAAAGGCGTTACTATATACATGTATGTATGTATGTAACAGGCTGTGATATTATTCACTTCTGATCATTTCGAACGGATTCGGCAATCCGTTAGAACTCAATTGGTAGCTTGTATTTTAGCTAGTGGTGCACGTTCTAAACCTTTGCTCTGAAATGTATAACTTTTATGTCTTAATTATTACAATGTTATTATTTCTATTAAAATAAAAAAAACATACATATAGTCACGCCTTTTTCCCGTAGGGGTAGGCAGCGATCACTTCCTTCCACTTGCTACGGTTCTTACACTCAACCTTCTCCACTTTTATCAATGCTCTTACACATGCTTGTTGGTCTTGATCTGGCCTTTCTTCAAAACAATGTTGATTTGATCGAGATATGTTCGCGGAGGTCGACCTCTACCGATTTCTCCATTCACACTCGCGTTATAATTTGTCTATGCACAGCCAGACGTATCTTATTTGACAATTTTTGGTTGTTCATAAAGTTATGCAGTGCCCCATTCATTTGTTTTCCTGCCGACACCCTTCGCTCAATGTCACTGTCATACTTTTCACCTAAGTATACCATTTACTTGTTCCACTCTTTCTCCCTTAATCAGAACTTCACAGTTGGTCATGCTTTCTTCTCTTTTAAAAACCATTACTTTCGTTTTGTTTACATTTATTTTCATCCCTTTGATTTTCAGGGCATCGTGCATAAAATTAACCATCGCCTGCAACTCCTCTTCAGATGACGCTAATATGACTGTATCTCAATAGGGACAAAACTTATCACACATATTTTTAGGAACTTTAAGTCTTAAAATTAAATAATAAATCGCCCACAATAATATTTGGATACATCCTGTTCAATCTATTAGTTTCTTAACATGTCAAGAAAAATTTCAACGAACTTTCGTACGGTGTATCAACTTAGACTGTACTATTTACTTTTACATCCAGCGCACATATATATATATATATATATATATATATATATATATATATATATATATACTGTGCATAAATACTGACAAATAAATATATTTTTTTGAGTATTTACATCATCATTATACTCAAGAAACAGTCAATAATTTTTTTTAATTCATCAGTAGCTTGGTCAAAAAAATACACTTTTTATTGACTAATTTTCTTGTACTAATGCAAAACATCTTTGGTATTGTTTCTATATTGTCATTTTAATTATAGCATTTTCTGGGGCATGTTACAAAGATTTAGTGCCATTCCTTTTTCTTTCTTCTTTTCTTGTTCACCTTTTTTTTTGGTGCTTGCATCATCAGAAATCCTAAACAGGAAATTTATGTTTAGTAAATATTTTTCAAATTCAAGTCTGCAAAATACGTCAATGTAAATTAAAGAATAAGGGTCATGTGCTGTAACAGAAAACGAGGTGGGTACTTATAGATTCTTACCAAATGTTTTCTGTGTATGGCTTCAATGAACATATTTTTCCTGTAAACCTTTTTTTCGGAATACGGGGGTAATACAAAAAGGCGTGTTTTAAATTTATGCTTAGTACAAAAACCAATTAATGTTTTAATTTATTTAAAAAAAATTATATTAAATAATCGACCATAAATCTCAAATCAAATGTAATAATAATAGTAATAACAAAACAATATTACAGTGTGTACATAAAGTAACGTAACTAATATTTCGATTTCTGTTGCGTTTACAAAAAAAAATGTTGAAAAAAAGTTATTTTAAATATGTATGGGGTCGGGGCTGTATGGGGTCGGCTTCAGAATAGCCCCAGGGTAAATCCTGCCTGTCGTAAGAGGCGACTAAAAGGATAACCGTAGGTGGAAGATGGTCTCATCGCCCGGTGAAATACCACCATATCGACTTTGTGTGCTGTGAAATGGATCATTCCATGTTTCAGTGTTCGGTCGATACTTTCCGGTCTCCCTCTTTCCTTTACCCCAATTCTTCCTTTATTTTCAGGTGCATCCTAATAATGTAATAATGATGAAGTCTCCTAGAGTAAAACACTCCGGAAGCAAAATACCTCTCCATTCGGATTTCCGGGCGAGAGGTACTCGAGGGGACTCAACATTAAAGATTAATTTTTGCAACATCCGTGGACTCAACAAGAACATCAATGACGTCCACCATCACCTACAGACGAAAAAACCGGATATTCTGGCTCTAACAGAAACACAAGTAAACTCGTCCACCAACAAGGTCCATATGCTTTGTCCTGGTTACGAACTCCATTCTCGACTCAGGTTCAAAGGTGGAGTCTGCCTTTACGCTAAGGCTAACCTTTCATGCCAGCGTGAAGAGAGTTTGGAACCGAAAGACTTTGATGTGATGTGGTTTAAGCTATCTGATACCAAAGTGACTAAGTTCCTCTGCTGCCTTTACCTATCACCTAACGAACCTTCATATAACAACCTCTTTGAGTTTTTATCACTCAATTTGGACTACATTCAGGAGAACCATCCAACAGCTGAAACCATAATCATGGGGGACTTTAATGTACATAACGCTGCCTGGCTCAAATTCTCTAACAAAACTGATGATGCAGGTCGTCAAGCTGAGGCCTTCGCCATCACTCATGGTCTAGAACAACTGGTCGAGCTACCAACCCGCATCCCTGATGTCAACAACCAGGCTGCCAATACACTAGATCTTTTCCTCACCACCAATCCTGACCCGTATAGAATAGAAGTTTGTGCCCCACTTGGAAACTCTGATCACACCCTTATCTCCACAACATGCTCTTTCCATTTACCATCGAGCAGCACAATACCACCCCGTCTCATGTGGCATTACAATTCGGCCGACTGGGAGGGTCTTCGTATGTTTTTCTCAGCGTTTCCATGGAAGAGAGTTTGTTTCTTCTCAGTAGATCCAACACGATGTGCTGAGACAATTTCTGAAATCATCATGTTGGGGATGCAAACTTACATACCGAATACCGAAAGAAGAACATCATCCGATAAGACCTGGTTTAACAGAAACTGCTCTAGAGCTGTGGCTTCCAAACAGGCAGCATACCATCGATGGCAAAAAAATCCGGGACCTGAGACCAGAGCAGCATATGTTGAGGCTAGAAGCATATGCAAAGAGACAATAGAATGTTCAAAAGATGCTCATAATGCCAAAATAAGATCAAAACTTGTTGAATGTCCTAACGGATCCCGTTCATTTTGGTCTTTCGCCAAAGCTGTGGGAAGAAACTTCACTTCCAGCTCTTTTCCTCCCCTAACCAATGAAGATGGAACACTAGCAACGACTGCCCAGGAAAAAGCCAATATCTTTGCGCACCTATTTGCTGGAAATTCCACTCTGGATTCTTCGGGAAAACAACCCTCGAACATTACACCTATTGACAGTCACATGCCCGAGATCACCTTTCGCCAACGTACTATCAGAAAGATTTTGCTGGGTCTCAACACCAACAAAGCCTGTGGATCTGACGGAATCCCGCCGATTGTTCTCAAGAAATGTGCCCCTGAACTAACACCTGTTCTTTGCAAGTTGTTCAACCACTCTTACAATTTGGGAGTATTTCCGTCCAATTGGAAAATTGCAAGAGTACAGCCAGTCCCTAAAAAAGGCAAAAAGACCCTACCTAGCAACTACAGACCTATCGCACTGCTATCTATTATTTCAAAGGTCATGGAAAAAGCCATCAACATCGAGCTCATGAAATATCTGGAAGACTCAGGAATTATCAATGATAGGCAATACGGCTTCCGCCATCAGAGATCAACTGGTGACCTGCTCGCATACGTCTCACATATATGGCAGCTATCTATTGAAAAGTATGGAGAAACTTTAGCTGTGGCATTAGATATCTCCAAGGCGTTCGATCGAGTTTGGCACCAGGGACTTCTCGCCAAGCTTCCATCTTATGGCTTGCCCCCTCAGCTGTGTTCTCTGCTTGCTAGTTTTCTCTCAAACAGGTCTCTCCATGTAGTGGTCGATGGAGTTTCATCTGACACTCTACTCTTAAATGCTGGTGTTCCGCAAGGATCCATTCTAGCACCAACACTATTTTTACTTCACATCAACGACCTGTTGAAAGCAACTTCATGTCCCGTACACAGCTTTGCCGATGATAGTACCCTCCATACCGCATTCTCTTCCAGGGCCCCTATATCAGCCCGTGAAACCAGAAATGAACGAGGAAGAAATGTTAACAATATAAATATGGACTTAGCAACAATTCTCGAATGGGGATCCAATAACTTGGTAGAATTCAATGCAAACAAAACACAAGCATGTCTTTTCTCTAGAAAAGCCGATCTCACTGTGCCTAACATAACTTTGTCAGGAGTAACCATACCACTGAAGTCATCCATATCGATGCTTGGTATTACTATCAGCAATAACCTTTCCTGGGAAAATCACGTGAGGTCCATTGCCAAAAGTGCATCCCAAAAACTTGGTTTTTTGTTTCGTGCCAAGAGCTATTTCACCTCCAGTCAGCTGCTTATGATCTATAAGGCACTGATCCGACCTGTACTGGAGTACTGTTCCCATATTTGGAGTGCAGCACCTAAACATATCCTGAAGCTACTGGATTCTGTCCAAAAAAGGGCAATTCGTCTCGTCGGTGATGCCTCGCTTACAAACTCGCTCACTTGTCTGGAACACCGTAGAAAAGTTGGCGATTTATCTCTATTTTATAGATATTTTCATGGGCGATGCTCTTCTGAAATATCAACAATCGTTCCTCCATTGGCAGTCTCTTCGAGATTAACCCGTCAAGTTCAGTCTTCACACCCGTTCGTGGTCACTTTGGAGACCTGCAGAACATCACTTTCCAAAGACTCATTCATCCAACGAATTGCGAGGCTTTGGAACTCATTGCCTAGGGAGGTGTTCCCCGAGGCATACAACCTCCAGAAATTTAAGAAGAACACCAACTCCTACCTTCTTTCCCTTGGTTCCCACGATGTTCTCTGAACATTACAGGATATCCCTTTTCGTGGGAACCAGAACATAAAAAAAAAAAAAAAAAAAAAATTCAGACCATCTGCATAAGTCGATTAGAAGTGCATTAGAAGTAACTTATTAACATAATTTTTTAAATTGTACACCGTGTATATATTTTCAGTTTTTCATAATCTATTAAATTACAAAGACAACCGTCAAAACTGCATAATTCTACCTTTAATAGTTGCAAAGTTACAGTGGTTTGATACTAAAATTATAAAAAAATTGTCAAAAAAGTAGTAGGTTTTTCTATCGTTAATTGTTTTTAAATGTCATGAATTATTTTTCATTGTCATTAGTGAAAGTGTTTATTGTAATAAGTTACTTTTAAAATTTAAGTATGTTTACCGAACAGGAAAGAATAATGATTCTTATGATGAGAGGGTAAGGTGATCGTAAAAGAACTTATGATGAGGTAGCTTGCTTATTTAAAAATACGTATCCAAATCGCAACATAACCAAAACTGCAGTTTGGAGGATTGTGAAACCTTTTGAAGAAGTAGGTTCAACTAAAAATCGCCCCAAAACTGGCCGACCAAAGACTGCAATTAATGATGAAAAATCCTTGAACGTTATGCAAAGTTTTGTAGAAAATACTTTAACATCTATTCGGAAAAGTGCATTAGAACATGATTTAAGTGTGGATTCGTTTGGTACATTATTAAGAAGAATAATTCATCCTTATAAAGTAATGCTATTGCAAGAATTATCTGAAGATGAGTATGAGCGTAGAATGGAATTTTGTGAAACTGTAGTGCAAAAGGTAAATGCAGATCCTCATTTTACAAATAAGATAGTCTTTTCTGATGAAGCCACGTATATATTAACTGGTACAGTTAATCGCCGCAACTGTAGATATTGGAGTGATACTAATTCTAGAAGGATGCGGGAACATAGAACACAGATGCCTTTAAAAGTTAATGTTTGGCAGGTATTATCGGCACCACTGTTATTGGACCATTCTTTAAAGAATGCAATTTGAACGGACCAAAGTATTTAGATTTGTTAAGAAATCAAATAGTTCTTGCAATAAGAAATGCGGTTGGTAACAATTTTAATGACATTTGGTTTCAGCAGGAGTGCATCATCACGTTTTGATGTTGCTGTTCGAAATTACTTAAATGAAGTTTTCAAAGACATGTGGATTGGAAGAAGGGTCACAATTAAGTGGTCAGCCAGATCTCCCGACTTATCGCCTTTAGACTTTTTTCTCTGGGGGATATTTAAAAAACATTGTTTACAACACAAAACCTGATAATCGAAATGAACTGAGAAATAGAATACTGATAACAGCCCGTCAAATAACAAATCAGCAATTGCGTAATACCATATCAGCTTTTTATAATAGACTTGGATATTGTCAAATAGAAAAAGGAAGACAATTTGAACATCTAATTAAATGAGATTAATTATTTTGGTAATAAAAACGTTCCCGTAAATTAATTTTCTCAATAACTGTAGAATAAATATGGTTAAAATTATGCGGTTTTGACGGTTGTATTTGTAATTTAATATATTATAAAAGTGTACCAACTATTTAAAAAATTATGTCGATAAGTTATCTTGGAGTAACGGTGCACCCTGTATAGTTTTAATCGACTTATGCAGATGGCCTAAATTATTTGAAAAAACTTTTTTTCAACATTTTTTTTTGTAAACCTAACAGAAATCGAAATATTAGCAAGTAACTTTACTTTATGTAGGTACACTAGGGTGTTTCATTTTTAGATAGGACCGAAAAAAAAATAACGCTCAAAAATGAAACACCATGTCATTGAATCATTTGTACTTTTTGAACCATTTTTTTGAATACGAATAAATAACATTTGTGGCAGCACTTTTTATTCTCTTTAATTTACATTGATAGCTGTTTATTATCAAAGAAGAAAGAATTTGATTATAATTTCATTAAAAACGTCTTTTTTTGTAATTTATAAAATGAAAAACATGACACAATTTGAATTTAAAAAACAACTTAGCGGAATCTATAATAAAATTAAACTATTAACGTCAAAAATAACTACAATAAACACAACCTCAACCCCGAAAATAACTACATCTACAGATTACCAGTAAATATTTTAGAAAATTAACCCCAAACCGCTAATGCAGCGGTCATAATAATTTATAAAGAAGTTAAAATTTAGTTTCTGCTACACACAGTCATGCAGTAGAAATTCCGTTTCAGACAGTGATACTCAGAACTGATAAGTTAACTTATTCTTTTGCTTCATCAATACACCTGGGAATAGATCAAAAATATTGTTACGAAACTTGGGTCCATTTTTATTAAAACAACTATTTATTGCAACACAATATACGCTACTATATATTACAAACCCGTACAACTGTTCGCTACATAACAACTGTCCCTTTTTGCATCTCGACCGTCGTTAAAATATTCCTGCCTCCGTCTCTGGAATTATCTAGCATTGATTCATTTGATCAGATTTTGTCATTACAGTCGCGGCTATCCATCGATTCGAGAAGTAAACAAAGCAGTGCCGGCTCGGCCCATTCTCATTACAAACCTATCAGTTTTGAGATAAAATTATTTTTAAAGTTACTCTAGGAATAAAATTAGACCAAATTAGATTTGAAGTTAATTTCACGGAGTTAATAATTAACTAAAAAACGAACAAATTTTCCTGATATCGCTGAATTTAAATGTTTACAAGGCTTGTAAAAATCTATAAAAATAAACTTTAAAATAAATCGCCTACTCAATTTTTCGCTTAAAGAATTTTTTTTTTAAATTTTTTCTACGAGTTTTTTAGGGTTATAGACAGTTCAAAAATCGTATACCACTTCTACATTTTTATTTAGGGGCTTAATTTAAAATTGAAGCACTTTCTTACTTAAAGCCGTGATAGTTGACTATAATTTGTTTTTTTACATCGTTAAATTTGACAATTTTGAAAATTGCAAACTCTATAACTCCCCTAGGTTCAATTTGTTGGCTTTTTGTCAGCAATAAAACTCTACTGATTAAAGTCATTAGTTCAAGCCCACTTCCATCCTACTTGTCTTTAAGTTTTATTTCCTCCCTAAGGTCCAATTTGTTGGCTTTTTGTTCCATATACCCTTCCAATTCTAAAACAACTGTCGGTTTTTAGATTACAATTTTGTCAGTAATAAAACTCTATTGATTAAAGTCATTAGTTCAAGCTCACTACTTGTCCTTAAGTATTACTTATCCATGCTGCTTTTGTTCATTCTATTTATTTGGATACTGAAACCGACTTTGATATGCCAAGTTTTCTCGAGACTTTTTAATTAATATTTAAGTATAGAAACCGTTTGGTATTAATCTGATCCCTTTTTGATTTTACTCGTATTTATTCTTAAATAATCCATTCCCAAAGCATTTATTTTTCGCTTCTAAGGTTTTTTTTAATTGTAATGCTAATCGAGCTTTTTACCCTTTACTTTCACTTTCATTATCATTATGGCTTGAAAGTAAAATTTCCCAGTTTACAGTCCTTTTACAGTATTTTCATTTTCTTACTCAAATATGGCATAAACAGGTTTAAAAAGTACCCCGCAAGCTATCGGTAGCTAGTGAAATAATTTAGGTAGGTCACACATCATCATATTCTAATGGCAATGCCTTATCGGTGCAACCAATAGTCCCTGTTCACTGCTGCTCTCTTCACTTAATGGTACGAGGTGTAGCCCATTGGGGGTATTATGTCTTCTAGGTAGGATTTTCTTGGTCTTCTCCTCTAGATCTCCTCTAGCTAGTAAAATAATTTAGGTAGGTCACACATCATCATCTTCTAATGGCAGTGCCTTACCGGTGCAGCCAATAGTCCCTGTTCACTGCTGCCCTCTTCACTCAATGGTACGAGGTGTAGCCCATTGGGGGTATTATGTCTTCTAGGTAGAATTTTCTTGGTCTTCTCCTCTAGATCGTTTTCCTGCTACTTTTCCCTCTACATATGATGTTGGCGATGAAGTTATTATGCATCAGCAATTGTCCAACTAGCTTCACTGTTTCTGTTCTCTCCCATTTCTTCCATGATTGTTTCGTTTCTTTTTCGTTCTGTCTACTTTGTTTTCGTCATTCTTTTCCATGACTACATTTCCATGACTTCAAGCCATATAACTTGGCACGCCGATCAATCTCACCCATTTACTCTCAAGATTGACACTACAAGGACTAATCTCCATCAAGAATCCTTCTTTTACAGGGCTGCTACGGAATGAAACAAGCTTCCAAAATCAGTTTTTTCAGAAAACTATGACCTGCAACTTTTCAACAAGCGGGTCCACAATCATCTCCTTTCTATAATTCCTCCCTCTTCTAATAGTCACAGTGCGGGCCGGGCCGTCCGCCGCCCACACGATAGGTCTACCCTTTTTGCGACTATTTTCAGAAGAAAAAAAATATGTACATTCTAAAATAAGCCATAAACATTCCACGGACGTTGAACTCATAATTTTATAGTATTAAGTTACGGGTTACAGCCCTGATTAACACATCATAGTCAGGATATATAGCCCTTTGCGACGACCGCTTCAGTTTGAACTTGAACAGGCTTTCAGTTAAGTTGCTAGTAGTCAGCAATAATAAATACATTATAATTATAGCAAGAACTAGTAAAAAGTAAATACACACCATTTCAGTTGTGAAATGAAATATCAAAAGGTATCATAAAACTGTTTATTCGAATTTTAAAAGATCCTTTTCTTTACGTTTTGCCGCTAGGAAAAGTTAAGGCAATTTTAAAAATAATTTAATTGAACAACAATCAACAACAATAAGGCTGCAACTGAGGGTTCCTATCGCGTGTCGTAGATATTTGTACAAAAAAAGAAGCCTTATAAAGATGTAGATTTAGAAATAATAAAACATGCCGTTTTTTATGTATTACGAGAGAACTAACTCTATGGGTACAGCAGTATATTGTGTTTTATTGATGCAAATTGATTTAACATTCAAGCAACTTTCCCTAAAATTTCCTGTTTCGAAAGGCAGGAATTTAAATAAGGCTCGTTTGGCAAAATACTGTTAAAACTACAGTATCTAGACGAGGCCAGTGGCTCTGTAAAACTGAATACATACAGTGCATACGGCAAAGGTGAAATGAGATAAATTGGTATTTGTAAATTGATTGTCCTTCTATTTTGACTACTTCATCTTCTCAATCTGCATTGATTGTGTATAGTGTAGTCGAGCATTTTCCATACCTGTTTAAAAATTATAAAACAGTTATTAATTTTTTGTAGTAGGTAAATAAAATGTATAATTATTTTACAAAGATATTTTTAAAATATTTATCGTGTCTCCCAAAATATCGGCTTTCTAATAATTGCTTATTTTAAAACATTTTAACGTAAACTATGAAAATATTCGTCAAATTCTTCCTTATTTAAAGTCTTAACATATTGTGGGTATACTGTCAAAAATTGTTTTAAATAAAATAATTATCAATAATTATTTGACAATAATTTTGAAACTCGAAATGTTTGCGTGGTATCTTTAGCCAATTTTTGTAGTATATCAAAAGTATTAATGTAATTGTACAATGTGTTTCAAAAAGTAATTTGTTTAGAACCCTTTCAAACTGTTTGAAAAACATTGTTTTTTAATACTCGAGGATCAGCATGAAATTGAAATTTGTTATTTGTATCAAATTTAAATTTGATAATAAATGTTGTGTTTAAAAATTAAAATAATTTTATTAGTAAGTATCACTGTTGTGGATTGGGTTAATCATTTTTTAAACAAAAAAAATATCATCGTTCTTAAGTTTTAATAAATAATAAATAAATATTTCTGTTTGAATAGATTTAAAAATAATTTGCCTTCTTTACAGCCAAATGCAAAAAAACGAATAATTTTCTGTTTTCTTCTGTGACAACAATTTATTTGATTGTTAAAAAAATGTCATTTGGTTCATATCATCATCATTAGCTTAACAGCCCGTTCTGGGCATTGGCTGTTGCAATTTTGAGCCTCCATCGGGTCCTATCCGCGGCAGCATCCTTCCAGTTAGGTAGACCAATACTATCTGCATCGTTCTTGACGCTGTCCTCCCATCTGAGCCTCGGCCTTCCTTGTCTTCTGCGACCCTCCGGCTTTGTAGACAGTATTTTCTTTGGCATTCTGTCTCCCTCCATTCTGATGACATGCTCTGCCCACCTTAGTCGACTAATCTTGATGACCGAAACATCTTTTCTCTTTTCTATCAAATATATCTACTGATTTTCAATAAAATCTGAACACCCAAAAAAGTCGACCAATTGCTTTTCTATTCTCAGACTTTAACAGTTGTACAATTTTTTAATTTTGTTTTACCAAAGAAGTATCTTTTAAAATTTGCGTTTCCTTCAGTTTTAAGCAACATTTCATGGCGATTTTTGCTCAATTTATGAAGTCATTACGTCATCAAGCTTAGGCGCTGTTTAAGGAACAATTATAATAATTTAAGTGATTTCGTTGTTGGTTAACATAAAGTCGGTTTTTCAGTTGGACACATTTTCGACCGCACAAGACGCAGTGTTGGTCCAGGTAGTCTGAAGAAGGAATCCGTCTTTGAAGATTGTGGCTTTACAAAACAGAGTTTCCATTTCGTAACATACCCTAGCAGATCACCTCTAGTTTTTACTGATAGAAATTTGAAAGAAAATTATGACGTGCGAAACGTACTGCATCCTTATTGTGTCGTCCCTGTTGTTAGAGATCCTCCTTCAGCCCCAGTTATTTTAAAAACTTTTAGAAGCTGTTGGGGGTCCTGATGTAACTGCCTGGCTTGGGTTTTTCTTTGACTAAGCACGGGAATCGTGACCTTGCTAGTCTCTCGCAGTGGCATCGCAGTGTTTTCTTTAAGACAGAAACGACATTTGCTGTTCTCAGCCCATTCTAACCTACAAAGATGTTTGCGGAGTCGACAATGTTCTGTCAGCAGGCCCACTGTTACTCTTAGTCATGTACGGTAAGGATTGAGCAGGTCTGCCGTGGTCGCATGCGAGGATTCCTTTATGAACTCTTTGCCTCTGACTTGTGGATCCATTCTATTTTGCCAGAGCTTCTAAGTACAAGTACATCCACCATTTTATGGTGCTCCTTTTGAGGATTTTCGAAACCCCGCAGTGAGGTTCAGGTGCGATGGGGACAGTCTTTGAGCCCTTTTTGGCCAGTGTATCTGCCTCCTAAAGTAAGATGCCCCTAAAGTATTGGTTCTAACAATAAAATAACATAGGCTGCTTTTCTGGCCTTAGATTTTTCACCAATCGAACATGCGTGGAATATAAGCTGCAACATCAAATTTAAAAATCCTGGAATGTTACTCTTTAGGATACCATAAATCATTTAATGTCAAGCATGCCTCGAAGAGTTATCGAAAGTGCATACGAAACCGTTGCGGACTCACTCATTATGAAATGTATACATTTTTTTCTGTACAGATTTCATTATTAAAAAACTCTTATTGAGTGATCAAATTTTTCTAGAATGTATCTAATAAAACTTTAACTAAGGAAAATTTTCTTTCATTTGTTTTGTAACACAAGTATATTTATAGAGAAAAACGTCGTTAGGTTCATAACTTTGCGTATGACGGATTTTTATTTTGCTGCAAACAAAAACTCTAATGACGATTTCATGTTGATCTTCTGGTTTTAAGAAGTTTTATATGGTACACATTGTTAGTGTATTATTTACATATTTACAATCATTTTCGAAATTTATATAGATCAGTACTTAATATTTTAACCGATTTATTGATTTAGGTATAAACGTCCATGTTTTACTTGTTATCTATTATTATCACAAACAAGTGCCATTTATTTATTTATTTAAAAAAAATGTCGATTAAATCACAGAATTGCAAGATTTAACAGTGTTCTTACCAAATTATTTAACTATGAAAACTCACTGTTGAATATTCTGTATCTGAAACAGGGAAATTCATCTTTATTTATTTAAAAAAATACAAAAAATCAAAGGAAATGCAAAAAAATACTGATCAAATAACTACGGAATTAATGGTGGTACTACACTAGTTTTTTAAAAAAGAAATAGACGTAGGCATGAAATTGGCAATGGTTCTTGCGGAATATGAGCAAATGCCAACTGTCGAAGGTTTTTGTTTAGACAAACTACCTATGTAACATTTTGGTTTTAATTAATGTCGATTGTCAGCCACTTGTATTTGGAGGGTGTTTCTAATTTCTTGCAAAAAATGCAGTGGAGATGATTTTTTGCCGAAAATTCTCGTAATTGTATGCTCTCGTAAGGGGGTTGTTATGGTAATTTTTTTAATACATATAATATACAGTGTGTCTACTTAAGTTGGAACCAATGGAAAACTTTTTTATTATTGGTGTTATGAAAAAAAATTATTCCTGATAAAAAGTTCTGCATGGTTCAAAACTTAAAATGCCATCTTCAGATATCAATTTTCTTAAGGCATATACGAGGTTTGTCAAAAAATAGAAATTTTACTCAAGAGTAAAGTAACTTTATTTTTTACAATACAGAAGAATGTTAAAAAATAAAGCTATTTTGAATTTAAAGTTATATTCAAATATGTAATTACAGCCATTTAGCATGAAAATTCAGGTTTGGTGATTACTTATTTACTAAAATTGCAAAGTTGTTCAAAAGCATTAACATATGAAAAGTTTATCATATTTTTAACAGATAAGAGATTATAAATTCAGTATTGAAATTTATAACTACAAATAATTTATAATGTAAAACGTAAATAATCACCAAACTTGAATTTTCATTCTAAATGGCTGTAATTACATATTTAACTATGACTTTTAATTCAAAATAAATACTTTATAACATTCTTCTGTATTGTAAAAAATAAAGGTACTTTACTCTTGAGTAAAATTTCTATTTTTTGACAAACCTCGTATATGTCTTAAAAAAATAAATATCTGATTTTTAGTTTTGAACCATGCAGAAATTTTTATCAGGAATAAATTTTTTTCAAAAAACCAATATTAAAAAAGTTTTCCATATGGTTCCAACTTAAGTAGACACACTGTATATATATATATATTTATGTATACATATATATATATATATATATATATATATATATATATATATATATATATATATATATATAGAGTAGACCAAAAGTCTGGAAACGGACAATTATCTCGTAAATTGCTAGTCCGAATGGTACAAAATTTGGGATAAGCCTATTTTGAGATACGGAGATACGGAATCGCCAGATTTGACATTTGCAATGTTGTCAGATTTGCTAGTATTGGCCACTTTGGTTTTTTAAATACACTACCCTGTATATTCAGTCATTATTGAAATCTCCTCCTCAATACGAGTTTAGCCATATGTAACACTTATGATTTTATGTACTCTTAAAGATCTAAACAATCAAGAAAAAATGTGGTAGACGCATTCTACCATCGATTAGAGTACCCTTAACTTACAAATGAAGCACATTTTGAACACTAGATTAAGTAATCATTATGTTAAAAATGTTATCTTTTAATTGTTACATTTAAATATAGTTGAAAATAGCTTGTATTAAAAATATTATTGAGACAATTAGGCGTTGACAAACTTCTGTTTTATTTATTTAAGACCTTCTAGACTACATAGAATCATAAATGTTACATTTGGCTGTGCTCATTTTAAAGAGGAAATTCGAATAATTACTGAATATCCAGGGTGATGTATTTAAAAAACGAAAGTGACTAACATTATCAGAGAAACAGCAAATCTGACAACATTGTAAATGTCAAATCTCGAATCTCTGTATCTCAAAATAGGCTTATCCCAAATTTTGTAAAATTCGGACTAGCGATTTACGAGATAATTGTCCGTTTCCAGACTTTTGGCCCACCACTAATAATTAATGAGAGGACGGTAGAGAAAATTGCTTTTATAGAAAAGCCTTCCATAATTTTTTGCTCGAATTTAGAAACGCCCGTAGACGCTTCTGGTAAGTGACCTTGATTACAGGAAAAAAAATAAGAATTTTTAAAAGTATTGCAATAACAGATCAACACATTTCACTACTAAATTTTGTTAAAATTGGACAAAATGTGCGACGATTTTTTATTTTTATAAAGTTATCTATTTCTTTTCTTTTTTAAATTAAAAGTTAATCTACTTTTAGCGCTAAACTAAAAAAGATTTTTAAAGGTATTTGGAATCGAATATTTTTTATTTTTTTTTTAGTTTAGCTCGGTAGTAGTCTAAGCATGCACAATCTGTTAAGGAACAAAAAATACATCTGGAACTCACAACAAATCTAAAAGTAGTCATCTAGTAGAAAATTAGTAAGTTAGGTATTGAGAAAAAAAACTAAATATTTGTTAATAAGAGAAAAATAAAAAACCTTAAAAATTACATACCTATCACGTATTTACAGCAAATTTTCCAGATTTTCCAGGTCACTTTCCCGCATTTAGGTAATAATAATGAAAGATAAAGAAACATCAAAGACAATATTTAAAAAAAAACAAGCACTGACCAAAAGTTGTTGTTTTGATGTCAATTTAATTTTTTTTTCTTTCAATATTGATTGCCTAAACGACACTTTTCCAAAATTTTAAGGTCGCACCGAAATAATACAATTTATTTTATTGTTGTTTTTTATATTTTTATTTTATTATTAATTTTACAACTATCTTAGGCTTTGTTATAGATTCTCTGATCCTTATCTTTGTTGTGAGTAAAAGATGTAATAAATAAATAATATATCTACAAGACTTTATACAAAATTATGTAAAACATCGGTCCCTGATATTCATAAGCTTTTATTACCAATTTTTAGAACCTCCAAACATACTCATAATGCACCCTGTAAATACCTTTTATCCCCCTGTATATTTATATTATATAATTGAACTATACCTATACCTTTTCATTTCAAAATGAAAAATGGCTCGGTCTTAAATAAATGTTAAATTATTATGATCACTCCGAAATTTTGAGATACGTCGTGTATAAAATATGTAGCGTTAAAACTATTTTTTTCCAAAAATTTACTAAAACTTTTATTGCGATCAAAGTCCGTCTAATTAAATATAAGGGAGCCAAAAACAACAGTCACGACTGTAAACATATTGGCTGTACAGCTTAAGATAAATAATGCAACTCAAAAAAGAAGAGAGCGGTAGGAAGTTCCGATCGAGCACATATTAAACGATCAATAAGAAGGGCTTTTCATCAAGTGTGGAAAAATGATTCACACATCAATGATTGTCACAAACGTCGATCAATAAAACAAGTCATTTGTCTTGTATTATTAGTTAAAATAAAAGGGAATGTGTGTTGTACCATCCACTGTACTAACCAGATTTGTTTATCTGTAATTTTTGGTATTTTATTTAATTACATCTACCAGAAAATATGTTACATTTAAAAAGGTATAACGGTTTTTGATACAATTTTTAATAAACTACATACTTATCTCAAAATTTATGGAATGTCTTAAGTAATGGGTTGTAAAATATAACGAATCAGTTGTTTAGCGTAGTTAGTTTATTGATGTACATGGTACATAACTTATTCCACAGGGTTGGGCGATAATAATCCGTTTACCTACAGGGTCGCGGTGAATGTAACAGTTCCAAAAACTGGTAAAAAGCATATCTCATAAAGTGACTGTAGTGGTTTAGAACCATACCATCGTAATTTTTTCTTAAACAGTCTTATACATTTAGGATAGTTTACAAATATACACAGTTGTATATGTACATCGGTAACAAATTTATACAATTTTCCATTCGTCTCTTTTCGAAAAAAGTCCATTGCTCGGTATTCTTATTATTTTTTTTTTAATTTTTCAATCTAGCAATTATATTTCGTTGATAGACCTAAATTACAAGCGTATAGATCGGGTTGGGGATACATACTCGTGTTGCTGGGTTTTTTCAATTCGCATTTTTCTCCACTGAAATTATCCGGACAACTAGAAAAAAAAAACAATCGTTATTATTAGAAATGCAAAGGAACGAAAACACGTCGGCTGAGGCTGAGGCCTCTCTAGTGCGTTGCGTTGCGACGCCGCAGCGTCGTTTTACATCTATTTTAAGGCCTTGCAACTGGTTTCTGACTGTTTTAATTCTTTCGTCACTTGCCAGTTTCTTGGGCGTCCCTGCGTGTTAATTCAAATTGTATCTTGTACACGAAGGTACCAGCACGGATCAGTAGTGATAAGTCGCCAAGAGACTGTCGGTCGCCGAGGGATATTTTGTTTGGATATTTCAGGAAGTGAAAAATTTTTCTTGTTTGTACAAGTTATCGCAATACTCCAAAAAAGACAGAAGCGGCATGAAATAAAATGGGAAAAGAAATGAATATGACCCAGAATCGCCTTCTTCTGAGTCTATATCTCCGATGGTAATAGTACAAAATAGCCATCTCATCCAAATCATTCGTAATTTATCACAAGACACAGCCAAAAAGTAAAAGTACTTTTATAATAAACTGTCGGATACTGATGTTTATCTAATAACGTTTGCTTCGCTACGTGTACAGGAAATGAGTACCCAACTGGTTTGTTACTACGGTATTAAAATAGTTTCATCAGAAACCAGTTGCTCCGTGGACGATGGGCCTAAGTGACATGCCACATTATGCGACGCGACGTTTTAATGGATCGAGGAACGAGATACAAAGCGGGGGGAGGGTGATGATGCACTGAGCTGTCGGAGCTCCGGTGCGACGACGAACAGTAGTGATGGGACTGTCCTAACGATGGCGTTCGTCGCCCTCTTGCGTTGCGTCGTCGTGCGTCGTCGCAACGCAGGTGTGACATACAATGCGTTGATCCGTTGCGACGACGCAACGCACTAATGAGGCCTGCTGCTACTGTCGTAAACTTAATAAAATATGTAGGTGTATTTTTTTTTCGGCAACCGCTCGGAAAGTACCCACTTTTCTCTTTCCTAGTCCGGGAAGAATTACATTGTTGTTGTCATTGTACCTAATAACCAAATAATAGCATAACAATCTAGGTAGGTATGCTTAAGAATAACAAGAATTACAATACATATAAATATTAATACACACATAAAAGTTATCTAATGATATGCTATTCTGAGTTAAATATTTTCAAGTAAATCAAGAATCTGCAGTGGATAAATTATAAAACAAGTTCATTTTGACAAAGTTTATAAAAACCACAATGTATTTTTTTTAAAAAAAAGTATTTAACAAAAGATCAGATCAACATTGTTTTGAAGAAAGGCCAAGTCAAGAGTACCAACAACCGACGAGCATGTATGAGAGCACTATTAAAAGTAGAGGAAGCAAAAGATGTGTGTAAGAACCGTAGCAAGTGGAAGAAAGTGGTCTCTGCCTACCCTTATGGGAAAAAGGAGTGACTATATGTATGTATATGTGTTGTTTTTTGGTCCTGTAACTAATGTAAAAATCTATTCTTTGATTTATGGGACTTTCAAATGGTTTTTTACGATTGTATTAATAAGTTTTATATTACAGTATAATAGCAATTAAATTCTATATTAATGCTGCGGAAATAAGTAGTCTGACAAGTATAGCCGGAGTGACTTGGTTGGATAAAGTAAAGAATAGTGAGATAAGGGAACGCTGAGGTATAAGAGAAGATGTGGTTACAAATATAGATAAAGGAATGCTAAGATACTTTGGACACGTAGAAAGGATGGATGAAGAAAGATGATGAAATAAATTTATAAGGCGAGTGTTAATGGACGGAAGTCGGTAGAGGTCGACCTCGGCGAACATATCTCGATCAGATCAACATTGTTTTAAAGAAAGGCCAGGTCAAGAGTACCAACAACCGACGAACATGTATGAGAGCACTGATGAAAATAGAGAAAGCAAAAGATGTGTGTAAGAATCGTAGCGGAAGTGGAAGGAAGTGGTCTCTGCCTGCCTCTATAGGAAAAAGGCGTGACTATATGTATGTATGTATGTATGTATTTAACAAAAATATAGAACTTAAATTAACCAAATATAAAATTCACAATTAAGTTCAATTTTATTTATGACATTACTACACCGTCTTTGCATCTATCTATTTTTTGTTGAGGTATAGCCGTTCATGTTCCCTGCAAAACCTCAAATAATTGTTGGCTACTTTAAAAATTACTGCCATCTCCCAATACTTTTTAGTTGGATTTAAGTCCGGTGATTGTGTAGGCCTTTGCATTAGTTTGATACTATTATCATTAAGAAAGTTAGCCACTGTTGCCGTAACTTGTGGTCGTGCATTATCATGCACCAGTGCGAAAATTTCTTTAATGAATGTTGCATTTGAAAGCTGCTTCATTTCCTGGTACTCTCCATACTCTTAAACGTTTTGCGTCAGCGTGTATCCCAAATCTTGCCTCGTCTGAAAACCATGGGACTTTAATGGACAATTTACCCTAACACGTATTCCTTAGCTCCAGTTAAACGAGCCTCTTGTTAAAGACTGACATCTCAGTGGTCTTCTCGATCTTAGGTGAGCTTCATGTAAACGATTTATAATGGTCTTTAAAAAAATGTGTTTTCAACAGCTGCTTCTGTAGGGTCACTTCTTGCATCCAATTGCAAAAAAACGATCTTCATTATGAGTTGTAGATCCCGTGCGTCATGTGTATCTTTTAAAAATATCTACAGTTTCTTTATAACGGACATTTTAGCGAGAAATTACGCTTTGAGATTTGCCAAATGCTTCGAGCGCCATTTTCTTGCATGTCAATGGCTCTCAGCATTTGTTAGGATTCATGTGATTTACTTTAAATTCAAATTAATACTACCACATTTTCTTTAGTGTTTGAAACCGACAAAATAAAGAACAATAACAAAAAAACAAGTTTTTAAATATTTTTGTCAAGCTTTTTTTTGTGCTAAAGTAAAAACATTGGAAAAAACAATTTATTAAATAAATTAACATAATTTTATTTTACTCTAAATTATTATTCTTAGATTATTTCCATGTGCGTGTAAACAAGAATTAAAATGTTCCCTTTTATGTTCTACAAATAAATATTGTTTAAAAACTTTCTATATTGATTTGGAAATCTACATGGTTGCCGAAAAAAAAAGGAGCACGCTCAGACTGGACTCGCAGACTCTTAGAGCTCGCCTACGGCTTGTGCTGGATTCTTCTTTACTTGTCCAAAGAGCAGCATTTTTCAAATATGTTACATTAATAACTATTACTTACAAATTCTTTAAACCAATAACTAACACTGACACAAATGAGCAAATTTATTCAAAATAGAAAGAAAATAATAAGATATTTTGCTTTTGGCAAAATATATTTTTTCACTGAATAATTTAGTGCAAGGATTTGTGTCCTTTGTAAAGACCTGAAAAATGATTTTTTTGACGAATCAATCGGTCAATTTTTAGTTGCGCTGGAAAGAAAAACCCACAAAACAAATGCTCGTTTTCGATTTGTGCTGTAGGTTTTGAAATTATCTGAGATTATTAAGTGTGACACTTTTAGTGGTTTGTATTTAGCAGCGTACAATGGTTTAAGCTTACCTGTAGTAAGGTGCTTCTAAACGGGCAATATTTTTACTGCAATATGTGGCTGCTACAGACTAAAATGCAACCTTAAACCAAGTTTTAATTATTCGTTGTAGTGCTTGCATAAGGAGCTTATTTTGAAGATTTCTAAAAGATTATATTAGCATAGTTTGCTCCCAATTTTACAATTTTCGATACTTTGCAAAATAACTATTTTTCCTCAAGTCTATTTTGATAGGTTCCTATTCCTTGGTGTATTAAGATCTCATCATAGTATTGCTACCAATTTTACAATGTTCGATACTTTGCAAAACAACTATTTTTCCTCAAGTCTATTTTGGTAGCTTCCTATTCCTTGGTGTATTAAGATTTCTTATTTAGAGTTAGTCACCCAAATCCTCTATACTGTAAAATTGTCTTTTACTTTTTTTTGTCCCTTACGACTAGAGATTTTTCTTAAAAATTGTTGAATAAATTTGCATATCACGTTCAAAAAGCAGCAATAATAGTCAGTGATCATTTTTAGTTTTCAAATTTTTCGCATTATTTACATAAAATAAATAAAACTTATGAAAAATCTGAAACTTTAAATGGACGAACTACTTTATAAAATTTCATAATTTTATAGTTTTATAACAGGCAGTGTAAAAACAGTTATGTACTTACACGCATCCATATAGACCCATCGACTTTTCATAGAAGCACGTTCCCCCATTTTGACAAAAGGCGTGATTGAAATTATCTGGACATTCTCTATCTAAAAAATGCAAAAAAAATTTAGCATCCAATGTATTGACAAAGACGTATGTTTTAAAATAAAATATATCTACGATAAAAAACTAAGTACAGTGCCTTCAGCAGCCTTCAGATATCAATTTTGGATCGTAGATATAAAGAATGATGGTTTAATTATTTGAAAAAAGTTGCTACATGATACTACATATTAAAAACATGCTTCATCGAAAAACAAAAAAGACCAAGAAAGATCAATTTAATTTTTACATAAAATAATTCTTTAAAAAAAATATTTTATGCGGTACTTAAACATTTAGATATTTTCATCATAAAAAATATCTTATATCATTGGTGAAAGCACTACTTTGGCAGTGAATAACATTTAAAATTTTAACATACAGTGACAGAAAATTAACATTTTTAGTATACATTTTCGAGTTCTTTCAAAATGTATAACTTTGTTGATTGCATTTTTTTGTACGACAGAATGTTGGTTTTAAAAGCTTTTGATGTTGTAAAGTGTACTTTGCGTAATATTATATATATTATATTATTATATATAAACTATTGCAAGAATGGCAATTTTCTAAATAATAGCTATTCTAATAGGAAATTATTTGAAATAGGTCATGCCATTTCAGGTTAAATCAGAAGTAAGCAAAAACCAATTAGCAGACTAAAAAACATCGCACTTCATTTCCCTAACTGAATGGAAACCTAATAAAATAACAGTTCTTGCAAAAGAAAACTTCTATTTGTCTGTGTGTCGCTAGTCAAAGCTGTTTCGGGATATTTTTAAATTAATTTGTTTTTAATGGATATGGGTGACTAACAATTTTGGACGATAAAGAGATATATAGATAGATCACTGTTATTAGAACACTTTTCTGAGGGACATGGTAAAGAGAGGAGTTACTAATTTATATTGTCCCAATAAAATATCAAAGGATACTATGGGTATTTCATCAATGCTAGTTTTATCACCGGAGCGCCCGCTTTTTATGTTCTGTAAAGAGAAGAAATAAGGTAAGACTCCTCTTAACTGTATATGCTTCTGCGAAGAACTCTCAGTTCGCAAGCAAAAGCACTTTAAGGAACCAGAATTCGAACCTGTAATGCTCGGCAACACCCCTATTGTCGACAGCCTGGAATTTTCAAAAATACAGTACTGCCACTGTGAGGGTTCATTCATGCACAAGGGACATAATAGACCTCATGGCCATAGAACGTGGGACAACTGACATATATACCAACCCCGGAAGAAAAAAAATCCTACCATATATATTTGTTATCACAGCAGTCAGAAGTAGTTTGTGATTCTTCGAATTGTCAGCAGTATATTTAGAGGTGCCCTTTTGAATATACATACGCACAAACCGGAATATTTTAGACTGTTTAAAAATATATAGAGTTGTGCTTAAGAAGAAGTCTGATGGGTTTAAGATATCGTCAAGTCGTTATGCAAGAGACACTAATGAGTGAAATTTCGTAGACAACACAAACTTTATTTTCATATTAGCAATCCTCTCGGAGTATCTCAGGCTCTGTAAATAAAGAAAAATTGGACAATATCGAATAGAAAGCGGAAAAGTACCACTCACCGCTAACACCACTAGTTGAAGCAAGCTTAATTATAGTGCAAAAGTAGGGGGATATATGGCAGAATAGAAACGTCTGAGCTCGAAAACTGCGGTCTTGGTGTATTAGCTGTAAGACTAAGCGACTTCTCAAAATCATAAGAAGAACCACACAACCACAGAAATTGTGATGTCAGTGTTATACAAAAAAATCGAGTATTGTAAAGGATGACTACTGTAGGAGCAAAGTCTGCTAAATGGACTACTGTTCAATGAGTTTTTAACATCAAGCATAATGCGAATGATGATGATGACTGTTGTACCTATTTGTTGCTAATCAATTCGATAGTTAAAAAAAAATCGTAAAAATCATCTTTCAAACGCTTTCTCTGTGTTGTTGAAGTCACTATGAATAATCACAAATAAAATGATGGTCATTAGACAACTGTATAAAACTTATTACCACTGTAAAAATCATCTTTCACAAAGTGCTTGCTGCAAACAAACATAAAATTTGAGATTGGTTTTCCTATCTTTAATATCACCTTCCATTTCTAAGCTGTCCTAGGATTTGAAGGAAATATATAATCGAATTGCTATACAGTGTGGAACAGCCAAATGGAATAAATTCGATAACGAATAAATGAGAGCGTGTTGGAAAAAACGCTTGGACACGTCGATTTGTATTTTTAGATGCGCATTTTTTTCAAAAAAAAATAATTATATAGGGTGTGTCATGTGACAGTGGCCGATACCAACTTTCTTATTTTAAATACAACCCCCTGTATATTATTTATTTTTTGGATTCTTCAGAAAATTCTAGACATAATTCATGTACAATGTCCCATACCTATCTTCAACTGTTTCGGAAATATTAAGTGTTTTCAGATCTATTACAAAAATTAACATTAAAAAAAGAAAATTATTTTATTTCACAAATTCGCTACATTACACTCCATACTTATTTCCCATTTAGCTCTTAATATTGAGAAAATAAACAAAAACCATTATTACGTTCCTTTTTACTGATATGAAATAAAAAAAGAACAGTTTTGTTTATTTTCGTATAAAACTCATAGCCTTAGCAACTTGTTGTCTGTCTGCATGACAGTAGTGATCAGTGTCAGTGCTATTGTCGTTTGAATTTCGTTAACTGTACGTAATAATATCAGAAAAATGGTTCATTTAACAGAAATGCACAAAATAACCATTCTACAAATGATTGGTTATGGAGATAACACACGGACACAAATGGAAGTTTCTCGCTTATTTCACAAAAAATTTCCAAATTTGCCGCCTATATCCCAAGGAACAATTAGCAAAATAGAAAAACAGTTTCGCGAGCTTGGTCATGTAAGACAGACAAAAAAAGTAGTTGCCAATGAACTAAGCGATGATGCGAAATTGGATGTTATGCTTGAGTTTCAAGAAAACCCACATAATTCTGGTCGAAAAGCAGCCTCACTGTTCAACATTAGCCACACATCAATTTTTTGAATATTAAAGGAAAGTAAAATGCATCCCTATAAAATGATGCCAACTCAGGAGCTCATGGAAGACGATTTCGAGAGGAGAACGTATTTTTGTGAACAAATGATGGAAATGTTAGATAACAATGTGATCCAATTAGAAGATGTTATGTTTTCTGATGAGAGCACATTTACACTTCACGGTCATGTTAATCGTCAAAATTGTCGCTATTGGTCTAATGAGAATCCCCACTGGATGAGAGGGGAACATACGCAATATCCTGAAAAAGTTAATGTTTGGGCAGGAATTGTTGAAAATCATATCGTAGGTCCCTTTTTCATTGATGGCAACTTGAATGGAGATAAATATTTAGAACTGCTCCAAAATAATGTCGTGCCAACTTTGACAAACTTATATCCTGATCCAGTAAACCCACAAGTTCCTGCCAATATACTATGGTTACAGCAAGATGGAGCACCGCCCCATTACCAAATCAATGTCCGGCAGTATCTGAACCAAAATTTTCCAAATCGGTGGATAGGGAGGCGCGGATCGATAGAATGGCCAGCACGATCTCCTGATCTGACGCCATTAGACTTCTTTTTGTGGGGATATGTCAAAAGTATTGTATACAAAACTAAACCACTCAACTTACATGACTTAAAAAGACGAATCACGTTTGCGATTAGATCAGTCACGCCTGAGATGTTGAGTAACGTTAGAAGACATTTCTATACCAGATTAGCATGTTGACAAGACGTTCGCGGCGAACATTTTGAACATCTCTTGCATTGAAATTAATGTTTTTTTGTTTTTTTTTTACATTATTTGTGAAATAAAATAATTTTCTTTTTTTAATGTTAATTTTTGTAATACATCTGAAAACACTTAAGATTTCCGAAACAGTTGAAGATAGGTATGGGGCATTGTACATGAATTATGTCTAGAATTTTCTGAAGAATTCAAAAAATAAATAATTAACAGGGGGTTGTATTTAAAATAAAAAAGTTGGTATTGGCCACTGTCACAAGACACACCCTATATAATTATTTTTTTTGAAAAAAATGCGCATCTTAAAATACAAATCGACGTGTCCAAGCGTTTTTCCCAACACGCTCTCATTTACTCGTTATCGAATTTATTCCATTTGGCTGTTCCACACTGTATATAGAGCATAATAGAACAGAGCATATTTTTCGCGATTTTATCTCCATATCACCTTTTTTAATCCTTTGCATTTTCGGATTTTGTGGTTAATTAACACCAATTCTTCACAAAATATCGTTCAAATATAACACTTTCAATGCTTTTATTGCTCAAAATAATATATAAAGTTTACTTTTTTAACCATAAAAACAAATGGAGGTTAGTTTGTTGTTCACACCTCGAGAAGTTCATACGATCAATTATAGATGTCGCCCACACCGTGATTTTTCCATATAGTATCTATGTAAGTATTGCGGTGGCCTGTGCAATTACCGGACTAAAATCTAGAGGATATATGTGACATGCTTTAACTAAAAGTTTTGAAAGGTAGCAGGAATTTTTAAAACCGCCAACAATTTTGCAGGAAGCATGGAAATGAATAACTTTATTCTATCCATAATAATATAATGTAGAGCTATTAATAATCAAGGATGACACATCACTTTTAATTTATCCGATTTTAGAATAAAATTGAATTTAAATTTTATATTTGGCTATTCCAGGTTAGTATCAAGTTTTTCTATATTTTTGTCGCAAATATTTTTTTGAAAAATAAATAGCTTGTTATTTGAATAGATTTTGTGAAAAATTACTCGTTTATTTTATCAATTGCAAAACCTTAATTTAGTTAAAAACTTTCAATTCCAAATAGAATATCGCTAGATTGTTTCCATGTGTGTAGTTTTAAGCATGAAATTTTTTGTCTGTGAATCGTTATTTAAATCGGCTCTTGATCTCATATTTATATAAAGTTCAGTGATCATGAGGCAAATATTTAGATTTTTTTATTTTGGCAACTGCTTTCGAGTCTGCTAACAAGCCAAAAGTATTACGCAACCAATTAGAGGCGTCTGTAGTGGTGATGAATATTGTTTATTGTTCTGTTTCTTTCGGTTGGGACCCAATTGTTAAATGTACCGTGGCTCTTTTGTATCTCTAATTAAGCGAAGTTTTTTTTATTTTCGTTCAGTGTAACCAAAAAATAAATATATTTTTGTGTCTAGATACTAAAGTTTTGGTTTCTTCCACGGCGGATTTATGAAAAAAAAAATTTAAAAAAGATTCTGGTTAAATTGTTTTTATAGCTTGAAAGTACAAAAAACCATTTTTAACATGTTTTTCGTGAGCTTCTAATGTCAACCCTTTTTAATGTTATGATGTATTTTTTTGAAAACTACATAAAAAACAAGCAATTTGAAAAAATGACTACTGTAATTTAATGAATTTTTCAAAAAAATGAAAAACAAATTTTTCAAAATAAAGTTAAAGTATAATAATAATAATATTAATTCATAATAATAATTATTATACTTACATTTTAATTCGAAAAATAATTTAAATGAGTTATTAAATTATTATTAAATTAATCAAAATCGTTAGAAATATGATACCCATTGAAATTTTTTTTTTCAATTTGCTCGCCTTCTTGTTTAGTGTTAACAAAAGACCATCATAACATTTAAAAAAGGTTGACATTAAAAGTTTACGAAAAACATGTCAAAAATGGTTTTTTTGTACTTTCAGACTAAAAAAACAATTGAACCACTCATTATTTTTTCCAGAAATCTGCCATCAAACGGACCGATTTGTAAAAAAAATGTATCTAAAAATGTTAATTTTTCGATGTTTTATGGCCAAAAATATGGTGGACCTCACTTTTAAATAATTACCGAAGGTGGCAGTAGTTTTAAGAAATTTTTATCAAGCAGTACTTTTTGCGAGTATGTTTTGCTGTTCTTAATGCATATATATTTGGTTTTATTATTTCTACTAATCGTGGGTACATAAATAAACCGATAATAATTTTGGGATATTCTGTAAACACTGTAAACTTTTGACTAAATATTATAATTGTTCTTGATGAATTTTAACTTTTAATGTTGGCAATAAATTGGCGAGACTAATGCAAGTAATTTTAATGTTACAGCATTAAATTTTATTTTATACAAGCCTTAAACAAAAATTAATCTTTCTTGTAGTGAAAATGAAAGATGATCCAGTCCAGGGTCAACCCTTGAAAATATTTCTAATTTGTAATTATTTTGAGTTTTAAATTAATATAAGTGAAATGGTAATCACGATCGTTGTCGAGCATTTCTTAGAATTAAAAGTTAGGTTTTGTTAAAATTTTGGCAAGCAGTGGCGGTCTAAAATGTTGGTTGTCATTAAAGAAAACAGAATTTGAACGCCACTAGCCAACGGTCGGGAATTTTTCAAAGCTATTATGCTAAAGTTGTATTTATGGTTTTATTTTGTAAAATTTTAGTAAATCAGCTAAAGGTTTTACTTCGTTAAAAAAATGAATAAATTTATTGTTTAAATTTTCCCCATAAATTGGTAATTACATACACCAAAATGGTGTTTTAAGATGACGTGTTATTTAAGTGCATACAAAAAGATAAATAATCGTCGAGTTACAAAAGATAAAACGACAGGTTTTCATTTTTTTACTTGTGTTACTGTGAATACTTGAAGGTACAGGGTGTTTTTGTCATATTATTTTTATATGGTCACAGCTTATAATGCACCCAGTAGGTGTAATTTAATTTGTTATCCAATATTGATAACAAACTTTAAAAAATATGTTCTCTGTACAATTAAATCTTACATTAACATTTTAAATTTGAATGAGAGTTTAAAATGTTGAATTGAATATCTCGAATGATCTTTTATTACTGAAATATTTGAAAAACAATTAAAAACAGTGAAAATCCTTAAGTTTTGAGTTTTTTTTTAACTAAATGTGAAGTTTTTTTGAAATAATATTACATTAGAAAAATATTATCAATAAATTAACAAACGTCATATAGATATACAAGGTGGCCAACCGAAAACGAAACAGTGCCATTTGCAGAAACCTTGTCAACATTTTAGAAAAACGCTCAGACCTTTTTTATTAAAGGGGGACACTCTTTTCCGGCATTTTTGACTCCACTACTTCCAACCCCAAGCGAGGGTAAGAATTACCCCAAAAATTTTAAATGGCATTGGGTGTCGAATAAGATGTCTTGTGAAAGCTCTGATAATTCTCTTTACAATAGTCTTTAAATTTTACATTTTGTTCCAATACTTTGAAAAAAATTACATGTTAAAATTCCAATTATTTTAGGTACTTACTTACTACTAAATTGATTAAATATTCAAACTGATAACTCCCGCTTCCATAAAATAATAATAATAAAGATAATAATAAAGATTTTGTTCAAAACGTTTACACACATTCCGAAAAATTTCCGGCGTAATTCGACGGTACTCGTCAACGATTCTTTGACACAAATCTTCCAACGAAGCTGATTGTGTTTTATAGATTTTACTTTTCAGGTGTCCCCACAAAAAGAAATCAAGGGGCGCGATAAATCTTATTTGACGCCCAATGCCACTTAAACATTTTTGGGGTAATACTTACCCTCACTTGAGGTTAAAAGTAGTGGAGTGTGCCCTCTTAATAAAAAATCGACGGGTCTGAGCGTTTTTTTAAAATGTTGACGAGGTTCCTGCAAATGGCTCTGTTTCGTCTTCGGTTGGTCACCCTGTATACGTCGATTTTAGAGTTAGAATTTCACTGCTAAAATTCCATGTATATATAGATCATTACTTAGGTTAGGTTGGGTTTATCATCATTATCTACTTGTCGTTGTGAGTAAGAAGTACAACCATCGTTTAATAGATGTCTGCAAAATAGGACTTTCTTGGTCTTCCTCTTGGTTGTTTTTCCTTTATCCTCCGTAATATTTGTGATAAAGTTGTCTATGACCTCGGAGATTACTTTTTCTTGCTATTATTGATTTTAGTAAATGTAGATTTTCCTCTGTTTCAGCTAATATTTTTTCATTCTTTTTTCTTTCTATTCATGTTGTATTTGTCATCTTTCGTCACAACCAAATTTTCATAGCTTATATTCCATTTTTTTTCATATCTTCCCTTGGTAAAATTTTCTTAGCAGTATAGAGTCTGCTCCATATGTTAGTTTTTATGAATTTCTTTGTTGTTCGTATACTGAAGTTCTTATTTGTGAGAAGTGAATTTTTCCTTTTAAAGGTTTGTTTGGCTAGTATTATTTTCCCCATTATTTCTTTTGTCAAAAGACTTCCTAGATGGCAGAATTCTTTTACTTGTTCTACAGATTTATTTCTGATTAGGTAAGGCTGCCTAATAATTGTAATACGAGTATTTCATGTGCGTTTATGACCTCGAAGTTAACCAGATCTCCTTCCTCAAATAAATTTTTTAAGATGTCTCATTACCAAGAAAATGTGAATAATGTCATTACTTCAACACAAATCATCCAGTACATTAAATTTCTATTGCGATATAAAAATCATACTCTTGTATATTAAATACGCAATTGAATTAACTCAGTGTATCCATAGAATAATTTGTTATCCATGTCCAACTAACATTTATAGAAGCAGCATCGATCATGTTGATTGGTAAAACCACTAAATTCTAATCCTTTGGATTAATTATAGAAATATTAAAAATTTTGATACTGGGTGAACCGTTAGTTATGACCACATAATAAAACAAACAAATAAAACAGTTTCGTATACATTTGTTGAACTCGTTTCAAGTTAAAGTTAATGTATGTTCGTTCACCAATGAAACACTGCATAAGTTTGATTTTTATAATGATTCATTTTCATTTTTCATTTTAAAAAATTTCCAATAAATTATCTTTGTGAATATTTTAGGAAGGATTACATCAAGGATTGACCGTAGATACATAAAGAGAAACGACAGAACAAGATGTAGATGCATAGATATACCGCTAGAAAAACTCTCACTAGGTTGAGGTGGCTTAAGAGTGACATTTTTCGAAATCGTCAATCCATTGAGACTTTCGGCGACGCATTCGTATTGGCCCAGATATTCTGCATTTGGTTTCTTGATCACCAGCTTACTCTGCCTCCTAAAATCAACACACAACAAAAAATACTAAACAGCAAATTTAAAGGAATAAAAAAAATGGTAAATACAATGAATTTAGTGAATCTTGAATAATTTATTAAAAAAGTGTTTCGATGTTTTAAAAAATTTGTGATTTCTATTCATTAACCGTAGAAATATACAGGATTCCAATTTAAAAACCAATACTTTTCGAAAAAAAAAATATCAAAAATTGTTCAAAGTCTTAGCTACACCCCATATATCATTGTAAAACCTGCAAGAATGGACTAAAGTGATAAAATAATAATTATACCGAGTGCAGTAATAATAAACAAATCTTAATATTAAAAATAAATTTTATTTATTTATTTTATTTATCGTATGGCATTTTAGCAACAGCACTTTAATGGTATAAATGTCAGTGACCACAATATATAGGATAAAATAAAACACAGCACAAAACGGGGGAAAAAAGACATATATATATATATAAATAAAATTTGTGGTGACAGATGTGATTAGGACTCTACGGGAATTCAGCCAGTTCAGTGCAGGGGGTGTCTCAGAATGGTCCCAGGTATTTCCTTATAGGACATTCCTGGACAATATGCTCCACAGTTTGCTCATCGGTCCCGCAGTCACATGCTGGGGAGTCCCCATTTATACACCATGGCGCTGCATTTTGCATGGCCTGTCCTTATTCTGTTGAGGCTGGTCGATGTGCTTCTCTTCAGATCAAATCATGGTAGAGCAAGTGTGGGGTCTACTATGTCATGTTTGTATATTGTTGCCTAGTTCCAACCAAATTGGTTTATAACGCACCAGAAGAAATACCGTCAAATATCGTTCGTAGAATTACCATCCAACTACTGCCAAACTTCAACGGAGTGATCCATTATATTGGCAGTGCAGCAAATTTTCTTTTAGAACTAGATTACCACGCTTAACTTTGTATAATTATTACCCAAATCACATTTAACATACTTGTACTTTCTTCTGCCTGTCCCCGAGAAGATATTTGATATTTTTTTTTGCTGTTGCTTTTATTATTTTTCAAATTGATACCTTGTATATTATTAACGTTATAAAGTTTATTAGAAAATGGTCCTATTTAAAAAATAAAGGAACTGCTGATGATTTTAAAACATTTTCGTAAAGTTATTCATGCTATTTAATGATTTTTTTTGAACAATGCAATTAGTTCTTAAGTTATAAAAAATTATAAATGTAGAATTTTTATTTTTCATTAACAATTTTCAGTTAATGTATTTAAAAAGCAGTTTATGTTTTCAAGAAAACAATTTGGTTAAATTCATTCTATGGTGATGAAAAACATGCATCAGAACATTTTTTTACTAAGATCTAAAGAATGTTCGGCGAAAAATTATTAATAATTTTAAAGATGGATAAAAGCAACAAGTTATTTGTTTTTTCTTTTTCGATTACAAGGTGTTTCACATTGCCAGCAATACACTAATCACTGTGAAAATTAGGATTCCATGCCATGTTTTCGTGAAGTACTTAAAAAAAATGGTTAATTTTTAACGCGATTATGCTCAGATGGTGATTTTCTTTTCGGGTTTCAACGTGTACAAACATTTAAGTGTAAAAAAACCAAAACCTTTTGGTCAAAAATTAACTAATTCTTTATATTTATATTAATTTTATACTGAAACACGCCTCAAAACAAACAGAAAATTTGATGCAAACTGAAGATTTAAAAAAATTGACAAAACCCAGATCATATTTTAAAAATGGTGACCAATTTAAACGATTTAAAAAGCAATAAACTAATTGTAAGGCGAATTGAAATCTTTAAAAAGCAATGTATTAATCTATGAAGTTAATAAAAAATACAATATACAGGGTAAAAAAAAACACGATACAAAATCTGACAATAAAATTTGTTGCCTAAGTAACACACTGACAATTAAAATGTCATTTAAGATATGTCATATTAGGTTAGGTTAAAACGGCGATTCGGAGGAAACTGACTTAGGCCTTTTGGCCCGTTATAATACCGTGATGGACCGCGGTGCCTTCCCCCTCAACCGTGAGAACCAGTTGGACTTTTAATAAAAAGTGTGAGGTCTTTAATGCTAACTGAGCTGAGATCAGATAAGTCATCAAAGTTCGGTTGCCCTAGTATAGAAAGCCGTTTTCTGCCTAAGGAAGGGCAGTGGTAGAGAAGATGAACCATTGTTTCCTGTTCTTCCTCATCGTGACAGCTTCTACAGAAGTCGTGTCGTAGCTCTGTGATTTCCATGCGCCGTGCATGGGATCCACCTGCCCAGCGTCCTGTTATGGCCACGACCGCATTTCCAATGTACTCCCTGGATCGAGTTATAACATCAATAGTTCGAAGTAGATCTAGTTTAGGCCAAATTTGCTTCGATGATGTGCATATGGGTTCATTTTTCCACCTCAAGTTGGCTTATTGAACGTCTTTGCTGTGTAGGAGGAGCCGGCAGTTTGCAATCGGTACTCCTTGCTGAGATGAGACAAATACAGCTGGGAGGGTGATGCCCCCGGTGGTCCGCCTTACAGTTGCCTGGTATGTCCCTGTGTCCGGGTACCCAGAGAATGTGAACTCTAAACTTAGCTGCTAGCTCATTCAGGGCGGCTCAGCATTGCACCGTTACCCTAGAGTACAAGTAGACTAAGTTCAGTGATTTGATAGCAGCCTGGCTATCAGAAAGAATGGATATCTCGCTGAACTTTTGTTCCTTGCGGAGTGTCCAGACAGCTGCGTAATGGCTGTCATTTCGGCTTGATACACACTACAGAAATCAGGCAAACGAAATGACAGGCTAAGTGAGTGGTCTTCTGAGAAGACACCGCAACCTACTCTCCCCTATGGTTTAGAGCTGTCCGTATAATACCGTGTAATATGACATTCCTGCTGGACCTGCAGACGCAAATAACGGTAATCTGCGGAGTTGGTACACCTTGGACGTGCTGGAACTGGTCTTTTAATGTAATTTCCAGTTTCTCTATCCCTTCTAATGTTATAGATGCTCTCGATTGATTGATACTAATAACTTCGAATTTATACTGCTGCAATCTTTAATCTTTTTTTAAAGCTACAAGTTAGACTGCTTGTTATGACGGCAAATTACTCATATTTATCCATATGCACTTTTTTAATGACAATATCAACAAACATCCGTGACAACTGACATAAACAGACATAACAGAACGCATTTTTCTTCTTTTGTGTTTGTTGGTCAAAATACGTCAGAATTGACAAGTATAGTAAATCATGCACGAAAATAAATATTTTGTGCTAAGATTTATTTTACGATTTTATACTTTTGATGATTTTTAAAATTATGCGATATTTTTTGTGCTAAGTGTATTAATTCCTCAAAATTAAGGTAGTGCATACTTTTTAACATATCAAGAAGCAAATTTCCCGACGTTTTCAAGATTGTCATTAAATTATTGCATATTTGAAAAAAAACACTGTTTAAAGTTTTTTTTAACATTCAAAAAAGTTACTGGACCTATTAGTATTTAAATCGTACTATTTTGTAGACTTACAACTTTGACTTGAGATGTTTTCTATCAAAATTCAAGTTTTAAAAATAAAGCAGATTTTTTCACGTTGACAACGTCCGCCGTTATGTCTTCGGAAAAGTTAAGGTCGTGGAAAAATTTTTATTTTAATTCTTTTTACAAAATTTTATCATAAAATGTCCGATTACACTTATCGCCTGAAAATGCTTCCTTTGTTTGATCTTAATGTTACCGGATTAAAAGCGTTCGTTCCTGTGCAAAAATGGGCATGTTGATGTTATTTTTTATGTTTAATTTTTGGAGATTCTCCCTGTATACTGGTAAAAGAAAAATGCATTTTTTTCATGACTTAAATGATCGAATAATGTGAAAGGATTTCAAGCAACTAAAATTAAACCATTGTTCACCATTTTATGTAACGTTGCAAAGATAAATATAATTTTGCGTTTTTATTTAAATTTTGATTTAATGTCGACGATTCAAAAAGGGTGCGTCACTGTTTTCTAAATCTGCCAGCGAGACAATGCATTATCGAACAGCCAATGAAATAAATTGCCAATTTTAACTTGTTAGCTTTTTGCTACTAAAGAAAAAAGTAAACTTACCAGTCATCGTTACTGGTTTAACAAAAAAAAAACATACAAAAACATTAGTAGGTACAATTATTAGGTATTGTTCGGTAGTCCATAATTACTATCGACTGTACAAACATTGTAAATTGTGTGGAATTTTATTTGCTGAACCATCAAAAAGAAGGTTTAAAATGTTTTTTTTATATGAAAAACCCTACATATTATTTGTCTATATCAATATTTTTTAAATTGCTGCTGTTTCAAAAGTGTAATAATCGAAAATGTGACGACGAATTAATATTCATAAACTTTGACGTTCGTAATGTCAAATAAAAATGACAGTGCAAAAAAATATTAAAATTGAGGAAAGCAATGATTTAAAAAAGTAAAAAAGGTACATCGACAAATTAAAAGTGTGCTTTTGGTTTTGAGGTAAATTATCGAGAACAACCGATAAAGTAAAACAAAGCTGTTTCATTGCCGGTATATTTTTCAGTTGTTCCTTGTATTGTTAAGGCTGGGACTAGTATTTCTGTTGAAGATAACTTTGAATGCAGATTGTGATTCGACTGTTTAACTGTAAGTGTTTATTTTATCATACTACATAGAATTAGTGAAATGCATACTTCCACGCGTCATAGTATAACTAAATTATTTTACTAATGCAAAGGTAGAAATAAGAGAGATTTACTTTACAAATCACCTAGATAAAATGTATCTCTTGTCTGAGTCACAGGGTGTTTTATTTGAAAATTTAAAAATTATTTGTGTCCACTACTTTAAAACTATTCGAAGTATTATTGTCATATTTGGTGAAGAGTGTAAGTACTATACACCCTGCTAAATTATGTTAAATGAACGTTTCTGGCCAGAGGCGTACGACAGGGGCAAGTGACTGGTTGATCTCTCTCAAACTCTACGATACTGGCGGTATTGCAATTTTATCACAATTTTTCGATTCTCCAATACTTTCTACGTGAATATTGTACTTGTTCTTCATTGCGATAAAGTTATTATTTTTCGAGATATTTCGGGTTAAACATGAAGCTGCATAAATATTTTGATTTGAATGTGTATTAATTATGTTGGTGTTTTGGGTCATTTGATTGCATTTATTACGCGAACGAAACTTCAATCTTTATTAACAAAAATACATAATTTTATTTATCGAAATTTTTACAACGAGTAGATGCATTTACAATATCAAAATCAGATAAATTAATGCGATTTTAATCATTTCTCCATTTTATTCAGATAAATTGTAAATTCCACTAATTTTATTGTCAATCAGCCAAATATATTTTTTAAAACTAGAGGATCGTTTAGCGAAAAAACTTATTAAGGTATACGGGGGTCACATTGAACATTTGTTATAAAAGGTTTCTAAATTTTGTTTATGGGCTTTTTAATATTTTCTTCTTAATAAAATTTTTTTTTTAATTAGATTATAACCTTTTTAAAACCACAACAAGTTTTTATTTGTTTGAAAAATCGTTAAAAAAATTTCGACCAAATATTTCCAATCGACCGAGTTGTGGAAACTCTAGAGTCACAATCTTCAAATGACGATTTTTTCCTGGTGCAGTATTTTTTAAAAATAAAATTTTAAGCGTACTGTTTTTAAAATAAAAAATGCTCTGAAGATTGGATAGCTTGCGTAAAATTATGCATTTAACAGGGAACATTTTGTAAAGCATTCTAATTCTGTAAATTTTTTCCATTGCGGAGTATTTTTAACTGGAGTTGTTTAAGTAAATTAAGTGGTTTAATTACAATATGCAGCGATTTCCATTTAAAAAATACGATTTGTACTAGTTAAGACTTTTTTTTGATAGTTTAGTAAGAAATAAAATTATTTACAACACAAAAAAAGTGGTTACAAGTGAAATAATAATTTTGAACCAATTAACTTTTTGAAGAGTCGATAGTCTGTGGGCTTTTAAGTAAGTAATGTTATAGGGGACAATTGTCAGCATAATAATGTTACCAATACAAATAAAAAATAGAACACAGCATCATTTTTTCACAATAAATTAATATTTATACTAGATGAAAGAAAGCATCACAACATTTATTATATCAAAAAAACTTAATGCTTAATATCAGGAGAATTTTCACAATCAAATTCAAACCTTAAAATTATCTATTTATAAAAGAAACTTTACGTTCCAATTGGACAGTAAAATTTTATGAAAAAAATAATATCCTATAAACGAAAACCTTGTCTAATTAAAATGACGGTGAAGCAACCCTCATTTGTTTTTTATTATAAAAATAACGCGTGCCTTTTTTAAGAGAAATGTTTGGGTTATTAAAAATTTAAAAAAACATGTTTCTGTTATTGTTCTATGTTTTAACGGTTTAAACACTAAAGAACATGTGTTAGTATTGCTTTGGGTAAATCACATACATTTTTGAATTTAACTTGGAATGACACCATTCAAGCCGCGAAAATGCTATTGGCGTGCTAGAAAAATGCGCTCGACAAACTGACAAACTGGAGATACACAATACACGAGATCTACAACCGATGAATATCGTTTTTCGAAATAACTTGCAAAAAGGAACTCTCAGAAAACAAGTTTTTTCTAAGACTTTCACGCAGTCTTTAGCGAGAGGCAATCGCGCTGATCGCTTATCTTGAGCAGGGAAACAAAATGGTATGGCAAGATATTCAATGAAGTCTAATTGTTATAAAGACGAGTTAAGGTGTAGCATTGTTTCCTCTTTTTTTTATCGTGACAGCTTCTACAGAAGTGTCGTAGTTTTGCGATTCCCATGCGCCATGCATGGGATCCACCTGCCCAGTGTCCTGTTATGGCCACGACCGCATTTCCAATGGACTTCCTGGATCGAGTTAAAACATCAATAGTTCGAAGTAGATCTAGTTTAGGCCAAATTTGCTTCGATGATGTGCATATGGGTTCATTTTTCCACCTCAAGTTGGCTTATTGAACGTCTTTGCTGTGTAGGAGGAGCCGGCAGTTTGCAATCGGTACTCCTTGCTGAGATGAGACAAATACAGCTGGGAGGGTGATGCCCCCGGTGGTCCGCCTTACAGTTGCCTGGTATGTCCCTGTGTCCGGGTACCCAGACAATGTGAAATCTAAACTTAGCTGCTAGCTTATTTAGGGCGGCATTGCACCGCTGCCCTAGAGGTCAAGTAAACTGAGTTCAGTGATTTAATAGCAGCTTTGCTGTCGCAATGAATGGTTATCTTGCTGAACTTTTGTTCATTTAAATATAGAGCTTTCTTCAACGAAGAGTTTTGAGAGATGACAAGAATTTTCAAAGCCGCCAACGTTTAAGGCTTTGCAGGGAGCTTGGATAACTAAATTTAAAATAGATAATTTGATTCTAATCATGCAAAGATGTACAGTAAAATCCATTAATAAAAAGGCTTTTGTGAATAGGGACAGATTTGGGTGCATTTTGGTATTAGCCTAAAATCGACAGTAAGCAAGGAAATCAGCTTTGCTTGGTGGAAAGATCAGATCAACTTTGTTTTAAAGAAAGGCCAGGTCAAAAGTACCAAACACCGACGAGCTTGTATGAGGAAGTGGTCTCTGCCTACCCTTACGGAAAAAAGGCGTAGGTATGTATGGATCTTTTACCATCTCCAAAGTGAAGTTGGTAGTAGTAACTACTTTTGTTGTCCGTCCAAGTTGGTTCCTTTTGCAATTAAATAATTTTTAAAAAAAAGTTGGTAGTTTAATTATCGATTGTGAATAATATTTCGTTTTGCTACATTTATATACTCTGTTGTATCTAACACATCATCCTTCATGCCCCAACATCGCTCCCATTAAATATTTTGTCTTGATGTGAAGGCATTTTTGGTGTATTGGTAAAGTGATTCAGGTGACGCATAAAAAGTCAAAAATAGCTTTTAACCATTTCAAAAAAGTCATTTATTTTTAACTCTTTTGAGGTTTCAATTTGACTCTGCCTCTTATAAATTTAATCATGTTAATGCCGGTAAAATAAAAGATGATAATAAAAAACAAACAGAATGATGCCATGTTGTGGTAACATTTCTAATTAAATTGTATCAAAAGATTATTGAACGTATGTTATACTACTTATTGAATTATCACAAGTTTGTTTCATCTATGAAGGAAGATACTTATTTGCTTTTAATTTTAGTTTAACAATTACAATATAATCTCACCTTTTGTACAGCACATTGTAAGAACTGTTGTGATGCAGAATTTCATTCTTTCGCCTCCACGTGATCCTCGGTAATGGAAAACCCCGTACGCTGCACATAAGTATTCGATTTCTTCTTTCTATTTTCTTTCGCGATTTCGGCGAAATTTCTTTCAATTCGACTATGATTGGTTTCGTAGGCACTGAAACAAACAAAAAAAATCAAACTAACAGATTAATCGAATTAATAAACATTCTATTTTTCTACCACCACATGGGAAAATGTGAAATATCCTACTAATTAAGCATTTTTCATTTTGCCAGACGTGATTAACCAAATTGTTTATTTTTTGAAGGTTAAAAAAATTAAAATAGAATCTAATCGTTTGACGTCTTCTAAAGTCAATGACAATATGGAAAAACATCAATACAATAATTCTATAAAAATAGTTTATGATGATAGAATGTCTGACATTTACTGGTTGTCCCAATATTTGTAAGCACCTTATTAAGTTATTTTGTAGCGTGAATATTGTTTTTTTTTTTATGAAAATAGTCGCAAAAAGGGTAGACCTATCGTGTGGGCCGCGGACGGCCCGCACTGCGACTATTAGAAGGGTAAGGGATTATAGAAAGGAAATGATTGTGGACACGCTTTTTAAAAAGTTGCAGGTCATAGTTCTCTGGAAAAACTGATTTTGGAAGCTTATTATTGTTATATTGTTAATGTCTTTTTATATTGAATCTGACGGTTGCAAGTAGCTTTAAGGGCTTGTGGTGGCTGTTAATTAAAACGTCATGAGTTTTAATGCTAAATCAAAACTTGCAAATGACATTTTTAGTTTTGGAATGACAAATATGAAATTAAAAATGTCAACGAGTTGTTTTTGGTTAATCGTGTTTTATTAATTAAAGATTAGCATCATAATCGAGTGTTATTCATTAAACGTCCTATAGGCTCTTCAAATAAAAGAAAAATTCAAATATAACATTCTTCTTCATCAGCTTTATCCGGTCCACTACTGGACGTAGGCTTCTCCGAGTCTTTTCCATTCCTGTCGATCTTGAGCTAGCTGTGCCCAATTTCTACTGTTTTGATTTTTATTAGAGTCTGTGTATAGAAAATTTCATTGCAATTAGTCGATTTCTTCTGAGTGTTGAAATTTTTTTGTAAAACGATGTAATGATAACCCAATTAAACAATCGATAAATGGTTAACCATTGTATTATCCTTAATCTTTTGAACTAAGTAGTTGTAGAGCTGCTAGAGGTTTGTCTTACTAAACTCAGTCGAATCTTGCCGAGATTAGTTGCCCGGCTCGTCTAGATTTGGTCTGATGATGGCTTGAAGACGAAACAGTTCGTAAAATAAAAATAGAATTACTGTAGTAGCTTTTGTTTACTTTATTTTAAATGTTTAATATCTAACGGGAAATGTCTGATATTATTCCTATTTTATAATTCATCTGTGTGTTCGTCGAACAGGAAAGTACGTAATCTAATTTTAAAACGAGTTCGTTGCTAATCAATTGTTTGGTTCTTGAAAGGGTGCCAAAAATTTAATTATCTACCTAAAAAATGATTTAATTTCTAGACATTTTTTTCCGGTGTTGACCTGCAACTTCCAACTTCCTTCGCTTTGTGGGATGTACATATTTATAGAAAAAAAAACATATTAGTACACAAAACAAATTACTTGTAAAGCGGTTTTTAATGATCTGTATAAATACTACGGACGTTGATAATATTTTAGAAATGTTCAAAATCGTAGCTTCAAGTAATGAATGAACGGATATATTTGGATGAGTTTGACGCAATATTTATACAACTCGAAATATTTTGGTATTAGGTGATGGCAATGCACGATATTTGTGTAAAAATATTTTAACGTTAGTTTTGAAACACAATCAATGCTTTAATTTTTATCTAGCAATATATTCTTGGCACATAAGTATTATCGCAAATTTTAAAAATAATAAAAAGTTTGAAATCGTGAAATAAATCTTAACACAAATTCAGAGCCACCTAAACACCATAATGGTATCCTTTTTTTTGTAAATATCTTCAATGTACAGACACTTCTGTTTCAGTTTTATAAAAGTATATAGATTTTAGTTTTCAAAGGACAAAAGTACCGTAAACAAAATTAAATACAAGAAAATATTCTAGGGATATTAATTTATATTTAAACTAGCTGTTGCCCGCGACTTGGAACACAAATTTCATTCGGGATCATTATAAATATACTGTGTCATTAGAAGTGTTACACCCAGAAGGAATAATTACTTGGACTTGATTTTTTGACAACATAATGACTATATTTAAAACATGCTAAGATAACACTATCAATGTTTTAACTTTGATATTTTTTATCTTTTATTTTTTTGTACATTCATACATATAGTCACGCCTTTTTCCCGTATTGATAGGCAAAGACCACTTCCTTTCACGGTTCTTACACACATCTTTTGCTTCATCTTCTTTCATTAGTGCTCTCATACATGCTTGACGGTTGTCGGTACCTTTGACCTGACCATTCTTCAAAACAATGTTGATCTGATCGAGATATGTTCGCCAAGGTCGACCTCTACCGACTTAAATAAATTAAACTTTAAAAATACAAAAATACTAGTATACATACATACATATAGTCACGCCTTTTTCCCGTAGGGGTAGGCAAAGACCACTTCATTCCACTTGCTACGGTTCTTACACACATCTTTTGCTTCCTCTACTTTCATCAGGGTTCTCATGCATGCTCGTCGGTTGTTGGAACTCTTGACCTGGCCTTTCTTTAAAACAATCTGATCGAGATCGATGTTCGCTTTGGTCGACTTTTACCGACTTCCGTCCATTCACACTCGCCTTATAAATTTGTTTCGTCAATCTTCCCCCTTCCATCCTTTCTACGTGTCCAACTATCTAAGCATTCCTTTATCTATCTTTGTGACCTCATCTTTTACACCACAGCGTTCCCTTATCTCAATATTCTTTACTTTATCCAACCGAGTCACTCTGGCTATACTTCTCAAACTACCCATCTCCGCAGCATTAATCCTATTTTCATGCTTCCTCTGCCAAACCCAACATTCACTACCATACATAAGTGTAGGAACCAACACACCTCTATGCACAGCCAGACTTGCCTTTTTTGACACTTTCTGGCTGTTCATAAAGCTATGTAGTGCCCCATTTATCTGTTTTTTATTCATTTACTTGTTCCACCCTTTCTCCCTCAATCGAAACTTCACAGTTTGTCATGCTTTCTTCTCTTTTAAAAACCATTACTTTCGTTTGCTTACATTTATTTTAATTCCTTCGATTTTTAAGACTCAAATTATCACAAATTAACATTTAAAGAAATGATACACATAAAAAAAGAAAAAAATACAGTAAATGATAAACAAGACAGAAAAAATTTACCAAATTTACCATAGTTTAATTAAATAAATGCATATGTTTTTTATACGTTTAAATATAAGTTTTTATATGAAACCAACTAAATGTGTGTGTAAATTAAAAATTGTTAACGTTTCCAATTTATCAATAAACAATTTTGGATAAAGCTCTCAATCAAGGGGCGAAACGTCAAATTAAGTAAATATATTTTCATTTTGTAACCACATACCCAAGAAAAGAAATAAAAATAAATTATATATATATATATATATATATATATATTATTTTTATATTTATTATATTTATTTATATTATATTATATAAATATATTATATTATTATATATTTATTATATGTGTGGCAGTGATTTATTCGAAATATGATACTATTTGTTTGTTAGATGTAATTAGATGTAATAATAATAATCAAATATATATATATATATATATATATATATATATGTGGGTCGATTATACATCAGATAACAACTACTCGCCTGACTATGTGTCGCGACAGGCATTGAATTACATCCGATGTATAATCGTGTATACTACCCCATCACAGGAAGCAAGGTATGCAGATGCTTGTTAAGTAAGAGAGAGGGCCATTATATTTATTTAATCGCAGCTACCAGCTATGTACCGGTTTCAGGATATTTGTCCATCGTCAGCATAGGGCAGGTATGATCTGCAATTAAATAAATTTATGGCTTTCGTTTCTATCAAGTACACATGAAGAACCACGCAAGAACCACGCAAAAAGCGACAGTCACAACACCTGTACTTTTTAACAAGCACCACCCGGTAAGTAACTTCCAAGAATCGTAGAATAGTAATGTAAAAATTATAGAAAACTGTGGTGTTATTACAGTAAACTATAAAGGTTTTTTATTTTCGACAGCGTGAATAGATGTATACATAGATGTTTATACATGTATACATAGATGTTTACATCTATTCACGCTGTCGAAAATAAAAAACCTTTATAGTTTACTGTAATAACACTACAGTTTTCTATAATGTGGTTTAAAAAAACTTTGTCAAAATTAACTTAAAAATTATCAACTGCAAAACCTCAAGTTGAACTTTTCCAGCCTAAAAGAGACTATTTTTAGATGTTTTCTGGTTTATATTAAACAAATACATACTGATTGATATTGTGCGAAACAGTGCGGGTTTTTTTCTTGTAGCCCTTTTAATGCTCCGTTGTTTCAAAATGTAATTTTAAAGGACTAATTCTAGTTTTCGTTTGCATTTTCGCTATTTTCGTTTCCGATCCGCTAAATGATTTGGGTTAATAGTTTTCGGTTTCTATTTTCACGAAACCGTGCCAACTTGGTATTTGTTCGTCAAAAAATATATTAATCATTGAGAACATGTTTTAGTCAACCAATTGTTATCGAAACACACTATGAAAAATATTGTGCGTTGCAGTTGTAGGAAGGTTGTAAAAAAATTTGGCGAAAACGCCCTTTGAAATCACAGTCTAATCGTTATGTGTACTTACCATGTTTTTCGGAATAACGTTAGGTTGTGACGATTCGATTGAAGCGTGAAACTAGACGATGAAAATAGTTTGTGTAGCGCGCGTCTCACTCACCTGAATCCTTGAGAAGATTATTTTTAACGCACCTTACCCTATTTTTGTGATCGTGATAGTTGCGATTTACCTGCATTCGTTGCAAAACATCGTTCAACGAATCTCTGGTATATTTTTGGATGTCTAAACCGGAAGGAGATGATGAATTTGTCAAATTTTACATTGGCCAAGGATTAGCTACAAAAATTATGCGATATTTAAATTATATTACTGATGGATTTATTAATATCTCTTTAAAATATGAAATACGATTAAAGGCAAGGTGTTTTTAAAATAACTTAAAACCTTTTGTGGATAATTTTTAAAACATGAGCGAAGGGTGTTGGCAGGAAAACAAATGAATGGGGCACTGCATAGCTTTATGAATAGCCAGAAAGTGTTAAAAAAGGCACGCCTGGCTGTGCATAGAGGTGTGTTGGTTCCTACACTTATGTATGGTAGTAAATGTTGGGTTTGGCAGAAGAAGCATGAAAATAGGATTAATGCTGCAGAGATAAGTAGTCTAAGAAGTATAGCCGGAGTGACTCGGTTGGATAAAGTAAAGAATAGTGAGATAAGAGAACGCTGTGGTGTAAAAGAAGATGTGGTTACAAAGATAGATAAAGGAATGCTTAGATGGTTTGGACACGTAGAAAGGATGGATAAAGGAAGATTGACGAAACAAATTTTTATGGCGAATGTGAAAGGACAAGTCGGTAGAGGTAGACCTCGGAGAACATATCTCGATCAGATCAATATTGTTTTGAAGAAAGGCCAGGGCAAGAGTACCAACAACCAAAAAGCATGTATGAGAGCACTGATGAAAGTAGAGGAAGCAAAAGATGTGTGTAAGAACCGTAGCAAGTGGAAGAAAGTGGTCTCTGCCTACCTCTATGGGAAAAAGGCGTGACTTTATGTATGTAGTATGGGGTCTGGCGTTGTCGTGAAATAGAATTGCCTGTTAAATCGGCTGGTTTTGTGTTTTGTGACGATATACAGCCCTCACTTGGCCCCACAGCTCGTAGTTGTGCGAGAGGTGGTTGTACGTCGGTCGTGCAAACAAAATGCTTCACCGGTCGGAAGATCTGTTCCTGATTTTCCACTTTTCTCGTCCTTGCTTGAACTCTTTATGCACGAGTCCTCGACAGTGTTAGTTCTTCAAATTGTTAAGTCAATCTTTAAAAAATGTTTCGTTTATGATGATCCCACCTAAACATACTAGAACCCGGTCCTAATAACACTGTAGACGGTTAAAAATCTCGTTAAATTTGATTCACCATCGTATTTTAGATACTGCATAAAACGTCAAGAATACACAACTAGCCGAGTAGGTGTTTGATTTTGGTAAGGGCAATGGCCAACGCCATAAACAAAAATACCACATTCGGAGATGACTTTTTGATTTTAGTCTCTTTTCTAATAACATAGTAAAATCTGTTTAAATTTAACTGTGCTGCATTACAGTCAAGTTGTGTTTTTTATGACAGTTCTACAAATATAAAATTGTATTAAACATAGATATAATTTTTCTATAAAGATCCAATTCACATCCAGAAATTTATAGAGTCCATGAATTATAGGTACTGGTATAGTTTTCAACTTCAAGCGCGATAAAAAAAATTACAAAATTGTTAACGAACTATAATTGAAATGTACAATTTTATCAAAATGTATATAGTGGGTTGGATATTTTGCTACAAAGATAGGACTTTTTTGGCGCCACTGTACAAAGTTGACGCGGCCCGAATTTTACACCATTTAGTTAGAAATATTTAAGTGCATGATTACAGCATAAAAAAGTGGCAGTTTTACGAACTGGGCTCGTTACAGCATTAAGGCTCATACGTGACTTCTTCTGATCGTAGATTTCAGAGATTGGGAACTTCGGGGTGGCGACTGATTCTAGGTTTTTGAATAAAGGTAACAGTGGTACTTCAGGGAAAAAGGTCCATTAATCTTCCCCACGATGGAATGCGGACTTGGTATGGGATTCCATTTGGTTAGGGCTTAAATTAAAGTTGAAAGATAGGTAGGCAGATCCTTCGGGATTAAAATTATATTGTTTATGTAGAGGTTGTTGTTTTTATTTTTTAAGGTACAATGGCTTGAAAATGTAGTGAGTACGAACGAAAAAAGAACTGGTCAAATATTATTTAAAGGAAACCCGGAAGGACCGAGAACTACAGAAAGACCTTGGACTAGATGAAAAAAGCATTATAGTATATTGTGCAACTAGTGCGATAAGTTAGCGACAACATCGCATGGGTTGCATATACTATTTTTTATTGCGAATGCGAAATAAACGCAAGGATAAAAGAGGGGTCCAGACCAAAAATATTAACTAAAATAAAAATATAACCTTTGTAATGTCAACTTGACAGTTGCGGGTTCGGCTGTTAACCGAAAGGTTGGTTGTTCGAATTTTCATGCGCCAAGGATAGTTTGCGTGTACTAAGTATAATTTGCGTGCGCCAAGTATCACTCAAATGACGTAAGCGTGCGCCAAGTAAACTTGTCGCACTCAAATGGGCAAATAGCTATTTTTCAACCGCAACAGCGTGCTCTAAGATACTACTTATACTGCATGAGTAATACAAATAATTATTACAAGAGCCAATAGAAAAGAATGGTCAATAATTTTAAAAGAGGTCAAGGCTCTACAAGGGCTGTAGCATTACTATCATGATGATGATAATGATGATACTAATGACTGTGCACAAAATATTCATTTTGGAAAACCTGAGCCTTTGTCTTTTTGCTAATAATTCAGATTCAGTAAAGGTTACATTTTCACCGAATCTGTATCTCGAGTAACATCGTTTTAGCTTAATTTTTAGGAGTCGCGATGGAAAACCAAAGTTGATCAAACGGAGCAAAATAAGAAAAAGAAGATGCGCCTATTATATCCCGTTTAAAATTCAAGAAAAAGCGACTTCAAAACAAAACAAAAAATTAAAATAAAAGTCGATCTTTGCCAGCGGTTCCTTTTTCAAACTAAATACCTGTCGGCGGTGCGTCGGGCGTGTTTTTTTTGCGATTCGGCATTAGTTTTTTTCAAATAAACTAGCGCTGATTTATGTAAAAATGTTGTTTTAAAATGTTAAAAGGGCGTCATCGTACCTTTTATGTTTATGAGAGATCGCGACAAAATTAAAATACAATTCTGCATAATGAGGCCGGGGCCGATGCTCATAGCATTTTCAGACAGTGGCAGAACATTACAACAAATAATAAAATAATACTTATACCGTTTCATAAAATTCTTTTAGACGTCAATAACTCTTACTTTTTAATACGCTTATATTAGTTTTACCTGTATTTTTGTAACTGACTCTTTGGCTTCGATTTTGCTCTACTTTAAGCGATCAGATTTAATTTAAACTTCGCACACTTGTTAAATACCGACGACAATGCAATAATTCGATCGAAATATCCGATTATCCTGATTAGTTTCGCCAGGATTTATAAATTTTTTCAGGGATCCTTTGCATAAGAGTAAGAGAGATAGAACTAGTGCATGAACTACGCATGCGCGCAGTAGTGTTGCAAAAATGCTTCAAAATTCGTGACAGTTTTCTACTTTCCAAAATAAGTAGTTTGCCTATTATCTAGTAGATGGCGCCACTAGCAATTTTCAGTAATACAAATGGTAATTTGTATTATGTGTTGCATAAAATTATAGCGTTAATTTTTTAAAAACACTAATGAAATAAATAATAGTTTAAAAAACTAAAAACACGCTTTTAGAGTTAATGAAACTAAAAAGTAAAAAATAAATTATATATTGATTATGGACGTATATAGCTTAATGTGAATAATATATGCATATTTGTTGTTAATTGCTATAATATTGAATTTAATAAATTATAGTTTAAAAAAACCAAAAATATCGCTTTTAGAGTTAATCAAACTAAAAAGTTAAAAATAATTCTTAACAAGAATAAAATTACTGAGAAGAAAATTAATCTCCTTGTTCAAAAAGCGTGGGGTGCTTTGTATGACATTTTTAAAGTAACTCTGCACCCCACGCTTTTAGAACAGTGACAATAATTTTCTTGTCAGTAAATATTAAGTAAGAAGATTTAAGTTGTTTATATTATACCAGTTTCTAATGGTGAGCCTTTTTATATTGGAGTAAAACTAACCATAAAAAGTTAAAACTTTAATTTTTTTTATGGAAAGTGTGCTTTTTATTTATATTCTACGCTACACGCTTAGTAGCAACATTGTTTCTAGCCCCGATTAAAAAAAATTCTTAACGTAAACGAGCCAGTTCGCATAAAGGTAATGAAAAATATGATTTTAAAGAAATGATCAATGGTTCGAGATTCTTAAAATTCCAATTGTGAACCATTTGCATTAACCTAACTAGGTTTTCCTAAATATTTTAAGATTCGACATAATAGAGCTAAAAATAATAATCTTAAAGGGTCAAATATTGATTTTAGAACTGGTATTATCAAAGTTATTATCACACATTTAAAAGAGCTCAAAACTCTTTTTATAGTTGTCGAGGCAAAGTTAAAATATTTTTTTCAAAAGAAGTTATATATTTCCTACTTTTAATGCTTGTAATGATCGTCATTATTCTAAAACTGTTTTAACTCATTATCCTAATATCTGAATTTAGTTACCTAATAAATAAAAACAAATTGTAAGCAAAGTATTATCACTTTTAAATTAGCTAGTGCTTCATAGAAATTTCCTTATTAAGCTTCTGGTAGGATAACATCATTTTTTTTATAACTGATCTTATACAAAGATTTAGATCTTAAACACGAGTACTTTAATAGATTCTTTATATTTCTTCTTTTTTTTTGGCTATTGCACAAAAGTTCTACTGTCAAAAATCTTTACATCTGCAAAAATTTTATTTTGAATGTTTTTTTTATTGTTATAGAAGTCACCAGTGTTACATTACATTACATTGCCCAAAAATCTTGCGGTTGGGCCATTGGTATAGGCACCTATGTGACCTAGATCTTTTGATCCTCTGTGACTACCGCTGTGTCTTCAGTGCATCTGAATTCCAGTCCGCTGGTTTAGGCAAACCGCAGGATTTCTGTTAGCCCTGTCTCATTTAATACACAGGCCAAGCGTGCTGCTTAGCCTTCTCCGGTTCATCGTCCAGAGTGCGTCTGCCCTCTTCTGGAGAGGTTTTTTCATCAGCAGTCTTGATATTTTGCAGCCAGTATTTGCATTCCACTGAGCGATATGTTCTTGCTCAAAGATTAGTTTCAATTTATGTTCGCTTCGGCAATTGGCAATCCGACTAACTGGCTTCTTGGTTCCACTAGGCGTCCCATTTCTTGCCAGTTCATCGGCTACCTTATTACCATCTTAGCCCCCAGGAAACTGATAAACTTTACTCGAAGTCTCGGAATCCCGGGCCTTTAATAGATTAAGGGTTATGCACAAAAGATCTGATAGGTCGAAGTGTTTGAGAGGCAGCATGGTCTTCACGACCGACCCCTACAATCTACAATCTACCTCATTACCATTTATCCCTGTATGTCCAGAAACCCATGTAAGAGAGACCTTGTTTGCAGTCGCTAACTTAGTGAGGGCCTGCATGCAGTCTCACACCACGGATGTAGTTGTGGTGCAACGCACGAGGGTCCCAATGGCCGCGCGACTGTCAGTAAGCCACCAGTCTTACTAAACAGTTAAATATTTTAAGTCATAAAAAACGGTGCTGTGAAAAACTTACCGAGTAAGATTTTTTAAAAATACTGTCAAAATATTACAATACATGGTCCAAATTGTGGAAAGGAAAATATATTATTTACAAAACAATGTGAGCCTTTACTCAGTGATCATTTTTAACTGATATACAATATAAAAGTAACAGAAGCTACATACCTATTTTAAAAATTGTATTACTCCACAGCGTAGCGAATTTTTGCTGATATAAAATATATACCTTTTTGTAAAAATTATGATTTCTGTTAGTTTTTTTTGTATATCTGTTAAAAATTTTCATTGAGTAAAAGCCTACGATGATTTATAAATGATAGATACAAACTACTTCAAATTAAAACTGATATGGCTAAGTAATCAAAATGAATGTTTGTAACGTATACGAGGTGTGGCTATTAAAAAACGAATGCAGCGTTGGATAGCAGGAAGTGTCTACTATTTCAGTACGAAAACACGTTTTTGTCGCTGTAGTAGGATTTTTACTATAGAGGTTAGAAACGAACGTGTTTTTTTCTCGTTCCGATAACAATGTGTGACGAAAAACATGAGCAACGACTCAATGTGAAATTTCTCGTTAAATTAAAAAAAAACTCCGACTGAGTGCTATAAGTTGTTGAAACAGGACTATGGTGAGAATGCTTTATGTCTTCCGCATGTTTTTGAATGGTATAAACGGTTGTCTGAAGGCCGAAAGAGCACCGAAGATTACCTACGTCCAGGTCGACATCAACGGCATCGTAATGATTGAATAGGTTTCAGAGGGTGAAACTGTAAACAAAACTTACTATTTGAAAGTTTTGGTAACACTGCTAGAGTGAGTTCGTAAGAAAAGGTCAAAGTTGTGGAAAAACAATTCGTGGGTTCTTGCTCCAGAACAACGCACTTGCCACTGTCCATAAAACGTTATTGTGGCTTTTTTCTGTTTCGGAAGATCAATTCTGCCTTGAAAGGAACCCGGTTCCAGTAGATGGAAGAGGTGAAGCGAAAATCGGCGGAGTTCCTAAATGCTCTTACAAAAGAAGACTTCCAGCATTGCTTTGACCAATGGAAAAAATAATTTAACAGTGTATGGCGAGGGGAGAGGAATACATTGAAAGGGAGCATTCGATTGTAAAATAATATTTTAAAAAATTTTCTCAGAAGCAGTCTCTTTATTTAATAGTCACACCTGTCTGAAGGATCTTAGGTACCCTTTATAAAAGAAAATATTATTTTTGTTTACTTCTATTGATTTTAATTATTTATTAAACCTTCGTTGTAGCAAATGAAATTTGTTATTTTGCGACTCATTGTTTTTTTTAATACATACACCCAATACAAATAATTAATCGGACCTTTCTTTGACATAGCACATACATATAGTCACAAACGCTACAATTATGAATTCATCCATTTTTTGTCAAAAAGTACCTAGGTACTACTTCTCTTATAAAACCGTAATTTGTTACCAAAGGCTTTTGAATGTAAAATTAATGTTTTCCCACCTGTTTTTAAAAAATACGTATTAAAATATTACTGCTAACATCTATACATGCAATACTGGTAGCAGATGTGTTTGCTTCGTGAAATAACATCAACAATTAAGCTTTATGAGTAACTAGAATGTTGATTTTAGTAATAGTACGCAGCAACATAACTATCAATAATTGGATAAAACTAATTTTAGTAAGTCTGTTTCTAATTTATAGTGGACATTTCTTTACTGTTACTGTAGAGAGAACAGTGCGATAAAAAGTGGTGGAATAATTGAGAGTGTGCCGCCGCTGGTCTGGTCGCAGGACATGTTTTGTCAAGCCGAGTACATATTTGGCCAGAACTATTAGTGGATTCCTGAGCATTGTTTTAAAGTTTAATATTCCGCACGCGTCCTTACTCGAAAGACGACCGACGATCGGCCGTTTCCACACACAAAAATATTCTTTCATTCTCAAATTTTCGGAAATTCTCAGACTCCAAAAATGCGACCGCTTGCTCGTAAATCTTGACAGATGACAGTTCGATTCGATAATTGACTGTCGCTACAATAGAATCCTAATAAACAAAATGTCCGATTTGGATTCTAATTGGGTGTAGAATGTATTTTTCACTCCGAGGAATGCGGTCCTGAGATCTTTGGTTTTCTTTTATTTTTTTCTGGGATTTTATCGACACTTGATTGCAAAATAAAAAAACCCACGTACCTACGTTAATATATGATTTTTAAGTAATTGTTTTCATATTTAAGGCTTGGGAGGTCCAGAGGTGGAAAGTACACGGTTGTGTATGGTAAGAGCTTCCAACTCTTTCAGGAAAGGAATATCAAAAGCATTCCGGAAAAATATCTTTAAAAATGAAAAGAGTTCACCAGCGCTTTACGTTGAACCGATAAAGAAAGGTCTTAAGATAATCGGAATTGCGTGACAGCATCGGTTGTTTGAATCGAAGTAAAGTTGAATTGTAAAAAGTTAAATTGTGTATCCTGCGGTTCAAGAGGAAATTTCTTTCACCATAGTCCATTTTAATGGAATCCAGATTGTAAGGAGAAATCTTTTTGTCAAATCTTTCATTTATTGTTTTATGGGAAGAGACGAAAATCAAAATATAATTTGGGATAGGTAAATTTTAAACTAATTTAAAATTTCCAAATCCTGACACGTCTGAAAAACAAAAAGGACTCCATTGCCTTTCGTTAAAGATTGATATATCAGCGGTTTCTCGATTATAAGTGAGCTTCGTGCAAACAATTTATGATGGTCCTGGAAGAAACTTGTGTAGAGCACTAAATTTATTATGAATGTTGATTATTTCGGCATTATTGAGATAATGTCATGGAAATGATTTTGATTATTATGTAATAATATGGTTATTGGTATAGTATTATTAAAATTTCTTTTTGATGTTTTACTACGAGTATGATTAATAATTTTTTTTTACTTATTAAATTTTTGTTTGTGACACAGGGTAGATTTTTGTTACTCTTTTCGACCCATATTGTTTAGGTTAATTTTCTTTGGGAAAGATATGATGCTAGAAGGGTTGCGGGTTAAGGGTAATGTTAAATTTTGCCGCCTAAAATTTTATTCTTTATTTTCGTCTAAGATCACCAACCATTACCGTGTCTCGGATGTGATTGGCTGGTGGCCTATCGGGTATCACCCAATAAAATAACCGATAACAACGTAACGCTAAGAGTGAAATACGCCCGTGACACTATATCCTTCTTGTAGGATGTTCTGGATTTTTCCATGTCCTTTTAGATCCTCTCACGTCCTTATGTTACACACAATTCGACCCTCTTGCATGATAATGCTTCGTTTTTTTTTCTGGCTGTATTTTTGATATTAAAAAATCTTTTTATTAAATATATGTGTATTGTTGTTTCAATAATTTTTTTATGAAATGTGATTCCTGTAGAGAGAGTTAAGGGCTTACACCACTGGCAAAATTAGGTTTTTCTGCAGTTGCGTCAATATTTAATATGTCATATTTCTTAAACAATCTTGTATGCGTTGGAAAATAAACGAAATCTCTTTCAAAACTTTTCCTATTATTACATTTAATCCTCCATTACTGTATAAGCGAAAAAGAAAATTCGCATTTCGCGTTTGGTATATTTTTAGTGCGTCTGTCTGATATAAATTCAAAATTTTTGCAATTCCCCAACTGAAGGTGAATTTCTTTCCTTTGGTAAAACGGTTAACCGTAATTCGTCTGGCCTTTCGTCTACACACTCGCAAAGAACGTGACGTTCATAAATAAATCATGACTACCAGGATTCTTCAAATGTCTTCAAGTTGACTGTGATGCGCCTGGATGTTTTGTGTTCATATCATTTGTTATTAAAAACAAAAAGCAATCGAAAAAGTATTACTATGCTCTCTCAATTATTCCAAATGTACGAGGTGCAATGAACATGTAAAATCTGGAAAGATCTTATTTCAACAAAAAACTACAAAACATTAAAAAATCGAATTCCGCAATACTTTAAGATTTATATTATTGATTTATTAAAGTACCTACAATATTTATAATTTGACGTTACATATATGTGTTTCTTCTGAACCATTAACTTAATTTGACAAACACCATCCACCTTTGGATCATTTCGCTATTGGTGTTACTTGCAGAACGCAATAGTTGAATTTTATAAGTTCACACTGGCTTGAGGACTGAATTATTAGGCAAAATTGGGTTATGGTTATGGAACATCACCTGTGCGATCTGCTATAAACTGGGGGGAAACAGTTTTTTCCAAATCCCGTCAACGACACTTAGAATATGTCCATTGTCTCCTCGACTCAGCAGCGATCTGCTACAACTGTCTTAATCCAGACTGGGAGAACGATCTTAGTTGCTTGGTCTCAAGATAAGCTTAGCCCAGCAAAGTCAGTTTCAACTCTGGCTCACGCTGTGCATTGGTCGAGGATATGACCGCTGGTTTCCTCCTCTCCACGCGATTTACAATTAGGGGGGTTGGCCAGCCCCATATTGTACATGGAACTGGCCAATACCTGTCCTAATTAAGTACTTAAATATTCAACGTCTTTAGCTGGTAAAATTTGTCTATAATAGATTTTCACTGGTTGTAAAAAATAAATTTTTGGTGAGTGTGATACACGAAGATTTTGATTTATTGGCTTTGAATCGTCGTTTTTAAAAGGCGGTCATTTTTTAAGTTGATTTGCAGGTTATATGATGAAATTGTTGGATTAATATATGGAAAATAGAGATATGTAAGAAGATTTATCATCTATTGGACTAGTAGCCAATCAAAGTTAGATCTGAACTAGTTGGTTATAGATGAAGTGAAGTATGTCAAAGTAGTAAAGTAGCAAAATTATGGGAGTAATAAAAAATATTATTGATTATGTTAATAAACAAAGTTTTTATTTTTTAAATAACTAGTACCTATGGTTAACATTTATACAGGAAAAAGTTGTTTCTTCTTCTTCTTCGATTAGCGCTACAACCCAGGGTGGGTCTTGGCTGACTCTACTACTCTCTTCCAATATTCTCGGTCTTCCATCAGGTTTGTGTCGAGAGGAACGTTCATTTTTAGAAGGTCGTTTTGGATGTTGTCTCTCCATCGCATGCGGGGGCGTCCTAAATGTCTTTTGCCTGCTGGAATCTCTTCCCATATCAGTTTCACCAATCTTTCTTCATGGAGTCGCTGTACGTCTCAGACGTTGAGATTTTATTTCTTGGACGATATCACTGTCATTATATAGTCGTTTGAGTTCATCATTAGTTCTAATTCGATATTGAGTTGAATCTGGGTCGTAATGAGGTCCGAAGATTTTCCTCAGTGTTTTGCGTTCGAAACGTCTGAGTTTTTCTTCGTTCGCCTTAGTCATTGTCCATGTTTCACTTCCATAGGTAAGTATTGGTCTAATAATTTTTTTTTTATGTTCTGGTTCCCACGAAAAGGGATATCCTGTAATGTTCAGAGAACATCGTGGGAACCAAGGGAAAGAAGGTAGGAGTTGGTGTTCTTCTTAAATTTCTGGAGGTTGTATGCCTCGGGGAACACCTCCCTAGGCAATGAGTTCCAAAGCCTCGCAATTCGTTGGATGAATTTTTTGGACAGAATCCAGTAGCTTCAGGATATGTTTAGGTGCTGCACTCCAAATATGGGAACAGTACTCCAGTACAGGTCGGATCTGTGCCTTATAGATCATAAGCAGCTGACTGGAGGTGAAATAGCTCTTGGCACGAAACAAAAAACCAAGTTTTTGGGATGCACTTTTGGCAATGGACCTCACGTGATTTTCTCAGGAAAGGTTATTGCTGATAGTAATACCAAGCATCGATATGGATGACTTCAGTGGTATGGTTACTCCTGACAAAGTTATGTTAGGCACAGTGAGATCGGCTTTTCTAGAGAAAAGACATGCTTGTGTTTTGTTTGCATTGAATTCTACCAAATTATTGGATCCCCATTCGAGAATTGTTGCTAAGTCCATATTTATATTGTTAACATTTCTTCCTCGTCCATTTCTGGTTTCACGGGCTGATATAGGGGCCCTGGAAGAGAAAGCTTTATGGAGGGTACTATCATCGGCAAAGCTGTGTTCGGGACATGAAGTTGCTTTCAATAGGTCGTTGATGTGAAGTAAAAATAAGTGTTGGTGCTAGAATGGATCCTTGCGGAACACCAGCATTTATGAGTAGAGTGTCAGATGAAACTTCATCGACCACTACATGGAGAGACCTGTTTGAGAGAAAACTAGCAAGCAGAGAACACAGCTGAGGGGGCAAGCCATAAGATGGAAGCTTGGCGAGGAGTCCCTGGTGCCAAACTCGATCGAACGCCTTGGAGATATCTAATGCCACAGCTAAAGTTTCTCCATACTTTTCAATAGATAGCTGCCATATATGTGAGACGTATGCGAGCAGGTCACCAGTTGATCTCTGATGGCGGAAGCCATATTGCCTATCATTGATAATTCCTGAGTCTTCCAGATATTTCATGAGCTCGATGTTGATGGCTTTTTCCATGACCTTTGAAATAATAGATAGCAGTGCGATAGGTCTGTAGTTGCTAGGTAGAGTCTTTTTGCCTTTTTTAGGGACTGGCTGTACTCTTGCAATTTTCCAATTGGACGGAAATACTCCCAAATTGTAAGAGTGGTTGAACAACTTGCAAAGAACAGGTGTTAGTTCGGGGGCACATTTCTTGAGAACAATCGACGGGATTCCGTCAGATCCACAGGCTTTGTTGGTGTTGAGACCCAGCAAAATCTTTCTGATAGTACGTTGGCGAAAGGTGATCTCGGGCATGTGACTGTCAATAGGTGTAATGTTCGAGGGTTGTTTTCCCGAAGAATCCAGAGTGGAATTTCCAGCAAATAGGTGCGCAAAGTGAAGTTTCTTCCCACAGCTTTGGCGAAAGACCAAAATGAACGGGATCCGTTAGGACATTTAACAAGTTTTGATCTTATTTTGGCATTATGAGCACTTTTGAACATTCTATTGTCTCTTTGCATATGCCTCTAGCCTCAACATATGCTGCTCTGGTCTCAGGTCCCGGATTTTTTTGCCATCGATGGTATGCTGCCTGTTTGGAAGCCACAGCTCTAGAGGAGTTTCTGTTAAACCAGGTCTTATCGGATGATGTTCTTCTTTCGGTATTCGGTATGTAAGTTTGCATCCCCAACATGATGATTTCAGAAATTGTCTCAGCACATCGTGTTGGATCTACTGAGGAGAAACAAACTCTCTTCCATGGAAACGCTGAGAAAAACATACGAAAACCCTCCCAGTCGGCCGAATTGTAATGCCATATGAGACGGGGTGGTATTGTGCTGCTACTTATACTTACTTATACTCTTATATATTTTTATTTTGGATGTCCGTGTCAGGTTTTTTGATTTAAGGACGTTGTTTAGGGAGTATATACATCGATTTGTGGCTTGGATTCTTCCTTTTATTTCCTCAGTGATATCATTATCTACTGTGATTATTGCGCCTAGATATTTAAAACGTTCCACTCTTTCAAAGTTATACGTTGCTTGAGTTAATAAAAAAGCACAATTCTCTGTGTCTTTTTTTTAACCAATGGTAGGTTAATATAATTCAGCATTATTTGTAGTACAATTTCATTTCTCCGTTTACTTCTGTTCTGCTTTAACAATTCTTGGCGCCTTTAACTAAATGCAAAATTTTTGCTACGAAAACCCAATCTTGCCTCAACCCTCCATAGATTGGTAAAAAAAATGTTAGTTGATAGTTTAGGAATCAAAGTGAATTTATAACAAAAGAAGTAGGACTTACAAAAAGCCATCGAATAAAAAATGTAATAATCAACCAAAAAGTTAAAATTCATATTCGAGAAAAAGTAAAAACTATTGGTACACTCATCACAAGGAGGTCAAAGTGTCAAAGCAGTAAATATCAATTCTTTGCTATACTTATTAACAGAACTTTTAATGAAATAATCGGCGTGGCCGATTACAAGGACCTCATAAATTTAATTAAGAAGAATGAGAAAAAACATTATTAAATGGAAAATTAGTATTCTATTAATAGAAATACCACTCTTGTGGATAAAGCTTGAAGTATTGTAATAATGAACTGTAGTAGCAAGGGGAATTTTTACCGCAGGCAGTTTTTAAAATAACTAAAAAAGTTTGATAAAACCAAAAAAATACCGTAATAATTACACGACCACTGTTAAATTAGCAAATAACTTTCCAGGTTATAATCAACTAAACAAAGCTAATTCTCTACTGTTTTATCAATGTATTAGAGTCCCTAATCCCCACTTCCGTCTCAATTGGTACATCTTTTTTCACAATTTTTATTAAAACTGGTCTAGACATCTAAATTCTTAAAACTGATAAAACTGTTTCTAAAACTAAGTTGGTCCAATGGATTTATTAGTTTTTTGTCTTCATGTGGCCTCTTTAATCTACGGTACAGTTCGTTATTGTCCAGTATGTCCACCTCAGTTTGGTGTCATTGTCATGCCTAAATATTCTGCTTTGTTCTCGTAGGAAATTGTTGTTTCATAAATATTCAAATGTATTTTGGTCCACTCGTATATACTATCACTTGCTGACTGTATACTTAAAACTGACACATCTTGTCCTATTGCAAATCGTCTTATATTATCTACGAATGTAGCTAGTTTTACTCTGTTTAGATCTGGTTTGTAGGTGGTGTATAGGACGTGTATGGAACAGGTCCAAGAACACTCCCTTAAACTTTTTTTAAATCTGAATGTTCATCTTCTTGTTTGATCCTAAAATATCTGTTGGTAATGTAAGGTGTTAATATTTCTACATATTATCTGGGCAAATGTTAGGTAAGGTTAAAACGGCGATTCGAAGGGAACCTACTTAGGCCTTTTGGCCTGTTGTGATACCGTGATGGACGGCGGTGCCTTTCCCCTCTACCGTGAGAACCAGTTGGAACTTTTAATAAAAAGTGTGATGTCTTTAATGCTAACTGAGCTGAGATCAGATAAGTCATCAAAGTTCGGTTGCCCTAGTATAGAAAGCCGTTTTATGCCTAGGGCGGGGCAGTGGCAGAGAAGATGTACCATTGTTTCCTCCTCTTCCTCATCGTGACAGCTTCTACAAAAGTCGTGTCGTAGCTCTGCGATTCCCATGCGCCGTGCATGGGATCCACCTGCCCAGTATCCTATTATAGCCGCGATCACATTTCCAATGGTCTCCCTGGATAGAGATAAAACATTATTAGTTCGACCTAGATCTAGTTTAGGCCAAATCTGTTTCAATGATGTGAATGTGGGTTCATTTTTGGATTTTTGAACAACTTTGCTGTGCAGGAGGAGCCGGAAATTTGCAATCGGTACTCCTTGCTGAGATGAGACAGATACAGCTAGAAGAGTGCAAAACCTGCTGGGCAAAACTTTGTCAAACGCTTGCGTCACATTGAAAAACAATGCAGAACAAACTTATTGTTCTTTCTCTGTAACATCTGCAATACGATGTACTTGGTCTATTGTTGAATGCTCCTGTTGAAATCCAAACTGATATAATTCATTCGAGCAACAATTTTTCAAATAATTTGGACCCTATTGACAGTCATAAAATAATTATGTTAGTTTTAGTTATCTATAATTTCAAGCATATTATTTGAAATTACATTGGGTGTTAAAACGTCTGCTAGATGTTCTGCAAAAAAGGCAGTTTTCTGTTTACTTTCTCTTGCCCATTTACCTAAACCCTTTTCTAATAGGAATAGCTGACGTAATGGGCCTTTTTTTAGTGGTTTTTCACAGGAATAAGTATTTTATTTATTTTCTGTTTAACTTATAGAAAACTAGCGTAGAGAATTATTATTTAAAAATTTAGCGTTTTAATCTTTGTGATTTTTTATTTAATATAGTTTTATCTTCTGGATCCCGATTCCGGATAATTGTTTCCTTTCGTAACTTAGCCATTCTAAAAAAAAAAATCTACGTGTGATGAAGGTTAAACCAATAATTGGGAAAAATTTATTAAAACGTGTGGTGACCACTTCTGTAATTGAAAACTTCTTCCAATTCTTCATTTATTGTGATAATTGGCATAAAATCAATAGGTACCATTGTTCATCTATATCAGTTAAACAGTCCCGCCACAGATGGCACCTTCATATCATTTTAAGTTAATACCAACTTTCAAAATTTTATGCGATTCCAACTATTAATCATTGATCTACTGAAAGATTTTATTTTCGTGTTAAGTGCTGGTTCTTGATGAAATTCCATTCAAGCTCGGCAAAGAGTCCCTTGTGCAGTGCTAGGAGTTACTTTCCTATCTGGGCGACAATCTGAAGAGGAGGCTACCATTAAGTTGAACGCTATTCGGGCAAAAGATCGTGAGCTTTGAAGTTCAGCGACGGCCGAGGTCTGCAAGCTTCAGTGCTGATGGCTGGAAAAGTGTTACAAGGAATCTGCTCCTTTAAAAGCAGCCATGGTAAGATTGTTATGATCATCCCTTTGGTCCTGTTTATCATTAGTTAAACCTGCTTAATTATCACTTAAATTTATAGAGCATTTTGCAGACTTTTTATGATGTATGATGTAGTTGATGAAATTCAGGGGAATAATGACATTAAGTTCTCTCCTGTGTCATTTTAGTTTTCTTTTACTATTTTCTAAACAATTTATGAGATTTGTTTTCCAGGATATTTTTGATCATTTTAATTTACACACTGTATTTTTGTTATATTTTACAACAATTGAGAAAAAATCAACTTTAGTGTAAATCTGGTGTGGTATTTTTTAATTTCTTTAAAAAAAATATGTTACATAATTTCGAATCGTATTTATGTAATTTTTTAAATTAATCGTGTAACACGTAACGTGAATCTGCAGAATATTATTGAACTCAGTATAATAACAATATGAAAATGCATTATTTTAAAATCGGCCTTAATGAATGGCTATCGTGTATATGTCTTATGATATTTACCTGTGCACGTCACTGATCCATAGTTAATGGGTGTTAGAATTGGCACTGCGCCCAACACATAGACCATTCTGACTCATTTTGGCTAAAAGCCACCTTACCAGGATTGTACTAGGGCACACACCCAGACACGTAAAAGTGATGTAAACATTTTTTTATTAAATTCAAAATTTATTTACAATACGATAGTTTCATTTATTTAGGAACCATTAAAAAATCCTTTTAAACTTAATATCGAACTCTTCAGGTAATTTTTTCATAATCGTGAAATCATTTTCGGTCGAGATCATTAAACATAAACGACGAATTTCTTTCCATATATGATTAAAAAAATTTTAACATTAAATTTATTAAGCCAAAAGCACCATTTTAATAGAGACCTTTAAACTAATCAATAAAAGAACAAAGTGAAATATAATATTTTTTAACTGGTGATATTAGAGTAGCTCAGTATGCAATGGAGCGATCTATACTGGAATTATCCTTAAAGGATCGAGTACCAAACAAAAGAAATCCGCAGACGAACCGGAGTGCAAGATGCCATACAAACTATAGCCAGGGCGGAAATGGAATTGGGCAGGACATATCGCTAGAATGACGGATGATACATGGACAAAACGCATTACGGAATGGAGACCAAGAGCGGATGCCCTAAGAAATAGAGGACGACCCCCAACCAGATGGTCAGACGATCTGAAACGTATAGATACAAACTGGATGCAGGCGGCTCAAGACCGACCTTTGTGAGTGAATTTACGGGGTGCTTTTGTCCAGCAGTGGACTAGGATAAGCTGATGATGATAATTAGAATTCAAAAAAATATAGCGATAGATAGATACAAGGGAGTTCTGAAAAGTTTTCGACCTTAACGTGAGAATGGCAGTACTCGTCAATAAAAGCTAGGGAATGTGGTTGCGCATCTTTTGATAGATACTCACCAACATTTTAGCCATTTTGGACGAGCAATTTTGGGTAGCTGAATTTAAACGTGATCGTACCAGCTTGGAAGACGATGAACGTTCGGGACGTCCAAAAACTGTAACCACTGACGATAACATCACTAAAGTTCACCAAATGGGCTAAACTAGCGTCGAATTAGAGAAAAAGAGAGACAGCAGAAGTTATGAATATGTCAAAAGAACATGTTTGTCACATATTCAATCAAGAATTGGGCAAGATAAAATTATCCGTGCGTTGGGTGCCGCGTTTGCTCACGTTAGATCAAAAACGTGTTCGAATGAACATTTTTATGTTGGCGCAGTTTAGGCGCAATAAATCGTAGTTTTGGCGCCGATTATCTACTGTAGATGAAACTTGGATACACTATTATACGCCCAAAACAAAAATACAGTTAAAACCGTGGACTACAAAGAGGGAATTTGCTCCAAAAAGAGTAAAAATTGTTTTTTTGGCTGGGAAAGTGATGGCGACAAGTAGTAGTAGTAGAGTTATCTTAATCGATTATTTTCAAAAAGAAAAAATCATTACAGGAGCATACTACGCATCATTACTTGACGAGCTTTAGGCAAAAATTTTAAAAAAACGGCCACAGATGCCCAACGACGCAGAGTACTATTTGGACGGGTTAAAGAGATAGGAGCATCGCTGGTGAAAGTGTGTAGAGTTACAGAGAGACGATGCAGAAAAATAAATAATATCTTGTATGTTAGGTCGAAAACATTTTAGACTACCCTGGTAGTGTTTATAGCTTTACATTGTTCGCAGCATAAGTTTCTTTATATTTGAATAAAAATTGTGAGCTTACTAGAGTCACTGCAAAATTAATTATAAAATTCCTAGCAAACTCAAAAAACGAAATTAATTCGTTTTTCTTTTCGGAAAAAAGAAGAGTCAATGTAATTTTTTATTATTTTTATTTTTAATATGTCCTAATAAACTTATAATTATAAAGATTATGGTAAATTTTTTTTAAATTCTTTGGTTAATTCCCTTTGACTAATTAAAACGTCTTCATCATTCGCTTAATGTGAACTTTAACAAATCGACAGTCTATTTCGAGCTCTCTGTCTAGCTATTAGATCTATCCGCTACATTTCCTTTAGTTATGCTCTATTTATTTATTAAAGTTGAGCTCCTGCCTACCTGAATTTATTACAAATGTGTATATTTACAACTAAAATGCTTTAATGTCCTATATCCGGGATCCATTTTACGCTTACTACGTTAGGTCACTGCAATTGCATTTTAAAAGTTGGGTTTTGCGAAATGAAATATTGTTTTAAAACCTTAGGTTCTCGCGTCGTCGCGACGCGTCGATTTAATTTTTTTTGAACGAGACCGGCGTTGACTTTTTATTTTTCTACGAGACCATTTTTAAATTAAATATCGGTTTTAAAGAGACCGCTGGCGGTGCCACCTGGTTTTTTGAGACCTGTACTGATTTTATTTGTTTAAACAACACCCTTGCTGATTTTTCCTTTTTTGACGAGACTGCCGCCGACTTCAATAAAACCACTATCAATATTTCCTTTCCGATTTTATCTGTTTTAACGAGACCGACACCGTATCTTTATAATTTCTGACGAGACCACTTTCAAATGAAATTTTGCTTTTGACGAAATCACTTTCTATTTTACCTGTGTTGACGAGATTGTTATTTATTTTCCCTTGACGAAAACGCCATGGACTTTAATATTAAACCACTGTCATAGTTACTTTTTTTGTCAAGGGCCTTTTCGGTTTTATCTGTTTTAACGAGACCGACGTAGCTTTATAGTTTCTGACGAGACGACCACTTTTAAATAAAATGACTCTTGATTTCACCTGTTTTTACGAGACCGTTATTTATTTTCCATTGACGAGACCGCCATCGACTTTAATACGAAACCGTTATTGGTTTTGACAAGAGACTATCCGACTTTATCTGTATTAACGAGACAGACGTTATCAATGTATTTTCTGACAAGACAACTTTCAAGTTAAACATCGCTTTTAATGAGATCACTATCGATTTCACCTGTTTTGATGAGACCTATACTATACTGATCGAATCAAGTTTAACAAGACCGTTACTGATTTTCCCTCTTTTTTAACGAAACTGCCGACGACTTTAATATCTTTTTTTACGAAACTACTATCAATGTTACTGGTTTTATTAAGAGCCTTTTCGATTTTATCTATTTTAACACAGATTAACTACGGGACTAATGCGAAAGTTGAAGGAAAAGTCTTACGGCGAGAGAGATAAATATTCATACATACATACATATAGTCACGCCTTTTTCCCGAAGGAATAGGCAGAGACCACTTCCTTTCACTTGCTACGGTTCTTACACACATATATTACTTCCTCTACTTTCATCACTGCTCTCATACATGCTCGCCGGTTGTTGGTACTCTTGACCTGGCCTGGCTATACTTCTCAGACTACTCATCTCTGCAGCATAAATCCTATTTTCATGCTTCTTCTGCCAAACCCAACATTCACTACCATACATAAGTGTAGGAACCAACACACCTCATTTAAACCAATTTAAATGTGCTTGTGTGTCTTTAAAGAGATTTTAAAGAGCTTTCGTGTGCGTTTGCGATTGACACAGCAACGTTATTAAATAATTTGAGCAACGATAGTGGCAACAATGCAATCAAACCCATTTAAATGTCCATACATAAATCAGAAAATCCTTTGATCTTTCGCCGGATTTTGCATGTGTGCGTAGTTAATCTGCGGTTTTAATGAGATCAACGTCGACTTAATACCTATCTCTTTTGACGAGACCGTTTCAAAGTATGATAATAGCGTTGCTGATTTTATCTGTTGCAATGATACCATTACGAAACAAGTTATTTTTGTTTTATAAACTGAAGAAAAATTTAGAAACAAAGGCAAAAATAACATACAAAGTATTTTTTGATTGATATTGATTTATTAAAAAATAATAATAAAAATTAAGTAGCGACGAGTCAATTGAAGTAACCGAAAACACCCAGTATAGGATAAAACCCGATCTGACTAATTTAAAAACTTTTTGGCATAATTATGATCTGCATCCACCAACGCAATGTCACGGTAATTTTCGGATGCATCATCATAAAAAAGCGCGTAACAAAAAATCAACCAAGTCATAAAATAAAGGTAAGCCAACTTTGACGATTACATAAGAATGTTTCCTATTTTGAGTTATCGAGTGAGAGTACGAGCGAATTTTTGTCTCGCGTACGAGATTTTTACAACCACGCGCTACTACAAACGTACTACTGTTACTACGCGTTCGACTCAATTTACGACAAATTCCTGGTTTTATGGGAAAAGGGAGAGACGCTGTTGTCGGTGTTTGAATTTCTGAAATACTCGGATTTTTGACATTGATCAAAACGATAAAAAACAAGATTCAAAATCGGAGTAGCATAATGGTAATAAGATACCTGATACCTCTAAGCCTAGTTCATACTAGACAAACAAAGCAACATTTAAAAATAATACTTTGATTCATCATCGCTTTTTTTAGCAAAATCCTTCCTATAGCTTTTTTAGCAATTGATGCACCCAGCATATCCGACTGGATCTATTCTTCACATGTTCGTTGATTTTTTAATCCAACGAAGGTGATCCATAATATACTTTTTCCTTTTCTCTGCGAAAGCCTTAAGGCTTGTTTTACCCATTTATTTGCCCCTCCTGAGATGCCGACAACCTGCTGTCCTTCCATCGTCCTGGTGGTCTGCCGGATGCTGGTTTTTCATTTCTGTCGATTTTTGCCAGTCTGTGGTTCTCCATCCTGGATATGTGCTCATTCCAGAAGCGTCTCATAGCGCGTGTCCATCTAACCACGTCCTCTGTCTTGCATTCTTCCCTAATTTCGTTACTCTTTCTTTAATCCCAAAGTGTGTTTCCCATGATCATTTTTATCTCATTTCATTGGTTCGTGCCATCCTTTTTGTCTCCGCTGTGTCAGCTCGTGTTTCTGCCGTGTATGTCATTACGGGCCTGACACATGCTCTATATATTCCAACATTGGTCGGGATTGATACCATGTTTTTTTCCATATGGTTGTTCGTAAGGCTCCTGCTATCCTGGCTGCCTTGTTAACCTGGTTCCGTACGCCATTCTTGAGTTCACCATATGATGTGATATTGTTATTCCCAGATATTTGAATTTAAAAACCTGGTCTATTGTTTTGTTGTTTAGTTCTAGTTTGCATCTGCGTGGTTCCCTGGCGATCAGCATGCTTTTTGTTTTGTTGGTTGATATTTCCAAGTTAACTTTTTCGGCTTTTTTCTTAAATGCCTGTAAGAGCCAAAAATCCACCAAAAATAAACTTTTAATTTTAATAAGGCTTACATCACAAAGAAGGTTTACAACACTAGGGACATGTTTCGAAAGATTAATCATTCATCTTCAGCACAGATAAGATCCAAATTAAAAAAATTATTATAATTACAAGAGGCCAAATGAGTAAGAAAAAATTTAACATACTACTTTGTGGTGGAAAAAACGGTGACAAAAAATTAAAAAGAACTGAAAAAAGTTAAGCATTAAAAATTATTAATAACCGCATTAAATGCGGGTCCACTAATGTTAGGGACAACGGTTCATCCTCGTAAATTAACTATAAAAGTATTTTAACACCACTGGCCATATTCGGCCGAAGAACTCGACACGCTGATCGGTCTCACCCATTTACTCTCAAGAATGACACTACAAGGACCAATCTCCATCAAGAATCCTTCTTTTACAGGACTGCTACGAAATGGAACAAGCTTCCAAAATTAGTTTTTCCAGAGAACTATGTCCTGCAACTTTTTAAAAAGCGGGTCCACAATCATCTCCTTTCTATAATATCTCCCCCTTCTAATAGTCGCAGAGCGAGCCGTCCGCGACCCACACGATAGTCTACCCTTTTGTTAATAATAATAATTTTGTTAATAATTTAAACGAGTAATTAAACGCTTAACGAACACGAAAATTTACCAATAATAAAGAGAACAAAATAATGAAAAATTTTGCACGAACTTAACATCCCTTGGGAGGTCGTATATCAGCATTTATAGAAAAAGACAAGATAGTTTGTTAGAGAAGACAGTATTTGAGAAAAATACGAAAATTTAGAGAAGATGGAAAACGGATTTCTATTAGGATGAAACCTGGTGGAATAAAGGACACACTGTTACAAAAAAAAGCGTTTTTAGAAGTTTCATCAACAGGTTTAAGGACTTCAATCGGAAATGTTCGTCGTTTAATAATAACCCATTTTGGGAGTGATGAAAGTTTTGTACATGATGGTTTGCTTAAATTTGTATCAAATATTACCACGAAGAAATTAATTTTGATGGTTTTAAAGAGTATTTCTCTTAATTGCTGGATCTAATTCCCATTAATTTGTTCATAGTTTTGGATAATGATAGCAATCATTCAAGGTTAAAAGAACCATTACCCACATGGCTTCGTGCTTGATTCTTAGAATTGGTTATTTTACCGAAAATGTTTATCTATAACCTAAGACTGCAAATTGTTAAACTAGTTTTTAAATAAACTCGTATAAACTCACTGAGAGTACAATTATACGTTGGGATCTTCTTTACAGTTACTAAAACTCATACAGATAAACATTACGCAAAAGTGTTATTCTGGTTTTATGATTTTTTGTAAAGTTTTACTAAAGAAACATTTTTTTATCTAATTATATTGACTTATTTTTCTATTGTCTAACTTCATTAAAATTATAAATAAACAAAAGTCTTTTCGGCTTCTAAAAGAAGGTTAAATGTTGATGTTTACGTTAGATAAGAATAACGATCTTTTGTTTGTTTTTAAAAAGATCAACTAAAGACAACAGGCTCATCGTTAAATATTTGTACTGCTGCCTTGTAATCTCTCTATACGTAGGTACTTCATAGTGTCTTACATGAATATTATTAAATATTCATTTTGCAACAATAGTACAGTCATTTAGTTGAAAAAATAGAGGTTACCTGAAAAGTTTTCCGTGATTTTTGTAATTGGCAATTATATAGATTTTGACGTGCTCTTTCCGAATTTCAACTTTGCCACCTCGTATCTTTGCCGCCATATTGGAAAAATGGCGCCTAAAAGTAGTTTTTTGATAATAATACTTTCCGACGCATTTTACAGGAAACATATTGATATAAAATAATTGTAGAGAAAATTTCCTACAATTTGTCATAACCTTTTTTTCGTAAAATCAATAGATTCGGCGTACGATATCCATGATAACGCGTAATATTTAATTTAAACTGCTCATATTTGTGAATTGTAGAATATAAAAATTATACTAAGGTTAAATATTGTGCTGTAGATTGAAAACCCGGCTGACTATGGTCTGTCTCCGCAGGTATAAAGTATTATTAAAGTACTCCGAAAAACCCCCGATTCAAACGAGGTAATCGAAGTATTTAAAAATCCAAATGCTGATCCAGAAGTCATTGCTAAAGCTGGAGATCGTTTCCTCATCGAATTATACAGTTACAGTGATGTGAAAAGTCGTAAAGGTACATCTTTAAATAATGATAGATATGCATGCTTCACAGCATCAGCATATAAAAGTAAATTTAATATTGCGTCGCTACTACCAACAGAAGCAGCAGCACAACATTCGTTTCGAACTTATCACCAGGTTCAGCAGTGGTATGGGAACGAACAAAATGTAGAACAATGGGGACGGAAAAAAGACAAAAACGGGCTCATTCCTGTTACTACATTCGAGCCCCCTGCTCCAAGAAGGTTTGGTCAAACTTATTTCTTGCAAATGCAAGAGAGGTTGTCAAAAAGCTTGCGGATGCAGAAAGGCAGGGCTAAAGTGCTCCGTTGTGTGCACGAACTGTGGTGGTTCTTGTGATAATTCGCAATTTCCATCACAAGATAGCAATGAAGAGGAAGAAACGGACACTATTCTCGATCAAATAAGAAACTTCCGTCTTTGATATTTCAATCAGTACTGAAGACGATGAAAGCACAACGCCTGGTCCGTCAACAACAATGAAGCGACGGAGATTAAACTAAACTTGGAAATAGTGAGTCAGATGTGGATTAGGCCTACTGGGGATACCACGATAAAAAACGAGCCGCTTTCTCTACCTCATGGTGGTGTGGAAATGAGTATTTCTGCCGAATCGTGTGTTGAACTACATTTTACGGCGCTCGTAAGCCGAAACTATTGATTTTAGGAAAAAAAAGGTAATGACATAAATTGTAGGAAATTTTCTCTACAATTATTTTGTATAGATAGGAGTTATTATCAAAAAACTGCTTCTAGGCGCCATTTTTCCAATATGGTGGCGCGAGCGGCAAAGATACGAGGTGATAAAGTTGAAATTCGGTAAGAGCACGTCAAAATCTATAAAATTGCCAATTTTCAATACTCCCGGAAAACTTTCCATGTAAAAATACCCAATGAGTATACTAGAAATTAAAAGTATTTTTTTCTTCTTGTTTAAACGAAAATGCAACATTTACATGTTTTTTTATTAAACCAAATAACTGCTATTTTCTATTTACTTTAGTTCATTGAATGATATTTAAAATAATTATTTATTCGTTTCTTTGTCAGTTTTCAATTATCAAGTATCAAGTGTCTATTGTCAGTTCATTGTCATTTGTCAGACAATTATTTTGTCTTAAGACTTGTCAGAGTTTTATACAGTGTTGGAATAAACATCTTCTCTTGATTGTGTTTTTATATTTTTTACCACTTTGTACATGCTTTCTGCAAGATCTGCAGGCGGAGTGACGTATATTTTGATTTTAGGTGTCCCCGCAAAAAGATGAAATTCAATGACGAGAGATCCGGTGATTTGGCCGGCCACTTTATTGGACCCTTTCTGCAAATCCAACGCCCTGTAAAATGTTGGTTGCCCCGTCCTGTTGGAAAATTAGTTTTGAACCAACATTTTCCAGGGCGTTCGATTGGTAGAAGAGGTCCAATAGAGTGGCCGGCCAGATCACCGGATCTCTCGCTATTGGATTTCTTTTTGTGGGACACCTGCAGATCTTGCAGAAAGTCGACCATTTAGTTCGGTAATTTGGTGAAATTTTAAGTTTTTGTGTTATTACTGATATTCATTCAATAAATTGGTTAAATACAAAATATCTTCAAAATTCGTCCCACTTCCAATAAAATTTGACATGTTTTTTTAAATTTTGAAGAAACTCTTGGTATTTGCGTTTCTGGGGAGGTCAAGTTTTCGTTGAAACACCCTGTATATTTGTAATAGTCGGTAAGTTTTTTAACTCGCATACTACGTTATAAAAACAATTTTATATTAATAGGAAATTGATACACAAAAAACGAAGACAACACGACAATATTTACACTAAAATGACCCAAATTAATACCGTTTTTCCAAATGGTTTTCTACATTCCGACGCCGACGCTTTGAAATAAGTCATATTGAATTCTATAGGCCCCGTTTTTAAGAAACCACTTAACCAAAGTTTATTTAAATTGATGAAAAGATGCTTTATTTTATTATTTTACGGTTTTTTGTCAATGGGTGTCGTAAGTTAATCCTTTGGTGCCACTGGACTGACTGCCTTCGTCACGTTTATTAGTAAAATGAAAAATTACTGCCGCCATAAACGTTCGCCAGGGTAATGGACCACCTTCTTACCCCTTAAAAATGTCTATCGTGCGTTGTTTTGTACATCTATAAAAAAGTGTATAACTTGCAGAGTTAAATCATACAAACGTCCGGACTTTAATACAAACATACGCCCTATAACTTCAAAAGTGTGGTCGCCAGGAAAATTGTGCTCATTAATGGTTACAGATTTGTATATTTTAAGAACATGGTACCATTATACACAAGAAGTATCACATAAATGGAAAGTTATTTTTTTTTCAACATTGCCCCGCTGCAACTGTTTCAAAATTGAGATTTTCATTTTGGGTCAGAAAGTACTTTTTCTTAAATTTTGTAACAATTTGTATTTTGCCTTATTCGGAGTACTGAGATTTACCTTCGTATATTTAATTGCTGGACTACAACTCCAGAATAGAGCTCTTTACATGATCTACGACTTGGATCTAACAAAGATTCTTTCATCATTATTCCATCGTCCAAAGGTGGCAGAAATTCCTTATTTTGATAGATAGGTACTTCTAACTATAAGTATTCCAAAATAAAGACCTCAATCATCGTATGCACCGTTAGTTTAACGCTCATTTGTGAACTGAGCCTTTGGACCTCGATTGTGTTTTTTTCCTCTTTTTTTTAACTCTTGAAAGCTGTAATAAGAAACTTAACACTAGCATCCATTTGAATATCTTCCTCTGTATGCTTATAAATTACCCCATTTTTCATTATGCTACACCTACCTGCTAAAAGATCGGTTGCCGAGCCACAATGCTCATGACCAATGTTCCCGAAGTTGCTCAACAGTTCATTTTTGATCATGCTTGTTTCGGAAGCTCTTCGTTTCTGTTGAAATGAAAACATTGGAAGCATTCAACAAGTCTTGACTGCTAAACAATTGTTGAATGCTTTAATAATTCCAAAGACTTAAGAATCCCCAGGGGCAAGAAATTGAACAGTGATTGTTTTACTCCTATCGATGACGAAAATAATTGTCTAAATGTTGTACTTTTTGGAGATATTTTTCTTCCAATCGAAAACAACACAGCTTAAAAATCCTCAGTTTTTTTAATACAAATCTGTCGAAAATTCATTCTGATACATTTGTAAGTGCTTCGTACTTTCTTTCCTTTTATTTATTACGTTGGTTCAACATTGAAATTAGGGTCTTTTCTGATACGTTCTCGCATTTTCGTTCTTTACCAGGTACTGTTGGTGTTAAGTTAGGACGTTAGGTTAGGTTAGGCTAATTTTTTTACTTTTTCTCATCTCAATTAATACCGATTATTATTAGCTTAACCTAACATAACGTCCTAACAGTACCTGGTGAAGAACTTTAAAAATGCGGGGACGTATTAGAAAAGCCCAAAAAGTCAGTCTTCATAGGAAGAAAATAAAAGTATTGTGCTTGATGATTTTAATGATAGATAATTAAATAATATAGATTAATGAGTATAACGCTTAAGCAGTTGCTCTCCACAATGTCTCAAAAAAATTATGCTTAAAAAATGTGGGCAGTTTTTATTATCTTTTTCTAGTGACATACGCTAACAGGATCTTTTTTGGACAGCCTTCGGAAAATTATTGGGACTTTTGTAAGATTAAAGAAAATATTAAATATTTGGCAACTTTAATTCGTACTTGATTGGGTATTTGTGTGATTAATAGTCACGATACGAAAAAATAGAACCACGGTTCAATGAAATGCCAGCAAAAGGCCATTATAAATGATTACTATAAACAATACAGTACACATACGCGATAAAATTGGCTGCAGGTAGTTTCTAAACAAAAATATGATGGACCTGCATTTAAAAATATCTTTTATTTCTTATTTTCTGTGACTTCAAAGGTTACATGGATTTTAATAATTGTAGGGAGAATCACCGATTGTGATACTCGCTATAAAATAAAGTTTGTCCAATTTTATCAACAAATTATCATCAACAATAATTAAAATAGCTACGGTCAAAGTCAAACATTCTTATTAGAGGTAATTAAGGATAAGGAGTATGTATTTACCCTTTAAAATTTGTTACGATAAATATAAAACGAGTAATTTAAAATTTTTGATAATTTCCAACTTTAAAAGCTTTCGGATAGGTTAGTTAGGTTTATGAAATTGGTTACATTTTTGGTTTTGGGTTTTCACTACTGGAAGTCGTTTTCTAAAAACTAGTCGACACTAGCCCATTACCAGTGCCGGAGTAGTTCACACCAGGGTTGGAAAATTTAAAAATCGACCATTTTTATAAAACAAATGTGATTTGGTCTATTTTTACGTGCAAACAATAAAAAATAGTGTATACTTGTTTTGAGACATCTATTGGTTTATTTAAATTAGGCCTGCCATATATTGCTGCTTTGCGCCAAGGTTTCAGGTATTTATTTTAAACGATTAGCTGAAGATTATCTTAAAATCTTAGAGACCATTGCTATGGATTGATATAAATAACAGAAAAAACGCTTAACTTTTTTATGCAACTAGGAAAAGAATTCAAAAGAAAATTCCAGGAAGAATTAGAATTATCGTCGACTGAAATATTTAAAAACGATATAAACCAGCACTTATAGCTCATTTAACCAATATACGACGGTATCGGATTAATCACCGAGGCATCGACTTAACGGGCGCACTGTGTTGAGATATACATTAGTAAATTCCCCTAAGATTTAAACCCGAAATTTTTTTGTTTATTATTATGCTTTTGTTGAAACGTTTTATTTTTTGCTTTATTGTGAACAAAAATCGTTGATGTAGCTCTCGATGAGTTTTTTAACAAGCCAAATTAAAACTTAATGGCTCAGTTAATTAGTGAAATTTGTTTGGATTACCTACTTACCTACCTCTTTTATTATAAACAATAAATAAAGTCATTAAGAACAGATTTGGTTGCAAAATTAACCGTGCTAACAAATAAAAATATTGACCCTTAATTTCTAAAATAAAATTCGTTACCTTCGAAATTTGTTTAAAATTATTAGGAAATTTACTTTCGTACTACTTAAATGTTCATATTGTGACATTATAACAGTACTAGCGGACACGGCATACGTTGTACTGCCCGAACGTTGGCGTGCCTGCTTTGGGAATATCACTATCAAACTCAGCGACGCCGAAAACTACAAATTCGAGACTAATAAAGCGTTTTTAAAAGATTTTATATTTCATCCCCTTTCCACCTCTTTTATAGGGGTGCTAACAACATTAGAGATATCAATTAAACTCAGCCACTCCAAAACCTATAAATTCGACACTAATATCAGCCGTTTTTGATAGTTTTTATATTCCAACCCCCTCTCACCCCTATCGTAGGGGTGCTAACAAAATTGGAAATGTTACTATCAAACTCGGCCACCACAAAAACAATGAATTTGATATTAATATCAACCGTATTAAATAGTTTTTATATTTTATCTCTCTCCCACCCTTTTGTAGGGGTGCTAACAACATTGAAGATATAACAATCAAACTGAGGGACTTGAAAACTAATAATTTGACACTTTAATTGGCGTTTATAATAGTTTTTATATTTCATCCCCTACCCACCCCTATCGTAGGAAAGTTTTTTTCACTAAAACCACCCTTAGTATTTATAAAACAATTTCATCCCAATCAGTCCAGGCGTTTGGGAGTTTTTAAAGGACATGCATAAATACAAACATACAACCATTTTTTCATTTTTTTATTTTTATATATATATATATATATATATATATATATATATATATATATACACATAATGGACCAAAAGTCTGGAAACGGACAATTATCTGAGTGAGCACATTTTGAACACTTGATTAAGTAATCACTATGGTAAAAATGTTACCTTTCAATTATTACGTTTAAATGTAGTTGAAAATAGTTTGTATTAAAAAAATTATTGAGACAATAAGGCGTTGCTACACTTCTGTTTTATTTATTTAAGACCTTCTAGACTACATATAATCATAATTGTTATATATGGCTGAACTCGCATTGAAAAGGAGATTCCAATAATGACTGAATATACAGGGTGATGTATTTAAAAAACCAAAATGACTAATAATATCAGTGAAATGGTAAATCTAACAACATTGTAAATGTCAAATCTTGAATCTTTGTATCTCAAAATATCTCAAAATCCCCGTATCTTAAAACATAATTATCCCAAAGTTTGTAAAATTCGGACTAGCAATTTACGAGATAATTGTCCGTTTCCAGACTTTTGGTCCACTCTGTATATATATATATATATATATATATATATATATATATATATATATATATGTGGTTTAATTTGTATTTTAATTTTTATACAGAATAAATAAATGGTATTTCTGATTTCAGGTATGTTTTTAAATTTTAATTATTGATTAATAGTAAAAAATCAAATGATTAAATATTGATTTAAATAAACCCCGATTCACACCTTCAAACCACCAGCAAAGAGCTCGCGGGGCTATAATGTCTTAAAATATGTCAAAAATATCATTTATTGCTTGATTCTTTTTACTTACTGTTTATTAAAGAGTAACTTACAGGCTGGAGGCATATTTTTAAATTGAAAGGTTTTAATTTTTTTTAAAGTAGTTTTGCAGTTTTTAAGGTCCAACATTTACTTAAATATTTTGGAATTTATTGACATTTGTTATGGTGCAATTATGCTTTCAATAAAATTTTTCTTCGCTTTATTCATTTTAAATAAAAGCCTTTAGGAATAAGGTTGGGTTAAAGTAAAGTGGACGCACCTAAAGTGGAAAATTTGCTACTCGAAATAGGTTAAAGTATAACAATATAATAAAACTTAGGAGAGTCGAGCAAAACGAAAATCATTTGTAAGATTTAGTGTGTTTTTTTTTAGAATTGACGAGCCTTAAAAAGTAAAGCATTAAATTGAATAAAAGATTCATGTAATATAACGTTGGTGTGTATAACTCTTGTAAAAAATGTTAGTTCTTAATATATTTTTACCCACCAAAAAATTCCTCCTAGGTAAAATATGCAAACGAGTTTTCCCGGTAATAATATTCCTAAAAAATGATATTTTCAATCTTAATAAAAATGTCCCATTAATCGCGAACGAGGATTAAAAATAACTCGTCGGTATTATAAGAAGAGGTCATCGAAAAATCTTGTATCAACCGAATCTTTTCAACTTCTTTTATTATAGACTCTTTAATATTAAATGGGAAATAACGGGGATTCGGAAAATTCTTTACTTTTCCACTCTGAAAGGCTGTCTAGAGACATTTCAATCCCTTTTTACGACCTTCATTGTTCGTGAAATGGTTTGCTGTTGGGCGAAAACTCATTTTCCAAAGTACCCCGTTCAGTTTTCTCGTTATTTTTCCTAAAGACTTCTGTCGAAGAAGCTACGCCGTCATAAAGATTTTTACTAGATATACCAGTTGTCCGATTTTCATAATATTTTTCAGAAAAAAAGTTATCAAGTCCGAAATCTGAATATAATTGTTTATCCTTTGTACAGTCCTGACTCAAGTCCTAATGACTTTTTCCAACTTCGTTGACGATCCTCAACACCAGTAAATGCAATAGAAACGTTCAAAATGAAATTTTAAGTGCACCGTCTTGTAAAAGGAAAATCATTTATTCGCATAAAAATTGTACAGAGTTAAAAGGAATATTTAGATATTTTTAAAAAATAACAATTTTTTGTCCTATCTCGATATTTTGTCTCAAATAAATGATATTTTACTTAGCAAAAAATTTAAATAACCGCCCTTATCTACACCCTTAACTATGTTTAAAGTGAAATTTGTCGTTTTATTGGAAATTATTATGAAACATAATTTCCCAGTCGGAGTGAAAACGAGAGAAGCATCGCCGGCTGGTGATGCCATCTATTTTTAGATTTCTGGAAATATCTCAAGACAGTCAAGACACACCGTACATTCTAATTTACGAATTTGCCGTCTCTCTTTCTCTCTGTCTCTATTTCATTTTATTCCTTCAACAATATTTTCTTCTTGGGACTGCATAATACAGTGGATGTTTTCTACATAGAAATTTTTTTAACATTTGTTTTATGTTGGAGAAAACAATAAGTTATACTCATTCCTCAAAGAATGCTTCAATATTTTTTTTTAATAAATTTGTGGTAAGGCATAATAAGAACAATTCATTCAATAATTCATTTTTACCATCTCAAACTACATGACTTGTAAATGGAACAATTTAGTTGGCACTGGGTAGTGGTTTTCATTATCTTTTCTTTCTGGATCTGGTTAGTTTAATAGAGTTAAGAATAAAAGCTATCAAGGGGGTTAGATTAAACCCGGGCGTTCAAATTACATACAAACATACATACATGTAGTCACGGCTTTTTCCCGTAGCGGTAGGCAAAGACCACTTCCTTCCACTTGGTATGGTTCTTATACACATTTTTTTGCTTACTTTACTTTCATCAGTGCTCTCATACATGCTCGTCGGGTGTTGGTACTCTTGACCTGGCTTTTCTTCAAAAAAATGTTGATCTGATCGAGATATGTTCGCCGAGGTCGACTTCTACCGACTTGTCCATTCTCACTCGCCTATGCTCCTTAGACTACTCATCTCCGCAGCATTAATCCTATTCCTTTCCGGAGTAATTCGACGGCACTCGTCAACGATTCTTTGAATCAAATCTTTCAACGTGGAGGCCATTCAATGCTGCCTCTTCTCCCAATCCAATGCCGTGGAAAACGTTGTTCTAAATACTGATGAACAATCGCCGCGAAATGCGGAGGAGCACCGTCCCGTTGAAAATAAAAATGATCTTCGTCATACTGTGTCTTATTTTCAAATATATCAGTCAAGGCAGGGTCAATAGCGTCTTCGAGTAATTGCAAATACATTACGCCAGTCAAATTGCCTGGTAGAAGAAAAGGACCCACCAGTTGGTAACCGCAAATGCCAGCCCATGCATTTAATGCATCCGGTTTGCAGATAAGTTTCACATTTAAAATATAATTTCTCAATAAGTAATGGGCGGAATTTTAAAATTTAAAGACTATTGTATAGAGAATTGTAAGAGCTTTTAAAAGACATCTTTTTCGACCCCCAATGCTATTTAAAAATTTTGGGGTAATTCTTACCCTCGCTTGGGGTTGAGAGTAGTGGAGTCAAAAATATCGGAAAAGTGTGTGTCCTTTTTTAATCAAAAATCGATGGGTCTAAACGTTTTTCTAAAATGTTGACGAGGTTCTGCAAATGGCTCTGTTTGGTTTTCGGTTGGCCACCCTGTATGTATTTAATTATTACCACTTGCATCTATTTTTAAGATATTTCATTTTTTAAAATTACAAAATTGCAATGTGAAAGATAAGTATATGAAAACTAGACAAGAAATGCAGTGGCGTAGTATATTTCGTTCATCAATTAATTTTTTATTGATTGATTGCCATACTTGGCACGTCCCTATTCTAGAAAAATGCTATTTTCCGTATTCATGGCATAATAATCAAATATACAATTATGTCAGTGTTTGCAAAGAGAGAATATTGAAAACTAGAAGTTTCGCTAAAGTAAAGTAAACAATAACAAAACAAAATAATTCAGTTAGTTAGTATTCAGCGCACGTGGTATAATGAAGAATCAAAGTAACCGTGGGCAGTACCGTAAGTTAAAAAGAGAAAGAAAATACGTCTCTGGCGATTTCGTACTTGTGCCAGTTTTTGCAACGCATTACCTAAAACCATATAAACTCGCTTCTCTTTAATCTATATACAGGGGATACGGCTTTTGTGTCGAAGGTTTTGATGTCAGTACGACCACCTTGGAAAACTCTTTATCAGTAAATATCTTATTAGATATTAATAAAACTATTGATGGCCTCACATCAAACTTTACAAAAGTATAGATTTTATTTTAAGTTTTAACTATTAATTTTTTTTCCGAATATAGTTACAAACATTGACAAAATTACCAAGAATCCGATACCACCAGCAATAAATATATATTTTCCGAAGTTGTCAAGGAATCAGTTTCAGATATAAAACCGTCTCTAGGCCAACAAATAGCTTACTAAATAAAATTATGCTTTGTTGTTTAAATTTACTCAAAAATAAATTTAAATCCAAACTTTTACTCGGAGCTAGATGCGAAAAATGTTCGTATTCTATTTCTGTTGTACGTTTTTAGGACCAAATTAAGGAAAAGGATAATTTTAAATAATAATAAAGCCCGAAAAATAAGAAATAAAAAAGTGGTTGTATGCTTTTAGTTGCAGCAACATCCAAACATATAAAAAAAATTATGTCTTAGTTCATACATCATGATATACTTTATTATTGTTTGCTGTGATATATTATCCCAGTCTTTATTTGCAATGAACACCAGCTGTTACAGAGTTAGTTCCTTGGGTAATTTCTTTGATTGTAATCAGCATAGTAAGGAATATTCCAAACGTGTTCAATATTATTCCAATTAGCAGACTTGGTCAATCCGACCAATCGTTTGATATTCAGGATAATATTTAACAGTAAGGTAGACCATGTAAATACCATGAATTAAGGTATTTTTATAAATTTATTGTTGTTTCCTCTAATATATTATCCCAGTCTTTACTTGCAATGAACACTAGCTGTTACAGAGTTAGTTCCTTGGGTGATTTCTTTGATTGTAATCAGCATAGTAAGAAATATTCCAAACGTGTTCAATATTATTCAAATTAGCAGACTTGGTCAATCCGACCAATCGTTTGATATTCAGGATCATATTTAACAGTAAGGTAGACCATGTAAATACCATGAATTAAGGTATTGTTATAAATTTATTATTGTTTCCTCTAATATATTATCCCCGTCTTTACTTGCAATGAACACCAGCTGCTAAAGAGTTGGTGCCTTGGGTGATTTCTTCGATTGTAATCAGCATAGTAAGAAACCATTCCAAATATGTTCGATATGATTTAAATAGACAAACATGGTCAGTCAGACCAATCGTTCAATATGGAGAATTATATTTAACAGTACGGCAGAGCATAAAATAAAATTATCACCTGCAGGTCTTTTCTTTACGGTATTATACAAGTAACTACAACCTAATTTTTTAAAATGGAGACAGATATATATTATAGAGTTATGGTTATTAACCACTGGCATCTCAAGTCTGGTTCCATCTTTCTTCTATGAAGAAGTTGAAGTTAGTGCATTATTATAGACATACTATTGTCATCTAAACCTGGTTTAATTTTTTTGTGACTGATAAAGAATTCGATGAAGTAAAAACTAGTTCTGTGTTTTTCCTTTGCTATTTCTACAATAGAGATGCAGTTGAGGAATTCTTGATCATTGTACTATCAACCTGGTCCTGTAATTCTTGTTTTGTGATTTTAATGATGAAATAGAAATTATTATAGTCTATGAATGTTGACATCTTGAACCTGGATTCTTCTGTGACAGTGTCAGCTCTCTAGTTTTTTTTTGAATTCTTACTTTCCTTTCGAATAGGTTTATGTCAATTGATTATATTTATAATTTATTAGTACTCGTTTTCTACTACTTTGGACTCTCTTCTTTAATTAGTTTGTATCTAAGAAGCGATTTCATGCTTTAAATACGTTACTGTGAGACTATACAGTCTAATTTACAACATGACTGGATCTCTCTCATTATCGTCATCATTAATCGCAATGTATCTTTTTTAAAATAATCCTTTTGTTTCAGTATTTTCCATTGCAATATGTTGTTGAACAAATAACGGTGTCCTAGTTACGAAGTTGTTCTTCCAAGCCCTAGGGGAATCCCTAAAGCTTTGGTAAGTATTCATATATTTCATTGTCAACGCTATTTTAACATTTTTATAATTATAAATAATAAATTACACATTGTGTAATGAGCTATTTTAAAAAATTATATCCTGGTGCTAGACTTATTACACGGATTATTAATGTTAAGAAAGAACATAGAGAAGTGTTTATTATTTTTATATTACTGTTTAAAAACATTTTACCAACATTATTTGTTGGTGACTTTTATTTGACTATGTACATATTTACCAACTTTTTGTGGTTCGATAATTGGTAACGTAATTTATTCTGGGTAACCCAAAATAGTAACATTAACAAGATTTTAAAGATTTGTAAAGTTTCCTGGCTAAGCTTAATCAAGGTTAAACTTTTCACTTAAATGTAACAGTTTAAAAATTATAGAAAACTATAATACTATTATAGAAAATTTAAAAAATTCTTGACAGCGAAATTAAATATAAAACTGTATAAAACTGATTTTTAAAAAGTATAGATGTCGTGACTAGCGCTTTTCGTGTAGTCCTTCATGTATACTTGGTAAGAGTTGAAATTGTTGATTTGTCTCTTCAAAGGGCAAACATGAGTTTGTCAATACCTACCCTATGCTGATAAGGGGCAACACCCCGGAACCAGTCTATAGGTGGTCACTTCGAATGGATAGATTTTTCTTTTTACTCTACAAGCATCTGTATATCACCCGAAATGGGATTAACATGCAACGAAATTAACTCAGTTTTATACATTTTTATAAATGTAACAGGCCTCGCATAAAGTTTCTAGTCCGTTCTGCATCAATCTGGGTCGTATCATCCACTTGCTGAATGCGCCACCTTTTGAGGGCGTCACAGTAAAATATGACATGGTATGCTGTTTCCTTCCCATCTCGACATAGTCTGCAAACTGGGTTTTTGCCCTATCATTCTCTTGCTATGCCTCAGGATATTGATTTCTAGTCAGCTTCGTTTCTGCTGCCAGGTAAGCCAAGACGCAACAATATGAATACCTAGGGACCATCATAAATGAGCAGTGGGATCACTCACAAGAAATTCGCTGCCGTATAGAGAAAGCGAGAAAAATATTTGGCATCACTCTTCAAAAACAAAAATTTACAAATGAACACCAAAATAAGGCTTCTTCGATGCTACGTCTTCTCTGTGTTGCTGTATGGAGTGGAAACATGGACGTTGACGGAGGCTACCACAAAAAAACTACAATCCTTTGAAATGTGGCTGTACCGCAGATTTCTGAAGATTCCATTGACAGACCATGTGACCAACCAATCAGTGCTAACAAAAATAAACAAGAAGCTAGAAGTCATTGTAAAGACCAGAAAACTAAAATATCTTGGTCACATTATGCGTAACGAACGTTGATACGAAATTCTACAACGGATTCTCCAAGGCAAGATATTGGGAAAGAGGGGACTGGGAAGAAGACGTATCTCGTGGCTAAAGAACCTGACAACGTGGTCCTCTACTACCACGACCGGGCTATTCCGTGCCGAAGCAAACAAGATAATGATAGCCAGAATGATTGCCAACATTCGGACCGAATAGGCACTTTAAGAAGAAGAAGCCAAGACTTGGCATTCTTTCTGACACACTGGGCTCAGGCACCAGCAGCGGGTCTGCAGAACCCATCTTTGCGAGTGCATCTGCTCTTTCGTTGCCCTTGTGTCCTGGCACCCAGCCAAGTTCAAGCCGGCTGGGCTTTTTCAGGTTTTCCAGGTACATTTGACATTCCCTTACCTGCTGTTTTGGCAGCTTCCAATCGCCTGGAGAGCCGCTTGGCTATCTGAGAGAATCCGCATGTTCCTGTTTCTCAGGTCCATTCCAAGATTCTCTGATGCGCAAACCATTATTGCGGTTACTTTGGCCACACATAAACCACGTGAGTTTTTATTGGATTCATTTAAAAAGATTGTTTAAAAATTGTTATTCTAAATACTTTTCTTTTTGTTTGACTACTTATAGCTGATAGTTTACAGATTGTATGTTTATGTGTGACTATGTTAAATATTTTGTAACAAAATGGCAATGCCGTTAATAGATAAATATGTTACATTATAGGTGAATTATAAATTATATTGTACGGTATAGTAATAAACCAAGTAGCTTCCAAGGTGGACCAGAGAGAAACAGCGCATTAAAAATAAAAACCGTCAATTGTTTTTTATGTAACGGGCCCACCCTGTACAAAATAACTTCAAATGCGGTCTGTATTCATCACATGACCTCAATAATAACATTAAAGTCTCATGAATACGTATTTGTCCTTTCCACTTCGGCTCATATGGTAAGGACGGGTTCAGAGCACAAATTCAGGACTAAATCTTAGAAAAAAAATTCTTCTTTCTGCTCTTGACTGCTTTCGACCGCTAACTGTTTACCGATACTGGATGATATCAATGCATATATATGAACTGAGATGAGAAACGAAGATCTTTAAATTATTGTTTTGACAAATTTTTGAATTTTCAGCGAAATTTTGAAACCGTTTATTAGGGATAATCTTTAATTATAAAAGAAAGCGATTAATAGTTATTTATGTATCAAGGGCGTAAAATACGCCCGAAATACATACAAAATTTTATGCACGACCGGTACATCGAGATATTTTTGAGGGAAGCACCAGAAGATTTGTATGTATAAGTAAGTTCTAATTTCATGTTTTCTCAATGTTCAGTTTGTTAATCTGAGAATTTATTGTAGGTAGCACTGATTTTTGGTATTTGTGGAGCATGTCGCCGCGAAGAATTGGCAAATATCACATTGGACGTCATTCAAGATTTCTAGACATTCTTACTCATAACTATACGAGAAACCAAAACGAAGATAGATCGAGTATTTACTGTAATCGATAAAGAATAGAAATTATTTGGATATTTGCAGAAAATATTCTTCCTTGCAAGATCAGATTAATCAAAAGCGGTTTTTTTTATATTATAAAAATGGCAAGTGTACGAGACAGGTTATCGGAAAAAATACATTCGGTCAAATACCATTCAGAATAGCCGCTTACTTAGGTATTTCTAATGCGAAAGAATATACTGGACACTGCTTCAGACGTTTCTCAGCAACTATGTTAGCAGATGCAGGCGAGGATATAATCAACATTAAAAGACATGCTGGGTGGAAGTCGACGACTGTTGCGGAAGGTTATATTGAAAATTCAGTTGCAAATAAGCTGAAGATTGCTAAGAAAATTGTAGAAAACGATGAGCCTTCTACTAGCCATTGCAGACAATCTGAAAATATTGCTCACTACTCTGAAACACCAGATAATAAGATGCATTCTCTTCAGACTTGTAGTAATGAGGAATCAGTTGAAATCAGTAACTATCTGCAACAACAGAAAACAACAAATCCAAATATTTCCATAAATAACTATTTTAATTGTATTGTCAATATTAAGTTATAATTCATTTTGTAAATAAATTTATGTTCATTGTTTTCGTTATATTATTGTTAATAGAGTTTTGGGTTTGATTATATGATCCATCGGAATATAGATTTCTATCGATATGAGATTGAAATTCACTTTAGCACCTATTTAACGATTTTATCGCCCGCCGGGTGATAAAGTAGTCCGCGGGCACTAAAGTGCTACTTTACGCCCGCAAATCCGGACGATAAAGTGCTACTTTACGCCCGGTCGTGCATAAAAGGAATTATTTGAAACATTCTAATACGAGCGGTTGTATTTATATTTAGCGCACTGCTAATAAAAATAATTTTGAATAATTTAAAAAAGAAGCCACCTTAATGAAAACTTTGAACCCAAGTTTACAAACTAATTCACTTGTTCACTAACTCCTTCAATCAGCACCTCGCAGTTTGCCATGCTTTCTTCTCTTCACAAACGATTACTTTCTTCTTGTTAACATACACTTTCATCCCTTTGATTTTTAGGGCATCAAGCATAATATTAACTATCGCCTGCAACTTCTCCTCAGATGATGCTAATATGACCTGATCATCGGCGTAAAGGAGGCATTTGACGATCAAATCATTCATTCTTAATTCATACGAACTCTCTTTTGAATCTTTTAAAAAATCGTCTATGTCTAAAACTTTCTTCGATGTTAAACCAGTATGTGTAAGTTCCTTTATCCTGACACAAGCAGTGAAATCTTCGTATTATTCGCTCGTATCAAACTACCACTCACCCCATATATAGACAATGTCGACCACAATTCATTACCCATCACTCTGTCGTACGCCTTTTCCAAGTCTTCGAAAACGGAGTATACCTTTTGACTATTATTCAAGGATTTTTTTACTATGCTTCGTAAGGAAAAGACCTGAACCATGTATCCCTCTCCTCTCCTAAATTCCGCTTGCACATCCCAAAGCAAACACAGTAACTTGAAATTAACATTTCTATTTTAGACACGTTAAAAATTTTTTTTTTATTTTATTGTAAAACTCCCAACCAAGCATTTTTAATCGACCGTGTTCTGAAAAGTAACTTTGTCTTAAAACTATTCTCAAATAATGATCTTCTCATGCTGAAATTGCTCAGGGTCGTCCGGATTTATGACGACGGTTATGAATTTCTGCGTCAGACCACCTGTAACAACATTGTAATACTGTTGACACACTGCGGTCAAAAATGGTCCTAGGCATAATTATTTAAGACTTAATTATATAAATACAAATCACTACAAAATATTGCTCTAAAATAAAGAAAGATATTTCTTTGATAAAACAAAATTAAAAAAGTTTATATCTGTTATCATTTCTTACTAGAGTATCATTGTAATTGGTCGACTCTTTTTATACTGTTAAATTTTTTTTTAATTAGTAATTTTCTTGATTTGTTATATTGTATATTATAAACCACACAAATTATAACTGGCCACCACGGCTTTCGTGGCACATGCATACTTTTCTGTCAAAATTTCCATTAACGGTTTTGCATAGATGTTGTTGAGAAAGCGTTCAATTTCGAGCTTCGATGCTTGGGTGATCGTGGGCTTAATGGCATAAACCTGAGACTACACAAAAAAAGTACATAGGTTTTAAATAGCAAGATCGTGGCGTCCAATTCTGGTTACGAAAACGTGAGATGACACAACTAGGAAAAACACATCCATTAATGCGTTATGACAAAGTAGTCGCAAAGATTCCTTTAGGGCCCAATTTATCCCAAACAGGGACACAATGGAGATGATTCGCAGGTTTTCTGATCCCAAATGCGGCTGTTTTGCCTATTAACGAAACTTTGCAGCTGAAAATAGATTATGCTTTTTACAAAACTGGCTTTCAATTCTTGTTGTTAAACGACTTGTTGTAGTCAGTTGTTGAGTTAACTGGACTTTGTAAGCATGGATATTTTTGGTGATGGACCACCCGTATAATAATCCTGTTCTAAGAAGATTCTGGATGTATTTGGTAATGATATCATTTTAATATTTTTTTATCGTGAAAAAATGTTGCAGCATTTCGTCATTTATATCACGTAATAATCGTGACATCAGAGTGTTAGTCGTTTTTCTGGACTTGTACAAATAATTGCATCTGGATTTCTTGGCAGAAAATTGAATCATTTTCGCGATTTGCAAACCATATGTTTCGAAGGTTGTTTCAGTACATTAGTCTCGGTTAGTCCTCGTTTTCAGCATTTTTCAGTTTTCAGTTTATAAAAGTTAATTATGAAAGTCCGTTTTCACGTAATAAAAATATAGGCCAGTACTGTAAAGCATGGACTGTTCAAATAATTTGTGTGAAACACCGATGTAATAAAAAGGAAATAAAAATTTGTAAACGTTAAATTTTTAGCGTGAATAGAATATAACAGCGACGAAAATAAATATAAAAAGAACAATCTCCCAATTTGGAGGCCCTCTAAACTTGTAGCAGTTCCAGTTGGGAAGTGTCAGGATCTGCATGGAGTGTAAGAGTGCATATGGTCAGAGCCTGTTTTGGACCGTATTAACATACCCAAGGAAAGGAATATGAAAAACAATTTTTCGAAATATTATCCATGGAAAAAAAAGCACCATTGATCTGTGATGGCATTAATCTGGGTCAATTACCACTTTTCTGCTTTTTATCTCTAATCTACTAATACTCTCTAAGCACTTTGGGTAGTTTTTATAAGTTGGTCTTTTTTAATGGTAAAATAATTGTTGACAATTTTGCGAACCTACTGGACGTGCTGCTAGTACTGGAGTTTCTTCACTTCTCTAGCAAAACACCACTTTTCGGAACTAGTCGCCTGTATGTTTCCGACATTACTTCTTCTTCGGGTACCTATCCGTTTCGGATGTTGGCAATCATGTTGGCAATTATAACTTTGTTTGTACACGCTCAAAACAGTTCTACTGAGGTTTTCCCAAACCAAGTCCGTAATTCCTCAACCATGAGATTCTTCTTCTTCCGGGTCCTCTCCTACCCAGTATCTTTCCCTGTATTATGTTTTGCAGTAGGGAGTATCGATCCTTATTCCTCATAACGTGCTAGTTTTCTTTTTTTAACGATGTACATGATTTTTAGATCTTTTTTCATTCTCTTTAGCACTTTTATATTTTTAACGTGAGCTGTCCATGGTATTCGGAGCATTCTCCTATACAGCCATCCGACATTACAAAGCTAACAATTTGTTTTTTCTTTAAATTTTATGTAGCTCACTTTGTCGAAAGCTTTCACAAATGTTTTTATACTCCCATTTCAACGTGACCAAGAACAAACAAGTTAATACCGAATAACGAATATATATTTTAAAAATAGCATGTTTACATTACCGCAATATAATAATATAATTATATATGTTACAAATAATTCGTTGTCCTTGGAATCGTGGTGTTTTTAGAAACTATTGAATAAAACATTTACACTATTCTACAATGTACACCATCTTCTCACGATATCGTATAAAGAAAGATACTTTTTCTCTATTTGGACAATTAAAGCATTTTCAATAGAAAATAGAATTGCTAGGCTAGGACACTTGTTAACAGCAATAAACTTTTTCATAGGCGTATCGACGACGAGGTTGAAACGTCAATAACTGGGTCCCTAGCAGCTCAATAATTATATTGCAAAATTTCGGATATTGTGCAATATTATTGCTCGTTTAATTCGTATATTGTGTATTGAATAAAGATGTTATTTGAAATTAATTGCGCAACGTTGAATAATTTGTGCCTATAGGAACAATATTGCACAATAATTGAGTCTATGGGGCTCATAGACAGTCAATATTATTATTCAATATTATGGTTTATATTGAAAGATTGCTCAATATACAGACTAATTTTTATTGTGCAATTGTAAATAAATTGTCCCGTTTATAGGGTAATATTGCGCAATATTTATCACTAATTTTTCAAAAAACAGGTTGCGACAGTTGGTTTTTTTGTAGATGAAAATAAATATGGGTTCAAAAGCAAATGGAGGAGTTAATTTATTTTAGAGGCTATAAAAGTATACCATTTTTTGCCAGACACTGGAAATAGGCAGCAACATTATTGTGTAATAGTTTGCGCAAAAATATTGGGTATGGCACAATATAATTGGCAGTCTTAAAAATAATTGATGCAAAAAATAATAGTTTACAAATAAATATCAAGGGACACAATTTTAAATGCTTTTATTTATCGTTATCTGATTATGTGAATGATACAGGAATACAGGAACAAATGCCGGGGTCTTCCAGGGTTCCATCCTGTCCCCCACCCTATTTCTCTTACACATCAAAGACCTCTTGAAAACCACCACGAACCCCATTTACAGTTTCGCAGACGAGAGCACACTTGTCTCAACTTTCACATCCTATCGATCACTTTCGGTGAATGATACAAATAGACTCAGGCAGGAACAGGTTGATTCCATCAATAGAGATCTTGAAGCAATCGTCGAGAGGAGAACCAACAATCTTATTTAGTTCAACGGAAAACACAAATAGCCACGTTTTCCAAGCAAGTGAATCATTTCATCACAATGTCCGGAAATACCCTTGAATCAAGTCCCATCATCTCGATTTTGGGAGTCACGGTGTCTAATAATATGTCTTGGCATGACCATGTTGCTAACATAACAAAGTCAGCAAGCATGAGGCTAGGTTTTTTGTGGAAAACTAGAAAGTTTTTTTTACTGCTGATCAACTATTGACGACATACAAGGCTCAAATCCGACCTCTACTGGAGTATTGCTCGCGCATTTGGGGTTCAGCACCAAGGCATTCTCTTCGTCTTCTAGATTCCATTCAGAAAAGGGCCATTCGGTTGATAAACAGCTCAACTCCCCCTTCACCCACTAGAACATAGAAGAAGAGTTGCAGACCGGACATCATTCTATAGATATTTCCATGGCCACATTCGTCCGAAGAACTTGGCACGTTGATAAGTCTCACATTTTTTTTGGTTGGCCGCGTGAGAGCTCGTGTTGTTCTGATGCAGAATAAATATGCGTTTTCCTATTTCCGTATTTTTAATTCTACGATCATCTAAAGGGCTTGAAGCCAACCATTCATATGCAAACACACAAGTAAGTAGTTTACAAGTAAAGTAAATTAAATTGTTTCAGGTCGCTGTGCGACTGTATGTCGTTGACGATTTTAATTCATATTTTTCCATTCGATATTTTCTGTCGTAACAAAATTTATTATCAAGTACCTACCTTACTACATATGGATATGATCGTTAATCTTAGTAATTTTGTTTTGTGTTGTTTAAATGGATAGTTATACTAACAGTTATGCTTCGGTAATTTACTTACTTTTTTACTAAAACGTCCCTTCTAATAATGTTCCAGATAAGCCAATGAGCTCTTTTCTATCTCTATTGAAAACATTCCGAGTCTCAAGGCGCTATTTAACTATGGTTTAATTCCTAAACGATGGTTTAATTCACTTTGTTCTTTGTGATTTATGTCTTATTTTGCTGTCTCATGACGAAAATATTTTCGATTTTAACTGTGTGAATCTTTACAATGCATGTTTTGTCTTCTAATTTTGCACCTGTACGAAAATGAGTTGGCTGTTCCTATAAGGCGTTAGATTCACATCCTGTTAATGAACAATCGAGAAATAATACGAATTGAAGATGAATTTGTTATGATGCGTCGTGACATTTAACTTAAACATGAACTTTAAGGAGAAGTAATTTTGAACAAAAGAAGAGCTTAAATTTTCCGTCAAGTTCCAAAAACGTAAGGATCGTCAATATCTACAAAAAATTATGCCTATGGAGGGTAATGTTGAGGATCCACCTATAGCATACGATGCTAAATGGTGATTATGTACAGGTTGATTCATTAATAATGGGCAATCTCTGAACTGGAGATACTACACAACAAAATATGGCGATTGAGCTTAACATGTCTTATACAAATGTTGCAGGTTTACGAGATACAGGGTATTTAAAGTTGGAATTTTAATTTAAAATTTCTTAGTAATTTTGTGATTTTAAGCAGCATCGTCTTGGCAACTTTATGTTTTTTGGCATGAATTTACGAATTTTATGCTGAATTTAGCACTATTTATACAGGACGTTAGTTACACCCTGTTACTTAAGTAAATTACAACATATCTTTTTTGCCTAATGAGTTATGGCTAAAATGACTAAAAAATCTAAAAGGCAGTTCAATTTTGAATAAAAAAGGTACTCTTGTTTATTTTATGTAACTTTATCAGTTTTTGAGTTATTTGCATTTTAAACATTCAGCGTAAAGACTCCTAAGCCACCGTTATTACATTGACTTTTTTTCAAGTAGGCTTGTGTCACAACTTATCAGTTTTTCGTGTAAAGAAATATTTGAAAATTTTATTGTCGATTTCGGAAAATCCAGATCTCAGTACTCGTCGGTTAAGTGCGGCAACAGGAATAAGCCAATCATCTATCTGGAGAATTTTAAAGAAAAAGAATCTCCGTCCATATCACTATACTCCTGTCCAAAATTTGCTACCTCAAGATTTACCAGTTCGCCCACAGCTTGCTCAGTTTATGCTAGATAAACAAAACGAAAACGAGGATTTTCTTAATTACCTCTTTTTCACTGATGAGGCGACGTTTACTATACGAGGTGTTTTAAATTGGAAAAACAATTATTTGGGGGACTCCAAAAATCCACATGGTCTAAAGGAACGACATTTTCAGCATAATTTCAAAGTAAATATTTGGTGAGGTGTTATATCTGGTTTTTTATTGGTCCTTTTAAACTTCCTCATAATCTAAACGGGCCCCTCTATTTAAACTTCCTTGAACAATAGTTAAACACACTACTAGAAGATGTACCACTAGCCATAAGGAGAAACATGTTGTTTATGCAAGACGGGGCGCTGCCACATTTTTCTCTGCCAGTACGGCAATACCTGAATGAACATTTTCCTCACCAGTGGATTGGGCGTGGCAGTGAATTTGTTTGGCCACCTAGAAGTCCAGATTTAAACCCTCTAGATTTCTCAATATGGTCACAAATGAAGGACATGGTTTACAAAGATACCATTAATTCCATCGAAGAATTACGAAAGAAAATTCAAGAAGCTGCTAATATTATTAAAAATAATCGACAAATGTTAATTAATATTCAAAGATCTTTAAGGAGACGCCTCACAAAGTGTATTGGAGTGGAAGGCGGGCATTTTGAGCATTTACTTTAAATTTTTCTTTTATTACTGTTACTGATTGTTATTTGTTTTCCTTACTGTTGTTACCCCGCATAGTAGTAATTTAAATTAATAAATTCTTTCACGATAAACAAAATTCATTGAATGTTTAAAATACAAATAACTAAAAAACCGATAGAGTTACATGAAATAAACAAGAGTACCTTTTTTATTTAAAATTGAACTGCCTTTTAGATTTTCTAGTCATTTTAGCTATAACTCGTTAGGCAAAAAAGATATGATGTAGTGCTAAATTCAGCATAAGATCGTAATTTTTATGCCAAAAAAACATAAGGTTGCCAAGACGATGCTGCTTAAAATCACAAAATTATTAAGAAATTTCAAATTAAAATTTCAACTTTAAATACCGTGTATCTCGTAAACCTGCAACATTTGTATAAGACCTGTTAAGCTCAATCGCCATATTTTGGCGTGTAGTATCTCCAGTTCAGAGATTGCCCATTCTTAATGAATCACCCTGTATATTAGATTTTGAAGATTAGATGATAAAAAGAAAAAAAGGTTATATTATATACATCCTTTTACCGGTGGAGGAAGCGTCTACAGATTTTTAAAAATGTAAAAAAAATAGTCACACGAAAATATTTGAGCGCGTCAGTTATTAATAGTGTATATGCCCACCGTATCTTTGAAATTGTTAGGTTAATCTTCCAGTTTGCATGGTGGGGGTGGCTGTACGGAAGGGTTGAAAACGGAAAACAAAAAAATGTATTCAAGAGCGTCAGATAATCAGAGGGGATGTTAAGTGAACCCGAAAAAAGCTCCTATTTAAAAGACTGACGATTCGGGCATGACGAAAGCTTTTTGAAAATGCAAAAAAAAATCGCCATTTTGAAATACTCGAGCGCGTCAGATTATTATACAGGCGACTCAGCTTGATGTCCTAGTAGTGCTGATCCATAATTTGACGATTATGTGGAAGGATTTTCTTATCTGACGAATTGAACATCACTAAATCTGACAAATAAATTGCGCGGAAAATATCACATGCGTTATGTTTTTTAAATATTACTTTCGTCTCAATATTTAAAATAAATTGTTTTTGGACAAAAATGGATGAAAAACAAGAAAGAAATAAATTAATTTTTTGGAGTTTGACCTTGCGACCGAATCACCCTGTATTAAAAACGCCAGACTAAAAAGTGTTAAAAGTCCTAAATTGACGATGTGTCGTCTTCACTTAAACATTGTTTATATACACAGCGAAGTTGAAAGAACTCAGACTGTGACCTTAAGATTTGTCAATTAACTACAATTTCAGAAACATAAAAGTAATTTAACAGTGTTTTAATTAATCAAGCGGATCTGTAGGGTGACCCCGGCCAGAACCAGACTAGCATATTTTCAAATTAAATGCTCCAAGGTACGAAATTTTGTTAACAATATTGGGAACTGACCTAAAGCTGTGGCTTGAGAAACATGTCGGACAGTGTCAGAAAATAGGCTACACTTTTATGTACAGGATGTTTAAAAAAAGGGACCCCGTCTCTAGGATAGGTAGAAAACTGAAAAATAATAGGGGCTTGCGTAGTAAAAAATTTATACACATTTATTACGATTTTGCCGAAACTACTGAAAACATTGTAATGTAATTTTATACGAATATGTTTTAGAAGCTGATACATCCCATGAATTTGTTTTTATATCTGACTCTCATAGAGGGTGCTAGTTACACGGTTCGTACCAAGTAGTATTGAACATAACTTTTTTAAGGTCAGGTTTATTAATCAAAATTTCAAGTGAACTTCAACATCATTCAATTTTACACCAAAAAGGTACTTCTGGTAAAACTCGATACTGTGTACCGTTTTCGGAATATTTTTATTTGAAAATTATGCAATGTTATCTAATAGAGTTAACTTAAAAATTTGTTCGTGCAAAGTAGGGTTAGGAGAAAAATGTATTGTTATCGGTGAGTTAAAAATTCCTAATCTCCAATTCTTCTCTATGTCAATGCACCAAATGCACGTAAATTAATTAAAACATACCTTTTTTTATAGAAAAAGAAATCATTTAGATGTTTTCAAATATAAAAAGTTACAATCTAATGCTCTAAAGCTATGTGAACTGGTTTTTGTTGAAAAGTCCCTGTTTTACAGAGTCTAAGCACAAAGTATTTAAAATCTAAAGAACATACTCACATTCGTGGAGTAACTTAATTAAATTTCAATAAATGTTTTCACGTTTTCAATTTATCCATTTTTTTCAAGTTACCAGAAACATGACAACAGAATGCTCGCCAGGCTTTGGAAAATAATGAATAATGTTATTATTTAATGTAACAGAGTAGGTACGCATTCTAATACGTTTCTGAGTATTTTCATTTTCGTTTTTCGTAATTCACGTTCGGTTTGATTTATTAGTAGCTCTGGACTGTATAGAATATAATGTGGATATTTTAAAAATGCAATAAAATAATAAAACGATTAATATTATTAAACATTTGATTGATAATTGATTAGATTTAATAAGATCTACTAGATTTAATAAGATCTACTCCGGACCTGTACAGCCACAGCCTTCTTGATGGATGTATTTTTAAACGTTTCGACTACTCGCGCGGGCCGAACGGCCTACCAGATGCTACTTTTGAACTACTTCAGTTCTTGATGGTCGTTATAATCTCGGTTAGGAACTGTAGGCCAGTACTCACGGGTCGATAACATAAAATATCCGTCACACCTTTAATTTAATGGTAGTAAACGTACAAATATATGCCTATTATTATTTAAAATATTTAATGGCATTTTTGTTTTCTAAACCCTAAATAGACCATGCCATTTTCGTGCCTATTATTTGTGACACTGTTAGATTTGTCAACACAGTTTGACATAACACAAATAAACAATATAAATGACATAGTTTACGTTTTGTTATTTTGCCAACAATGTTTGACGTTACCAACAAGTAAACAAAATAAATTACATAGTTTACGTTCTGTTCATTTTACTTTTTAAATACGCAGCTCTAAAATAAATGCCTGAAATAATCATTAAACAAACATTTAGCTAACAAATAATCATAAAAAAGGCATAGTGTAATCAGGGTTTAATATTTTTGCTACCATTTACAGTCTACAAGATTTGAAAAAACTTTTGTGTGATTTTTGACTTTGAAGGATACGAAAACAAATAAATATTTTCATACAGTTGTATAGTTGTTAAAGTATATTTCATTAGGAGTCGAGAAAATAGGAAAGTCGTGCAAGCACGGAAAAAGCATTTCTGGACGTGTAATAAAAAATACTTTTCATTATATCTACCTGAAAACCACAAATTGTTAAGATATCACTAAAAATATCAAAAAATTGTCAAAAAACAAGCGGTATTTACCCCTTTGCTAAGAAAATTTGAGATTTCAACTCAATAACATTTTATTTTGACATGCAGATAGGCAGTAAATATAGCGTTTTCAGGTAGGTATAATGAAAAGTTTTTTACATGAAACCAAAATAACTCGAGGATATCGTTAAACTACCGACAAAAGAAACTATTAAGGACATTTAAAAAAAATGCATTGATAAATTTGTAAAACAATTGGGCCATAGTTGCTTCAAGAAAAACATATTTATTTTATCTATACATATAAAATGCTTTGTCCTGAATGACTCACTGACGGATCAACGCACAGCCTAAACCGCTGGATCGTAGAGACCTGAAACTTGAAGGATGTGTTCTTCGTATGACGTAGGCATCCGATAAAAAAGGATTTTCCGAAATTCTGCCCCTACTGGGGCAAAGTTTGTATGGGACAACGTGATTCCTTAGTCCAATCTACTTCAAATTTTGCATAAACATTATTTAACAGAATTGATGGAAGACGTGTTTAGTATGGAACCATTTTCGACTTAAAAGACGACGAAGTCGCGGGCTATAGCTAATAAACGATAAAATACATTGGTCCCAATAGAAAACCAAAGTAAAAATAACGAAAAAGATATGCGAGTGACAAGGGACACCTTAGAAAATGAAAAATAAAAAAAATTAAAGTACATAATGTAAGAATTTCCAGACAAAAAATTTAAGCATACCTACACCCAAAATATAAGTTATAAAAACATTGTAAAAGCTCTGTTTATTAATTTATTTATTCATATATTTGGGTTATTTTAAATAAAACCAGTACTATAGAATGGAAATAATTTTTGTATTGATATTGTAATAGTTAATATACTAATAATAAAAATAAATTAATGATATATTATTTTATAAAGATACAAATAACTGTATTTTAGTATAATTTATTAATTTATGATTATCATTATATTTTTATATTATTATTAATAATATCTAAAAGTTTAACTTATAAAGGGTGTCAGTTTAGAGAGTATTTACCTACCCTCCTTCATGTAAGCTTTATCTACCCTGAAAAAATTATTATTTGAAATATTTTATTGTGAAACCAGCAAAAACATCCTTTAAGAACTACGATTAGTTAAAACACAAACGAGTAAGGGTATTTGTGTTGAACTACGAAATGTTTTATTAATAATTAGATTTATTTTATTTTTTTGTAATTAATTATGAAAAATTTAAGTAGTGACATTTATTTTCCAATACGTTTGCGAGTATTTTCAGTATTTCAGAGTATTTGTTATGAAGTTATTAAATAATTAGTTGCTGGATGTTATAAAGTGGCGCAGGTTGTTTCGTAAACAACTGACTTGTGATAAATAAATAGAAAAAAATCTGATGATGATGATTCAGCTGATTCAGATGGCCACTCAATAGGGACCTTCATTTTTAATTGTTCGGTAGTAACTAATACGTACCTCGCTGCAATTGCGTAGTAAGGTGTTAAAAATATAAAAGTACAGCAAATTTTTATCTGGAGCTAGATTGCAACGTCTTTTGATTTATTATTAATTCAACCTGCATTATTATTCCTTATATCGTCGAATTTTTGCTAGGTTTTAAGTCGATGTAGGGAGCTGCTATTTCAATTTTTTTAGGCGATGCGTGGGATGAGGATGAGTTTTCTCTTTGGTTACTCTAGTTCCCCCTTTTTATTGTTTTTAAATAAATTATAGTTTAAAAAAACTAAAAAATAATTCTTAACATAGCAATAAAATTACTAACGAGAAAATTAATGTCACTGTTTTAAAAGTGTGGGGTGCCTTCATTTCGAAACGCAGAGTTAGTTTAAAAATGTCATACAAAGCACCCCTCGCTTTTAGATCAGTGACATTAATTTTCTTGTCAGTAATTTTATTCTTAGGTTAAGAACTATTTTTTACTTTTTAGTTCTATTTATTCTAAAAAAGTGTTTTTTAGTTTTGTTAACTATAATTAATTTTTCGCTTTTTAGTTCGATTTGTTTTATTTACTAAAAAAATTATGTATTTAATGGTAAAAGCACAAAAAGAATGCATCGGTCGGGAATCGAACTCGGGCCGCCCGCGTGGCAGGCGAGCATTCTACCACTAAACCACCGATTCGATGAGCTGTGTTAAAATTTGTTCACGCACTAGTTCTATCTCTCTTACGCTCATGCAAAGGATCCCTGAAGAAATTTATAAATCCTGGCGAAAGTAATCAGGATAATCGGATATTTTGATCGAATTATTGCATTGTCATCGGTCTTTGACAAGTGTGCAAAGTGATCTGATCGCTTAAAGTACGGCAAAATCGAGGCCAAAAAATCAGTTACAGACATACATACAAGCAAACAAGATACAGGTGAAACTAATATATAATATATAAGCGTGTTAAAATTGTTGTCATTTCAAATATTTTAAATTGTTATGCTTACATTTTCTTTTGTGTAAGTTTTACATTAAAATTCTGTAAATTGCTTTAGAATAGCACATGTTTTAATGCTGTTTTCAATTGCTCATTTTTAGTATATTAAACTGTTTACTTAAAGCATTTATAATACAGGCATTCATCGAATCTGCTGGTATTCGATTGTAAAAGATGACAGTAGTAACAAACTGGCCTATAAAGTGGCTAAAGTATTTAAAAGAGCTATTACCGATAGGCTATCAGGTGTTGAAGGAGAAAGAGATGGAGAATATTTATGTGTTGGATAGAAAAGAAAAAAACTACAATCCAAAACTATTTTTTGGGAAATCTCGATACGATCTAACGTCGATATTTTTTTAGTTAAAACATTTATTTGCAAGCAAAATAATTTGAATTTGTCATTATATATTTTACCAAAGAAACATATTTATAAAATGAAAATAACAAAATTCATCTAACCTTAATAAATAAACCGTGTTCTCTAATTTGTTATAAAATATCTTATACAGAATGTTCGACAAGACAAGGGGAAGGGGACATTTTTATATTTGCCCACCATTATGGAGAGATAGTTTCCATGGGAATTGATCGGGCGCGGTTGGGTAGTTCATACATAGGTATTCATGGTTTGCTTTGGAAAGGTACAGGTAAAAAGTAATAGGCACTATAATGTTAAGTGTACATTAAAATTTTACCGAACCCAACCTAACCTAACGTTTAAAGAAGTGTTTTATTGGTGGCCGTTTATAAATTTTAATCTTACCGACCCTAACCTAACCTAACCTGGAACTTAAACAAATTCGAATTTATTCTCCCATTCAAATGCGTTGTTTATTTTACTTTATTTAGTTGGACGGTCAACGAGCAACAGTAAAAATTGGACTGAAAAAATCTGAAGAAATGGAAATAAAGAGATAAGTCAGGCAATGCTGCATATTATCTGCTGTACCACCTTTTTAACTTTTGTTGGAGGAGTGGTAGCGTACCAGACGACTGGTGCAAGGCCGTTATCGTGCCGCTTTACAAGGGAAAAGGTTCGCAAAAGGACTGTAAGAACTACCGAGGTATTAGTTTACTCAGCATAGTCGCAAACTGTATGCAAAGAAATTGATTAAAAGAGTGACGAATGAAACTGAGATGATATGGGATGTGCAAGCGGGATTTAGAAGAGAAAAAAGATGTATGGATCAGGTCTTTTCATTACGAGGTATAGTCGAAAAATTCTTGGCTAGAAGTCAAAAGGTCTATTGCGCTTTTATAGAGTTGCATAATGCCCTGAAAATCAAAGGGATGAAAATAAATGTAAGAAAAACGAAAGTAATGGTTTTTAAAAGAGAAGAAAACATGACAAACTTTGAAGTTCTGATTAATGGAGAAAGAGGGGAACAAGTAAATGAATTTGTGTACCTGGGTTCAAAGTTTACGAGAGATGGAAAGTATGACAGTGACATTGAGCGAAGGGTGTTGGCAGAAAAAAAAGGCGTGACTATATGTATGTATTATTTAATTCGTATTCGGAGCAAGTTATATTAGAAGCTTTGGAAAATGAGACCGACGGTATAAAGGTGAATGGAGTTCTGATTAACAACATCAGATATGCCGAAGACATAGTGCCACGTCTTTTTTTGGTTCTCTCAAGAGTACTCTGCTAGTGGTCTCTCTACTGGCAAATTATGCTCGAGCTCAGCCGTAGAGGGTAGAAGAAAAAAAAAATCTAAAAGTGAGCCGCGCCACCGACTTAAGACGGTACAAGCCGGAAACCCCTAGGTCTTGTAGGCACCAGCAGAGCCATGCGAAAAACAACAAACAATTATGGTGAACTAGATAAATAAAACTATATTTACAATTACTGCAATATATTAATTAAGTAAAAATGATGTTCTGATTTTTTTTTACAATAAATTCTGTATTTTCGTAAAGTGGTTTAAACGAATTTAATACACTTTTGTAAAAATGATATTTAAATTAATTATAACAATCTTCCAGACAGTAATAAAAACCTAATGAGGTACAAAAGAGCATTAAAATAAAAAACAAAAAGAAAATGTTCACAATATTTAAAATTTCGAAAATAATTGGTTTTATATAGAATTCCTGATAGCAAAAGATTAACAAAAAAAAAAAAGTAATACAAAATAAATGGACTTGCAACAAGAATAATATTTTAAAACCCTCACAATAACCACATAAATTATATTCGGTAATATATAAATTCAGATTCAACTTGGAGCCGGTACAAATTTAACGAAAAATAATTTGTTACTTTTAAACTATTGAAAACTTCATTGAGACGTCACTGGGAGCAGGTACAAATTTAATGAAAATAACTTGTTACTTTTAAATTATTGAAAACACTTAGATCAAGCACATAATAACTGATAAGTTGATAAAATTAAATTCAATACCATGTAACCAATTGAAAACTCCACTGAGACGTCACGGTAACATCGATGATCCAAGAACCGAAACACCAAGTAGTATTATCATAATAATTTCTGCTAAAATTACCAGGCAAGTCTTTATAACACTGAAATTTATCGTCGATGTGGATGGAACGGCACGTGGTACTTCACGATGGCTTCACTTCATCAAATCCCACACGTGGTGATTTTAACTCGACCCCAATAACCAAAATTATCCACCACATAGGCACGACAGAATGGTCAAGTTAAAAATTAAATGGTTTATCTACCTAATCCAATTAAGATGGCCCAAATACAGCCAGATATGAAAGAAAAACCGTAGAAGTTCCGCTCACGTGTTAATATCAAATCCTTCCAAAAACTCTCAACCGACTTCCACCACTGACACCAAACGACTGCTGATCACTCCTCACTCCCAGACCGGATATCAGAAAATCACCCGGGACACGCGTCAGCCAACCTTTGCACGTCTAAGTTCCTAGTTCATAATCGCGTTCGTCCGCATTAATTGCCAGCCCATTCACACAGAAAAGCAAACCAACAATAATATATCTGACAACACACGACAATCGAGGCCAATAATCAAGGCGAAGTCTAATAACACCTAATCCCCATCGATTAGCAAAAATGTCACAGCTATTAATAATCGAATTCTATTACTACTAGATAGGCAACATTATATACAACGAACCAAATACAGTATGCAAAGCTAATTACGAACGCCAGACTATCATAATAATGGAACGGCAGATGGAAAAAAAAAATAGGCACGTGACAATAGTAATAATAGCCAATAGTTTGGAGAATTTACAAAGAGTTATAAACAAAATGGTAAGGTTTAGTGAAATTTACTGACTCTCCCTCAATATCAAAAAAACCAAGTATATGAAAATATGTAAGAACAACAACACAAATGAAATCTTAATGGTTGGAGGTCAACAGATTGAAAAAGTAAAAAGATACAATTTCTTAGGAACGCTTTTTACTGAAAACGATGACTATACCGCATAAATAAAAACCAGAATTGAGAAAGAAGGCTCGTACCAACTTTATAAAAATGAAAAAAGTACCATGTAGCAGAGATTTAACGTTAGGCCTAAGACTACGATTGGCAAAATGTTATGTACTCAGTATGCTCTACTATGGTACAGAATCATTGACGCTTAATGCAGATGCAATGAGACGACTTAACTCTTTCAAAATGTGTATAAATAAAAAAATCCCAAGAATTTCGTGGGTAGATCTATTTAATATCGAAGTGCTAAGAAGAATCGGTAAACAAAAAGAAGTTAAACGTACAATTAAGGAGACAAAGCTACAGTATTTTGGACACATAATGCGCGGCGAAATGTACAGCCTCTTACGACTAATAATGCAAGTGAAAATAGAAGGCAGAAGAAACATAGGAAGAAGACAAAATTCTTGGATACAAAATCTAAGAGAATCGTTTGGATGCAGCTCCAAACAACTTTTTAGAGCAACTGCCTCAAAAGTTGCGATAGCGATGATGATTGCCAACCTCCGCCACGGAGATGGCACTTGAAGAAGAAGAAGTTGGATAATTCATTTAACACAGTGTTCATGGGAACTTTTATTACGTTTTACATATTTGACAAGCAATAAGAAGTCATCTGAAAGTTTAAATTTAAGAATGTTTTAATTTAAATTTAACGATAGAGTGGACTTAATATTTTTAATGTGATTGAATTGACTTTTTTAATTTTTAAAAAAATTTGTATTAATGTTACGTCATACTTTACTTTTATAAATCACTTAGGTATTCAACTAATTACAACTTTTACAACTATTTAAATTTCATAACTCATAAACACTTTTAAAATTGTCTTTTTTCACGACCGTTGCCCTTTTTATTAAATCATAATTCCAGACTATTTCACCTCTTTCTCGAGAGTCCGAAACAATCCTTTTACCATTTCGAAGTCTCTAAACGCAGCGAGAATTTAGTAGACGGAGGCGGAAGTCGACAAAGGGCTTATTAATATGCACCCTAGTTGTGGTCGACTCTCGAATGCCGACAAATAAACAGGGCCGGTCTGTAACAATATTAACGCAATTCGATTTATCATATAAAAATTAAAAACTTTTACACGATACAGCATAAAGAGAGTTCCCCAACGAACCTTTCTATACGCTTTCTGGTAAGAACAATGCGCTATCTATCGGTTAGACTAACCGATTCCATTAAGCCCGAAATTGGCCAACACTTTTTGTTTTTTCTTTTTGCGGTCAGACAGAGATAACGTCCGATGTGTTGATGTAAACAATACTGGAGTGATAGTTACAAAAGAGAGAGAAAAAAGAATGACGTGGCAATGTTAACGATGCTCTTTTGTTACGGGCCGCTCGACCGCTTGATAATTTGATATGTCGCGGTCTTAGCGCCTACTTTTGATAGGAAATCGACTTTGCACAGCTCGCCGCCTCTTATTTCACACGTGAACCCCTTTGCGGGCGAAACATCGACAAGGAAAACGGGATGAGATTACCTGCATTTTTTAAAAATCGCTATTTTTGTATCTACATAATATTTAATAACAACTGCTAAGTACGACAAAAAATAGTGATATGTACGAGGTCTGACAATAAAGATTTAGGACTAAACACACTTTTAAGTATATCTATACCTATACATAAAAAAGGAGAGAAAATTAACCCCGATAACTTTAGAAACATAACGCTACTAAGCTCAGTCCTTAAGCTCTTTACTAAAATAATCGCTAATAGACTTATGGAAAAGGTGGCAATATCAAGGATTTAGGTCCAATAGATCAACGGTGAACGCAATATTCAAAATGATAGAAAAAATCGATAGAATTTAACAAGCCCCTGTTTGTCTGTTTTGTGGATTTAACCAAGGCCTTCGACAGGTTATAACCGTATGACGTAATCAAGATTCTAGACCAGAACAACATCGATTACCGGTACCAAAAAATTATACAAGAACTAAACAGCAGAAGTAGAACAAGAATAAAAACAAACGATGGACTGTCTAAGAAAGTGCAAATCAATACGGGCATACGACAAGGTGACAGCCTTAGTCCTACTCTGTTTAACATCATTATGGACCAAATCATCGCAAATATTAAAAAAGTGAACGCTGGATATAGGATGGGCAATCGCACCATTAAAATATTATGCTATGCAAACGATGCAATCCTCATAGCAAAGAATGAAGACGACCTACAACGCCTGTTATACAAGACAACAGTAACAGCACACAAATTTAACATGAACATCGCAACAGAAAAAACAAAGTCAATGGTTATCTCTAAAGAACCCATAAGGTGCAAACTGGCAGTCGACAACAAGATAATCCAGCAGGTGAGAAGATTCAACTACCTAGGAGTAGAGGTATTAAGCGAAGGAAACCTTATTGAAGAAGCACGGACACAAGCCATAAAAGCAACAAGAGTCGGAGGATTCCAGAGAGATATCATATGGCGAAATAAAAAGATGAGTACAAAAAAAAACCTGAGGATTTATAAAATATGTGTAAGACCTATTTTAACGTACACAGAAACCAGAGCTGAAACATCAACAACGAAAAGAATAATGAGAACGAACGAAATGAAAATACTAAGAACCATCAGGGGTGTTACCCTCAGGTATAGAATTAGAGGCCAGGATATCAGAGAAGAACTAGAAATACAGGATGTAGTAAGATGGGCTAGAACACGCAAGAGGTGCTGGAAAGACCATTTAGAAAGTATGCCAGATGAAAGGTGAGCAAAGTGGGCCATGGCGAAAAAACGAAAATCGCGAAGACCGGTAGGCAGACCACCGGAGAGATGGTACAAAATCTGGAGCTCAGCGCCACAGAAAGAGCTCCGAAGGAGGCTAAACGCAACGGACTAAACAGGACCAGGTCCTATTATAAAAAGAAGAAGACACACTTTTAACTAAAATGTCGCTCATATTCTTTAAAAGTCAGCTTTCCAACAAGATTTGTCTCGTTTTAACGTTTAATAGTAGTTATAAAAAATTCCTAGTAAAAACGAATTACTATTGGAAAAAATCATTTTTGGCTAATTTCTTTAGAGTAGGGTAAAAAGTTAACGAAACACGTCAGACGCCGAAAAACCCTGCTTGACGATAAACAAGGAAGTTCGTGCGAATATTTTTAAGCGGTAATATGAATCGTGCAGAAGTGTTTGGGTGGTAACCAATTCGGTTTGAATCGGCACTCGTCATCCGCTTCTTTGGTAATTAAGTGGGGATCTTTAACATATCCTGTTCTTCAATAATGCATATCTTAAACTTAATAAAAAACCGCTTGAGTGCCCATAATCAACGATGGAATACGATAACCGTGAAGAGCGTACGTCATCTTCAAAACATTTTTTTTATGTGCTGGTTTCCACGAAAATGGATATACCATAATGCTCATAGAACATCGTTAGAACCAAGTAAAAAAAGGTAGGAATTGGTGTTCTTCTTAAATTTTTGACAATTTGTTCGAAAGTCTCGCTGTTCGTTGAATGAACGAGTCTTTGAAAAGAGATGTTCTGTAGCTTTTCAAAGTGACCACGAAGGCGTGTGAAGTCTGAACTTGACGGGTTAATCTCGAAGAAACAGCTAAAGGAGGAACGATTGTTGATATTTCAGAAGATCTATAAAATAGAGACAAATCGCTAACTTTTCTACGGTGTTTTAGAGAAGTGAGCGAGTTTGTTGAATAGTTTCAGGGTATGTTTATGTGCCGCACTCCAAATATGGGAACAGTATTCCAGGACATATCGGATCTGTGCCTTATAGATCATAAGCAGCTGACTGGAAGTGAAGTAGCTCTTGGCACGAAACATGACGACAGTGTGCAGAAAATCTGAGAAATCGTCAGAAAGGGTTGACGTTTGAGTATCAGAATAATAACAAATATGGTAAACATTAACAAAGAAACAGATTTTGCAAAATTTTACGATGGTTTCGAAAACCTTTTTCGGGATCTAAAATACTCCCGCCAACAAATTTACTCGGACATTCTGGCGAAGTTAAAAACTTATCCGTATTTACTGAAAAATGTGATCAATTACGATAAAACATAGATATTTCAGTATGATCCAGAAACCAAGAGGCAATATAAGCATTGAAAGCCACAATTACAATATCTGAAAGAATGTCTAGTTTCTATTTGCTTTACAAACACCTAAATTTGTATCATCATTGGTTGGATTTGTTGTTATTTGTAGTAAGAACTTTTGAGTTATTTCCGATAAAAAAAATTGTGAAGTACGCCTTTGTAGACCACCCGCTACACAGTCGAAATGCGCTAATAAAATTTTGTTATCCAGCAAGTCCGACAAGAAAACGTTGTTATGTTGTTTTTTGGTTTTTTGGCGTGCGAATTACGGCGTGAACAATAAACTGAACTAATTTACTTTTTGAATATGCGCATTCTCCGTCTTTTTTCCGTCTTCTTCTTTTTCTTCTTTTTTTTCATCTCATTTTGACTCTTCGCCATCCACCAACAAATCCACGTAAAAGTGATGCAGTGGCGCGACCACTGGAAACTCCCTGTATATGATACGTTCGCGAATCCACTAATTATTAAAAGTAAATAGACTAATTTATAGCTAAATGCATTTTCTTAACACTAGTGCACTCAGTGAGCAGATAAATGATAAAAAGTTTTGTAGTACACATTAGTAACAAAAGTATCAATCCTTTCAGTATCTGTAATTACAAGATAGTAAGAAAAGCCTATTATCCACTTCACATAAGTCTCTCATAATCGTAATTCCTCATCATCATATGATAATTTTTAAAGTAGACTAATACTAATCGAATGCAAATGGTCTAACAAATACAATTCGGAAATACTGACATAGAATGTGTACCCCTCAACACTTTTATCTTGCTCACAGCTTTTTGAATTGTAAAAGGAAACTGTGAGAAAGCAGCAATGCAATAACGTGTTAAGTTTTGAGGACAAAAAGACAGTTAAAAATATTACAAACTGTAGATAATCTAAAAATGAATTTTATCTCAAACCAACTCTGTTAAATCAACCCCAAAATATATAATAGTGTGTAATGCATACTTGAATGATTAGATCGTTGAAGAGGGAATCATAATTCCAAGATAAGATCTCTTAAAAGAATTTACGAATTCATAATGGGATTGGATTTAAGAAAACGAAGAAAATTCTATTTTAAAACGATTAAAAATTGATGAAATTAAATGCACAAAACGCGTTAATGAAATTATTAAAGGTCAACACTGAATTTAAGATTTATAGTGTATGAAAAATAACACTATTTTAAAATTACCCCCAAGACAACCCATTGTAAGCTTGACAGAACCAATAATTTGTTTTCTCCCAACTGTGCAGAAAGCGTCACTTTCGGCCCGCTACGCAAAATGAAGTTGCCGCTTTCCGACTATAGTAGGGAGAAATATAGTATACACACCACGGGCATGAAAGTAAGAAATGTCTCAGAACACATGTATGATGACCTCGGCTTCGCCTCGGCTAACAAACATGTGCTCTGAGATATTTCTTAATTTACTGCCCTAGATATGTAATGTACTATTTTCTCCTACTGTGTAGAAAGCGTCACTTTTGGCCCGCTACGCAAAACGAAGTTCCTGCTTTCCGCCTACAGTAGGGAGAAAAATAGCATACACACCACGGGCATTAAAGTAAGAAATGTCTCAGAACACATGTATGGTGTGCTCTGAGATATTTCTCATTTTTCCGGCCCTAGATATGTAATATACTATTTATAACTTTATTTATAGTATTCACTAATAATTTCATTTTATAAAATTCACTAAGAGTTGTTTAAAATTTATATATTACTTGTATGCGATTAGTTAAAAAAATTAAATGAAAAAAAAACGTGGTATTTAATAAAAAATGGGTGACAATTTAAAATCTTTTCGTAAGTACCAACAAAAAAAATATGCATTTAAGCTTGGGACACATTGTAAAAGTTAATGTATGTATGTTAAAGAAGAGAAACTATTTTTTTGTACCAAATATTTATTTTATAAATAAATTTTTAAAAAAAATCCACTACTAAAGAAAGCAGTTTTACCCTTCCAGCAACGCCGCTGAAGTTGGAACTCATTTGTAAATAATTATTGCACCGCAATGATTTTTGTTTAAAGACAGAACATTATTTTACATTCGGACTATTTGAGTATTTATGACTTGAACTGAAAGAGCTCGATACTTTTGAGTCGTTTTAAAGAGATGCTTCATTGCAGTACTTACAAATCATTTTGTTGTACATCATAAACAATATTTTTTTAACGTATATTTATGACATTACAAAACATTTTATTTAATCCGTTGCATAAAAATACTGTATACTCATTACGAACCTCCAATCTCTGAATTGTAGATTCTAGACCTCAAAATATGATGGTTCTGCCCAACATGCCTTATACAAATAAGCATTGCTAATTTTCGAGATACCGTGTGTTTAAAGTTTAAATATGGATTTTTATTTTGTCGAAACTAGCAATATTTGTATAAGGCATGTTGGGCAGAATTATCATATTTTGAGGTCTAAAATCTTCAATAAAATTCAGAGATTGGACTTTTTAATGAATCACCCTATTTTGAAGAGGGTGGTAAGGTGTCTATAAGTGACAGAAAATATTCCAATTAAAAAAAAATTAGCTATACATAATTTTAGTTGGTAAATAACTAGATACCAAAATTTTATTTACATTTAAAAATAATTATAATAGGAATCTTTCACTGCTTTTTTCTAAACTTTAAGGGTTTCTTTGTAAGTAACTTCAACTCAGCAAGCTTTTTTATTAAAAGATAAAGATGGAAAGTTGTAAAATGATCGTGTGATAATTAGTTTTAGTACGTCCCTGGTAATTAACAAATTAAGTCTGACACATCTGGAACATTTTAAAGATCCACTTATATGAATGTCTGACTGGTTGGGGTGGTAATATGTCAAACGATTAGCAGCTTCCAGGGATGCTTTAAGTTTTACGTTTTTATGAGTAGGTACTTACAGCGGCGCCGAGAAAATAAATTCCGGGTAGGAAATTAACGAATTAATCTATAATATTCCTTCAATGTTATTTTATATTAAACTTTTTTCTATAGTTAATACTCTAGATACATCATTTAGGTCTCTAAAAGTTGTACCTGCAGGAAAACCATAAAAAAATTGTTTAATTTATGTTGCCAAAAAAAAAATAGCAACAATTTTAAATTGTTTTAAATTTATTATTGGTCTGTGTAAAAATTCCTCATCAACATTGAGGCACAACTCTCACTCTTAGACTAAACCACTAATTTATTACTTTTAAAATACTTTCAAATTGAAACGATTCCCCTTTGGTAAGTTATTTACACTAACTTGTAATTTGCTTGTTTTCAATGTTTGCAACTTTACAACTTTTAAAACTGAATTGATGCCCTTACTTTGATCAATTGTTAAACAGGAAACAAAGCTTTATTACTTGGCAAGGATAATGACCTAAGATTCATTAAAATTCAAATAGACACACCAGGATCATAAAATATATAAAACACCAATACTCATTACTATCATACATACATACATACATAAAGTCACGCCTTTTTTCCATAGTGGTAGGCAGAGACCACTTCCTTCCACTTCCGCTACGGTTCGTACACACATCTTTTGCTTAGTCTACTTTCATCAGTGCTCTCATACATGCTCTTCGGTTGTTGGTACTCTTGACAGCTGGCCTTTCTTCAAAACAATGTTGATCTGATCGAGATCGATGTCCTCCGAGGTCGACCTCTACCGATTTGCCCATTTACACTCGCCTTATAAATTTGTTTCGTCAATCTTCCTTCATCCATCCTTTCTACGTGTCCAAACCAAGTTGGAACTAATGAGGAATAATTCTAGTTGACTCACGTATTCTTCTGATGCAGCTTCAGTTTTGACAAAATCTTCAGAGTATTTTCTTGCTAGTCACATTTATATAACCGTTTACTTGTACTGTTACATCAACTATACCGGAAGCAAAAACTTTACCTCTGGTACAGCTGATATAACTGATTCTGACAACATCTTCAGATAAATTCTCTTGCTGGTCACTTTTACAGAACTGTTCAGTTAGATTTTGTCAAATCAACTTAACCAAAAGCAAAAACTTTACCTCTATAACTAATATTAGAGGTTCTACTCCACCGCATTGTCAGAAAGGTTTCAATTCTCAAGAGTACTAACAACCGATGAGCATGTATGAGAGCACTGATGAAAGTAGAAGGAGCGAAAGTTGTGTTTAATAACCGAAGAAAGTGTAAGGAAGTAGTCCCTGAATACCCATACGGGAAAAAGGCGTGATGTATGTATATAGAACGTTTTCCAGCGTTTTCCGATTCCCAATCTCCACTCCTCTCGATCTTTCCATAATTTTTGGGTAATTGTACCATCCAAGTTGTTTTTTTGCTAATATCCTTTACTATATTGTTTTTATGCATATGATTCTTTCGTTGGTGACTCTGTTCGTCCTAGATTTTCTAGTCTACAAGTCTTCTTGTCTACAAAAGTTTATTTTTGTAGCTCTTAGGTAACTCTCCGATTATATTTAAAAAAAGCCTTACATCATTTGGAGGAAACGTTATCACATCATTGTTTGTCAGTTGCAACTATTTAGTAATAGTTTCAGTTGACGCCTCTCGTTTGTCATCATTGGAAATTTCCCAATGCATTATACTTTATTCTGCCTTCTTAAATCAAGTGAATAATAGTTTTATTAGAACTTAATAAGATAAAGAATTTAACTACTTTTTTCTTTGCGTGTTTTACTAGCAATACCGATGCAATAACATGGCAATGAGTCAATAATACCACAAATTTTTATCAGAACTACATATTCTTACTTGACAGGATGCGAATAAATAAATAATAGTGTTTTTTTATTTCGATGCCCTAATCGAGCCACCACTGAGCACGTGTATCTTTTATCAACGGATGCAGTCGTTAATTGCATCATTTTAAAAAAAATCTGGGAAAAAAGCGACGTTGACGTTTCTGGTGTCATTCATCATTTATAAGTCAGTATTTTTGTTGTTTTTAATGAAAAAATTATAAACGAACAAGAATCATTATTAAATATATTTTATATGATTTTTATTATTAATGAGTGTAGAACTGTCATTTTTTATTTTATACATGGACAGAGCAACTAGGATTGGATGGCGGACTGTGTCAAATGTTTTCTGAAAAACCATTATACCATATTTGTAAATAATTTTATTATTTGCAGATATTTACTATCTATCTATTAACTTATTGAAAAAGAGTGGGTCAAAAATATTTTTCAAAAAGACAGTTTTAGTAACAAAATTTTTGATCCTTTTTTTAAAAACACTCGGCTCGAGCGACTGCATTCGAAAAAATACAAAACAAAAACCAAAAATAAAAAAAAAATTAAAAAGAAGAACGAATCTTGTCTCCGAACAGCAAATAATATATATTGTTTTGAAACAGAGAAGTAAACAAAAATGGTTCGCTAAAATTGCTCGAAACATCTGGACTGGTTGGTAGGCATTATTTAGTCTGTGCTATAAATACAACTATCAATTAATTTAACGATGTTCAAAAGTCGCAGGAACTTACACAAAATGAGGTTATTTCACAGGAACTTATTTTTGTGGACGATTCCTGATATCTGTATCACATCTTCAGATTGTTCGACGTACATCTACGATGGAAAAGCAACACTCGTTTATTTGTTTATACAAAAAAAACAACAGTTAGGATGATCAAATCTCCTAAACGTCACTGGAAAATATAAATGTACCAATAAGTGGGTTTCCTAGTATGGACGATATATTTATTAAAGATCTTGGCAACACTGACATTGAGCGAAGGGTGTTGGCAGGAAGACAAATGAATGGGGCACTGCATAGCTTTATGAATAGCCAGAAAGTGTCCAAAAAGGCACGTTTGGCTGTGCATAGAGGTGTGTTGGTTCCTACACTTACGTATGGTAGTGAATGTTGGGTTTGGCAGAAGAAGCATGAAAATAGGATTAATGCTGCGGAGATGAGTAGTCTGGGAAGTATAGCCGGAGTGACTCGGTTGGATAAAGTAAAGAATAATAAGATAAGAGAACGCTGTGGTGTAAAAGAAGATGTGGTTACAAAGATAGATAAACGAATGCTTAGATGGTTTGGACACGTAGAAAGAATGGATGAAGGAATATTGACGAAACAAATTTATAAAGCGAGTGTGAATGGACAAGTCGGTGAAGGTCGACCTCGGAGAACATATCTCGATCAGATCAACATTGTTTGAAGAAAGGCCAGGTCAAGAGTACCAACAACCGACAAGCATGTATGAGAGCACTGATGAAAGTAGAGGAAGCAAAAGATGTGTGTAAGAACCGTAGCGGAAGTGGTCTCTGCCTACCCCTATGGGAAAAAGGCGTGACTTTATTTATGTATTTATGGCAACACTGTTTAAAATGGTAGAAAAGTCACTAGCTGTCATTTGTCTTAAGTGCAGTTTGACATTTATCATGGCAAAATACAGGCTTCAACGATGTTTGGTTATTATCCAATATTTTATAAAAATAACCGTTCTTTTGTTCAAACTCAACGTGATATTCGTAAGGATTAAGACCGATTCTCACTTTTGTGCAAGGCAAGTGCTCGAGACAGGCAAGGCAAAATATTTTTATCATCGATTTTGCGGGGTTTAATTCACACTACGCGCGCAACGTCTCGGCATGCGACGGCACTTAGCGTGCCGCTGCCGATCCGTTTCCTTGCACGTGTAGTGAGAATCGGCCTTTATGGTCAATATAATCGTCCTGCTGTGCTTGCTATTCGTCGAATCGTTGAAAAGTTCGAAAAATACTTCACTTTGCACTATACCAGAACATCAATAAGACAATAAAACGCAAGAAACCAAGGGAATATGTACGCTGTAAGTGCCAGATGCAAGTCGGTCGATTAATCGACGTTCTCAGGAACTTGGCCTTTTAAAAATGACACTTTGGCGTATTTCGAGAAAAGTTTTGGGTTAACATTCTTATAACTTAAGAACTGAAGCAGCGTCACCATCATTTAAGCGTCGTGTGTTTGCTGATTGGATACTTGAGCAACTTGAACTTGGTCCAGATTTTTCCAAAAAAAATCATCTTTTCAGATGAATCTCATTTCTGGTTAAACGGATTTGTAACAAACAAAAAATGTCGTTTTTGGTGTGCAAATAATCTATATTCGTGGGAAAAAGTGACTAATTTAGTGTGGTTTCTGGTATTGGGGTACCATTGGACTTTATTTTTTTTAAAGCAAATGGAGAAACAGAAACAGTGAATAGTGAGCGTTATCGATCAATGTTTACAGATTTTTTGTGGCCATAATTGGATGAAATTAATTTGAGAGCTCTATGCTTATGGAACATAAACAGTTAGAATTGCATGGACCAACTTTTCACATCCTATGAATTTTTGATGGATTTAACACCACATTAGTTACATATATATATATATATATATATATATATATATATATATATATATATATATATATATTTTAATATACATATTTACAAAAGTAGGCATGTATTGCATCATCCAATTTATTTTGATAAAATGGATACATTTTTTTAAGGATTATATACTCAGAAAACACATCAAATAAAATAAAAATAACGAAATAACAATCTATGTTATCTAAAAATAAGTTTTGCAAGATAAAAACAAAAAATTTGTTTATCCGATTATGTCGTTCAAAAAACCTAGTTAAAAATAGTTCGATAACTGCATAATAAGCAGGTATACAGGATGGATCTTAAAAAACTACCAATGAATTTTTTTAAAAAAATAATCAATACCAATATTTCTGTGGCTGTTAGTGGCAAATCCTGGAGATGTTTCCAAAGCACAGTAATTGAAAGTCTGTCTTAAAAAGAAAAATGAAAATATAAAAATCTCATCGCTAAAAAGAGACCTGTCCATAAGAGTGCCAACACTGATCCTTGTGCATTCTTCTTCTACTTGTTAGAGATCTAGATGATCTTTGTTTTGAAATGGAAGCACTCCACGCTTTTAGAACAGTGACATTAATTTTCTCGTCAGTAATTTTATTCTTATGTTAAGAATTATTTTTAACTTTTTAGTTTGATTAACTCAAAAAGCGTGTTTTTTAGTTTTTTTTAAATTATAATATATTTTTTTATGAACCTTTTCGCCTGCTTCTGACATGTGGTTCCATTCCATTTAGCCAAAGCTTCTGAGGCTTTTAGGTGCGATGGGGACACTCTCTGAGCCAAAAAAACTGTGCTTACCTACGTGAAATTACGTTAAACAATAAATGGAACCCCAGTTTGAAAGAAAAGTTTTGGAACAAGTTTATTACGTGAGATTTTACAACTATCAGGGAAAACTTCTTTGTAAGAAACTTAGAAAAATCGATTTATTATTATTAAGAGTCTTTTAAAAGGGGAGCGGATAAAAGTTTTTGGTGGATATCTGAAATGAAAATTGATCAAAACTAGTTGTTTGTCATTGATGTTTATATTAAATGGGGATTTATTTAAGTAGAGAAAATTTAGAAATCGCAAATAAAAAATGGTTAATAATAATAAAATAACATTTTTCAGCAAAAATACGTTCAGATTTGTAAGCCAGCCGGTATGTTACAAAACATTCCAAAGACGAAATCTAGGAAAAGATGAACATTCATTGTGTAATCTCTTGTCACTTAAAATAATAAACGTAGTCAACATGATCTTAACATGTGTGTTTATTTATAATTAACAAAAAAAATGTTTAACTTAAAATAATTTATTTAACGTATCGGTAAACGCAACTGCATATGATATTATAAAATTGATGTATTTTATCGCGCAATTTTATAGTTTAAAGGTTAGATTTAATGGGAAGCAGTTACACATTCCACCAGTGAGTGATTTTGAGAGTTTTTTTTTGCATCACATACTGAATTAATTGGTTTTAGTAATGTTAGTTTATCAGCTTTCATGAAGGTTCATGGTGTTTAGAAAATTCTCAAAAAACTGACTGTTGTAGAAAAACTAAATTAAATCATATTTGTGAAGTTTCAGTTTCGTTGACTCGCTGGATCAAAAGAATTACGATGCGTGCGACATCTGATGTCTAATTTTCGAAATGCACATTAGGTGAACAACAAACACTCTGTAGGGTTTATAGTTCGTTAATAATTCTTCTACGCGAATTTTGATTAATCCCCAATGTAAATTTTGTTAATTTACTTTGTGCCTGTAAACTAGTAATTGTGTTTAAAAAAATATGGTACAAGTTTACAAAGCTATTGAAGCAGTGTTTTTTTTGCACCAATAACTTCTTAGAAATACAAAATTGTGAAAAACATAGAGAAACGTTCTGAAAATAGGAAAACCCATTAATAAATATTACTTTTTAGCTGAAGATTTTATAAATGTTAAAGGTGTTTCAGGTTAATATTGTTTAATAGTTTTTTTTAAAAAAAATTCTTTGAAACACTTTCAGTAAACATCTTGAAAAAATTAATAATAATTGATGGGGGACGGTTTTTTCCGAATCCCGCCAACAGCACTCAGACAATGTCCATTGTGTCTCCCCGTGATAGCATTTAGCGATCGGTAATTGCCTTAGTTGCTCGGGCTTAAGTGAGAATAAGCCTATTTCAAAGTCATTACATAAAACAGAAAAAAGTAAACGCAGAAAGTAAGCACATACATACATACATAGTTTTTCACGTAGGGGTAGGCAGAGAACACTTCTTTCCACTTGCTACGATTCTTACACACGTCTTTCGCTTCTTCTACTTTCATCAGCGCTTTCATACATGCTCGTCGGTTGCTGGCACTCTTGACCTGACCTTTCAACAAAACAATGTCGATCTGATCGAGATACGTTCGCCGAGGTCGACTTCTACCGACTTTCCCATTCACAGTCACCTCGTAAATATTCTTTCATCCATCCTCTCTAAGGCAGTACACATACTTGGGGACAATCATTAACGAGAGATGGGACAACTCTCAAGAAATACGATGTCGCATCGAGAAAGTCCGCTCTGTGTTTATTAAAATAAGCTCGCTTTTAAAAGCCATAATCTATCCTTAGACATTGCGTTGTTACTTTTTCTTGGTCCTTCTGTATGGCGTAGAAACCTGGACACTCACTAAAGAGACTACCAAGAAAATTAAAACGTTCGAACTCTGGCTGTACAAGAGAATACTGAAAATATCTTGGACACAAAAAATTACCAACACAGAAGTAATGCGACGGATGAATAAAGAACCAGAACTGTTTGATACCGTAAAATGTCGGAAACTTCAGTATTTCGGCCACCTAATGAGAAACCCAAATAGATACGGGCTGCTACAGAAAATCCTACAAGGCAAAATTACTAGCAGGAGATCACTTGGCCGAAGAAGAATATCTTGGTTGGCAAATTTTAGAACGTGGTTTGAGAAATCATCATCAGAACTTTTCGAAATCGCCATCAACATAGTAAGAAAAGCCATACTGATATATCCCATAGCCAACATCCGGAACGGATAGGCACTGAAGAAGAAGAAGATCCTCTCTACGTGTTCAAACCATCTAAGCATTTATCTATCTTTGTTACTACATCTTCTTTCACACCACAGCGTTTCCTATCTCACCTTTTCTCACTTTATCCATCAGAGTCAATCCGGCTATACTTCTCAGACTACTCATCTTCGCAGCGTTGATCATGTTTCTTTTGCCAAACCCAACATTCACTACAATACATAAGTGTAGAAACCAACACACCTCTATGCACAGCCAGACGTGCGTTTTTGACACTTTCTGGCTGTTTATAAAGCTATGCAATGCCCTATTCATTTGTGTTCCTGCTAACACCCTTCGCTCAATGTCACTGTTATACTTTTCATCTCTCGTAAACTTTGAACCCAAGTACACAAATTCATTTACTTGTTCCACTCTTTCTCCTCCAATCAGCACCTCGCAGTTTGTCATGTTATCTACTTTTTTAAATATCATTATTTTTGCAAATGATGATTAATAATTCTTTGAATCAAAGACGGAAGGAAGATTGACGAAACAGATTTATATAGCAAGTGTGAAAGGGCAAAACAAAAGATTAGCTGTGTTCTTGAAGGTGCCACACATCTTATACCGAACCACAGATTAATGATTTTCTGATTTATGTATGGACATTTAAACGGGCTTGATTGCATTGTTGCCACTATATTTAGTGTCTTCAGAATTGTATTTAATAAAGTTTCTGTGTGATCGAGGCTTACTTCCGAACATCCCGAATGCACACGAAAGCTCTTTAAATTCACGCGAGGATATTTAAATTTGTTTAAATGTTTATCTTCCTCGCCGTAAGACTTTCTCTCTCAACTTTTGCATCTGTCCTTAATCTGTGACATTGTATGTATGTTATAGTATAGCAGAAACTAAAAGATGGAAGCAAGCGATGAAATCCTCGTACTGGAATAACAAACATCTTTTATTGCTAAGTAAGAAAGACCTAAAACAGCTACTTGGAATTATTACAGGTCACTATCCACTTATTAAACCTCTAAAACAGATGGGCATGGTACAGAATGATTTCTGCAGATTCTGCGGTAGGGTCAAATAATCTGTAAACTATATTTTAGTAGAATGTGAAGCATTATCACAAAATAATTAAGATCGTTTAGTAAGGCTATTCCTACCCTTAAAGATCTTAGAAATCGTAATACAAGATACTAATTTCTTACTTTAAAGGCACGAAATGAACCACCAGGAGTAATAAAATAAATAACCTATGGGATGGCACAAAGATTGATCTTAAAATTAAGGTGCTTAAGTGTTTTTGTTATGACCAGTTCTGTTGTTACAAAATTAATAAAACAGTCTGTTATTTTTATTGGAAAATAATAAAAATAAACGGTATGTATAATTAAATTTTTTTATTGGTAGTGATGTTTGTTATTTATGTGTTTAGCGCAAATATACCCTCTGTAATAAATTTTCGGTGGCTACTGACTTTTCTTTAATAGATTGTTTACGTCGCCAAAATATTCTATTGATATATTTTAAGCATCTTATGAATGTCTTACGAAATGTATACTTAGTGAAATTCTGACAACAGCTATTGTCATTTGTTTTTTACTTAAATTTAAAATAAAGTTACTTAGTCGATTCGAAGTTTACAACGAAAAAGCTGCACTAATATTTCACTATCACCGATTTAAGTGTTTAAATATATTATTGTGTTCAAACTTAAAGATTTAATGTAATTGTTAGTCAGTTTTTAAATATAGCCAATGTGAATCAGTTTTCTAAATGTAAATAACAGCCACTGATAAATTTCCCTTTGAATTAAAATTATATAAGAATTTATATACTAATTTAAATTTTTGCAGACATCAAACTAAAGTGTATTACTATTAACTAAACTCAAGAAGATTAATCCTAAAATAAACTTCGTTTTGTTTAATTTGCATTAATTTTAATCCCTTGTATATTCCAATCGTTCAGCCTTTGGCAATACGTAATAATTTAAAATTTTGCTTTCGGTACCTAGTTGTTGGTTCTTAAAATATATTTAAATGTACGTAATAGTTAAATTTCCAGCTTAGATTTATTTCTTTGGAAATTTTTTTCATAATGAGGTTAACAAACCCATCGTTTTATTTATAAGAAACTTTAAATTTATCCTCAATTAATTAGACCAGCGGCGCGGGCTCGGGTCGGGATGAGTTTAAGTTTTTAATAATCGTTAATAGGTATACGAGCTAAGAACGTAGAGAATGATTATCCCAAAAAAAAAATTGTATTCTGCCAAAATGTAGTCATGCTTACGAAAACCTAGATTGACATCATTATGTTCCTATCCTACCATGGCCACAGCTACGGGTTAAAAATCGGGCTTTTGTTTGGAGACCAGTGGTATTCTTTGATAACGCTACAACGCGTTATACCGTTTCACGAGTAACGACCCATCCCTACTTTTATCGCACGCACACGATATTATTACCAACAAATTGAACGGAAAAGGATCCTTTACTACACGTCGATCAAAATTGTGATGGCATAATTGCTCGTAAAGGAAATAATTTTATTGAATCTCATGGCCGGAAGCGTAGGAATTGCTGAGGAACTCGAATTTTGCAAAAATCTTTATTACAACAATAGAAAATTGAGCAAACGAAAACACATTCATATCTCGGGCAGTAATCAAAATATTGCAATTTTTTTTAATTGTTTGTTTTTCAAAAACGCGTTAGATGGTCCAAAATTTTTTCAGATATCTTTGCAACTTTGGTCGGAATTGTTAATTGTTTATAAGCAAAAATCTAAAATCGCCGAAAAACAGTATCTATTTTCAACAAATTTTTTTCCAAATCGCTTGTGCATGATAATACGAAGCTCCTTGATTTTTTTTCCACCCTGTGGACCTTCGCCGGGAAATTCTATTAAAGGGCAAAGATTTTTCGATGATTGCAGATTGTTGCTAAACTATATCTCGCAGATCAATAAATCTTTTCTTGCGGTTGGGCTCCTGTACATAATGTACGAGTTTCAAACCGATATGTTAATAAACACCCGATTGCGGATGCAAAAACGAAATGTAGAATTTTAATTTTCATTTGCCATTAACCGCTTAATTAACAAACATACATACATAAAGTCACGCCTTTTTCCCATAGGGGTATGCAGAGACCACTTCCTTTCACTTGCTACGGTTCTTACACACATCTTTTGCTTCCTATACATTTATCAGTGCTCTCATATATGCTCGTCGGTTGTTGGTACTCTTGACCTGGCCTTTCTTCAAAACAATGTTGATCTGATCGAGATATGTCGAGATCGACCTCTACCGACTTGTCCATTCGCACTCGCCTTATAAATTTGTTTTGTCAATCTTCCTTCATCCATCCATTCTACGTGTCCAAACCATCTAAACATTCCCTTATCCATATTTGTAGCCACATCTTCCTTTACACCACAGCTTTCTCTTATCTCATTATTTTTTACTTTATCCAACCGAGTCACTTCGGCTATACTTTTCAGACTACTCATCACCACAGCATTAATCCTATTTTCATGCTTCTTCTGCCAAACCCAACATTCACTTCCATACATAAGTATAGGAACCAACACACCTCTATGCACAGCCAGACGTGCCTTTTTGAACACTTTCTGGCTATTCAGAAAGCTATACAGTGCCCCATTCATTTGTTTTCCTGCCAACACCCTTCTCCCTTAATCAAAACTTTACAGTGTGTCATGCTTTCTTCTTTTTCAAAAACCATTACTTTCGTTTTGCTTACATTTATTTTCATTTCTTTGATTTTTAGGGCATCATGCATAATATTAACCATCGTCTGTAACTCCTCTAATATAACTAATATAATATAATAATATAATAACTCCAATATAACACTAATATGACTTGATCATCGGCGTAAAGAAGGCATTTGACGATCAAATCATTTATTTTTAATCCATACGCACTCTCTTTCAAATAATTTAAACAATCGTCTATGTATAAGTTAAACAGCCATTAATTAACAGTGTTAGCCTTTTTTTTTTCAGGAGCTTTTTAACAGAGGACGTTATGATGAACACATTTTATTGGAAACTTTTTTCGATAGGACGCGTTCCAAAAAAATATATCAAAAATATCCATTTTTTAATTTTCAATAATTTTTTATTACTGCCCCGGCAATGGCCGAAATCTATATTCTTGTAGGTCCAAACAACCTATATAAAAATTGGCCAGAGGGTGCGCCTCTTAAATAGAACTTCGTAAAATATGGCCTAAGGTGACTGGACCATAGCAATTTTAAACCAATAAATAATACAAACGTTACTTTAAAATAAAAACGGGACAGTATTTTGTAACGTAAACTGTAATCTCAAAAAAGATACAAACCCTTTTGTAATTGACGGAAGGCACGCAACTGCATAACTTCGTACACCGTAACAATATTGTATGAGATCAAAACGACTTCGGGTGTGTTAAAATAAAATTTAAAAATAAACTATTTATTTTTTCAACGGTCAGTACTGAAGCATTTTCGAATTTTCTAGGTCTTATTCTTCCTGTTTCTAGGTCATATTATATTCGTTTCAAATAACTCGTAATGATCTTGAAACGATTTTAATTCATTACGTTTACAGAATATTTTCGGTGGCTCACTATCAGAGTTTAAAACGAATTTTATTTACAAAATAGTTTTGTATATCACCTTGTAAAAGTTTTTATTGTTGTTAAGAAGCGCTGGAGTTGAATTACCGATCAGTAGACAGCGTGGCATTATTTAAAAGTGCACAGATGATAATCCATCGCGAGTTTCATCATTTTACCGATGTTGGTCAATATTTTTGGTCTCACATCAAAAATTTTTAATTTTTATTTTGATATTTTGGTTTAATTGCATAAGTTTTACATTATTACTACTTGAAAGTACTTCTCAAAACTATCCATTATTGTTAAGCATATTTGTTAAGCAAATTATCTGCCTACGGTCTCCTAACCAAATTGCGCCAATGGCTCAGGATCTTCATGCAAGATCGCTTCTTACATGTAGCAGTTGACGGTATTTTTTCTGATGCGTTAAAAACCAACGCCGGGGTCCCCCAGAATTACATCCTGTCCCCACGCTATTTCTTTTACACATCAACGACCTCTTAAAAACCACCACAAACCCTATTTACAGTTTCGCAGACGACAGCACACTTGTCTCAACTTTCACATCCTATGGATCAAATTCGGTGAATGATACATATAGACTCAGGCAGGAACAGATTGACTCCATCAATAGAGATTTTGAAGCAATCGTCGAGTGGAAAACCAACAATCTTTTTCAGTTCAACGCCCTGAAAACACAAAGCACCACGTTTTTCAAGAAAGTGAATTCCTCAAATCATTCTATCACAATGTCCGAAAATACCCTTGAATCAAGTCCCTTCATCTCGATTTTGGGAGTCACGGTGTCTAATAATATGTCTTGGCATGACCATGTTGCTAACATCGCAAAGTCAGCAAGCTAGAGGCTACGTTTTCTGTGGAAAGCTAGAAAGTTTTTTACTCCTGATCAACTGTTGACGACATACAAGGCTCAAATCCGACCTCTGCTGGAGTATTGATCGCACATTTGGGGTTTAGCACCAAGGCATTCTCTTTGTCTTTTAGATTCCATTCAGAAAAGGGCCATTCGGTTGATTAAACAGCTCAACTCCCCCTTTACCCACTAGAACATAGAAGAAGAGTTGCAGACCAAACATTATTTTACAGATATTTCCATGGTCACATTTGGCCGAAGAACTTGGCACGCTGATAAGTCTCACCCATTTACTCTCAAGACTGACACTACAAGGACCAATCTTCATCAAGAGTCCTTCTTTTACAGGGCTGCTACGGAATGGAACAGGCTTTTAAAATCAGTTTTTCCAGAAAACTATGATCTGCAACTTTTCAAAAAGCGGGTCCACAATCATCTCTTTTCTATAATCCCTTTTCCTTCTAATAGTCGAAGTGCGGGCCGTCCATGGCCCACACGATAGGTCTACTCTTTCTGCGACTATTTTCAGTAAAAAAAAAGACATAACATAACATATGCATAAAGACAAATAATTAGAGTGTATGGAAAAAAAGACCAAAGATAGATCTCGTCACGACTAGTCCTCTATGACCGGTCTCCTCAGATGAAATTAGAAAAAAAAAATTTTTCAGCAATTTTTATTTTCATTTATATTTTTTTACTTTCGAGTTTTTTTGACACTACGAAATAATGAGTGCACCTCGTACATATAAATAATTTCATGACTACTCTTTTTTATGGATTAATCATTGCGGGCATGTAAATCACAATGTTTTGACTGTTAAAGAGCGACAAACTTTATTTTTGGTACGATTTTAGGAATACAAGGATTTAGACATTTGTTGTTTTTTATTTTTTTTCAACGTCGTGATTTGTTTATGTTGGACGATACGAGGCTCATTTGATAATTATTTATTTTGTAAAGATTTTATTTTTGTTTGTTAATCGAATCGTTTCAAGTTTCTTCACACCTGTTACTTTGGTTTTATACAGGGTGAACGGACCAAATTATTTTGTATTAATATTATTAGCAAAGGTTTATGAAATGAATAATTTTTTTAAATCACTTAAGTAATCTATTATTTAAGGAGTGAGATTTGACAGCTCTATTTTAGCATAAACTGTTAAAATTATGATGGTGAATTTTTAAAAATTTTGTAATCTTTTTTATTTTATTAAAAATGTAACTCTGAACATTAGCCACGCTTTATATATCTATCAGCCTTGTAATAAAGACTGTCTGCCATCTCAGCCAAAACACTGAGTCACCTGTCACTATTTTCGAGATTTACTACTGTCGACATGTACCGAAATAGGTTTGTGCGAATAAATTTAAAAAAAAAATCGACTTTTACCAATAGCAATGTGACAAAAAGATACATTAAGCGATTTTAGCTGTTCTCGTGTTGTGTGTTAGTTGGAATCGCGTTTGACACGCCGCTGAACCCCGAAAAAATATTATTATTACGAGAAATATTTTTAAAATTTATTGATTTTATTTGAGTTTTTTATATAAATTATAAAAAAAAATTCGTTTGGAGGTTTTGTGGATACATCGGTTATTTTGGCAGACAGCACGGCCGACATGGACCTGGTACACTCATTAAAATATATTTACTCAGCCCAAAAAAATTATATATAGTGCTGTTAAAAAAATACGGCTTCTTTTTTAAGTATGCTAATTTTTGTTATCATTTTACTCACAAACAAAATAGGTACGTGTTTAGTTTTGTGCTTATTACGAAATCCTGTAGTTTTAAGAAAGACTAACCAGTTATTTTTAAAAATGTTAATAGAACTTGCCAAACTTTTGCATTGCAGACGACTTGGTCCTGCTAAGCAGGAACCAATGTTGAGTGTTGTACTGATCTGCTTTTGTTCTCGAAGAAAATTGGTTTCCGTTTTAATGACACAAAAACAAAGTATCTGATAAATACAAGAAATAAATATAAATTCCAACATATTAAACACATTGACTTACAACAGACAGCTAGAGCAAAGCTTGCTGGCCTTCAGCGGCTGGCATGCCTGGCCATAACTGGAGCTATGTCCAGCACACCAACGGCAGCGATGGAACACCTCCTACATCTCCCTCCCCTAGATATTCACTTAGAGAGGGAGGCCAGGATAGTTTCCTATAGATTCCTGTCTTTGAAAAAGCAAATCAATGGAGAGCAACTCGGGGATTACTCCGGGATACTGAGTGAAACAAAAAACCACCAAATTCTCGGGATGGTTCCTGACTTGCTAGCCACAAAAATACACGTAGAAAAGTCGTTCAAAGTCCTATTTCCGAAGAGAGACGAATGGATGAGGGGACAAATCCTCTTCCCAGAGACTGAATACCTAATGTACACAGATGGCTCAAAAACCCCAGATGGAGTTGGGGCCGGTGTTTTCAGCAGGAAACCAAAGATTAAAATTTCTACCAGTCTTGGCAGGTATGCCACAATCTTTCAGGCTGAAGTATTCGCTATCGAATTGTGTGCAAGAGAGTTGACCAACAGACCTCTAGCAAACAAAAACATAAATATAATATCAGACAGCCAGGCTGCTTTAAAAGCACTGAGCTTCAACAAGATAAATTCTAAATTTGTATGGAATTGCATTGAATCCTTAGAACCTTGGTGCGAACAACAGGGTGACCCTACTGTGGGTACCTGGGCACCAGGTGGTGGTAGGAAACGAAAAAGCCGACACCCTTGCAAAACAGGGGGCCGAATCTGCGTTCACTGTACCAGAACCGGTTTTTGGAGTCACCACAAGTGCCGCCAAAACAATTATTTCGGACTGGGCGGAGAGGAAAATACTCACGTACTGGTCCGGCATACCAGGGCTAACCCACTCGAAGGCGTTTTTACCGTTACAACCCTCGAGAAACACAACTAAGCAGATCCTAGAATGGAGCAGAAATGACCTGCAAATTCTAACGGGACTGCTTACAATACACTTTCGTCTAAGATACCACCTCGGAAGTATAAGTCTGAATCAACAAATGGACTGTCGGTTTTGCTGCGTGGAAGACAAAACTGCTGAACATATACTATGTTCATGCCCCGGCCTGGGAAAAATAAGGTTCAACATATTTGGTTCCACTAACCTAGAACCTACCGATTTTAAAAAAATCTCACCCTATACAACGATAAACTTCGTAAGAAGGGCTGGATTGTGCGGTGAACTGTAACCTCTAGGGGTGAGCCACAATAGACCTACTAAGGGTCGCGGTGGAGGGGCGACCATGCCCCACTCACATGAAACCTTCTTCTTCTTCTGGTGCCGTACGCTTTTTATTGTAGCGCGTTGGCAATCACGTGTTCATTGAGTAATGTGAAGCGTGCCATCTTTGGCTCTTCTAAATATCGTGTCGGCATCCGCGATGTTACACCAGTTTCGAATATTGCGAAGCCATGAATGTTGTTTTCGAAACAAATGTTTGAAACCTAACCTAACCTAAACACATTGACTGTGAGGAAAATTACTATAAAAAAGTTAATGAATTTAAATACTTAGGTTCACTGGTCATTGGTACTAATGAAGTTAAGCTAGAAATTATAGGAAGATTTTCTGATGAAAACAGTTGCTATTTTGCTTTGCAGAAACTATTGAGATCTAGTAAATATTAAATTTAAAATTTAAAGTGATAATTAGACCAGTTGTTATATACGGATCCGAGACTTGTACTTTAATTAAGACACTATGACCTTTTTAAAATATGGAAAAGGAAAATTCCACGGAAAATTTTTGGCGCAATATTTGAAGATGATTAATGTAGGGGAAAAACAAATGAAGAAATTTACGATGAATATAATAAAATAGCTATTTTCACAATTTTAAGGAAAAAGAAGAATCCAATAACTTGGACATTCAGTGAGGATGGGCAAAAAAAACCAACTAAAAGAAATCCAGGAGGATCAAGAACTAGAGAAAGACCTATATCTAGATAAAAAGAGCAAGTAAAGAAAGATCCAAAACTGCTTAGCATAATAATTATAAGAGAAAACTTATGTATGGTAGTGAATGTTGGGTTTGGCAGAAGAAGCATTAAAATAAGATTAATGAATAATTTGAGAAGTACAGCCGGAGTGACTCTGATGGATAAAGTGAAGAGTAGTGAGATAAGGTAATGCTGTGGTGTGGATGGATGAAAGAAGATTGACGAAACAGATTTACAAGGCGAGTGTTAATGGGCAAGTCGGTAGAGGTCGACCTAGGCGATCATATCTCGATTGGATCGAAATTGTTTTGAAGAAAGGCCGGGTCAAGAGTACCATTACATTGGACACATTATGAGGGGAGAACGCTACGAGATCCTCTGACTCGTTATCGAGGGTAAACGATCTGTGGGTAGACGTAGCAAGTGGAAAGAGGCGGTCTCTGCATACTTCTACGGAAAAAAGGCCTGACTATATGTATTTCATACAGTATCTGCGTTTGAATCAACATGTGCAAATGTAGCCGCTCAAACATTGGCACTTGTCTAGAGCCAAAAAGTACTACTGTCAATGTACTATCACTAATTAACACCAACTTTGTAGTATTTTTTACGTTACTTGGGGCTCTTGAATTGTTGAACTGTAGGCTATTTGCTTATTTACCAGATAATGGCAAGAAATTCTGGTGTGAATTATTAAACTTATTTCTAGAATTTATATCGATAATATTTTTTAGCGTACTTGTAACCACTTTTAACGTCATGAAAGTCGAAACATTGTAAGTAAATATTGATCTCTTTAGAGACCCCGCCGGACGCTCCCGGTGGCGTCAGTTCAGAAAAGATGACGAAGTGTATCATTTTCGGAAGTTGTTGGAGGAGTGTTGTTTTGTTGTAAGTTTCAGTGACTATGATAGAAAACAAGCGTAGGGGAGAGTGGGGAGAAGAGAACGGGTACGGAGGCTAGACGTCCTGAAAATAGAAGCTCTCGCATTATCAAATGGTCTACTAACTAGTACACGCCTAAACGCTAAAATTGTTAGTATCTCTTGATTATTCAGTGAAGTGCCCGTTTTACTTTTGTCGGAACTCCGACACTGCGATTCAATGCACATTTAGCTTTAGTTCTATAAAAGAATAAAGATCAAGTATATCATATATGGAGAGAATCACTGTAAATGGAAAATCGAGATGGCTACCTGTATACAAACAGTCGTCAGTCGTCGATACAAGGTAGACTTTAAGAGAAGATACCATGTGGAATTTCAATTTTTTAATCAACTACCTTGTCATCTATACTCTCTCTCTAAACACAATCGGTACTGTTATATGCGATTATATTTATTTCCCACGGGAATATAGTAAATGCTTATGTCCTATTTACACATATTTACTAATTAGGCTTCATTTCGTGTACTTTAAGTTTCATTTATCATTTCATCTGAAGATGTATACTTGTAATACGAAACGTTTTTCTCTCCCTAAGAATTAGATAGTTAATTCAAATTCGTATCCCATGATGTCTTAATGATTGTCCAAAACATGTTTGTATGTCCCACATTTGTAAAATTGGATTTGCCTGTCAAAGTTGTCTTTGAAAATGTTTTAAGAATCATGTAAAACGTTTTTCTCAAAATATGCAATTTAAAGATTATGCATTTAATTTAATGATGAAATTTGTTGACTATTATTTAATAATCATTTAAAATGTTTATTTTTATAATGTAAATATAGACAATTAAGTATTTATTGGGAGTTGCAAGACTTTAATGAGCAATTTATTTAGTTTTTATCTTGTTTTTGGGAAATAATACAATATCTTTGTGATGGATCTAAGGAAACGACGCGTCGTAGATGAAACAGATATTAGTCTCCCGATCTAATAAAAACATTGATTTTTATCTCTAAATATTATTAAAATGTAATAATTTGTTTTGCGTTACTAATACTTTTATGCTAGATTATTTTATTTAAACTTAAGAATGCAATTTATGTGCACCACCCGGTGTATGTATCGTCAAATTCATCCCGAATTATTAATTGTCTAAACATTTTTTTTTATTTAAAATGTATGCAACATTTTAAAATTGTATGGATTTTAAATCACTTTACGAGGATTCCACTGCTTGTGTCAGGATAAACAGAGCTTGCACGGACTGGTTTAACTTCGAAATAGGTGTGAGACAGGGATGTGTGGCTTCGCCATGGCTGTTAACTTATACATAGGCGATTGTTTAATAGATTTGAAAAAAAGTGCGTATGGATTGAAAATGAATAATTTGATCGTCAAATGCCTTCTTTACGCCGATGATCAAGTGATATTAGCGTCATTTGAAGAGGAGTTGCAAGCGATCGTTAATTTTATGCATGATGCCCTAAAAATCAAAAGGATGAAAATAAATGCAAGCAAAACGAAAGAGAAGAAATCATAACTGTGAAGTTTCGATTGAGGGAGAAAGAGTGGAACAAGTAAATGAATTTGTGTACTTGGGTTCAAAGTTTACGAGAGATGGAAAGTATGACAGTGACATTGAGCGAAGGGTGTTGGCAAGAAAACAAATGAATGATGCACTGCATAGCTTTATGAACAACCAGAAACTATCAAAAAAGGCACGTCTAGCTGTGCATAGAGGTGTGTTGGTGGTTCCTACACTTATGTATGGTAGTGAATGTTGGGTTTGGCAGAAGAAGCATGAAAATAGGATTAATGCTGCGGAGAGAAGCAGTCTGAGAAGTATAGCACGAGTGACTCGGGTGGATAAAGTAAAGAATAGTGAGATAAGAGAACGCTGTGGTGTAAAAGAAGATGTGGTTACAAAGATAGACAAAGGAATGTTTAGATGGTTTGAAGACGTAGAAATAATGGATGAAGGAAGATTGACGAAACAAATTTTTAAGGCAAGTGTGAATGGATAAGTCGGTAGAGGTCGACCTCGGCGAACATATCTCGATCAGATCAACATTGTTTTAAAGAAATGCCAGGTCAAGAGTACCAACAACCGACGAGTATATATAAGAGCACTGATGAAGGTAAAGGAAGCAAAAGATGTGTGTAAGAACCGTAGCGGAAGTGGAAGGAAGTGGTCTCTGCCTACCCCTACGGGAAAAAGGCGTGACTATATGTATGTATGTATGTATGTATGTATAAATCGCGTCCTGAAGATGGATAAATATTTCAAAAAAACATGGTTTGAAACATACTTCATTCGTTGTGTTGTAGTAACTGTGTCATTTTAAACGAGAATTATTTAAACTAAGTACTGAAAAATAACAATGCGTGCTGTTATTAATTGTTGCTTCTTTTGCATCATGCTAATTGTAAGTATTATATGGTATTATATAAAGCTCGGTAACATATTTAAACAAATTGCACAAACGTATTGAAACATCTCGGCGCCAAACACTCGATGTAATAAGACAAAAAAGGAAATGGATATAATATATAATAACAAAAAAAATAATAGATAATTGCCCTTAATAGTAGTTAATCGCATATTTACCTACATTTTCCGAGTGTGGGACAAGAATAATCCGACAGTGTTGTTATAAAATGTCAGTAATTAATTCTAATCTCCTATTTTTTTATTGTGACTCATTCTCGGTAACAATGGAAAAATTTGAATTGGAAATATGGAAACTAAGAAACTATATGGGCACAACATGCGTGTCATTTAAATGTTAAGCTGGCTAATTTTTACACAATCTATTGAGAAAAAAGGTACCTCTAAGTGCAGCAGATGACGACGAAGACATATTAGGAACAAAAAAAGCTAGAGTAACGCAGCCAACGGTTGGGAATGGCTCAAGACGAAAAAAACAGAAATGAATGACAAATGAAATTCTGAATCCCATGGAAAAACGCAGAGAACATAAAAACAAAAATCGCAATACATACAAAAACATACATAAAGAAATACAGAAGAAAACAGATAATATGGAAGAAAAAAAGAACTCTACTGTAAATGTATTGCAAGCCATGAGAATGGCTGAGAAAGCTTTGCAAAATGTAATTGCGACTACTAAAAAAACTGTTATGTGCACTGTGGTTTTCCATTGTTATCAGCAGAAGAAGCTACAGTTGAAATATTTCTGTTGAATACAGTGGTATCTGAAACAGAAATATGATTTGGGGACGTGCGATGTTGGAGTTATCATTGCTGGAACATTATCCGATGACAATATTATCGAATCAGAAGCTCAGAAAAACGCAACTTATGATTTAGATGACATAGAAAACTCAAATAATACAACATGCGCTCCGTGTGTTTCAATTAATGAGGCAAGAATTTTATACAGCAAACCAGCAACTCGGAAAAAAGAGTTTTCTGCTCTTTATACCTTAGATAGAGAACAACAGAATTATCTAAAGAAAAAAAAATAACTGACTTTTTTATTACATATTGTTTATCTTAAGGATGTTTTGAAATGATATTGATTTTTTATTTGTATGTAGTACATAATGTTACGAAACTTTTAACTTGCGAATAAATATGTTTATTACCTCTGCAACTTAAATTTTTATTAATTACACCCTTTCTAACTCAAAATTGTTTAGAATTGATCTCAACCTCTACGAGTTGAAAATTTCCTTAGAAAATCCGCCCAAATCGAAATCCTTCATAAGTCGAAAACTCTTTAACTTTTTGGCGTCTCCCTTAAAGTTCGACTTACAGATGTATGTTTTTCATATTACCTGCGAGTTTTAATGCCAGTTTAGCCAGTCGAAACAGGACAATTTCAGACCAATGGCAGCAGAAGCCGTTCAATTTCTTTTCGCTAAATAACGATTACTAAAAGGTTGGAGAATAAAATTGGCGCTTTCGAAATCTGAGTATACAGCCGAGTACTGAAAATATCGTGAAGAGATCGGGTTAAGAACAAAGAAGTTTTGTAGCGGCTAGCTCTCTTACTGTCCATCAAGAAAGAAAAACTACTTTATTTTGGTCATGTTATGAGGAATGACAAAGAGAGGATTGAAGAAAGAAGAAAGCCCCTGAAAGGCGAAGAACATCTTGGCCAAAAAACTTGCTTTAGTGATTTGGCAGGAATACAAGCTGAGGTCTGAAGTTTTCTTTGAAATACTTCCTCGATGTAGGTGGTGAGTGATAAGACTTGATCTAGGGTGAAAAAAAAAGCTATGAAGTTGGAATCATTTTTTACTCACAGAATAGCTTTCTCATAGTACCTGCATTGAGACTGCGAGTTTCAATGCCAATTTTAGACCAATGCGACTGTTGTTAGGCAGAAACCGTTCATCAGTCGAAATCAATGTTAGACTGTTAGAATAGCTGTGTTTATTGCTAACCTCTAAATAATTGTTATTACAGTAGAACCTCTTTGATCCGAATTTTTTTTTTTTTATGAAAATAGTCGCAAAAAGGGTAGACCTATAGTGTGGGCCGCGGACGGCCCTCACTACGACTATTAGAAGGGGAAGGGATTATAGAAAAGAAATGATTGTGGACACGCTTTTTACAAAGTTGCAGGTCATAGTTCTCTTGGAAGCTTATTCCATTCCGTAGCAGCACTGTAAAAGAAGGATTCTTGATGAAGATTGGTCCTTGTAGTGTCAATCTTGAGAGTAAATGGGTGAGACTGATCAGCATGCCAGTTCTTCGGCCGAATGTGGCCAATGGTGGTACAAGAGTTTTATTTCTCTGGAGCATCTGCCATGGAAATATCTGTAGAGCAATGACTGGTCTGCAACTCTTCTTCTATGTTATAGAGGGTGTAGGGTATCTGTGAGAGTTGAGCTGTTTATCAAGCGAATGGATCTTTTCTGAATGGAATCTTGAAGACGAAGAGAATGCCTTGGTGCTGAACCCCAAATGTGCGAGCAATACTCCAGTAGAGGTCGGATTTGAGCCTTGTACGTCGTCAACAGTTGATCTGGAGTAAAAAACTTTCTGGCTTTCCACAGAAAACCTAGCCTCTGGCTTGCCGACTTTGCGATGTGAGCAACATGGTCATGCCAAGACATATTATTGGACACCGTGACTCCCAAAATCGAGATGGAGGGACTTGGTTCAAGTGTATTTCCGGACATTGTGATGGGATGATTTGAGGAATTCACTTTCTTGGAAAACGTGGCACTTTGTGTTTTTTGGTCGTTGAACTGAACAAGATTGTTGGTTCCCCACTCGACGATTGCTTTAAGATCTCTATTGATGGAATCAACCTGTTACTGCCTGAGTCTATTTGTATCATTAACCGAAAGTAATCGATAGGATGTGAAAGTTGAGACAAGTGTGCTATCGTCTGCGAAACTGTAAATGGGGTTCGTGGTGGTTTTCAAGAGGTCGTTGATGTGTAAAAGAAATAAGGTGGGGGACAGGATGGCATTCAGAAGAAATACCGTCAACTGCCACATGTAAGGAGCGATCTTGCATGAAGCTCAAGAGCCATTGGCACAGTTTGGTTGGGAGACCGTAGGCAGATAATTTACTTAACAATGCCTGGTGCCAAACGCGGTCAAAGGCTTTAGATATATCCAAGGCTATTGCACGGGATTTACCAAACTTTTTAATAGTGTTTGTCCAGAGCTGAGTGACATAAGCCAGCAAATCTAATCGAGACATATAATGTTTTTGTGTAATCCTACCTAATATAATTTATATAAAATTGTTTTAGTCGCATATTATTACGACGAGTAAATGTGACAAAACATTTGCATTATTATATCTCGATGTACACTTTTTGATGTAACCTCGTATACATTTTTTTTTATTTATTTGTCTAGAGGCAAGATTCCACAACCATCTACGTTGTGCTCACCAAAGAGACATTATTTTTTCGTACAAGGAGAAATTTCTTGAAAAATTTCAAGCAAAAGAAGATGGAAATTGTCTTCAACTTTTGGTTGAGAAATTGTAAGAAAGCAGTTTCGAGGCGACCTTACAAGGTCCCTCGATCTAAACTGCTTTCCAATACATAGGCGGGTGTTAACAGATATTTTTAAGGGTCGCGAATTCGATTTGCGGTGGTAAATTTTGTACTACGCTGTAAAAAATGTCCTCACATGGCGCAAAATTTCCGATCGACCACTTTTGGGAAACATTAACTCTTAACATTCTTTCAGTCTGATAAATTGTTGATACGGTTATATTTTGTTAAAGATAAATTACTACTTTGGCATTCGCCCAATTGGACAGTAAATTCCATTAAGACTATTCACAAGACATTTTACTGAATCAGAACTAATAATATGTGTCATAATTAAAACGAGTTCAATGTCGTATGTAACACCTTAAATTAACAGCTGATAACGCATAAGAAAATAATTCAAGGAGCTTGTTATTTATTTTAAGTTTAAAAAAGCGGGTTTTTTAAGCATTCCGGGAAAAATATCATCAAAAGTAAACAAACACGGAAAAATATGATCGAAGGCGAGTAATATGTTTAGAAAGTTTCGTCCACGGTGTTACTAATTAATCTGGAAGTATCTAGTGTAACATACATCAACTAAAGATTAATAAACGGAAATTCGGAGAACAAATGAAGTTTACGCGAGTAGCCCACGCTTGCTACATTTTCGAAATACTTAAATCGCGAAATCGGGAGTTATATGTGCACTTACCAACACCCACTAAATACTTCGTGAATTGTTACTTTCTTAAATCTTACTTAACACGCCACGATACCAAAATAAATCGGTGCGTATTTCTAGCATACAGTATGTTCCGAAATTCGCGCGAATTCCGCACAAAGAAAATGAATCACCCAAACAATTTCTTACAAATGCATACGAGGTCCGAGAACAAAATTGTAGGACTCGTTGCCTTAGACACACATTGACAACTAAAGTTTCAGGTATAATTTGTCATATTCTTTAAATACACTCAGTTTTTAAGCTAATACTTTGATACCCTCACTTGACGATAAACAAAGACATTTACGCGAATATTTTTAATCGGTATGAAGTAATCATGTACAATAAGTAAAGGTGTGGTTGGGAGGTAACCAATTCGGTTTAAATCGGCACTGGACATCTGCTTCTTTGGCAATAAAGTGGGCACCTTTGTCAGGTATCTTTCTTTAATAATTAATCTTTAGTAATAAAGAGCTTGAAAAAATGCTTATTAAATAATCCGTACGCAAAAACTTAAAAAAACAATGACTTTAAAGACTTATATGGTTTTCTCAGGAATGCCATTGTCAGTACTGAACTAAATTGAAATAGGACTACACGGAAAGCACCAGCTTTCAAATCATCAAAATCGGTTCACCCAGTCAAAAGTTTCGGGGTAACAAAAAAAAATAATAACAACAGCACTAGTAAGACAAACAAAAAACCATCACTATGAAATTTTCTCAAAGCGAATGGAGGAAGACTACTATAGACTCCAAAAACAAATCTGGCGGTTTATTAGGACTCAAAGAAAAGAAATCAATGAGCTAGTGAAAACAAATCAGATATCAAGGGAAACCTGGATTAATTATCTGACGGAAATATATAAATTAGAAGAATCTGAGGCAGAACTAATTACACCCGAAATCGCAACAAATGACAACACAAAAATTGAGACAGACGATGTAAATATAGTTCTTCGAAAGCTCAAAAATAGGAAAAGCCCAGAGCAAGATGGTATCCCAAACGAATTACTTAAATGCCAGGAAAATCGTTTTCAACGTTGAGACCTTTATTTTTCATTAAAAACTGTACTTAGTTAATTTTTTGATTTTTTAAAAAAGCTCTCATTAACAATAACTGCTGCTCTCATCTCATATAAAAAATTTAGCCAGATACGACACTGTGTCAATATTTTTGATTTGTTAAGTAAAATAAAATTTTGATCTTGTTTACACATCTGATAGTGATTTATATCATTGCTATTTTCAGTGTTTTTGTGATTTGTTATTGTACAGGGTGTTTAAAAAAAAGGTGTTTAGGATAGGTAGAAAATTGAAAAATAATTGGGGTTTGCTTAGTAAAAAATTTTCGTAACGCCATCCGTATTCAAGATAAAGGGCGTTGCAGAAAAAAAATGTTTACACATTTATTACGATTTTGCCGAAACTACCGGAAACATTGTAATAAAGTTTTATACGAATATGTTTTAGAAGCTGATACATTCCATGAATTTGTTTTTATATCTGACTCTCATGGAGGGCGCTAGTTACACGGTTCGTACCAAGTAGTATCGAAAATAACTTTTTTAAGGTTAGATTTATTAATCAAAATTTCAAGTAAAATTAAGCATCATTTAATTTTACACCAAAAACGTACTCTTGGTAAAACTCGATACTGTGTACCGTTTTCTGAATATTTTGATTTAAAAATTATGAAGTAATAACCGATGCTGGTATAAAGTAATGATAAAGTTATTAATTAAACAAAAAATCACTAGGAGAAAATTAAAATAAAGACTAAGAACATAAAATAAAATACCAATCCATCGATTCGGAAAATGGTTACTTGGTTAATTACGACACCTTCTATCAAAGTGCGGTGGAGCTCCATCGTGCGTAAAAAATAGAGATCTTCGCTCGTTTAGCGTTAAGTTTTCTAATATCTCGAATAAGTGATTGTTTAAAAAATCCAGGTACATATCACCATTTAAATTTCCAGGTAGAATGTGATAACCTATTAATTTGTGACCTAAAGTTGCTGCCCAAACATTAGGTTTAAATGAGTGTTGGTACTGAGATACCCTTTTGACTTGTGGATTCTCATCACATCAGTAGTGTGCATTATGGGAGTTAAACATACGTTGTCGCGTATAGGTGGCCTCGTCCGTAAAAAGAATACATTTTAAAAAATTTGAATTGAGGGCTGTCCTTTCTTGTAATGTTTTTTTCCAAATTTTTTAACATTTTTATTTTATTTTTTAACCGTTTTATCAATGAGGTCTCATTTACGCGACAAAAATGTTTTAATTCACATAATGCATACTAATTTATAATAATAAAAATAATTAATAACTTTATTATTACTTTATACCAGCATCGGTTTTTACGAGGGCAGTTTGATAAGTCAGTGACTTTTTGAATTTCCCGCGCAGTTACTCCAAATGCAACAGTGCTGCCGTCAACTATAATCTATCAGTGGGCAATCTATCAGTTGAGCAAGCTACGTCGTGCAGTTGGTGTGTTTGAAAGCCGTTCAAAGCAGACAACCTCGTGAATTTTTACGAAAATGGAAAAAAGTGAATTTCGTGTGCTGATTAAGCATTACTTTTTACGTAAAAAATCCATCACTGAAACTAAGGAAAGACTTGATAAATACTACGGGGACTCGGCACCATCAATTTCAATGGTTAAGAAGTGGTTTACAGAGTTCCGTTGTGGTCGTACCAGCACTAGTGACGCCGAACGTCCAGGTCGCCCAAAAGAAGTGATCACGCCGGAAATCGTCGATAAAATCCATGAAATGATATTGGATGATCGGAGAATGAAAGTGCGTGAGTTGGCTCATGCTGTAGGTGTATCTCAACTGAACGGGTACATCAAATTTTACACGAATATTTGGACATGAAAAAACTCTCTGTGAGATGGGTGCCGCGATTGCTCACACTCGACCATAAGCGCAATCGTGTGACCACTTCAAAAGAGTGTTTAGCGATGTTCAGCCGTAATCCGGACGAATTTTTGCGCCGTTTTGTTACTTTGGATGAAACATAGATCCATCACAACACGCCAGAGGAACAATCGAAACAGTGGGTTGCTCGGGGTGAACGTGGACCAAAGAAGGCGTAACAGAGTCTGTCAGCCAACAAGGTCATGGCCACAGTTTTTTGGGTTGTACGCGGTGTCATTCACATCGATTACCTCAAGAAAGGTAAAACGATCACCGGCGAATATTATTCAAAGCTTTTGAACAGATTCGACGTTGATTTGAAGCAAAAACGGCCGCATTTGGCTAAGAAAAAGAAAGTGCTGTTCCATCAAGACAATGCACGTGTGCACACTTGTCTAGTCACGATGGCCAAAATCCACGAATTGGGATTCGAACTGCTACCTCCCCATCCAGCATATTCTCCAGATTTAGCCCCCTGCGATTATTTTCTGTTTCCAAACCTAAAGAAATGGCTGGGCGGTAAGAGATTTGAGTCGAATGAAAAAGTCATTACCGAAACAAACGCGTATTTTGAGAGCTTTGAAAAAACCTATTATTTGGAGGGAATAAAAAAATAAGAAAAACGCTGGACTAAATGTATTGAGCTAAAAGGTGATTATGTAGAAAAATAAAATTTTTATTTGCGGAAAAAAATTTGTTTTATTCAAAAAGTCAAAAGTAAAATGTTTAAGTTCACCTGAAATTTTGATTAATAAATCTAACGTTCAATAATAATTGGTACGAATCGTGTAACTAGCGCCCTCTATGAGAGTCAGATATAAAAGCAGATTCATGGGATGTATCAGCTTCTAAAACATATTCGTATAAAATTTCATTACTATGTTTCCAGTAGTTTCGGCAAAATCGTAATAATTGTGAATAATTTTTTTTCTTCAACGCCCTTTGTCTTGAATACGAATGGCGTTACGAAATTTTTTTATCAAGCAAACCCCAATTATTTCTCAGTTTTTTACCTATCCTAGAGACGGGGTCACCTTTTTTTGAAACATACTGTATATCAATTCCAAAATTAAAAAAAAATAAACACATCAACTTTTCGGAAATTTCTATTAGTTTTATTTAGAAAAATAGGTTACCGAACGACTATTTCTAAAACGAAAATTTCTAATTATATGAAAAACAACTTATGAAACATCAGAGATCTGAAATAACGGTTATTCATTTTTTTGTAACGTTTCGAAGAAAATGCAATTACAAATTTGTGAGCAACAATTTGCTAATAACTTAAATTTGGCAGAGCTCGAAAATTTAGTTATTATTGTACATTTCTAAGTTTCTGACACCTCCTGTTTGATTGTGGTGCTATAAAAAGTTGCTTTAATTGTTAGTCTCGCAATATTTTTTTAATAATATTTTACAAAAATTTTCATAACTAAGCGCAATTTCTCAAGCGGATCCCACACGATCAGTAATAGTGTCATTACGTGCAACTTTTTAAAAAGCGTGTCCACAATCATTTCCTTTCTATAATCCCTTCCCCTTCTAATAGTCGCAGTGCGGGCCGTCCGCGGCCCACACGATAGGTCTACCCTTTTTGCGACTATTTTCATAAAAAAAAAAAAACGTTCAAGCCTTTCATCTCTCTACTAATGACAGTATTCCAATCACGACTAAAAGTGTAAAAATCCGGACTATCATCATCACCAGTCTGTATCCCCTGGGAATACGGGGAAAATAGAATAGATCCCAGGTATGGTCGGTCTGCCTGTCGTAAAAAGCGACAAAAAGACTCCCAATCCAAAGTATTATGCGACCCGTGCTGATGGATGCATGGCGGTGGGGGAGCACTACAGGAAACTGGTCGAAATCCTGTAATAGACAGCCTTAGTCCTGTGCAGGGGGCACCTCAGAGCCGTATCACTCCTTTCCCCATACTCGTTGACTGCAAAAAAGAACTGCGAACGCTGGTACGGGTTCCAGGGCGCCAGGAAGTTGCAGGTAATGAGGAAGTAGACGAACTTGCAAGAAGAGCTTCGGAAAAACACAACTACTACTGGAAATGCATTCCAGGAAACAAACACGGCAAATAATACATCAAAGGACCATGCCATAAAAGGACGCCAGAAGTGTTACCGATGAACAGAATTCAGCTAAGAATCTCTAAGGGACTGTATAATGGAGGCCTGGCGTGCGGGTTGTGCGGCGGAGATCCGGAAGCAGTGGAGCGCGTCCTGTACTGCGGCTGGGCGCTAGGGAGGATAGGCGGTTCTTGGGCGACTACATTGTTCCCACCCAGTACAGGACTTGTACAAGGTACGAAGGTACTGGATTGGGTGCAGTGTGGACCGAAAAAGATAGGCAATCACCAGGACCTAGGGTGATTGCCTATCTTTTTCGGTCCGGGGCCTCGCGGCGGCGCAATGTGTGTTTTGCTGTTTACGGGTCCTTGCCGGGCGGTCTGCAGGTCGGGTCTCCATTGTACAATGATACAAAAATAGATAGGCAAAATACAATGGGCCAACAGGGCTAAGTGTCACCGAAGGCAATAGCCAGACGGACCTAAATAGGGGCGGATTACCAGTCTGTTCTTAAAAAAATACTATGCATCTCGTGTGTAATAATTTAAATGTATCAAGTATTTATTACAAATTTTGCAACACCCTGTAAAATTTGTCCAAATGACCCAGTCCCAAAAGAATGATAGTTGCTTATTGTTGATAGTCTAGTATGTTTGCAGTGACAGTATCACTTATAAAGGTTCGTTTATATCTACAGACATTGAGCGTGTCAGACACGTACCGTTACAACCACCGTTTATTTACATCTAAAGACAGCAAACGTGTAGCGGACACGGCACCAAACAGCATATAATTATGCTGTGCGAATAGCTTTAGTATAACAAAAGATGTCTGTTTTACGGTTCATATGCTGTGTTCACATCACCTGAATGATGCCTTTAGAAAGGTACAGACATAAACTGCGCAGACAAAATACTCACAATGTCAGCGTCTGCGGTATACTTATATAAATACAGTGCTTTTATTTTAAAACCAGCCAGTCCAAATAACTTTTGATTTTGTGTAAATGCAAGAAAAACACGTCAAATTTTAATTCAAGGAAGAGGTTTAAAAATGTTATTTTGCTGTTTTCAAGTGGCACCTCTTTAACATCCCCCACCCCTTCTTAAAAATGTCGATGAAATAAATAATTGTTGTTTATATAACTGATTTGCATTTTTCTTGGGTTTTCATTTAATGTATTACAAGTTAGGGATTGCTATTTGACTTTTTAATGGGTGGGGGATGTTAAAGGAGTGCCACTTGGAAACAGCAGAATAACATTTTTAAACCTTTCCATTGATTTAAAATTCGACATGTTTTTTGGTTTTCTCTCAGACTTTTATGCAAAATCAAAAGTTATTTGGAGTGGCTGGTTTTGAAATTATCTATTCGAAAAAATAAACCTTTGTCCTCATAGTTTGTTAAGTAAGTCACAAAAAAATCACCCAAGAGAGCGAAGCATTTGCTATTTTAAAATTATAATCTAATCTTTAAATCTTATGTTGCGAGAAAACGTCGTAATATTCTCTAGGGAATCATTTCTCTCGATTTAAAGAAATCGGATGCTTGGAGATAAAACATAAAAGTCGCGAGTTCCGAGACAGTCATTGAAAAACAAAACAGTAGAGGTACGTTTTTAATAATCTAAATAAACTCTGAGATAGGTCTTGGCCTGCAGACAGATAACAGAAGTGATGATTAAAGGCATTTTTGGAAGCGATCAACCTTCTTGGTATGCATTTTAAATCGGTATTGAATGCAGTTATTGTGTGATTAAACGTCGAACTGTGGCAAATATTTCTTTTACTTTGCCAACTTAATTGTGTCGCTGCGCTGGTTATCGGTAATATTAAAATACTAAAAATCTCAACCAACATTCTTTTTTACAAATATATACATTATTTTCGTTTAAAGCTCAGGTCTTAAATAAAAATAAATTTATTCGTCAGCCAAATTTGGCTTCTAGACTTTTTTACGAACAATAATCCAGCTCATAAGGAGATAAAATAAAGCAAATTCACATTAATGTAAGTTTCACAATCCATGTCTTCTGTTCACAAATGACCCCTTCCATTTGGTCCCTATTAGCAATATTTAAAAAAGGAAATGAATGCAACACATTCCATAATAACACCTTTAAAATGGGAAACTTTCGTCATAATTCTACGATCAGGGTAGTCGATTGGCTCTTTTCTGAATGGAGCCTAGCAGCTGAAGAGATTATAAAGGTAAACCTTTCAAGATTGGTTCTGTGCTACTTAAATTGTTAATAGATATAGGAAGCAGTACTTTCTAGCTTTTATTTTAGGAGTTCACGAGTTTTGAAATTTTAAAAAATCTTTTTTTTTATTTTTTTAATAGTAGGTACAACGAGCATGACAGGGTTGGTCAACCTTGTCATGAGCGAGAATATCTCAGTTGACGGTAGGAGTATTGAGCAGGTTGCCTCATATAAATATTTGGGACTAGAGATCAGGATTGGCCGAGATAATCAAACCTGCGAGCTGAACAGGAGAATAGGCTTGGCGTGGGCGGCATTTGGAAAGCTTAGGGAAGTTTTCAAATTCCTATGTGTCTCAAAAGGAAAACATACAATCAATGTATACTGCCAGTACTTACTCATGGGGCAGAAACATTAACGCTTACCAAAAAAACGGCGCACAAGCTGCGAGTTGCTCAGAGATACATGAAGTGGTCAATGCTGGAACTGTCTCTGAGAGACAGGATACCCAATGTGACTATACGGCATAAGACGAGTGTGATTGATATCATATAGAGAGTTGCAACCTTGAAGTGGAACTGGGCTGGCCATTTGGCACAAACAACGGATGGAAGATGGTCAAAGCGTATTCTGGAGTGGAGCCCAAGTCACGAAGCCTATGGGAACAGAGGCAGACCACCAACAAGATGGACGGACGACATTAAGAGAATCCGGGAAAACTGGATACAGGATGCACAAGACCGAAAGCGGTGGCAGACACTAAGGGAGGCCTATGTCCACCAGTGAACACGAACGGCTGTTTGATGATAATGATGATAGCAACGAGCATGTATGAGAGCACTGATGAAAGAAGAAGAAGCAAAAGATGTGTGTAAGAACCGTAGCAAGTGGAAGGAAGTGGTCTCTGCCCAACCTTACGGGAAAAAGGCGTGACTTTATGTATGTATATATTTTTTAAATAGGGAAAAAATGTTGGTTTTATGCAAGCTTTTTAACAGTTTTAGGTTTCGTTAGTAGTCAAATTTTTTGGCACTACGATTAAGTGTTTACAACAGATACTCCTGTCATTGTTCCGGTTGGTTATTCCACGAAAATCGTAAAATAAACTACTTGTTTTTCTAAAATTATGCTTTATATTGTTGGCAAGTAATATTTTATTAGTAAATAATGTACAACATTTTATTTAACCTTTCACCAGTGACTTCTATGCAGGAGCTAACAAGAGCATTAAATATATTGGCATTTCATGTCAATCGTAATTCTTTTAATACATCTTTTTTTTTAAGAAACCAAAGTTAAGTTAACATTAAAACGAATTACGCAATCATAAAGCGTCTTTAAAAATCGTCTAACGCAATAAAAAAAATACATAATTGTACACAAAAAGAACACCGACGATCGCCTTTTTGATTAATGGTAGTGGGTAGGAAGACATCTTTATTTTTCTGATAAAATTAGATTTGTCGTGAAAATTTGGTTTATTTATCGTTACCGCATGGCAATCTTGAATGCAGGAAGACACTTCGAATGAGAAAATCGTATTTCATAATTAATGGTCGACTTTATGAGGTTTCGCTGTATTTAGAAGTGACTACTAAACCCAATCAACGAACACCGAACCTGCAACTAATACATATCCTACCACTTTACGTATACATTTAACGCATGCTTAAAGACACATACATAGTTGGCTTAATGTAAGAAAACCCCATGAAAAGAAATTTGAAAAAATAAATGAAAATAAATTAAATATAAAAATCTAAATACATAACTTGTATCTACGAGACTTTTTTAAAACAGAAGAAATGTCAAACTATTTAGATTTGTCACAATAAAAGCTTAACATGTGTGACATTTTTTTAATTTTTGTTATTGTCTTTAGCTTTTTACTAATTTTTGCATGTATCAGATTTTCAAATTTGAAAAATTACAATTCGGGCAACGGATAATGACCAGAACGCTTGTCATTGATTTTTAAATTGTTTTCCGAATCAAATTAATTATATTCTTCTGGTGTAAATGTCATATTCTTCTGCCAGACAATAATATGGTGTGGCTTCGCGCTTCGCTGGTTGGGTCAAAGTGCTGTTGGCTGGTTGCTGTTGGGATGTTAAGTCGTAGGCCATTTATAGTCCGGCCGATTTTTCACCGAAAAATTGAATTAAATGTACCAAAGAAATTTTTACACACGCCAATTGGCTGTTAACTTATAAGTATGTCACGAATATGTAAAAAAAATCAAAAAAAAACTTTAATTTTCATTTTTCAAAATCATTTCAACAAAATAATTGATTTCCCTGTACCAAGATATATTTTTTATTTGAAACATCTAATGGTGCGCTTGGGGGGAAACAACGACTGTTGTGTGCCGCGATGCCGTGATGCGAAAGCTTTGGGCAGCCCTGTAACTACTTGGCTTACTCCGTCGCTGCTCCAGTCCGCCTAGGTTACAAGTAACACTTTCGTTGTTTATTTTAGTTATGATCGGCCAATTGTAACTTTGATACCATCAGAAACATCATCGAGTGTTAATTTATCACAGAAATAACTGATGATACTGAATTTTAAACTTTATTTGGATTATTATTGTTTTTTATGTATATTTTTATGTAAATTACATTGTCTTGGTAACATAAAACTAAAAAAAGTTTTCTATAATATTTTTCAATAAAATTTAAATTTCATGATTCACATCTGCCTGGCGTCCCGTGACAGTTCAATTTTTTTTAACAGAATATATCGCAAACAACTATTTATATGTAGATAGGTAGATAGGTAAGATCCGCCATTCACAAAGCTAGAACGATCCAATCAGGACACGTCAGAGATATATTGGTAGCATGGTTGCTTGGCAATAATACCAAGCAAAGAATCGGACTGGCAAATTCTTCTCTGGAAAGGAAAACATGTGAAATTTTGGAAACGAAAAAAGATTTAAAGAAAATCTTGGATGGCATGGTACGCGAAACAGACCAGAAAAAAAGAGAAAATGTAATGCAGTATCTAGCGCGGTAGCATGTACCATTTACGGAGATTTTGGAAGCATCCAACCATGTAAAACAGTTCAAAAGTATAAAAGTACCATAAAGTGTGGTGTTATTAAAGGGCCCAGTCTTTGCCGCCAAGTTGATGCCATCAGAGAGCAACGCGAAAATGTTAAAGCCAGAATGGATAAGCAAACTGAAAAAATGATGGCTTTGTCCCGTGAAAAACTACCTTCTGCTGGGATTGGTCAAAATATCGTAGTCAAATTTCCGGATGTTAATGTTAATGAATCCAGATGGTATAAGTTGGGAACCAAAGAGAGAGTGCTGGAAATGCATTCACCTTTGCTGATTATAATTTTATAAACCCATCAGATGTTCCCAGTTGTTTATTAAATTTTGGGAAACCTTCAGGTCTTTCGTCTGGATTAAAACAGGAATTTGTCATATGCCATTGCAAACGTTATTTTAATACAAAGAAGTGCAACTGCAGGGCCAACGAAGTGTCGTGCAATTCTAAATGCCACAATAATAGTGCCTGCAACATGTGAATATCTTTCTCAAGAACCTGCGGTTCATTTTGTTATTATTTTTCGCTTTAATAAATGAAGTTTTCTGTAGATATAAGCATGAATTTAAAATTTTCAGTTATAATTTCTGTTAATCTAGTGAAATATTTAAAGCACAATCGATTTTTGAGCTTTCTAAATCATCGTCGTTTGGGCATTGTTCACAACGCGTCGTAGTCAACAAGAACAAACTACAACGCGAAAAATGATCTGATTTCGGTATTTGGTCGTTCAGCAACGTTCACATTAAAGACTTTTTCAGACTGGAAAGAGCTGCAAAAGGTGTTGGCCTAAGAATAAATGAAGAAAAAACAAAGTATGTAGCAACAATGAGGATTAAACAGAGAGATAGAATCGGGCAAAACGTGGCAATGGACCAATATAACTTTGAGAGGGTCCATCAATTTAAGGGGCTACGATAACATCAAACAATAACATGACTGAAGAGTTCAATACCAGAATAAAAAGTGGCAATCGTTGCTAGTTTGCATTGCAAAAAATTATGAGGTCTAAGAATATTTCTCATAATACAAACAAAAACATTTACCACACCGTAATAAGACCCATTATGACATATGCATGTGAGACTTGGAGACTTACAAAACGAAATGAGAACCGACTAAGAGTAGCGGAAAGAAAAATTTTGAGGGGCATTTATGGACCTATCCTAGATGAGATTACCAAACAGTACCGAACCAGAACTAACATGGAACTAGAAGAAAAGTATCGCCGACCCGATATCGTCAAGGTGATTTAATCCGAGAGACTGGGATGGGCCGGTCATATCAAGAGGCAAGAAGACGACCAAATTGTGAAGTTGGTCTGGAAGCAAGCACCAGTCGGCGTGCGTTCTTTGGGGAGACCAAAATTTCGCTGGAGGGACAACGTGATGGCGGATCTCTAGATCTGGGTGGCCCTACTGTGGGTACCTGGGCACCTGGGGGTAGAGGGAAAGGAAAAAGCCGATACCCTTGCAAAACAGCGGGCCTAATACGCGTTCACTGGACCAGAACGGGTTTTTGGAGTCACCACAAGTGCCGAGAAAAATACTCACGTACTGGTCCGATATACCAGGGTTAACTCACTCGAAGGCGTTTCTATCCAAACCCTCGAGAAACACAACTAAGCAGATCCTAGAATGGAGCAGAAAGGACCTGCGTATTCTAACGGGACTGCTTACAGGACACTGTCGTCTAAGATACCAACTCGGAAAGATAGTTCTGAACCAACATACGGACTGTCGGTTTTGCTGCGTGGAAGACGAAACTGCTGAACATATACTATACATACCAGGAACAACGGAACATCTGTAACCATTCTTGTTTTAAAAATTACTTTAAAAAAGGCATTGTATTGAACAAAATTTTAAAGGAAGAGATAATATCCATCATCAGGAGTGAAACAAACAACAACTCGAAAGCGATAAAGTCGTCCCGACTATACTGTCATCATTGAATCGAGCTGAAGTAAAAGACGCCATTTGACACACTTTTTTTTGATTGTTTGTTTGTGTGCGTGAGCATCAGCATGCGACATATTTGACCATAATTGTTGCTTCTCGTATTATATACAATATGATTCCGGGTGAAGCTATGGGAGGTATGAGAAAAATGAGAAGTGTTTTGAATATATACAGTGGCGTATTTTTTTTATTTCAGTCTTTGTTTTGTCGACTTTAATATTTATTCCTTATACTAAAAGGTTCATACATTTTCCATCAATTTTTAAAACATTTATTATTTTTATTTAAAATATGTTTTTGAACTTAAAAAAACAATATTTAAATTCATTACAATAATTCTTCTATTATTATTATTTTATTTTCTAGAATACACTTAGAGACCATGGACACTTTCATGGACTGTACAGCAATGCCAACTTCGCAAACTCAAATAACACATTTAGAGTAAATTTTTTTAAATTAGTCCCATTTCTAAAAACATCGTGAAATCTGTTCCGACGTTTGATCTTGCTGTAGTACAGTTAAGTCAAGTTGTACAAATTGTCGGTATATTTTTCTTCTTAATAAGTTTATCGGGATTTGCATCAGCAACATTAACAATATTTAAATCAGGAAACAAAACGAAAGACCAAAAAAAATTTCACGAAATGGTTGAACGAAAAATGTATACTTAACGTTTCAAGATACTTCCATAATGGTGATAGATAATGCCTCTTATCACAACAAACAGATCTAATAATGTTGGAGAAGAAAGCAGCGAGAGTAAGTCTGTCTGCTTCATCACAAAATGGACTGAAGATGATTTGAGTTGCCAACAATAAGTTTAATAATAATACTGACAAGTGGTATGATATGTGCACGTGTTTCAATTGTTCGATAATATTGATTTGGGTAAAATAATTAGCAAAACAAAAGTAATGGTTTTTAAAAAAGAAGAAAGCATGACAAACTGTAAAGTTCTGATTAAGGAAGAAAGAGTGGAACAAGTAAATAAGTTTGTATACCTGGGTTCAAAATTTACGAGAGATGAAAAGTATGACAGTGACATTGAGCAAAGGGTGTTGGCTGAAAAACAAATGAATGGGGCACTGCATAGCTTTATGAACACCCAGAAAGTGTCAAAAAAGGCATGTCTGGCTGTGCATAGAGAAGTGTTGGTTCCTACACTTATGTATGGTAGAGAATGTTGGGTTTGGCAAAAGAAGCATGAAAATAGGATTGATGCTGTGAAGATGAGTCTGAGAAGTATAGCCGGCGTGACTCGGTTGAATAAAGTAAAGAATAGTGAGATAAGAGAACGAAGTGGTGTAAAAGGAGATGTGGTTACAAAAAAAGATAAAGGAGTGCTTAAATGGTTTGGATACGTGGAAAGGATGGATAAAGGAAGATTGACGAAACAAATTTATAATGCGAGTGTGAATGGACGGAAGTCGGTAGAGGTCGACCTCGGCGAACATCGATCTCGATCAGAAAGGCCAGATCAAGAGTACCAACAACTTACGAGCATGTATGAGAGCACTGATGAACGTATAGGAAGCAAAAGATGTGTGTAAGAACCGTAGCGGAAGTGGAGGGAAGTGGTCTCTGCCTACCCCTACGGGAAAGAGGCGTGACTATAGGTATGTATGTAAAATGATATTTATTTTTATTTGGTATACTACCCTAAATTTTTAATTGCAATCTCGATTTCGCAAATCTAAATTAATTTGCCTGGACTATTAGGCACAGACGAAAAGACCGGTGTTTTTTGTGTCATCTTTTGAACCGTTGCCGGTTAATTACATGCGTGCAGTGTTTTAAGCTTAAAGTCCATAAGATTTTTGAAGTGATAACTTCTTATGGCACGCTGTGAACTTTTTTTGTAATGGGTAAAAAATGTTAAACTCGCGTCAGGACACGTGGCCTGATCGAAAATTCGTAAGACGGATGTATTTCACTGGAGCAATATAAAATGCGACTTTTCTTGACTGGTAACTTGGCAACCTTATTTAACAAACTGACAAATTCAAGTACATTTTTTATGTCATTTTGACAAATTAATTTAGTAGCTAAATTCAATATCTAAGTGCTTTTCATTAGTTTATTGATTAAGTTCTGCTTTTGCTGCATTAAAATGGTCCAAGGAGAGGTGTCGTTTTTAGCAGATGTTATGGACACCATAGCGTGTCTTAATGACTCTAATGGTTCTCCCCCCGACAAAATTTTAGATCAAATAATTTATCAGTGCAAGAAGCCGTTAAAAAATGCAACAATTTGTGTTAAAAAATCATTAAAAACTGGACTGAAAGCTGGTTTGATCAAAGAGAACGGGGGAAGGTTTGAATTAGGTTTTGGTTTGCCGATAACGGAGGCTCGAAGACGAAGAAAAAATAGAAGCAGAAGCCGTAGACGACGTAGCCAAAAGCGGCAAAACCGAAAACGAGGTAGCCGAAAACGAAAAAGTCGAGGTAGGAAGAAAAGCGCCATATTGAAAGAAGATCAAACAAAAAGCGGAAGAAAGAAATCGAAAACATTCAAATCTGGTACTGATGTTTAATATATGATTTAAAATAAAGCGTTAATAAAAATAATGCATTATTCATAAACTATGGAAATCTGGAGACAATATTTTTCAGATTAAAAATAATATTTTTTGAAGTGAAAACTTCTTTAGCGGCGTTGTACACTTTTTTGTAATGGGTAAAAAATGTTAAACTCGCGTCAGGACACGTGACCTGATCGAAAATTCGTAAGACGGATGGAGAGTAGACAGCTGGCGTGGCGTAGGAGAGGGAGTATCCCCCTCTCTTTCTACGGCGCGGCGAAAATGTATGCCTGCGCCGGCTGTTTTGTTTAGGCGGCGCAGGGCGCACAACGTTAATACTTAAGTTTTCACTTCTGCCGGTACTCCCAGAATGCAACCCGTAAAATTTTTTTATTATCTCTACTACAGTTCCTTTTTGTCTTAAAAAGAAATATCACAATTTTTGGTAGACAATTATTTTTTTTTTTAGTTCCGACTTGTCGCTCTCGACGAAGTATTAAAATAAATGAAGTTTTTGTTTAACCGAAATAACATTCTATTTTATTTCTAGTAACTATTTATTTTTAAATAATATAGACTTCATAGGCGCCAAGTAATTTTATTAATGTCGATAAAGATTTTTTGATAGCATTATTATCAGATTATCTAACTTTGTGATGTATAAAAAAAAAACACTCGTAGAAGTGCAGAAATTCAAAAAAATAGATTAAAAAAAAACTGAATATTTTCAGATAATTATTAATAACATTCTAAAACTAATTTATTTTTTATTGTTTATGATTTATAACTGCGACTGATTAATTCAAATTAATTGTGATGTGAGTGTAAGCATGTTAATAATGTGCTTGTGGCACAAATAAGTGTGTTCCAGAAACTGGAGTCTCGTATTTTTTATTAGAGATACATGACGCTCTCTTTAAAAGTGCATACGAATATCGTTTTGGCCGGTAATAATATAATATAGCTCAGAATGCTGGACAGCACACTAAAAAATACACAAAAACTGCACGCTTCTGAAAGGGAAATGCTACACTTGAAATGGTACAATGTGTAACAGTAGAACTTCTTGAGATCAATTCCAAAGGTTTTTACATACATATAGTCACGCCTTTTTCCGCAGGGGTAGGCAAAGACCAATTATTTCGATTTTCTACGGTTCCTACACACGTCTTTCCCTTGTTCATCAGTGCTTTCATATATGCTCGTCGGTTTCTGGTACTCTTGACCTGGCCTTTCTTCAAAACAATTTGGATCTGATGAAGATATGTTAGCCGAGGTCGACCTCTACCGACTTGCCCATTCACACTCGCCTTATAAATTTGTTTCGTCAATATTCCTTCATCCATCCTCTTTACGTGTCCAAACAATCTAACATTTTTTTATCTATCTTTGTAACCACATCTTCTTTTTCACCGCAGCATTCCCGTATCTTACTATTCTTTACTTTATCCATCAGAGTCACTCCGGCTTTACTTCTCAGACTACTCATCTCCGCTGGATTGATTTTACTTTCATGCTTCTTCTGTTAAATCCAACATTCTCTACCCATACCATACTACCATACAAGTGTAGGAACCAGCACTCCTCTATGCAAAGCCAGTCGTGCCTTTTTGCCAGTCGTGCAAGACGTCCTGGCTAAGTTATACCTTATTCATTTGTTTCCCTGCCAACACCTTTGCCTCAATATTACAGTCATAATTTCCGTCTCTCGTAAACTTTGTACTCAAGCTTCTTACTCAAAGGTATTTGGTTTCATAACGAGAGGAAGAAATACAGCGTAAACTATCGTAATTAGTGGCAAAAATAATTAAAGATACAGAAAATAAGGATTCGAATTACAAAGTTTAAAATTATTTCCTCGAGTGATGAAAACGTAAATAAATAACTATACCTATTACGAAATTTTACGATTCGCCAGATGTATTAAACGTTGAGGTTAACATCTTCATAATTTGTTTATAGGAATTCAGAAAATTTATTGCGATTATTTTTCCATTCGTATGGAATAACATTTCGAAGCGATAAATTAAAATGTTGCTCTAATACAGTCCAAAATATTTTGGTAATAAGAGAAACGCGCGTAACATTTGTGGTTTTACTTGTATTTAGTCGTAATCGTTACAATATTTTATGCATAAAATAAAATAAAGATATCAAATCAAAGTGAACTCGAGAAGCTTCTTTTATTATATATTTTGAAAGTTGAATTTTTTTTATTTGAAAGCTAACTTTATTGATCTCGTTCATTTAACGTTAAAATAAAATAAACTCTTGGGACACAATTATCGCACATATTTAATACAAATGATTTTTTTTTATGGATCGGTTAAATTTGACTATAAAGCTGCACATCTTTGAAGAATTTCAGTAAGCTGTTAATTTGCTCTGGATTATTTTGCATATATCGTATGCTTGATGAGATAAACGGAGTTTGCACGGACTGGTTTAACATCGAAAAAGGTGTAAGACAGGGATGTGTGGCTTCGCCATGGCCGTTTAACTTGTACATAGACAATTGTTTAAAAGATTTGAAAGAGAGTGCGTATGGATTGTAAATGAATGATTTGATCGTCAAATGCCGATGATCAAGTCATATTAGCATCATCTGAAAAGGAGTTGCAGGCGATGGTTAAGGTTATGCATGATGCCCTGAAAATCAAAGGGATGAAAATAAATGTAAGCAAAACGAAAGTAATGGTTTTTGAAAGAGAAGAAAGCACGACAAACTGGAGTTTAGATTGAGGAAGAAAGAGTGGAACAAGTAAATGAATTTGTGTACTTGGGTTCAAAGTTTACGAGAGATGAAAAGTATGACAGTGACATTGAGCGAAGAGTGTTGGCAGAAAGACAAATGAATGGGGCACTGTATAGTTTTATGAATAGCCAGAAAGTGTCAAAAAAGGCACGTCTGGCTGTGCATAGAGGTGTGTTGGTTCCTACACTTATGTATGGTAGTGAATGTTGGGTTTAGCAAAAGAAGCATGAACATAGGATTAATGCTGCGGAGATGAGCAGTCTGAGAAGTATAGCCGAAGTAACTCGTTTGGATAAGGTAAAGAATAGTGAGATAAGAGAACGCTGTGGTGTAAGAAAAGATGTGGTTACAAATATAGATAAAGGAATGCTTCGATGGTTTGGACACGTTGCAAGGATGGATGAAGGGAGATTGACGAAACAAATTTATAAAGCGAGTGTGAATGGACAGCTTTGACAATAGGTTCGGTTGCTGGATGTCATCAGGTAACCATGCGTTAACTTAGAATGTCCGATGCGTATAGTCTCCTTATTATGGCTAGATCTTGCCATGAGAGTTTTGTAGGAGCATGAAAAGGGTTATTTCATGTAAAAATGAACTGTTTGTATCCCAGTGCTGTTGCCATATAACTTTCGTTCGTTTTTTGAAGTGAGCCTTCAAGTTACATATCTGGATATTGTCAGTATTATCAGTGGATGTTGAGGAAATTTTAGCGTAATGATCTGCGAGTTCATTGCCTCATTGCCCCAGACTCCTCCTTGGGCCGTTACTATTCCTCAGCTTAACACATCACTTACACGATACGACAAACATATATCACCAAGGGAACTCATAATGAAAGTTTTTAATAACATCATACTAACAAATAAATACGATCTAGTTCTATATTCTGATGCCTCAAAAAATAAAACAGGAGTAGGCTGCTCTATTACAACGTCCTATTCTCTTATTAATTCCTTCCTTATTCCTCTTTTATGCAGCGTTTATACAAATGAATTAATTTTAATATTTTTTATGGATATTACTTACATTAACAGTCGGATACTTTAAGAGTGAATTAGCTTTAATATTTCTCAATAAAATTGAAATTAAAATTATCCTTAAGACCCAATAACAAAATTATAATGTTCCGCTTTTGAAACCAAAGATCTAGGTGCGATCCTAGACTCTTCCACACGTAGCTATTAATCTCACATTTCCACTGTAATTCAGAAATCTTTAAAAATGCTAGGCTTTATAAAGAGAACCGCCTGCGATTTTACTAACATCACTGCTATTAAATCACTTTATTCTTTATCACGCGACTATTTTCAGTAAAAAAAAAGACAAGCAATGAAAGTGATTACCTTTTCTCCAAATGATGTAAGGCTTTTTTTAAAGATAGATCGGAGAGTTACCTAAAAGCTATAGAAATAGACTTCTGAAGACAAGCTGCTACAAAATCTAGGACGGACAGAGTCACCAACGAAAGGATCATGGGCCTAAAAATGATATAGTAAAAGATATTAGCATAAAACAACTTAGATGGTACAATTTTTGCCAATCAAATTGGCAACATAACTTTGACAATATACCTCATCCAATAAAACTGAGGCCTGCACTACCTCTTGTTCAGATAAATTTCTTAGGCGATTCATTTTTTTAATTTTTTGGTGTCAAAAATGAAACATTTTACCGCTAAAAACGTATTACTTTGAAAAAAGGGAACAATTTATAAGCTTACTTTTAATGAAGATCAGTCGCAAGTACCGCACAAAATTATTTAAAACTGAAAATCCAAGCGAATTGCAACGAGACAAAATATGCATAAAGTTAATTGTTTGGATAATTTCGTATTGTTGCGGTAATTTTGTCCAGGCGTTTATTTAATAGGTATTCGACTTTTGTTCAATGTTAATTTATGCAGTTTTGCATTCGCGAATAAAAAAGAATACAGATTATTAATTTTTGGAGCAGTACCGGTGTATCCGAGTCGAAATCTAGGATAATGATCCCAATTATCAAATTTGCACATAATGCGACACACTTCAGCGAACACGCTGCCGATGTCGACGTCAGAATATGATGAATAGGATGGGCGCAAGGACGAAATAAAACGTACAACTAAACCGTAACTACGAGGGCGGTTTGATAAGTTAGTGACTTTTTGAATAAAACAAATTTTTTTCCGCAAATAAACATTTTATTTTCCTACATTTTTTTTTCTTAAATTTTTGGCTCTGGCAGAGCCAACAGGCCAGTTATAAATTTTTCTACATCAATCACCTTTTAGCTCGATACATTTAGTCCAGCGTTTTTCTAATTTTTTTATTCCCTCCAAATAATAGGTTTTTTCAAAGCTCTTAAAATACGCGTTTGTTTCGGCAATGACTTCTTCATTCGACTCAAATCTCTTACCGCCCAGCCATTTCTTTAGGTTTGGAAACAGAAAATAGTCGCAGGGGCCTAAATCTGGAGAATATGCTAGATGGGGTAGCAGTTCGTATCCCAATTCGTGGATTTTGGCCATCGTGACTAGACAAGTGTGCACACGTGCATTGTTTTGATGGAACAGCACTTTCTTCTTCTTAGCCAAATGCGGCCGTTTTTGCTTCAAATCAACGTCGAATCTGTTCAAAAGCTTTGAATAATATTCGCCGGTGATCGTTTTACCTTTCTTGAGGTAATCGATGTGAATGACACCGCGTACATCCCAAAAAACTGTGGCCATGACCTTGTTGGCTGACAGACTCTGTTTCGCCTTGTTTGGTCCACGTTCACCCCGAGCAACCCACTGTTTCGATTGTTCCTTGGTCTCTGGCGTGTTGTGATGGATCCATGTTTCATCCACAGTAACAAAACGGCGCACAAATTAGTCCGGATTACGGCTGAACATCGCTAAACACTCTTTTGAAGTGGTCACACGATTGCGCTTATGGTCGAGTGTGAGCAATCGTGGCACCCATCTCGCAGAGAGTTTTTTCATGTCCAAATATTCGTGTAAAATATGATGTACCCGTTCAGTTGATATACACCTACAGCATGAGCCAACTCACGCACTTTCATTCTCCGATCATCCAATATCATTTCATGGATTTTATCGACGATTTCCGGCGTGATCACTTCTTTTGGGCGACCTGGACGTTTGGCGTCACTAGTGCTGGTACGACCACAACGGAACTCTGTAAACCACTTCTTAACCAATGAAATTGATGGTGCCGAGTCCCCGTAGTATTTATCAAGTCTTTCCTTAGTTTCAGTGATGGATTTTTTACGTAAAAAGTAATGCTTAATCAGCACACGAAATTCACTTTTTTCCATTTTCGTAAAAATTCACGAGGTTGTCTGCTTTGAACGGCTATCAAACACCAACTGCACGACGTAGCTTGCTCAAAATTAGAAAGTTGCCCACTGATAGATTATAGTTGACGGCAGCTTTGTTGCATTTGGAGTAACTGCGCGGAAAATTCAAAAAGTCACTGACTTATCAAACTGCCCTCGTATATTAAAAGTCTACGTTCGAGATCTTAATTTGTAGTTTTACGACTTTTTTCAGGAGTAATTAATAGGTTATAGAGTACCTAACTAGATAAAATACTTTCGCTCTCTATTGCGATGTTAATAGCCTCGTTTAGTAACTGAAACTTTGTTTACAATTAGGCCAAGCAATAGGGGTTTAATCGTGACAGTAATACTACCCGAAAACCGACTATGCCATTATGTTCAGGTAAGTTGAGACATTAATTGCATCATGTTTTCGACTCTCAAATGTGGTAATTAATAAATGATCAACAATTTAGTTGGAATAATGAGTTCTTTACAATAAATTTTTGTTTTGGTATTAGGTCTGCTGGATTTCTGAGCCTCTCCCCCTTCCCTACTCGAGCGTTTCCGCGCGATCCGCCGTTTCGAACCGACTTTCCCAGCGTTGTTAAGGCACTTTCCATCATTTCAATTGATAACGAGGATATACGTTTCGTTGTACGGATCTTATATTTTTCAAAACCGTGTTAAAATTTAAATCGGATTATCTCAGACGCATCCAGCGATTTTGCAAAATATCACTTTGAATTACAATTACACCCATACTAATTGATTCACAGCGACAGTTTTTTGCACACGTGAAGTGCATAAGTATCAAAACATTTTTGCAAAGATTCGATTCTACAAAATAATAAACAACGGAGATATGAATTTCCCGCTTTTCCGTAGTTTTCTCGGCTTCTAATTATCCGATCTAGTCGCTCGAAAGCTTATTTTGTTCGTAATTCAATTACCTACATTTTGTATATTTATACCATTTTATTTACTTCATTATTTGTTAAGTTATTGAAACTAAAAAAAGTGCCTTTTTTTGTTTAAAATGTTTATAATAAATATGGTGACCACATTTGAGAATCGAAAACATGATACAATTAATATCTCCACTTACCTGAACATAATGGAACAGTCGATTTTCAGGTAGAATTAATATCAAAAAATCACTTATTTTATGCCGTATTGCTTGGACTAAATTCCTACCGAGATTTTTCCGCCAATCTTAAATATCTACCGATTTTTTTAAAAATCACTGGAGTCAACCAATTGCAATGACATTTTCTATACTTGATTCTAAAAAGAAATGATAAAAAAATAAACAAAACATTTTTTTTTCAATTTGTGTTTTTTTAATTTGAAGCAATATTTCGTAGCGATGTGTTCTCTATTAATTAAGTTTTTTAATCGGACAAATTTCCGACCGCATAAGACGCAGTATGTCAACAGTGTTGGTCCAGGTGGTCTGAAGAAGAACTCCATAACTGTCGTCACGGATTCGGACGACCCCGAGCAACTTTTACACGAAAGAATCGTCATTTGAGAATGGATATTTCACAACACGGTCGATTGAAAATGCTTAGTAGGGAAAAAGGCATGACTATGTGTATGTATAACAACTAACCCCACATAAAAAACATAGCTGGATTTGCGGTGGTTAATAAATACTTGTATTTAGGGTCTCTAATTGAAAACAGCGGTGCATGCGAAGGTGAAATAAAATGAAGAGTTGCACTGGCTCGAACTGCCTTAACTAAGTTAAGCAAGATCTGGAAAGATACAGCCATCGCCAAAAACACCAAATTAAGATTGTTTAATTCACTTGTGTTCCCTATTGCCACTTATGGAAACCCTGGACGGCCCACCGTACAAAGGAATCTGTTCTTCAAGAACTAAATATTCAACTAAATCTGTCAAAAAAGATAAACCGAAGCATTTTAACATACATCGGCCACATTGCAAGGACAAACTCATTGCAACTACTAATAGTCGAAGGAAAGGTAGAGGGGAAGGTCACCGAAGCGATGGATGGACTAAACTAAGGATCTAATCGGCCAAGGCCTACATCTAAATATGGCCCAGAATAGAGAGGAGTGGCACAATACTATAAGTGCTGCTACGGGACCATCATAGTCTCAGGGAAATGGACCAGAGAGAGATGTGTATGTATGTATGTACAGTGCGCGTCAGAGAAAACGGGCTACCCCAAAAATTTGTGTAATTAACAATTTTTACTTATTTTTTAATAAAGTGAAATGGTTTAGTATGTAAACTGAGAAGGCACACCAGCCCTGTACAAAGGATAAACAAATTTTCGGAACCATGGAAAAGATACATCAGTCAGTTATTTATCAAGCACCGATCGCCTGATTGAAAATTTCGACAACTGCATGTACGTTTATATTGATTTAAAAAGTTTTTTTTTGTTATATTTATAGTGGTTTAATGTTTGAGACGTATATTTGTACTTAAGTAGCCTTTATAGAGTAAAGTTTAAATCTTAACAATGGATGAAAATTATCAGAGAGCTGTCGAGTTTGAAAAATTGCTGGAAATTGGAACAAGTCAACGGGATATAGCGAGACGTTTGAATGTTAGTCGTTCAACAGTACAAAAAACACACCAGCGATTTTTGGAGACCGGCTCTTACCAACGACGGCCCGGTGCGAAAGAAAAACAATACTCGGGAGGATCGCTTTCTCAAGATTGCTGCACTGCGAGACCGAAATCAAAGCGCCGGAATGCTCCAAAGCGGCCTTCAGCAAGCTCGTATAACAGCAGTCATCATGTCTACTGTTCGACGACGCGACGGTTAAAAGAAAGTGGTTTGACAGCTTGCAGTCCAGCTAAAGGATCCTTGCTTACTGCAGCTCACAGAAGACGCAGACTTGAGTTTGCCCGTGAACACATGTATTGGACAATTGATAATTGAAAAAAGGTATTGTTCACGGATGAGTCTAGAATGTGCCTTTATGGTAAAGATGGAAGAAATAAGGTGTAGAGAAGAGCCAGAGAACGGTATGCTGCCTGTACTAGGATAGCACGAGTTGCCTATGGGCGTGGCTCAGTAATATTTTGAGCAGGTATTTCTTTTGAAGCGCACACGGATCTCGTCGTGATTGACAAAGGCCCGCTAACAGCACGACGATATATTGCAGAGATCCTAGAAGACTATGTGCTACCATATGCTAGGTTTGTTGGTAATGATTTTCTGCTAATGCAAGATAACGCGCGACCGCACATGGCAAAAATGGTAACGGAGTATCTTGAAGAGATTGGTATGGCAAAAATGGATTAGCCCGATCAAAGCTTAGATCTAAATCCTATTGAGCATATTTGGGACCAGCTCAAAAGGCGTGTAAGACGTCGTATACATGCTCCAGCAACACGTGAAGAGCTCTGATTGGCACTTATAAAGGAATGGACCAATTTTCCTCAAGCAAACATTCAGAATGTGCTGCGTTCTATGCCCACTTGCATGAGAAGTATCATCCAGAATCGAGGTGGTAATACGCCTTATAAAAGAGTAAACCCCGTTATTTCTTGAATGTGAATGTGTTATTTTTCAATAAATTAATACATTTTCAAATTTTTGCACTTTCTGTTTGTAACCCGTGTAAACATCCTATAACATGCTAAATGCAATATTGAATCAATACACAATACATTTATTATAACAAAAATAAGCTAAATTTAAAAAATTTGATAATTTCAAAAACTATTGGGGTGGCCCGTTTTCTCTGACACGCAGTGTATATAGTTGAGAATTTTGCAACAAAGAGTCAATATGGCATCGATAAATCGAAGAATACACGCTTTTGGGCCATTATTATGCATCCCACTGACACCTCGACTAAAATGGTGCCACGGCAGATCAAATTGGAATGTTGAATGGAAACGTGCTGTGTTCTCGATACTGTCTTCGTTTCCAATATTCCTTGAGGAAGTACAAAGTTAACGATGCGCATGAATTTGATCCAAATAATCCCGAATACAATGTGATACAAAAGTTGAGAAGAAAGGATGGCAAATTGCGAGGTGCTGATTGAAGAAAAAAGAGTGAAACAAGTGAATGCGATTGTATGCTTGGGTTCAAAGTTTATGAGAGACGGAAAGTATGACTGTTACATTGAATTAATGGTGTTGGCAGGAAACAAATAAATGAGGCCCCGCATACCTTTATAAGCAGCCAAAAGGTGCATAGAGGAGTGCTAGTCCTCACATATGTATGGTAGTAAATGTTGGGTTTGGCAAAGGAAGCATAAAAATAAGATTAATAATGTAGAGATAAGTAGTCTGAAAAGCATAGCCGGAGTGACTTTGATGGATAAAGAGAAGAATAGTGAAATAATGAAACCCTGTGGTGTGAAAGAAGATGCAGTTACAAAGATAGATAAAGGAATGCTTAGATGGTTTGGAAACGAAGAGAGAATGAATGAAAGAAGATTGCCGAAACAAATTTATAAGGCGTGTGTGAATGGGTAAGTTGGTAGAGGTCGACCTCGGCGAACATATCTCGATAAGATCGATATTGTTTTAAAGAAAGGCCAGGTAAAGAGTACAAACATTCCTACAAGAATGTAGGAGAGCACTGATGAAAGTAGAGAAAGCAAAAGATGTGTGTGAGAACCGAAGCGAGTGCAAGGAAGTGGTCTCTGCCTACCCCTACGGGAAAAAGGTGTGACTATATGTACAAAAGTTGAGGGTTAAAACAAAAATATAATTTACTCATTTTTACATCTACACCCAAGGATTCTTTTAAAAGGCAAAGATTAAAATATCTTCATAATCTTAACGATAGCACATCCCACAGTTTATTAAGGAAAAATTTGTTATGGTGATTTTTATTCATTTAATCCTACTAAGTTGTTTTACAACAATCCATCTTTGTTGAAGCAAAGAAAATATATATAATCTTGAACCCTTTTACCCTTAGGGTGTCGGGTAAAAGCAAAGAAAATAGCGTAAAAATGTATCTATCGCACCTTCAACATAAACGCTCTTTAATGACTTGGTATTATTGTTTCTCTACTATATATATATATATATATATATATATATATATATATATATATATATATATATATATATATATATATATATATATATATATATACTTTAATTTTAATTCTCTGGTTCTATTGATATTATCGAAATACTGCACATTTGTGTTTTTTTTTTTTAGGATCATCATTGATTCTACAAGAGGTTCCGACTACACGCTTCCAGGTATTAAGCTGTTCCAAACACTTCCCGTTTTTGACCAGAACTACTAGATTGTGTGACTGGCTTCCAACTGAGGGAATTTGTGAACAGAACCTGAAGACATTTCTCCATGTAAGTTGTTTCTTTTTACTTTTTAATAACCGTAACGACAAACTTACACTCGTGTCTATTCAGGCTTTTGTATACTTAGGTATGGCTTTGATGTAAAAAAAGGAAGTGATGTGTGTTTCAAAATATATTTTGATTTGGAATTTTTTCAGGTCTAAAATTTGATTTGAGAGCCTTTTCCTATAAAAGCGAAACGATCAATAGTCTATACTTAGTTAAATTGGTCTTCATGAGAGAATACAAAAAAATATTTATTGATAAAGTTTTTGCTGAAATTAAATCATTTATTTTTCGAGTGGTTTAAGAAGCTCTGTTTTTAAATAATTATCTGTACAAAAGCAGAACTACCTAATGGATTTAGTGTTACCGACGTAATTCACTCTTTTATTTGGGTACTTTATTTTTGATCATTTAATAATGGTATTATTAAGTGTATATATATATATATATATATATATATATATATATATATATAAAGTATTTAATAATTATATATACGTGTAAACAAGAAGACAAAAGTAATGGTTGTTGCAAGGGGACAACCACCGAAAATAGATATTACCCTAGAGACTGTAGGAATAGATCAAGTAAATTTGTTTACATACCCTCAAGGCCCAATCACGCAGGATGGCCGCAGTAGCAGAGAGGTAAAAATAAAATATTTTTAGCACGGCTCGCTTTCAACAAAAAATTAAAATTCTTTCTTTCTAACAATATTAGGATAGATGTCTGGTCCTAGACCATTAATAAACAGACGAAAGAGCACCTAGCCCTTTGAAATTTGGCGCTATCGTCGGATGTTGTAGATAAAATGGATGCAGAGAATAACAAATAAGGTAGAATGGAGAAGAAGAAATGTCAAATGGGGTCCATTGCCCAGAGGAGAAGTAGATGGATAGGCCATACAATTAGACATCCAGGAATACGGGCAACGATCTTGAAACGTCAAATAGAAGGAAAAAGAGGCGAGGAAGGCCTAGATTAGAGCATATTGATCAAATAAAGAGGTACTTCAGTTGCGACACCTATGCAGCACTGAAAAGGCTGGCTACCGACAGGACGGGGTGGAAGTAAAAAATTAAATTGTTGATGCATACCAACCCATAAGGTTGTGACTTTAAAAAAAAAAGAATAAATATTAGGCTAGTTGTAAATTTTCATTTGTTTTTAATTTTCCCAAAATAAATGAGTTGCAATTTTACTGTATCTCCAGAAGTGGTTTGGTACTTGTAATGTGACGTAAGCATCGCAAAGTTTGGCATTTTTGTCGGTTAACGATTTGACAGACAGATACTGTTAGTTTTGTTATCAATAAATGCAAGAAAAACTGTTATTTAATGATTTAGTTTTGCTTTTGTTTGTTTCTCTTTTGAGCTCAAAACCCCAAAAAAGTCGTGACATTTTATACATCTGGTAGTCTTTCTTCTCTTAACATCACCGTAACTTGATTTAGTAGAAACGAATTAAAATAAAAATAATTAATATGAAATATTGATTGACCTTAACTAAACAAAAAAATTAACTGTTTGTTTATAAAATGTTTTTGTGTATTCGAGGATTTTTTTTTGTAGTCCAATGTGCACCTAATAATTACCAACCAAATAAATAACCATGTTTTAAAGAATAATAATAATGATTGGGCATCGTTTAATGTGTGAAAATAACCACGTGACGAGTCCTGGACTTTATTAAGATCCTTGCAAAGTGTAAATATTGTGCTTTTGGGGAATTTATTGTCGAGTTTTATTAATAGATGGCAGGGCATCACCCTACAAAGATTATACGCATTCCACCAAATGTTAAAAATAAAATACGTACTGATATTGCAATTAAATTTTGTATGCTCAACTCTTATGAGAAATAATAACAATGTAGACACACATTTTTACCAGGTGACACTTTTTTAATTTTGTGTAATCAAAAAAGTATGGTGGTAGTTTATTTGACAAAATTTTAAATGCAATCAAGCAGTTGTATATACCTACGAGGTTCTTTCAACACCATTTTCATGGAGTAAAGGTAACCACAAAGTTTTTACAAGAAAATAACGTGGCCTTGCTTCCGCGACCTTCTCGCTCTTCAGACTTTTTACAAATCGAACATGTGTGGGATCGACTGGGTAATTTACCCCAACTACCAAATAACCTAGTTGACCTTCTTCACCGAATTTAAAAAGCATGGAATAACATTCCTCGGGATACCATAAGTCATTTAATTTCAAGCATGCCTCAAAATCGAATGCATAAGAAACCAGGGTGGTCCTATCCAATATTGAATAACTTAGTTATTTTTTATCATAGTTTGAACCAATAGAAAAAGTTTTAAGTATCTGGAAACATGTCTATCAGAATTGAAAATTCACGAAACGCATTTATGTAATTTAAATAGGTCCTTGTTAACAACGCATTTGATCTTAAACTTAGGACAATATTTATATGTCCCTAGTTGCAGGGAACCTCCTCTTGTCTAATTTTAAACTTTACAAATTGAGTAAGGCAATGGAAGGGACTTAGACTATCGAAAATCTGGTTTATACAGCGTAAAGAACAGCCAGAAAGTGTAAAAAAGACACGTCTTGCTGTGCATAGAGGTGTGTTGGTTCCTACACTTATCAGTATGGTAGTGAATGTTGGGTTTGGCAGAAGAAGCATGAACATAGGATTAATGCTGCGGAGATGAGTAGTCTGAGAAGTATAACCGGAGTGACTCGGTTGGATAAAGTCAAAAATAGTGAGATAAGAGAACGATGTGTTGTAAAAGATGTAGTTACAGAGATGGATAAAGGAATGCTTAGATGGTTTGGACACGTAGAAGGGAGAAATGAAGAAAGATTTACATAAAAAATTTATAAGGCGAGTGTAAATGGACAAGTCGGTAGAGGTTGACCTCGGCGAACATATCTCGATCAAATCAACATTGTTTTGAAGAAGGGCCAGGTCATGAGTACCAACAACCGACGAGCATGTATGAGAGCACTGATAAAAGTAAAGGAAGCAAAAGATGTGTGTAAGAACCGTAGCAAGTGGAAAGAAGTGGTCTCTGCCTACCCCTGCTGGAAAAAGGCGTAACTATATGTATGTATGTATTTAAGAAATTAATCATATTGTCGCAAACATTGAAACATCGGAAGCAGAAGAGAGTTTGGAAATGTTATCAATTTTAAGATTAGTTTAACACACATTTCGGTATAAATTTTATCAAAATTAATTAATTAATTAATTAATCTTTGGGTTTTCAGATTTTTCTTAAGACAAAAAAAATAGCATAAATGATATTAATAATAGAGTGCGAAAGAAAGATTGATTAGGGGTAAGACAATATTAAAAAAATTTACATTTAAGCACAAACGAGACAATTTTGCAAAAAAGTGTATCAAGAAATACGATATTAATGTTTTAACCTATTACAAAAGAGATCGGCTCTGCCAAAAACTTTCAGGCAAAAACAACCTGCCAAAATATTAAATTATGATCTCGGAGACAAGCTTATTTTGATAAAATAATTTCGAATTTTTTTCTTTTCGATGTATTAATTAATGAAGTAATTTTTATAATTTTTTTTTGGATAATATCGTGATGTCTCGATCGGAGATAATATCATCTGAAGTTATCTAATAATAAAAATTTACGTGAAATAAACAAACTTAATAAAATAGCTGGTACATTGAATAATTTTTATCTCCATTAACCAAATTACAAAATAAAAGAGAATATAATCGTGAAAAACAAGTTTTAAAAAATTATGTATTTACGAGAAAAATTATGTTTTCTTAGATGAATTCAAAAGTAGCAGTGTGATCACAATGTTATTATTTCGTTTTCTAGGTTATTTCTCAGTCAAAAACATTGAAATGTTGCCAGTTGTCATAAATGTATCTACAGCTTACGAAACGTTCATTTTTAGCGATTAAAAATGATAATTTTCTAATTTATGCAAGAAGAGAGGATTCAAAGACAAAGTTTTGTATGGAATCATCCTGAATACGAAAAATCTGATTCAATACGTCAAAAATACAGCAAACCTTATTGATTCAAAAGGTGTGTATGATAAACTTTGAAAATTATCATTTATCGTACATACATAAAATCAAATCATATACAGGGTGATCAATTACATTATTACATGTTATTATTTAATACGAATGCCCCTGCATATTAAAAATACCAAAAAATAAAACCATCCACACAGATACATTTAAATGATTAAGTTGGTTTGGCCGTTATTGTGTTTCGTGTTGGACACACAAAAGACAGTCAAAGCTAAATGGTACACTAAACAGTGCTTTCCTAAATTCACCGACTCGCTGAAGAACTTACGATCAAATTTAATGTAAAAATGAAATGAAAGGGACAAGGTTTTCCAGTGATGAGGAACTTTTGAGTGCTTGGGACATGAGTACGCCATACTCCCTAGCGAGACGTGACATATATGGTTTAAGGATTGGTTTCGGAGGTTGAAAAGATGTATTGCCCGTGGTGGAAATTATTTTGAAAAAATTAAATAAATAGAGCAGCATTGCAAAATTCCGAAAATTAACAATTTTTAAATTTTTTTAACGGGAATCTATTGAAAAATTGCTCCACGAAAGAAAAATATTCTTAGATTAATAGTTTAAGAATTATCGCAGTTGCAATGTTAATGTTTGTGCTACAAAAAATTGTTAATTAACTAATGGATAACTAATTGAAAAATTGCGATGAAAATTTTAAGAACGCGGATTATTGTTCATTAATCTATTCTGTAGGCGCCTGAATATTTTCAGTTCTTAATTTTCATATTTAATAAGTTTAAATAATGTTTATTCATTAAAGGTCCGAAGTTGCGCAAGCCGGAGTACCCATTTTCGAGCGTATTTTCAACCCTCTGGGAAAATGATAATTATTGGTCCTACAGTTTCGGAAGTTAGAACTTTTTTTGGAAAATTTCTTCCTCTTTTTAAATCTTTTTTCAAATTTAGAAAATCTCAAATGGTTTTTGAGATATTTGCGAAACACCAAACTCCCTTTTTTTCACTTAATTGTTTATAACTTTTGCAATTTTTGCGAGCGGCCCTTGAATTTTCTCGAAAAACATTTTTATGCAATTCTGAATTGAATGACACCTCAATCATAATTTTCGGATACCTCTAAAAGGTTTTGACCTAAAAGGCACTTGTTGACTAGACTATAGTTTCCCTTTTGTATAAAAACATCCTGAATATGCATAATATAATTCAATACGTTTAAAAACAATTGAGCAATCTTTATAAATTTACAAGCCTGATAAACTTTTAAATAAGTTTTTTACGTACATTTATAAACAAAATTATATACAGGGTGATCCATTACATTATTACATGTCATTATTTTAATACAAACCACTGTTCATATTAAAAATAGCAAAAATAAAATCAATTGCACAAATAGGTACTTAAGATAAATGATTTATTACTTCATTCGGACACTTTGAATGTATCGGTCAGATTAAAAAAAACATTTTCAAGAAGATATAAATAGGAGATAAAAACACAGAAAATGAAGGACAGAAGTGCTACATAAAATGCAGCAAAAAAATATCCCAAATGAACTATGTACCTATATCTAATTTTATAAGCAGATTTTTAATGTTTTGGTAATATTTTTATTTTTGTTAAATTTTAATTTGCAAGTGTAAAAATTAAAAATCATTAGAATCATACATTAATTTTATTTTCAATTTTATATACGTACATTTTTATATTTCTTGCATTAACATTTCGAAGAACTTCAATTTTTTAAAAAGTAACTGTTAATTTTGTCAACATGGTTGATGGTTTTTAACTTAAATATTATGCTACAATATCTGCAAACATAATACAAATTTAAATTATTTTTCAGTCTAGTAAATTTGACTGATTTTAAATTTAAATTACAACTAACAGGAATATATTTTTGTACTTACAGTACGTGCACATGATGATTTTTAAACCTTTTTTTTTTGTTCGGTATGATACAAATAAATGGATTTATTAAAAATAATGTCATCAACAAATTCTTGTCTCATATCGTTACTTTACCTTTATTTAGCCTTATGATGGTTTGTAAAATCAGAAACTTAAAAAAGCACAAAGTATATAAAACAAAAACTAGTAATAATGGTGGATTTTAATTGATGAAACTAGTACCTGCGCGCACGACGAATTGTGAAATTTGGTCTATACAGGGTGGCCAACCGAAAACCAAACAGAGTTATTTGCAGGAACCTAGTCAACATTTTAGAAAAAAGCTCATACTCGCTGATTTTCGATTAAAGGGGGACGACCCTCTTTTCCGGTATTTTTGACTCCACTACTTATAGCCCCAAGCAAGGGTAAGAAATACCCCAAAATTTTTAAATAGTATTGGAGGTCGAATAAGATGTCTTTCAAAAGCTCTTACAATTCTCTATACAATAGTATTTAAATTTTAAAATTCCGCCCATTACTTACTGAGAAATTATTATTATTATTATGGCGACTGAAAGTAGTGGAGTCAAAAATACCAGAATATAGTATACCCCTTTAATAAAAAATTGACGGGTCTGAGCGTTTTTCTAAAATGTTGACGAGGTTCCTGCAAATGTTTTTGTTTCGTTTTCAGTTGGCCACCCTGTATAGAGGAGTGTAGAAAGCTAACATTTATACGGGGTGATTCATTAAAAATGACGAATCTCTGAATTTTAAATTATACACTTCAAAATAAGATGATTCTGCCCAGCATACCTTATACAAATATTCCGAGATACGGGGTGTTTAAAGTTTAAATAGGTATGGATTAGGTTTTTGGCAATAATTTTTCATATTTTCACAATTTCTTTTTGAAAATTGGCAATTTTACGTTTTTTAGAAATGATGATTGCCAATATGGACTCTAATTTCGCATTGCTAATAGAGGGCGCTCAACTTTTTAAAAAGCGGGTTCACAATCATCTCCTTTCTATAATCCCTCACCCTTCTAATAGCCGCAGTGCGATAGGTCTATCCTTTTTGCGACTATTTTCATTAAAAAAAAAAATTACACTTGGTTGTGTCAAAGAAATTTTTTTTCAGCTAAATTATCAGTAAAATAATATTAAAAAGCAATAAATTCTACAAAAAAAAGGTACTCTTGTTTGATTTATTTAATTCTAACGGTTATTCAAGTTAATAGCTTCTAAAAAGTTTAATGAATTTTAATTTTATAAAAAAATGTATTCTCTAAATTTGTAACAATAACAAAATAAAAAACTTCAGAATGGATGTTCAAAATGTCCAATATTTACCTCAATAAACTTAATAATCCACTTTCGCAAAGAGCTATTAATATCAAATAACCCTTGTATATTATTTTTAATCACATTCGCGAATATAGCCGTGGTTTAATTTTTCGTTTTTTTCTTTTCCAAGTAGACTTGTGTCATTGTCAATGCATTTTGCATTTATGAATTTAGCCACCGAGAGGTCCTGATTTTAATCCATTGGAATTTTCAATGTCGTCGCAAACACATTCATTTTGAAGTTTTTTATTTTTGTTTTTTAATTTGTTATTGTTACACATTTAGAGAATAAAATTTTTTATAAAATTAAAATTCATTTAACTTTTTAGGAGCAATTACCTCGATAACCGATCGAGTTACATAAATTAAATGAGAGTAACTTTAATATTTTTTTCTTATTTTACTCATAGCTCAGCCGAAAAAAATTTGCTTTGACAAGCGCACTCTATTAGCAATGCTAAATTAGAATCCAAAATGGCAATCCTCATGCCAAAAAACGTGACAATTTTCAAAAAGAAATTGTGAAAACATGAAAAATTATTGCAAAAATGAAAATCCATATTTAAACATTATCACCCGGTATCTCGAAAATTACCAATATTTGTATAAGGCATATTGGGCAGATCATCATATTTTAAGGTCTAAAATCTATAATTCAAAGATTGGACATTCTTAATGAATCACCCTGTATATAGATAATATGTGTTACAAATACATTAAAATTAATAAAAAAAAGCATTCATTGTTTAAGTTTATACTGTCAATGTCGAACACTCGCATCTGCATAATAGAATAAAATTCAAAATAATGTAATATGCAATGTTGACAGAAGAACCTCAATAGCTTTTAAACTTAAAAATTAAATGAATTATATAATATACCAAAAACAAATCTAATGTTATATCTAGTTATTTTTTTATTGTGTTCCTATCTGATTGTGGTTTATTATTTATAAATCTTGTTTAAATTATCCATGCGTGTTTTAAAATATTTATAGATATCTCTTCTTTAAAAAATCCGCTGCTTATATGCTTACAAAGAGATGTTTCAGTAAGAAAATCGAGCCCAAATCACTGTGTGGTCCAACAAATGTCTGAGTGAGTTATTTCACTATTTTTTATACGGTTTATATAATAGTAACAATAAATTACGTCCCCTAACCTGATGAAATTAAATTTTTCCAACCTTACAATTTGTTGCTAATTTGTTACAAAAAAAAATTTTGTTGTTGCTCTTCAATTTTGGCCGAAAAAGTCAAAAAATTTAATACTTACCATCGTAGCTCTTGTTGCTTACTCGTACTTATTTTATTAGTTAATTTTTTTAGCACATAAGAACTTGACATTTATATTTAAAATATATTTTAGATGGCACAGTTAGAATTATGTGTAATAAAGACCGCTTTTGAAAAATCTTTTATTTTTTTACTCTTTTCACGGTATTATTTCGTTATCTGTTCGTATGCAAAAAGAAAAAGAATTAATGAAGAGCATTAAAGAAAGAAAACTTGCATACTTTGGACACATAGCTGCCATCAACAAAGTCATGTGGGCCAGAATGATCGCCAACGTCCATTGAGGATAAGGCATTAGAATAAGAAGAAGACGATCTGTTCTTAGCTATAAGAATTCAGTTATTAATAGTGTTTTAGGAAACAAATGTAACTTAGTAACGATTTATTAACAAAACATAAGTTAAATATCTTCTTTGTATCAAATGTTCTCTACTTTATTTTACACCTCGTGAATATCTGCTCCAAAGTTGATCCAAGTCGAGATATTCACAAAATGTTTTTGATGTGTAACATCTTTCCTCTCGCTTTCTTGCAATTTGTGGGAGAGATTTCGTAAAATGTAACAGGAAATGTGTAACAGGAAGTCGCGGAAGCACGCGCTTTTTGATTTGATGAATGAGCGCGTGGTGTTAGAATTGGCCGTTAGATAACCATTAACCAATTTTCCGAGAGGTCGGTACTGTTAGCCATCAGCTGTGCACTTAAGTTACAGTGTTGTGTATAAAGTTTGCTGTTATATGCATAAACTATATAAATAAATATTTACTTTTGATAATAAGTCTCAATAAAGTGCAGATCATTGATAAAAAGTTTAAGTAAGTAATAATAAATAATTATTCGAATAAAATATTTCAGTATTGAGCTGACAGTATTTTTGACACTGGCAGTGTCAATTAAATAAAATACAATTTTCATTAAAAATAATCATTGTTTGTTATGAAAAATCCTTTCAAATACTACCTGACCCATTTTTTTCAGAATATAATTTAAAAATTGCTTACTACTTAGGTGAGATGTCAAATGTTACACATCATATGCGACTCCTGTAAGGTTCGCTCGGTATTTTCAATGTATTTTTAATTTAAGTAGTGGAAAAATCCGGGGTGATAGACCTATAGATAAAATTAGTATGCCCTCTTCAAGTCCATATTAAAAAAATGTATTATTCCAGCATGTCACCATTTATGTTCTCCATAGTTTCTTTTAAACTCGCTACCGACTGGTCTATTAGTGGAACATGGCTTAGCAAAAAAAAGGAAGAATAATAAAAAAAAAATTGCCTAACAAATAAGCAATTAACAAAAAATATTGCGATGATTCGTATTTCGATTTTTCACTTTTTCGAGGATCATCATTTAATGGAACAAGGCGTAGAAAATAAAAATTTAAAAGCACCAAAAAAACTGTTTTGTAACAAATTAGCAACGAATAGTAACGCCGGAAGAAATTTAATTCGTCAACTTTGTTTCGCCAAGTTTTTCCTGGTAGATACTTTTATCTACTTTTTCAATCAATTTCCCTCTTGTTCAACGAGTATTCCTAAAATATTATTTTTGTGACTAAATCAGTGATGCGATGAAATCCGATAACAAATTACTATCTTAATTTCTAACAGCAATAATTTTGTTTACGAATACCCTTTCTAATTAAAAAAAAAATTGAGTCACTTTCCAATTACATTTTAATTAAAAATCTGATAAAAATGACCGTTCTGTTTTTATATGCCTGTCCAATCATCCCTGAAACGTCGAGATGTTCTTGACATAATATGTAAAATTTGCATGGACCAACTGTTTACTCTCAAAGGAAATTTAAAATTGCATACAAATTTTAGTTGGATTTAACACCACATAAGTTAACATAAGGGTGAATTTTTTTAAATATTTGAATACATACAAAAACTGGGCACCTATAACGCCATCATATTTATTTTGATTTATATCCTAACTGGAAATTTTTCTTTAAGAATTTTTTATGCAAAAAGTACTTTAAATAAAAAGAAAAACTAAATAACAATTTAGGTTATTTAAAAATACCTCTAAAATTTCTCTAAAGAATCATAAAAAAGCTGCAATGATGTATTTCGAATTTTTCATTTTTTCGCTAGCTATGCGGAACATTGTGTAACAGAAACAATTAAAGACCGACAAAAAAAACCTTTATCGTAATAAATTAGCAAAAAATTGTAACGTTGAAAAAAATTAATTGGGGGACGTCATTGAAATAGGCAGTTGAGAACCCAAATAAATTTTGATGTGACTTTTTTTTTTAATTTTGCATATAGTTTTATCGTCAACATTAGTAGCAATAGAACGTAAAATGAAATCAACTTACCAAACCCTGACTTGCACACCCTGCTGATTTTTTTCCTCATCGACTGCCTCAATTTCTCCCTAGGCTTCGGAACATCCAACAACTGCAGTTTATCATCCAGCAACCACACATACTTCTTAGAGTTTTTCAGCTCCTTGACTAGATCGCACCTCACCGTCAACATACGCCTGTAAAAGTTGTGCACCCAACCGAAGGATTTCGCCACGTTACCCTTAAAGTCTTTGATCACTTTAACATAACATTGGCAGGATCCGTTGGATTCGTTTACGTACTGTTTCGATTCTACCTCCGCTATTATTACGAATTTCGCTTTGTAAGCCTTCGCAAAAATATCTTCTGATTGTGTAGCACTCCATTTGTTCTTGTGTTGGTTGTATTTGAGGTCGGAGGAGCGTTGAGCTCTCGACACCACGAACTTTACGGATGGAGCGAGATCGGTCGGCGGAATCTGCGCCAGATTTTCATTAGGAAAGATCGTCGGCGAAGCCAAACTGTCGTTCGAATCGCTCTCGAATGAAGGACGGTTTGAGCGCAGTCCCAAAATCCACTTTGAGACTTCGCCTCTTGCGCGTTTTACCTCGCTAAAAGGTAGATTAGATTCGCTGCCGGCACTGAGAGGTAGATTTATTTCGTCTCTATTTTGATCGGAGATACGTGTCGGCCAAATCTCACTTTTCGCGCGATGTAACTCTCTGCTCGAGAGTAGATTGGATTCGTAATGTGGATTGGAAATGTGTGATGACGGAATCCCGCTTTTTGGGAGTAGATTTTGATGAGAGATCGACGGCCAGATCTTGGTGCTAAAAGGTAGATTGGATTCGCTATTTGAATTGGAAACGTATGACGGCCAGACTGCGCGTGTTGGTGTTATTACCTCGCCGAGAGGTAGACGCGATTCGCTGCGTAAATTGGTGTCACTAAATTTGGAGTATGTGGGGTTGGAATCGGTGGATTCAGGGAATTCGTGTGCGGGTGTGGATTTGGAGGAGAAATGTGGTGGTGGTGGTGTTGGGGGATAGATGACAGTTTCGATGTGAGATTTGGGGTATCGGTCGTGCGCTTGAGTCCTCCATAGCCTGTGATGCCGAATTCTGTGAGGTCTTTGAACACTATCAACGCGAATGTATTTATCTGTATTCGAATGAGTATTAGTAGAGGTATGAACATTTTTTTTAGAGAAATCGGCCATTACGAGGCTATCTATGTGGAAAGCTGAACAACTTAGAACGGCTAGGATCACTAGAAATAGAAAACATACACATTTTTGGTACATGTCTAAGTTGGTTATTTATTTTGGCTTTAGGGAATATTTAAGAGCCAGTGTCCGTGGTGTGGTGATATCTGATATCCAGGTGCCAATATAAGAAGGTGAGGACCATGCGGCGATGCTTCATTTTTCTGGCAATTAAAAATCCTCACGAATCTTTTGCTGTACATCCCTGATTTCACATCACTCGGTTGTAACACACAGACATAATAATATCCTGGAATCGGTAACACTGGCACTTTTCTTAAAATTTAAATTTATATCTCGCGACGACGGCGACGACGGCGACGACGACGGCGATACAACGTAGACGGAAGGCGTCGGTCACACTCGTCGAACAGAAACTCGGCAACTCTGTGAAACTTATCAGTGTGAGATGGAGGCTGTGTTACTCGTCGGATTGCCCAAGCTGCACTGAACTTCTGATATAGAGATATATATTATTGGCCCCACCACTCGAACGCACAGCACGATGAGAAAACGACGCCGCCGAATATTCGCGGACAACCGGAGATTCCGTTGCTATTCGACTAGCCGTGGAGATGCTCTCGGCGTCGAGACGGTCCTCCTCTCTTTCTCCTTCTTTTCTTCTGAGCGATTTTTGTGCTTTCGGAACGATACTTCGCTCCGAGCTTTCTTCTACAGTACGTCTTATTAATACAATATGCGATTATTTTATAAACTATTGACAAAGCAATATTTTTTCTTAATGTTGTTACTTTCTAAGATTATTTTTTTCGATATATACAATACCGTAATAAAATTTTAAAAAAATCCATTTATAATACAGGGTGGGCCATAAGTCAGTTGTCAAAAATATAAATTTACTATCAACAATTTTATTATTATTACACATAGGTATACTGGTACAGTATAATGCAATTACGAAAGATGTTCAAAGTGTTTTTCATGCTGTTCTTTTGAACGCTGCTTTATAAATTTTGTCGCAAATATTCCAAGACTGTAGTTTTTCAAATTCTAAAGTTCAAGTAAAAGTTGGATGTTTGGAAAACGTTCCACAAACATCACTGTAATTTTGGTCATGTTTCCACCATGTTTGCAAAACGAATACACGCTGTCAGTTAACTTTCTCTTCATTGTTCTCTTATAACAACAAACAACATAGCCCCACACTGCTAGTGTCACCTGTCTATGGCTAATACATACTAATCAAGTTCACTACACTAGGTAAAATAAAATACGAGGATCTCTATTTAGTTATGCCCCACCCTGTATATGTGTTTAATATTTTACGTTTTTAATTAATTATTAGGAATTAGTTATTGCTAATTATCCAAAGAAGCTATTAAATTTTAACGATTTAAACAAACACCAAGTGGATAAATTAAAAAAAATTAATATTAAAATAAGAGTACTGACTCTTATAAAAATAAAAAGTTAGCCCAACATTTTATTATTTTAATTTTGTGCTTATACTTGATTTATGAGTTTGTGTGTAGATACCTACTTTTTTTAGTTTTAAGAGTTACATAATCTTTTACTTTGTGTTCTAAAGTGCTAACGAGCAAGAATCGAGGGTATCAGCCACTTGTACATTATTATTTTAATACTCAATTTCAACAATACAAAATTATTATTTGGAATATTGATAAGAATAAACTCACTTTTGTTTAGTCACATTTTTTGTTTTTATACAGATAGGTATTTCTCTCTAAAGAAAGGCACTTCAAAGACTCGTGTACTATCGTTAGATTTACTATAGTGTGCTCTTCAAATAGGCTATCACTTGACAACTAAATACAACTGTGTTGTTCTGGATCCTTAGAGTACTTGGTGTCTTTGTGAGTCTTCGCTCGTATCATTTACTTGGCACTTTTCTAATTGTTTAACTTTTATCGAGCAGATAGATTCAAATAACACTGGTCGGCATTCAAATAAGAGCAAAACAACGTATACGTAGACTTAATATATAGTTATATGGACACGGTGAATCCAAATATGTAATCAACATTTGTTTAGCACGTCACATTTTGATGTAATAACACTTTTTAATTTTCCAAATTGTTTCATTTCAATGCAGGTAGCGTAACGTTATTTGGAAATATACGTAAACTTTATTGCGTTCTTTTTTTATATCTCTGTGTAAGAAAGAGATACTACTACTGGTACATGAAGGAGCGCAAACGCAGTAATTGTCTTGAACAAGTGAACGAAGGGCGTGTGCAAAATTAAAACAATACCATTTATTTCGTAATAGCCAAAAAATATTTTTGCCGCCACTGCGTATAAAGTGTTAGGTTTAATGAAAAATTTGGTAAAAGCAATGGACAGGGATGGAGGGCATTTCAATGTAAATTTCAACGTATTAGTGAGACCATAATAAAAGAAGATATATTTGTTGGCTCTCAAATCTAAGTTGGTCGATAAAGAAAGAAAAGCATGAGTAGCTTTTGATAATATGTGTCACAATTTTCTTGGAAATAGAAGCAGAAAGTTACGAAGAATTAGTACGTTCTTGCTCCCGATGTTTTTTTTTTGTCGACCAGTGTAATTAGAAGTTATTGTAGCGGCCTTCATTATGAAAGGCTACAATAACTACCAAAAAATTGTAATCTGAGCTAGAAGTTTTCAACTAAATTGTGGTTGTGCAGATGATAAATTAAAATTAATTAATTTTGACAAAAATTAATCATACGACGACGTTTATTTCCAAAAAAACATGTTTAACAAAAATTTAGAAAATTGATTTTATTCCACAAAAAAATGTAAATTAATAACTAATGTGGATCTTGAGTTTGACAGAAGAAGGGTGAAAGTAAGATCAATGCTACGGAGAAGTATAGCTGGAGTGACTCTGATGGATAAAGTGAGGAATAGTGTGATAACGGAACGTTGTGGCGTGAAAGAAAATGTAGTAACAAAGATAGGTAAAAGAATGGTTTGGGCACGTAGAGAGAATGGATGAAAGAATGTATGAAAACGCTGATGAAGGTAGAAGAAGAAAAAGACGTGTGTAAGAACCGTAGCGGAAGTGGAAAAAAGTAATCTCTGCCTACCTCTACGGGAAAAATGCGTGACTACGAGCCCTAACCAATATATGTTCGGACGGACAATTTTTTTAAAGACTTTATTTTATTTTCTTTAAATATTATTTTATTATACCAAAAAATTTTTTTATTTAAACTAGGTAAATTAATGTATGTTTATTATGAGTGTTTTAGTATTTTTTATTTTTATTAGAAATCATGTCAAACAGTAGTGTTAAACTGTCATAATTTATTGACCTCTGAATGTTCAGACAGCTAAACAATGTAAGAAGATATTTATAGTATATTCTTCAACTAGTGCGATTGCTCACGAGAGTGTTTATTTGCTCGAGTGAGCAATCGACAACATCGCACGGGTTGCGAATGCGGAATAAATGCGACCATAAAACAGGAAACCCAGACCAAAAATATTAACTGAAATAAAAATATAAAATTTTTAATGTCAACTTGACAGTTGCGTGTTCGACTGTTAACCGAAAGGTAGGTGGTTCGAATTTTCGTGCGCCAAGCAATACTCAAATGACGTAAGCGTGCGCCAAGTAAACTTGTCGCACTCAAATGGGCAAACAGCGTGCTCTAAGATACTACTTATCCCGCATGAGTAATAAAAAATATTTTGAAAGTAGACTGTGAAATATAACCACAATTTTGGGTGAGTTTGTTAACTATTTAACAATTGTCATTTTGTAAAATAAAAATGGGCCGGGATTAGTCACACCGTTAAAAATTCGCGAATTGGTAATTTAACTGTTCATGGTAAAAGTACTGGACGCCCACAATTAGTAACTGGAATAAATAGAAGACTTTTAGTAAATTTTACTCAAAGAAGATCAAGACTGCGCAAAATTACCTCTTCTTGGAATCAGCAAACTGGGTTAAATTTTGCAAGAGAGTGTTGTCGGAAGTGGATTCATAAATCTGGGCTTAGTTTTTATATGCTTAAAGGTTGCTAAAATAATTCTTGACGTTTGAGTATTTGTTTGCAGGCGAAAGAAAAACTTTTGTTGACTCAAAAGCAAAAAAAGAAAGGGTTTTGTGGACTAATGAGGACTGGAGTAACGTGATATTTAGCGATGAGTCAAAATTTGATATCAGTTTCGGTGATTGTAGGAAGCGTGTAATTAGAAGCAAAGCAGAGGCATTTCATGAAGATTGTCTAAAGCGCACAGATAAGTTTCCTCTAGAAGTTATTGTTTGGGGATACATGTCAGCAAAGGGGCTGGGAAAATTACATTTTATATACGGTACGATAAATGCGCAGAAATATCAAAATATTTTAGCAAAAGAGTTACATCCTAATGAAGATAATATAATTTTTTAACAAGATTGTGCATCTTCACATACTTCTAAATCCACAAAAACATGACTTGCAGATAATGAGATTAACACCTTAGACTGGCCTTCGAGAAGCCCAGACCTCAACATAATTGAGACGCTAAGGCATAAAATGAAATAGTGCCTTAGAAATAATCCCCAACCCACCATTTCGGATCTACGTATGAAACTTCAAGGAATTTGGGACTTATTTCCTGCTGAAGAATGACAAAAGCTTGCGGTAACAATGCCCTTGCGTATAAAAGTTGTAATCAAAGCTTGAGGGGATGTTACGCCATATTAAAATAATTTAAATTTTTTGCTAAATAACGACTAAAATGTTGTTATCATTCAATGTTCACAGTTTTTTACCTTGTTTAATTTTTTTGTATTCAGTTACTTGTCCGTTTAAAATGATTAAAGGTTTAAAATGTACTAAAATTACAAAATTGAAAAAAATTATAAAATATTTTATTTATCCGATTTTAATACCGTCCGAACATATAGTGGTTAGGGCTCGTATATGTATGTATGTGATGTAGACAACAAGTGCAGTGCATCGATTTAAGATAAGGTTTGAAGTTTTTTAGGATAGGTGTTGGGTCGTATTTAGAAAGTTTATTAAAAAGAATGTCGGGCACGATTTATTATTTGGAGGACTTGGCCTGGACGACAAAGCCGTCAATTAACAAGTTCGAAGCATTTGAAATGTGGACCCTTTTGCGAATGCTTAAAATATCATGGGTTGAGAGAGTCAGAAACGAAGAAGTCATTAGAAGAGCAAAACTAAAAGACAGAGAACTGTTAGAGACAATCAAAAAGAGGAAAATCGCATATTTTGAACACATAATGAGAGGAGACAGATAAGAGTTTCCACGACTTATATTAACTTCGAGACGCTGCAAATAACAGATATATATAGAATATGGAGGACGCCTACGTATTAACGACTGCATGGCACTTTAAGAAGAAGATTAAGAAGTTAGAATATATAATAATTTTGGCATATTCGTACTGTTGACTACCATTACATGAAATTTATTTATTATATATATAAAATTAAATATTTATGATTGGGTTAGTATCAGGAAACTCAACTATTTGCTGTATTGTTTTCATAATTGCATCATTATTTATTTTCATTCTGCAATTGAAATCTGTAATTTTCGATCGCTTATGCTCGAATCTAAATAAACAGTAGGTACATATAACACATTTCAAATACTCGGTTAATTACTTTATTATTTACTCTTGTTAATTTTGGATCTCCTTATACATTTATATAGAGCACTCATCTTAGTAATTAATTGGTCTAGCGCATTTAGTACGACCTTCGTTTTTACAATGTTGGTAGAAAACATTTTTAAATTTTATAACACTCTGATTTGTGTATATACATAATATCAGTGGCGCTCTCGCGGTAAATAGCGTCAGCCACTAAAAACATAAAAGACGTTAGTTAAAAAAGTGTAAACCTGTAAAAAATGTTTGTCCGTATTGTTGTAATTTCTTGTAAGAATTTGAGTACAGAAAATTTCATCGCGATTGATCTATTTTTTTAAAAATTAGACACTTATAATTCCCTTTTAACTTTTCAAGTTTGCTAGAATGTTCTCATTACCACCAAGAAAAAATTAACGTCCAAAAATAAATATAAAAATTTTTATACTGGAAAAACGGTCCAACCAACTTCCTATGAATGAATGAATGAGTAAATAGGAGTCGCGGATGAGGTCTAATTTTTCCCTAGGCACTTCAGCCTTGTCTGCTTTTTGTACCTTTCCAGCTTCTTAGTTTACACCCATTTCTTCAATTCTCCTGTTAAGAAGTAGAAGCTCGTGTACTGCTATTGCCCCAAGTGGATCACTCCCTTGGTCGTGTATACAACCCAGGTAGTGCCTTCATTGGGCGGTGGCTTCATATTCGAAGAAAATATAAGTGACTGTTTTCTCCTCCTTATTACATAATCTGCATATAGGTTCTGTGTCAAACACGTCTATATTGTGCAGATGTTTCCTCAAAGACCAGTGTCGTGTACAAACTACAACTGTTCTAAGTTTTTCCTTACTTAGCGGGAGCAGCTTCCCTGCCTGCTTAGGTGAGGGTTCTTTCAGCTGTGCCCACTTCAGCTGATGCTGAGAGTGGACCCAGCCATTAATCGCTGCTTTAACGCTGGCCTTGAGTATCCCTATTACTGGTTCTGACCCAATAAATGGTGTTTCAGAGCCCCGCCTAGCTAGTTTGTCCGTTTCTTCGTTACCAGTAATACCTTTATGCTCTGGAACCCACGACAAGGTGACCTTGTTATGGTTAGCGAAGGTTCGTAGGCACATTCCCGGACAATTTTTGAGTCTATTCCCCGTGATGTCAAAGCTTTAAGTACCGCTTGACTATCTGATCTAATGAGGATCGTTTTCTTTTTATATCCTTGTCTCAGCTTTTCGACAGCACAAGCGTTTATGGCATGTACTTCAGCTTGGAATACCGAGGCATGTCTCCCTAATAAGTTTGTTTGCTAATATTTGGGTTTTAAAGAGTAGACGCCTAAGCCAGTTCTTTCGCTGGTTTTTGATCCATCTGTGTACCAGGTGAGTTCACCAGGTTAATCATCATTTCCTTTGTCATCCCTGAGTTTTGCCTGAACCTCATAAAAGATATTTCTGCACTCATATAATCAGTTTCCATTTCCAGAAATGGGTATCTGATTATATTTTTTATGGTTGTATGCCCATATGTTGTACCTTTCCAACAGTTTAACATTTGTTAATAACCTCTTATTTCAGAGTGAGTTTTTTAATTTCGTGATACTTCTGTTGTTTGGTTCCGTGTCATGCTTTTGTCACAAAAAAACAGCGAAAATAAGTTTGTCTTTATCTTTGGGTACCTAAAACGTTTTAATATTATTGAGATTTTCGATTTAATATTACGTAAAATTAATCTAAAAAAACAGTCCTATGTTTACAACTGCTATAAACACACTCGTAAATATTTGTTTCGCCACATTAAAAAGCTTCTATTAGATTCATTTTTTGGTTAAATTTCGCTCTTGCGTTTGATTAGTAATGGAGACTGGAGTGATGGTTTTGTCGACTAAAAAAAAATGGTTCGCATTGTTTTACAGATAGCGCCACGAAAAGATAAGAAAAATTATTGCGACAAATATTATGATTGTGATATGACGATTGAAAGGTTTATTCAGGTAAGAATCGTGTCAGATGATAATGTACATTTTAACTGATAAAAAATATCGTACACGAGACATTCCCCGGAAACGATAATTAAACATGACGGCAAATAGGAATTTCGAACAATAAATCGTCCAAAAACTGACTGAACTATTTAAAGTAAAACAAAAACAACTTTTTATTGATATACAAGGTAAATACCATCTGTCTTTTATAAGACAGTATGAATTTTATACGGCCATATAAAAGATGACTTAGAGAAGTGGCATTCACTGATACCGCTTCCAGATACCTATTAATATGATGACATATTACTTATTTTATGGTAAAAGAACAACCAAAAGCTCCTTGTTTACAAATAATCTAAAATCTATCTCAAGAGTGACTAGATAATAAATAGGCAGGCAAAAATGTATAAGGTCACAATGGGAGCAAACCTTTATCTGCAGCTAGATTATCTTGCTTGTTTATTTGACTGAGTTAATTATTGGTTCACCCTGCATAATTAGTACACTAAATTAGTTGTAGAAATGGGCTGAGTTCTATATTCTTGAAACCGTGTATCAAGATTCATTTTTAATCTGTTTTGTTCAGGAAATATTATCACAGAAACGTTTTAAGAAGACTACGTCAGTACTGACTTTACGTGATGCTCGGTTTTTAAAAGAGTTTCTAACAACAATATTTGCATTAAAAATCCCATGAGAGATTTTTAAAATCTTGGTTGTGCGTTTATAAACAATAAATAAGGACTTTCTTGGAATTACTAATATTAATATTAGAGGTAGGTGTTTTGCGAAAAAAAGGTTATTACTGTATAAATACGTTTTAGATTATGTGATAATTGTTCATATATTTTTTTTGTTCAATTAAATTTTTTATTATTTAATGTAATTATGCTAAAGCTTATTGTAGTGTTTATAAATAAATACAAAGTATCTGCAACAATGGTTATGTGTTTTGTTCATGACAACAAACGTTTTTTTTAAATTTCCCGCACAGATAGAAGAGAGGAAACCCTGGATATAAGGTTCTAATAGAACAATTATTATGTTATTGATTTGCTTTACAAGTAGTGTTCATGATTTTAATAACCTCAATATTAATCTCAATATTTAGCTTTCATACTAACATGAACTTTTTCTCTATCTAATAATTAAAATCACATCAAATTGCATCTGAAGGGCATGGTTTGATTCCAATGCATTTTCTTGGTAATAGATAAAACCTTGTAAGTCATGTTTAATATAGTTTTAAGAAGCCAATAACAATATACAGAGTGGGCCACAGAAAACAGTCCATCCCGATATTTCTTCTTCTTCTTACGTTAGGACTAAGTCCTGTGTTTGCACAGTGGCAGTTGGGATGCTGAAGACCAGCTTTCATACCATCTTATGGGTGGTAGTCCACTTGGTCGAGGTGTAGTTGGTTCTTTCTCTTTCGCAATTTCTCGCAACCACTCATTTGACATTCTGTCCACGTGGTTTCTCCATTCTCTTCTCCGGTTTCTTGCCCTTCTCACTACATCTTGAATCTCACATATTTCCCTTATTTCTTTATTTCTTTTTCTGTCGAATAACGTGTGTCCTTGTATTGATCTTAGTGTTCTCATTTCTGTTGTTCTTAAAAGTCGTTTGGTTGTTGCGTTATCCGCTCTGGTTTCTATCGCGTATGTCATGACCGGTCTCACGCAAGTTTTATATATTCTGACTTTACTCCCAGTGCTCATATGTTTATTTCGCCAAATTAAGTCTCTTAAGTATCCCGATGTTAATGATGCCTTTGTTGTTAGGGCTCTTACTTCCCATTACTTGTTATGTTTGTCCCGATATTTGAAGGACATTACTTGCTCTACACTCTGATCGCAAATCGCTAGTTTACATCTTCTCGATTTTCTAGATACTGCAAGGGATTTTGTTTTCTATATGGATATTTGTATGTTGAATTTTTTTGCTATTTGTTGGAATTTATACAGGAGCCTCTGTAGGTTATCTTCGTCTTCCGAAATGATCACTGCGTCATCCCGATATTTGGCAGTATTAATTAGAATTTAAAAAAATGCTGATGCACCTCGATTTTTGTACCAAGATGGACATATTTTTACGATAAAGATAGCTGTCATTTGTCAACCCCCTCTTTTCCAATTACTCAACACTTTAATTTACAGAGAATGTACCCTGTGTGGCACATCATTAGAAAGGCATTTAGATGGAGTATTCAGGCATACCATCATCCAAGATATTTTTTCTATATTTACCCTGTCTTTGCAAAAAAGTCCTAATTAATTTAAAGTGCAAAACCTCTCATAAATAAAACGTCTATGCTTTTATAAAGTGTCAATTTTTTCTGTCAGATCAAAAGTACAATAAAACGAAGTTTGTAAAGATGTTGAACATCTAATTCATTAATTCATTTTATTAATTTAAGTAAGCTGTTTTGTGTATCTTAACTTATAATTTAGTTAACTTTAGTTACATAAGTACATAAGTTTCCTATTGTTTTTACGAAATTCGTTTTAGTTTACTTTTGATGTAACAGAAAAATTGACACATAATCAAAACATGGGCATTACGTATAATTTTTAAGAGGTGTTGCACTTTAAATTAATTAAGAAGACTTTTTGCAAAGACGATGTAAATATCGAAAAAAAATCATCGATAATTATATGCTTCACACATGGTACATTCCCTATTTTAAATTATGGAGTTGGGGAAGTGAAAGGGAGGTTGTTAACAAATGACAGATATCTTTATTGTAAAAATGTGTCCCCCTTGGAACAAAAATCGTCGTGTCTCAGCATTTCCTTAAATTTTTATGAATACTGCTAATTATCGGGGGGTAGACTGTTTTCTGTGGCCCACTCCTTAAAATGCTTCCATTGTCTTAACGCATGTGCAAGCAGGATTTAGAAGAGGGAGAAGATGTATGGATCAGGTCTTTTAATTAAGAGGTATAATCAAAAAATTCTTGGCTAGAAGTCAAAAGGTCTATTGCGCTTTTATAGACTTGGAAAAGGCCTATGACAGAGTGGTGAGGATTGAATTGTGTTCGACATTATCTAAGTATGGGGTGAGCGGTAGTTTAATACGAGCACTGGAATCACTTTACGAGGACTTCACTGCTTGTCTCAGGATAAACGGAGCTTGCACGGACTGGTTTAACATCGAAAAAGGTGTGAAATAGGGATGTGTGGCTTCGCCATGGCTGTTTAACTTATACATAGACGATTGTTCAAAAGATTTAAAAAAGAGAGTTCGTATGGATTGAAAATGAATGATTTGATCGTCATATGCCTTCTTTACGCCGATGATCAAGTCATATTAGCGTCATCTGAAGAGGAGTTGCAGGCGATGGTTAATGTTATGCATGATGCCCCGAAAATCAAAGGGATGAAAATAAATGTAAGCAAAACAAAAGTAATGGTTTTTGAAAGAGAAGAAAGCATGACAAACTGTAAAGTTCTAATTAAGGGAGAAAGAGTGGAAGAAGTAAATGAGTGTGTATACCTGGGTTTAAAGTTTACGAGAGATAAAAAGTATAACAGTGATATTGAGCGATGGGTGTTGGCAGGAAAATGAAAATGAAATAAATGGGGCACTGCATAGCTTTATGAACAGCCAGAAAGTGTCAAAAAGGCACGTCTGGCTGTGCATAGAGGGGTGATGGTTCCTATACTTATGTATGGTAGTGAATGTGGGGTTTGGCAGAAGAAGCATGAAAATAGGATTAATGCTGTGGAGATGAGTAGTCTGAGAAGTATAGCCGGAGTGACTAGGTTGAATAAGGTAAAGAATAGTGAGATAAGATAACGATGTGGTGTAAAAGAAGATAAAGATAGATAAAGGAATGCTTAGATGGTTTGGACACGTAGAAAGAATGGATGAAGAAATATTGACGAAACATTTGTATAAGGCGAGTATGCATGGACGGAAGTCGGTAGAGGTCGACCTCGGTGAACCAATCTCGATCAAATCAACATTGTTTTGAAGAAAGGCCAGGTCAAGAGCACGAAAAACCGACGAGCATGTATGATAGCACTGATGAAAGTAGAGAAAGCAAAAGATGTGTGTAAGAACCTTAGCAAAAGGAAGGAAGTGGTCTCTGCCTACCCCTACGGGAAAAAGGCGTGACTATATGTATGTATGTATGTATGTTTGTATGTATGTATGTATGTATGTCTTACCGCAGCACCAATAAATCTCATCATTTACTCGTAATACATACACAACGATAAACACGATATTTAATATTTGAAATGGTATTTCGCACGAAGATTTAAATGGATTTTTTAGTAAGTTTAGTAAACTTAAAATGTAAAGAATAGTCACATATCCTTAAACTTATTTAAAAAATTATAACATTTTATTAAAAAACACTTACTTTCGTCTCTACCACTAAAAGTGGTGGATAATTGTTATTAATTCTAGTACAAATAATACCAAGAAAGTCCTTATTTATTGTTTATAAATGCAGAACCAGGATTTTAAAAATCTCTTTTGGAATCAAATTTGTTTGGAAACCCTTTCAAAAACTGCACATCGCATGACTTAACGGGGGCCATACACTATCAAACAAATTGCGCAACTACCCATGCACTTGGTAAAATGTTAATCAAACTTTAGTTACAATTTGTGCATTGAACAAATTCTCTCCAGAACTCTCTATTATTTATAGTCGTCATGGTCACAAGAAGTAGTGTTCCAACAAGAAAACCGGATGGCAACTGAAAAATATTGCTCACACAAGCGCAATACACACATACACAACACAAACATTCGAACATTTTTGAAACTTATTAATTATTTGCGCAAAGCATCAAACACTGCCATAAATTGGCAAATTATTGCGTGTGTTGCGCAATTTGTTTGATAGTGAATAGTCGATTGACGGCTCTTAAATTGTAGAACCTGTACACTATAATTGTTATGAGATGTATAAAGAAAAATTAAATATCTTCATTAAAGGTACATTAGTGTTGTCATGTAGCTATTGAAACAAGGGGAGTTTTCATTTGAAGGCATATTTATTGTGAAACTTGTACGTATAAAATGGTTGCACATTTATCTGCAGTAGGTATATCGGAACTGCCAACTGGCAACGTTCAACTCCTCGGTCGAAAGTAAATATTTGATTTAAATAGAATTTTATAAACTCGTTAATATCTGTTAAACCGATTATACAGGGTGTCCCAATAGAGCGGAAATGTTCTCGTATTCCGTTGTTATAATAAATTCGAAGAAGTTATAAAAGCGAATTTGTTAAGCATCTAAAAATGCATAGTATAAAATTATTTCCAAATATACATGGTCAAAAGAATAATTTCTTGATTTGTAATTAAACAGATCGGTTAAGTTAACTAACGCGATAAATCAAATATAAAAAACATAATTTTGTTTATAAAAGGAAACATCTCAGAAATTGTTAATAAAAATGAAATGGTTATTAAATGGCTTTCCACAAAGGGTATAAAAATTGTAATTATATTTAAGTAAAAAAAGAATCCCCTGGGGATACGGGGAAAATAGAATAGATCCCAGATCTGCCTGTCGTAAAAGGCGACTAAAAGACTCCTAATCCAAAGTGTCATGCGACCCGTGCTGATGGATGCATGACGGTGGGGGAGCACCGTAGCTAACGGAGCCTGACTGCAAAGAAGAACTGAGAACGCTGGTAGACCGTAATCACGTCAAACTGATACGGGTTCCAGGACGCCAGGAAGTTGCAGGTAATGAGGAAGTAGACGAAATTGCAAAAAGAGGTTCGGAAACACCAAAAAAACTACTGGAAAAGCATACCAGGAAACAAACACGGGAAATAAAACATCAAAGGACCGTGCTACAAAAGGACGGCAGAACTGTTAGCAATTAACAGAAATCAGCTAAGAATCACTAAGTGGAGGCTTGGCCTGCGGGTTCTCCAATGTACAATGATACAAAAACACATGGGTAAGATACAGTGGGCCAAAGGGTCTAAGTGTCGCCGGAGGCAATAGCTAGACATACCTAAATAGTGAGTGGACCTGATACAGTCAGAGGAGTCTAACAGTAGACCTTAAGCTTTCAGGTTTATAACCTCTCCATAAAGGATTTTCTCTACCTCGAAAAAAAAAGGAAGAGAAAACTACAAATTCGCGTTTTGACTAACCCTGTATTTAAAGTATAATAATTGCGAAAAATAATGGACATGGTAAACTTCGCTTACTTATTAAAAATAGTATTTTTTATAAAGTATAGGAAATTGATTACATTTGAAAATATGCAGGGTCCTAAAGTCATTACGATTTTAAGCTTTAAGTGACCAAAACTTTTAAAATCCTTGGTATACTCCAAGCCGGGGTAGTCATTGGCCAACCAGCGGCCCGCCTTGAACATTTTTCCGGCCCACGACATTTATCACACTTTTACAAAATATATTTATTGTTTATGGTCAAAGTAGTGAAAACCAATATATTGCAAGGAAAAGATATCCTTTGAAAAGTAATAACGCTCACCACCACTTTACATTTGTAACAATTATATCAAATATGCAAAAGAAATAAAAAACTTACCGCAGCTTTTAAAAGCCGATTCAGTAATTTGGAGTTAGATAAATACAACAAAATTTTTGAAATATATTCATCTCGACTTCATGTTGAAAACGATGGCCCAAGATTATCTTGACACATTTTTAAAACATCAGAATCAAAAACAGATTTTTATAAAACTTACGTCACAAAAGAGAACTTTTTATTACTCATGCTGGATAATTAGTATCTTAGAGCACGCTGTTGCGGTTGAAAAATAGCTGTTTGCCAAATTTAAGTGCGATAAGTTTATTTGGCGCACGCTTACGTCATTTAAGTGTTACTTAGCGCACGCAAATTCGAACCATCAACCTTTCGGTTAACAGTGGAACGCGCAACTGTCAAGTTGACATTACAAAGTTTATATGTTAATATTTTTGGTCTGGACCCCTGTTTTATGCTAGCGTGTATTTCGCATTCGCAATAAAAAATAGTATGTGCAACCCGTGCGATGTTGTCGTTTGCTAACTCGCTTCTCTCGTGCGTTCAACTTCGCTCTCGTGAGCAATCGCCAACTTATCGCACTAGTTGCACAATATACTATACAATATAACACGCTCAAACATAAACAGACGCTAACCTGCAACACCAATTACGATGTGCAAATATCCAAATTAAGATCGATTTGCAAAAGCCAAGTTAAAGATTGGAGAAACAAATATTGCACTGGTAAAATTAATATTTTTGAGTATTTAATTTTTTTTATTTCATTTATATTTATATATTTGCGTTTAGTAGTATCATTATTATTATTCATGTTTACATGTAAGAACAATGGTAAACACAATAATATTAACTCTTTATGTTTTAATTTTTTAATCCAAAAAATATCTGTAGTGGGTCTTAATCTAATATGAGGGTATATAATTTTATATGTGACTCGCGGAGTTATAATGCATTTCCAAAGTGGTCCGCAAGATCATTTGGGTGGCTACCCTTGCTCCAAGCAAACATCACACAATAGGTGATGCCATTTATAAAAAGGTAATACTATATACTATATCTAAATAATTTTGCACTATTGGGACACCCTGTATGTATAAATACCCAGTTGCCGGCACGGTAAAACAATAAATAATTTAAATTAGTAGACGCCTTCTTGATTCTCCTGCGAACGCTACCGGTAACGAAGTAGAGGTGGACGCACATGAATTTTTCGGAACTGTTATTTACTTGAAATTCTTCGACGTTGTTATACTGCCGAATTTTTTTTTATTATAATGTAAAAACGTCAACATAATATTAATTCAAACGTTAAAATATTTTATTTAAATAATGTTATTAAAAAAATAAAAACAGACCTATAAAACTTTGCATTAGTCGGATTGTACAAACTGTAGATTAGTACAAATTGTACAATTCTTAATTCAATAATCTGAAGTGTGAACTAACCTAAATGTCACGGACAATAAAATGATTAAGCAAAATAGTTTGAACGCTTAGGGAAATTTATCAATTAAATCCATTAAATACACTCAGTCCAAAAAGTCTCCATGTACTACATATTTTTTATTAGTTTTAACCGGATAATGGGAAGTATGAAAAACAAAATTTATTTTATTATTTCAGGCCTAACCAATAAAAAATAATACGAAAAATACGGTACGGTTAAAAATAACAAAAAATATTTATAAAAGCATGTAGTGCATGGAGACTTTCGGGACTGAGTGTATCTCTTTATTAAATATTTTAATTTTATTAACATTTGGATTATCAATTTATATGAGCACATAAAAGATTAAAATAATTTTAACCAAAGACTATTCAAGACATTATAATAAAATGTTTTAGACAAAATTTCGTTTGAGTAAAGGACTGGTATGGTTTTTATTTTACTTTGAAACTAAGACTAAGATTTTAAATGTGTGACGTGTAAAATGAATTTTACAATATGTTTTATTAAATAAAGATATAAACTCTGCCTGTTTCATATTTCGAATCTCTCATCAACAAACCACATACTTACATGTAGTCACTTCTTTTTCCCGTAGGAGTAGGCAGAGACCACTTCCTTTTACTTGCTACGGTTCTAACACACATATTCCGCTTTTTTTACTTCCATCAGGGCTCTTATACGTGCTCGTTGGTTGTTGGTACTCTTGATCTGGCCTTTCTTTAAAACAATGTCGATCTGATCGAAATATGTTCGCCGAGGTCGACCTCTACCGACTGGACCATTCACACTCGCCTTATAAATCTTTTTTCATCCATCCTCTTTACGTGTCCAATCTATCTAAGCATTTCTTTATCATCATTGTAACCACATCTTCTTGTACACCACAGTATTCCCTTATCTCACTATTCTTCACTTTATCTAACCGAGTCACTCCGGCTGCCATACTTCTCAGACTATTTATCTCTAGCATTAATCTTTTTTTCATGCTTCTTCTGCCAAACCGAACATTTTCCACAGTGCCGGATTTGAGAAAGGGCATTCGGGGCTAGAGCCCCCACAATAGAAACTTCAAATTTCGACTAGTAAACACAACTTTCACAATAAATTATTCATTGGAAAATTCGACTGAAGAAAATGTTTTATTTTATTTGGAAAATAATTTGGAGCTAGGGGGCCTTTAATCCTTTGTTGTCCCGAGGCCTTCAGATCTCTAAATCCGACCCTGATGCACTACCATACATAAGTGTAGAGAACAGGACTCCTCTATGCACAGCCATTCGTGCCTTTTTTAACACGTTCTGGCTGGTCATAAAGTTATGCAGGGACCTATTCATTTGTTTACCTGCCAACATCCTTTGCTTAATTTCAGTCATACTTTCCGTCTCTCGTAATCTTTGAACCCAAATATACAAACTCATTCACTTGTTCCACTCTTTCTTCTTCAATTAGCACTTCGCAGTGTTTCGTCTTGCTTACATTTACTTTCATTCCTTTGATTTTCAAGGCAATATGCATAATTATAACCATTGCCTGCAATTTCCCTTTAAACATCGTATTAAATCTAATAATAACACCATGGAGTCCAATGCATAATCAACTTTAATCGGAAATATAACAGCTCCTAATCGATAGCGTCCGCCTCTACGTTGGCCAATTTTGGAAAAAATCGGTCAAATTTCTTCCTTAGAACTAAAACTAATTTATACCACTCGGTTCGACGGCAGCAGACTACAATGGAAAACGAATTATGTTTTTATGACATAAAACTGGAAACGAGACATAATAACATTATTAAAAAATAATGCAGCTTGCCAAAATCGTAAAGGTGCACTCGTTAAAATTTGGGCAAATGTCCAAATTTCCGCGTTACCTGATAGGAACATAGACCGGGTCATAATCTATACGAAATTAATGCAAAATATCAGCTAACCAAAACTTCTTAAATAAAAAATATTTCGTACTAAAAAAAAAAAATACTGTATTTTTTTAATATCTAAAACAATTTTTATTGAAAACGACAAAAAATAATCTTTACAATTTAGACTTGAAAAATACCAAAAAAAAATAATGTTTGTACTTTCTACTGTAAGTATTGCGTTTTTTATATAATTGCTTCTCATTAGTATATTTTAATCTTAATAGTGGGATAAAGGTATTATTAATATATAAGTGTGTAAGCTGCAAACGAGTGCGTAACACGAGTTATGTAATCACACTAATATATTAATGATGCTTTATCACACATGTATTGTACAACGTTTTATCTACGACTGCTTTTAATAAAAAAAATATAGAGCAATGTTTTGATTAAATTTTGTTACATTACACTGATTATCATTTGACGTTTTTTGAAACCAATAGAAATTTTCAATGTCAGTATTTTATATACGTTCTAGCCAATCAAAACATGTTGTCCAGATACAGATTCCTGATACAAAAACCAAAATATTACGGGAGTTTTTTGTAACTTTATACCGTCTATGGACGATTTTTCGTTGGACATAGGAACGGCGCATGCATTCGATGTGGGACCAATTGCATTCGAAGCATAATTACGCAACTTAGAGCTGATTAGATTTTCAGCAGAATCGGTTGAGCTGTTTTTTATGGAGAATCAAAAAACTGAAAAAAATGGTAAACTTTCGGAATTATTTTTCGTCTCGATTATCTCGAGAACAAAAAATGATTTCGACGTGGGAGCAATTGCATTCGACGCACAACTATGCAACTTAAAACTGATTAGATTGTCAGCAAAATCGATTTAGCTATTTTTTATGGAGAACCAAAAAACTGAAAAAAATGGTAAACTATCTGAATTTTGCAATTTATAATATATACTATTTTTAATACAGAATTTTAAGATCTTTTGAATAATATGATTATTGCATGTTAGGAAAATTTGTATGAAAAATATGATGATGATTTCATAAAAAGAGATAGAAGAGAAAACAAAAATAGGAATTGAAAAATTTTAAACTTGTGTCAGTAATAAGAGAATAGCATTGAAGACGCTAATTTAAAATCGTTTTTTATAATAATTTTAATAATAATAATTATAACAACAAAACATATGGTATTTTTTCATTCTTTTCTCAGGGAAGTTAGTCGTGTGGACCTCTCGGGTCGCACTTAGAGCACTGATAATTTATGTATCTACAAATTTTAGTAATTTGATTTACTTTTACTTTAGATACCATAACAAGTGGGGTCAGCACAACTTGTGTCATCGTTCAAACAAAAAAGAAAAGATGCAAGTGTCGCATTGGCAGATACAAAAGATGTAACGGAATTCCCCTTCTGATAAAAAAAGGAAAGTGGCAATGACGTTTTTCTGCCATGTTCTTATGATTGAGCATGTCAATAACGTTCCTTTTCAACGTCATTCTGATAGTGGCCTCTCCTTTAATTTTCGTGCTATGGACTCTTTTTCATTCTATAGTCACCTGTTTGTTAGCCCAACTTTGTTGGTTCAGTTGGTTCAGATTCTTTATCTTTGCATAAGAAGAACTTGGTGGGTTTCAGTACACTAGAATGATTTTCATCAAACTTGAGCTACTATTTTTGGTGTTTTTAAGATTATGTTATTCCCTGCATCTAAATTGGCCCCCCAGTTAATCTGACACCTCTATCAATACTATATTTGATTTACAAATGATATTACAACTAACAAATGTCAATAACATCAATTATCGAGTGAGTTTTAGTTGTTAGGTTAGGTATTTGGTATTTGCTTGGAAATGTTTGTTAAAGCGGTTTAGTGAAGGCGCAATCAGATAATTTAATAAAACAGATGTGTTCATGATGACCACATTTTTAACATCAAATGCCGATTTCACGTCTGTTGAAATCAAAGGATTGAAAACTTGCATATTTTTTTAGCAAATTAAAATACTTCTTCAAAATTCTTCAACCTAACCTTTTCACTTGTTTGTATGTTGTCGTATATGTGAGTGGGGCGTAGGTCACCCCTCCACTGCGACCTTTAGTAGGTCTATTGTGGCTCACCACTAGAGGTTACATTACAGCCATTCTCACGAAGTTCATGGTTGTATGGGGTGAGATTTTCTTGAAATCGGTAGGTTCTAGGTTGTTATAACCAAATATGCTGAACCTTATTCTTCCCAGGCCGGAGCATGAACGTAGTATATGTTCAGCAGTTTCGTCTTCCACGCAGCAAAACCGACAGTCCGTTTGTTGATTCAGACCTATTCATCCGAGGTGGTATTTTAAACAACAGTGTTTGTAAGCAGTCCCCTTTGAATTCGCAGGTCATTTCTGCTCCATTCTAGGATCTGCTTCTGTTGTGTTTCTCGAGGGTTTAGGTAAGAACGCCTCCAAGTGAGTCTACCCTGGTATATCGGACCAGTACGTAAGTATTTTTCTCTCCGCCCAGTCCGAAATAATCCCTATTCACGGTTAGGTTAGGTTTTATGTGAGTGGGGCGTGGTCGCCCCTCCACCGCGACCCTTAGTAGGTCTATTGTGGCTCACCTTTAGAGGCTACAGTTCACCGCACAATCCAGCACTTTTTATGAAGTTCATGGTTGTATAGGGTGAGATTTTTTTAAAATCGGTAGGTTCTAGGTTAGTGTAACCAAATATGTTGAACCTTATTCTTCCCAGGCCGGAGCATGAACGTAGTATATGTTCAGCAGTTTTGTCTTCCACGCAGCAAAACCGACAGTCCATTTGTTAATGCAGACCTATACTTCCGAGGTGGTATCTTAGACGAAAGTGTATTGTAAGCAGTCCCGTTAGAATTTGCAGGTCATTTCTGCTCCATTCTAGGATCTGCTTAGTTGTGTTTCTCGAGGGTTTAGGTAAGAACGCCTTCGAGTGAGTCAACCCTGGTGCCCAGGTACCCACAGCAGGGTCACCCTGTTGTTCGCACCAATGTGTTAGTCAATTCTCTTGCACACAATTCGATAGCGAAGTCTTTAGTCTAAAAGATTGTAGCATACCAGCAAAGACTGGTAGATATTTTAATCTTTGGTTTCCTGCTGAAAACACCGGCCCCAACTCCATCTGGGGTTTTTAAGCCGTCTGTGTACATTACGTATTCAGTCTCTGGGAAGAGAATTTGTTCCTTCATCCATTCTTCTCTCTCCGGAAAGAGGACTTTGAACGACTTTTCTACGTGTATTTTTGTGGCTAGCAAGTCAGGAACCATCCCGAGAATTTGGTGGTTTTTTGTTTCACTCAGTATCCCGGAGTGATCTCCGAGTTGCTCTCCATTTATTTGCTTTTCCAAAGACAGGAATCTATAGGAAGCTATCCTGGCCTCCCTCTCTAAGAGAATATCTAGGGGAGGGAGATGTAGGAGGTGTTCCATCGCTGCCGTTGGTGTGCTGGACATAGCTCCAGTTATGGCCAGGCATGCCAGCCGCTGAAGGCCAGCAAGCTTTGCTCTAGCTGTCTGTTGTAACCCTTTGGTCCACCAGACTACTGAACCATACGTGACCATAGATATTATCATTGTTTGATAAATCCAGTAAATCTGTTTGGGGTTCATTCCCCAAGATTTGCCACATACTCTTCTGAGATTCCAGAGAGAAAACCTGGCTTTGTTTATTGTTTTTTCCAAGTGGGCGTTCCAGGTGAGTCTTTTATCCAGAACTACACCCAGGTATTTCACTTCCGTCGCAAATGGAATGCTCTCTCCGTATAGGACAGGCTGCCGAAGCTTATCTAGCTTTTTCCTTTTCGTAAAAGGAATAATTACAGTTTTTCGGGGGTTTACAGACTTCTGTTCCCTCTCGCACCATCTGTATACTGTGTTAAGGGCTTCTTGGAGGACGTTTGAGATCGTCGCTTCATTTCTGCTCCATTCTAGGATCTGCTCCATTCTAGGATCTGCTTCTGTTGTGTTTCTCGAGGGTTTAGGTAAGAACGCCTCCAAGTGAGTCTACCCTGGTATATCGGACCAGTACGTGAGTATTTTTCTCTCCGCCAAGTCCGAAATAATCCCTATTCACGGTAGTCTACTTTTAAAGTATTTTTATAAAAATGTATCTAATAAGACACGTAATGTTCTCAACTCAATGGACTGGCCTAATTTTGGAGCTAAATCTCCTCGTCGGATTATTTAATTAAAAATTTTGGAAATTGACCAGAGTTGTTCCGTTTTCAAAGTTAAAACTAAATCTTAAATGTATTTCCAAATTTTATTATCTGGAAGTTAAAATTAATCGGAAATGAAAAAGAAAAACTTTTATGGCAATTAACAATATAATTTTTTTTTATTTAATTTGGGAGCTTAAACAAGGCAAAAATAAGTCTGTATTGAGTTGGGAACAATTAAAAATCCAGTAAAAAACCCAAAAATAAATAAATATTAATTTAAATAAAGGGTAGCGAGCGTTGTTTATGATTTTGATTGTTGAACTTCGGTCGGAATATTAAAGAAAGCCAATTGTGTTAAAAGGTCTACGTTTTAAAACTTGATTGTTTTATCTTTAGGTCTTTAAACTATAAAAATCATTAAGATCCAAATAAAGTTATGTATTTAAGGAAACATACATACATATAAATACTTAAATTTAAAGATGCTTTCAGAGTTTACAGGGGGTAAAAAGCAAGTTCAACATCAAATTTAAATATAATAGAAACACGTCATTACATTATTAAGACCCAAAATTTAAAGATTCCATTTTAATATGTCCTTGTTTACTTCAGAGTCCTGAAGATGAAACAATAAGGTTTTGTGACGTTTGGTTATCTTCAATATTCCGACCGAAGACGTAGCATTTTAACAATCAAAATCATTTATATAATTTCAACTCGAGTTAAATTTGGTCAAAACTCTTAAAAGTGAGTGCGAATCAAAGTTTTTGTTTAAAAAATCGAAATACATAAGTCGTAATTTCTTAGTATTACACTAGTACTTTTGCCCATGGTTTGTTCTACCACTGGTGTTGACTTTGAACCTTAAAAAATCTACCGGATACACATCCAACGACGCAACGGAAGCAACTACCGTTTTTTTACCAACAACTGAATAAAATCATCCATTCCATTGGTGTTGTTATTAAAAAAATATATAACTCGATTTGGAATTATTTTCGAGTTCACCTATCCCATAATACGGGGGAGCTTTAAAAATTCGAAACCCATTAGTGTCAGTTATGGAAGGGAATTAGGAAATAAAAGAATTAAAGTGGAAAAAATTTAAATATTTACGTATATTGCTAACCAGTAGTGTAGATAGGACACAGAAAATAAATGAAAAAAATCTATCCCCCAATAAAGCTTTTTTCTTGAATGAAAAACTGCTAAAAAGTAGCCAGGTTTTCTTTCTGAAATCTCAGAAGAGTATGTGGCGAATCTTGGGGAATGAACTCCAAACAGATTTATTGGATTTATCAAACGATAATAATATCTATGGTCAAGTATGGTTCAGTAGTCTGGTGAACCTAAGGGTTACAACAGATAGCTGAAGCAAAGCTTGCTGGCCTTCAGCGGCTGGCTTGCTTGGCCATAACTGGAGCTATGTCCAGCACACCAACGGCAGCGATGGAACACCTCCTACTTCTTCCTCCTCTAGATATTCTCCTCAGAGAGGGAGGCCAGAATAGTCTCCTACAGATTCCTGTCTTTGGAAAGGCAAATTAATGGAAAACAACTCGGGATCACTCCGGGATACTGAGTGAAACAAAAAACCACCAAATTCTCGGGATAGTTCCTGACTTGCTAGCCTCAAAGATACACGTAGAAAAGTCATTCAAAGTCCTCTTTCCGAAGAGAGACGAATGGGTGAGAGGAGAAATCCTCTTCCCAGAGACTGAATACGTAATACGTAATACGTAACAAGATAAATTCTTAACTTGTATGGAATTGCATCAAATCCTTAGAGTACCTTGGTGCGAACAACAGGGTGACCCTACTGTGGGTACCTGGGCACCAGGGGATAGAGGGAAATGAAAAAGCCGACATCCTTGCAAGACAGTGGGCCGAACCTGCGTTCACTGGTTCAGAACCGGTTTTTGGAGTCACCACAACTGCTGCCAAAATAATTATTTCGGACTGGGCGGAGAGGAAAATATTCACGTACTGGTCCGATATACCAGGGTTAACTCACTCGAAGGCGTTTCTACCTAAACCCTCGAGAAACACAACTAAGCAGATCCTAGAATGGAGCAGAAATGACCTGCGTATTCCAACGGGACTGCTTACAGGACACTGTCGTCTAATATACCACCTCAGAAAGATAGGTCTGAACCAATAAACGGACTGTAGGTTTTGCTGCGTGGTAGACGAAACTGCTGAACATATACTATGTTCATGCCCCGGCCTGTAAAGAATAAGGTTTAACATATTTGGTAACACCAACCTAGAACCTACCGATTAAAAAAAAACTTACCCTACATAACCAAGAACTTCGTGAGAAGGGCTGGATTGTGCGGTGAACTGTAACCTTTAGGGGTGAGCCACAATAGACCTACTAAGGGTCGTGGTGTAAAAATTGAAGATGGCCAATTTAGATACAGAACAAATAGTAAAAAATGTCAAGTACTAAAACGTAAAGATTTGGTGAATAAAATTAAATAACGAAGACTAAAGTGGTTAGGAAAGCTAAACCTGGGGATACGACAAGTATTATAATGAGCTGGGTCACGGCAAAAAAGAAAAGACGGGGCAGATCAAGATCAACATGGTTACAAATAGCTTAAAAGGAATTTAAGGAGAATAAGGATAGTGAATACTGAAAAAAAGGCGAGGGACTGGAATAAGATAAGCAAAGAAATCAGAAAGTTACAATACAAGTCCTTATCAGCCCCGAAAATATAATCTAAAAAGCTTTTTGTAGTGTTAAGCCATACATACATATATTAGTGTCCATTAAGACGACTTTTTTTGATACAAATGAGAATAGGTATATGCAACACAAGGGTAGGACTATACGAGGATAGTTCACGAATTTTTGTCCCTAACATAGAAGCAAACACATGAGAAGAATGAAACTAAATTATTTTTTAACATAGTTACCTGCAACGTTTATACACTTGGTATATCACTGTTGAAGGGTTTCAAACCCTTTTGAAAAAAATTCAGAACTTTAAGTACTCAAAATCGCAAAAAACTGTAGCCATGATCTTACCAGCTGATGGGACAATACGGAATTTTCGAGGTAGAGGTGAACCCTTATGCTTTCCATTCCATGCTTTGTGTTTTGGATTCTCGATCAAAGTGATGAACCCATGTTTCGTCGGGATTCCTGTTATTGATCTCCAAATTTGTCTCCGCCGCAACCTGGCGAACACGCTTCTGGTCTGCCGTCAGCATTCGTGGAAGCCCACGTACAGAGAGTTTTTTAAGACCCAATTCCTAATGTAAAATTTTTCTAACGCTTCCAACAGAAAACCTACATGTCTCTGCTAAAGCCTTGACTGTAATTCTTCTATCATTTAAGACTATGTCATGGTATTATAAAATCACGCACACGCAAATTTATATTTAACATACACGATTTGATGCGCTAATGCTAATTGACACACACTAATGTCATACAATAAGCTTTTGTCTGACACTTTATTTGTATTTGTCATTCAACGTCAACTATGTTAGGGAAAATTCTTGAACTATGCTCGTAAATACATAGGTAACAAATCTAATAAATTACTACAATTTGATATTTATTTTAATTAGCAATTTAATCAAACATTTTCAAACAATTTCACGTTAAAAGGTATGTTAAAATTATAGAGTTTGAAATACAGTTCATTTAAAGAATGTATGACTCTTCCATTGAAAATTGTAACTTGGATTTATCAAAGTCATGAACAAACATGAACAATTAAAAAGTCCATAAAAAATATTAAATTCATTTATTATTATAAGATATATGTTACACTTTAACGATCTTCTATTTAAATGACTATTTTAAACAAATAATGCACTTCTTGTGTTTAAAATTTGGTGCGTTTCTTTTTTGGATGTACTTCGTCATCTTTGTCATTCAATGTTTCATCGTCATCTCTTTTACTTGGTTCTTTGTTGTCGACAGTGTTCTTTTCTGCTTCATCCTGCGTCTCATTCGATGCTGCGAGGTTTGATCTTTTACTGGGATCATCGTTATCATTTTGTGCTTCTTCATCAGCTTCCTTACTTGTTTCTTCATTCATCTCTTCGTCATTGATTGCCTTTTCGTTTGCTCTTTTAATAGGTTCCTCGTTGATTTTATCGTTTTGTGCTTCTTCATCAGCTTCTACGCTTGTTTCATTTTCATCGATTGTTTTGTCGCTAGCTCTTCTACTAGGTTCTTCGTTATTGGGATCGTTTTGTGCCTCTTCATCAGGTTGATTGTTTGTTTCATTGTCTTCTACATCATTAATTTCATTGTTGTTAGTTCTTTTACTTGGATCGTTGTTATTTGCTTCGTCAATAGTATTATCATCATCTACTTCCAGGTTTGTTCTTGTTTGTTCGGAAATTGTCTTGGGTTCCTCATCAAGTTCTAGATTTGCTGGTACAAAGCTAGTTCTCTTTTTAAACGGTTCGTAATTTTTGGCTTTAGTTTGATCTTCCGAGTTTCTTGTAGTTTTATTTCTTAATTCTTTACTTTTAGAATGAGCTTTGTTTCTTTGTTTTTGTTTAACAACGTTCGATTTATTTTTATCTACACGGTGCTTGTGAGATTTTTTGGTCCTCATATTAGAATCTGCAATGAATACCATACTCAATCCTAATTTTACAAAGGATGTTACAATTTATACAGGGTGATTCTTTGGGAGTTCCAATTGGACGTTTTAGAGAAAATTTGAGGTGTAAGGTTTTCGAAAATGCCGAATTGATCTAAAATATTTAGAGCCTCCAACTACTTCCGGTTATACCGAAAGTTAACTATTATAACTTGCTTATTTTAAAAAGAATACCCTGTATATTATTACGTTTTCGATAAAGCTACTGTTCGAGGATTCTCCCAATATAGAGTTTTGTTACCTTACATTGAGTTTTTTACGAGATATGACAATTTTTATCATGAAAAAGTGTCCAATTTGACACCCTGTATTATTATAATTAATGTAAATTTAAACATTTTTTTTGCATTATGTTATTTTACTAAACTTGGTCATGTTGTTGATAAAATGATTATTATTTTACAGGGTGATTCAAAACGCATATTTAAAGATTTGTCAACTTTCTTAAATGGATCACCCTGTATTTTATAACGTTAGTAAGAACTTTTACCGCCCTCTAAGTTTCATTAACAACTTCCCATACATAAATTAAACCGTTACTAAAATATTCAGCTTTTAAATTATGAATTGTGAGTTAGTATTTTTTTTAAGGTTATTTAAAAAAAAACACAATGAAAAATATTTAATTAAAATTTAATAATATAAAACTAATTGCTAAAAAACGTCTTCCTGTTGATGTAACTAAAATTATAGCAATATTTTTGTTTTCCATGGCCAGGGCCGGATTTATAGGTCTGGAGGCCTCGGGACAACATAAAAATGGAGGCTCCAAATTATTTTCCAAATAAAATAAACAATTTTTTTTTCAGTCGAGTTTTTTAATAAGTAATTTATTGTGAAAGTTGTGATTACCAGTCGGAGTTTAAAAGATTTTTTTTCAAAGTCTCTATTGTGGAGGCCCCTAAGCTGTAGCCCTGGATGCTCTCCCTTAAATCCGGCCCTGTCCACGGTACTTTACAATAAACATAATGCAAATCGTATTCCATAGGTTAAAAGTCTAATATCTCAATAACGGTTTGAAGTTGAAGTTGTGAACGAAACTTAAACTTGAAGAGCAGTAAAAGTGTTGTCTAACAACGTTATAAAATCAGGGTGATCCATTTAAGAAAGTTGAGAAATCTTTAAATATGCGTTTTGAATCACCGTGTACAATAATAATCATTTTTATAACAAAATAACCAAGTTTAGTAAAAATACACAATACTAGATAAAATTTAATGCAACAAAAAATGTTTAAATTTACATTAATTATAATGATAAAGGGTGTCAAATCGGACACTTTTTCGTGATAAAAATAGTCATTTTTTGTAAAACACTTAGTGTAACGTAGCAAAACCTTATATAGGGAGAATCCCCAAAAGTAGCTTTATCGAAATACGTAATAATATACAGGGGGTTCTATTTAAAATAAGCAAGTTATAGTCAACTTCCGGTATAACCGGAAGTATGTAGAGGCTCTAAATATTTTAGATCAATTTGGCATATCCAAAAACCTTACAACTCAAATTTTCAGATTTTAATTATGTCAAGTTTCTCTAAAACGCCTAATTGGTACTCCAAAAGAATCACTCTGTATTTTAAGATAGTTTTTTATAAATAATATTGTAATTTTTTTATCGGCTTATAAAATTCGTATAAAATACAGTATAGTTCATATATATAAACTTAAAAACACCCCTGACGACTTCGTTTTAACAAAAAGTATCGGAAGTTTCATATTTAATAATCTATAATAGAAAAAGGGTCAAATTTTATTAAGTACAATAATTTTGATGCAAAGGACTCCTTTTAACATTAATATTATTTACATGATGTTTTGTTGTTTAAGACGAAAAATTAACAATTATTGGTATTAAAAAGGGCAAATAATATATTTTAGAAGTTACAATTATTTTACTTAAACTTCTTAGTTATTATTGCAAATTTAAAAAGACCACTTTTCAGTACAATTATAAACCGATTTGGATTCTAATAGCGCGATACTTTAGATCCTCTTAATACCTTTTTAAAAAGTTTTTTTGTTCAGTTCTTAATTATTTTTCTTCGCCCAGTACGTGGTCGATTTTGGAATTACATTTAATCTCTAAATTTTCGCAAACTAATGAAAGGTTTAGGTACGAGAATCTCTATGGTACCTACTGTACAAATTACGTGACTGCATAGAAATGACAAGACGTCAACGTCGTTTCAGCTAATGTCACTAAGAATTATTTTATGCCTCATTTCAGAGACAAGCATAAAGTGTTGAATTTACAAATAGAATAGCGATATTTATGGGGTCCGAAGTTGTCGGCAACACCAGAGTGAGGACCAAAAGAATAAGAAAGAACTCCGGCTAAACCGAGGTGGGCCTAAGATTTTTATATGTACCATTTCAGGTCTGCCATCACCAGTTAATTTTTTGCATCTCTCATAAATATATACAGTCCACTATAATTGCATCTCGCCGAAAACACCTTTTTGTTTTGCAAATATTCAGCAGCAGGAAAGACTAACTAATTGGTGGTTTCTTTGCAAGATTTAGAAGCAGTATTACCTACTATTAGAAGCAGACTAATTATCGTGTCAATATTTTATTTCGTGTATTTATGGATTAAATTTAAATTAGAAAAAAAGTATAAGGAGTTACTCCTGAATCTAGTGGTTTTGTCACCGATTTTTGAGTAAAATTTGACCTTTTTTCAAGTAGGTTTTTTTTATTATTACTCAATAAAATAAATTTTTTGAAACGTAAATTTTTGTTAATGCACAAATATTAATTTGAGGTTTCAATACATAAAGGTATCAAAACGTTAGGGGGTTTTAGAACGTAAATATAAAAAATGGTGCAGTAGCACAAGTTATTTCCAACGAAAGGTATTAATACTCTGTACAGGTAACAATTTTTTTGCAATTACCTTGTTTAGAATCATCCTCCGACACGGTCTTTCGAACAACTTCATCCAAAATTATAATAGGTCCACCGTCGTAAAGTGGCTGCTGCATCAAATCGCGCATTAGGACGCCTTGTGGCAAAAATCTATCTATAGTGGGCATGTTTTGTGGTTGTGGGGATATAAGCTGATACATATTCGGACCTTGCGGCATTAAACTACCCAGTGATTCAGTTTGCGTCATAAATTTGCTCGATAAATCAGCTGGTGGCCCAAATCCACTGAATGAATTGGGTTGCGACATAAATCTATCTAAGGTGGGCATGTTTTGTGGTTGCGATATCAGTTGATATGCATTCGAACTTTGAGGCATTAATCTACCCAATGAATCAGTTTGCGCCATAAATTTCCTCGATACATCAGCTTGTGGCCCAAATTCACTAAATGAGTTGGGTTGCGACATAAAACTACTTGATAGCCCGGCTCGTTGCACTAATCTATCCATTGGTTCAGCTTGCGTCACAAATCTTCTTGATAAGTCAGCTTGTGGCACAAACCCATCCAATTCAGATACCAAAGGCACGAATGGATTATATTGCGTTGAGTGCCTAGGATGATTACTTACAGGAGTATTCAATGGATCAAGCAATGATTCATAATTTTCTTCGCTCGGCACAAAATATATATCCTAAAAAAAACGTGCATAAGTAAACAAGAAAATCGATGTAACTTAAAACCATAGATTGATTTCTTTTACATTTGAAAAATAATCAAAATTGTTTTAATGTTTATTCTTCAAATACCACATACGCGTATGAATTGTAACAATCTAAAGCAGCGTTTTCCAAACTTTTTTGACCGCGACCCGCTAAGAGGTTATAAAATGTTTCGCGACCCACCTTAAGAAAAAAAAAACATTTGTTTATAAAACAAATTTTATTTTTTGATAAAAATTAAGTTATTTATTTGTTTATTTCATACAGTTATAAAAAAAGCGATTAACATAGAACTCATCAAATATCTGGAGAAATTTGAGATAATTCATGACAGACAATATGGATTTCGATAACTTCGGTCTACTGAAGATTTGCCGGCTTATGTCACTCAGATCTGGACAAACACTTTTGAGAAGTTTGGCGAATCCCGTGTAATAGCCTTGGATATATCTAAAGTCTTCGACTGCGTTTGGCACTACGGTCTCCCAACCAAGTTGCGCCAATGGCTCATAAGCTTCATACAAGATCGCTCCTTACATGGGCAGTTGACGGTATTTCTTCTGATGCGTTAAAAACCAATGCCAGGATCCCCCGAGGTTCCAAACTTTCTCCCACCCTATTTCTTTTACACATCAACGACCTCTTGAAAACCACCACGAACCCCATTTACGACAGCACACTTGTCTCAACTTTCACATCCTATCGATCACTTTCGGTAAATGATACAAATAGACTCAGGCAGAAACAGGTTGACTCCATCAATAAAGATCTCGAAGCAATCGTCGAGTGGGGAACCAACAATCTTGTTCAGTTCAACGCCCAGAAAACACAAAGCGCCACGTTTTCTAAGAAAGTGAATTCCTTAAATCATTCCATCACAATGTCCAGAAATACCCTTGAATCAAGTCCCTCCATCTCGATTTTGGAAGTCACGGTGTCTAATAATATGTCTTGGCATGACCATCTTGCTAACATCGCAAAGTTAGCAAGCCAGAAGTTAGGTTTTCTGTGAAATGCTAGAAAGTTTTTTACCCCTGATCAACTGTTGATGACGTACAAGGCTCAAATCCGACCTCTACTGCATTGTAATATTGCTTGCACATTTGGGGTTCAGCACCAAGGCATTCTCTTCTTCTTCTAGATTCCATTCAAAAAAGGGCCATTTGGTTGATAATCAGCTCAATTCTCACAGATACCTTTCACCCACTAGAACATAGAAGAAGAGTTGCAGACCAGACATAACTCTACAGATATTTCCATGGCAGATGCTTCAGAGAAATAAAAACTCTTGTACCACCACTGGCCACACTCGGCCGAAGAACTCGGCACGCTGATTAGTCTCACCCATTTACTCTCCAGATTGACACTACAAGGACCAATCTTCTTCAAGAATCCTTCTTTTACAGGGCTGCTACGGAATGGAATAAGCTTCCAAAATCAATTTTTCCAGAGAACTATGACCTACAACTTTTTAAAAAGCGTGTCCACAATCATTTCCTTTCTATAATCCCTTTCCCTTCTAATAGTCGCAGTGATGGCCGTCCGCGGCCCACACGATAGGTCTACCCTTTTTGCGACTATTTTCAGGAAAAAAAATATTTTACTCAAAATTGCAAAATAATTGTTCATTTTAATTTTGCCATTACATTTTTTTTCATCGTCACTGACATTAATTTACAAATGTGGGTCGTTTATTTACTTGTTAAAATATTTAAAAAAATAAAGGAAGTATATTTGTTGTAAAATGAGAAAACGTTGTTAAATCCTGTTTTGTATTTTGAATTATATAGCTTTACCATAGGTTTTATAAATCAATACCACGCAGTATATTTAAAAAAAAAACACCAATTACTGCTTACGTCTTTTATATAAATATTAAATACGTTTTTTATTACTTCTAAACTAATAATAACCTACATTTTGCGAAATAGTAATTCGCCCTGTACGTCAATAAGAAATATCATTTTATTATTTCTAACAAAGTGGGACTTTTAAAACTTTAATTTATAATACGAATTACGTAGGCGTATATTTTAATTAGTCAATGCACAATTTTAAAATATTAAATGAAATAATATTTAAAAAAAATGCATGTACGCCTTCTTTCAATTATTATAATTATAATAATGAAATGATTATGTATTCATTACTGTTGGTGAAAGGAATTATTGTAGTAGGTGAGAACTGTCCAATTTTTTCACAGTTTCAATATTGTTTGTACACATGGGGATTGTTTAATAAATATTTTGTTAGACTTAAAAGCGATTTCTAATCGCACGATTTTTGTAAATAATTGCACAATTTTTAACAAGATGTCGTATTTTAATGCAAAGTGCTTTCGATTATGATCATCTTCAGTGCTTCCTTAGATTATGAAATTTTTAAAATACACTGCGCGTCAGAGAAAACGGGCCACCCCAAAATATTTCGAAATTATCAAATTTTTCAAATTTAGCTTTTTTTTTTTGTAATAAATGTATTGTGTATTTATTCAATAATGCATTTAGCACGTCATATTATGTTTATACGGGTTACATAACAAAAAGTAAGTAAAAATTTGAAAATTTATTAATTTATTGAAAAATAACACATTCAGTTGACACAACAACAATTGAAGTTGGGTGACAAGAATTAACGGGGTTAACTATTTAATAAGGCGTATTACCACCTCGATTCTTGATGACACCTCTCATGCGAGTGGGCATAGAACGCGGCACATTTTAAATGTTTGCTTGAGGAAAATTGGTCCATTCCTAAATAAGGGCCAATCGGAGCTCTTCACGTGCTGCTGAAGCAAGTATACGACGTCTTACACGCCTTTTGAGCTGGTCCCAAATTTGCTCATGCTTAGATCTGTGCTTTGAGCGTGCCAGTTCATTTTTGCAATACCAATATCTTCAAGGTACTCCGATACCATTCTTGCCGTGTGCGGTTGCAAGTTATCTTGCATTAGCAGAAAACCATTATCAACAAACCCAGCATATGTTAGCACATAGTCTTTTAGGATCTCTGCAATATATGGTCGCGCCGTTAGCGCGCCTCTGTTAATCACGACGAGATCGGTGTGCGTCTCAAAAGAAATACGTGCCCAAAACATTACTGAGCCACCACCATAAGCAACCCTTGGTAACCGAGTACAGGCAGCATACCGTTTTCCGGCTCTTCTGTACACCTTTTTTCATCCATCTTTACCATAAAGGCACATTCTAAACTTATTCGTGAACTATACCTTTTTCCAGTCATTAATTGTCCAATTCATGTGTTCACGGGCAAACTCAAGTCTGCGTCTTCTGTGAGCTGCAGTAAGCGAGGGTCCTTTAGCTGGACTGCAAGCTGTTAAACCACTTTGTTTTAACCGTCGTCGAACAGCAGACATGCTGACTGCTGTTTTATAAGCTTGCTGAAGGCCGCTTTCGAGCATTCTAGCGGTTTGCTTACGGTCTCGCAGTGCAGCAATATTGAGAAAGCGATCCTCCCGAGCTGTTGTTTTCTGTTTCGCACCTGTACCGGGCCGCCGTTGGTATTCAAACGTCTCGCTATATCCCGTTGACTTGTTCCAATTACCAGCAATGTTTCAATCTCAACAGCTCTCCGATAATTTTCATCCATTGTTAAGATTTAAAATTAACTCTGTGAAGGCTACTTTAAAACAAAGATACGTCTCAAACTTTAAACCACTACAAAGAACACTTTTTAAATCACCATAAACATATATGCAGTTGTCGAAATTTTCAATTAGGCGATCGTGCTTTACAATTAATTGACTGTTGTATCGTTTTTAAGGTTCCGAACATTACAACAATTAGAAAGCATTTTGGTTTTGAATACCATAATAGCTGCGTAAAATTAAATAATAAATAAATACAAAAAACACGTAGGTTAAAATTTAGATGACCATATTGGTTTGTCAAAATATTGTCAGTAGTCAATACGGAAAAATATGGCACCAACTGAAGTGAAAGTAGAGATAATTTATTATTGTTAGGAACCACTTCCGGTTAAATCAGTCGGAGTAGGATAAAAGATCAAAAAAACATGACGGTTGCAGGATAATACTGCTTGAGGTTCGCGCGTATGTTCTTAAAGAAGTAAAGGTGCGGTTGGGTGGTAACCAATTCGATTTAAATCGGCACTCGACATCTGCTTCGTTTGGAGCCTTTGACTGTTCTCTTTCGTTAATAAATCGTCGCCAAAAGATAAACTTTATTTTAATGAAAAAAGAAGAGAAAAGTAAAAAGAACAACGACAATAAATTTAATTTTGTTTGTTAATCCTTTTTTGGAGTGATATGAAATAAACTTAGCAATAAACATTGTTGGAAAGTTCTTCAAAAATTTTCACTTCTTCGAACATATCCAGTCTTAATTATTTATTATCGGCTGTTAGTGTAAAATTTGTGTGTTGCTGTTAATGCTGAATTTATGAATGCTGAATTTTAAATAGTGTCAAAATGCTGACTTGTCAAATGTTCGTTCATTCGAGTGAAAGGAGGTCTATAAGTTTGACCAATGTAGGAGGCAGGACCATCAGAACAACTAAACTCATTAACATACAAACATACAAATGCTCATGCCATTTTAAAACGCTTATATTAGTTTCACGGGTATGTTTGTTTGCTTGTAACTGACTCTTTGGCCTCGATTGTGCCCTACTTTAAGCGATCAGATTTAATTTAAACTTTGCACACTTGTCAAAACCGACGACAATGCAATAATTTGATTAAAATATCGAATTATTCTGATTAGTTTCGCCAGGATTCATAAATTTCTTCAGGGATCCTTTGCATGAAAGTAAGAGAGATAGAACTATTGCGTGAACTAAGCATTCGCGCAGTTCCAATGTCATATTATAATTTACCCAATCCAATACACTGGTGAGAAACGTGCGGAGAGATAAATGGCAAAAAGGTAAGTAAAACAAATCGAACTAGAATGCGAAAAATAAATTATAGTTTAAAAAACTAAAAGAAAAACTTTCAGAGTTAATCAAACTAAAAAGTAAAAATGAATTCTTAACATAAGAATAAAATTACTGGCGAGAAAATTAATGTCACTGTTTTTAAAGCGTGGGGTGCTTTGTATGACATTTTTAAACTAACTCTGCGTTTCGGAATGAAACTAGTGACAAATTTGAGCGTATTAGTAAAATGAGGAAAGAAAGTATAAAGAAAAAGGGAAACCTACTCAGTGAGTGATTTTCGGTAAACGAAATAATAATTCGGACGGTTCAGACTGGAAACCGAACCCAGATCTATTGGTTACGCGCTAGGAGCTATACCAATTAAGCTTTTTGAGACAGGTTCCGGAATAGTTTAAAAATGCCATACAACGCGCGTTTAGAACAGTGACATTAATTTTCTCGTCAGTAATTTTATTCTTACGTTAAGAATTATTTTTTACTTTTTAGTTTGATTAACTATAAAAGCGTATTTTTTAGTTTTTTTAAACAATAATTTATGGCTGTATGATAAGGCAGAGATCACTTCTTTCCACTTGCTACGGTTCTTACACGCGTCTTTCGCTTCTTCTACTTTTATCAGGGCTATTATACATGCTCGTCGATTACTGGTACTCTTGACCTGGCCTTTTAAAACATTTTCGATCTGGTCGAGATACATTGGCCGAGGTCGACCTCTACCGACTTGCCCATACACACTCGCCATTTTTCTGTGTCTTCTTTGATCCATCCTCTGTCCAGACCATTTAAGCATTTCTTTATCTCTCTTTGCTGCCACACCTTCTTTCATTCCACAGCGTTTCATTATTACACTATTCCATCACTATCCATCAGAGACACTCCTCCAGCTATACAATTCTCAGACTACTCATCTCCGCAAAATTGACCTTACTTTCATGCTTCTTCTGCCAAACCCAACATTCACTACCATACTGATAAGTGTAGGAACCAACACTCCTCTATGCAGCCAGACGTTCCTTTTTGACACTTTCTAGGTGTTCATAAAGTAATACGGCCGGAAAATTATATTACACACATAGGGCAGTAAAGTAAGAAATGTCTTGTTGACCTCGGCTTCGCTTCGATCATCACACATGTGTTCTGAGACATTTCTTACTTTAATGTCCGTGGTGTGTATACTATTTTTTCCCTACCGTTGGCGAAAATCGGCAACTTCGTTTTGCGTAGCGGGCCGAAAGTGACGCTTCCTGCACAGTAGCGAGAAAGTCCACTCACCCAGAAAAAATTTATATTTATATATTTATTACGGACTTATTAGGTAGAATAGTTAGATACTTTTTTAAAATTGTATATTATTCATGTTAAAATAATAAAAATTTTAATTTTAACTTCCTTTCCATCCCCTTACATTTTTCTACTTACTCTTATATTAAAAGCGTTAATGGCATCATGGGTTGCAAATGCAACAACTACCACAAAAATCACCGTACGGATATACATTTTCACCACCGTGAAAATAACCTCCACTAATGTAGGTTGTCTTGCATCTATTGTTTAAATAATTTCATTCAATTAGTAGGTGTGATTTTATCGCAGTAGATTTTATATACAATTGTTTTAAATTAGCGTAGCCATTATATTTGATTAAAAAATGTGTTCATCCAGATTTCAAAGTTAATACAGAGTGCGACTAATTTTTTTAATTTAAAGACTTAAAACGGTAAGATAGTTATTCTTCATTAAGAACTACCGGAAAAAACAACAGAAACAGAAAACAAGAAAACAGATAAAGCTGAAACAACTTTATGAACTACTTAAAAAAAAAAAATTTTACGGATTGCACTCTGGGAGTGCCGGCAGAAGTATTAACGCGCGTGAAAATATTATTTTTAATCTGAAAAATATTGTCTCCAGATTTCCATAGTTTATGAATAATGCATTATTTTTATTAACGCTTTATTATAAATCATATATTAAACATCAGTACCAGATTTGAATGTTTTCGATTTCTTTCTTCCGCTTTTTGCTTGATCTTCTTTCAATATGGCGCTTTTCTTCCTACCTCGACTTTTTCGTTTTCGGCTACCTCGTTTTCGGTTTTGTCGCTTTTGGCTACGTCGTCTACGGCTTCTGCTTCTATTTTTTCTTCGTCTTCGAGCCTCCGTTATCGGCAAACCAAAACCTAATTTAAACCTTCCCCCGTTCTCTTTGATCAAACCAGCTTTCAGTCCAGTTTTTAATGCTTTTTTAACACAAATTGATGCATTTTTTAACGGCTTCTTGCACTGATATATTATTTGATCTAAAATTTTGTCGGGGGGAGAGAACCATTAGAGTCATTAAGACACGCTATGGTGTCCATAACATCTGCTAAAAACGACACCTCTCCTTGGACCATTTTAATGAAGCAAAAGCAGAACTTAATCAATAAACTAATGAAAAGCACTTAAATTTTGAATTTAGCTACTAAATTAATTTGTCAAAATGACATAAAAAATGTACTTGAATTTGTCAGTTTGTTGAATAAGGTTGCCAAGTTACCAGTCAAGAAAAGTCGCAATTTATATTGCTCCAGTGAAATACATCCGTCTTACGAATTTTCGATCAGGCCACGTGTCCTGACGCGAGTTTAACATTTTTTACCCATTACAAAAAAAGTTCACAGCGTGCCATAAGAAGTTATCACTTCAAAAATTCTCAATACTTCATAACAAAATTGTAATGTTAAAATAAATAAATTATGGTGTAAATAGAAAACACTAGTAGCGTGTGTTGCCTCCTTTACTTCGGATCACAGCATTTATGCATCTAGATATGTTTCTAATTAAATTTTGGATGATATCCTGAGGAATTTTTTCCCATGCTGTAATAACTGCATTTTCAAGTTTCTAAGTGCATTTAACATTCTTTTTGGGGTGATCCCATAATTGCTCGATCGGATTCAGATCCAGGGGCTTTTTGGTAGCCATTGCATAACTGTTGGTATACCAACTTGATTAAGATAAACGATTAACTCCCCAGCCATGTGAAGTCGGGCATTGAATTGCATAAACAGGAAATTAGGGAAATTAGCATTTATGGATCTCGTACGGCAAGGAACTAATTTTTGCGAGCGTCAACGCATATACAAACAATAGAACCACCGTCGAATGCAATCATAGCAAGGAAAAAACCTCTTTTTTAGTCTTCGTATACGACCATCTGGATGTTTTAGGCTAACCTCAGTTTCATCTGTGATTAAAACATTTTTGCAATTATCCACAGACCAATTTTGATGATTTTGAACAAAACAAAAAAAAACATCATCCGCCAATTAATCGAGAAAGCCCGGGAGTTCAATGCTCCTATGCTTTATAGATTACAAGAAGGCTTTTGATTGTGTTCGATGGAGTAGTCTTTGGAATGTATTGGAATCTATTGGAATGTATCTCTGATTAGCAACCTATATGGAAATAACAATGCCATAGTTGGTCTCGACAATAAAACATCAAATATTTTCCAAGTACATGGGGGAGTGCGTCAAGGATGTATCCTATCGCCGAGACTGTTTAACGCTTACGGTGAATTCATAATGAGACGAGCCCTATAGAATTTTGAAGGAGGTTTATCAATCAATGGTAGAAAGATACATAATTTAAGGTACGCGGACGACACTACCCTAATAACAAGAAATGAAGATGAGATGATTACACTTCTTGATCAGGTTGCAAATGAAAGCCGAGCACTAGGTCTCGAAATAAATTTAGACAAGACCAAGCTAATGATCATTGATAGGAGTAACACCGCACAGTTAAGAAATCTGCAAAATAGAATTGAAGTAGTAGAGGATTTCGTCTATTTAGGATCGCTAATAAACAGCAAGGGAGGGTGCGAAACAGAAATAAGAAGACGGATAGTATTAGCGAGTACAGCAATGTCAAACTTATCCAAGATATGGAAAGACGGTTGTAATTTTATATGGTTCCGAATCCTGGACAATAAAGTCGAGCGACAGACAACGAATAGATGCATTTGAAATGTGGTGCTGGCGGAGGATGCTTCGCATACCCTGGACTGTACACCGGACCAATGTGTCAGTATTAAGCGAATTAGGAATCAACGATCGATTATCCAGCAGTTGCCGACGTCGCATTCTGGGTTACTTCGGACACATCACCAGACGAGATCAAGATAATCTAAAAAGTGGAAGATAAAAGGTCAAGAGATGGAACGATGGAAAGACCAAATTAAAAAGATTACAGGGCAAACCTTGCAGACAAATTTAAGAGTAGCGGAAGATGGACAGCAGTGGAGACAATCGACCCATCATTCCTCATAGACATGATGTTACAACTCTTCAGCAATAGTTGTGTGCATACTTTAAAACATTCTACTGGTTCCTTTTCCATGCAATTGGATTCCTCTGCCTCTTTTTTGCTTGATTTTCAGGCACTATATCAACGAATTTCTCCATTTCTTAGAGATTAAATCACCTTACGCACCCCTTTTTTGTCACAAAACTTTCCGTTGGCAACAAAATATGTAAACGGTTCTATCGTCAAGACGTGATATGACAAGCGAAAACACTAGTGCTACCTAGTAGATTTGGAGTTGACCGGTTTTGAAAAACACTGGCGAGTAGATGTGGCCGATTTTGCAGCACTTTGGAGTTTTCTAACCCCCAAACGCACGGATTTGACCGGTTTTGCTATGGTTTCTTGTTGCCAATGGGTGGAAATATTAGTATAGGACTTGATACAACAGCGATTTTCCGAAAATTGAGGAGTCGGCCGGTTTTGCAAGCAGACGACACAATTGTACTTATTACAAAACACATTTTGAAAAACTTAAATTACGATGTGGAAGATCAAATGAACAACAAAACATTTTACATGTAAGTCATCTTAACCATTAAGAGGAATTTTTGATTTTGATTGGAGCTGCACGATGTGGAGTTGATGTCCGCTTTTAGTCCTTATCAACATAGCAGGGAAACAAAGCAAAAATGTATCGAAACGGAAAATAAATAAGAGCAGTATAATATTCTGTTAGGTGTGTGATGGCTAGAAGTCAAAAAGTCTATTGCGCTTTTATAGACTTAAAAGAGGCCTATGACAGAGTGGTGAGGAGGAATTGTGGTCGACATTGTCCATGTATGGGGTGAGCGGTAGTTTAATACGAGCACTGAAATCACTTTATGAGGATCCCACTGCTTTTGTCAGGATAAACGGAGCTTGCACGGACTGGTTTAACATCGAAAAAGGTGTGAGACAGGGATGTGTGGCTTCGCCATGGCTGTTTACTTATACATAGACGATTGTTTAAAAGATTTAAAAGATAGTGCGTATGGATTGAAAACGAATGATTTGATCTTCAAATGCCTCCTTTACGTCGATGATCAAGTCATATTAGCTTGATAAGATCAACATTGTTTTGAAGAAACGCCAGGTCAAGAGTACCAACAACCGACGAGCATGCATGAGAACACTGATGAATATAAAGGAAGCAAAAGATGTGTGTAAGAACCGTAGCAAGTGGAAGGGAGTGGTCTCTGCCTACCCCTACGGAGGCGTGACTATATGTATGTTATGTATGTGATGGGTAGAATCAGTACTTCGGGGAATCGTAGTCTTTCTCTGAATTCATTTATATTATTTTTATAAATCGGTTTTTTTCTTTGATGCTACTGGGTACCAACAAATTTCCACGGCATGTAGTGGGTAAATTAAAGTGCCCACAACGTCTTGAATGTTTTTTTTATTATTTATTCTGTGGGTTCTTATTTGTACTCCCATTCGTTGTTATTGTTTTATTTCATTAACATGCCGACGATTTTCTGTAAACATCAAGACTTAATATTGCCATAGTTTTGACGGTAAAAGTATTGAAAAATAAATATATTAACTGTTGCATGATGAAAATTAAACCTTTTATAAACGATATTGACAAACGAGAGAGTTGACGTAATTGAGTATATGTGTGTAGACCAAATTTTATTGGTGGCCCAATTAAAAGTGTCCACCACGAATGTTTTGCGTGAAAAATCTTTTTCTTGAAAACGCCGGATCAGGTCTGTTTTCCTTTCGGGGGGACATTTTTTTAACCTAGGCTAGTGGATATAGAGTCATCCCCCTTCAAGATTCTTAAATGACTAGGGGGATTAAGTGGCACATCATTTATAAGGTGTCTCTTTATAAACTTGCTAAAATTTTTTTATCCCGGTTCAAAATTGACATAAAAACACCGTTGGTACTATGAAAATGTTTAATTAAACAAGTTTTCAAATTGTAACCCATTTTCTTCATTACAATAATAAAATGTTTGTTTAACATTTTTTTGATCATTTTGAAGCATTTTTGGAGTTATGTAACCGCAAACTACAACTAAAGAGAGAGATTTCGTTTTATAAATAAAAAAAAAGTCAAATAGTGTAAAATCTGGTGATCTATGGAGCCATTTAATGGTACCCCTTGTACAAATCCCGTGTTGAAAAAATGTTAAAAAAAAGACACGTGTTTTCAATTATTTACACAACTCCTGGGAGGATGACATCTTCAAGCAAATTAAGGTAATATGCTTTCGTTACGTTACCAGCTTAGAGAAAATTAATCAACAATATTATTTCTTAAATTCTCAGCCCATGCTTTTAATTATGAGTGATGATCTCTCATAATTGCAGGATTCGAATTACTCCAGTTGACGTAACCATTGAGAAAGAAATGTGCATTCTTCAGAAAAATATGTAGACTAAAAAAATTTGGAATCGTTTGGAAATTTTTTATCCATCTCTTCACAAAAATCAATACGGCGATCTGGATCTTTTTTTATTGAACTCTTGCCCTCCAAGGTAAATTTTATAGGATGGAATTGATAATCTTTTAAAAAAAATTTGAATAATAGTACGTAACATTCCCTAAAATTCCCTAAGATTGCAATCTGTGCGACCTCCATAGTAACACTATGTTACCTCGTTGGTTTTTTGTTAACAACGGATCAAGTTTCATGAATTTCGATATCTGGGGGCATAAAAGTCTAGCAAAAAATCGACACCGTACAATCCACCATCCTTTTCTCGAAGCATTTCAGGCCATTTTCGACCCACTATAACTTCGTTGTGGATAAAAGTAGAAGCCTGAATTTTTAGTGACCAAGCAGACATTGTATAAACACGGTATATTTCAATATTTATATAATTTAAACCAGTAGTTTAAAAATTATAACTAATCAAAGTTTCTTAGTCATTCACTCAATGACTGACCGATCATTAAAACTCTAAGGCACTTCTAGCAGACATAATAGCTTCAAATTTAGAATACAATAAGTGTTAAGTGTATAAATCAAGGAAAAACTAAAATATTTTGCACTTTCGGTCCAGTTTTTTAGATACACCAAATGCATAAATAACTTTCTAATTCCATATAAATATACAGGGTGATTCATAACTATTGGACCAAAATATGACGATACGACCAAATATGCCTTAATAAAATATTGCTGTGGAAAAAGATACAATTTTTTGTATTATTTTACATTTTGTTATGGGGGCCGCTATGTAAATGATTCCTGATGATGAAATCGACTGGTAACTTTTTTGACGAAACTTTTTAGTGATTTTGATTAGAAAATATGACGAAGACATCATTTTTACGTAATACTAGTACAATTGTTTAATCAGGATAATTTCATCCGTTTTCGAGAAAAACGCAATATTACAATTCGTAGTTTCAGAAGGGGATTTCAAGTAGTTAACGGACAACAAAAAAACTCGTAACAATTTGACATAAACAGAGCAAACTCGAATTAAATGTTTTTACGTGGCCTCCTCCGACTTCAATGCTTTTTCTAATTCTTTTAATAAAGGACTTTCGGATAAAATAAGCCGCATTTTGTATGTTTCTCCAGAGTTCGTCTCGTGAATTAATTTTATTAGCATAAACTAAGGACTTCATATGTCCCCAAACATAAAAATCAAGCGAGTTATCCTTAGGTCTTTTGGTGGCCATTGAAAATCACTTTCTCTACCAATCCATCGTTGAGTCACTTAGATGATTTCTAAACACCTAATGGAAAATGAGGTGGAGCTCCATCTTGCATAAACCGCATTTTCCTTCTTACATCTAGTGACAGATTATCCAAAATATCACTAACAGTATTTTGCAAAAAAAAATTTGGAGGCAGGACATATGTCCCTAGTAGTTGGTCGCCTACAATGCCACACCATAGGTACATTAAATTTTAACTCGGGCTGAAAATGTCTATCTTTAATAGCATGCGGATTTTTTTCTTCCCAGTAATGGCTGTTTTGCCAAATAAAATCTCGTCTGGTAAAAGTCGCTTCATCGGTGAAAATAATATTTTTAATAAAATTTCGGTCATCATTATGCTTGTTGAGAACTGTAATCGTCGCGGGTCTTGTGCGTATAACAAAAATCATATCCCGCATTTCTTCCTTCGTAAAATGATTGTGACGAGGCGTTTCAGTCGAAAAAGAATATGATAGCTTTAAAAAAATGCAACAATAGACTATATAATCACAGCAACAATAATTCACGTACAAGTAATGACATTTACCAGTAACAATTATCTGACAGTTCAAAGCACACTCTTAATATATTAAATAATATTTGAAATCCCCTTTCGAGACTCTGAATTGTTCAATTGCGTTTTTATCGAAAACGGATGAAATTATCTTGTTTAAACATGAGTACCAATATTACGTAAAAATAATGTCTGCATCATATTTTCTAATTAAAATTACTAAAAAGTTTCGTCAAAAAAAGTTGCCTGTCGATTTCATCATCAGGAATCATTCACATGGCGCCTCCTATAACAAAATGTAAAATAATACACAAAATAATATTCCTTATCTAAAGTTATGCCTCTCTGCAGATTTTGATAACAATTGATAAATTTACAGTGAGATTATTAGCAAAAAGTGAAAACAAAATTTCAAATTTAACGCCTTGTATCGTTACAAAGTTACATTTGCAGTGAATGAATCAGTGTACCTGTATATGTATAATATAATGGAATAATAGGTGTAGATAGGTACCTAGATATAGTTAAAGGAAAAAAAGAAAGACTATCTAATGGAAATTTTAGAGCAATCGGGATTGGATGATAAAGATCTGCGAATCATAGGTGAGCTATACTGGCACCAAAAAGCTTGCGTTCGCGTTGTCGATGAAAGATCTGAAGAATTCTCAGTCCTACATTTTTATCTGTGTAAATTATAGATACTTTATTACAATTTTTAAAATTCTTCATTCTATTCAGCTACGTTGTTTTCTGTATTTTTTTTATTTAATATATTTTTTTTCTATTATTCTTGAATGTTCATTATTTATTTAATTTTCTTTAATGTTTTATTTTTGATATTAATGATATTTTTTATGAAGGGAGTAGAAAAAACCCTGTGTAGTGCTTTTTTTGATTTGATTTTTGTGCCATGTCCTAACGATGCAACAAACCAAAGTCTGTATGAAGAAACATAAAGAATATTAGTAGCACTATATAAAGGTTGCTCTTAAAGATTTTATTTGCTTAGTGTGAATAAATAATTAAAAATTATTAATTAAGATAATAATGACGACAACAAAGATACGCATAATTTTTGTCTACTGTACAGAATTTAAACAGTTATTTTTTTAATTAATTAATAAAATTTTGTTTTATTTACTAGGATTTTGTTGTATTTTAACAATAGGTAAATATTGGGGTGTAAGTGGCACGGTGGGACGAATCTGTAACAAGAAAAAAAGATTGTGGGTTTGAATCCTACTAAAAAAGTTAGTATCTATCTTTAATTAGTTTTTTAATAAGTAGAATCTGATTTGAATAATCCTATTGCTGTCATAAATGTAGCGATAGTAGAAATATTACTATTGAAAGAGCTAAATTTGACGAAGTGGGATTTGAACTAATACAAATCACGAAAATTGTCAAACACTCCTGTTTGTATTTTAAAAAAAGTACGCAAAAAATTTTTTGGCCGGTAATAATAATAAAGCATAAATTAAAATTTAGTGTGATTATGTGGGCGTTTGCTGCTATTGTATTTTTTTTATTCAAAATACATATATAAAATGGACAGATCGAAAGGTAAGAAGAAATACTCTGTGGAAATGATAGAGGTTATTGCTAAGGTAATTAAATTTATAAAAAAACGACGTTAAAATATAGCTCACAAATTCCAATTAAAAATATCGTCGCCAAGTATTGACTGCGACAGGAATATCGAACAAGGTGTTCATCAGTGTTTGCGATGAGCCTAAAAAAATAGAGGAAGTTGCAACCTTGTATTTTATCTTCGAAAACATCAAACGATTGGCGTCGCTCCAAAGGTTTAATTTTAGAGGAACAGGAACAAAGAAATACAAAAGAAACAGCTGACTTAATGGTAATTTTACTAAAATTACGCGATGCACAAGTAGGTTTAAAGAGGATGGATAGTCAACTTTAAGAGAAGTACTCTTTTAATTAGGATTTTAGTGGCAAAAACACCCGATAATCAATAGGTATGTGTTAATGAAAATTTATTATGTAAGATTACTATAAAAAGGCGTGCGTCTCGGGACGCCCGACAGAAGTGATAACTTCAAATGATTTGCGTAATACTATTCGGTAAATATTGAACGTATTTAACGTAACAAATACTTAGTTTATTATTAGAATTAAAATGATCGTTTGTGTGAGGATTATGAATGAATACAAAATTTTTGGTTAATTAGTGACATAATCAACAATTTTTAAAAAAGTGAACAGCTTATTTATTAAATATAAAATATATCTTATGTATAATAATATAACATTCTTCAATAGATACAATTGACTCGCTTTCATTTACATTATAATTCAAAATCACTTAAACGCTCTCCATTTTTCAAAAATTCAATTATGTTTAATAAACGTAACGCGACTTTGGACCTTTCGACCTAGTGAACCACAGCATACTATAATACGTAATAACGACGACGACCCCCCCGACTATTAATATTACTTTTCGACAGGTATACTTTGGTTATGTGGTGGCCGAATGAGACTATTGTCTGTTTAGCAGGGCAGTGTAATTAGGTTTAAATCCACGGGCGACTTTTATTTTCAACAAACATGACGTCCCAAATATAATTTGTATATGTAATCTTGGACGTTTAAAGTAAGAGTTTGTGGTGGCTGAATGGTACATCTATCTGTTTATCACGTCAGTGCAGTCAGGTTCGTATCCCCCAAGTATCCAACTTTTTTTAAAAATATTAAAATATGAGGGGGTATGGCTGGCGCTATAGCCTGGCGCCGTTACGCGACCACGCGCCCGAAACGTATACAGCGAGCCATAAGAAGTTATCGCTTCAAAAAATGTTTTATAAAAAAAAACAGATTTTTTATACCGATAAAACATATTTCCAAAGTTGCGAATGTTGAATATTTTTTTCTTAGCCCACACAATATTCCTGGCATGCTAGCCACAAAAATACACGTAGAAAAGTCGTTCAAAGTCCTCTTTCCGAAGAGAGACGAATGGGTGAGGGGACAAATCCTCTTCCCAGAGACTGAATACGTAATGTACACAGATGGCTCAAAAACCCCAGATGGAGTTGGGGCCGGTGTTTTCAGCAGGAAACCAAAGATTGAAATATCTACCAGTCTTTGCTGGTATGCTACAATCTTTTAGGCTGAAGACTTCGCTATCGAATTGTGTGCAAGAGAATTGACTAACACATTGGTGCTAGCACTATACATAATAGAGCTGAAATAGAAGCGGCGAATGAGCATATCACATCCGCCCTTCTAACGGCCTATAAGGAAAACTGCCCATTAAAGGAGAAGAGGGACCATAGAGGTACACCATGGTGGAGCAGAAGCTTAGACAAGCAAAGAAAAGAAGTTCGACGTCTCTTCAATCGAGCTAAAGAAACAGGTTGCTGGGAAATCTATCGTACAGCTCTAACGACTTATAACAAAGAAATAAGGAAAGCCAAAAGAGAATCCTGGAGGAGGTTCTGTCAGAGTATATCAGATCTACCTGCCAGCACAAGAATCCACAAGGCTCTCGCCAGAGATCCGACGCAAGAGATTGGATCGATAAAACGACCAGATGGCTCTTTTACGGACTCTGGTAGGCAAACGTTAGAGACTCTCTTGCAGACCCACTTTCCCGGCAGTCTGCTTCTGAGGGACCAGGAGCAAATTCCACTCTCAATGGGATCGACATCACGACCCAAAAGGGAGGACTGGAGAAAGGTTTCAAAAGTGGTCACCCCAACATCTGTACAATGGGCGGTGAATTATTTCCCCCCATTCAAGTCTCCAGGGGAGGATGGTGTTTTCCCTGCCCTCATTCAGAAGGGCAGCGAAATTTTACTACCTCTTTTGGTTAAACTATTCAGAGCGAGTTTGGCGTGGAGTTATATTCCGCTGGGCTGGTCAACGGCGAGAGTTGTATACATACGTAAAACGGGTACGGTGAATCATTCCCTACCCAAATCCTTTCGGCCGATCAGCCTTACCTCATTCTTAATGAAAACTCTGGAAAGAATTATTGATAGACATATTAGAGAGGGGAATCTTGGGGAACATCCCTTAAACCCCCACCAATATGCCTACCAAACAGGCAAATCTACGGATTTAGCTCTAAACAATCTAGTAGGAAAGATCGGCCATTCCCTTAAACATAAGGAAATTGCGCTGGCAGCTTTTCTAGATATAGAAGAAGCGTTTAATAACGCCTTACCACAGTCACTCTATACATCAATTAGGGATAGAGGGATAGACGGTAAAATCTGTAACTGGATCAAAAACATGATTGAAAACAGATATATAATATTATCACTGCATGGAGAGTCGGTTAGGTTCAGGGCGGCGAAGGGGTGTCCACAAGGCGGGGTACTTTCCCCCCTAATGTGGTCACTTCTAGTCGACTCTCCGCTGAGCGAGCTTTTCATGCAGGGAGTAGATTTTCAATGCTATGCGGATGATCTGGTTATAATAGTTAGAGGTAAATTTGAAGCGACGATCTCAAACGTCCTTCAGGAAGCTCTTAACACAGTATACAGATGGTGCGAGAGGGAACAGATGTCTGTAAACCCCCGAAAAACTGTAATTATTCCTTTTACGAAAAGGAAAAAGCTAGATAAGCTTCGGCAGGCTGTCCTATACGGAGAGAGCATTCCATTTGCGACGGAAGTGAAATACCTGGGTGTAGTTCTGGATAAAAGACTCACCTGGAACGCCCACTTGGAAAAAACAATAAACAAAGCCAGGTTTTCTCTCTGGAATCTCAGAAGAGTATGTGGCAAATCTTGGGGAATGAACCCCAAACAGATTTACTGGATTTATCAAACAATGTTAATATCTATGGTCACGTATGGTTCAGTAGTCTGGTGGACGAAAGGGTTACAACAGACAGCTAGAGCAAAGCTTGCTGGCCTTCAGCGGCTGGCATGCCTGGCCATAACTGGAGCTATGTCCAGCACACCAACGGCAGCGATGGAACACCTCCTACATCTCCCTCCCCTAGATATTCTCTTAGAGAGGGAGGCCAGGATAGCTTCCTATAGATTCCTGTCTTTGGAAAAGCAAATAAATGGAGAGCAACTCGGAGATAACTCCGGGATACTGAGTGAAACAAAAAACCACCAAATTCTCGGGATGGTTCCTGACTTGCTAGCCACAAAAATACACGTAGGAAAGTCGTTCAAAGTCGTCTTTCCGGAGAGAGACGAATGGATGAGGGGACAAATCCTCTTTCCAGAGACTGTATACGTAATGTACACAAACGGCTCAAAAACCCCAGATGGAGTTGGGGCCGGTGTTTTCAGCAGGAAACCAAAGATTGAAATATCTACCAGTCTTGGCAGGTATGCCACAATCTTTCAGGCTGAAATATTCGCTATCGAATTGTGTGCAAGAGAGTTGACCAACAGACCTCTAGCAAACAAAAACATAAATATAATATCAGACAGCCAGGCCGCTTTAAAAGCACTGAGCTCCAACAAGATAAATTCTAAACTTGTATGGAATTGCATCGAATCCTTAGAGTACCTTGGTGCGAACAACAGGGTGACCCTACTGTGGGTACCTGGGCACCAGGGGGTGGAAGGAAACGAAAAACAGGGGGCCGAATCTGCGTTCACTGGACCAGAACCGGTTTTTGGAGTCACCACAAGTGCCGCCAAAACAATTATTTCGGACTGGGCGGAGAGGAAAATACTCACGTACTGGTCCGACTTACCAAGGCTAACCCACTCGAAGGCGTTTTTACCGTTACAACCCTCGAGAAACACAACTAAGCAGATCCTAGAATGGAGCAGAAATGACCTGCGTATTCTAACAGGACTGCTTACGGGACACTGTCGTCTGAGATACCAACTCAGAAAGATAGATCTGAACCAACAAACGGACTATCGGTTCTGCTGCGTGGAAGACGAAACTGCTGAACATATACTATGTTCATGCCCCGGCCTGGGAAGAATAAGGTTCAACATATTTGGTTACACTAACCTAGAACCTACCGATTTTAAAAAAATCTCACCTTATACAACCATGAACTTCGTAAGAAGGGCTGGATTGTACGGTGAACTGTAGCCTCTAGGGGTGAGCTACAATAGACCTACTAAGGGTCGCGGTGGAGGGGCGACCACGCCCCACTCACATAAAACCTAACCTAACACATTGGTGCGAACAACAGGGTGACCCTGCTGTGGGTACCTGGGCACCAGGATTGACTCACTTGAAGGCGTTCTTACCTAAACCCTCGAGAAACACAACTAAGCAGATCCTAGAATGGAGCAGAAATGACCTGCAAATTCTAACGGGACTGCTTACAATACACTTTCGTCTAAGATACCACCTCGGAAGTATAGGTCTGCATCAATAAATGGACTGTCGATTTTGCTGCGTGGAAGACAAAACTGCTGAACATATACTATGTTCATGCCCCGGCCTGGGAAGAATAAGGTTCAACATATTTGTTTACACCAACCTAGAACCTACCGATTTCAAAAAAATCTCACCCAATACAACCATAAACTGCGTGAGAAGTGCTGGATTAAGAGGTGAACTGTAACCTCTAGGGGTGAGCCATAATAGACCTACTAAAGGTCGCAGTGGAGGGGAGACCATGCCCAACTCACATAGTACCTAACCTAACTTACACTATAACGTGATAATATTAATCAATGAATTTTAAATTGATAAAAAATATATTGGAATACTTGAAAATATTTTATAGTATTTTTGGTATTAATAATTTCTGATAAAAAAATATTCCGTACTCCATTTATAACCAATTTGGTTTAAATCGGCACTCTAAATGGTGCTGCTGTAGTGAAGAAGTGAGGATGTTGCAAGTGTGCCTTTCATAAGTAATTAATCTCTAAAACAATGACGCGATGTATACAAAACTGAAGGTTTAAAACCCGAAACAATAAAATACTAATTTTAATTATTTTTATATCTTTTAAGTTTTACTTTTGCTTTCCCCTTTTTGTTTATATGTTGTGTTTAGAATAAAACAACGTTAATTAAGTGTTATTTAGAGCGATTAATTGAGAAAAAAAATATCCGATTTGGATGCGCCAACATAATTTCCCAACAAAGTAGAAGTATTGGAAAAACAGTAAATTGACAGAATATGCGAGCGTCCCGACGTTCGGGAATGGCGCCAGCTTCGCTAGATAAAACTAGACGCCCGCCGTCGCTAGATAAAGACGCCGCCTCGTTGCCAAGTACTCGAGCTTTTACGATTACATTTAAACTGTTCCGGACGCAGCGTTTGGCAAAATGAAAGATATCACAAATTGTGAAAAACATTTAAATTTTTTTTTAATAAATTTTTAAAATAATACAACCCTTCGGGAGCGTGGGAATTTTCAAATGATTAACTTAAAAAATGATTACAGACGATAGCACACTTGTCTCAACTTTCACATCCTATCGATCACTTTCGGTGAATGATACAAATAGACTCAGGCATGAACAGGTTGATTCCATCAATTGAGATCTTAAAGCAATCGTCGAGTGGGGAACCAACAATCTTGTTCAGTTCAACGCCCAAAAAACACAAAGTGCCACGTTTTCCAAGAAAGTGAATTCCTCAAATCATCCCATCACAATGTCCGGAAATACCCTTGAACTAAGTCCCTCCATCTCGATTTTGGGAGTCACGGTGTCCCATAATATGTCTTGGCATGACCATGTTGCTAACATCGCAAAGTCGGCAAGCCAGAGGCTAGGTTTTCTGTGGAAAGTTTTTTACTCCTGATCAACTGTTGACGACGTACAAGGCACAAATCCGACCCCTACTGGAGTATTGCTCGCACATTTGGGGTTCAGCACCAAGGCATTCTCTTCGTCTTCTAGATTCCATTCAGAAAAGAGCCATTTGCTTGATAAATAGCTCAACTCTCACAGATACCCTTCACCATCTAGAACATAGAAGAAGAGTTGCAGACCAGTCATTGCTCTACAGATATTTCCATGGCAGATGCTCCAGAGAAATAAAAACTCTTGTACCACCATTGGCCACATTCGGCCGAAGAACTCGGCACGCTGATCAGTCTCACCCATTTACTCTCAAGATTGACACTACAAGGACCAATCTTCATCAAGAATCCTTCTTTTACAGGGCTTCTACGGAATGGAATAAGCTTCCAAAATCAGTTTTTCCAGAGAACTATGACCTACAACTTTTTAAAAAGCGTGTACACAATCATTTCCTTTTTATAATCCCTTCCCCTTCTAATAGTCGCAGTGCGGGCCGTCCGCGGCCCACACGATAGGTCTACCCTTTTTGCGACTATTTTCATAAAAAAAAAAAAAACTTCAGCAACCGAAAATAAGTTAGTTTTATGAGTGTCAAGTCAAGTGAATAGGATGGATCCTCGAAGTCTATTCTTCTTCTATTTTTGTAACGTTTAACAATAAAATGAGTAGATTTTCGATTAGGGAAAACGGCAACACTGTACTATAATTTAAATAATTAAAAGGAAGTTGCACAAGAAAGAAGATTGTGTAACTTTTTTAAAGTAGCAAATCCGAGCCGTTAGCTTGGAGAATTATGAGTGTCTTGAACTCTTTTGACAACTTTTATTTCGCAATGAAATGGAACATGAGAAGGCTACCGAAAATTTACAAAAATTTCACGATGGAGAACTTGTTTCCATAAATTTAACATAACATTTAAAATCGCATATTATTTTTAAACCGTATTGTTTCTCGTATTCATAATTTTCGAAATTTTTATTTTATTAATGACGATGCAACTCGTTTATTTAACAATTAGCTGGCCCGTCCCGGCTTAGCACAGGTAGATATATCTAAGTTTATTATTTATCAAAATAAAATATAGTATATGTTACTCAGGAAAAGTGTAAATATATAAGTAGAAGAATTTTTAGAGTCAGCTAAATCTAGTGGCTTAGTTTTGTATACCATACTTTTCACATATCTTCGTAACAAGAAGTCTAATAGGATAAAATCATAATAGGTCGTGTTGGCCATTCTATTGATCATTACCTCCCTTTCCACCGATTTGGAAATATCTTGCTGGAACCATATCGTATTCGCTGAGACTTGTGGGTTTTTCAAAGTTTACACGACAATATTTTGAAGCATTGCTAAATAATTATCTCCATTCAAATTGAAATAATAATTATATTTCATTTGGCTGTTCCCCACTGTATACATATAAAGATAATCAAATTACAACGTGGGGCAAAATGAACATAAAACATTAAATCATTATCTCTAATATCCCTGATGGTTACGTTACGTCTGTCAACAAATGACAAGTATGATAAATGGAAATATTTTTGTACTACGTGTATGTAATATATTCGACTCTATCTTCAGAAAGAAAAAGTAATACAATTAGATTAGAAGGCATTTTGTTACGATCTTGTCATTCGTAATATTTCGACACATTAACATGGCCATCTAATTTTAACAAAAGAAATTTTTAAGTTTATTAAATTTTTATTTTTGTGATAAGGAAACGCTGTGACGTACTTATTCTGATTAAAAATTTTTTTAAAGAAAAGCCAGGTTAAAAGTACCCACCACCGACTAGCATGTGTGAAAGTGCTGATTAAAGTAAAAGAAGCGAAAGACGTGTGTAAGAACCGTAGCAAGTGAAAAGAAGTGGCTTTTGCGCCTACCACTACGGGAAAAGGCGTGACTATATGTATGTATGTATTTTTTATGCAAGTTTTTGGTATTGGTATATTGGTATTGCATTAAATACAAACAAGTTTCCTTGTTTATTAAATACTGTTACGATTTTATTTAGTTCTATATTGGGTTCGGCGATTAAAACTCTCGATCCAGTAACAAAACAATGTTTATTTTAATACAATATATTTTACTTTTATTAACCACTTAGATATTCACTTAGCTATACAACTTTTAGAATTCTATATAACTATTTACATTTATTAATTCATAAACACATAAGCCGATACTGTCCTTGTTATGATCGTTTCCCCTTTTTTATCTCCATATCACAATTCTAGATCATCCCACCTGTTTCTCCAAAGTTCGACGTGGTTCCAGAGGTTGCTTGACCTTGCCGGATTCCTTCGGCGGCCAACAAAGCAAAGCGGTCGAATACGAACCCTAGGCGCGGCCGATTTCTCGGTTGCCGACAGGAGCGGATTTGTAACAATACATTTTACTTATTATCCATAAAATCCCTGAAATAATTAGTAATATACCAGTAAATTACTGTACTGTATTTCTTTCTCTTTCCTGGCTTTACAGTTCTGGGTGAGTCTTGGCCACATCCACTATTGCTCTTCATCTCCTGCGATCTTGTGCTTCCACTTGACACCGCTGGATTCCCATCCTAGATAGATCTGCTGCGACAGCATCCTTTCATCTTTTTCTGTGTTTACCTATTGATCTTTTGCCATCTGGTCTCTCAAGAAATACTGTTTTTATGATCCTATTGTCTTCTGATCTTACTACATGACCTGCCTATCTTATTAGGTTAGCTTTTATGTACCTGAATGTTTTACTGCCATAAATTGTAGCCAGTTCAGCATTGTGGCGTCTCTTCATCTCTTTTGGGTCCAATTATCATTCTGAGGACTTTTCTTTCAAGCACAAGCTTATTTATTTCCCGTTGATTGAGGGTCCAGGTTTCGCTGCCATTACTACCTACCAGGCGAATTATTGACCTGAACAAAGTTAGTTTGGATTGTTTTTTTAACAGCTTAGATTTCAATATTGTTGTGAGAGAGTATAACGCCTTATTTCCAGCTATTATTCGTACTGTATTGGTTTTATTTAGTTTTCAACTCTCATTTACTTTTTTTTGAGTTTTTTTTTATCTTTTTATAGACTTAATACATTTTTATATCTAATGTCTTCTCCTACAAAGATTGCTTTCTTAAAAACTAAATTAATCACCAGTTCTTTCTGTCATCGTTCGTCCTGTTTACTTCGGAGTTTCCAACAAGGATTCTCTTAAATCTTCCAGCAAAATAAATCTGTGGGTCAATGACTCTATTAGAAATGTAAACACTTTTATGATATGCAATAATTTCTTCGCAACCCTCACTATTGACTAAGTGGCGTTAAATCGTCGCCAATGCTTGGAAAAGGGTGTATCGGGAAAAATTCCTAATTTTTTTTCATACAGCGTGTAAATTTAGAAAATTACGCAGTATTTCTTCTCATTACTTCTTTATCTTTTTTCATTCGTCTTAACTCTTCGATGTTCGTCACCCTTTCCATCCAAGAGATTCTCAATATTCTGCGGGATAGCCACATTTCAAAGGCCTCTACTTTCTTAATGTCGCTCTTTTTTATTGTCCACGTCTCCATGCCGTATTACAGTATTGATAGTATGTAACATTTCATGAGTCTAACTTTGAGTTCTAGGCTTAAATACTTGCTGCCGAATAATCTTTTCATTTTCATGAATCCACTCCTGGCTTTTCCAATCCTTATTTTTTTTTTTTTTATGAAAATAGTCGCAAAAAGGGTAGACCTATCGTGTGGGCCGTGGACACGCTTTTTAAAAAGTTGCAGGTCATAGTTCTCTGGAAAAACTGATTTTGGAAGCTTATTCCATTCCGTAGCACCCAAATAATTTTATTTTTTCACTCTTTCAATTTTCTGATTTCGTATATACACAGGTTATCTATGCTCTGTTGAGTTTTTGTAATTACCATAAATTTTGTTTTATTAATTTTTAGCGATAAACCGTATCCTTCGCTGACATGTTCTATTTGTTGTTTTATATTGTCATTTCTTATTTTGTCCCTTCAGAAGATTTGCAAAGACCTCCTGAAAACTTCCATCTCAACAGCTTCAACTTTCTTTTTGTTCTTTTCGGTAATCCTCCAGGTTTCTGCTCCATATAATAAAGTACTTTTTATCATGGTTTCATAGATGTTAATTTTTCTTTTCCTTGTTATTTCTTTACTCTATATTATCCCATTGAGGCATCCGATAATTCTTTTATGCTTGCTTTTTCGATTTCCATCACATCAGTACCGCTATCATCAAAGCTAACGCCCAAGTACACATATTCCCGGCAGGTCAAAATCTTCTGATCATTTTCAAGTTCTAGATGGGTGGGTTGATTCCCTATGCATAAATATTTTGTTTTATTTGTATTTACTGTTAAACCCCATTCTCTGTACTCCTCAATAAGTTTTCGCATCACATACTCCATGTCGTCCTTGTCGTTAGCTATAATAACCTGATTGTCGGCAAATTGAAGAGTGTATATAGAGTTATTATTCATTTCGATGCCCATTCCATGAACTTTTCTTTTCCAGTTTTTAAGTGCTGTTGCAATATAAATTTTAAAAATAGTAGGTGAGACACATCATTCTTGTCTCAGGCCCTTGTTCACTACAAATCCTTCTGTGAGGCGCTTACCAATTTTTATTCTGAATCAAGAATTTCTGTAAAGCTCCTTAAGGGCTGCAATATATGTATGATTGATGTTAGATTGCTCTAATACTTTCCATAGTCGTGTAACTGGAACTATGTCATATGCTTTCTGAAGATCCACAAACGTGACGTGCGTTTCTATGTTTCGGGCAATTCTTTTCTCTATAATTTGCTTAAGGCAAAATACGTTGTCCGTACATGACCTTCTTGCTCGGAACCCACTCTGTTCTTCTTCTTCATTTTCATTAAAGTCTTCTTCGATCAGGTCACGCAAGATTCTTCCATACAGTCTACTTAATGTGCTAGTCACTGAGATATCTCGATAATTATTGCAGTCTTGTTTGTTTCTTTTTTGTGGATCGAAGAGATGTACGCCAGTTCTTCTGGGACTGGGTGGTCGTTTAGATATTTGTTTCGATGTTCTTTGGTTTTAGTATATCTACGAGTTGTTTGTGACGTACTTTGTCAAATGCTTTATTATAATCGATGAAACATACATAAATATCTTGATTCATATCCAGACATCTTTAAGACATCACATTTAATGCAAATAGTGCCTCCCTGGTTCCGATACCATTTCTAAATCAAAACTGATTCTCGCTGATATCTTGTTCAAGTTTGCGATATATTCTGTGAATGCTTTGAGAGTATGGTTAATTAGGCTTATTGCCGCATTTTCCGGTAAAATTATAAAAGTCTATATCAACCACTCATCTGGTATAATTCCTGTTTTGTAGATAGTATTGAATAGATCTGCCATGGTCTAAACTTGGTCTTTTTCTATCAGCTTTAGGATTTCTGTAGATAATTGGTCGGGTCCTACGTTGTGTTAATACTGGTTTAATTTAATATGTATTTCGTTGTATGCCAATGTTTTCTGGTTATTAAACTTTATTAATTTCTCTGATCAACTTAACTTTATTGCTAATTTCCTCTAATTCTGACGAATTTCAGATTTTTTGTAATAGATATCTAATATATTATTTTTTCAACTCTGTTAATGGAGAGACAAAACTTAAAATGAATCATCATCATCATCATCATCACTCAGCTATAGTAGTCCACTGCTGAACATAAGCCTCTCGTTTATTTTGCCACTCTGCTCTATCTTGAGCCATTTGTATCCAATTACCACAGATTCTTTTGATGTCATCGGTCCATCGTGTGGGGGGGCGCCCTCTACTACGATAAGCTTCGTGCCTCGGACGCCACTCCAATAGTTTTTTAGACCATCTTCCGTCAGTTCTTCTAGCTACGTGGCCAGCCCAGTTCCACTTTAAAGTTGTTATTTTTTCGATTACATCTATAACACCTGTTCTTTGGCGAATAATCTCATTTGGTATTCGGTCTCTGAGGGTCTCTGAATGACCGAAGACAAAATAAGTTATTTTTACATAAAATAAAATATGCAGTAGTATTTCTAGCCGTGCCCCTGAAATTGCCAAAAACGGTTGTAAATTAAAATAAAAGTAGTTTTCTTTAAGACCATAAAATCGTAGATCGAATAAACAGTTGTAGTGCAACAAGACAAGGTGCAAAAAAGAAATGATACAGCTCTTATTGTTACAAAGAGAGATATCTCATTCTCATTCTGTACAAGGTTAGAAAATTCCCATGCAATCAAACGATCACAAGTCCTACTGATTTACCTATTAATAGGAAGGTGTGAGAAATTTGAAATACCTGTCGAAAAAAAATATAATTTTTAACAATAGCGACAGTAGATCGTGTTCCAAAAGCAAGGAAACGGATTATCCTAATATACCTGGCCATTGAAAAATTACAAAATGTTTTGCAGAGAGTATTTTTATGCCTCTTTACTTGTCACCGACGTACAGGGCAGGCATAAAGGTATTGTTGAGTATTTGCAATACTAATATTTATATATTTATGTATTGATTTTTATTTAACTTTCATATGTTTATAATAAGATTGCCACTTTCATAAAGAATTAAAAGTTATTTTGAGTGTCATCAAGAATTATTAATTTATCTTTTGTCAAGTATCTGAGTATTAAATAGGTATTACTATTTTTATTTATATTTTAATGTATTAATTCGTTTGATTAAATTACTTTTTTTTCAAAATATAGTCGTTTTCATTATTTTATGCTTTTTTTGCGTGTTTGCCGCCTCCATTCTTAGAACGTATATAATAATATATAATAAATTTGCTTTGATTTACATTGCAATTTTACATTATTTAAACCAAAGTTGCTATCCACTTTTGGCATAACTGGAAGTAGCATGTCTGTTACATATTTTAAACTCGTCGTGATACACACTGTAATTTAATACAACTAGTGGACCTGGCAGACGTTGCCCTGTCCGAACGTTGGCTTGCCTGCTTTGGAAATATCACTATCAAACTCATCGATCCCGAAACTATGAATTCGACATTAATATCAGCGTTTTTAATAGTTTTTATAATTCATCTCCTTCCCACCTCTTTCGTAGAGGTACTAAAAAAATTGTGCATGTCAATATTAATTTCAGCGATCCTAAAAACTATGAATTCGACACTAATATCGGCGTTTTTAGTTCTTATGTTTTATTCCCTTCCAAACCTTTTTGTATGGGTGGTAACATAATTGTAAATGTTTCACTGAAACCACCCCTGGTATGTATAAAACAACTTATAAAAATTTCATCCTAATCGGTCCAGCCGTGTAGGAGTTTTTGAAGGACATACATACAAACATTTTTTTTATTTTTATATATATAGGTATACGTTATTATGTTTTTGGTGACAATACTTGTCTATAAAGTAATTCTATGGTACTAATGAATCATCCCGTACAAGGAACTTAAAAAAACAAATTTTAAGCATCATGAATGCATCAAAATATTTGTTAGTTTTTTATTAAAAAAGGTTTTACAAAAGTTAAGGTTGGGCAACATAGGTCAGGTCATCTGGAAGTTGATTAATAATTTGAACACTTTGTTCCGTTCCGGACTATTTTCCTAAGCGAGCTGAAGCCTACACTGCGTACAGTATTGCTTGAGAAAAAAAAATCATTTATACTGTTAATATATTTTCGAAAAAATAGGGGGGATAACTTAAACAAGATATTGTCAATAAAGATTAAAAAGGTATTGTTTAAGATGTGAGAAAGTTGACCAAGCACCTAAATTTTGTATGAGTGGTCAATCTTAGTATATCTACGTGCGAAATTTTTTCTTCAACACAGTAATTTTATTGTATTACTAATAGCCGTTTTGCAACTATAGTACTTGTCGCTGGTACTGGACACTGCTGTACTAGTTTCATCAGTTTACTACTCTTAATTTAGTAGCAAAGTACCTTGAGTTGATAAAATATTTTTTGAAAAGTTCTGTTTCGTTTAGTACCATACACTCAGTCTCGATACTATTACTTTCCTACAGTGCTTACATCCAAGATCCTCGTCGTATAGACAGCCCAATATTTCCAGGTGATTCTTAAGTTGTTGTTGAGTTTAGTAGATGGGCATTTGGCTCTTTTGGCTATTTTGTATTTAAATATCTAGTTTCGTAGGGTAGATTCAATTTTTGCCTAGTCCCATTCAAATTGTGCTATTGAGAATTGTAGTTGACTCTCTTGCGACGGTTTCAATATTTTTAATGTGTATAATTCGAGACGTTCCTATCATTTTCTGGTGTTCTATCAGATTTTGCAGGTACTGCCTATTTGTCCGATAGTATTTTAACTCTTTAATTTGCAAGAGATTTTAATGTGAGGATATATTTTTTGTTTAAATTGGGGCACATTTTAAGAAAGCAAGGGTTTAACAATAATAAATACTATTCGAAAACTCAAACTGCAAAATTACTTTTTATTGTCATACTTTACAGACGACTCATAAAAATATAACTTCATCATACATAGAGATCACAATATTAGACAAACCAATTTTTTCGATTTGGAATATTTTTAACACCTCTACCCGACAGATTATTTTTGGACATGTTTGAGCGAAGTTTTTGGGAAGAGGCTTCGTCAAAGCATCAGATGGCATATTCAAAGTTTCACAACACGCAAATTGAATTATATCAATTTCAATTAAATCTCGTAGATGGTGGAATCTGCGTGGGTACTTTTCGTTAGTTGCTAGCTTGATGCAATCTTGATTGTCTTCGTAAAGGATAGTTCACGACGTATTCTGAAATTTTCTACAAATTTTCTTGGTTCATAGGAACCTGCTCTGTCTCTATGGATGATAGGCCTACTGAACATTGTTTCTCACTGGCCCATCATAATATAGGATTATTCTCTAGTAGTTAAATAAAACCAGCTTCTAGATAGATTTTTTGTATCAGAGACATTGCCCGCCCAATCGAAATCAACATATTTCTTCAGAGTGGAGTCAGTATTTCAACTAAATTTCATTTTATTTTTACTTTTTCTTGCAGTGTAACGGGAATTTTTCATTTAAATGTGATATCGGATTGTAAGAGTCGGTTCTGGCAGTTAAATTATTTTAATGTAGCAGAGATTTGACGTCAGGCCTGATACTGCGATTGGCAAAATGTTATGTACTTAGTGTGCTCCACTATGGTGCAGAATCATAGACGCTAAATGAAGATGCAATGAGACGGCTTAACTCTTCCGAAATGTGGATATATAAAAAAATCTTAAGAATTTCGTGGGTAGATCGAATTACTAACATCGAAGTGCTAAGAATAATCGGTAAACAAAAAGAATTTGGACGTACAATGAAGGAGAGAAAACTACAATATTTGGGACACATAATGCGCGGTGAAAGATACAACCTCTTACGACATCTCCAAACAACTTTTTAGAGCAACTGCCTCAAAAGTTGCGATAGCAATGATGCCAACCTCCGCCGCGGAGATGGCACTTGAAGAAGAAGAAAGAATGGTCCAATAACAGTGATGCCGATAATACCTACCCAAACATTAACTTTTAGAGGCATTTGTGTTCTATGTTCCCGCATCCATCTAGGATCAGTATCACTTCAATATCTACAGTTATGGTGATTAACTGTACCATTTAACATTTATGTGGCTTTATCGGAAAATACTATCTAACTTGTAAAATAAGAATCTGCATCTACACTTTGCATTATAGCTTCACAAAATATCATTCTGAGGTCATCATCATCTTCAGATAATTCTTGTAATAGCGTTACTTTATAATATATTCGATTGGGAAGGGATAATCAAACCTGTGAAATTGGCAGAAGAATAGGTCTTACATGGGCAGCCTTTGAAAAATTAAGCTACATCTTAAGATCTGATATTCCATGTGTCTTAAGAGGAGAGTCTTTGACCAATGTATTTTACCAGTACTAACTTACGGAGCTGAAACACTGACTCTAACAAAGAACACCGCGAACAAAATAAGAGTAGCGTAAAAAAGCATGGAAAGAATAATGTTAGGCTTTTCTCTGAGAGATAGAGTTCCAAACACAGAGATGAGAAGAAGAAGTGGAGTAACAGATGCCATCATAGGAATATAGACTTTAAAATGGAACTGGGCGGGTCACCTAGCCAGAATGAGCGACGGCAGATGGACTAGAAAAATAACTGAATGGAGACCGCGAGACCACGATTTTCGCAGCAGAGGCAGACCGCCTACTCGTTGTTCAGATGATCTTAAGCGCATCCAAACCAACTGGTTAAATGCAGCATAGGATAGAGGGAGATGGAAATCTTTACGGGAGGCTTATGTCCAGCAGTGGATGAACATATAGCCGTGTGATGATGATGATAAGAATAAAACTTATTCTTCTTAATAATGTTACAGACGGATCCCACACTAACATCATGTTCTAATGCAATTTTACGATTAGATGTTAAACGATTTTCTACAAAACTTTGCATAACGTCCAAGGATTTTTTATTATTAGTTACTGTCTTTGGTTGGCTAGTTTTAGGGCAATTTTTAGTTGAACCTACTTCGAAAAAAACTTTCACAATTCTCCAAACTGCAGTTTTGATAATTTGGTTGTGATTTGGATACGTATCATTAAATAAGTAAGCTACCTATCATAAGAATCATTATTTTTTCCTGTTCGATAAACATACTAAAATTTTAAAAGTAACTAATTACAATATACACCTTTTTTTGACAATGAGAAATAATTCATGACATTAACAAACAATTAATGGTAGAAAAACCTACTACTTTTTTGACATAAAGAATTTTTTTATAATTTTAGTTTCAAACCTCTATTAACTTATTAAAGGTAGAATTATGTGGTCTTAACGGTTGCATTTGTAGTTTAATAGATTATGAAAAACTGAAAATATATACAGGGTGAACTATTTAAAAAATTATGTTAATAAGTTATTTTGTAGTAACGAATTAGAATTATTTGAAAAAACTTTTATTCAACATTTTATTTATTATTGAATCGATGTTGAAATATTGCAGTGGAAAAATGGATAACATAGACCACACCTTAGTTTTGTTCTCACGCATCTCGATTCAACGCAAACAAATTTTTTCGGAATTTTTAAAGGCGCTCTCCTGCTTCTTTCTTACTAATACGCCGGACAAATATTTTCTTTGGGATTAGAACGTGACCATTCTTCTTCTTTGCTATCTAAAATATCGAAATTGTGTGTGTACGTTTCTTTTTCTTTCTCTCTTCTTCTAGACATGGCGGCCGAAACATTTGCTTTGTTGAGATCGAGCAACCCATATCACACTTCTTTTAATTATCGTGAGAACAAAAAGGATTTGTTGGTATAAAATTTGGTGCTCGAATTTAGCGATTACAAATAAACTAACGCCATCTGGTGTAAATATTTTTTTTCTACTACCACAACTAAAAGAAAATTAACTTCTCTGATTTTTTTTAATAAAACGGATTATGTAGGACGTTGTAATTAACTAATAACACTTACTTATACTATGTTTATTGTATAAATTAAACTTAATAACAAACGTGGCCTCTCTGAAAATTGACTTTAACTTCATTCTAATACATAATAGTATAAAGAGACTTTTAAACTAAACATTTCATTTCTGAATTTTTTTTCGTCTTAGCCCTACCGAATAACAAACAAAATTCCTGTATAATTTGATCATGAATGAATATGTTGAAAGTTTAATGGAAAATATTTTTAACAAAATAAATAAAAAAAATTTAAATAAGTAATTCGCGTTTTCAATTATCATGGAGGGCGCTGTGAGACAAATATGTAGGACTGTAAGTAATGCCAAAGGCAGTCTGGGTTAGTTTTAACTACAAGTTACTTTGCATGTTATTTGTTATGGTGCAGTTGTGTTTGTTTAGTGATTTTACAAGAAAAGTGGTCTGTATGTCAGTGCCTAATTTTTTATATGATTAAAACGATACAAAGATTTTCTAGGATTTGATGTTGTAAAGAGTGGATTCATAATTTGTGAGCAATATCCATAGCTAGGGTATTCACCTAATGGTATCGTATTCGAAGCAGGAAACCCCTATATGTTACTGGAAATAAAATGTCCATTTAATAATAATATTAATACCGTCTTTACTATTTCATAAAATTAAAGATAGACATTGTTTTGAAGAAAGGCCAGGTCAAAAGTACAAACAACCGACGAGCATGTAGGAGAGCACTGAAGAAAGTAGAAGAAGTAAGAGTCGTGTGTAAAAACCGTAGCGGAAGTGGAAAGAAGTGGTCTCTACATACCACTATCGGAAAAGGGCGTGACTATATGTATGCATATTCAAGCTATCACGAAATAAAGGGCAAAGTTCATTGCAATGCTATGCATCACAAAAAATGTTCTTCCACTTAACCTTGTAGGAAAATGTGATTGTTATACATTGTTTATAATTTGAATACGAATAAATACATAAAGAATGTAGTTTACCCATTCTAGACAAAATTCCAATCATTTTGTTTCATTTGACTCGAACAAATAGTCTTTATGTTTAGTTTTACATTTTATGGAGTTTAATTGTTTAAGTAAGGTGGAAACAAAATTACATATTTGACAAATTTGATATCTAAAAGACCGCCTGAACACTACTGTTTTGAATTTAGGTACTGCGCGCATATTTTTATATCGAAAATTCACATTGTGCTGGTAATAATTAAAATTATATCATAAAACATCATTACATATTTTTAATTTTTTGGAAATTACAAAAGCTGACAGCATACATTTTGAGCATGATATGAGCCTCTTAAAAATGTCTGCAAATGAAATTAGGCCAAAGAAGAAACTTGTTTTCTATGGCCAGGTGCAGGTTAAATTTAACTAACTGTGATTTAATTGTATATTAAGCTGATTCCAAATATTTTTTAAATACATGTGTGTGCTGTTTGATAAAGATTTTGCAAAGAAATCGATTAAAACAATCACTTTTAATTATTCTACAAAACATATTGCATGTTATTTGATTAAAAGACGGACGAATGAAACTGATATTCCTGGCTGAAAGTTAAATGGTCTACCGTGCTTTCGTAGACTTGAAAAAGTCCTATGACAGAGTGGTGAGAAATAAATTGTGGTCGTTATTGTCTGTGTACGGGGTGAGCGGTAGTTTGATATGAACGCTGAAAGCGCATTACGAGGATTCCACTGCTTGTGTCAGGATAAATGCAGCTTACATGGACTGCTTTAACATCGCAAAAGAAATGACCATGGCTTTTTTTTTGTGTTATTTTTTATATTTTCTTGTACCTTTGAACTGTCCGAGTGAATTGCTCATCCAGTATCCGGAATTTTTTTACGCGTTTTCTGTTGTACTCTACAATAGAGCTCTCGTGTGCCTTGATTTGACTTGGATCTGAATTGATAAGATGTACTCCATTTTAAGTTTTATCTCTGGAGAGTCCAACGTAAGCCCACCCTTTGCTATATATAATACCTATTTCATTTAATTATTTATAAGTTATGATCTTACAATATGTGCGCTAAATATTGAAATAATAATTAATACTAAATCACAGTTAATAACGTAATAAATACGAAAGTTCGACTATACTCTTAGTTATAAGTAGTTATCAAGTACTAAAACTGATATGTTTGGTTTATAAAACAATTAAGGGTGGTATTCCACTCTTTATATATTCACGGAAAGACCTTAAAATCCACATAAAGACCGGCTGTCATCAATTTTGATTGCTGATTATTACATTACAGGCACTATAGGTTATGTTAGGTTAGGTTTCATGTGAGTGGGGCGTGGTCGCCCCTCCACCGCGACCCTTAGTAGGTCTATTGTGGCTTACCCCTAGAGGCTACAGTTCACCGCACAATCCAGCCCTTCTTACAAGGTTCATGGTTGTATAGGGTGAGATTTTTTTAAAATCGGTAAGTTCTAGGTTAGTGTAACCAAATATGTTGAACCTTATTCTTCCCAGGCCGGGGCACGAACATAGTATATGTTCAGCAGTTTCGTCTTCCACGCAGCAGAACCGACAGTCCGTTTGCTGGTTCAGATCTATCTTTCTGAGGTGGTATCTTAGACGACAGTGTCCCGTAAGCAGTCCTGTAAGAATACGCAGGTCATTTCTGCTCCATTCTAGGATCTGCTTAGTTGTGTTTCTCGAGGGTTGTAACGGTAAAAACGCATTCGAGTGGGTTAGCCCTGGTATGTCGGACCAGTACGTGAGTATTTTCCTCTCCGCCCAGTCCGAAATAATTGTTTTGGCGGCACTTGTGGTGACTCCAAAAACCGGTTCTGGTCCAGTGAACGCAGATTAGGCCCCCTGTTTTGCAAGGGTGTCAGCTTTTTCGTTTCCTTCCACCCCCTGGTGCCCAGGTACCCACACTAGGATCACCCTGTTGTTCGCACCAAGGTACTCTAAGGATTCGATGCAATTCCATGCAAGTTTATAATTTATCTTGTTGGAGCTCAGTACTTTTACAGCAGCCTGGCTGTCTGATATTATATTTATGTTTTTGTTTGCTAGAGGTCTGTTGGTCAACTCTCTTGCACACAATTCGATAGCGAATACTTTAGCCTGAAAGATGGTAGCATACCTGCCAAGACTGGTACATATTTCAATCTTTGGTTTCCTGCTGAAAACACCGGCCCCAACTCCATCTGGGATACAGGCACTATAAGTAAGTGTGCCTAATGGAATCAATTAATTGAAAAATTATAATAAAATGATAAAAATTTACTAGTTTATGATTTATTCCTTTGTATTTACCCAACCACCTATCTGGATGCCAAATTTTAACTTTCTAGGTCATCTGGAACTGAGTTAGAGTTTTGATCTATAGGTCAGTCAGTGATAAAAATGACGATTTTTGCACGTTAATATCTAAATATCCAAATTTGACATGTTTTTGTGAAATAGTGGCTGAAAAAGTGGTTCGGGTACTCACGGTACCGCTCGCCATTCTGTTAGCTTGAACTTGGCTTGACACGCTACCACGTGTCTAGTTTCTTGAACAACAATCTTTTTTTGCAATTTGGTAGCAGGGTACAATTTTCCAACTTTAAATTTAAGGTCGAATGATTTTTAAGATAGGTACATGTTACCTTAAATTACCTTCTAATGAATCCGAGATCGTTGAGAATTCGCGTCAACAACAATCCAATTTTTGCGCTTTTACAAACAAATTTACAAAGAAGCAAGATAAATAGGGCGCAATTTTCTTTGCCACATTATGATTACTTACAAACTAGCTTTATAAATTATCTGTCAGATAGCGCGTCCAGATCTTTACAAACGAGAATATTTATTGCATTAGTCATCGAAATCGGTTAAATAATATTGATGTGAATATAATTTTGGAAAGATCGATTCGTCGCAATAAAATCTTGAAACGTTAAAAAAAAGAGGAAGAAATTAGAGAAACAGTTCGATTTATAAATAGAGACGTGTAAGTTTAGGATATTTTAGTCTGGTTAATAAGTTTTTTATTATTATTCCTTTCTTTTGTGTACTGTATCAATTTCATACGATTTGAATAGTTGCCAATAGTTGTAGGATATTGCTTTATTAATAATTTTTTTTATATTATCGATTTTACAAGATTCACTGGTGTAACAGAGATATTTTTAATTTTAATTTTTTCGCTTATTATTTGCGCCAACTGACACATGCACGATACCATTACAAGAATGTGCGTTAATAATGTGATATATATTTTTTACAGACAACATTCTATGGACTAATGCATAAATTTGTAGATATTGGAGAGTAATTGCATATCATCTGGGGTATACGGTATGCCTTACAATGACATTTACACATAGTCCAGTCATCTTAATAAATTCACCTCGGAATTTGAGATATCCAGCTGAATATTTGTATAAACTTGTATTTTGGCATTCTAAAAGTTGTCTTAAAACCTACATATGGTAGGGTGTACGCTAATGTTCCACTAATTATAATTTAAGTAGACAATAATGGAGTACATATTCTTTAAACTCCGTAAACTGTTGAATTCTCTCAAATCTTGTTGGCAGTCTATAATGCTCCAAAATCTGTGGACAGTATTGATCATCTTCGTTATGCACAATACGTCAAGTCTACAAAACTGAATAAACCTGCGCAGTTATCAAATATTCCACCAACAAGTGTAGCAGCTCACCAACATTTCAATCGTGTTTATTATCGAGTTCAAACTTGGTTAGGGCATGATTTGTAACCCTAGGAGTGGGGTTGGACAATGCGTACGGATTCCTGGAACCTATTACGACCATTTTAGCACCTGCTCCAGAGGAATTGCTCAACATAATCTTCTGCAACTGCAAAAGTGGTTGTGGTTCGCGTTGTGGATGCAGGAAATCGGGGTTGCAGTGCTATTTAGCTTGTGGTCAGTGTAATGGGCAAGCTTGTCTCAATTCTTCACCACGTCAGAGCGATGTAAATAAAGTCAGAACCTTCGACCCCGAAATCATGGAAGATCTAGAGATAAATGTCGCCGAAGATGATATAGAAGAAGATTTCGAAACACCATATGTGGTTGGGAGACGACGATGAAGAAGAAGATAATTAAAATTATAATAAGTTGCAGTTCATGTAACTTTCATTCTAATCAGAATAGAATGGTATTTTTAATAAAATCATAAATTAAGAATTTCTTTCTTTCTTTTTTTTTTTTCAATTATTTAAGGAGTTATTAATATAAATTACATTAGAATTAAGAATAATTTAAGTATTTTCCTTAACAATTCTATAACTACACGGGCAGGTAAGTATTATTAAATAAATTAATACTAAATTAAAAATAGATACGAAACTAAAAAAATTATTAAATATAATGTAATATTTGATAACAAATGAAAATTATTATTAACTATTTATTTATCAATAATTAATAAACTTTATACAGCGTGTTTTGACCTGGACCATACCGGTTGACCTTACATTACATTATGCTCTAACCGCACGCTCTCCGCCCTCTATCTCGAAAACGATTCAACGTATAAAAAAAATTTTAAAACAAAAGTTGTAGGGAATTCAATTCTCTACAATATTGATAATAACTAGAAATAGCAAAAAACCCATAGAAAATGAGAATATTTGCAAATAATCGATTTTTGTGACCTTTGACCTCAAATTTTAATAGACGCGTACGCCCTACCATATGTTGGTTTTGAGACAACTTTTAGAATGCCAAAATACAAGTTTATACAAATATTCAGCTGGGTATCTCAAATTTCGAGATTCTTACCTAATTTTGACTAAGATGACTGGACTAACATGCGGAACAGTAAACAAAGATTTTATAGGTATAACGTCGTACGCTATAGCTTAGAAATAAGGAGAAACCTTAAACCCTATACGTTAAATATATTTGGTGTTCTATGTTATTGTTTCGTGATAAGTAATAATTAGAGATTAGAGATTCGTTAGTACCCCTACTATTTGTAAATTATAACATTGAAATTGAAAGTATGTTTATTCAATGAATTGATGCTTGGTTCTTTTGTTAATTTCGTTATGGAAAATCTGAAACGAGTTAGATTTGCTCAAAACGTTATTTTAATATTGTTACGAGAAATCGTTAGTTGCAATCCATTGGAAAATCCAGCCCGTTGGAAAAATAACAAAATTTAAATTCAATTACTGGCAAAAATTTTGCACTGAGGGTCATAAAATGTCCTCAAATGGATCAAGGAAGAGAGAAATGCAACTGCAATAACTCACAATTTTATGCATACCTTACATCGACATAGCGCTCAAGTATAACGCATACGGTATACATTCTGCAAGTTTGCAATAACTCTCTATTGGTTCCAAGGTTTGTGAGGAGAACTATGCGTGATAGAATGACATTAAATTCTTAAAACCAATGATAGTCACGAGACGAATTTCTATTTGAGACAACGTATCGTGGGCGTTTTTATAACAGCTATAACACGAATTTCGCGATGTCGATTTTTTATAGTGACCAAAATACATTGTAAGCTGTTTTTTTCGCTCATTAAGCGTTTTAGTTCTTTGAGTCGTACATGTATGAAAGCGCTGATGAAAGTAGAAGAAGCAAAAGACGTGTGTAAAAAGTATAAAATGACTATGAGTATGAGTCTAACATTATATACATATATTCTTAATTATTGTTTCCTTTCCTACCTTTCTGTACATGAACAGGTCTTACAACTAGTAGAGACAATTGGATTAATAACCACTTTGATGGTTCTTGTATAGTTGGATGGCGCAAAGTCTGATCCGCTTAAATCCAACCGCAAAGAAAGAAAATCCCTCTCTATAACGAATATATAGAGCCTTGTAACGATATTTCAACTGACGTTGGGCGTCAAATTTGTATTACGGCTCAAAAAAACTAAAAATGAACAACGTATTTCGGCTTCAAGGCTGTTATCACCTTTTTTTCTTCCAGAAACAATTAAAACTCTAGAAATGTAAATAAAGGTTAATTACAAAATTTTTTGAAAATAAAATAAAAATTAACAATATTAAAAATACAATAAGGAAAATTGAATCAAATCCAAAATGGAGATAGGCGAAAAAATCCAAAAACTTTAAGAGCGGAAATCCGCAACCTCTGGGCAGCCAAAAATCCAACGGCTAAGCAGCGACAACTAAAATGCTTGAGCAACCAAAAATCCAAAAGACCCGGACGGCAACAGACCGACGGCATGGAAATATTATATATATATATATATATATATATATATATATATATATATATATATATATATATATATTATAATTCTTGAGGCAAATGATTTTTGGACATTTTTGTTATTTGTTTAACTAACTAAAATTTTAATGGAGTTTTCTGGCAAATTTTACATATTAATTGCGATTTTTTTATGCTCATTTACTCTTAGTTTTTGCATCTATCAAAGTTTGTCCTATATATCATTTATCTAATTAAATTGTATAAACGTAATCAATTATTGCTACAAATTAATAAAGCCATCAGCAAACTTAAAATATATGTGAATGATAGATGGTCGAAAATGCTGTATCGTCACTTCCTTGGTGGTACATGCAATCGTATTTTTTTAAATAATTTACCGAAATCCCTTTTAAACAGATTTAAAAGCCCAGATTAAGGTACATTTGTCACACATTTTTAAATAGAAATAGTTGCACGAATGACGGGTTCAGTGATGCCGATTTCAAAAGTAAGGTTTTAAATGCGATGTTATTGGTTTACGGGATTATCTTTGCCCGAACAGATCTTAAGCTGAATGCGGATTTCAGCTTCATGGAATAAAAAAAATTACCCATTATGAAACTTTTAAAAAAAAAAGAAATACACAAGCGCAATTTAATACAATTAGTTATTTTTGTTGCAATAATGGTTATTGAGATAAAAACAAATGTTTTATAATATTGTGTTTTAAATGAACCGCATACGCATTTTGATTTATTATATCATAAAAATCAACCATTGAATTGTTACAATGGCCTGTCATTACCTAATTAAAATACACATCATTATAATTCTACTATTTTTTTAATTTGTTCAAATATTGGCATTTGATTAACTTTACTAATTTTATTGTGAACGCTCAGTTTTTTATTGTTTAACAAAAATTTGATTGAAAGTTTTTGAAATAAATTTTTTAAAAAAACAGTAATTAACAAATAGTCGTTTCCAGTGTAAAATTGAGGTAATTAAAAAGTTCATTTCGACAAAATTTATTTAAACCACAATAAAAAATAAACAACAATATCGGAAAACCTGAAAATTACCTAAATAATACTAAAACCTAACCTAAACTAAAATTAATTAATAAGTATTATTAATAAAATATATTAAAATATATTTATAAAATATTAATAACTTATAACAGCTCTATATCGTGTTTGCATGGATACGATCAGCTTCTCTATTTCTTGTTGAGGTATAGCTATTTATGCTCCATGCAAAGTCTCAAATAATTGTTGGGGAATTTTTGATACGTTCATTAGGAAAGCTAGTCACTATTGCTGCAACATATAGTTGTAAATTATCATGCATCAGTAAGAATTTTTCTTCGAAGGTTGCGGCATATGGAAGTACAATTGTTAAAGTATTCCATTTATATACCCATTGGCATTGGCATCCACTAACGTGGATGATATTATTGAGCACATTACTAGGGTAAAATGGCGATGGGCAAGACACATTGCAAGGTTGAAGGACGGAAGATGGACAAAGAGGATTCTGGAATGGAGACCTAGAGCCGACAAAAGAAGCAGACGAAGACCATCGACACGCTGGACAGATGATATAAAAAGAATATCATCCAACTGGATTGCTGAAGCTCAGGATCTGAAGACATGGAAACGCTTAGAGGAGGCCTATTTTCAACAATGAACAAATGTGACTGGGTAATGATGATGATTAAAAAATTGCAGCAAAACGAGATCAATCATATCTCGAGCTAAACGAGCAGTGCCTTTTGTTAAATACTGACATCTTGGCGGTCTTCTCGATCTTCGTGCAAATGTTTTATGATGATCCTGGAAAAAACATGCATTCCATGTGTTTGCAACAGCTGCATTTGTAACTAAGATGTCGTTACCGAAGAATTCCTTCTTGCAGCTAATTGCAAAAAACGATCTTCATTATTGGTTGTAGATTTCATGCGTCCTGTGTGTCTCTTAGATACATTTTTAATTTGTATGTGACGGGAAAATTATGCTTTGAGTTGTGCCAAATGCTCGCGCTACACCAATTTGTCTAGCGCCATTTTCTAGCATGTCAGAGGCGCTTAGGGTTTAAATGGTGTTTTACTATATTCAATTTAAAAATTCATGTGATATACTTTGAGCTCAAATTAATACTAACACCTTTTTTTATTATTTGAAGCTGTTAAAATATAAAACAATAATGTGTTATTTTAAATGCTTTGTGCTACAGTAAAAACATCAGAAAATATAGTGAGTGTGTAAAAAATACAATATATTTAATGAACCAACTTAATAATTTTTAAAAATAGTGCTTTCATTTTAAAACCAGCCAGTCCAAATAACTGTTGATTTTGCGTATATGTAAGAAAACCAAAAGACTTGTCGAATTTTAAATCAAGGGGAGGTTTAAAAATGTTATTCTGCTGTTTCAAAGTGGCACCCCCTTAAGATCCCTTACCCCTTCTTTAAAATGTCAACTAGTAACCCCTACCTTGTGATACATCAAATGAAAACCCAAAAAAAAGTGCAATTTAGCCATATAAACAACAATTTATTCTATCGATTTTTTTTGCTGGTATTAACAAATTTTGTGAAATAACAAGCGACCATAACAAAAACGACCTACGCCACTGTTGGATAGGTAGATGTCTAATTACGGATCAATTAACTGTCTCCTGAATACATGTCACCTTTTTTTGACACTTTTTGTCATTTTGTTTCTTTGTTTTAAAAATATTAATAGTATACAAGGCTGATACATCGCATGAATTTGATTTTATATCTGACTCTTATTTCTAACATTTTTCTGGATTTAGTGGCGACTTTAAAAATGAAAATTGTAAAAATACAATAATAATGCGGTTAAATTGCGTAAAATGAAAATCTTGCTTACTCTGTATAATTTGATCGTTGGAAAACGACGAACGAATACTAATTTTTGGTCGTATTTACCATAAGTCTGTTTTTTCCGTTATTCAGTTGAAATAATACCAAAAAAATTTTGGATCAAAGAAGTTTTCTCGGCATCTTTCTTAAGTTTAATGTTTTTCACACTAGCGATATAAATAAGATTTCATTTAAAATAGGCCCGTCTCGGTGATCGACAATTGAAAAATCTGTCAATAACGCATTTTAATTTTCATATAAGTTTGTTGAAAAAATATCGGTAATTATATACGAGTATATAATATTTATCCACCTTTGCGTGCGTTCAAACCAATTTCTTATTCATTTTTTACACTGTTTAAAAATTATCTCCAAAACAAACTTTTTGACGGCTTTAACAGATTCTTATAGTTTATTATTTGGTAACACTAAATGTTCCTTTTATGATAGAGAATGGTGTGCTTGACATGCGTGAAAGGTGGCTTTATTTATGTTGAAGATTCATGCCTCGTTTATCATGTTTTACATACATACATACATATAGTCACGCCTTTTTCCCGTAGGGGTAGGCAGGGACCACTTCCTTTCACTTGCTACGGTTCTTACACACATCTTTTGCTACCTCTACTTTCATCAGTGCTCTCATACATGCTCGTCGGTTGTTGGTACTCTTAACCTGGCCTTTCGTCAAAACAATGTTGGTCTGGTAGAGATATGTTCGCTGAGGTCGACCTCTACCGACTGGTCCATTCACACTCGCATTATAAATTTGTTTAGTCAATCTTCCTTCATCCATCCTTTCTACGTGTCCAAACCATCCAAGCATTCCTTTATCTATCTTTGTAACTACATCTTCTTTAACAACACAGCGTTCTCTTATCTCACTATTTTTTACTTTATTCAACCGAGTCACTCTGGCTTCTCAGACTACTCATCTTCGCAGCATTAATCGTATTTTCATGCTTCTTTTGCCAAACCTAACATTCACTACCATACATAAGTGTAGGAATACTCCTCTATGCACATCCAGACGTGCCTTTTTTGACACTTTCTAGCTGTTCATAAAGCTATGCAGAGCCCCATGCCAACACCATTCGCTCAATGTCACTGTCATACTTTCCATCTCTAGTAAACTTTGAACCCAAGTACATAAATTCATTTACTTGTTTTACTCTTTCCCCTTAAACATAACTTCGCAGTTTGTCATGCTTTCTTCTCTTTCAAATACCATAACTTTTGTTTTGCTTACATTAATTTTCATCCCTTAAATTTTTAGGGCATTATGCATAAAACTAACCATCGTCTGCAACTCCATTTCAGATGACGCTAATATTATTTGATCATCGGCGTAAAGAAGGCATTTGACGATCAAATCATTCATTTTCAATCCATCCGCACTCTTTTTCAAATCTGTTATAGGCCTTTTACAAGTCTATAAAAGCGCAAGAGACCTTCTAAATTCTAGCCAAGAATCATGTTTTAAAAAAAAAGGTTGTTGGGTTCCGTTCGGTTCCCCGTTTAAATTTTAAGCATTTTCCTACACCAATTAACACGATTCAACTATTGATCTTCTCTGAAAACAAATTAAATCAACGTAAAATAGTTCTAAAATGCTTCTACGGACTCTGTGCTCCCGAAACCACAAAGAACTTTGATCTTTCCTGCAGTTTTAGTCACCTAGGTCTGCCCAAATAACCGGTTATTTATAATTATAGATTTTCAAAGCTTACTTGCAGATGAAGTGCTACGTATTATTCTGCCTGCATTTATTTGTTTAGTCATTACCGGCATTTCCATTTTATTAGAAATGTTTTAACAGAGTCACACATTCACGAGTACGTACAAGCTATAACTCAGCTATAATAAATAGGAAAAGAAAAAGAAAAATCTTTAGAATTAAAAAAAAAATTAAATTAAAGATGAACCGAAAATATCGAGGTATTTGCCAATCCTATCAGTCTACCTATGCATTCATTCTAACCATAGTACGATAAAAAATAATTTTGAAGATTTATTATTTCTCTTGAATTTGTATTTAAAGATATAAGTTTGACAATTTCTGAAGAATTAATAATGCCATTAATTATTTTCTGGATAATTGTAAGATCTGGTGTGAGCTAAAGTATTTGGGTTAAGAATATTCAGTTTGTAGGTAAATTCACCAGTATGTTATCCAAGTTTTTGTGTAGAATACTTTAAAAGCTTATTTTGGACACTCTCAAGCAGATCAATATCCACATTTTATGAATGACACCAAATTGTGGAGTTGTATCCCAACATTGACCTAACAATGTGTTAATTAATTTGTATTATGTTTTTGCGAAGCTGACTTGAAGATTAAGTTATTATTTTTTTTTGATCTTCACTTCACAAGAATTGTGTTAACAATTTAACGCTTACAACTATTTAGATTACGATCTTCTTTTGTATGCTTTTATATTTAACTTAATTTTTAAACAGATTTTCACGAAATATTTTCTAAAAATGTTGCTGGGTTGTGACTGAATTGGTTTTATGTTAAAACATCCAACGGTGTGTACTATTCGTCGGCCGTATCTAAACATAGAAGTCTATTTCGAGGTTATTCATTGAAATCAGCTCTTTTACCTCAGACTTTCGTCGTTTCTGATCATTAGTCTGGAGTTAGGAATACTTACACTTTGGGGTGGGGGCATTAAAAGTAGGTACACTAGTTTATTACTAATTACAGAACATTAAAATAATAAAACAGCCCTTTTTAGTTTTTTTAAAAATTGGAAATATTTTTTATTGTTAGGTCGTAATAATTTTTTAAGAAGAATTCCAAAATAGCACTACCAAATATCGATTTATTGTAAATACCACTATTCATTTAACTCAAATCTAGCTCTGTATTCTGCTTTATTATTTAAATACTTATCTATTTTTGAAAATAAAAAAATTTAAATAACTTCACTGCTAATTTGTAAGTCAATTTTTTTGTAAAAGCGCGGTACCTCCAAATTCACGTAATAATAACATTGCATGAATGTATTACATCAAAGAGTAATCAATTCTTTGTATACACTATACGGACATTATTTTAACTAAAATATAAAAATAAGCAGTAGTAGTAGATCTCTCTGTATTCTGTATTATTTGAATGAAAGCAGTTTAGTCTTGACTATAAGTATTCCCAGACTTATTTTAATTAGATTTTACTTTTGCAATAAAACGTAGATACTCTTTTGTAAGAGATTTGTATTAATTACTTTTTCGTAAATCTCTTTTTAAAACTTTGACTTTTTTTGTGCCAAGAATAGTTGGTTATATAAGTTTAACTGATTGTACATAGAAGTTTGTCTAATGTGACCGTGATAATTATGTTTAAAATATCCTGATAAGGACTATTCATATATTGGTTACAATCCACGAAGTTGATTTGTTAGTAAAAGTACCGTGAATGTTTTGGGTGCGAATATAAGTTTAATAATACGGGTTTAAAATGGTTTAATCTTAAAAGGAAAGAAAAACTGTGTATATCATGCAGGGTGGCCAACCGAAAACGAAACAGAGCCATTTGCAGAACCTCGTCAACATTTTAGAAAAAAACTCAGACTCTTCGATTTTTAATTAAAGGGGGACACTCTTTTTCGGTATTTTTGACTCCACTACTTTCAACCCCAAGCGAGGCTAAGAATTACCCCAAAATTTTTAAATGGCATTGAGGGTCACATAAGATGTCTTTTTGAAATCTCTGACAATTCTCTTTACAATAGTCTTTGAATTTTACATTTCCTACCAATACTTTGAAAAAAATTGCATGTTAAAATTCCAATTATTTTAGTTTCTTACTTACTACTTAATTGATTAAATGTTCAAACCGATGACCGCACGCTTCCATAAAATAATAAAGATTTTGTTCAAAACGTTCACGCACATTCCGAAGAATTTCCGGATTAATTCGACGGCACTCGTTAATGATTCTATGACGCAAACCTTCCAACAACGGAGGTTGTGTTTTATAGATCTTACTTTTTAGATGTCCCCCACAAAAAGAAATCGAGGGGCGATAAATCTGGTGATCATGGAGGCCATTCAATACTGCCTCTTCTTCCAATCCAATGCTGTGGAAAACGTTGGTCTAAATACTGACGAACAATCGCCGCATAACGCGGAGGAGCACCGTCCTATTCACTATTAACAAATTATTAGTCACTATTAAACAACTATATATAATCTTCGTACAAATGCGAGCTTCAGGAAACGTAAACACAAAGCAATCACACTTGTTCATCACGTGATATTGATGCGAGTTTATTCCATTAGATGGCGTATTGTTAGCATTCAAGGACAATTATAATTTTTTAGTAAATATGGATTAAAATTTATCTTTATTTACTAAATACAAAATGTTTCTAAAATTAACAATTTAATAACTGTAGCGTTTATTGCAAATAATATTAAATGTAACATTAAAAAATTCCAATTTAAAGAAAATTTAATATCATTGATTATTAACATTCACCTTTCCAACTCTACAGCTCAAAAACTGTTGATCGGAGAGTGTAAGCTCTATATATTTAATACTCCTAAATATAGGGTTTGCTTAAAGGAACATTTTTTGTAGCAAATTTAATTTCCAACAAAAGCTTTATACTCATTTTTTCTAAAAAAAAATTTTTTAATACCGAAAAATCGAGTTGAAACCGAAAAATATTTTTTCCTGAAACATCTACTTAAATAACAATCAGTTTTATTAACTAATTCATAAACAAGCATTCTTATTACTTTTTACCGACCAAACATTTTAAACCCATCCTATTTTTTTCTTTTATCTACATATGTACGAGTATGAAGAGAGAATAGGTAAATGTCATACGTTTTTTTTTAGTTTGTGACCGTCAAATACCAATATACTTCCCTGAGCTGACTATATGGTATGGTATACTAAATAATATTGCTGCTTCAGTGAACAGGTAAGATTTTACTTAAATGTAGTAATGGCATTTTTTTAAAATTAATTATTGGTGTAATCTATTTTACTTTCATCTATATTTATGTGACAAATTATATTATAACTCAATAGAGAAAAATCACGTTACGCGAGATGGCGCTGTCAATGACAAAATATCGGGCCGAGGTGTGAACAACAACAAATATTCTGTCATTTGATCACTTGTAAAACCAAAGTTTTTATTGAAGGAAATTTTAGTTATCTCAAAGATTTGAGTTGATTTTTTGTGTTAAACTATTGGATTGAAGCTGGATTTAAGGTTTGTTTCAGTTTTATTGTCGCTGGATTCTTGTTAAATGCCAGTAGAGACCAGGTGTGTCCAGGTATCAATTTTAGTTTGTTTTCAAATTTTTTCTGTTCAGTTTTTCCTGGAATTCTTGTTGCAATGCCTACGCAAGTCGATATATCAATTTCGGACATATTGTATTATGTGGGTGAACCTGTTCGACCAATTAATGATTATATATTATAAATTATAATCCAATTAACTTCGGTTACTTCTATCTTTCTTGATTATGGAATGTTGATACTTTAACAATGGAAGGTTTTAGATAGGAACAGATCCATTTTTCAACCGCTTTTTATGTGTTGTTAAAGTCACTATGAATAATCACAAATAAAATGATAGATCATTGGACAACAATATCAAACTTATCACTTAAAGAAATCATCTTTCACAAAGTGCTCGCTGCAAACAAACATAAACTTTGAGATTGGTTTTCCCATATTTAAGATCATCTTCCTTTCTTAAGCTGCCTTAGGATTTGAAGGAAATTTATGCAAAGATATAATCGAATTGGCATATGTAGAGAATTGTGGAACAGAGCATATTTTTCGCGATTTTATCTCCATATCACCTTTTTTAATCCTTTGCATTTTCGGATTTTGTGGTTTAATACAAATTCTTCACAAAATATCGTTTAAATTTAACACTTTTAATGCTTAAATTGCTCAAAATAATATATAAAGTTCACTTTTCAACCATTTAAACACATGGAGGTTGGTTTGTTGTTCACACCTCGAGAAGTTCATACGATCAATAATAGATGTCACCCACTCCGTGATTTTTCCTATTGTCGTATTTAAAGTAAAGTCAGTTTAAGCATTTTAGTATAAAAATTTAACTGCTGTATAAGTCTTTATAATTTCTACCCCATTTTTGGTTTTTTTGAGCTATCTCTATATATGTATATTGGTCATGTTCCTGTTTAATATAAAAGTATTGAAGCTTTAATTGGAAATCGTAGGATCTGAAAAGATTTTATTTAGTGCAGTGATTTATTATAATGTGATTAATCCCAACACAAACACTTTTCTAATTTTTGCGATAAATAACCAACGATCGTTAAGTGAACTTAATTTTTTTTTACATTTTGAATTTCCAAAAACGACATTTACATTTATAAAATAATCAACTAAAGAAAATTGTTGACTGGAAATCATACAATTACAGACATTGCTTAAAGTTGTCCTTATACAATGTTACAGATCATGCACTATTTAAATAGAAATCTGTAAGAAAAACAAATACAGATATAGTATTATTTAAATAGAAATCTGTTTAAAAAACAATTAAAGATTAAGTGCAATTTAAGTAGAAATCTGTAAGATAATACAGGATACAAATTAAGTAACATTTAGTTAGAAAACTATAAACATTGAATCCTGTAGCTTCCTACCATTGCATGCAGATAATTTTGTTAAAGTAGTGGATTATACCTTTAATGCGTCTTCTACTTTCCGCTAGATGTCAGGACAATACAAAAAATTATTTTTAACAAATAAATTTTTATTAATCTCTCATATTACTATTCTTAGTTTACAAATTAATTAATGTGTGTGAAAAATCAATAAAAACATAATGCTTCCAAAATGTATTAACAAACTATTTAATTTTTTCTAGTTTATTTAAGTTTCTTATTTTTTTGTTCCTTTAAACTAATACGCATAATTTTTAACCGATATGCACATAGTGTTTGTTTTATCTTTAGGCGGAAATATTTAACAGATACAGTTACAGATACAGATACAGATGCTCTTTGAAAAATTATTAAAAAAATATTAATTTTTTTTTTCACTTTTTTACTATTTTTTTTATTTAGCTGTGATTAGTGCTTCTTTTACCTTGAATAAGTATCCAAAACTATATGACCGAATTAATGGGAATATAATTTAAAAAAATACATACATACATACATATAGCCACGCTTTTTGGCGATTCCACTTGAACGGTTCTTACACACTTCTGCTTTCATCAGCACTCTTATACATGCTCGTCGATTGTTGGTACTCTTGATCTGGCCTCTCTTCAAAACATACCGATGTGATGTAGATACCTTCGCCAAGGTCAACCTCTACCGACTTGCCATTTCAAACTTGCCTTATAAATCCGTTTCGTCAATTCATTCATCCGTCCAAACCATCTAAGCATTTCTTTATTTATATTTGTTACCACATTACCAGCAAACCATCATGAACGAAACCCAATATGGGTTATTACTAAACGATGTCCTTAAACCCTTTGATATACGTTTTTAAAAAGCTTGAGCTATGATTTTCAATAGATTTGTCTTGCCAGACTTTTGTAAGTGTTCCTTCATTCAACTAGGTTTTATCTATATAGAAAGTCCGTTTTCGAACTGCTTTCTATTTTCGTATTTTCCTTAAATACTGTTTTCTCCAACAAACTTTCTTGTATTGTTCTATAAGTGCTGATCTAAGATCCTGCTTCTCCCAAAGATAATTTATTTGTTCTTCGCTAAGTGTTTTGTTACTCTCTAATGTATTAACAAAATGTTCGTAAATAAATTTGATTACTCTTTTGGTTGTATTTTCTGGTTTCAGACCACTCACCATATTTTCAATAGATTTATTTTTGTAAACATAAGAATAATAAAAAGGCACGTCTGGCTGTGCATAGAGGAGTGTTGCCTACACTTATGTATGGTAGTGAATGTTGGGTTTGGCAGAAAAAGCATGAAAATAGGATTAATCCTGTGGAGATGAGTAGTCTGAGAAGTATGGCCGGAGTGATCGGTTGGATAAAGTAAAGAATAGTGAGATAAGAGAACGATGCGGCAGACAGATAAAAGAATGCTTAGACGGTTTAGACACGTAGTAAGGATGGATGAAGGAAGATTAACGAAACAAATTTATATGGCGAGTGTGAATGGACGGAAGTCGATAGAGGTCGACCTAGGCGATCATATCTCAATCAGATCAACATTGTTTTAAAGAAATGCCAGGCCAAGAGTACCAACATCCGACGAGCATGTATGAGTGCACTAATGATAATAGAGAAAGCAAAAGATGTGTGTAAGAACCGTTGCAAGTGGAAGGAAGTTTTTTTTTACTGAAAATAGTCGCAAAAAGGGTAGACCTATCGTGTGGGCCGCGAACGGCCCGCACTGCGGCTATTAGAAGGGGGAGATATTATAGAAAGGAGATGATTGTGGACCCGCTTTTTGAAAAGTTGCAGGTCATAGTTCTCTGGAAAAACTGATTTTGGAAGCTTGTTCCATTTCGTAGCAGCCCTGTAAAAAAAGGATTCTTGATGGAGATTAGTCCTTGTAGTGTCAATCTTGAAAGTAAATGGGTGAGAGTGATCAGCATGCCGAGTTCTTCGGCCGAATGTGGTCAGTGGTGGTACAAGAGTTTTTATTTCTCTGGAGCATCTGCCATGAAAATATCTGTAGAGTAATGTTTGGTCTGCAACTCTTTCCTCTATGTTCTAGTGGGTAAAGGGTATCTGTGAGAGTAGAGCTTTTTATCAACCGAATGGCCCTTTGGTGAATGGAATCTAGAAGACGAAGAGAATGCCTACCCCTACGGGAGTATATGTATGTATGTATGTAAGAATAATATTTCAACATTTTTTTCACAAAAATTCAAAAGTCAGAGGGTTACTTTACTTTTTCTTGCTGCTATGTTCCCAGAAGTTAACAGATAAGACACAGTCTACTTCTAAATTTAATTATTTATTGAAAAAATAAGTTCCAATATTGTAGGAAATATTTGTATTCGTCATTTTTAAACGGGATGGTTCCTGAAAATTAATTTTATCTTTATTTCCCTCGTTTATGTAGCATGCTATAGGTACATACACGCCAAGTAAACGGATTGTAATAAAAATGATTAAAATTTAATTTTTTATAGTAGGTAACGTTCTATGTTTTCAGTGGATGGTTTGCCAGATCTACCCCCAAAAAATTTGTGTTTTTAAAAAATAATTTTTCCCATCATAAATTTTTTGAATGGCGCCCAAGGGGTAACCGAAATATAATATTAAAAAAATATAATGAAAAAGTTTTTGCTCCGACGTTAGTTTCCTTTTTGATTACTTCTCGCGAGAGCCAATATTCCCGTTAACCAGCCTCAGACGTCATAATTTCGAAGTTTCTCATTTGATAAAGTAATTCGAAGATGTTTTTGAACACTCTTGTCGCAGCCATAAACGTTTTATTGTTAATTGTGATGATTTTACGACTCAATATGGCCGGCAGTGGATGGTCTAGTTTAAACGCGATTGGTCCCGAGGGAGAGCAGAGGAATGTCATAAAGAGATTGACATAAAATGTAAGCGGATGTCGTTTTCGTATTTCGAAATCGCTCAGAAGTGGGATCGTTAAAATTAATTGATTTCGGAAGGACTTTTCGCTTATAAAATGCGGTAGGATTGGTTATAGGGCTTTGTTTTATTTGCAAAATAAAGATGATCAACAGAACTAGACAATAAAACGGAAAATTTCGGCTCAGTTTACCCCTCCTATTATTTATCCAATATTTTACAGATAAAACTTTTAATGCTACAACGCGTGATTTGATGTCCACATACCTACAAACAAATAGTTATTTAGTCGGTATTACTTGATTAAATTATTACAGTGAGAACTTCTCAAAGCGCTTTAAACAATTTTTGATAGGGGGAACCCCGCTAAGCGTCACCATAGTAACGTTAACGTTGCCGACAGATGGGTATTTTCGATGAAGGTGACAGCGTCTTTCGGCAGTGGACAAAATAATATTTTTGTTTTTGATATTAATCTTTCTATATAAAAATATTAACGTACGAGGATAGTTCACGAATTGTTGTCCCTAACATAGAAGCAAACACATGAGACGAATGAGACTAATTTATTTTTCAACATAGTCACCTGCAACGTTTATTTACTTGGTATATCGGTGTTGTAAGTGTTTTAAACCATTTTGAAAATAATTCAGAACTGTGAGTCTTCAATCATTCATCTACCGCCGACATCACTTCGTTATCATCCGCATAGCGGATTCCTTAAAATGTTCTTTTAATTTTGGGAATAGATGGTAGTCGCTGGGGGCCAAATCTGGAGAATAAGGTGGTTGGTCAAAAATTTCAAATCCCGCATTGTAAATGGCAGCCATTGCAACACAACTTTTGTGGGCCGGAGGGTTGTCATGGTGGAAGAGCACACCTCGACTAAAATTTCCTCTTTTTTATTTCTCTGTTCGCTTCGCGTACTTTTGGTATTAAATTCCCATAATATTTACCTGTTATGGTGCGCCTACGCGGTAAATAATCTCCAAAAATCATCATCATCCAGCCTTATTCTCTTGTCCATTGCTGAACGTAGGACTCCTCGAAATATTTCCATCTTTCCCTATTTTGCGCCTCTGCGATCCAGTTCGTGGTTATCCTTTTGAGGTCATCTGTCCATCGTGTCGGTGGTCTACCCCTGCTTCGCTTATCCGATCTCGGTCGCCACTCCAGAACTTTCTTTGTCCACCTTCCGTCCTTCATTCTAGCCACGTGTCCTGCCCATCTCCATTTCTGCTTTGTAATTCTCTCTATTATGTCCTCTACCCCCGTTTTTCTCCTTATATCCTCGTTTCTGACTCGGTCGTTAAGGGAAAGTCCTAACATGGATCTCTCCATTTTCCGTTGCGCTACTTGTAGTTTTTTAACTATTGTTTTTGTTAAGGTTAGGGTTTCAGCCCCGTATGTCATAACCGGGAGAACACACTGATTGAAGGTCTTCCTTTTCATACTTACGGGAATTTCTGATTTAAATATGTCCCTAAGCTTTCCGTACGCTGCCCATCCCAGAGATATTCGTCTGGACAGTTCGCACGTCTGGTTGTCCCTGCCGATCCGGATTTCATGGCCAAGGTAGGTGTATTATAGTCCAAATATAACACCTGCAAAATTCCAAAAAACCGCAGCCGTGATCTTACCAGCTGAAGGGACAACACGAAATTTTCCAGGTGGAGGGAAACCCCTATGCCGCCATTTCATGCTTTGTTTTTTTTATTCTTGATCAAAGTGATGAACCCATATTTCATCGACCACAAGAAATTTTCGCTTAAATTCATCGGGATTCCTGTTAATAACCTGCAAATTTGTCTCCGCTGCAACCTGGCGAACACGCTTCTGGTCTGCCGTCGGCATTCGTGGAACTCAACGTGTAAAGAGTTTTTTGAGACCCAATTCCTGATGTAAAATTTTTTCAACGCTTCCAACAGAAGACCTATATGTCTCTGCTACAGCCTTGACTGTAATTCCTCTGTCATTTATTACCATGTCATGGACTATATTCACATTTTCTTTGGTCACCAAAGTTTTGGAGGCTCCTGCACCTGGTGCACGTTGACTGGACTATCTTTCCAGTTTAAAATCTCGTGACCAGATCTTGATTACCTGGTACGAAGGGACAGAGTCACCCAATACTTCTACCATGTCCTTATACATTTCTTGCGGTGATAACCCATTTTTACAAAGATTCTTTATCGCACCGTTTATCTTAGTTTTGTCCATTTTAATAAATTCACACACAACTCAATGAAAAAATTAAAATTTAACATACACGAACTGACAGTGAGTTTATACCGCAAATAAGATAAAGTAAGAAATAAAATAAAAAAATTAAACATACATAAATCAATGGGAACGTTTATACACCTACTGAAATAAAATAAGAAGTAAGAAATAAGGTGAGAGTTGACCAACTGTCAACTCTTACCTTATTTTATGAAAAAATGAATGTTCGCATGACTAGACAAATTGTTTTGTGTTAGAAACACTCTGTTTGTGCTGTTCTATTCTATACTAACCTTCATATTTCTTTTAAATTTTGTTTTAACCTAAAAGTTTTTGTATTTTTATTAGTTCTTTTGATTAAATAATAGTTATTTTATTAAAAAATGAATGTTCGCATGACTAGACAAATTGTTTTGTGTTAGAAACACTCTGTTTGTGCTGTTCTATTCTATATTAACCTTCATCTTTCTTTTAAATTTTGTTCTAACCTAAAAGTTTTTGTATTTTTATTAGTTCTTTTGATTAAATAATAGTTTCGAATTAAAATCTTAATACAGAGTAATTGTTTTATATATTTTCGAAGTACAGAAAACAAATTAAAGAATGAAATTGGCAATAAAAACGAACGTCATTGTCAAAAAGGCGTGATTTCATTCGTCGATTCTTAATCCTTATTTAATTTAGTTTATCTGTATAAACAGGTAAATTTTCACCTTATTTCTTAACTTATTTTTTATTTTACCTTATTTGCTGTATAAACCCACAGTGATGCGCTGATGCTAATTTGCACACACTAATATCATACAATAAGCTTTTGCCTGATATTTTATTTGCATTTGACATTCAATGCCAACTATGTTAGGGACAACAATTCGTGAATTATTCGCGTACATACTACTCTGTCGTAATGCACGTTGATCCTACAATTAAACAATTAAAATCATAATAAAACTATAACAAAATTTAAACAATGCGCAGTATAAACACATTGAACTTTCCACTTTATCAAGGGATTTCAAAGCAACGGTCTTCCTCTATCTGTCTGTCAAAAAATGGCCTCGAACTGACAGTCCACTTTTATTAGGTTATTTATTATTTAATTATTTTAAATCGCAAATTACGAAATTTTAATTTTTTATGTTACAATAAATTTGAAAAACCAACTAAAGCAGTGGTCAAAATAATTGGGATTGCGACAAAAGTGAAAACTTAAAACTATAAAATAACAGTGGTTTTTTTGGATCGTCAACCCATTGATTATGTGAAACGTTCAATGTTTAAATTGTGTTTTAGTTTAATTATTATTTTAATTGTTTAATACTACAATTAATTTGAAAATCCAAAAAAACACTGTTATTTCATAGTTTTAAATTTTCATTTCTGTTGGCAGTCCCAATTAATAATATTTTTATGATTTGACAATAGTTTGCTATATCCGATATGGTCTAGTGGCTAGGATACCTGGCTTTCACCCAGGAGGCTCGGGTTCGATTCCCGGTATCGGAATTACTTTTTCCAAAAACTATTAAGAAATTAGTTTAGAAACACTTTTTCTTGGATTTCTTTTTATTTAAGAATTATTTTATCTACGACATCACATCTCGCCTACCTTAGCCTATTCTTTGTGAAATACGATAATTTATAGTGAAGGAATATATTAAATTTCATCCACGAAATATCTTGCCCGATGATAAAGATAAAAACAAATAAGAAAATATCGGAAATGTATTTTGTCATTAAAAATCGTTTAGAGATTTCGACAAGAACAACGCAACGTCAGAAGTGGAGGATCACTCGTTGGCGATGGCGTAATACAGTGGAAATCTACGATTTCCTCCAGGCTAAAGAGATAATCAACCGAAATAACCACTCGGGCAGTGACGTAGAATACTTTACTTGACTACTTTTTAAAAAAATTTGTTGTTTTTTTATCTAAACGTATACAGATCTCAAAAAAATAAAAGTTAAAAAAGAGAACCAAATAGCTTTTTTTTGATAATTAACTGGAATGTTTTTTTTTACTGAAAATATTCGCAAAAAGGGTAGACCTATCGTGTGGGCCGCGAACGGCCCGCACTGCGAATACTAGAAGGGGGAGGGATTATAGAAAGGAAATGATTGTAAACCTGCTTTTTAAAAAGTTGTAGGTCATAGTTCTCTGGAAAAACTGATTTTGGAAGCTTGTTCCATTTTGTCGCAGCCCTGTATAAGAAGGATTCTTGATGGAGATTGGTCCTTGTAGTGTCTATCTTGAAACTGATTTTGGAAGCTTGTTCCATTTTGTCGCAGCCCTGTATAAGAAGGATTCTTGATGGAGATTGGTCCTTGTAGTGTCTATCTTGAAAGTAAATGGGTGAGACTGATCAACGTGCCGAGTTCTTCGGCCGAATGTGGCCAGTGGTGGTATAAGAGTTTTAATTTCTCTGAAGCATCTGCCATGGAAATATCTGTAGGGTAATGTAAGGTATGCAACTCTTTTTCTATGTTCTAGTGGGTAAAGGGTATCTGTGAGAGTTGAGCTGTTTATCAACCGAATGGCCCTTTTCTGAATGGAATATAGAACACGAAGAGAATGCTTTGGTGCTGATCTCCAAATGTGCGAGCAATACTTCAGTGGAGGTCGTCAACAGTTGATCAGGAGTCAAAAACTTTTTAGCTTTCCACAGAAAACCTACTGCTGATTTTGCGTTGTTAGCAACTTGGTAATGCCAAGACATATTATTATACACCGTGACTCCCAAAATCGATATGGAGGGACTTGATTCAAGGGTATTTCCGGACATTGTAATGGAGTGATTTGAGGAATTTACTTTCTTGGAAAACGTGGCACTTTGTGTTTTCTGGGCGTTTAATTGAACAAGATTGTTAGTTCCCCACTCGACGATTGCTTTAAGATCTCTATTGAAGGAGTTAACATGTTCCTGCCTGAGTCTATTTGTATCATTCAACGAAAGTGATCGATAGGATGTGAAAGTTGAGACAAGTGTGCTGTCGTCTGCGAAACTGTAAATGGGGTTCGTGGTGGTTTTCAAGAGGTCGTTGATGTGTAAAAGAAATAGGGTGGGGGACATGATGGAACCCTGGGGGACCCCAGCATTGGTTTTTAACGCATTAGAAGAAATACCGTCAACTGCCACATGTAAGGAGCGATCTTGCTTGAAGCTCATGAGCCATTGGCGCAGTTTGGTTGGAATGTGATTGTAGTTATACGTACAAATCAATTTTTTGTTGTAAAAACTTCTTTATGCGCGTTAAGCAGTTTTTGGTAGACGGAAAAGATGGTTTCCCGTCACCAACAGATGGGCTGGGATTTCTGATTTAGTGATTACTATGAACTTGGTCTTTTTAGTATTGATGGTGAGCCTATGTTCTCGGCTTATATAAATAACTTTATTTACCATGTTTTAAAGGATATAAGGTTGGTATAGAAGTTACTCCACTGAGTGATCAATAAATTAATATTTATCAATCTTCTTACATTACCATTATTAACCTAAAATCCATTTCTTAGCAGACAGATATTATGCCAGTTAGGTATGACTTCGAAATGCAGTTTTATGTGGTCATAGACAACCACCAAGTTTGCACAGAGAACGGGCCTCAACTAGGAAGGGATGCTGTAGTGTGGTACACTGATGGATCCAAGATGGATGAAAGGGTTGGAGTGGGCGTTACAGGGCCGAATTTTAGGCTCTCGAAACCCCTTGGTAACACCCCAACGATCTTTCAAGCAAAATTACATGCCTATGAGTGCAAAAGGAACAGCCGAAAACAGATATCTATATTTTATCAGATAGCCAAGCAGCACTAAAAGCTGTGAAGTCATACACTTGTGTGTCTTAGCTGATTTGGGAATGTAAACAATCCCTGTGATAACTGGCAGCAAACAATCAGGTTACTCTGATGTAGGTTCCAGGTCACAAGGGAGTTAAAGGCAACGAGGAAGCATACTGCCTTGCCAAGGAAGTGGCAAATACACAATTTTCTGGCCCAAAACCCTTCTGTGGGCTCTCCAAATCCCACTTGAAAGAAGAGGTTTGACGCTGGTAAACGGATGAAATGAAATCTCACTGGCATAAAGAGCCAGGACAAAGACAAGCGAAAAGGCCTTTCGATTAGGAAAGGTTAACAGCTTCTCGAGTTGGACAAGAAAGTCTTGAAACTGGTGATGGGACTCCTCACTGGACACTGCCCTTTGAGGTATCACCTGAAAAAGATGGACAAAACAGAGAGTGACAGTTGCCACTATTGCGAGAACTTCTCTGAAACTGCAGAACATTTGCTTTGCGGATGCCCAGCGCTTTTCTGCAAGAGGCTCAAGTTTTTGGAGGGGGCCTTTCTAAAGCCCTCCGATGTCAGAAACTTAGCCCCCGGGAAACTAATAAACGAAGTCTCGAAATCCCGGGCCTTGAATAGATTAAGCGTTATGCACAAATGATAGGTCGAAGTGCTTGAGAGGCTGCATAGCCTTTACGACACCCCCTACAATCCACAATCTACCATTATTAAGCTCATTTGTGGGGTTAACCTACCACTGTTCTTTACACTTCTTTAATAAAGAGCAGTGAGAAGTCAATATGGATGACATTATTGCGAAACATGAACAAAAATGTGCCGAGTCTGGGCATGAGTTCAATAAATTATAGGACATAGTTTTAAAAAAATTTCAGTATTAATATATCTTTCTATAATTTTACTAAATTATAAATTTCTTACCACAGCGTCCTTATTTCACAATCCCTTACTTTATCCATCAGAGTCACTCCGGCTATACAATTCTCAGACTACTAATCTCCACAGCGTTGATCCTATTTTCATGCTTCTTCTGCCAAACCCAACATTTACTACTATACATAAGTGTAGTACCAGCACTTTATCATTCTCCTTTTTTCTTTTCCTACACCTCTCAACCTTCTATACATTTATAATTATACAAAATGAATATGTTACAAAAATAATTTCCAACTACAAAACTACAGTATCATGGCAGACCTTTGGAGGGTTTCAGCATGCTTAATATGTCGGAATTATTTGACAAATTTGTATTAAAAAAATGTTCTTGTAAGTAAGCCACTGGCGTCATGCTCTTAATCTTTCTTTCGCTTCGTTTTGTTCTTTTTTTCTTCTGGTGTTACGAGTTTATACTATTGTTGAGATCAAGTTGCTCTGGATACTAAGACCGTTTTTTGTTTGAGACACTTGACAATCGAGAATCGAGAAACTTGCTGTATTGAAATCCGATTATTTTTGTCTGGAAAATATTATGTACAGAAAAAAGTTTATCGATAAAATAAATTGCGATGTCTTTGGAATCTAGAATTTACTAGGTACTTTTTATGCGAACGCGATTTTGGATTTTTTTTGCGAAACTTTTAGTAACAATTGGTATATGTTTGAGTTCACTTAAAGTATGTATTTAAGCCGGTCAATCAGGTAATTAGAAATTAATTGGTTTCAATTCGATACAAAAGCCGTCAGTTTTCAATTTCGATACGACTTGGCTGTTCCACACTGTATGTTGACGATTGAAAGTAGGTACAGTGCAACTGAAGTAGCTTGGCGGGCGACTTCTTCTTCTTTAGGTGCCCTGTCCTCCTCGGACGTTGGCAATCATCAGCGCTATCTGAACCTTGTCTACAGCTCGACGGAACAATGTGGTAGTGCTCACTCCATACCATTGTCTTAAGTTTTTTAGCCAGGATATCTTTCTTCTACCCGGGCCTCTTCGTCCTTCGATCTTCCCTTCTATAATAAGCTTTACAAGCCGATACTTGTCATTTCTTAAGATGTGACCAAAATACTCTAGTTTGCGCTTCTTTAGTGTAAACAGAACTTCCAGCTGCTTGTCGAGGCGTTGAAGTACCTCGGTGTTACGCACTCTTTTTACCCAGGAGATTCTTAATAGCCTTCTGTACGTCCACATTTCAAAGGCCTCCAATTTTTTGCACATCGCATCTGTCAAAGTCCAAGCTTCCATTCCATAAAACAGTATGCTGAACACGTAACAGCGAAGCACTCGGACGCGCAGAGGCAAGCTTAAATTTCTGCTGCAAAGTACTTCACGCATTTTCAGGAACGAAGCACGAGCTTGTTCTATTCTGGCACGAATCTCCTGCAGGCGGGCGACTAGCTTCTAAAATAACAAATATTCGGCTGATTATACTTCACATTCGTAAACTTCTTCCTCCGATTGTACTCACGATTACTGAAAATTTCGTCGTCGCCGATCGGATCGTTATTCGAATATTTTCGTTGTGCGCAGATTTTGTGATCCCTCGCCCGCCAAGCTACTTCTGTTGCACTGTAAAGAAAGGATAATACTCCTCTTGGACTAAAAAAAATAAATGAAACAATAAAAACACACTTTCGTTAAGCCGTATTTTAAAGTATATATTTTTTTTTAAATAAATTATGATGGCTGAACAAAGAGTAAAATCTATTGTTTCTACCTAAATTTAATTTTATTGCCCTTTGAATATTGGTCGGGCAGAAAATTTCGCCAAACAAGTTAACTAAGGCGGGAATTTGCCTGTTTTTCAAAAAAGTCTGTTGCGTCAATAAAATGAAACGCTATATATTTTTGGCAAATTTCTAAGTTTGAAAGATTTGCATTTTTATCCGTTTATCAAATAAAATATCGTCTCTATTCGGGGACCGCGCTACTTTTATTTTTTTTTTCGATTTCTTCGTGCCGTTATGTCGACGAACAACTTTATTTAAAAATCGAAATCAGTTCCAATTCGATGGCAATCACCGTTGACAGATTTATGAAAATATTTTCGATCGGCGACGGTTATTTTAAATATTCGACGTTGTTATTCGATTATGCAGATTTACTGACAAAAACTGTATCTAAGGATTGTTTGTGTCTCTTAGGAAAATACGGGCGACTATAAAAATCGGAGAATTAGAAGAATATGCAAAATAAAAAAATTTCGTACGAAACATTTTCTGGAAAACAAACATTTTAAGAAGCACGCATTTGTTTTACTGGGATCACACTTTTTGTAACGAAAATTTAAAAAAAATAAATACGCCAGACAAAAATACATAGTAGACCAAATAACAGCCTTAAAAAATATCGCAATAATACAATACGGCTATTAATTTATAGTACTAAAACTTTCAAACAGGTATCACACCTCTTCTGGTCGTAGGAACCTTAAAAATCTATTGCTATGTGATGAGGCAACAAAGATAGATAAAGGAATGTTTATATGATTTGGACCAGTAGAGAGGATGGATGAAAGAAGATTGACGAAACAGATTTATAAGGCGAATATGAAGGGGCAAGTCAGTAAAGGTCGACCTAGGCAAACCTATCTCGATCAGATCGAAATTAATTTAAAAAAAGGCCAGGTCAAGAGTGCCAGCAACCGAAAGTGCTGATGAAAATAATTGAAGCGAAAGACGTGTGTAAGAACCGTAGCGGAAGTGGAAAAAGTGGTGTCTGCCTACCCCTACGCGAAAAAGGCGTGACTATATGTATGTATGCGAAATTACTTTAATGTCTTTATTAAAGAACACTATACTTCACATCAGCGACTTGTTGGAAACAATTTTATGTCCAGTATACAGCTTCGCGGACGATAGTACCCTCCAAACCGCTTTCTCTTCCATGGTTCCTATATCTACCCGTGAAACCAGAAATAAAAGAGGAAGAAATGTCAACAACATAAATATGAACTTAGCAACAATTTTAGAATGGGGATCCAATAACTTGGTAGAATTAAATGCAAATAAAACACAAGCATGTCTTTTCTCTAGAAAAGCCGATCTCATTGTGCCCAACATAATATTGTCAGGATTAATCATACCATTGAAGTCATCCATCTCGATGCTTGGTATTACTATCACCAATAAACTTTCTTGGGAAAATCACGTGAGGTCCATTGCCAAATGTGCATCCCAAAAACTTTCTGTTTTGTGCTAAGAGCTATTTCACTTCTAGTCAGCTACTTATGATCTATAAGGCACAGATTCGACCTGTCCTTGAATACTGTTCCCATATTTGGAGTGCGGCATCCAAACATATCCTAAAACTATTGGATTCCGTCCAAAAAAGGGCAATTCGTCTGGTCGGTAATGCCTCGCTTACAAACTCGCTCATTTCTTTGGAACACCGTAGAAAAATTAGCGATTTGTCTCTATTTTATAGATATTTTCCTGGGGGATGCTCTATTGAAATTTCAATAATCGTTCCTCCTTTAGCTGTTTCTTCGAGATTAACACGTCAAATTTAGACTTCACACCCCTTCGTGGTCACTTTGGAGACCTGCAGTACATCTCTTTCCAAAGACTCGTTCATCCAACAAACACCGAGGCTTTGGAACACATTTACTTGAAAGGTGTTTCCCGAGGCATATAACCTCCAGAAGTTTAAAAAGAGCACCAATTTCTACCTTTTTTCCCTTGGTTCTCACGATGTTCTCTGAGAATTACAGGATTTCCCCATTCGTGGGAATAAGAACATAAAAAAATGTACAGACTATATTTAATTAAACTAAGTGAGAGATACACAGACCTGTGTATCGTTACATTGTATACATTTTGTCATATTGTCTATTTTATTTCTTATTTACTCGGTTACTCTTCTGTTACTCTCTTTTGGTCATCATCATCATTATAAGCCTGTATGCGTCCTCTGTTGCACATAGGACTCATAGTATTGGCTTTCTGCATCCAATCTCTACCAGCGGTACTCTTAATGTCATCCTCCCATATCATAGGTGGTCTTCCTTATGGACGCCTGTGTGGCCTCGGTTGCCATTGTAAGACTCTATTCGTCCATCTATTATCCATCGTTTTATGCCGAATCCATTCAGTAATATTCCCAAGATACTTCTTTCTATGGCTCTTTGTGCAGTCCAAAACTTAGATGTTGATTTGGCGATTAGTGTCATTGTCTCTGTCCCGTACATAAACACCGGTAGTACGCTTTGATCGAAGACTTCCGCCTTCATATACATGAGAATTGTTTTGCTCTTAGGGGTATCTTTAAGTTTACCAAACGCTACCCATGCCATCGCTATTCGGCGGCTTACCTCAGCTGTCTGGTTATCTTTTGGTACCGTATATATTTAAGTTGATATAGCGTGAGTTCAGCGACCTAAATTTACACGAAGTATCCGGTCCTATCGTCAATTATTTGCAGACACAGCAAGGCCATGCACGACAAGGTTGTAAACAACAATTTAGCAACTATATGAATGTTAATATAAATAGTAAATTGAACTTATTAAACATAACATCGGCTTAAAGGCAAGTGTTCTAATGTTACTACATGTGTGTGACTGAAAAAAAGCCAGTGACGAGACGTAGGTTATGTCTGGTCATCCACAGGATGTTTTTGGTAGTAGCCTAATCAGGTAGTGCAGTAGTTTCCTGGCTAACTTGCAGTTGTAAGTTTTTGCTTATCGCTAGAACATAAGAAACAATTTAACTGTCAAAATCGATATTTAATGAATGTTTCCTTCCGAAAATTGTTCGGTAATAAAATAAATTGCGGAATCCAGTCTCCAAAGCAGTTACGCGAAAATTATCTCATACCTGATTTTCAAATTCCGCTTCTGAATCTATTAGAACACCGCATCGCATTGTCGGTGGGGCAGATCCTGATATTAACGGCGTTGGCATAGCGGTGTTTACATGAGGTCGGTAATAATAAGGTGTTTTACATGTTTATTGGCTTGAAATGGAAGCTATTTAAAGTGTCCCCGGGCGGCTGTTGGTTTGCGTTCTCGCTGCCGTAAAATACACACCACAACCAACTACGACACGCGCCTAACCGAGTTATTTGCTAAACGTGACTACATAGGCGCACTCTATTATACTTCGAACATGATTTCTGAGAAACAAAAGGTTCCCGAACATTTTTTAATATCATTTAATGACCTTTTTAACCTATGCGTCTAGCTCTCTTTTTTTATCAAATTTAAAAGATGGCATTTGGCTTTTAAACGACTTTCGCAATGTTTACTAATGACATTGCTAATTCTTAAAAAATTTAAATAATAAAAATCACCGAAAATTTTTTATCAAAGAATAAATATTTATAAAAAAATTTTAATCTAGGTAAAAATTTAATCCCCAAGAAACTGAAAATATAATATTATTTTTAATATTGACTTGGATTAAGTTTTAAGCGAAAGGGAGGTTTTATTACATCAGGTTTTTTGATCAAATGGTCAAACACTACTCAGCCATGCTGGGGAAAAGCTCCATAAAGTATCATGCACCTTAGATTGACCCAAGCCTGAAACTCCACGAGGAGGTGGATGAGGATCTTATTTGCCCACTCTTACCTCCTATACTTATAAGGTGCTTTTATTTCAAAATCAGCCAGTCCAAAATAACTTTTGATTTTGCGTTTATGTAAGAAAAACAAAAAACACTTGAATTTTAAATCAGGGGGGAGGTTCAAAAATGTTTCTGCTGTTTTCGAGTGGCACCACTTTAACATCCCCCACCCTTTCTTTAAAATGTCAAATAGCAACCTCTACCCTGTGATAAATTAAACAAAAACCCATGAAAAATGCAAATCAGCCATATAAACAACAATTTATTCTATTGATTTATTTTGCAGACAATATTAAACATAGCGAAATTACAACATAAACAAAAATAAAGTTAAATACAAACAGCTTCTTAAATGTATTTACAGTAACTGCACAAAGTGTGCTCGTTATTTTTTAGGCAATAATATAACCTATTTTCAAATTCTTCTGGAACTCTCTGCAAAGTTTCGCTAGTAATTCATCTACATTCTTTAGTTATTCTAAGCTTAAGTTCTTCAATGTCTTCGAAAGAAGTTTTGTAAACCAATGTTTTTAAATAACCCCAGAGAAAAAAGTCAAGTGGTGTTAGATCTGAAGATCTTGCCGGCCATTCTATAAAACCACTTCTGCTAATCCAATATCTTACAATTCGTTCGTCTAGCCATTGCCTTAACAGCTAGTGCATAATGTGGTGTAGCTCTGTCTTGTTGAAGGTATATATTTTGTTGATCTAGCACCATATTTTCCTGTTTATTAACTTGTCTTTCTTCTTGTATTTTTTGGGACATTATTTCTCAATATTTAATTCTGCGGTCATAGTCGTTTTCACTAAGCTGATGATGAATTTGTATTTTATAAGGAAAAAACGTAGGCAAAAAATTTACAGAAATTACTTACAGAAATATTTGCAAGTTTTGATACTTTTGGATTGGAATAGGTAGGATCTATAGCAAAATGACACAGTACTTCAATTTGTGCAGCATCGTCCAAAAATTGGGATTATTATTTTTTTATTGCAAACGCTGAAATATCGACATGAAGGTGTTAAAATTGGTGGAGGAGTAATTAACAACATTAGGTACGCTGATGATACTGCTATAATGGCAGAAAGCCTCGAAGACCTCCAAACACTACTTAATGCAGTAAACAATGCATGCAAGGAAAAGGGTTTAAGTGTCAACACAAAGAAAACGAAGTGGATGGTTGTCGGTAAAATTAATATCGAGTATCCAAAATTAAAATTAGATGGTAAAATTCTGGACAGAGAACAACACTTTAGGTATTTGGGTAGCTGGATGGACTGTAGAGTTGAAAGCGATGAAGAAATCTCAACCATAATAGAACTGCCACGTAAAAGATTCACTAGTTGGCGTTCTGTACTATGTAATGGAAGTCTTTCGATGAACATCCGTCTAAGAGTATTAAAATGCTACGTTTGGTCTGTTTTGCTTTATGGGTGTGAAACCTGGACACTGAAATTTAAGCATCTAAATAAATTGGAAGCGTTTGAGTTATGGTGCTATCGCCGTATGCTAAAGATTCCGTGGACAGCACACGTAACTAACGAACATGTGTTAGAATCTCTACATAAAGAGCGATAATTGACAAACACCATCAAAATAAGAAAAGTCAAATATGTCGACTTTTCATCATATGTCGAATTAATCGATATATGATGAGGGGGCATAAATATCACATGCTCCGATGAATTATCCAGGGTAAAATAGAAGGAAAGCGATGGATTAACAGAAAACAGCTTTCTTGGCTTCGTAATATTAGACATTGGTCGGGTCGAACAGTCTAAGAATTGTTTCATGTAGCTACCGATCGAGAAGCTTTCCAACAAATTGTCAACTATATGATAGTCAACGCCTGAACGATTGATGATAGCCAACGTTTGAAAACAAGCATGGCACACAAAGAAGATTACAAACGGATCCAGTATCTCCAAATTTCCGTACTAACTCTATGATGGTCTTATGGCTTATATTTCTATCAGGATGCCTTTCATTAAAAACTCGAGCTATTCATCGAGCGCACTTATTTTGATGATAAATAAATAATATTTCTATTCGTTCTTGCAGAGAATGCACCATTTTAAAATAACTCAAGATGCTACAGCTACAAATAATGGCTAATTTAACGTCATGAATAACTAAGTAAATATACTATTAATATTTTTGAAACTAAAAAACAAAATGACAAAAAATGTGAAAAAATGTGATAGGTATTCAAAAGTAAAGTTAATTGATCCCTAATTAGACAGTGGCGTAGGTCGTTTTTGTTATGGTATAAATTGTTGTTTATGGCTGATTTACATTTTTCTTGTGTTTTCATTTGATGTATCACAAGGTAGGGATTTGTTGACATTTTAAAGAAGGGGTGCAGAATAACATTTTGATTTAAAATTCGTGTTTTTTGTTTTTATTACATTTACGCAAAATCAAAACTTTTAGACTGGCATCTTAATTCGAAACACTTTCGGGGACATTTTTTTAACACAAAGGTTGTTTTCCTTATCTTTATTTGTTAAAATAATATTAAAAAACGGTGACGTCACAGCTTCTTCTTTTTCTCTCTGTCTGTCTGTCAAAAAGAAAGTAGCCTTTAGCTGAGAACCTAATTTTATGAGGTTATTTATTATTTAATGATTTTAATTTATAAAATAGAAAGTTTAATTTTTAATACTACAAATAGGCAATTTGAAAATCCAAAAACACCACTGTTATTTCATAATTTTAAGTTTTCTTTTCTGTCGAAAGTCCCAATGACTAATTTGACCAATTTTTTTCAATATTAAATAAAGGAGAGAAAATATCGTCTTCTATGTTACTGCACCCTTCGAGTGTACACTCGTGTATTTCAAACTGGAAAACGTCGTTTCTCTTCAAACACTTTTAAGTGGTCAAGCGATGCTTCCTGAAGAAATGCTAATAGCTAATGATAAGTTACTGAACTTAGGCCTCAGGTAGAGCTTCAAGGAATTCAAACACAATACTCATTAAATGTACAGTTCTACTTATAATGATAAGTTACTGTACATAAGTGTACGGTTCTACTTATAGCCATCTGGTAAACACGTGTAAGCAACAACAACAAATTTCTACATGGGACCTTTTGATTGCACTTTCATTTAAATGAGTCACGTAAGGTGAAAATTAGTGAAAATTCTTCTGGTCCAGTTCTTATTCCAGGCATTATCCAGAACTATCCTATACCTCCATTTGAGTGTTCTAATTCGACCCACTCTTTATTGGTGTTCAAGCATCTTGGTAACCCTACGAAGGGTTTTGGTCTTTCCAGATGTATGCTCCTGAGGAGAGCAGTTTGTCCGCTAATTTGCTTGCTCGGATGATCATCTAATAATTTATGAGACAAATTGGGGTCATAGATAAAGTATAGTGTGCTTAACTGGCCAAAATGATGGTTAAAGCAAGTTTTTATTTTTAAATTTCCATGCTAGTTTCGTAATATTTGTTCATTAAAACGAAACTCCAGTTGTGCCGAATCAGGCGGTTAAATATGCCAACTAATTCATACACTTTCAATAATACACATTTCTAATACACGTTATCTTAAGATATTTGTATCCCCTTTCTCTTGCACTGTTTTCTTTACCCGGTTGCCGTTACAAAACAACCCTTGTATGCACGATGACTTTTAATGTACAATTAAAATACTGTTTTCATAATCTAACTTGCTTAACAACATTGTACCAAACACTGCTAATTCAATTCTCTAGAAACGGAATACTCGTCCCTAATAAGGAGGTGCTACCTCTGCATTTAAATTATTTCGCTAAATAATGGGCGACGTCGACGCCATTTTAAAACACGGTTACTCTCGGGAGCATCAGGATGGAATTTATGACAATGAGTTGTAGATGATAATTAATGATTTTTCTTAAATTTATACAGGGTGATTATAACTATTGGGACATAGGCTAAGTGCGGGTGATTTGGACCAAAATATGACGATACGACCAATAATGAATAAGTGTTGTGGAAGAGGTCTTATTTTTCCTTAGGAAATGCAGCATTGTCTGCTTTTTGAACACTTCCAGCTCCATAGTTAAGTCCCATTTCTTTAATTCTTCTGTTAAGAAGTAGAAGCTCATGTACTGCTATTGCCTCAGGTGGATCACTTCTTTGCTCTTTTATACACCCCAGGTAGTGCTTTCACTGGGCGGTGGCTTCGCATTCGAAGATAATATGAGTGGCTGTTTCCTTCTCCTTATTTCATAATCTGCATATAGGTTCTGTGTCAGACAAGCCCATATTGTGCAGATGTTTCCTCAAAAACCAGTGTCCGGAACAAAGTCCTACAACTGTTTTTCCCCACTTAGCGAGAGCAGCTTTCCGGTCTGCTTAGGTGTGGGGAACTTGCTGTTTCTAGCTCTCTCTGGCTGTGCCCACTTCAGCTAATGCTGAGAGTGGATTCAGCCATTAATCGCTGCTTAAACGCTGGCCTTGGGAATCCCTATGATTGGTTCTGGCCCAATAAATGGTGTTCCAGAGCCCCGCCTAGCTAGTTTGTCCGCTTCTTCGTTACCAGAAATATCTTTATGCCCTGGCACCCACAACAAAGTGACTTTGCTATGGTTAGCCAAGGCTCGTAGGTTTCCGGCACATTTCCAGACAATTTTTGGGTCTATTCTCTGTGATGCCAAAGCTTTAAGTGCCGCTTGACTATCTGATCTTTATTTACGAGGGCAGTTTGATAAGTCAGTGACTTTTTGAATTTCCCGCCAGTTACTCCAAATGCAACTGCGCTGCCGTCAACTATAATCTAGCAGTGGGCAACTTTCTAATTTTGAGCAAGCTACGTCGTGCAGTTGGTGTTTGTTAGCCGTTCAAAGCAGACAACCTCGTAAATTTTTACGAAAATGAAAAAAAGTGAATTTCGTGTGCTGATTAAGCATTACTTTTTACGTAAAAAATCCATCACTGAAACTAAGGAAAGACTTGATAAATACTACGGGGACTCGGCACCATCAATTTCAATGGTTAAGAAGTGGTTTACAGAGTTCCGTTGTGGTCGTACCAGCACTAGTGACGCCGAACGTCCAGGTCGCCCAAAAGAAGTGATCACGCCGGAAATCGTCGATAAAATCCATGAAATGATATTGGATGATCGGAGAATGAAAGTGCGTGAGTTGGCTCATGCTGTAAGTATCTCAACTGAACGGGTACATCATATTTTACACGAATATTTCATAAAACTCTCTGCGAGATGGGTGCCGCGATTGCTCACACTCGACCATAAGCGCAATCGTGTGACCACTTCAAAAGAGTGTTTAGCGATGTTCAGCCGTAATCCGGACGAATTTTTGCGCCGTTTTGTTACTGTGGATGAAACATGGATCCATCACAATACGCCAGAGACCAAGGAACAATCGGAACAGTGGGTTGCTCGGGGTGAACGTGGACCAAAGAAGGCGAAACAGAGTCTGTCAGCCAACAAGGTCATGGCCACAGTTTTTTGGGATGTACGCGGTGTCATTCACATCGATTACCTCAAGAAAGGTAAAACGATCACCGGCGAAAATTATTCAAAGCTTTTAAACAGATTCAACGTTGATTTGAAGCAAAAACGGCCACATTTGGCGAAGAAGAAAGTGCTGTTCCATCAAGACAATGCACGTGTGCACCCTTGTCTAGTCACGATGGCCAAATCCACGAATTGGTATACGAACTGCTACCCCATCCAGATTTAGTCCCCTGCGACTATTTTCTGTTTCCAAACCTAAAGAAATGGCTGGGCGGAAAGAGGTTTGAGTCGAATGAAAAAGTCATTACCGAAACAAACGCGTATTTTGAGAGCTTTGAAAAAACCTATTATTTGGAGGGAATAAAAAAAATTAGAAAAACGCTGGACTAAATGTATCGAGCTAAAAGGTGATTATGTAATAAAATAAAATGTTTATATGCGGAAAAAAATTTGTTTTATTCAAAAAGTTTATGACTTATCAAACCGCCCTCGTAAATTATTTCGCTAAATAATGGGCGACGACGACACCATTTTAAAACACGGTTGCTCTCGGGAACATCGGGATGAAATTCATGATAATTAGTTGTAGATGATAATCAATGATTTTTCTTAAATTTATGCAGGGTGATTCATAACTATTGGGACATAGGCTAAGGGCGAGTGATTTGGATCAAAATATGACGATACGACCAAATATGCCTTAATAAGTTTCTCTGCATATCAGCAAAAGGTGGTTTAATTGTACTTCTTTATGATATACTTTATACTTCCTAATATTGATAACAAAATCAATGATTTATTATTTTTGTACTATTTTTATCGACCAATTTTAAAAAAATTTCTTGCAATGAAAACACTTCTTTTATGTGTTCCCTGCAAGCTGTGTCGGTCGTAAATTAAATTCCGTTCTTTTTAAAAACCTATTTTCCGAGATCAGTGGGCGTCAACTCAATTCCTTTTCGACATACAACTCCATATTTTCCTGAAAGCTATTTTGTAGCTACACATATTGGCTTCTGACCAACTCTCAAGAACGGCAATATTCAAAATGCTTTTCTATTTTGCATGATGCTCTTTTTCCTCCGGCCTCGGGGGACCTGTTAGCCGCTCGACCTCCCCGCAACCCCATAAGTTATGCCAAAACTCCTGATTTATACTTTCAGATTTCGAAGGTCGGTTTTGTTTTTAGAATCTTGGTGGAATTCAAACTTCCTACACGTCTTTTAGACAATTTTATAAAATAATATTGATAGAAATAAAACACACGATTCCTGTGGCACGTCTTGTTCAATGGTAACAAAATTATAAACAGATATTTGTGAAATTTAAACATAGTGTTGTATAGTACTAAAAAAGCTTATTTTTTTTCCATGTTTTTTCGAGGATGGGTTCTTACGGGTTTATTTGAATAATATTTATAGCTACAATGACTTTAAACTTATATTTAACTAATACAATACAGTGAAACCTGGTTAAGTGAGACATCAAGGGACCTGCAAATTAAAGAGGTATTCCACTAACCCAGTCTCTCAGATATACAGGTATAAATAAATATCTGTCTCATTTACAGAGGGTTCCATTAATAGAGGTCAGAATAAAGGTTATTTCAGTTATAGAGGTGCGATTATTAAATAAAATAGCGTATTATGTAAACATACGTAAGTTTTAATCTGTTCAAGTTCAGGATATTCTGATAAACGTACAAATCACGTACTGATAACGATTTGAGCCTTCGTTTTGGCATTTTTCAAATTGCTTTTTCCTTTATGTGTCTGTATTTTTTTTATTTGTGTTATGTAGTGTCGTCGGTGTTTGATTAAATAAACATCCGTATGATAGTAAAGCAAAACTAAAACTGAAGGTCATTGAGGCTTAAAATTGGTTAAGTGCGGAATTTACGGGTAGAATAAGAATAATTAAGTAACAAAACAAAACGATGTTATCTAAGTTACAGAGGTTAATATATATAAAATTCATTCGCTGTCTCAGTTATAGAGGTAACTATGACGATAAAATCGAAAGAACGAATCCCAGATATAAAGGTTTGCTACGTACCACTTCTTCTTCTTTGTGTGCCATGCTTGTTTTCAAACGTTGGCTATCATCAAGCGTCCAGGCGTTGGCTATTATAGAGTTGACAATTTGTTGGAAAGCTTCTCGATCGGTAGCTACATGAAACAATTCTTCGACCGCTTTCCTTCTATTTTACCCTGGATGATTAATCGATGCATGTGATATTTATGCCCCCTCATCATATGTCCAAAGTATTCGACTTTTCTTATTTTGATGGTGTTTGTCAATTTACGCTCTTTATGTAGAGATTCTAACACATGTTCGTTAGTTACGTGTGCTGTCCACGAAATCTTTAGCATATGGCGATTAAGGTTCTAACGTTTTTGTTCTAGATTTTGTCCCAGAGTCTTTTCCTTGAGTTTTCTTATTTTTAATTTGTTTCTATACAGGGAGTTTTTTAAATGGTATGTTTTATGGTACTCTAATCCTATGAAGTATAGCTCTAGACACCTACACCTTTAGACTACGAGGTCTGACAATAAAGATCTAGGACTTGTTAAAATAAAGACACACTTAAAATTAAAATATCACTTACGAAATGTCCAATTACTTTTTAAAAAGTCAGCTTTGCTAAGTTTTTAAGTTAAGTGTAATTATAAAAGGAAAGAGAAAATTCTAAAATTTTCTAAAACATATTTTAATTAAATCAACCGCCAAAACAGTAAACAAAAAATATTGTTTTAATTTTTTTTTTGGTAAATTCAAGCGTTATTAGTGCTATTGCTATTCAGGAGAATGTTAATTTTTAATTTTGAATTCAATGCGGAACGCGCCCTTTAAGTAATACCGAGAAAAGTGATGTTATCTGGTTACAGTTTAAAGTGATATACCAAGACGACTTGGCATAAATGGCAGCAATTTTGTCGCTAATTAAGATGGGATGCTTAATTGCGACCTCACAACGGATCAACGTGCTTTTCTTAGTTTCTTGTCTTCCATTTTGGAGAAATATATACACAGCTAAAAATAATTGCAAAATAATATTAAATGAAAATTAAAATAATCAACGAATAATACAATTTTTACCCTGTAATAACTTTATATTTAAATTTATTATTAAAGTTCTTCTTCTTCTTCTTCTTTCTTTAATGTAAGCAATTTGCTTGTTTTTATTCGTATCCTCGTTCAATTATTAGAAAGGTTGTCGCTCCATCTCTTGCGGTGTCTTCCAACGCTTCGGCGCCCTAAGGGCGACTTGTCTCTAGTTATTTTGACCATTCTGTCGTCATTCATCCGGTCTATGTGTTCGTTCCACTCTCTCTTTCTTCCCAGTATCCATTCATTTACATTGTCTATTTTACATGTTCTTCTAATGTCCTCGCTTCTCTCCCTGCCAAAAAGTGTTTTTCCAGCGATCCTGCGCACTATTTTCATTTCAGTGGTTTCTAATTATCTCTTTTTGTTTGATGTATCTGGTCTAGTTTCCGCTGTGTATGATAATATAGGTCGGATGACCGCCTTGTAGATTCGAGATTTGGTCTCGATTCCGATATATTTGTTTCGGAAGATTGTATCGTTCAGGTAAGCTGAGGTTCGTGCTGCTTTTGCCGCTTGGTTTCTTACTTCCAAGTCGATGTCACCGTATCCTGATATTTCTATGCCTAAGTATTTAAATTTCATCTCCTGTTGTATAATTTTATCATCCACAACCAGTTTGCAGCTGATAGGTGTTTTTGAAGTGGTCATGCATTTCGTCTTTGCTGCAGATATCTTCATTTTTAGACTTTTTGCCATTGTGTTAAATTTGAATAGTAATCTCTGTAGGTCATCTTTGTTTTCTGCAATCAGAACAGCATCATCGGCATCAGTACAAGATCTTTCTGTTCTGAATCCTTGTTATTCATCGCCCAATGTGGTGAGTTCATATTACTTAACGTACCATACACAGAAGAATATGAATACTCTTTACGCGTGACTTCCAATGGTAGTAGGAATATTACAATTACTAATATTTTGATCGATGATGATAATGATATCGCAAGTCGAGCGACATTTAAGTGTGAAGTTGTTTGCAATTTCTGGAAATCACACTCAGAAAGGACAAGTACGGCTCTCCAGAACTAAAATCCCGTCCATTATCTCTGTAGCAGATAAGGTAAAAGTTTTTTATGTCAAAAAACATTAGCTTTAACATCTCTCCTAAATTAAAATTACTGTCCATTTGCTCGAATCTCTTACAGGCAGCTATTGAGGTTTTTGGTAAAGAATACAGTAGAACAAATTGACCTTTAACCTAACGTCATACCTACAAACCTCGCGAAATGAATCAATGTGTCAAAAATGACTGTTACTTTGTCGTGTGCCTAAATATTTCCACTGTTTGTTTATCTTGTCAGTATTTTTTTGTTTGTGTTTACTACTGTTTATTGTTAGTGACGTTAAGGTAAAGGTCAATTTATTCTACTGTATATAAGCCGATTATTGTTGGTTAAGAGAAACTGACACAATTTTTTGTAAAGCAAAAAGAAAACTGTGTAATTCTTAATATGTTTGGTAAATATTTATGTAAAAATTTCATTTATGTATGGTAGTAAATGTTGATTAGATAGAAGAAGCATGAAAGTAAAATCAATACTTCGGAGATGAGTAGTCTGAGAAGTATAGCTGGACTGACTCTGATGGATAAAGTGAGAAATAGTGATATAAGCGAACGCTGTGGTGTGAAAGATGTGGTAACAAAGATAGATAAAGGAATGTTGATTTGGACACGTAGGGGGGATGCATGAAAAAAGATTAACGAAACAGATTTATAAGGCTAGTGTGAATGTGAAAGTCAGTAGATTTCGATCCATGTGAACGTATCTAGATCAGATCGAAATTGAAGCCACGTCAAGAGTACCAGCAATTGATGAGCATGTATGAAAAATCTGATGAAAGTAAAATAAGCGAAAGACTTGTGTAAATACCGTAGCAAATGGAAGAAAGTGGTCTTTGTCCACCCCTACCGGAAAAGAGCGTGACTATATGTATGTATGCATGAAAATGACAAACAAAAAACAGGCGTATTAAATATTTAATAAACTTGATCTTCCAATTTCTATTAAAGTCACATCCTACACAGATATATTACTAATATTTTTTTTCGAATTTATTTATACAGTGTACCAACCTTTTCATCAGGAATAATAGTAGCATCACATTCTTATCTAAATACCAAAGACGTGCCGGAATGAATATTCCAATCTTGTCTTCAGGTTACAAGAAACGAAAAACAGAGCAGGAGTTAGCTTGTACTTGGGGTAACATTTACAAGGGCGTGTTTATTCAAGTGTAGAAACATTTTGTTTTGTATCAGTTTATATTTTAAGCCTATTATATTATTTTTATTGTTAATCTTTATCTTTTATAAAGGATAACAAATTGCACCAGCTATTGCAATAAATAGTCTCAGCAATTTAAGTAATATTTAATTATTAATTAATTTTAAATAATAGACATGAGGCTTAGCGAACTTTTAGAAAAATTAAACATTTCTCTTAAGTGTGATAAACATTTCTAAAAATTTAAAAAATCTGTTGGAATGTTAAATTCCAGATATGCCGGTTCTGGATGAACGTGGCATCTTAGAATGTCTCTGTGTTTCAGAGCATGTCCTCATCCTAATTGCTCATATCTTCTGTGTACTAGAAATGTAATTATACTTAAAACATCCGCAGATTTAAGGAAGCTGCACGTACGTGTATCCTCCAACAGCGAGAGCAAATTTATAGAAGGAAACTTACCTGGTGCCTGAGAAAGTTTAGCCCAGGAAGACATTTACAGTCACGCTCATAACAGCGTCGACAATACAACTAAAAACATTTACAAAGTTGGAGACACTGCACCATCTTGATCTCACTCAAACGTTTCTGCGGTCTCGAAAGCATTCCTTATTAAACCGAATCTTTTTAAAGAAATATTTTGTGTAATTGTAAAATAGAAATTTTAGAAAAATATGCTCAGATATTTTCTTTGCGGTTCAGAACTATATTTTAAATAAACCAACTTTAGCATCAATTTTCAGGGTCATATTTGCTGCAGCTCATTTCACCAATATACGACGGTATCGGATTAGTTACCAAGGCATCGACTTAACGGGCGCACTGTGTTGAGAGGTACATTAGTAAATTCCCCTAAGATTTAAACCCGAATTTTTTTTATCTATCATTATGTTTTTGTTGAGACGTTTTGTTTTTATTTTTTGCTTTATAGTAAACAGAAATCGTTGACGTAGCTCTCTATGAGTTTTTTGGTTAGAAATAGGTACATATTTATGTTAAAAGGGAATGCAACAAAAATAAATTATCGATACAAATTTAATAAATACGTTTAATCATGTAGTACTTACGGTATTATCAAGCATCACTGTCATCACTAACCTCATTCGTATTGTAAATGATAACAGGATTAATTGCTTCAATGCGGTTTTTACGAACCCACCATTCCTCTATTAAATTTTCAAATTTTGTGACACATTTTTCTAAATTTCAATGCTCGTTGCCAGGTTTTTAAAACAGCTTTATCACTGTAACCATTAGATCCAATGTGATTGTCATAATAAGTTTTGCATATTCTCCAAATGTACTCAATGGGATTATATTGGCAATGATAAGGCGGAAGTCTTAGCACACAATGTCCATAACTGAATATAATATATAATATATTATATAATATATATATATATATATATAATATAATATAATATATAATTTGTAATTCTTTTCTCTTTCGTGCCTTTTAGCTATCGATAATAATTCTGGCTTAAAGCATTACTGTGGAAATGAAATATTTTCGTTCATTAACCATTCTTTTATTTTCTGTACTGTCCAGGAGTTTTTAGGTTGCTTATTTAAAATTTCCGAATGGTACGGAGCATTATCTAATACAATGACAGATGGTTCATGTAACGATGGTAATTGTTTCTCTTTTAACCATTTCACAAAGATCTCTGTATCCGTACTGTCATGATAATCGGCCGATTATAATTTTGATAAAAATAAAAGATCCGCCCTATAAACAAAACCATCCTTTCCACTTGCATGTACAATAACGTTTTTTTTTCCTTTAACATCGCTGTGTTTTATAGACTTTATGTTATCGTCCTGCCAAATTCTTTTTGTGTCACCTTTAAAAAAAATCCAAGTTTCTTCCAGATAAACAAATGAAGAGTATTCTTGTTTACAGTAAGTATAATTTCTTAAAAATTCAAATTTTTTGAGCACGAATCTTGCTTTTTTACACAAATTCTTTCGATTGTCCTCATTTTTAAAGTTAAACCCTATATGTTTCAAAATTCTCCAAAGACTCGTTCTAGAAATTTCAAATACATATTTTTCTTTTACTCTTTCTAATATTAAATCTAAAGAGACATGTTCTTTTTTTTCACGCATTTTGTATACAATATCGCGAATTTCAAATTTGTAAGCTTCGGGAAAGTCAACAGTTTTTAGATGTCGGCGGGGTTTATATTTTTCAACTTTTTTTTCACTATTTTCATTTTTTTAAAACCCATCGCATCACACACACGCTTACGTATAGATAAAACTGGTAGCAACGGACCTCCATTGTTCTTCCCCACAGTAAAATAAGTGTATACATTCAATATTAATTCATCTACATCTAAAACACGTCGCGGTATTTTCGCGGTCTATTAGGTATACATACAGTACTTGAAATTACAATCGGTAACTATACGATTTTAACTACAAATATAACCCAGGATTACTAATACTTTTTTAGTAATCTAACAAAAATTAATCAACAAGCCAAATTAAAGCTTAATAGCTTAGTTAATTAGTAAAATTTATTTGGATTACTTATCTACCTCTTTTATTATTATTTACAATTAATAAAGTTATTAAGAACAGATTTGGTAGCAAAATTAACCGTGTAACAAATAAAAATATTGACCCTTAATTTCCAAACAAGTCCCTTATAAAATAAAATTCGTTATCTAGGTACGAAATTTGTTTAAAAATATTAGGGGAATTTACGTTCGCACTACTTAAATGTACAGTTGAATACTGGTTATCCAGTTTCTAACGATAATCCGAAACCACCGTATATTCGTGAAATAGGCCATAATAGATAATTTTAAATAAAGAATCTTTAATGATTTAGTCAAAGATTTAGTAAAATAAATTAAAAATAAAGATCAATAAGAACATGTTCTACTTCACTAAAATGAATTCAGACACCATTTCTCTTATTAAATTTAGAAGCGATCAACTGTGCACGGATCTAACAGCAGAAATATCATAAATTATGATGTCTTAACCATATCATTAACCTTCATAAATCTAAAAAGGGCTTTTGATAAATAAAAGGAAACTTTTATTTAACATTTTACAGAAATAGACTGGAACAATAGAAGTCTGATACGTTATCTTAACAAACCTCAAACGTAAATGAATGTATAGCAAAACGGCCAAAATACGAAGAAGATTAAGACAGGGTTGACCCCTATCCCTAAATTTGTTTATTTCATTCATAGAAAAGTCAAAATGAAGAGCGGATGATTAGCATCATTTGAAGAAATATAAGATGACGTAAATTATATGTTGAACTACTTTCGACCAAATCAGCTTAAAAATAAACAAAAGAAATACCATAAAGAAATAGGTATAATTAAGAATACTTAACATAAACGTCAACATGAAAATCAGAAATAAATCTATAGAACAAATGAATAAATTCTTTTACCTAGCAAGTCTAGTGATGAAAGAAAATCATTCTAGGAAAAAATAAAGGAGAGAATAACTCTAGCCAAACAAGTATTTAAAAAGAAAAATTTCCTTCTCACAAATAGGAACTTGAGTAGGTTTTATTTAGCGTATGGCTCATCACAAATTTGATAAATAATACAAATAAGATATGATAGGATAAAATATGGATATACATATTAATAAAATTCTAAAATATAGTGTGATACAAGTGCACTATTACATACATCGTCGGTCGCGTTCAGGAGATCATCAAAGTGTCCCCGGTAGGACCTCAGGGGGCATTCCTGGGTGATGTGTGGACGGTCTGTCTCTCGGCGCACCACAGCCGCACATCGGAGAGGGCACCTTTTCCCATTTAAAGAGCATGTCCGCACATCTGCCATGGCTCGTAGCAGACAGCATAATAACTAACAGCGCGGATAGTCAAACTGAAGTGAAATCAAGGATTAAGCAGGCTCGAGCAGCATTTAAAAACCTGAGTAGGGTCTTGTGCTGTAGAGATCTGAAGTTAACTTTAAGAATCCAACTTCTCAGATGTTAGGTCTTCTCCACCCTGCTGTATGGTATGGAAGCCTGGAATATAAACAAGTACGAAGAAAGATGACTTGAAGCATTTGAGATGTGGGCTTACAGGAAAATATTAAAAGTTTCATGGACGGGAAAAGTATCCAACTTGGTAATACTCCAACGTCTGAATAAATCCACCAAAATTCTTACCAGCATCGAAAGAAGGAAACTGCAATTTTTCGAGCATGTTGTGAGAGGTGAAAAATAACGATTACTGCAGAACATCATGCAGGGACAAATTTATGGTAAAAGAAAGCCGGGCCGCAGAAAAGCATCATGGCTCAAGAATCTACGTAACTGGTATAAACTCTCTGTTCAGACTTGTCGTCGACAGAGTAAGGATAGCCTTGTTGGTGACCAACGTTCTAGAAGGAATTGGAGTGTTATGTAGTCAGCAGGGCTTCGGTCTCCCACTTCTCTCTCCACTTGTCTATCAGATCAAAGTTTGAGTCACTTAGGGATTTAGCTAGTGCCATTGGGGGGTGTCGTGATCGAATCCTTTTTCCGTTGAGATCTGCTAAGTCTAGATGAATGGGGAGGTTAGGGGACTGCACGATTTTGCGATGCTCTTGAACCAGCGCGTTTTCTCTTCGAAGCTGTGGTGGGGCGATATGACTCAGTATCGGAAGCCAATAGGAGGGGGAGGATCTTATTGTGCCGGTTATCGTTCTCATTAACCTGTTAAGTTGGAAATATTTATATATATATATTGGATATTTAGTGGGTAAACGAACAAGAAAGAAATTTTGTCGTGTTAATTGTAATGAATAATGAACATGATTTAATTTTTATTCTTTTGCAACAAAAAATATGCCATTGCAATGGAAAAAACCATGCCAGACAAAATCAAAATTTAATTTGAGATAGAGTGGTGCATTATTTCTCAATGGTCAATATTGTATACATAAAAAATGGGGAGCTGAAAATAGAGACACATAATTTGCTATCTTTCAGGAATTAATGGATCGCGTCAGAAGAAAAGGGTGGTCACTGTAGAAAATAGCAAACGACAGCTATGAGTTTAAAATTGAACTTATAAATAAAATATAAAAACAGGAAATAAAAATCAATCAAAATGTTTGCGACAATGATACATAATGCAGTGACATGATAAATGAGCTACTTCGTTGATACGAGAAGCTTTTTCAGATTGTGTTTTTAAAAATAAAATAAACAATATGTTGCTGCCGCCGATGATAGAAAATAAAAAAAATAATATTAGTCGAGGACAAAAGCTTAAAAATTACCATTACTAGGAAAAATATTTTCAAATATTGATACGATTTTTATAGTTCTATCTTGGGTTCGGCGATTAAAACTCTCGATCCAATAACCAAACAATGTTTATTTCAATACAATAAATTCTACTTTTATTAACCACTTAGATATTCACTTAGCTATACAACTTTTATAACTCTATATAACTATTTACATTTAATAATTCGTAAACACATAAGCTAATATTAATCTTGTTATGATCGTTTTACCCTTTTATATTTCCGATATCACAGTTCCAGATCTTTCTACCTGTTTCTCCATTATTCGCGTATTCGAGAGGTTGCGCGACTTTCCTAGGCCCCGTCGGCGGTTAAAAAGGAAGCGGTCGAATACGGACCCTCGACGCTGTCGATTTCTCGGTTGCTGACAGGACCGGATTTGTAACAATATTTTAGGTATTGAAGCAACTACAAGGAGTTTCTGTTTATTTTTAATAAATAACTTTGTTAAAGGTATTATCCTGCTCCGTAACGATTTTTCTTTAGAAAACATGTATCATGCATAAAAATTATTATATTTTTCATTCTGTTAGTGGCGTAATAAATTTAATTTTTTTTTTCTTTCTGGGCTTGGTATCAACTTTTGTTTCATGTACTGCGGCCAACGAGGCCACGTACCTTCAAATAATTCCAAGATGTCGACAATGGGGGTGCTGCTAAGCCTACAGGTTTTAGTTAAGGTTCCCTAAAGTCTCTTGTTCCCTGAAGCCATTGTCTGCGAATCGAGAGTTCTTCGAAGTAGCATAGACAGTGTAGTGCAGTCTCATCCTCCTCCTCACAAAACCAACAAAGCGGGCTTTTTGCAAGAGTTTTGAATATCTCATACCTGGGTGTTATGTACAGTATTTGCGGTGGTGGTTTGGTAACCAGCCTCTAGTTTGCTCACTAGCAGGTTGATTCCGGGTGTATCAGCTGTTGTGGTCCACCGGCTCTTGCTAGCCTGCTGCCTTTATGTACTCCTTGGTGTCCTGGTACCCACATCAAGCAAAGCTTGTTGTGTTTCCCTAGTTCTATCAGTTTTCTATGGCATTCTAATACTAGTTTAAATTCGAATTGGTAAGATGTCAGCGCTTTTAGCGATATGATAAAGATTCTTCTGTTTTTATAGGACGCAACATGATTTGAGAACAGATAAAAAGTGCTATGATTTCAGTCTGAAATACTGTAGGTGTAAGTAAAAGCCCCTTCACACGGTGCTAGATTTCGTGCTTGTTCCAAGTCCTCCAAGTCTTGAGGCAACTTTGCAAGCTTCGCTGCTTGCTCCGTTGCAATATGTTGCTGATGGATTCGATGCTATTTTTTATACAGCGCTGCCTACTAGTTTGAGATATTGACTAATTGCAGGGTCGTATGTTATTACGTGATATAGGTTGTTATTCGTTTGCACAGGCTATTGTTTAATAAAGTTTCAAAGAATAGTGATGGGGCCAAAAGTTATAAAATCAAAATGTATTTATTACATTTAATAGTGAAGCATTTCAATTTATTGACACATACTGTATTAAGTGCTCGCAACGATGACATAAAAAGATTTAACAATATTTAACTATTTCAAAAATCAATAGTTAAATATATAATATAAATGTATAATATATTTTTTTCAATAAATCATTATTTTTAAAAATGATAACTAATAAAGTATAGTATAGAATTGTTTTTTTGAAACAAAAGGTGGAAGAAATTTGTCAATGATGCAGGATCTTCTGGACTAATGAGAATAACATCAGTCAGTATTTCTGTACTGTCACTGTTATTTCTTCGCAACAACCACTTGCGAATTTAAAGTGTTTGTTTTAATTTTTCTCTTCGCGTCGAAACAACAATTCGTCTACGACGAATTATTTCTTGCATGACCATTACATCCATATTTAAATTTTTTATATAACTATCAAGCTACCAAAACAACGAGCCAGCAAACAAGCAACATATGAGATGAAACTAGCAGCACTTCCTACCAACATACCATTCACGGCAGCCTGCAACAAAATCTAGTAAGATATCTAGCTCGAAATCCAGCACTGTTTTAAGGAGCCTTTAACACAAAGTTAATTTGTAAAAACTAATTAACAATAAAACACTTACACCAAAAATCACAAAATCCTACAAATAAACACTTCTACAAAACACATTTTTAATAAATTTTTGTAAGAAACTCACCTCTAAAAGCGGCGAACAATTGAAGAAGTTGTTATCATAGAAATTTGGTTTCTGCGACTGTTGTTGGTATTATTAAAAATTATTTGGTATTTATTTATGTTAATTTTTATTCTTTCTTATTGTTGCTAACCAAATTTTTAATAAATTAAGGTTTTTTGTATTTTTCCTAATTTAACAATATTTTCATTATCAAACAACCTAGCATTAAGTTGTTGTTTCCTATGCATAAAACAAAAAAATCTAAAGGCCGTCGTGAGTTGCCAAATTAACACTATCAACACTCTTAGAGCTAAGCAAATTAGTGCCAGGCATCCCTCTTCGGCCTCGTGTTTAACCATTGTGTGGCACTTTTCGTATTAAGGGATGTTTTCGAAGAGGAAGAGAAAATAGGAATGGGGTGCATATATTAAGCGTTTGCATACATATGTATATCTTCAAATTGATTTGTCACAGCCGAACAAAGTCGCGGTTGTAATGTTTTTCAGTGATAACTATCAATTACTGTCACAGAGGTTGTCAAAATGTTAACATATATATATATATATATATGTATATATATATATATTTATATATATATATATATATATATATATATATATATATATATATTTATATATATAATTTTAAATCGATTACTGGATATTTCACTATTTCATTCCTTACATTTATTCTTGACGTCTAATACTCAGCTCTACACTGTACCAATGCAGGATTCTCTTTGGGATCCATACTGATTTTTCATTGCACAAACATTTTCCATACATACATACTTATAGCCACGCCTTTTTCACGTAAGGGTAGGCAGAGACCACTTCCTTCCACTTGCTACGGTTCTTACACACATCTTTTGCTTCCTCTACTTTTATCAGTGCTCTCATATACGCTCGTCGGTTGTTGGTACTCTTGACCTGGCCTTTCTTCAAAACAATGTTGATCTGATCGAGATATGTTCGCCAAGGTTGACCTCTACCGACTTGTACATTCACACTCGACTTATAAATTTGTTTCGTCAATATTTCTTCATCCATCCTTTCTACGTGCCCAAACCATCTAAGCATTCTTTTATCTATTTTTTAACCACTATTTTTTACACCACAACGTTTTCTTATTTCACTATTTTTTACTTTATCCAACTCCGGCTATACTTCTCAGACTACATTTTCCATCACAAAAAATTAAATTTCAATTTTGCGGGTGATTCCTGCATTCCAACTTTAAATACCTCAAACTAATATCTGATTTGGCCAGCAATGAGAGACGCTCCTAAATGAGCAACTCTTTAGATCGTTTAAAAATATTTCAATGGGAATTTATGAAAATTTAATGTCAAACTTTTTTGTAAATATTTAAACGATCTTAAGTAAAGAGACCAATTTTATAGGCGTTATTATCACACCAGATATAAATAAGTTGATCATGCTGTTGATATGCTGCTCGTCTGATCATAGATTACAAAAGATCAATCTTCGAATATAGTGCTGTGCGTTCATCATCTTTTGAGCTAACTAGACTCAATTAAAGACAATAGCTTGATGTTTATTCGTTGTCCCTTCAGAGCAGTGATGTATATTTCTTTCATTAAAAATTACAACAATATCACTTTAAAGCATTCTCCAAACATTATATTTCCATCATCAGCAGCGATCTTACACTAGAAGCACTAGACTCGACCGAAATCTTTGAATATTTTTTTTCGTTTAAACTTTGCTTAAAACACTTAGGCCCGATTGTACAATCAAAGTCCAACTTAAGTTCAAACTGGTTTAAACTGGATCATTGCACGAGGATAGGATACGAATTGTTGTCCCTAACATAGAAGCAAACACATGACAATAATGAAAGTAATTTATTTTTCAACATAGACACCTGCAACGTTTATACACTTGGTATATCGGTGTTGAATTGTTTCAAAGCCATTTGAAAAAAATTTAGAACTTTGAATCTTCAGCCATTCATTTACCGCCGACATCACTTCGTTATCACCAGCAAAGCGGATCCCACGAAGATGTTCTTTTAATTTTGGAAATAGACGGTAGTCACAGGGGGCCAAATCTGGAGAATAAAAGGGGTTGCTCAAAAATTTTAAATCATGCATTGTGAGTGGCAGCCACTGCAACCCAACTTTTGTGGGCCGGAGCGTTGTGTTGGTGGAGGAGCACACCTCGACTCAATTTTCTTCTTCCCTTTTCTCTGATCGCTTCGCTTACTTTTGGTATTAAATTCGCTTAGTATTTACATGTTATGGTGCGCCCACGTGGTAAATAATCCACGAAAAAAACCTGCACAATCCCAAAAAACTATAGCCATGAAATTGTCGAGTGGGAGGGAAACCCCTCTGCCGCCATTTCATGCTTTGTTTTTTTTATTCTTGATCAAAGTGATGAACCCATATTTCATCGACCACAAGAAATTTTCGCTTAAATTCATAGGGATTTAAGTTAATGATCTGCAAATTTGTATCCGCTACAACCTGGCGAACACGCTTCTGGTCTGCCGTCAGCTTTCGTGGAACCCAACGTGCAGAGAATTTTTGAGACCCAATTCCTGATATAAAATTTTTTCAACGCTTCCAACAGAAAACCTACATGTCTCTGCTAAAGCCTTGAGTGTAATTCTGTCAAGGACTAAAATCAAATTTTATTTGGTTACCACAGTTTGGGCCATCCTGCACATGAATTTCTTGCGGTGATAACCCTTTTTTACAGAGGTACTTTATTGCACCTCTTATCTCAATTTTGTCCATTTTTATAAAATCACGCACACCTCAATGGAAAAAAACTGGTGCCAACTACAAAAAACATATATGCTGGGGTCCTTAATATAGCTGTAATATGTTGTTTTGGTAAAAAAGCTTAAAAGGAGTCCACATATTTACAGAGTGAGAGAAAATCAATTCGAAAAGTGGAAAATGACTGATTTTCTTAAAATATTTTAGCTTTTCAAACAAACATACATACAGATACAGATATACATATTCTTATGGTATATTTGATCACTCTGTGCATTAAATTTTTTCTTGAATTTAATTCAAACATCGTTTTTGATGTAATAGTTGTGGTCTCTTTTTTATTCTCAATTATATGCTTACATTTTTTCACCGGTAACACAATCAGAGATTCTTCTGCTGTTGACTGACTTCTTTTTACTTTCCATTGTGATTCATAATAAAAATAACATATTTTTGCACTTTTACATAAACATTTACGATAATACATACCGCAACTAAGCAAGCGCATCCACTACCAACCTAAAAAAATTACAATAAACTAGACTCATCTGATCTAACTGTGTTTGAACTGCTCGAACATAAAATTGGTTTGGTTACTTAAATTTTAACTCTGTACAACCGAGGTGTTTAAATGGAGAAAATACCCCGGAAGAATGGAAACAATCCTTCACTTCCCCAATTCACAAAAAAGGTCCGAAAAACCATCCAGGAAATTATAGGGGAATTGCGGTAATACCAACTGTGGGCAGAATATATTCCAGAATATTACGAAATCTGATCGAAGAGGAAATAATTAATAAGCAGCCAGAAGAACAAGCGGGTTTTCGAGCAGGCCGTTCGACTGTAGACAACGCTTTCACCCTAAAGATAGCCTTAGAGAAGAGAGTGCAAAGAAATAGAGAGACCCATGTAGCTCTTATAGATTTAGAGAAAGCCTACGATAGCGTGCCTTTGTATAGGTTGTGGACGGAAACCTCGAGATCAATCCTGTCTTGATTTATGCTACACAAAAATACTACGAACAGAACACTACAAGAATAAAAATCGGAAACAAACTTACTAGCCCCTTTAAGACAACTAAGGGATTAAGACAGGGTTGCTGTCTGTCTCCTACCCTTTTCAAAATTTACCTGGACAGGGCCCTCACGAACTGGGTGAAGAAGTGTAAAGGCATGGGACTAAAGGTGGGGGATGATACGCTATTCACACTTTTCTTCGCGGACGACCAGATAGTAATAGCCGAAGATGAGGATGACCTCAATTATATGATTAGAAAGCTCAAGGAAGAATATGTGGCAGCGGGTCTCCAGATGAATCTATCTAAATGCGAATACTTGGTGGTAGGAGATGACCAAATAAATGACCTTGTATTGGATACGGAAAAAATAAGAGGAGTAAAACACAGTAAATATCTCGGAATAATTTTTAATAAAAAAGGTAACAGTAATAACGAAATCCAAGATAGAATCAACAAAGGTAGAGCCGTAACTAGAACCCTGAACTCTCTTCTCTGGGACAAGAAAATTAAAAAAACTACAAAGAAACACATATACAAGAGTCTAGTTCAAAGTGTCACCCTATACGGCTCCGAATTATGGGACGTAACGAAGGCTAATAAGAATAAGCTTCTGGCAACAGAGATGGATTTCTTGAGAAGGAGCTGTTGTAGGTCTAGACTTGAGAGGGTTAGAAATGATGTTATCCGAAATGAAATGCAAATGGACAGAAACATACACGAGGATGTAGAAAAGCGGCAGTTAACTTGGTTCGGACATGTAAAGCGGATGACAACTGACAGATGGCCTAGGAAGGTACTGGAATGGATACCACCAGAACGAAGGAAAAGGGGACGACCACGGAGAAGTTGGAAAGACGATATAGACGAGGCAATGGCTAAAAGAGGTTTGGAAGAAAACGAGGTTTTTAACAGAGCAAGATGGAGATTGGGGACGGAGAGACGGCAACAGCTGTAGACAATCCGTTATATATATATATATATATATATATATATATATATATATATATATATATATATATATATATATATATATATATATATATATACAACCGGGCATTAGGGCTTTGTATACACTCACTACTTTGTTTCAATATGTAACTTTGTATACATCCCTAGATTAAGAGGTGATATACATTTTGAGAACCGCTGCACGTTGGCGATACTTCCCTTTAGAAACTGTGACGACTGTATTTAGTAATAAGAACTTATCTCGAAAAGACATTCCGCTAATAAATTTTTGATATCAATCGCGGTTTTAACTTTTTATTTTACTATTTGGTTATCTGCTGCCATTCGGTTCAGCAATATTTTTTTGTAAAGGGGAGACGTAATGAGGAAAATCGTTTTGTTAATAATTTATGGTAAATGCAAAGAAGCAAGTCAAAGAACTAATACAATGCTGTTTTCAATAATTTGAAGGTCAATTACTTATTACTTATATTATTAACAATTAAATGTTTCTAGGTAAAAAGGTGTTCTCAAAAAATTGGGTGGGGTCGAAACAAATTCATTTCTATATTAATGCTTATTGACTTCCTTTTATTCACTTATTGGGTTCCGAAGTAAAAAAAAAATGTTAATTTTTGCTTTTTAAGTTAACTTGATAGTCCAAAATCAGGATCTACCTTTCCAGTTGATGGTGTAAAAAAAAGTACCGGATCTAAGAATATTATCAATTGGTTTTTAGGTATTTTCCCAAATATTTTTCAGATTATTTAAGTAGGTAGTTTTCAAGAAATATAAAATTTGGTGCAGACCCAATAAAATCAAATAAAATAACTTATAGTTATGTTTAAACTAAGCCAAAATAAAAGCGTGTGGTGTCATTGGACACCCGATAGAAACTAAGTTCATTTCGCTATTTATCAATTTTGATTAAGGTGTAAGATTCGAATTGAACGTTTCACTTTTTTGTATCTTTTTTCGATTCTGCCGGAATTGTTGTTGGCGTTGAGCATTGGTTTTCGGTATTTTATTTGCACTCTGACGTTTGCGCTTTCCATACTCTTTTGGACTCTGAACACATGATTATTTCCCTATAATTTAAATAGTAAAATAACATCAAATCACATGTACAATAAACGAATGTAAACAGTAAATACTTGTATCAAGTTATACAATTGTATCAACTTACTTTTCTAAATCTGAATTACACACATTTACTGCAGTTTCCATTTTTCAAAATTGCTCCACTGGGCTCTATCTTGAGCTGTTCGAATCCAGTGTCCATCTACCCTTTTTATATCGTCGCTCCAACGCGTTGGCGGTCTTCTTTTGCTTTTTTTGTCTGCACGGGGTCTCCAATTTATTATTCTTAGAGACCATCTGTCTTCTTTGAATCTCGCAACATGTCCTGCTCACTTCCATTTTAGTGTCGTGATTCTCTGTATTATGTCTTTGACCTTTGTTCATTGCCGGATGTACGTATTTCTTACGCGATCTTGGGTTCGAATTTCAAGCATAGCTCTCTTCATTTTTCTCTAAACAACCCCTACTCTATGTGCGGTGTTCCTTGTCAGTGTAAGCGTTTCGGCACCGTAGGTTATTACTGGTAAAACGCATTGATTGAAGACTTTTGATTTTAGGCTTATTGGTATGCTGCTTCTAAGGACATCCCTTAGTCTACCGTAAGCAGTCCATCCTAGAGAGATTCTTCTTTGTAGTTCCTGCGTTTAATTGTCTCGACTTATTCTAATTATTAGATATTTGTATTTGTCAACCACTTGAATGATTTTGTCCTCTTGAGATATAATTCCCCCAAGTACCAAATTAGTCATGATTTTTGTTTTTTGATGACTTATACAGAGGCCAACGTTTTTTGTTGCCCACTCCAGCTCTTTTATCATTGAATCGGCCTCCCTCAAATCATCTGTTATCAGCACCATGTCGTTTTCTATACTACTATAAAAATGGTGGCTTATTTCGAAATCGAAGATCATAAAGACATCTTTGGTAAGTACATTTAGAGTAAACAATATAAAACATAAATGTCCGTTGGTTGTTTTAGATCATCAACCTTCTGCCTTCTGCATCTAATGTTGTAGCAAACTCTAAAGAATTTCTATACAACTTATTTTATTTGAGCCTGTCGGCTGCTCTACACTTTCGGGAGGGTCGTGAGTAAGAAAAAATTGTTGAATTTCTTTATTTTAAAAGTATACACAAATGTTTATAAAACTTTGGGCGCCATTTATTTTATCGAGGGTAAAATACACAAACCCTTTATTATTCTAATTAAATCGAAGAAGTTAGTTGGTCAAAAAAAAAACAGAAAAGTTACAAATGAGTTAGATTTTTTAAAAAAAAACTTTCAGATAAATTATTTTTACATTAAATTTACAAAATAAAAGGTGATAAATTAATACTGTTTTACAAAGGAATTATTTCTTTAGCAAGTGAACGAATTACATAAAATTTGACTTGACGTCTACAATATCAATATTCGTCACTTACTGCAGAGTACAATCTTTCCTAGCATTTGGCTAGGAATCACCTTTCTCGGACTAACAATCCTTTATAAATTGAACTTCACTAATCTTCTGATTTCTTAACAATCTCAAAAATTTATTCACACCTTAAATATCGATATCCAACTGAAGATTTATCGAATTGGTTGTAATATTTTTCAAAATATGTCATCTATAAGTTGGGATGATGTGAATTTCTAAAGATTTCTTCAAAACTTATCTTGAGAACATCATGGCTTCTCAGACATTCAATAGGATAAAAATTTTTTTCCAAATTATCAAAAAAACTTCACTGTGAAACTTCAGAAAGCAAAAATTCTTTATACAGTTGTATTTTAATATCTCTATCAAAATACTTCAACGTAATATATCTTTATTCAAAAGAAGTGTTACTTATCTTCTTATATACTTCAAAAGAAAAAAATCTCAGGAACGCTATCAAAAATTGACGTCTTCTTTTCAGGAAACACCAACAACGAAAGAGAACAAGTACCTGTCCTTTTATACCTTCTCATCAAAATTCTATTTATCGACAGATCTGGGCTAGTAGGTTAACGGTTGTTGCCAGATCTAATTAAATGTATTTAATTTCGCAACATAATATATTAGAATTCTCATAAATTGAATTCTATGATATTTCTGATAACTTTTTTAATTTAATTTACCTCTCATATACCTTGTCACAATGCTGAATTTCTTTATTTATGCAAATAAAATATAAAACGATTTAATTAGTTATATGAAAATAGGCCAAAATAATCTTAGTTCTGAAATGACAACCATGTAGTATCTACAATACCTATTTCCATAGAACATATTTAGGTGTCAATATTCAACTAATCAACCAATTAATGAGCTTTAAATGAAATTATAAAAACATAATATACGAGGAAAATAAAAAGTTATATCAAAGAGGGAACGAAATTCACAAGTGTGAGATATTTCGTTACAAAGTTGAACATAGACCTCTCCTAAATTATTTCTTGTAGCCAGTTGCCAGCGATTCTTTTGACATCGTCTGACCATCGTGTAGGGGGTCTGCCTCTACTCCTTCTGTCAGCTCGTGGTCTCCACTCTATCATTCTTCTGGTAAAAATAAAAAAAATACAAAAAAACTATTTTTTTCTCGCAGAGTAAAAAATTATTTTCGGATGTTTCTATTAGTAAGTAAATTATTGGGCGAGATCAATTTTGTAACTTTTGTTCGTAAATATTATGACGAAACGGCTATATACGCATCCATTCCCGTATCTGTACAAATAACTCGACGAATTCGCAAAAAAAAGTTATGAAAAACGAGGTAAAAACGTGCAATAACCCATTCATCATGACAATTGCCGTATCAGAACGACTGCCCATATTTCAAAAAATTCAATCTTTTAACTCATCACGGACGATAGTCACTTGCTTGAAATATTTACGACCACCTGACAAATTTATCGAAAATGTTGCTGAACAAACAATTGAACGTCGCTAACGTGCCGCCTCCTCTCGCTCTGATGCCGCCCCCGTTGTCTGATTTTGATTTAGAACTTATTTGAAAGGCCCGCACCGAAAAAAAGCCAATAACACGTTGCGTTTTAAAAAGCATTCAATAACTCTGGTGCGTAATATACGAGGATAGTTCACGAATTGCTGTCCCTAACATAGAAGCAAACACACGAGAAGAATGAAATTAATTTATTTTTCAACATAGTCACCTGCAAAGTTATACACTTGGTATATCGGTGATGAAGTGTTTCAAACTCTTTTGAAAAAAATTCAGAACTTTGAGTCTTGAGCCGTTCATCTACCGCCGACATCACTTCGTTATCATCAGCAAAGCGGATTCCACGAAGATGTTCTTTTAATTTTGAGAATAGATGGTAGTCGCTGTGGGCCAAATCTGGAAAATAAAGGGGGATTCACCTGTTATGGTGCGCCTACGCGGTAAATAATCCATAAAAATAATACCTGCAAAATATCAAAAAACTGTAGTCATGATGTTACCAGCTGATGGGATAACACGAAATTTTCGAGGGGGAGGGGAACCCCTATGCCGCCATCTCATGCTTTGTTTTTTGGATTCTGAATCAAAGTGATGAGCCCATGTTTCGTCGACCATAAGAAACTAAATTCATCGGGATTCTCGTTAATGATCTCCAAATTTGTCTCTGCTACATCCTGGCGAACACGCTTCTGGTCTGCCGTCAGCATTCGTGGAACCCAACGTGCAGAGAGTTTTTTGAGACCCAATTCCTGATGTAAATTTTTTTCAACGCTTAAAATCTCGTGACCAGTTCTTGAATACCTGGTACGAAGGGACAGAGTCATTTAATACTTTTTACAGAGGTACATCGCACATCTTATCTTAATTTTGTCCATTTTTATAAAATTACGTACTCCACAATGGAAAAAAAAATAATGTTTAACATATACGAATTAATGCGCTGATGCCAATTGGCACATAATAATGTCATATAATAAGATTTTGCCTGACACTTTATTTGTATTTTTCATTCAACGCCAACAATGTTAGGGGCAACAATTCGTGAACTATCCTCGTACCAGTTACTGATTAGAATACCTCAATTTTTCAACGACAATACACTAGGATTATGGCTTAATAATTAATATTAATTTGTCTTTTTTTGAATTACTTTTCAGTTCTGTAGGTATGGCACGAACAACATAAAATATAAATAATTTACCTATCCAATATCATCGACTCTTTATGTATACATTAATTTTAATCCCAAAATTCAATAGTCCTACAAAAATAATATTGTCCTGAATTAATTGATTGATTTTTAAATAACACCAATTTGAAAGAATTTAAATTTTCTCCAGTAGTATATACATGTAAAACAATTAATAAAATAATTTGAACTTTAAGAAAATCTTCAATAATTTACGTAGTTTTTAAATTTTCTGTCATTTTACATGATTTAAAAAAATTATGAAAAAAAAATTATCTCTCACTCCAACTATATTTAAAACAATTTAACTATAAGAAAATCTTCAATAATTTAAGGTAGCTTTTGATGTTTCTGTTAATTTACATTGTCTTAATTTTTTTTCTTCCTTTCCCTTTTTTGCCAGTTCTTTATCTAAAGAATTTCAACCACCAATTTCATGGACTCTTCTCATGTATTTTTTTGTCATAGTCACATATCCCAACCATTTTAAACTTTTGTTTTGCACTTATAGTATTTGTTAATACTCTATTCGATCCTTGTTTTGTTTTTCCTTTACCATTGTTTTTATTTGTTGTAATTCCTTCATAGATTTAGTTATTTTTTTTAATTTATTTATCATACAGCTGCATATAGCAAAGACAATGGATTTTATAGGTGTATCTGTCAAAGTCACGTCACTTGATTTTAATATTTTCTATAGTGCTTCAGATGCTTTACTTCCTTTTGTAAATTTTTTGTTTCATATACCTCTTTAGTTTGAATTAAGTGTAACTATTGATTAACCTTGTTTATTATTAATGTCATTTTCTTGTGTCTTCTTTCGATTTTAGTCAGCTATGGACAACGCGAAATAACTTATGATTTTAGCTCTCTTTTCTTTCTTCTCCTCCATTTATCTTTCATTCTTTCTTCATGTTGTCTCTTTTTTTCTTCCGTCCATTTTGCTTCGATTATCTTTTTGTGCTTTTCTTGGAAAACCTTAAATTTTCTAATCTTCGCTCTAAATTTTTTTTCCCCACCACCTCTCCATCGATATTTATTTCTTTCTTTTTATGTTTCGGAATTTTTTCAAAATAATTGAATATTCTTTTCGTCAGTATTTCTTTATTTATTTATTTAATGTAGAATGTCACTCTTCTTTTTCTCATTGTGTCTGATATTCGTTCTGTTTGTGTGTAGATCTCTTTGTTGCTTTTCAGTTTTCACTTACCATTTTGATACTTTATTCGCAGGAATTTTCGTATAGTTTTGCTGTCTTTTTTATTTTATCAACTGTTTGGCCGAACTTGATAATCGCCCTTATTTTTTCATGTTTTGTTGTGATCTGCCTTAATTCATCTTTTCTTTTGGTCATGAATTTTGTATTTTTTATATAATATTGCAGTCCATTCTTTTTAGCTGTCCTCTTTAGCTTATTTATTTGCAAAGGTCAGACAGTTGATTTCTAGGTTGTTCTTTTTTCTTTCAAAATTTATTTTTGAAATTCCTTTCTCCTTATTATTTTCCAAAACTCTCTCATTACCTTCTCCCTGTTTTACTTCTATTTTGACTTCAAAGAATACTGTGATCTCTTCCATAAATTTTACTTTTGACGGATAATTTTGGTAAATAGGGAAGAACAAAATTTACGTTGCATGTGTTAAACCAGTTAATAACACGAAACTATAACGCAACAGATTTATTACAAATTTCCGATTAACCTTAAAACTTGACATTGCTAGTGTAATTTTTTTGACATAAAATCCACCATTTTCTTTTATTTATGAATGCGACAAAGTGAAATATATTTCAGTATTTATTTTTTATTTATTTATTATTCGTAAACATCTAATATCTAAAAATTTATTCTAAATGGGCTCTTTCTTTTAGTGATTTTGGAAACACTGAATTTTGCAGTTAATTTTCATGATAGAAGTTCAAGTGCAATTGACGTGGCTTAACATATTTAACTGACTTCTGTGAGTCGCGATAAATTATTTATACAGACACATTTTGATTTATTTATTTTATTCGTTTGCACTCGTTCCAAAAGGTGTCTTTGTAGTATAGAACGCCACTTTAAATATTAAAAATTAGTAACACTGCATCGGGCTAAAGTAAGATAATAAACGCGTTCCCTGGGAGGACCCTGTCTCTTGTTTTTCGTATGAAATATGTTCAATTACTTAATAAATTCGGTGTACTTAGCCAATTGTCACTTATAATGTACCTCCTCTTTTTCCCTCGGAAAGTATCTCCAAATCTTCACTGATATTCATAACCATGCATCGAGACTCAGGAAAAAAGCAGTGCAACCTCCTTTTAATCAATCTAATAGAGAGAAGCTACTCCAACTCGAACGATGCCAATAATTCTCAGCACTTGCTCCGATTGTGACTACCCACCCTAACTCACTCAAAATATAGTCTGTGGGACGAATATGCTTTAGTCGCAATGCATTTTTTTAATGATGTACAAGAAAAAAATAAGTAGAGGAATACAGTTTTAAAATATATTAAAATTTTTATTTAAATTTTTCCAAATAGTTGTCCTTTTTTATTTAGTGACGACAATTAGATATTTTTTGCAAAACGACTGGTAGACAAAATTTTAAACGGTATTTTAGATGTTTGGGACTTTAATTTTATAAACACGTTAAAATAATCTAAGGATATTAATTTTTATTTAAATATTATTAAGTTAGTTCAACATACATACATACATATAGTCACGACTTTTTCCCGTAGGGGTAGGCAGAGACCACTTCCTTCCACTTTCACTTCCGCTGCGGTTCTTACACACATCTTTTGTTTCCACAACTTTCATCAGCGCTCTTATACATGCTCTTCGGTTGTTGGTACTCTTGACCTGGCCTTTCTTCAAAACAATGTTGATCTGATCGAGATATGTTCGCCGAGGTCGACCTCTACCGACTTGTCCATTCACACTCGCCTTATAAATTTGTTTCGTCAATCTTCCTTCATCCATCCTTTCGAAAGAAAGCGGATCTGCTGGCCGAAATGTTCAGTTCTAACTCAACCCTCGATACCAATGGAAAACAACCCCCAACGATACCGAGAATAAACTCATAAATGCCTGAGGTAGCTATTCGCCATCGTACTATCAGGCAAATCCTACAAAATCTTGACTCTAACAAGGCAGTAAGACCAGATGGAATTCCGACAATTGTTCTGAAGACCTATGCTCAAGAGCTCACCCCAATTCTCTGTAGACTCTTTAAGCTATCATAAAGCAAAGGAGTATTTCCGTCCATGTGGAAAAACGCTAGAGTCCAACTCATTCCGAAAAAAGGAAAGAAGACTATTCCTGCAAATTATCGCCCTATTGAATTGCTCTGTTATATCCAAAGTTATGAAAACCAACAATCTTGTTTAGTTCAACGCCCAGAAAACACAAAGCGCCACGTTTTTTAAGAAAGTGAATTCCTCAAATCATTCCATCACAATATCCGGAAATACCCTTGAATCAAGTCCCTCCATCTCGATTTTGGGAGTCACGGTGTCTAATAACATGTCTTGGCATGAACATGTTGCTAACATCGTAAAGTCAGCAAGCCAGAGGATGGGTTTTCTGTGGATAGCTAGAAAGTTTTTTACTCCTGATCAACTGTTGACGACGTACAAGGCTCAAATCCGACCTCTACTGGAGTATTGCTCGCATATTTGGGGTTCAGCATCAAGGCATTCTCTTCGTTTTCTAGATTCCATTCAGATAAGGGCCATTTGGTTAATAAACAGCTTAATTCTCACAGATACCCTTCACCCACTAGAACATAGAAGAAAAGTTGCAGACCAGACATTACTCTACAGATATTTCCATGGCAGATGCTTCAGAGAAATAAAAACTCTTGTACCACCACTGGCCACATTTGGCCGAAAAACTCGGTACGCTGATCAGTCTTACCCATTTACTCTCAAGATTGACACTACAAGGACCAATCTCCATCAAGAATCCTTGTTTTACAGTGCTGCTACGGAATAAAACAAGCTTCCAAAATCAGTTTTTCCAGAGAACTATGACCTGCAACTTTTTAAAAGGAGGGTCCACAATCATCTCCTTTCTATAACCCCTTCCCCTTCTAATAGTCGCAGTGCGGGCCGTCCGCGGCCCACACGATAGGTCTACCCTTTTTGCGACCATTTTCAGTAAAAAAATAAAATAAAGAAAAATGCGTAAAATCCTCCGCTTTTTCATAAGTAGCGTATCCAGGAAGAAGTACTTGAAAGCTCTGTAAAACCTCTGCCTCCAGAAGTAATTTTTTTGATAAATTTAGAATCAGAGTGTCAATGCATGAATAAAGACTAAAACCCTACAATATGCTTCGTTTGCCCTAGGACTATTCAAAATATAATAATCAATGTGAAAATATGGCTGAGTCATATATTACAATAAAATGTCATTTAGTAGATTTATTAAATCATTTTCTTTGGATGAATCTGGTTATCGACTATGATCATTTTGAAAATACCGAATGGCCATTTGTAGTTTTTTTATTTCCATCGTTTTCGTCGAGGGTCCTTTAGTATATCATCGCAAATGGAACTAATTTAATATTTTTATTAGCACTATTAGATTTTTGAAAAATAATAGTGGGTCATTTCATAAAACTTAATTTTCTTGTCATAATCTATTTCAGGTCCAACGCGCAATAGTTAATTTCTATAGTTGATTGTACACATTTAAGGTTAAAGTTATAAACTTGGCCTCTCATAATTTAATAAAAAAATTGGCTTACCATTAGCCGCATAGTTTAAGTAAAAGTAATATACTGAGACAATCGGTATTGGTGACATTCAGTATGTATAAAAAAAACGATCTAGAATAAATAATATTTTCTTCTTCTTCATCTTCAAGTGCTATCTCTGCGGCTGGGGTTGGCAATCATCATCGCTATCGCAACTTTTGAGGCAGTTGCTCTAAAAAGTTGTTTGGAGCTGTAACCAAACCATTCTCTCAGATTTTTTAGCCATGAATTTCGTCTTTTTCCTATGCTTTTTCTGCTTTCTATTTTCCATTTCATTAGTAGTCGTAAGAGGCTGTACCTTTCGCCGCGCATTATGTGTCCCAAATACTGTAGCTCTCTCTCCTTTTAGTTTTCCGATTCTTCTTAGCACTTCGATGTTAGTAATTCGATATAATTATAACCACATTTCGAAAGAGTTAAGTCGTCTCATTGCATCTGCATTTAGCGTCTATGATTCTGCACACATAACATTTTGCCAATCGCAGTCTCGTGCCCAACGTCAGATCTCTGCTACATAGTACTTTTTTCATTTTTATAAAGTTGGTACGAGCGTTCTCAATTCTGGTTTTTATTTCTGCGGTTTAGTCATTGTTTTCAGTAATAAGCGTTCCTAAGTAATCGTATCTTTTTACTTTTTTAATTTGTTGACCTACAACCATTAAGTTTTTTTTTGTGTTGTTGTTTTTACATATTTCCATAAACTTGGTTTTTTTATATTGAGGAAGAGTTCGTAAATCTCACTTTTTTGAGAAGTTTCAATTCGACAGTAAAGTCGACCGAATAAACGGAGCATATACGGACTGATTTAACATCGAAAAAGGTGTTAGATAGGGATATGTGGCTTCGTCATGGCTGTTTAACTTATACATAGACAATTATTTAAATAATTTAGTAGGGAGTACTTATGGATTAAAAATGCCTCCTTTATACCGATGATCAGGTCATATTAGCGTCATTAGAAGATAAGTTGTTGGCAAATATTATGCATGATGCCTTAAAAATCAATGAAATAAAAGTAATTCTAAGTAAGACGAAAGTAATAGTTTTTTAAAGAGAAGAAAGCATGACAAACTGCGAGCTGCTGATTGAAGTAGAAAGCATGGAATATGTGAATAAATTTGAATACTTGGGTTCAAAGTTTATGAGAGACGGAGAATATAACTGTGGTATTGAGCGAAGGGTGTTGGCAGGAAAACAAATAAATTGGGGCCCTGTATAACTTTATAAGCAGCCAGAAAGTTTTAAAAAAGGCACGTCTGGCTGTGCATAGAGGAGTGTGGTTTCTACACCGAGGGATCAGCAGACCAGGATCAGGGGTTAGCAGAAGAAGCATGAAAATAAGATTAATGCTGCGAAGATATGTAGGCTGAGAAGTATAGCTGGAGTGACTCGGTTAGATAAAGTGAAGAATAGTAAGCGAACACTGTTGTGTGAAAGAAGATGGTTACAAAGACCGATAAAGGAATGCTTAGATGGTTTGGACACGTAGAAAGGATGGATGAAGAAAGATTGACGAAACAAATTTATAAGGCAAGTGTGAATGGACAAGTTGGTAGAAGTCGACCTCGGCGAACATATCTCGATCAGATCAGATTGTTTTAAAGAAAGGCCAGGTTAAGAGTACCAACAACCGACGAGCATGTATGAGAGCACTGATTAAAGTAGAAGAAGCAAAAGATATTTGTAAGAACTGTAGCAAGTGAAAGGAAGTGGTCTCTGCCTACACCTACGAAAAAAGGCGTAACTTTATGTCTGTATGTAGTCGACAGTATATCTATATTGTTAGTAGCAGTATTTTTGAATCGAAGGTCTTTGAGATAAAGGTTGAATTGTGAATAATTAAGTTTTGTCACCGGCAGTCTCCTTTTTATCTTGAACTGTATTATTGGGAACAAGATTATGAATAGAGAATTAATTTGTCGATCAGATATTGAAGTGTGGAAAGTGACAAATCTGAATATAGTTTGGAATTTTATGTTGATTTAAAATTCATATTTTTCCTTTGTGATAGACAACCAAATATAAATTCATGTGATTATTTTTAGCATAATTTCTTGAAATATGAGAATCACTTAAAAATCTTTCTGGAAATCATAATTTTAATCTCCAAACTAGATCTCAAGCGCAAAATTTAATTCATGCTGTGTTCAGCTCCACAATATTATCATTATTAATAAAATTAATTGTCAAATACTCTTTGCAGCTGGAACCAGTGACAAATATTCTTCTTGGTGCAAAAAATTATATTGAGCAGTTAATATAGATAAATCAAACATTAAAAATAAGATAGTCAAAGAATATTTCAGAATTTTCATTTTCATCCCTTATTTGGACTCTCTTATTGGCGGTTTAACAACTAGATTTTTAAAAGATTACTCTTAAATTATTTATTACCTATAAAAAATTAAAACTGATCGCCTTTTTAAGGAATTGACATATTTCAGCCATACAATGTCAGCGATATCTGCGTTAAAAAATTTAAATCCAGAGCAAGCCTTCGTTGTCATTTTTTAATCACAGGATTTGTTTTTGGTGCCAGCAAATATCCGAAATATAAAGCCCTTTGGGAGCCGGCATTCTGGAATTTTGACTAATTGTAGGATATTTCCATATGAATGAGATTATGAAATATGGTAACATTAATATGGATATATGCTCGAAAGTGAATTGTAAGCAGTAAGCAATCCTACCAGTTCGTTTGCGTTTGTGGCGACCTAACGTTTCGAATATTTTTGCTCTTTCTCCACCAGTTTCTGTGCTCATTTCTAACAGCGAGAACTCTTGTTTTGATCACGAACGTACAAATAATTCGTTGGCCGGGTTAAACACGCACATACACGAAATCAAAATGTGTGTCAAAACTTTGATCTAAAACAGTAAACATTTTACTACAAACTGATAAAACTATTTGATAAACATTTTACTACAAACCTAATCTCCCAAAATGATAAAACCATTTGATAAAATAAACAAAAATTTAAACTAATTTTCATTAAAATTAACAGAGATTACGTCTTTTTTAATTAGAAATGTGGAATCTGTTAAAATAGTTAATACAGGGTGGGCCAAAAGTCAGTTGTCACTAGAAATCTTTAAACTCTGTTTTGCCCAGCCTTGTGTTAGTCAGTTGTGAACTAGTCTAGTGTGTACGTGTGTAGTACAAATAAATCAAATCCTCGTTCAGGTAGACCAAAGTCTGATTCTACTGAAGCGAATTTTAATGGTGTCGCGCAATGTTTTGTGCAATAACCAATTATATTTTAAAGAAAAGCATCTGAGGAACATATAATAGCAAGAATAAGCCTACAAAGGATTGAGAAAAGTTGTTATTTAGACCATATAGGCTAACTTTATTTCAAAGTTCAAATGAAGAGTCTAGATGAAGATGCAGCCGATTAAGGATAAGTTGATATGGTCACGAGATGGAGCATTATAGAGACCCTCTAAGTGAAAAATTTGATAAATGTATTGGGAGAAGGGATACCATTGAATGGCCTCTCCGATTCTTTTTTTTTTTTACTAAAAATAGTCGCAAAAAGGGTAGACCTATCGTGTGGGCCGCGGACGGCCCGCACTGCGACTATTAGAAGAGGGAGCGATTATAGAAAGAAGATGATTGTGAAGCCGCTTTTTGAAAAGCTGCATGTCATAGTTCTCTGGAAAAGCTTGTTCCATTCCGTATCTTAGATGTCATACCAATAAATTTTGTAGTCTGCCGGTCAAGATTCGTGATGTTGAGCATTTGAAGCATACATTATTTGAAAACCTACAGTCCCTGAAGATTTGCGACAAAATGTGTAAATCAGTGTTTAAAAGATGTAACGTTTGCTTAATAGGTCCATGAAACTGTACTGGTATTTGAGTGCTAATAGTAAATTTCTATTTTTGACAACTGACTTATTGCCGATGTTTTTTATCGTTTCAATAGGTAACAAGTGTCGCAGTAACAAATTTATTAATCTGCGTCAGTAGCTTTAGTGACTCGTCGCGGTTTTGTAAAAAACTTTTACCATTTTCTTGGACATTTAGTTCGTTTTGGTTTTTATCTTTACCTTTCTGTTAACTTTTTGTTTCGGATTCAGATTTTTCACTAAAGATTCTTACTCTTCTTGATTCCGTTACATTTAATTTTTCGTTTACTTTTGTAGATAATGCTGAATGGTACTGTACATTTTTCTTTCTTGGTTTTTTTAGCTAGAAGGTAGAAATTTTGTTTTGATAACTTCAACTTTAGTTCTTTTTCTACCTCTATTAGGTTTTTCTTAAAGTTTTCATTATGTTCTTGCTGAAATATAAAGTACGAGGCGTGTTTTTAAAGTAAGTTCCGTTTTGAAATAAAAATAGAACCATTAGAATTTTCTTAGCAATTTTATCTTTAAATGAAAGCCTGTACTTTAATCTACGTTTTTACGTAATTTCCACCAACATTAAGGCATTTATTTTATCGTACAAACAGCTTTTAAATACCATTCTCGTAAAAATCTGCTGCCTGATTAGACATCCATTGCAACAGGGTCTCTTTAACGTCTTCATCGTCGTCGTGGCGCTGACTACCCAGATGGTTCTTCAAATGCAGGAATATATGATAGTCACTGGGCGCTAGATCGGGGCTGCATGGAGGGTGATCAAATTTTTCCCTGCCAAATAATCCCCAGCATGCCACGCCTTTTGTTTTGGATTGCACAGCGCAATTTTTTTAAGGTCTCATAGTAAGACGTAGAATTTATGGTGTTACCACGAAGCAAAATATCCACAAGCAACACCCCCTTCCTGTCCCAAACAACAGTACACATGATTTTCCGGGCTGAAATTATTTGCTTGAACTTCACCTTCTTGAGTAATGTTGAATGCCGCCATTCCATGGATTGTTGCTTTGATTCAGGTGTAACGTAAGCCACCCATGTTTCGTCGCTGTGAGCCTCACTGTACCGCTCTAAGAAAGTCAAAGAACTGGCTAAACGTTTCATTTTGTGCACCTCACTCAGCATTTTTGGTACCCAGCGTGAACATACTCGTAACTTTCGATAATTTAAACGTTCTGTAATAATTACATAAAGCACACTTCTTGACAATCGAGGAAAGTTTTCAAACAACGTTGAAATCGTAAAGCGTCTGTTCTTTCTCAATTTTTCATCAAATTTTTGCATCAGATCGTCAGTAATGATTGGAGGTCGCCCACTTCGTTCCTTATCATGCACATTTGTACAGCCATCTTTAAAAGCTCTACTCACCCATTTCCGTACCATCCCATCGCTCATAATGTTTTCTCCTTACACTTCTTTGATCTGACAATGAATTTCAGCAGATTTCACGCTTTTAGCACTAAAAAAACAAATCACAGCGCGTATTTCACAGTCGGCGGGATTCTCAATCGAAGGAGGCATTTTAAATACTCACTAAAGATTAGTAAAGACGCCAAATGACCATGTAATAACATCTGTCGCTTGTCAACAGAGTGCGGTATACAGTGTGCATGTGCCAAATGCCAAAACGGTACTAACTTTAAAAACACGCCTCGTATCTTCGGTGTCGCAGTAACAAATTTTAGATTTATTTACCTGCCTCGATAGCAACAGTGCCTGGTCACGCTTAGACTTTAGTTATTTGCATAAGCTAGCTTAGTTTACAAATTATTATGTCACTCGAGTTCCATCATCAAATTTAAAAACACAACCATAACCAATACAATTCTTAACCATATTGCTTTAACGTAGGAGTCTCAATTACTATTGAAACATACCGTTGCAGTCTGTGGTTCGTTTTTTGTACCCTTGTCTTCTTCTTCTTGTTCCTTGGCAGTCTTGTGCCTCTAATTCACACTGTCTGATGCCCATCTTTCTAAGGTCTGCCGTTACAGCGTCCTTCCATCGGTTTCTGGGGCGTCCTACCGGTCTTCTGCCAACCGGTCTCTCCCAAAAAGCTGTGTTTATAAGGCGCTGATCGTCGCTCCTTATTACGTGACCTGCTCGTCTAAGCCTATTAGCGTTTATATGCCTAGTAAGGCTCTCTTTCCCAAATAGTTGTTGGAGCTTATGATTATGTCGACTTCTCCATTCTTGCGTGTTAGCATCCTTACAGGGTAAATGGCTCGCAGTTCCCCATACCAGCAGTTTTTTTTTTTTTTGGTTTAGAGTCCACGTCTCGCTTCCATACTTCACCACGGGGTGGATTATGGTATTGTAAATTCGACTCTTAGTATTCCTGAAAAGAAGCTTAGATTTTAATATGTGTTGAATGGAGTAAAAAGCCCGATTCGCCGCGACTATTCTGGCTGCCACGTGTTTCTCAACTCGGTTATCCTGGGTTATTATCGCTCCCATGTACTTGAATTCCTTTACAACTTCAAAGTTGTGGTCGTTAGGATAGACGTTCTGTCTGACCCTATTTCTGGTATTTTTTGACATTACCATGTATTTAGTCTTGTCCTCGTTTACTTTGAGGCCCATTTGCAGTGCAGCTTCCTCAAAACGGCTGAAAATACAACACACATCTCGTGTTGTCTGTGCTATGGTATTGACATCGTCAGCGAATGCTAGAACAATCTTCGATCCTTGTGCCGAAATACTTGTGATCAAGTCTGTTTCAACTTTTCGTATTGAATATTGTAAAGCTAGGTTGAATAGTAGGGGGGATAGTGAATCTCCCTGTCTTAAGCCGGAATTAATACTAAATGTTTCTGAGCTGTGACATCCTACTCGTACTTGAGCGTAAAAGTTGCTGACGCACATCTTCGTCATTGTCACCAATTTCTTTGGGATACCCATTTTGGTCATTGCTGACCATAGCATTTTCCTGTATTGACCCGAATAAAAAGCTATCAGCTGAACTTCAGATTATCAGGTTTTTCGAAAAGATTATACAGACAGCTGTATAATGTAATGTAATTGTAAATACTTTGATGAATCAAATATACACAAGTGACATTCGAAATTAAATTTATTTTAACATAATGACATTAATAATTAGCTCAAACACAATAGGCCATGAGCTAGTACCAAAATGGTTGTCCCTGACAGCCTTTTTTTGAACGGATTTTAAAACAAAAATAATTTTTTTAAAAAACAACGATGGAGAAGTCGCTTTAACCCTTCGAAATTTTGGTTACCGAGCCCATGTCGTGGGAGTCTAAATTGTACGAGCGCCAAGCGCCGATCTCTATGTATGAGATTTTCATTAATTTGCATAAAATGTGTCTCAGTGATTCATATATCTTATTGTATTTGATATACGACTCCTGTTTTGGTTTGTTTATATTCCAATTTTTGCCACCGAATTTACACTGCCCAGCGCCATTAGTCAGTAAGAGTACGATTTAATTGTCTTAATGCGTTAGCTGCATCAAGTGGAGTGTTTTTTTTATTTATTTTTTAAATGTGCGACATACCACAACTAAAAAATAATACTATTGCTACTTTTGCTGACGATACAGCTATATTAGCAGTAGGTAAAAATAGTGAAGAAGCAACTAAAAAACTACAGACAGCTGTCAACAGAATAAATACTTGGACTAAAAAATTGGAAAATCAGATTAAATAAAGCGAAATCTACACACGTCAACTTCACCAATAAAGTATGCCAACATATACCAGTAAATATTAATAATATCATAGTACCATTTTCAAACACAGCAAAATACCTAGGTATAACGCTCGATGCAAAGCTCCGCTGAAAAGCTCATGTTAAAAAAAAAGAGAAGAATAAGATATAGGAAAATGTATTGGCTAATAGGGAGAAACTCCACTTTGTCATTACATAATAAGCTTTTGCTATACAAGCAAATATTAAAAGCAGTATGGACTTAATGGTATACAACTAAGGGGGTATACCAAATAGACAAATCTTAATATAATACAACGATTCCAAAATAAAGTATTAAAGAACATTACTGATGCCCCTTGGTATATTCGTAATAGTGATATTCACAGGGACCTGAAGATGGAAACTATTGAACAAACTATTTTCAATTTAGCCAAAAGAGACGAAGAAAGGCTTGATCAACATGTGAACGTCGAAGCAATCCAGCTGCTAGACAACACAGGAATAGAAAGAAGACTTAAAAGGACCAAACCATTTGAGTTAGTAAAAGTGTTAAAAGCAGAGCATAGAGCATTTTCATATGATAAGTTAAGTGTAACCCCATCTGCCAGAACCTAAGGAACACTATACTATACACTATACCTTAGTTCAAGACTTAAAAGTATTAATTTAGGTCAGAATAGAATTGCTCATTGGTCTATTTGACCGGATTGTAATATAATAAAATGTTTAATAAAGTGAATTTTTGACAAAAAAAAACATTTTTAAATGTGAAAATACACCGTTTTACCTTACTAGTGTGCGTTTGCTATTGGCCTCTCTTCATCTTGGTTGACCCTGTATTTTTTCGTTAACTTTAAAGTATGCAGATAACTATTCCGTTGTTAATATTTTACTCGTGGCATCTCAACTAAAACGTTTTGAACAATTCCTAGACAGTCGCAGTTAGCCGTGCAGTCTGTTAGTCTTTTGTCTTTGTTGACGTAAATCACAGAGCCGAGTTGGCTGGGGGCGGTCGGTCGCGCTTTTTGCCTTTAAAATATTTTCTACATAGCGTAACTATCCACTTAGCCCTGGGACAGAGCCGACATATGTGACAACTCTCCATTCCACAACAATGAATCACAAATTTAATCTCGCAAATGGATTCCGACCACATCTAGAGCTTCGCTAACCGCCAGTGCATAGGGTCGGCCATATTGCTACACGCATACGTCATCCTTTTCATAACCTCAATCTGGATATCTGGAAATTTTTGGATGAACATCAACGTATTGGAATAATATGTTGGATCGGGTAAGAACCACGTATTATGGAAAAACGAAATTAGATTTGGATTAAGCAATCGCAATAAATCAAGTATTTAATTAACAAAAGGGATACTGATTGTAACTATAAACGAATTCTTCTCGTGTTTAAATATGAAATGTAAAAGATTTGCGTGACAATATCCAATCTTATCAAAAATTGGTATAATATAACTAACGATCTAAATTCTGCTGCTTGGTTCACAGAATCAATTTCTACACACATACATACATATATTCACGCCTTTTTTTCCGTCATACATGCTCGTCGGTTGCTCGCACTCTTAATCTGCCCTGAGACTACTCATCTCCGCAGCATTAATCTTATTTTAATGCTTCTTTAATCGGCACCTCACAGTTTGTCATGCTTTCTTCTCTTTTAAAAACCATTACTTCCGTCTTGCTTTTATCTTTTTGATTTTTAGGGCATCATGCATAATATTAACCATCGCCTGCAACTTCTCCTAGGATGATGCTTATATGACCTGATCATCGGCGTAAAAGAGAAATTTGACGATCAAATCATTCATTCTCAATCCATACGCACTCTCTTTCAAATCTTTTAAACAATCGTCTATGAATAAGTTAAACAGCCATGACGAAGGCACACATCCCTGTCCAACACATTTTCCGATGATAAACTAGTCCGTATAAGCTTCGTTTATCGTAACACAAGCAATGAAATCCTCATAAAATGATTTCAGTGCTCGTACCAAACTATTGCTCACCCCATACGTAGATAATGTCGACCACAATTCATTCCTCACCACTCTGTCATAGGCCTTTTTTAAGTATACGAAAGCGCGGTAAATCTTTTGACTTCTAACTTAGAATTTTTTGACTGTGCTTGTAATGAAAAGACCTGATCCATACATCTTTTTTCTCTTCTAAATCCTGCTTGCACATCCCATATCAACTCCTCAGTTCCATTCGTCGCTCTTTTAATCAATACCTTTGCATACAGTTTGCCGACGATGCAACTAATATCTCGGTAGTCAATAAAGTAGTCCCTCTCTTATGAAACCGGCCAATTTGCTACAAAATAAATAAATACCTTACCCAAACTATAACAGTCACGTGTACCAATTATCTTTCTTCCTGTTAATAAAACCCAAATATAAAATATCGCTATAATTATAGATGTCTCAACAAAAAAACCGTTCTCCACAAACGTACCTATATACCAATTCTATGATTTTAAAGCTTAATACCTATTTTTTTAAACTGTAGAAAACACTTTAAATTCACTAATTCTTACACTTCTGTACTGATTTCTTACTGAAATGAAAAGAACCACAATTCATCGTCACTGTTTACTTTTATTATTCAAATGACGGTATATTTATTAGCCCATTTCTCCTGCAATGCCGATTGTCACAAAGAAGAGAAGACGGAAAGTTTTTCAATTTAAATTATCCCCCTTTACATATTCTGTTTTAAAGATCAAGATAGCATATTTATCAACCGCATACGTTGTTTCGAAAAACAACCATCCTAACCTGATTTACAAATCCGTTTCCGTCCATTAAAAGTCAATGATCTGTACAGCATCCGGAAACATACAAAAAGGGGTCACGTGTTCACCCGTGACCAATCCGAAAGCATTCATCGCGTCGTGTAGTCGAGGCCTAATTGATTCTGCACGCCTCGTAAGCGCGGCCGTTTTCAATGGGACCGTGACACCAGATTACATGGGAGAAACTTGCTAGCGATTTTCGTACAGAGTGAAGGAGCACGTTCGCGCTAATAATGTTGTTATAGATTACGGATGACAGGAGGTGTCACGTGGGAATAGAAAGGATAAGTAATGAGAATGATTTTCATGCGAAAAATTATTATATGTATTGGGTTTATTTCTGAAAAAGTATTATTTGGGAAGGATCGATTGAGAATAAGTGCCAGAGGTTAAATTTACCATAAAAATTCTAGGAGAATATTGCCCTCTTCTTAATACAGTTCTAAAGAGGATCCTTTACAACACCAATGTCGACCAGACTAAAACATTTGCTTTTAAAATAATTTTAATGATTAACAAAAAATGTATGGATTCGCTATGAATGTTTAACTTACAGATAGACGATTGTTTAAAAGATTTAAGTATGGATTAAGAATGAATGATTTGATTGTCAGATGCCTCCTTTACGCCGATGATCAGGTCATAGTAGCGTCATCTGAAGAGGAATTGCAGGCGATGGTTAATATTATGCATGACGCCCTGAAAATAAAAGGGATGAAAGAAATTGGTTTTTGAAAAGAAGAAAGCATCACAAACAGCGAGGTGCTGATTAAAGATGAAAGAGTGGAACAAGTGAATGAGTTTGTATACTTGGGTTCTAAGTTTACGAGCGACAGAAAGTATAACTGTGACATTGGGCAAACAGTGTTGGCAGGAAAGCAAATGAATGTATGAGCAGCCAGAGCGTATCAAAGGCACGACTGGCTGTGCATAGTGGTGTGTTGGTTCCTACACTTATGTATGGTAGTAAATGTTGGGTTTGACAGAAAAAGCATGAAAATAAGATTAATGCGGCGGAGATGAGTAGTCTAAGAATTGTATAGGGACTCGATTTATAAGGCGAGTGTGAATGGGCAAGTCGGTAGAAGTCGACCTCGGCGAACATATCTCGATCAGATCGACATTGTTTTGAAGAAAGGCCAGGTTAAGAGTACCAACAACCGACGAGTATGTATGAGAGCACTGATGAAAGTAGAAGACGCGAAAGATGTGTGTTAGAACCGTAGCAAGTGGAAGGAAGTGGTCTCTGCCTTCACCTACGAAAAAAAGGCGTGACTATATGTATGTATTAAGGTGAAAAAATCTTGTTTATACTTATATACGCTAATTTCATCTTGTCTTAAAACTATATTAGAATTGGCCAACGTTTAATTACCAATATTGATAAATAATATATTATTCCTTTTTATTTTTATTTCAAAGAACGTTACTTAAATGTCAAAAATAAATGATTCCGTGAATCTTTCGGGGATACTTTCAATTTCGCATTTTCTTGGTAACGAACTTTAAAACACGGTTCAACGAGCAACCGTTGAAAAAAATAATATGATTTCTGTCCCATTTTCTTGATTTATCGGACACCATTTACCTACTTGAATTGTTTTTAATGAGAAAAGTCGGCTTATCTACACAGCTAAGGCAATCTTTCAATGCCGGCTTTTATATTCGAAAAACAAAAAGAAAGAATAGTCGTGGGAGTTAAATTGCTTAATTTAAACGCTCTCAACATTAAGGTAAAAGTTCACTCTATATCATCGAGACAATAAAAGTCGATTAAAAAAATCTTGCAAGGTTTTTTCAAATAGAAGCCCACTCATGGTTCGTTTCAAATTTGTTAGGAAATTTATTTACCGCCATAATGTAGATGAGAAAAACACATACCATAATATTATGCTTAAGGGTGAATGCTCTGAAATTATCAATTTCGAGATGTGGCTATACAGGAGAATGCTGAAAATCCCTTAGACGGCAAAAGTGACAAACGTCGAAGTTCTAAGGACAATGAAAAAAGACCTGGAACTGATGAACATAATTAAAGCACGTACATTAGAATACCTAGGTCATATCATGCGAAACAAAGAAAGATACGGTCTGCTGCAGACAATCTTACAAGAAAAAATCTTTGGACGAAGAGGACCAGGAAGACGCAGGACATCGTGGCTTAAGAACCTCAGGACCTGGTTCAATAAAACATCTACACAACTGTTCCGGATTGCTGCAGACAAAGTCCGGGTCGCTATGATGATCGCCAACATTCGTAACGGATCGGGACCCTAAGAAAAAGACCTATTTAACAATAAAGACATTTTAAAGTACCTATATATTGGAACAAAAAAAACTCCTTTGTTGGCTGACGCTTTCACAAATGTAAACACAGAGTTATGTAACAATATAAAATGTTTTCCGATTTTTAGTCTTGAGCTAGGCGCAGTAATGTTTAAAACAACTTTAATATTTCCTAAATATAATGAAATAAATTCTTACAACCAAGCACTCCTCCAATCCATAATGAGTCGATATAACAACCATTTTCACATTTATACAGGAAAACAGGAAATGGAACGGGTTTCGCCTTCTATATTTCTAATACCAAATATACCCATTTAGGTAAAATTCCTGATCTTTGTTCGGTCTTCTCCGCAAAAATGCTAGCCATTGAAGAAGCGCTAAAGTGGATAATTGAAAATAGAATAATTACAGCCGCAGACATAATGTCCGATTCTAAGTCTGTTTTGTATGCACTGAATAATCTTCATTTTTATAAAATATATAATCTTTTCATTTATGTAAAATAAAAAAAAAAACACCTATTAACATTAGCAAAATCTAATGTGGAAATTACCATGGTATGGGTAAATGCGGAATATTGGGAAACGAAATAGCTGACAAGTTAGCTAAAGAAGCTACGTCTTCTACAAACCTCGTCAAAATTCATCCATTCTATGATATAGTCAAAATGGGAAAAAATAAAATGCTCATAAGTTGGGAGAGACATTGGAAAAACTTTACTGCCACATCCACTAATCATTACATACTAATACACACCAAATTACCACTGAGAATTCCACACTTGTCAGATTACACTTTAAGCAGAAAGAAAGCAGTTACCATAACACGACTTAAATTTAATCACGGCAGAGTCCCAGCCCATTTATACAAAATCGGTTTATTACAAATATCATATTGCAGATGTGATAACTCATCCATCTGTGACTTAAATCACATATTCTTTTCTTGCACGAATCATACTCAAGAAATCACACGACTTCTGCATCTATTACAAAACCATAATATCGCATTTCCGTTAAATATAACATATCTGCTTAATGCCCAGAATAGGGCCATATTCGATATTTTGGTAACCTTTTTAGAGAATATGGGTCTAGACCTTTAACAATTATAACAAAACAAAAGTCTGTGGATTCTTCCAATGCCAAACCCACCCTACACACAAACACACACTCATACACACACACATACACACATACACACACACACACACACACACACACACACACACACACACACACACACACACACACACACACACACACACACACACACACACATTCTAAAGTAACTCTATTAATTTTCCCTTCGTAGATTAATGTCAGACCCTTTTTTACAGAATCTTCCATGGATTTTGCTGTAAAAAACTATTTTCCATAGATTTATCTCCATCAATGTCGATAAGGTCCAGAGGAGGCTTTAATCCGCATTTGAACACTTTTAGGTGAGTTTTTTCTACTTTTTTAACCTTTATTTTTATTCTTTACAACCAAATCCTTCTAGAAACTGTGTAAAAATTATATTATATATTGAAAAATATTGATTTTTTTATCGTCAATTTCTTTTAAAAAAAAATATAAAATCCCATGTGAAAGCTCGCAGACTTAGCAGGACGTATCAGTCCGATATCAGACCGTTCCAAATTATTCAACACATTAGTGTCAGAGACTGGTATAGTTCTTCCATTAATTATTTCTGAACACAGAGTAATCAATATAAAATATATACGCACGGCACTCGTGCCAAATTTAAAAACAAAATATAATGTTTACTAGCCGTATAAAATCCGGTATAAATCAAAGAAAACGTCTGTCCATTTGGACTTGATTGACGTGCGTCAAAATTCACAAACTAGGTTATTCAACCAATGGGAACGGCGAATCTTAAGATTATATGCACTGAATTGTCTGAGGGGTGTAACGCGGTTAAAAGCTATAAATAATTTTGAAAGATAGTCTGTGATATCAGTGGGGTAGTGTGGTGTGCTGAATTTAGAAATTTCATTAAATAAATAGAAATATGGCGTTTTGGAGACCATGGGCTAATGAAAATAATGAAATTGCACAGTGTAGTGAGAATAAAGACAGATATGAATTTAAAAATGAATATTTAGACACAGGTACGAGACTGGTACTAGTGTCAGACTCGTATTGAATTGGTTTAACATAATGTTACGATATTTACTGTTGGGTTCGTTAATTTACAAAACTTAAAACAAAAACTAAACAATTAGTCTAATCTTTCTTTATGTAATACAATAAACTCTTATTTATTAAATCACTTAGATATTCACTTTACAAGTCTCTATATTTACAAAACTATACTTCAACTTAAACTTCTTAAAACAATCTTCTCAAAAACTATATTTTCACGACACAGTGGCTCTTTAAATATGTACAACCAAACGTTCCCGAAAAAACGATTTCTTTCGGGAAATTATTACGAATATTTTAAACATCGCAGGTCTCCAATTGCCTTTTTGGATAGACACAAATTTATTTTAAAATGAGAATTCCCGTTTTGACGTTTCTTAGTGTCAATTTATTGATGCTTATTTTCAAATTGAAATTGGTTAATCTCATTTTGAATGTGATAAACTAATGTCAAGTTGACAAGTCCCATTTTAAAAGTGTTTATTTTCAAAAGGTATAAATCTGATTTTTACCTATACTATGGCATACGTGGGTCGAATATGTATGAGAAAACAACTACTTTCCTGGAAATGTGCCTCGACGAACATTAAATTATATCTGATAAATAATCGTGCATCGTGCATTTCGGGTGATATGCAGATGCTTGTTAAGTAAAAGAAAGAATTATTAAATTTATCCACTCAAAGTGACCACCTATGGACCGGTTTCGGGGTGTTGCTCCTCATCAGCATAGGATAGGCCTTCGAAGAGACAAATAACCAATCCTTACCTTTACTAGATACATATGAAAAACCGAACGTATAGCGCTAGTCACGACATCTATACCTATATGTATAGGTAACATGCAGTGAAATTAGCTGGTTTTTAAAAATTAGATTTATACATTTTCATGCTTATTCGCCGACAAAAATAATATTATAGTTTTCTATCGTATTTATATTTAAATACTTCTTTAAGAAGATATTCCGGGTGGAGCTTTTTAAAAGATATAGATGTCGTGACTAGCGCTCTGCGTTCGTTTTTCTTATGTACCTAGTAAAGGTGAGGGTTGTTGATTTGGACAAATGTGAGTTTGCCAAGACCTACTCTATACTTATGAGTGGCAACACCCCGAAACCGGTCCATAGGTGTTTACTTCGAGTGGATAAATTTAATAATTCTTTTTTTTACTTAACAAGCATCTGCATATCACCCAAAATGGGATTATGCACGATTATCTATCAGATATAATTCAATGTTCTTTGAGGCACATTGCCAGGAAAGTAGTTGTTTTCTGATATATAGTCGACCTACGTATGCCTATAGTATAGGTAACATGCGGCGAAATTAGCTGGTTTATACATTTTCATGCTTATATGCTGACAAAAATAATATTATAGTTTTCCATAATATTTAAATTTTAATAATGTTTATTCTCATTTTAATGTTGATTAGTCCCATTTTGAAGTTGTAAAGGTGTAGATCAATTAATTTTTTGAATAATAAAATAAGAGTTTTTTTTTTCATAACAAAAGTAATCTAAACATTAAAATATTTGTAAGATTAAAATTTTGTATATATTTTGTGCTAAATAGCAAGTTATTATAAACAACGATCAGTCTTTAGTCAAATGGATCATTGCATGTGTGAGTGTGTTTCTTTCGACAAAGCCCGCACATAACCCATTCAAATTCTAAAATTTCCTATAAATCACCTCCAATTCCGACCCCGTTTTCCTCTGTTTCTCTCTCCACACCCGATTTTCGGCTCCCACTCCTGGCGAATATGCAAAAACATCGCAGCATCGCCGTTCCACGGGTCACTTGATCTACGAGTGAATGTGTATCGAAAGGAAACGGAGCGCTCGTTAATTCGAGAAAATACAATGGTGACAGGAAAGCACATGTTAAGTTTAGTTCGTTAATTATGACGTCACACACAATGGAGGCGCTTCCGGAAAAGCCGCAGCCGGAAATTCGGGCCGGTCGGTTTTCGTTGCCGTACAGCGCAGCGGTTTTCGCCGTTGTTGTTGGTCTGTTTGCAGTTTACAGAGAAAATTGCTTTAACGCTTGCGAAATAGTCCTGGATAACCTCACTTTATAAATTTTCAAACACCAACATTTTTATGCCGAATTATTTTTAAAAATTTTGATTCGGCATCAGTAAAATTTAATTTAACGTTTTATGTTATAAATTATTGCAAAACAACATTTATAAATAAATAAAAAAATAACTTGCAAGGGACAAATTATCCCTTTTTACGTCAAGCTAATAGGGTTACCTTATTTGGTGATAACTCGACAGACTACCGGCTGATATCCGCCGAGACACGGGGGTATTCGAGGTCTCAGAACAAAAAAAGTTATTTAAGATTAGCCACTGGGATTTATTTTTTTTCACCCCGACCAGAAAGTCACCTGGTGTCGGAACTTCCTTAAAAAAACGTTAACCAAAAACCATAGGGGTTGTACAAGAGTAACAAAATGTAGCTTGAATCAAAAAAATATTTATATAGAAATATATAGAAATATATAGAAATTAAATCTAAAAGAAAATAGCAAATAAAGAAAAAGGAAATTTGATTTTTTTGTTTACTGAGGTTTAGTCTATTTTTTTAGTTTTACAAAATAGTTATTTATGTACCAAGGACAAAAAACTGTATATTATAGTCAAGTCTGCAAATATCCGCAGCTCCGGAGGAGTGTTACTGGTAACCGTATCGCTATCACTATCCATTTTTGATTATTATGAACACTAATATTCACACCACGGTCTTATTATCACATAAAATTTAGCGGATTTTGTAAGTTATTAATTTAAAATCAGCAAATGACAGTTATTGTCTCAGGTGCATATGTTTTTATTAAATCGTGGATTTACGAAAATAACCCAATCGTTGCTCTCTCACCGTGCCGTACCATAGCGACCACAGCGGACGAAAAGTGTTTGCGGACGAAAAATAGTCGATTTTTCGTCCGGAAATTCTTGTGTTCAAAGTTTACGAGAGATGGAAAGTATTACAGTGACATTGAGCGAAGGGTGTTTGCAGGAAAACAAATGAATGGGGCACTGTATAGCTTTATGAACAGCCAGAAGAAAGGCACGTCTGGCTGTGCATAGAGGACTGTTGGTTCCTACACGTATGTATGGTAGTGAATGTTGAGTTTGGCAGCAGAAGCATAAAAATAGGATGAATGCTGCGGAGATTAGGAGCCTGAGAAGTATAGCCGTAGTGACTCGGTTGGATAAAATGAAGAATAGTGAGATAAGAGAACGCTGTGGTGTAAAAGAAGATGTGGTCACAAAGATAGATAAAGGAATGCTTAGATGGTTTGGACACGTAAAAAGGATGGATGAAGGAAGATTGACGAAACAAATTTATAATACAAGTGTGAATGACAAGTTGGTAGAGGTCGACCTTGGCGAACATATCTCGATCAGATCAACATTGTTTTAAAGAAAGACCAGTTCAAGAGTACCAACAACCGACGAGCATGTATGAGAGCCCTGATGAAAGTAGAGGAAGCAAAAGATGTCTGTAAGAACCGTATCAAGTGGAAGGAAGTGGTCTTTGCCTATCCCTTCAACTGGGGCTGGAGGAAAAGGTCTAACCAAAGTGGGGACACAATAGACCTCATCAGGTCGAGGTGCTTACTTACAAAAAGCCTCCCATCAAATCTATTCAAATCTAACATAAAAAAAATATGAGTTTAATCATTTTTTAAATCCCAAACTAAATTTGGATTTGTCGCTTTCCACACACTAATAGACGGACAAATCAATTATCTACCTACAATAATATGTACCAGGATCAAAAATTCCTTCTCGGACTGTCCGAGACATAATTTGATTATTCACAATTTAAAGATAGATAAAGATAACTGCTTGTTACCTAGACGACCAGCTTAAATACAAAATTTCAATTATTCTTGATAATTCTTTTAACGGCTACAGATATACACTGAATGTCAAGCAGTAGATATACCGATTGTCTACAATGCTGGTAGATGAATTTAATATCATTATTTTTTTGAATGCTTGGGAAAATTTTTGCAGTGGAAATGTTTAAACCTGGTAGAGGTGTTTCCATTAAAAATGGAGATCTTCGTGGCTACTACACTAATTATTAAGTAATTAGCTACAAAATGATCTTGGAATTTAAAGTTTAAGGATAGAGGGCAACCTAACCTGAGTGGATGGTAACATAATAGACAAATTCGTAAGAACATAGTTTTCTTCTTTCCTGAAACTTAGCTCGAGTGTTCTTAAACTTTCGTAACAAACCAAAAAATATTGCGATTTTTAATTAGTAAAAACCAAAAATATTTAAGAAAGTCTATATAGTTAAAAGGAAAGTTTGTTTTGAAATCTGTCAAATCAAAACAGTTGCAAGTAACAAATACACATCAACTTACACATCAACTTCTTATGGATAGAAATTTCTAAAATGGTCACACGAAGAATTCCAATTTAATGATGCTCATGCTAATGATCTTATGGATTTGGCGTTGTCTCAGTTTGTTTAATCAGTGAATATACCATCTAGGTACCTCTTGTTCTTCTTTTACCTTCTATTTTTCATTGGATATTATTTTGCAGCCGCTTTCATTAGGTACATGACCAAGGTATTGCAACTGTGCTCTGCTTCTACACTAATACTTTCATGTGTATTTGCAACTTACTTTCATCCTATTTTTTCCGAAAAATGTCTGTTTAAATAAAGAATTAAAACAAAAACTAATTGACGTCTCAATAAGATATCTGTTCTAAGTGTAAAGGGGTACTTTTATTTGTCCCTTTACTGTCCTATAAATATTCTAAGACTCTCTTTTGGGTTTTACTCCAGTTATTTATAATCGTTAAATGTCCTTTTATTAGTTGCATCAAAATCATCTGTGATCTGTCCCATCAATAAATACATCATATCGTGCCGATTCCAAGTAACATCATAATTCATCCAACTCTCTCTCTCTCTTCTTCTCTTTCTCTCCGAATCCCAATCCCATGCCTAAACATTTCATTCAATTATTTAACCCTCTCTTAAACAATAGGTGGCTGTGAAATGAAGTGATCATTTTATAATGTTTGAATCACGGCTAACATGATTTGGATTTAATGGCGCGCGAATGCCGTGATAAGCGAGTTGCAGTCTACGATATTTACCCCCACCCACCGGTGTTGACGAGCCCCCAAGCCCCCCCCCCTCACACCCCCTATTCGCGAACGCAGTGGTGCGACCAATAATGAAATAAAACGATCCACTAAAAATAGAACCAATACTAGGATTGAAAATAAAATAAAAAAGTCTTATGTTTAAATTGCGATAATATTTATAGACAAAATAAATATCCCAATATAAAAAATCAACTTCTTGGTTTATCAGGCAAATCTCAAATGTTCAAATGTAACATAAAACTTTAACCCTCATGTGTGTTAAAACTAGCACACAAAACATTATTAAATTGACCTGTGAAAATTGTTTGATACACAGATGTATTTAATTAATTATGTATGTACAGTTATCACATATTATAAGGGCTATTTGCTAGTTATAGGTTATGGAAACTGCAACAGATGGAGTTAGGGCCGGTGTTTTCTGCAGGAAACCAAAGATTGAAATATCTACCAGTCTTGGCAGGTATGCTACAATCTTTCAGGCTGAAGTCTTCGCTATCGAATTGTATGCAAGAGAGCTGACTAACAAACCTCTAGCAAACAAAAACATTAGTAAAATATCAGACAGCCAGCCTGCTTTAATAGCACTGAGCTGAGCTGTCATGGACAAGATGCAAATATATTGGACAGTAGTTACTGATGACAGATGCAAAAATTAACCGGTGAGGGCAGACCTGAAATGGTACATATAAAAAATCTTAGATCGACCTCGGTTTAGCCGGAGTATTTTCTTATCCTTTTGGTCCTTACACTGGTGAACTGTGTTGCCTCACAGAGATATATCGGTTAGGTTGGTAACTTGGTACACCATAAATATCAATATTCGATTTTGAAATGCAACACGTTATACTTGTCTTTAAAATGAGGCACAATTGTAATAGATCCCTTTATGAAATTTAATTTTGTTTTATGAAAATTCCATTGGAGTTAAAATAATAATAATCTTGCTCAATTAAATGGGGTAAAAATAATTCTTGGTGACATACGCTTGAAAAGTTTTACCTTCTGTAACTAAAATGTAAAATGTTTATACCTTACATTTTTTACGTTGATAAAGAAGTCTTGAAGTTTTTAGTTAATAGTATTAGCAGCAGGTGGCAGCGCGATTAAATAAGAGGGTAGCGTGTGTGGAGAGGGGGTGGGGGTACGTAGTTTAGTAGTCATGTCGTACATGGTAGTGCGTGTCCACTTACAATTTACAACGTTATAACCGATTTCAGAGAGGAAAACATAATGCCAAAGGGGAACCAGTTGTAGAGCCTAAGAATGTATTGATGCCTCCATTGCATACAAAATAAGACCTTATGAAACAATTTGCACAGGCTCTTGATCAAGATTCTAAAGCTTTACAAAATTTAAAGAATTATGCGAATCAATTTGAAAGCGGGTGTTTTTTTCGGATCTACAAATAGTTGGTAAATCCTCATAAAAAATAAGTTTGGAACAGCTTTAAAGTTATGGTTTTCCCAGATACAACAAAGTTGAGTATTATAAAGAATTGAACGCTTGAAAGCTTTATACTCATGAGCTGCAAAATATCTCTTAACATACAAACATACATACATAAAGTCACGCCTTTTTTTTTAAGGGGTAGGCAGAGACCACTTCCTTCCACTTGCTACGGTTCATACACACATCTTTTGTTTCCTCTACTTTCATCAGTGCTCTCATACATTCTCGTTGGTTGTTGGTACTTTTGACCTGGCATTTTTTCAAAACAATGTTGATCTGATCGAGATATGTTCTCCGAGGTCAACCTCTACCGACTTGTCCATTCACACTCGCATTATAAATTTGTTTCGTCAATCTTCCTTCATCCATCCTTTTTACGTGTCCAAACCATCTAAGCATTCCTTTATCTATCTTTGTGACCACATCTTCTTTTACACCACAGCATTCTCTTATCTCACTATTCTTTACTTTATCCATCCTAGTCACTCCGGCTATACTTATGAGACTACTCATCTCCGCAGCATTAATCCTATTTTTATGCTTCTTTTGCCAAACACATAATTCACTCTCTTATCTCTTAAAGAGCATAATTATGTTATTTGCTCAATTGGACCAATTCGAGGATAATATGGGTACCTATTTTGAAGAGCAAGGAGAAAGTTTTCACCAAGATGTGATGGACTTTGAACGACGGCATCAACAGTAGTATAATAAGACCATGATGGAAAATTACGTTTGGGATTTGATACGGGAAAGTCCATACCTACAAACATGGAAGTACGGAAAATAGTTTTTCTTAAACTCCAAAATATCGTTCTGGTTTCAACAAAAGCAAACTTTATCTAAAGAACTATTTTTTTCTTTTATTAGTTAGTGTAAGAAATCAAAATTTGTCATCGATAACTCAGACCGAAAACTCGTGTTGACCGGTGCAATGCACACAATTTTCCAAAATTTTCGATACGCCACTGAAACGATCAGTGCTAACTATGTAGTTTTGTGTATCCTGTAAATATTCGAATGCATTTTTATTTAGTGGAGATAAAACGAACGGTCTTCTCTAGTTCTGCAGGCTTTTTGTTTTTTCGAAAATTTATGGGGAGTGGCTTTGCATCCAAGCTTAAAAGAATTGATGGTAAACGGGAATATCTAAGATGTGGGATATATTTATAAGTGCATTCCTAATTTAACCACTTTTGAAACTAAAGTATAAGGTTTTGGAAACAGTTACAACGTATATAACTAGTATTTCGGTAAAATCTTACTTTAAACACTAGACAAAGTAAAACTAAATCCTTAAAAATTCGTTTGATATGAAAATCAATCAGTTTCGGTAAATGATACAAATAGACTCAGGCAGGAACAGGTTGACTCCATCAATAGAGATCTGGAAGCAATCGTCGAGTGGGGAATCAACAATCTTGTTCATTTCAACGCCCAGGAAACACTAACCGCCACGTTTTCCAAGAAAGTGAATTCCTCAAATCATTTCATCACAATGTCCGGAAATATCCTTGAATCAAGTCCCTCCATCTCGATTTTGGGATTCACGGTGTCTAATAATATGTATTGGCATGACCAAGTTGCTAACATTGCAAAGTCAGCAAGCCAGAGGCTGGGTTTTCTGTGGAAAGCTAGAAAGTTTTTTGCTTCTGATTAACTGTTGACGACGTACAAGGCTCCTCTACTGGGAGTATTGCTCGCACATTTGGGGTTCAGCACCAAAGCATTCTCATTGTCTTCTAGATTCCATTCAGACAAGGAATATTCGGTTAATAAACAGCTCAACTCTTACAGATACCCTTCATCCACTAGACCATAGAAAAAGAGTTGCAGACCAGACATTACCCTACAAATATTTTCATGGCAGATGCTTCTGAGAAATAAAAACTCTTATACCACCACTGGTCACATTCGGCCAAAGAACTTGGCACGCTGACCAGTCTCACCCATTTACTTTCAAGATTGACACCAATCTCCATTAAGAATCCTTATTTTACAGGGCTACTACACAATAAAACAAGCTTCCAAAATAAGTTTTTCAGAGAACTATGACCTACAACTTTTTAAAAAAGCGGGTTCACAATCATCTTCTTTCTATAATCCCTCCCCCTTCTAATAGTCGCAGTGCGAGCCATCCGCGGTCCACACGATAGGTCTACCCTTTTTGCGACTATTTTCAGTAAAAAAAAAAATTATTTTGACGAATGACAAAAATTAGCAAGATTTCTAACTGTGGCTGTCGCGCTAGTCAATATTCGTGCCTAGTCTTTACGCAGTTTAAAGTTTTTTTTTTGGATCCCTCTAAAAAATGTCTAAACGCATACCGAATTGATTTTATTATTGACTACTTGCAAACTATTTCAGGTACTTTTGACAGATTGGACCCTTAATGTAGGTCTTAAATATTTTTATAAAAAAAGAACGATTATAAATTGCGTATGCATACACACTAGCTACATAAAATATTTGGCAGTCAGAGATTTGCAAAATATAAGGATAATTTTAAATATTCACCATAAATGAAAAAGTTCTAAATATGTCCATATTTACATAAAATTTGACGATAATGATAACTGGTATACTGGGTGGCCCATTTAAAAGCGTCCATCTCGAATATTTTTTACTAAAATTCATGTTTTGAAAAGAACCCGAAGTAGGTCGATATTAATTTCGAGGTAGACATTTTGTTAACCTAGATTTATGGATAACGGGTCATCTAAACAATCTAACAATCTCAAATGGCACGAAGAGTCGATTGACATATCATTTTTAAGGTGTTTTATTTCATTTCTAAAGGATTTCCGAGGTTATTTTATAACATACTTCGTGCCCTAACCACTATATGTATCGTATGTTTAGAGCATTTTAAACATTTAATGATTTTATACGAACAAGTAACTGAATAAAAAAAAATTGTCACATCATTTCTATGATAAAACAAGGTAAAAAACTATGAAAATTAAATGGTAACAACATTTTAGGTGTTTTTTAACAAAAAATTTAAGTTATTTTAATATCGCGTAACATCCCCTCGAGCTTTGATTACGGCTTTTATACGCAAGGGCTTTCTTGCCGCAAGCTTTTATCGTTCTTCAGCAAGAAATGAGTCCCAAAATTTTTGAAGTTTCATACGTAGATCCGGAATAGTGCGTAGGAGATTATATTTAAGGCATTGTTTCATTTTATGCCATAGTATCTCAATTATGTTGAGGTCTGGGCTGCTCGAAGGCCAGTCTAGGGTGTTAATCTCATTATCTGCAAGCCATGTTTTTGTGGATTTTGAAGTAAGTAAAGATGCACCATCTTGTTGAAAAATTACATTATCTTCATTAGGACGTAACTATTGAATGCATGGTACCTAATTAATATTTTTTTAAATTATTTTGATATTTCTGCGCATTTACCGTACCATCTATAAAATGTAATTTCCCAAGACCCTTTGCTGACATGCATCCCCAAACCATAATTTCTTAAGGAAACTTAACTGTGAACTTTAGACAATCTTTATGAAATGCCTCTGCTTTGTTTCTAATTACACGCTTTCTATAATCACCGAAACTGAATTTTGACTTATCGCTTAATATCACTTTACTCCAGTCCTCATTAGTCCACAAAACCCTTTCTTTAGCCCAAAAAAGACATTTCTTTTTTGCTTTTAAGTTAACAAAAGTTTTTCTTTCGCCTGCAAACAAATACTCAAACGTCAAGAATTAATTTAGCAACCTTTAAGCATATCATACCTTATAAAAACTAAGCCCAGATTTATGAATCCACTTCCAACAACACTCTCTTTCAAAACTTAACCCAGTTTGCTGATTCCAAGGAGAGGTACAATAATTTCGCGCAGTGTTGATCTTCTTTGAGCCTTGCAAATTTTTAGCAAGTTTTTATTTCTTTTAGTTACTAATTGTGGGCGTCCAGTACTTTTACCACAAACAATTCTCGAATTTTTAACGGTGTGACTAATCCCCGGTCCATTTTTACTTTACAAAATGACAAATATTAACTAGTAAAATAAACTCACCTAACATTGTGGTTTTATTTCACAGTCTACTTTCAAAATATTTAAATATCTTTTTACATTGTCTAGCTGTCCGAACATTTAGAGGTCAATAAATTATGACAAGTTAACAATGTTGTTTGACATATTTCTTATTAAAATTAAAAAATGCCTCATACTACACATACATTTATTTACCTAGTTTATAGAACAAATTTGTTTGGTAGAATGAAATAATATTTAAAGAATAATACTAACAAATGATTATTGATCATAATATTTAAAAAAAAAATTCAATTGTTATAAACGATTAAATAGCTCCTCCCGCTTATGAAATAATAAGAAAAAGTTTGAAAGAATACGGTTGACATAAAGAGAATATTGTTAATGACAATTATAATTTGTTATAAACAATTTGAAATCGTTTTTTATAATTTTAATAATAATAATTATAACAACAAAACATATGGTATTTTTTCATTATTTCCACTGTGAAGTTAGTCGTGTGGACCTATCGGGTCGCACCCAGACCACTGATATTTTTCATCACAGTTTTAACCTGCAGCATTTTAATTGTCACTTTAACTCCAAAAACTCTTAAATTTATACAATAATTGGTATCGGGTGGTATTTTTAAATTTAAAGAAATTAACATGCTTAGTTTTATTAAAAAAAATGAAGGGTGCTGTAGAAATGAAACTACTGGAAGTATTAATAGCATCTTCATTTAAATCGTTTCTATTCCTAACAAGATATCGGTAGGTATTGGTACAAGCTATAGTTGCAATAATGTTGTCTATCCAGTTTTAAAAAAGAAAAATAATTATTAAAATTTTAGGTTCATATTTATTTAATTGAGTAACATGATTTTTTTCATGTCCTTTAACCAAAAATGTTATGTTTTTGCCACTGTTTAAAAATTCGTTAGTGATATTACTCAATACTGCTGCTAGAATTTCAAATGCAGTTGATACCTGCCGAAAAAACGTTTTGCTTTAAATTTCGTTTTGGCATTTGTTTCGGTCCCACTTTTTTGACGTTTTTTAGTAACCACACACTTAATCCAATTGTAAGGATATGGAATTTGGCACTTTTTATACAGTAGAGCTGTTGGGATTTCATTTACTATAGATGAATATGCAAATTGAGATAAAAGTATTTCTGAAATGTTCACTTCTTTATTAAAATTACGATTAACAACTTTACTTTTAAATTCCATAGTTTTATTTTCCTTAAATAAATTAAATAATTTTATAATAAAAATATTGCAAAGATATTGATCAAAAGAGTAACAAATGAAACTAAGAAGATGATATGGGATGTGCAAGCAGGATTTAGAAGAGGAAGGAGATGTATGGATCAGGTCTTTTCCTTACGAGGTATAGTCGAAAAATTCTTGGCTAGAAGTCAGAAGGTCTATTGCGCTTTTATAGACTTGGAAAAGGCCTATGACAGAGTAGTGAGGTGTGAATTGTGGTCTACATTGTCTATGCATGGGGTGAGTGATAGTTTAATACGAGCACTGAAATCACTTTACGAGGACTTCACTGCTTGTGTCAGGATAAACGGAGCTTGCACGGACTGGTTTAACATCGAAAAAGGTGTGAGACAGGGATGTGTGGCTTCGCCATGGCTGTTTAACTTATACATAGACAATTGTTTAAAAGATCTGAAAGAGAGTGCGTATGGATTAAAAATGAATGATGATCGTCAAATGCCTTCTTTACGCCGAAGATCAAGTCATATTAGCGTTATCTGAAGAGGAGTTGCAGGCGATGGTTAATGTTATGCATGACTCTCTGAAAATCAAAGGGATGAAAATAAATGTGAGCAAAACGAAAGTAATGGTTTTTGAAAGAGAAGAAAGCATGACAAACTGTGGGGTTTCGATTGAGGAAGAAAGAGTGGAACAAGTTAATGAATTTGTGTTCTTGAGTTCAAAATTTACTAGAGATGGAAAGTATGACAGTGACATTGAGCGAAGGGTGTTGGCAGGAAAACAAATGAATGGGGCACTACATAGCTTTATGAATAGCCAGAAAGTGTCAAAAAAGGCACGTCTGGCGGTGCATAGAGGTGTGTTGGTTCCTACACTTATGTATGGTAGTGAATGTTGGGTTTGGCAGAAGAAGCATGAAAATAGGATTAATGCTGCGGAGATCAGTAGTCTGAGAAGTATAGCCGGAGTGACTCGGTTGGATAAAGTTAAGAATAGTGAGATAAGAAAACGCTGTGGTGTAAAAGAAGATGTGGTCACAAAGATAGATAAAGGAATGCTTAGATGGTTTTCACACGTAGAAAGGATGGATGAAGGAAGATTGACGAAACAAATTTATAAGGCGAGTGTGAATGGGCAAATTGGTAGAGGTCGACCTCGGCGAACATCAATCTCGATCAGATCAACATTGTTTTGAAGAAAGGCCAGGTCAAGAGTACCAACAACCGAAGAGTATGTATGAGAGTACTGATGAAAGTAGAGGAAGCAAAAGATGTGTGTACGAACCGTAGCGGAAGTGGAAGGAAATGGTCTCTGCCTACCCCTATGGGAAAAAGGCGTGACTTTATGTATGTATGTATAATAAACACCAAGTATTTAAACTTTTAAATGAACAGCTGACGTCAACTTTACTGGATACTATGTATGCTGCTTTCTCATAATTACAGAATTCAAATCATTCCAATATTTGCAATTAGTTCTGTTCTTAATAAGTCTCATGAGCCATCTCTTAAAGATCTTTCTAAGGGTTATACACCAACGTATATTTAAAGAGCACATTGGAAGAACGCAATTTGGCTTCAGGAATGCAATGGGTACAAGAGAAGCACTTTTCTGTGTACAAGTGCTATTTTAAAGATTTTGTAATATGAACTGCGATGTGTATGCATGCTTCGTGGATTATCAAAAAGCATTTGACAAAGTCCAGCATGGAAAACTAGTAGAGATCGTTAGAAGGTGTCAAACAGCAAATATACGAATGGAAGCCGAAGACAGCGATGTAGTCGAAATACAAAGATGAGTAAGACAAGGAAGTATTATCTCACCCCTATTATTTAACCTATACTCAAAAGAGATATTTAAAGAAGCCCTAGATGACATAGAACTGGGAATATCTGTAAACGGCCAACGATTGAACAATATAATGTACGCAAAAGATATAATGTACGCAGACGATACCGTAGTATTTATTTGCTGACAATATTGAAAACCTACAAAACTCATGACAAGAGTCAAAGATGCCAGTGAAAAATACGGTCTAACGCTGAACATAGATAAGACCAAATTCATGATAATCCGAAAAGGAACCAATGTACCGTGCCAATTTACTATCAAAAACCAGCAAATCGAAAGAGTTACTTCATACGTGTGCCTAGGCACAACAATAAATGAAGATTGGGATCATTCTCGTGAAATTAAATGCTTGATCCCGAGTGGCGTTTCTAAAAAAGTCAAACCTTTTTTAAAAGCCACGACCTTTATCTAACAACAAAAATAAAAAAGCTTCGCTGTTACGTGTTCCCAGTGTCGCTTTATGGAGCAGAATATTCACTCAATACTTCCATAGAAAAGCTTAAGGCATTTAAGTATGACTATATCGGCGAATACTTAAAATACCTTTGACAGCCCACGTCACAAATGTGAGTGCTCGAGAGAATAAATAAAGATATGGAGATCATAAAGAAGATCAAGACTAAGAAGCTTGAGTACTTAGGTACTAAGCTATACATAAAATATTGGCACTAAGTTTCTACCATTTTTGTGTGACCTTTTACAATAATACGACATTTTATATTTCTCTGGAATCAGTTTCTTCATTTGTTCATTAACTGAAAAGATTAATATTTTAATATTTAAAAAAATTTTAGCACAGAAAAATATTAATAAAACTTGACAAAAAAAACAGATTAAAGTACCAAACGATGATTATAATGATAAACAATGATCGTAGTTTTAAAAATAGCATAAAAAAATTATTTTCTTTTATCATCGTACTATTCCAATTATCAACTTCTAGTTGAATTAAAAAATGTTCTTAAATAAAAATCTAACGTTTTTCATATAACTTTATTAAAATCAATTCGAATATTGCACATAGATATAACAAAAATCAACAAATAAACGTTATGTATCTACAATAAAAATTTACAATATTTACATTGCCTGTAAACGACTTAAAAAACAGTTAAAATTGCGCACTATCAAAGTCACTCAGAAAAAAATTAACAATCACTTCGGAAAGAAAATTTTTTTAGGAAATATCTGTAAATAAACACTAATTATAAATTGTCTGACAACATAAAATTTAAAATTAAATTTAAAATAACTCGTATTCAAACCAGTGAGTAGCTTTGTCGTTTTAAACTGTTTTTTCAGTGTACGTATTATTTTAAACGCTTATCTTAAATGTTCCACCAAATATATCGACTAGAATATTTTCAGTAATACCGAGATTATATACAGAGGGCGGGGGCTTAATTATTAATATCCAGGGTTAAAAATAGTTATCTATTGGGACCCAATAGGTAGGTACATATTTTAAAAATAATAAAAACGTATGTAAATTAATATACAATTAAATCAATTTGTTTAGATTATTATGGTTATTTTTAAAATATTTTTGGTAAATTATTTTTTACAATTAATACAAAAATTATTAATTCTTAAGTCATTTCATATTTAAGTATTTGATAATAATTACAACAAAAAATTAAAATTAGAGATTGTTTGTTTATCATTAAAATAAGAGTTATAATATTTAAAGTAGATAATACAAAATATTAGTATTGTATTAAATACTTGTATTTTTAAATTAAAAAATTGTATTTTTTTTTAAAGAAAATAATGTAAGTATGCAAAAAAAAATTGAATCGAATTTAATTAAAATCGAATTTTTCCTATATACTTTCCCTTACAAAATAGAAAGTGGCGAACATTTTAGTATACTGAAAAACTTAATTTTGATAAACATTCTTAACCCCTTATTATCTATTTAAAAGCTCTTTTTGCAGTTTTTCTCATCTTCATCCTTGTCTTGATGGGCGGTCATATGCCTCGTCAAGTGGTGCCTTTCCCTGAAGGACTCCGCGCAAACGGGGCATTTTAATTTATCCTCCCTCTTTTTCCTGGAACTGTCGGTGCTTTCTGTTTTATGATGAGACCTCATGTGGTAGACCAAATCCGAAGTCATCCTGAAGGAGATATTGCACTTGGCGCAAATGTTCTGAGCCGGCAAACTCAGTGCGGCCAAAGAGGGGGGTAATAACGAGGTGAGAATAGCTGCCGCCGGGTTTCGCAACTCCGGCGGCGTCATCTTCAGCATCTCTGGACTGGGAAGCTGTTGGTAATTGTAAGCCAGATCCGGTCGGTAGATCGGTCTGATTTTCGCGAAGCTCGGTTGGATCAGTTCCGGCTGCGATTTAAAGAAATTGCTATCCAAATTGGCGGAGGGTGCGTGCGTGAAATTTTCTTGTATAAATTGATTGTGATATGCTATTTGTTGATTCTTAAATATTTGGTTGGGCGATAGTATCGTCGGAAAGTTTTGATAACTCTTATTGATTATAGGCGGAGACGGACTCAAAGAGCTTTGATAGTTTAGGTCGGGAGACATGCTCAGACTCGGCGACAGCCTGGAATCCTTTACTAGATTCACTTTGGTGAAGGCGCTTTTTTGTTCGTTGGGCGACGATAACGTTTTGCTTCGAAGGTCTTCTATGTTTTTCGGTTTAACTGAATTGGGATCGTCGAAGATTTGTTGTTTTTGAGTGTACATTTTCTTGTACTCACGTGGCGTTTCGATGACGTCGATTTCTTCGTCTTCGTCGTTGCTGCTGCAACAGTTTTCGTAAGATTTGTCTAGTTTTTGTTTTTGTTTGAGTTTCTCGTCGGGTAGCATCAAAAAGGCGACATCGAACGGTCGTTTCACTGGTTTTGCCGTCATCTGGGTCTGATCGTCACTGTTTAACTCACTCTTTAACTTGGCAAATTCCATGTTTGTTCGGCGCACTATTGCAACACGTTTAAAAAACTTTACAGAACATCAAAAGTACCTTTCGCAACGATATCTGTGGGGTGAATGTGGAAAAAGCTGACGACCGAGAACAAATATTGTACGATATCTATTCCTACCCTTCGAAACAGCTTGATGCCCACCCTTATGTCGAACAGAGATGGATAAATGACGGAGAAAGTGCGCCGAAATGGGATGGGAGATGTGCGTTTAGAAAAGCACATTTTGTATAAAGCTCCTATAGGGGTAAACTTACGTTTCACGGTAAAATCCAGCCAATAGCGTTTTAGTAGAGGGTGGAGTTTCAAAATACGTTTGTCCAATACGGTTTTCAATGTAGGATGGGAGTCTGTGTGTAGTTTTTGGGGTAAGGTTTGTATAGGATGGACATATTGAGAGGATAAGTGTATGCCGCCGAGATGGGTAATTGGAAATTAAGGGTGTCGCGTTTATATTTTCGTCTACGTCCCGTAAATAATAATATTGTTAATAACAATAAAAAATCTTCGTAAATGTTTACCAAACACTTTTTAATATTTAAAAAACTCTTACTTTTATTATGCTGTGTGAATAATATATTTTAAATTAAAACAAGTTAGGTTTGATAAAGTTTTTTAAACCACAACCAACCCAATTTTTTTCTAAAAAAATATTTTTAACTAAAATATAAAAAAACTTAAAAATAACCAAAAATAGCCAAATAAAACACTCAAATTTTAATTCAATTTTATTCCAAAATAAAATAAGTGGTGTGTCCATCATTATTTACGAGTATAATCAAGTTATCTATTTCTTGTTGAGGTATAACTGTCCAAGCTTTCTCTAAAGTATCAAATAATTGCTGGTGGTTTTGAAAATTCTTCCTACCTCTTAAAACTCTTCGTTGAATAATGCCTCATATATGCTCTATTTGAAGTCCAATGATTGCAAAGACCAAGGTATTAGATTTGGGTGTTATAGTAACATCAGATTTAATATGGTCCGAATATATCTTAAAAGCTTGTAAGCGTTCTAACTCAGTGATACATCTTCTTCAAAAATCTTTCGCAAAGATTTCATTTTAATCTTCTATAAAGCTGTACAAAACATATGTTCGTCCGTTACTTAAATATGCGGGTATAGTGTGGTGTCCAGTGCTCATCCGAGATCAAAACCTGTTAGAAAATGTTTAACGCCGGGCTACAAGATTATTCCGAGAGACTACAGACGGATAACTTACCGTGCTTTGCCGATCGCCGCTTACGCGGAGATCTAATTCTCACCTTTCGGATGATTAAGTTTAATTATGGAAACCTCAGAGACATTTTCCTCCTATATACCGACTCCCATCTCCGAGGACATAAATTAAAGTCAAAAAAGGAAAAATTTTGATGTGTACCAAGACAAACGTTTGTCACCAATCGAGTTTTTAACTTCTAGAACGATTTAAGTGAGGAAACAGTTGAGCATCCTCAGTTAACATGTTTAAAAATAAAATCGACGAACATTTATAACACATTTATAATTATTTCATAATGTATATTTTGTTTACTTATGTATGATTTTGTAAATAGGCTGTCATAGGTTGAGACCTTAGCCTTCATTGATATGTAATAATAATAATAATTACTTTAAAATTATTATTATCAAGAAAGTTAGCTACTGTTGTTGCAACATGTGGTCGTGAATTATTATGAATGAGCATGAAATTTTTTGCAATGGTTGCGGTAAATAGAAGCACAATTGGTTGTTGTATTTAATTAATGTATTTATTAGCATTTAAAAGTGTGTGCTGTAAAACGAAATCTGCCCTACCACCTATGCTGACTCCACCTCAAAACCATTAACCTTCTGTGCATTCTGCAATCATGCTAAATTGTTTGGTACTCTCCACACTCTTTTTTCTAGTAGCTCAAGGCAAAATATAATCTTAATCATGGGTTGCAAATTACGTGCGTCCTGTGTCTCTCTAAGATTATTGCTAGTTTCCGCATAACAGGCATTTAAGCGACAAATAATTATGCTTTGAGATGTGCGCCGTTTTCCATAATCATGCTCCCCATTTTAAATGGTGACTTTCCATGTCCAATCTAAATATTCACTTTGAACTTAAATCAATACTAACACATTTTCTTCAGTGTTTGAAACCAAAAAATACAGCTCAATAACAAAAACATGTTTTTTTAAATGTTGTTATGCTAAAGTAAAAACATCAAAAAATACAGTGACGCACAATGTGGGTTAAAAATAAAAACATGTGGGTACGTACCTTTAGTTTAAAAATATAACTAGTAATATTAAATTGGATTATTTATTACCTTTCTGCTATGTTACACGTAGGTTTGTCAGCTAAATTTAAAAACATACAATTCATAATTTGATAATACTTAAATATACAAACTCCTAAACATAATTAACGCACCACCCATATTTTCTCAATAATCTTTATTTATTAATAACTTACTGTACGACAAGTAGGCCATGGACCGTGTTTGACAGTGACAGTTGTTATTTAAGTTAAATTTAGTATCACATACATACATACATATAGTAACGACTTTTTCCTGTAGGTGTAGGGCATCGAGCACTTGCTTCCACTTGCTACGGTTCTTACACACCTCTTTTGCTTCCTCTACTTTCATTAGTGCTTTTAAACAATCGTCTATGTATATCTAAGTTAAACAGCCATGGCGAAGCCACACATTCCTGTCTTGCACCTTTTTCGATGTTAAACCAGTCCGTGCAAGCTCCGTTTATCCTGACACAAGCAGTGGAATCCTCGTAAAGTGATTTCAGTGCTCGTATTAAACTACCACTCACCCCATACATAGACAATGTCGATCACAATTCACTTCTTACCACTTTGTTATAGGCCTTTTTCAAGTCTATAAAAGCGCAATGGAACTTCTGACTTCTAGCCAAGAATGTTTCGACTATACCTCGTAATGAAAAGACCTGATCCATACATCTCCTTTCTCTTCTTAATCCTGCTTACACATCCCATATCATCTTCTCAGTTTCATTCGTTACTATTTTAAGCAATATTTTTGCATACAATTTGCCGACTATGCTGAGTAAACTAATACCTCGGTAGTTCTTACAGTCCTGCTATAAACCTTCTCCCTTGTAAAGCGGCACGATAACTAAAATATTTGAAATTATAGAGGGCGCGAGATTTATTCTTGGGAAGAATTGTAAGGGAGCAAGAATCTTTAAAACCAGTAATAGTAAGGCCACAATCAAGGCTGTGGTCAACGTTCCGAAAAAATCTAAGTTTCCCGCAACCCTCGAAGATCTTTGAAACTGTGACGCAAGATCACTGATTTTGTACTTCAAAGGGCTAGAAATGGACCCAGTAATAAATTATGAATACGCCCAGAGCAAATTGTGTTTGTTCAAAAGTTAGCGGCACTTGAACCTCACAGATCTCAAAATGGTGAAATCACGAGGTCCCGTTGGAGAAGCAAGAAATTATTGGAAGGACTTACCGTTATCGTCGTGGATGGGTTTTTCCTGGATCCTGAAATCGCTGCTGCTTCGAATCAGTCAAGGGTGTTGCACCACATTTTATCTCACACAACCGACAGGGTAAACACAAAAATAAAAGTAAAAATTCTACACACGTAGTGCTTGATTACAACCTTCTTCATCGGAATAACATAAAAGATCTTAAGGTCAATGTGCCCAAGGACTATTGTCAGGCCCGATCGTATTGTTAAAATAATAATAATTTTCTAAATAAAATACCATAAAATACATTGAAAAAGGACATACGATAAAAAAATTTCAGAAATAAATTAATATTAACAAACATTGGTACACAAAAAAGTACTTATGGAAATGAGAATAAGTTCATACGGGAAACCGTCTAAGACTTTTATAACTTTTTAATAAAGAAAATCCTCTTATAATCCATTTTTGACTACATATTATTAAGTATTACGTGTGTCACGTCGAAAATTCGGTTCTAATAATAAAGTGGTGTTTAGCCAAAGCACTTGTCAATCCTACACAATATAGTTTAATGACTTTTCGGCGTACAGGGCCATCTGTTCGAATGTTCGCGGCCTGGACCAACATATGGTAGATCCTGAGGGTCGTCTGATACTTCGTTTTTCAAACAGCCAGAGCCGTTCAGCTATGGGGGTTAAAAAGGAAAGGAACGTATTTGTTTTAAAAAAAATTATATTTACACTTTCGTTTATTATATACAAACTATTTTATATAGGAGAATTTTTGAGAAGCTGCTATTATAATGCAAAGGGAGTAACCAAGCATCAAGGATGGAAAGGCCATACCAGAAGCATATTAATTTTGTTATAAACATTCAACAGTGTTTGTAAAACGTTAGGTTTCCAAAGAATCTTTTTTTATGATTAAAATTAAAGGTTGTAACTGGTAACCTATACATATTAAAAAAAAAAGATAAAATAAAGAATTTAAAATAGTTTATGTCAATTCACATCAATTTTTAAATATTTTTTTGTATTAATACCAGGTCTTTCATAAAGGCTGAATTCTCTTGTCCCTCTTCCACATATAAACTTTTTTTATATTCTAAGACCACCGTTACAGTGATATCACCAATTACAATTTTTGTTCGTTAAACTTTGACATGATTGGCGTAAAAATTTGTGAAAAATAAAAAGAAGTTAAAGATAAATTTGGTATATTAATAGATAATTTTTTATTTTATTAATTATTAACGTCATTTCAATTTTATTACAAAATATTTAACGTCACACATATAAATAAGTACATACGAACTATAACAATCAGCTATAAGTAAAGAAATAATAAAAAAGAAGCACTAAGAGTTACAATTTTTTACAATTCTTTAACAATCTTTTTAAATGATATATGACATAGATGAAGACTAAAATCTACGTATTTGTCAATCATAACATTCTACCTATGGATTCATTCTGACCATAGTTTTTTTGCTGTGGTAAAGAAAATCTTTTATGGAGAGGTTATGAGCCTGGAAGCTCAAGTTCTACTGTAAGACTTCACTGACTGTTTCAGGGCTACTCACTAAAATACTCCACCCCTATGTAGGTCCGTCAGGCTGTTGCCTCTAATGACACTTAGGCCTGTTGGCCCATTGTATTTTGCCTATGTGGTTATATATCATTGTCCCAATCCTTTCATGCCTTGTACAAGTTCTGTACTGGGTGGGAACTTTATAGTTTAGTCTCCATTATAAAGTTCCATTTTGTTGACGTGTTTTTTTACTGGTGCGTGACCGATCAGGAGCACCGTAGTGAATCTTATAGCTGATTCCTGTTCATCGCTAACAGGTCTGCTGTTATTTTGTAGCACGGTCCTTTGATGTTTTCTTTCTCGTTTTTATTTCCTGGGAAACACTGATGAAAGTATATGAAGCAAAAGATGTGTGTAAGAACCGTAGCAAGTGAAAGGAAGTGGTCTCTGCCTACCCCTACGGGAAAAAGGCGTGACTATATGTATGTATGTATGCTTTCCCAGTAGTTTTTGTGTTTTTTCCCAATTCAATCTTTTATAGACACTCTTACTTTACGCTTCGGTACCCCTAGCATCTATCCTTGGTTTGGGGGAGTTTATGAACCTCTTCTTACAAGTTCGTCTGCTTTTTCATTACCTGCAATTCCCTGGTGTCCTGGAACCCATATCAGCTTGACGTGATTACGATCTGCCTGCGTTCTCAGTTCTTCTTTGCAATCCCATACCAGTTTGGACGTCACTTTTTTGCTGTACAAGGCCTTGAGTGCCGCTTGACTGTCTGCTGACCATAGTTAATACAATAACATTTTTAAAGATTTCTTTATTTTTTGTTTCTCTTGAATTGTCATTTTAAGTTATAAGTTTAATAATGTTTAGATAAATAATACAGCCATTCATTATTTTGTGGATAAGTGTAAGATCGGATTCTATGAGCTAAAGTATTTAAGTTAAGAATATCCAGTATAAGTTTGTAGGTATATTTTCTAATGTGATATCCAAGTTTGTGTGCAGAATACTTCAAAAACTTATTTTGAACACTGCAGATTAATATCCACCAAATTGTGGAGTTGTATTCCAATATTGATCTAACAATTTAACAATAAATGATATTCTGGAAAAAAATAGATCTGATAGTAAAAAATAACATTTTTAGTGCTTATATATTTAAATTGTGAAGTTTAAAGGACATTTTTGAGTCAAGAATGATTTCTAAATATTTAACCGTATTTGTAGTTTCCAGTTCTGCTTGCTTTACTTTATATACTTAATTTATGGGATTTTTATTTCTGGAAAAAGTTAATTTATATCATACCAGCACACAAAATATATAGATCCCACTGTAAGAATTCACTATTGGATGAGTCTTATTTAATTTTAAACATCTTTAAATCATAAGCAAATAAAAGAAATTCACTAAAGGACCTAAATAAGACATAATTTTCCATCCATTTCGGAATTCTTTACTGAATACCCGAAGCAGTTGGTTTTTGCAACAGCAATTTTTGATTAACTCTGTCATATGCTTTGGAAAAATCATAGAATCAACCTTGTATCCACTTTTATTACAATTTTTTACGAAATGTTGATAAATAAGCAGATTTGTACTGGTAGCTTTACCACCACTTTATCCATGTTGCTGATTTATAATAACGTGTTTACAGTCCCATGATAGCTTTCTCGTTATTAGGTTATCTAACAACTTTGGTAATTCGGATTAATCGCAAACATCTCGATAAATTCTTATTCCGTTATATGATTTACTTTTATGATTAGTTAAATAAAAAGTGATAAAACGTAAGTTTACAGATAATTATTGAATATCACATAAATGGGTTTTTCTAATGTAAAAAAATTAATTAGGTAGGTAATTAATTAGGTCCATCTAGATCTGTAGACAACTGCCAGAGTAATGACATGACTAGTTCAATGCTTTCTTTAATACCAATGCTATAAGTATATATTTATCAACTGTGTCACTGAATTTATTTAATTTTGGTAAGAAAAATTAAATGAAGTTGGTAGATTCGAGCAAAAGAGGATAGGATTATAAAAGAAATTTTTCCCTACGGAAAAATCTCCGTACTTCAATGAATCTATTTTCCACCCCTTATTAAAACTGGTCCCGATCCACATCGGATGAGATGAATAAATACTCGAGCTATAGTGGAATTAGCAGTCCCTATGGTGCAAAGTAAGTAAAGAAAAAAATATTGAGTCCTTCCCTTGCCGATCAACACTCATAGTCATAGTCGTCATTCTGCTTTCATTTATCGAAACTACCGTCCTGCCGTTGCAAATGAACATATGTGCAGGTTATACGATTCTTATTGAAAAGTATTCAGCGGGATTAGCGTTTTGAAAGTTGGGATTCGCTCTGTTATCGGGGTCGTGTACATTGGACGACGAGAAATAGAAATTAAATTTACTGTACTTTTCCAAAATATAAACCGCAGTCCTTTTTTATTCGAGCAACATTTTACCGTATTATTAATTGTTATAGATCGTGTATTATAACTTATAACTATAGTTTTCAATGCGATAATTATGATCACCGCATTTCTTGTTAAATTGACAGGCTCCCAATTTTTTAATTAAAGTATGGAACTCTTTTTTATATTAAGTATACCATTTTTTTTTAACATGTGTGATTAATAAAACCATACCAAATATATGTCAACTCCAAATAAAAGATTAATCTATAGAAATTGTTTGGTGATTAAAAAATTGAACAAGTTGACAAACTCAAAACTCACCAATATAATTAGACGATCCATAAAAAAAGGACCATTAAAGATGGTCAAATTACCGAAAATTATTATGAATGTTTTTTATTTATAAACATTTTATAAAGACAGTATTTATGTACACTAATGTATAGTAACATAGCTGGCGTTGAATGACAAATGCAAATAAAGTGTCAGGCAAAAACTTATTGTATGACATTAATGTGTGCCAATTAGCATCAGCGCATCAGTTAAATATTAATTTTTTTTCCATTGAGGTGTGCGTGATTTTATAAAAATGGACAAAATTGAAATAAGAGGTGCGTGAAAGTACCTCTGTAAAAAGGGGTTATCACCGCAAGAAATTTTTAAGGACATGGTAGAAGTATTGGGTGACTCTGCCCCTTCGTACAACTCAGCTATTCCGAGCTCTCAGTAAAGTCAATAAAGTGCGAATAGCCAACATGAACGGATAGGCACTACAAGAAGAAGAACAGCTATTTGTTTATCTTCATTTGAAGGTAACAATGTGAATTAGTAGGAGCATCTAAATATAAAATAAATTATTTTTAAGCATTTGATTTACAGCAGATAACTGCGTGCTACTAAAGTAATAATATCAAATTCGATGTATTTTACTGTAATTATCCGCAGTTTTGACAGAACATAATCTTTTTGTACAAGAATCACTACCAATACTTTACAGATCATCAAAAAGCGATTTGTATTAAGCTCCGTGATGGCACAAAGTGTGTATCAATTTCTGAAAAAAGTGATTTACGGTCAAATTCCCAGAGCTTGTCGTTTTGATAGATGGAATCCTCAAAGGTCGCATGTGCTTATAATTGCCTTCGATGCTCCAGAGAATTTTCTTTTTATTGGGAAATCAAAGGTGGCAGAAATAGGATACACTCGTTAAACTTTGCGATTTCGTCTCTGCAATTCTTCTTTGTCCGTCAAATGGAAAAGGTTAATGGAAAGCTCTGAAAAAGGGTGTCTTTATTGAATCCAAAGAAAAAATTTAAAGCTTCCAATAAAGAATGATTCTTTTAAGCGTTAAAGAAAATACATACATCTTATTTTTAGTGTTATAAACACAATATACAGTTAACTAATGATTTTAATCCTCATTAGTTCATTTTTTTCTTTTATTTTCTCTATTACTGCCAATTTTTTCAATTTGTTACTCCAGATCTCATGAATGCGTTGTCTTAATGCGAAAAAATATTGTAGATTTCCAAATGTAAAGAAGTATTGGTTAAAACGAATTTAAGAAAGGGGAAAACCTTATCTGCGAGTGAATTTTAAAATTTAGGAGCATTTATCATCATCATCATCATAAAGCCACTCGCGTCCACTATCGGACATAGGCCTCCTCAAGGTCTTTCCACGTTTCCTTGTGCTGGGCAGTCGCAATCCAGTTTGTAACAATCCTCTTTAAATCGTCGCTCCATCGGGTGGGAGGTCGACCTCTGCTGCGTTTGTCGGCTCTCGGTCTCCATTCTAGTATCCTTTTTGTCCAGCGGTCTCCGTTCATTCTTGTGTCCGGCTCATTTCCATTTTGATCTTAGTATATGCTTCACGACATCATTTACCTGTGTTCTTCTCCGTATATCTTTATTTCTGACACGTTCTCTTAGGCTCAGACCAAGCATCGATCTCTCCATTTTTCTCTGAGTTACCTGTAATTTTCTTATAGATACATTAGTAAGTGTTAGAGTCACTGCGCCATATGACAAAACTGGTATAATACACTGATTGAAGGCTTTCCTTTTCAGACTTATCAGAATATTCTCTTTGAAAAAATCTCCCCTTCCCGTATGCCGCCCAGCCCAAGGTGATTCTTCTGGACAGCTCACATGTCTGGTTATCCCTATTAATTCTTATCTCGTGGCCCAAATACATATATTTGTCCACTAACTCAACGCACACATTTCCAATCTTTATAGGTTCACTAGGCACCATGTCATCAATTTGGTCTTTGTAAAGTCTTTATGTAATCGTATCTCTTGTGCTATATTTTGTAAGTCTTGTAGAAGATCTTTAACTTCGCCGAGGTTGTCGGCCAGGAGAACGATATCGTCCGCAAAAAGGGGATAGTGAAGTCTTTCTCCGTCAATTATGACGCCATTTTGCTCCCAGTTCACTCTTTTAAATGCATGTTCAAGGACTGGAGCTTTGGATAATACAAATTGTGTGAAAAAAAAGTTTTGAAATCGGTAAGGTTGACCCTATTAGCACTTCTCTTATTATGTAAGACTAATAATTCGTTCAGTTGTTTGCGGCATCTTTTGATTCCTGCTTTGTTTCATCTTTTCTTTTCCTCTTTTAAAAAAGTTCTGTCATTATGACGTAACCTGATATAATAAATAATAATATCCTATTCTACTCAAAAACTATATTTATCGGAAAATGTATTTAAAACAATCAATCTATTACCAATGTACACTTTTGTCTCTTCCCAAAGAATGCCAAACTACCTGCCATATCCCGCACCCCTCCTCGTCTTCCTATTTTAGGTACACAGCAAAACAGATCTTTCTGTTATTGTTATTTCAAGTAACCCTCGTTTATGACTCCACCGATGGACCATGCATACAGGGTGGATCCAAATATACCTTACACTTACAACGAAATATTTGTACTTCTTGTTGGAAATGTTTGTCATATAGTTAAGACTTTACATTTAACTTTTTGATTTTAAATTAGGCAAATTTCCAAACTTTTACAAAGCTTCTTTTGTGTTAACCTTTGGACTTTTTCCGCGATTCAATTGTTTAATTTGGTTATTTGTCGACCCCTTTAGTTTTTTTATTTATGAAAGTGTATATTTATTTTTTTATTGTATTAAAAACTTCCCCCAATCCGACCCATTGATGGTAATTTCAGATAGTTTTTTAAAAAAATCTCGATAATCTACTAATCTACTAACCAATGTTAAATAACAAATAGGGTTCGGTCTAGCATTCTTTGTAACTGTTAAATATATAGGGTGATGGGGAGAAGCAAACACCTGTGATGCGGTATAAGCGCATATGGTACAGGCCAGAATCAATGCACACCCCCTGTGGCGGCTAAAGAAACGGGGAACGTGAACATATTGTCAAGTATTTAACTACTCTTTAATTTTATGCTGGTCATGTGTTCGGATGTGATCGCTAACACTTAGCGATTGTTTTTTCTGTTTGGCACGAAGCTTCGCTCGTGAAGTACACAAATAGTGCAGTTATGTTGAAGATTTTGAACATTATTAAAAAGATTCTTGAAAGTAATACAGTTCCGTTGTCTATTATTTGTTTTGGGATTCATATCTGATGTAATGAAATAATGTCAATGGGCATTCTGGTAACGATTTAAAATAAGCATGAAAGAAGTACATATTATATCGCTTCATTGTTTTGTAACTAAATTGTATAGTCGAAGACAGAGAAATTTTGTTCTTTTTCAACGTGCTGACTTAAAAATACTCGAGCACACAGTTGTCTGCAAAAAAAGTAACTCGTTGAATTTTGTTACGAAATTTAGTAGTTTCTTGGGTTCGGTGATTTTAAACCCCCGATACAGTGACAAACCAATGTTTATTCCAATACTTGTGCACAATAAATTTTACTTTTATAAATCACTTAGATATTTAACTAATTACAACTATTTCAATTTCATAAATCCCAAACACTTTTAAAACTAAAACTGATCCTTTTTCACGACCGCTGTCATTGTTATATTTCCAAATCACAATTACAGACCATTTCACCTGTTTCTCGTGAGTCCGGGACCCCTTTTCTTCGCGAAGCGGTGTTCTAGACTTTACCAGACTGTGACGGCGGCCGACAAAGCGGTCATTAATATGCACCCCAGCTGCGGTCGATCCTCGGTCGCCGACAGGACCGGAGTGTAACATTACTAATAAGACTGGACAACACAAAATACTATTTTAAAACATAATCCTAATCAAGAAAGGCTATTTTTGACAAAAAATTGTATGATGAATCGAAGGTCCTAAACATTAAACTACTCTTTGCTCATCAATGTATAATAAGAATACACAAAAACGCCGAAATATGTAACCACAAAAACACAAAAAACATTTAACAATTAATCAAAATAGAATTTTTGATATAATGCTGCAAGCTTCTGGTTCATCGTCGTTTCTGTCAGCTATTCCTTGTGTAAGCATCTTTTTGTTGTTTGGTTTAATTAGTTGTCTAAGTTTCTTTGTCTCACAACTTTACTGTAACTTTGTTTATTCATATTTTTCATGTATTGAATATTATCTATTAAAGATTAAATGTACAGAGTAAAGAATACCCTAGGTTAAATGCTCGGTTGGGTGTCTTATAATTTCACAGTTATTATTATTAAAACAATTAATTGTACTTTAATTATAAAAATAAATAAAATTTGAATTGAATTAAAAAAAAAACACCTGACACAAAGAAACAAAGGAAAAAGGAAAAACAATTAGTTGCGAGTATTATGCAAACTTATTGCAATAACAAAACCAAAAAAATAATAACCGCATTTGGTGAAAAATAAGTTTTTCATCAAGACAATTCACCATTTCACACTTCCTTTACTGCGATGGCCAAAATCAACAAGGTAAATTTCGAATTGCTTCCTCACGCACCCTATTCGTTAGATTTATCTCACTCGGATCATTTTCTGTTTCCAAACTGAAAAAAATGGCTCGGTGGTAAAAGATTTATCAACGATGAAGAGGTGGAGTCCGAGATTGATGGCCATTGTGAGGAATTGGACGTTTCTTACTTTAACCTATTGAAGCTATTGAACATTTCTGGAAAAAGTGTGATTAGCTATCTTTTTATTATATTCTTTCCCAAATTTTTTGTTAGATCGGGTACTTTTGCAACTTTATTCGCTTGCTAGATATTTGTAGAGGAATTTACATTCTAGTTGGGGAAATGTTTAAGCGTGATTTTATAACAAAATGTATTTATAATAACAATATATTTCGAAAAGACTGCACAAATTTATTTTTAAAACCATACTTAAAAGAAGAAGAATAAAATTAATATTGTTACGTCAACTGTCAATGTCAACAAAAACTTATTATTGCTTAAGTTTAGTGAAATTGTTTAATATTTTATTGGTGAGTAAAATTTATTATTTTTTATCATAAACAAAACACGAAAAAAGAAACTGTTTATTTATTTTTTGTAAGGAAAATTTTTAAGTTGATTTTACATTGTTCCATTTGGCATTCTGTGAGTAAAAACCAATGTCGCCTGATCCTTTATCATCGTATTTTTGGTAAATATGTTATTTTTTGAAGTTAAATAGAATTACTGAACGGTTAATTTATCCTGAATAGTAAATATCGATTTAATATTTGACGATATATTAATAGCAAAGCGTAAGTAAGACCGAGCAGGTTATACCCTTATATAGAGGGTTACTCACTCATTCATATAGAGCAACATATGGACAAGTGGTATTATGTTCAACCCAGGAGACCTGTCACAACCTATTTATACCCCCATAGAAAACGTATACGATCGGGATACGCTACCCCCTTTACCTCATCGTTTCGAGCATTCTTTGTCCTCGATATTTTTTATATGAACCGGCTCTCTCTCTCTTTTTATTTTACGTTCATACGATAAACTAAGTTCATTTATTTATCAGATGGCGTCGATCGCTACTGGAGAATAATTTTTGTCGAAAAATATTCTCCCGGCCCAGATTTCATAAGCGGACGGCTAACAAATGACTTTCTATCATTTTTGCGAAAAACAAAAGAGCGGTCGGAAAAAGGGAAAAACAAAAAAAAACTAACTGCGAAAACGGACTAACTGGATTCTTTTGGTCGATTAACTTATGGTGTGAGTTTGCGAGCATATAGTAATCGGAGTCTATAATACATCGGTCACTAAAAGTGAAACGTTGTCGGAGTTCTTGAATTTTTTCGGGTCCCAACGATACGTCGGCTTTCGGTAGCCCGAGCTTAGAGACTTTTATATACTTTGCTCTAAAGAACTGTCCCTACTAAGTTTCTTCTGCAGCTAAACACAAGAGATACATACGTGACTTACATAAAGGGTTTTTCTACATTCATGCGAGAAAATTCCCCCTTCCGTGATATCACCCCTAAAAGGTGGTGAGTAAAATTTAATTTTAATATTGGCTGGGGGCTGTCATTTCAAAAATGTATTTTGAATCATTTTTTATTCCTGCATTTTCCATCCTTACTGATTTCTACTCTAAATACGTTATTAATTATTTATTAAAGAATAAAAATCATGATATTGTATTTTATATGTTTTTTCATCGAATCTATTGATTAAGATTAAGAAGTGTTTTTAAATGAACAGGGATTTTAAGTAATATTTTTATTATACAAAACTCAATCTCGAAAAAAAGATTTGATATTGAATAAGGTATAGGATGCTAATTTCACCCCCTTGTAATGTAACAGGAATGTTAAAAAAATGCCAGTGATTATTTCTTTGCGAGTGCAAGTTTCTATCTATACTTAAATTTGAGAAAAAAAATTAAAACTTGATTTTACTCACCACCTTTTCGGGTTGATATCTCGTAAAGGGGTGGGCCGAGGAAATTTTGTTATAGGAAAGAGTCATCAGAATTTCATACGGACAATCTCCTTCTAAATGTGATTAATCTATCGGTATTTCGTTGCTTTGAATATCCAGAAAGATATTGAATCGATTAATAGATTTTAGGTTTTCTCAATTAGTTAAGGAGGTTCGTTGGTCAGAGCGGGGTGATAAAGCGGGACGCGAGGGGGTCCTATGCTGAACATGTTACAAATCATTATTTAATGAAATTTATGGTTTTTATTCAAATAATATGATGAAAATTTTATTAGCAGCAGCTGACAGCTGATAACATAACCTCAAACGTTTAAAAAACTTTTTTATTATTAAATAATGATGTAGATGGTAAGGCAACATTGATTAAAAAAAATACTATTATAAAATTTTTTTGTAACATTTATCATCTTTGTATGATAGCCTATGTGTTGAGAAATTATAATTGGAAATTGAAATAAAAATATTATAGCTTATTTTATTTATTTAAAGTACAAAAAACTTTTTACTAATATTAACTACATACTTATATATAACATTTTATATTATTACTTACAATATACTATATTTATTAATTTTTCACTTTCACCAATCATTATTTCTTGTATAGTGCACAACACACAGGTTATGTGTATTTGTTAGAATGTAACATTGGTCGCAGTGGCAAAACCTCATTATTATCAAGTCCCAGATATTAAAATACAAACTAGAACACAACTTATCAAACAGAGAAAACTCTTTTCACTAATAAGAATAATGATTCCAAAATTTGCAACTTTTATACTTTTTATATCATATCTGACATGAAGGTGGTTCGTGGTCTTAAAACGCAAGAAGAATTGGGGGTCAGGATATAATTTCACTCTCGACCTATCTAGCTATCTTCTTCCAATGAAAATTTAACCAAAACAATATGAGTCGCAACAATAGTCTATTTATTAATTGTTTAAAAAAAATCACTTTGATTTTGAAAAAAAAATAATTCTACAAAAAAAAATTGTTTGTTTAACAAAAAAAATATCAATATTAACACTTTAAAAGAATATCCAAATGATATTACGAAGCTTGGGTCTGTTTGTTAAAAAAAAACAACGATTCCACAATTTACCACTGTCCGTTTATTTCAACACAATTATTTCCAAAAAAAAGGACTGATAATAGTTCAAACTACCGCTGAATACTTTTCTGTATATCTTTCCACTTCTAGTCAAATAAAAACTGACTTCTTTCGCTTCTCGACCAGTTTTAAATACTCCTCTTACCGCTGGAACTTCCTAGGTCTCTAAAGAACTGCGATGTTTCTAGACCTTGTCGATAGGGGTCGCGAAAAGTCGTTTTGTCGATTCTGGAAACGCAAACAACAATTAGAGTCGGCTCGGCCCATTCTCGTAACAATATAAAATAATTCCCAAATAATGATATAAAGTAATTAAGTAAAATAAATATTTAAAAAAATATATTTTAAAAATAATTAAAGTTAACGATAAATAATCATGGTTAAAAATATTTATGTACAATAATTATTTTAAAATTATTGACTTAGTAATATCGTGAAAACGGTATATAAAATAAATATGTAAATTATTTATTTTTAAAGATAATAGTTTAATAATGTAAGGTTATTAATAACGTAATAATGCCAATATAGTTATCTCTTAATAAAACCGATATTAAATAATTAGGTAAATAAAATATGTATGTACCTAAAGAGAATAATTCTAAAATTAATTATGAAGAGAAAATTATCATGTAACGGAGGGAATTAAATGATTATCTACCACGATCGAAAAATATGATTAAAATATCGTAGAATTCCTGTAAATAAATAAATATTTAAAAAGTTCTAACGACTTTTTCGTATAATCGGCAAATTCTTTAAAACATTTCTGACCGAGGATATTTAACAGTGAGCTCGTTAACATTATCATAATCCATCATTTCTGATGATAATGAGACGGCGATTTTATAGTGACTGGAATAAGTGCTGATTGATTGCTTACTGCAGTAGTTTTTAAAAGTCGATCACTAAACGGGAAAAATATCATTAATATAAATTCGAGGGGTGCACTGGGAGTGGGAGAAACGTATCTAAATTTTGCATTAAAAGCAATTCATAAATACAAAATGATTTTTTGTAGCCGAAGATGATCACAAATAGAAGTTTAGGAAATTTAAAATACAGGATATCCCATTTTAATCAAGCCACGTAAATATCTTCTAAATTTGACCTTTTTAGGAAATATGTTTCAGATAAAAGTTGTTAGGTTTGGAGGGGGATTTCCGATGATGTCCTTTAAATTAATTTTGAATGTCATCTTGAAGGTTTTTTTAAAGTCAACTTGATTTTTTTAAATAAAATCCCCTATTTTTTGTACAGGATTGAAAAAGAGCAACAAATTTTACCCCTGAAATAATATTGTTGATATTTGTGACCTTGGTAAGGTCAATTCAATGTCAAATATTTACAAACTGTCTGGTAGCTGTTAATCTGAGTTTTTTTGGCAGTCTAAACGTTGTCAAGGTACCTTTATAAAAAACCCGATCTTAAACGATACAACTTTAACTATGCTGATCTTGAAGTCATTTTCACGATCATTTAACATTAAATTGTAATAACGACATTAAGATTAATATCCAAGGGCATTTGAAGATTAAATTTTTTCAGGCTCGATATTAGGATTTAATAAAAATTCGTGTAACTGTAAACCATAATTTACAAGTTTTTTCAGTGATAGTATTTAATATTTTTAACAACTTTCGAAACGTTAGAGAAAAAAAATAGTTTTTTCCACTCCCGCCGCGCTAAACCTAAATCACAAATATCAGACGTAAAATTTTCCGTTGTCTTCAAATCCGTTACAAAAAAATCAAGTTGACTTTAAAAAACCTTCAAGGTGACATTTAAAATTAATTTCAAGGTAATTATCTGATGTCCGTCCCCAAACCCAACAACTTTTATCTAAAACATGTATCCTAAAAAAGTGAAATTTCGAAGATATTTACGGGGATTAATTAAAATGGGACCCTGTCAATGTACGCCGCATTAGTGGGAGTTTTTTATTTACAGTTTTTTATGTAACCTCTCTCGTACAGTTCGCCTCTCCTTAAATAACTTGCCTCTCCAGGACGTTTATGCTTAGTACACGGTGAACGTAAGTAATCCTGCATCAGAACTTCTAAGTTTTAAAATCTGGCCTCCAGATAGCTAAATTACAAAAGACGCAACGCTTTTCAGCCATTTAATAATATACCACGTCACATTAATACCATCAGAAAAATTGTATATGAAAGGTGAAAGTTTCACAAATAAAAAGGTATTGCTGATCCAGTTAGGAAGTGTTTGCTTAGGAAGTTGCTCAGTAAGAGGATTTATGTAGTCAAAGTATCTTCAGCTCCTTATAATCATAGCGGAAAAAGGAACTGTTCTTTGTTCTTTAGTGGGGGAAGCTTAGCGTTTTTTGCATCAAATCTGCGAATGGGACCTTTGTGTTTCCTCATACTCCTACTAATCCTAGTATAATACTGCTGCCTTGTGGAAAGCTAGTATTCTCTTGGCAGAGTTAGCCATAGCTTCCTCCGAAATACAAGATTGCGCTCTCGTGTAAGCGAATCACTTTGCATATCTTGGACACTCACAAAGAACAAAATAGTGGTTTCTTTCTTATCATCATATCCTTTACATTTAGGGGTCACTGTGTAACGTGCTTTTTTTCCCTCCTACAGTTCCATTATAATTATATCTCTGATAATTTTATATTTCTCAAGTACTCGTAAATAGTGTCGCGTACCGTATTTTGTTGTAACTTAAATATATCATTCGTTGTAAATAGTGTTGCATACCTTATTGTGATAAGATTCAATTGTTAATGGCTATGGCATTTTTGTTGATCACTGGAGATTGAGTAAGGTATTTTCATTATTAGATTTTGCTTTAGTTTTTAGCCTCGATTATTGTGTATTATCGATTATATTATTGTCTGGTTTACATTTCTGTGTAGATGAGGCTAGCTATCAACACGGACGAACGCGATTCTTAGTGTGGAACATAGACTTGCGAATATTCTTGGTTGACGTCAATTCCGTGTCATTCTTGATATCCGGCTTGGGAGGGAGTCGTGTGGTGAGAATTTTGGGGGCGGGTGTTATTAACAAGTGTGCAAAACCTCTACGGTTTTCCTTTCATATCTGGCTGTATTTGGGCCATCTTAATTGGATTTTGAAGAAAAACCATTTGATTTTTAACTTGACCATTCTATCTTACCTCAGTTGTTGATATTTTTGGATTTCGGTGTCGAGTTAAAATGACCGCATGCGGGATTTATTTGAGGGAAGCCATTGTTGATTAGCAGATGCCGTTCCATAACCAAACCGGCTACAGTTATTCTTGCTGAAGTGTTTGACTTAAACTCTATAACATATAGAGTTTTTTTTTCTTCCTGGAGGATCCATCTCTGTACTTATCTGAAAGATCTGCCTTCTCTTGTTGGTACTAGAGGGTCCCAACTCCAGCGCTTTGGTCTGAAGGTCCAACTAGAAAACTGAGCACCTAGATCGCTTAACTTTTCCTGAAGAGGAGGCTAGCTCCCCGAAGGGGGCCGCCATGTAAACCAATTATTACAGATAAGCTTATCTAACTGTTGTTTATGTATGATAATTGAAATTTAGTGTGATCATACGTACGCTCCATATGAATCTTCATTTCACTATCTAATTGCATTTATTTTTTTTTGTTGTACTTAATTTTGTATTTACTTGGCTTCAAGATTTAAATTATCTGATCTTTAACTTTTTTTTCAATTGTTACACATTTTGGAATTCAACTTCAATTTGATTTACTTTTATTGATTGAGTAAAGTAATCTAATATATTTTAGTTATAGTTTTATTTATTTAGTTCACCATAATTTCAGTTGTTTATCGTGTGGCTCTGCTAGTGCCTACAAGACCTAGGGGTTTCCGGCTTGAACCGTCTAAATCGGTGGCGCGGCTCACTTTTATATTTTTTTTTCTCCTACCCTCTACGGCTGAGCTCGGGCATAATTTGCCAGTAGAGAGACCGCTGGCAGAGTCCTCTTAGAGAACGAATAAGACGTGGCAACTGTCAAGTCCATTATATGAAGGTGTCAATTGATTCGGCAATGACCTGACTTGTCATTATCTGACATTGCTTTCCACTAAATGAAAGGATTTATGTTCTAATCTTGCTAAATGGATCCATAATAAAGGCCTTTGATTACCGCTTCCCAGCCAGTAACTTCACAACTGAATTTCCCCAGAATAGGCTCCGGTTCAGAGAAGACGTTTTGTTGTGACTAGATATTCCGATTATTTAAAGAAAGGACTGGGACACAGAGACTAGTCCCGTAAGAAGCCCATTTTTGAAACACGGTCTTCCAAGCAGAAGTCTACGCAATCATGTCCTGCGGCTGGAAAATTAACTATAAAAACTTTAAGAATCAGAATACTATCATATGCTCTGACACACAGGCGGCATTGGGTGCTTTGAGCAAGCACATTGTCACCTCAAGGCTCGTTCTGAACGGTAGAAAAGTCCTGAAAAGGAACTATAAAAGGTAGTTTATCAAAACAACAATCAGAAAAGTATTTATAAAGAAGCAATTTGTAAAGAACCATTCTACGTGAATAAAAATACCTTTAATTCCTGATGGAGAAAGGCGGTTTTTTTATCCTTGCTTAACCACAGGGGTCTTTATATCACCATAGGTTTTAATTTCTCACTGTGTAGAGAGTTTTTGCACTTTTTTATTTTTAATTAATTCTAACGAGAACCAACTGATCGAAATAGCGAGATTTTATACTTAATTTCTATATTTATATATATATATATATATATATATATATATATATATATATATATATATATATATATATATATATATATATATATATATATATAATTTTTTATATTGAGATTGGGAGTATGAACTTTATCTCTTTAGTTTCGAGACAGCTTAATATTCACTTTCGAGTGTGAAATACAAACACTTATTACGAGCGAGTATCATTTAAGAGAAAAGACATGCTTGTGTTTTATTTGCATTAAATTCTACCAAGTTATTGGGTCCCCATTCGAGAATTGTTGCCAAGTCCATATTTATGTTGTTGATATTTCTTCCTCGTTAATTTCTGGTTTCATGGGCAGATATAGGAGCCCTGGAAAAGAATGCGGTATGAAGGGTACTATCATCCGCGAAGCTATGTACTGGACATGAAGTTGTTTTCAACAAGTCGTTGATGTAAAGTAAAAATAGTGTTGGTGCTAGAATTGATCCCTGCGGAACACCAGCATTTATTAGTAGAGAGTCAGATGAAACTCCATCAACCACCACATGGAGAGAAAACTTGCTAGCAGGGAACACAGCTGAGGTGGTAAGCCATAAGATGGAAGCTTAGCGAGTGGACCCTGGTGCCAAAATTGATCGAATGCCTTGGAGATATCTAATGCCACGGCTAAAGTTTCACCATATTTTTCAAAAGTAAGCTGCCATATGTGTGAGTCGTAAGCAAGCAGATCAAAAGAGCTTTCAAAAGAGAACTCTGCGACTGCTTTTAAAAGAGAACTGCCTTTTTTTCTCCTAGAAAAGATAACTTCCAATAAGGCACAGGTTAATATAAACCATATGTCCGTGATGTTTAGCAATATTACGTGTACAAGTATTTCACTTTAAGTTGTAGGAAAGTGGGTCGTCCATTTATCCCACTTGAAATGGGTTGCAACGAGCCTTACAACAACAAAAAGCTTGCTTTTCAATACTGCACATGTGTTTACAATAAACGAGGGTTACTAGTTTCTTATTTTCAAAGATACACTACACTACTTATCATTTTTTTGAGACGTTTTCTAGATTTCTCTATACCTTATATCTAACTGTTTAGGGGTTAAGCAGCAACCTACGTTGTTTTGATCAGTATCACTACATTAGTTAAAATGGTTTAAGTATTTTTTAACTGTCGAATAAATCTGTTGTTATCGAGGAGCGAGATTACTTCGTGGTTTTCCAGCCTCTTCCGGTGTTTGATTTATTTCATTAGATTCTTCGTATTTTTGTTAAGTTTGAATGTTTCATTTTTTTATACACAAACCACATAAATCGCTTATCTGTTATGATATAATTTTACGTTTTTCTTAAATTACCGTCAAATTTAACACCTACAGACCATTAAATATTATTTTCTTTCGTCTGTAAATCATCACAATCCAACGTGAAAAAAAATCGTCTTATTTCCACCATTTAAACAATGCCAAGTAACAACCGGATCCGCCTATTATTCACAGTTGAAACAGATAAAGGAGGAATTTTATCAGGAAAACAGTTCAACTGCTAACCAAAACCAAACGCAATCTTGTTCAGGCACCATTAAATTAATTAGAGCTACTAGCCAACCCTTTGAAAACCCTTTAAGGGAAAGACAGACGCAGACGTCAGCATGGGCGTCACTTTAAAAATTCTTAAAATTATATAAAATTGAAATCAGTAAAAAAGTATTTAATATAATTAAACTTTTCTGTCCAATTATACCCACAAAATATTAATTTTAATAAATTAAAACTTTAGTTACAATTACTTTTAATATCATTAAGATCATTAAATTTTTTGAACGATATTTCGACCAATCAAGGACTAAATTAACCTGACCAACCTTTTCCATTAAATGCCACTATGCAAGAATACCAGAAACGGTTATTGCAAAAATTTGGTTTTTTCTAAATGAGACAATCCTCTATATCCCAAAATTGACTACTTGGGGAACTTTGGTCAATGCTGAACAGAAAACAGTGTATCAAGGAATGAAAACATCTAATTGAAAATCAGTTACAAAGTTGCATTTTTCAAAAAACTTAAAAAATCTAGCTGCTATTAGTAAGGGGATGCTAATTATCCAATATTAGCAATCCAAACATGAAATTTTTATTTCACCATTTTTTACTTTAGGTTTTTATTATTTATATTTAAAAAAATTACCGAGAAAATAATAATCGTATCCTCCTGAAATATTTAAGGATTCCGCCAGTGCTTAAAGAGACACTTATTCCACCAAAATAAAAGAGTAACAAAGAGGAAGAGACATTATCTGAGCATGATTTATAATACCTAGGGTTTGTATTAATTTGTTCAGTTTCTGATTCGAATATAGATGGAGCTAGTGTTTTGCTAATTGAAATTTATATTTCGGCCTTTTGTTTTCCGTAATCTTGATGACGTTCGTAAAGGATTAACCGAAATAGAAATTGTTTTATCGTATGCAGCGAAAGGAGGGTTCATTTTTGATGTATTAAATAACGTATTTTTGATCAAAATAAATTTTATAATAATAAGTATGTATTTTTAATGGTCTTACAATATTTGACTACCTAGAAGTTAGTTAAAGAATTTGTGGTGTCTGGTTGTTCTAGATCAGTGGTTCTTAACCTTCTTTACGCCGATGATCAAGCCATATTAGCGTCATCTGAAGAGGAGTTGCAGGCGATGGTTAATGTTATGCATGATGCCCTGAAAATCAAGGAGATAAAAATAAATGCAAGCAAAACGAAAATAATGGTTTTTGAAAGAGAAGAAAGCGTGACAAACTGTGAAGTTCTGATTGAGGAAGAAAGAGTGAAACAAGTTATGAACTTGTGTACTTGGATTCAAAGTTTACGAGAGATGAAAAGTATGACGGGGACATTGAGCGAAGGGTGTTGGCAGGAAAACAAATAAATGGAGCACTGCATAGCTTTATGAACAGCCAGGAAGTGTTAAAAAAGGCACGTCTGGCTGTGCATAGAGGTGTGTTGATTCCAACACTTATGTATGGTAGTGAATGTTGGGTTTGGCAGAAGAAGCATGAAAATAGGATTAATGCTGCGGAGATAAGTAGTCTGAGAAGTATAGTCAGAGTGACTCGGATGGATAAAGCAAAGAATAGTGAGATAAGAGAACGCTGTGGTGTAAAAGAAGATGTGGTTTACAAAGATAGATAAAGTAATGCTTAAATGGTTTGGTCACGTAAAAAGGATGGATGAAGATTGACAAATTTATATGGCGAGTGTGAATGGACAAGTCGGTAGACGTCGACCTCGGTGAACATGTCTCGATCAGATCAACATTGTTATACTTACAAAGGAGGTATAGTTATGCTTTTGGGTTGAATCAGTATTGAAAGTAGGACCGATCTCACTTTGCTGCAACATTTTTTAAATGCCAATAAGTACATTAATGAAATAGTTCGACCAATTGTACCCCCATATGCCGAAGTCATTGTGAAAAATTTCATGCTGCTGCATGATAATGTACGATCACATGTTGCATGCAGCAACAATGGCTAGCTTATCTGATGATAATATAATATTAATAAACTGGAGAGGTGATCTTTTCTACACCCCGCTAAGTGTACTCAGACAACGTCAACTGCCATAGTTGCTCGGGCTCAAGAAAAGCTGAGCACAGTAAAGTCAGCCTTATCTGTCATTCACCGGGCATTGGTCTAGGATATGGAGGATGGTTTTCTCCTCTTCACACAATACACAATTAGGGTTGTTTGTCATCCCCAGATTGTGCACGTGGTTTTAAAGGGAACCATTATGTGGTCATTATGTGTACCTACTACCTTTCTACTCATTGAGGTAATGCTATCGGCTAGGTCGTCTTGGGAAGAATCTACTTGTTGATTACAGTATTAAAGTATTGCCGTGGCCTGCTCAACCAACAGACTTAAGTCCTATAGAGCATAAATGCTTCAACGAAAAGTTTTAAAAGGTGGCAGGAATTTTTAGAACCGCCAAAAATTACAACAAATGTTTGTTTATTTTAGTAAATCTTTTATTTTTGGTATTTTTTAAGTGACAGAAACTTTGGTAATGTCGGTCATGGAGAATGGAAATAAATAAATTTTTTGATAATTTTGAAGATTTGTTTTTTGTGCTTTTGGAATATGATTGTCTCAATATATCAACAAATATGAAAAAAGTCCGTTAGAAAAAGTGTTCACATATTTCATTCGATTCAATACTCCTTCTTTTATTTGCGCAAAAGTTTCTCCATCGACGGCAACCAAAGTTGCCATAAGTCATCGCAAGATGGCGTCTTCTTCCGCATCGTTCGCGAATTTGCATAAAGCAAAGCTTTATGCTAATACCGTTGATTTATTGTTATTTTTATTTGATTCTCGAAATTATTATATGGACTGTATCCGTATGGATGAAAATCATATTTTACAATGTGAGATCAAGGTTTTCGCGACTTTCCTCTTATACCGTACCGAATCGCGGCATCTTTTTCTGCCAGGGTTGCGCCAAACTAATGTATTATTTATTCTTTATATAGAGTGTGTAACAAAATCCAACTTTGCTCCTTAATATTTCATTTGGTAGACCACCTATACAAATATTTCATATAAAATGATAAAATATATACTGACGGATTAAAAATTATCTTTAATACATTTCTGCTTTTATATTTGTATATATATATATATATATATATATATAGTTTATTTATATATTTAGTTTATAGTCTACTGTAATAACACTACAGTTTTCTATAATTTTTACAAACATATATATATATATATATGTTTGTAAAAATTAAGTAGACTATAAAGGGTTTTTATTTTTGACAGCGTGAATAGATGTAAACATGTGTAACTGATTGTTTAAAAACCAGCTTACTTTCGCTGTATGATACCTATTTTAATATAGGTATATATATGTGGGTCGATTATACATCAAATAACAACTACTCCCCTGACTATGTATCGCGACAGGCATTGAATTACATCCGATGTATAATCGTGTATACTACCCCATCACAGGAAGCAAGGTATACAGATCCTTGTTAAGTAAGAGAGAGGCCATTATATTTGATAGGTTATTTAGATATTTACGTCCGAAAATCTTCATTTTTATCACTGACTGACCTATAGATCAAAACTCCAACCTAGTTCCAGATGACCTATAACGTTCAAATTTGGCATTTAGATAGGTGGTTGGGTAAATAGAAAGGAATAAATCAAAAACTAGTAAATTTTTATCAATTTATCATAATTTTTCTATTAATCGATTCTTTTAGAAACACTGACTTGTAGTGCCTGTAATGTAAGAATCAGAAATCAAAATTGATGACAGCCGGTATTTATGGGGATTTTAAAATCTTTACGTGAATATGTAACGAGTAGAATACCACCCTTAATTTTTTTTTAATCCAAACATATGTTTTGGTACTTGATTACTACTTATAACTAAGAGTATAGTCGAACTCTCGTATTTAACACGTTATTAACTGGGACGCCGTGGAGCAGCGGGGTGGGGAGCGGTGCGATATTTAGTAAAGGGCAGGCTTACGTTGGACTTTCCAGAGTAAAAACCTTAAATGAAGTACATCTTATCAACTTAGATCAAAGTCAAATCAAGGCACAAGAGAGCTTTATTGTAGAGTACAACTGCCTGCGCACGTTGTACCGTCCCGACTTGGCCAAATTAAGTATAAACAGAAAACGCGTAAAAAAATTCCGGATACTGAATGGGATATTCACTCGAACATTTTAAAGGTACAGGAAAATATAGAAAATAACACAAAAAAGACAATTATACCCTGTATACGTAGAATAACAAAAACTAATTGGTATTAGTTTTATTATGAATAAGTACCTACTAATACTAATAATTGGATAAAAGAAGTGCAATCTAAATGGGTGCCAAGTTCAATGGTTAGTCCTGAAATTTATTTATAACAACATAAAATATTTTAAAACAACTTCAAATATCATTTCTTCTAATAACTTAGGATAATATATTAAAGCCTAACGTCTTTCTTGGCTAATTCGAATATACAAATTAATATTAAGTACCTACTAAAACAGTCATGAAAGAGCTCTATGTTTGCTGACTAGTTTCTACCAGCAAGCCAAATTTTCGGAAGAATAAAATAAGAACTTACAGCTTTAGAACTTGCAAAGGCTATAATATAATTCGTATATTCGAACTAGCCAAGTCAGACCTTATGCTTCAATATATTATCCTAAGTTATTGAAAGAAATGATATTTTAAGTTGTTATACAATATTTTATGTTGTTGTGAAAAAATTTTAGAACTGACCATTGAACTTGGCACCCATTTAGATCTCACTTCTTTTATCGTTAAAGACAACAACCAAGGCATATCTTCTTCTTCTTCTTGGTGCCTTGTCCGCTCAGCGAACGTTGGCAATCATCATTACTATAGTTACTCTGTTCACTGCTGCCCGAAAAAGTTCAGTCGATGTTTTGCCAAACCATTGTCTCAGATTCTTGAGCCAAGATGTGCGCCTTCTGCCAGGTCCTCTTTTTCCTTCTATCTTGCATTGGATTATTAGTTGTAATATGTTATATTTTTCGTTCCGCATTATGTGTCCAAGGTAAGAGAGCTTCCGTATTTTAACGGTACATGATCTACCCAGCTAATTTTCAAAATCCGACGGTACGCCCACATCTCAAATGCCTCGATCACTTTTTCTATACGTTGGCGGATTTCTCTTGAGTGGTCCCATTCTTCGTTTATCAGGCAGCCCAGATAGGAAATATGGTCAACTTTTCCTATAATAGTATTATTCACTAGTAGTTGATTCATTGTGGGTCGACCCAAGGCATATATCTATATCATAATATTGAACTTGGCTCTCAGTTCACTATTATGTTTTTGATGGAATACATATTTACAAACTTTCGCGTTTATAATAGTAGTAGGATGGCTTAACACCTCTTGTGAGGTTGCGCCGCTTTTGATCTCTAAATCCTCTTAACAGGGTGTATCAGTCTCCATCCTCAGTTTATCATTTTACCTGTTCGCTGATTTTCCGCCATTTCTTCCGGTCTCTTCCTTTTTTTTTTCATCTTGTAACTCCTGCCTTGAAGTCCTCTTCTACCTCTGTCAACCATTTCGATCTGGGTCTTCCACGTCTTCTTTTTCCTCCTGGCTGCCATTGTAGCATAGCCTTTGTTAAAAGAAGATTGATGAAACAGATTTATAAGGCGAGTGTGAATGAAAAAGTCGGTAGAGGTCGACATAGGCGAACCTATCTCAATCAGATGAGAGTATGAGAGCACTGATGAAAGTGGAAGGAGCGAAAGACGTGTGTTAAAACCGTAGCAAGTGAAAAGATGTGGTATCTGCAACCCCCTCGAAAAAAAGTCGTGATTATATGTTTATGTATGTAAACACAAATATTATTATATTTGTTGCAAAATTTCTTTTGTAGTTGTAGTGTATTTTTATCGACCCTTAATATATATTTTGACTAGGTGTCAGTGTAACACGAATATAATAATAATAATAAAAAGTGTATTAGAAGTTAAATATTACATCAATTCAGTAAATTCCTGAAATACGTTAATAAAATATAAGGTTGCTATTATTTTTTTTAGCTGGAGTAAATAAGATAAATGAAGCAAATTAAGGTTTTTTAGTTTCACATTCCTATCGTAAACATGGTTTATATTTATGTTTAATATTATATTTTCTTCGTGAAAAATTGTGCACTATATATTTTTAAATTGTTTCACATAAATTTTACTTGTTTTAGTAGCCCAGTCGAATTAAGTGAAAAACCAATCAAACTCAGCATCAAAACCCAAGAGTTTGCGAGTTGATTTTTCTTGGGTAGGAAAGTGGTGTGAATGGAGAAAAATAATATGTAAAGAAAATAGCGTTTTCGTTTTTTCTTTAATTAGGTAAAAATTGGTGAAAAACATTTGTATATGGATGTTGTAGGTAAAAAAAATATCTATCGAATGCGACCGGTTGTAAAATTTTGTTTTGTTGCATTGCAAATAACAATAATTTTTGCAATTATTATTTACTCCTACGGAATAGAAACTGATTTTTTATATGCTCAATTAACATAAAATATTTTGGCAAAAATTCAATTAACAACAACAAAAGGATCCATCTTGTATAATTGATTGTTCAGCCGGAAAATATCGTAGAGCAATTTTCTGGGTGGCTAATTGTTAATTAATAGTTTAGGTATGATTTGTATTTTTTAGATAATAAAATTATCAATTGCAAAGTATTACAAAATGGTGTAAAAAAATGTGTATTTTTCAGATGTACATACATACATATAGTCACGCCTTTTTCTCGTAGGGGCAGACAGAGACCACTTCGTTCCACTTGCTACGGTTCTTACACACATCTTTTGCTTCCTCTACTTTCATCAGTACTTTCATACGGTTGTTGGTACTCTTGTCCTGGCCTTTCGTATCATTTCGATTTATAGATGGTTGAAAAGCTGTTTTTTTTTTCATGAATTTTTTAATACAAAACGTTCATCTACGATTTTGGAAGCAGTTACCGTTTTTTTTTTAAATTCGCCAAACCCAGCGAATTAAAAATGAAGACTTCGGATTCGGTTCATTCCAAACTATAATATTCCAACTAATAGAAGAAGAAAATTAGAAATGATTAAATTTAATTATTTTGTAATTATAACGATGCAAAAATTACCCTAGTAGAAATTTATCTTGGCGCAATATTGGCTAGACGTTGGTGCCAATATTCGACAATATTGGAAATAGAAAAAAATGTTAACACTTTCCAATATACGTCCAATATTGGCAATATTGATCAATATTGCGCCAATGTCTGGCCAACCTTCGCAACCGAATCTTGGCGGTATATTGAGAATCAATATTGGGCCAATATTGGCTAAGTATTGATATGGTGCACCAATATAGCCCCAATATCCCAATATTGGCGCGAGGTTGCGCCGATGTTTTTCCAACATTCGGTTCTACTAAGGTATGCACAAACGATCATAAGCGTATTGAAATGAGAAGATAATCTTGTACTGCCAAGCAGCTGTGCGCCGCCGCAACGGACGCGGCGAGCAGTGCGCGCATGTCACAAAAAAAATAATTTGATTGGACTATAGAGTAAAAGATTATTAACCATTGTCATCTTTCTCAAGTAATAACTCTGAAGTGACCAGTAAACAATTCTATGAAAGACTTGTACGTCTCGTACAAAATGTTGCAATTTTTTTAATAAATCCATTGTCAAAACCCTTTTAATATTTTAATTTAATTTTTTAAAGAATACCAATAATTTACAATAAATTTGTTATTACCTACTTATTTTCAATATCTTTTTTTGTTTGGCTAATTATTTTATTAGTTTTAGATACTTTGATGGCATTGTTTTTTAAATACTATGCGTAACCTTTCAAAAAAAGAATTTCATGCTCATTATCAGTCTTTTTTGGCTTGTATCGATTTACGAATAAATTTGTTATTACTTATTTTCAATATTTTTTTTGTTTGGCTAATTATTTTATTAGTTTTAGACACTTTGATGACATTTTTTTTAAAATACTACGCGTAACATTTAAAAAAAAGAATTTCATGCTTATCATCAGTCTTCTTTGGCTTGTATCGATTTACAAATAAATTTGTTATTACTTATTATCAATATCTTTTTTGTTTGGCTAATTATTTTATTAGTTTTAGACACTTTGATGACATTTTTCTTTAAATACTATGCGTAACCTTTCAAAAAAAGAACCTCAAGCTCATCATCAGTCTTCTTTGGCTTGTATCGATTTACGAAAGGCATAAGTGAGAATGTTTTTTGTAGTTTTCGCTTTTTATTTGTCTTTTATATGTTTATACGTCGACTGAAGCCCATTTGAGTCACACATTTTCCCTATTCTTTTATTTGCCGGCGGGAAATTTTCCTTCTTCAAAATGGCTGCAATAATTTGTTCTTATACAACGATAAGAGCCCACATATTTTTTTGGATGACATAAAGATAAGAAGTTATGGGTTATATAAATATATTTAAAAACAAACGTTTGCAAGGATATTTCGTCAGCAGTTTTCACGTATAAAACGATATATAGTTTTCGAAATGCAATAACAGCTATCCACACAGGATCTAAATCAGAAAAACACCATTCGAATGTGGCTTGATGTTTCTTAGTGTAAATTTTTTCGTAAACATTTTAGTAACAAAATTGACCGTATATTTTAAAAGAAAGGAAGAATTTTGTTTCCGTTTTGGAACTGAAGAAGCACTGGTTGTACTGCTTCAAAAATGACAAGATCACACACAGGTTATCCACCTATATTTTATAGTCTATAAAAAAGCCTTGGTTTGAAAGACATACAGAACTGATCAACCTGCTTTATGAACACGAAATAGACCAAAGCTGCATCATTTTAAATAAAAACTTGAATGGGGACAAACAGCATCCATTAGAATGGAAAGTAAATTAACTAACAGCATTTCCATTAAGAGAGGGTAAGACATACTCTTTTCAACATATACTCATTAAGAGATGTTTAAATAAGTGACAAAGTTTTTAAAGAATGACAGTGTCATCGTTTGTAGTTGATGCGTGCATGTACTTTGGAATCTTATTAAGGAGGTTCGAGGGTCAGAGCGTAGTGATGAAGCGGGACGCAAGGGGCACCTATGCTAAATATGTTAAATAATCAGCGCTGCCAACTTTAAATAAAAAATATACTAATTTTTCTAATTGAAATTGACAGACACTTAACAAAAAAATCATAAAATTAATTGACAAATCATTATTTAATCATGATTTAAGAAAATATATGGTTTTTATTCAAATAATATGATGAAAAGTAAGTCCGAATTTATGTGTGTACTTGTAAAAAAACGTGGCAACAGCGTAAATAGTCATGAGATTGGCAATGAAATTAGTGTGTGTTTACTTTTATTAGCAGTAGCTGACAGCTGATAACATACCTTCAAACGTTTAAAATGGATAAACAACTACGTCAAATTGAAATACCCAAATCGCAAAGAAAGTCTTAAATTAACAAGTTTAGCCAGAGATTTATCACCAGTGACAGATGATGGTGCACACGATGCCTGTTACGATGTAGAAATGCTACAAAATCTGTCATTAACTTATCCTAAAGAAGAAGATATTATCAAACACAAAAAAACTATCCAGGATATTTTATTAAGAAACAAAAGTATTAAGAATGTGAAATACTTAATAAGTTCTTATTCACCGATAAAAAAAACGTTTTAAGCTTGAGTATGCAAAAAAAATTATGCGAATCTGGCATCAGTTATGATCAAATTGTTAATATGTATGTCAATGAAGGAAAAGAAAAAACTATTTTAATATTAAAAAAGCAACAATAACTAAAAAAAAATACTATTATTAAGTTTTACTACATTTATTATCTTTGTATGACAGCAAAAATGTTGAAAAATTATAATTAAAAATTGAAACAACAATATTATAGTTTATTTCATTAATTTAAAGTATAGAAAACTACACTAATATTTACTTTACATTATAAAATAATTACTTATAATACACTATATTTATTAACTTTTCACTTTCACTAATTATTTCTTGGTTAGTGCACAACACACAGGTTATGTGTATTTACATGGGTGACTTGAGTTGTCTGCACGAATGCGCCTTTGCCGTCGCTTCTTTAAAGCTCACGTTCTTACACCGTAAATCAAATTTTTTCATCGTTAAACATAAAATATTTCAAAAACTAGACAATCGATATTACTTTTTAAACACCCAAACTCTTATTAAATTTCCCACACACACGTATTTTTTTTCATCGAATTTTGCATTTTTTACAATGTTTTTGTTTATCTTAATATCAAGAGCTCATGATTTCTCATAAGAACCCATGTTAAAGTAGCAACAAAATGATTTTAATTTTTCTAATAACTGTTATCAGTGAAAAATTATAATTTAATATAAAAAACTATAATAACCAAGTTTAAAGACATAAATGTTTTTTAAAAACTTGGCTACATTTTTTCTCTGACCCCCGAACCTACTTAAGTGAAGGTTGAAATTTTAGAACATTTGCTAAAGTTGTAGCCAAGTTTATAAGAAAAGCCTTAAGTAAAAGAAAATTCAAAAAATTTAAGCTTTTGAAATTTTTGTCGCATTATTACTGAAGCACGAATTTAAAATCGTGGTTGTGTCATACATTTTATTTTTCAGATTGTTTGTTTAATTTTTTTTTGTAAAACTATTAGTGAATGTCGTGTCCACTCCCCAGCCAATATAGGCGATATCTCGACACAATAACTTCGTAAAAAGTACGTTTAAATCTAATTTTAAAAATCTTTGTGTCCCACTTTTGATTTGAGTGATCCCGCTTCTGAAAGTCGCCTCTTTCCGACACGATATATAGCCCGAAAAAAAACTCTAACCTCATTATAAAATCCAATAAGAAAGGCGATATATTTCCAGCGAATACTAGATTATAACGAGGGCGATAAACAAAATACAATTTTTGAAACTATGTGGAAAATGTCAATGTGGGGTCTTTGATTACGGTCCTTGGGGTCGGTCGGCGAGGCCGATTTCGTCGCCGAAGGGAAATAAAGAACGAAATGAACGGAGATATTTTTAAATAGCTCCGAAATAAATGACGTCGAAATATGGCCGCCAACGTCTCGAAATGGCCCGCCCGAATTATTACCAAGAAAACGGCCGTGCGCGAACAACCCCTTCTTTCCTTTAACCCAAGGCAAAAAAAACCTAACAAATTTCAGCTTCTAAAAATTATGTAAAAAAAAGCAAAGGTATCTAGTTCGACTAATAAATTGGTCACCAAAAAATGCTGGAGGAAATTTTTTTTTTCAAAACGATCTAATATTCATAAAAAATATCAGTGGTCTGGGTGCGACCCGAGAGGTCCACACGACTAACTTCCCAGTGAAAAGAATGAAAAAATACCATATGTTTTGTTGTTATAATTATTATTATTAAAATTATTATAAAAAACGATTTTAAATTGATTGTAACAAATTAAAATTGTCATTAACAATATTCTGTTTATATCAACCGTATTCTTTCAAACATTTTCTTATCATTTCATAATTTATAATTGTTTATATTTTTGTTTTCTAAAACTATTTTTTTTTATGAAATATTGTCATCATATTTTCCATACAAATATTACAAACATGCAATAATCATATTATTCAAAAGATCTTAAAATTCTGTATTAATAATAGTATAATTTATAAACTGCAAAATTCAGGTAGTTCACCATTTTTGTCAGTTTTTTTATTCTCCATAAAAAACAGCTTGATCTATTTTGCTATTTTGGAGAAAGAGAAAAAATGCACGACCACATGATGCAGTAGTGGCTAGCTTTCTTGATGATAATAGTATCTGCCCCGCACAATCACCGGAATTAAATCCAATAGAGCATGTATGAGACATGCTTTAACGAAGAGTTCTAAGTGGTGGCAAGAATTTTTGAGAACCGCTTACAGTTTTTGGAAACTTTACAGGTAGCTCATTTATTTCTTAACCGGCTAAGACACATAACTGTACTTTTAAACCTCAAGTATATCTATTTACGCTAACTCAAAAGGTTTGGTTCTTCTGAGTCTTCTCACTATTCCATACTGATGGAGTTAAATAGCCTCGATGTCCATTTTCATGCTTCTTTGCAAATACTTTAATTACATCTACAACCATTTGCACACCCAGATTTCTGCATAGGTCTACTTCTTATGTACAAGGCAGCATTTACAATTTCCTTTTTAGTACTTTACTTTAAAAACTTTGAATCATTTTAATGTTACTTGTACTGGCATACCCCAAAGTTGAATGCCATATGTCCATCCATAGTGGCTTAAGTACTTGTTTATATTTTCGTCTTGATCTCAGCGTCTCCCTCGGAGGTTGCTGATAAACATGGCGATTCTAACTTTAGAGATGGCTGCGCGAAATAGATCAACCGAGGAGAGGCAAAACCAGTCACGTAGATTACGTAACCAGGAAATTCTGCGTCGTCCGATACTTCTGCGTCCCACGATCTTTCCTTTCATGATAAGTTGGAGAATTTCGTATTTTGAATTACGCATGATGTGTCTAAAAAATTCTAGTTTCCTTTTTGGAATAGAAGATCTTCACTTCTTTTACCATTCTATCGAGGACACATTGATTCGTAATACGATCAATCCAGGATATTTTCAGCATGCGCCTGTACACCCACAACTCAAACGATTCCAATCTCTTCGATGTTTCTTTATTTAGTGTCCATCCTTCAAGGCCATACAGTAGCACTGGGAAGACGTAACACCGCACCATTCTTATTCTCAAGCTTAATGAGAGATTCTGGATTGCCAGCAACTTTTCCCTTTTTCATGACAGTAGTCCTGGCTTGCTCAATTCTTGATAAAATTTCATCCTTGTGTGTTATAATTTCATTTATCGTAGTACCTAGGTATTTAAACTGATGAACTAGCTCAACCATCTTGTTCTCTATAGTTACTTCACCTCTATTGCTGTTTCTTTCGGATACTATTAATTTTTTTGTTTTATTGATGTTTATGCTGAGTCCATAATCCTTACTTACCAGTGTTACTTTATCTACCAGTCTCTGTAGATCTTCCAGGCAGCTTGCTATTAAGACGGTGTCGTCAGCGTACCTAATATTATTGATAGTTCTACCATTGATTACTATGCCCGCTGACTCCCCCTCCAATGCTTCTTAAAAAATAGATTCTGAATAAATATTAAACAGCATTGGAGAAAGAACACACCCCTGTCTGACTCCCTTCTGTATGTTGATTTCTTCCGTTAAGACACTGTCACACTTAATTCTAGTAGTTTGTCCCCAGTAGAGATTGGATATTATTCGTATATCATGATAATCGATTTTGAGTTTTTGGAGTTTATCTAGAAGCTTTTTATGCTTAACATTGTCAAACGCCTTGCTATAATCTATGAAACTTGCCACGTCTTATTCGTTCTCTATAGAGTACTCTGCCAGCGGTCTCTCTACTGGCAAATTATGCCCGAGCTCAGCCGTAGAGGGTAGAAGAAAAAATATATATAAAAGTGAGCCGCGCCACCGACTTAGACGGTTCAAGCCGGAAACCCCTAGGTCTTATAGGCACTAGCAAAACCACACGATAAACAACTGAGATTATGGTGAACTAAATAAATGAAATTATAGCTAAAATATATTGGATACTTAACTCCTACAATAAATCAAAGTACACAGTTCAATAATAAAATTATAACAAATATAGTCAAAATTAACAGCTATGGTAAATTTTCTTGCTAAAACAAACCAAAAATTTAAAATTTACAACTTTATAAAATAACCAAAACAAAAGTAAGAGTAACAGAATTTACCAAGTTACCAAAAAAAACGTATACAAGTCAACTCCTTAATAATACTTAATCAAACGTTTACATAAGGCTGCTAATTTACTCATGTTTTTACCATTTACATAAAGATTTACACTGCCAAAACAATCGAGTTTATTTAAAAATATTTTTACAATGGTTGTCCTTTAAAATATCAATATTGTAGGATATTTACAAATAAGTATGAAGAAAATATTTTTACTTGGACATAAAGAATTATTGAGAAGATTATTTTAATCAAAGTTTAGTTTTGGCATATTATCTAATGCAATAAATAGTTTTTAATAATGTATTATATTAATAAATTAAAACAAAACTTAATTGTGGTGTCAAAAATAAGTCACGTCGTTAAATATTCTAAAATAAATCACTTGTAATCTTTGGTTAAACGCATATTGTAGATCAAATATAAAAAAAATAACTTTAATCTTGAACACCTTAATACGGAGTTCCTGCTAAAAACACCAAGCAAGTCTTTATAACACTACAATTTATCGTCGATATGGATGATACGAATGCACTACTCCTGTGGCCGGTTTGGTTATGGAACGGCACCTGCTAATTAACAATGGCTTCCCTCAAATAAATCCCGCATGCGGTTATTTTAACTCGACACCAAAATCCAAAATATCAACAACGAAGGTAAGATAGAATGGTCAAGTTAAAAATTAAATGGTTTTTCTTCAAAATCCAATTAAGATGGCCCAAATACAGCCAGATATGAAAAGAAAACCGTAGAAGTTTTGCACACTTGTTAATATCACACCGTCCCAAAAATTCTCACCACACGACCTCCAAGACTGTCACCAAACGACTAGACTACCTCCCAAGCCGGATATCAATAAATGACACGGAATTGACGTCAAACAAGAATATTCGTAAGTCTATGTTCCACACTAAGAATCGTGCTCGTCCGTGTTGATAGCCAGCCCCATCCACACAGAAATGCAAACCAAACAATAATATAACCGACAACACACAACAATCGAGGCCAAAAACCAAAGCAAAATCTAATAACAAAAACACCCCACTCAATCTCCAGCGAACAACAAAAATGCCACAGCCATTAACAATCGAATCCTATCACAATAAGGTATGCAACACTATTTACAACGAATGATATATTTAAGTTACAACAAAATACGGCACGCGACACTATTTACGAGTACCTGAGGAATACAAAGCTATCAGAGACACAATTATAATGGAACTGTAGAAGGGCAAAAATAGGCACGTTACAAACTTGTTTATATATCATGAGCTTATTATGTATTGATTGCTCGGAATTACTTCCAAGAAGCCAATACAATTTTCTGTATTTGATGTTCTATTTTTTTCTTTTTGGTGTGTTCTTTTCATCTTAATCTGACATCTGGATTCATGCCCATATATTTAGCTGTAATGGCATATGGTATAGCAAATGTGATTTAATAAGATTGGTGATTTATTTATTTTCCGTTAGTTAAATAAAAAGTTAAGTTTCTTTTTGGTGTGTTCTTTTCAGTAGTAATAACCCAAGGACATTGATAATTGTCGAAACAATTTTATAACAGATTTCGAAAGCTTGTTGCCTATAAACAACAAGCTTGAGATAGGTGTTATAAAAATTTTGAGCATTCATCAATGTTCGAGGGTTATTCGGATAGAAATTTTTTTGCTGATTATGGAAATAAAATATTTTCTTACATCACAAAAGTCCATGAACGCTTTCCACACAAAATTTTTATTGTGAACAGTATTCTTCGGTATATTCGATGCTATAATTTCATCAATATTATCTTGAGTATCAAAACCAAATCGTGACATATTGAAATATTTGAATTGTCAAAATCGAATTGAAAGGAAATGTAGGTATGTATCCATAGCAACATGACATGATTTAGTGAAAAGAACCCATGGGCTCTTTTCACTATAATTTTGTTTTGATTGGTTGTGTTCGATCAGATGACCACAAATTGACTGATTTTATTGGATATCATCTTGAGCAAAAAATTTTCATTTTAATCTGACATCTGGATTCATGCCCATATATTTAGCTGTAATGGCATGTGGTATAGAAAATGTGATTTAATTAGATTGGTGCTTTATTTATTTTCTGTTAGTTTAGTCTATATGTATTGATTTAGTCTCATTGAGTTTAATACGCCATTATTAACCCCACTGAGTGTTTCTTGCAATTTTTCTTTTGCTATAATTTCTTTATTATCAACTGCTAATATACTTGTGTCGTCAGCAAATATGGCAATTGTGGTTGTGTGGAACAAAATTATAATTAAATTTTTGTATTCAGCTTTTTTGAGTAATTTTCTATATTTAAAAAAAAGAAATCATTTAAATAACCTATATCAAAATTAACTTCTTTTAATTTTTCAACTGCAAAAGCTTAATTTGGTTGAAAATAAGAATATACTTGGAATATTTCTTTGAGTGTAGTTTTATTAATTTAAAAATGGGAAGCGTATTTTTTAAAATATTTTCCACGTAATTGTACGGTAAGGAAAAATTCAAATGCCCGTTTCAGTGGCAAGTGATCGATGAAAATTCGAGAGAAAAGAATCGAAAGCCGCCTTATTCTGCAAACGTCCACGTAGTCATGAATTACGTTATTACGTCTTTAAAGAGGACATTTTGTGAGTTCTGGTGCCGATAGGGTGTCGAGCATACTGAATCTGAACCTCGCAAGGCGTTTCGAGAAAATCGGATTTTTGTTATCTTTTTTGCCATTCGCGATTATGAACGTTTCCAAGAACATAAATAACTCCGGCAACTCCAAGAGACTTCACAACTTCATTCGGCTAACTGGCAAAAATTTATTATGACTTTGGATTCCGGAGAGTTTTTATGAAGCGCTCGGATTCGGTGACTTGATGAAGATATTAGCAGTCGGTGCGATCGATAATGATAGCAGAATGATTTATATTTCGTCAAATTAATAAAAATAATCAAAAATTAAACTTACTTAGAAAAAGTGATGAATTCCTTAAAACGCAAGTAGATGATAAAACGTGTTGACACTATTTAATAAAGTACATAAGTACAATTATTTAAAGAAAATCCCACTGAAGATTAAAATAAGTCTTACACAATCTGATGGTAGGTGGGTAATACAGTGCGTACATACATAAAGAAACGTAACTTGCTAATACTTTGATTTCTGTTGGGTTTACAAAAAAAGGTTGAATAAAAGTTTTGTCAAATAATTCAGGTCATATCTGCATAAGTTGATTACTCCAAAATAACTTATTAACTTAATTTTTTAAATAGTACACCCCATATATATTTTCAGTTCATCGTAATTAATTAAATTACAAATACAACCGTCAAGACCGCATCATTCTAACCTTATTTATTTTACGGTAACGTTTTTATTAACAAAATAATTAACAGGAACAAATAAATTATTAATCTCATTTAATTAGATGGCGATAAATAGGAAGATCTGGTTGGCCACTTGCCACGTCTTTTTCGTTCTCTAAAGAGTACTCTGCCAGTGGTCTCTCTACTGGCAAATTATGCTCGAGCTTAGCCGTAGAGGGTAGAAGAAAAAAAAATAAAAATATAAAAGTGAGCCGCGCCACCGACTAAGACGGTTCAAGCCGGAAACCCCTAGGTCTTATAGGCACTAGCAGAGCCACACGATAAACAACTAAGATTATGGTGAACCAAATAAATAAAATTATAGCAAAAATATATTGGATACCTTACTCACACAATAAATTAAAATACACAGCTCAATAACAAAATTATAACAAATATCATCAAAATCAACAGACAACAATAAAACGAAACTTCAAAATTTACAACTTTATAAGACAACAATTAATCAAAAATCCAAAGTTTACGATTCCATAAAATAATTAAACCAAAGGTAAGAATGACAAACCTTATCAGGTTACCAAAGAAAAAAACGTATACAAGTTAACTTTTTAACAATACTTCATCAACGTTCACGTACGGCTGCTAATTTACTCACGTTTTTTTTTTCATTTACATAAAGATTTACACTGTTAAAACAATCGAGCTTATTTAAAAATATTTCTTTTTACGATGGCTGTCCTTCAAAATAGCAATATTGTAGGATATTTACAAATAAGTATGAAGAAAACGTTTTTACTTGGACACAAAGAACTATTGAGAATATTACTTTAATCAAAGTTCAGCCTTGGCATATTATCCAATGCAATAAATAGTTTTTAACAGTGTACCATATTAATAAATTAAAACAAAACTTAATCGTGGTGTCAAAAACAAATCACGTCGTTTAAATATTCTAAAATAAATCACTTGTAACCTTTGGGTATACGAATTCACTAATCCTGTGGCCTACTCCTGTGGCTGCTTTGATTATGGGACTGCACCTGCTACTTAACAATGGCTTCCCTCCATCAGATCCTGCATGCGGATATTTTAACTCGACACCAAAATCCAAAATATCAACAACAAAGGTAAGATAGAATGGTCAAGTTAAAAATTAAATGGTTTTTTTTCAAAATCCAATTAAGATGGCCCAAATACAGCCAGATATGAAAGAAAAAACCGTAGAGGTATTGCTCACGAGTTAATATCAAATCGTTCCAAAAACTCTCACCACCACCCGACTTCGACGACTGACACCAAGCAACTAACTAAACTACTCACTCCCAGGCCGGATATCAGAAATGACACGGAACACGCGTCAACCAACAATCTTCACAAGTCCAAATTCATAATCGCACTCGTCCGTGTTGATATCCAGCCCATCCACACAGAAATGCAAACCAAACAATAATATAGCTGACAACACACGACAATCGAGGCTAAAAATCAAGGCAAAATCTAATAACAAAAACCCCCACTCCATCTCCATCGATTAGCAGAAATGTCACAGCCATTAATAATTGAATCCTATCACTACTAGGTATGCAACACTATTTACAACGAATGATATAATTAGTTACAACAAAATACGGTATGCAACCCTACTTACGAGTACCTAAGGAATACGAAATCTATCAGAGACCCAATTAATAATGGAACTGTAGAAGGAAAAAAATAGGCACGTGACACACTCAATTGTGCCCCTTCTCCAATCCGCCTGTCATGGAAAACTTCATTTAAGCAATTTCGAACAACAACACTAAAGTTTGTTGTTGCACCATCTTGCTGAAACCAAATGTCATTAAACTTATTACCAGCTGCATTTCTTATTGCAGGAACTAATTGATTTCTTAAAAAATCTAAATACTTTGGTCCGTTCAAATTGCCTTCTACAAAGAATGATCCAATAACAGAGGAGCCGGTAATACCCGTCAAAACATTAACTTTTAAATGCCTTTGTGTTCTATGTTCCCGCATCCATCTATGATTAGTGTCACTCCAATATCTACAGTTGTGGTGAGTAACTATACTATTTAACATAAACGTGGCTTCATCGGAAAAGACTATCTTACTTATAAAATAAGGGTCTGCATCTACCTTTTGCATTATAGTTTCATAAGACTTCATTCTGCGGTCATAATCATCTTTAGATAATTCTTGCGTTACTTTGTAAGTATAAAACTTATTCTTCTTAATATTGTTACCGAAGGATACCAAACCTAACATTACGTTCTAATTCAGTTTTCCAAAAGGATGTAAAAGGATTTTCTACAAAACTTTGCATGAAGTCCAAAGATTTTTCATCATTAGTTACCGTCGGCCAGTTTTAGGTCGATTTTTAGTCGAACCCACTTTTTCAAAAAGTTTTACAATCCTTTAAACTGCAGTTTTCGTAATTTGGTTGTGATTTGGATACGTATCATTAAATAAGCAAGCTACCTCATCATAAGTTCTTTTACGATCACCGTAACCTCTCATCATAAGAATCATTATTCTTTTTTATTCGGTAAACATACTTAAATTTTAAATGTAACTAATTACAATAAACAACTTTCACCAATGACAATGAGAAACAATTCATTATTTAAAAACAAATAATGGTAGAAAAGCCTACTACTTTTTTGACATATCTAAACAATTTTTTTATAATTTTAGTTTTAAAACACTGTAACTTTGGAACTATTAATGGAAGAATTATGCGGTCTTGACAGTTATATTTGTAATATAATAAATTATGAAAAACTGAAAATATACACAGGGTGTACTATTTAAAAAAATTATGTTAATAAGTTATTTTGTAGTAACGGTGCACCCTGTATACTTCTAATCGATATAGGCAGATGGCCTGAATTATTTAAAAAAACTTTTATTCAACATTTTTTTTATAAATCCAACAGAAATCAAAATATTAGTAATATGTTACTTTATGTACACACTGTATAACAATTGAGCAAAACGTTAAATGTTTAAAAAATCATTTTTATTACAAAAATGTAAACCAGATTTACCAATGTGAAGTAAAATCATGTAGCGTCTTTTAGATAAAATAAAAAAATGAAGCCTTTTTGTCGATCGGTTAATAAAGAAGTGCAGCCTTTTATGCAAGTTTTTTAAGGTAATGAATGAATAACGTCTTTTCTGTGATCCTGTAAGATAATCACCTTGTGCCAAATCTGTAAAACATGGAGTTTTGTAAAGCCATGATGAAAAAGCAAAAGAAAAATGATGTTTTAAAAAATATATATTAGCAGATATATTATCAAATATATTACAGACGACTCATCGTTTTGACCGTTTTGTTTGAACTTTTATTGAGTTGGTTTTTTATTTTTTTTTTTGGAGTTCAAATTTTTTTGTTTATTTTTAGGAGTTATTGTTATGTTTTTTAATTCGTAGAATATTTATTTTATTTTTGGGAAGGTTGTGGTGAGGGTAAACACAATTTTAGAACAGAATTTGTTTGATCTCATGCATGCGTCGTAGTCTTTTTCCTGATAAGTCAGACGTGCACACCGTGGCTAACAGTTTCATATAGATTTCTAGCGTCGCACTCGTCGAAGACACATTAAGACGAAATGGGGACAGTTCAAATTGGAGTCGTGTGCTTATTTATTTGATTAAGTGTGAGGTTAGACTGTGTGCACGTATCGATATGATCAATGAAATAAAATTTGTATTTCGTGCATAAAATGTATTAAAATCATACCAAAGCGCTTTTGATCCTCAGGTCATCATTAGTGCTTACCTGTAAGTAAGTAATATTAAAATAATTTTAAATTTTTGAAAGAAATTGAAAGTTAATTGATATATTAGGAAAATAGTTAAAAATTAAAATGTAAAGTCAATTTAATTTTACATTTTTCGTCACTGATAGTTTCACCTCTGGAAAGCTCCGTTTTACTTTAACTTTGGCTTAAAAAAGTTGGGTAAAGTTTCCATTAGACTTCTATCATACTTTTGGCCCCCAGTTGTAGTACTACTGAGCAGAGCTGTTTTTTACCTTTTACTAATTAAAATTTCCTTTAATAGTTGACAAACTCTTTTCAATTTTTATGTATCTGACTTTAATAATTTACTTGTATTGTTTAAAAATCACTTAAGCCTGACGAGACCAGAACCTTGCTTGAATTCCCAGGAATATTGGGACTGTTATTTGAAAAATGACATTTTTCTCTTTGTTTTGCCATTTCCATTCTGTGTTACATGTACCATGGAGGTTCGTGTTTTGTTGTCTCCACAATTTTTGTTCCATGTCAATACACTTCAACGTTCACTTGTCATTTGAGTCTTGCTAGCAAGCACACTAAATATTGTCTTAAAGAGAAATTAAATCTCAAATTGCATCCTGGTTAAGGATATGTATTTTAATCTGTTTTTCATGAACCTACATAACATTTAATAAACACCTTTTTATACAACTGACGAGTAAGTATTATATATATATATATATTATATAGTATAGTATTATATAACTATTATATAATCAATTAACCTTTAATTTCTTTTGAAAATTCAAAATTCTCTCAATATTACTTACTTACAGGTAAGCACTGATGATGACCTGCGGGTCGAAACCGCTTTGCTACGATTTTAATAGATTTTATGCACAAAATACAAATTTTATTTCATTAATTATTTGATTGTTTGTCGCGAATATTTATTATATTTCGTGCTGGTCGATTGGTTTTCGTGCATTTCAAGATTTTGCATTAAAATTTCTATTTTCTCTCAATATTTTTCCATATCTGTATAATATTAATTAAGTATTTTATAAACGGATTAATTCATAATGTTAATGGTTGATAATGTCTTTTGGGGATAAGGATAAAGTTCGAATAGACGTGTCCTTTTATCTCATGCAATTATGGTTGAATTTAATATGCTTGTCACACCTTGCCAAAACGATTATCAACTGTTTAACCATCGCCGAAGAAAGGGGAGCAAAATGACCCCGGCATATCTGATTACATCTGTATTCCGTTCGTGGACACCTAGATCTGTCCTGATCCACTCAACTTGGCCGCAAATGTGTCGACGGGCTCATTTATTATTCCGCAGCCATGACGCGATTACTAACTTATTTGGGTAGTTTTTCGGAAAGAGACAGCGAAGCTTTTTCAATAAGGATTCAGTTAGCACTCAAGATGTGTATATGTACAGAGGCGGTCCCAAAGTTTCAAAGGGCGATATTTTGCTCTATTTTTATTTTTTCTTCTTCTTCCTTCTTTAATCTAGGCGGATCGCCTGTTTCTTTTTATCGTTCCTCTGTCTATAGCACTGCTAAGTTGTCGCTCCATCGTTTTCGGGGGCGTACCAAACTCCTGCGACCCATTAGTGATTTGTCGCGTGCTGTTCTGACTATTCTTTCGTTGTCCATTCTCCTGATGTGCTCATTCCACTCCCTCTTTCTGCCGAGTACCTACTCATTGATGTTTTCTACCTTGCATGTCCTTCTTATATTCTCGCTTCTTTCTCTGTCCAAGATCGTCTTTCCAGTTATTCTACGAAGTACTCTCATTTCGGTTGTCTCTAGAAGTTGTTTAGTTCTTGTTGTGTCTGGTCGAGTTTCTGCCGTGTATGTCATAGTTGGTCTTACTATTGCCTTGTAAATTCTTGATTTGGTTTCTATTTTAATGTTTTTATTTCGCCATATTGTCATTTAGGCATCCTGCTATTCTTGTTGCCTTCGTTGTCTGTTCTCTCACCTCCGTCTCAACATCACCATAGCCTGAGATTTCTATGTCCAGATTTAGATCCATTGGACACATAAATGAAATTAAAGTAATAACTAATGTATCCTACTTAACGAAGTAAATAAATTAAAAAAGAATGTCAATAAGAATAAATAAAAATTTGTTATGATTTAAATGTCGGGTTATGTTAGGTTAGGATGAGTTGGATAAGAAAAAGCCGTGTGGTGTCATTGGACACCCGAAAGAAACGAAGTTTCTTACGCTATTTATAAATTTTGATCAAGGTATTTTGTAAAAAAAAAGAAAAACAAATATAATTGCTTCTGATTATCATACAGAATATAGATAATACCTGTCAAGATTCGAATTCAACGTTTCACTATTTGTATCTTTTTTTTATTCTGCCGTAATTGTTGTTGGCGTTGAACATTGCTTTTCGGTATTTTATTTGCACTCTGACGTTTGCGCTTTCCATACACTTTTGGACTCTGAACAAATGATTTCACTACTGTCTCCCTATACTTTAAATAGTAAATACTCAAATCACATGTACAATAAACGAATGTAAACAGTAAATACTTGTATCAAGTTATACAATTTTGTCAACTTACCTTTCTTAATCTGTATTACATACATTTGCTGCAGTTTCCATTTTTCAAAAATTAATTGCAATAATAACACAGTATTCACAGTATGAACTAACACAATAAATTATAGTTTAAAAAAACTAAAAAACTAAATAGTAAACAATAATTCTTAACGTAGGAATAAAATTACTGACGAGAAAACGAATGTCACTGTTCTAAAAGCGTGGGGTGCTTTTATTCCGAAACGCAAATTAGTTTAAAAATGTCAAGCAGTGACATTGATTAACATTAATTTTTTTTGACAGTGACATTTATTTTCTCGTCAGTAATTTTATTCCTAAGTTAAGAATTATTTTTTAATTTTCAGTTGGATTAACTCTAAAAGCGTGTTTTTTAGTTTTTTAACTATAATTTATTTTTCGCTTTTTAGTTCGATTTGTTTTACTCACTAAAAAAATTATGTATTAAATGTTAAAAGCACAAAAAGAATGCATCGGCCAGGAATCGAATATAAGCCGCCCGCGTGGCAGGCGAGCATTCTACCACTGAACCACCGATGCATTTCGTTACGTGACGATTTCTACTAAATTGCACTACCCGGGAGCCGCGTTAAGGAACATCTTTCCAAAATAAAGATTTTTTTCATAGAATTAACATAAGGAATTCAAATGCCTATAACTTTTGACCTATACCTTTTTGGGGAAAACCATTTACGTGGATGAACTCCCCAAGCCACGTTTAATCGATGCCTTTGTGGATCTTTTTTATACAGAGTGGGCCACAGAAAACCGTCCACCCCGATATTTGGCAGTATTCATAAGAATTTAAGGAAATGCTGAAACACGTCGATTTTTGTTTCAAGGGTTACACATTTTTACGATATAGATATCTGTCATTTGTTAACCATTTGTCAACTCGCTTGATATGAATCCTATTGAAAATATGTGGGATTACATTGCTAGAGCCATTCACGATCGAATCCACCCACCTCCGACTGCAGATGAGTTAGTCGTAGCAACTGCAGAGGAATGGAACAATATTTTACAAGACACCATTAACCGCTTAATTATTTTAATGCTCAAACGTGTCAATACGTCATTCCAACGTGGAGGAGGTCATACCGAATATTAGTCAGTGTACAAACATGTTTAATTCTTCTTCTCCTTCTACTTGGTTGAGATCATATGATCTGTTAATTCCGGGCTTGCCGTTGTATTAATTCTTGAGATGTGGACTGCCAGCTGTCTCTTCATCTCTTCGGTGGTCTACCGGGCGGTCGGCTTCCTACTGGTATTCCCTCGAGAGCTATGCGGGGTAATCTATCTTCGTCCATCCTCTTGACGTGGTTCTTCTCTGCCTTCCCCATCTTACGATATCCTGTACGCCGCATTGTTCTCTTATATCAGTGTTTCTTACGTGGTCTCTTCTGGTTTTGCCAGTTATTGTTCCCAGCACCCTCATCTCGGCTACGCGCAGCATGCTCTTTGTTTTGTTCGTGTCTTCTCTTGTTTCTATCGCGTACGTCATTATGGGTCTTACGCATGTTTTGTATATTTTAATCTTACTGTCCTTCCGCATGTACCCGTTGGCCCAGACAATCTCTCTTAGGCAGCCTGATGTTGCTGATGCTTTATTGACTTTGTCCCTTAGATCTTTTGTTGGGTCGTGGCCGCTAGACATATTCATCCCGAGGTACTTATATTGCATTACCTGTTCTATGGGCTTATCTTCAATTACGAGCTTGCATCTGAGTGGTTCCCTGGTGATTGTCATGCTTTTTGATTTCTCGACCGATATGGTCATATTAAGCTGTCGGCACACTTGGTGGAACTTGAATAGCTGTCTTTGTAGGTCGTTCTCGTTTTCTGCGAAAATTGCTGCGTCGTCGGCATAGCATACCATGCTGATACGTTTGTTACTCATTCTGTATCCTATATTTAAGTTCGCTACTTCTTCTATAATTTTGTCCATAAGAAGATTAAATAAGAGTGGGCTGAGGCTGTCTCCCTGTCTGATTCCTCCTGGTGTTAGAATGCTTTTCGTGATATGTTGCCCTGATTTAACTTGAGTGGAGTTGGCGGTGTTGAGGTTGCAGATTACCTTTACTATGTTGGCTGGTGTTTCTTTTTCGATTAGGATATTGATGACATCGCCTAGTTTGACCCCTGTTTAATTACTTTTTCTAATTTAATAAATTTTGTTAAAAAATTCACACATTTATTAGTTTTTAATTTTCCAAGTATCCCAGTTCACGGAAAATACTTCTTTCACAAAAAACAAATTCAGGAAGCAATATACTTTTATAAATATATTTTGTTTTTCTAACGAAACATTTCTTTAATAAGACTAATTGGGGGTCCAAGACTTTTGACGTTATGTGTAATATAAGATTGTGTATTGTATATTTAACAGATCGAAATCTAAAAACATCATTTTTTGATCCTATTGCAACATTTACTTTGATTGTTCTGGTCATCCAGAAATTTATATTTTAATTCTTCCAGGCTTTAAAATTTTTTTTTTATTGTTAGATAATTCTAGCTTTATTATTTTATTCGGGTGATACATTTTTTTAATATCAAATGATATTGTTTATAATTTCTGATATTTCGAAAACAACCTCTTTGCAAATAAAAATAAATTATAATTTATTCCAAAAATTATTTAACTTTTAGTAATAATATGTGCGTTAGCGCAATTATTATTTTTTTTATTACAAATATTTGAGTTTGTTGATTTTTTTAACCGATCTAAAACCCCTTTTCAGGAGATATGAGGGTGGAAAAGCTATCAAAAACTTTCTCGCGATGGTCCATAATACAGAATAAGTAATTGCTTATATATCTTCTCAAATTGTACCTTGAGGTCTTCATTAATGCTTTGTTCGATCAGTTCTTGTAATATAACATCCGTTAGGTCAATATTACCGTATGGATTGATAACCCAAACATCCTCAAACCCAGTTTTAAATTCACTCTCGTTGAGCCCCATTTACATCTCATGCACCCTCAATTTTTGCTTTCGCCAACATGGATTCCTTACAGTTCATCATTGACCCATAAAGTTTGATAACCACTTGAAATTTTCGGATCTAGATACTTACAGGAACAATATTCTGCTGAAAAAAAATTTTTTTACTAAAATCAGAAAAAATACATTGTTTTAGGTAGAGGCACTTAAGAAGAGAAAGATTAAATTAGGTTTTTGGCAGTAAAAGTGCAAAAAAATGTACCTTTTTTTTAAAAACGTTTTTTTTTCGTTTTTAATGACTGCAGTCAAAGATAATTGGAATAATAATTTCTTAAGAAATTATTTGCTTTAAAATACTATCTGGAGCAATCACCCTGTATTTAAAATTTAACTAGCAATTAATATTATAAAAATATCGCACAAATATTAACAGTAAACATGATAAAAACTTGTTATTCGAAACAATTGAAAAAGTTTCCGCAGTTAGTTATTTAAATTATAGGTCGAAAAAAATGTCTAATAAAAAGCCTGATAATTTAATAGAAATTAATTTCTGCTTTGCATGGCATGAAACAAAAACGAAATATTTTTTGCTTCATTAATCATACACTGTTATTTACCTGTCATTTGTCCAGTAAAAGATACTATAAAATAATTACTCCATTACCACTTGATAACCTCAAAATGTATTTTATTTAGAGTGTTGGTTAATTGTGATAATACACAGACTGCAGAGAACTTCATGTATTGAAAATACACCCGAAACTTTTGAAATTCGTCAGTGGATAATAATAGGTGAGTTTTTGCATTTATAATAAAATATATAAAGTGGTATATTTTGACTTTCTAAACGAAAAATCCTCTTTAAATAAACAATTTTAAACAACGATTAAATAACAATGGAAAGGCAAAACAATATGATTGAATTGAGAGTTACCGGACTATTTAAATGAGGTATGACTTGATACCTAACGTATATGTCGCATTCCTCAAATATTAAGGGTGGTTTCTTTTCAAATAAACACAATGTATAAAGTCATTGGGTATTCACTCAATGGACAAAAAAATAGAATGACTGTGAAATTATATACGTTTATGCCATTAAAAACAAAACTTGTAAAAATAACGAAGTCTCGCAACTGAGTTCATCTACCGTAAAAAGTTGTGAGATCTATGTAATACCAAGTCGGTTAATTTATTTAGTCCCTACTTAAGGCTCCTTTTGTCTTAAGTTATTACGTAATAAGCTAACCTAACAACATCTTATAGTGACCATATTAATATTAAAAATCTTTTGTTTTAAATAAATAGATTGACTTGGCCATCGCATGAAAACACAATGTATCTCATAAGTAATACATATTATATTAAATAAGATTATTTAGTGCGATTGCCAAGTCAGTCTATTTATTTAAAACAAAAGATTTTTAATATTAACATGATCAGTGTAAGATGTTTTTAGGTTAGATTATTACGTAATAACTTAAGACAGAAGGACTCTTAAGTAGGGACTGAATAAATTAACCGACTTGGTATTACATGGGTCTCACATCTCACATGGGACTAGGCATCTGACCAGTCTCATTTTGGTCGCTACGGTGATTTCGTGACTTTCCCAGATTTTAGTCAGTTTAACCATTGCATTTGTTGCAATAGCTGATCTACGTTTAATTTCCTCAGTGCATCCGCCAGTATTGGTTATTGCATATCCCAGGTACACAAGCTGACTTACAACGGTGATATTATTTATTACCGTTAGTTGGTTTTGTTTGTTGTTGGCTCTATCTATTACCATGATCCTTGTCTTTGTTTTGTTTATTTTGAGACCTGCCTCTATGCTGATGTTTTCTATTCTATCTAATAGTTGACACAATTCCTCTTCAGACTTAGCGAAAATGGTTGTGTCATCTGCATATCTCAGATTGTTAATCTTCTTTCCGCCAATAGTTATACCGCCATTCCACCCATCAGTGGCCTTTCGCATAATCCATTCGCCGTATATATTGAATAGGATTGGATTCAGTATGCAGCCTTGCCTCACTACCTTAGTATATGTATACAGATATGGAAAAATATTTGTGAAACATAGAAATTTCAATGCAAAACAGAAGAGCTGAACAGTATCCAGCCGAACAGCACAAAATATAATAAATATAAGTAATTAACTACAACACTCTCATTTGAATTGTCCTCACTTTGTCGACATGTTTTTGCGACGTTACTAATTAGTATGAAACTGTTAGTGACGGTGTGTTTTTCTGACTTATCAGGAACGGGACTACGATCTAAATATTTTTAATCGAAAGAAAATTGTCAAATATTTTCTTAAAGTTAGACATATATATATATATATATATATATATATATATATATATATATATATATATATACATAATTAGTCCTAAAATTGCAAAAAAAATGTAAATTTAAAAATCACCTTAAGGTATGAAAAATAAATAATAACTTAGTCTTTTCGTTGTCCTAAACTTGGTTTTCGAAAATGTCTTCTGCGTTAAAGCGCATAAAAATACAAAAGAGCGCCGTCTCTTTCCATTGTGGAAAACAGCAGACGTCAAGAGAGAAAAATAATATGGAGATTTTTTTTCGGAAAAGGAAGAGAGTTTTCGTAGTTACGACAGGAAGCAGGAAGTCGGGATGTTCTCTTAATGAATATTTTTATAGAACTGTTTTACATTTTTGAATTCCGTTTCAATGGTTTCTGTCGAGTTACGGCGACCGTATTTCAAAATTTGAATTTTTGCATAGAAAATCCTGTGGTTTTTTTTTGACGTATTTTTGTGAATATTTATTTCTGTCTGTCCGCCCTATTTAACTAATTTTCTTAGCTCATGACAGGAATCATCTGTTAAATGGAATTCGATGGATAAAATATAAGCAAACAATTTTATTGAATACTTTACATTTGAATAAAAACTATTAGAAATTTAATTACACATGGATTTGTACTTGGTATTATTGTATGGGAAATTGTCAAGTCAATATTTATTTATGTATCAATAGAAATATTCTAAACGCATGGAAATAATCTAAGGATGTTATTTTTTATTTAAATATTATTAAGTTGGTTTATTAAATATAGGTCATCATCATCATCATATCGAGCTTAAACTGTTCATTTTTAAACAAAAGCCTGTCTTAAATTTCCATTTTTCGTTACATCACCTGTATTTTGTGAGCAATTTTCTTCGTTAACGTTAGCATTTCCGCGCCATATATCAATACAGGGATGACACACTGGTTGAAGACTTTTCTCCTGAGACATATTGGCAGCTTGGACTTACCAAAAGCCGCCCATGTTAAACCTATCCTTTGTCGAATATCGTGTGTTTGGTTGTATAGTCCAATGTTAATTTCGTGTCCTAAATATTTACATACGTATGTTTGTTCTATACTTTTGTTTTTAATTTTTAATAGGTCACTTAATCCCAGATTCGTCATAAACTGTAATTTTGTTCAATTTATTTTCAGCCCTATCTTGCTTGCCTCGTTGTTTAGCCTTTCTAGCATTAGTTGGGCTTCTTGAATAATATCATATCAATATGTCATCTACGAAGCATAGGTGATTTAGTTTTTTTCCGTCTATGTATACGGGGTAGGGATCAAGTCCACACCCATATATTTTCCCACCCACTGGCCCTCCAAATCCCATTCTACACCATCTTCCAACCCGTCTTGCCAGTGGATTCAAAAATATCGGAAAATAGTGTCCCCCTTTAATAAAAAATCAACGGGTTTGAGCGTTTTTCTAAAATGTTAAAGAGGTTCCTACAAATGGCTCTGTTTCGTTTTCGTTTGGCCACCTTATATATAGTCTAGGATTGAATGTAGTTGTTCGAGAAAACCTTCCCTGTACTGATGAGGAGCAAACACTCCGAAACTAGTATACAGGTGGTTTCTTCGTGCAAATAAATTCGATAACCCTTTCTCTTATTTAACAAGCATCTTTATATCTTGCTTCCTGTGATGGGGTAGTATACACGGTTATATATCAGATGTAATTTAATGCCTGTCGTTGGCATATAGCCAGAGGAGTATTTTGTTTTCTGATATATAATCGACCCACTTATACCTATGTATTAGAAATATGTAAGTACATAGAGCAGTCATAATCCTCACATATATATATATATATATATATATATATATATATATATATATATATATATATATATTATATTTAAACATTTGATACAAAAACGTTAATAAAAATTTATTTTATTGCGACCAACATCAACAGATCGATCATATCCAATGTAATTCGAACCGAAAACGTTTTGATATTTCAACAGATTTGATGATATTGTAGGACCAGAATATTCCATATTCATAAGTTATTTAGCGAATACACGGAAACACCCCAAATAGCGGTAATTTATGTCGGCGAATTTCAATTAATTTGCAATCCCGATCCTGATACAGCATACGCGCACTCGACAATAATGTATTTATTTATTTGATCACATTTTATTACGTCAAATATGTTTAAAATAATTCAACAATATCCGACATTTTATTTTTATTATTTTCAACATTTCATTCGCTATTGTTATCTGTATAAAGTTATATGACATTTTTTAATTTTTTTAAAAAGATAAATGTCACGGTTAAAATTTATTTTGTATTTTTTTAATAAAACGCAGTGTAACCCAATTTTTGAAAACGTATTGGTTTTATGGCATACAAAAAAATAATTATACACACTGTGAAGACAGTATCTCGAAAATATACATTTTTAACGAATCAAATGCCTTTACTGTTGTTGACCAAGCAGTTTGTATTTCACGCAAAGGAACAAAAAGACATTGAATACTTACTGAATCAGGGATAAACAATAGATGACACATTAACTAAAATTAAAATTCAACATCAGCTTCCAAATATCCGTAATGCCAGCTCTCAAACGTCCCTTATGGTAGCTAAACATATTTCCAAAGTTAAAACAACATTTTGTTGTCTTCCAAAAAATAATATAAGATGTTCTACATTTTTACTAGTAAAAAAAACTATATATGACTATTCGCGCCACTTCATATATTGTAAGAATAAATTAACGCGAAGTATTTTGACAAAACGGCAAGTGCTGCCCTGCCGCCTTTATTTTTGCAATCGACTTTATGTTACATCCTAAAGGGCAGCATTTTATACTTGGAGCAGAAACGGTCGATCGTGGAAACTTGCAGTAGGAATTCCTATTACTTGCACCAGAACCAACGAGCACTCATCTTTTGGTAAGTCCCTCTTTTATTAAAGCCGGTTATATTCTTCCTAGTCGATCTACGCTAGTAGCACCCCCTATTCCAAATATACAGTCCACACTTAATCTCGTTGGTTACGTAACTCTTGGATTTACAACCCTTAAGAATTATCTAACAACTTATAAAATTGTTACCAGCTAATTGAAAAGTAAAATAAATGTTAGAGAGAGACATAGGTTGCGGTTTTTAAATTCGTTAATTTATCAATCCAAGGAACATTAAAACGACGTTTTAAAAATATCTCTCCTACAAGTTAAAATTGTCCTTTAAATTTAACACAAACGGCAGAGCCGGTTTTAGTAAAGTTTTGTTTTGCAAAACAGCAATTTTTAAAAGTGTTGTGATAAAGAATGATCCTTCGTCGTTGCTGGTTTGGTTTTCTTTTTTCGTCAAAGACTTTTGGCAAACAAATGGTTGTGGAACATTAAGAATTGATCGTTCTACGATTCTATTAAGTCACTGTTGCAACATGTTCAATTTTTCTGAAAAACAATTAGCATGTGCCGTATGATGGCTTCTGGTAAACAGTGAGCTATTTACCATTAAGCTTATCAATCAACAAGCACTGTGCTGTGTGAACGAACAACTGTTGTTGGATTCGGTTCATCTTAGGATATTCAAATAGCTTATTATTTCTATGTCACATGAGTGAAAGTTGCAATCAAAGTTCCGCAATTGTAAATGCACAACAATTAACAAAGGCACTGTAAACAAAACCTAACATTTCTGTGGTAACTTTTTATTTATTTTTGATATGAAACATCCAATGACACGCTTGGGGGGTAACAACGACTGTAGGTGCCGCGATGCGAAAGCTTCGGGCAGCCCCGTAACTACTCGGCTCGCTCCGTCGCCGTTAATTTTTTTTCCGTATTAAGTTCCAAACCCTACTGTTTATATTCTTCCTGCAATTTTTGTACCATATATTCTAAATCGTCCTTGTCGTTAGCGACGATAGCTTAATCGTCAGAAAATTGTAACGTGTAAACACAAGTTCCTCCCAACTGTTTTTTTCTAATTTAAACTATTGAAATTTTATCTGCCCAAATCCACTAAACTTTTAATGTCTATTTTAGACTTTTTAAGAAGTACTTGGGACTTGGTTTTAGTATAGTAATTACAAAATACTAAAATTCAATACAACTATTTTTAATTTTGAGTATAATATTATTAAAAACCTCTTTTTTCAAAAACATAACAGGTTCATGTTTATATAGCAACATTTTCAAGTGAAAACATCTTGAACTTTCTACAATTTATAGATACTCCTAAAATAATAACAATTTATCAACGTTGTGCATCGGATTTTCTGTTAAAACTGTATACAGGGTGTTTAAAAAAAGGTGACCCCGTCTTTAGGATAGGTAGAAAACTGAAAAATAATTGGGGTTTGCTTAGTAAGAAATTTTCGTAACGCCATCCGTATTTAAGATAAAGGGCGTTGAAGAAAAATCATATTTACACATTTATTACGATTTTGCCGAAACTACTGTATTGTAATGACATTTTTTAAGAATATGTTTAGAAGCTGATAAATCACATGAATTTGTTTTTATATCTGACTCTCATAAAGGGCGCTAGTTACACGGTTAGAATTATTAATCAAAGTTTCAATTGAACTTAAACATCATTAAATTTTACACCAAAAAGGTACTCTTGGTAAAACTCGATACTGTGTACCGTTTTTGGAATATTTTGATTTGAAAATTATGAAGTAATAACCAATTTTTTTTCTTCAACGCCCTTTATCTTGAATTCGGATGGCTTTACGAAAATTTTGTACAAACCCCAATTATTTTTCAGTTTTTTATCTATCCTAGAGTCAGGGTCACCTTTTTTTGAAACATCATAATTTTATACCAGCATCGGTTATTACTTCATAATTTTCAAATCAAAATATTCCGAAAACGGTACACATTATCTAGTTTTACCAAGAGTACCTTTTTGGTGTAAAATTGAATAATGTTTAAGTTCACTTCAAATTTTGATTAATAAATCTTACCTTAAAAAAGTTATGTTCAATACTACTTGGTACGAACCGTGTAACTAGCGCCCTCTATGAGAGTCAGATATAAAAACAAATTCATGGGATGTATCAGCTTCTAAAACATATTCGTATAAAATTTAAATGTTTCCAGCAGGTTCGGAAAAATCGTAATACATGTGTATTTTTTTTTCTTCAACGCACTTTTTCTTGAATACGGTTGGCGTTACGAAATTTTTTTACTAAGCAAACCCCAACTACTTTTCAGTTTTCCAACTATCCTAGAGACGGGGTCACCTTCTTTTGAAACACCCTGTAAAAAAGCTAACAACTAGTTAATTAGTTTATTTCATTTTGTTGATAAGTTTAAATTTAATAAGTTTCAAATTTTGGTAATTACCTAATAATAGTAATATTATTTAACAATGCTAAATTTTTGGTTTAAAAGTAGAGTAAACTGTGCTAGAATCACATAAATCATATAAATGTCAGCTATTGAAAAATGGAAAATTACGAATTGGACGATGGGCGTAAAAAATGCACTCATTGATGTGGAATAGTCATAAGAACATCGGTAATTTTTTGAACAAATTATATTTTGAATTTTGGGAACTGTTTTCTTTTTTGTCCAGAAAATATTCGATAAATATTTTCAAGAAAACCGCGCGACTTTAATCAAATAATTTCCACGTAACTCAATAAGCTTGTTTCTTTTTAATTTAATAGAATTTTTATTTAAATTAGTGGTCAAATTTAAATAAATCCTCCCTCGTTTTATACGCTCGTAAAGTCCGACTATACGAGATCCATCAAAAGATAATTCTCCGACACATCATTTCGAAAATACTAAAAAAAAAAACAAATCTAGATATAATCAGTGTACGAGTCCATAAATAAAAAAGAGGCATAATCTGAGACAAGTGTGGAATTCCCGCAGCTCGAAAAGGGACATCGGAAGCGCACTAAGAGGGCACTAGTGACAGATTTCCGCATGATATTGTGTCAGAGGCGGATCGGGCACCTTCTTTATGAGATTTAAATCCACTAATTTTGAAAGAAAGGCAAAATACATGGAAGTAACGAAGTAACGAAAAAATCGAATCAATCGAACTCTATCAACAGCAAAATTCAAGCAAGAGTTATCAGTGGAAACTGTTGTTATTTCTCCTACAGAGAGCTAATGAAGTCGAGAGCTCTAAACAAAGAGTCTAAAATAAAAATATATAAAAATTGGTTGTCTGTAAAGTCGGTTTACGGACGATAATTTTACGTGATAACGTCGTAAGAAAACATTGATGAAAAATTGGATACTTTTATGAATTGAATTGAAATATTATCACTGAATTATCATTATTTTGTATAATACAAAGGAGTTAATTAAAAATTACAATTTTTTTTGTCGCAATTGCTGTGCAGCTGCGGGGCACTGAGGAAAATGGGCGGTTCTTGGGTGACTACATTGTTCCCACCCAGTACAGAGCTTGTACAAGGTACGAAGGTACTGGTTTGGGTGCAGCGTTGTTCTAGGTCCTGGGAATTGCCTGTCTTTTTCGGACCAGCGCCTCGCGGCGGCGCAGTGTGTGTTATACTATTTTCGGTTACTTGCCGGGCGGTCTGCGGGTCGGGTCTCCATTGTAAAATGATACAAAAACACACAGGCAAAATACAATGGGCCAACAGGCCTAAGTGTCACCGGAGGTAATAGCCAGACGGACCTAAATAGGGATGAAGTTTTTAGTGAGTAGTCGTGACACAGTCAGTGGAGTCTCACAGTAGACCTTGAGCTTTCGGACTCATCGTCTCTCCATAAAGAAAAGAAAGAATTCACGTTGGACCAATCAAACATATCGACACCTTGGAACTATAGTAATCGAATAAAATGACCCGAAAATCGAGATTTTAATGGGAATTGAACGGACCCGCAAAGCTTTAACCGGCATAAGGAATCTATTCGTTACAAAAGATATCAATCTACAGTACGACTACTGCGCTGTTACATATTCCCCGAACTGTTCTATGGGTGCGATAGTTGAACTTTTAGTTCGGAAATGTAAAACTAATACCGAAGAATACTACCCTTATTTTGAATGAAAGTGCTTAATATGATGGGCAAATCTCAAGAAATAATAAGAACCATCAAATAACGAACATTACAATACATTGAGCTCATCATGCAGGGTAAAAAGTAAGAGATCTTGCGATTCGAAATGTTCTTATACCAAAAAACACAAACCTTGTTATGGATGGTAATGAAGTCAAATGTCGAAGTACTTAATATGATATGCATAACTCAACAGCTGATGAGAACTATTAGTGAGCGGAAACATTGGGCACATCACGCGGGATCAAAAGTATGAGATCTTCTGTTTCAAAATGTACCTCTACCAAAGAATACTAACCTTGTTATAAATGAAAAGGAAGAAGGGCGAAAATTACAATACATTAAGCTCGTTATGTGGGGTAAAAATTATAAAATCTTTCGTTTGGTAATCAAAGAGAAGATTCATGGAAAGAGATCCGTAGGACGACGTCACGATTCGAGGCTCAAGGCATAAGATGGCTAGTACAAACATCCACCGAAATTTTCAGATTGAAATCTCTATGAATTTTAGATCTTTTGGTACCAACGCGCTATAGATTCTTCAAACTTTTGAAAAGGATAGGATACCGAGAAGACTCGGTACAAAATGTTGGAAAATCCGTCACTGGTAAGCGAGCAAGGGCATCATATCGCTGCGGTGCTAATCTGATATTGTTGTTCCTTGTCTAATGCCGGACTCAGCTCAACATCCGGAAAATTAAGTTTGGTCTTGCCGAAAAAAAAAAAACGGCGAACAAGTGTCGAGTATGGGGATTTAAAGATTTTTTACCGTTGCCCTTTTGTTCACGGTTTTTGGTTACTGTAAATACTTATCTGGAGCTTGAGTGACCGCTAAGGTAATTGCTTATTGAAGTCGCTTTTTTTTAAAAAAAAAACGTTAGCAATTTGAAATAAAACATACAACCAAGATAACAATACAAATTATATTTTGTATCTTGAAAACTAGGGAGTTTATTTTATAAAAATGTATTATTTTTACGTTAAAACTTACATAAAATCACCACATGTAGAAAAATACATTCCAAGTAGAGGCTTGTGATAGATTAAGGTTATTTTTTATTTTTTAATAACTTGTTGTAAATGAGATATCGTAATGTTATAACGTTAAAAATAACGTTGTTGATTAACTGATTTTGCTCATTTTACAGACAGTGACAAATGTTTTTAGTTTGCTGTAGAATACTGAAATCAATTACTTAGAATTGGTGTCGTGAATAAAAATGTTATGAAGAAACCGGAACATTACAAAGGCCACAAAGATCCGACTCGTCAGGGTGCAAGTGTTTCCTATATTTCCTTACGCGGCTAGACGTGGACACTTAAAGAGGTCGAGAAGAAAAAGAAGATAGTGCCCTAAAAATGTGGTGCTAGAAAAGAATGCTTGGGGTGTCGTGGACTGAGTTCCGAACTAACGATTCCATTCTACGGGAACTCTGCAACAGGTAGCACCTATCTTTCACAGTACATACTCGAATTCTTACCTTCTTTAGCCATATATCCCGGCGCAGAGATGCCTCTATGAACCGTCTTTTGGTACAGGGAAAGGTGGAAGGCACAAGACCGCGCGAAAGATCACCGATGCGTTGGACCAACCAGGTGAAGGCTGCTGTTGAAGGCCCACTCTATGAGTGCTCCAAGAAAGCGGCAGTTCGAGAGGAACGGCTACAAATCCTAAGCCGACGACCACGACCATACTGTCAAGAGTGTAGCGACTAAAAAGAAGAAAACAGACCCTGGACTTACCCACAGAGGGCGCCTCTAATAAAAAATCCATACCATTTTAAGCTAAAACCAACCTTCGAAAGATACCGTGTCAAAATTTCATGACATTTTAATGGGGAATACCACTAAGTGATGAAATCATTCCAAACCTCTATAAATTGATAAATAACGGTGTTGGTTCAGTGTACAAACAATATTATGAGTCAAAATCTAAAAAAATGGATTCTTTAGCGTTTTGAAATCAGTATATTAAAAATTAAAAATTGCCAGAATCAGGTGCTAGGACGTAATAGTCCCTAAAATTATCTGTCTCTGTCTGTCAGACACGGAACCTCCGGACCTCGGATATGCATGGATTTACAATGATAAAACAAGTACCTACGATTGGTCAACTCAAGGTCGATGGAAGTGTAGAGACTGCATTACACGAATGAGAGCAATCTATACAAATAGCGCATAAACGTTTATATTTGAAATGAAAACTATGTAATTCATACTACAAAACAAATAAAAAATATACATACATACATATAGTCACGCCTTTTTCCCGTAGGGTTAATCAGAGACCACTTCCTTCCACTTCTTACACACATCTTTTGCTTTATCTACTTTCATCAGTGCTCTCATACATGCTCGTCGGTTGTTGGTACTCTTGACCTATCCTTTCTTCAAAACAATGTTGTCACCCTGGCTATAGTTCTCAGACTACTCATCTCCGCAGCATTAATCCTATTTTTATGTTTCTTCTGCCAAACCTAACATTTACTACCACACCCAAGTGTAGGAACCAACACTTCTCTATGCACAGCCAGACGTGCCTTGACACTTTCTGGCTTTAATATATAATAACATTATATGATAGTTTTTAAGCAAGAAGGTTACGATATGCTGTTTCCAAAATTTAGTAGTCTCCCCGAGTAGTTATTGAGCGCAGTGGTTTTAGTGACGCTACTTTGGTTTTTTTCAAAATCAAATACCGAATTTAGTGTGTTGATTAAAAACTGTTTTTTTACGAATTTAGTGTATATATAAATAAATACTTTTTAAGCTCAGTAATGGTTCGATAAGGAATTTGCTTAGTCAAAAACAACCATTTGTCGTTGCTGGATTTAAAAAGAGGTAACTGCACAAGAAAATATCAAAAATATTGTTAAAATAGTTTTAAATAATCATAAAGTAAGCTTCCAAGAGATAGCTGTTATAACAGAATTTTAGCGTTGATAAGTGACAATAAAAAAAAACATGAGTTTACAGAATATTTATTGACTACCTTGAAAAAGAAAATACAGTCAATAATTTTAGACGAACATATGAGATGAAACGAGCACATAAACTACGTCATCAACAGATCCAGAAAACTCATACATAAGTTTTACACACTTAGGGACATTCTTAGCAAAAAAGTTATACTCATAGTCTATAATTCATTAATTGAGTCCGTCTTCAGATACTGCATTACAGCCTGTGGTGACGTCTTCAACAACGTCATTCATACTGAAAATAATTTTGAAAAAAAGAAGATTGTACTCCACGGAACAATTATATCAAGAATCACATATCCTAAATATCAGAAATATCTACATCTTGCAGACCCAAACTTGCTTATTCAATAAAAAACAGGATTCTCAGTCAATCCGAACATACAAGACATACCACTAATCTAACTTTGCAAGTTCCAAGATTTAGTAAAACCTATATGCAAAGAAGCATCTTTTACTTTGGTCCAAAAATATTCAATAGCTTACCGACGGAACTGAGCGAATGCAATAATTTCAGAGTTTTTAAAAGGATTATGAAAATACATATCATACAAAATCAGCTGCAAAGTAGATTTTGTTGTACTCCATCTCCATCCAACTTTTCACAGATATTCAACTTTTTCACATATAGTCATATATTTACGTACAGGCAACTATTCATTATAAACTTACTTTCGAATACTTTGAGAACATTAGATATTTAGACTATAATCTAAGGGCTAGTAAGTAGATGGAGTCGCATCAACACAAGCATTGTAGGCTTAGGCGGATACACTACACTACCCCGAATAGATGAATATCTTCAAATGTTATTTATAAGTATATACAGTGTGGAACAGCCAAATGGAATAAATTCGATAACGAATAAATGAGAGCGTGTTGGTAAAAACGCTAGGACACGTCGATTTGTATTTTTAGATGCGCATTTTTTTCAAAAAAAAATAATTATATAGGGTGTGTCATGTGACAGTGGCCAATACCAAATTTCTTATTTTAAACACAACCCCCTGTATATTATTAATTTTTTGGATTCTTCAAAAAATTCTAGGCATAATTCATGTACAATGTCCCATACCTATTTTCAACTGTTTCGGAAATATTAAGTGTTTTCAGATGTATTACAAAAATTAACATTAAAAAAATAAAATTATTTTATTTCACAAATAATGTAAAAAAAAAAATTCAATGTAAGAGATGTTCAAAATGTTCGCCGCGAACGTCTTGGCAACATGCTAATCTGGTATAGAAATGTCTTCTAACGTTACTAAACATCTCAGGCGTGACTGATCTAATCGCAAGCGTGATTCGTTTTTTTAAGTCATGTAAGTTGAGTGGTTTAGTTTTGTATACAATACTTTTGACATACCCCCACAAAAAGAGGTCTAATGGCGTCAGATCAGGAGATCGTGGATCGTGGCAGGAACTTGTGGGTTTGCTGGATCAGGATATAAGTTTGTCAAAGTTGGCACGACATTATTTTGGAGCAGTTCTAAATATTTATCTCCATTCAAGTTGCCATCAATGAAAAAGGGACCTACGATATGATTTCCAACAATTACTGCCCAAACATTAACTTTTACAGGATATTGGGTATGTTCCTCTCTCATCAAGCAGACAAACAACAAGTTGCTAAGGCTATTAGTTTTATACGAAAATAAACAAAACTGTTTTTGTATTTTTTTTTATTTCATATCAGTAAAAAGGAACGCATTAATGGTTTTTGCTTATTTTCTCAATATTAGGAGCTAAATAGGAAATAAGTATTGAGTGTAATGTAGCGAATTTGTGAAACAAAATAATTTTCTTTTTTTAATGTTAATTTTTGTAATACATCTGAAAACACTTAATATTTCCGATACAGTTGAAGATAGGTATGGGACATTGTATATGAATTATGTCTAGAATTTTCTGAAGAATCCAAAAATAAATAATATACAGGGGGTTGTATTTAAAATAAGAAAGTTGGTATCGGCCACTGTCACATGACACACCCTATATGATTTTTTTTTTAAAAAATTGCGCATCTAAAAATACAAATCGACGTGTACAAGCGTTTTTCCCAACACGCTCTCATTTATTCGTTATCGAATTTATTCCATTTGGCTGTTCCACACTGTATAGATCTATACTGTGTTTAAGTATTGTTGCTGAATAAATTTGATTTGATTTAAACTATTGGATTATTGAAGCGTTTGATAATAAAAAAAGTGGTCTTTCGTCAAGACAATGTCATAATGGTACAAGTCGATGGTGAATCTGTACAAATTTGTCCAGTTCTGACCCTCATTACCATTTTACCTATTCACAAGTCTCAGAGGAATGCTTCAGGGAAGGAAGTTTGAATTAATTATATCGGAAACAAAAGCATTTTTTTAAAGTTTCGAAGTGTTGGAGAAGTTGGGAATAAATGAACTATTCTGGACAAAAAGTAATGAGAGTGTATTTTAAAAATGCTCTCTCTGTAAATATCGAAGTGTACGTATGTGTACATTTATTTGGAAGGTTGGTGTGACTGTTGTGAACGGTTGGTATACATTTTATGATATTTGCCTTAGTAGGTTAGAAATTGCAAAATTTGCATTGAATTTTTTCAAAAAAATGAAATTTCTTGTCTTCGATTACCGTGGCGATCATTGTACGTTAGTATTTCATCAAAAATCAAGTGAATGTCTTCCCGCAAGTATCGTATTTGTCGGTCATGGCTTTGTATGACTTTTTCTTGTTTCCTTGATTAAAATTACGATTTTGTGGACATCGTTTAAGTCAATAGAAGCCATACAAGAGAATTCGCTGGCCACTTTAAAGGCTATATAGGAAACTGAGTATAATAAATGTTTTGAAGGCTGAAAAAAAAAGGTGCAATAAGTATATTCTAGTGGCAGAGGATAACTTGGAAGGAGTCAAAATAAATTTGGACGATTAAAATATTTTGTGGGTATTTTATTTAATCAGTCTCATTCCTTTTGTCCGGTATAATATCGATATTAAAGATGATTGATACGTTGATGATTAAAGGGTGGAATAAAGAATTTCTTAAGTAGATTGAAAAATTATCAATCTTGATCAATTGTACGCTTGAACTTGTACAATTGATGTGCACAAAAGATCTGATAGGTCGAGGTGCTTGAGAAGCTGCTTAGCATTCACGACCCCTCTTACAATCTACACTTGAACTTTTACATGCAGTACATTTGATTTTTTTTTATTTTACGCAGGATAAATATTTTCTTCTTTATTTACTGAATTACCAATTGCATTAAACGGGAAAAGGTTCGCAGCAGGACTGTAAGAACTACAGAGGTATTAGTTTACTCAGCATAAGCGGCAAACTGTATGCAAAGATTTTGATTAAAATAGTAACGAATGAAACTGAGAAGATTATATGGGATGTGCAAGCAGGATTTAGAAGAGGAAGAAGATATATGGATCAGGTCTTTTCATTACGAGGTATAGTCGAAAAATTCTTGGCTAGAAGTCAGAAGGTCTATTGCGCTTTTATAGACTTAGAAAAAGCATTTGACAGAGTGGTGAGGAGTGAATTGTGGTCGTCTATGGGGTGAGCGGTAGTTTAATACGAGCACTGAAATCACTTTATGAGGATTCCTCTGCTTGTGTCAGGATAAACAGAGCTTGCACGAACTGGTTAAACATCAAAAAAGGTGTGAGACAGGGATGTGTGGCTTCGCCATGGCTGTTTAACTTATACATAGACGATTGTTTAAAAGATTTACAAGAGAGTGCTTATTGATTAAAAATGAATTATTTGATTGTCAAATGCCTTATTTACGCAGATGATCAAGTCATATTAGCGTCATCTAAAAAGGAGTTACAGGTGATGGTTAATATAATCCATGATAAAAATAAATGTAAGCAAAACGAAATTGAGGGAGAAAGAATGGAACAAGCAAATGAATTTGTGTACTTGGGTTCAAAGTTTACGAGAGATGGAAAGTATGACAGTGACATTAAGCGAAGGGTGTTGGCAGAAAAACAGATGATTGGGGCACTGCATAGCTTTAGGAACAGCCAAAAAGTGTCAAAAAAGGCACGCCTGGCTGTGCATAGAGGTGTGTTGGTTCCTTCACTTATGTATGGTAGTTAATGTTGGGTTTGGCAGAAGAAGCATGAAAATAGGATTAATGCTGTGGAGATGAGTAGTTTGTGAAGTATAGCCGGAGTGACTCGGTTGGATAAAGTAAAAAATAGTGATATAAGAGAACGCTGTGGTGTAAAAGAAGATTTGGTTACATAGATAGATAAAGGAATGCTTAGATGGTTTGGACACGTAGAAAGGATGGATAAAGGAAGATTGACGAAACAAATTTATAAGGCGAGTGTGAATGGACGGAAGTCGGTAGAGGTCGACCTCGGCGAACATCAATCTCGATCAGATCAACATTGTTTTGAAGAAAGGCCAGATCAAGAGTACCAACAACCGACGGCGACGAGCATGCATGAGAACACTGATGAATGTAGAGGAAGCAAAAGATGTGTGTAAGAACCGTAGCAAGCGGAAGGAAGTGGTCTCTGCCTAACCCTACGGGAAAAAGGCGTGACTATATTTATGTATGTATGTATGTAAACGGATAAAAATTGTTTTGGGGAAATTGGCACATTATTAATCACATTTTTTTGTAGTTCTTTGTTTTTTTTGACCGATTGTTAAAACTGTAATATCTTGCCTTATTTTTTCTTTAATTTTGTAAATGTACGTGTCTATAAATTATTTTAAAATCAAACGAAGACTTTGGTCTGGGTTAAAACTCCGTTATTGCGGAAAGAATGTCTGTAGCAGATGACTAACATCCAGTAAATCCTTCTTGTGAATTTCCAAGGTGGTTACGACGGTTGCCGTCATCGTTTCCCCCTTTCGAAATCCCGATTGTATACTCATGACAATAATCGCCAAAATAATCGCCTCAGCCACAAAGAGGATCAAGCGATCTAGTGGCCTGGCCGACTGATTAATGGAGGCCCAATATGATGCCTCTAATTTCAATTTATATCTATTCGTGCAACGGGCCGACCGGCGGCGACGGCGAAACGTTGAATTCATTACGATTTGGATTTTGGGCGTGAATTCGCGATGATAAGATGGGCTCGGATAATCTTAAAGAGTACTTGTGATTTAGTACATGAAAAGTTAATAAATTATTGAATTATTATTCAATTACATCTTGTCAGATTAGTGACATACATTAATTTTTCTAGAAGGGATATTCGGGATAATAAAAAAGGTTATTCACTTTATTATACGGAAGCAATTAAAAACAGGCGAATAATACACGAGATACGCGTTTTAATTTTAATAAAATTAATGAAAGATTACAATAAAAAATGTTGGTATACATTTTTGTGCTATTCGATATACTTATTTCTGTTTGAACCAATTCTGGTGACAATTTCGGCTAAATCTCAAGTTTCTGGACCATGCGATTACGAGGATTGGCAATAAAAAACATTATTAGAAGCATTGTTAAAAACAAATATGTTTCTCGCAAACGTTTGTAGACAATGTTAACGCATTCGCTCATACTAAAAAACAAAAATGTATTCAGCCATGGGGAAAAACTTAATTCAATGAGGTCCTCTTCAAGAAAGGATCTACTGCTTTCTGTTAATGTCGCAGGTCAGTTGGACATCGTCGCCTTAGTCTTTTTATTACTTCATCTTCAAGTAGCGGTTTTAGTAAACGATTTATATGGGGTTTTAATCTTTTGTAATAACTAGCACTTCTTTTTTTAATGACTTCTTTTACTGTTGAGATCTTTAGGTCTTTGTAAATAATTTCGTATATATATATATATATATATATATATATATATATATATATATATATATATATATATATATATATGGCAACAGGTCTTAGATCTATATTTCATACGTGTCAATTGTCAACTTCATATACTTCAATAATCGTCCATTTTTTATTGGTCAGTTGGTCACCTCTGCCTCTTGAATCCAACATGTCCTCCATAAGAGCCCATTTGGAATTTTAAAATGTTTATACACTTATATTTAAGTAATCTTGATCAATTTTGATCGAAGTTTTAACTATACATGACGTTACCAAGAGTGTTGTTTGTTGTGACATGGTATTTTATAAATTGCTGCAAGTGAAAGGGATGTTTAACCTCACTTTTGTAAGTACACATACGCCGATTTTGTTTTTCAAATATTATAATGTTCAATTTAATTCATTGTAGAGTTCCTGATGAAGAGACAATAAATGACTCGAAAGCTTGAATAAAAAAAAGAGTACAATTTTTTTCATACCCCTGTTGACTGCATACCCGAATTTAAAAAAGGATTCTTCTTCAACTTAGACAGTCGTCTTACCTCCACAACTTTTTATATATATATATATATATATATTTGTAATACTTAAAGTTCGGGTTAAACCGCGGCTAGAAATTTGTTTATTTCGACGTTCGGGTTTCGATCTTGAAGCCATTTTTAAGGGTATGAAAGTAAATTGAGACCCCGGTGTCAAGTCACAAATCCCTAAACCTTACCCGAGTAACTACACCTGAAGAGTAGGCAGATTAAGGCCTCAGTGTGGTCTCAATCTGCCTACTACTCAGGTGTAGTCACGAAGGAAGAATGATTTCCACACTGAGGCCTCAATCTACCTACTCCTCAGGTGTAGTCACTCGGGTAAGGTTTAGGAATTTGTGACTTGACGCCGGGGTCTTAATTTACTTTCTACTTCTTGAAAATGGCTTTAAAATCGAAGCCAAAACATCGAAATAAACAAATTTCTAGACGCGGTTCAACCCGAACTTTAAGTATTAAAAATATTCATGACCGCGAAAACCTATCCGGACACATAATTTATTTAAAGGCGAATTAATTATTCTAGATAAAATGATACATTTTTTTTTCATTGTGGTCGACGAGCTGTCGCCTCAAGGCAACAATCGACAGGGACGGACTCCGCAATTCGTAATAATATTGTTTCTTGGTCGAATTCATTGAGACATTTATCTACACCAATTGGTACGAGCCTTTTTGTTTAAATGATGCGGAATACATCAGGAACAGATCTTGTTCATATCATCGTTTAACATTTAATTTTGGTTGCTTTGCAATGAACAGAATGTTTACAAAATTTTGAAGAAAATTATGTGAAATTTAACAAAAATTTAAATTACATACATACATATAGTCACGCCTTTTTCCCGTAGAGGTAGGCAGAGACCACTTCCTTTCACTTGCTACAGTTCTTACACACATCTTTTGCTTCCTCTACATTCATCAGTGTTCTCATGCATGCTTATGCATGAATCCTATTTTCATGCTTTTTTTGCCAAACCCAACATTTACTTCCATACATAAGTGAAGGAACCAACACACCTCTATTCACAGCCAGAAGTGCCTTTTTTGACACTTTTTGGCTGTTCATAAAGCTATGCAGTGTATTTGTTTTTTCTGCCTACACCCTTTGCTCAATGTCACTGTCATACTTTCTATCTCTCGTAAACTTTGAACCCAAGTACACAAATTCATTTACTTGTTTCACTCTTTCTTCCTCAATCGAAACTTCACAGTTTGTCATGCTTTCTTTTCTTTCAAAAACCATTACTTTCGTTTTGTTTACATTTATTTTTATTTCTTTGATTTTCAGGGTATCATGCATAACATTAACCATCGCCTGCAACTCTTGTTCAGATGACGCTAATATGAATAAAATTTAAATTAGTTACCATTAAATAGCGAAACTTTTTAAATTTGAAGCCCTGGCTGAATGACGTTAGTCAAAGCCAAAAAAAAAAGTTTAATTCGCCATATTTTGTTACTTATTGTGGTATTTTATTGTAGGTGTTAATGTTTAATATAAATTTTTAAAAATTTACTCTGCTACTTTAAAAAAATTGAAAGTGTAGTTGTCACCTAAAGGAGATTAAAACGAACATCGAAAATTTTATATTTTCAAATACCTTTCCAATCGTTTTTATCCATTCATTAAAATAAACGAGCCAAGTTTACACCGTATAAAATATTTAAAAACATGCCATTTTTTGTTGTATTCCATATCGTACAAATTTTTTTGGCATACATCCCGAAATATCTCCATACCATCATATTAGAGATTCCTTTCTCCACTGCTCGACTCTTATGAATATAACATGTCTATTTGGCACCCTCAAAGTGTTACATATCAATAATAATTTTCACGGTTACCATTCTCCAACGACTTCAATAGGATTTGCCCCGTAATTTGTAGACTATTTTGAAGCATAGTCGTACGAATTACATTGCAGGAGCTCTTCGTGTTAGCTAAAATGCCCAAAAAATCAACGATATTTCATTTTCATTTTTAAAAAAATCGCTTTGATGTGCTTCATTGGCTATTAATTAATTCATTATTATTTTGAACTGTTTGAATTTTTACACAGACTTTATATTTGTACCTTATTCATATCGTCATGGTTCATAAGCCTTGAAATATATTACCTATTTGGACAAAAATTACAATTACAATTTGATTTATAGGATTATCATCAATCATTATGTACCCACATTCTGTGTTTAATTCTTTCTATTTATGTAATGATTTTGGTATATTTACTGAAGGTAGGTTACGTTAGGTTAGGTATCATGTGAGTGGGGCGTAGGTAGCCCCTCCAGTGCGACCTTTAGTATGTCTACAGTGGCTCACCCCTAGAGGTTACAGTTCACCGCAGAATCCGGCCCTGCTCACGAAGTTCATGGTTGTATGGGGTGAAATTTTCTTGAAATCGGTAGGTTCTAGGTTTGTAGAACCAAATACTTTGAACGTTATTCTTCCCAGGCCGGGGCATGAACATAGTATTTTTCCACAAAATTATGTTTTGATGGTTTCCCAATGATATTTGTGAGGTTTATCGACTCCCATGCTCATTTTGTTTCAAAACAGAATATCTTCTTCTTCTTATCCATATTTAAGATCTTTCGATCTGTTAGTTTTGCAGGTTCCTGGGAGGTGGACTGCCAGCTGTCCTTCCATCTCTTAGGTGGTCTTCCGGGTGCTCTTTTCCCTATTGGTTTCTCTTCAAGTGCGATGCGTGGTAGTCTGCTCTGTTCCATTCTTCTCACGTGAGCGTACCAGCATCTTTTGTCAAAACAGAATATAAACCATTTAAATCAGTAGCAGGAAGTTAAGGGTTTGCATCAAAATTGTTGTATCCAAATTGTGCGATCAAAAACAGATAATCCACAAAAACACGTAAACAAAATTTCGTCGGCGTTTTAGTTTGTCGAGTTGTCGAGAGTCTCAGTAATAACAGCTATTGTATATTGTTTATGTAAGAATTTGCAAAGAAAACAAGATAAAAAAGTGTGAATAATCATTGAATCATTGAATGATGAAAGTAGGAAAAGTAAGAAACACGGCAAAATCGTCATAAGAGAAAAAAGTGAGAAAGACAGAGGAAGATGTAACTGAAGAATCTGTGAACGAAATGTGTGGTTGTTTACATGAAGAATTCGCCATACGCCAAACATTTATTTTTGAGATAAAAATGTACTTTTTTATATTTTGAAAAAGTAAAAGTTATTTTTAGTGTTTTTAAATTTTTCATTTATCAAGTAATATTTTGGAAATTTGTGTTACTCATATTTTTTTGGCCAATTTCTCTAAATTGTTGATTATTTTTTTAAAAAAAATATCAATGATCTTTTTTGTCAAACTACTTCAAACAAAATTGCCTTCACAGAATCTTACTTTTTTTCAAGTTCATAATATAAAGGGTTTGTTTCTTTTCGTTTCTTGAACATTTTATAAAAGTGGATAAAAGTGGTTTTGCACGCGAACTTCTTAATTATTATTCAGACTTTTTTATAGAGTTTAGAGTACCTTTGTTTTTAGCTGATTTTTTCTTTCAAGAAATAATCTTGAAAATGTAATTTTCTTTTTAAAGTTATATTAAATAATATGCGATTAATTTGACGGTAAAGTAAATAATGTTGTAGTTGAAACAGAGTTTCTCTTGCCTTTTACCCCCAGCGTGCAACGCGTCTGTGTATATCGAAATGTGAAAAATGGGGCGGAAAGGCTATCGACGGCAAACGGGAAGGTCCTTTGAAAAGCCGAAGAAAATATGATTCGTTTCGTTTCATAGTCGAAAAACATAATTCACAATCGGAATACGCTCTCTGACTCTTTTGACCAATAATGTATTCCACTACTTCGATGCTGCCATTTCGGAAGCCGGGATGATATACCTACATACGATGTTATGACAACAGGACTCGAGGAGCAATTCAAGCCAGGCTTATCAAGATTAGCCTTGAAGACCCAGAAGCAATAATTTTTTCTGAAAAAGCTGTTGAAGTAGTATAAATTTATTCTCCATTTGCACAGATCATGGATACGATAACAACAACAACAACACTCGAGGAGAGAATGACCTAAGCACTATGAATAAAAAAACGTACATACATACTTGTAGATGATGCCGAATGTGGCTGTCGCGAGATATTGTTGTTGATATTATATATATAATCCAGGATATCTACAGCTGTCGCTGCCTTCCTGCTTTCAGCCCTTGTCTCCAGTTGTCCTTGTCCTGCCAGTCTCCGTCCTGCAGGTTTCTTAATTCCATCGCCTCATCCACTTCGTCTCTCCATGATCGCCTTGGTCGACCTCTCTTTCGTCTGCCTAATGGACTCCACTCAGTTACCCGGTGTATCCAGCGATCCTCCGGAGTTCTTCTAACATGTCCGTACCACGTTAGTTTCTTTTCCTCTATGTGTTCTAGTATGTCTTTTTTTACCTCCATTCTTCTCCTGATCTCCTCATTTCTTATTCGATCTAATCTGTTCACTCCACAACTCCTTCTCCAAAAGTCCATTTCTGTGGCTACAATCTTCCCTTTGTTTTTTTTGTTGATCACCCACATTTCAGCTCCATAAGTCATTATGCTGCGAACTATTGAATTGAATATTCTCGTTTTATTAGTCTTGGTTATGTGGCGGTGCCATAATATTGGGTTTAATTGATTAATACATTCCCTAGTTTGACCTAGTCTATTTTTATTTCTTCCTCTGTTGTTCCACTTTTTGATATTATAAACCCTAGGTACTTAAATTTGTCTGTTCCTGAGATCTGTCGGTTATCATCTATTTCTAGGTGATATATCCTGTCTTGTGCCGTTGACATATATTGGGTCTTTTCGAGGTTGATTTCCACTCCATTTTTCCCATATTCCTCCTCTAGTTTCCGTGTCTAGTTGATATTATTTATTTATAAAAAACAGAGTCGTTTTAATGACGCACTTGGAAAGATGTTCTTAACCAAATTTTTAAGCAATTCCGTCTTGTCTTGTATTATAAATATTATTTTTTGATTGCGCCCATCCGTAACTTTTATAAAATAACTAACTCACTCTCATTCGACCGAAAAATATTTATTTCCAGTAATGCCACATCATTTTTCAATGATAAATTGCCCAAGAAAACTGCAAGAAAACATCCCCATTTTCCGATTCTAACAACCAATAGAATATGAAATAAAACAATAACTCGGACACTAATATCGCAATCTCAAAATTGAAAATTACTTTTCTAGTGTCACAATGATCTAATACCGTCCATTGAATTTATATTATACTTTTCGTAGGCCAGACTGTGAGGATGAATTGAAAACAATATTTTTATTTTCTTTGCACGCTGAAACGGTACCACACGAAAAAGGTGCCTACAAAATGTACCCAAGATGTTAATCTTGAGTATGTTTTTAAAGACCTGGCCTTCACTAACGATTTCTTGACGCGGCCACAAAAAATTGTTGTCGCAAATAATCTACAAAGTGCATACAGTTTTTCGATTAATGTCATTGAAACTACTGCTCTTTTGCTTTAAGAGAGAAGTAAACGACGTGTTATCTGGAAACTCTTCGGCTGCTGTCTCTAGGTGCTTCGTATTGTGAGATACTTTAGTGCAGAGGTTCTCAACCGGTGGTACGCGTACCTTAGGTGGTACGCGGGGACATTTCAGGTGGTACGCAATCATTTATTAATAATAACAATAAAAACTGTTGAATGCGAATAACATTAATTCACAGTTACGATGCAACATTTCCTCGTTAAGAATACAATTCCTCCATCTGTGTTTTACATAGAATAGTGGCAGTTTGACGCTGACCTTGAGGCTACACAAACAACCCGAGTGACTCCCACCCCGTCAGTTTTGTTTTGACAGTGGCATGAGCTGTGTTACTTTCTCACCCAGTAGTTTCATTCAGATGCCAATGTTAGCTGTTTTTTTATTGTGTTCCATGAAGTGAAGTTCAGTTTTAGTTTTTAGTAGTAATTCAGCATTAGTTTTTAGTGGACATAATGAAGCGATATTTGACTAACCCCTCCACCTCTAAGGACAGTCAAAAGAAGATTAAACCTCAGCCAAATCGTAAGTACGATGCAACTTATTTACAGTTAGGATTTATAGTAAAACCTGGCACAGAAAATAACGATAATCCTATTCCACAATGTGTTGTATGCTCAGAAACACTTTCAAATCAGAGCATGAAGCCTTCCTTACTAAAGCGGCACCAGACTACTAAGCATCCCGATTTGGTTGACAAACCTATTGAATTTTTTCAAAGAAAATCTGAATTGTGTAAGAGAGAAAATCAGTGCATGGCAAAATTTGTAAATATAGACAAAAAACTAGTCAAAGCATCGTACCTTGCCAGTTATAGAATATCTAAAGAAGGGAAGCCTCATACAATTGGCGAGACACTTTTACTTCCGGTCGCTAAGGATATGGTCGAGGCAGTATTAGGCGAAAAGGCAGCAAAGGAGATCGAGAAAATTCCGTTGTCGAATGACACAGTAAAGAGGCGAATTGTGGAGATGTCCTCGAGTATTGAAGAACAGCTTTTACTTCAACTGCGCGAATGTAAATATTTTGCACTGCAAGTAGACGAGAGCACAGACATAACAAATATGGCGCAGCTTCTTGTATTTATACGTTTTGATTATCAAAGTGAAGTAAAGGAAGAATTTTTATTTTGCAAACCTCTTGAATCAAACACTAAAGCTGAGGACATATTTAATGTCATAAATGAGTACATTATAAAAGCGAGAATATCATGGTCTAAATGTGTTGGTTTGTGCACGGACGGAGCAAAAGCTATGTCGGGTCATTTAAGTGGATTAGGAGCAAGAATAAAAAAAGTTGCTCCAGAATGCCAAAGTACTCACTGCGTTATTCACCGAGTAGCTTTGGCTTCTAAGGTTATGCCTGCCAACCTTAAGTCTGTTTTAATGGATAGCGTAAAGGTCATTAATTTTATTAAGGCCAGGGCTCTTAATTCACGGCTTTTCTCTTTAATGTGTGAAGATATGGGTGCAAAATATCAAACTCTCCTCCTACATACCGAGGTTAGATGGTTGTCACGAGGCAAGACCCTAACTCGTCTATTTGAACTGAGGTCAGAAGTCTTTAGGTTTTTAAGTGAACAAAATCATGACATGAAACACTTGTTCAATGATGAAGAATTGCTATCACGATTGGCGTATTTGGCTGATATTTTTGATAGGCTTAATACCTTGAACATGGGACTTCAAGGGCCAAGTACAACAGTGTTCACTACCAACGATAAAATATCATCCTTCAAGAAGAAGTTGGTTCTGTTTCGCTCTCAAGCACAGGACAAGGATTTCTCTGCATTCCCTACTCTTGCTGCATTTTTGGAAGAAAATGATATTTCTCTGAAGCCAGAAGTGACTGATGATATCACTATTCATATGGAAGCCCTTCAAACGAGTTTTGATAAATATTTTAATCAAGATTTTTCTAAATATGAGTGGATTAGAAATCCATTTTCAGGGAAATTTCCTAGTGGTCCTAGTCACTCAAAAGAGTGTTTCATCGACCTTATAAGTGACAGCTCAATGAAAGATGCGTTTAAAGAAAAATCTTTAATAGAATTTTGGATGGGGACAAAAACTGAATATCCATCAGTTTTCGAACAAGCGATAATCTTTTTAATTCCATTCGTAACCTTGTACTTATGTGAATCGGGCTTTTCAGAGCTGCTGTTCATCAAAAATAAATACCGAAACTGCATTAGTGTTGAAGAGGACTTGAGAATCAAGTTAAGTTCAATCGACCCAGATATTGAAAATTTGATCAAGAACAAACAACAACAACAAGCTTATTAGGATCTGTTTATATTTAAATGACTGTGTTCAATTAACTAATTCAAGATTGTTTTTAATGTATGATACATTTTATTTTGTAAATACATACATACAGTTGTAGAATGCATTTTTATTTTCCTAAACCTGACCAAATTTAAATTATATATAACTATATATTATATATAAATAAATAAATAAAAATATATATAAATATAAGGTGGTAGGTACGTCAAAATCTCTGAAAATTTCAAGTGGTACGTGGTTACTAAAAGGTTGAGAACCCCTGCTTTAGTGCTTCCCTGAAACATTAACTAAATTTTATTTACTTATTGAAGTGAAAGTTCTATACGCGCTCGCTGCGAGTAAAAATTCAAGGTCGCGTCGCACGAGCTAGCCTGACAAAAATGTGTAACAATTCATAACGCGCATGCGCGTACTTGGACACGCGACGTCTATTTGTGTAGTCCACGTGTTTGTCAAAAATGACAATTGCAAAATATTGTTCATTTCTCATTTGATTTGGTATTATTATTTATTTGTAGACGTCAATAATCTAGCTAAACCTCGGGGCGCAGTATTTTATACGGACGGCTCTAAACTAGAGGGGAGAATAGGTTGTGGTGTATTCTCAAAAGACGAGATATCCATTCTTTGCGACAGCTAGACTGCTATCAAATCAATGAACTCAGCCTACTTGACCTAGGGCAACAGTGCAATGTCGAGCCACCCTGAATGAGCTAGCAGCTAAGTTTAGAGTTCACATTGTCTGGGTACCCGGACACAGGGACATACCAAGCAACTGCAAGGTGACGAGCTAGCCAGAGAAGGCACCACCCTCCCAGCTGTATCTGTCTCATCTCAGCAAGGAGTACCGATTGCAAACTACTGGCTCCTCCTGCACAGTACACTAGTTTAAAAGGCCAACTTGAGATGGCAAAATGAACCCACATGCACATCATCGAAACAGATTTTGCCTAAACTAAATCTACGTTGAGCTAATGATGTTTTAACTCTATCCAGGGAATCCATTGGAAATGCGATCGTGGCCATAACAGGACACTGTGCAGGTGGACCATGCACGGCGCATGGGAATCGCAAAGCTACGACACGACTTCTGTAGAAGCTGTCACGAGGAGGAAGAGGAGGAAACAATGGCACATCTTCTCTGCCACTGCCCTGCCCTAAGCAGAAAACGGCTTTCTATACTAGGGCAACCGAATTTTGAAATCTTATCTGATCTCAGCTCAGTTAGCATTAAAGACCTCACACTATTTCTTAAAAGTTTTAACTGGTTCTTAAGGTAGAGGGGGAAGGTACCGCCGTCCATCACGGTATCTCAACGGGCTAAAAGGCCTAAGTGGGTTTCCTCCGAACCACCGTTTTAACCTAACCCAACCTAGACGTCAATATGCCAAAAACATATGTAGCTATTGCACCAATTACACAAGATGTACAGGCTTTTGAAACACCCAGTAATGTACAGATTACAGAAATATACTAAGAATAATATTCATATGCAAACTGCAGTGTATGTCGTTCCATTAATACTTCATTCCAATCCTTATAATATTCCTTATATAATCAGTGTAACACCTTTTTTTTTTTTTAATTTAATCTGTGAATTAAAACAAAAAGAAAGAACTTCTTATTTTAAATAAATTGGGTGGCGGGGGGCTCGATAATAACTATAGTGACATTTGTGACATCTGATAGATAGTAGTCCTTTTATGAGTGCCAGCACTGTGTTGGCACCTTGTTTCACTAAACCGGTTCTAAGTCCTGAACCTCTAGTCCAATTTCATTCGACTTCTCGGCAAAAAATACGTGGAAAAAACTTTCAACTTCATTTTCATAACTTACTGGGAGGCTATGCCAGCTTTAAATTAAAAATCCCATGTTAATTCCTATGGTATAACTAGAAGGTAGAAACCCTTTATATTTTGGTTGATGTAGGTCGGTGAGTGCAGCGATCTACCACTAAGAGTGTGTATCAATATTACCATTAATATTTGTTGTAGACAAATACTCGAATATAACAATAAACTTTATTAGTTTATTTATTATGTGTCTTCTGGATTCAATTTAAGTACTTTGACTAGAAGGTGACCTGTAGTTATTACAACTAGCAATTTTAGATCTTTCCTATTTGGAAGTAAAATATTGTTGTCCCTACAGTATTGCTTGTCCAGTAGGCATTTGGCCTGTTTGGCTTGTTCTAAGTTATACCAGTGTGGTGATTTCAGTCCTTGCTTCCATCTTTTATTGTCTGCTTTAATGTGTTGTTTTATACATACATACAATCATATAGTCACGCCTTTTGCCCGTAGGGGTAGGCAGAGACCACTTCCTTCCACTTGCTACGATTCTTACACACATCTTTTGCCTCCTCTACTTTCATCAGTGCTCTCATGCATGCTCGTCGATTGTTGGTACTCTTGACAGCTGGCCTTTCTTCAAAACAATGTTGATCTAATCAAGATATGTTTGTCGAGGTCGACCTCTACCGGCCTTTGAAATGTGGACGTACAGAAGGCTATTAAGAATCTCCTGGGTAGAAAGAGTGCGTAACACCGAGGTACTTCAACGCCTCGACAAGCAGCTGGAAGTTCTGTTTACACTAAAAAAGCGCAAACTGGAGTATTTTGGTCACATCTTAAGAAATGACAAGTATCGACTTTTAAAGCTTATTATAGAAGGGAAGATCGAAGGACGAAGAGGCCCGGGTAGAAGAAAGATATCCTGGCTAAAAAACTTAAGACAATGGTATGGAGTGAGCACTACCACATTGTTCCGCCGAGCTGTAGACAAGGTTCAGATAGCGCTGATGATTGCCAACGTCCGAGGAGGACAGGGCACCTAAAGAAGAAGAAGAAGACCTCTACCGACTTAAAAATTTGTTTTGTCAATTATCCTTCATCCATCCTTTCTACGTGTCCAAACAATCAAAGCATTCCTTCATCTATCTTTTACACCACAGTGTTCTCTTATCTCACTATTTTCTACTTTATCTAACCGAGTGCCTATGCATTTGTTTTCCTGCCAACACCCTTCGCTTAATGTCACTGTCATACTTTTCATCTTTCGTAAATTTTGAACTTAAGTACACAAATTTATTTACTTGTTCCTCTCTTTCTTCTTCAATCAACACTTCACAGTTTGTCATGCTTTCTTCTCTTTTAAAAACCATTACTTTCGTTTTGCTTACATTTATTTTCATCCCTTTGATTTGTTTTGTATAACCGCATAATGGTTCTGGACCTATTGGTAGTTTCTTTGAACCTTATTTGCAAATGCATTGGCTTTTTCATTACCCGGAACGCCTGAATGCTCTCTCTGGTGACCAAATGATGTAGATTTTGTTGCCTCTTGCCAGTTGCTCCAGGCAACCGTGGCATTTCTCGACCGGCTTTTTTTTATGATTTGAGAGAGGTTCAGCGAGATCTCTATCATTACAGTGTAGATTTGTTACATCTACTCAAACAAAATTGTACAATGAACGGTCATGGTTATAAGCAATAGATAAAACAAGTTGTAGTCGTGAACAGATGATTTTTCGGACGATCTGTTTTTCCATTTCAACTAAACTTAGGATCGTTGGTGAATTAGTTTCTGAACGGTAATTTTGGTGCATGGTCAAATGCAGAAATCGTTTGGACTTACATGCGCATTGGGCATTCCATCAGCTGTCGCTGAGACTTATTTTTGATTGATTAATATATAGTTGGATTGTAAGTTGATTAAATAAATAATCACCAAAGCATTATACCTTCAGATTTTCTAGTATTACGCACATTTGATTCAAATAACCCCGTATAACGTACAAAATTTGAAGGTTGGAACGAACCTCTAAAAAACGTAACACGTCATGAAATATTACTTCGATCAAACAAAGAAATCTTAAAAAAAAACAAACACGGTTTTAAGACTGTCCTACAAAAATATATTTTTTCCGAGAGATAGCCCGAGGCCAGTTTCATCAATATGACAGCTCGTAAAATAAGTGAGAGTACATCTAAAAGAATTAATAGAATTGGCGCTGCCACCTTTCAAGCGGACGTGCTTGACGAAAAAGAAAAATCATTTTGATTTCGTTAGGATAGGGATCTGGATAAATTAAAAACAAATTTGAACAATGAACGTTAAACATATTCAGCAAATGGACATTTTTATTTTGTTTAACATAGCAATAATTATAATTTTTAGTAAATAAAAAAGAAAGGCCTCTCCACCCCTGAATTTTAGTGAAAATTTTTTGCTCAAGATGATATCCAATAAAATCAGTCAATTTGTGGTCATCTGATCGAACACAACCAATCAAAACAAAATTATACTGAAAAGAGCCCATGGGTTCTTTTCACTAAATCATGTCATGTTGCTATGGATACATACCTACATTTCCTTTCAATTCGATTTTGACAATTCAAATATTTCAATGTCACGATTTGGTTGTGATACTCAAGATAATATTGATGAAATTATAGCATCGAATATACCGAAGAATACTGTTCACAATAAAAAATTTGTGTGGAAAGCGTTCATGGACTTTTGTGATGTAAGAAAATATGAATTAGATGGAAATCGGACGGTGGAAGAATTGGCGTCGATTTTAAAGGATTGTTTCTGCTATCCATTAATAGTATATTTATGTTAAAAAAGGGTCCTAACAATAATTTTTAAAACAATTTTTATACAATACAACAAAATTCAATCACCCCCTTTAAATTCATCCGCCCATACAAATATCCCTATAGCCCAACACTTTTTTTCGTACTTTTCTACAAAAACAATCTAATTTAAACTCAACACACCCTCTTTAAGACCACCTACCTTTAAAAATCCACTAAGTCTCAGACATTTTTTTCCGTTTTTTTTTTGGAATAACACACTCAATATCTTAAAACCTGGCCCCTCCAACAATAAACAAGATTAATGAAAGGACCCACGAAAATTTCAAGGATTGGTCAAATGAAGCAACCAGTTGCAGACTTACCAAGGATCTACAAAGTTACCACAGCAAAATCTAATCGACGCGACGATATCCTGAGAATGTCTACGTTTCATAACTGGAAAAGTGACGATACCAAGCTACGAAGGCATCTTTATAATATGATTATAAGTGAATCAATTTTATGCGTAGTCTGCAAACAACAAGACGAGGCAATTGGACACTTGCTCAAGTCAATCAGAAAATCCATAATGGGAAAACGATGGTCAACTCTGAGGAAAATTTCTCTAGGCAATATTACCCATTCAAGCGATGATGTAACAAGCGGTATATTAGGGCTTAGGTTTTTTTAAACACACCGCAGCGCTTCCCTATCACACAATTTTTTACTTTATCAAGTCCCTCCATCTCGATTTTGGGAGTCACGATGTCTAATAATATGTCTTGGCATGACCATGTTGCTAACATCGCAAAGTCAGCAAGCCAGAGGCTAGGTTTTCTGTGGAAAGCTAGAAAGTTTTTTACTCCTGATTAACTGTTGACGATGTACAAGGCTCAAATCCGACCTCTACTGGTGTATTGCTCGTACATTTGGGGTTCAGCACCAAGGCATTTTTATCGTCTTCTAGATTCGATTCTGAAAAGAGCCATTCGGTTGATAAACATCTCAACTCTCACAGGTAACCTTCACCTACTAGAACATAGAAGAAGAGTTGCAGACCAGACATTACTCTACAGATATTTCCATGACAGATGCTCCAGAGAAATAAAAACTCTTGTAACACCACTGGCCACATTCGGTCGAAGAACTCGGCACGCTGATCAGTCTCACCCATTTACTCTTAAGATATTGCATAATCTTAACCATCGCCTGCAACTCCTTCTTAGATGATGCTAATATGACCTGATCAAATATTTTTATAGCTTCCCTCTCGGTAAAAATGTTCTGACTGTTAAAATACCTCATGTAATAAAAAGACACCAATCAATGATTATTTTAAATTGCTACATTTTACAAAAAAAAAATTATTTAAATTTATATTAAAGAAAAAAACCAAAAATGTGTATCGCATTTTATAGTGCAACACAATCACATTATTAATTGTGTAATAAATTTTCATAAGATACATTTTATATTAATTAACAATTACCTATTTATTTTTTTCTTAAATAAGTTTTTAATTAAATACCGTACTACAAACATTATTCATTAAAAATAGATAAAACGTAATAATTTTGTCACCCAGTACCTGGCCTAATGATTCATTCTTTAATTGACAATATTTTGTTGTTTTGTCGTGTTAAAACCTACAGACAAATACTCAATTTAGTCTAATATAAATACGATAAGCGGTAAACACGAGTGAGAGTTTTGTGCTAGTACGCTGATCGATGAACATGAACATATTCGTTTACTGTATGGATATCGTAATGAAAGTTTTTGTAGTGAATAAAAAAAGGTAACAATATAAGTCATTTTAAGTAGTGATAATGGTGGTTTTTGCTTTGTGAATATTTTAGTAGTCCGTGATAAAGTAAATTTTTATTTTAATTTAAATTTGTTACTATTAAATTGAGATGATTGATGGTAGTTTACTACGGAATTTCTGGGAAAATTGATTTTATTTTTTATAGCTACAATTTAATGTACAACAGTCTGTGCAATACATTTCTTTACAAGTCTCGAAAATGGGTACATTATTATTAGTCGCATAGCAAAAAATATTTTAAAATTACCCTAAAATATTAATTTGATAGATTCCAACGTCGGCGTTGTGTTGATTCACTTTTGCGGCTTCAATAAAATATAAGAAATAATGAGCCATTAAAAACATAACTTGTAAAAAACACCAAGTCTCGTAACTCAGTTCTTCTACCGTAAAAAGTTGTGAGATCTATGTAATACCAAGTCGGTTTATTTATTAAGTCCCTACTAGAGGGTCCTTCTGTATTAAGTTATTACGTAATTAGCTAACCTAACAACATTTTATAGTGACCATATCAATATTAAAAATCTTTCTTGTTTTAAATAAATAGATTGACCTGGAAATCGCGCTAAACAATCTAATTTTTTTTTTTAAGAAAATAGTCGCAAAAAGGGTAGACCTATCGTGTGGGCCGCGGACGACCCGCAATGCGACTATTAGAAGGGGAAGGGATTATAGAAAGGAGATGATTGTGGACACGCTTTTTAAAAAGTTGCAGGTCATAGTTATCTGGAAAAACTGATTTTGTAAGTTTATTCCATTCCGTAGCAGCCCTGTAAAAGAAGTATTCTTGATGAAGATTGGTCCTTGTAGTGTCAATCTTGATAGTAAATGGGTGAGACTGATCAGCGTGCCGAGTTCTTCGGCCGAATGTGGCCAATGGTGGTACAAGAGTTTTTATTTCTCTGGAGCATCTGCCATGGAAATATCTGTAGAGCAATGACTGGTCTGCAACTCTTCTTCTTTGTTCTAGAGGCTGAAGGGTATCTGTGAGAGTTGAGCTGTTTATCAAGCCAATGGCTCTTTTCTGAATGGAATCTAGAAGACGGAAGAGAATGCCTTGGTGCTGAACCCCAAATGTGCGAGCAATACTCCACTAGAGGTCGGATTTGAGCCTTGTACGTCGTCAACAGTTGATCAGGAGTAAAAAACTTTCTGGCTTTCCACAGAAAACCTAGCCTCTGGCTTGCCGACTTTGCGATGTTAGCAACATGGTCATGCCAAGACATATTATTGGACACCGTGACTCCCAAAATCGAGATGCAGCGACTTGGTTCAAGGGTATTTCCGGAAATTTTGATGGGATGATTTGAGGAATTCACTTTCTTGAAAAACGTGGCACTGTGTGTTTTGAGCGTTGAACTGAACAAGATTGTTGGTTTCCCACTCGACGATTGCTTTAAGATCTCTATTGATGGAATCAACCTGTTCCTGTCTGAGTCTATAAAGTGATCGATAGGATGTGAAAGTTGAGACAAGTGTGCTATCGTCTGCGAAACTGTAAATGGGGTTCGTGGTGGTTTTCAAGAGGTCGTTGATGTGTAAAAGAAATAAGGTGGGGGACAGGATGGAACCCTGGGGGGACCCCGGCATTGGTTTTAAACGCATCAGAAGAAATACCGTCAACTGCTACATGTAAGGAGCGATCTTGCATGAAGCTCAAGAGCCATTGGCGCAGTTTGGTATGTATAACTTGTGAGATTATACAAGGAGAGGATATAGCAAGATACATAAAAAGTCAAAGGATAAGATGGTTAGGACATGTATACAGGATGGGGAAAGAGAGAATTGTGAAAAAAATCCTCGAATGGAAACCTCAAAACACAAGACCGAAAGGGCGACCCAGGAAAAGGTGGATAGACGATGTGGAGGAAAACCTAAAAACTCTGAGAATAGAAAAGTGGAGGAGAATAGCGGTAGATAGAACCAGATGAAGGAATATAGTTGAGCAAGCCAAAACCCACCAAGGGTTCTGAGCCAAAAGAAGAAGAAGATTACTTGTGAGATACATTGTGTTTTCATGCGATGGCCTAGTCAATCTATTTATTTAAAACATAAATTATTTGTAATATTGATATAGTAACTATAAGATGTTAGGTTAGCTAATTACGTAATAACTTAAGACAGAAAGACTCTTAAGTAGGGACTGAATAAATTAACCGACTTGGTATTACATAGATCTTACAACTTTTTATTTACGATAGGAGGACTGAGTTGCGAGACTTGGTGTTTTTTACAAGTTATGTTTTTGATGGCATCTCATTTGTTTTTGTGGATAGTCCTTTTTTTTTTTCTTTATTTTACATATACAGGTGCACTGATTCATTCAATGCAAATGTAACTTTGTAATTCTATATATTTATATGGGATTACAAAGTTATTTATGCAGTTGGTGTATCCAGAAAACTGGGCCGAAATTGCAAAATATTTTGGTTTTTCCTTGATTTGTACACTAAAGACTAATTGTATTTTAAATTTGAAGCTTCTATGTCTGCTAGAAGTGCCTTAGAGTTTTGGTGATTGGTCAGTCAGTGAGTGACAAAATTAAGAAACTTATAATTCTTAAACTACTAGTTTAAATTAAATGAGATTTGATATATACTGTGTTTATACATAGCCTGTTTGCTAACTGAAAATTCAGGCTTTTGGTTTAATCCATAACGAAGTTATAAAGGAAAAAGGATTTTTTCGTAAAACAGAAACTTTTGCATTTTTCGTTTCTTTTGGTAACATGGTAATCACTTGCAATAAATTTTAACCAAATAATCGCTCAAAAAATTCTGTTTTGAAACTAGATAGTGTAAGAAAAAGTATCTTTAAATTTGGTGTTCAAATTATGAACGTCATATGAGAGAATTAGAAGTAAAAGTGTGTTTACTTCGTCTTTATGTTCATAACTTAACTGCTTTTTTTATATACAGTGTGGAACAGCCAAATGGAATAAATTCGATAACGAATAAATGAAAGCGTGTTGGGAAAAACGCTTGGACACATCGATTTGTATTTTTAGATGCGCATTTTTTTCAAAAAAAAATAATTATATAGGGTGGGTCGTGTGACAGTGGCCGATACAAACTTTCTTATTTTAAACACAACCCCCTGTATATTATTTATTTTTTGGATTCTTCAGAAAATTCTAGACATAATTCATGTACAATGTCCCATACCTATCTTCAACTGTTTCGGAAATATTAAGTGTTTTCAGATGTATTACAAAAATTAACATTAAAAAAAGAAAATTATTTTATTTCACAAATTCGCTACATTACACTCAATACTTATTTCCCATTTATCTCTTAATATTGAGAAAATAAGCAAAAACCATTAATGCGTTCCTTTTTACTGATATGAAATAAAAAAAATACAAGAACAGTTTTGTTTATTTTAGTATAAAACTCAAAGCCTTAGCAACTTGTTGTCTGTCTGCATGACAGTAGTGATCAGTGTCAGTGCTATTGTCGTTTGAATTTTGTTAACTGTACGTGATAATATCAGAAAAATGGTTCATTTAACAGAAATGCACAAAATAACCATTCTACAAATGATTGGTTATGGAGATAACACACGGACACAAATGGAAGTTTCTCGCTTATTTCACGAAAAATTTCTAAATTTGCCGCCTATATCCCAAGGAACAATTAGCAAAATAGAGAAACAGTTTCGCAAGCTTGGTCATGTAAGACAGACAAAAAAGTAGTTGCCAATGAACTAAGCGATGATGCGAAATTGGATATTAATAATTCTGGTCGAAAAGCAGCCTTACTGTTCAACATTAGCCACACATCAATTTTTCGAATATTAAAGGAAAGTAAAATGCATCCCTACAAAATGATGCCAACTCAGGAGCTCATGGAAGACGATTTCGACAGGAGAACGTATTTTTGTGGACAAATGATGGAAATGTTAGATAACAATGTGAATTAGAAGATGTTTTGTTTTCTGATGAGAGCACATTTACACTTCACGGTCATGTAAATCGTTAAAATTGCCGCTATTGGTCTAATGAGAATCCTCACTGGATGAGAGAGGAACATACGCAATATCCTGAAAAAGTTTATTCTATACCAGATTAGCATGTTGCCAAGACGTTTGCGGCGAACATTTTGAACATCTCTTACATTAAAATTAATGTTTTTTGGTTTTTTTTACATTATTTGTGAAATAAAATAATTATCTTTTTTTAATGTTAATTTTTGTAATACATCTGAAAACACTTAATATTTCCGAAACAGTTGAAGATAGGTATGGAACATTGTACATGAATTATGTCTAGAATTTTCTGAAGAATCCAAAAAGTAAATAATATACAGGGGGTTGTATTTAAAGTAAGAAAGTTGGTATCGGCCACTGTCACATGACACACCCTATATAATTATCTTTTTTTTAAAAAAAAATGCGCATCTAAATATACAAATCGACGTGTCCAAGCGTTTTTCCCAATAAGCTCTCATTTATTCGTTATCGAATTTATTCCATTTGGCTGTTCCACACTGTATATTGTTCCACCACTATTGTCGAATTTTGCTTTAACATCTAGTAGAGAAGTGATTTCGGGTCTTTTTTAATACATCCCCGCATTTTTAAGTTCTTTACCAGGTACTGTTGGTGTTAGGTTAGGACGTTAGGTTAGGTTAGGCAAATGATAATCAGTATTAATTGAGGCAGTCAATAAAAAATTAGCCTATCCTAACCTAACGTCCTAACCTAACACCAACAGTACCTGGTGAAGAACTTGAAAATGCGGGGACGTATTAGAAAAGACCCGCAACTTCTTTAGCATTGACTAATAAATCAGAAAAAAACAGTGCATTTTATTATCGATTTAATTTCCTTTTTAGCATGGTGTCGACTTCTTCTTTCCACACATGGACGTAGTAGTATAACATATTTATAATTTTTGATATGTATTCTTTCGTAAATGGTGATAAATTATGGTATGGAAAAAGATTAGTATCATCCATTGCCCATCAACAACTCATGAAGCTTGGATAATCGGATATCTTAGAGGTGCGAAGGTACGTTAAGCAGGGAATAAACCAAATATTTTACCATGTTAATAAAGACCAAATTCAATAAATAAACTTTAAATAACACTTTAATACATTAATATCAAACTTAAAATTAATGGCGGAAACAGTAATGTTAAAAATCTGAAATTACGAAGCTGTAGGTTCTGGATGAGGCTGAGTTCAAATATAATGAATATAATGAATGTGGCACTTCCGGTTATACCAGAAGTAGACGTAAACTTTGTTATTTAAAATAGAACCTAATATTTTTTATTTTATTTTCGGATTCTACATGAAATTTTAGATAAAATTCGTGCACAATGTCCTATACCAAATATGAAGTATTTTCGAGATATTTCGATTTTTTTTAAAATTTTGAAAAAATCCTAGTCCACATTGAATAACGATATCTTTATTAATAACGAAGCTAGTGACGTGAAATTATAGCCAATAAACAACAAGCGCTTGCCCGTTAACTCCATATGTCCAACTCATACAGGGTGTTTTAAACTTAGCCGCCAAAATGCACAATTTAAATCATTTATAAGTTGCTTGCTTTAAATAGAACAACCAACCATGTATTCTATTACAATTTCCGCTGTATTTTTTACGTTTGGTATCGGTATTCCTTATACCTAAATTCAACCACTTATGAGATATTTCATTATCTTGGGTAAAACATAACACTTCTTAATTCTTTCAACATTAGAAAAGGGTAGGACATGATTTTCATTATTTAAGGTGATATTTTATTATTTTTTCATAAGTTATTAATTCTGAAAAATAACCATTAGCATGAAAAGATTATTAATTGTGGATATCATTAAAAACGTTGACTAGGTATTTTGTAGTAATTTAATTAGATAACTTAAAAACAAAAATAACTAAATGTACAGGGTGTTTTAAAAAAAGGGACCCTGTCTCTAGAATAGGTACAAAACTAAAAAATAATTGGGGTTTGTTTATAAAAATTTAGTAACGCCATCCGTATTCAAGATAGAGTGCGTTAAAGAAAAAAAATATATACACATTTATTACGATTTTGCCAAAACTACTGAAAACATTGCAATGAAATTTTATACGAATATGTTTTAGAAACTGATACATCCCATGAATTTGTTTTTATATCTGACTCTCATAGAGGGCTCTAGTTACACGATTCGTACCAAATAGTATTGGACATAACTTTTTTAAGGTTAGATTTATTAATAAAAATTTCAAGTAAACTTAAACATTAATCAATTTTACACCAGTTAGGTACTCTTGGTACAACTCGATAATGTGTACCGTTTTTTGAATATTTTGATTTGAAAATTATGAAGTAATAACCGATGTATAAAGTAATGATGTTTCAAAAAAAGGTGACTCCGTCTCCAGGATAGGTAGAAAACTGAAAAATAATTGGGGTTTGTGTTTGGTAAAAAATTTTCGTAACGTCATCCGTATGCAAGGTAAAGGGCGTTGTAGAAAAAAAATTTGATTACTAGTGCCCTTTATGAGAATCAAATTCATGGAATATATCAGCTTCTAAATTATATTCGTAGAAAAATTCATTACAATGTTTCCAGTAGTTTTGGCAAAATCGTTATAAATGTGTATTTTTTTTTTATCCTAGAGACGGGGTCACCTTTTTTTGAAACACCCTATTTATTAAACAAATAAAGTTTTGTAAAACAAAAAGTGTTCAAAATTAGCACCAACTACTTCTAAACATTTATGAATCCTTTTCATTAAGTTATGTCTTGTAATTCTGGAAATATGATCGGGTTTTACAGAATTAAAAGCAAGTAAGACTCTCTGCATCATATCTTCCTTTGTCTTAATAAGTTTGTTTCTTTCCTTCATCTATGTTTGTTGCTACATCCTTTTTTTCAACGCGGCGTTCCCTTATCACACTATTCCTCACTTTATCCATTAGAGTCAGTCCAGCTTTTTTGGCTACAAATCTCTGTAGCATTGATCTTACTATCATGTTTCTTCTGCAGAACCCAACATTTACTGTCATACATAAGTAAAGGGATCACCACTCCTCTATGCACAGCCGCCAGTCGTGCCTTTTTTGGCACATTCTGGTGCTCACAAAGTGCCAACACACTTTGCTCAACACCATAGTCTTACGTCTCTCGTAAAATTTAAATGCTTTCTTCTTTTTTAAAAACTATGGCTTTTGGCCCTTTGATTTTTAAGGCATAATATTAACTAACGCCTACAACTCCTCCTCAGATGATACTAATGTGACCTGATCATCGGCATAAAGAGACATTTAACTTTCAAATCATTCATTTTCAATCCATACGCACTCTCTTTCAAATCTTTTAAACAACCATTAATGAATAAGTTAAACGGTCATGGCGAAGCCACACATCCCGATCTAACACCTTTTTCGATGTTAAACCAGTCCGTGTAAGCTCCGTTTATCCTGACACAAGCAGTGGAAGTGATTTCAGTGATCGTATTAAACTACCGCTCACCCCACACATAGACAATGTCGACTACAATTTATTCTTCACTGGCTTTTTCCAAGTCTACGAAAGCGCAGTAGACCTTTTAAATTTTAGCCAAGAATTTTTCGACTATGTTAATGATTTTTTTATTTTTCAGTTTTACTGCAAAGATGGTAGATTAGTAACTTCAGTGTAGTGGTAACGATTCTTCAGATAATCCAAAAAGGTATAAGTCTATGCGAGTCAGCGAAGACAATGGTTTGATGTACATAATTACTGATCGAGAAACCATATAGTCCTTTTGCCTGTGATATACGTATTTATTGGTATGGATGGAATTTTAGTTCATTGCGAAAGCATCACCAAAAACTTAGGTACTGAAAATATTTCATATTTTAAGTAAATGTAATGAAAATTCCAACATTAACCTTTATTAATAAGTGAACCAAAAAAACAGAACATGCAAAATAAAAAGGTAAAAGTAGGAAGGATACTTTGTACCTATCTATACTATTATTATAAAACTGTAATCTTTCACCAAAAAATCGCTATGTATATCAATTTTTATTCTTATATTTCTACACAATAACACTTTATAATTACTGCAAATACTTGACTTAAAAGTAAAGTAAAAATTTTGATCTATGATTTCGTTTATATATCTGCAAAGCAATGTTCTCGACAAATTGATGCCTATCTGGATACTTTTCAAAATTGTTGGACTTTTCGAGAATCATCCAATGTCTACTTTTATGACCGCGGCTATCATTATGTATTCCCTTAATTGTGGTCGATGCGCTGTAGCCTTAAGGCGACATCCGACAGGGGCGGACTCGTTTAATATTGATATCAAAATCAATGATTTATCACTCTAAATTGGTAGAATACTTAAATTTTAACAGTTTGCCTTTTACTCGTCGCGTCATTCTTATAAAACTAGAGCAGAAGTGTGTCTGTCCATTAAAAAAATTTCCAAAAAAAAAGATACTATACAGTGTTTAAGTTTTAACCCCCCCCCACCCGACTCCAAATCACCTATTTTTATTTTTTTTTCTGTCTGCTAGAGCATCGCGCCAAAACTACTGGACTGATTTTGATGAAACTTTTTGTGTTGATTATGCCTTTAAAATTGTTGCTGGTATTTTATCTTGGGTTCAAAATTTACTAGAGATGGAAAGTATGACATTGTGACACTGAGCGAAGGGTGTTGGCAGGAAAACAAATGAATGGGGCACTGCATAGCTTTATGAATAGCCAGAAAGTGTCAAAAAGGGCACGTCTGGCGGTGCATAGAGGTGTGTTGGTTCCTACACTTATGTATGGTAGTGAATGTTGGGTTTGGCAGAAGAAGCATGAAAATAGGATTAATGCTGCGGAGATGAGTAGTCTGAGAAGTATAGCCGGAGTGACTCGGTTGGATAAAGTAAAGAATACTGAGATAAGAGAATACTGTGGTGTAAAGGAAGATGTGGTTACAAAGATAGATAGGAATGCTTAGATGGTTTGAACACGTAAAAAGGATAAATAAAGGAAGATTGGCGGAACAAATTTATAAGGCGAGTGTGAATGGACGGAAGTCGGTAGAGGTCGACCTCGGAGAACATATCTCGATCAGATCAACAGTGTTTTGAAGAAAGGCCAGGTCAAGAGTAACAACAACCGAAGAGCATGTATGAGAGCACTGATGAAAGTAGAGGAAGCAAAAGATGTGTGTACGAACCGTAGCGGAAGTGGAAGGAAGTGGTCTCTGCCTACCCCTATGGGAAGAAGGCGTGACTTTATGTATGTATGTATGTATTTTATCTATAGCTACGATGACGAGGCCGGAACTATATCAATACAAACATTTGTCACAGTCAATTTCTAAACGGTGACCACACATTTTTTCATTTTGGTTCTACTTAACCTCGTAAAACTTTTAGAATTTTCCGTTTTCATTTGATTTTTCGGAATAAAAAGTAAATAAAAACACTTTTCTATTAAAATACAAAGTTGTGTAAACATTTTAACCAAATCCATCGACTACTTTTTCGAGTTTTGCAGACACAAACATACGGTAGCTGAATTTTTATGTATACAGCGTGATTCATAACTATTGGGACATAGGCTAAGGGCGGGAGATTTGGACCAAAATATGACGATACGACTGAATATGCTTAATAAAATATTGCTCTGTGGAAAAAGATACAAGGCGTTAAATTTGAAATTTTTGCATTTTTTTGCTAATAATTTCACTGTTAATTTATCAATTGTTTTCAAAATCGACCGAGAGGAAAATATTCCTATAGACAAGGAATATTATTTTACATTTTGTTATAGTGGGCGCCATGTGAATGATTCCTGTGGTTAAAATAAACTGGTAACCTTTTTTTGACGAAACTTTTTAGTGATTTTGATTAGAAAATATGACGCAAACATCATTTTTACGTAATATTGGTACTAATGTTTAAACACGATAATTTCATCCGTTTTCGAGAAAAACGCAATTGAACAATAAGTCAGAGTCTCAGAAGGGGATTTCAAATATTATTTAATTTATTAAGGGTGCGCTTTGGACTGTCAGATAATTGTTACTGGTAAATGTCATTTCTTGTGAGTAAATTATTGTTGCTGTGATATTATTGCATTTTTTTAAAGCCATTATTTTCTTTTTGGATTGAAATGCCTTGTCACAATCATTTTACGAATGAAGAAATGCGGGATATGATTTTTGTATATGCACAAGAAAAATTTTGCTGTCGCTCTGCAGCAAAAAGATATGAATTATATCCAGGCAAATTACAAAACTTTTGCAAATCTATTTTATCGTTTCGGTGAAACCGGGTCATTTCACAATAAAAATCAGGGTGGTCGTCCGAAACAAATCACACCTAATCAAGAAGATGAAATTTTGGTTCGAGTAGATGAAAATCCTGCAGTAAGTTTACGTCATCTATCAGCAGCAACATGAGTAAATCGTCAGTCATCTATTATTAGACTTTTAAAAAAGAAAAGTTTCACCCTTATCACTTCACTCCCGTTCAAAATTTGCTTCCAAAAGATCTCCTACGACAATTACAGTTCTGCCAACGTATTCTCAACAAACATAATGATGACCGAAATTTTATTAAGAATATTATGTTTACCCATGAAGCGACTTCTACCAAACGAGGTGTTTTTAATTGGCAAAACAGCCATTACTGGAAGAAGAAAACCCGCTTGTTATTGAAGATAGACATTTTCAGCATGAGTTTAAATTTAATGTATGATTTGGCATTATAGGCGACCAACTACTAGGGCCGTATGTTCTGCTTCCAAAGTTAGATGGAAATTCTTATTTATTTGTTTGCAAAATACTGTTAGTGATATTTTAGATAATCGGTAGATGTAAGAAGGAAAATGTGGTTTATGCAAGATGGAGCTCCACCTCATTTCCCATTAGGTGTTAGAAATTATCTAAGTGACATATTTCCTCAACGATGGATTGTCCTATTGTCTTATTTTGGTCCAAATCATCCGCCCTTAGCGGATGTCCCAATAGTTATGAATCACCCTGTATAGATAACAATAGTATGTCTATAAATTGATAAAATTTGCATTTAAATTATACCTAATTTAATAGTTTTTTTTTTGTTTTTACAGAAACTGGATAAACTGTATGAACAGTTGTATAAGCCAAAGCTTCGGTGGATAAGAATAAATATAGATATTGAACATTCTTCAACTTGGACGTTTATGGAGAAATAAGAAAAACAACTGTTAGCTCTAAAAGACACTTTTATTATCGCTTATAGTTTATTATAAACATTTATTTGGAGAGGGTGAACCAACGATTGTAACGTAGATAAAAATTGTTAAAAAACTTTATTTGCTATAGATATGAACACAAACTGTAGGTACCAGACCAAGATCTTACTTCATCCAATCGTTGGGTTACTTAAATTGCAACAACATAATGGTTATACTAGTGTACTAATTAATCTTTTTTAAATACTGTATCCGTTAGATTTTAGAATATTGTTTTAAATACATTTGGCCATTTTATAGAAACATTCTGTTCGCATTTTCTTATCTTGTATTTTATCGTATGTGGGGATACTATAGTTAAAAAAAAAATTATGTGTAATTCCTTTTCCTGTTGCAGTTTTTGCACTTTTTTTAGAAATGAGTAGGCAAATTAAAATTGTAACTTTTTATCAACTAAATTGTAACGAAGTATAACTTATCATTCTTTTTTGTATGGCCAAATGGATAATATTCGACAGTTATGGTTTTTAGAATTTTGTAAGAGAAAACCATAACGTGGAGTAAATCTAACAACTTTTTAACGAAATAAAAATTTTTCGTGGATTGGTAAATGTTTGGGAGAACCGAAAAACTCTTACCATTTCACGACAGAGGACACCTCTTACCTTGTTATTTAGGGTTGATTGGTAATTAATTCTTTATGTTGTATTATATTCGAAAGAAAAAAAATTTAAAGACGGATCTCCTATAAATCCATTTTAAGCATTTCTTTAGTGAAAATTCTGGAATACCATCACGTATAAAAAGTTTCTTACCATTCTTTTTAATTATTGTGTATCTGTTTTTTTTTATTTGTTGAAATGGGTCTTATTAAATTTTTTTATAGAATATATTTTCATAAACATATTCCTACCATGTAAATTCATTTTTTTTATTATTGTGCATATTTATAAAAAAATCACTAAACACTGGATTATGAAATGACATTGTAGATTTTAGATTGTAGGGTGGGTCGTGAAGGCCATGCTGCCTTTCAAGCACTTCGACCTATCAGATCTTTTGTGCATAACCCTTAATCTATTCGAGGCCGGGGATTTCGAGACTTCGAGTAAAGTTTATCAGTTTCCTGGGGGCTAAGTTTCTGACATCGAATGGCTTTAGGAAGGCCCCTTCCAGAAACTTGAGCCTCTTGCAGAAAAGCGCTGGACATTCGCAAAGCAAATGTTCTGCAGTTTCAGCGAAGTTCTCGCAGTAGCGACAACTATCACTCTCTGTTTTGCCCATCTTTTTCAGGTGGTACCTTAAAGGGCAGTGTCCAATGAGGAGTCCCGTCACCAGTTTCAAGTCTTTCTTGTCCAACTCGAGAAGCTGTTTAGCTTTCCTTGGCGAAAGGCTTACCAGCCTTTTCGCTTGCCTTTGTCCTGACACTTTATGCCAGTGAGATTTCATTTCATCTGTTTCCCAACGTCGAACCTCTTCTTTCAAGTGGGCTTTGGAAAGTCCACAGAAGGGTTCTGGGCCGGAAAATTTTGTATTTGCCCCTTCTTTGGCTAGGCAATCTGCTTCTTCGTTGCCTTTAACTCGCTTGTGACCTGAGACCCACATCAGAGTAACCTGATTGTTTGATGTCAGTTGTCTCATGGACTGTTTACAGTCCCAAGTCAGCTTAGACTCGCAAGTGTATGACTTCAGAGCTTTTAGTGCTGCTTGGGTATGTGATAAATTATAGATTTCTGCCCTTCGGGTGTTTCTTTCGATGCACTCCTGGGCACATGTCTCTATGGCATGTAATTCTGCTTGAAAGATGGTTGGGGTGTTACCAAGGAGTTTTGAGAGCCTAAAATTCGGCCCTATAACGCCCACTCCAACTCCTTCATCCATCTTGAATCCATCAGTGTATCACACTAAAGCATCCCTTCCTAGTTGAGGTCCGTTCTCTGTGCAAACTTGGTGGTTGTTTATACCCACTTTAAACTGCATTTCGAAGTCGTACCTAATTGGCATAGTATCTGAACATGGATTCTAGGGAAATATTTTCCAAAATCTTCAAATGTCCATTCCGATTACTTGCTCTAAGATTTTTTGTCTATCTCAGTCTGAAGGCACTGATTGCTGCTTCTTTCATTACACATAAGTGCAATGGTGGAAGGTTTAGCATTACCTCTACGGCTGCAGTAGGGCACGTGAAAGTTGCCGCTGTGATTCCCAGACAAACTAGCCGCTGCACTTTCTGCAGCTTGATTTGTGCCGAAATTTGTTGTATTTTTTTTCCACCATATCAATGAAGCATAGGTGACCATTGGTTAAATGATCGTTTGGTATGACCAGTAGATCATTTTTGGTTGTAGACTTCATGTCTTGTCAAAGACTCTGCGGCTTGTCCAGCTTGCCGCTATAGCTCTGGAAAGAATGTGGTTGAATTGGCTGTTCCATGTCAGTTTTTGGTCGATTATTACGCCCAAATATTTAACTTCTTTGGAAAAAGTAAGCTGAGTTTCATTCAGAGTTGCGGCTTTAAGTTCGTACTTTCGCCTCCTGGTGAATGGAACCAGCACTGTTTTGCTAGGATTAACGTTAAGTCTTTCCTTTGCGCACCAGCTTCTGATTGTGTTTAGGGTTACTTGCATGTTTGCTCCTAATGGTGACGACTAGGCCATCGGTGTAACCTTGGGTCGTGAAACCAGAGTCGTGTAGCTTAACTATCAGATTGTCTACGACCAGTGACCACAGCAAAGGCGATAGAGCAACCTTTTTCTACTGTCATCTTGACTGTCTCTTCCCCAAGAGTCGCCACAATAATTCTGCTTTCCAGCATAGATTGTATCAATCTGATATGTGAGGCGTTTATATTTCTTTCCTATCTAGTTATGGAGGCATGCAAGGTGTTGTCAAAAGCACCCTCTATGTCGAAGAAGGCACAAAGAGCCATTTCTTTTTCCGCGTATGTCTTTTCAATGCTTTCAACTAGGCACTGTAGAGCATTTATCGTTTATTTACCTGCTCGATAAGCAAACTGTTTCTTGTGGAGCGGTCTCAACTCAAGGAGTTCGCTTCTGATGTAACAGTCTATTATTTTCTCCAGTGCTTTTAGGAGAAAGGAAGTGAGACTGATGGGGCGGTAAGACTTTGGTTCGTCCAATGAAGTGACATATTGCAATGAAAAAATTTCATCCCTCTCATTGAAGAAGGGGCTTGTCATCATCATTTCAAACTTTTCTTCATTGTGTATTTAAATATGTTATTGTTTTCAAACTTATTGCAAAAACTAACATTAAAAAAATTAAAACATTTAATTGACGAAATTTGCTCAGATGTTTTATATTTTTGAAAACGATCACATTTTTAAACAGACAATAAATAAACCTTTGAACTGATGTACCGCAAGCCCCTAATTTCAATTTAAACATTTGGGGGCTATAACGGTCACTCGAAGGGGGTTCAATGTGGGGATAACATTTTTTCATTGCAGAATTTGATAATGTTAAATTGACGTAATTTGGAATTTTTTATAAAAATGCACAATAATTGAAATAATAAATCTGCTCACTTTGGCTGATCCACATTGTAATGTTGGGATTGTATGCGTTAGTAACAATTTAGATTTCGAATTAGACTTAACTACAAAATCGAAAATGTACCCAAGTATTTACTTTGCGATTTATTAATATTGACGAAACCAATAAAATGTATTTTATGTGTGTTAAGATTTTCGTAATGCTCACAATAAAAAGTCTATTTTAAATAACTATGTATTTTTTTTACTCTTCCTATCCTGTTGTAGTGGACTCTTCTAAAAATTAATATAAAAAATTCAGAGATAATATAAAGAGTTTTTGAAAATGACAGCTAAAAGCGTTTATTTCGAATAGTGGTCAATTGTTTTTATTTTTATTCTGAGAGAAATTAATTTCGCCTCTGACAAAAAATGTTATAAAAATATTGCTGAATGGTAAAAATTACCAAAATGTAGGTAAATAAAACAAAAATTTGAAGTACCTGATTTTTCTGATAGATGGCGCCACGTATAAGTCTTGAATTAACAAGTAACTGTAGTGTATATAAGTAAGTGTTCGAAAAGCTGGGAAAGCGAAGGGCGGGCGGGTATTAATATTAACAAACAATACACATCACTCAACCTAAACTGTCTAAATCCTAAAAAGGGGGTTCAAATTCCCCCGTATTTTGTTTAAGAAATATTATTTCTTGAATATTATAAGAAAAATTTAAAATAGTTTTGTTATTTTGTTTAATAAATTACAAAAATATGCGACAGTTTTCTACTTTTAAAACCAAGAAGTTTGACTACTGTCTCATAGATGGCGCTGCTAATTTTTATGTATTGTGTGTTGCTTAAAATTAAATGTTATTTAAAAAATAAAAATACATCATAACTGTTGGTTATTACCAAGATGTTATTTAAAAAATAAAAATACATCATAACTGTTTGTTATTACCAAGACGTTTTTGGCAACTGTCTAATAGATTTCACAAAATAACTTTTATGTATTTTGTGTTGCATAAAAGTAAATAACAAAACGGAGTTTTATACCTTTAAAATCCAAGCCATTTTGTTTGGCTACTGTCTAACAGATGGCGCTGTTAGTATTTACAAAATTATTTAAAGTATTGGGTGTTGCCTATTTTAAAATGATTTTTAGCTTGTAGTGACATCTAGCGGAGAGAAGTTTAAACTTTATTTTATATCTTTTAAATTACCAATGCTAGATTTTGAGTCGGCCATTTTTATTCCATAAATTTTAATTTAATATTGATTTATAAAAAAAATTAAACAAAGCATACAAAAATAAGTATTTATTAATAAAATTTTAACAAAAAATGTAATTATGTATAATACATATTATAAATATTTAATACTTTATATTTATCCTTATGTTTACATTTTGGGAAAGTAACTTAGGCTAAATTATAAAACAAAAATGTCCATTATTACATTGTTACAAAACTACCACCTTGGGTAAGTGGTATTAACAAAATTTCTGACTTTAACTACAAAATGTAGCGGCGCACTTTCCATTTGAAACCTTGTGTTGCATGTTGTAAGCATTGAAAAATCCTCTAAAAGTGGTGGCAAGTTAACAGATAGGAACTGGGGGTAGTTTTGTGCAATTATCCGTGGAGGAAGAACATTTGCAACATTTGTATTGCGTGCGAATTGTCCACAGTCCACATATGCAGATTTATTAGCACCCACAAGTAGCTTTATCAGAAATTAGCATCTTGTTACAACTGCTGTAATACATTTGAAGAATAAACGAGTCGAGGATAATAATTTCCAACAGGTAAAGTCTTTTACTTACAAAAATGGTATGAATGCAGGCCCTTACACTTTAAAATTCTCTAACTGTTGCTGTGGTACTCCAACTTGTCTATTAATTCGACAAACATAGTGGGATCATTTGAATTGATATCTAAAATTTCGGTCAAGCACATTTACTAAGTCCATTCCCCTGTCAAAGAGATAATCATGTAATCCGCCTATTTGGATATACTGCTTGCATATCTGCATACTCTTACGTAGAAAGCTGGTGTGGAATTATTTACAATACAAACTAATTCAGCATGAAGCAATGTTCAAATAAACAGTATTCTCAGAGGAAGCAAATAATTTTTAAATGATATCTTTTTGCACTAGTTGACCAATTTGAAAACAATAAGGTTATGTTTTGTTGGTGCTGGAACTTGGAAGAATATTAATAGAATTACAATTTTTATGTTTTTCCGCTTAGTTTACCTTCCCAAAATTTCAAAACAATATTCTAAATGTTAATATTAAATTTTAACAAAGATATAAAACAAAAACACAAAAATTAAGATAAATACATTCATTAACACTAAAAAAATTGTAATTATGAATGAAGATTACTTTCTGTACACTTTTCCAAAGACTTGTTTTGCAGTTGTTTCTTGAACAATTCTGAAAAAAAAAAAATAAATTAATATATTAAATAACAAAAGAAGACATGAAAATTTTTTAACACCTACATCATGTATCATGAAAACTAAATCAAAGAAATGAACATGGAAATACCTACTTTAGACTGTAATAAATATTGCAAAATAAATAAATAGTAAAAAAATAATAATAGTTTAAAAAGCTAGACAACACACTTCATAAGAAAACCAAACTAAAAAATAATTAATAAATAATAATTTTACAATCAAAAGCGTGGGGTGCTTTTTATGGTTTAGGTTTTCTTCTTGAAGACTTTACTTTTACCAATATCTGTTTCAACAAATATATTAATTGATATAGCGCACCCCACGTAAAATTATTTTTATTTGTTTAATAACTCTACTTTTATTCTAGATGTGTTGCAAATGATTTTTTTGTTGAATACTATAATTTCATCCCAAGCACATTGGAGATTAATTTTTATTTTTTAGTTCGGTTTTCTTAGTCTTAATTTTTTTTAACTATTATTTATTTTTTATATCGGGTTTTTATTAATATCCTGTCCAGGATCTTTGAAAAAGTTTATGAAATTATGGTATTGTCATCGGTCCTTTAGAAGTATACAAAGTTTCAAGTCGATCAGATGTTTTTAAGTGGGTGAAAATCGTGTCCAAAGATTACGTTACATATAGATACAAGTCAAGCTAATATTAAGTGTGTAAAAAAACTTACACACATTCACAACACATTTAGATATTCATGCTTATAATACCCGGAATAGACAAAATTTGGTGCCTCTTATGAAAAGATTAGAAAAAAATAAAACAGTAGGTATTCCTCTATTCAATTCTCTCCCCAATGATTTAGAGAACTACCATTGGAACCTTTCAAAAAAACGTTAAATAATATCCTTACCAAAATGAGCCTTTATCGAATTAATGATTTTAGTGTGTTACTCAAGGACTCACTTGCAGGCAACAAGTGTTCATGTTAGTTGGTTTTATGTACATTTGACCTGTACGACACACAATAATAATTCTCTGTAATAATATGCTGTTATTGGTACCAAATAAAATTCTATTCTATTTTAGTATGAGTTATTTTGCCTACTGCAATAATATACTTTTTTCCAAGGGGTCTCTGAAAATCAAGTCCCAGACCCAACAGCTAAATTTTAAAAAAAATTTAATAAAATTTTAAGAAAAGGTTGTTCTTTTATGTGATTAAAAGTTTGGATAAAATAAATCTTTTATTATATTAAAAAAATTCGAAAAAATATGCCTTTTTTAAGCTTTACAAACCCATGTAACACTAAACAATTTGCAGAAACTATAAAAATGTTATTAATTTTCTTTTACCTTACCTAATATTGTTTTTAACTAACGAAGCACGTCATAGTTCTCCATTCCATTCCATTTCTCCATTGTTGTTGCCACATCCTCTGCATGAAATCATTAGAATGTTCAGAATGTTGTTTTCAGACTAATGTTTGCCAGATATAGGGCTCCTCTTGTTTCAAAAACAGTGTGCCAGATTGTTCTTTGTTGTAACAACTTAACATTCTAAAAATAATGAATAATTCATATTAATGCAAGCATTTTACAGATAAAGTGAACTTAAATTTTTTTGCTCATTTAAATAAAATAAAACAAAAAAAATACAGGTTAATAATCACAGCTGAAATAATAACAACTACAATAAGATCTTAGATGCACCTTGACACTATATGCAACTTCACACTCCAAAAATTAGCAGAAAGATATCAACTCTATATTTAATGTCAAAATAGTAACAACAAACAGGGCTTAATTTTAATTTAATTTTTTTAATGGTAAATACAATCCGTCTTCTTCAAGACAATGATATGGTTTTATAAATGATGACATAGAGAAAAGGCATCCATTGATACTGCTTCGATTTATTGATATAATGACATATTACTTATTGATCACAGTATTATACTTGACATTTAACAAACACAAGCAATCTATCTATGTTGTGTCATACCTTTGTTTTATAGATTCTTTAAATGCTTGGATTCCCATTTTGCTGACCTATCTGTGCTCAACATTGCAACCATACTTCTGCATATTATTTCATTTAAAAAACCACAAAATTCCAAACCTAAAACAAAAAAACCATGTTTTTATTAAATTCAGGTTATTTAAAATGAGTGCATTAAACAACTAAAATTTATAAAAGAAAGAATAAAAACTAATTTATTAGAAAACTATTAGAAAACTGTAAATTTACTTTAAAATTTTTCTTTCATTTATATAAAAGACATATAACAGTTATTGCTTAAAACATTATAAATCTTACCACAAGTAAACGCGTTTATCATCTTTATGGCTACTCATATCACCCACGACTTTGTTATGCTCTGGTAGCAGGTCCCTTTTTTGAACTTCATTTATCAATAAACTTTATTCTTGGATGTGGAGGTGGCTAGTTGCACCATCGCATGTACATGGAATTGAGCCGCGGCTAACTTGGCTTGTGAATCAGCTACTACTAAATTTTGATCGTCCATCACAGTGAGTTAAATTTTCTTTATAATAAACTTACGTTTCATTTCTTGTCCCATTTATAGAAGTAAATATAACACATGAATCGAAAAATTATGCAAACTTCGTACTAAAAACCTAATTATATTAAAAATGTCATGTCATTGTCATTCTAGTTCTTTTTTATAGAACTTGAACATTAAGGTATTTTAACCACCACCTACACAGTGTATTTTGTTTTATAGTTGGCGACATACATTTACGTTTATAAAAAGAAGAATATAGACAACATACGAGACGGTTACCTATTTTGTAATTTCAATAGTGTCCTCTATTTACTAAAATTGAAACTAAATATTTAAAGAGATATAAATCCTCCATTTTTTATCCAACTTTTCATTACGATATTTAAGAGATCTAGAGGCTCCATTTTATATCCAAATGTTGATTATTTTACATTTAAGAGTATTGAAGGCTCCATTTTATATCCAAATTTCGATAAATCTTTATATTTTTATTTTAACTTTTAGAAAAAAAGTGGAATTAAAAGGAATTAGGAAAAGCAGAATGAGAATAAATAACTTTTATATTTTTCGAGCGGAAAAATCTATTGCTTTTCACTCATCATAAAAAGGAAAACCGTCAGTATTTGCATTGTAAAAAAATATTAGAAACAAGTTATTGTTTGTCAGTTTTAATTATAGATATAAGTAGACTACGCGGAAATAAAAAATTACGGCCTTAAATTTATTTTTTTTACATTTTTTAAAGATTTTAGCTGATCTGTTATTGTACTTATGTTGCTAGTATTAATTCATCACGAACCTCTTAAAATAAATTATGAAATAAGTAATGGACAACAATTGAACAACTTTCAAAAAAAGATAAAAATTCACTAGCAAGTAGCAAAATTGTATAGAGGGTGCTTAGGTTCTCCCTGCACTGGGTCTTTTGCACTGACTATAATTTCTATAATAAACAATCTTTTGCTTTGAAAGCAACTTTCAACTTTCAATGTTAAATTAAGGCAATAGAATGATTTTTTAAAACTATAAGTACATAATTAAGTATAGGAGATAAAAGAAAATTGAGTAATCTTACTTAATAATAAGTGATTAAATTTTACTTAATTTTTTTAAACTTGCACACTTTTCTTTTATGTTTAAAAACTTCGACAGAGATAATCTGTGGAGATTCCTTAATCAAAAGTTGGATTAATAAGACGAGTCATAAATAAAAAATCGTCAATATATTGACTATATATACATCATCGTTATCATAATATAATTTCTAGATTACATATTACATATCAACGTTTAGAACTGTATCTAGTTTACAATGAATAATTATCAGTTTCTTTTACTTCATTTTTGTACAAAACATTTCTAAAATATCTAAAAAACTACTTTTGATTTTTCTGTATAAAAATTCTACACAATATTTTCGATTAAAATGTTCCTGTTCCAGTTAAGTAGAAAGCAATAATTGGCTGTAAATTGTAAATTTTTATACACAGTTTCTACAACAAAAAGTAGGTATACAAAGAGTGTAACAAACATTTATTTTAACACGTCAGCAGCTACCAGATCACACGTTTACATCTATGGTTTCCAAGAACCGTCGATACATACAGAGAGAGTCATTCAGTCAAAAAAATTATAGTGCAAAATAAAATCGAAAAAAATCAATCGTTTAGATTAGTCATGTGTAACAAACTAAATTTTGATGTGCTGATGTGTCAACAGATCTGAATCAGTAGCAACTTGACTAACTTCCCTTATTTGGTACTAGGACATCTATCTAAGAGTATTTGTTAATGCGGTGCAGGGATTTTGTAGACACAATAGGGAAAAATCACGGAGTGGACGACATCTATTATTGATCGTATGAACTTCTCGAGGTGTGAATAACAAACCAACCTCCGTTTGTTTATATGGGTGAAAATTGAACTTTATACATTATTTTGAGCAATTTAAGCATTAAAAGTGTTATATTTAAACGAAATTGTGTAAAGGATTGGTGTTAATAAAAAACAAAATCCAAAAATGCAAAGAATTAAAAAAGATGATATGGAGATAAAATCTCGAAAAATATGCTCTCTTCCACAATGCTCTACATATGGCAATTCGAATTATATCTTTGCATAAATTTCCTTTAAGTCATAAGGGAGCTCAGAAACGGAAGATGATCTTAAAGATAGATAAACCAATCTCAAAGTTTAATTTTGTTTGCAGCAAGTACTTGGTGAAAAATGATTTTTTTAGTGGTAAGTTTGATATTGTTGTCCAATAATCTATTATTTTATTTGTGATTATTCATAGTGACATCACAGAAAAAGCATTTAAAAAATGATTTTTTCATTGAAACCGTCGGTTCCACATAAAATGATGTGGCCAGCTATAAAAACCTCTTCACCTTCCTTAATTGGTCGAACACTCTCACCCACATAATACAATGTGTCCGAAATTAATATTTCGACTGTCATAGGCATTGCAACAAGAATTCCAGGGACAACAGAACTGAAAAACTTCGATAACAAACCAAAATTAATACCTAGACACACCTGGTTTTTATTGGCATTTAAATCTATTGAGTTCCCGTAAATTTACGAATTAGGTACTAGACTGAAGCATACTGTATACATAAATTGTGGTTAAATTTCGCTTCTGCAGTCAATTAAGAGGAGACACCATCTATTTACAGCAGGTTCACAGAGGTTCCATTTTCTTCGATCTACTTCCATCAAACATTTGAAAATTGTCTAGAAATACTAAATAGAAGTATAAAAATAGACAAGGTCAGGTTTAGTTTAAGTTTAATTCGGACAAGTAGATGTTTAAAAGTATAAATAATCTTTAAGTGATTTGAAAATATAAGACAAATATTGTATATGGATTTACTGATATGAATGCAATAATAATTAAAATGTAAATAACGGTTTATACTAAATAGAATATCAAAATTAATGCAAATGTTACTTCTCTTAGATAAAAAGTAAAAATTGCAACAATGGATCCTCATTAAATGAGAGCGAATCGAAATAAAGCAATCTGGGAAAAGCACAACTTATAATACATTAAACTAAATCAGTAAACTGTTGCCAACACACTTGATGCACTGTAAGGTGTTAGCAGAAAAGTATCATTCAGCATAGTGTTACACAGAACTAATTTGAAAATGTATAAAAGTGATTTTTAAAGAACCAACTAATTTCGCTGCATGTTAACCTATACTATAGGTATAAGTGGGTCGATTATCCATCAGAAAACAACTACACTCCTGGCTATATGCCTACGACGAGCATTGAATTACACCTGATTAATAATCGTGCATAATCCTATTTCGGGTGATATGCAGATGCTTGTAAAGTAAAAGAAAGAACTAATAAATTAATCCATTCGAATTGACCACCTATGGACCGGTTTCGGGGTGTTGCCCCTCATCAGTATAGGGTAGGTCTTGGCAAACTAATGTTTGCCCTTCGAACAGACAAATCAACGATTCCAACTCTTACCAAGTATACATGAAGGACCACACGAAAAGCGCTAGTCACGACATCTATACTTTTTAACAAGCACCACCCAGTAAATAGCTTCTGACTGAAAGTATTAAAATATAAAAATTATAAAAAACTATAATACTATTATAGAATATCTGAAAATCCGTGACAACAAAAATAATATAAAAATGTATAAAACTGATTTTAAAGAACCAGCTAATTTCGCTGCATGTTAATGTTATCAGATGTACAATGATTGTCGTAGGCATATAGCCAGTAGTGCAGTTGTTTTCTGATGGATAATCGATCCACATATAGGTTAATCAGTTTTATACATTTTTATATTTATTTTCACTTTCAAAAAATTTTGGAGTTTTCTATAATAGTATTAACGTTTTCTACAATTTTTATACAGAACTAATTTGGATTACCATAAATCCATAATTATTCAGACACCATACTTAACAGTTCCTCATGTCATAATATAAAGATTTGATTTAAACAATTTTTGTAACACGCTATTTTTTTATTTAAAACTTTTGACTCCCTGTAAATAGTGTCCCTAGCGAGAGATAGGTATTTCAGAAATTTTTTGTTTACAGTTAAGTCAGTTCTTAATGTTACTAGAGCTACTGTATTTTTTTTTAAATATCTGGTGCCTCTTTTTATAACAAGTGAATAAATATTGTCAACGGAATAGAACATAATTTTTTTGGGTCCAGATTTTCGTTTAAAAAAACTCCATTTCTTCCGATCGTTTTTACTCTTCGTTGAAAAAATGAAGTAGGTATACAAATACAGGATTAACCATTTTACCAGATCTAATAAATATCCTCATTTTTTTAGACACTTTCTTTAGGTAAATTGGAATACCCTGTATAAACTCTACAAATTGCACAATAATTCTGGATCGTGGTCCAACTTCATAAAACATTTTAATTTTCGTCATACGATATTATTATTACCACAATCTAACAACATACAATAAAAAATAATTTTTTATTTTACATAAATATAATTTCGAAAAAGCATATTGTTAAATTAAACAAAGCCAGAGGTGTTTCATATTCCTGGACTAAAATATTTTCATAACCATCTACACAAAGTCCTGTAAATAATTCAATTTACACTGAATTGTCATCGTACACATCATAACAGATTATTGGATTTGTTCCAACAGAAAATCTGTAACTGAAAGTTTCCAAAACAACGAAAATGCGCTTGTCTGTTTTAAACCAAATGTAGGAGAACAGCAAACAACTTGGCAGCGGTTTACTTCAGTCACTCTGTCACTCTGTTTCTTCTTCCTCTTGTGTTTGCGTGGACAAATTACTTACCCAGTCTGTACCTCAAATGTCGATCATATCAAATAAAAGCATCAAATGAAACATAACATTAACTATTTAGATTAGAAAAGTAAAATTTTTTAACTTTTTCCGATTTCATTTATTTTTTTAAGAACTAGATAAATTTATTGTGCTCTAAAGTAAGAAACTATCAACCAATAAATCAGCAGTAAATGTTAAATAAAATAATCAAAACTAAACCATAAAAGTAAACACAAATCACAAAACACTTCAAAGTAAACTAGGTTAGGTTAGGTTTTATGTGAGTGGGGCGTGGTCGCCCCTCCACCGCGACCCTTAGTAGGTCTATTGTGGCTCACCCCTAGAGGCTACAGTTCACCGTACAATCCAGCCCTTCTTACGAAGTTCATGGTTGTATAGGGAGAGATTTTTTTAAAATCGGTAGGTTCTAGGTTAGTGTAACCAAATATGTTGAACCTTATTCTTCCCAGGCCGAGGCATGAACATAGTATATGTTCAGCAGTTTCGTCTTCCACGCAGCAGAACCGACAGTCCGTTTGTTGGTTCAGATCTATCTTTCTGAGGTGGTATCTCAGACGACAGTGTCCCGTAAGCAGTCCTGTTAGAATACGCAGGTCATTTCTGCTCCATTCTAGGATCTGCTTAGTTGTGTTTCTCGAGGGTTGTAACGGTAAAAACGCCTTCGAGTGGGTTAGCCCTGGTAAGTCGGACCAGTACGTGAGTATTTTCCTCTCCGCCCAGTCCGAAATAATTGTTTTGGCGGCACTTGTGGTGACTCCAAAAACCGGTTCTGGTCCAGTGAACGCAGATTCGGCCCCCTGTTTTGCAAGGGTGTCGGCTTTTTCGTTTTCTTCCACCCCCTGGTGCCCAGGTACCCACAGTAGGGTCACCCTGTTGTTCGCACCAAGGTACTCTAAGGATTCGATGCAATTCCATACAAGTTTAGAATTTATCTTGTTGGAGCTCAGTGCTTTTAAAGCGGCCTGGCTGTCTGATATTATATTTATGTTTTTGTTTGCTAGAGGTCTGTTGGTCAACTCTCTTGCACACAATTCGATAGCGAAACTAGACAGACAATCGACTGCTAAATATTCCACTTACCCTTTTGATAGTTACAGTAACAGTTAGCAAAATGTGAGGATAACAGCTGATAGAACAAGAGCCAATCTGCAGTATTGTCTGCAACCCTGTTGGGGAATAAATCAGAAGCCGATTCCACATTATAGGGATTGCAAAAAACTGCTTTGTAGGTTCTGTGAACAGGAGGATGAGACTTTTCTATGTTATATTTAAAATTCAAAAAGTTTCAAGGGCCATTTTGCTTGGACAATTCATTCGAGGTGCAAAAATTGGTAATCTTTTTTCAATGCGACTGTCGTGTTATCAAAAAAATATTTATGACTGTGGTTTTTGATTGGGGGTCATCTAGGAAAACTGCTAGGAAAAATTCTTGAAGCAAAAGATAATAATGCATGCACCAAGGACGCCACAATGCTGAATTGGCGACAATGTATGGCAGTGAAAACATAGTCAGGCACATAAAAGCATAAGATGGACAGGTTATGTAGTAAGATCAGAAAACAGCAGGCTAATAAAAACAGTATTCTTTAAGAGACCAGATAGCAGAAGATCAATAGGTAGACCCAGAAAAAGATGGAAGGATGCTGTCGCAGTAAATATATCTAGGATGGGAGTCTAGCGGTGGCAAGTGAAGCACAATATCGTTGGAGATGGAGAGCAATACTGGATGCGGCTCAGACTCACCCAGAGTTGTAAAGCCAGGAAAGAAAAAGGAAGGAAGAAGATCAAGGAACCTGCTAAATGCATAATTACCCACACATAAGAGGCTTGCAGAAATCCAACTTTGTAGGATCTGTGAGGAGAAGAATGGGGCTTCCCTTCACCAACTATGCTACGGCGAAGAACTCTTGGTTTGCAGACAAAGGCAGTTTGGGAGGAAACTAAAATGCTTAGCAACACCCCCAATGTTAAAAACCTGGAATTATTCGAAGGACCTGCCACTGTGAGTGCCCATTTATATACGTGGGAGACAATAGGCCTTGTTGACTGCAGTACTAATGTTGATACCAACCTCGAAAAAAAAAAGGTTTGGAAACAACGCAAATCATGTTTGGAAACAGTCAGTAACTCTTGTTGGAACTGTTCTGAATATAACCAAGTTCCTTACATTACCTGTTATTAATAAATTATATATTTAAATATAAATATAAACGAATTTAATATACTAACTCAATAAATTTATAAAACGTTTTTGTTAGTGTATAAAACAAGTAGGAGGAATGTGTAAACGGTTTTTATATCATTCATTAGTCAAATATTTTAATCCATCATAATTAAAAACATCTTAGTGTCGTTTAAATACGTCTAACAGGTGTTTTCTCATGCCCTCATCCTTCAATATAATGTGATAAAAACTGGCAAACCATTTTTTTTCTACGACGAGTGTTTGCTGCATGGTATACGTACACCTGTCATGATGTAAAATAAAGAAATTGGCAGATGTGATATGCAGCACTTGAAGGTAAATACTCAAAACAAAATAAATTACCAACAAAAAACAATACGGTTTCGTTTAGTACTTTTAGAAAAATATGAACAGTCATTTTGGTAAACATAAAATTTGCTGCGTGTCCGATCTGCCAGATCCCATATAAAAATCGTTCATAAGTTATATTTACAATAAAAAAGAAAAGATTACAACCAATTAGGCCCCAGAGAATTGTCTAGAATATTCACAGCATCTAACCTATCCATTTCTGTAAAGATCTGTTTGAGCTCAGTCAAAGCGTTGTTGCTCCTATGTCTGGCTTCCCAGAGATCCAGAATGCAATCCGTAGGCGAAGCTTTCGTGGCAAAAAAGTTAATGTACCTATCAACCTTGAGGGCATGCGCCAGCATTCTCCAGTCGTTGCCTCGTGGCGTTGGAGGATCCAAACATTGATGCAATTGTTTCCTAAGGGATTTAGTTAATCTGAATGTGAAATCGTCGCAAGTAGATACGCCTCTGTCGGTTAGAATCATGTTTTTAGTATCGAGTCTTTTGGCACTTTTCGCGTACTCTACTCCTTTTCTGCTGTCACTGGATTTTGTGGTCTCGCACATTTTTGGCACAAATTCGTTATGGTTAAATTTTCCAGAACTAGTTTTTTCACTAATAGTTTCGGCCCCATCGTCTTTGCAAAGAATATCGAACACCTGAATGTAGTCGAAACCTTTTTGGTTAACCCTAAGTTTGAAATTTAAAACCCTACTGATTTCGAAACTTTCTAGAGTAAAAGAACAATGCAGGCTGTTACTATTGGCCTGCCACAGGTGTTTAAAAGGTATTTCTTGGTAGTTAGTTGAAGGTTTTGCTCTCCAACCTTCGCTAATATTATCTAATGATAAACAAAGATTGCTTCCACCATCTTGGAACGTTATCGATCTAGGTTCGTCCAGAAGATACCCTCCAAGTCGCTTCTCTTGACCGAAAACCGTCTCCATTGAAGAATCCGTATCTTCCAGGACGTATACTCGTACACTGTAATCTCCGGAGGATTGGAAACATAGTTTGGGTGCAAATACAGCCAGCTTCAGTCTTTTAATAGCAGCTCCGTTGGCTGATCTGCCTACTATAACGTACCTGGCCAACGATTCCGTTACTAGGTAGGCTGCGGACTTGTCTAATTGACAAAACACCGTCGTGTTTATCGTTTCTTGTCCAAGGGTTACAGCGTTTTGCCACTGTGAGTCGCTACAGTCGCTTTGGAGTACAGATATTTGCCAATTGTTTCTAGTTATTTCAGCGCAATGAGGTACTTTTACCACTACGGCTTTATTTAAGGAAATATTAGGCCCACAGGATACTACAGGACTAAGTTGGGTCAGTCCTTCGGCTAGTTTAGGCCTGAAGCAATCTTCGTTTAGTATCGAAAGAAACAATTCTTGTTTTCTTGTTCTAGAGAGCGCGCCTTCTGGTACCAGCAGACTCACTCCCGATTCTGAAAGGTTTAAAAAACCGCCGGTGCTTGAGAGGGTGGAACTGGTGTAGTTTCCGCTTGTAGTCGGAGTTACAGCGTAGGCTGTCGGAAGATTGGCTATCGGTAAAGTCACCGTATCTGTTGCTACCTCGTATGTAGAATCAGCTGCAAAAACAAATTTAAATAAGCATGTATCAAGATTTTCTCGTTTAAATGTTTTATACTTTGGACAAAAAGTAATGTGACTGTATTTTTCAAAAATAAGCACGCTTTGAATATCGTATTTATTCCGTAGGTTAGTATGGCTGTTGTGAACAGCTGACATAAATTTCATGACATTAGCCTTATTAGGTTACAAATTGCAGCGTTTTTTGTGTTTAAAGAAAATTTTTTAAAGGAAAAACCCGCGGAACAAAGAATTTGCATTAAATTTTGCCAAAAAAATAAAATGTCTTGTTCTGATGCAATCAAAATGTTACAGGCTATGAATGACTATCAAAGTCATAAGTTTTACAGTAATACCAATTATTTGGTGACTGGCGTGAAGCAGCCGAAGGCGAACCTTGTTCAGAAAGGCCGTCAATCTTAACTAATGATAAAAACATCAACAAAATAACGGGCTTGTACTTATGTCCCTTGTTTTTATACGTAAAACGGGTACGTTGAACCATTCCCTACCTAAATCTTTCGGGCCGACCAGCCTCACCTTCTTCTTAATAAAAACTATGGAAAGAATTATTAATATCAGAGACATATCAGAAAGGAGAATCTTCGGGAACATCCCTTAAATAACCATCAATATGCTTACCAAACTGGCAAATCTAGAGATTTAGCACTAAATAATCTAGTAGGAAAGATTAGCCATTCCCTTGAGCACAATGAAAATGCGCTTTTCTAGATATAGAAATTAACGCCCTACCACAGCTATGTCTAGCACACCAACGGCAGCGATGGAACACCTCCTAAATCTCTCTCCCCTAGATATTCTCTTAGAGAGGGAGGCCAGGATAGTTTTCTACATATTTCTGTCGCTGGAAAAGCAAATTAAAGGAGAGCAACTTGGGGACCTCTTCGGGATACTGGGAAAATTCCTGATAACGTAACCACACAAATACACGTAGAAAAGTCCTTTAAAGTCTTTTTTTCGAAGAGAGATGAATGGGTGAGGGGAGAAATCCTCTTCCCCGAGACTGAATACAAAATGTACACAGATGGCTCAAAAACCCCAGATGGAGTTGGGGGCCGGTGTTTTCAGCAGGAAACCAAAGATTGAAATATCTACAAATCAAATTAAAAGAGTTGCAATAGGTACCTTGGACATGTAATGAAACGAGAAAATACTAAAGAATATTTTCGCAAAAGACAAAAGATGGAAGGGGCATTTTCTGAAATATTTTTGAAAAATGGTATAATTGTAGTTGTATTTAAATTAAAATTACTATGTTATAAAGAAATTGACATTTAACAAAGGAGGCATACCTGCCTTGTTTTTTAAAATCTGTTTCGAAGTGATAAAAGTAAGATTCGCCGTAAACATTTGGTGTCTAAAGGCATTGTTTTATTTTTAATATCACATTTATTGCTCTAATAATAATTCCCAATCAACTGAACAGCAAATTAATGATCGCTTAGATTACGAAATATCCATTTTTTAAAACAGATTGTTTATTGCAAATACTTACAGTTGTTGGTAAATCCACTCATCTGACTTCTTTTGCCGCTAGATGACTCCAGGGTCGAGCTGGTGGCTGGTGACATCTGTATGTCGCTTCCAGAAGTTAGATGAGGTACGTCGTAGTGATGTTCGGATACTGATCTAGTCACAGATGTCGCTGGTGTCGTGTAAGGGTATTCGTAACAGGGTGGGACAGTTTGAGTTACGTCAGGCTGAAGTGTTAATGATTTCTTATCGGGATCAGGAAAAAACTCCGGATGGTAATCTAGAAAATAAAAACAAAATGTAAGTATACGTAATAATTAAATAGGTTGACATCCATAGAAAATACATTCAAAATACAAAAATAATTGCTGACCACCTTAACACCTTTTTTTATAAATATTGTTCTAAAACCAATTTAATTAAATAGATAATTCGGTGAACAAAAGATAAAACCAGACAAAAACCCAGAACTTACAACCCCAGTACTATAACCAACAAATAGAAAAATATTAAGACTCATCTAATTCCTAAAAGCAAAAACTCTCTTTTCAAAACTTCTAAAAACTTGTACAACAGATTATTCGATTTAGGAATATTCCCACCTGCGTTAAAATATCAAAAGTTTATCCAAAATACAAATGGAGACTCAATACTCAAGCAACCAACTACCGCTCAATATCGCTAATACCACTTTATCTAAAGTAGTGGAAAAACTAGTGCTAACCAGACTCTTGCAACACCTATTCAGACTTTTGGACTTTGTTATAATGCTGGACACAGGTAAGTTTTTACTTGGTATAGCAATGATTTTCAGTTTTTAATAGCCCCCTGACAGATTGATAGGTAATTCTATTAATCACATAAAATATAGAAAAGAAAATACTTATAATCACTAGGAGTTATGAAATCTTTCTCAAAAAAAATGTTTAGAACAAACTCTCATGTTTTTGGTAACTCTCCTATTTTCAGTTTGATCTCCCACAGTTTCTTTCCATCAACCATAGTCACCATTTCCGATTCTCTAATATACTTAACTCTTTGACCCTCATTTGGTAAATAATGAAAAGTCAATATGAGTTTTTTTTTACACACCGAGTTACATTCAGGTACACAACAATTTGCTCTGCTGATCATTTTCACTTTTAACAAATTATTAGTCACTATTAAACAATTATTATCTTTGCCAAATGCGAGCTTCAGGGTATATAAACACAAAGCAATCTAACTTGTTCATCACGTGATATTGATTCGAGTTTATTCCGTCAGATGGCGTATTGCTTAGCATTAAAGGACAATTGGTATTGACGCATGCACTATTCTCGAAAACCATGTCAATACAAATTATTGTATTGTGCGTTCCATATCATCCCGAATGTCATTTTTTTCTCGAGCGACTGGTAAAAATACCTTTTTTCTTTTTTACGAGTCATCTAATTTCTTTTTCGTGAGATTTCTCTGCCATAAAACACACATCCACAAATGTTACCCTAAATTATAAAAGCAAAAAAATATATACGAGAAATAATCGGGCGGTCAATTAAGAAACGCCTGAAATTTTATGGGTTTCCTAATCAACTTGTAAAATGAAAAACACATGTGACCATACACTATTCGAAAAACGAAAACGGCTATAAAAAACTTCTTGGTTTTATTTTCGGGATATCCAATTTGACACGTTCATTACGTGTGCGTAACGGCTCAGTAAAAACGCGTATACAGGGTGGTCTCTGTTAAAATTTATTTATTATTTTTCATTAAAATTCCATTATCAGCCAAAAAATTTATAGCTATAGCCGTAGCGATTTATTTATAAGACTATCCATTTCTCTTAAACAAATGAATAGACGTCGAAACTGTTTGTCTAAATAAACTATGGAGGGTGCAGAAAAGAAGAACAATCTTATATAGGACTTTTATAGGGAAAATTCACGTAACACGAGATGGCGCTGTCAATAACAAAATGTTGGATCGAGGTGTGAGCAACAAAAAGTTTTTATTGAAGGGAATTTTAGTTATCTCAAAGATTTGAGTTGATTTTTTGTCTTAAACTATTGGGTTGAAGCTGAATTTAGGGTTTGTTTTCGACGTGTCAGTTTTCTTGTCGCTGGATTCTTGTTTAAGACTAGGTCTGCCTAGGTATCAATTTTTGTTTTTTTCGAAGTTTTTTAGTTCTGTTTTCCCTGAAATTCTTGTTGCAATGCCTATGAAAGTCGAAATATCAATTTCGGACGTATTGTGGTGAACGTGTTTGACCAATTAAAGGATTCTTTATTATAATACAATTAACTACGGTCACTTTTATCTTTCTTAATTATGGAATATTGATACTTCAACACTAAAAGGTTCTGACTAGGAACAGAACCATTTTTCAAACGCTTTCTCTTTGTTGTTAGATGTGAATAATCACAAATAAATCATTGGACAACAATATAAAAAAAGAATCATCTTTCCCAAAGTGCTAGTAATTTTTTTCTCCACATCACCTTTTTTAATTCTTTGCATTTTTGGTTTTTGTGGTTTATTAACACCAATTCTTTACAAAATATCGTTCAAATATAACATTTTCAATGCTTACATTACTTAAAATAATATATGTTCACTTTTCACCCATATAAACAAATGAAGATTATTTTGTTGTTCGCACCTTGAGAAGTTTATACGATCAATAATAGATATCGCCCACTCCGTGATTTTTCCACATTGAAAAAGTTTCCTCCAAAATGTGGTATATAAAAGTGGCGCTGTTAGGCGTGAGGTAAGATCTGAACTTGGATGAAGTGAAGTATGTCAAAGGGAAATAGATATACAATAATTATTAAATACAACAAAGGTTGCTTAAGTTAACGTAAAAGTAAAATAAAAAATGTACGACATCCTTTGTCCTTTTTCTCAAAACTTTGGACGCTCTTTTTAAAACAGTATTCTACTACAGTAATCTTAATGTTAATTCAATATACTTTCAGAGATCGTTCTTATCTCTACTATCCATAAGATATATTTTATGAACAGCTGGACATGTTCTACTTATGCTTTTCTTTAAAGAAGATCCCTGTCCCTTACTTTCTCTTCCACTGTCAGCTTAACACTTTGTAACTATACCCGCTGTTATTTATTTATAAGACTATTTTTTTTTAACTCAAATGATTAGATGTCAAAATTTTTTGCCTAGATGTGCTTTATGTACAGCTGGACATGTTTGTTCTACTTTAACGGAAATACATTTCCCTTCCTTTCTTTCTCTTCTTCTATCAGTCAAAAACTTTGTAACTATATCCGCAGTTATTATTTATAAGACCATTTCTCTTATACAAATGAATAGACGTCGAACATTTTTGTCTAGATATACTTTATAAATAGCTGGACATGTTTTACTTTTTCTGCTTTTTCTTTAATGAAGATCCTTTTTTCTTCCTTTCTCTTCCACTATCAGCCAAAACCTTTGTAATGGTGGCCGCATTTATTTATTTATAAGACTATTTTCTCTCATATAAATGAATAGACGTCGAACATTTTTGTCTAGATATACTTTATAAATAGCTAGACATGTTTTACTTCTTCTGCTTTTTCTTCAATGAACATCCTATTTCCTTCCTTTCTTTTCCACTATCAGCCAAAACCTCTGTAATTGTGGCCGCATTTATTTATTTAAAAGACTATTTTCTCTTATATAAATGAATAGACGTCGAACATTTTTGTCTAGATATACTTTATAAGTAGCTGGACATGTTTTACTTTTTCTGCTTTTTCTTCAATGAACATCCTTTTTCCTTCCTTTCTTTTCCACTATCAGCCAAAACCTCTGTAATTGTGGCCGCATTTATTTATTTATAAGACTATTTTCTCTTATACAAATGAATAGACGTCGAACATTTTTGTCTAGATATACTTTATAAATAGCTGGATATGTTTTACTTTTTCTGCTTTGTCTTCAATGAACATCCTTTTTTCTTCCTTTTTTTTCCACTATCAGCCAAAACCTTTGTAATTGTGGCCGCATTTATTTATTAATAAGACTATTTTCTCTTATACAAATGAATAGACGTGGAAAATGTTTGTCTAGATGTGTTTAATGAACAGATAGACATGTTCTATTTTTGTCTTTCCTTAACGGACATCCCTTTCTCTGGCAATCTTACCAAGACTATTTTATTCGATGTCGATTCAGTCAAGATATTTCAAATATTCTTCGAAACGTCCACATTTCAAAGGGGCGTAAAAGACGTAAAAGAAACGTGCACGTCTCAATTTGCACAAACTGATCAATGCATTTCGTACTAATGATATTAAATGTCCCATTAATATTAATAGTTATTTTATTTTCCATAAATGTACCGTTTAAACTTGAAAAGCGTTAAATTCTCCGGAATTACTAGCCAGTAAATCGAATATAAAACAAGTAAATGGTTCGTTCGATTCAAAAGTATTTAATTAAGAAAGTATAAAAGTTCATTTACCTACAACGCGCGATCTTTATCGCTCAATCTGCAAGAATTGCGGCAATTATCTACACAGCTAATTTATCGTCAAATAAACGAATTTTATTATTGAATTTGATTGCCTCGTTTTCATCGGTCATCGAAGCGCAATCGGATCCGAATGTCTGTGACGAATAGCCCGGTTACGAACTGCATGTAATAATAAAACGTTGGAAGATTAATATTAGAAGTTACTTTGTTGTTTTCGACGATTCCGGTTTATTGCTCACTAAAATCGGAGGTATTAACGAAGCAGGTTTACCGTATTCGTATTGACACGCGTAAAACCGAATAGGCTTTTTTTTGACTCTCTCAAATGCATTTTAAGAGCAATAAAAGGATTTGTTTATTTGTCATAATCGCCAGTTATTAAAATTTATTCAGGATGTTTAACGACAATATTCGCTGACATCGGGGCTTTCTCTTTTGAATTTTATAACATTAACTATTCGCTTTTTGCTTATGCACTAGCTGTATTGTTTGAAAGGTCACTTAGTCATTGTAAGTATCTATCTTTCTTCTTCTTTAGGTGCCCTGTCCTCCTCGGACGTTGGCAATCATCAGCGCTATCTGAACCTTGTCTACAGCTCGGCGGAACAATGTGGTAGTGCTCACTCCGTACCATTGTCTTAAGTTTTTTAGCCAGGATATCTTTCTTCTACCCGGGCCTCTTCGTCCTTCGATCTTCCCTTCTATAATAAGCTTTAAAAGTCGATACTTGTCATTTCTTAAGATGTGACGAAAATACTCCAGTTTGCGCTTTTTTAGTGTAAACAGAACTTCCAGCTGCTTGTCGAGGCGTTGAAGTACCTCGGTGTTACGCACTTTTTCTACCCAGGAGATTCTTAATAGCCTTCTGTACGTCCACATTTCAAAGGCCTCCAATTTTTTGCACATCGCATCTGTCAAAGTCCAAGCTTCCATTCCATAAAACAGTATGCTGAACACGTAACAGCGAAGCACTCGGACGCGCAGAGGCAAGCTTAAATTTCTGCTGCAAAGTACTTTACGCATTTTCAGGAACGAAGCACGAGCTTGTTCTATTCTGGCACGAATCTCCTGCATGCCGTCCCAATTCTCATTTAGTTGACACCCAAGATATTTAAAAGTTTCTACTCGCTCAATTCGTTGACCGTTAATTGTCAGGTGTCCGTCTACGTTGTTTGATTTGCTAACTGCTAGCCACTTTGTCTTTCTCACGTTCAGGCTAAGTCCGGCCTCTGAGCTTGCAGCCGTCACGCGGCTTACCAGCTCCTGCAGTCCTTCCAGTGAGTCGGCAACAAGAACCGTGTCATCCGCATACCTCAGATTGTTGATATTAATCCCATTGACAGATATCCCCTCGTCACATTCATCCAACGCCTCTTGAAATATCCTGTCGGAATACAAATTAAATAACAGTGGTGATACAATGCATCCTTGACGAACGCCTCTCAGGATTTTGATCTCGTCGGACGCGGTGTTCTCGATTCTTATTTGAGCACTTTGGTTCCAGTAAAGGTTGGCTATTATTCTAAGGTCTCGTTGTTCCAGTCCTATTTCTCTAAGAATGTTGATCAGTTTTTCGTGCTTTACTTTATCAAAGGCTTTTTCGTAATCGATGAAACGGTCACCGACATGTCCCGGCACCTTTGGATGAGAACCTGTATGCTAAATAGTGCCTCCCTTGTTCCAAAGCCATTGCGAAAACCAAACTGAGAGTCCCCCATCATTGTCTCGCACTTCGCATATATTCTTTTGTGTATTATTTTCAAGAAGAGTTTAAGCACATGGCTCTCTTTAAGATAATTAATTGCTTGCTTTATACCCCTATTTATCTTGGATTTAAACTAATGATTTCATTTGAAATGAGCCATGAAGTATTTGCTACTATTGGCAGTACTTTAATGTTAAACTGTTGGCTTATTGCTCATAAATTAAGTACAAATTTAGTCATTAGGTATTTTGGATCATAACGTCTTTCAACGAGTTGGAGGCGCACCAAGTCTTTGTGAGTATCTCCTTTTATTGCTCGTTTTACACTTACTGCCTTAGATTTTGTCTAATAGTTTTATTAGAACTGATCCATTAAGTGTCTGCGACTATGGGCAGCTATGTGATGTTATAATATTGGCTTTTTGTTTATAAATTACGTCTTCCAAAGAGTTGTGTTGGTAGGAGGAGCCTTAGGTCGTTTTAAGTATCTCGCTTTATAAGGTTTCATTTTTTACTGTACTTTATTTGTTAGGTATTTGAGGTTACGACGTATTTTAAGGGTCCGTGTCGTTGAATTATTTGGACTGAAATTAAGTATTAAAAATAACTGAATTGGATGCTGAAAAAATATAGCTACGCAGCCAGTAACGTTTGTTACTATCGACGACCTAGTTAGAAATGAGTCCCGATGTTGTCGTCTGCTTACGCAATAAATATCATTTACCTTTGTAATTAATAAGAAATATTTCCGTGTTCTAACAAAAGGCGGGAGTTGCAAACAAAGACCAATTATGACACCGAATGTGTTAAAAAAATCGAAAAGTCCAACATGCCCAGATATACGATGACAGATAAACAATAACCGAAAACCATACATTGGCTTGTAAGAATAGTAGAAGCAAGAAAATATGTTTGTGTAGAATTTCGGACAGTCTGTAATTAAACAAAGGCAATAATAAGAAAAAGTTTTGACGGTATATTAATGGCAACATTTCACGACGATTGTGATAGATGAACTTTGAACGCGATAAGTCATCCTAAACAGGCATAATGCATCATTCAAGTCTGTGGACTTTAATGAAAAACTGCAAACAGACAGTCACAAATGTAATGCGCAATTGTCAGATTTAAGACATTTCTTTAATTCAAAACCTACTGCCCACTAGTTTTAATAATTATTCCTTAGTTGCACGAAACTATTGGTAGGTACCTATATATTTCTACTCACATTACCGAGCCTTTATTAGTTCTTTAACTCATGTTTTCCGAGTATATAAACGAACATTAATTCAGTAGTATTGGTTCAATCGTCGTTCAATAACCATATGTCTTCCATTTTAATTCTGGTAATTTTTACCACGTGCTAACTCACTTGATCGAGACTTTTGTCTTTCGCTATAGATTTTGTTCCAAGCAGTTAGCTTCCAATTGTGTTTCGTTGATACTAAAAGTGAATTATACACTTTTATTGTTCTCGCATAATAAAGAACTTTTAAGGAAAAGATATTCCAGACAAATTTTGTGTCAATTTGGACAAGCACGAAATTTTGATGTCGACTCAATCGATTGGAGTGATTTAGAGTAAGAAAGCCTTCAAGTTATACAGAATCTACAAGATTAGTCTATTTTCTTTACAAGTTGTTTGAATCGTTTTTTTGTTAATTGCAAGCCTCGTGTCCATTACCAGATCTAGTCCGCTTTTCACAGAATTAATTGATGCAAACAAACTTACAACTTGTTTAAATTAATTATTGTATTACTTCGGCCTCTGAGTCAACATTTCCCAGATTTAAATTTAGCTTTTTCTTATGTCCGTTTTTGAAGTTTATCGAGTATTATTTAAGGCATATTTTGTTTCGTTGTTAATGACAGCGCTATCAAAATAATTCGTTTGGGTTTACAGTGTTAAAGAATTTGTTAGAAGATTGTCACGTGCCTATTTTCTCCCTTCTACTGGTTCATTATAATTCTTACTCGTATTCCTTGTTGCATACAGTACACTATGCTATAACTCGAATATATCATTCGTTGTAGATAATGTTGCATAACTTTCGATAGTTGGTTTGCAATTTCTGTGTGAATGGGACTGGATATCCACACGAACGAGGCACAGATTTGAGAAGATTGTGGGTTGACGTTTATTCCGCGCCATTTTTCTTGATTTCCGGGATAGGAGCGGCAGTCGTGTTTTGAGAGTCTTGGAGGCCAGGTGTCGGTGAACGTTGTTGGGGACGGTGGGTTATTAGCACGTGTGCAGAACCTCTATGGGATTTCTTTCATATCTGGCTGTATTTGGGCCATCTTAATTGGATTTTGAAGAAAAACCATTTGATTTTTAACTTGACCATTTTGTCTTGCCATTGTTGTGGATATTGTTGGAGTTGGTGTCAAGTTAAAATAACCGTTATCGGGATCTATTTGAGGGAAGCCATTGTTAACCAGTGCCACCCCCATAATCTAACCAGCCACCGGAGTAAGCCACAGGAGTAGGCCACAGGAGTACATGTGAATTCGTTTACCCAAAGGTTATCAGTGATTTATTTTTAAATATATAACGCTGTGTCTCATTTCGACACCACCAGTAAGTTTTGTTTCAGTTTATAAGTATAGAACTTTGTGAATTCGTATATCCAAAGGTTATAAGTGATTTAGTTTTAAATATATAACGCAGTGACTCATGCTGACACCACTATTATGTTCTGTTCAGTTTATTAGTATAGTACATTGTTGGAAAATATTTATTGCATTAGATAATATGCCAAAACTAAACTTGGATTAAAGTAACCTTCTCAATAATTCTTTATGTCCAAGTAAAAACATATTTTCTTTCTACTTTTTTGTAAATATCCTACAATCTTGATATTTTAAAGGACAACCATCGTAAAGATATTTTTAAATGAACTCGATTGTTTTGGCAGTGAAAATCTTTATGTAAACAGTTAACTAGTGAATCATCTTTGCCTTTATGCAAATGTTTGAATTAGTGTTATTAATGAGTTAACTGATACATACGTTTTACCTTTTGTTCTCTGCCTTTATGTAAATGCTTAAATTAGTGTTATTAATGAGTTAATTTATATATGTCTTACCTTTTGTTGTAACTTGGTAAAGTCTGTTACTCTTACTTCTGTTTTGGTTATTTTATAAAGTTGTAAATTTTACATTTTTGGTTTGTTTTAGCAAGAAAGTTTTACCATAGCTGTTAATTTTGACTATATTTGTTATGATGTTGCTATTGAGTTGTGTACCTTAATTATTTATTGTGTGAGTAAAGTATCCAACATATTTTTGCTATAATTTATTTTATTTGGTTCACCATAATCATAGTTGTTTATCTTGTAGCCCTGCTAGTGCCTATAAGATCTAGGGGTTTCCGGCTTATACCGTTTAAGTCGGTGGCGCAGCTCACTTTTATATTTTCTTCTTCTACCCTCTTACGATAGATTTTTTTCGTTAAAAGTAAACCCCAGCTGCCCACCAACAAACAACCCTATTTTTTTAGACCAACGTAATCTTTTTCTCTCGACATTCGGCAACGCTGTTTATTTTTTAACAACGGTTAACTAGACAGTGGTAAAGAATGTTTCTCACTTCTCGATGTCATTATTCTTGTAATAGGTTTGTGCGGGGCTATCAGAATAGGAATATGGTCCGAGAAAGGAATATTAAGTGGGTATGTTGTCTGGTTGTCTGGGAAAAAAAGTTCTGTTATCAATATTTTAAACGTATCTTTTTACACGCTTTTAAACAAAAGTAACGTAAGATTTATTTAATAAAGTCTGGTTTTATTGCAGATTGATCAACATTCGCATAAAAGTTTTGGAGATAAATTTCGGATCTTAATTATTTCTTGAAAACCTTCTAATCTTCAATTTTCGACAAGAATTGTTTTTTGGGTAACAGCAGGATTGATTTCCTGAAATGTTTGAAACTCAAAATAGTCTATCATTTTATACTGTTTTTAGAGCCAAAAAGTCTGTCTTGTCTTACAATGTGTAAAGTGAAAAAAAAAGCTTTAAGAATGTTTCCTATATTACTTGATCAAAGCTAATAATGTTTTGAATTTATCTACAAGAGAGTTTCGCAAAATGACAAAGTTTCTAAATTTGATTAAAACACCATTGCAGATAATGGAAAAGATCATAAGCTTTGTGTTCAGATCCTTTGTAATTTTATTTTTATTGAGATGTACATATTTTTTATTTCTTTCATTTTTTCTATTTTTTAAAAAATTCTTTTATGTGAAAAAAGTCTGCTTTGTTCCCTCACGTATTGTTGGAAAGTTTATAGATTTATTGTGTTAAACAATTAAGTAGGTAACAAACATTTAAAGCGCAAAATTTTATTATTTCACGGGCACGTCTCACATATATGGCAGCTATCTATTGAAAAGTATGGAGAAACTTTAGCTGTGGTATTAGATATCTCCAAGGCGTTCGATCGAGTTTGGCACCAGGGACTCCTCGCCAAGCTTCCATCTTATGGCTTGCCCCCTCAGCTGTGTTCTCTGCTTGCTAGTTTTCTCTCAAACAGGTCTCTTCATGTAGTGTTCGATGGAGTTTCGTTTGACACTCTACCCATAAATGCTGGTGTTCCGCAAGGATCCATTCTAGCACCAACACTATTTTTACTTCACATCAACGACCTGTTGAAAGCAACTTCATGTCCCGTACACAGCTTTGCCGATGATAGTACCCTCTATACCGCTTTCTCTTCCAGGGCCCCTATATCAGCCCGTGAAACCAGAAATGAACGAGGAAGAAATGTTAACAATATAAATATGGACTTAGCAACAATTCTTGAATGGGGATCCAATAACTTGGTAGAATTCAATGCAAACAAAACACAAGCATGTCTTTTCTCTAGAAAAGCTGATCTCACTGTGCATAACATAACTTTGTCAGGAGTAACCATACCACTGAAGTCATCCATATCGATGCTTGGTATTACTATCAGCAATAACCTTTCCTGAGAAAATCACGTGAGGTCCATTGCCAAAAGTGCATCCCAAAAACTTGGTTTTTTGTTTCGTGCCAAGAGCTATTTCACCTCCAGTCAGCTGCTTATGATCTATAAGGCACAGATCCGACCTGTACTGGAATACTGTTCCCATATTTGGAGTGCGGCACCTAAACATATCCTGAAGCTATTGGATTCTGTCCAAAAAAGGGCAATTCGTCTCGTCGGTGATGCCTCGCTTACAAACTCGCTCACTTGTCTGGAACACCGTAGAAAAGTTGGCGATTTGTCTCTATTTTATAGATATTTTCATGGGCGATGGATGCTCTTCTGAAATATCAACAATCGTTCCTCCTTTGGCAGTCTCTTCGAGATTAACCCGTCAAGTTCAGACTTCACACCCCTTCGTGGTAACTTTGGAGACCTGCAGAACATCACTTTCCAAAGACTCATTCATCCAACGAATTGCGAGGCTTTGGAACTCATTGCCTAGGGAGGTGTTCACCGAGGCATACAACCTCCAGAAATTTAAGAAGAACACCAACTCCTACCTTCTTTCCCTTGATTCCCACGATGTTCTCTGAACATTACAGGATATCCTTTTTCGTGTGAACCAGAACATAAAAAAAAAAAAACCAGAGGAGACATCTGGACACCAAACTCACGGGTCTTTTCAAAGACAAATTTTGCTTTCTCTGTTAAGGGTCAACCAATTAGAGTTCTTTCTTCTATTGCACCATTAGTTTCATATAAAGTAGGGAACAGAGCAGATGCAAAGTAGTACAAGACAGCTATAGCCTTGACAGTAATTTAATACCATGTCATGGACTAAATTCACATTTTCTTTGGTCACCACAGTTTTGAGGGCTCCTGCACCTGGTGCATGTTGAAAGGACTCTCTTTCAGTTTAAAATCTCGTAACCAGTTTTTGATTACCTGGTACGAAGGGGCAGAGTCACCCAATACTTCTACCATGTCCTCATAAATTTCTTGCGGTGATAACCCCTTTTTACAGAGGTACTTTATCGCACCTCTTATCTCAATTTTCTTCATTTTTATAAAATCACGCACAGCTAATTGGAAGAAAATTAATATTTAACATACACGAACTGATGAGTTGATGCTAATTGGCTCACACCAATGTCATACAATAAGCTTTTGGCAGACACTTTATCTGCATTTGTTATTCAACGCCAACTATGTTAGGGACAACAATTCGTGAACTATCCTCGTAAATCTTTAAATATCAAAGTAAAGCATTAATAGTTTATAATTACAACTAATGTATTCAAGTTTCAATTAAAAAAAATATTATTTTGGCAATAAACGTTTAAATAATAAAACCTATTGCTACAACTACAGGGTAATAGACTCCGTGACCGTTTCATTATAATTTTTACTTGGTGTGTATTCTAGTCACGTCTTTTTACTCTATTTTGCCTTAATTATTCAATTCAATGTTTAAAAGATCCTCATCCAGTTATGAAGAAGGGAGAATGCGACTTCTTAAAATATAATCTATAACTATCAATCTTCTCCTAGTCATTTTGAAGCGTTCTAAATAATGCTATTTTCATTATAAAACGATACCGTATATTTGTGAGAAAATAGTCCGGTAATTCAAACATAAAATTATTTTAATATTTTACAATACTAAGTAAATATTATCAGACACAATTGGGTATTCAATTATAAGTAACGTTAAAGGCTTGCTTTAATATCATCTACTGGATACTTTCCTTGCGTTTTTTTGTGTTCCAAAAGTGCTTTTTGGTGATTTTTGAAAAAAAAAGAGATTATTTAAGTGTCGTGTTGTGGATATCAATCTGAAGGTTAATGCCTCATTTTTTAAAGTATCATTTTGAAAAATGTTTTAATAACTCAACAGTGAATCATGTATGATCAGACATATTTAAATTTCGCTATTATTTTAAAAAACTTTCTAATAATTCAACAGTAGATCATGGACGATCAAAGATATACTACTTCTTCTTCACGTGCCGACTCCTCTTAGAAGGTTGGCTATCATCATGGCGATTCTTGCTTTGGATGCGGCTGCTCGGAACAATTCTATTGAAGTACAATAATACCACTCTCTCAAGTTCTTTAGCCATGAAATGCGTTTTCTTCCCACACTTTACCATGAATTTTTCCTTGTATTATTTGCTGTAACATGCGGTATCTTTCTCCGCGCATAAAATGACCCAGATAAGCAAGTTTTCCTGTTTTTATTGTGTTCACTACTTCTGCCTCTTTACCTACTCGCCTCAATAACTCTGCATTTGTTACCCGTTCTGTTCAAGAAACTTTGAGTATCCGTCTGTAGACCCACATTTCGAAAGCCTTGAGTCTATTTAATTAATCTTTGTTGTCCACGACTCCATTCCATAGCGAAGTATTGAAAAAACATAACATTTGACTAGTCTGATCTTAAGTTTGACACTCAGGTCTCTAGTGCAGAATATTTTTCTCATCTTTGTAGACGCAGCTCTAGCCTGACCTACTCTGCATCCTCCAGTCTCGTTCAACATGGTACCCAGGTATTTGTACTATTGTCTTCTTGATATTAAGTGTAAGACCGGCTTTCTCACTGTTGACGATTTTATCCATCATTCTTTGTAGGTCCGCGCTACTCTGGGCTATAACCAGGGTATCGTCGGCAAAACGGATATTGTTTATGAGTTCGCCGTTTACCCTTATTCCCGCTGTTTCTTCAGATATAGCCTCTTGCATGATTTTCTCCGAGTGGAGATTAAAGAGTAAAGGAGAGAAAACACATCCCTGTATTACTCCTCTTTCAATCTTTATTTCATTTGACATCTCCTCGCTCTCTCTAAAGCTCTTTGATTGTAATATAGATTGCTAATTATTCGCATGTCGTTGAAGTTTATATGCTTCTCACTTAGTATTTTCATGAGTATGTCGTGTCTTACACGATCGAATGCTTTATTGTAATCCAAAATACAGACGAATAGATCTTGGTTCACATCTAGGCACCTCTGTATAAGAACATTTAGGGCGAATAATGCTTCTCGTGTCCCCATTGCATTTCTGAATCCAAATTGACTTTCACTGATGTCTTCTTCGAGCTTGTTATATACACGTTTATGAATTATTTTTAAAAAAATCTTTAGAATGTGACACATGAGATTTATGGTTCTATGATCTTTTGCATTTGGCTTTTTCGGGATGGCTACAAATGTTGACATAAGCTACTAGTCTACTCAGCCATGAAAATCATGTCACTTTGCCAACAAACCAGCGCTATTCTCGCTGGTAAACTCCATGAGATTTAAGGGGGTGGTTGGAGTTCGATTCCTCTGTAGGAAGTTGAAATTTACTATTTGATTGTAGTTGTAAAGTTGAAGTATTATGGAAATGTATATTATTTAAAGTGCACTTGGTTGTATTAACTTTCAGTTTAATAGCGACATATTATCGATCCCAAGCAATTTTACAAAATACTGCACACTAGACTGGGCCAGATAAATCGACCAATTTTTTTTTAAAAGTTTATCGAAAATATTATTTTGGATGTCAAAAAAAAATTATTGTGAGAATTTAAGCGATTGAGTCGATTTTTTTGGCCCAGTCTACTGCACACAATTTATTTTTGTTGTTTCTTTTTCTGGTTTTGTTTTGATTTCAAGGTAGAGCTTACGTTAGAAAAGTTGTCTGGTCCTGACATTGTATTATCGATCCCAAGCAATTTTACAAAATACTGCACACTAGACTGGGCCAGATAAATCGACCAATTTTTTTTTAAAAGTTTATCGAAAATATTATTTTGGATGTCAAAAAAAAATTATTGTGAGAATTTAAGCGATTGAGCCGATTTTTTTGGCCCAGTCTACTGCACACAATTTATTTTTGTTGTTTCTTTTTTTGGTTTTGTTTTGATTTCAAGGTAGAGCTTACGTTAGAAAAGTTGTCTGGTCCTGACATTGATTCATTTCTTTCAAATCTTTTTTAAATATCTTTGCGCCATTTGATAAAGATTTTGCAAACGCAATCGATTAAAACATTTACTTCCAGTTAAAAAAATTGCATGTTATTTGTGAATAAAAAGAACATTTTATGTAATTTGAAGTTTCGCTGAAAACATAAAATGTATTCACTTTTGTTAAAACAATAAACAGACAAAGAACAAGCAATAATCATCTCTGACAAATTCACATAATACAGTAATAAATATTCTATCAAAACCATAAATGAATATGCCTTGGTTGTTGACTTCAACGACAAAAGAAGAGAGATCTACTAAATGGGTACCAAGTTCAATGGTCAGTCCAGCAAATTATTTATATCAACCTAAAATATTTTATAACAACTTAATAAATTAGGATAATATATTAAAGCCTAAGGACTGATTTGGCAAGTCGAATATACGCAGTTCTAGAGCTGTAAGTTCTTATTTTATTCTTCCGAAAATTTGACTTGCTAATAGAAACTAGCCATCGAACAAAGGGCTCTTCCATGACTGTTTTGGTAGGTACTTAATAATAATTCGTATATTCGAACCAGCCAAGTCAGACCTTAGGCTTCAATATATTAGAAGAAATATTTTAAGTTGTTATAAAATATTTTATGTTGTTATAAATAAATTTCAGGACTGACCATTGATCTTGGCACCCATTTAGATCTCACTTCTTTTGTCGTTGAAGTCAACAACCAAGGCATATATCATAATATTGAACATGGCTATCATCTCACATTTATGTTTTTGATAGGACATCATTACTTTTTGGACTGAAATTATTAGTGGGTACTTTTTCATAATAAAATTAATACCAAATAGTTTTGGTTATCCTACTGTTCTACGTTTACGGGGTATAACTGTCTTTTTTGTGTTATTTTCTATATTTTCTTGTACCTTTAAAATGTTCGAGTGAATTCAGTATCCGGAATTTTTTTACGCGTTTTCTGTTTATACTTAATTTGGCGGTATAACGTGCGCAGGTGGTTGTACTCTACAATAGAGCTCTCTTGTGCCTTGATTTGACTTGGATCTGACTTAATAAGATGTACTCCATCTAAGGTTTTAACTCTGGAGAGTCCAACGTAAGCCTGCCCTTTACTAAATATAAAGGAGCCTATGTCCAGAAGAGCGCTGTTAAGCCTAAGGCCTTGCGATTTAAGGATAGTAATAGCATATGCTAGGCAAATAGGAAATAATTATTTAAGACGACTTAATAAGACGTACTCCATCTAAGGTTTTAACTCTGGAGAGTCCAACGTAAGCCTGCCCTTTACTAAATATAAAGGAGCCTATGTCCAGAAGAGCGCTGTTAAGCCTAAGGCCTTGCGATTTAAGGATAGTAATAGCATATGCTAGGAAAATAGGAAATAATTATTTAAAACGACTTAATAAGATGTACTCCATCTAAGGTTTTAACTCTGGAGAGTCCAACGTAAGCCTGCCCTTTACTAAATATAAAGGAGCCTATGTCCAGAAGAGCGCTGTTAAGCCTAAGGCCTTGCGATTTAAGGATAGTAATAGCATATGCTAGGAAAATAGGAAATAATTATTTAAAACGACTTAATAAGATGTACTCCATCTAAGGTTTTAACTCTGGAGAGTCCAACGTAAGCCTGCCCTTTACTAAATATAAAGGAGCCTATGTCCAGAAGAGCGCTGTTAAGCCTAAGGCCTTGCGATTTAAGGATAGTAATAGCATATGCTAGGCAAATAGGAAATAATTATTTAAGACGACTTAATAAGACGTACTCCATCTAAGGTTTTAACTCTGGAGAGTCCAACGTAAGCCTGCCCTTTACTAAATATAAAGGAGCCTATGTCCAGAAGAGCGCTGTTAAGCCTAAAGCCTTGCGATTTAAGGATAGTAATAGCATATGCTAGGAAAATAGGAAATAATTATTTAAGACGACTTAATAAGATGTACTCCATTTAAGGTTTTAACTCTGGAGAGTCCAACGTAAGCCTGCCCTTTACTAAATATAAAGGAGCCTATGTCCAGAAGAGCGCTGTTAAGGCTAAGGCCTTGCGATTTAAGGATAGTAATAGCATATGCTAGGTAAATAGGAAATAATTATTTAAGACTATTACGTAACGAATTACCACACCCCATTGATGTGTGCTAAATATTGAAATAATAATTTATAATAAATCCCAGTTAATACCGTAATAAATACGACTACACTCTTAGTTATAAGGACTAAACCTGGATTAAAAAAAAATTTAGGGTGGTATTCCACGTATTATATATTCACCTAAAGATCTTAAAATCCACATAAAGACCGCTTGTCATCAATTTTCATTGCCGATTCTTACATTATAGGCACTATAAGTAAGTGTTACTAATAGAATCAATTAATTGAAAAATTATAATAAAATGATAAAAATTTACTAGTTTATGATTTATTTCTTTGTATTTAACCAACTACCTATCTGGATGCCAAATTTGAACTTTCTAGGTCATCTGGAAGTGGGTTAGTGTTTTGATCCATAGATCAGTCATTGATAAAAATGACGAATTTTGGACATTAATATCTAAATAACTGTTTGAGGTTTGTTTATGAAATTTGAAGCACATATGTATCCCGCAGGTCTCAATATATGAGCCATGACATGTTTACGTAATATAGTTTTTGAGTTATGAGGGGGTCAAAAGTGGCTCCAAATGATTCGTGTATTACACACGATATCGCTCGCCATTTTGTTGAAATTATGACAAACTTTAAAAAAAAAAACGATAACTTTTAAATACGATTTTTTACGAGAAAAATTCAGCCAATTAGAATGCTCCCTTTGATATTTTGTGTAGGAGCCAACAACAACAAATTGATCTTCAAAATAACAAAATACGTTAAAAAATTTCAAATAAATTTGTAACTCTTAAAAATCCGTATAAGCAAACTAACACATACATCAGTTCGGACACCCACAGTACTTTAGCCTGCTTAGACGTCGTCTTCGTGGGATGTCCGCCATGAAATAAAGCACGGTAATGTCTTCTGTAATTTTGACTAACATTATGAAAAAATTTATACGAGCTGCACGCGGAAACTTTGCCGTTAAATCATTGGGAGGATTCTCTATTATTTATAGAGATATTTTGTGGTCGAGACATGTGTTACATGTAAATTTCGGGCTGTAAACTACCTCTTCGGACCACATGGGAATTTTATCTTTAGTTATACATGCACACACACACATGTTGATAAAAAAATGACCGAGATATCATTAAAACAGACTTTCGAGAAAATTGATTACCTTGTATATTAGACTCTAATTGAAAGCGGTTAATTGGAGAGTCGGTTCGCGGGAGGTTTCAAAATTTAGTTATAAAATAACATCTGTGACCAAAAATATATTTTATTTTTCTATTTTGCCTACCTTGCTTTTGATTGTTTTGATTAAGGTATTATAAATATAGTATATTAAATATACCTGGGAATACACTAGACAGGAATAGGGTCAGATATAGATTCATCAACAACCAGATTAGAATAAAAATTAATGAAGCAAAAGAACAAGAACTCAAAAATAAATGCATAGAGATTAAAATATTACAATAAAAGCATGACAAATTCGGTGTATACAAGAAAATCAAAGAAATAACATTTACATTCAAGAAGAAATCAATAGAAAGAGTACAAAGTAAGCAAGGATAAGTAATTGTGGATAAAGAACAAATTAACAGGGAAAAATTACGTGGAAAAATTGGACATCCTTTTGGATGAAGTTAAGGCGGCGATACACGGACCCTTGAGGATGGAAAGGCAGCTGGTCTAGAGCATTCAGAGATCATTAAACCCTTGGATGAAGATTTTAAAAAGGAGTTAACTATCATATTCAATGAAATATACCACAGCGGAAAATTACCCAAAGAATGATTGAGATCAGAGTTCATAGTTCTGCCAAAAAAAGCAGGGAGACAAAAAGTGCAGTGACTAAAGAACCTCATGAGGCACTTGCTGAAACTGTTTTTAAAAATCATACATCGAAGATTATACAAATGAAGAAATCAGCAAATACAGCAACAATTATGAAGAAAGACCAAGTGTGCTTGCTAGTAAATTATTAAATACTCTGAAGTGTGTAGAAAGCAGCGTTTCAAACTTAAATTAATATTTAAAAATGTTTTTATATTAATATTAGACACTAGTTAGTACTTTACTAACATTCTTTGGAAATCCTCCCTATATATTTCTGAGTATGGTATTGTTTCACTACGAGGTAAATAAGGTATTGAATAATGTAAGATTACCCCATCCACATTATTATTGTCAAAATAAAAAGCAATGTCCTATATTGCCAGAAACAAATTTCCGCACTTATTGTTTTCCTACCTCGGCTACTTCCCCTTTTCCCAGGAGTTCTGTAAATCAATTGTACAAATATCAAACAGTTGTAATATTTGTTTTTCCACTCATTTTTCTATTTGATTTCCTTTTTGCTCTCTCCATCGGGGCAGGTCAATTGGTCGAAATTCGATTCCTATTCTTTGACGTGACCCATTTTGAGTGAAAACTTTTGCTGTGTGGCGTATTAACAAATCTAATATTTAACATTTAGGAATTTTAATCAAATGTAATTATTTAATTCATTTGAGTCCGTTTTTTAAAAGTAACTTAACTGCTATTTGGAACAAATACAAATTACTTAAAAATTCTCTGAGATAATCAGATACAAGACAAAAAAAATTAACAAATAAGTTAGGAAATCCTAGAATTTCATTATAGGGAAATTCTAAAAGTTTATAAATTTGTTCTTGTAAAACTTTTATCCCAAAAAAAAGTTTATTAACTTACCGTTGGATGCCATGTTATAGAGACTCTGATGTTGCCCTTTTTTTCTGTAAATCCTGATGACGAAAAATGACAACAAACAAACCAAAAAAATCGCCACCGTCAGCCCGATATACAGGAGAATGTCATTTTGGGTATTCTGTATGTTAGCTGAAACAAAAAAAAGAGTTTTACTTAATTTTATACAATAATTCAATTAGTTTACATTGCCTTTGGCAAATTGTGACATTGCAAAATAACCTAATTTTGAATATTTTCCACCGTTTCAAACGTATTTATCGATTGAAACTTCAACTGCCATCAAAGTTGAAAAAAAAGTACGTAAATCCCTTGATTAAAACTTCGAAAAGGCACTTTGGTTTTTGATTAGGACTTATGGCACTTCGGCTACCAGCTAATAACAACCAATTAGCCTTAATGAATACGGTATAATCCAAAAATAATGACCGCGTACAACCGATAAATTAGATCCCTTTCGATTTCAACCAAACTGTTACCAGTGCCGCCGATACGTAATTCCAAAAGGGTGCAATTTTCCTCGAGGGTAAACGGCATAGATTAAAGAGTTATTATTAAAAATATAATAAAAAAAAATTTCGCGAACGAAAAAAAATTGTCAAAATAAATAACAGTATCATCGTTTTTAGCAAACACTCTGTACAATCGGTTTAAGTCGATACAATGCAAATTTTCTACAAAAAGTGTAGCCGCAACTTCTTGATAATTTATCCCTTTTTCGAGATGATATCTCGTTGAAACGTGAATATAAACATTCCTAGATATCTCACACTGTTAGAAATACACCTTTCTTCTTCTATCTCGTTGCACGAATGGAAAATAATGAATTATTTATCACTGATCTGTAATCTTGTGCTAGGAAGAACAAAATGATGCAACGAACGTAGTAAGTTTTTTGTTGTTGTGCATTGAAATCATTTATATGCCGATAGTGTAACATACTCTATAGGAATTTATTGCTAGAAATGAAATAGGATGCGTCTTAGTTTATATTAATATTAAGTTTTAATTAACTAACAGGTAACACACATTATGTAACAAGTTTTGCACGAAAATTCTCTTCCGGAACTAATTGTTATATTTCTTAGTGTCGAGTCTGTTTAACAATTGAAAGCACTTGACTTGAATCTAAGTATGTAGTAAACTCCAGGGGGAATTGAATGGCGACACGCGTTTTGATCCACGAACAAAATATCCCCGATAAAATATCCCCGACAAAATATATTCCCAACCATTTTTGCTCTCAGTATCTGTATGTAGGATAGCATGACACTTTGGATCAAGATTGCACCGCCAGGAAATATTATTTTTGTTGTTACGCTTTTTACAATACGTCATCCCTTCAAATAATAATAGATTATGATCCTTTTGTGATCGTATAAACTGAAGAGACATTTTCACTAATTTAGTTAATAACAATAATGCAAATAACATAAATAACCTCAAAAACACAGAATTATGTCAGAGAAACAGGTGAAATTATAAAAATCGTACTACTACGCATGTACAAATACATAGATTATTGATATCAATAATCGATAAATCCTAACGGTTTACAAAGTTACCAAAGATGGCACAACGATCAAATTTTGTTAAGTTATTCGAAGGGTGGCATTCAGGATTTAATAATATAGTTTAGGTCAGGTTAGGTAAGGTTATTATCGATAATCTGTGCAATAGCCTTGGATATATCTAAAGCCTTTGACCGCGTTTGGCACCAGCATTGTTAAGTAAATTATCTGCCTACGGTCTACCAACCAAACTGCGCCAATGGCTCTTGAGCTTCATGCAAGATCGCTCCTTACATGTGGCAGTTGACGGTATTTCTTCTGATGCGTTTAAAACTAATGCCGGGGTCCCCCAGGGTTCTATCCTGTCCCCCACCTTATTTCTTTTACACATCAACGACCTCTTGAAAACCACCACGAACCCCATTTACAGTTTCGCAGACGATAGCACACTTGTCTCAACTTTCACATCCTATCGATCACTTTCGGTAAATGATACAAATAGACTCAGGCAGGAACAGGTTGATTCCATCAATAGAGATCTTAAAGCAATCGTCGAGTGGGGAACCAACAATCTTGTTCAGTTCAACGCCCAAAAAACACAAAGTGCCACGTTTTGCAAGAAAGTGAATTCCTCAAATCATCCCATCACAATGTCCGGAAATACCCTTGAACCAAGTCCCTCCATCTCGATTTTGGGAGTCACGGTGTCCAATAATATGTCTTGGCAAGACCATGTTGCTACCATCGCAAAGTCAGCAAGCTAGAGGCTAGGTTTTCTGTGGAAAGCCAGAAAGTTTTTTGCTCCTGATCAACTGTTGACGACGTACAAGGCTCAAATCCGACCTCTACTGGATTATTGCTCGCACATTTGGGGTTCAGAACCAAGGCATTCTCTTCGTCTTCTAGATTACATTCAGAAAAGAGCCATTCGATTGATAAACAGCTCAACTCTCACAGATACCCTTCACCCTCTAGAACATAGAAGAAGAGTTGCAGACCAGTCATTGCTCTACAGATATTTCCATGGCAGATGCTCCAGAGAAATAAAAACTCTTGTACCACCATTGGCCACATTCGGCCGAAGAACTCGGCACGCTGATCAGTCTCACCCATTTACTCTCAAGATTGACACTACAAGGACAAATCTTCATCAAGAATCCTTCTTTTACAGGGCTGCTACGGAATGGAATAAGCTTCCAAAGTCAGTTTTTCCAGAGAACTATGACCTGCAACTTTTTAAAAAGCGTGTCCACAATCATTTCCTTTCTATAATCCCTTCCCCTTCTAATAGTCGCAGTGCGGGCCGTCCGCGGCACACACGATAGGTCTACCCTTTTTTGCGACTATTTTCATAAAAAAAAAATAATCTATTATTTATCGTTTTAAGCAATATTATATTGTTGATGTTTTTTCCATCACACAATCGTTGAATAGTCTTAATTTGCTCCCCTTGCTATCGAGTGTTCAATGACATCACATTGCTTTATCTCTTGTAATATATTAATTCACATACGCCATTAAATGATCTATTGTTTCTAAGAAGTTTCTTTCATCCAAAATCTAAGTGGTACATAAAATACACCGACAAACCGAACGCTTTCCCTTATAACGTTCGTCGTTGCAGTATTCTCTTACTTTTTTTTTAACATGATTTACGCCGTCTAGGAACAGAGAATATTGGCCATTAGCTAAGTTCTGCGCTTCTATTATTTCGGAATAATGAACGCGCAAGTAAGACAAGACACCGAAGAAACTAATAGCAAAACTTTCCCTTCTTTTTTGAGCTACGAGACCAGAGACTGAAACAAAAATCGTCTCGTTACATTTAATAAGACAACAGGTAAAATCTGAGTCCTATTTTCTTTGTACCGACAGTAATACTAATTGTAAGTAAAAATAGAAAATGAAAGCTTTTCCTTTTTTACTATTCTATTCCCCTAATACAGTCATTGATCGCAATTAGTAAACGAGTAAAACATCTACTAAAAATGTCAGCATTAGAAGTACACATTGTTTCGATAGTCGCAGAAACTAATTTTTGTCTTGCTTTATTTCTTTACAAAACAACGATTTCACGTATCAGAAGTTAGTATTCTATGAACATAATCGGTCATTTTCTTCGATGATCCTCACTTTTCGTCTGGCTTACTTTATCATTCTCGAGACAGGATCATTTCATAGCATACACTTATTTGCTTAATAATGACCAACATTAGCTGATACATAATAAATTTATCTAATTGAGAAACAAGGATAATCTAAAAACAGTGGTCGCTTCGTCGCTCCAGTGGTTAGTGGGTTTGTCTCAGAAGTTAGTTTTTAATTTAAAGACGTTCTCTTTGATGATCCTTACTTTTCGTTTGGTTTGCTTCATCGTTCTCAGGACAACACCACGCCTGATCTGCTCATTATTGACCAATATAAGGGAACATTGGGGGTATTAAATAATTTAGAAACAAAGGTTTTCTGTGGTAAAATATTTAAAAAAAGGCTGGTCATTTCTAAGCATCATCAGATAGCTCACCAATTTCACTGATTCTTAGTGAAAACATAATAATTAAACAGCCAAATCTGGCATTAACAAACAGAGACACCGAATGGGAAAGTTTTAAACTAAAACTAGAACAATTAACCAACTAGTACAAGAATCTCACAAATTCATGATAGACGTCCAACAAGCAGCATAAAATAATAATCCAGAAATAAAAAGAAGGACAACCGGAGAAAACTATCCCAAAGAAATACTAGATCTTTTAAAAAACAAAAAGTAAGCCAGAAAAAATCCAGAACAAGAGAAAATAAAAATATACTTAATAACCTGTCTCAACAATTAAAAAAATCCATGAATCCATGAAATTAAACCAATCCCACCGATACGTGAGAACAACGATAGACCAGGAAAACAAACAGAAGGCTTGGCTATTTGCTACACGCCTAGAAAAAATTAGCCTTCTCAATGAGGAACTGGATATGGCTAATCAACCAGAAATAATACAAGACATAAATCAAAGGAATAGACTTAGCTACACCTAAAGAAGTAGCTAAATAAATAAAAAAATATATTAATCCCAAAAAAGCTCCAAGATTTGACCTAATTAGTGTGGAAATACTGAAACAATTGCCAAGAAAAGGTATAGTTAAATTAATGCGGTCTTTAGACTAAAAAACGTATCAGTACCATGGAAAACGTCAAAAATAATAATGATACCAAAACTAGGTAGATCTCTAAATGAAATCATATAAACCAAATTTCGTTGCTACCAGTGATGTTTAAATTATTCTGGACGTGAATCATGCGTTCGACAAAGTTTGGCATGAAGTCTTCATTATGATGATTACTAAAAAGATGCCTACCAGTGCAGTATGTGCAGCTCCTGGATTCATATATTTCACAAATAACTTAAATCAATAAACGCAGGAGTACTTCAAGGAAGCGTATTGGGACCTGTGTTTTACTTACTATACACATGCGACATCCCATTGTGAGAAAACATCAAATTAGTTACGTTTGCTTATGATACTACAGTGCTAGCAATCGATAACACCATAGAAGAAACAACTGCCAACCTCCAAGGCGCAATAAACAACATTAACTCATGGACCAGACGATGGCGCATAAAAATAAATGAGAGCAAATCTAGCCGTATAAATTTTACATAGAGAAAAATTAATTATCATCCAGTAGAACTGGACAATAAAATAATTTCATGTGAAAAAACAGCTAAATACAAATCTAGATGCCAAGCATGTGAAAAAGAAAATAGAACAATTAAACCTTAAATATGTATTGGTTGTTGGAAAAAAACTCCTAGCTGTCTATTAAAAACAAAGTACTGGTCTGCCAGAAAGTGCTTAAACCAGTGTGGACATATCGCCTCCAGCTAAGAGGCTGTACCAAAGAAAGCAATTACAATTGCCTCCAAGTATCCCAAAAGCGAGTGCTAAAAAACATCGTTAATGCTCCGAAGTATATTCGAAACAAAGACCTCCATCAGGAACTCCAGGTGAGAAGAGTCAAAGAAGAAATAAAGTGGAGTCATGAGGAGAGACTTTACAAATATCCAAACGTAGAAGTGCTTCAGCTTTTAGACAATCAAGACTTGGTGCGACGTCATAAGAGGACTAAACCTTTTGAACTCGTGTAATCAGTTTAAAGCAAAATATTGTGTAGTCACACCAGTGTTGTGAGCAAGAAACCGAAATGGACCATTGGGAAAATCCAGACAAGTAACTATAATAATTTAAGTTTAAATTTAAAATGCTTATTAATCTTAAGATAAGGTGCATTGTACATTTTAGAGAAAAAATATTTCTGAGTAAAACTTTGTCTTTAGAAGTTGTAATCAATCTTATGGGCACATATTTTAGGCAAAATAAAAGTATTCAATGTTAATCATGCATGTAGGTAGTAGTTTTTTATTTATCTATTTTTACATAATGGTAAATGCTAAAACTTTGGAAGATCACGTAAACACAGTGAAATATATTGCATAGTTACTTGCGACTCTAAAATCTAGTAATACACGTTATATGTCTAGCTTAGATCCAATCGAAAAGTAATAAATTAAATTTTTTTTCCATCACTTCGTGTCTATCTCCTCTCCTACTAGACAATGGGATGGATTGATCTACTGCCTTCGGTAGTTCCCGGTCGGCGGCTTCTTATTACTTGAGGAAAGAGTTATTGAACAGCTGTTTAAGTGATTCTCGCTAAAATTTATGAGCTCAGATTGGGATTGTGTGCGGTTTGTAGAAGTCGAAGTCGGTTAGCAAAGACGTGGATTGGATTTTATGAGCGCCTTTTATGGAATTTTACGTTAGATTTTGTTCGTCGGTGCCGCATCTGAGCCATCGCTTTCAACTTTATATTTTTCGTGAATTTAACACGAAAATTACCCAAAATTAGCTTTTAAACTTCATAACCGATGGATAATTTTTTTTTATCACCTACATGGTCACCTACTTTCTTTAGTGTAATATTAGAAAAGGCTATAAGGGATACTAATATAAATATAACAGGACTTACACAGATATTATTTTTCCATATCTTTAAACAGGGTGGCCAACCGAAAACGCAACAGAGTTATTTGCAGGAACCTCGTCAACACTTTAGAAAAACGCTCAGACCCGTCGATTTTTGATCAAAGGGGGACACACTCTTTTCCGGTATTTTTGACTCCACTACTTTCGACCCCAAGCGAGGATAAGAATTACCACAAAATTTTTAAATGGAATTGGGGGTCAAATAAGATGTCTTTTATAAGCTCCTTACAATAGTCTTTAAATTTTACATTTTCTTCCAACACTTTGAAAAAAAATTCCAATTATTTTGGTTGCTTGCTTACTACTTAACTGATTAAGTGTTCACCACAAGTGCCGCCAAAACAATTATTTCGGACTGGGCGGAGAGGAAAATACTCACGTACTGGTCCGACATACCAGGGCTAACCCACTCGAAGGCGTTTTTACCGTTACAACCCTCGAGGAACACAACTAAGCAGATCCTAGAATGGAGCAGAAATGACCTGCGTATTCTAACAGGACTGCTTACGGGACACTGTCGTCTAAGATACCACCTCAGAAAGATAGATCTAAACCAACAAACGGACTGTCGGTTCTGCTGCGTGGAAGACGAAACTGCTGAACATGTACTATGTTCATGCCCCGGCCTGGGAAGAATAAGGTTCAACATATTTGGTTACACTAACCTAGAACCTACCGATTTTAAAAAAATCTCACCCTATACAAACGTGAACTTCGTAAGAAGGGCTGGATTGTGCGGTGAACTGTAGCCTCTAGGGGTGAGCTACAATAGACCTACTAAGGGTCGCGGTGGAGGGGCGACCACGCCCCACTCACATGAAACCTAACCTAACCTAAGTGTTCAAACTGATGACCGCCCGCTTCCATAAAATAATAAAGATTTTGTTCAAAACGTTCACGCACATTCCGAAGAATTTCTGGAGTAATTCAACGGCACTCATCAACGATTCTGTGACCCAAATCTTCCAACTATGCTGGTTTGTTTTATAGATTTTACTTTTTAGAAGTACTCACAAAAAATAATAGAGGGGCGATAAATCTGGCGATCGTGGAGGCCATTCAATGCTGCCTCTTCTCCCAATCCGATGCCGTGGAAAACGTTGTTCTAAATACTGATGAACAATCGCCGCGAAATGCGGAGGAGCACCGTCCTGTTGAAAATAAAAATGATCTTCGAAATACTGCGGATTTTTTTCAAATATATTAGTCAAGGCAAGGTCAATAGCGTCTTTCAGTAATTGCAAATACATTTCGCCAGTCAAATTGCCTGGTAAAAAAAAAGGACCCACCAGTCGGTCACCGCAAATGCCAGCCCATACATTTAATTTCTCGGGTTGCTGTGTATGCACCTCGTGAAAAACTCTTGGGTTTGAATCGGACCAAAAGCGGCAATTGTGGCGATTTACCGTCATGTGCAAGAAAAAACTAGTTACTGGTTACTAGCTACTAGGTACTAAATTTATTTCATTGGCGTACTTAACTCGAATAAATGACATTTTTACCGTTCGTGATTGTTTGGAGATAAGTTTAAGTTTAAGTTTAAAATCTAATTTTTCAATAAGTAAACGGCGAAATTTTAAAATTTAAAGACTATTATATAGCGAATTGTAAGAGCTTTTCAAAGATATCTTATTTGACGAGGTTTCTGCAAATGGCTCTGTTTCATTTTCGGTTGGCCCCCCTGTATATGATGATCTTGTACAAAACATAATGAAGAATTAAAAAATGTTCCTGAAAGATTAAAAAATGCAGTAAGAAAAATGGGTCTATATATCAACTAACAAAAGATAAAATGTATAGAATGGATAGACACAAAATATAAAAAAAAATTTATTGAAAATAAGAACGGAAGAAGGAAAAATATATAAATTCAAGGAGGTGGATAAGTTTACGTATTTGGAAAAAGTATTTACAAGAAAACGCATGTAACATATAATATGTAGGAGCTCTTAATGGAATATTGAGGTGTAAAAATATCTCGAGGAAAACTAAAATCCAGTTGTATAAAACAGTAATCACATAAAATATAGGTCCTAAATAAAGCAAAATAAACAAAGTTGAACGTATCGGAGAGAAAAGTGTTTATTTGGTGAAAAGAAAATCGAAGAAGATTGCTTCAGAAGAACAAATGGTTAGTCGAAAGAATTTTATAATAACGCAAACATTATTTGCATTATAAAATCGCAACGATAACTTGTGGCAAAAGCTATTGGCGAAAGAAAAAAAGTCCTAAAGCACTGTGAACTACAGAAGTGAAAAAATATATAAAACTTTTAAAGATTAGCAGATGAAAAGAAAAAGCAAAAGATAAGTTACAATGGAGAAGAATTACTGATCAATGGGTCAACAGAGGTAATTATTATATACATGACATCATCATGGGACGAGAACATTTTTCTTCATTCTTTTGATTTCTTCATCCGCATAAGGTGTTTCGATATTTAATATTTTACCAACCGACAGAAATCCACTTGCAACCATTTTATTTTTGAAGCTACACTTATGTTGGTCTTCGCGGACGGGATTCGCCGCAGAAAATCGAAGACGTAAACGTTAAATTCCCCTTCCATGCGGCCCGCGGCTGGCGACTAAGCGGCGCATATTTGACATATTGCACTTATTACTAGAAGTATTTTAATAACTTTCATATTTTTTAAATACATAAATTTTTTATTTAATTTAATAAAGTTTAAAATATGAAAAGCGGTCCGAAAGGATTAGTGATTCTGGTAAGTGTTGACTGTTATATGCAAACATCGAATGAAGAATTAAATAACGACTTTGAAACTTATACTCTAACTGACATTTTTAAAAAATTATCGTATCCAAAAGTTTATTTCAATTATTACGTAAGAAGATTAATATAAAGAGATCATTGACTTAACAAAACCTTCACTAAGGCTGTAAGGTAGTAATGGTAACAGGTTATAAATCAGAACGGTTGTTTAATTGTTTAAAAAATTCAGAAAACAATGTTAAAAGTCATGATTTGCCAAGTTTGACTAAATGAATGTGAGTTTTAGTTTGTTAATCCGGGTTTTAAGAGTTAAAAGGGTAGAAAAATCTTTATCTTTAATCTAAATAATCCTGGCGGCACACGTGGAAGCTCTAGATGTTTACGCGCTATCTGCTCTGCTTGCACACACAACATACTGTACGAGACCAAGCGGATTAGTTCTCTTCGATCTTCGCATATGTTGTTGGTTATCCAGCAGTTTAAGAGTTTTCGCGTCAACACAAAAGGTTTAGCCCCATGCTTACCAGCAGATTATTTACTGAAACTTGTTATTTTTGTGGCGAATGTTTCGTAATCATTTTGATATTGGTCAATTGGTACATTATTATTTTTATAAATTACTAATATTATTTCAACTCACATTTACAGTACAAAAGCGATAAGTAAATGTTAAGTGTTTCTTTTAAATAAAACCGCAAGTAATTAATAAATACGAGGACAATGAAACTAAGCAATTTAATTAATTAGGAAATATCTTGTTATTTTTACGTCCTCTTTGCAAATTCCGCCGGAAAATCGAGTCTTTTACATCTCAAATTAAAATATTTTATCCGGGATAATTCCTGCATCGAGAGAGAGGTGAGCACAGTTCACAAATTGAGTTAGAATTCCCAAGTTAGGAAGTAAATTGGATCATGTAAATTGTTATTGTGCAAATGTAGTTTATTACCAACTAATTTAAACTTTCATTCGAGCGGAATCGCTCACAATTCTGATATTCACTTTATTTTCTGATGTCGCTTGATGTACGCTATTCGCTCGTTATGAGAAAACGAATTTCGAAGATAATGTATTGCCTTTAAATCCGATGTCTATTAATCTTAAAGTTTGATACACGCGAAGGTTATTAAGTAAGTTTCGTTTTTGGAAACCAATAACGGAGAAAAGTTTTTCAAAAGCTCGTCTTCTGTATTTAGTAATGATCGACTTAAAATAAATTATGTTTTTTGTACAATTACTCTTTTTAGACACTCCCTTCGTATACTACTTACAACTACTCTATACATATAGTATCCTGTCACAATATTTATTTGTTTTTATCGACATAAACTGCTGCTACAAGCCAAAAATAAAGTATCTCGCCAATAAGCTGCACAATATAGCATCCTAAAAATTAAAAATCTACCTCCCAAAATAGAAATACCGTATTCAATCCACTGGGTAATTGGGTAACCTTTTAAGCTAAGCTGTTTCCGAGACAAACGGTATTGCGTAACATTCAATATCTAACTGGTTAAGAGAAGAATGGGTATTTGAGAACATAGTATATGTTCAGCAGTTTCGCCTTCCACGCAGCAAGGCCGACAGTCCGTTTGTTGATTCAGACCTATCCACCCGAGGTGGCATCTTAGACGACAGTGTCCTGTAAGCAGTCCCGTTAGAATTCGCAGGCCATTTCCTCTCCATTCTAGGATCTGCTTAGTTGTGTTTCTCGAGGGTTTAGGTAAGAAGGCCTTCGAGTGAGTCAGCCCTGGTATATATCGGACCAGTACGTGAGTATTTTCCTTTCCGCCCAGTCCGAAATAATTGTTTTGGCGGCACTTGTGGTGACTCCAAAAACCGGTTCTGGTCCAGTGAACGCAGATTCGGCCCCCTGTTTTGCAAGGGTGTCGGCTTTTTCGTTTTCTTCCACCCCCTGGTGCCCAGGTACCCACAGTAGGGTCACCCTGTTGTTCGCACCAAGGTACTCTAAGGATTCGATGCAATTCCATACAAGTTTAGAATTTATCTTCTTGGAGCTCAGTGCTTTTAAAGCAGTCTGGTTGTCTGATATTATATACTACTACTAGATAATTAACACCAACTCCTAAATTTTGTTGGTTAATTTCTTTTATAGCGAAGATACGACTTCAGAAAAACTTCCAGGGAATGGGTAAAAATTAAATCTTGGTGATCTATTTTATTGTAGTTTTTTTTTTGTTTCAAAAAACAAAGCATCCCTCATTACACTTCTCATATAATTGTAGGTTAATTTTCATTGCGCCACTTTACTTTTAATTTTCTTTACGCTACTTTACTCCTGGTTTTTCTTTGCACCACCTTACTTATTTCTACATAGTTTTCTCGTTTTCTTTATGACATTTTACTTTGCCTCTGCTTTTTTAAAGCCACTTTACTATCTTCTAGTTTTCTTAGCGTCACTTATTTTTAGTTTTCTTTGCACCACTTCACTTTTTCTAGGTTTCTTTGTACCACTGTGCCTTTCCTTACTTTTCTGTCCACTACTTTACTCAGTATTTAATTTTCGTAGCAAATTATATTCATTTCAATATTTTTCGTGTAAACAATTAAAAAGAACTGTATAGAAAGTATCTACACCAGATCATTTTCCTTTTTTTGGGGAATGCAAAATATTTCCTAAATGGGATTACGTGACCATAACCGCCACCAGCCCTTGTCGAAGAGGGCAAGAAGCTTTTATGTGCCACACTGTTTCGGAATACGTAATGGGCTTGGAAAGCGACGGTATCGGGAAGGGGGTTACTAACGAATTTTATTGCCAACCATACGTGCAATAGAGTGATTCTACTTTACATTTATTCTTAATCAATGTTTATTATCGCATTACAGTGGAAACGGTGAATCTTTTCCATCACGTGACCATTACGTCAGCAACAATATTCATATGAATCAAATCAAATATTCTGTCGACTCTATAAAAATAATCGTGTATAATGTTATGTTTGATTTATATTGACAGAAAGAGACAGTATGTAGAAAATATGTGTTGTATGAATCGTAGATTGGGTCACGTGATGAAAAAGCTTCACCGTTTCAACTGTATATAATTACCCTTTATTTCAATTAATTATGGTACGTTTTTGTAAATATGTATTTGCAATCAATACAATAGAAAAGTTCGTATTCATTTAAAAAATATTACCAATTTTTTAAGGAAAACTTTTCGTGTTTTATGCGGATTCAATTTGACTTATCTTTTTTAATTTTATGTACAGACTTAATAATTACTCGTTTATAAATCAGCATTAAAATTTGGTATATGCCATATCTGACTTTTACGCATAAATGAGAAACCGAGCATTGCGTAAAGAAAATAGCGCTACCCTGTACAAAATCTACCTCCCCAATACCTGCATATGGCGGCAAACGTGTGTATAGTGAAAAAGGGGTCCCAACAAATATGCATATTCAATATTGTTTACCACGATCGGGGGTAAATTGTAAATTCAAAATCGAACTTTTATTAAAATCCCACCTAATATTCAAATAGTCGCCCGGTAAGGTGGATTTGAATTAATATAACTAAAAGATTGCTATTATAATGTATTGTGTCTATGCTTAAAAAAAATTAAATTAAATACATTTTTCTGTAAGCAGTCCCTTTAGAATTCGCAGGTCATTCCTGCTCCATTCTAAGATCTGCATAGTTGTGTTTTTTGATGGTTTAGGTAAGAACTTCTTCAAATGAGTTAACCCTGGTATATTGGACCAGTACGTGAGTATTTTCTTATCCGCCCAGTCCGAAATCATTGTTTTGGCGGCACTTGTAGTGACTCCAAAAACCGGTTCTGGTCCAGTGAACGCAGATTCGGCCCCCTGTTTTGCAAGGGTGTCGGCTTTTTCGTTTTTCGTTTTTCCTCCACCCCCTGGTACCCAGGTACCCACAGCAGGGTTGTTGTTCGCACCAAGGTACTCTAGGGATTCGATGCAATTCCATACAAGTTTAGAATTTGTCTTGTTGAAGTTCAGTGCTATTAAAGCAGCCTAGCTGTCTTATATTATACTTATGTTTTATTTTGCTAGAGGCTCTTTAGTCAGCTCTCTTGCACACAATTCGTTAGCGAAGACTTCAGCCTGAAAGATTGTAGCATACCTGTCAGTCATAATTTCATAAAACTGTAGTCGCCTGTGTGGGTCATTTTCATTTATTTCCTGTAGCAAAAGTATCTTGTAGTGATGAAATTTAAAGTTTCAAAACCCTACGAACCGTAGTGCGCGGAAAACCAGAATCTTTGGCCAATTTTCCTATACTTTCTGTAGTGTCTAAATTAATATGTCCTAAAATTGCTACTTCTGCCGTTTCAGTCCTAACAGATTTTTTATAGTTCTTTGTTTTATTGGCTACTGACCCTGTTTGACAAAATGTTCTAACTAACTACATGTGAGTGATAAAGTTGCTTGTCTTTAAGAAGCTGAATAAATAAATTCGCTATTCTTTTTGCGCACTTCCCGTTTTCAAATAATATGAAAATAATTTTAACTCGTTCTGCAATTAAATATACCATTTTAAAAGTATTCAAAAAATACCTTAGTTAAAATTCTTTTAATTAACTTTTGATGTTACAGAAAAACTAACACATTATCAAAACTAAGGCGGTTTTTTTAACGCTCATCTGTCCCCGGCCTAACGCAAAATGTATCAGATAACCGCCTGTCGCACGAATCGACATTCAGAATTCAATTTAGCACCGAACACAATATTTTCCCTCATAAGTATGTCAACGAAAAGCGATCTGTAGCAGAGCGGACGGGTGACGGATCATCCCCCTTTTCCGAAATATCGAAAATCACCCTTCTCCCGGAATTCGAGGGAATGCTGGATGCACTTTCGCCAGGACAAGCGTTTCCTGTCGGGAATTTCCTTCGGTTCCAGAGACTCCGCTAATTGCTGTTTCATTGACGGTTCCATTCGTCCCTCTTCGATAGGGGATGATTTACTTGCCACATGTTTCTAATGCTTCTTCGACTGGGACTTTTTTCTGTTGTATTGAAATGGCACCGGCGCGCAAATTCAGTTTGTGTATGGGTACACTTATTTTTTACCTCAATTTAGTTAAAAATTTGCAGCTCAGAATAAAAGAATATCCTTATATTATTTTCATGTATATTTAAGTAGGAATTTATTTTTATTGGAACAATGCATAGACACAAAACAAGCAATAATCATCTCTCATAAATTTACGCAATACAATGATGATTTATCAAGAGTTGTCCATCTTCGGATGCGAAATTAACATTGAAATCCTCTGCTAAAATTAGTGGCAACGTATGATAGTTTTCTCCTAATTCTTCAGAGCCTACTCGACCGTAAATATAAAAACTTTATAAGTAATATTATTATTAATACGAAACGTAACTGGCTATGAGATAAAGAGAGAAAGAAAATGTGTGCTCGCACCTCTCTCTCTTGCCCCAGAGTAAAATACGAAACGTAACTCTCTCTCTTTCTATCTTCACTAACTTATATCTCCCTCTCAACTTCCGTTCGTCTCGCCCCATCACACTTTTCGTAACGCTCTCGTCACGCATTCACCAGCTTACTCCCCCAGTCAAGCGTGCGTAGAGAAGTTTTACTTTAAAAATGACATTTTCAGATTGACATGCACGCCAATGATAGCAAAGTAAGTAAATTTAATTCCACAATATTAATCACAGTTCTAATAACAAACTGACAGACATGTAATCATTCCACACAACATGGTCGAAACAATGACCTTTCGACTTTTCCGAAGCCATATTTTCATTTCAACGTTTACCTTATTCCGTTTAGGAGCATGAATTATATTTGATTAAGAAGTTTGAGGATCGAGTCTGTCATAACCTCTCATTTAACTCGGCGATAATTACAGGAAAACATGCAAATTTTATACGTAGGAGAGTTTAAAACTTGTAAAATACATCATGGAACTAACTACGAATTAAATTAATACCGTTTGGTTCAATGATGTTTGTCTTCGATGCAAAAGTTTAAAATAAATTATAGTTTAAAAAAAATAAAAAAACACGCTTTTGGAGTTAATTAAACTAAAAAGTAAAAAATCCTTAACAAAAGAATAAAATTACTGACGAGAAAACCTAACCTAACCTACTCTGACTCTATCAATGAAACTCGACTGAAATACCTTTTCGTCTGCAACGTCCTGCCAGAAATATAGATTCACGCCATTAAACTCCAAAGTAAAGCTCTGTTTCTCTTAATAGCTGCAGTGAGGTTAGGTTTTTTGTAGCTGGATGGTTTTTAAAGTATGAAGTATGTTTTATGTGCTTTTGGTGCTGTCCTAACACACCCCGGAAAACCTGCTTCTACTTACGCAGATACTGCAGTATTTTTTTATAAACATCTAACGAGATTATCTTGGTGTTTATGCTTATTTTTTGTCTTCCAGGTTCTGGTGTCCTTTTCGAGTTGCTTGTTTGGAGCCACTTCTTTTTAATGTCTTGGATGGTGTTTTTCGGTACCCAACTCTCCTCACGGACCATTCTGCTTGAATTAAAGTCATTAATCTCATTTTCTGTTGATTTTAAATGAAGCATATTTATTTAGGAAACTGACAGACACAATTCAAACAATAATAGTTAAAAAAAGTGTCAATATCCCCACTATGAGAGTTTCCTCTCTTCTATGAATTCTGGTGTGGGCTATATGTTTACGTCTCTCCTATCGGTAGGGATCGGAAGAAGCGCGGCTCTGGTTTTAGTAGGAGGTATCATACTTCTTTATATTGTCAACAAAAAAAAAATAAAATACAATGAACTTTGACAAAGTTAATAAAGATGCCAATGCAAAAAAAAAATTGTTGAACAACGTACATCTTTGTTACAGAACCTTAAGAAGTTTATTACTGCTCTTACTTCTGAATTTTTTGGTGGTAGTAAATCCTAGTAATATAAAATTGTTAATTAAAATTATTAGGTCCTAATAAATTACGTTTTTTGATATTTGGCAAATTACCGAGATATCCTTATTGAATTGCCTTTATAGGAAGTTACTTTTATCCTTAAGTATCAGTTTTTGGAGTACATTATACGAAGGTTTTCAGTGACTAAAATGCACTATAATTCACTGGTGAGTATGATTATTATGCACGGGTAATAATTTTGTGTCCAAAGTTAAGACAACAAAATTATTGCTTAAACCTAGTGGTTGGTTAAACGTTAAGGTTTCTTAAACTAGATTTGTACTGTTTTTTAACCATTGTGTGACAATCCTATTGTTTAAGATCCGTTTTTCTTTTAAATTGCTTCATCCACACGTGGATGAAATGCGTGCTCGTATCTTAAACATCTTATATGCGTAAAAGGACTTATTTCACTCACTAATATAATGTTATCCTGTTTTGCATTTCCAATAATTATTTCTTTTGGTTCAGCAACACAAATTCAGATTTTTTGCGTCACCCAGTGGGGGTATAAAAAATTTTTTGTTTGTTTGTTTAATAATAATTTTTAAAAGAACGAAAATTAAAAGTATATTCGTTTTGACGTGGACCATCAATTAGCACTGCTATGGCTTGTAATTCTTATGAGCTTTGGCTGCGACTAGTAATTGCGTGTCTGCGGTATATCGATTAGAGAAAGAAATCTTGGACAACGATAAACGTTTAATCTGTCAATATAGAAAATCCACTTTTCCAGCTACTTCTGTTTCTGCTTCGGAATTTTTGTTGCAGTATTTCGACGAAATTTTCATTATACTTTTTTAAAAATGTCTCTGCAGAAAGGCATAGCAGTTTCTGTCAATGCACAAAAGAAACTTTGGTACGTTTTCGAGTAATAAAAATAAATAATAAGTTTCGTCAATTTTCCAAACCCTCTGACGACTAAACGAAGCATTTTCGGATATAAGTAACTTGTACTAAATCGATCTATTTTTCGCCCAGGTGTCTGCTATAACCTGTTGTCCACGTATTTTCCGGACACCCTGTACGGTTGAAAAGTATATTGAGCATTAAACTATTTAATTTATACCATTACACAACATACAGGGTGCCAACCGAAAACGACACAGAGCCATTTGCAGGAACCTCGTCAACATTTTTGAAAAACGCTCAGACCTCTTGATTTTATTAAAGGGTGACACTCTTTTCCTGTATTTTTGACTCAACTACTTTCAACCCCAAGCGAAGTACGGTAGAATAAGATGTCTTTTGAAAGCTCTGACAATGCTCTTTACAATAGTCTTCAAATTTTACAATTTTTCTTAATAGTTTAAAATAAAATACATGTTAAAATTCCAAATATTTTAGTTGCTTACTTACTACTTAATTGATTAAATGTTTAAATTGATGACCGTCAGTTCCATACAATAATAAAGATTTCCAACGACGCTGGTTGTGTTTAATAGAATTTACTTTTCAGATGTCCCCACAAAAAGAAATCGAGGGGCGATAAATCTGACGATCGTGGTGGTCATTCATTGCTGCATCTTCTCCCAATCCAATGCCATGGAAAACTTTGGTCTAAATACTGACGAACAATCGTTATATCTTCGTCATACTGTGGATTATTTTAAAATACTATTTGAAAATAATTATGTAAAATCTATAAAACACAACCAGCGTCGTTGGAAGATTTGCGTGGAAAAATCGTTGACGAGTGCCGTCGAATTACTCCGAAAATTCTTTGGAATAAGCGTGAACGTTTTGAATAAAATCTTTATTATTGTATGAAAGCGGCCAGTCATCAGTTTAAACATTTAATCAATTAAGTAGTAAGCAATTAAAATAATTTTAACATGTAATTTTTTCCAAAGTATTAAGAGAAAATGTAAAATTTAATGACTTTTATAAAGAGAATTGTCAGAATTTTTAAACAACCCCCAATACCATTTGAAATTTTGGGTTAAAAATTACCCTCGCTTGGGGTTAAAAGTAGTAGACTTAAAAATACCGGAAAAGAGTGTCAACCTTTAATAAAAAATCGACAGGTCTGAGCGTTTTTCTAAAATGTTGACGAGGTCCTGCAAATGGCTCTGTTTCGTTTTTGGTTGACTAACCTGTATGTAAGCTCTATGTTAAATTTTGTAGTTCATAATTTTATAATTATTTTAGTTTTAATGTTAGTAATACCACTTTTATTATTTTGTTGTGAATAATTTTATTGTAGTAATGGTGCTTCCTCATTTAATCAGATAGTTAAGCGGCACTCTAATCTTTGGCATCACGGAAAATAGACTCAAAAATTGTTCGGAAGTGTTCCGGAAACCTACGAACCTTGGCTAACTATAACAAGGTTACCTTGTCGTGGGTACCAGAGCATAAAGGTATTTTTGGTAACGAAGAAGCGGACAATCTAGCTAGGCGGGGCTCTGGAACACCATTTATAGGGAGAGAACCTATAATAGGGATACCCAAGACCAGCGTTAAAGCAGTGATCAATGGCTGGGCACAGACAGAGGAAGCTACGCACAGCAAACTAATGCTGAAAGAACCCTCACCTAAGCAGGCAGAAAAGCTGCTCTCGCTAAATAGGGAAAAACTTAGAACAGTTGTAGGGCTTTGTACCGGACACTGGTTTTTGAGAAAACATTTGCACAATATAGGCGTGTCTAACATAGAACCTATATGCAGATTATGTAATGAGGAGGAGGAAAGAGCCACTCATATTATCTTCGAATGTGAAGCCACCGCCCAATGAAGGCACTACCTGGGGTGTATACAAGACCAAGCGAGTGATCTACTTGGGGCAATAGCAGTACATGAGCTTCTACTCCTTAACAGGAGAACTGAAAAAATGGGACTAAACTAAGGAGCTGGAAATGTACAAAAAGTAGACAATAATGAAGTGCCTAGAAAAAATTAGACCTCTTCCACAACTCCTATTTACTCATTCATTCATTCATTCATTCAATGGTGCTTTCCCGTGTTCGCATAAAAAATGGAAATAAAAAAAATTATATGTGACACTAATAAATTATTGTTATTTTTAATTTATTAACACGTCACGAAACCGATCTTTCATTTGTGTCGACTGTTATTTTAGGTGTACGATACAGCCGATGTTGCCAACAGCTCATCAAATATACCATAACGATCAAAAATTAATGCTGAAAACAAATTCAGAACCAATTTTTAGCTAATATGGTTGGTTTTAGATAAGTTTAGGTTTACCTATCTTTCACTCGGAAACCTAAGGCCCATTGCGATACATCGGGTCTGCAAGTTCTAAATACCAAAATATAACCATCCAATTTCAAAAATATTCGGGCATATACAAGGAAAATCAAAAATTCAGTTTTCAGTTTAATCGAAGTATCCGTGTTCACAAAAACAATTAATTAAAAACGCTCAAATTTAGCAAATGGTACAGATCCTTTTGTACTGTTACAACCAAGAAAAGAACTATCTCCTTAAAGCTTAATCCATGAAAAAGATCTGCTACTGCTTTGTGATGGGTCAAAAAAAATTCCCTTATTTATTGTTAACAGGCAAATACTCCTGAATTGGTTGGAATTAAACTACATAAAATTTTATGCAGTCCCTATAGTCCAAATAGTCACCTTAATCTTCCAGATTTTTATTATTCCACAGGAAAGCAATTACCTTCTTACAGACACTTTCATAGCTAATATGAAGCAATAGAAGACCTCTCTGTTTTCTTAAAAAACCTAGAACTGTTTACAAATAAACCTTCATACTTTCCAACACATTTAAACTGGATGTAAGACTGTACCAAACATAAGTTAAGACAGGGAGTAAAAAAAGCACGACCCATTTGCTTTAACAAGCACAATAAGGTGACGTACCATCAACTAGAAAATTTGTTTAAAATACTTTGACCCAATAACGTTTTTAAAAATATTTTACTCACATTATATTTTTACCAAACTTCAAAACATCTAATCAAAAATTGGATTCATACAAATACTCACCTATTGAGTAATGAAACCCCCTTACAATTATAATTTCGTTAAACCTGCATGGCCTTGTCGTTTGTGAGATAAATATGAGAAAGGTACTTGGCAAATATAGTTTAGATTATTATTTTTCCTCCAGAATTTAACCTATTATGTTTTTCTTTAAGTCTTTAACATTTTCATCATTAGTGCATATGTTCAAGTATTTTTAATAATTTCTAATGACATAATTATATTTTACAAAGCTCGATAGAAGATTTTGTTTGATTTGGTTTGGTATTTTTTGCAAAAAAAAAAGTTGTCCTAAAAAATAGAAAACAACATCGACGGATGTTATCGAAGAGCAAGTGGCAACGGTGTTCGCAAAGTAACAGGTGTAAAAAAGTATTATACCACCGTCGAATTCATATACGAAGAAGACTTATAACGTTCATTCATGCATTCACCATCTACTTGCACGGCGTAGAATGGAAAACACATTGTTAAAAATTATAGACGAGCTGAACGATGGAAGGATCGGACATGGAAGAGGTTGATGAACATTTTTCGTGATCTTGCTGATCTCTGTTAGTCGTCACGCGAATTTAACGTGCCATTCAGGCGCCATCACGTTTTTCTCTTCTTCTTTTTTAACATTAACGCTATTTTGTGAAGAGCGCAATCAATGGATTAAAATAAGAAAATGGTATGCTGAAAATAATTAACACTCAAAATTTAAAAAAAAAAACGTTTGGATAGGATGTAAATATATTGGGCTGTATTTTCTAATATTAAAATATTAACCGATTACGTCAGTGGCAAATCTGAAACGGTACAAATAAAAAATCTAAGACCCTCGTCGGTTTTAGCCGGAGTTCCTCTTATTTTTTCTGCTTACACTGTCTCTTCGGGATACAGAGATATATTAGTTTTTACCGGTAACTTTCAAAAACTTTACTTTATATATTTAATTGCTTGCTGTCCGTCTGACTGCGTTATTTTTCGGGTTTTGTACCATTGGTCGCGCGAAAATTTAGAGATGAAATGTCATTTGAAAATCAACCATATACTGGGCGAAAAAAAATAAACGGGAACTGAATATCGCTTTTTACGAAAAATCGTTTCTAAATAATTATTAATCAACAAATTATTTTTATTTTTAATAAATGCTTTAAATTTTTTCAAACGCTCGGAAAAATAACTAATTTACCATTGAGAAGTAATAAATATGTAGATTAAAATTGCTTTTTATCCTGGAATAAAAATAAACTTTCCCTAACCACTCTACACAATAAAAAGCGATTTTATAAATACCGCGATAAATCCAAACTTTCAACGACAATTATTCGAGCCGCCCCTTTCTCGTTCGACCGCCCCCCATTCCATTTAATTCACCTGCATTTCTATTTCATTTTTATACTTTTTGGTCACTCACTAAGCACACACACACACACACATAAAAAAATTTAAAGTGAGGGAAGGAAATGAATAGCGGGGGAGCCCCAGCAATGTATCATTGCACCCCATCGAGCAGACTGTCCAAAAAATGTACGTTTTACTGACAAAAACCTTTATACTTCTATCGCAGAAGAATTTAATTGATGTTTTTTTTATTCCCAAAGAACAAAAATCCTTGCATTGAATTACCAACTTTTATTTATGGCGGATACATTTTGAAAATTACACAAAAGTAACTCGGGTGAATGTGACTGTATTCATTGTAAACAGAACCAAAGAGTTAAACACGATAATCTACATTTGGACAGAGTTTTTACTTTTAAGTGTTAGGGGCAAGATTTGGTAAAGAATTGTCTGCCAAAGGAAGTACTTCTCCCAGCTGCTCAGCACGTCGTGGGTACGGTTTACGCAAGGTAAATTTTTATTTGATTATAATCAAAATAAATACAGTTTTGATGCGTCACTAATCTTGTCACGTGCCTATTTTTTCCCTTCTACAGTTCCATTATAATTGTGTCTCTGATAGTTTTGTATTCCTCAGGTACCGTATTTTGTTGTAACTTAAATATATCATTCGTTGTAAATAGTGTTGCATACCTTGTAGTGATAGGATTCGATTGTTAATGGCTGTGGCATTTTTATTGATCGATGGAGATTGAGTGGGGGTTTTCGTTATTAGATTTTGCTTTTGTTTTTGGCCTCGATTGTTGTGTGTTGTCGGTTATATTATTGTTTGGTTTGCATTTCTGTGTGGATGGGGCTGGCTATCAACATGGACGAGCGCGATTCTGAGTGTGGAACATAGATTTGCGAATATTGTTGGTTGACGTCGGTTCCGTGTCATTTTTCTTGATATCGGCCTGGGAAGTAGTCAGTCGTTTGGTGGCAGTCTTGGGAGTGGTGTGGTGAGAATTTTTGGGACGGTGTGATATTAACACGTGTGCAAAACCTCTACAGTTTTTCATTTAATTCATTTAATTTTTAACTTGACCATTCTATCTTACCTTTGTTGTTGATATTTTGGATTTTGGTGTCGAGTTAAAATAACCGCATGCGGGATTTGATTGAGGGAAGCCATTATTAATTAGCAGGTGCCGTTCCATAATCAAACCGGCCACAGGAGTAGTGAATTCGTATACCCAAAGGTTACAAGTGATTTATTTTGAATATTTAACGACGTGATTTGTTTTTGACACCACGATTAAGTTTTGTTTTAATTTATTAATATGGTACATTGTTGAAAACTATTTAATGCATTGGATAATATGCCAAGGCTGAACTTTGATTAAAGTAATCTTCTCAATAGTTCTTTGTGTCCAAGTAAAAATGTTTTCCTCATACTTATTTGTAAATATCCTACAATATTGATATTTTGAAGGATAGCCATTGTAAAAAGAAATATTTTTAAATAAGCTCGATTATTTTAACAGTGTAAATCTTTATGTAAATGGTAAAACCATGAGTAATTTAGCAGCCTTATGTGAACGTTTGATTAAGTATTATTAAAAAGTTGTCTTGTATACGTTTTTTTTGGTAACTTAGTAAAGTTTGTTACTCTTTCTTTTGTTTTAGTTATTTTATGGAATCGTAAACTTTGGATTTTTGATTTATTGTTAGCTGTTGATTTTGACTATATTTGTAATAAGTTTATTATTGAACTGTGTACTTTGATTTGTTGTTGGCTGTAAATTTTGACTATATTTGTTATAATTTTATTATTGAACTGTGTACTTTGATTTATTGTAGGAGTAAAGTATCCAATATATTTTTGCTATAATTTCATTTATTTGGTTCACCATAATCTTAGATGTTTATCGTGTGGCTCTGCTAGTGCCTATAATACCTAGGGGTTTCCGGCTTGAACCGTCTAAGTCGGTGGCGCGGCTCACTTTTATTTTCTTTTTTTTTCTTCTACCCTCTACGGCTGAGCTCGGGCATAATTTCCCAGTAGAGAGACCGCTGGCAGAGTACTCTATAGAGAACGAAAAAGACGTGGCAATCTTCTAGTTAAATCATAACTACTGCAATAAATAATTGAGACTCCAATAAATTACACACTCTGAAACCTGCGTGACATCTAATAGTACTTAGGGTTAGATAGTTGAGAAATATTAGTCAGTAAACTTAGAATCTGATCTGTTTATAGTTTAACATCATTCTTTTACACTCACATCATTAGGAATTATTAATAATAATTTGTAAGAACTACTACAGGTATAAAATAAGAATGTTGTAAATATTAATTAAGGGGGCTATTCATGTGACATGTCAAAGATAGCTTATATGATGGTCATATTTAACTTATTTTATGTAAGACTTGATTTAGTTAAAGGCTCTGAGGAGCTACACTAATGGTGCGTCCTATTTTTTCAACTACCACTCAGGTTCAGGTGATGATTATATCAGTAGCTCAGACTTCTTCGAATACTATGTGATAGCGAAATATCTAGTTCCAGGGCGCGACCGAGGAATATTGCTGAATCCATTAGTCGAACGATACGAAGACTTTGTAGGTAGAGAACTCAAAATGTGAAAAAACGAAGTAAAAAAGTAAACAACTGGAGAAAAAAAATCCTAAATACTAAATATTAGTTTTAGTACAATGCAGTATATACAGGTAATTGACAAAGAATGTTTTATGTAGACCAACCTCGAAATTGTAAGGTTTATTGTGACGGTTCTAAAAATAAAAGTTGGTAGTTCTTGGCTTATACCAGAAATCTAAAAAGTTATAAGATAAATTACAGCTTACAGTCGCAGAGCTACGATATGAACACAATACAAGGTGATCCTTTAAACTGATTAACTAAGAACACAGGATTTAGGTATTCCAAATAAAAATTACTTAGTGCAAAATAGAAACGTAATACAAGTTGTAAGAAGGCAAAAAAGTTAAATACTAACCATTCTGAGAAGTAAATTTGTATTAAAAAAGTAACCACCAATTTATTGTTTGTTTGTATTGCCACGTCTTTTTTTTGTTCTCTAAAGAGTACTCTGCCAGCGGTCTCTCTACTGGCAAATTATGCCCGAGCTCAGCCGTAGAGGGTAAAAGAAAAAAAAATATAAAAGTGAGCCGCGCTACCGACTTAGACGGTATAAGCCGGAAACCCCTAGGTCTTGTAGGCACTAGCAGAGCCACACGATAAACAACAAACAATTTTGGTGAACTAAATAAATAAAACTATATTTACAATTCCTGCAATATATTAATTAAGTAAAAATGATGTTCTGATTTTTTTTTTTTACAACAAATTCTGTATTTTTGGTAAAGTGGATTAAACGAATTTAATACACTTTTCTTAAAATAATATTTTAATTAATTATAACAATCTTTTAGACAATAATAAAAACCTAATGATGTACAAAAGAGAATTAACAAAAAAAAATGTTCACAATGTTTAAAATTTCAAAAATAATTGTTTTTATATAGAATTCTTGATAGCAAAAGATTAAAAAAAAAATACAAAATAAATGGACTTGCAACAAAAATAATAATTTGAAACCATCACAATAATTACATAATGTATATTCAGTAATGTATACGTTCAGATTCAACTTGGAGCAGGTACAAATTTAATGAAAATAATTTGTTACTTTTAAACTATTGAAAACACTTATATCAAGCACATAATAACTGATAAGTTGACAAAATTAAACTCAATACTATGTAACCAATTGAAAACTTCATAGAGAAGTCACTGTTACATCGATGATCCAAGAAACAGAAACACCAAGTAGTATTATCATAATAATTTCTGCTAAAAACACCAAGCAAGTCTTTATAACACTGAAATTTATCGTCGATATGGATGATATGGAACGGCACGTGCTAATCAACAATGGCTTCCCTCAAATAAATCCCGCTAGCGGCTATTTTAACTCGACACCAAAATTCAAAATATCAACAACGAAGGTAAGATAGAATGGTCAAGTTAAAAATTAAGTGGTTTTTCTTCAAAATCCAATTAAGATGGCCCAAATACAGCCAGATATGAAAGAAAAAACCGTAGAGGTTCTGCTCACGTGCTAATATCACACCATCCCAACAACTCTCACCAACACCCGACTTCGAAGAATCTCACCCAACGACTGACACTCCTAGGCCGGAAATCAAGAAATCACATGGAATAAACGTCAACCCACAATCTTCTCCAGTCCGGGCTCCACAATCGCCTCGTCCGTGCTGTTAGCCAGCCCCATTCACACAGAAATGCAAACCAAACAATAATCCTATCACTACTAGGTATGCAACACTATTTACAACGGATGATATATTAAAGTTACAACAAAATACGGTATGCAACCCTACTTACGAGTAACTAAGGAATACGAAACTATCAGAAGAGACCCAATTAATAATAGAACTGTAGAAGGAAAAAATATGCACGTGACAGTATTATAATTTATAAGTATGTATGTCTTGTAGCAGAGTTCTCTTTAATAGATCTAACGTGTTCTTAGACGGATAAAATGTTTTTAAAAAAAAATAATAATTTAATGTTTTCATAGGAAATTTTACTTCCGTTTTGTTTTAACTTTTTAAAAATAAACAATATGTAACAAAATACAAATTATATATTGTTTGGATATTAAGTTCAGGTAACAACAAATTAAATTTTATTAAATGAAACGAAATTTTTTTTATCATTCATAAGAAAATTCGATTAAAAAAATGTTGATTTTTATTTTTGATAAAAAATGCCAGTAAGAAAAAAATGCTAATTGTTTATGACTATTAAACTAATAGACTAATAGGCATTAGTTAAAATACGCGATATTATATTTTACTTGTAATTTTGTATAATATTATATTTAATGTATTTTTTAAAGTAGATTTTTAGAACTAATAAATAAATAAAAAAAACACCATCCGATAGTTATTACTTATATTACGTGTTTATCTTTCTCTTCCTGTTAAATATAAAAATTAAAAACAATTTGAGTTCACCGCTGTACAACCATAATACCAAACTATTAAAATCTTTTTATGTTGAATGAATCTTATATTTGTGGAACTGTTATTTATTTCTAAATCTAAAACACCACTAATTTTTTAAACGAACTTTTACTGCCGCATAAATCAGTTTTCAAAATAATCACCTACACCGAAAGGTCCTTTGAAGCGCCGAGCGCTTTATTTTGACGATACATGTGCGGTTGAAATAGATCTTCTTCTTAGTCATGTTTGCACCTCGAATACGGTGTGTCGCAGTTTTAAGATAGCAGATCCTTGAAATCGTGCAACTAAAATACTCTTTTTATTGTGAGCCATGTTTTAATCTATATTTTAATTTCATTGCGACAACTACCACAAAGCTTTGCAGAGGAAAATATTTCCTAGACCCCGAGAGCTGGAATTCCATGCAGTTTTTACTTTCCTATATCCGAGAAGTTAAAAGCTACGTGTTAAGCCAAATTTTAATTCCATTATGACCACTAACACAAAGTTTGGTAGAGGAAAAGATGGAAAGCAATGCAGTTTTTACTTTCCTAGAACTTGAGAGGTTTAAAACTATGTTTCAAGCCATATTTTTATTCCAGTACTAGGGTGCATCTCAAAAGCAATGGTATTCCTCACTGGTATGGACGAGACTTGGAAAAATGCATAAACATACAGAAGTGGTCAATATTGTAAAACAACGAAAACTTGAATATTTCGGACATATCATGAGACACTCAGAAAAGTATGACATTCTACATATTATAATACAGGGCAAGATTAATAGTAAGATACGCCCCAGCAGACGAAGAACTTCCTGGCTCAAAAATCTCAGACAGTGGTTTGGTCTCACCACTATACAACATTTTCGAGCGGCTACCAACAAAATAATGATTGCAAACATGATAGCCAGAATGATCGCCAACGATCGTTAAACGGTCATGGCACCTAGAAGAAGAAGATGGACGAGACCACTACCAATAAGGGTAAAATCAATAAAAAGGAAGAATATCGAAACCTGGATTTGACCTATTGGTTGCATTTTATTGCTGACTTGTATTAACTTTCATAAAAGTTACACGTTCGCCCAAAAATAATTTCGTTGGAGACATTCTATATACAAATACCGGCGAAATGGTTTTAAGGCTAGTGAAGTCACGTGTTGTAAATTCACTTGTCATAATAAAATGCGCCATAATGCGATTTTAATAGCGGTATAATAGCGAAAGAAGCAACTTTGTTGAAAATCAGCGATAACGTGCGAAATATCTGTCTTCTTTTTTTATATTCCTTTTCACAAACGTTGCTTTCTCATAAACGATTTCATCGCGAATGTAAATTCTAAGAACAACAAAAACAATTAAACAACATGTGTAATTTTAGACCTTTGATAAAGCGCATTTTCTAAAAATATCTGATGTTTATAAAAAGGTAGACATTAAGAAGTAAACATATGAAAAGTAGCAGCAGAGAAGTCAACTAAGCACGCTAGAAAATAATTTCGTATTTCTTTTTATTTTGTACATCACATGAAGGATAAGCTTTGAGATATTATGTTGTGAATTTGGAACGTTAGAAATAGTGGATAAACGATATTAAGTAATTTAGCAAAAGATATTACATACATACATATAGTCACGCCTTTTTCCCATAGGGGTAGGCAGAGACCACTTCCTTTCACTTGCTACGGTTCTTACACACATCTTTTGCTTCCTCTACTTTCATCAGTGCTCTCATACATGCTCGTCGGTTGTTGGTTCTCTTGACCTGGCCTTTCTTTAAAACAATGTTGATCTGATCGAGATATGTTCTCCAAGGTCGACCTGTACCGACTTGTCCATTCACAATCGCCTTATAAATTTGTTTTGTCAATCTTCCTTCATCCATCCTTTCTACGTATCCAATCCATCTAAACATTCCTTTATCTATCTTTGTAACCACATTTTCTTTTACACCACAGCGTTTTTTTATCTCACTACTCTTTACTTTATCCAACCGAGTCACTCCGGCTATACTTCTCAGACTACTCATCTTCGCAGCATTAATCCTTTTTTCATGCTTTTTCTACCAAACCCAACATTCACTACCATATATAAGTGTAGGAACCAACACACCTCTATGCACAGCCAGACGTAACTTTTTTGACACTTTCTGGCTATTAATATAGCTATGCAGTGCCCCATTCATTTGTTTTTCTGCCAACCCCTTCGCTCAATGTCACTGTCATACTTTCCATCTCTCGTAAACTTTGAACTCAAAGATATAAACCAGGAATAACATTTCACGGGCCTAGTACTAGATAAATGATCATTGACAGTATCTTTAAGATATATTAGTCGCAAACAAAGTTTTGTATTTACCAATGGAGGGAAAGGAACCTTTGTAATATTTTTTTTTCTCGGATGCTGGTTTAATAGTAAGATAAACAGTCCTAATCGAAGGTTTAGTTTAAAAGCAGTTATGTTATGAGTTTGCACTATTACCCCATTTCGAATAATCACTTGGAATGCTTTCTAAGTCACTCAACAATTGCAATTTTAGTTTAAAGCCACAGAGAGCTTCTTGTCAAATAAGTCCAAGCTTAGCATTATGCCCAGATTTAGGACGCTGCACCTAAAGTATCTTTTAAGCTTAATATAATGGATAATTATTGTAGGTACTTCTATGGACTATGATTTGACCGATTATATCGTGCAGTTACAGACACTTGGGTCTTTAACTGGAACCATACGTTATACAGTACCTTTAGCTCTTAATAGTATTCCAGAACCAACCAAGATGATACTTTGAACTTGTATAAATAGCCTAATTTTTCTGTATAAATTGTGCGTTAAAATCGCAAAAAAACCTCTCCTTGTAAAACAAAAATGTATTTACCCAGTGAGTAGATGCTTTTAGTACATCTTACTCTACCTGCATACCAACACTAACTCTTAGTTAGCTTTTGTAGTATCGGATGTAAATCTCAAAAAGTCCTTGTTGATTACCACTGTAAAGAGCTTCTCAGGTTTAATTATGGGTGATATATACTCTGCTTTATTTGATTATTAGGTTACTTATTTTGTACTGCCTTTTTATCCCCTCCTTATTTGGTGGTGGATGCAATAAAACAGTAATTGTGCTTTCTGAGTATTCTGCTACGCTTGAAGAGCCAAAAATTTTGACCTTGTTATTTTAAAAAAATAGCAAGATAATAGTTTTCTTGAAACACGAAACACGTAATTTAGTGGATTTTATTAAAAAAAAAGAGTTTTTAATATACTTGAAATTAAATGAAAAAACTTTTAAGTAAAGATAGTTACTAAGTTTCATGCCAATTTTTGTTACATAAAATTAATTTTCAATAAATATTTCAGTTATGTTAGAAATACAAAAAAATACAAAGAATCTATGCAGAAATAGAGATGGATAATAAATGATAAAAGAACAAGGAAAAACATAGCAAATGCCAATTTCTCAGATCTAACTCGACAACCAAGAAAGTTTCCCGTCAAACTTTCCGAGTTTTCCATCAACTTCCGATGAATATTTCAACAAATCCATCAGTAGAAAAGGGAGCCGATGTACTAACAACTTTCCTCTTCGTTTTCTCCCTATTTTTTATCCATTCTGACCGGCAATTATTGAAACAGTGTAAATTGTCATACGCTTCCTAACAGTCGGGAGAATGGGAGAGCTTTTCAGTTGACAGCAAAGGGGATCTCCACAGGGTGCATTCATAATAGGGAAGAGACGAACTTTTTAGCTTTCAGTTGGAGATTCTTTAACGCTCGATTATTAGTTACTTCACCGAATACGTGCGTAAGTATTGTCTGTTAGTAACAGTCCAGAAAAGTTTAAAAATTTTGTCGTTTTTTTATGGTGACCAGTCTAGGAAGGAAACAAAATTACATACATACATAAAGTCACGCCTTTTTCCCATAGGGGTAGACAGAGACCACTTCCTTCCACTTGCTACGGTTCGTACACACATCTTTTGCTTCCTCTACTTTCATCAGTGCTCTCATACATGCTTTTCGGTTGTTGGTACTCTTGACCTGGCCTTTCTTCAAAACAATGTTGATCTGATCGAGATATGTTCTCCGAGGTCGACCTCTACCGATTTGCCCATTCACACTCGCCTTATAAATTTGTTTCGTCAATCTTCCTTCATCCATACTTTCTACGTGTCCAAACCATCTAAGCATTCCTTTATCTATCTTTGTGACCACATCTTCTTTTACACCACAGCGTTTTCTTATCTCACTATTCTTAACTTTATCCAACCGAGTCACTCCGGCTATACTTCTCAGACTACTCATCTCCGCAGCATTAATCCTATTTACATGCTTCTACTGCCAAACCCAACATTCACTACCATACATAAGTGTAGGAACCAACACACATCTATGCACCGCCAGACGTGCCTTTTTTGACACTTTCTGGCTATTCATAAAGCTATGCAGTGCCCCATTCATTTGTTTTCCTGCCAACACCTTTCGCTCAATGTCACTTTCATACTTTCCATCTCTAGTAAATTTTGAACCCAAATACACAAATTCATTTACTTGTTTCACTCTTTCTCCCTCAATCGAAACCCCACAGTTTTTCATGCTTTCTTCTCTTTCAAAAACCATTATTTTCGTTTTGCTCATATTTATTTTCATCCTTTTGATTTTCAGGGAATCATGCATAACATTAACCATCGCCTGCAACTCCTCTTCAGATAACGCTAATATGACTTGATCACCGGCGTAAAGAAGGCATTTGACGATCAAATCATTCATTTTAATCCATACGCACTCTTTTTCAGATCTTTTAAACAATTGTCTATGTATAAGTTAAACAGCCATGGCGAAGTCACACATCCCTGTCTCACACCTTTTTCGATGTTAAACCAATCCGTGCAAGCTCCGTTTATCCTGACACAAGCAGTGGAATCATCGTAAACAAAATTAACATTAACAAACGGCTTTCTATACTAGGGCAACCGAACTTAGATGACTGAACCGATCTTAGTTCAGTTAGTATTAAAGACTCCACGATTTTCATTAAAAGCTCTCACTGGTTCTCACGGTAGAGGGCACCGCCGTCCATTACGGCATCACAACGGGCCAAAAGGTGGTTCACTCCGAACCACCGTTTTAACCTGTTTAAACATACGGTATTGGATGCTGGTCATTCATCAGCCAAACCTTAGCCTCTAGGACTTTTTGTGTGTCCTCTATAACTCTCGTTGGCCGTTTATTCTTCTCCCGAATATTGCTAGTTTTCTGTGATCCAATGTTTCGCATTCAGTTTAGTTGTTTCTATCTTGTTGCCACAGTGTCTGCAAGACAAGACAGTCCTATTTTGTGTGGTTTTTTTTATTGGACTATGACCAATAAAGGCAACTGTAATTGGGACCCATGCCAGCAGTATTTTTTGTGCTCTGCCAAGAATCTGAGTTCTTCTATAATGGTATCACACTAATGTTGTGCAGTGTTGCCAAGTTGGTTGACAGACGAGAAGTAGATGTATTATATAAATAATCTGTAACCTCCTTTGCCAAAAAGGGTGACTTTTCATAAATTGCTTTATCCCAAGCCTTTAATGATCTTCCTCTTTGCGTTTTTTTTTAGTTAGCTTTTAATTTTTTCTTAATAGGTCCACTTTCGTCCATCCACTTTAAATGTTCCCACCATAATAGTTGTCTCTTTTCTTTGAATTCCTATGTGAGCTTCTCATATCTACAATTTTTATTATTTTTTTACTAACACCTCCAACTCTTCTGAAATATGCCTAACATCTGCCACTAGTATTTAGCTTTTTTATTCTTTTGTTAATATATGTTTTACTACTGGTATGTATAAAGATTTAAATATTTTCATTTTTGTTTCTTTTCTTTAATTCTTAAAATTATTGTTTATAGGGTAACAAAGTTTATTTTTGTTTTCATTTTTAACATCTGCTTCTTGTGTTTCTTTTTTATAATGGTTATTAGATATTGATTTTTTTAAGTGCTTTATTTTTACTGTGTCTATTTCTATGTTTATATTATATGTGTTTTCTCCTGTAATTAATATTTTTGTCTATTTTTGTTTATTTTCATTCCACTATCTAGCATTGTGGTATTCCAAATGTTTACATTATCTTGTAGTTCTTTCGCATTCCTTGCCATGGCATTACAGGCTGCTTCACTAATATTTACTTTTTGTAGTTTTAAATGTCCTTCACTTGTCTTTTGCGAACTGCTGGGAACTTTTTAAGGATCTTAACCATGAATATGACGAATAATACACTTACACTTTCTCCTTGCCTTATTTCTTTATTATTAGTAGAGTTTTCCCCATTCTGTTATTTTTGATAACCAAATTGGTATTGTTCATAGAGAAGTATATACCCAACTAATTACATTTATTAACTAAAATATTTTATTATACTATTATTGGACGATCCTTGTATGTGTTGGTTCCTACACTTATGTATGGTAGTGAATGTTGGGTTTGGAAGAAGAAGCATGAACATAGGATTAATGCTGCGGAGATGAGTAGTCTGAGAAGTATAGCCGGAGTGACTCGGTTGGATAAAGTTAAGAATAGTGAGATAAGAAAACGCTGTGGTGTAAAAGAAGATGTGGTCACAAAGATAGATAAAGGAATGCTTAGATGGTTTGGACACGTAGAAAGGATGGATGAAGGAAGATTGACGAAACAAATTTATAAGGCGAGTGTGAATGGGCAAATCGGTAGAGGTCGACCTCGGAGAACATATCTCGATCAGATCAACATTGTTTTGAAGAAAGGCCAGGTCAAGAGTGCCAACAACCGAAGAGCATGTATGAGAACACTGATGAAAGTAGAGGAAGCAAAAGATGTGTGTACAAACCGTAGCAAGTGCCTACCCCTATGGGAAAAAGGCGTGACTTTATGTATGTATGTATGTCCTTGTATTTGATAAAAAAACCCATGGACATTTCATATTTTAACTATAGTAATATTTAAAGATAAAAAACAAATAACATTACCTATCTTTGATTTACGTTCATATTGAAGCTTACCTGAAACAAAAAAAACAGTTAATATTAATATCAAAGTTGATTATTAAATAATAATAAATAAACTTGTTTTTGTAATTTTATTTAACAAATTTAGGTCATGATTTAAATCTGATTGGGAGTATGAGAGTGAATTTCCGAATATCCTTAAATTTTTTTAATACATTATTTTTGACAAAACCAATTTTGGGAGTAAGACAAATAAAAATCATTATTTTTGTGTTTTTTTTTGTTAAAAATATGTTTATGCCTGTTCGAACGTACGATATTAACAATTAAACATTGCAACAATGTCTCTTTGAATTTGGAATTTCTGATTACCGGCAACCCTAAAAACGGCGGTATTTTCCCGTTTTTCTCCTGTAAAGCTCGTCCCGGCAAGCCTTTAATCTTCTAATGTAAATAATAGCCTCAACCCATATACAGGACAAAACCAACATTAGCAGCAAGATTTTTTCATTAACCGGTGGCCTATCATTAAAAAAACTTGTTAGTTTTCATTCGGATCTTCGACGTACTATTATCCAATACAAGAAAATATTTTTCAGTTTGTTCTAAAGTTGGATAATCTATTATTTGTTAAAAGGATTTTCTCAGGAACGTTTTCAATAATTTACAGTCGAAATTGTATTGTGCATAATACTTTTGGCAACTGTGCAGAATAACAGATCAATAAAGCACGTTTTTTTTTAATTTAACTGTAGAACAAAATTGGAAACATTCTAATTTTATTTATATTGAAATTTCAAAATTTAATAATATTAAAGGAATTCGTTTCGTCTGCTGTATCGCCTTTTTAACCTTTGTTGGAGGTGTGGTACGTACCAGACGACTGATGCAAGGCCTTTATCGTGCCGCTTTACAAGGAAAAAGGTTCGCAGCAGGACTGTAAGAACTACCGAGGTATTAGTTTACTCAGCATAATCGGCAAACTGTATGCAAAGATATTGATTAAACTAACTAACTAACTAATGTGCAAGCAGGATTTAGAAGAGAAAGGAGATGTATGGATCAGGTCTTTTCATTACGAGGTATAGTCAAAACATTCTTGGCTAGAAGTCAGAAGGTCTATTGCGCTTTTATAGACTTGGAAAAGACCTATGACAGAGTGGTAAGAAGTGAATTGTGGTCGACATTGTCTATGCATGGGGTGAACCGAAATCATTTTACGATGATTCCACTGCTTGTGTCAGCGAAGCTTGCACGAAATGGTTTAACATCGAAAAGGGTGTGAGACAGGGATGTGTGGCTTCACCATGGCTGTTTAACTTATACATAGACGATTGTTTAAAATATTTGAAAGCGAGTGCGTATGGATTGAAAATGAATGATTTGATCGTTAAATGCCTTCTTTACGCCGATGATCAAGTCATATTAGTGTCATCTAAAGAGGAGTTGCAGGCGATGGTTAATGTTATGCATGATGCCCTGAAAATTAAAGGGATCACAATAGATGTAAGCAAAACGAAAGTAATGGTTTTTAAAAGAGAAGAAAACATAACAAACTGTGAAGTTCTGATAAAGGGAGAAAGAGTGAAACAAGTAAATGAATTTGTGTACTTGAGTTCAAAGTTTACGAGAGATGAAAAATATGAGGAAGCGAAAGATGTGTGTAAGAACCGTAACAAGTGGAAGGACGTGGTCTATGCCTACCCCTACGGAAAAAGACATGACTATATGTATATGAAATGATTGGTATAATTAAATGCCTATTGCTGAATTTATTACGATAATCACGACCAAAAACTAGGCAAACTCAAAAAGCAAAAACTATTTTAATGTCAAGCGTTATTTCGGCCGGGAAATATGCACTTTCCGGACTTACTTGTAAAAGTGTTACTAATTAAACAAATATCCACTTAGGCACGTCTAAAATATTTTTTAACCAAAATACAAATATGTTCCCTTAGAAATTTAAAAAAATAATATTTTATAAATTTTTAGTATTATTTTAGTAAAAATAATAAAAACGAATATTAAAATATTTCAATTCTAGTTAAATAAATTATTTATTAAACGGAAACACCAAATAATAAAGCTTATTGATGTGTAACATCTTTCCTCTCGCTTTCTCGCAATTTGTGGGAGTGATTTTATGAAACGTGTAAAAGTAACAGGAAGTCGCGGAAGCACGCGCTATTATGATTTGACGAAAAGCGCGCGGTTAGAGTTGGCCGTCAGATACACGTCAACCAATTTTCCGAGAGGTCGGAACTGTCAGCCATTAGCTGTGCACTTACGTTACAGTGTTGTGTATAAAGTTTGTTATTATATGCGTAAACTACATAAATAAATATTTACTGTTGATAATAAGTCTCAATAAAGTGCAAATCAATGATATATAAAATTCAAGTAAGTAATAATAAATAATTATTCGAATAAAATATTTCAGTATTTAGCCTTTTAAAACTTTGGGGTTGATTTTTGTCACTCCTAGTGTCAATTAAATAAAATACAATTTTCATTAAAAATACAATTTTCATTGAAAAATCATTTTAAATGATACCTGACCAATTTTTTTCAAAATATAATTTTAAAATTCCTTATTACTAAGGTGAGATGTCAAATGTTACATATCATATGCGACTACTGTAATATGCTCGCTCGTTTTATTTTGATTCTGCCGGAATTGTTGTTGGCGTTGAGCATTGGTTTTCGGTATTTTATTTGCACTCTGATGTTTGCGCTTTCCATTCTCTTTTCGACTCTGAACACATGATTTCACTATTGTCTCGCTTTTTTTATTTTTTTTTTGAAGACTCGCAACTTTATTTTAATATTTATTCAAAGTAAAAGATCAATCAATCCAGATTACCGACAATTTTGAATGTTCGGATTTACATCCTTAATTCGATACTTCAATATAATCCACCCTTAAATAACCCTTAGGAGAAGAAACTTGTGTTCACGTCATCATACATCATACATAACCTTTCATGGAAAATTGACTGCGCCATACAGCGGGTGCAAGGCGTTGGGCCAAACGTATAAAAATTATGTCAATAAAGCATAAGTAGGAAATCCCAACAGTTTTTAAAATATATTTAAAAGACAATTAATTGTAAATTAAAAAAAAATCACTGTTGACAAGGTACTGAAAAATTGATGATAACAAATTGTAACGTGCCTTTTTTTTCCCTTCTACAGTTCCATTATAATTGGGTCTCTGATAGTTTTGTATTCCTCAGGTACTCGTAAATAGTGTCGCGTACCGTATTTTGTTGTAACTTAAATATATCATTCGTTGTAAATAGTGTTGCATACCTTGTAGTGATAGGATTCGATTGTTAATGGCTGTGGCATTTTTGTTAATCGCTGGAGATTGAGTGGGGGTTTTCGTTATTAGATTTTGCTTTGGTTTTTGGCCTCGATTGTTGTGTGTTGTCGGTTATATTATTGTTTGGTTTGCATTTCTGTGTGGATGGGACTGGCTATCAACACGGACGAGCGCGATTCTTAGTATGGAACATAGACTTGCGAATATTCTTGTTTGACGTCAATTCCGTGTCATTTCTTGATATCCGGCTTGGGAAGTGGTCTGAGTCGTGTGGTGAGAGTCTTCGAAGTCGGGTGTGGTGAGAATTTTTGGGACAGTGTGATATTAACAAGTGTGCAAAACCTCTACAGTTTTTCTTTCATATCTGGCTGTATTTGGGCCATCTTAATTGGATTTTGAAGAAAAACCATTAAATTTTTAACTTGACCATTCTATCTTACCTTCGTTGTTGATATTTTGGATTTTGGTGTCGAGTTAAAATAACAGCATGCGGGATTTATTTGAGGGAAGCCATTGTTAATTAGCAGGTGCCGTTCCATAACCCAAACCGGCCACAGGAGTAGTGCATTCGTATCATCCATATCGACGATAAATTGCAGTGTTATAAAGACTTGCTTGGTGTTTTTAGCAGGAACTCCGTATTAAGGTGTTCAAAATTAAAGTTAATTCTTTTTTTTTATATTTGATCTACAATATACGTTTACCTAAAGGTTACAAGTGAGTTATTTTTGAATATTTAATGACGTGACTTATTTTTGACACCACGATTAAGTTTTGTTTTAATTTATTGATATAGTACATTGTTGAAAACTGTTTATTGCATTGGATGATATGCCCAAAACTGAGTACTTTGATTTATTGTTGGCTGTTGATTTTGACTATATTTGTTATAATGTTATTATTGAACTGAGTACTGAGATTTATTGTTGGCTGTTGATTTTGACTATATTTGTTATAAGTTTATTATTGAACTGAGTACTTTGATTTATTTTTAGTTGTTAATTTTGTCTATATTTGTTATAATTTTTGTTATTGAGCTGTGTACGTTGATTTATTGTAGGAGTAAAGTATCCAATATATTTTAGCTATAATTTATTTGGTTCACCATAATCTCAGTTGTTTATCGTGTGGCTCTGCTAGTGCTAATAAGACCTAGGGGTTTCCGGCTTGAACCGTCCAAGTCGGTGGCGCGGCTCACTTTTATATATTTTTTTTCTTCTACCCTCTACGGCTGAGCTCGGGCATAATTTTCCAGTAGAGAGACCGCTGGCAGAGTACTCTATAGAGAACGAATAAGACGTGGCAAATTTTGACTACAATTTATAGATTAAGAAGAAAAATATTTTATGTAGGTAATATACACTGCGCGTCAGAGAAAACGGGCCACCCCAAAAATTTGTGAAATTAGCAATTTTTACTTTTTTCTTGTATTTTAGTGAAATGGGTTAGTACGTATACTGAGAATGCATACCGGCTATGTACAGAGGATGAACACATTCTCCGAACCTTGGAAACGATACAACAGTCAATTACTTTCAAGCACCGATCGCCTGATTGAAAATTTCGACAACTGCATGTACGTTTATAGTGATGTAAAACGTTTTCTATGTAAAATTTATGGTGGTTTAAAGTTTAAGACGTATCTTTGTAATAAAGTTGCCTTCACAGAGTTATGTTTAAATCTTAACAATGGATGAAAATTATCGGAGAGCTGTTGCTGGCAAATGGAACAAGTCAATGGGATATAGCAAGACGTTTGAATGTTAGTCGTTCAACAGTACAAAGAACACACCAGCGGTTTTTGAAGACCGTTTACTGTCGACGACGCTTAAAAGAAAGTAGTTTGACAGCTTGCAGTCCAGCTGAAGGACCCTTGCTTACTGCAGAAGAAGACGCAGACTCGAAGTAGCCCGTAAACATATGAATTGGACAATTGATGACTGGAAAAAGGTATTGTTTACGGATGAGTCCAGAATGTGTCTTTATGGTAAAAATGGAAGAAATAAGGTGTACAGAAGAGCCGGAGAACGGCATGCTGCCTGTACTCGTCTTATAGGGGTGGCTGAGTAATGTTTTGGGCGGGTATTTCTTTTGAGGTGCACACGGATCTCGTCGTAATTACCAGAGGCGCGCTAACAGCACGACGATATATTGCAGAGATTCTAGTTGCTGGGTTTGTTGGTAATGGTTTTCTGCTAATACAAGATAACGCACGACCAAACACGACAAGAATGGTAACGGAGTACCTTGAATAGATTGGTATTGCAAAAATGAACTGGTCCGTTCAAAGCCCAGATCCAAATCCTATTAAACATATTTGGGACCAGCTCAAAAGGTGTGTAAGACGTCGTGCTCCAGCAGCACGTGAAGAGCTCCGATTGGCACTTATTGAGGAATGTATCAATTTTCTTTAAGCAAACATACAAATGTGCTGCGTTCTATGCTTACTTGTATGAGAAGTGTCATCCAGAATAGAGGTGGTAATACGCCTTATTGAAGAGTAAACCCCGTTATTTCTTATCTCCCGAGTTCAATTATTGTTGTGTCAACTGAATGTGTTATTTTTCAATAAATTAATACATTTTCAAATTTTTGCACTTCCTGTTGGTAACCCGTGTAAACATCCTATAACATGCTAAATGCATTATTGAATAAATACACAATACATTTATTATAACAAAAATAAACTAAATTTAAAAAATTTTGGGGTGGCCCGTTTTCCTTGACGCGCAGTTTATAATAAATAATGCAGCTCAATAAATCTCAAAGTCGTCTCCACAATATACAGGGTGTTAGTAAATAAGTGCGACAAACTTCAGGGGTGATTCTGCATGAAAAAATAATGACAGTTTGCTATATAAACTTATGTCTGCAAATGCTTCTTTTTAGAGATACGGGAACTGATTTAATGTTATTGTATTGGATATTTCTTGATAATGTATTTAAGAAATTAATGTTATACTCAATGGATTTAGTAAGTCCCCTTTTTATAAAAGCCGGTTGCATTCTTTTTGCTAACTAAAAGCACCTCAAATCTACAGTACCTAAAATTCTCGATGGTTATGTAATTATTGGATTTACATCCCTGAAGAATTACATAACTACCCATTTTAAGCCACGCCCCCTGCCCCCTGTCACCTCGTAGAGTAGTAACCAAACCTTTTTAATAATTAATAACTAAAATTTATTTCGTTTCGTTTTATTTGACAAATTTCCACTTGATACTAAAAAACTGGTAAAAATAATTAAACAACTTTATGTCAGAATATCTGAAAAAATGGAGAATGCAAAATTTATCAATTCCTTACGCGTACAACTTTCGACATATAGCTATTAATTAACCAAACGAAATTGATCGAAACAATAATTTACAAGTTATTAAACATTAAAATGCAAATTTAACAACAACTAGTAATAAAAAAGTTAAAATTTAAATGCCGCTTATCCCACAATTATCCTTCGAACTAATAACGGGTTTTTAAAGTACAATTCATCATGTCAGTATTAAAAAAATATGTATATATCGACCGCAAGTTAATTAAAAAAAAAACTCAAAAAAATTTACCCTTTTTAACGCGCGCAGCCTTCAATAATTTTACCTCAAGCACTCGACAATTATCCTATTTGTTCTACGGCTTTTCATTGGTAAATACTATTTGTTTAATTAAAAAAAAGTAGCGGCCTAGTTTGGGAAGTACGTATTTTCCACACTAGACCGGGAAGTTGTTGTCATTACCATAGCAATGAAATAACGACTTACCGATTTAACAATTGACATTTTAACCTTCATTTTCCCGCGCTGTCATTCTGACACCAAGTGTGATTGCATTTGCTAGAATCTATGTGTTTACTACATTACATTACATTGAACAAGATCATATTGCTCAGTGGAATGCAAATACTGGCTGCAGAACATCAAAACAGCTGATGAAAAGACCTCTCCAGAAGAGGGCTGACGCACTCTGGACGATGGACCGGAGTAGACTAATCAGCACGCTTGGCCTGCTCACAGGAAACATCGCACTAAGGGCGCACCTCTTCAAACTTAAGCTAGTGGCCGAGAAAAACTGCCGACTATGCGGAGAGGAGGAGGAAAGCAGTTTACACATTCTGTGTCACTGCCCGATGCTAGCGGGGTACAGGTATCAAACCTGGGGCCGCATGATCATGGAGACAGGGCCAACAGAAATCCTAAGGTTTGCCAAAATCAGCGGACTAGAATTCTGATGTCCTGAAGACACAGCGGTAGTCACAGAGGATCAAAAGATCTAGGTGACATAGGTGCCGACCAAATGCCCAATCGCAAGATTGTAATGTAACGTGTTTACTAAGTGAAGTATACAATTTAGTGAAAATTTCGATATTTAAACGTTATTAAATTCAATATTTTATATTGGAAAGAAATTAAGATATGTTTCTACCATTGTTCTCAATTTTTGTTTATCTGGCTGCTACTCCAAGTAGTCGATGCATCGTGGAGGGTGAAGCTGTTCTTGCAGCAAACCACATTATTGTTTTGTCAAAGAAAAAATGATGATAAGTGAATAATTAGATCTTATTGTTTGCACAGACAGCCAGGCTGCTTTAAAAGCACTGAGTTCCAAAGAGATAAATTCTAAACTTGTAAGTGTACACAACACGCTGTTTTTTGGACTCGCAGACTTCCAGGACACGTTTACTACCTCGTTCTGTAATCTCGTCCACTCGTCCAATGAAACAATATTTGCGGATTTGTTACATAAATTACTATTTTTTATAAAATTAATTAGACTAATTTCCCTGCTGTACCGACAAAAATGTAAGACTTATTTGAAATGCACAAAAACAGCGCTTGTCAACAAAAAAATCAGTTAAAATAATATTTAATACTGATAGTATTAACATTAATATTAAAGAGACTGGGCGCAGTTTGACCTCCTTTAGGAATCACTTTTGTGTCAAAAGTGACACATTCTAAACGGTTATATCGACTGAAAGAAATAAAATATTAATGTGCGCATTTACTAGTATCTTATACAGGGTACGAATAAACTTTTTATACTACTTGGGTCTTTTCTAATACGGTCCCCGCTTTTTCAATTTCTTTTTTATAGCCAACGGCTAAACCAATTTTCATGAAATTTTCAGCCAATCTTAAGATTAGCTCGGCGGGTGATCGTGTGAAGTTTGGTAGCAATCCCGCATTTTCAATTTTTGGGTATTTTCTAATACGTCCCACATTTTCAAAGTTCTTCACCAGGTACTGTTGGTGTTAGGTTAGGTTATGCTAATAACAATCGGTATTAATTGAGGCAGTAAAATTTAAAAAATTAGCCTAACCTAACATAACGTCCTAACTTAAGACCAACATTACCTGGTAAAGTTTAAAAATGCTTTTTTTTAGTACAAAAAAAAACAAAAAACCATAAATCATAATAATAATTATCATTATTGTTAAATTTGACAAATCAATTAAATAAGTTTAGATTCACGTTCAGATTGAAAATGAGGGGTTGAAAATGCGGTGTTGCTACCAAACTTCATACGATCATTCGCCGGGCAAATCTAAAGATTGGCTGAAAATTTCATCAAAATCGGTCCAGCCGTTGGCTATAGAAAAGAAATTAAAAAATTTCACGTTTCAGGGTTGAAAATGCGGTGTTGCTACCAAACTTCATACGATCATTCGCCGGGCAAATCTAAAGATTGGCTGAAAATTTCATCAAAATCGGTCCAGCCGTTGGCTATAGAAAAGAAATTAAAAAATTTCACGTTTCAGGGTTGAAAATGCGGAGTTGCTATCAAACTTCATACGATCATTCGCCGGGCTAATCTAAAGATTTACTGAAAATGTCATCAAAGTCGTATTAGAAAAGACCCGAATGATTTAAAACAAAAATAAAAAAATACCAACGAGAAGCGACGAAACTCTTTTTTGAGCTAAGTTTTCCTGAATGCACGTAACGAGAAATATGGTGTACAAAGAAAGTCCGCCCAGTGAAAAGAATACCGTTTCTTTTGATCTCATCCTTTGAAAGAAACAATGTATAGAAAAAATCATAATGCACAATATTGATTATAAATGACCTTAACAAATGATAATTTTGTTTTTTTTACCCAATATTACAGTAAAAATTCCAATTAACTTGTTATTCGTAATATTTCCATTTTGTGTACTATGATCTAATAACAGATATCGCTAGAACTAAAACCGCATCACGCTTCAGCCGATCTAGAAATTCCTTTTCGACCGCTAACAGTCAATACTGGCGACCTCAACTCCAAAATTTAATCAGCCGGTAACGTTTCGCCGATATTAAGGTCGTTTATCGTTTATCCTTTGGATCCTTTACATGCCCATAAGGATCGCAATTAGCGCACAATGCCTGGAAACCCTTGCATTGTCGATAAAACGATATCTAGTATACAGGTTTGCAACTTCTTATAAAACGATAATATTATTCGATAGATTTAGTGATCCAATAACAGCTAACTTAACAGGTTGATTGAGATTTGGATTGATTTGGATCAAAGAAAATTTGGTAATTATTTCTTAATGTTTTGTTTCTATTTTTTAAAGATTTTAAAGATTTTTTTTGTAAGAGTTCTGATCTGTTTACTTAAGATCATTATCTTTAAAAATCTTGTAAGTGGAACCTTATGAATTCATTACTTTTGACAGTTGAGAAACGAATATTTAAGACGCCTGAGAAATCCATTATTACGATATTAATGACTTTATTGACGTTTTAAGCATGTTAGACGCCTGATCAAGTTTATCATAAATTAACACATGAACGTGGTAGTCCTTGTCTTTTTTAACAACATATTGTTTCAATAAGTATCAGTGGGCTAATACACCCACATACAACTTTTTACCAAAAAGAGTTACTCGCTATTGTATAATGTGATCCTTTATAACTTAAGAGAACAGATCAAAACAAGTCAGTGTAAAAAAATCATTTATTCAAGTTGATCGTGCAACACTTTATTGTCAAATTTGAATCAATAAAGTCTATCGATATCTATTTCTTTTTCACTACATGCTATACGTGACGAATATCAATAAATGGTTATTTATTAAGAAACAACGGGATCTATGAAGTCATACGACTTTACCTTAGGTTCTTCTTCTTTGTGTGCCATGCTTGTTTTCAAACGTTGGCTATCATCAAGCGTTCAGGCGTTGGCTATCATAGAGTTGACAATTTGTTGGAAAGCTTCTCGATCGGTAGCTACATGAAAAAATTCTTTGACTGTTCGACCCGTCCAATGTCTAATATTACGAAGCCAAGAAAGCTGTTTTCTGCCAATCCATCGCTTTCCTTCTATTGTACCCTGGATAATTAATCGGAGCATGTGATATTTATGCCCCCTCATCATATGTCCAAAGTATTTGACTTTTCTTATTTTGATGGTGTTTGTCAATTCTCGCTCTTTATGTAGTAATTTTAACACATGTTCGTTAGTTACGTGTGCTGTCCAAGGAATCTTTAGCATACGGCGATAGCACCATAACTCAAACGCTTCCAATTTATTTAGATGCTTTACTTTCAGTGTCAAGGTTTCACATCCATAAAGCAAAACAGACCAAACGTAGCACTTTAATACTCTTAGACGGGTGTTCATCGAAAGACTTCTATTACATAGTACAGAACGCCAACTAGTGAATCTTTTACGTGCCAGTTCTATTCTGGTTGAGATTTCTACATCGCTTTCCACTCTGCAGTCTATCCAGCTACCCAAATACCTTTAAGTGTTGTACTCTGTCCAGAATTTTACCTTAGGTTAACCTTAGGTTAGGTTAGGTTAAAATGGCGGTTCGGAGGTACTCCACTTAGGCCATTTGGCCCGTTGTGATATCGTGATGGATGGCGGTGCCTTCTTCCTCTACCGTGAAAACCAGTTGGAACTTTTAATAAAAAGTGTAAGGTCTGTAATGTTAACTGAGCTGAGATCAGATAAGTCATCAAAGTTCGGTTGCCCTAGCATAGAAAGCCATTTTCTGCCTGGGGCAGAGCAGTGGCAGAGAAGATGTACTATCGTTTCCACCTCTTCCTCATCGTGAGAGCTTCTACAGAAGTCGTGTCTTAGCTCTGCAATTCCCATGCGCCATGCATGGAATCCACCTGCCCAGTGTCCTGTTATGGCCGCTATCGCATTTTAAATGGACTCCCTTGATAGAGTTAAAACATCATTAGTTTGACGTAGATCTAGTTTAGGCCAAATATGTTTCGATGATGTGTATGTGGGTTCATTGGCAGTTGGCTTTTTGAACTACTTTGCTGAGCAGGAGGAGCCGGCAAACGACTTCACCTTGAAGGCTTGAATAAAATTAAAAAAACATTGGCAAAAAACTTCAATTTATACCGATCCAAATCTCAATTTACCTATTAAGTTAGATATTATTATAACCAAATGATAAACAAATACTTTTCATCATTTTCCTCAGCTTTACATAATAAAGTTAACCAACAAAAATTTGCCTCACAACGTATTATCTGGGGCCACTGAATTACTCTTTTTACTAATGATACAGTCCAAAAAATAATAGCAGCCTAGACTACAAATTTAAAAACCACAAACCAATAATAATCAATACTAACTCGAGTAATAACTTCTTTTAAAATCCTCACGAAGTATCGACTTGAAAAAACGCGATAAACAGGTCTTTTATCAATTACTTATACATCAATCAAGGTGACGATAAACTCAAACATTATAAAAAATAGATATAATATTAAGTTAGAAAAAGTATTATTAATTGTTTTGCTTTCTTTAAAATGCTCTACTCGTCTGATCAACAGCTCAAGTCAGAAAGAAAATCAAATTTTATTATCTCGCCTAAGAATAGTAGTAAATTTTTCATCCCCATTTTGCTACTTTGAAACAAAAAGTGCTAAAGATCATACAAAATCGTAATATTAAAACCTTTTTCTTTTTCAATGTCCGTATTAATGAACTAACACATATTTGTTTTGCTTTGGGACATACTGTAGGTTATTGCGAATGAAGGCATCAGGGGCCACTGTGGGTAATCCAATGACAGTCAATATTAACATTTCTAGGCGTCATAACCACGCGCCAAAATGTCGAAGATAATCCAGAGTTATTGCAGATGTGGTGTTTACAATACTTGGTTGGGCGGTGTAAATGGCGCGGTCTGAGTAGGATCGTCAAATATTTGGACGGGCGAAGATTAAATATAGTTTTTTGTTCGGTTTTAATATGTACATATTTAAATGACACCCCGTGGCGGGTATTCATACCGTAGGAATTACATACTGTATTTATTGCGATAAAATCAATAAGTACGTAACACATCAAAAATTTTAATTTAAATGTTTTCGACGATGTTGTTTGTAAAATACGCTGCAGTGGCAAAATTTTAGGGGTAAGAATTACACCTATGTTGACAAATGGCGTTTCTGATTCCAAACTTCGACTAACGTACAACAAACAACTCGAAGCTAACTTGAAAAATTGACAATATATCTTTCAAATAGCCGTATTCGCCTGCAGCAGTGTTTTATCAAAAAACATAGGGGAGACATATTGCCAAAAAATGAGCGACCGCACATACAAAAGTTCAAAACACACAAATTCTCTGCCATTTCCCTCCACTCACACAAATATTCCATAAATTATTTTTAAAATTTCTACTTTATCCATTGGCGCAACCCGTATTTTTACGAACAAATGTAATACAGTGAACTGACAGTTTAAACGATATAAAAAAAATTAGCACTCATTAGGACTGCCGACAAAAGTAAGAACTTAAAACTATTTAATACAATGTTTTTTTGTCTGCAAATTAATTGTAGCATTAAAAATAAAAATTTCATAATTTATAAATTAAATTCATTAAATAATAAATAACCTTTGTAACGGGAATTTTGCCATTTTTAAATTGTCAGGTTGCTGAAGCCAACCCTGGTGAACTGAAAAATGTGTTTAAAAACACATTCCTTATGATATTATGTTTTAAATTGATGAATCTGTGTAATATATAGTTTCTGCTTATTTCAAATAAAATTCGTAAAAATTTTAAATCTATTTAATTCAAATAATTTTAATATTTTACACAAAAAAATAGTACTGATTTCTATTCCCCTTGAGCTGAATAGAACCGAGAAATCAAGATTTCCTCACTGAGATAGTCTTCAATTTTTTCTAGTTTATTCAAATCATTATAGTGTACTATAAAAGTTAGTAGTTCGTTACACCTAATAAAAGTGAACTGTCAGCTCGAGGCCACTTTTTGACGGACCTGTCATTTTATGCAGTAAAAATACTGCATCTCCTTCACCATCTTATTAAACAAAAAGTTGAACTATAATGTAATATAATTGGGTTTAATATTGCTAAAAATATGACATATTCTTGCAGAGTTAGAACTTATTTATTCAAATTTCATAGACATTGCATTGCTATCTTTGGTTAATATTAATCTAGTTTTAAAAATTTTCCTTAAAAAGGTGTAAACTCCTATGACACATATCTCGGATTTTTTCTGTTTGGGATAAAGACACCCCTAGTATAAATATTACTAAGGTATCATAAAGCTTTAAACAACTAAAATAACAAGGATAGGTCCTGATATTCGTGAAGTTTTTACTTCTTTTTTCTTACGTTTAACGTTTAATAACCCTATTAATTAATTAATACTTATATCAATGTATACTAAAAGAAATGTTAACCATAAACATTTTTCTAAAATGAAGTAATGCAGGAAGATTTTTCGTTACAAATTAACCTGCATGAACAAAAGTCTATTCTTTGCGACAGCCATGCTGCTATCAAATCACTGAACACAGTCTACTTGACCTCTAGGGCAGCGGTGCAATGCCGAGCCGCCTTGAATGAGCTAGCAGCTAAGTTTAGAGTTTACATTGTCTGGGTACCCGGACACAGGGACATACCAGGCAACTATAAGGCGGACGAGCTAGCAAGAAAGGGAAAAGTAGTTCAAAAAGCCAACTTGAGGTGGTGACAAAATGAACCCACATGCATATCATCGAAACAGATTTGGCCTAAACTAGATCTACGTCGAACTAATGATATTTTAACTCTATCTAGAGAGTCTATTCGAAATGCGATCGTGGCCATAAAAGAACACTGGGCTGGTGGATCCCATGCACGGCGCATGGGAATCGCAGACACTTTGATGACTTATCTGATATCAGCTCAGTTAGCATTAAAGACCTCACACTTTTTCTTAAAAGTTCCAACTGGTTCTTACGGTAAAGGAAGAAGGCAGCGCCGTCTATCAAGTCCAAGAAGGTGCACCATTCTTATTATGGAAACAAGTAACGCAGGAAGATGTTTCGTTAGAAATTGATCTGGATTAAAGAAAAAAAATAAAGAGGGTGCAGCACTCTCATCATGGAAACAATACTCAAGGACTTATTTACGTTTTTTAGTTGTAAGTTACGATACAAATATGCTGATTTCAAGCTAGAGAGCGTGCATTGCTCACCAAATTGAAGAGTCCAAGTTGGGAAGAACCTTATTTAAACAACCATTTAAATTATGTGATGCATCTATAATTATAATGAATTAATTTAAGGTCTGTTTAACCCTTTTTCTAAAGTACGTAACGCTCCTGTTCTCCAGAATATATAAATTATTCCCACTTCTTCCAGCTTTCTGTTGGAAACAGATATAAATCGGGAAAATCGAGAATCGTTCAAAAGAACGAGACGTTCCACTACAAAACTTTCAAATTAAAGAAAAATAGATAAGGCCTTTCATATTTCGTTTCAATAATACTTCAAGTTTTCGGTTCGGGAAGAATTGCGGCTGGTAGATTACTCTTGGCAAATGCCCACCGAACGAGCGAGCTTTGATTCTGACTTATTTCTGTATCGAGCACAAAAGGAAGTATCGCATAATGAAAAATTGAACTTCCAGATACTTTACGGGGTGCTAAAAAATAAGATTTAACGGATGTTTTAGTGTACGATTTTAGGATTTAGTGGTGCGACGTTTCGAGTGTCTTTTAGAACGTTTCCTGTCGTAGAAAATAAAATGTTGATCTATTTTTCGACAGAACAATGCAAGAAAATGTACGAGATATTTTACAGTTGAGCTATTATCATGATATTAATGCGAATCGGTTACTCTATTGTCGTAAACAACAATTTAACTTCTGAACCGACTAATTTAACATTGACGTTTACATGATCTTTTTTTAGAGAGACGAATGGATGAGGGGACAAATCCTCTTCCCAGAGACTGAATACGTAATGTACACAGACGGCTCAAAAACCCCAGATGGAGTTGGGGCCGGTGTTTTCAGCAGGAAACCAAAGATTGAAATATCTACCAGGTATGCCACAATCTTTCAGGCTGAAATATTTGCTATCGAATTGTGTGCAAGAGAGTTGACCAACAGACCTCTAGCAAAAAAAAACATAAATATAATATCAGACAGCCAGGCCGCTTTAAAAGCACTGAGCTCCAACAAGATAAATTCTAAACTTGTATGGAATTGTATCGAATCCCTAGAGTACCTTGGTGCGAACAACAGGGTGACCCTACTGTGTGTACCTGGGCACCAGGGGGTGGAAGGATACGAAAAAGCCGACATCCTTGCAAAACAGGGGGCCGAATCTGCGTTCACTGGACCAGAACCGGTTTTTGGAGTCACCACAAGTGCCGCCAAAACAATTATTTCGGACTGGGCGGAGAGGAAAATACTCACGTACTGGTCCGACATACCAGGGCTAACCCACTCGAAGGCGTTTTTACCGTTACAACCCTCGAGAAACACAACTAAGCAGATCCTAGAATGGAGCAGAAATGACCTGCGTATTTTAACAGGACTGCTTACGGGACACTATCGTCTGAGATACCACCTCAGAAAGATAGATCTGAACCAACAAACGGACTGTCGGTTCTGCTGCGTGGAAGACGAAACTGCTGAACATATACTATGTTCATGCCCCGGCCTGGGAAGAATAAGGTTCAACATATTTGGTTACACTAACCTAGAACCTACCGATTTTAAAAAAATCTCACCCTATACAACCATGAACTTCGTAAGAAGGGCTGGATTGTGCGGTGAACTGTAGCCTCTAGGGGTGAGCCACAATAGACCTACTAAGGGTCGCGGTGGAGGGGCGACCACGCCCCACTCACATAAAACCTAACCTAACCTACATGATCTTTTAAAATGATTATTTTTTCCCGTGTTTTGATTCTCCATAAAAAACATCTCGACCGATTTTGCTGAAAATCTAATCAGTTTTAAGTTGCGTAATTATGCGTCGAATGCAATAATTGGTCCCGCGTTGATATAATTTTTTGTTCTAGAGATAATCGAGACGAAAAATAATTCCGAACGCACATACGAACATACAAACATACGAACATACGTACATACACACATAGACATCCACTTAAAAACTATTGTATTCGACTCTGGAGACCTTTAAATGTGGAGATATGTCAAAATTCGGGATTTGCAAAATCGGACCCATTACTATAACTTCCACTGGGAAGTTAAATAGTCACAGTTGTTGCCTCATCGTTTAGCTTGCGTATAAAATTATTAATACCATACTTGATTGTTACAAAATGCTTGGTGTTAAAAATAAAAGAAGACCGTGGGTACAGAATACAGGTGTCAGAAGTAAAACTTCTTTGGCAAGATTAAGAAAAATGTGTTAGATTTTCAAATCAATAGTCAGAAATAAAACTGTAAATTATTGCTATTTACCAATATTTTTAATAGATTTTACAAAATCAGTATTTCGTAGTTTATTTATGTAGAAATGATAATAAGGTACCTTACACAAAATAATAAAAATTTCAAATGCTTACCAAACATTATTTTCATCTAATAGGTTAAGTGACACTTATTTGTAGCGAAAATAATTAAAAATTTACTTAATTGAACAGATATATTTAATAGATCGCAGCACAAGAATACTTTCTCACTAATAAAATTCGTTTACAATTGACGCACTTTTTAAAATATTTCCGGTCGTCGTCCAACAGATCACAAAAAAGTTAGCAAAAAAGTAATCGATAGGTAGAACATGTAAAACAACCGCATTCCAGCAGTTTAAATATGAGAATTTAAGCTGATACTTTACTAAATAATAGAAAAGACAAAATTAATTTTGGTATTCATGATTATTGTATAAAAATGATTTTATAGGTGATAGGTATTGTTTTATTATTAATTGCAACACAATTAATAGATACATAAATAATTACCTTTTTCAAAAGATTGAGGAATAGTACTGAAAAGATTTTTATAAAAAAATTGACATAAATTAAAAGTTATATTTTGGGTCGGACGGAAGACTAACAGTCGTTACTCCAACAGCCGCTTTAACTCTTACCCGTGGCATTAAATGTTTCACATTAAAAAAAAAACATTTATTTCGAAAGGTACATTTGAGGTCAGAACTCATTCCAACAAAGAGAAACTTCTGCATGAGTTTTTCCAAAAACTTTTTGAAATGAACGATTCATTCATTCATTCATTTTTTCAGAATTTATTTTATTTTCGGATTTACTTTTTTGGTAAAGTTTTTTAGGATGTTTACTTTAATTCAACATTTTAGAATTTTTGTTTATTTGTCCGTGATAAAATTTATATTTCGAAATTTTAACATATTTATCCCACTTCAACATTTCTTATCTCATTTCCCATTGCGAATGATGGCCTTCTCGTGATTTTCGCTGGGCAGTGACGATAAAATTTTAATAATTAAGAAAGTAAGGGTAAAGACATAAATGTATCTATAACTATTCTTTAAAATCTTTCCATATTTCTTTTGTTACTATGTTATAATTATTTTATGTATTGAATTATTATTAAAAATAATTTTTAAATTGTTAAATATAACTAGAACTTGTGAAATAATGTGGTATATTTTAGTTTTAATATTTTTATCACTGGCAATAAAAGCAGCCCCTAATGATAACGAAAGTATCCTTTTTATATATTTTTTTTATTTACTTTCAATTCCAATACATTTTCTGACATAAAAATATTCGGTAACCGTTACAAAATATTTACGATACGCTACTGGTAACCAATTCGGTATGAATTGGCACTCTGAGTCTGCGCCTGTAGTGATAAAGCGGGGACGTTTGACGTATCCCTTTCATAAGTAATTTATCTCTACTTAAACGTTGCCTAAAAGACCGACAACTTTTTAAACGACTAATAAAAGTTTTTGTTGGAACTTCGTCAGTGTTTCTGCTTAAGAATACACAGAAACGTTAACAAAATACACTTATACGACTATTCGTTTAAAAAAACCATGTACCTGTTTGTAATAAATCAATAAATCAATTTTTAAGTGCTTGTGATTCATATCTACAAACAATTAATAAAATATTAAACATTGTTTTATTTGTTCACGTATGTCTTCAAATTTTTTTCTACTCGTTTAAAATTTGAAGGAATCACTTCCTTTCGGCTTCGACATTGCTTTAGGAATACTGAAAAAAATAGTACGGTTTTAAAATTATTAGTAGGGGTATTTTATCTTGTAGTGAAACGTAACGCACATTTTCACTTACTATTATGGATGTTTATCTTGAAGGAATCATCCAAATTGTTAAGTGTAGATTGCCTTTCATTTTTATTTCATCAAAATTGTACACTAGAGATTGATTATATTGACCCCATACCAACTTTTGATGAGAGAGTAGTTCTTTGAACCGAGGACTTATCTAGAGTGAAGGCACAGTGAAAAATGTTAATATTCATTTCGATAAACGGAGTTACTTTTTCGAGAAGATATGCGAACTGGTCCTCGTCCATTCTTAAATGATTTCTGTACCTTCAGGATTTTATTTTGCCCATTCTCTAACAGCGTTGACGAAGCTACCGGATTTTCTCTCCTTAAAACCCATCATTTCAGCCACCAACGTCTTTGAGCACGGCCAATTTCTCTCTCTCTCGTAGCGTCACAACTCTTCGTATGTCTTAGCTGCATCTACGACTCGTCTCCACCTATCCCTGTCCAACACGCTAATAGCGTTGACGAAGCTCCCGGATTTTCTCTCCTTAAAACCCATCATTTCAGCCACCAACGTCTTTGAGCACGGCCAATTTCTCTCTCTCGCTCGTAGCGTCACAACTCTTCGTATGTCTTAGCTGCATCTACGACTCGTCTCCACCTATCCCTGTCCAACACGCTAACAGCGTTGACGAAGCTCCCGGATTTTCTCTCCTTAAAACCCATCATTTCAGCCACCAACGTCTTTGAGCACGGCCAATTTCTCTCTCTCTCTCGTAGCGTCACAACTCTTCGTATGTCTTAGCTGCATCTACGACTCGTCTCCACCTATCCCTGTCCAACACAACCTCCTTCCGGTCCCGTACTCCCAAGACTCTTAGATCATATTCGATATTATCTCTCCATTTGAGCTTTGGTCTTCCTAAAGGTCTCTTTTCTACTGGGTTTTCCTCCCATATTCTCTTGATAAGACGTCTGAGCCTTTGTGCTTTTATTTCGTTTACTAAACTTGGTCTTTTGTACATTTTCTTGAACTCCTCATTCGTTCTTATTCGATATTGGCCTACTATAGATCCAAAGATTTTCCGCAACATCTTTCGTTCAAAGCGTCTCAGCACTAGTTCGTTCTGCTTCGTCATTGTCCATTTTTCCGAACCGTACATAATAATTGGCTTGATTACTGCCAAATATATCCGTATTTTAGAGTTCCTAGTTATAAGTCGGGACCTAAATAGGTCTTGTAAGGCAACAAAAAAAACGGCCAATTGTCGATATAATAAAGTTTAGTTATTGTATCAGTCTACGTGAAATAAAGTCAATGCCTCCGCGTGTAATCCTGGTGCTTCACACAAAATTTGGACAGGAAATAATTAACAGTTACAGTGTTATGAGGCGAAACCACAGGACTGGAAGAAACTATGTAAACAAGAATGATCACTCTGGATGATTTCACTCTGCGTGATTCACTTAACATTAAAAGTGATACAGTGTAAATGAAGCAAGACTTAGATTGTCAAATTAATTCCACCTGAATACCTCTTAAAACTGAAAATGTGACATATTTCTTTGATTTGACTGACTTAAGGAGTAATGGAATAATATCGCTCTGTTGCTTAACTCAATTATTGTAGGAACATTTCGCGTATAGAGAATCAAGATTGTGGAAATTACTCACTTATTTTTAGATTTGGTGATGCTACGAGTATGTTCTTTATTAGTTTGTAAGTCGTTGCCTTTCGAGCTAAAATTCTCGACAGGGCTAAGAACGATGTGTGAGTTTGTGTGGGGCCTTTTTAAAAACACTCACGTAAACCATTCGGGTATCCAGCTCGCATTTTAAAAACTTTTTTACTGTTTTGTTGGCGCCGAAATTAGAAACCTTATTAATATTGACTAAAGTCATAAAATAAAAGGTTTTTTTTTTGGTAAAAAACGAAAATTATAAACAAAAATCAAGTTCCCGCGTGACTCACAGAAGAAAATACATCTATTTATGTAATACTATGGTTAATTTAACAAATAGGGACACGAATGTGCAAGATTTTATCTTTACGGTTTATATGGTGAAGCTTTCATTACGAGAAACTTTAAACGCTGCTTACGAGTCTGCAATATTAGCCCTTCTACTCTTTATGATGATGCGGGCTTGCTGTTTTCACTGAAAACTTTTAAATGGAATCCTTGCGAAAATAGAGGAATTTCGGTAAGGCTAAAAATACAAGTCGAAGATTTATTTGAAATTCCGGTTTATCCTTTTTATACCGCAGGATTAAACTACCTTTATCTAAGAATAAAAAGGGAAAATACTACAAATACTTTGTTCGTTATTATTATCTTTGTAGAACTCGTTGCTACAGAATTAAGAGATATATATTCCAAATGGGACGCACTGTTGGTAAGCGGACTGTTGTCAGATAAATTTCCGACCGCATAGGACGCAGTGATTACTGAGTTAGATGCCGTTTGCAAAGAAGTAGGTTTAAACATGAACTTTGGAAAGACGCAATTCATGACAAATTTAATATCAATTAAAAACCTAAAGGTCGATGGTAACGAAATTATACTAGTCCAAAAATATAAATAGTTAGGTCATGAAATCCAAATTGTCAAAGATAACCAAACCACTGAACTTCAAAGAAGAAATACCTTGGGATGGGCTGCATATAGAGCTCTATCAGACACCTTTAAGAGCAACATATCAAATCACCTAAAAAAGAAGACCTTTGACCAATGCGTGCTCCTGGTCATGATTTACGGTGCCAAAACACTCTCCTTAACCCTGGGGTGTAACAGCAGATCAAATTGGGATAGTAAATGAAATCGACATTTTGTGTTATCTGATGAGTCCAGATTTTGTCACTGGGTACACTATGGTCGCAAAAGAGTAAGAAAAATACGAAGAAAACGCAGGCATTTAGTATTTTCTGTGAAACGGTATACAGCCCTCTTACAGGGGTGACTTAAGGAGGAGAATTTAATGCTCCTTTTTAGATTTTTTTAGATATTTTTAACCGATGTAGTTCTACTTTTCAAACCTGTAACTTGGTTCTTTTGAGTCTTCGGGCATGATGTTGGTTGTCCAGGAGCTAAGCAGTTTCTGCATTCACAAGATGATGGATCCAGCATAGCTCCAGCAAGGATTCAGCGAAGCTCCATAACTGCAACATTGATATATTTCTTGACGGTTGGTTTTCGAAGATCTCGATGAAAACTATACGAGTCATAACCAACATACCAGGTTTGTTCTTGGACGTTTAGATGTATTTGATAACAAAATCACTGCATCACACATCAAATTTGTATACACGTTGTTTTATTATAGATTTGCAAATAAAATTATAGTACGGAAAAATGATAATTTTGTATACGAGTACGTGTTATTTCACATAAAAAACGTTTTAAATTGCTAATGCTAATAGATGTTTGAAAAAAATGGTTTGTTAAATTCAAAATAGCATGTTTGTATGAATCAATGTAGTCGTCAAAGAGTAATTTCCATTCGCTAAAATGTCGATTAAAGCATAGTTTCTACCTGCGCATCATCCAGTGAAAGGACTATTGAAATCCACTGTACGTGTTTGCAGAAATAAAACACTCAAATTCAGCAAACGATATGTACACGAAGGCCGTGTGCGTTTGTAATGGATTTTCAGTGTTATTTGTTTCTAGAGGGCGCCACACTATTTGCATTATTAGGTCAAACAGTATTTTATTGGGTCGAAAATCGTTCCAATCCCGTTATTAGTTTGTTTGGTATTTAGTTTTCGTATTTGGCTAGCAGCTTTCACGGATGAAAATTAAATTTAATTGATATTTATATAGGTGACTAAGCGAGGATTCGGTCAAGTTACCGAAGTTACTTTACCGCCTTGAATAAACACTTCCTGAAACCGAATCAGACATGGTCAACCCCGTTTACTTTAAATATGAATAATTGAAGTTCCTGATAATATTTAACACCAATAATATATTCCGTACAACTAATTAAAAAACTTTGTATTTTTTGAAAGTATTGATCAAACTATAACGAAATTTGAGCACATTGCTACGATGACGTAAAAGTCCCATTTACCATCGAAATAAACTTTACTACATTGAACTAAATAATCAATGCACTATTATTATTAACAAGCCTATGGGGAATTTTTTAAAATTATAATGTAGTCAAGAATTATTTTAAAGATGAGCAAAAAAATTAGTATGTATTGTAACACTGTGCTTAAAGAACCTTTTGTGCCGAAACCTTACAAGCCATCAAGTGTACTGAAATAGTATATTACGTAACAAGAGTTGTCAGTAACCCATTACGCTGCGCAGTATTTTATACGGATGGCTCTTAACGACGGGGGAGAGTAGGTTGCGGTATCTTCTCAGAAGACCCCTCACTTAGCCTGTCGTATCGTTTGCCTGATTACTGTAGTGTGTATCAAGCTGAACTGACACCCATTACCGAGGCAGCTGCCTGTATACTCCACAACGAACAAAAGTTCAGCGAGGTATCCATTCTTTGCGACAGCCAGGCTGCTATCAAATCACCGAACTCAGTCTACTTGATCTCTAGGGCAGCGGTGCAATACCGTGCCATCCTGAATGAGCTAGGAACTAAGTTTAGAGTTCATATTGTCTGGGTACCTGGATACAAGGACATACCAGGCAACTGTAAGGCGGACGAGCTATCAAGAGAGGGTACCACCCTCACAGCTGTCAAGGAGTACCTATTGCAAATTGCCGTTTCCTTCTGCACAGCAAAGTAGTTTAAAAATCCAACTTGAGGTGGCACGATGAGGAAGAGGATGGTACATCTTCTCTGCCACTGCCCTGCCCTATACAGAAAACGGATTTCTATACTAAGGCAACCGAACTTTGATGACTTATCTGATCTCAACTCAGTTAGCATCAAATACTTTACACTTTTAATTTAAAGTTCCAACTGGTCCTCAAGGTAGATGTGGAAGGCACCGCCGTCCATCACGGTATCACAACGGGCCCTCCGAACCACCGTTTTAACCTAACCTAACCCATTACGTACGAAGTGAAAAAGTTTACGAGTGCGTAATGTGCTTACAACTCGTGTAACGTACTTTACTTTTTCTACGCCCATCTATTTTCTTTTATTAAATAAAGAAAATCGCAATTATTTAAACTTTATTATAACAGTTGTTATTAACAATAAAAAAAGCAAGAGATGCCTTCATCAAAATGTCTATGCTCTTCAAAAGCCATAACCTCAAATTAGATATCAAAGTAAAACTCCTGCGCTGCTATGTGTACTCCATATTGTACTATGGCATGGAATCCTGGACATTGACCGAAGCAACACAAAAGAAGCTCGAAGCCTTCGAGATGTGGCTATACAGAAGGATCCTTAGAATATCATGGGTAGATAGAGTGACCAACGAAACAATACTGGAAAGAATGGGGAAGGAAAAAGAGGTGATGAAAACGATTAAGAGAAGGAAACTAGAATATCTCGGGCATATAATGAGAAATGACAACAAATACAAACTCTTAAAATCCATCCTTCAAAGAAAAGTGTTTGGAAAGAGAGGGCCCGGAAGAAGAACCTGGCTTAAGAACCTAAGGATATGGTATTCAAAAACTACAGAATTGTTTAAAGCAGCAGTTAACAAGGTCATCATAGCTAGGATGGTCACCAATATTCGACATGAATAGGCACTAGAAGAAGAAGAAGAATAACAACTGAACAATTATTGTAAGTCGATTGTGCCTTATTACTTAACTGTAGAAGATTTTCAGCAACCTAGTCGCTAAATGATAGCATATCACCTCCTGCATCAACTAATATAGTGGCCTACGATCTTCTACAATAATGGCCAGTATATTGCTTTGGTTTCTGCAGCTGAAGATATTCAGCAATTTTACGTGGTATACTACCACGTTCATCCACTTGGTGGATTACAAAAGAGTTCTATCTGGTAGTAAATCTCTATTTATTGGTGCAACAAAAACCTTTAGTAGATTTTTTTCGTTTAACAAATACTATAGTAGCAAACTAGGGTATCATCTTTTTCATAGTTCTCTTTTATCTGGGTTGATATAAAATGCATGAATCTGTATCTTCGCAACTTCGAACACCCAAAAATTACAGATGGTTTGATGCCAAATATTGATTGTTAAAACAATGTTATTGTTTGTGTTATTCTTTTTGTTAACTTCCTTTTATTTTGCAAAACCCAAAGCAGACATAATAATTGTAGTTACTTCGATAATTGGTGTGGTAGATGCAGCTATTGGGAGATAATTAAATTTTAACTTTGTAAAAGTTTCATTTAATAAGCTATCCATCTCTCAAGGGACGTCTCCCGAATTTTAGGTCCAGCGTACCAATTAATAATTAATTAAAACTTTTTGTAACAGCCGTACGAAAAATTCACTTCGCCGTTGTAAAATTCTGAGATAAATGTGTCACCGATAAATGTATCAGAGGGAGTATAATTTTTAATATAAATTAATTTCTTTGGCCATAAACAGAGGAAACGCTAAAAAAATTTCCTCATTTTTAATTATTTTTTCTTTGCAGAAAATTGCTTTTAAACTGATGTTAAAATTAAAGAAATCTAGAAAATTATCCTGGCAATTTCTTAAATAAATCAATTTTAATACAATAACAAATCCTTTAAAAAATTAAAAAGAAATTGTAAATAATTTGTACTCGATGTTAAATATTATTGTTATTGTTAAGTAAATTATCTGCCTACGGTCTCCCAACCAAACTGCGCCAATGGCTCTTGAGCTTCATGCAAGATCGCTCCTTACATGTGACAGTTGACAATATTTCTTCTGATGCGTTTAAAACTAATGCCGGGGTCCCCCAGGGTTCCATCCTGTCCCCACCTTATTTCTTTTACACATCAACGACCTCTTAAAAACTACCACAAACCCCATTTACAGTTTCGCAGACGATAGCACACTTGTCTCAACTTTCACATCCTATCGATCACTTTCGGTGAATGATATTAATAGACTCAGGCAGGAACAGGTTGATTCCATCAATAGAGATCTTAAAGCAATCGTCGAGTGGGGAACCAACAATCTTGTTCAGTTCAACGCCCAAAAAACACAATGTGCCACGTTTTCCACGAAAGTGAATTCCTCAAATCTAAAGCAATCGTCGAGTGGGGAACCAACAATCTTGTTCAGTTTAACGCCCAAAAAACACAAAGTGCCACGTTTTCCAAGAAAGTGAATTCCTCAAATCATCCTATCACAATGTCCGGAAATACCCTTGAACCAAGTCCCTCCATCTCGATTTTGGGAGTCACGGTGTCCAATAATATGTCTTGGCATGACCATGTTGCTAACATCGCAAAGTCGGCAAGCCAGAGGCTAGGTTTTCTGTGGAAAGCCAGAAAGTTTTTTACTCCTGATCACGACGTACAAGGCTCAAATCCGACCTCTACTGGAGTATTGCTCGCACATTTGGGGTTTAGCACCAAGGCATTCTCTTCGTCTTCTAGATTCCATTTAGAAAAGAGCCATTCGCTTGATAAACAGCTCAACTCTCACAGATACCCTTCACCCTCTAGAACATAGAAGAAAAGTTGCAGACCAGTCATTGCTCTACAGATATTTCCATGGCAGATGCTCCAGAGAAATAAAAACTCTTGTACCACCATTGGCCACATTCGGCCGAAGAACTCGGCATGCTGATCAGTCTCACCCATTTACTCTCAAGATTGACACTACAAGGACCAATCTTCATCAAGAATCCTTCTTTTACAGGGCTGCTACGGAATGGAATAAGCTTCCAAAATCAGTTTTTCCAGAGAACTATGACCTGCAACTTTTTAAAAAGCGTGTCCACAATCATCTCCTTTCTATAATCCCTTCCCCTTCTAATAGTCGCAGTGCGGGCCGTCCGCGGCCCACACGATAGGTCTACCCTTTTTGCGACTATTTTCATAAAAAAAAAGTACGGTGGTTCATTCTTTTAGAAGAGGTACAGTAATGGTTTGGGGCGAAATAAGCATTGGAGGTAGGATCGATCTCGTTTAGCTGCAATTTTTTTAAATGCCAATATGTACGTTAATGAAATACTTTGACCCAATTCTTCTGGAGAAAATTTCTTACTGATGCATGATAAAAGTTAGCAGGAATTAAAAATGTTATTCTTATTTACAGATATTTCTAGTCTGAGAAGTAACAAAGCAAATAATAATTCCTGTAGACGTTATAGTTCTTCATTTATCAATTGCAGAACACAGTTATGTGAGAAGTGATCAATATTTAATATATACGCACGTCACTCGTGCCAAATTTGGAAACACAAAATAATGTTTACTACCCGTATAAAATTCGGTATAAATCAAAGAAAGCATCTGTCCACATGGGTTTGATTGACGTACGTCAAAATTCACAAACTGGGTTATTTAACCAATGGGAACAACGAATCATATGATTAAATGCACTGAATTGGTCGAGGGGTGTAACGCGGTTGAAAGCTATAAATAATCTTGTTTATGTTTGAAAAGATAATCTGTAAAATCAGTGGGATAGTGTGGTGTGCTGAATTTGTAAAGTTCATTAAATAAATAGAAATATGGCGTTTTGGAGACCATGGGCTAATAAAAATATTGAAATTGCACGGTTTAGTAAGAATAAAGACACAAATAAATTTAACAGTAAAGATTTAGACAGGTATTTTTAAAATAATAAATTTATAAAATCAGGTATCTCCGTCTATGGCAGATCAAACAATATTGTCGGTAAGGGTTCGGAACGAGTTTTTATAGTCTGCAATTGATAATGGAAGAACTATACAACACGAACGAACAACGTTCATAGGAAAAAAAAGTGTGGTTAGATTTTATTTAGTGTTATATTATAGTTCCTAAAAAAATCAATAGGTGGCACTGTTTTTTTTTTCTATTTTTAGTTCCTCGAAAATTCTTTAGATGTCGCGGTTCATTTTTAAAACGCATATGTATCCTCATTTAAATATATTACGACAAAGCTTAATTCCACGCGAACGAAGTCGCGGACAACAGCTAGTACATAATAATATTTCACTGACCAAATCATCCTAAACTGAAATTGTTATAAAACGTGAAACGTTTTACTACTGTACAATTAGAATTAGAATGTAAATCCCAAGAATCAAGCAGAAAATCTCGAACGTAATAAGAAAACTAATTCGGCATTCAGTACACATTGCGCTTTGATCCTCCCATCGTCCTTCTTGTTAGTGGTTAAACCAAAGGACTGCATCAAATCTGTAAATCATACACTTCGGGTTTGTGTGTCCTCCTACTAATATCCATAAATTAGTAAGTAAATAGATTCGGGATTACTGCAGAAGCGAGCTTCTACGTAGTCGCGCCGTTTCTAGTCCTTTAAGGAGCTCGTCCTTTGATTCGACGACCTGTAGCCTTTGTTAGGAATTCATTCGACAAACGACGAAGAGGAGGTTAACCGCTTTGAATAGTTTTTTACTGGCATTAAATTATTTTTTAAAAAGAACTTTATAAAATAGATCAAAACGTTATTACATAAAATTTCGTTGGGAATAGTTCAGCGGTGTACTTACAACTATGGTCAAAGTGTTAAAAAATAAAACAATGGGCGAAAATCGCGTGTTTGCTTGTTTAGCTAGATTATATGCTCTAATTATAAAATGGATTTTTTAAAAAAGAAAAAAAAAGGTCTGTGGGTTAAACACTGGACTCAAAAGCGGAGCAAGAGAAGTATTCATTAGAATTTACTACGGGAATTGCTGGCGGAAGATTTAAAAAGTTATAAAAACTTTACAGTTTGGAACAGCCAAACGGAATAAATTTATTATTCCAATTATTGTGCAGATTTATGAAAAACCCCAAAGCAAATTAATTTTGGATTATAAAATGACATCCTGAATAGAAAAAATGTCATCTCTACATTGAATCGCCTTCAAGTGACACAGTTATAACCCCCACATTTTTAAATGAAAAAGTTTAAAAAAATACGGTGGACAGAATAAAGTTAATGACAATTATAATTTGTTATAAACAATTTGAAATCGTTTTTTATAATAATTTTAATATTTTCTAATTTTTTAATTTTAATTATTTTTTAAAATTATAGTTTTAAAATGCAATCATTTTTTAAATTTAATCAAACACATATACTGTAAAAATTTTATTAAAATTGGTCAACTCTTATATACTGGGTGTCCGTTTTTCTTTAAAGTCAGTTTATGTACCTACACATGTTTTCTACGTGATTTGTCACATCAAGAAAACGACGAATTATTATAATATTATTTTTCCAAATATCTAAAATATTCGTATATCATCAATTAACCGATGGTACTATATTTTAAAAGAGCGACACCTGCATCTATATTTACCAAAAGTAAAAAGGGTTAAGCGTTAATGTTCCGCTTAGTCGATTGTATTTTAACAAATGTTCAAACACAATTTTCAAGTTCTTCAGCTACTTTTCACACTCGCTTGAATCTTACGGCTCATGTATCCCATCGAACCGAAATATCCAGAGACGTAACAATCTATTAACGGTAATCTTTTACGAGAAGACGACGTCGATTAGTCTCTTTCGAAAAGCGAACTCGGAAAAATAACACGGTAATCTGTACTGCTGACACTTCGAAAGGTACAAAAAAAATTCAACGGCATACTAGCAACAACAACAACAAAAAGTTGCGATAAATGAAGTCGGATGCGAACTGCGAACTTCGGAAGACGCGTTTGAATAGTGGAGAACACTTGTCACGAATGACGTTATTTATTTTTGGGTCAAGAAGTGTCAAATCGGATAATGAGCGTCGTTTTTTCCCGAATTGTTCACGAGGGGTTTTTGTTTTTTGTTTGCTTAAAGACAGCGCTGTATTTATGAGCAGGATATACAGGGTAAGCAAAAAGTATGGAAACCCCGGAAAAATCTCGCACGAGGTTAGTCGTGAAACAAAGGTGATACCCTAGGTAACTTTCAACGAGGAATCTAACGGTGACCTCTGATTTGACCTTGAATCTCATTTTCAAGGTTATTTCAAGGTCAACCTCATTTTTTTAATGGGAAGCAATATTTTTTATACCGAAATAAAAAATAGCGGAAAATTTTACGTCCGGATATGTGTGTAGGTATGAGGTTAACGTAACCCCAGGAGGTCAAATAGAGGTCAAAGTATGTCTTCTTAAAAATATCGCTAGTTTAGTGGTAAATCAAAACAAGTTCATACCCTAGGTAACTTTCAACGAGGAATCTAACGGTGACCTCTGATTTGACCTTAAACCTTGAACTCGGAAACAACGAATAATAAATTTTTAAATTTAATTTAATTTTTAAAAATATCTTTAATGTACAGATAAACGTGTGAAACAGTAGTCTAGATTATCTGTAATACGTAATACCTAACTACTTCAATTATTTAGATGATGGTTATTTTGGACTGACGGTACTTACTTGCGTCGTAGACTTTTAAGGTAACTCGCAGAAAATTTCACTCTTACAAAAAAGAATATACTGCTTTCTACGTAAAATATAATAAAAAGTATTTTAAGTACCTTATCGCTTTATTTTTATTAAAAACTAGCGAACTCGGCAGACGTTGTCCTGCACGGACAGCGACCCCGAAACTATGAATTCGACACTAATATCAGCGTTTTTAAAAGTTTTAATATTTAATCCCCTTCACACCTCTTTCGTAGAGGTACTAACAAAATTGGGAATACTTACAACTTCAGAACGATTTAAGACCTGTTGAGTCAGAAAACTTCCAGGATTATTGAGTAAAAATATACATCGCACGACTCTGAATAATCGAGAATGAGCAGAAAGTGGCTCATTTTAACTGAGACAGAAACTAGTGATGTTTAACGCTAATAGTAATTTTATAGAAATATACTTACGATTATTTGTTGCCAGTAAAAGTTGCAAATAAAAGTGTTAATTAGTTTATTGGTGATTAAATTTTTAAAAACTTTAAATAATCAGGAAATATTTAAATTAAGTTGGCCTTGCTGATATATAAGGATATAAGGTACACGTTAAAATTTAAACTCATATTAGCAAGCTAAAAGCATATACTCATTTTTGGTACTTCATTATTTATGTATCTGATATTTATCAAATTAATAAATCATTTAATTTTAAAACCTACGAAATCTATTGCAACGATTTGTATAAATAATAAAATCTCCAAGTAAAACCGTTGGTAGTAAACACGTTAAGTATTTTAAAAATAACTCCGAATTGGTATGTACTTTTACATTCATCCTGTATAAACATCGAATGAATTTGCGATTGTTGAAAATAAAAAAGGAAAAACCACAGTTTCGTGAGAGTATCCGCACACCAAGACAAATATATTCAAACGCCCCGTATAAAAACATTGCATTTTCGAGGTAAAATAACTACAGCCGCTGTAACTCGGGTTTAAAGGACATAAATCTTTACTTTTTGTTATTCTATTGCCGTAAAGGCACTAAAAGCCTTTGTATTTCACTTGAAAGAGCCTCACGTGTGAATAAAGGAGGTACGGGGGCTGTATTTGTGGTCAGAGAGGTCATAGGTTACATTTAGAAATGCTCTACGGGGTGTACAGATGGCGTGACTGTGCAAACGCCGAGTTGTTTGTTATTTAGATATATTGCGGCTGTCCGTTTTATCAATAATACTTAATTTATTGGTTTTTAAAAATGGCGTACGTTAAACTTATTGTAAAACTAAATTAGCATGAAATCGACTACTAATATTTCACAATTAGCTAACTATTCACTACATTGTAACGAAAAATGGAAGTCAAACATTTTTATTGATTTTAAAACAATATTTTTAAAACATACAAGAAAAAAAAATACATAGTTTATAGTAATTGATAGTCTGAGTTATTCAATGAACTAATATGATTTATGCAAGTAAGTCTTTAGGACGGTGTAATTAAGTCCAATATTCAACATTTCGCCAAAATTGTATCGAGTAAGAGAAAATAGGAAACAGGATATCTCATATATATATATATATATATATATATATATATATATATATATATATATATATATATATATATATATATATATATATATAGCGAGTATTTGCAGCTTATTGCCACTTCTCGCATCATAAATGCCATCTATCCTTTTCATTCCAATCGCCTTGTCGCAGTCCTTTCCTTCCCATTTCCATATCTATGTCCTTTATCCATTTTTTCCTTGGTCTCTCTTTTTTATTTATTTCTGCTGGTTTCTAATTCCAAACCTTCAGTGGTATCCTCTTTAGGCTATTCTTCGTAGATGTCCGTACCATTTTAATTGTTTTTTATTTATTATATCTATAATGGTGTCATTTTTCTCTAATCCTTTCATTTCTAACATGATCCCGTTAGGTTAGACCACAGCATCTCCTCCAGTAAGTCATTTCTGCCAAACACAATTTCGGAGACGTATTTTTGTCTTTGACCCAGACTTCTGACCCATATGTCATTACTGGTTCTATTATGGTATTAAAAATTTTTGTTTTTGTTTTAATTGTCAAATTCTTATTTCACCAGATTGGATGTATCGCTTTAGTCATGTTTCTTCCTCTACCTACTTTTTTCAGTGTGTCTTCATCGTCTTTCCCATCTTCGCTTATAGTAACTCCAAGGTATTGATACTGGTAGACGTTTTTTATTATTCCACTCTCTAGTTCTATATCCATATGTTGTGTCTTTTCTCTGTTTACTTCCAAACCCCATTTACTATATTCTTCTACAAGTTTGTTTAGCATGTATGTCATATCTTGTTGGTCTTCTGCTTTGACTACTTGATCGTCCGCCAAAAGAATGGTGTATATGGGGCTGTTGTCTACCCATATTCCCATCGGACTACATTTCCGTATCCACTGCTTTAAGGCTGCGTTTATGTAAATTTTAAACAGTGCGGGGGAGAGGCAGCAACCTCGCTTGACACCCTTTGTTGGCGAGAAAGGTGCAGAGGTTTCGCATCCGAGCTGGACGAACGCTTGATTGTCTCTGTATAGTGCTTTTAAGGCGTTTATATATTTTTTACCTTTTGTTCTTCCAAAAAAGAGAATTTTGATCAAAGGAATTGATGTTTAATAATACGATTTTTGTAAAGTAAGACTTTTGGGTCGGTGTAATTAAGACCCATATTTGAAGTTTCGCTAAAATTGTATTATAAAGACAACTAATAACAATTGAATGGGGCACTGCATAGCTTTATGAATAGCCAGAAAGTGTCAAAAAAGGCACGTCTGGCTGTGCATAGAGGTGTGTTGGTTCCCACACTTATGTATGGTAGTGAATGTTGGGTTTGGCAGAAGAAGCATAAAAATAGGATTAATGCTGCGGAGATGAGTAGTCTGAGAAGTATAGCCGGAGTGACTCGGTTAGATAAGGTAAAGAATAGTGAGATAAGAGAACGCTGTGCTGTAAAAGAAGATGTGGTTACAAAGATAGATAAAGGAGTGCTTAGATGGTTTGGACACGTTGAAAGGATGGATGAAGGAAGATTGACTAAACAAATTTATAAAGCGAGTGTGAATGGACAAGTCGGTAGAGGTCGACCTCGGAGAACATATCTTGATCAGATCAACATTGTTTTGAGGAAAGGCCAGGTCAAGAGTACCAACAACCGACGAGCATGTATGAGAGCACTGATGAAAGTAGAGGAAGCAAAATATGTGTGTAAGAACCGTAGCGGAAGTGGAAGGAAGTGGTCTCTGCCTACCTCCATGGGAAAAAGGCGTGACTTTATGTATATATATGTATGAATTATAAGCTCGTGCTAAAAGTACGACAAAAAAAAAATAAAACATAAATTTGTAAAATACTAAGCATAGGCTTCTCGTTCATTTTCCAAGTAATTACACGACATTACAGCATAATTTAAAAAAAAGAAACGACTTAATCATTTATATATTTATATTTATTTCCTGCCCACATTAAAGATCCCGAGACGAACGCAACTAGATAAAAGAATTGATACATCAACAATAATAATCCTTTTAACGGTACTCCAAATAAGAATTCCTACAAAAAAAACCACATCGTTTGAATTCGAAAACCCGCGTGTAGGATTGGTATTTCAATATTAATATTCGTTGTGATAAAGCCTTTAATGGCTGTTCCTAAATATCTCGCTGTGCTTTTTAATTAAAAATTAGGAATTAGAAATATTTTATTTACGAGCGGTTCGTCACGAAATTTTTCTTTTTTTGGGAGAGAGTTCAAGTCTGCTTCATTTTTATTTATTACTTTGTAAGTATCGGTTATTTATATTGTGATTCATCGTGACTGGGAGATTATAAATTTCAGGGCAGGTGTCAGAAAAGCTTACCAACATTTTTCATTACAATTAAAAACTTTTTTTGTAATAGCACCACAATATTCAAAAAATTACTTCGATCAAAATATTAAACAAACAGAAACCAAGAATATTAAAGTGAAAATTAATACTAAAAATGTTTATTAAAATATTTCACAAGAATTAAAGTTCAGTGGGCATTTTAATCAAAGTTTCCCCCATGTGTGAAGTTGGACAAAGTATTAAAAGCCTCATCGATTGTACGAGGGACTTTGACATTTTTTGGACTATTTCTGGCCAATCGGAGTGCAGCAATTGAGGTCACGCGGTACATTTTACGTGACAAAGAAAAGAGAACAAAAGAATAAATATGTGTAAAGAACAATGAAAATTCTGTATTTATTTACAAGGAGCTGATTTCTTCCACCATTCCACATATATGCTATTCTGTCTTGGACATACCATAAATGAAAAATGTTACACTAGTATGGATCCCAGGACAAAAGATAACGGGGACATATAGATACACTAGCCAAAACGAGCTCAGAGACTGTCCCAATAGGACCTTTAACAAGCCTCAGAAGGAGCACTCTAAAAAAAAAGTTCATAAAACAACCCTCGCATGTGATCTCAGTAGACCAGCTCAACGTTAGCCGTATCAGACTGAGAGTAACAGTACATTGTTGAATCCATAAACACTTTTGTAGGTTAGGAGATATTGAGAACAGTGAATACTTTTTCTGTATTAAAGAAGAAGAAACTGCGTAACACGTCTTATGCCATTACGAGAGACTGGCAAGGTCTTGGTTCCTGTGCTTAGGCTAGGAAAAAACTGATCCAGAGAGCTACATCAGGACCCCCAACAGTCTCTTAAAGTTAATTAAACAACTGGGGCTGGAGAAAAAAATCTAACCATATGCCTCATTAGGTCGAACTGATTAACCTCATACAGGCACAAAGGTTGAGATGGGCAGGACACGTACGAAGACAGCCATATAATAGAATGGTCCGCTTAATATGGGACAGAGCACCAGAAGAAAGACGACCACTTGGAAGACCGAGATTAAGGTGGCGTGATAAAATAACATCGGACCTCCGAAAAATGGGCATCGGGAATGATCTAGACGACCGAGACAGATGAAGGCAAATTTTTGCCTCAGCCAAGGCCCATTAGGGGATGTCGCGCTACGAAGTAAGTAAAGTCGAATTGCATACTTACAAAAACCTTCCCATTAAAATCTAATCTAATTTTGGACTTATAAATTGATCAATTTATCTCTCAAACTCACTAAACAGATAATAAAACCACATCACCGAAAGATTAAATCTTAATGAGAAGACAATATTTTTGGCGGGGTATCACTATGCTCTCAGTATGTTCTACATAATATCGTTATTTTTTTATCAGAACAAAGATGGTGACCTTTTTTTCAACAAGCTTATTAAAGATCTGTATGTTATTGAGACCTGAGTCCTATTCTGTAAAAGACGTTTGAGCTATAACAAATTGATGAAAAATGTAATAAATTAATAAAGAACTAGGATTAGAGGATTTGAACATCTGTTCTGTCATTCTTAGTATAAGTAATAGAATTTTTAGTCGCATATGACCGAGTTGTTTCATAAATAACAAATATTTTATTACCTAAAAATATTCATTATACAATTGTTATTAAGTACTATTTTTTTATTGATATTCTTTGGACAAACGTGTTTATTTTTCACACAATATTTGTAATTGTAACATTAAAAAATGTGTGTTTTAATTTTAAAGAATTTACATATTTTTTTAATCAGAAAATATAGGAAGATCCATTAAAAAAGGTCCCCCATGACTTTTGAAAGCCAAATAATGGTTTTTAAATTGTATACAAAGATTTTTAATTCATTGTTCTGTGATTATTTTAAAATTAAAATTTTATCTCGACATTAATTATTATTATGACCTACAATCCCCAAAATAAGGGAAATCGTTTAACACAACCCTTCTATTTCCTAGTCATTTGTTTTTGTAAGTGTATTGCCAAGCGGTAAACCGGAAATAATCTGGCCCGAGGCTGGCTTGACAACTGGAACCCCTTTTGACGGTCCTTAAGCCCTTTCTGGTCTGAAATTTGATTGAAGAGGCATTTCGATGGTTGAATTTGCTCGCCTTGCGGCTATTACATCTTTGATTTATATAAATTTGTGTGAGGTTCATATTTAAAAAAAGAAAAAACATCCAAATAAGGATTTATTTGATTATTGTAACAGTTAACATTTTTATTTCTTAAAAACTCTTCTAAATATTTTCGTTTTTAATTTTCACTCTAACTACAATCCAGATTAATTTTCAATATGACGAAGTTTTAATAAATTTAAAGATAATATACGGGCTTTCCATAAAACGATTTTAAAATTATCTTAATACGGATAACCATAGTACCTAAAGATAATCTTTTTCAACCGTTAGAACAAGTTATAAAATACTTAGGAGCCAATAATTTTGAAATATTTTTACAAATAAATAAATACTGTTACATTACATTTTTGCGGTTGGGCAATTGCTATAGGCACCTATTTCACCTAGATCTTTGATCCTCTGTGACTACCTCTGTGTCTTCAGGGCATCAGAATTCCAGTCCGCCGGTTTTGTCAAACCACAGGATTTCTGTTGACCCTGTCTCATTTAGATCACTTGGATCCATTAACATGTCTGCTATCTATTATTTCAAAGGTCATGGAAAAAGCCATCAACATCGAGCTCATGAAATATCTGGAAGACTCAGGAATTATCAATGATAGGCAATATGGCTTCCGCCATCAGAGATCAACTGGTGACCTGCTCGCATACGTCTCACATATATGGCAGCTATCTATTGAAAAGTATGGAGAAACTGTGGCATTAGATATCTCCAAGGCGTTCGATCGAGTTTGGCACCAGGGTCTCCTCGCCAAGCTTCCATCTTATGGCTTGCCCCCTCAGCTGTGTTCTCTGCTTGCTAGTTTTCTTTCAAACAGGTCTCTTTATGTAGTGGTCGATGGAGTTTCATCTGACACTCTACTCATAAATGCTGGTGTTTCGCAAGGATCCATTCTAGTACCAACACTATTTTTACTTCACATCAACGACCTGTTGAAAGCAACTTCATGTCCCGTACACAGCTTTGCCGATGATAGTACCCTCCATACCGCTTTCTCTTCCAGGGCCCCTATATCAGCCCGTGAAACCAGAAATGAACGTGGAAGAAATGTTTTAACAATATAAATATGGACTTAGCAACAATTCTCGAATGGGGATCCAATAACTTGGTAGAATTCAATGCAAACAAAACACAAGCATGTCTTTTCTCTAGAAAAGCCGATCTCACTGTGCCTAACATAACTTTGTCAGGAGTAACCATACCACTGAAGTCATCCATTCGATGCTTGGTATTACTATCAGCAATAACCTTTCCTGAGAAAATCACGTGAGGTCCATTGCCAAAATTGCATCCCAAAAACTTGGTTTTTTGTTTCGTGCCAAGAGCTATTTCACCTCCAGTCAGCTGCTTATGATCTATAAGGCACAGATCCGACCTGTACTGGAATACTGTTCCCATATTTGGAGTGCGACACCTAAACATATCCTGAAGCTATTGGATTCTGTCCAAAAAAGGGCAATTCGTCTCTTCGGTGATGCCTCGCTTACAAACTCGCTCACTAGTCTGGAACACCGTAGAAAAGTTGGCGATTTGTCTCTATTTTATAGATATTTTCATGGGCGATGGATGCTCTTCTGAAATATCAACAATCGTTCCTCCTTTGGCAGTCTCTTCGAGATTAACCCGTCAAGTTCAGACTTCACACCCCTTCGTGGTAACTTTGGAGACCTGCAGAACATCACTTTCCAAAGACTCATTCATCCAACGAATTGCGAGGCTTTGGAACTCATTGCCTAGGGAGGTGTTCCCCGAGGCATACAACCTCCAGAAATTTAAAAAGAACACCAACTCCTACCTTCTTTTCCTTGGTTCCCACGATGTTCTCTGAACATTACAGGATATCCCTTTTCGTGGGAACCAGAACATATAAAAAAAAAAAAAAGTGGCCCCAGGTTTGGTACCTGTACACCGCTATTATCGGGCAGCTACACAGAATGTGTTTAATGGATAAACCTATAACCAAAAAAAACTACTATGCGAAAACGAAACATGTAATTGCTAATGTAATAAAATTTATGAATAGCTGGCTTGCAAATTCCAATTGGAAGTTATCGACGCTATGTATTTGCTGCGACAGGAATATCGAAAAAAACGAAAGGTGTCGCTCTAAAGGTTTCATTTTAGGACAGCGATAAAGAATTAAAGAATTTGTAAATAATTTTCGTATTAAACAAAAACAACGGCGGCAGTCTTTAAAAGCAGTTTTACAAAAAGCAGGAATATAAGTTTTAAAAGTGGGCAATTAAATTAAAGAAAACTACTTATCCGACAATGGTTACTAGAAAGTTATGTAGTAAGATTATTCCTTTTGGAATAAAATAGCGACCCTGAATGATCTTTAAAGTATCTATTTATATTTTTTTTATTTACTTCCAATTTCAATTTTTTTTTGATAAACATTCGGTAACCGTTACAAAAAATTACGATAAGCCAACGGCAGCACATGTGCGCTTCGGTTTAATGTGGAATGGGGACGCTTCAGGTATGCCGTTCAATAGTGTAAACTATTTTATCTCGAAGTGAATAATTTTAAATCACATTTTTTCTTTTTTTTCTGAGAAACATTACAATCCTAACTGATCCTGACAGGACACTATATTATTCGTGAACAGATATGAAATATCTGTCCTTTTAGCCGACTAAAAAACTCTAAAAATGGAAAAAAATCTGGAGTTTATCCATGAAAAGACCCGTATCAATATATTCTTCCATAAATTCCTTCATATGGAATTGTAATGGTATTCTATAAGCATTCACCCTTCTCACATATGGAAATCCTTCCTTTTTCATAGTCCACAATAGTCCTGCTAGGTTACAGGGACGAATGCAGGTAAAATGTATGAAGTTTAACGAATATAACAAACTTTACCCGGAAGAGTTCTTTAATTATGAAATCCTGGATTCATGAATTCAGAATTCAGAAGGGAAACTTTACACTCTTTACATTGAAACAAAATTTACCTAAATTGTAAATATTTTTAATTGATTATGAATGACAATAAATTTTAGTATTATAGTAGTAAAAAAGTATGCTTTATTTGTATTTTTTAAAATAATTTCTTTTAAATTTTGTTCACAATTTTGACGTTATTTTGTATTTAATAAATTTGTTTTTTCAATTTTAAAGTTCAGTTATAGAAACACCAAGTTTATCAAATTTAATCACCGTAATAATTGGTTTGTGGTAACTGTAATATGACATATAAGTTTTTTATCTTTATCACTGATAAATCTGGAAAACACAGCATCTATAATAGATCCCCCCTTAGTTGTTCGTTCAGTAGATTTGTTAATCATTTGCAATTGTAACTGTTTAAAAAATTCAGTAATGGATGTGACGATCCATTTGCAAAATTAACATTCAAATCACCAGTTGAAATCAGTGGTGCATTTCTCAAATGTTCAAAGCATGCAGCTACATCAGCTACATTTAAAAATCCGATGTAAACGTCAAGCACTCGTGCAATATTATTATGAGTAATAATATTGTTTTTTTCATTTACATTCCTGTAAATAGCAACTCCTTTTGCCCGTTGTGATGGACGTTTTATTTGTGGAACGCTCATAAAATGACGTACTTCGACATTGTTCTCATTATCCATCCAAGTTTCACTTAATACTAAAATACCACACTGTTTTGTTACTTTATTAATAATATCTTTGTGATATGCGCGAATGCTTTGACAGTTAAATGTTAATATTGATAATCCACCGCTTTTACTCTCCCATGTCTATGTGTTAGGTTAGGCAAATTTTTTATGTTCATTCATCGATTAACAGTCGAAATGGATTTCATATAGTCTATGGTGTGAATGTAAAATCGTGTTGCAGAATTAATTACACCTAACCTTACTTTTTTTTCACAAACAATTTCTGCATTTAACAGCAATACAAAGAATCAGAGTCATCTTAAAAATTATGTTGGTTAATTATATCACCTCTTTTTCATGCAGATCTGTCAAAATTTCCTAGTGAATGTGAATGTTTTTTATGCTTAAACAATTTATTTATAAAACAATCAGCTTCCCGCCAACTATTTCTTATATTTATGTCGGTTTTGAACGTCTTTCGACGTTGTCCGACGCCTAATTTCCATCCCCTTCGGTCTTCGTAATCCTCAGGTCTTAGGTTTCTTTTGCTCTTTGACTTTTGAATACTGGTTAGCCATTTCAATCGAGTTCTTCCCCTTTTCCTTCTTTCACTTAGTTGTCATTGTAAGACTTCTTTGGGCAATCTTGTATCGGGCATTCGTTGGACGTGGCCGTACCAGGTGAGATGATTTTGCTCGATATCACTAGTAATGGTGCCTTCAATTCCTATTTGTTGTTTTATAGTGTCATTTCTTATTCTGTCCCTTCGGGAGACCTCCTGAAAACATCCATCTCAACAGCTTCAAGTTTCTTTTGGTTCTTTTCGGTAATTCTCTAAGTTTCTGCTCCATATAATAAAGTAATTTTTATTATAGCTCCAAAAATGTTAATTTTTTTTCTTCGTTATTTCTTTACTCCATAGTATCCCATTGAAGCATCCGATAATTCTTTTTGCTTGAATGATCCGTTTTTCGATTTCCATTGCATCAGTACCGCTCTCCTCAAAGGTGAAACCCAAGTACACGTATTCCCGGCAGGTCAAAATCTTCTGATCATCTTCAAGTTCTAGATGTGTAGGTTGATTCCCTATGCATAGACGGATTCTTGTTCTCCATAAAAAAGGTATGTTTTTGATAAAAATCATAAAATTTCGTATTTTTGTTTTGCCACTATGGAATCAATAGAACATTACACCAATTGATGTTCCATTGTTTGTAAGAAGTCAGTTTAAAACAAATTAGGGCTGTAATGATATCTAAGATCTATTAAAAGTACATGATTTTAATCGCTAACTTTTTTATTCGAGCCAAATCAGCTCCTGTGTTGGTCCTCCGGAGGGTGACAAAGGCGGACGCCCTTCACATTTCAACACGAAGGGAGCATTATTTAAATCTTGACGAAAATACCTTCGAGAATGCTCGACTGACGCCCTTCACCGTTCCCTTTACTCACCCTCTGTATTCCCCAATAAATACCTATAAGTCAATCATTATCCAATACAGAAAGTGAGTCAATCAAGTCCTCATCGGATTTTCGTAATGAGAGCACATGTGTGTGAAATTCTCTCATAGATACTGATTGAAAATTTACCACGAAGGTGACAGATGGAAGTAAAATACGTTTCGGGATTATTTAATTTGTTGTTGATATCATCGTATTCTATATATTAAATCATCCGTAAAATTAATTTTAAAAATTATATCATCATTTTAAAAGCACCTTTCGGATGTTGGACTGTTTGAAGAGACATGTATTTATAAAAATTTAAACTTTAAAAAGAGAATGAACAAAATATAACAGGGTGGCCAACCGAAAACGAAACAGAGCCATTTGCAGGAACTTCGTCAACATTTAAGAAGAACGCTCAGACCCGTCGATTTTTTATTAAATTGGGACACTCTTTTCCAATATTTTCGACTCCACTACTTTCCAGCTGCTCATAAATTGATGCAGATAACAGCTTCGATTAATAGATATATTTTTTTATTCTGCAGAGGTCGACCTCGGCGAACATCGATCTCGATCAGATCAACATTGTTTTGAAGAAAGGCCAGGTCAAGAGTACCAACAACCGACGAGCATGTATGAAAGCACTGATGAAAGTAGAGGAAGCAAAAGACCCCCTATGGGAAAAAGGCGTGACTTTATGTATGTATGTCTTTATCAAATCAGATAACAGATACAATACAATATTTTGCGTATTTTGGAACCATTTTTACTGCTTCTTTATTTTAGTAGTAGTTGATGTTTGTAAAAAAATGTTTTATTTAGAATCTAAAAGGATTATTAAATTATTGAACGTAAATCAGTAAGGAAAATTTAAGGATAAAAAAAAAATTTCGAATATTTTTTTCATTTTGCTTATTAATATATTTTTGGTCGTGTAACACTGTATAAAAATAGAGTTACACTTTATGTCTCCACAGAAATACCGAGATAATAATTCCAAAGCCAGTTGCAGGCAAGCCTTCATTTTAGTATATTTTAATATTCCAGTTCTCTCCCAGCCTACTTAGTGATATGAAGCAGCTGTAATAACTCTGCTGAGCTGCTAGAATGGAAATTACATCCATATTGCATATTAAGAAGGGCTTGAATTTATCAAAAAGGAGAGAATTTGCATATTTTGAACCGCCGAGAAAAATTTAGAATTAACCTCAAGAGTTGGAGCCTTTTGTCTTTTGTTTAATTAAATTGTTTAAACGAATTGTATTTTTTTTATGATGTTGGGATCTCACAAGAATTTTGAAGTGTATACAGCAATGGACTTAATTAATGCTCAGCGCCGGGTTTTGTTGGAAAATACCGTACAAATCACGACAATGAAAATCGGACCAATCGACAAATCAGTGCAGGAATAGAAAAAAACTGGGTGACATACAAAACGCGTGAAAATAAATGCAGTCAACTCGAAATTTTTAATAAACCTAATTGGAAACACACAGAGAATTTCCATAGGAACGGATGATTCACCCAATTAACTACCCACATGGTAAGTTTTTTTACAATTTTAAAGCATTTTCAATGCGACGACTACCAACTGCAAAACTCACTTTCGTTTGATCTGATTTTTGTGTGAGGCTCTCTGTCGAATTTTAAAACGGGTGCATTTTTTCACAGGGCTAACTAACTAACTAACTCTCGGGAATTGATTTTTGAAGGCAATTGACACGGTTTGTGAACTCTTTGTGCATTTTGGTGTCAATTTCCTGCCGATGTCGCGTTAAATCCATACGCAGCGTCACCTCTGCTAACTGATTTCTGTCAGTGGCGTTACCCACTTATTTTTAATATCAAATATACGAGTATTAACGTCACAACTAAAACAAGGAGAATATTTTCTTATCGCAACCAATAACATGCCCGAACCTCTCCAACTCCTCGACTGTCTGTAAGACTAATATTTTTCTATACATCTTCTCGGTTTATAAAATAAGCAACGCCATCTACGAAGTAAAAAATCGTTTATATTATCGAAAAATTGGATGCAGGTGGTAAAATAGTGATTTTTTGACACTCATACCTATACACAAAAATACGTCTTTTTCTTGTAGGGGTAGGCAGAGATCACTTCAACCAGTTGCTCGTCGGTTGTTGGTACTCTTAACCTGGCCTTTTTTTAAAACAATATTGATCTGATCGAGATATGTTCGCCGAGGTCGACCTCTACTGACTTGCCCTTTCACACTCGCCTTATAAATCTGTTTTGTCTATCTTTTTTACTTTATTTGTCATCCTAGGTGTCCAAACGATCTAAGCATTTTTTTGTAACCACATCTTTCACACTACAGCGTTCCCTTAACTCACTATTTTTCACTTTATCTGACCGAGTAACTTCGGCTATACTTCTAAATCTATCCATCTTCGCAGCATTAATCTTATTTTCATGCTTTTTCTGCTAAATTTAGTGTAGGGACCAGCACAGCCAGACGTGGCTTTTTTGACACATTCTGGCTACTCATAAAGTAATACAGGGCCCCATTTATATGTGCTCCTGCCAACACCCTTCGCTCAATGTCATAGTCATACTTTTCGTCTCTCGTAAACTTCGAACCCAAGTATACTCTTTCTTCTTCAATCAGCACCTCGCAGTTTGTCATGCTTTCGTCTCGTTCAAAAACCATTACTTTCGTCTTGCTTACATTTACGTTTATTCCTTTGATTTTCAGGCCTGCAACTCCTCTTCAGATGATGCTAATATGACCTGATCATCGGAGTAAAGAAGACACCTGACGATCAAATCATTCATTTTTAATCCATAGGCACTCCCTTTTAAATCTTAACAATTGTCTATATTGCATAAGTAAAACAGCCATAGAACAGCCACACATCACTGTCTAACTCCTCTTTCGATGTTAAACCAGTCCGTGTAAGCCCGTTTATCATGACACAAGCAGTGATTTCAGTGCTCGTATTAAACTACCGCTCACCCCATACATACACAATGTCGACCACATTTATTTTCTTACCACTTTGACATGCAGCAGGTTGAAAAAAAATTAAGGACTTAATAAGTTTTATTCGACGGAGAATATGGAATAACTTATAGTTGTTCAGTGCGCCTCTGATATTGTGGTGCAATGTCTGGCAACTGATTTAGATGATATGATATGATATGGCTGTTGGAGGTATTTTGGACCCTGGGGCTCTGAGGTTAGCGGTGTTGCTATTATCTCGGGGATATTGGTGTCTGTCTATGGTGGATATTACGTAGATAGGGGTTGTAAGCATGATGAAATTTTGATTTGCAATTATGGAAGTGGATCTGGTCCGGCTACATCGCTATATACAATTGAAATATCAGTAAGAACGCCTTTCCCCACAGCATTATAAAGCACAAAAATATTTTGCATTTTAAAAGACACAAATAAGATAAAATCAACAAACCAAAAATCTTGTAAAACGATAAAAACTTCATATATCACTTATCGTTACATGAAACGAAAAAAGGGGCAAAAACGAAAAAGCAAATATTTTGATAACAATTCAACACGTGTCAAGTCGGCGAAAACATCTCTTTAAGTAAACGTGTTGCAGTCGATTTAAGACTCGGCTTCGCAGTGTTTTCATAACGCATTCGAAAATAACAAATCTTTTCGCGGATACGGCGAGAAGAATATTAAAAAGATGGCGTGCGTTTAAGGTCCCGTTGAAAGCTTTGCAGACACGTGCGAAGAAATTCGAAATGTGTTCAGAATTTTACAGCATTTTTAAATTATACAATGTTTATTACATTAGATGCAATAGGCAATAATATGTCCAACTCCATAAAAATTAGAAGGGGGGTGCGACAGGGATGTGTACTATCTCCACCCCTATTCAACTTATATTCGGAAGCAATTTTCCAAGAGGCTCTGGAAAACGTAGAAATGGGAGTCTTATTCGCTGATAATATACACGACCTGCAACAACTTGTCAACAAAGTAGGAGAACAGAGCAAATCAATGTGTTGAAATATCAACACCAAAAAAACAAAGTTTATGATTATCTTTAGAAACCTAAATATGATTAAAAATTCCACCATAACATTTAACGCAAAACCAATAGAAAGAGTAGACAAATTTAAGTACTTGGGCATTTGGCTTCTCGAAGACTGGACATCGGACATGGAAATAAAATGTCACATTAAACAAGCTCGTCAGGCATTCTTGAAGTTTCGAAGAGTGCTTACCTGTTTCGATTTTGACCTTAACCTAAGAATCAGATTCATGAAGTGCTACGTTTGGTCGGTGCTTCTTTACGGTATGGAGGGTTGGACATTGAAGGCAACTGTAATTAAGAAATTAGAGGCTTTTAAAATGTGGCTGTATCGCAATATACCTTGGACGGCCCGACTGACAAACGAAGAAGTTTTAAGACGAGTCAATGAACAACGTGAACTGTCTGAATTAATTAAGAAAAGAAAAACGGCATACTTGGGACATATAATGCGAAACACGAAATATCAATTCCTGCATCTGTTGATCGAAGGCCGGAGAGGGATCGGAAGAAAAAAAAGGTCTTGGCTGCGAAATATCGGACAGCGGACAGGGCTACACGATATACAGTCGCTAATACACACCGCACGGAACAGAGAAGCAATGGAAAATTTAATCGCAAACATCCGTTAGTGGATACGCATTAGAAGAAGAAGAATGTTTATTATACTAATCCGGCTCGAAGTACCAATGTTTAGTTCTCTTATCCTTTTTGGCCGATTAGATTTTGTGCTGTGTTTTTTTGCGTATCTTTGCGATTGGATTTCAAATGAAAATAAATGTATACACTGAAACTACGTATATTTACACTATATACATACACTTTATTTGTTGTTATAAACCCGAAATCTATGTTGTATGATGTTATTATATTTTAGACGCTCGGAAGCTGTATGTACAATGTTGAATGCTCGGAAGCTAAATGTATACTGATGAATGCTCGAAAACTGAATGTGTACTGTTGAATATTTAGGAGCTGAATGTATATGTTGTTACACGTTAAAAGTGTCGTAGGCTTTTTGTCATAAAAACATAAGATCTTACCTGCTGGTGGATACAAAATGGTCTGTCCCACATCTGTTTCTAAGTGTAAATTTAACAATATAATAAAACATAGCAAGGGTACCGAATGGTCTTGTCCCTTCATCTGTTTTTAAGAGTACCTAACAATTTAACAACATAAAATAAAATCCCAAACAACGGTTTTAAAAGTAAAATAATTATAAGTAGTCCAGTCATTTCGTAGTTTTATCTGGCAAATTTTCCAGGAATTTTAAAAATGAGTGATTTATAGATTTCGATTAATCACTTACATAAATAGATATGACTATTAATTTTAATTTGTAATATGACACACGGTTTATACTGTAGTCAAACCTAAAATATTCTTTAAGCGACAATTATAGCTGCATTTTCAAAATAACCATTTAAAATTTTTCTTTGGAATTACACTTTTTACCGAAAAAATTATGAAATTAATTTTATTTGTACCGTTTTTGTATTTTCTAAAAATCAAACTATGTATACGTCTGTAGAAATGGGAACATTCTACAGTGTGGACCAAGATGAATATTTGATTATCCATATTTTGTGCTGGCCAACTGGCTGCAGTACATATCGTTTAAATGCATTGTAAAACCTGCAATTTTTTTTTTCACCTCTGTATACGACGTTCAATGTTTTTAAGACATTAATTAATTTTTTTAATAATATCTTTATAAAAAATAAAATGTACATACCAGCTTTTTGTAACAAAAAATTACTTTTGAAACATGTTTTAAATTTTTAAAATAATTTTACAATGTTTTAAGTTTGGCGTACAGCAGATAGAGTGGGCTATCGACAAAACAATTATAAAATGTATTTTATCAAAACACGACGATATCGACTAGTGTTTTTGCTACATAGCGATTCAGCTATGATTAGAAATTTATGCATAGTGAAACAAAAGCTTATCGCAACGCTCATATCTAGTGAGTAGCCGGAGCGTGCTTCATTTGTTTCAATTAGTCACGTGTGTCGTACTTACACTAAAAGGAAATAACTACCGTGACATTTCCTATTGCATTTAATTATAAAATTAAGATAGTCATCTAGAAATGGGCCTTAAGGGATACTTGAGGCGCCAACTGTTGTGTTTTTTTCGCTTCCAAAGGATACTATGATTTATCGATAAGAAACAATAAGACTTTAATGAGAACGTCGTTTATTCTTTTTTTTTTTAAATCGTAGGGATCCAAAGTTGAAATTTTAAAATCAAAGCTACTTATTGTTTAAACTTAAATATATGGACAATCTCTATTTACGTAAAATATTCGTTCTCGTGATACATTCTCAAAAAAAAATTGAGAAATTTAAAAAAATTGTGATTATGTGGCCAAGTAACCTTAACAGTTTTGATGAGTAAATCGTCGCTAGAGATGAAAGCGGGGGTTGGGGGAAGGGGACACCTCGGCGAGCAGTTGACAACTTTGTTGACTTATTTTCTCATTTCCTGTTCTGGTAGTGGCAATGCCAGTGTCTCGGAGGCAGTTCATTAAAAAACGTTCGCGATTATGCAAAGCGCTTCCACGAGATTCGCAACTTGAATACGAATTGATGATGTTTTGATTATACCGAAACCTCTGTTAAATCGTTAAATATGTCTGCGATTTATAGCAAAAAAACACGGTGGGATTAAAACGTTGTTTGCTTGGTCTTGTCTGTGTAATCGTAGTGGGAGTTTTATTTTTAATAATTGTAAATATACTTAGTATTAATGGGGTTTTGTCGAGTCTAGAACTCACGCCCTAAAGTAATAACACACAGAATTTTGATGTAGGTACTGATAGTTGACACACCAAGCTGTGCCAAAGCTTTTATCAAGACGACGTATTAAAGCAACATGACTTTTGACGATAGGGTATCTATTTGACAGTATTAATGCGGTGCCAGGATTATGCACAATAATATTGATTAATATTGATCTACTGGAGTATTGCTCGCACATTTGGGATTCAGCACCAAGGCATTCTCTTCGTCTTCTAGATTCCATTCAGAAAAGAGCCATTCGTTTGATAAACAGCTCAACTCTCACAGATACCCTTCACCCTCTAGAAGATAGAAGAAGAGTTGCAGACCAGTCATTGCTCTACAGATATTTCCATGGCAGATGCTCCAGAGAAATAAAAACTCTTGTACCACCATTGGCCACATTCGGCCGAAGAACTCGGCACGCTGATCAGTCTCACACATTTACTCTCAAGATTGACACTACAAGGACCAATCTTCATCAAGAATCCTTCTTTTACAGTGCTGCTACGGAATGGAATAAGCTTCCAAAATCAGTTTTTCCAGAGAACTATGACCTGCAACTTTTTAAAAAGCGTGTCCACAATCATTTCCTTTCTATAATTCCTTCCCCTTCTAATAGTCACAGTGCGGGCCGTCTGCGGCCCACACGATAGGTCTACCCTTTTTGCGACTATTTTCATAAAGAAAAAAAAAAAAAACCAAAATTAACATTTCACATAACTATCGCACTATGTCGACAGTTTGGAAAAAAACACGAGATGATGTAAAGCTCGCGCACCAAAGATACTGTACTAACGTGTAGTTGAATTATTAGTCATCCTGAAATACTAACAAGATTTATTATTATTTCACGAAAAGTGAATAATTAAGGGAAATATTTTGATAGGTTTTTGCCTGTGGTATCGGCATAAAAAGTAAAAATTATCGGTATTTTTACCTGCGGACACCTCTGGGGGAATCATTTTCTATTTTTCAATCTCCAGGGAAGCAAAGCATTCCAACACACACTCTGCAGTATTGTCACATGCCACATTACAGAGACAAGCGGGGGACTAAAAGCAGGGAATTTCGAGGGGGAGCCTTTATAGGGGGTGAATTTCTAATTGGAATTCAACTATAGGACACCCTTAAAGGCTCTTTATTCCGCAATTTTGGTCTGGAAACTAACGTGTTTCGAGTGTTTGAAGGAAACCGTCTTATTGTTGAAGTTAAATCAAGGATATTTGCATTATCCTGAACGGCGGCGTATATTCTGACAAATTGTGAACGAGAAACTGTTGCGAAACTTTCCAAGTTCGATTCTTGACGGGAGATTCGGTGAAAGACTGCTTCGTATAGGTGAGTTCGAGCGGAATAAAGAGCTTTGCTGGGCGCAACAAGGATTGTATGTTTTCAGAAAATCTTCTAGTACAGATCAACACAAGAAATTTCACTAAATATTTAAGTGTTTCATTTTTTGATAAAATGTTTGTTCCCAAATATCGGAATAATTTTAAATTTGCTTTAATACCAAATGACGAGTCATCATTTCACCGACAGTTCATTTTGCTGAGTTCGCCCAAAAGCAGTCGAACAAAAATTCTTACCATGACAGACACAAACAATTTCGTAAGGAACATCTTTAACTTCACCCGTTATATTGAAAAAAAAGTAACGTGATCTGAAAATAATGCCCAGCGACTATTCCCGGCGTTTCCTCTTTGTGCGGATCTTCGTATACTTTTGGGATCTCTCTCCCGCTATAGTCGAGCAATGGGCGATTAGAAAAGGATAAGAAGCTTAACAGATTATGTTAGTTCGACGAGTTTACTCTCTATCTTAGAACTTGTGTAGTGTCCTATAAATTAGGTTAGGTATCATGTTAGTCGCCCCTCCACTGCGACCTTTAGTAGGTCTATTGTGGCTCACCCCTAGAGGTCACAGTTCACCGCACAATCCAGCCCTTCTCACGAAATTCATGGTTGTATGGGGTGAGAATTTCTTGAAATCGGTAGGTTCTACGTTGGTATAACCAAATATGTCGAACCTTATTCTTCCCAGGCCGGGGCATGAACATAGTATATGTTCAGCAGTTTAGCCTTCCACGCAGCAAGGCCGACAGTCCGTTTGTTGATTCAGACCTATCCTTACGAGGTGGTATCTTAGACGACAGTGTCCTGTAAGCAGTCCCGTTATAATTTGCAGGTCATTCCTGCTCCATTCTAGGACCTGCTTAGTTGTGTTTCTCGAGGGTTTAAGTAAGAACGCCTTCGATTGTGTCAACCCCGGTATATCGGACCAGTACGTGAGTATTTTCCTCTCTGCTTAGTCCGAAATAATTGTTTTGGCGGCACTTGTAGTGACTCCAAAAACCGGTTCTGGTCCAGTAAACGCAGATTCGGCCCCTGTTTTGCAAGGCTTTGCCCAGGTACCCTGTTATTCGCACCAAGGTACTTTAGGGATTCAATGCAATTCCATACAAGTTTAAAATTTATCTTGTTGGAGCTCAGTGCTTTTAAAGCAGCCTGGCTGTCTGATATTATACTTATGTGTTTGTTTGCTAGAGGTCTGTAAGTCAGCTCTCTTGCACACAATTTGATAGGCATCATTTGCATCCTTTAATCACTGACCAATATTAGAATAACCAACGCTGTCAATACTTATGTGTGTGTGAAAGGATAATTGGCATTGGTTTGTCTTAACTTACTTAGCAAAATAAAAATAGTGTTCTTCAAATATATATAAACAATTATCCAGTTGCTAGATAAAAAATTTCAAATTAAAATCGTGTATGGTAGGCTTTGTCGCTACCCAATACTAACCGTCTTCATACTTTGAATCTTACAATTAGTGTTAACAATAGACTATCGAGACTATCGAGAAATAAAGAACTTAAAATTTAAGTTGCGAAAATTTGGATGAATAACGAAAAATAATTTAACTGTTTAAAAGAAAATTCAATTAAACTTATCGAAAAAAAATTCTCGAATACTATTCGCGATAGAACCCTTCGATTTTTCGAAAGAGAGATCCTCATTCGGCATTTCCTTCGATGTGTATAATTTTCTCGGCTGGCAAATGTTTTTAAAGTGGAAAATCTAAACATCTATTCGAGGTCATCTTTGATCTTAAAGAGAAATGTAGAAGGGGCGTTCTTTGATCATGTGTGTAAAGAGAAAAACCGTCGTTAATTTGTTATAAATATTTATTTGCGTCATAAATTCGGAAAAAAGGTTCGTTTTTCGGTTTTATTTGGAACGGAAATTAATAATTGATGAACGCTAAATTGTAAATAAAAAAAACTTTTACATTTTCGACCCTTTTTTTATCGGTAGTCTTAAACGCTTAATGGGTTTTTATACGCGGTATTTTTAATATTAATTTTTCTTCGCAGAAATAAAAATTATTACAAAAATATAGCAGTTAATGTTTTTTATTTAAAAGTTGAAATTTGATTTAAAATTATTCGGTTTACTCTGGCGAACGTTAATAATCGATCCCGCAATTAGGGACAGATATTTCCTTACAAAAACATCCATTATTTCTCACCAGAACGGCCATTCTGCGTGAATCAGAAACCGACTCATCCAAAAACGATTAAAATGTAATAATATTCAAGTGGTTTTGAGGAAAGTTTGCCGAATGAATCATTCTTCAAATCACAAACAAGGAAACTGTATGGGACCACTTGATCTAACCGTACGAGTGCTATTAATAACACTCTTATGAGTAACTTGGAATACAGAACGAGTGATGGTTTTTCTGGAATTTTGATGAATTTTTAGTGTGTAATAGTTTATCTATTTAAATTATGAAAATGGGACTTCATTAATTTTCTTTTTTTACGTTCGGTTAACAAACTTAATTGGAGTTTGTTTTGGTAAATAAAATAAACAAATATAAAGTGATAATGTACAAACTAATCCCAATCTAGTTTAAGAATTTTTATAAAACCAAGCTGTAACCTTCAATAACGTGGTGACGTTACGGTAAACAAGAAGGCAGTAGATCCTCAAAGGTAAAAGAATTATCTATTTAGCCAGGGAGCAAACATATGAAAAACATATACGAGTAAATATTATTCACTTGTCTCACCAAACAATGCCCTCCAAACAGTAGTACAACAATAAGAATTGTAAACTTCTTAAAAAATTACCTAGCTTAAAAAACTTGACAGTGACAAAGCAAAACGTATGATATGCTGAGGCAAATACTTCTTGTAGTTGCGCATCCTATTTATGTGTACAAGAGAGAACCTCTATACAGAGGCTACATTCAATCAAAAAATCCATACTTACAGGAAGATGTGATATTCTCCTAGGCTACATCACCACCTGATTTTAAAAAATGGGGTGATTGAATGCCAAAAAGAGGACCCACTTCAGGAAGGATATAAAAGAAGCCCAAAGGGATCTAGGTGTTGTGGAATAATGTGGCATCCTTTCTTTATTTCAGATTCAAAACAAGAACAAGAAGATAAGACAATTAAACACTATTTGCCGTCGAGCTAACCAAAGGTACCCAATCCTGGCTGGTCCAAAGTGACGAAATCTCCACTTAACAATATCATAACTGCCTGGATTCTCTACAGGGAGAATGTCTTTTTAAATGTGAAATGCCTGCAATACTATGAAAAGTACATTTTTTTTTGTACAAAATTCTTTAAATTCATATTGTTTTTACCAACTGCTTGATATTAATTCATCATTTTTATTATTACTGGGAATACGATCAGAGGTGTATCTACTCTTTTTACTTTCATTAATGTGAATGTTATATCAAGATACTGAGATTTACTTATTAACATCTTCTTATTCCGTACCATATGATGTAGGGAATAGCTCGTTTATTTTTGCATTGTATTTTAAGATACTTTTCAAAAAGGTATTTTATAATTGAAACCTGATAGACGTAAAAATTAAATAAATAAAATTTAAATGAACCCCACGCAACGGTATAAAAAATGAGACGCACCCAAAAATTAATTCGAATTAAGAATTGATGATAGCCGCGATGCAACTGACAACCCCTATAGAACAAAAGAGCATCAAATGAAGCCTGAAAGCATCTAAATTATCCCTTAAATTACCAAAGACATGTAACGATGTACGATAAATGCCCCGACGATGCTCTAATTGAAAATGCACCCCTGCCAATTGAAGCGGGGCGATAATAAATAAAAAATTAGTTGCTGCACACCCCCTACCCCTCCACCGGCCCGGCCGAGAAAAAATTATGTGGATAGTTAATTGGAGAATTGGGGATCCCCATCCCGATCATGTGTTTACTTAATTTAGACTGAATAATTGCGTAATTTCGGCTTACGATTGCATTATAAATGTTATCTTTTTTTATGAAACGTCAAAATGTTCACAAATTGATTAAACACAATTATGTTAAGCAAATATGCAACCACAGTATTATTAAACGTATATGAAAAACTGCCAAAAGGCTACAGTACACAATTCTTTAAAATCAATTCTCAAACGTTTTCGGCAACATTGCCATCATCGGGAGAGAATTCTGAAAAGTGAATTTATTATGTGAAAACTCGTTCTTCTTAACTCTTTCTTTACAAATAAGATGTTGATGAAATGTGCATTTTCTATGTTGACCGTTTGTAAAGAATTTTGACAAGTCAGTTAATAAATTTTTCATTTTTCCAATTACTAACCTAAAATTTTTTTAACAATCTTAATTAAACAAATTTTTTACGAACGAGTTTTCACATAATTAATTCACTTTTCAGAATTCTCTCCCGATGATGGCAATGTTGCCGAAAACGTTTGAGAATCGATTTGAAAGAATTGTGTACTTTAGCCTTTTGGTAGTTTGTCATATACACTAAATATTACAAAGTACATACAACCTTTTTTTTGATAACAACAGTATTGTTTGAGCAAAAACAAAAACCGCACAGAGCTGTTACCTATCAGATTCTTATACTTTATCTGCTGCTCAACAAATAGTACAAACTGTAGATTTTTTTCAGACACAATATTTTTAAATTATTATTTATTACTCTAATTTGTATGATTTATTATGTTTATGTTTTTAAACACATTTACAAAGATTATTCTGGTAATAATATATTTTTCAACGAACGTATAATGATCTCGGATAATTCCAAAACTCGACAAAACTCGGCTCTTAGCCATTATACTCGAGTAGAAGACTATACTTTCTCTACGACCATCAGAATGAACATGACATTCGCAATATCGAGTTAGAGAAGCAGAGCCCACTTATGTAAAAGCTGTTCTACTGCAGCTTCCTCATTGGTCTTAGCCTGTTGGATCCTGAATATTAAAATTGGTGATTGGTTGTATCAGAATCTTCGTGATTGATTGTCAGCTGTTGAATAATGTATCAGGATCCAACATATCCAAGGAATCATATCCATTCATCAATATATAACGCATGTGTAATTGTTGTAGAACCCAATGGTCGTAAAGAAATACCATTACATTAACATTTAAAACCACCTAATTAATATTGGTTGGAATCCATACTCTGTAGATTGGCACACTGAATCTCTTACCTCTGAAATCCTTATTATTTTAATTTTATTTTTACGGTTTTTTCATGTTAACTTAATTCAGGAAGAGACCCATTCGCAAAATCTCTATAAAATGTGATTGCAACATTTGATAATAATGGATTAAATTTTTTTAAAAGTATACGATACGTATTGCGGTTTTTATTTATTACAGACAAATACTTGAATCTCTGGTCGTCAATACCAGATCCTCAAAGGACATAACTAAACGCTTGATTCTTGTGTTAGTGGCTCCTGCGTATGTCAGATTTGGAATTATCTATTTCCGTAACATATTATTTATGCCTCATTAACATATCCTCGTAATATGAGCTGTCAGACGTATCTACAATGTGATTCATGACCATATTTAACCCCGGCGATAACGCAACATTCATATTAAAGTATCTTATCAATTACTGTTGTTGATAAGTTAAATTTTAGGACATTCGTTATAAGAATCGCGTTTCTGTGAAGAAAAATTGATGGTAACCAGACCAGTTGATTTTGATATCGTGTTACTATTAATTATTTCTAAGTGCCTTTTGACTAATGACAGATCTCTATCAATTAAAGATATAAAAAGACCGACAAAATCGTGTTTTTTTATCGTATATTTTAAAAGTCTTAATGCGAAGTGACATGAAGAAGAGAAGGAATATATAAACACGATGGTTTGTTGTAGCTATTAAGCGTTTTGCGGCTAAATGCGACGCACCGGATTTCATGTGATATTTATTAATTAAAATTTTGAAAATGGACCGAAGCATTAATAATTTTTCTTTTAAAAAAGTAAGTAGGCAACATTTTTAATTTCAAAAAAATTTCTAACGAAATTTGTTACTTAGCTTTAATTTGATCTTCTACATTATATGTAGTTTATGTAAATGATTTTTTTGATTTTATAGTGTCGTTGGTGACGAATGAAACAGAGAAGATGATATGGGATGTTTAAGCAGGATTTAGAAGAGGAAGGAGTTGATTGGATCAGGTCTTTTCACTACGACGTATAGTTGAAAAATTCTTGGCTAAAAGTCAGAAGGTCTATTGCGCTTTTATAGACTTGGAAAAGGCCTATGACAGAGTGGTGAGGAGTGAATTGTGGTCGGCATTGTCTATGTATGGGGTGAGCGGTAGTTAATACGAGCACTACAATCACTTTAAGAGGATTCCTCTGCTTGTGTCAGAATAAACGGAGCTTGCACGGACTGGTTTAACATCGAAAAAGGTGTGAAACAAAGATGTGTGGCTTCGCCATGGCTGTTTAGCTTATACATACACGATTGTTTAAAAGATTTGAAAGAGAGTGCGTATGGATTGAAAATGAATGATTTGATTGTCAAATGCCTTCTTTACGCCGATGATCAAGTCACATTAGCGACATCTGAAGAGGAGTTGCAGGCTATGGTTAATGTTATGCATGATGCCCTAAAAGTCAAAGGGATGAAAATAAATGCAAGCAAAACGATGGTTTTTGAAAGAGAAGAAAGCATGACAAACTGTGAAGTTTCGATTGAGGGAAAAAAAATGAAACAAGTACATGAATTTGTGTACTTAGGTTTAAAGTTTACAAGAGATGGAAAGTATGAAAGTTACATTGAGCGAAGGGTGTTAGTAGGAAAACAGATGAATGGGGCACTGTATAGCTTTATGAACAGCCAGAAAGTGTCAAAAAAGGCACGTCTGGCTGTGCATAGAGGTGTGTGGGTTTCTACACTTATGTATGGTAGTAAATGTTGGGTTTGGCAGAAGAAGCATGAACATAGGATTAATGCTGCGGAGATGAGTAGTCTGAGAAGTATAGCCGGAGTGACTCGGTTGGATAAAGTTAAGAATAGTGAGATAAGAAAACGCTGTGGCGTAAAAGAAGATGTGGTTACAAAGATAGATAAAGTGATGCTTATATGTTTTGGATACGTAGAAAGGATGGATAAAGGAAGATTCACGAAACAAATTTATAAAGCGAGTGTGAATGGACGAGTCGGTAGAGATCGACCTCGGCGGACATATCTCGATCAGATCAACATTGTTTTGAAGAAAGGCCAGATCAAGAGTACCAACAACCGACGAGCATGCATGAGAGCCTTGATGAAAGTAGAAGAAGCAAAAGATGTGTATAATAACCGTAGCAAGTGGAAGGAAGTGGTCTCTGCCTACCACTACAGGAAAAAGGCGTGACTGTATGTATGTATCTATGTATGTTGGTTTGTTAATACAGGTACGGGATTTGATTTCCATAGTTGTTCGAAGCAAAACAGCTCCTTGTAGCCTCGCACCGGGAAAAACTTGCCAAGGAGGTTGGGTACTCACTTTTACGGGGTAAGTGGTGCGGAAAAAGCCCTATGCTTATACAAAATCATAAATTTATGCGTGGTATTAAAAATTATATACACTAGATTGATGCAGATGGGATAAATTTCAACTTGGACAAATGCATTGGCAACAGTTCATTATTTTAAATACTTACACAGATCGCTCTTGCTTTCTTTAGAAGTACTAACGGTTATCTTTTAATCATAAGCTTAATAAATCTTGGCTTAGCCTTAAAGTCACTTAAATCACGAACTGAATTTAACCAACTTTTATGAACGTTATAATTTTCGTTTTTGGGAACTGCTGACAAGCAATTCTTCTCAACTTCATTTACGAAAGAAGAATAAACTTACTGTTGCCGCCGTTTTATACTTCAGAAAGCCTTAAAATTTTAAATTTTAGGTATTAAAATAATAAATAATATAAAATAGTAAAAGCTAATATATAATTGACTTCGCTGCATTGAGAAACCTAGTTGTTCAGTTTGAAATGGGATATAATCCAGCATTGAAAATAAGCAGGTCCGCTAATTAAAACAAAAATGAAAGAACGTTACTACTGAATATAATACTCTAAAATATTTGACCACAAGAAAAAAATCATCTTTAAAGGCCGAACCAATTTTTGGCTTAAATTTAAAGGTATTTAAGGGCAGCTTAAGGTTTGGAAATGTACCAAGTTAAGCTTAAGCAATTAAGACCTGTGGAACTGGCCGTTAATAAAGTTACATCAAAACAACCCAAAAAAATTCTCTTTAGCATATATTTCATATAAAGTACTATTACCTGCATCAACTAAAAGTGACGATTTTAAAAAACTCATTCAGCAAAATGTATATGTAGCGAACACATAATAAAAAGTAATAAATATAATTTTGGACTATTTTAAAAAGTTAAAGTGATTTTTATTGTAATGCATAAAATAAGTTATCTTTTATTGATAACTAACTGTTGCCCGCGACTTCGTCCGCGTGAAATTCAGTTTTATCTTAATATATTTAAATGAGGATAACTTTTTTTCTTTTAAAAGTAAAGAGTGACACCTATTGATTTATTTAGGAACTGAACAAAGACACTTCTATTTTATTTATATGTGTAGATTTAAATTAAGTGATTTAAGGTTAAGATATTTTTCATTATAATAAAAATAAATATGTAATTATTTCAATGGTAAAGAATAAAAAAGGGAAAGAAATACCCTCACCCACAGACTTTTAACCCTTTTCTTTAAAAGAACATAAGAGAAGAAGAGCCAGTTTGGTTGCCATTTATGTATTGGAAAATTATATAGAACTAACTTACTAAATTGAGATCTACGTGTGTAATATAAACGTTTTTTTTTCTAGTAGCATAAAAGATGTATGTTTTATAACATTGTTATTTTTAAAATCAATCCTGTCATAACTTATGCTGGATTTTATGCATTTTCTGTTGTTTAATTTCACTTTTTCATCTACTATTACTTGTTTGCTTGTATTAAAAATGTGTTTTTAAATTATTAATTTTGTAATGTATAAATAAAATTATAAGATAAGTATTTCTTTAAAATTTTTACAATTTTCATCACTTTTAACTTTGCCTAACCTTTTTAAGATATGTTTAAAATTTTTTATTTTAGAATGAGTTTTACAATCCGTAATTTTAGGTATGAACGACTTAAATTTGTTAATGCAATCTTTATATATACCCATCTCTAGTGTCACAAAAGTGGGTCTGTACAAAAAAAAATGTAACAACATGGTGTTTTGGTGTCTCGAAATCCAAATCACCGACTTGTGTTCACTTGATATATGTTTTTTTTTAAACCTACCCAATTCATTATCTAACCTAACCTTAAGAACCTGAATAAAAATAACCAAGGTTCACGAGGACAATAGTTGTATTTAAAGAAGTCTTGACTATTAAATAATAAACTTTCTCTCAACAGCAATATTTTCCATGTGTAAAGCATAATTTTTTCCAATCAAAGATTACACAGTCCATGCAGATGAAGTAGCAGGTAAATGCTTGTTAGAACTAAAAATCTTACGAGTGAACGAAAATGAGTTGTGTGCAGTTGACTTATTTTTTGTTATCATGAGCTAGCGAGTCGAATTACCATAAATTTCATAAACGACGTCTCCCAACACATTGTACAAATAAAGTACGGCATACGACAGAGACTTGTAACCTTAGTCCAATACTGGAGACAAGAAGAAGAATCCAATAAAAACCTTCGCAATGTTTAAATAGGGACAAAACGTAATTAGCCGTTGCTCGCTTGTTTCGAGTAATGCCTACAACCGCATGTCAAAACCAGCCTTCTATGATGTCATTTCTACTAGAGATTTTTTTGCGTTAGCATTGGAAAGTGCAGTAACTCTTGAGAGATTTTTACTTTAAACGTACAAAAGAATGAAGAAAATATGTTATAAAGAGAGACGCCAAATGGGAAATGAGAAGAGGTGAATAAACAGTCTCGACATAAACTTGAGTTGTTAGAAGTTGGAACATAAGTAGTAGAAATAAACAAGTGATGCTGTATTGTTATTATACAAGGTGTAGCTTTAAAAAATGTATTCTTTAAGATTTCAAAAAGTTCCATGTAGAAGTAAAAGCTGTTTTAAACATCCCCCATATTTTCCAGATACAGCACAAAGTAATATTTGTTTAAACCAGTTAAAAAAATTAGTTTGTCATTAAAAAAAATAGTAGTAAACATAAAAATAGTAAAAAAATAAAAAATAGTAGTAAACATAAAAATAAGTATTATATAATTTATCGTTGTTAATGAACATACCTATTTCGTAACATTCCAAAGAAGAATAACAATCAAATTAATTTGAAAATGTCACTGTAGGTGTACTGTAATTTAAAACTGATAATAAAAAGATCCATAATAATTACCATCACAATTTAAAACTCGTACAAACGAGTATCGTAAATTTGACACTCGAATATGAGAGGAATGCACAAAAATTTTTCTTCCAGAACGTCAAACATCTCGAAGAGTAATAGATACATTAAAACTTCATCACTTAATCTACCATTACAATAGCTGGGACATTCTTCGCTTTCCTATTTTATGTTTTTTAAACAATTCTTCAACATCTCCAGCTTCGTCTTCTCATAGACGTACAAACACATTTGCAAGGTAACTTTTAAAATAAAATCTCTAAAAAATTTGATCTTATTGATCAAATTAAAAAAATTACTTGTAAAATCCAAACAAAACTAAACATTTATTTTCCAAATCATCTGATCTACAGTTTTTTCTTCATCAATTATAAAGTTTTCACAGACAAAGTCGATAAAAAAAATAATATATTGACTCTAAGATTAATTGCTTTGGATTGCAGAGAAACCCTATGCAAAATATCTAGGCACAACAAAGTATGGTGGTTCTGGGTTTCTGGTCACGCGAGAGTAAGAGGAAACAAATATAATGACTGTATGACAAAAAAAGAGCGCTTTGACAGTGCTTGCTAAAACTAAGCTTATTATGGGGCTGCCTCGTAGGGTGGTCGGTCGAAGACTGACTAGAAGACTTAAAATCCAGTTGTGGAGTTACTTGCGGACCACACCGGGGATGCGGCAATCAAAAATCTTTAATAGAAAACCATTTACCAAGAACAACAAAGAAATCTTTTCAGTAGAATCATTGGGTGAAAACCAAAGTCGAAAAATAATAAGTTTATCAACAAGTTATTGCCTACTCAATCAATAATTTCATATTAAAGGTTTAACACCGAGTCCCAAATGTAAAGAATGTGTACTTTGCGAGTATCCTAGTTACTCAGCAAAGAAATTACTGGCCTTCTAAAAGGGAGCAGTATTAGTGGGAGTATGAGGAGTACAAATGTCCCGCTGGCGGACTAGCTGCAAACGTGTCTCTATCTAAAGAATAAAGAATCAGATCAACAATTTGCTCCTTTTAAAATTTAAATTTTCTTAGGACTTGAAACATTCGCGGTTACTCAAGAATATTGCATAGAATGGTCGGGATCTAAAAATATCCCGGCATCAAGAAAAATAAAGGATTTTACTGATCATGAAATTAGTGCCACCTCACATTATTTTTTAACTCTATTTGCGCTACTTTTTTCCCCTCTATTTCTCTAAGTTATACTGATTAAGTCATTCATAACTAAAAAATTCTGATTTTTCTCAGATCCCTCCATAATTATTTTTATTATTTTTAAAATATATATGTGTGGTATAATAAACTTCTTCTTAAAATCCAATTCCCTCATCTAAAAATTATTGATAACTCCTTTACAAATTGGTTCCTACTTTGAGATTTCTTTATGCAAATGTACATGACTATCTATCTCTTTATCCAAGATATCCGTCTTCGTCCTGGTCTACTAATTTCTTCTACTAGTAGTTTCGGTTCCTAAAAATGTGACCCACATTCTTAATAGGAACTTGTTATTAATTTTTTTTCTCTGCCCACCATTTTTAAGACTGTTATTTAAAATTCGATCTGTTCACATTTTTTGAGCATTCTTTGAAACGTCCCCATTTTAAAGCGGCCCCTAATCTTTTTAAGAGAAATCTTTATAAACTTATTTTTGTTACGCAGTAATGGTATATTTAATGAGAGCAGTTCTAAGATCTCCTGACCCGTGGACCTTCCTCCATCGATTAACTTTTGCAGTGATTGATGTATCACATTGTTTTGTTAGTAAAAAATTTACCCCCGTTATCCTACACATTTCTGCGCCTATGAAGACGTCCCGTTGTCTTTTTAAATAATTATCCGGAATATTTGATCTTCGTTCATTTATTTTTATATTTCTTATAAGATTTGTTAAAAGCTTTGCAGCGTGTTTCAGCCGTTCTTAATTACAAAGCTTCGGATTCTAATTTTGGATTTTGGAAAAAAGGAAACTCGAAAAAGATACATTTTGATTAAAAAGCGCCGTTAAACGTTGAACAGAAACACATTTTAGAATTCTTATATATTCGGTGCGTCAAGTTAAATAAGAAAGGCATGTCAACTTAAATAAAAAAGGCATGTCAACGATTCTCAGGGGTGGCCTTTTTATAAATCATGTTTCAATACTGACTCTAAACTGACATTTAATAGTCGAACCACGCTTTGATAATAATTTAAAATGATAGTTACATTACACGCACGTGGTAAATGATTTGGACCAATTTTACGAACACGTGCACACGATGAATATTTCCATTCTGAAAGGTCTGCCTACCTATCTTTTTTTCTTTTTTACTGAAAAAAGTCGCAAAAAGGGTAGACCTATCGTGTGGGCTGCAGACGGCCTGCACTGCGACTATTAGAAGGGGGAGCGATTATAAAAAGGAGATGATTGTGGACCCGATTTTTGAAAAGTTGCAGGTCATAGTTTTCTGGAAAAACTGATTTTGGAAGCCTGTTACATTCCGTAGCAGCCCTGTAAAAGAAGGACTCTTGATGGGGATTGGTCCTTGTAGTGTCAAGCTTGAGAGTAAATGGGTGAGACTGATCAGCGTGCCGAGTTCTTAGGCCGAATGTGGCCAGTGTTGGAATAAGACTTTTTATTTTTTTGGAGCATCTGCCCTGGAAATATCTGTAGAGTAATATCTGGTCTGCAACTCTTCTTCTATGTTCTAGTGGGTGAAGGGTATCTGTGAGAGTTGAGCTGTTTATCAACCGAATGGCCCTTTTCTGAATGGAATCTAGAAAACGAAAAGAATGCCTTGATGCTGAACCCCAAATGTGCGTGCAATACTTTAGTAGAGGTAGGACGACCTAAGGCCGTGGTGTAGTTGCTAGCGCGCCAGCCTCTGCACCAAGAGACCCGGGTTCGATTCCCAGGTCAAACCAACGAATTATAAGCGACCGCTGCCGTTCGGAAGGCAATGGCAAACCACCGAATGTATTCTGCCTAGTAAGGCCTCTCTAAACTAAGCGTTCGGAACCGGCATTAAACTGTAGGTCCCTTCTATTCATGCAACACTGATTGAGCGTGCACATGAATAGTTGCAGAGAGGTCGCCGACGCCCCCCAGGGGGTATGGCACAACAAGAAGAAGAAGAAGGACGACCTAAGGCAAGTAGATAGCCGCTATCTATAACTCTATCCAAAAGGAACTCTTACCAACTTCTCGCTCAACCATTCCGGGGGAGATATAAGGACCAAAGGTACCATTTTTAGCTCGATAGGTACGATTTTGTTTGCAGTTTGGATACAATGTCTGCTTGTTTATTAGCGTTACCTATCAACTAGTGTTAGTCTGATTGTCGCGGTTATAAGTTAGTTTTCCACGACTTTTATTGGTAAATTTTAAAAAATGTAGCGAATCACCTTTTATATTTCCTAGCCAGAAATGTGTTTTGTTACCTAAGACACAAGGTATTATGAAACATTTATCATAATTTTGACTAGAAATAATAAGTGTTGTCAATAAAATTGGAATATCAGTTCTTTATTATATTTAGAAGATAGAACAAGCAAGTAGAGGAAGATCTGATACTACTTGATATTAATAATAAGAGAAAAGCGGGTATTAGAAAAGAATGGGCAATAATCTTGATACGAAATATTTACTTTTTTATAATATTATTTGTTACCAAAAATAAATTGTAGACTCTATGGGAGAAGATCTCGATTTCTCAGTCCGTTCCAGCTCGAGGTAATAGATTAAATCAGATCGCGAATCAATGTATCCACATTTCCAACTAATTTAACTTAACTAACTAATAGTTAATCTCCAAGTATTCTCCTTTAGAATAAAAAAAATACTAAAAAAAGGTATAATCACTAAGCATCGAGCAAATCAAATCTGTTTCTGTAGATGTTAGGTTAGGTTAGGTTAGGTTTGCAACGGCAAAATTACTGTTAAAATCTTAAAAGAGGTCAAGGCTCTACAAGGGCTGTAGCACCACTATGACGAAGATCACAAACATTTATTATCGAGGATTAGTTTTTATAAATTATCTACCTCAAGATTTAAGTCACTAACACACTGATTTAAATTAACAAATTTTCAAAAATGTTGCGACTGTGGTAAATAACACTTCAGTTGTATAACGTAGATGTTTCATTTATTATTGAAACAGAGTCATTCAACAGTGCGTAGGTTTATTCATCGTTGGTTACCACATAATTAAACAAATCTAATTTTGTATCGATTTTTCTACGTAAATATTTGAATATGCCTTGTGTAGATTCTTAAACTTTCTCGTGTCTTTTTTGATTAAAATTAATTCAACGTTTACAATTATTTTGTAGCAATGTTTTTAAAAAATTCAGGTAGTGTATTTCCGCCGATTGTAATGGAAGCCTTTTCTCAATGAAATCTTTGTCGTTTTTTTCAATTTTCGCAAGTTCCAGAAAATTGGAATATTTATATATTTTATGGTTGTTAAATCGGTTGGGGAGCATCTTCAGTCAAACTATTTGAAAAATTTCCGTTGTTAGACGCTGTTAAATACTTAAAGGCACGACTCAAAGGATAACTTTGTTAGAATATAATAGTTTTAGTAGCTATTCAAGTGGAAAATTGTAGAGAAACGCTCCAATAAGTTGGGCCTTAAGGTCATAACTTTATCAAAGAAAGGAATTCGAAATTTCTTCGGCGAAAAAGGAGATTACTTATCGATTTTACCATAATATAATGAGACATATTATTTTGCAGTCAGCTTTTCTGAAGAATTTTTATTTTATTTTATTTAAGATTCACAATTAAATCACTCTTTTTATAGTAAATAAACATGTATAAAATTAAAAAAATGTATTAAATATTGAAAAGAATTGAATAAAGTTCGTTGTTTGGTTTTACTTTTTCACTTTCCTCTTCTTCCTTTAGTAAAATCAAATGTACCCAAGGGTTACTTTCAGTTTAGTTGGTACTATGGAGGGTAGAGATAAGAAGAAAAATTTCTGTGTTAAAACAATCCCCAAAAGTGTATTAAATTAAGATGGCGTTACTGTAGAAGAATACCGTTTTTAAAAAGAGGGCCTAAAGTTTTAAGAAAAAAAACAAAGAATGTCGTGTATTTTTGGAACGAAGTTCGTTTACACGGCTTACGAGTAATGCGATTTAGTAGAAATCGTCACGTAACGAAATGCATCGGTGGTTCAGTGGTAGAATGCTCGCCTGCCACGCGGGCGGCCTGGGTTCGATTTCTGAGTGATGCATTTTTTTGTGCTTTTACCATTTAATACATAATTATACTAAAAAATTAAATAATAATACTAAAAAACGAAAAATAAATTATAGTTTAAAAAAACTAAAAAAACACGCTTTTAGACTAAAAAGTAAAAAATAATTCTAAACATAAAAATAAAATTAGTGACCAGAATTTTAATGTCACTGTCAAAAAAAAAATTAATGTCACTGCTTTGTATGAAATTTTTAAACTAACTTTGCGTTTCGGAATGAAAGCACCCCACGCTTTTAGAACAGTGACATTAATTTTCTCGTCAGTAATGTTATTCCTATGTTAAGAATTATTTTTTACTTTTTAGTTTGATTAACTCTAAAAGCGTGTTTTTTAGTTTTTTTAAATTATAATTTATTGTTATTTAAATTATAGCGAGACAATAGTGAAATCAAGTGTTCAGAGTCCAAAAGAGTATGGAAAGCGCAAATATCAGAGTGCAAATAAAATACCGAAAACCAATGCTCAACGCCAACAACAATTCCAGCAGAATCAAAATAAAACGAGCGAGTCTTACATTAGTCGCATATTATGTGTAACATTCGAAATCTCACCTTAGTAATAAGCAATTTTATATTCTAAAAAAAATGGGTCAGGTATTATTTGAAATGATTTTTCATAACAAACAATTCTTTTTAATGAAAATTGTATTTTATTTAATTGACACCAGGAGTGACAGAAATTAACCCCAAAATTACAAAAAGCTAAATACTGAAATATTTTATTCGACTAATTATTTATTATTACTTAATTTTTTGAAGTGAAAACTTCTTTAGCGGCGTTGTACACTTTTTTTGTAATGGGTTAAAAATGTTAAACTCGCGTCAGGACACGTGGCCTGATCGAAAATTCGTAAGACGGATGGAGAGTAGACAGCTGACGTGGCGTAGGAGAGGGAGTATCCCCCTCTCTTTCTACGGCGCGGCGAAAATGTATGCCTGCGCCGGCTGTTTCGTTTGGGCGAAACGAAATACAAAATATAAAACTGCTATTGATGCGGTCTTTATTAGACATTTAAATAGGTTTGAATCAAAACTGTTCGTCTCTTACTTCAGCTATCATAAACCGATCGTATCAGTTTTAGAGATTGGCGATGATGGTTCTGGTAATAATGATAGTGAAAAAGTCGTCGAAATTATGGATGGAAGTTGATTTTTCTGAGGGATAAACTTTTTAATGTAATATAAATTGTCATGTTTGTGTACGATAGCGCAATAAATAAATATTGTATTCTACCACATAAAAGATAGTACTTTTATTCTGATAATTAAAGCAATTCGTGCAAAATTATTCCATAACCATTCCAAAATATCCAAAACGCACAACGTTAATACTTAAGTTTTCACTTCTGCCGGCACTCCCAGAGTGCAACCCGTCGTTTTTTATCAATGATCTGCACTTTATTGAGACTTATTATCATCAGTAAATATTTATTAAATTAGTTTACGCATATAACAGAAAACTTTATACACAACACTGTAACTTAAGTGCACAGCTGATGGTTGACAGTAACGACCTCTCGAAATATTGGTTAACGGCTATCTGACGGCCAACTCTACCACCGCGCGCTCATTCGTCAAATCAAATAGCTCGTGCTTCCGCAACTTTCTGTTACATTTCACGAAATCACTCCGAGAAATTGCAAGAAAGCTATAGGAAAGGTGTTACACATATGTTACACACTTCCGTCCCATTTCACGAAATCACTCCCACAAACTGCAATATTGAACCTTCTGATGTAATTCGTTTCTTTAGATTATTTGCCTTAAAAAATAATATAAAATAAAAATTGAAATATACAGATTTCATTTCGAATTCATTCGGAGTTGAAGAAAACGTAAGAAATTTCGTTCCTTACGGGGGGGTCCCCCGACCGCACTATTTTTTATTATATTTTTATTTTTGGTTCACTTGAGCAAGTTTTTACCGCATAATTGGTTAATTTTAAATTATTGCTCATCTATTACCCTTTGGCATACTTTATTTTATCTAACAGCTAAGTTCAGATAGAACCTCACGTCTACCAGCGCCACCTTTATTTATCACATTTTGGTGGACATTTTTTTCCGATAACAGATTTTTCCCTTCATCTCTACCCTCCATAGTTGGCACCACCATTGACTACTGGCAATAATTGTCAAATTATGAAATTTTGTCATTGTATCAATTTTCGGTCCCGATTTGTAAGTACACAACAACTTTTTTTTTAAATTTCTTAAATAATTCATAATTTTCAAAACATTTATAATTTAACTTGAGTATTTACTTGTAGGAAGCACTAAAGATGACGAAATGTAAAAGCGCTTTTTCAATAAACTTATATATCCAGTTAGTGCAACAATTTTCTTTTTAGGTTGAAATAAAGACGAGCAGGTTTAATTAATAGCTACCAAAAACCCTTATATTAAATCAAATATATAGTATTTTTATGCGAAACACATAAAAGTAATGTCAATAGTTTTTATCAATTAACCAACTCGAAAACGAATATAAAGACATATAAAGATATCTTACCTTCTCTAACTCTGGTCAGTTCAACGGATCTGCATTGTTCTGTGGTACATTTAATACTCTGCGTATCTTTTCCGCTACACGTCTTTCGTCCTCCTTCGGTGCCTGGAATGCACTGTCTCTTTCTAATTTTCGTGCAATCTTGACTACACTCCGACCATTCGGACCAAGACGACCACCTCGCAGGCTCCACTAGGAAGGATATTTCATGTTTAAAAAGATACGTATCACCGATGTTACGCAGAAAAAACATTGGGTAAGACAAAATACAGAATATGGTCGTAAAAAAAGCATTTTAAATGAGTATTATAAACTTTCTTCTATTTAAGGTAAATAAAAAATACTGATTCCATACTGTTGTCTTACCCTATATATTATATGTATTTAAAAAAATATGTTAAAGAGTCGTGATGCTCGGTGTGGTAGGAATAGGTCAAAAATATCACTAATCATTTTATAATTTTAAAACTCCGTTACGATGGTACTCCTACGACAAGAAGGTTAAGACAAAATACAGAATATGGTCGTAAAAAAAGCATTTTAAATGAGTATTATAAACTTTATTCTATTTAAGGTAAATAAAAAATACTGATTCCATACTGTTGTCTTACCCTATATATTATATGTATTTAAAAAAATATGTTAAAGAGTCGTGATGCTCGGTGTGGTAGGAATAGGTCAAAAATATCACTAATCATTTTATAATTTTAAAACTCCGTTACGATGGTACTCCTACGACAAGAAGGTTAAGACAAAATACAGAATATGGTCGTAAAAAAAGCATTTTAAATGAGTATTATAAACTTTATTCTATTTAAGGTAAATAAAAAATACTGATTCCATACTGTTGTCTTACCCTATATATTATATGTATTTAAAAAAATATGTTAAAGAGTCGTGATGCTCGGTGTGGTAGGAATAGGTCAAAAATATCACTAATCATTTTATAATTTTAAAACTCCGTTACGATGGTACTCCTACGACAAGAAGGTTAAGACAAAATACAGAATATGGTCGTAAAAAAAGCATTTTAAATGAGTATTATAAACTTTATTCTATTTAAGGTAAATAAAAAATACTGATTCCATACTGTTGTCTTACCCTATATATTATATGTATTTAAAAAAATATGTTAAAGAGTCGTGATGCTCGGTGTGGTAGGAATAGGTCAAAAATATCACTAATCATTTTATAATTTTAAAACTCCGTTACGATGGTACTCCTACGACAAGAAGGTTAAGACAAAATACAGAATATGGTCGTAAAAAAAGCATTTTAAATGAGTATTATAAACTTTCTTCTATTTAAGGTAAATAAAAAATACTGATTCCATACTGTTGTCTTACCCTATATATTATATGTATTTAAAAAAATATGTTAAAGAGTCGTGATGCTCGGTGTGGTAGGAATAGGTCAAAAATATCACTAATCATTTTATAATTTTAAAACTCCGTTACGATGGTACTCCTACGACAAGAAGGTTAAGACAAAATACAGAATATGGTCGTAAAAAAAGCATTTTAAATGAGTATTATAAACTTTATTCTATTTAAGGTAAATAAAAAATACTGATTCCATACTGTTGTCTTACCCTATATATTATATGTATTTAAAAAAATATGTTAAAGAGTCGTGATGCTCGGTGTGGTAGGAATAGGTCAAAAATATCACTAATCATTTTATAATTTTAAAACTCCGTTACGATGGTACTCCTACGACAAGAAGGTTAAGACAAAATACAGAATATGGTCGTAAAAAAAGCATTTTAAATGAGTATTATAAACTTTATTCTATTTAAGGTAAATAAAAAATACTGATTCCATACTGTTGTCTTACCCTATATATTATATGTATTTAAAAAAATATGTTAAAGAGTCGTGATGCTCGGTGTGGTAGGAATAGGTCAAAAATATCACTAATCATTTTATAATTTTAAAACTCCGTTACGATGGTACTCCTACGACAAGAAGGTTAAGACAAAATACAGAATATGGTCGTAAAAAAAGCATTTTAAATGAGTATTATAAACTTTATTCTATTTAAGGTAAATAAAAAATACTGATTCCATACTGTTGTCTTACCCTATATATTATATGTATTTAAAAAAATATGTTAAAGAGTCGTGATGCTCGGTGTGGTAGGAATAGGTCAAAAATATCACTAATCATTTTATAATTTTAAAACTCCGTTACGATGGTACTCCTACGACAAGAAGGTTAAGACAAAATACAGAATATGGTCGTAAAAAAAGCATTTTAAATGAGTATTATAAACTTTATTCTATTTAAGGTAAATAAAAAATACTGATTCCATACTGTTGTCTTACCCTATATATTATATGTATTTAAAAAAATATGTTAAAGAGTCGTGATGCTCGGTGTGGTAGGAATAGGTCAAAAATATCACTAATCATTTTATAATTTTAAAACTCCGTTACGATGGTACTCCTACGACAAGAAGGTTAAGACAAAATACAGAATATGGTCGTAAAAAAAGCATTTTAAATGAGTATTATAAACTTTCTTCTATTTAAGGTAAATAAAAAATACTGATTCCATACTGTTGTCTTACCCTATATATTATATGTATTTAAAAAAATATGTTAAAGAGTCGTGATGCTCGGTGTGGTAGGAATAGGTCAAAAATATCACTAATCATTTTATAATTTTAAAACTCCGTTACGATGGTACTCCTACGACAAGAAGGTTAAGACAAAATACAGAATATGGTCGTAAAAAAAGCATTTTAAATGAGTATTATAAACTTTATTCTATTTAAGGTAAATAAAAAATACTGATTCCATACTGTTGTCTTACCCTATATATTATATGTATTTAAAAAAATATGTTAAAGAGTCGTGATGCTCGGTGTGGTAGGAATAGGTCAAAAATATCACTAATCATTTTATAATTTTAAAACTCCGTTACGATGGTACTCCTACGACAAGAAGGTTAAGACAAAATACAGAATATGGTCGTAAAAAAAGCATTTTAAATGAGTATTATAAACTTTCTTCTATTTAAGGTAAATAAAAAATACTGATTCCATACTGTTGTCTTACCCTATATATTATATGTATTTAAAAAAATATGTTAAAGAGTCGTGATGCTCGGTGTGGTAGGAATAGGTCAAAAATATCACTAATCATTTTATAATTTTAAAACTCCGTTACGATGGTACTCCTACGACAAGAAGGTTAAGACAAAATACAGAATATGGTCGTAAAAAAAGCATTTTAAATGAGTATTATAAACTTTATTCTATTTAAGGTAAATAAAAAATACTGATTCCATACTGTTGTCTTACCCTATATATTATATGTATTTAAAAAAATATGTTAAAGAGTCGTGATGCTCGGTGTGGTAGGAATAGGTCAAAAATATCACTAATCATTTTATAATTTTAAAACTCCGTTACGATGGTACTCCTACGACAAGAAGGTTAAGACAAAATACAGAATATGGTCGTAAAAAAAGCATTTTAAATGAGTATTATAAACTTTCTTCTATTTAAGGTAAATAAAAAATACTGATTCCATACTGTTGTCTTACCCTATATATTATATGTATTTAAAAAAATATGTTAAAGAGTCGTGATGCTCGGTGTGGTAGGAATAGGTCAAAAATATCACTAATCATTTTATAATTTTAAAACTCCGTTACGATGGTACTCCTACGACAAGAAGGTTAAGACAAAATACAGAATATGGTCGTAAAAAAAGCATTTTAAATGAGTATTATAAACTTTCTTCTATTTAAGGTAAATAAAAAATACTGATTCCATACTGTTGTCTTACCCTATATATTATATGTATTTAAAAAAATATGTTAAAGAGTCGTGATGCTCGGTGTGGTAGGAATAGGTCAAAAATATCACTAATCATTTTATAATTTTAAAACTCCGTTACGATGGTACTCCTACGACAAGAAGGTACTAAAATTATTCGTTATATGTTAAGAATCTTACACAGGAGACGTGTAATATGTTTCCAAGACCACTATGCCCCTCTTGAGTGTTGTAGAGATTGTAGGACTGATTTACAATTCCTCTTTTTTTACATTTCGCTTTGATAATTAGATTTGGTTCTTTAAAGAAATCGCTACTATGGGTGGTCTTGAATATTTTCACAAGATTGGGATACTTCACGCACTCATTTATTTATTTTATTATTATTAATAGCTCCTTGATTAAAATTATTTACGGATTAAATAAAAAATTAAAACTTCCAAAAATTTTATTATTTAAAAATTTTAAAAATCTATGAGCTATAAAATATTAATATAAAATATAAATAAAAGCAATTTATCCAATAAAAGAATGGGATACCCAGTGTTAAGTATAGCTAGGATAACAACAAGAATATTGAAGTGTCTTGGACATTTATAGAAGAAAATAAAAGAAAAAACATAAATACATACACACATAAAGTCACGCCTTTTTCCCATGGGGGTAGGCAGAGACCACTTCCTTCCACTTGCTATGGTTCTTACACACATCTTTTGCTTCCTCTACTTTCATCAGTGCTCTCATTCATGCTCGTCGGTTGTTGGTACTCTTGACCTGGCCTTTCCTCAAAACAATGTTGATCTGATCAAGATATGTTCTCCGAGGTCGTACATGTTACAAATAACTAAATATGAAATAATGATTCAACCACAGCATCCAGGTCCCATTGTGCTCACAATACATCCTCCTTAGAGGGGCATTCAACCTGCCTGTTGTTCTGAAGGAGGTAGATTCTCTAAGGTCAGCCAGGTTTAGCCACCTTCTCGCAGTATGGTTTCTCTGATTGACAGGATGGCACAAAAATTGCAGACCAAGTATTCGATTTTTAAATCTTCTGGTAGGAAACCTTTGTATGAAGAGGTGTTTTTCTTAGCTTTATATTCAATGGAGATGCTTCCATAGCTTGCAGCGTCCAGTCATTTTCCCAGTTAGAAAGCGTACACTCTCTCTGGACTATATAAATAAATACAATCACACAACCAATAACATATTAAATATTTAAAAAATACACAATAGTCTTAGTGATATTTTTGACATACTAAAGCAGTGTATGGATAGTGTAATGATTTGTGGAAACAAAGCAATAATAACATTGAGAAAAAAACTAAACAAAAAATACAAGTGTAAATCAGAAGACACATTCAATTATAAATGTGTAAAACAAATTTTAAAATAAGTACAAAAGAATTTAAAAAATTTTGGTCCATTACCCAATTAACGAATTAGTTACGCCAGAAAAAGAAGTATAAAAAGCCTGTAAAAAAACTAAATTTAAGTTATTAAAAGAAGACACCCATTTCCTAGTTTTATAAATTGGTACGCAACTAAAAATTAAGTTAGATTAAGAATAGAAAGTGGGTAACAGAAAATCCCAAGTAAATTCTTCTGATTGAAACTCAAAAATAAACAAAACACAAAATGAAGTGAAGCATTGTTATGGCTTACCGTATGCATTATCGCTAGTATCATAGTCGTAAGCATTATCCAGCACGAGCTCTTCTACGTAAGCATGGCGGGGGAAAAGGATAAAAAGCGAGGTTAGATGATTTTTTGTAGAGCTAAGATCACTATTTGTTCGAGGGATCAAATTGCTAAAAATATCCTTTTTGTTTTTCAAAATTATTCATTTCCTGAATCCATAAATTTTGTGGTAGTCAAATATTAAGTATTTTAATTAAAGCAAAGGTTATTAACGAATACTTAGTTACTCGGGAGGTTTAACAATATGGTGGGATTATTATTGATGAAGATTATTTTGTAAATAATCTAAACACAAAATAAAAGTTAACTATATATTTTAGGTAAAATCTAAAAATAAAAGTTTGTTTTAAAGAACCACAAACATTTACTAAACTAATTGATAAATAGCAAATTAAAAATCAATATGAATTTTTGGCTTCACTCGTCACCTCGTAACTATTATTTTTAACTCCAAACCTGCTAGCATGGGAATATAACAGTTACTTTAAAAAATAGTTATCCCAGCTCTAGCATTATTAAAACACTTATTTAAACACTCTATGCAGGATGTTTCATTGGTACAAGGGACTTGGTAACTTACATAATTCTAACTTTAAATTTGAAAGAATCAGTGCAAAACAAATACTCTTTTTTTATTAGGTAATACATAATACCAATAATACGTCTCTTGGAGTATTACACACTCTTTTTTTAACAGACTGAACAAGATTATATTCTAAGTTTTATTTCTTTCATTAAATAAAAAAAATCTGCGACGAAAAAAAAACTCCATTAAATTAATAATTCTAAAAAGCATAATTATAAAACTTACCATTTCCTCTAATATCACTGATTGCTTTCCAGCTACAATTAAGGGTTTCTCTTACCAAAAAGGGTAAAAACCCCATATTATCACGGACTAGACAATGGCGACATTACCCTAACAATGACTCAGTAACACAGTCAAAAGCCAGAATAGAGAATATTCGAGAAAAAGATATATTACTTTCCTAATTTTTTATATCTTCGTCGATGTCTATCACAACAATAATAATAATTAACACTCCTACAGAGACGTAATCAGACTTAAGTCATCTGACATATTTTTTAAACAACTCGGAATTATGTATTAATCCAAATATACAATTCTACCCTTTTTAAAACTCATTTCTAACAATTTTACCGTTAACAAATATTAAAAATTATTCATATAAGAGAAAAAACAAATCACTTAATCAAAAGAATCATTACATTAAGAGTCAGTGCGGACCTTATAGTCCTCTATCGGATGGAACGGGAACTAAACGCAGAGAAGCAGTTTTGACAACCAATAAAATTTGGACTCTTTATGTACGTTTAGCACGAGCGGCGTAAAAAGTATCTCAAATTTCGCTTAAGCTTATCATTCATTTTTATTGGTTATTTATATTACAGTAAATAAACTAATAACTATAAGTAAAGTTATGTGAACAGGACCAAAACGAAAATAGTAATAAAAATCGCTACTATTAAAACTACTAGGACATGTATAAGCTATAACAATGAGTATTAATTAATGCAAATATATCATGATATTTATGTTTTCTAATAAAATTATCAATTTTACAACTGTATTGCAAAACTTATAATTATATAATGAAAGGTAATTTGAAGTCGTCTCCCCAGTTTTAATATACATACATACATAAAGTCACACCTTTTTCCCGTAGGGGTAGAAGGAGACCACTTCTTTTCACTTGCTACGGTTCTTACATACGTTTTTATTTTACTTTTATCAGCGCTTTCATACATGCTCTTTGGTTACTGGAACTCTTGACTCGACTTGCCCATTCACACTCGCCTTATAAATCTGTTTTTTTTTATGAAAATAGTCGCAAAAAAGGTAGACCTATCGTGTGGGCCGCGGACGGGGCCCGCACTGCGACTATTAGAAGGGAAAGGGATTATAGAAAGGAGATGATTGTGAACACGCTTTTTAAAAAGTTGCAGGTCATAGTTCTTTGGAAAAACTGATTTTGGAAGCTTATTCCATTCCGTAGCAGCACTGTAAAAGAAGGATTCTTGATGAACATTGGTCCTTGTAGTGTCAATCTTGAGAGTAAATAGGTGAGACTGATCAGCGTGCCGAGTACTTCGGCCGAATGTGGCCAATGGTGGTACAAGAGTTTTTATTTCTCTGGAGCATCTGCCATGGAAATATCTGTAGAGCAATGACTGGTCTGCAACTCTTCTTCTATGTTCTAGAGGGTGAAGGGTATCTGTGAGAGTTGAGCTATTTATCAAGCGAATGGCTCTTTTCTGAATGGAATCTAGAAGACGAAGAGAATGCCTTGGTGCTGAACCCCAAATGTGCGAGCAATACTCCATTAGAGGTTGGATTTGAGCCTTGTACGTCGTCAACAGTTGATCAGGAGTAAAAAACTTTCTGGCTTTCCACAGAAAACCTAGCCTCTGGCTTGCCGACTTTGCGATGTTAGCAACGTGGTCATGCCAAGACATATTATTGGACACAGTGACTCCCAAAATCGAGATGGAGGACTTGGTTCAAGGGTATTTCCGGACATTGTGATGGGATGATTTGAGGAATTCACTTTCTTGGAAAACGTGGCACTTTGTGTTTTTTGGGCGTTAAACTGAACAAGATTGTTGGTTCCCCACTCGACGATTGTTTTAAGATCTCTATTGATGGAATCAACCTGTTCCTGCCTGAGTCTATTTGTATCATTCACCGAAAGTGATCGATAGGATGTGAAAGTTGAGACAAGTGTGCTATCGTCTGCGAAACTGTAAATGGGGTTCGTGGTGGTTTTCAAGAGGTCGTTGATGTGTAAAAGAAATAAGGTGGGGGACAGGATGGAACCCTGGGGGACCCCGGCATTAGTTTTAAACGCATCAGAAGAAATACCGTCAACTGCCACATGTAAGGAGCGATCTTGCATGAAGCTCAAGAGCCATTGGCGCAGTTTGGTTGGGAGACCGTAGGCAGATAATTTACTTAACAATGCCTGGTTTCATCAATCTTCTTTTATTCATCCTCTCTACGTGTCAAAACCATCTAAGCATTTTTTTATTCTATATTTGTTACCACATCTTCTTTCGCACTACAGCGTTCCTTTATCTTACTATTCTTTACTTTATTCATCAGAGGTCACTCCGGCTATACTTCTCAGACTACTTATCTCCACAGCCAGTGGTGCCTTTTTGACAGGTTCTGGCTCCTCTTATAGTTATACAGGGTGCCATATATTTGTTTCTCTGCCAACACCCTACGCTTATTATCACAGTCATACTTCACGTCTCTCGTAAACTTTGAACCCAAATAAACAAACTCATTCCCTTTTTCCACTTTTTCTCTTTCAATCAGCACCTCGTAGTTTGTTATGTTATAATCTTTTTCAAAAAAACTAGTGCATCATTTATGATATTAACCATCGTCTGCAACTGTTCTTCTCAATCGTCTATTCACAGGGTGTTAGTAAATAAGTGCGACAAACTTCAGGGGGTGATTTTGCATGAAAACATAATGACAGTTTGCTATATAAACGTAGGGCCCGCAAATACTTCGTTTCAGAGATACGGGGTGTTAAAGTTTTTCTTAAAAACTGATGATTTATTTATTATTTTGAAACCGGTCGTAATATGCACGTAAAATGACAGTTTGCTATATAAACATTTGTGCGCAAATACTTCGTTTTCAGAGATACAAGTTCTGGTTTAATGTTATTGTGTTAGATAGTTCTTGATAATGTATTAAAGAAATAAAAAATACGCATTAAGAAGTTTTATTTTTTTGCATAAAAACGGCGGCCTATACGAAAAAAAAAGACCAGAGAGATTTTTTGTCACAAATTTACCGAGAAATTCAAACATGATTTTTTATTCAAGATAACTCAGTGGCGCACCATTTTTATCTTTAAAAAAATTGGGATCATTATCCGTATGAACGTCAATAATAGACATAAAATTCTTAATTGCATGTCAAAAAATCCGCAATAACTACCTTTTAAAACCCACCAAATTTTAATTGCATATCTCGACCGGTTTTAGAACAATAAATAAATCGTCAGTTTTTAAGAAAAACTTTGAACACCCCGTTTCTCTGAAACTAAGTATTTTAGGATATAAGTTTATATCGCAAACTGTCATTATTTTTTTTATGCAGAATCACCCCCTAAAATTTTTCGCACTTATTTACTAACATTCTGTATAAGTTAAATAGCCATGGCGAGGCAACACATTACTATCTAACATCATTTTCGATGTTAAACCAGTCCGTGTAAGCTTCGTTTCTCCTGACACAAGCAGTGGAATCCTAGTAAAGTGATTTCAGTGCTCGTATCAAACTACTGCTCACCCCATACATAGACAATGTCGACCTCAATTCATTCCTCACGACTCTGTCAAAGGCGTTTCCATGTCTACGAAAGCGCAGTAGACCTTTTGACTATGTTTTTATTGTATTTTTTAACCGACTTCAAAAAAGAAGGAGGTTCTCAATTCGACTGTATTTTTTTTTATGATTGTAACCTCAGAACTTTTGACTGAGTAAACCAATTTTGATGATTATTTTTTTACTTGAAAGCTGGTGCTTCCCGTATAGTCCCATTTTAATTTGGTCCAGTTCTGACGATGGCATCCATGAGAAAACCATATAAGTCTTTGAAGTCGATTTTTTTTTACATTTTTGCGTACGGATTATTATTTTTATTTTAGGGTACCCATTAAAAATAATATCTATTGTATGTGGGTAATTGTAATTCAATATATTTTTGTTTTTAAATTAAGATTAAATAATTATTGGTACACTTTGTTTAATTTATAGTAAAATCGCTGCAGAGCATTTTATTAGGTTTTGCATTGATAAAGGGTACTATTTAAATTTTGACATACGTTTGTCCAATTCGTAATGAAACACCCTGTATCATCGAGAAAGAATACTCGTGGAATGTTCATAAAATGTCGCATTTAAAATTCAACAGTAAAGTGTTGTTTTTATCGGTTATAAGGTATTATTACCTTGTCGGTGCTAAATGAAAAACAAAGCAATAAGTAAGTGTGGTACGCATGTACATTTAAGAGAATTCATTAAAAGTAGTTATTTCTACATATTTATGTACCTTATATTAAACATATATTGCGATTATTATTCAACATCTTATGAACACGATGTAAACGTATATATTTTTAAGCTCAATAAATTATAAAGCTACGGGAGACCCTTTTAAGCTTAACAGTCATAATGACGTTATTTCTGATTATTACATTGAAATGTTTAATTAAATCTTTATTGCATTAAAAAGAGGTGGATCATCTCGTATTTTTGAGAGACATTTAATAAAATATTATTACTCCTATATACGCAATCATTATTTTAAATACAAGTCGAGAAAAAGGAATTTCTTTATGCCGGGTGTTCTTTTGGTAAACGGAAAAACGTCGACTGTAAATAGAGGGACCAAGGTGGTTCTGAAAATACCTTTTTGGTTGGGTCTTACACGTTTTATAATCGAGATATAGAATGCGATATCAATTTTGCTCATTCTTTTTTAAAATTTGGTACACACGTTCTCCCACTTTTACCCAAGTAAGCCCATTAGTCAGTTGGAAAATCCAGTTCTGGATTAACAAAAATTGAAAATAATTTTAGGTCCTCAAAAAACACTCCGTTTTTACGAATTTTCAAAATCTGCTTATATATTTGAAAAAAAAAACACAAAATACTGAAACAAACTACGTATTTTTCATTTTTCCGCATGTTCTTTGTCTACTAACTTTCTGAATTTTTTCCCTAAAATCCATGATTTCGGAAATTCGAAAATACATCAAGTTTTTTTGAGAACCCAAATATATTCAGTTATTGTTAATCCGGACCAGGATTTTCACCTGACTGATAGAAGTAGGAAAACATGTGTACCAAATATCATAAAAATATACTGGGTGGTTCGTAAGTTATGACCCCACAAAAAAATGAGTAACATTGATAAAACTTGTGAGACCCAACAAATATGGTAAATTCAGAGCCATCTTGGTGCTTTTTCATCCATCGTTGACGTTTTTCCGTTTCCCAATAGATCACCCTCTATAAAAAGCAATTTTAACTTCCAAACAAATGATTCACAACAAATTTCCCACTAAAAATATTATTAAAATTAACTGTATTATTAAAACGCACTGACATGAATGTCATTCGTTTCAATAATCTGACCATTGTCAGTATTTTGCAGCTTCAGAGCAATCTGCCCGAGACGAGTCTAGAAAAAACTATAAGTACAAAATATTTAAACCATCTCAGTTAAAGAAGTGTTCTTAACTATACACATGTAATAAATGTAAGATATTATTTTCTGAGCAGGAAATTTTCAATTAAATAATTAAGTTTAAAATAAATCAGCAATGTAATTGCTTTTGGTTACCGACTAACGTATCAGAGGATTCTCAAAGGGTTACCTCTTGCAGTTAATTGTAAAAACGATCTTCGTTTATAGGTTGTAGATTTCATGCGTCCTGTGTATCTTTTGGATACATCTTCTCACAAAGGACATTCAAGCAAGAAATTACGCTTTGAGATATGCCAAATACTCGCGCTATATCTGTTCGTCGAACATCATTTTCTAGCATACCAATGGCTCTCAGCGTTTGTTCGCGTTTTAAAAATGTGTGCCTTTCCATATTTAATTCAAAAATGCATGGTATTTACTTTGAACTCAAATCAAACTAGCACATTTTCTTCCGTGTTTAAAATTATTAAAATATAGAATAATAACAAAAATATATTTCTGTTAATGTTTTTTTTGTGCTATAATAAAATACAGTGACATACAATGAGCGGCAAAAATACACTACATTTTACTTTTTACTTAATAATATGTAAAAATAAATTATTATAATTAAATCATTTTCTTGAATGTATATTTTATCTGCATGTTGATGCTGCAGTTTCGAAAATTCTTTTTAACTCATTATATAGTAGCTAAAATTTTAAAATTGCTTTTTTTAATTTGCTATATAAACGATAATAAAGGGTGAGAATTCTATTTTACACAGGAATAGAATCATTTTTCAAACAACTTGCGACAGTCTTTAGTTACGAAATTAAAAGGAAATAAATCATCAACGGTTATTATCACTTAACCTTTGGTAAGAAAAGATGAAAAATGTACCAAACGCTTCTCATTAATTATGGTTATAAACTCCTAAAACACAATATAAGCATCCCTTATTTTATAAATACATCCTTTTTCTCGACAGCTTACCGTTCGTTGTTGAAAAATTAAAACTTCCCGAAGGAGACGATTTTTCGACTATCCCAAATAATTCCACCAATCTTAACGTCATTCAACGATTTTTAAAAACGGTTACCGTTGGTGGAATAGTTTACTTAAATCGCAATAATACTGTACGACAAAATGACAAACGAAAGGAAGAATGTATCCTACCTTGTGGACAAGGAATGCAGTCCTTTGTCCTCTTGATAGCGGATCCTTGGCAATTTTTTCCCCCGTTGCTCGGGGACGGATTCGTGCAAGTTCTCGTGCTCATTTTTCCCGCTGCTAGCGTAGCACCAGGACAACGACAATCCTGCCAGGACGACCAAGGCGACCAGCCTCCGTTCACTGCAAAAAAAGAGAATTTTTTACTTTCTCATCTCCTGAAATCGACAAAAAAAAGTTCAACACATCGATACAGTGTAAAAAGTATTTTTATTAAGTAAAATGACAAAAATAGTTGATATTAAAAAAAATCAGAAATACAAAATTTAAGTTGAAATTTTTTATGTACTATAGAATTACGAGTTGCAGGCAATGTTTAATATTATGCTTATAATCGAAGGGATGAAAGTGAATAGACGCAAAACGAAAGTAATTGTTTTTAAAAGAGAAGAAAGCATGACAAAATGCGAGGTGCTGATTAAAGGAAAAAGAGTGGAACAGGTAAATTTTTTTTTTATTTCCTTAAAACAGTTAATAAGAAGAAGAAGAAGTAAAAGTGTGTTTACTTCGTCTTCATGTTCATAACTTAACTGCTTTTTTTATATACAGTGTGGAACAGCCAAATGGAATAAATTCGATAACGAATAAATGAAAGCGTGTTGGGAAAAACGCTTGGACACGTTGATTTGTATTTTTAGATGCGCATTTTTTTCAAAAAAAATAATTATATAGGGTGTTTCATGTGACAGTGGCCGATACCAACTTTCTTATTTTAAATACAACCCCCTGTATATTATTTATTTTTTGGATTCTTTAGAAAATTCTAGACATAATTCATGTACAATATCCTATACCTATCTTCAACTGTTTCGGAAATATTAAGTGTTTTCAGATGTATTACAAAAATTAACATTAAAAAAAGAAAATTATTTTATTTCACAAATAATGTAAAAAAAATCAAAAAAACATTAATTTCAATGTAAGAGATGTTCAAAATGTTCGCCGCGAACGTCTTGGCAACATGTTAATCTGGTAAGAAATGTCTTCTAACGTTACTCAACATCTCGTGCGTGACTGATCTAATCGCAAGCGTGATACTTTTTTTTAAGTCATGTAAGTTGAGTGGTTTGGTTTTGTATACAATACTTTTGACATATCTTTACAAAAAGAAGTCTAATGGTGTCAGATCAGGAGATCGTGCTGGCCATTCTATCGATCCGCGCCTTCCACCGATTTGGAAAATTTTGGTTCAGGTACTGCCGGACATTGATTTGGTAATGGGGCGGTGCTCCATCTTGCTAAAACCATAGTATATTTGCAGGAACATGTGGGTTTGCTGGATCAGGATATAAGTTTGTCAAATTTGGCATGACATTATTTTGGAGCAGTTCTAAATATTTATCTCCATTCATGTTGCCATCAATAAAAAAGTGACCTACGATATGATTTCCAACATTTCTTGCCCAAACATTAACTTTTTCAGGATATTGCGTATGTTCCTCTCTCATCCAGTGAGGATTCTCATTAGACCAATAGCGGCAATTTTGACGATTACATGACCGTGAAATCAGTAAAAAGGAACGCATTAATGGTTTTTGCTCATTTTCTCAATATTAAGAGCTAAATGAGAAATAGGTATTGAGTGTAATGTAGCGAATTTGTGAGATAAAATAATTTTCTTTTTTTAATGTTAATTTTTGTAATACATCTGAAAAATTAATATTTCCGAAACAGTTGAAGATAGGTATAGGATGAATTATGTCTAGAATTTTCTGAAGAATCCAAAAAATAAATAATATACAGAGGGTAGTTTTTAAAATAAGAAAGTTGGTATCGGCCACTGTCACATGACACACCCTATATAATTATTTTTTTTTGAAAAAATGCGCATCTTAAAATACAAATCGACGTGTCCAAGCGTTTTTCTTAACACGCTCTCATTTATTCGTTATCGAATTTATTCCATTTAGCTGTTCCACACTGTATATCAAAAAACATATAAAAATACAGACAATGTTTTAATGCAGATCTCTGTGATCAACAATGTCACTTATTTTATAAAAAGCAATTATTAATTAAGAATAATTTTAACTTACGTTTAAATTCATATTTCCCGGTAATAATTTTTAATTCCGGTGGAAGGGTATTATATAGCCTAGGAGCTTTATGACTGAGAGACCAATTTGTAACTTGAATTTTCCAAATGGAATAAAAAAGTTGTATTTTTGTTTTGTATTAAAACTGTAGTTTTGTTTATTTTTTACATACATGCAATCAGTATTCGTCAATACTTGTAAACATAATTCTGATATCACTAGTGACAATATTGTTAATATTCCTAATTTCCTAAAGATGTCTCTACAAGAATCAAACTTTAAAAGACCTTTTATTGATCTGAAAACTCGTTTTTGAGCCATGAACAACACATCATTAGCGGCAGATGATAATCCCCAAAATATTATACCATATCGAAGTCTACTTTCAACCTGAGCATAATAGAGCTACAACAGTTAATCAATATTGAGTACATGTCTTAAATTTCTCAACTGAAAGGAAATTGAATTTAAGACGATATTGACATGCTCGCCATATTAAAAAATCTAATAATTCTACTTACGCTGTTAATATACATTACTTTGCAGCAAAATTTTGGGGACAATTTTAATAATTACAGTTAATTATCGGAAAGTTATTAACTTTTTTCAAATGAAAAAAATTACTTGAAAATTTTTTTATTTTGAAAATATTATGATTTTGGTGACTTTCCGACATAATTTACATTAAAAGTTACAAAATATTTCAATAATGTATTACCATAAATTATTTAGTTTTTAGCCGAAAACCATTTATTTAAAGAAAACCAAGATTCATAACATTTATCTCGCAAATACGCGTCTGACTTATCAGATATGACTAATGACGTATCATCAGCATACATCGTGAAAAACGCGGGTATCATAAGTTGATCCAGGTCATTAATATAAATTAAAAATATTATTGATACTAGTACGGAACGCTAAAAAACACCTATAACTATTTCAGCTTGCTGTGAATAATGATTATTTAACGCTACAAATTGTGTTCGTTTGAACAAAAAAGATTGTATCCAGGCTAGTGGATAACCTCGTATTCCATAGGTATACAGCTTTACCACTAGAATATCATGATTGACTCAGTCAAATGCCCTGCTGAGATCACAAATAATACCCACAGGGCGTTAGTCTGTTTCAATTTATTCTATTATTTATTTGTAATAGGAATGACTTTGTATACTTGGGTCCAAAGTTTACGAGAGATGAAAAGTATGACTGTAATATTGAGATAAGGGTGTAGGCAGGGAAACAGTTAATGAATATAGAATTCATTACAGAAATATATTCATTACCAATTAATGACACAGAAACATATTGGACGTAGGTATTATTTTTTACTTTGGTGACAATTTTTTTTTAGTGTAACCTCAATATTTTTTTTGTGAACGTCATTTAAGTGGTGTTAACACTTTGTTTCTTTGACTGCTGTTGAATCAGTGGAGACGTGAATTTAATATATTTGAACGACCCCGTATATAAGGTGTACATATTTCCAAAACTTCGTTTCGATCATTCATCATACTAAAGGATAAATTACAATGGTATTATGCTGACAGAAATTTTACACTACATGTTAAACATCCTTTCAAGAAATCCTGATCCCTGTAAGACAATGGAGTGACCAGCCCTCCCGCTGTCTTTATTCGTCCTTTTTTTGTTTTTATTCTTTGAAGAGGGACTAAAAGCTCGAGATGTTTTGTTGTGACAGTCGCATTTAACGTTTTTCTTTTTGTTTTTTTTTCGTAGTTGTTGTAAGGAAAAAAACAGGCTTGTCGTCGTTCGATATGTTGAATAGTTTACTTGACTTTATTTATGTTGGACTCCTTTTTTATAAAACGAAGTGCGTAGGTGGTACAGCAATGTATAAGAGGAAGAAATGTTTTTTATTAATATGTAAAAACAATAAATATTTTAAAAGTATCATCTATTAATTTATGGGGTGCTATTATAAAAATATAATAAACTTTTAACTAAAAAATATTAAAAATTTATACAACTTTATAGATATAGAAATATTTCTCTTGATTTTTTTTTTTTTTTAACTGAGTATTGGATTTTTTCAAAATAAATATTCTTAAAATTTTCGATTCATCATATTTTGTTTTTCGTGCCATTAACTGAAAATTATTTTGTCACAAAGCCTCGTTATTAATTTGAAATATTACAAGAGTTAATAAATTAGTAACAATGGTAAAATACAATTTAATTTATAATAATAATTGAAAACAAATTTAACCAAATTTAGAGACTCCAAAGTTTTTGACAAACATAAAAAATGTAACGTTCAAATAAAATTACAATAAACATTTTATTTTTAAATAAAAAATAATTAAATAAATTATTTAAATTTAATTGCGGTTCAGAATATTTGTTGGTTTTAAATTATAACATACAAGAACCATAACATGTCACATAGATTGTCAGAATACATATATTAGAAAAATTATTTTTTCTTGTTAAAGTCAATTATCGTGTTAGTTTTATTTAGCTGTTAGTAAGGGCTGAATATGTATTAATTGTATTCGTATTTTATTTTTCTCTAATTAGTTATTTAAATTTTGTTGATTAGAGTATGTCAAATAAATTTATGGAAACTGACCTTTATGCTCCAAATGGAGTTTACAAAGTTTCTAGTCGATGTGTTTCCTCCGCAAAAGAATTAATACCATACTCATTAAAAAGAATTATTGTTTGTTATGAAAAATCATTTCAAATAAAACCTGACCCATTTTTTTCAGAATATAATTTTAATACTTCTTATTACTAAGGTGAGATGTTAAATGTTAAACATCATATGCGACTATTGTAAGGCTCGCTCGGTATTTTATTTGCACTTTGACGTTTGCGCTTTCCATACTCTTTTGGACTCTGAACACATGATTTCACCATTGTCTCTCTATTATTTAAATAGTAAACACTTAAATTACGTGTACAATAAACGAATGTAAACAGTAAATACTTGAATCAAGCTGCAGTTTCCATTTTTCAAAACTTACAATATTCACGTATGATCTAACACAATAAATTATAGTTTAAAAAAATCAAAAAACACGCTTTTAGAGTTAATCAAACTAAAAAGTAAAAAATTATTCTTAACATAGGAATAAAATTACTGACGAGAAAATAAATGTCACTGTTCTAAGAGCGTGTGGTGCTTTTATTCCGAAACGCAGAGTTAGTTATTCAAAGCAGTGACATTGATTGATATTAATTTTTTTTGACTATGACATTAATTTTCTCGTCAGTAATTTTATTTTTATGTTAAGAATTATTTTTTACTTTAATTAACTCTAAAAGCGTGTTTTTTAGTTTTTTTAAACTATAATTTATTTTTCGCTATTTGGTTCGATTCGTTTTACTCACTAAAAAAATTATGTATTAAATGTTAAAAGCACAAAAAGAATGCATCGGCCGGGAATCGAACCCGGACTGCCCGTGTGGAAGGCGAGCATTCTACCACTGAACCACCGATGCATTTCGTTACGTGACGATTCCTACTAAATCGCACTACTCGTAAGCCACGTTAATGAACTTCATTTCAATAATACACTATGAAAGGAACTTCGTTCCAACCGACACTCACGTTAATTTTTTTTACGACATCACTATTGAAAATCTTTAAAAGTTTTATGTGTTTAAACTTTTCTCCCAGTAGTTGGTTTTAATTTTTTTCTCTAACAACGACATTTGCATATTATTTTCATATTTAATTTAAATAATAAATTCTATCTAAAAATAAAAGATAATAAAGACGACCAACGGTTGTGTAAACAATGCTTTTAGCGGCAATCAAGCAAATAAATTATCGTTCTTTCATCGCAATTCGGTTTTAATTTCAAAAGTTAAGACACATTTATCTCCACATAAATCTGTTTGGAATATATTTAAATTATTTTGAGGCGGTTGATGCAAGAATTTCCCCGCACGAAATTAATACTTAATTAATCCAAATAACTTGACTTTTATCGTTAATAAAATTGACCAAAATAGGGGTTTAGACCGCTCTTATAACAACAACCAACTTAATTCTTCAGATATTTTGATAACTATCTTTAAAGTTCCACGTTGGTATTTGGATAAATTCAAACCATTGGCGTATCTAAATAAACGAATACGTACTTCCTTCTGGCTGACTACTCCAGACAAATCCTTTTGGTGGTATAGGTACAATAAAAAATATCCAGAATCGCGAAACGACGTGTTTTAAATAAAACAGGATTCAAAGTTAAAGAATCGTGGTTAACCATCAGACAAGAACCAGAGAATAGTTCTCGTCAGCAAATATAAAGACCATTGCTCCCTCACCTCTTAAGCTGCTAGACTACTTTCAAATGGAAGCTACATTTTTACGACCAAGGTGTAACCAAGAATATTTGTTTATTGGCACATTGTAGAGAGCTGACGACTTTACTGTCATGGAACCAAGATCTGTTTTCCATTGTTCTCTGTCTTTTTAAGGAGTATTTACAGCATGCACCCTTACAATACAAGCAGCTCTAGACACCTTAACTAATACGCACATCCATTTTGAGGTCCATGTTACATTTGGGTACCCGAGTATCGCTATTGTAAAATGTTCAACAGAAAAATAAAATTATTAAATATTTCATAGTCGAACTTTACTTTTTATTTATAATTTTTGTAGCCTTACCAACAAAAAAATTCCAGGATTGATAGGAAAGTCTTTCAGGTAAAAAGTGCCCCGTGAAAATGTGCATCAGCTGACTTGTGACTCCTTACTTACACAAAGACAGCTTAAATGAAAAAAACCTGCATAAAAAATTTGTTAAAATAATCAGGTTCCCGTTAGATACGTTAAATAAAGAAGAGCGCCAAGCTTTGCCTCTTACAGTAGAGTGAGTGTTAATGAAACATGGATATATTACTCATCATCAGCCGTTTTTCGTCCACTGCTGGACATAGGCTTCCTTCAGTTATTTCCACTGTTTTCTGTCTTGCGCGGTGCTAATCCAGTTTCCCGCAACACGTTTAACGTCGTCCGTTTATCCGGTGTGTGGTCTTCCTCTGCTTCTCTTGTCTTTTCTGGGTCTCCATTCCAGGATTCGTTTTGTCCATCGGTTGTGTTTAGTGCGAGCTACGTGTCCAGCCCCTCTCTACTTAGATTTTGTGATAAGTTCGATAATATCGGCAACTTTTGTTCTGTTTCTTATTGTTATGTTCGAAATTCTGTCTCTTTAAGTGATTTCCAGCATCGATTTTTCCATTGCTCTTGGCGCTACTTAAAGTATATTTATTTATTTCTTCGTTAGGGTCAGAGTTTCCGCCCCGTATGTCATTACTGGGAGCACGCATTGGTTGAACACTTTTCGTTTCAGACATATAGACAGTTTCCCTTTAAGGGATTTTCGCAGTTATTTCGCAGATATTTAAATTTGTGCGTTTGCTCTATTTCGTCTCCTTCGTCTGTCACCAAGTTTCCGCTGGCCACCAGGTTTGTTTTTTGTGGTAGTTAATATACAGTCCTACTTTTGCTGCAGCTTACTTTAAGTCTTCCAGCATTTCTTGTGCGTCTCCTAGATTGTCGGTTGTTATAACTATGTCGTCAGCGAAACGAAGGTGATGTAGGTGTTTGCCGTCTATATTTATGCCCTTATCCTAACAGTTCAGTTGTTTAATTGTATGTTCTAGCACCGCAGTGAAGATTTTGGGAGATATAGTATCACCTTGTCTTATTCCTCTTCCTATCCTATATTATTGGTTAGTGCGTGAAGTTTTACGCTTGCCCGTGGCATTCTTATATATATATTATGTACCAGTTTCGTGTATCTGTAATCTACTCGGCATTCGTTGAGTGCGTGCGTTTAGTATAGATGGTAATTCAATATATTTAATTTAATTTGATACATTCCTATATTTCCTGTATTTTTTTTTTTTTTTTTTATGTTCTGGTTCCCACGAAAAGGGATATCCTGTAATGTTCAGAGAACATCGTGGGAACCAAGGGAAAGAAGGTAGGAGTTGGTGTTCTTCTTAAATTTCTGGAGGTTGTATGCCTCGGGGAACACCTCCCTAGGCAATGAGTTCCAAAGCCTCGCAATTCGTTGGATGAATGAGTCTTTTGAAAGTAATGTTCTGCAGGTCTCCAAAGTGACCACGAAGGGGTGTGAAGACTGAACTTGACGGGTTAATCTCGAAGAGACTGCCAAATGAGGAACGATTGTTGATATTTCAGAAGAGCATCGCCCATGAAAATATCTATAAAATAGAGACAAATCGCCAACTTTTCTACGGTGTTCCAGACAAGTGAGCGAGTTTGTAAGCGAGGCATCACCGACGAGACGAATTGCCCTTTTTTGGACAGAATCCAGTAGCTTCAGGATATGTTTAGGTGCTGCACTCCAAATATGGGAACAGTACTCCAGTACAGGTCGGATCTGTGCCTTATAGATCATAAGCAGCTGACTAGAGGTGTAATAGCTCTTGGCACGAAACAAAAAACCAAGTTTTTGGGATGCACTTTTGGCAATGGACCTCACGTGATTTTCTCAGGAAAGGTTATTGCTGATTGCTGATTCCTAAAATAAAGACATATGCATTCGCAGTTTAAAGGACTATTATACAAATATTTATACAGCCTCGAAGTAATCCATAATGATTTTCAGGGATAGAGTTTACCGATATCAGCAGTTGAAAACAATAGTACAAGAGTTTAGAAATTATTTATTTTATTATTCTCGCTGTCATTCTTATTATTTAGCAATAGGACCGAGCCTGACAAAAACCCTTGGATACCACGACTCTAGGATATTTTGTATCATCCCTTAGTTTATTTATTGTGCTATTTTTAAAACCATTTCGAGCCCTTGCAAGAAAAAAATTAATAATCTTGCATTACAATTTCTAAGATCTCATAGATAAAAATTGCATTACCGATCTTATTCTTTTTTGTGATAGTTTTTCAAATTCTATTAAAAGATGGTGTACCTATTATTATTTGTCCTTTCCGCAAACCTACAGGAATAATTCTTTATCTTGTTCATATTTTTAGATGTTTATTGACAGGGTAGTGATTCCAGCAAGCTGTTTTAGGTCTTTCCTTGTAACAGTAAAAGGTGGTTGTCCTCACAGTATTGCCGGTCCAATAACCGTTTGATCTGTCCTTGCTCCATCTTCTGGTTTCTGCTTTAATATTTTGTTTCTTATATTTACAAAACGGACCCATTGATAGTTCCTTTAAATCTTGTTTTATGCCAACGCCCGGTGAATAAACGGGGCATCAGGAAATCGCTGTTAACTAAAATAACTGCTTAAATAATCAGTTTAAATTAATTCAGGAGTCTATTAATACTACTAAATAACACAAAAAACCAATACTTTTTTGGTTACTTTTTTCGTTGTATTTGATGGTTTAAACATACATAAACACCCTTTTCCCGTAGCGGTAGACTTGCTACTGTTCTTGCACACATCTTTCGCTTTTTTTACTTTTATCAGCGCTCTCATACATGCTCGTCGTTTGTTGGTACTATTGACCTGGTCTTTTTTCAAAACAATGTCGACCTGATGGAGATAGGTTCGCCGAGGTCGACCTCTATCGACTTGCCCATTCACACTCGTCTTATAAATTAGTTTCGTCAATCTTCTTTCATCCATTCTCTTAACGTGTCCAAACCATTTAAACATTCCTTTGTCTATCCTAGTTACCACATCGTTTTTCACACCGGAACATTCCCTTATCTCACTATTCTTCACTTTATCCATCAGAGTCACTTCGGCTATACTTCTGAGACTACTCACCGCAGCATTGCTCTTATTTTCATACTTTTTCTGCCAAACCCAACATTCACTACCATACATAATTGTAGGGATCAGCACTTCTCTATGCACTACCAGTCGTGTCTTTTTAACACGTTCTGGCTGCTCATAAAGTTATGCAGGACCCCATTGTTTCCCTGCCAACACCCTTTGCTCAATGTCACAGTCATACTTTTCGTGTCTCGTAAATTTTGAACCCAAGTATAAAAACTTATTCACTTGTTACACTCTTTCTCCTTCAATCAGCACCTCGCAGATTGTCATGCTTTCTTCTGTTTAAAAAACCATTACTTTCGTCCTGCTTACATTTACTTTTACTCCTTTAATTTTTTAGTCCATCATACATAATATTAACCATAGTCTACAACTTCTTATTAGATGATACTAATATGACCTGATCATCGGCGTAAAAGAGGTATTTGACTAAAAATACTATTTTAATTACGGTAACACCCAAAAAGTTTAAAAAATTCAATAAATAAATAAAGAATGGCAGAATTCCCATGCAGAAAAATAAGTAATTAAAGAAACCAGCACACCTTATAGCCAATAAGAGGCAAAACTAATGTTTCTAAGGATTCCAAATTTTCAATATTACGTATTTAAAAATGTAAGGTGGTCAGTGTTTAACGACGATTTTTGATAGGACAATGCGGATTAAGGAAAAGAAATAATAGCTGCATTTAGAGACTATATTAAATGATTTTTAATAGAATATATTTTTCTTTTAGCTTTTTGAATATCGTTTATTTTTCTGTGACAGAAATCAATGATCGTACCCGCCCATGTGTTCAAGCCATTAACTAAATATATTGTTGGATTTTGATCTGGATCGCGATAAGCATTTTATATCTGCATATGGAAGGCTACTTACTTCTTGCTGCTTGACTACCTGTTGCTTTTTGTTTACAGTGTTTTTTTTTTTAATTTTATTTCTGTTTGTGCTCTCCATATGTTTATCGTTGTTTTTTCCTGTGTGGTCTTAGTTTGTTATCTCTTAGACATACAACGGAACAGGTAAAACAGTAGCAGGGATTTGATTCATTGTTATGTAATTCTAGGTATTCGTTTTTTAGGAAAAAAAAATGTTAGAAATTCTTTTCAAGATATTTACGGTTACCAATGTTCTACTTAAGATTTAAAAAGTTAGATAGAATTAAAATGGGGTAATTTAAATGATCAAATGCGTGCGTTAAAAATTCTTTAAAATTAAACATCAGCTGTTTCAAAAGCTACTTAAATTACTTTAAAAAATCATAAAAATACAACGAATTGAATAATTAATTAGCACACTTGTTAAAAAATGTCAAAAAGAATGTTTTTTTCTAAAAAGTTTTTTTAAACATTTTAAAAACAAGGTACTGCGATAAATTTTGCATAACATTCTGCCCTATATCATTACCTAAACAACCTTTAATTAAGAGTTTACATAACAGTATAAAAATAGACTGCTTTTTTTATTTACTTATTTTCCGATAATGACGTGTTATTTATATAAAATCCTTAAAGTATAGCATATTTCACGAATATACGGTGGTTTTAGATTATTGTTAGAAATCGATAACTAGTATTCAGCTGTACATTTAAGAAGTACGAAAGTAAATTTCCCAAATATTTTTAAACAAATTTCGTAGGTAACGAATTTTATTTTATCAGGGACTACTTGTTTAAAAATTAAGGGTCAATAGAGTTTAAGTTTAAAAATGAGGACAACCGAAAGGTTTTGTGTGAAAAAGCTAGAGTCGTGCACAAAATAATTAAATTTTTGAGAAATTATAATCACTGTAAACAAAATGCTCTTTATTTGTTTATCTGGACAAAACTTAGATTTTAGTGGAACAAAAAGAATTTAGCAGGACGATAACATAAGTCTATAAAACACACCGACGGTGAGGGAAAAAGATACATTATTGTGCATGCAGGTGGAAAGCATGGTTTTGTTAATGGGGCGGAACTTTTATTTTTGTCAAAATTAAAATCGGCCGATTATCATGACAATATGAATACAAAGATGTTTTTAAAATGGTTAAAAGAGAAACTATTACCATCGTAACATGAACCATCTGTCTTTATATTAGATAATGCTTCATACCATCCGGAAATTTTAAATAAGCAACCAGCAAACTCCTGGACGATACAGAAAATAAAAGAATGGTTAACGAACGAAAATATTTGATTTCCACAGTTTACTTTAAGCCGAAATTATTATCGATAGCTAAAAGGCACGAAAGAGAAAAAATTTACTAAGTGGATCAAATTATACTAAGTTATGGATATCGTGTGCCAAGACTACCGTCGTATCATTGCCAATTTAATCCCATTGGAGTATATTTGAGAAATATGCAAAACTTTTTACGACAATCACATTGGATCTAATGGTTACAGTGATAAGGCTGTTTTGGAAACCTGGTATCGAGCACTTAATACTGCCACTCCTAAAATTAAGGAAATATGTGTTACAAGATGTGAAAATTTAATAGAGAAATGGTGGGTTCATGAAAACCGCATCGAAGCAGTTAATCCTTTTATAATTTACAATCCGAATGAAGATAGCGACGACAGTGATTCTAATTATGATAACTATAAATCTGATGCTTGATAATACCGTAAGTACTACATGATTAAACATATTTATTAAATTTGTACAAATAATTTATTTTTGTTGCATTCCCTTTTAACATAATTCACTCATCGAGAACCACATCAACGATTTCTGTTCACATTAAAGCAAAAAATTACATGCCATAGAGACATGTGCCCAGGAGTGCATCGAAAGAAACACCCGAAGGACAGAAATCTATATTTTATCAGATAGCCAAGCAGCCCTAAAAGCTCTGAAGTCATACACTTGTGAGTCTAAGCTGACTTGGGACTGTAAACAGTCCCTGAGACAACTGGCAGCAAACAATCAGGTTACTCTGATGTGGGTTCCAGGTCACAAGGGAGTTAAAGGCAACGAAGAAGCAGATTGCCTTGCCAAAGAAGGGGAAAATACAAAATTTTCCGGCCCAGAACCCTTCTGTGGACTTTCCAAAGCCCACTTGAAAGAAAAGGTTCGACGCTGGGAAACAGATGAAATGAAATCTTACTGGCATAAAGTGCCAGGACAAATGCAAGCGAAAAGGCTAGTAAGTCTTTCGCCAAGGAAAGCTAAACAGCTTCTCGAGTTGGACAAGAAAGACTTGAATTTGGTGACGGGACTCCTCACTGGACACTGCCCTCTAAGGTACCACCTGAAAAAAAAGGGCAAAATAGAATATGATAGATGCCGCTACTGCGAGAACTTCGCTGAAACTGCAGAACATTTGCTTTGCGAATGCCCAACGCTTTTCTGCAAGAGGCTCAAGTTTCTGGGACGGGCCTTCCTAAAGCCCTTTGATATCAGAAACTTAGCCCCCAGGAAACTGATTAACTTTACTCAAAGTCTCGGAATCCCGGGCTTTGAATGGATTAAGGGTTATGCACAAAAGATCTGATAGGTAAAGTGCTTGAGAGGCAGCATGGCTTTCACGACCCATCCCTACAATCTACAATCTACAAAGCAAAATATTAAACATCTCAACAAAAGTATAGTAATAATCAAACATTTAAATCTTGGAGGAATTTACTAATGTACCTCTCAACACAGTGCTCCCGTTAAGTCGATGCCTCGGTAACTAATCCGATACCGTCGTATATTGGTGAAATGAGCTATAGTATCCGTTTAGTGCTTTAAAGTGTAATGTAATTTTTTTTTTATTATTTACAATTAACGAGCTACAATTTTAATATATCTGTCAACAAAGTAGAGTATAAAATACCTGGATATCCATCTCTTAATTGAAATTTCATTAAAAAGATCCCCAAATTCTGGGGCAAGAGCAATTGTATAATAGAAAATAACCGAAACAATGGGCTGACATTAATCCAATTACTTTCGTATCTCATTATGTTTTCTCCCTAGTTAAGAGACAAAGAAAATCGCAGAAAACTGGATGAGATAAGAGATAATAATATTAGATTCCTTTTACAAATTTGGGACACCATTTGAGATGTGTTTCGTCAAGCGATATTGTTGGTCTGATTGCGAGTCTTTTTAACTTAACAGAAAAATGTGTTGTATTTCATAGATAAAGTAATTATAAAAGAAATGTCACTAAAAAAAAAATTGGTTTAAGAATAAAAAAAAATTGTAAGGAAATTTCTGCTAATAAACTTTTCGTCAATTGTTGGCTTTTTTTTAATAGCAAACTTGAAAAATTATCTGATAGGTAAATTTGGTGATGTCAACGTAGAAAATAGATAAAATACCTGCTTATTATCGGATCACTATCCTAGAAATTACTATCAATCTATGTTTTCGTGATGAAATGCAGATATGGTAAGTTTGGGTAAACTAATATTTCTCAAATATAATTTTGACTTTTTGTGTTGACTTAATCCAAACAATTTTTTTTATTTTTTTTTTCTATTTTTTCTTCTTGGTTAGGTAGGCTGCTACTGCTTGTTTATTCCCAACTGTAATCTTTTTCCTGCTGAATTATTATTTTTGCATTTTGAACAAGTCTGCTGTTTTTTATATTTGTACTTCTTTATCTAACCCATTTTACTAGTAATGACCCCACTGTGGAGTTTCAAAAAGCCTCAGAAGAAGCACCAGAAAAAAGTGGATAAACACAAACGTTTTGGCTAAATGGAATAGATCCACAGGTCAGAGGCATGCAAAAAAGTTCATAAAAGACCACGGCTCCGGAAACACCTTTGTAGGTTAGAAGGGGCTTCTTCTCTAGGTGCCGTCTCCGCTTTGAAGGTTGGCAATCATCATATTATCTTACCCATTTTTCTAGTAATGACCCCAATGTGAGGTTTCAAAAAACCTCAGAAGAAGCACCATAAAAAAGTGGATAAACTCAAACGCTTTGGCTAAATGGAACAGATCCACAGGTCAGAGGCATGCAAAAAAGTTCATAAAAGACCACGGCTCCGGAAAAACCTTTGCAGGTTAGAAGGGGCTTCTTTTCTAGGTGCTGTCTCCGCTTCGAATGTTAGCAATCATCATAGTAATTCTTATTTTTGAGACCGCAGCTGTAAAAAGTTCATTATTACTATATCCAAACCGATCCCTAAGGTTCTTTAGCCATGAATTTCATCTTCTTGCCTTGGATTTTGCTCTGTATAATTATTTGTAGCATTTGATATTTTTCTCCCCTCATGACATGTCCCATGTACAGCAGTTTTCTTCTCTTAATTGTCGGAATCCCTTCTCTCTTCTTATGCATACGTCTCATCACGTCCACGTTTGTTATTCTCTCTACCCTTGAGATCCTCAATATTTTCTGGTTTATCCACATCTTAAATGCCTCCAGTCTACTCATATCGGTTACCTTCAGCGTCCAGCCTTCTCTTCATCGCTTAGTATAGAATAGACAGCACATAGCATCTCATCAGCCGTATTTTTAATTCAAGGTTCAAATCTCGGCATCAGAAAAGCCTCTTTACTCTTGTAAAGGCTTGTAAGGAGGGGCTTAGAACAGTTAAAGTAGTTTTTTAGTTTTTGTATTGAAGAAGACGAGACGACGGAATACGTCCTATGCCACTGAGAGGAACTGCCAAGTTCCCAGACCCTGTGCTTTAGCAAATAAAAATCTGAGCCAGAAAGTTACATCAGAACTCCCTACAGCCTCTGGACATTGGTAAAACAACTAGGGCTGGAGAAAAAGCTCTAACCACAGAGAGGGTCAAAGTGCATACAAAAAGCCTCTTATCTATTCTACTCATCTTTATATGTTCTGTATCCCTAATCTGTCGTTTAATGTTTTACATTTATTACTCCTTAAATGTTTTTATTATCAAGTGTTTGAACAAATTTAATAATTCAGTTGTGATTCCGTTCCAATACATTTTTTTCTCGCTTGAAAACAATTGTGTGTGTATTTATTTAAATAAAAGATATTTTAGAAAATTAATAGTGGTAGCAAAAATAAAGCTATTTTGATAACTCCCTTATTGACGAGATAACAATATCATTTTGTTTGAATAAAATTCATTTATTTAATAAAGAAAATATTGTTTTATTTTTATTATCCCATCCACATCTCTTCCCAAAAGAAAGAACAATTGTGTGTGAACATTGAATCCATCTTTGTTCACTAATTAACCTGTGTCAGAAGATTTGTGAGAGTATCAGACGAAAAGACAAAGCGGTACATTCACGTTGGTACCTAGGTATGGTTCTAGAGTCACGATCAAATATATTATGGTACCTAAATTGATTCCCATAGCCGCGGAATTAATTTTCTTTCTCTACCTATGTGTTTTTTTTTGTAACAGTCATGTCAGGCAACTCAGTCATGATTCGTTATTATTTTTTACCTATATATTAATATACCAGGTATGCGAGGAAGGGTACACGATTAAGATGGGTAATTATAGTGGTAGTGATTTTTTAATTTCGTGAAGATATACGGCTACTTTCATCAATTCGGACAGAAGTAGGGTTTTTTTATAGTACCATTTACGTTAAATATATTTAATTTTATAGTATCACTGGTTATATTGTGAAAAAATATACGTGGTACTCCAAAGGCTATGTCAGAAATCATAACGTCCTATTTTCATCATTATCTGTAAAATAAAAACATCGAAATGATGTTTTCTAGGTTGACACGCAAAATCGTAAAGCGTTCCACATTTTTAATTTATAGGTTTTTCCTTTATAGACGAATCGCGGCTGGCGAAAAAAAAAATTCACTAATCGTAAAAAAAGCATTTGAAGGACCTTTAAAGTGAAAAACTATTTTAAAAATTATCTTACAAAAACAGTTTTTTAGTACTACCAGCTTTATCGTTATGGAAACTGTACAAAGAAAGATGCTCCAAAGGCTACTTCATCGATAAAATCAGGAAAAAAAGTAAAAACGTCTCATTTTCATCATTAATTAGAAAATAATTTTGATTCGTAAAAATGATTTGTACCATTTTAAGAACCTGTTGTGCCATTTGAAAACCATTGTTTATAGCAAACAGTGATTGTGACTGATTAATAATTATTGAAGTAATTTCAAAAATCAAAAATAGTTAATTTAAAATGTAAGCCTACTAGTGTTTTGTTTATAAAAAATAAAATTTGTATAACACGTAACTAATCTATCTTCAAATGACTCATATGTCTTCTTCTCTAGTTGCCGTCTCCGCTTTGAAGGTTGGCAATCATCATAGCAATTCTTATTTTTGAGATCGCAGCTCTAAAAAGTTCATTATTACTGCTTGCCTTGGATTTTACCCTGCATTGTACCATTTGATATTTTTCTCCCCTCATGACATGTCCCATGTATAGCAGTTTTCTTCTCTTTATTGTCGGAATCACTTCTCTCGCCTTATGCATACGTCTCATCACTTCCACGTTGTTTATTCTTTCTACCCATGAGATCCTCAATATTCTCCGGTATATACAGCCATATAGTCACGCCTCTTTCGCGTAGGGGTAGGCTAGACCACATGCTACGGTTCTTACACACATCTTTTGCTTCCTCTACTTTCATCAGTGCCCTCATACATGCTCGTCGGTTGTTGGTACTCTTGACCTAATCGAGATATGTTCGCCGAGGTCGACCTCTACTGACTTCCGTCCATTCACACTCGCCTTATTATAAATTTGTTTCGTCAATCTTTCTTCATCCATCCTTTCTACGTGACTTCGGTATATCCATATCTCAAATGCCCCCAGTCTCCTCATGTCGGTTAACTTCAGCGTCCAGCGTCATGTGTCAATAAACATTAAATAATAACAACAAAAATTACCAAATAATAGTATTTGTGACGGGGATTACTGATTAGTGATGTATCTTCACATACAGTGCTTTCATTTTAAAACCAGCCAGTCTAAATAACTTGAGAAACAAAAAACATGTCGAATTTTAAATCAAGGAAGAGGTTTAAAAATGTTATTCTGCTCTTTCCAAGTGGCACCTCTTTAACACCCACCACCCCTTCTTTAAAATGTCAAATAGCAACTCTACCTTGTGATACATCAAATGAAAGAATCAAAAAAATGCAAATCAACTATATAAACAACAATTTATTCTAACGATTTATTTTGCTAATAGATGTCTAGTTAGGAATCAATTAACTTTAACTTTTGAATACATGTCACCTTGTTTGACATTGTCATTTTGTTTCGTATTTTCAAAAATACTAATTTTAGTATATTTAGTTAGTTATTCGGTAAATTGGCCATTATTTGTAGTTGTAGCATCTTGTGTTATTTTAAAATAGTGTATTCTCTACAAGAAAGAATAGAAATAATATTGATTTACGGTCATCAAACCAAGTGCGGTCAAGAAACAGCTCGAGTTTTTTATGAAAGATATTCTGATAGAAATATAAACCACCAGACCATCATATCATAGAGTTAGTACAAAAATTTGGAGAAACTGGATCCGTTTGTAATAAAAAAATAATACAAGATATCAATATTTAAAAAAAGGCTATAGTACACCAAAAATTTTTAATGATTACAAGCCAATTCTCAAACGTTTTCGGCGTCAAGCCATCATCAGGAGAAATTTTTGTCACAAATTTGTTTATTAAAGACTAAACATAAAGAGAACATGACTATAGCTCAACAATGAACATTTCAAGATGAACAAAAATTATAGAATTGTAACCAAACTACATCATTTAAAATACATGTACATTTTAAAAACTTTTTAAAAACATGGAAACATTAAAATTAAAATCGAGTTGAGGGATGAGTCAACCTCACGTGTTTCGACAGAATAATACTCAGTTTTCTGCGAAGATCAATGTACGGGGGCTGGGCTGGTATTCTAGGAAAAAAGTTAATCGAACCATTTTTTATTGACCAAAACCTAACGGAAGAATTGAACGTACCTACAATTATTAGATGAGCAGAATATATACCTTCACGGAGCAACACTAGCTGTAAGACAATGGCTAGACGAACGATTTCTAAGACATTGGTTTGGCAAAATTTTCAGATCTTACACCACTTGACTTTTTTCTAGGGGGCTATTTAAAAACATTAGTTTACAAAACTCCCCCAAAAGACATTGAAAAAGCTTGGAATAACTGAAGAATGTAGACGAATTACTAGCGAAACTTTGCAAATACGAGTAGTTCGGGAAGAATTTGCCTACAAAAGCATATTTTGAACAGTTAGTAGGGTTTTCATTTGTTGTATCACAGGGTAGAGGTTGTTATTTGACATTTTAAAGGAGGGGTGGGAGATGTTAAAGGGGTGTCACTAGAAAACAGCGAAATAACATTTTTAAACCTTCCCCTTGATTTAAATCTCGACGTGTTTTTTATTTTTCTTACATTTACGCAAAATTAAAAGTTATTTGGACTGGCTGGTTTTAAAATAAAAGCACTGTATAACAAACTCAAATTATTCATTTACAAGCTGTTATAATAAAGACTGGCAAGACAACGTCTGCCGGTTTAGCTAGTAATTTATAAAGTAAAACGTTTTTCACCAAAACAATTATGTTCTTTCATTGTTTTTGTTTATTAGAATGTTCGATGCGAGTTGTTAAATAACGCTTTAACAGTTGCAGTTGTTGTTTAGTTCCAGTTTAGAGCTGCATATTAATAGAAATGAAAATATTGTAAATATTGTACTTATTACCTGCACACATAATAAAACTAAAAAAAAAGTTCGTAAAACTTATAATACGCTTTGGATTTATTTACGTTCCTGTGGGGAATTATAAAAGAATACGAACCAAAAACAAAAAAAAAATACACAGTGATTTCGGTGAGCAATATAAAAGTAGACTATTAAAATCGTAAAAAGTTTAAGCTTTCGAACCTTATCCAATTTGCGGTGGAAAAATCCCGAAATCAAAGCGAAGCTAAGTCTTTGAATTAAACTTTTAAAAGTACACTTTTTCCTTCTAACAATCCTTCTTTGTGTTTGTCAGTTGTTTCTTGTTCTTGTTTAAATCCACCAACTTGGCGATGTGTCCTATCTCACTTCCACACTCTTGTACACAAAGTTCCAGAAAAATGTCAGTGTAGAACTTGCTCATTGCTCAAAGCTTTTAATCCATTTTTCATATATTGAAAAGATTAACAGTTGATACTCTTTTTTATTTTTAAAAATAATCCATGGAAGTACTACGATACTCAAATTTCGGATCTCCTTTCAACCTCCTTCACGTTACAGCAACAAAAGTAATTATTGGGTGTTTTTTTTAAATATTCCATAACTAATTATATTAAAAATTAAAGAAAGTATGTAATTTACTGGTACCTAATAAATTTTACAGTCACTTTTCCTATCTGAAAAATACAAAGTAACGATACAATGTAATGTGTTACGTGTAATGTGTGCTATAATATGCATCCCTTTACAGTTTTTTCTGAATAATATTGTGATAAATGATGTTTTGATAGAAGTTTTAAGACCTTATAGATCTGAGTACTTACACGTCCACGTTCAAGGCTGATAACCAGAATAAACCGCATGTATCTGCAGTACCTTGGGCATATAGCTAGAAGATCAGGAAAAATGGATCGACTAATCATAGAAGGGAAAGTAGAAGGCAAACGCTCAAGAGGTAGATCTCCAACTTTTTTTTTTTATGTTCTGGTTCCCACGAAAAGGGATATCCTGTAATGTTCAGAGAACATCGTGGGAACCAAGGAAAAGAAGGTAGGAGTTGGTGTTCTTCTTAAATTTCTGGAGGTTGTATGCCTCGGGGAACACCTCCCTAGGCAATGAGTTTCAATGCCTCGCAATTCGTTGGATGAATAAGTCTTTGGAAAGTGATGTTCTGCAGGTCTCCAAAGTTACCACGAAGGGGTGTGAAGACTGAACTTGACGGGTTAATCTCGAAGAGACTGCCAAAGGAGGAACGATTGTTGATATTTCAGAAGAGCATCGCCCATGAAAATATCTATAAAATAGAGACAAATCGCCAACTTTTCTACGGTGTTCCAGACAAGTGAGCGAGTTTGTAAGCGAGGCATCACCGACGAGACGAATTGCCCTTTTTTGGACATAATCCAGTAGCTTCAGGATATGTTTGAGTGCCGCACTCCAAATATGGGAACAGTATTCCAGTACAGGTCGGATCTGTGCCTTATAGATCATAAGCAGCTGACTGGAGGTGAAATAGCTCTTGGCACGAAACAAAAAACCAAGTTTTTGGGATGCACTTTTGGCAATGGACCTAACGTGATTTTCTCAGGAAAGGTTATTGCTGATAGTAATACCAAGCATCGATATGGATGACTTCAGTGGTATGGTTACTCCTGACAAAGTTATGTTAGGCACAGTTAGATCAGCTTTTCTAGACAAAAGACATGCTTGTGTTTTGTTTGCATTGAATTCTACCAAGTTATTGGATCCCCATTCGAGAATTGTTGCTAAATGTTGTTAGATGGGTAGACGAAACAAAACCCTTAATAAACATGAGACTGCATGATGCCGAAAGGATTGCAAGCATGAAATCAACTGCTGAATCAAATATAAATGGTGTCACTACATCCTTTGGAGGATAATGGAAAGAGAAGGAGGACTTACATATGGTGTTGAGTAATTAATTTTTAATAGTCTACATAAAAACTCATCGAGCCATCTTTTTGTGACCCTAAAACACGAAGAGATGACTAATGACTGCAGGAGTCCTCGATAATCGTATAGTCCTGTAGGCAGGTCGAATGGCAGCAGTCGTTTCAGTCTACGCACATTGTGCGTAGTGTCTGGCGAGCACATTAAGATGCACTAGCACTCGTTCACTGTATCTCGCACTAAAACGATATATTGTATCCTTGACATATTCTTGGAGGATGTCGTGTTAAATAACCTCGTTGGAGACGTAATGAGGCGCATCGACGATGGCACGCAGAGCCTTGTTTGGGAACCTTTGCAGAATGTTTATATTGGAGATATTGGCGGTGCCCCACAGCTAAATCCCATAGGTCCAAATGGGCTTGAGAATGGACTAGTATAATAATACCTTGTTGTCAAGAGACAATTTTGATTTGCTGCCGATGAGCCAATACATATGGCTTAATTTAATTTCCAGCTGCTTACGTTTAGTAAATATGTGTTTCTTCCAAGTGAGGCGGCGGTCTAAATGCATGCCGATATACTTGGTTCTAGGTTCGTTTGAAGATTTCGTGAAGCTAAAGTTGGATCGGTATGGGATGCTAGAATAGCAGTGTCGTCTGCATATGTTGCTACCGTAGTAGTTCTTGTTGATGAGAGGTCTGCTGTATACAAGGGATATAATATTAGACCAAGGACGCTACCTTGAGGACCACCTGAATATATGAAATGTATCTCAGTGTATTCGATTCCTTGTTTAACCAAGAAGTGTCAATCTGCCAGATAGTGTGTGCCATACCTTGTCGAAGGCTTGGGATATATCGAGGAAAGCGGCCGAGCAATATCTTCTGGCGTTTAGATCTTTGTTTATATGGTTGACTAGCCTATGCACTTGCTCTATTGTTCCGTGCTTGTTACGGAATCCAAACTGATGTTCTGGGATTATTTTCCTTTCGTGTATCATTATTTTTAGTCTTATTACGTACATCTTTTTAAAAACTTTAGCAATCATAGGCAGAAGGTTTATAGGCCGGTAGGAAGAGACATTTTCTGGCTTTTTCCCGGGTTCAAGAATCATGATGATTTGTGCCACTTTCCAAGTGCTGGGGGAGTAGTTTATACACAGTATTGCATTAAATATAAAAGTTATTAGTTTTATGCACTTATCCGAGAGTTCTTGCAAGATCTTGCCGGAGATTAAATCAAACCTGGGTTATTGTTTTTAAAACCATGTGCTTTGGTAATGGAAGAATATTAAGTCCTCCGACTTCTCTAAAATATATAAGAGATGCCATAGCTCCAGTATCAACTGTCGTTTTTATTGTTTTTTCATTTATCATTCCATCTATGTTTAAACTAATCACGATTTTAACACTTTTGGTCTAAACATATTTGGAAGCAACGTTTTTATGTTAGCATTCCCCCTTTCATTCTGACTCCTATTCTTGGACAATTTGTCTTCTTGTTTGAATATGAAAACGAGACATTGGGCTGTAATTTCTTCTGTTATTATTTCTTGTCATTTCCTCTTCTTCTTTAAGTGCCGTGTTCTACCACAACATTGTCGATCAGTTGCATGATATTCACTTTGTCAGTGTTGTGGTGTTTAATCCATACTACTGGCGAAGGTTCTTGAGCCAAGATGTTCTTCGGCGACCAAGACCACGCTTTTTCTCTATTTTTCCCTAAATAATTCTCTGGATAATTTTTTCTGTTAACATTTATTCTCATTTCCCCGCTCCATGGAATATTTTGGTGTATCTCTATCCAGAAAAGACTGTCGAGCTCTGGGTGTTAGTAAGATTAAGATCTATAAGATCTTGAACCCTCTATCAAAACAATGCGTTTTATCACAATAAATTGAGTCGAGTTTATCCAACTATAAACCAAACAATAAGCTTTTAAATAACACGCGATCCCTCTTGATAGTTTAAGTGAGAATGTCACTTAAAGGTAATTAAAAGGAACAACGAAACCTTTTTAAAGAGTCATGAAAAATTAGTGAACGTACTTTTTTAATAGTTCTCGTATTTTATATTTTGTATAGCAATAGAAAAAACAACATTTACTTTGGCAGTAAAGGATAGTCCTGTTAAAAACGAGATTTTGGGACAGAAAATTGTTTAACAAGATATCAAGAGGTTGGTTAACGTATTCTCTGGGCCACATTTGATACAACTTTTTAAGCAAGGAGTCAGCTCCAGCTCTGTCAATGGGGTCCACCTTTTAGAAGTCTTATACGCGAAGTTTGCGCCGCCTCCATTGTCAATTCCGATTGTTTTATTCACTCAACATACTTTCTCGTATCCTGAGGAGATTCGATTATATTTTTGTTTCTTTGAAAGTCGAACGATTCGTTTCGAAATTGTTTTTCGTATTTCTTTTGCTGCCTCCTGTGCGGAAACGCGATTTAAAAAGTTGGAGACATGTGCCGAAGATAGTTAACTCAAAAATAATGACGAAACAAAGTTTATAACAGAAAGTTGTTGTTTTTCGTTTGGGAAGCGATACGAAAGAGATTACGTGTCAAAATAAACGAAATGTTATGGACGAGCAAGTATTCGAAACCGAGAATGCATTAGGAAATGTTCTACTTGATTTCAGGCGGCCCAGTAATAATAAGGCTATTTATTTACTGACCACAATGTAATTTTACGTTCAACTATCTTCGTTATAAAACAAAACATATACTTTTTATAGTGATAAGTTATTTGGAATATTTTAACTGTAAAGTTTTGAAAGATATTTATTAGCTTTTATAAAAAATTATGCGAAACCCGGCAGACGTTGTCCTGCTCGAACGTTGGCTTGCTTGCTTTGGGAATATCATATCAAACTTAGCGACCCCGAAAAATATGAATTTGACAGTAATATTGGTGTGTTAAATGGTTTTTATATTTTAACTTCCTCTCACCCCTTTCGTAGGCTTGCCTGCTTTGGAAATGTCACTATCAAACTCTGTATCACCGAAGACTATGAGTTCGACACTTATATCGGCATTTTTAATAGTTTTTATATTCCATGACCTTTCAGCCTTTTTCGTAAAGGTGATAACAAAATTGGTAGCATCACTATAAAACTCAGCAACCCCAAAAACTATGAATTAACGTTAGTTTTTATATTTCAACCCTCTTTTACCCCTTTCGTTGATACGATCGCTACCAACTTCACAGGAACCCCTGCGAAGCTAATCTGAAGATTGCCCAAAAAATGCATACCTACATTTATACACACATCGACTTTTATAAATACAGAGTGGGCTATAGAAAACAGTCCACCCCGATATTTTGCATATTATAAGAATTTAAGGAAGGGCTAAAACATGACGATTTTTGTTTCAAGAGGGACACATTTTAACAATACAGATATCTGTCATTTTTCAACCCCCTTCATTCCACTTTTCCAAAAAGGATATATTTTTTTTCGACATTTACACCGTCTTTGCAAAAAAAGTCTTAATTAATTTGAAGTGCAAACCTCTTAAAAATGAAACGCAACGCCTTTGTTTTGATAATGTGTCAAAAGTAAATTAAAACGAATTTGTGAAAATTTAGAAATTTATTATCAGTTTTAAACGCCGAAGAAAATGTTTTAATTTCGATTTAAGTAAAATTACATGCATTTTTAAATCGAAATACGCTATTCAAACCGCGAACAAATGCTGAGAGCAATTGGCATATTAGAAAATGACGCTCGACAAACAAAGAGCATATGGCACATTTAAAAGCGTTATTTCCCGCGTGAATGCCTGTGATGTAGAAACTGAAGATGTATTTAAAAAACACACAGGACGCACGAGATCTTTTTTTTGGATTAGCTGTAAGGAGCAACCCTATGGTAAGTTACTAATGCAGCTGTTAAAAACACATGGAACAAGTGTTTCTTTCAGGATCATCATAAATCATTTGTATGAAGCTGCTCGTTTAGCTTGGGCAGAGGAACAAGTATTATTGTTCAATGAACTTCCATAAGCCACATCCATTGGAGAAACAGTGACTAACGTTTTTGGTGGTAATCGTACCTATTGAAGTAATGCCACGGCCTACGTAATCACTGGACTTAAATCCAATGGAGCATGCTTCAACGAAGCATGGTGACAGCACTTCTCACTGGACACCAGAATAGATTATCCTTAGATTATTTACATGTGTGTATTTGCCTCGTTCTTTTTAATTTAAATCATTGCGTTTCTTTAACATTTAACCTCCAATTAATTAAGAGATTATTAAATGTTTACAAAATAAATTAATTTTTGTTATTTAAATATTCACGACCGTGATCTTAGACATCTTTATATTTCACAGCAGTTAATTTTAATCGCGCGTTTCATTAAATTTATATCAAGTGCATTTTCCAAATTACCATATCCACTACCAATTTTCTAAATTGACCATTAACAATAAACGACAATCCTAGTTTCAGTTTAGCGGATATTCTCTACGACCTTGGTTCAATTAAATGCTTCACTTGTTTTTTCAGCATAAGCGCACCCAAGGTGGCCCTTTACATTTTTTATCCTCTCTTCAAGTTTATGGGGTAATATATAGTTAAACTCGCATTTAGTCTTTGCAAGAAATTTTAAATTTAATAACAAGCTTTCGGGATCCTGGTTCTCTTAAAATTTTTTTTTCCATATTTGAAACAAAAACACACAAACACTAAAAAATACTTAGGCATTACCCACGAAGCCAAGCTTTGTCAGAGAGATCACATTTAGAAGAAAAGGGAGGCACTTGGAATTAAATATAGAAAAATCTATGGGTTGATTGGGAGAAAGCCCGCGGCTTTTTTGCATAATAAACTTATTTATTATTATTTGGAACAAGATACTAATAACACCGATACCTCGCTTCATGCACCAGAGCCTATTCACGATTCAAGCCAAGCGATACGCTCTCTGGTGGCGAAATTTAAAATTTCAACAAAGCAAATAGATTTGTAAACAAATTTTGTATGTGTGTGTGTGTGTGTGTGTGTTTCCATGATCGTTGGTTTTGATTAGCATCGATTCACTAAAGTTGTGTTGGTTATTGATACTTCAATTTATGATTAAGTTCAGTCCAAGAAAAAAAATTGAATGTATAAACAATACTTATTGCATCGTCCCTGGATGTAAATCCAAACAAAATCAAAATTCATTAATTAGATATTTAAGCAGGCCTCGAAGAACAAAGCATAAAATAGTCACTTTGAAAACAACGTAAAAAACTTAATATTTATAGAAAATTAACTAAGCATACAACGACAAATACAGAAAAGCAGTGTTATTTAGAAGTGAGGTTAAGATTTATCTGCCTTTTCTGTTTAGGAAAGGTGCGAATCCTACGTTTGAATCGCGAATTCCAAATAATTCTTAGATAATTAGCCAGAAATAAATACGTGGAAGTAAGAAACAAATTCGTGTTCCAATTCGTTTGGATCTTTAGGAAAGGGAAAGTGGAGTTTTCTACGACATCAACTCACCGTCATTCGTCCACACAACCACTGTGGGTTGTATGACATTGACAAGAAATGGGACTTTTTTGAAAGGACACGAAATAGCAGGATCAGTATTGTTTATTATTAGATATTGCAAGTCGGCAATAAATTGCTATTTAACCAACTAGTTATTTTTCTAACAAGTGCGGAAAGCGATACTTTCCCGCACGCGACTGCCGTTGACCCGAACGACGCAAAACGACCGCATACAAATTTGAAATGCATATTAAAAATATATAAAACTTTAAATAAAATCTACTAATTATTATGAATACTAATGTTAAAAACACAATTTGTTGCATTACTGGTGAAATCAATGAAATTATCTAATAACATTAAAATTGACATATTTTCCCACACTAGTTCAAGAAAATCACACTTTCGAAACTAAATTGATGTGGGAAAGTTGGTGAAAACACACGGTCATACAAAAATAATATGTTTATACGAAAACCCTACAGTATTTAAAGTTAAATAAAACCTTGACACGTACAAAAAATTCAACACCTCCAAGTTACTGAATTCCATCTTAAAATGGACTACTCGCTTTTTCCATGGATAATGCTGTAAGGAGTCTATAAACACAGTAAAGCACCTTCAATTCGTATAACTTTGGGACATCTAAGAGTTTGGCTTTGTAATCTTCTAATAAATTAGTTTTTTTTTAATAGCTGTAGCAACAATTTTAAATACGACTGAGGCAAAAAAGGACAGAGCAAAAAAGAAGATATTAGTAAAAAGTCACAAGATATTGTTTTTTATAAAACAATAAAGTGTGTTTTATAAATATTGTTGGTCTCCGCCTCTGTTATAATCTCTGACATAACATCCATGTCCATCAAAACAATCTGCACAATTATTTTTTTGTAAATAGTGTCCTGCAAACCATTCGGGTAACGTCCGAAATTAACCAGAGCGATGGAAACCATCACAAAAACTAGCACAGACACTAGTAACGTAAAAAATTGTGATATTAGAAATAACGGTAGCTTGAAAAGCATTAAAGAGGTACCAATAGTAGCATCCGAAGAAAGCGTCGATTCCGACGAGAAAAGCACGAACACTAAACTCACTGTAAACAACAAAAAAGAACGAAACACCGAAATCGGCAAAAATGGAAACATCAGTAAAGTAGATTGTGAAGAAACGAAAAGAGAAGCAGTACAAATCGAAACGAATAAAAAATACGCGGAAGGGAAAAACAAGACGAAGATATTAAACAAAAAGTCTTCGAAAGTGGACGTATTTGATGAAAACGCAAACAGTGACAGTATTAATAATTTGATTAATGCAGTTCCTCCGGTAAGAGTAAAAAGAAAAAAAAAGAATTTTGCGTTAAAGAGAAGCAATACAACTTTATCAGATATAAATATAACGGGGTAAGTACTATTATTTTTATTATTATTTGTGTATTAAAAAATTATTTATTTCAAGTTGTATACATTTCTATGTAGATATGAGTGTTTGTGTCTTAATATAGTGTTAAGTGGGTAAATTTTAATTTTTATTGCATCACCGTCTACGTATCTGTGAATACCAGAAGTGTTGTTGAGTTCCATGAGTTATCAAAATATATGGAATATTAAAATCTAAAACATTAAAATACTATAAGCTTCTGCTTTTACTACAGGTGCCGCCTCCATTGTGAAGATCATCTTGATTATTAGGTCTTTCGAAACTGCGGCCTCGAATACCTTGTGATTGGTTAAAATCTACTTTTGGCCCGCTCCCCGAAAATGCAAAAGCCAAATACTGCGGCGATTATCGTCTTATTAGCCTGATGAGCCATGATCTTAAACTCTTCTTGAAAATAATACACAAAAGAATATATGCGAAGTGCGAGACAATGATGGGTGACTCTCAGTTTGGTTTTCGCAATGGCTTTGAAACAAGGGAGGCACTATTTAGCATACAGGTTCTCATCCAAAGGTGCCGGGACATTTCGGTGACCGTTTACGCATGTTTCATCGATTACGAAAAAGCATTTGATAAAGTTAAGTACGAAAAACTGATCAACATTCTTAGAGAAATAGGACTGGAACAACGAGACCTTAGAATAATAGCCAACCTTTACTGGAACCAAAGTGCTCACAAAAGAATCGATAACACCGCGTCCGACGAGATCAAAATCCTGAGAGGCGTTAGTCAAGGATGCATTTTACCACCACTGTTATTCAATTTGTATTGCGACAGGATATTTCAAGAGGCGTTGGATAAATGTGACGAGGGGATATCTGTCAATGGGATTAATATCAACAATCTGAGGTATGCGGATGACACAGTTCTTGTTGCCGACTTCCTGGAAGGACTGCAGGAACTGGTAAGCCGCGTGAAGGCTGCAAGCTCAGAGGCCGGACTTAGCCTGAACGTGAGAAAGACAAAGTGGCTAGCAGTTAGCAAATCAAACAACGTGTACGGACACCTGGCAATTAATGGTCAACGAATAGAGCGAGTAGAAACTTTTAAATATCTTGGGTGTCAACTAAATGAGAAGTGGGACGGCATGCAGGAGATTCGTGCCAGAACAATCTCGTGCTTCGTTCCTGAAGATGCGTAAGGTACTTTGCAGCAGAAATTTAAGCTTGCCTCTGCGCGTCCGAGTTTTTCGCTGTTACGTGTTCAGCATACTGTTTTATGGAATGGAAGCTTAGACTTTGACTGATGCGATGTGCAAAAAATTGGAGGCCTTTGAAATGTGGACGTACAGAAGGCTATTAAAAATCTCCTGGGTAAAAAGAGTGCGTAACTACGAGGTACTTCAACGCCTCGACAAGTTCTGTTTACACTAAAGAAGCGCAAACTGGAGTATTTTGGTCACATCTTAAGGAATGACAAGTATCGACTTTTAAAGCTTATTATAGAAGGAAAGATCAAAAGATGAAGAGGCCCGGGTAGAAGAAAGATATCCTGGCTAAAAAACTTAAGACAATGGTATGGAGTGAGCACTACCACATTGTTCCGCCGAGATGTAGACAAGGTTCAGATAGCGCTGATGAATGCCAACGTCCGAGGAGGACAGGGCACCTAAAGAAGAAGAAGGCCTCAAATAGTTTAGCTTAAACCATTCTCGCATTCTTCTTCCTACCGATATTTTTTCCACTATTTTCCTCTGGATTTGGAGTTAAAATTTTTATCCTCTCATAATATATCCAAGATATAGTCATTTTATTTCTTGTAATTTTACTATATTTAGGGATTTCTCTTGTTTATCTCAGCACGTTGGTCACTTAGTCTGTCCATGATATTCTTAAGATTCTACTACTAGCTTTGTATTATTTAATTTTTCGACAGTATATTAAATTGGAACTTTTTAATTTTAAACAAAGGTCCGAACTAAATGGATCTCTTTTTGAATGGGGCCAGTTAGCTAAAGAGTTGGAAATGTGTAGCGCACAAGTTTGAATTCATTTGAAAATTAAATTGTCTAAAGTTGTACAGTAAAAAATAATTAAAATAGATAAAAGGACTTAAACTGCATATTTAATATAATAATTTGATTAATACAAATACGTATTATACCATTATAATTTTTAATTAGGTAAATAAAAATCCTTTGAATGTTAACAAAAAAAAAAGTGTACCTTTAAATTTTAACATTATTTACACAAAAAGCCCAACCCCACTTTGCATTATTAAAATATTTTAATTAAAATAAGACAGATTAATAAATTAGAGTTTTTATGTCACAATCCTTAGAGAAACGTCACTTACGCATATGCGTTCCGAATTTATGTAGCTGATATGCCTATTAGAAAAGACCATACGTAAAATTTAATTTACCCAAATATTTATTTAATGCTAATAAACGATGATTGTGTAATAATTCTTATTATATATATAAAAATTTTGTTATTTAAATTAGAATGTAATAAAAAAAATTATGACAAAATATGACAACATCAAGATGTCGTTTCCTTCTTTTTAAATTGCCTTATCTGAATGAGCTTTCAACTAAGACGTGTTTCGAATTTGTAATGTTATTTTTCCTTATATTTTTGACACCACTCCTTCAACTAATTTACCACAAAATACTTAATAAATACCACATATAAAAATATTTATCGTTACAAATATGCTTTCAGTGCTTGTGTCAGAATAAACGGAGCTTACACAGACTGGTTTAACATGTAAAAGGGTGTTAGACAGGGATGTGTGACTTCACCATAAGTGTTTAACTTATATAGAGACGGTTGTTTAAAAAAAAAAAAAGAAAAAAGGTGTAAATAGATTAAAAATAAATGATTTGATCGTCAAATGCCTGCTTTACGCCGATGATCAGGTCATATAAGCATCATCCTAGAAGTTGCAGGCGATGGTTAATATTATGCATGATACCCTAAAAATCAAAGTAGTGAAAGTAAATCTAAGCAAGACAATAAAATAATTTTTAAAAAAAAATAAAGCATGACAAACTGCGAGGTGCTGAATAAAGGAGAAAGAGTGAAACAAGTGAATGAGTTTGTATACTTGGAATCAAAATTAACTAGAGACGAAAAGTATGACTGTGATATTGAGTAAAGGGTGTTTGCAAGGAATCAAATGAATGGCGTCAAGTATAACTTTATGAGCAGCCAGAATGTGTCAAAAAAAGCACGACTGACTACAATTTATTATGGTTATTTAAGTTGAGTAAAGTAAGATAAATGCTGTGGAGATGATTAGTCTGAGAAGTAGATATAGCTGGAGTAACTCTGATGAAAAAAGTAAGGAATAGTGTGATAAAGAAACGCTGTAGTAACAAAGATAGATAAAGAATGCTTGTCGGTAGAGGTCGAATGAATCTTCATCAGATCGAAATTTTTTTGAAGAGTACCGGTCAAGAGTACCAGCAACCAAAGAGCATGTATGAAAGCGCCAATAAAATAGAAGAAGCAAAAGACCTGTGTAAGAACCAAAGCAAGTAGAAAGAACTGGCCTCTGCCCACTCCTGCGAAAAAAGGAGTGGCTATATGTATGTATGTTCGTTATGTAGTTTTAAATATGTAGAATAAAAGATTCTGGACATTCCGGTGTGGTAAAACAAACACATTTTGTATGCAATTGGCTTCTAAACATGCATAATATATATAATTTACGGTGATTAAAATAAAAAAATTGTAGTTATGCAACTAGCACTGCATCTGTGATTTAATAGTCATCTAGATAATTGGAAATGATCACCAATGCTTAACAAACCGAACCATTATGACGTGCGTGCTTATTTAGAGACAAAATTAACGTCAATAAAGTGTCAAAAAAATATTTTTCTTCGCAGTATTAATGTAATATTTATTCTTACAGGAAAATGTTCAGTTGGTTAAGCAGAGTTCCGGAAGTGCGGCCTGAATGTTACGAAAACGTCATCGACGGACTCAAGGCCATTTACAAAAATAAGATGTTACCGTTGGAACAACATTATTTATTTAACGAGTTTCATTCTCCGCCACTAAACGATGCGGATTTCGATGCAAAACCGATGATTCTGTTGGTGGGACAATACTCTACTGGAAAAACTACTTTTATTAAATATCTTTTGGAAAGGGACTTCCCCGGAATGAGGATCGGACCTGAACCCACTACCGACAGGTACAATACAACCAACAATGCTGTTAAAAGACGTCTGACATTTTTTTTAACGTGTATCACACAAATTTCGACACTGAAATCATCTTCAGACCAATAACCGACATAATATTTAGATACAACGCAATACTTAGCTGCGCACGGTGGCGGTCCCCTTTATAGGTTAGTTACACACCAAGGCAAAATTTTAAAGTAATCCCATAAGAATTGTAAACGCAAGAACATTAAAACACTCGAAATTTATATTATAATTCTTAATTTAACATAAATCCTACTGAGACTAATCCATATAAATATATATATATAAATAAATAAAAATCCCTAAATGAAGTTATTTTGTAAAGCATAAAAATATTATAATTTTGTTGTCTCGATGAACGTGATCCCCTTTGTTTATAAAAATGTATAAAGTAGGAAAATTTCTACAATTTTGAATTTTAAAAGAGATTAACTTGACCTTTATTAGTACTTACGTACATACTTACACATAGTGACGACTTTTTCTCGTAATGGTAGGCAGAGACCACTTGCTACGGTTCTTACACGCGTATTTTGCTTCTACCTTCATCAGCGCGTACATACAAGCTCATCGGTCGCTGGTACTTTTGACCAGGCCTTTAAAACGATTTCGAAATTATCGAGATAACGTTTGTGTAGGTCGAGCTCTACCGACTAGCCCTTATAAATCTGTTTTATCAATCTTCTTTCATTCATTCTCTCTAAGTGTTCAAACCATCCAAGCATTTCTTTTTCTATCTTTGCTACTACATCTTTTTTCACACCACAGCGTTTACTTATCACACTATTCCTTACTTTATCCATCAGAGTTACTCCGGCTATACTTCTCAGACTACTCATCTCCGCAGCATTTATCTTACTTTCATGCTTCTGCTGCCAAACCCAACATTCCCTACCATATATACTTCTTCTTTATTCACAACCAGTCGTGCTGCTCATAAAGTTATGCTTGGCACCATAAATTTGTTTTCCTGCCAACACCCTTCGCTTAATATCACAGACATTCTTTCCGTTCCTCGTAAACTTTGGACCCTAGTATACAAACTTATTCAATTGTTCCACTCTTTCTGCTTTAATCAGCACCTCGCAGTTTGTCACGATTTATTTTCTTTTAAAAACCATAATATTGTCTCGCTTACATTTACTTTTATCCCTTTGAAATTTTGAGCATCATGCATAATATTAACCCTTATAGAATCTTTCTATAATCCTTTGATTGCAAGTACCTGGCGCTACCCTTCAAAATTTTCTAAAGTTTCTGATCGCTGTGAGCCTCCATTTCTCTAATATATATATATAATCCAGGATATCTACAGCTGTCGCTGCCTTCCTGCTTTCAGCCCTCGTCTCCAGTTGTCCTTGTCCTGCCAGTCTCCGTCCTGCAGGTTTCTTAATTCCATCGCCTCATCCACTTCGTCTCTCCATGATCGCCTTGGTCGACCTCTCTTTCGTCTGCCTAATGGACTCCACTCAGTTACCCGGTGTATCCAGCGATCCTCCGGAGTTCTTCTAACATGTCCGTACCACGTTAGTTTCTTTTCCTCTATGTGTTCTAGTATGTCTTTTTTTACCTCCATTCTTCTCCTGATCTCCTCATTTCTTATTCGATCTAATCTGTTCACTCCACAACTCCTTCTCCAAAAGTCCATTTCTGTGGCTACTACAATCTTCCCTTTGTTTTTTTTGTTGATCACCCACATTTCAGCTCCATAAGTCATTATGCTGCGAACTATTGAATTGAATATTCTCGTTTTATTAGTCTTGGTTATGTGGCGGTCCCATAAATTTCTCTAAACCAACATTTATTTTTACGTGGTTTGAGAGTAGGTAGGTATTTGTAATGGGAATATATGCACTAATTAATAATAATTAAGTTCACACTTTATTGTAAAGGCTACTAGTGTCTGATGGTAATTGGTTTAATGATGATTTTACTTACAGTTGCTTGATAAGAAAACTACAATATTATTAACTTAATTGTGTTATTAACTTGTTGATAACTGACAATTAGTTACGTTTCTATTTTGGAGATTTTTTTAGATTTATCGCTGTAATGTACTCAGAAAATGAGGGAGTTGTACCCGGTAATGCATTAGTAGTGGATCCCAAGAAACAGTTTAGGCCGTTGTCATGTTTCGGAAACGCTTTTCTGAATCGATTTCAGTGTTCGATGGTCAAATCGTCCGTGTTAAAAGGAATGTCTATTATAGATACACCCGGAATACTCTCTGGTGAGCATTTTATTTATTAAGAAACTAAAACTATTGTTAAGATTTTAAAAAGGCATTAAATTAATTATCGGTTACATATTCACATATTTTCTACAACATCTGTACTATTGTAACACTGTAGGAGAAGTAAAGTTTTTCCAATTTTAGTTAAAAAAAATGATTTTACCAGGGCACTGCAATATTCCGGTAATAAGCGCTTTATTCTATACTGAGTTATACCGATAAATTTAGCAAAACGGTAGCCTCTTTCTATAAGCTACGGGTAGCACAGCTTATTTTTGAATATTAACGTCGCTAATACGTATTCATCAAAACATCAGTCGACTATCTAGCTCGCAGGTGTTCACTTGAAAACATTAGCGCGCGCTGGTTCTCAATAATTTCTCAGAAGATTTTTATTTTTTTGTGATATTCGTGAAATGGCTAATTAAAGACTGTTTGAGGTAAATGATAAATCTAACGAATTGTTTAATATTGACGATATTCACATTAATAATGAAATTCCTGAAAGTGTCAATTCAACTCAAGATGAAATAATTAAAAAAATATGCAACATAACGAAAATTACTTATTCCAAAATATCTCCAGTAATTAAACGAGGCGTTGTGATTGAACACGATAAAAAACGAAAATGTATTGTTAGCTGTCAGATAGATAGATGCATCTAAAGATGTGATTCGACAAACGGTTTACAATACGTACAAAGAAAATCAAGTCCCAACATTAGAAATTATACTTAACAAATTGCAAGATTTTAATGATTTTAAATATAAATCATTAGAAACACTTCGACAAATTTTAATAGATTAAAAAATAAAATTGATAAGCCACGGTCAATAATGCCACGTCGAGCATTAAGCTAAACTGAACCGTTTGTAATTTATTACTCCCGGTATTGTCCACATGGACTGTTGGCGAACCTTTTGTGATTCTATGCATCTTATTGGATAGTACTTAACTCTAATTGGCCAAATTTTATCGGCAATACATATTTTTCCGTTTTATACATACCTATTATCTTGTTTTCTGTTTTATTGGAATATCTGTTATATCGTTAGTAACATAAAAAAAATACATTTAAAAAACAGCACACAAAAAATGTTGGACTAGTGAAACAACAAAATTTTAAGAAAGAATACGTCATAGACACACTTTTTGAATCTCACGGCCATACAGTTTTGCGTTTGCCTCCATATTTTTGTGTATTCAACCCTATTGAACTGATCTGGGCTGCTTTAAAAAACAAATTACGAAAGTGTAATCAAGCTCCCCAATTAAGCGATTCTGTTCTAACAAATATAAGAAAAGTAATTGATGAACTCGCCGAAACTGACTTATGGACAAATTGTGTTTACCACGTCAAAAAAAAAAAAGAAAAACAATATTGTGTTTTGCCACAAATCGCACCGATAGTGATAAATACCCAAAAAGACTTAATTACTGATGAGTGTTTCGATGGTGACTAATGTATAATAGTGTTTCGTTTAGGGTGGTCACCTTATCACGTTAGTCAAAATTTAAAATGAGTTTAAAAATACATGCCACTCCAAAACCCCCTATATTTATAAAAATACATTTCAAATATATACTTTATTGAGAACATTGTTAACCCAATAATTATTTAATTCAATAAAACTACTATTAAAATATTTGTTGTGACGCCTATGCAACAATAAAGTTCGACAAGCCGTCGGATGAAATATGGTTTTTATACTTGTCCAACTGATTTCATAAGAACTTTACTTAAATTAAAAAGAATGAGGCATTAGCATAGAGTTATTTTTAAATTTATCTACGAATGTTAGTTTTTCACGATTCTGTAAATGTGATTCACTTATCTGCGATGAAGAATCGAAGTTATCGCATTTTCTGCGGGCAAAGACCGGAAATACACCTCCGTTTTCGAGGTGCTTCCAGAATATAAATCTGGATTTCCGACTCAAAGACGAACCTTCGCTAACGCCCTTCCTGTAAAGGTGTCTTATAAATGGCCGTTTTCGCCGCCCCGACGACTGTTAAGGGCTAATATACTCAAGGCAGGGAAAAAAAATTGGACCTGTTACCGGAGACCGGAACGAAAATACAAAGAAAACGAGGTGCTTTGCGATGGGTCGGGTGAGTTTCGGTTCAGGATACGACTTATTCTTTGTTAAATAAAAAGGGATATCTCAGTTTAAGGAATATTTGCATTAGTTATGGAAACAGGAGACTTTCTGTGAAGGGAAAAATCTGATATATCAAAAATATCATTAGGGTGGTATAAAAATCACATGTTTATTTTATTACATTCTCCCAGGATAAATATATATTGTTAAACATATTTTTGGAGTAATAAATTTATGTTAAATGTAACTTTAATAATCCCAAAACAGTGTGTGTGTGTGTGTGTATAGTCTAGTATAATTTTGGAACGCTTGAAGTGTAGGTGTAGGTATATTGTTAATCTTGTGTTACGTGAAAAACAATGCTTTTTTTAGCAAAAAATTTTCATTTTCATATTTGTTAATGCCACATTCGAAATAACCGATTCAATTAGGATTTTGTTCTATCCCAGTTGTGATTTAGCTTCCATCACAAATTCAAGACATTCCCGCGGGATTTTCGAACTTTTCCTCTTACCGTAATGCTCTCTTCTCTCTCGATAGCAGTATACATACGAAGCAACGCAACATGGTAGTCAAGATTATGAAGAAATATCGTGCCAACTTCTTATAGTACAGCGGTTAGTTTTTTAAAACCAAACATTAATAAGGAAATACTAGAATAATTTTTCTTATTTTAAACAAATACTTTTAAGTTATTTCAATTTTTACTATTATTCTTTCTGTAATAATGATTCGTGCGCATTTTTTTCAAAAAAAAAAATTATATAGGGTGTGTCATGTGACAGTGGCCAATACCAACTTTCTTATTTTAAATACAACCCCCTGTATATTATTTATTTTTTGGATTCTTCAAAAAATTCTAGACATAATTCATGTACAATGTCCCGTACCTATCTTCAACTGTTTCGGAAATATTAAGTGTTTTCAGATGTATTACAAAAATTAACATTAAAAAAAGAAAATTATTTTATTTCACAAATAATGTAACAAAAAAACAAAAAAACATTAATTTCAATGTAAAAGATGTTCAAAATGTTCGCCGCGAACGTCTTGGCAACATGCTAATTTGGTATAGAAATGTCTTCTAACGTTACTCAACATCTCAGGCGTGACTGATCTAATCGCAAGCGTGATTCGTCTTTTTAAGTCATGTAAGTTGAGTGGTTTAGTTTTGTATACAATACTTTTGACATATCCCCACAAAAAGAAGTCTAATGGCGTCAGATCAGGAGATCGTGCTAGCCATTCTATAGATCCACGCCTCCCTATCCACCGATTTGGAAAATTTTGGTTCGGGTACTGCCGGACATTGATTTGGTAATGGGGCGGTGCTCCATCTTGCTGAAACCATAGTATATTGGCACGAACTTGTGGGTTTGCTGGATCAGAATATGAGTTTGCCAAAGTTGGCACGACATTATTTTGGAGCAGTTCTAATATTTATCTCCATTCAAGTTGCATCAATGAAAAAGGGACCTACGATATGATTTCCAACAATTCCTGCCCAAACATTAACGTTTTCAGGATATTGCGTATGTTCCTCTCTCATCCAGTGAGGATTCTCATTGGACCAATAGCGGCAATTTTGACGATTAACATGACCGTGAAGTGTAAATGTGCTCTCATCAGAAAACAAAACATCTTCCAATTGAATCACATTGTTATCTAACATTTCCATCATTTGTTCACAAAAATACGTTCTCCTGTCGAAATCGTCTTCCATGAGCTCCTGAGTTGGCATCATTTTATAGGGATGCATTTTACTTTCCTTTAATATTCGAAAAATTGATGTGTGGCTAATGTTGAACAGTGAGGCTGCTTTTTGACCAGAATAATGTGGGTTTTCTTGAAACTCAAGCATAACATTCAATATTTCCGAAACAATTAAAGATAGGTATGGGACATTGTACATGAATTATGTCTAGAATTTTCTGAAGAATCCAAAAAATAAATATTACACAGGAGGTTGTATTTAAAATAAGAAAGTTGGTATCGGCCACTGTCACATGGCACACCCTATGTAATTATTTTTTTTGAAAAAATGCGCTCTCATTTATTCGTTATCGAATTTATTCCATTTGGCTGTTTCACACTGTATATATATATATATATATATATATAAATGAAAAATTGTTTGTATGTATGTCCTTCAAAAACTCCCGAACGGCTGAACCGATTGGGATGAAATTTTTAGAAGGTGTTTTATACATACCAGGGGTGGTTTTAGTGTAAAAAACTTTTAAATAGGAAGTAGTTATGGTACCTCGCAAACAACGCAAATGAAATATTCGTAGCCAAACACCTGTCATCGAAAATCTTTGCGAAAATAAAAATCTTTGTGATTCAAGAACTACTGTCATTTTGATTGACTACGATTTGAAAAAAAAAGAGTTTCTTAACTTTTTGGAACCATCTCAAATGTCACCACACATTTAAATTTAAAAGTGGGTTCACCGTTGATGCTCATTCACAACTTAAATCCCCCGAAATTGTGCAACGAAAGAATACTTGCTGTCTGGCTTTCGCTATAACCATCGACAAGGCTCAAGGCCAATCTCTAAGTGTTACTGGTTTGATCTAACAAAGTTTTGGTTTTTCGCACGGTCAATTATATGTTGCCTGCTCCAGAGTTGGAACACCAAAAAATCTTTACGTGTTCATACTTAACGAAACAGCTGTAAATATTGTTTATCAGCTGGCATTAAAATAAAACATTTGTTTTTTTTTCCAAGTTTTTGGCACTGGCAGAGCCAACAGGCCAATGTCAGTAGATTTTCTAAATTTATGGGCAACTTAATATTATGACATAATAAAGTTTGGTATAATTTGTCTATTTCTAGCTTTTGCAGAATACACCCTAGTAAAGTGTGTTGTTAATCGGCAATTTCATAACAAACACATAAACATTTGTTGAATAAATAAAAGTTTAATATGGATGGGGCATCCCAGAAAAATAAAATAAAATAATGGGGTGTAGCAACGTACACCGGGTTCTGCTAGTAATTTATAAAGAGGCACATAATTTTGTGGGTTCAAAAAAAGTTGCCTACATTATCAAATTAGTTTATTTTTAAACGGCTCTGTTTGTAAACTAACCGCTTGACTATTTTAATAAAATATCGCGATGGTTCCTTTCATATACGAGGGGCAGTGATTTACGAGAGCATCCTCTTGATATATAGGTCGAAGTTTTACTGAAATATGGGTCGGTGTAATCTAATAATGCGGAAAAATATGCCGAGGCCCATAAAAATGTTTAGAGCCTAATTTTTTTTTACGTTTAACAGCAAAAGAAAAATAATTTGAGAATAGTAATCACGGTTGAAATAGGAAACTACGTTGGTAACGAATAAACAGGTATTTTTTAGATTACACAAAATTTTTCCCAAGATATGGTGGTGAAACGAAATATCTTGTCGAAAATAAATTTATGAATTATTTTACAAAAACAAGAGTCTGGTCTTGAGGTTTTTTATAATTGAACTCTTTGCACTCATATATTTTTTTGGTCTTGTTCTTTGAAAGACACTGCAGCTCTTTTCAGATTTTTTTATTTCGTTATTATAGTTTAAGATGTTGGATCCAAAATGTATAGAAAATGTTCGACAATTTTAAAGATAACTTCTCCAATAACCGCCCAAGATAAAACTTATTGAAAAAAAATGTTTACTTTACATTCTTTTAGTGTCTGAAATTTATGTTTTTGTTACACCTGATTTGAAATTACATTTTTTTCATTTGATATTTGAAAAATTCAATTCTGTTGACTTGAATAACCCGGATTCAAAAAAGGACCAAAGACTAATAATTTGAGTTGTTTGATATTAATTATGAAAAAAAAAACAAAAACACATAGACGTGGAAAAAATAGAGCAATTAAAAAAATTTTAATGCCTGGGAAGCATAATAGATTAAAGAGAAGTACATGTTAGCAATAAAATACAAAAAACAAATAAACTTAACTACGATATGAATATAAATTTAAATATCAGTGGTCTGGGTGCGACCCGAGAGGTCCATACGACTAACTTCGCAGTAGAAAGAATGAAAAAATACCATGTTTTGTTGTTATAATTATTATTATTATTAAAATTATTATAAAAAACGATTTTAAATTGTTTATAATAAATTATAATTACCATTAACAATATTCTGTTTATGTCAAACTTTTTCTTATCATTTCATAAGCGGGAGGCTGTTTTTAATTATTTATAACAATTGGAAAAAATTTTTTTTAATTATTATGATCAATAATAATTTGTTAGTTACCATATTCATTTATTATAAACAATGCTTGATTATTCCTAACAATAATTTTTCACTGTTATAGCGTCTTCCATGCTATTCTCTTAATACTGACACAAGTTTAAAATTCTCCAATTCATTTTTTTGTTTTCTAAAACTATCTCTTTTTATGAAATATTATCATATTTTCTAAACAAATATTCCTAACAGGCAATAATCATATTATTCAAAAGATCTTAAAATTCTGTATTAAAAATAGTATCTATAATTTATGAATTGCAAAATTCAGGTGGTTTACCATTTTTTTCAGTTTTTTTATTCTCCATAAAAAAACAGCTGGACCGATTTTGCTGAAAATCCAATCAGTTCTAAGTTGCGTAATTATGCGTCGAATGGAATTGGTCTCACGTCGATATCATTTTTTTTTCTCGAGATAATCTAGACGAAAAATAGCACATACGAACATACGTACATACTAACACAGACACCCAATTACAAAGTTAAAAATAGATAATGAAGACTCAAAGAAACATCTATATAAAGACCAATTCTTACATTCAGTAGGGAAACACGGATTTTAAAAACGGAACGGGAAAGCAAAATACAAGAGACAGTGATAAAACATTTAAGAAGAGTTAGAAAAATTACTTAAAAAGATTAGACAAAAAAAGTAGTTATATGAAGAGTTCTAAACGTACAAACTACACTAGAATTCATAGAAGAGAGACAACTATCATGGTGGGCACATTTATTCCGGGTGGATGAAAACAAAAACAAAAAAGACAAGTGATAAAGTCATGCTTACGTAGGGGTTAAAAAATGAAGTGGGTTATTAAAGGGAGAGATACTAAAGTGCTGGCTTTGATGAAATAGTACCGATACTTTGGAATCAGTAACATGTGGTGACGAAACTTTAGTTAGGTCTTAAATACATAATTTTTATTTTCAAATTTAATTATAAAGAGGTGGTTTTTGCAAAAACGTTTAATAACTTTTATGTACTACAGCAAAATTTTCTTTTAGGTGAAAAACAAAGGATAGATCGAGGGTACGACTTCACAGGCGTGCTGGAATGGTTCGCCGAACGAGTGGATCGTATAATTTTATTGTTCGACGCCCACAAATTGGACATTTCAGACGAATTCCGCAGATCTATAGAAGCGCTCAGAGGTCACGACGACAAAATTAGAATAGTATTAAATAAAGCCGATATGATAGACCATCAACAACTAATGCGCGTTTACGGAGCACTCATGTGGTCATTGGGAAAGGTGCTGCAAACTCCCGAAGTTGTTAGAGTGTATATAGGATCGTTTTGGGATGAACCTTTAAGGTACGACGTCAACCGAAGATTGTTCGAAGACGAAGCGCAAGATCTCTTCACGGATTTACAAAGTTTGCCGAAAAATTCGGCGCTTAGAAAGTTAAACGATTTAATCAAACGAGCTCGGATGGCGACAGTGCACGCTTACATAATATCGGAAATAAAAAAAGAAATGCCGGTGTTCGGTAAGGAACACAAAAAAAAGGATCTAATAAAGAACCTCACTCAAATCTTCGAGAAGATCCAAAAGGAACACCAAATATCAACCGGAGACTTTCCTGATATGAATAAAATGCAAGAACAGCTTTCCAAGCACGATTTCAACAAATTCCACTCGTTAAAACCGAAACTCTTGGACGTCGTCAACGAAATGTTGACGATCAACATATCGCAGCTAATGTCTATGATACCGCACGATTCAGCAGCGACGAACCAAACCGAAGTGACGGGAGGAGCGTTCGAAAACGTCGAAGACAAAGTGACACCGTTCGGTTATAAATGCGGAGAAGGTTGCAACGCAGGCTTCGGTGAACCGGAGTGGATAGTCAACAAAGAAAGAAACACCTACGACTCGCTGTTCGACACTTTGGGTCCCGTTAACGGTAAATTATCCGGCGCGACGGTCAAAGATGAATTGGTTAAATCCAAATTACCGAACGCGATCTTGGGTAAAATCTGGAAACTTTCCGACGTCGACAGAGACGGTTATTTGGATAGAGACGAATTCGCGCTGGCCATGCATTTGATAAACGTAAAATTGCAAGGTAACGAGATTCCTTTTCAGTTGCCCGATCATCTTGTACCGCCCAGAAAGAAGGATGTCTACATGAATCGACCGATGAGTCACTAAATTTAAAGTGGTGAGCAATATCGGACATGTATTATCGTTAGGTTTAAGCGATGGTTTCGTCTTAGTCTTAGAATCGTATACCTACGTTGAACGGAAAATGTCCTAAAAAATACGTCTTTGGATCTTACAATTCACTGTCGATTTATGTTTTGTTTTTTATTATTTGTTACGGCAAGCTAAAGAAAAATGTCAACTAAGTAAAATATACACTCAAACTAGAGTTGTCTTTTATTTTAAATAAAAAAAAAAACACAAATGAAACAATTCTTTACAATACAAAATAAGGTGACTATTGTCGATTGGTTTTAAACAAAATATCTAATTCTTTCATTCTAACATAAACTCTATCGATTTCAATTATAATTTACAACCAGTTGTTATCACCGTATAAAATAAGAATTTCAGTATTATTATGTTTTCTGCAAGTCCAAACTCTTTTACACGAGGGGTAAGATTGTCTCCTACCAAGAGAAAATAGTCCATAAAATCACACTTAAGAGTTTTTTAGTGGGTAACGTTAAACGCGCGTTCAACGAGTCCCACACTATTCAGCGCAGAAACGTGCTCTTTTCAGAGCAGTCGAAGCTCTGAGTGTCTATAAAAGATTTTCCTCTTGTAAAACAAAACAAAAAAAACAAGTCCAAACTCTAATAGAGAACCATTAATCATAATTCGCCTCTTTCCATATATCAGATAAAAAGTATGTGGTAGAAAATAGCGACATCTATTGTACTAAAGCTAGAAACATGTCGGAAATTCTATTAGCACTGCGATATATTTAAAATCAAATGTATATACAGTAAAAAATTAACCATTTTGTGAATTTCAATTCGAGAAATAAAAGGGCAACCGAAACACAAACGGAAATCAAATTAAACAGTCATGTGACCTAGCTATTTCATAATACTTCCCTAAACTTCCTGTAGGTTCAATAATTATTTTGTACAATTAAGGAGATATTAATAATATTCCTTAAAATTTAGTTATTACCTTATTTTTTTATTTACAACGAAATTGATACTTGAAATAATTGTTAACAAAAAAAATACATTAATTTTTCTTCAATCGGTAAATCAAATTTTATGATAACTAAAGCATCTATTAATAAAACTGTAATGTCAATCTAAAATTAGTGAGATAATTCGTTAGTAAAAAAAAAGTAGGTAATCCCCGATATTTTCGCTCTTCCTTGTAACATTTAATAACATTTCGTTCATAAATCATTTAAAATAAACCATTAATAATATCCTAACCTTAAAAATGATGCATTCAGGCGTTAAAAAATACCTTCTATAATCCGTTACCAAACTATCTAACACCGGTGATACTATTAATACGTTAGGCCAGTCCATGTGAATATTTGATAAATATAAAAGTGAGATATATTTAACTTTTAAAACTTTTAGACCATTTTAGGAATGGTATCAACCAGAATATTTTAGTAAGTCCATTAAAATCATAATAATTTTAAGTACTTTGACAAAAACAATTTGTAATTATTGTAAATAATGCTGCATGCTCATATTTGGTGGTATAAATGTTGACATTTTACAGATTTCTTAGATCCGTATTTATAGTCCGTACTCAAGACGAGTCGATGCTTTGAGTACAGATTTGCAAGCAGATTTGCATTACGATCTCTACCCGCAGCATCGACTCTGACTTGAGTACATTACATTACATTTTTGCGGTTGGGCCATTGGTATAGGCACCTATGTCACCTAGATCTTTGATCCTTTGTAACTACCGCTGTGTCTTTGGGGCATGAGAATTCCAGTCCACTGGTTTTGGCAAACCGCAGGATTTCTATTGGCCCTGTTTCATTTAGATCACTTGGATCCATTATCATGCGGCCCCACGTTTGATACCTGTACACCGCTAGCATCGGGCAGCAACACAAAATGTGTATGCTGCTCTCTTCCTCTTCGCCGCATAGTCAACAGTTTTTCATTTGAAGAGGTGCGCACTTAGTGTGACGTGGCCAGTGAGCAGGACAAGCGCGCTGCTTAGCTTACTCCGATTTATCGTCCACAGTGCGTCTGTTCTCTTCTGGAGAGGTTTTTTCATCAGATATCTTGATGTTCTGCAGCCAGTATTTGCATTCCACTGAGCGATATGTTCTTGCTCAAGGATTAGTTTTAACTCATGTTTCGCTTCGGCAATTGGTAATCTGACCAACTGGCTTCTTGGTTCCACCAGGGTCCTGTTTGCCGTATATTCCTGTATGCCCAGTGACCTTACTGTGGGTACCTGGGCACCAGGGGGTGGAAGGAAACGAAAAAGCCGACACCCTTGCAAAACAGGGGGCCGAATCTGCGTTCACTGGACCAGAACCGGTTTTTGGAGTCACCACAAGTGCCGCCAAAACAATTATTTCGGACTGGGCGGAGAGGAAAATACTCACGTACTGGTCCGACATACCGGGGCTAACCCACTCGAAGGCGTTTTTACCGTTACAACCCTCGAGAAACACAACTAAGCAGATCCTAGAATGGAGCAGAAATGACCTGCGTATTCTAACAGGACTGCTTACGGGACACTGTCGTCTAAGATACCACCTCAGAAAGATAGATCTGAACCAACAAACGGACTGTCGGTTCTGCTGCGTGGAAGACGAAACTGCTGAACATATACTATGTTCATGCCCCAGCCTGGGAAGAATAAGGTTCAACATATTTGGTTACACTAACCTAGAAGCCACAATAGACCTACTAAGGGTCACGGTGGAGGGCCCCACTCACATGAAACCTAACCTAACCTAACCATGCCCAGGAACCCATGTAAGAGTGACCTTATTTGCAGTCGCTAACTCAGTGAGGGCCTGTATGCAGTCCCACACCACCGATGATGTTGTCACGAGGACCCCAATGGCTGCGCGACTGTCAGTGATAATATCAATCTCACTGTTGGTCACTCTGATTTCTGTCAGGTGCGTGCCACACCTGAGTATGGCATAAAACTCGGCCTGGAAGACCGTGCGTGCCTTGAGTTAGGACTATGAAAACTAGCCTTAGTTAGTCAACTGTTAATTTAGTGAGTTAACTGCCAACTGTCACTGAAAAAATAGTCACCCCCCCTCGAAGGTTTATTGTGATATTTAAGTATTTATTCTTAGATCAAATTCACATAGAAAGTTTGACAAGTATTTTTTTAAAAAAATAATAATCAAAAACGACAGTTCTACTCTTGATTACCCCCCAAACAAATCCACGATTCGAGGTAGATCGAAAGTTTTCACAAGTTGTTAACCTTCTTTAATGGTTTGTGTTGGTAGTTAAGAATAAGATCAGTTTAAATTTGCTCACGGAATTCCCATTTTGCTGGTTTACATAGAAATTTTCATGAATTAGTAAAATGTTATACACTATACCAGTTGATCATCCAACTGAGACGAATATGGATTTTTAACCACGAGTTTATTCTTACATAAAAATAATTAAATACTTTTCTTTGGTTGCAACCATAAATTTTACTGCTTGATTACACTGCTGAAAATTCACCGATTTATCTCTTTGATTTTTTAACGCTGGCAAGCTAAATGTACACTCTTTTTAATAAGTTAATCCAAGATTGCATAAACCAATTGAAATATACAAACATGGACATAATCTAAAAATATTCCCTTCTACACTTCTACACTTTCATTAAGGTTTTGCTCTTATTTTGACAAAATTTATTTAAACCACCACCTATTTTTAATTAAAAAATATTTTGAGAAAAATATAGAAAAACTCATATCAGTCATATAGTCGTGCATTATAGGGCCTATGGAAGCACAACTAGTAGTATTTCATCAATGTACCTGGCATTTAAAAATGTTTTCATTTCAAATGCCGATTCTGTGTGTGTATTACTGTGTTTTTTCTAAAAGAAAAAACCTCCAGTACATTTGGCAATCGTGTTTTACTGCTCTTCACACTTTTACATGTCTTGAGTCAAGAAATATACCAAATCTTGACTCGTTTGAAAAACAAATAGGACTCCATTGGGCATTTTGCCCTAACACGTGTTCCTCAGCCCTCAGCCGGTATTTTTGACTTCACTACTTTCATCCCCATGCGAGGATAAAACTTACCCCAAAATTTTAAATGGCATTGGGGGTCGAATAACATGTCTTTTGAAAACTCTGAAAATTCTCTTTACAATATTCTTTAAATTTTACATTTCCTCCCTATACTTTGAAAAAAATTACCTGTTAAAATTCCAATTATTTTAGTTGCTTACTCACTACTTAATTAAATGTTTTAACTGATGACCGCCCGCTTCCATACAACAATAAAGATTTTGCTTAAAACGTTAACGCATATTCCGAAGAATTTCCGGAGTAATCGTCAACGATTCTTTGACGCAAATCTTCCAACGACGCTAGTTGTAGATTTTACTTTTCAGATGTCCCCACAAAAAGTAATCAAAGGGGCAATAAATCGGGCGATCGTGAAGGCCATTCAATGCTGCCTTTTCTCCGAATCCAATGCCGTGGAAAACGTTGGTCTAAATACCGACGAACAATCGCCGCATAACTCGGAGGAGCACCGTCCTGTTGCAAATAAAAATTATCTTCGTCATACTGTGGATTATTTTCAAATAGTATTTGAAAATAATCATATAAAAATCTATAAAACACAACCACCGTCGTTGGAAGATTTGCGTCAAAGAATCGTTGACGAGTGCTATCGATTTACTCTGGAAATTCTTCGGAATGTGCGTGAACGTTTTGAACAAAATCTTTATTATTGTACATTTAGTCAATTAAGTAGTAAGTAAGCAACTAAAATAATTGGAATTTTATCATGCAATTTTTTTTAAAGTATTGGGAGAAATTGTAAAATTTAAAGACTATTGTAGAGAGAATTGTCAGAGCTTTCAAAAGACAGTTTATTCGACTCCCAATGCCATTTAAAATTTTTGTGGTAATTCTTACCCTCGCTTGGGGTTGAAAGTAGTGGAGCCAAAAATACCGGAAAAAAATGTCCAACTTAAATAAAAAATCGACTTGTCTGGGCGTTTTTCCAAAATTTTAACGAGGCTCTGCAAATGGCTTTGTTTCCTTTTTGGTTGGCCACCCTGTATGCTGTTACCGTAGGATTCCTTCCTGCAGTTAATTGCAAAAAACGATTTTTATTATGGGTTGTAGATCTCATACGCTTTGTAAAGCGTCATTTCTAGTATGCCAATAGCTCTTAGCATTTGGTCACGGTTTAAATGGTGTATTTCTATAATCAATTTAAAAACCCAACTCAAATCAATACTAACACATTTTATTAAGTTTATGAAACCGATAAAAAACAGCAATAGCAAAAAAAGTGTTTTTAAATATTTTTAATAAACCAATTTAAAAATATTTATATATAAATTAATCTTAAAATTATTTCCATGTGTGTAGTTTGTGGGATGGTTTTTAAGTAAAAACGTGTGTATTTTTAGCAGCTCATTTTTATAAATATTTATTCTAGATAATACAATATTTTTTTATACAATTAAAGTAATAATGATACTGCCATAAGAAAAATTGTGGAAAATTTAAAATTATTGACATAAAATTGTTTCAGACAGACTTCCACCTTCTGGTCTATATTTTGCCTTCTCAACGTTTTAAAAATTCGAAGGGGGTGTAAATCTCATTTATAATACGAACGAGTTTTGACAGTTGACAGAACACCTGCCGAAAAACAGGTGACGCTCAAAAAACGCTGTCGTCGGGGTGGAGGGAGCGGGGACAATCCATTACTACGAAATAATTTCTAGAGCAAAACGTGAAAGATGCGGTCACGATGTGTCGTGTTTCCTTGATATATCTTACTTTATTTATTTCAGGTAAAAAGAGATAGACTGCACGTTTTTTATGCCAATGGGCGTAAACTAGGGGATAATAAAAACGGATTAACGAATGATTTCTTTTATATTAATTTTTATTATATCATTTTTGATTCCAAAATAAACCATTGTGTGTTTATACGCAGTTAAATTTGCTGGGCTATTAAACATAAAAGTTAATATTTTAAAAAAACTAAAAAAACTTATCGAAACAGTTAGAAATTATTCGGATATTGCTTGTGTTGTAAGTAATGCTGACATTTAAAAAAATCCTAATCATAAAGTTATTTACGATCCACAACAAAAATTTTGAATTTTGTACATACATTTTCCCGTAAGCGTTGGCAGAGACGACTTGTTACGGTTCTTATACATGACTTTTGCTTCTTCCACTTTCATCAGCGCTTTCGTACATGCTCGTTAGTTGCTTGACCAGGCCTTTCTTTAAAACAATTTTGATCTTATCGAGATACGTTCGCCTAGGTCGACCTCTACTGACTACCCATTTACACTCGCCCTATAAATCTGTTTCGTCAATCTTCCTTCTTTCTACGTGTCCAAACCATCTAAGCATTCCTTTATCTATCTTTGTGACCACATCTTCTTTTACACCACAGCGTTTTCTTATCTCACTATTCCTAACTTTATCCTTTATATATGTTAAATAATTCAAAATAATTTTCGTAAGCCGTTTTCTCTTAACGCGATAGCTACGCCACTGTTGGTCGTGTTGGTGTTTTAGTTTCACGTCGTGGTTGAGCACAGATTCAATTTACTTCGAGTAAATATTTGCGATTGGACTATCGACTATCTTCTCAAGTATCGCCAAACATGTCAAAAGTGCTACACTCGCGTGTTATCTCGATATTTTTCCTTTATTGCATTTTACTCACTTTGTTTACTCTTTTGTTATTTATGGACGAAAGTCACAGTATATTCCTGATGCCTCCAACTGTTATTAAATTCTGCTAAAAACAATAAGTCCACAATTAAATTAAATGAGTGCTCCTTTGATGTTCCTTTCGGGGGTTTTTTAAAAATAAATATTAATAAATACCAAATTTGTCACATTTAAACTATTGGAAGAAAATACATCAAATCCGTTTGTTATTTACGTAAACATCACAATTCCCGACACCATTTACAATAATATGCTAAGAAATTTACCAGACTTTCGTCAATAATTTATTTCTTCATAATTTAACGGCAGGTGGAAGACTATAAAAATAATTTTATCGTGAAAAAATATACGCATCACAAAGTTTACTGCATTTTTATAGAGTTTAAACGCGTCCAAGTTTATATTGATTACAGTTTGATACTACTAACGACAAATGTATAAAAAATAGTTTTTTTTATTGTTTTCCTCATTGAATATAACGACGATAAAATAGAAACAACAGAAAAAGCACATAAAATAGTTAGTTTTACGAGGAGGAAATATATATATTTTTTTAACATCGTGCGTATATCTCTGAATCCTAAGTAAGCCATAACATTTCGGTATGTGGCAACAGTGCAGTATTCAGATATTTCATTTATAAAAATTCAATAATTGTAATATTTTTGTAGAAAAAATATAGAAATTTACTGTTTGTGGTCTTATCACGTATTTGTATCTCTGTTTGGGCTTGTTTCTTCACCGCCTATTTATATCTCCCGTGAGGAGACAAATTGCGTGGGTTAGTTTTAAAATTGTAGTTATTCCACGAAAAAAATCACCCTATAATTGACACAAATAAAGTTTAATTACATCACAATTGGAAAATTAAGTAATAAAAGTGCATCACGATTTAACAACTGCCTTTGGTAATACAGCACCAGCAGTAGCAACGATAATTCGGTAGTGACAATAAATTTGAAAACAGCGGAAGACATCAACAATGTTCCCATTGGATGTCATTTAAACATTCATTTCCATAAATTTGATTTTTAGAGCATTATGCATAATATTAATCATCGTTTGAAACTACTCTTTTGAGATGATGCAAATATGACCCGATCATCGGCTTGAAGAAGGCATCTGACGATTAATCCATACGCACTCTCTTTCAAATATTTTAAAGCGCAATAATATTTCTGCTGTTTCGTAAGAAGACCTTATCCATAAAATTACAAGACCTCACTAACGCGACCAGCGCAAGTGTGTACATGTTCATGCTTTTTCGTGTAAAATTTTGCAACTGCTTAGCCGCAAAATTGTTCAGTTGTTTTTAAAAATTTTGCGACTGAAATGCCTCAATTTTTGTACAAGACATTAAAAGTAGAGATATTTTGGAACAAAAATAAGCTAGCAGTCAACGGTTTGGGTATTTTAAAGTAAAACAAATGCAGTGTTTCCAAGATATTAATTGGTTTTTTTCTTAATAACAGTTTTTTTCGTTAACAGTTCTATGTTCTAAATAATGTTCTATGCTTTTCACGATCCCAAATAGGGCTCCGCTGATTTCTTTACATTTTCAAGAATCAAAAACACACCATTTTGGTCACCGATTTTTAACACCATAATGCAAAGCAAATGGTTAAAAATGTTTCCAAATACATGTATAGTTTATACGGGGGAATATTTTAACAAGCAGTAATTTGTTAATTCTAATATTTATGTCTTCAATGGGTAGCAAAATTTTATCTACAACCTTTATTCAAAATAAAATATCTGTTACTTGCACGTAAGAGAAATGTATGCAGCAAGTTATAAACAAGTATATTACAGATTTAACACAAGAGTTGAAATTTTTGATGGATTGGAGTTTAAACTTTTATAAAAACTAGCACCCTTTGAAAATATCACTAAAAAAGTACTTATCCCACCTTCTAAACGTGTGTATGACAAAGAAACGAACCGCAGACTAACAATTAAGACAAAAACAATTCTTTGGTGTAATTGGTTTACTGGGGTCCCGTATTCGGTTGCAAAGGTCCATTTTCTAATACGAAATTTTCCGGTAGTCGCTTTCCGTTTGTGCTTTGGAAGTGATTCGTTTCAATTAGTGTTTTTACCTTTCCGGTCTGATTAACTTCAGACGGCATCAAAGGATTTTCAGCCGGAATCCTGTTTTTTATTTAGCAGTTGCTCTCTGAACATTGAATACAGATCAGATGAGTAAGTAATATTCTTGTAAAAAGATTTTTTATGAAAGACGAATACACGAACATTTTACTCTTTAAAAAATTGATTATTTGTAAGGAAATTATGCAATTTACTTTCTCTAACAGAAACGTAAAGGTTTTATAATATAATTAATTCGGGAACTTTGGCAAATCCTTCAGGAAAATCCTGAAAGGATCTGGTTTCTGGGAGTGTGCCTAAACTCAAGGTTGACTCTTGTGATTTATATAGATAAAATGGCTGTAAAACTTTAAAATATATATCTTCTGTACAATTTGGTCAAGATCCTTCATTTCCATGTATTAGTCCAATCATTTCATGCTGTATTTCAGCCAATAATCACACACCACAGACATTTAATACACGCAAGTGGGCGCGACAAGGATGCATACTGTCGCCTCGGCTTTTTAACGCATATGGGGAATACATAAAAAGAGGAGCTCTAGTCGACTTTAAGGGGGGAACACCCCGTATCTCTGAAAACAAAACATTTGCGGACATACGTTTATAAAGCAAACTGTCATTATTTTTTCATGCTGAATCACTCCCTGAAGTTTGTCGCATTTATTTACTAATACCCTGTATATCTTTCGCCGTGTTTCTAATTAAATTTCTATTTCGTTGAAAAACAAAGATGTCTCGTCCCTGACCTACATCATAAAATGATTAATAAATGTACCATTTTTTTCGCATCCTGAAATTTACCGTATCCTTTCGACCACTATCTTTCAAGCAAGCATTTTTATTGAAAATCGTACGTGAAAAGTTTATCCCGATGATTTTCCGGCCATTTCTGCAATTGACTGCTTCCAATGGTCCTGAAATTCCATAGGATTGGAATTTATGTCCATAGTGAGTGTCAAAAATGCCGGTCAATGCGGGAAGTTTGTTCCAAAAGATTTTGCCGAGTTTTTCCGGGAGAAAAGGAAGTTTTCATGTACGGACTTAATGGGGCGTGGAGTAGGTATTTTTCACGGAAAATTGGTTGGGATGCTTCAGCGTCCTTATCTATAACGGGATATTTACGGATACGATGATGTATTCAGGATAACAATTGTCAACAAAATCTTTTAGAAAACTTACTTTATTTTGGACACGTAGATTTAATTATTGTAAGCTTTAAGTAGTGACTTTAATATAAATATTTTAAATTTTTAGTCCTCTTGCGCTAAGAATGCAATATATGATAAAAAATACGTGTACTATTTCTGTTATAAATTTATGGTTGGATAATGTTTTTTATACAAACATGTTATTCATCAGTTCTTTAAATTAATAGTTTAAGGTTTGTTTCTGCAGAAGTTTCAGAGAGTTTGGGGACAGTTAGCGAACCACTATTAATGCACATTTGCGCTTGTATAATGTTTGCAAATGGTTTGAAAATTAACAGCTGCCAGAAAAGTTCTTAATCTTAAAAATCTGTGTTATGTAAACTTGATACAAATAAAGCATAGACTTAAACTTGCTAACAGAGACAATTGTCTGTGAAATTTTTAACACCTCAAACAGCAGATTGAAATAAAATTGTAAATTGATCTGGCGATTTAAAAATCGTTTGTCAATGCAAGAACATCCCATTTTATACTCTGTAGAATTACCGGCAATACTATCAGCGTTGGAACAAAGCAGAATAGACTACAGATATGCCAAATTGATGAAACGTATATAAAACAATGCGACAGCTTGTGTCATACTCCATGAACCTACAAACAAATATAGAATAGAACGAGGAATTATACAGGGGGACATAATTTCCCCTTTTTACGGCAGTGTTAGAATACGCGTTTAAGGAACCAAACTGAAATGCGTAACACCCTTAAAGGGGATCTACCTATCTATTTAAAGAAAAGAGTCTACGAACAATGCATTATGCCGGTACGGTGCCGAAACAATCACTTCAACAAAACAATCTGCAACTAAACTGAAAGTGGCGCAGAGAGCAATGGAGAGGGCAATGCTGGGAAAATCGAGAAGAAATAGAATACTGAACACAACAATAAGACAGAGAACGAAAGTAACTGATATTATCCAACGTATCACGCAAGCTAAATGGAGATGGGCAGGCCACATAGCCCGAATGACCGATAACAGATGGACCAAAGGTTAATAGAATGAAGACCTAGGGAAAACAAAAGAAGCAAGGTAGACCACCAACTAGATGGAGCGATGACATACAAAGAATAGCAGGCAACTGGATGAACCTAGCACAGGACAGAAAACAGTGAAAGAACCTAGAGGAGGCCTATATCCAGCAGTGGATGCAAGTGGCTGGTGGATGAATATTTTTGATTAAATTTTTTGTTGAGCAAGAAATTAATTTTTAAAAAGTGCGAAAATACTGTAGGAGATTCAAACATTTGAAAAGCGACGTCATGGGGCAAAGCAAATGTGACGTTTAACGTTGATACGTACTTTCGAAGGCAATGTACTTTTGACAAAAATACTAAAAAAAGTCGATTTTGGTTTTTAAATGCCGATTTTTGAATGTATACTCTAAAAAGTTTATGTCACTGGTTTTGACGTGGTGACATAATCGGTAATTTTTTTTTAAATGATACTTGTTATACTTCATCTGGAAGGTCTTACAATACTGCATTTAATGATAATAAGTACTTGATTTGTTTGTACAGGGTGAAAAAAATTAATATTTTTTTTAAGTAAGAGAATAACTTTATATCCAACCCAAGATCTGGATAACCCTTAATCTATTCGAGGCCCGGGATTTCGAGACTTCGTGCAAAGTTCCTGACATCGGAGTGCTTTAAGAAGACCCCTTCCACAAATTTGAGCCTCTTACAGAAAAGCGCTGGGCATTCGCAGAGCAAATGTTCTGCAGTTTCAGCGAAGTACTCACAGTAGCGGCAACTATCACTCTCTGTTTTGCCCATCTTTTTCAGGTGATACCTCAGAATGCAGTGTCCAGTGAGAAGTCCTGTCACCAGTTTCAAGTCTTTCTTGTCCAACTCGAGAAGCTGTTTAGCTTTTCCCGACGAAAGGCTTACTAGCCTTTTCGCCTATCTGTGATACTAAATTAGAGGTTGCGGTTTCAGTAATAATCTATTGTTGGTTTTGTGTCAATTTAAAATTTTCAAACAGTTATTAACATATAAAATACCTATCGCGCGCTATTTAATCGCACTACCCTCCATGAATAACATTTAAAAAGAATAAAGTGACGACAAAGCGTAAAGTTCTCATTTTACAAGGTACTTATCAATGTCGGTGTCCAAAGCCGCAACTTAGGTGTGTAATACTAAAAGGGCGGGAGATTGTGGGGGATTATTTTATGATTAATAAGGCCCCTTTCACGACGTCAGCTGCCGCGAGAACAGAATCGGACTGAAAAGCTTTTGAAATATAAATATTACAAAACTAAATCCGATGCACGTCAAACGTCATAGTTACACACCGCTGCAAAATTTTTTTTTTACATAGTCTCCGTGTAAGTCTTAACACTTCTTACCGCTATTCTTTCATCTCTTTAACACTTCCAAATAGTACTCGGCGTGAAAGCACCCCACAGTGACATTAATTTTCTCGTCAGTAATTTTATTCTTATAACAAGAATTATTTTTCACCTATTAGTTTAATCAACTCTATAAGCGTGTTTTTTAGTTTTTTTAAACTATAATTTATTTTTCGCTTTTTAGTTCGATTTTTTACTCGCCCTCTTTCCATTCATCACTCGGCACGTTTCTCACCAGTATATTGGATTGGGTGAATTATAATATAACATTGGAACTGCGCGCATGCGTAGTTCACACAGAAGTTCTATCTTTCTTACTCTCATGCAAAGGATCCCTGAAGAAATGAATGAATGAATCCCAGCGAAACTAATCAAGATAATCGGATATTTTAATCAAATTATTGCATTGTAAAGTGTGCAAAATTTACATAAAATCTGATTGCTTAAAGTAGGGCAAAATGGAGGCCAAAGAGTCAGTTACAAACAAACATACAAGTGAAACTAATATAAGCGTGTTAAAAAATACACCTGTTACACTGAGTACATTGTTAATTTAATAAAACAAATATTATTTAAAGAAAATTTGGTTTTATCATTAGTGTTTCTAAAAAATTAACGCTATACTTTTATGAAACACAAAATACCATTTGTATTACTGCAAACTGCTAGTGATGCCATCTACTAGATAATAGGTAAACTACTTATTTTGAAAAGTAGAAAACTGTCTGCGTATTTTCTGCAAAGGAACACTAAAGAAGTTTATAAATCCTGGCGAAACTAATTAGGTTTATCGGAGATTTTGATCGAATTATTGCAATGTCGTCGGTCTTTGACAAGTGTGCGGAGCTATTTATTATTTCTTTGGCGTTATTAAGGGCAAGTATGTGAGACGTGTGGTCAAGATCATCATAAATTAACACATGCACGAGGTATTACTTGTCTCTTTTAACGACATATTTATAACGGCATTTCTTTATCGGTAGGAGGTCAACTAACAATAATGGAGGAAAATAATTCATTCAAGTCGGTACCTAATGTGTAACACTTTATGTAAATTTTGTATCAATAAAGTCTATTGGTAGGTATCTATTATTATTTTTTCCTGAAAGAAAATTATTTTTAGAGTATTCCAAATAAAGGAAAAAAATAATTTTGAAATGATGCTGTGATTTTATATTATTCAACTTATTACCTAACCGCAAATTAAAATATTTTGTTTTGTTTATATTATTATCGACAAAAGAATGATCTTATAGATCTAATACCTTTTTCGTTGGTCGAAAATCACGAAATGATTAAGTTCGGTACTGGATAAGAGGAGGGAAGATATTGTAAATTCTCCAAGTTACAAATTTCGGTATCACGTCGAAAGTTTTGTTTGTTTATTACAGTATCATCTGGCGAAAATAAATAGCACTTCTCAGAACTGGTAATTTAAAGTATTTGTTGGATGTCACCTGCGATTCCAATTCTCCTTTAGAGAAAATAAAATTCAATTTGTTTTTCTTTATATTTCCACACATAACAAATAATACAAGAACTAGATTTTAATAGGTACCCAATGATTTTAAACATAAAAACTTAAAAATTGAAATTTACGCTGTTCATTTATATGTTTCAGCTACGAATTTTTAGTTTCATTGAACTTCGATTTGTTCTATTAAGGATTTTCCCAATTTTGTAGGGAGTTTGAAGATTCCATAGTGTGGAATATTCTGAACAAGGACGAAATTGCAACGATTGGCTGTAATTCTGAGCTGCTGCTTTTACGTAACTATATAATCAGGTTCGGTTTTATTAAATCTTCTTCTCTAATCCTTAATGCTCCATTTGGTAGTCAGATAATAATCTCCTGTATTCATCTTTTTCTGTGTTTCGCTATTAATTTCATTTCATCCATAATCACTCCTACTTTTTTTAAATTTTTCTGGATCTGCCTATTTGTTTTCTGGTTGGATTTCCAATTCCATTATTTTTTTTGTAATTCTGTTAGGTGTAAGTAGATGTGTCCAATTATGATATATCATTACCGTCGCCAGAAAAATCCGTCGAACATTCCTCGTGTTAGAAGAGATATGACTAAAGAATCTACAGGGACAATTCAATGGTTTAGTTTCCATTTTTTTTTCTTCTGTTATTACATGCTTAACATACTTACGCCATTTTTGGAATCGATATTTTTTAAAGATTCCTTAAAGAGAATTTTAATATTTTTTATTTTAATCGTCGTGTTTGCCCTTGCTACAAAACTTTTTACTCGGGCCCAAACGACCGCAGAAGCAGAAGCGCTGGATGGATGATATTAGGGAGGTCGCCGGTAGAAACTGGGCACAACTAGCTCAAGATCGACAGGAATGGAAAAGACTCGGAAAGGCTTACGTCCAGGAGTGGACCGGATAAGGCTAATGAAGAAGAAGAAGAAGTGTCCACCAGGACAACGCTCCGGCCCACAAAAGTTTTGTTGCAATGGCTGCCATTCACAATGCGGGATTCAAAATTTTTGAACAACCCCCTTATTCTCCAGATTTTGCCTACCATCTATTCTCAAAATTAAAACATATTCGTCGAATTTGCTTTACCGATGATAACGAAGTAATGTCGGCGGTAGATAAATGGCTGAAGACTCAAAGTTCTGAATTTATTTCAAAAGGGTTTGAAACACTTCAACACTGATATACCAAGTGTATAAACGTTGCAGGTGACTATGTTGAAAAATAAATAAGTTTAATTCTTCTTATGTGTTTACTTCTATGTTGGGGACAACAATTCGTGAACTATCTTCGTATGTGGTAAATCTGAATCTATGCTTTCGCCTTTCGTAAGCATATTTTCTATGAATTTATTTGTAGAAAGGTACTTTTTCTGATTTCTTGTATACCTTCGCTTTTGTTTTTTATGTACTATTATAGTTTTTGCTTTGTGTTTTGTATTTCTTCGGTAATTTCTTAAAAAAAAATAAAACATACTTTTGTGCTCCTCACTTTTTGTTTTTTCATTGGTTAAATATCTTGTTTTACCAATGACTTTAATAATAAAATCCTAAAATAAATTAAACATCTATTGATCTTCATTTATTTCTGCATACGGAAATGCTACAAAAAAGACTAAATTATTGTAAAGCTAATATTACCTTTTGCTGAAAGGTAAATAAACCATCTAATTCCTTCCAGATTTTCGGTAGAAAAAAACCCCAAACCTCATCTTCCGAACCATTTATCTTACGAGATCACAAAAAGTGTCTAATTAAACCTCCGTCCTTTTATTTATACCTTTATTTTTTTTTTCGTTCTTGAAAAGTACAAAATTAGCAGAAACCGCTCCACCAGAAAATCATTTACAACTGTCGGTCTAAGAGAGATCCACCGACACGGTAATTGCGAGCACCTTTGTATATCCTCTCAGGACCGGGTCGGACAGGATCAGGACATATTCCAGGGAGACATTTTTCGTTGGATTGTTCGTCATTGGATCCGAGTGGATTACACACGTTTGTTTTCAATTATAAAAAAATATCATCAGTAGTGAAATAAGAGAGATCAGAAGGAAATCAATTGTAAACATTTTTTGAAAATTTAGCAATTTTAAAAATATTTAATTTAAAAAAAAATTATAAATATGAAGCGAATTTTCAGGATTTTGATATTACCAGCAAAAAAAATTAAGGGGAAATTCGGCGAATTATTTTTTTCATTTAAAATTTAACCAAAAGAATTTGTGTTGAAATAAATTCAAAATAAATGCGAGTCACGCTGTTCTCATGGATATGTCCAAAACACTGAATGTCAGTTAGAGTTGTCAATAATTTTTCTTAAGAATTATATTATATTTTCACAAATAAATACGTTTAGAATCACGTTGATTGGAATCTTTGGCATAAGTTGTTTTCCACAACAAAGTTCTGCTCAACAGGTTATGGGCCCAGGACTTGAAATTTGAAAACCAAGGATTCGTGCTACAACTGAATTTTGCCACGTCGTTTCCTATCGAAAGTAAAAAAAAACGTATTGAAAAACTCTCATAGTGTGAAATAAAACTGATTTTGTGAAGATGAGTTCGGCGAATATATCCAGAATTGAGACCCTGAACATTGATAATTACGATACCTGGAAGATGCAAATGGAGGCCTTACTGATCAAGAATGATGCATGGGTATACGTTAATGGTGAATTATCGAAACCGTCTTTGGTTGAAGGGGACGCAGCTTCTTTAAGTAGTGTACAAAACTGGATAAAAAATGATAACAAAGCAAAATCCGATATGATTCTGTCAATCAGTCCATCAGAATTGAAACAAGTCAAAGGATGCACAACTTCTCGTCAAGTTTGGCTGAAGTTGGAAAATATTTATCAGTCGAAAGGACCAGCTCGAAAAGCGACACTGTTGAAACAGCTCACGTTGCAGCGAATGAATGATGGTGACGATGTTCGTGATCATTTGAATAAATTTTTTGACGCAGTTGACAAACTGAACGAAATGGAAGTCGAAATCAATCCAGACTTACTGTCCATTATGTTGTTGTACAGTTTGCCCTCCAGTTTTGAAAACTTCAGATGTGCCATCGAGTCCAAAGATGAATTACCAGTTCCAGATCTGCTACGTGTGAAAATCATCGAAGAAAAGGAGGCGCGCAAAAATGAAGCTAGAAATCCAATACAGAATGCAATGTTTGCAAATAAAAATCATTTTCAAAATCGATACAACAAAAAGTTTACCGAAAACAAAACATGAAGCTTGTGTGAAGATGCTCGGATTGGGTCCTGTTTTTTTATTTAAGAAACCGCAGCATTACCTCGAGGGGAAGTGTTGAAATAAATTCAAAATAAATGCGAGTCACGCTGTTCTCATGGATATGTCCAAAACATTGAATGTCAGTTAGAGTTGTTAATAATTGTTCTCAAGAATTATATTATATTTTCACAAATAAATACGTTTAGAATCACGTTGATTGGAATCTTTGGCATAAGTTGTTTTCCACAACAAAGTTCTGCTCAACAATTTGAAACTAATAACTAATTTTTTTTGATCTTTTTCGATTAAATTTTACTATGAATTTTAAATAAACCTTTTTCTTTAGGTATTAAAAATTCCTCACTAGCAGCGCTAGTGGTACAGTAGGGACAAACATAAACCAATCCCCATTTGCATACATGTAAAAGTAGCTATCAGAAAAATGTTTTTGACGGAAGACGACATTCCGGAAGCAAAATTAAAATTAGCAAATGTCAAGGACAATAATGTAGCAACCTTAAAACGTTGGCTTGCTTGTAATTTGAAAATTTCAGGCAGAAAAAATTAATTAATTTACAGCGTCTAGTTATTATGTAGCGGTACAGACGTTCAAAGTAATAATAAATTTAAAATTTATTTCAGACTGAAATGTGAGTCGAAAATACTTGGTAATTAAGATAAATTTAATTAAATATCACAAATTGAAATGTTTTAGTAACAAAGAGGAGTTATATTTTTTTCTAATTTATGTGTATTTACTGAAAAATCAATCATCACTTGTTTACTTGTTGTCTACAATAACATGGGTAATTGCTTGAGTAAAATAAATGTTTTACTCCAAAATTGACAATTAAGTATTTACTTAACCTTTTTAACTGTTGCAGAAATTGGATCCGAATTTTACTTAGTTGGACCTTTACCACCAATAAAATGTTATAAACACACATAATATGTATATTTATTAATTTTTTCTTTTGTTAAATCCACTCTTCTCGATGCGATACCATTTATTTATTATTATTATTTATTATTTATTTATTACAAATGGTATAAAAAACACGTTTTCTTTTGAAGATCGATTATCCGAAGTGCAATTTGCAAAACTGTAATGTTTTGTCGGCATTGTAGTTATATAACAAAAAATGTATTTATTTAATTAAATATTTTAAATCACTCACTTATATCACTTAATTTACACTGTCTTAAATGGGTAAAGTTTAGTATTTGTCAGTACAACAAGTGCTGCTTCTCGTGACAGTTTGCCAAACTATTCTCAGGAAAAAGGCTCATTGGCGTGATGCTCAATTTTTTTATCCGTATTTTAAGAGGCGTCGCTTGTACAGAGTCACTTTCTTCTTGTTACTACAGTTAAATGTTGAAACTTAGCAAAACGGTACAAGAATTGTTTAAAAGCTGGTTTTTTATATAATTTTTATGTAATAATAATTTGACATATTAAAAGTTGCATTTAAATCAAAACAAAGGCAAGAGTTTTAGAATTTCATTGTCAGCCCTCTGATTGGTCAGCAACCGCCTTAATATTACCAAAAATTATACATTAAATCGCTCCGAAATTCAGATAGAAGAATAATAAAATATAATTTTGTTTGTACCTATGGTAAAAAAATAATTTTAAATTGAAAATTAAAGTCCGCATTTTAGAACCAAATAAAATCACACACACGACGTTTATGGAGTATAAAAAAAATTAGTAGAAATTTAACCCTTTAAAAATTTAGTGATTTTTTCTTCGGTAAATTATCCCTGCTCATCTACAAGACTTTATTTTGACTTTCATAGATCAAAGTAATTTACTTTAAAATACAAAATTAATTAATTAGTTTGAATGTGTGCCGGTCCTGCATTAAAAAAAGAAGCCAAATTTAGTCGATTGTGGTAAGAAAGAAGAGGAGGACATGCGAACTAGAGTCACTTGTTTCAAGTTATTTTTAAAAATAATTAGTTTCGGAAGCTCAAGCGGATTCTGTTACGGAACCTCCGATGCTTTGAGGTTCAAGAGTCACTCATAATATCAGGAGTGGCTATAAGACCAAAAAGCTTTTTTAATAATTCATTGCAATCAGTGCAAGATTCTCTATTTTAAATCCTTTTGTTTGTAAAATTATAATTATGCAAAATTGTATTCTTCCACATTGTATTAGGCACTTCCCTCTACTGAATCAGTAGCGCGATTATTCTTGTTTACTGCAATAGCTTAACATTTCCAGAAGAAATGCACTTTCCAACATTACAAGCATATTGTGAATAATAACATAAAATAGTTGCACAAATTTTAGTACTAAAGTAACTTTATTGTTTAGAAACTGTTGAGATGACAACCACGGTGACATTATTGTTATTATATATTTATTATCTGTCAGAATAAACATTGCTTTCCTTCTGGTTCAGACTAGCTTATATCAAAAACAATACATTATTAAAAGCTCACAAGTTTTATTATTATTAAGTTGTCTATTTTGTTTTTTGTAAATAACTCCGCTTATCCTGCATAAAAAAATTTAAAATGATATTAAATAAATAGCTATTAAAATGATTATTTAAATATATTTGGACCGATATTTGAACTCTTAATAATTTAAAAAGTTTGAACGTTTCGACTTTTTAATTTTATCACAATTTATTACTTTATTATGTAATAAAAGGCGGGGAGCCGGTGACACTTAAAGTGCACTTATATGGAGTCTGAAATTTAGCACAGGAATTAAAAGTATTTAATCATAGGTACAACATAGGCCCGGTGTTGCGACTGTCCAGCGCTTTTCGGCAAGAGGCTCAAGTTTCTGGAAGGGGCCTTCCTAAAGCCATTCGATGTCAGAAACTTGGCCCCCAGGAAACTGATAAAATTTGCACGAAGTTTCGGAATCCCGGGCTCTCATATTAGGGGTTCTGATCGTAAGTTTCCATTCTGTATAAAAGTATATTTATCTCGTGGTTGCGTAGTCACTCCTAAATATTACTAGTTGATATTTCGAGTTGAAAATAATCAGTCGGAGAGCCACTCGAAGACAAATTAAGATCGAAAGTGCCGTATTGGCATCGCCGTATTTCCTTTGTAAAACTGCAGTTAAGACTCGAGATTTTTCGGGACTTCTTCCTGTCGAAAATTTGTCGGTATCCGTCATAAAGAGTTAACGCACCAATTACTTTTCTTAAAATACACTTCACGGTAAATGAGAGGATTTATGAGAAACTGTCACACTTGACAGATCGAAATTTGGAGAATATTTGCAGAAATAAAAGATAAAATGATTAATTTTCAAAGTTATTTTTAAATGCAAGAATCGCTTGACGACTATTTCATGAGGTGGGCAGTTTTTGCAAAATATTAAAACTTGGTTACTTGAATTAAAAACTGATTTGTAACCGTGGTTTAAAAAACATATCGGAAAAATAGGTTACACAAATGTCTAAAGAAATCATAGTCAAGCCTGTGCTAAAAGCATTGGATGGCGATCGTTAGAGCCATTTATAACTTTACTAAAAATATTAAAAATATATCTCGTAATGTAACGCCTTTATCGACCTGTGCACAAAAAACACCGACTATACCAAACCTAAAAAGCACCAATCATTAATCGTCTTGAAACATTTGAAATGTTGCTTCATAGACGTATGCTCCGAATCCCATGGGTAGCCAAGCAGACAAATGAAGCGGTTTTAAATAGAGCAAACGCCGTCCGCGAACTACTTAACTGCCGAAAGCTATCCTATCTAGGTCACATACTCAGGGGTTGATCGTTACCGAATCCTTCAACTTATAATAAAGGGCAAGATAGAAGGCCGTAGAGGAGTCGGTAGAAGACAAGCCTCGTGGTTAAGAAATCTTGGAGAGTGGAGAGTGGAAGAAGAGAGTGGAGAATCGCCGAAGACAGAGCACAGCTCGCCATTGTGATTGCCAACATCAGGAGGACCTGATATGGCACCAAAAGAAGAAGATTACCAAACCCACCCCCATGTTCAAAGGCGACCGACCTATCTCTGGAAATCCCATCCAAAGAAGATTGGGCAGAGAATCTAGTTAAACATCAGGGCGCAGTATTTTATACTGACAGCTCTAAACTAGAGGGGAGAGTAGGTTGCGGGTTCTCAGAAGAGCCTTCACTTAGCCTGTCGTCGTTTACCTGATAACTGCAGTGTGTATCAAGCCGAAATGACAGCCATTGCCGAGGCAGCTGTCTGAACACTCTGCAATAAACAAAATTTCAGCGAGATATCAATTCTTTGCAACAGACAGGCTGATGTCAAATCACTGAATTCAGTCTACTTGACCTCTAGGGTAGCGGCGCAATGCCGAGTCACCCTGAATGAGCTAGCAGCTAAGTTTAGAGTTCACATTGTCTGGGTACCCAGACACAGGGCAACCGTAAGGCGGACAAGCTATCAAGAGAGGGCACCACCCTCCCAGCTGTATCTGTCTTATCATAGCAAGGAGTACCGATTACAAGCTGCCGGCTCCACCTGCACAGCAAAGTAGTTCAAACAGCCAACTTGAGGTGGCAAAATGAACCCACATGCACATCATCGAAACAGATTTGGTCTAAACTAGATCTACGTCGAACTAATGATGTTTTAACTCTATCCATAAAGTCTATTGAAAATGCGATCAAGGCCATAGCTGGACACTGGGCAGGTGGATCGCAGAGCTACTCAATCGCTTCAGTCGGTTTACTGTAAAATTACTTTCCAATGTTTTAGTGACCTTTAATACTTTTGAAAAAAAAATAACCTTACCGTAGACGACAATTTGAGACGTTGGTGCCATCCTTTTGGCGGCGATGTTTTCGGCAACGCAGGTGTAATTACCAGTGTCCTGCGGTCTTGCCTGCCCAATGAGAAGATGCCCTTCACTGGTCACCAAGACATCGGTATCGGATTGCAATATCTGGCTGCCCCTAAGCCAGTACACTCTTGGAGGTGGCATTCCCACGGGAGCAACACACTTTAAATCAACTTGGTGACCTATTTCCACCATGTACGTCGATTCCGGATTAGCTTCGAATTGTTTCTTTAAATCTGCAACAAAACGAATTCTTTACAAATCACTTTTAAATATAAGTATAAAAATCAATTAAAATACAAGGTTTTCTTTATTGAAAGTTTATCGTACATGTCAAATGAAGGGTGAAGGAAAAAAGCAAAGAATGTCACATTGTTTTTTTTTTTGAGAAAATTGTAAATTTAGCATTTGTGGCTAGATAGTTTCAAAACATAGCATCGAGGAAATAGTATAAATTTTTATTTGCTAAAATTAAAAGTACGTTCTATCACGTACGTGAACATTATTTTAGTCAAAACTTTAAAAAACACAGAAGAAAATTAAAAAAGAATCCTAAATATAGAAAAAACTGTAATAGTCCAATGCAATCGCAATATAATCACTCGACGTTTTTGACTTCTTGAGAGCAGCTTTTTTAGAATTATAGAACGACTTTAACTTACGTTTATGTAATTTATTTTGACATGTTAATTTACGAATTTCTTTTTAAATTCAACGATTTTAATTTCACCTGGAATTCGTCATATGCTGAACATGTGTCCGTTCTTGATTAACAAAAGGATAAATTAAACTTTGTATTAAAAATTTGCCCATACGAAAGTTTAATTGTGGGATATTTTTCTTTAAACAAGTTAAACATTTTTGTAATGTTCAAAATCCCTGACAAATATTTTTTATTAACAAACTGCAAGCAATGGGATAATCGAGCTCTAAACGAACTTATATGATTACATACACAGCTTCAAAATATTCTGGACGCAATTTTCTGTGCTTTGAACTATGCTTACCACACTTGTATTTTCCAGAACTTCCCGTAGCTTTTAAATTTTTCTGTTGGTATTCTATTTTGCCTCTACTTATCCCATGAATTTATTGGAATGCTTTAAAACACACGTTAATATCTTAGATGGTTTGGACACGTAGAAAGGATAGATGAAGAAAGATTGACGAAACAAATTGATAGAGGTCGACCTCGGAGAATCAGATCAACATTGTTTTGAAGAAAGGCCAGGTCAAGAGAACCAACAACCGACGAGCATGTATGAGAGCACTGATGAAAGTAGAGGAAGCAAAAGATGTGTGTAAGAACCGTAGCGGAAGTGGAAGTGGTCTCTGCCTACCCCTATGGGAAAAAGGCGTGACTTTATGTATGTATTTATGTAATATCTTTTGCAACACCATCACGTTTAACTCTTATTTTTTAAGCGAAATAAGAATCGTGAAATGTTGCCTCTTTTTCGGCTTGACGAGGTCATTAATCCAACCAAATATGCATTTTGCTCATTATCTGAAGCCATACTGGTGAAATATGTTAACACTTTTTTTTTTTTGGTCAAAGTTTCAAAACATTTTAGTCTTTTGCAATTGCACGGCGGCCCTTCTTCATGGGACTGTAGTCGTAATTTTTTCATACCTTCCAGTTCTACCGATTTTCTACCTCTTTTCGTTATAACACCGTCATTTCTACACTCATCACCATCAGACGACAATTTTACGTTTTTTAATACCAATAAATACTAATTGTAAATAAATACTTTAAATACTATAATAAATACTCTTTTTCGTAATATCACCGTCATTTCTACACTCAACAAGACGTTGCCTTTAAGAAGAAACTACACGATTCAAATCGAAATGCAAACTTGGTTGATGCGTTTTTCGTTGATGTGAACCTTTCTTTTTCTTATCTTTTACGCATGCACATTCCTTGCTTTTAACCTTCGCATTTATTTTTTAAAAACGAATATTTATGGAACGGTCCAAAATATAATCTACCACGTTAGTGCAAATAGTAGATTCGTATTATACCCTGCGGATGCCACCATTATTTATATTTCTAGAAAATTGTGACGTTCCTTGTGCCTTCAAATGTCAAATATATTATCTGTGAATATCCTGTATTTACGCCACTGCGAGATGTTGGTAAAAAGCTCGAAAAGAAGACTTCAATGAGCGGCGTTGCCATGTAAACAAAACCAATTTAGATTATACCTTATAACATGTGGAGTTGGAAAATTAATGACCATTGCGAGGCACAAAATGCTCGATCAACTTTAGATTCTATCTCGTATCGAGAAACGTATTTTCTTTTTAGTTTTTGTGTTAACATTAGTTTTATACAAGGATTGGTTGCATCTTGCGTGGTGGATTTGATCGTTATCGGATCAGCTAGAATACTCTTCTGCGGTTTCTTTTTGCGAAGTAAATCGTGGATTAATTAAGACTTAATTAAAAATTATAAAATATCATTTAATTGTACATATTTTTTATGCATCATTAATACATTTTTAAATATTTATGATTTTTTATCATAATAGAAAATAATTATAAATTTTTTTTAACTTGGTATAAAATAATTACTAAATATAAATATGTGCTTGCCGAAAAGGCTTTCGATGAAATAAAATATTCATTTTTCTGTTTTAATCTATACAAATAAAATGCTTTGTCCTGAATGACTGACTCAACGTACAGCCTAAACCGCTAATCGTAGAGTCCTAAAACTTGGAAGGTATGTTCTTTGTATGACGTAGGCATCAGATAAGAAAGGATTTTTCGAATTTCTGTCCCTAAGGGGGTAAAAAAACGGGAACAAAGTTTGTATGAGTCAACGTGATTCCTTGTTCCAATATACTTCAAATTTTGCATAAACATTCTTTAACAGAATTGATGGAAGACAAACATCGTATTTTATTGAAACTCATCGCCAAACGGGGTTAAAAAGGGATAGAAAGTTACTTTGGGGGGGGGGGGTTGCATCGAAGTTGACATAAATTCTCCTTAGTGCTTTTAATTTAATTTACATTTTATTTTGACACAATCTGATTTTATTTAAAAAGCGTTGAACTCACATTAAAGCTTGGTGCAATGCAATATTTTTTTAAATTGGAATGTCAAATATAAAATAATATTTGTGGCCTTCAGTGACAAAACTGATCCTTACCAAAAATATGAGAGTCCATCTTAGGGAAGATGTTACTGCCGGACAGTTCTCAGACCTGTTGTTTAAAATAGGAAATGGTGATTTCCCGTACCTGGATATTAATATAATTCTCCCTACAGAGTTAGGTACAATTTTTTCTATTGTAGAAGAGCTGATAACTAAAATGTACCCAAACATTAATAATATTTACAATAAATCTGCAGATTGGTAACGCGAGCGTGCCATCCTAACACCAAAAAACGAACGAGCCTCAGTCATAAATGAAATACTCTTTGAAATCATTCGAAGGGGTCGAATATCAAGATAAATCCATCGACACAGTGATAAACACTGATGTTGCCATTCATTATCCGGACGAGTTCTTAAATACACTAAAGCCTCCCGGTCTCCCAACTCACATATTAAAATTGAGAGTTGGCGCACCAAATATGTTGCTGCGCAATATAAATCCGTCAAAATTATGCAATGGCACCAGATTGCAAGTGAAAACATTGCATCGCAATATAATCAAGCCAACTATACTGACAGGTAGTTTTCGAGGAGAGTCTGTATTTATTCCTAGGATTCCGCTAACTTCATCAAATTACCCCTTTGAATTCAAGAGAGTGCAGTTTCCTATCAAAGTCTGCTTCGCCATAAACATAAACAAAGCTCAAGGTCAAACTCGTAAGGGAGCGGTAGTAAACTTAAGGAAAAGCTGCTTCTCCCACAGCCAGTTGTATGTGGCATGCTCCAGAGTAAGCGCCTGCTGATTTTAGCACCCGAAGGAAAAACAAAAAATATTGTTTCCAAAGAAATACTGAATAAGGTTTAGTATTTCGATTTGGTTGTAAAAAGATAATACCCCCGTGTCACTTTCACCCGATCAAAGGCCTAGTAGGTTCGTGTTCATAAAATATAACAAAATTTTATTTTGTTTTCATGTTTATTTAACCTTTAAATCCCTACACTATAATAAAGATTTTTATATTTTATAAGTATACAAACATTTTAACATAATAATTTATATGTTATAACAAAATTATTAACGTAAAAACTAATTAAAAATCCCATTAGAAAACCATTTTTGACTTCTACGTGGACTAAGTCGCGAGCAAAAGTTAGTCTGAGATAATAATGTTAATGGTTTAATAATAAATAAAATATGAAACAGGAAAATGCGTTCGTATTAAGACTCAAAAGCTAAAACCAGAGAGGATTAGCAATTAAAAACTACCCTTTACCTTTTATAACTTTTTTCTATTTACAAGAAATTTTTTAACCAGTCCAATAAGTTTAAAAATAAAGTTACAGAAGGGTTTAATCTAAAGATGACTATAACACACCTAAAATTTAGTTAAAAATGTTTAGTTCATTAGAATATTTCTATGTATGTAGTTGGCTGACAAAATCAAAATGTGTAGTAATGACAATGTATTAAATTGGGACCCAATAATGAGGTGTGAATGGGTGGGACAGGAAGTTTTTGTGCACTCGAAAAGTAAGCCTTCAATCTTCAACGTCTAGTCATTACTTTACCCTACTTCCTTATTTTTCCACGCTCTCATATTTGACATTGTATACACGACACACATGTTATTTTTTCGCCCCTTGAATGTTCCAAAAATACACTTCAAAGACTTGGAAAAGCGCAAGCGTGAAGCGTGCCGAATAGCATGCCATGAAACGTTTGGTGTTTTTATCTTTTGTTTTTGTACGCTTGTGATTCATTATGCTTTTGTAACGGCGTAACCTTATGTTTTCATCTAGGATGTCATGGAAAATTAAGAAGTAGAAAGTGTGTTTTAATAAATTCATTATGCTGAGACGTTTATATTCAAGTTTATATACCTATGTGTGTACAAGGTCTTCATGACTATTTTTCTTGTCTATTTATACGGGAACTGTTGAAAACTGATATTCGAAATTCGTTTGTTTCGAAATTGACATTAGCATAACTACTACTGCGCCATTCCTATTATCTAATCTCCTAATTTACTATTTATGCAGTACTGTTGTGGTATATGTTTCTCGCTTTCTTTCGTATCATTAATCCATTAATATTTTGCGTTTTTTTTTAATCTGACAACTCAGCATATTATAGTATTTTACTTTCTGATGGTATTTCATTGTTCAAAAATTTTATACCAAATAGCCTTAAAAACTGGAGCAACTTTATGGTAGGTAATTGATTTTTCAACCTTTCTGTTTGTTTCATAGTAAACAAATTCGAAATTTTATGAGTGCGTTTTAAAATATGATAGCCTATTTGTTATAATAAATAAGTTTAAAGAAATAAATGATAAATTATAAGTTATAAGATTAAGTTGAAATTAACATCGTGTAATATTTTCTTTTCGATACACTTCCAACTGTTGATTCTTTACAGTTTTGTAAAATAAAACCGATAAAGCATATTAATAAACACATAATAAAATATGGGAAGTCGATCTTTTAAAGTCCAAGTAAACGCTAGCAAAAAAACCCATTTCCAGTTATATATAAGACATCGTAGGTCGTCAGATTACAAGTCTGAGAAGCCTCAATAGCCGGATTAGGGTTGTGGGGTTGGTTGCCCTGCTTAGCTAGCTTGCGTTGGCACTACTGGTGTGATCCCGCTACCTTGTTCCCGCCATAATTGGATGACTGACGTCTTATTCTTAGTTGGTATCGGATATCCGATTTCTTTCATGAACGTGCTCCGAGTTTTTAAATCATGCTGATTCAGATTTTTTTCCCGTTAATATTCGTAAATGCTTAAATAGATATTTAAAATTATTTTTATGAGTCGAATTTCACAAATTGGTAATTTCTAATATTTTAGAATAAATTATAAAAAGATAATCTAAAACGGGCAAATTCCTACCTTAATTTAAAATATTATGGCTTATCTGATTTAGTGATAACCCTACAGGCTAACGGTAAATCTCAGTCGAGAGACGGGGGTGATAGTGACCGTTGAAGAAAAATAATGTAGAAAAAAACTGAGCACCAGGATTTAATTTTACTCTTAATCTGTCAGAATAAAGGAACAAAGTCTACCTTGCGTTAAAAACAATATTTAATAAAAATAACAAAAAAAAAGACAAAAGAAAATTTCTTCTTGTCTTGTACAAAGAAAAGTTAATTTTACAAATTTTACTGTAATAATAGAACCGAATTAATAAAGATGCTTTAATAATAATGTTATAATACAAATAATGTCGTTATTATGCTACAGTAATGATCTCGTAATAACGTAATAATAAGACGGGATAAAAGAAATCCCTTCTTGGACTACCAAAGACACAACTTTAGACTGTAACTCGAAGACTACGGTTAATTCCCCAGTCGACTGGCTTAAATACAAAGTTTTATTTATTTTCGATTAAATGACTGGACTTATACCGAATATCACACAAAAGGATTGTCTCAATTGGACCTGAGAGTGAGTTCTGACAACCTAGAAAATGCTGCAAACTGTAAAGGTCTACGAAGATCTTAAGATTAGCAACGGATTACGCTATTTAAGAACTCCGATTGTTACTTTTAATATTTAGTAATTAATTTGATTTTATTTTGATGCCGATATTCGGTACGCCACTGTCATTTCCTTTTTCTTTATCTTATTAGCCGGTTAATAAACTCTGAAGATTTTCTTTCGATGAAATACGATATCGTAAAATATATTGTTTTTTCCTCGTAAATTAATTCTAGGTAGAATAACATTTTTTTACGATGAAAATATCGTCTTCCAAATGAAAATCTCTTAGTGCAGATAAAAAGTTCTACAGAAAAACCTTTTTAATTTATGAGGTGTTGCTAATGACAACAGATACGGTTTACAAAGAAGTTTATACCAACAAATTTAATAACCATTTTTAAGTGTAATTTTAAACAATGAAATAAATCGTTCGTCCAAAAACATTTCACTTTAACAAAGCAAAGCGCTGTGATGGAATCCTACAATAGTAGGCACTAGCAAATAGTGCAATATTTAAAATGTTCTCACTGTTCCAGTACCGGAAAAATGTTAACAGAACGAGTTCTATTTATCTTTAAAGTGTCCGTTTTGAAAATGCTTCGATTTCATTTCGAATTCCCCATTTTAAAATTAAACAGGATAAATTACCCGACGCAATCTCGACAGACAATAGTGACGATCCATCCCGAGAGGGCCTCTTATTCTACGGAACGTCACAGCAGCAGAAACTGAATGTACGCTAATAGAAAATGGGAAAATACCCAAATCCACAGACAATTGCGAGGAACTTTAATATGGAATTGGAAAAGCATGCACAGTTGCAACGGCAACGCACGAGCGGTATATAATTTTCCAGCGAACACACACCCATATATATCCACTAGGATAATCCCAGGACTAAAAGCTACGTCTTTGTCGTCATACCATGGCCACGCGTCCAATTATATAAAAAGGGAAAATAATGTCCAATATATCGTATTTTAATACAAAAAAATTACTTGGACTTATTGCCACGTTTTAAAATTGTAATTACAAGAAGGTTTCCCGAATTTTATTGTACAGAAAGTATGAATAATATTGATTTTTTTTCATTTATTGAAAAACAAGTACAGTAGCTATTATAATTTGTAGCACTGAAACTGCACCTCTACTAGTAGTATGAAACCTAAAGTTTTATTGCTACGATATTGATAAAACTTATTACCACCCAAGAAACCAATTATACTTAGATTCGAACATGTTTGATGCACGCCAATTATATTTCATAACGACCGTCACGAGACAGCACAAGTTCATATCGGAACTATCCTTCTCAAACCACAAATATAAAAAAAGAAACAAAAACAAATCCGTCATTGCAAGACCTGAAAACAAAGCTCTTCAGAGATGTTTTCTCTAACTAGCACCAAAGTTCTATAACACAATACCACCAGAACTCAAAGCCAAGAACTCGATGAACTTATACATACATAAAGTCACGCCTTTTTCCCATAGGGGTAGGCAGATACCACTTCCTTCCACTTGCTACAGTTCGTACACACATCTTTTGCTTCCTCTACTTTCATCAGTGCTCTCATATATGCTCTTCGGTTGTTGGTACTCTTGACCTGGCGTTTTTTTAAAACAATGTTGTTCTGCTCGAGATATGTTCTCCGAGGTCGACCTCTACCGATTTGCCCATTCACACTCGCCTTATAAATTTGTTTCGTCAATCTTCCTTCATCCACCTTTTCTACATGTCCAAACCATCTAAGCATTCCTTTATCTATCTTTGTGACCACATCTTCTTTTACACCCCAGCGTTTTCTTATCTCACTATTCTTAACTTTATCCAACCGAGTCACTCCGGCTATACTTCTCAGACTACTCATCTCCGCAGCATTAATCCTATTTTCATGCTTCTTCTGCCAAACCCAACATTCACTACCATACATAAGTGTAGGAACCAACACACCTCTATGCACCGCCAAACGTGCCTTTTTTAACACTTTCTGGCTATTCATAAAGCTATGCAGTGCCCCATTCATTTGTTTTCCTGCCAACACCCTTCGCTCAATGTCACTGTCATACTTTCCATCTCTAGTAAATTTTGAACCCAAGTACACAAATTCATTAACTTGTTCCACTCTTTCTCCCTCAATCGAAACCCCACAGTTTGTCATGCTTTCTTCTCTTTCAAAAACCATTACTTTCGTTTTGCTCACATTTATTTTCATCCCTTTGATTTTCAGGGAATCATGCATAACATTAACCATCGCCTGCAACTCCTCTTCAGATAACGCTAATATGACTTATTCAAATCAAAATTAAAAAAATGTCTGTTTGTATTAATCCATTCCAACGTCCCTTGTTGTTCGTACCCGTGTTATGTTTATTACCACTCGAATACACTTCAATTCTTTTTGTTGTTGTCTGTACCTTTAGTGTTCTATTGTTGTACATTTACTTAATGTTTATTCACTATAATAATTGTCGTCTGATTAACATATGAATGAACCCTCCTGAGGGTACCTTTGCACCAGGCGGTGAAGGGAAACGAAAAAGCCAACATCCTTGCAAAACAAGCAGCCAAATCTGCGTTCACTGGACCAGAATCTGTCTTTGGAGCCACTACAAGTGCCGCCAAAACAATTATTTCGGACTCGGCGGAGAGAAAAAGACTCACGCACTGATCTGATATATCAGGGTTAACTCACTCGAAGGCGTTCTTACCTAAACCTTGACAAACACAACCAAGCAGATCCTAGGATTGAACAGGAATGACCAGCGAATTCTAACGGGACTGATTACAGAACACTGTCGTCTAAGATACCACTTCGGAAGGATAGGTCTGAATCAACAAACAGACTGTCGGTTTTGCTGCATGGAAGACGAAACTGCTGAACATATACTATGTTCATGCCCCGGCCTGAAAGAATAAATTTTAACATATTTGGTTAAACCAACCTAAAACCTACGGATTTCAGAAAAATCTCACCCCATACAACCATGAACTTCGCGCCCCACTCACATGATACACAACCTAACCTAACGTATGAATGGGTGTTTCAATATCTTCTAAAGAGTCCTCCTGTTTTACATCAGATCTCCGTTGACTAAGACCTGATAAGTCCATAAATTGGTTGCTCTTTTAAATTTGGTCATAATGTTTTATAGCATAACCTGGTGCCTGTTTATTAAAATGCTCCAAAAATAGTGCTCGACTAAAAATACTTTTTCTTCAGCAAATAATATCATTTAAGAACTTGCAAACATACCTATCAGTACACAACCAATTGTTACATGTTCAAGCACAAGTGAACCTATCTTTTCAGTACTGTACATTAAAAGGCATATTGTATTTCGGGGTAGTACCTAAACGATTATAGTAAACACTGGAAGCTTTTTATTTAGACTGTGTGATAGTGATCCAAACAGAGCTTTCCATTAATGACACAGTGTCACGAGACACAAAAGAAACACGAGTTTAAGCGTGTAAATGCGTGAGTGCTGCCAACAATAGCGAGAAATTAATTTTTTATCTGTGGTACTGTACATACACAACTGGTTGATATATTATTTATTAAATAATTGTATAAATATTAGCGAAAGTTCAGCTGTAAACATATAAGCTATTTTATAAGTAAATTAAAAACGTTTTCAATTATGTTCACGATGTTAACTAAATTCATTTTAACATATTCAAAAATTGTGTTGCATTTAGCACCTATGAAGATAAAGTGACTTCGTCGCGATGACCATGTTCTTGGATTTTAAAATAAAAAATTTTATTTACGGTTTATCGAACAGAAAAAATTTTTACTGATAAGTGCTCGTTGACCATAAGTATGTTTTATAGAGTTTCTTAATTAGGTAAGATGATTCGTGTGGGATATTGAAAAAATATACATAAAGTGTACTGTATCGTAGCCTATTTTTATAAATTTCTTCAATGAACACACTCCTTACAACATTAGTCATTTTCCAATCATAACCAGTCAAAATGAAAAGCAATTGAGGTCTTTTAATCTAAACCAATAGTATATCTCGTAGTCTCTTAGTATTGGAGTCAGTGATACGTAAATATCATATCGAAACCATTTTTTTGTAAATATCTTTAATGTTACAGTTGTATTGTAGCATAGATTATCTTGCTGTCAATTATGTTTTTCGTATTCTTAAATTATCTTGAAAGACAGTTATTAAAAATATAAGACACCATGTTTATAAATGTCAACTTTCCATCTGGGTGGACCAACAAGAGAATCTACGTTGTAATTTTGGATATCACAAGTGGCCTTCTCCGTGTAACATCACTGGCCGTTTTTATATCTTCATTTTCGTGTGCATGAATATGTAGGCTGGGTTTAAATAATGCACGTTACTTGTTAGAGTATTCGCGCTGTATAACTGCGAAGTGGGGATTTATACGGTTTTTCCTTTGGGAAAGATTAGGTAGCTATATTCTGTGACATTACTGAAAATAAAAGGAATCTTTGTTTCATTTTGGGTACGTTACAACGAGGAAATGTTTAAATCTGCAAAGATATTATGTCATATTACGAAACGCGATATGTTTCTGAATTAAACAAAAAAGCTAATAACGGTGGAACATTAAGTAAACGTAATAGGGATTAATCCAGAGGAATACATTAACTATTATTATTAAACATGATTTGCTGATTCGTTTTTAAGGATATTTATTTAACCAGTCAATTACGATAACTTAACAAATCACACAGTTGTTAGTTATATCGTAGCACCATTTGACTGTGAATAATTTATATGTGTTGTGGTTGGATTATCATAGGTTGACACATCATGTCCATGCTTTCAACTTTAGATAAACATCTGCTAGATTAATGCGATTATTAATTGTACAACACAATCAACATTACCATCTAATTTAAACGTGGATAAAGATTTTTTTTTATTGGCTCACCTATTCATAATAACAAATCTAAAACAATAAACAATTATGTTTTTGTGGGTTCATTCAATGGCCGCAACCTGCACTAGTTGCGATAAAATTTGTTATCCGAGATTAACAACAAAAAAAAGACTACCCAAAGAGAAATAGTTCCTGAAGAATAATAGTACATACATTCCCATGGGGGTAGGCAGATGCCACTTCCCTCCACTTACTACGGTTCATAACACGTCTTTCGCTTCTTCTACTTCCATCAGCGCTCTCATACATGCTCGTCGATTGCTGTAACTATCGTAACAGTATTATAATATTTTCACTTATCAAATTATGAGCAAAAGCTGCTATAATAGCCAGTAAAGTTAATTCAGATGGGACTTTGTATTATTTAAAATAAGCCAAAGTAATAAATTTTTTTTTCAAATTTAATTAAATAGTAGATATTATTGTTTTTATTTACTATCAGTACCTATTAGTTTATTGTTTTAATTTATTTAATTTTATGTTAAAAAATAATTTAATTTAGTAAATAAACAAAGAGAGTGATAAAATATTTAATTTTAAAAATAAATAATTGTAATTTATTACGATAACAAAAAAAGAAAATAAAGCTAATATAAAAAAAAAGTAAGTATGTTTAATACATAAAAATATACGAAATATATAAATCAACAAATAAATAAAAATCTGTATTTGAGGTCACAGTATCGGTGAGATTACCGTCATATAAATAAATAAATATTGTTATAATTCTCTAGTTTAGTACGACAAAGAGGAGGATTTTTTTTTTTTTGTCACTTAGGCAACGATAGGTATGGTTATATTCCACTCTGTAGGGTAACACCATTTAATTAACTATAAAATCCTTCAAAAAGTGTTAGTGTTACCATCTTTGCGTGAATGTTTTTATTGTGACATTGAAATAGGTTTTTTCCTCATATAATCCGTAGGCAAAAACGTAAAAAAAACGACTTTAAAGACTTATATGGTTTTCTCATGGATGCCATTTTCAAAAATGTACCAAATTAAAATGGAACCACACGGGAAGCACCAGCTTTTAAATAAAAAAAATCATCAAAATCGGTTTACCCAGTCGAAAGTTTTTTTTTTTTTATGTTCTGGTTCCCACAAACAGGGATATCCTGTAATGTTCAGAGAACATCGTGGGAACTAAGGGAAAGAAGGTAGGAGTTGGTGTTCTTCTTAAATTTCTGGAGGTTGTATGCCTCGGGGAACACCTCCCTAGGCAATGAGTTCCAAAGCCTCGCAATTCGTTGGATGAATGAGTCTTTGGAAAGTGATGTTCTGCAGGTCTCCAAAGTGACCACGAAGGGGTGTGAAGACTGAACTTGACGGGTTAATCTCGAAGAGACTGCCAAAGGAGGAACGATTGTTGATATTTCAGAAGAGCATCGCCCATGAAAATATCTATAAAATAGAGACAAATCGCCAACTTTTCTACGGTGTTCCAGACAAGTGAGCGAGTTTGTAAGCGAGGCATCACCGACGAGACGAATTGCCCTTTTTTGGACAGAATCCAGTAGCTTCAGGATATGTTTAGGTGCTGCACTCCAAATATGGGAACAGTACTCCAGTACAGGTCGGATCTGTGCCTTATAGATCATAAGCAGCTGACTGGAGGTGAAATAGCTCTTGGCACGAAACAAAAAACCAAGTTTTTGGGATGCAAGTACCTAACAAACATAAAAAAAATACTGTCGAATTGAGATCCCCCCCCCCTTTTTTGAAGTCGGTTAAAAATAAATATTATTTTGTTTACGTACCACTTTTAACCACCAAAAAAAATTAGTTAATCAACTGGACGCTTATTTCCATTAGAACTACAATTCAAAAAAATTATTATGATGTACTTACCTTTTAGGATTATTTATTAAGGATAAATAATCCCTTTAAAAACATTTTCTAATTATCTTCAGTTCAATCATCCCAAAGAATAAAAAAAAAATTAAAAAATATTTTGACAAATTGGGACAACTATTATAATTTCAAAAAACCAAACATGTATTTTATTTAAATAAAACGCAAGCGGAGTTTCAATCATTTCATTGTTTTATAAAAATATGTATACTTGCTAATTGAATGGGTAATCTCGTTATTGCATGATTATCTGTTTGTTTATGCGAGCTTTTATTTTATATTTATCGAAATTGCAATAAATAATATTTAATTACATTGTTGTTAATTATTGCAATTGGTCAGATAATCTATGTTAGCAGACAATGACCTTTGGAAAAAATAAGATGAAAAATACTTTGGCGATATTGAAATTGCGAAACGATGTTTTGAGAAGTCAAGTAAAGTGTAAGAAAAAATTAGACCCTATAGGGATTTCGATAAACGTTTACTTTCTTTTTAAATGCAAGTATCAAATCGATAAAAAAGTTTTTTAATTAAGTTTCTTATGTCAACGATTTTGTAGGCAACAAAACGTATTAATCAATCTTTTATGGCACGAAATTTTTCCTTTTTTCTGCGAAAAAACGGGAAATATTATATTTTCGCGTATTTAGCAATGATTTAAGAGATAAAACAATATTAATTATCCTTGACGACGAACTTCTTTCTTCTTTAAATCTCTTTACATAAAATGCAGGACAACGGTAAAATTGAAATTCTGGATTTTTCGCTGGTGTATTATCACAATTAACAATTCAGCACTCTTTTTGTGTGTTTTTTTTTAATTTATTTAATAAAATCCATAAATTACACATGACACTTACGTTTGGAGTAAAACAGAATTAAAAAAAAAACACGAGATGTAGATGTAGAGAATTATGTGATGGTCTCCTCACGGATGTGACACTTCTATAAAAAATCTAAATTGATCTTTGAAACATTTTATAAATGGACGGGATTTGTTCTTAGAAGTGATAACCAAAGGCTTTTGAACGTCATATACCATAAAAGGCCAGAGGGAAGAAGATCTGTTGGCCGGCCTATGAGGATATGGAAGGACGCAGTTACGGTGGATCTGAGAAAAATGAGTATAGCCCAATGAGCAATGGAAGCACAAGTAGACAGAGCTGGAGGGCAATAGAGGATCCGGCCAAGACTCACGCGGAGTTGTTGTGCCAGCGAGAGAGGGAGAACAATTCATAAACACCCGATGGGTAATTCTGCCCAATTTAATGTATTCGTGTCTACTACCAATAAAAGAACCATTAACATTTTCGTACAACAATAAGGTCTTAATTTGGTAGGCATTGCCAGAATTTTGGATTTCTGGATTTTGCTCAGCATCAACAAGGATCTCAACCGCTCAAAAGATTGCAGCCAGAAATTATTTCTTGTTTGCCAGTTTACCAACACAGTACAAAGATGTAAAAGATTGTACCCATATTTAAAGTACAGTACCATCATTATCTCTTAAGGTACTGAATTTCCGTTAAAGAAATCCGTCCAGAGGTAATTAATAGCGGTCAGTCTATATTAACAGAATTTTTTTCTTTCCTAAATGAACTGGAGGCAATTTTCCATACCCTTTCCTTGCCTATAACCTAATTCTGACACGAAGCAAGCAAGCATATTAAGCAATTTTAAAATAAAATGATCATTTGTTAATAGGGGCATCAAACGACCGTGCCACAAAAGAACGGCAGACCTTTTGGCGATGAACAGGAATCAGCTAAGAATCACTACGGTCACTCACCAGGAGCACCTCACAAATTAGGACTGTATAATGGAGACCTGAGCAGCAGACTGTGTGGTGAGGATCCGAAACAGTCCGGATACTGTGCGGGCACTGGACCGCAAAAGGCAGGCAACTTTTGGGCAGTTATCCGGAAATCCAGAACTACGAGGGCAGTTTAATAAGTCAGTGACTTTTTGAATTTCCCGAGCAGTTACTCCAAATGCAACAGTGCTGCCGTCAACTATAATCTATCAGTGGGCAACTTTCTAATTTTGAGCAAGCTACGTCGTGCAGTTGGTGTTTGATATCCGTTCAAAGCAAACAACCTCGTGAATTTTTACGAAAAGGGAAAAAAGTGAATTTCGTGTGCTGATTAAGCATTACTTTTTACGTAAAAAATCTATCACTGAAACTAAGGAAAGACTTGATAAATACTACGGGGACTCGGCACCTTCAATTTCAATGGTTAAGAAGTGGTTTACAGAGTTTCGTTGTGGTCGTACCAGCACTAGTGACGCCGAACGTCCAGGTCGCCCAAAAGAAGTGATCACGCCGGAAATCGTCGATAAAATCTATGAAATGAAATTGGTTGATCGGAGAATGAAAGTGCGTGAATTGGTTCGTGCTGTAGGTGTATCTCAACTGAACGGGTACATCATATTTTACACGAGTATTTGGACATGAAAAAACTCTCTGCGAGATGGGTGCCGCGATTGCTCACACTCGACCATAAGCGCAATCGTGTGACCACTTCAAAAGAGTGATTAGCGATGTTCAGCCGTAATCCGGACGAATTTTTGCGCCGTTTTGTTACTGTGAATGAAACATGGATCCATCACAACACGCCAGAGACCAAGGAACAATCGAAACAGTGGGTTGCTCGGGGTGAACGTCGACCAAAGAAGGCGAAACAGAGTCTGTCAGCCAACAAGGTCATGGCCACAGTATTTTGGGATATACGCGGTGTCATTCACATCGATTACCTCAAGAAAGGTAAAACGATCACCGGCGAATATTATTCAAAGCTTTTGAACAGATTCGACGTTGATTTGAAGCAAAAACGGCCGCATTTGGCTAAGAAGAAGAAAGTGCTGTTCCATCAAGACAATGCACGTGTGCACATTTGTCTAGTCACGATGGCCAAAATCCACGAATTGGGATACGAACTGCTACCCCATCCAGCATATTCTCCAGATTTAGCCCCCTGCGACTATTTTCTGTTTCCAAACCTAAAGAAATGGCTGGGCGGTAAGAGATTTGAGTCGAATGAAGAAGTCATTACCGAAACAAACGCGTATTTTGAGAGCTTTGAAAAAATCTATTATTTGGAGGGAATAAAAAAATTAGAAAAAAGCTGGACTAAATGTCTAAGGCACGAAAGTACTGAATTGGGTACAATGACATAAAATTATATAGGCAAGATACACCGGAGGCAACAGCCTGACGGACCTACATAGGGGTGGAGTTTTTAGTGAGTAGACCTGAAACATTCAGTGGAGTCTCACAGTAGACTTTGAGCTTTTAGGCTCATAACCTCTTTATAAAGGATTTTCTCCACCACGGATAAAAGTGGCTCTAATTTGTGGAACTCAATTTTACGGGCTATACTGTATTTCGTAGTTCCTTAATTAGTTATGCCGATAATAGTTTTGACTATTTGCTCCATTAGGACTCAATACACCTTAGGATTATTCTGAGAAAATATTTGTGAATTGTACCTATTGTGGAAAACACTTCCGGGTAAATTTTTTTCTTCCTATTTTTACAGCCAATATTAGTTGGTTTTTACTTGCGACCGTTTTTTCCCACGTGCTTTTAAATAAACAATATTTCTTTCTTAGATTATCCCATAAAAATCGACGATTTTAAAACGGATAGTGTGTTTGTTGCACAAGAAATATATCACACAAAATTTGTATGCACTTTCTCGGTTTTAATTAATTTTAATAGATAGCCCACTTATAAATTAATTATTATTAATTAAAACTTTAGTGCGACCGTTTCTCCAAAACATTATTTATTTATTTATTCACGTCATTAAGATTCTTATTGGCCGGTTCCAGCCTTACTTGTAAAACTTAATAGACGCTCTTTATCACCGCTCGTGTACGTACAATGTACATACCATTTTTCCCGTAGACATTTATATGATAATATTCCTAAACTTGTATTACATAATGACCGAAAGCTGATTTATACGACGCATACACTCTGTAAAGATATGTCGTATGATGTTGGATATTGCTTTTTGTAACGGGATTTTTTTCTCAAAAACTATGATGGGAAATCATTAAAGCCGGCACTGGCGTATTAACGAATTTATTCTAATTTCAAAGCCGTCCCTAATCATGTCCTTATCAAATAGTTAGCGATAACAACTAATACGTTTTACAATTTGTATTAAGAGGACGTATTATTAATCGCAACCGTCAGTTCAACAGAAAAGTCGATAATAATTATATTGTGAATCTAATGTAGTAGGTTTGGAGTATAATTATTGATAAGTTTGTTTTTATTCTACTGTTACATTACTTTCCCGAAGAAAAGTAGTCTTATTTTATTGTGTTTTAATTGTATGGTTTCTAAAAGAGAAGAAAGCATGACAAACTGTGAAGCTCTGATTAAGGAAGAAAGAGCGGAACAAGTAAATGAGTTTGTGTACCTGGGTTCAAAGTTTACGAGAGATCAAAAGCATGACAGTGACATTGAGCGAAGGGTGTTAGCAGGAAAACAAATGAATGGGGCACTGCATAGCTTTATGAACACCCAGAAAGTGTCAAAAAAGAAACGTCTGGCTGCGCATAGAAAAGTGTTGGTTCCTAAAATTATGCATGTTAGTAAATGTTGGGTTTGGCAGAAGGAGCATGAAAATAGGATTAATGCGGTGGAGATAAGTAGTCTGAGAAGTATAGCCGGAGAGACTTGGTTGGATAAAGTAAAGAATAGTGAGATAAAAGAACGATGTGGTGTAAAAGAAAATGTGGTTACAAAGGTACGTAGAAAGGATGGATAATGACGAAACAAATTTATAAGGCGAATGTGAATGAAAAAGTCGTTAGAGTTCGACCTCGGCGAATGTATCTCGAACAGATCAACATTGTTTTAAAGAAAGGCCAGGTCAAGAGTACCAACAACCGACGAGCATTTATGAGAGCACTAATGAAAGTAGAGGAAGCAAAAGATGTGTGTACGAACCGTAGCAAGTGGAAGGAAGTGGTCTCTGCTCACCCCTACGGAAAAAAAGGCGTGACTATATGTATTGTATGTTTATATATGTATGTTATCTTTGGGGAAGTAATGCTGATTTTTATTTATTTGTTAAAAAAATTTAATGTGTGTAAGTCGGCATTTTTTGGCTCGTTTCGATTTTGTAAAATTTTTGTTACTAAATTTTATTCGTTTTCACTGGGTATTTTGTTGATACCAGGTTGTTTCGACTTTTTGCCGACATTTCGCTGCTGAGACCAGTGGATTTTTCGCCGTTCAGACATTTAAATATTCGCCATTTAGATTTTAGATTTTCGCCTTTTTGCGTTTCGGATCCTTCCCGATGTTTTAGGTCTATTCGACGGATTCGATTATTCTTTTGTTTTTTTTTTTAATTTGAACTTGTGATTTGATGGACCAGCAAACAAGGCAAGACTTTAATTTCTATGATAGAGTATCATTAGATTTAATTATTAATATTTTATGTTTACAACCATTTTCTATATCATTTATTCATATAAGTTTTTAAACAATTGTAAATTTATTGAACCTCATAAGATAATATTTATACACTATAAATTTATACGCGAACTATTTTTTTTTAATAATACATTGATCAAAATTTATAAATAAAAGAATTATTGTGCTGGTCGACTGACTTCTTTTCAGGTCTTTCAGTTTAATTGAATTGCGTATGTTTCTGAAATATTTTTCCATATTTGTATATCACTGATCTATTGCAAAAATACAATTATTATCTTTCTCCTGGATAAACTTTTATAAACAGATTGAGAAAGTACCAACATTTTGCTTTATAGCCCAACACAGAAATAATATTAAAATGGTTTTTTTTTACAATTAACTGTGTGCCAAAAAAACATTACGCTGGTAAAAGGTTAACATATTTAATGGCGTTTTATTGACGGCGCCACCTGCGGTCTTCTAGACAAAACTTATTTACATCCCTCGTGATGAAAGCAAAAATTAAAAGGTGCGCAGTTCCTAAATAAACAACTTAAAAGCAGAAACATTTCTCGGCACAAGTCTGCAGTTTCGTTTACATTTTTTTCTTGTGAAATAAGTAACACGGCGTTGAAATACTTAGGAAGACCGAAAAGTTGATAATTTCTTAAATAAGCCTTAACTTCTTAGACTTGATTAATAGTCGTGTTCATCTCTCCGAGTAAGAGTTGCCTAATTATTCCTTATGTAAATATTCACTGTGGAGTTCCTTAAGTGTCGTACAGTGACAGATATTTAGAATGGATACAACTTTAAAATTTATAAACGTATAAATTAAAATTTTATATGAAATATTCATAAATCATTCCTTTTTATTTTAATTAACAATTCTAGTGAGCAGAATTGATTTTAAAATATGGTGTCTCATACAAAAATGTATCCAATTAAAATAACACCTAATGATGTGTTCATTTGCCATGACAAATCTGTAAGACGATTTGGTTATTGTTTTACTTGACTACACTGTGTGTCATGTAAAATTCATAAATATTTAATAATATCCATTGTTTTATTTTCACTTAAAAGTAAAGACACTTAAAAACTGCTCGTTTTGTTCTTTCCCCAGCAGCAATATCCATTGTTTCATCAAAGACCCGACCACAAAGCGCTGTTTTAAAGACTTTTAATAACAACCAACTCTTCTCGTAGAGGGTAAAATACCAGAACAGCAGACCCAGATGGTCTTTACATTGCTATGCATCATTCAAGATTCCATTAGAAAACTTAAGCACTGATGAAACCGTGGGGGACCTACACACTTTCCCCTCAAATAACACATAAATTATTGAGGAATAGGCGCATAAACCGGAGAAAATGAGGAGAAAGTGCCAGTGGCATCTCACCATTTTTCGTGTTCACGAAAAGAGAAAAATTAAATTAAATTTTTCATAAAGCAAAAATCGCTCAATATTATTATATTTTTTAACATTAGGTATATTAAGCCGTTCCTTAAATTTTTACTGTAAAAGTCCAACAATCTCGTAGATTAAAATTAGTTTAAGGTATATTTAGGTTACTATCATTTTTATAACAATAATTTTATTTTAATTACTTTGTATTTCTAAACTTGCTGCACTTTTGAAGATCCTCCAAAATCAATCAAATATCTAGTATAAGAATCCCCACAATAAAAATTATTAAAATCCAAGCAACATTCTAATTTCCTTTAAAAAAAAATTTATTTTTGAATTATTATTTATGTCGTTAATTTAAAAACTTACAATGTCCTTAACTTATATATAAAACTTAAGGTGGAATGGAAAATATAATAAAAGATTTTTTAAAGTATAGGAATATTATTTTTGTCAATTATTTTTTTGGTACCAAACCGATAATTTTTCTTTCTTAACTTTTATAGACTATAAAAATTCATACTTAATAAGTAAGCAAGAGGAATATATTCTAAAACACTGTCGTACGTTACTGAAGTGTGGGAAATCCCAAAACTATACGCGAGGATTTCGAAGAAAATGAAGAGAGGAAAGCGAAAAACAGAAAATGCATCTCACATAATATAAGTCGATGAATATGATTTATTGGAAAATTTTAGGTATGCGTAATTTGATTTCGGAAAGTGGAAACGCATATTTTGTTGTGATTTACTACTAACAGTCGAGTTCTGAATGGTTTTTTTTTATTTCGGTAATGGCACTTACTAACAACATCAGATCCGGATTAAATTATTGTTGGAGACGATAAAAACATCCCCTATGCCGTCGAAAATGAAATTTTGGATATATGAATACAAGACAAAGCGAATAAGATTGTTTTTGTACTCTTAACCACATTATCTTTTAGATCACATAGTGGTAGTCGAGGTTACGTCGTCAATTTTGTAAGCTGTTTCTTCTCTATTGAGCATGGTAACTCTTTTTTAACGATGCCAGAATCAAAACAAATTTAAACGAGATATTTTATTGGATCTTGTTTTTGAGTATACTAACAATGAAGATTCGTTTTATGTAAAAGTATATCAATAAATTAAATTAGGTTAGGTTAGTTCCTTACGTTTTTTCTTTAACTCCGAATGTAATTCGAAATAAAATAAGTATATTTCAATATTTCTTTTAAATTATTTTTTCAAGGCAAATAATCTAAAGGAACGAATTACATCAGAAAGTTTTATTCAATATTGCAATATGTGGAAGTGATTTCGTGAAATGGGACGGCGTGTAACAGATGTGTAACATCTTTCCTCTCGCTTTCGTGCAGTTTGCGGAAGTGATTTCGTGAAATGTAACAGGAAGTCGCTGAAGCACGCGCTATTTGATTTGACGAATGAGGGCGCGGTCGTAGAGTTGGCCATCAGATAGCCATCAAACAATTTTCTGAGAGGTCGGTACTGTCAGCCATCAACTGTGCACTTAAGTTACAGTGTTGTGTATAAAGTTTGCAGTTATATGCGTAAACTATATAAATAAATATTTACTGTTTATAATAAGTCTCAATAAAGTGCAGGTCATTGACAAAAAATTCAAGTAAGTAATAAAAAATAATTATTTGAGTAAAATATTTTAATATTTAGTTTTTTTTAAATTTTGAGGTTGATTTCTGTCACTGCTAGTGTCAATTAAATAAAATACAATTTCCATTAAAAAGAATTATTGTTTGTTATGAAAAATCATTTTAAATACTACCTGACCCATTTTCTTCAGAATATAATTTTATAATAGCTTATTACCAAGGTAAGATGTCAAATTTTACACACCATATGCGACTACTGTAAGGCTCGCTCATTTTATTTTGATTCTGCCAGAATTGTTGTTAGCGTTAAGCATTGGTTTTCGGTATTTTATTTGCACTCTCGCGTTTGCACTTTTCAAACTCTTTTGGACTCTGAACACATCATTTCACTTTTGTCTCCCTATAATTTAAATAGTAAAATAAATAAACACTCAAATAACATTTACAATAAACGAATGTAAACAGTAAATACTTGTATCAAGTTATACAATTTTATCAACTTACTTTTCTAAATCTGTATTTTACACATTTGCTGCAGTTTCCATATTTCAAAACTTAATTTCAATAATAATACAATATTCACGTATGATCTAACACAATAAATTATAGTTTAAAAAAACTAAAAAACACGCTTTTAGAGTTAATCAAAGTAAAAAATAATTCTTAACATAGGAATAACATTACTGACGAGAAAATTAATGTCCCGGTTCTAAAAGCGTGGGGTGCTTCCATTCCGAAACGCAGAGTTAGTTTAAAAATATCATACAAAGCAGTGACATTGATTGACATTTTTTTTTGACGGTGACATTAATTTTCTCGTCAGTAATTTTATTCCTATGTTAAGAATTATTTTTTACTTTTTAGTTTCATTAACTCTAAGAGCGTGTTTTTTAGTTTTTGTAAACTATAATTTATTTTTGCTTTTTAGTTAGATTTGTTTTGCTCACTAAAAAAATTATGTATTAAATGTTAAAAGCAATTTATCACTGAACCAACGATGCATTTCGTTTATGAAAAAGTAAAGAAAAAAGTAAAGTGGTGCAAACAAACAAAGAAGAAAGTAAAAACCATAAGGAGGTGGTGCAAAAAAAAAATAAGTAAAATGGTGCAAATTAATTTTCTTATAAAATAGGAGTTTTCAAGATAAATGAAGCAAGATTTGAACCACAATTAAAATATTGCGGCAGCTGTTGGGAGATCGAAGTTTTATTAGCCATAAAGCTTTCATCAAAACAAGGAACTAAGAAATATGTAGGATAAAGTATATAAATACCCCTAAAATAGAGAAAGATCTGTAGGATTTAGATAACAAAGTTTATATTAGTAAAGTATAGAGCCTCATTTACAAATGGGCTATCAAATAATCCGTAAAAATAAAAGCAAAAGAAGAGAGAATTGTTAATACAGAAAAACTCAAAAGCGTAGAATGCTAAAAATGGAGTATTTTATCAAAATCCCTTAAAAATGAATCCAAATAAAAGAATACTGGTGCCAAAAGAATAGAGTAAAATATTATTACAATCTTTTTAGTTTTATCATAAAGCGTTTGTTAAATATTCAACACTTTTATTTAATTTCTTTCTATAAACATAACTTTCCAATAAAATAAAAATATATGTGCAAGCCTCATTAATTTTGCAAACAGCCGTAGTAGTTGACATTACGAATAATAAAATTCGTAAAGTTAAAGACGAGTATCTTCATTAAAATATCCCAGACGAATTATAAAAATGTAGTCTTCGGATTTTATTAGAATTCATGAATAATTCATCAAAATTAAGAGATGGGGAGTTCTAACAATTCGGTTAATGAAAGATTTAAGTAGTTTTTGCATGATGGACCGCAAAAATTAAAACGCAAAGCAGCCAGTAAATCAGAAGTGGGATCGCAAGGCACGCGAAAAGACCATTTCGAAAATATTAAGAAATTTTTTTTGGTATCTAAAGTGGATGATTTTTATTTCGATATCAAAAGAAACACCACATTACTTCTGGGTCTTTTTGGTATTTGATTTTGGTTTTGTTCTTTAAATATATATATTTTTGTGCAATAACCTCACATGGAAAAAATATATATTTACAAAGCACAAAGCAATGGGCCATCCACCTGTCGCTAAAAATAAGCTGATTTGGTACAAAAGCATTTTAAAACCAGCTTAGACTTGGGGGATCCAGCTCAACTCAAATATTGAAATATTGCGATGGTTTCAGTCAAGGATGCTTAGAATAATTACAAACGACCTTTGGTTTATAACAAATCAGTAGTTGCATCACGATCCTGGAATCAAAATGGTCAAAGATAAGATCAAGCACTCAATGGTAGACTACAAAAATATATAAGATATTTATCCTAATAGGTTTAGTAGCAAATCACCTAATGGGGAGTGATTCCAAATGCAATAGAATAAAAACAATGCTCCTGCATATCTATAGGGAGTTAACACGAAAGGAATCTTTAGTCATCAGAATAGAATCAAGAAATCGATCTCTCTGGACCAATATGCAATGCGCACAGACGGCGATTTCCATAGGGGGAACCAGGAGGTGCATTAACAGGCAAGTGGAAATTACGCTAGTGGCTCCGATTATTAGTTCATAATTGACTTTAGGTTGCAGACAAATCCTAGAGGTACTGGCGAAAGGCAACTAGGTCACTCTTGCCTGGGTTCCTGGTCACTCGGGAATTGAAGGAAACGAGGGAGCTGATAAGTTGGCAAAAGCTGGATCTGGATACCCTTCTGTCTAGGCCGAAGGGCATTCCGGGGCTTGTTCAGGGACTAGAGCTAAATGTATTAAAAAACAGCAACCAGGGACAACTGTAGACAGGCAAGGCCTCTCATAGGGGAGTGTCTCCGAGAGGACCTAGCCGGAAACATAACGTCATTGAGTAGAAAGATTGCTAGTACATATACTGACCGGTCATGGAACCCTAAGATACCATATGCACAATTTAGGGCTGGCCAATAGCACTAATTGTGCATTGTGTGGAGAGAAGGAAACCAGCCTTTATATTCTTGGTCAATGCTCAGCGTAAGCCAGAATTTGATGGGCTCAGTTTTACTTGAGCAACTACGGCAATTACCGATCAGCGACCTGGAAGAAGACAGGTATAGCAAATTGCTAATTGCTATCACTGGAAGACACAATTGACCTTGTCTAAACTATTTGCTAAGTGTTAAATAAACCAGATTTCCATAAAAACCAATAAAAAAATATATATTTTAATTGTTAGTCAATATCAAATAGATTACGCAGATAACACTTAATCTTAATAAGTAAGAGTTTTAACCCAACCCTTAAACTTAGAGAAGCAAAACATTAATTTGGGGGTTCTAAGCCAGCGTGTATATTTATTAGTCATGACTTACCGTGCCAAGAAATGTTTGATGATTGGTAGGATATGAAGTGGCGCAAACAAATTAGAAATTTATTTAAATACATTCAATTAAAATTACAATTTTCCTTATTTTTAAAGGATTAAAAATATAGTGCTTATTTACTGAAGTAGCGCATAGAAAATCAAATAGTGCATGGAGAAATAATCAGAAGTAAAGTGGCGAAAAGAAAACTTGTTAGAAATACAGCTTCATTTTCCAAAAAGTTTTAATAATTTCTTTTATTCTAATTAAATTAGTCTCGATCCGTCCCTGAGCACCAACGTCTAAAACTATTAAACGCTCGAGGCGTGCTCTGAGAAACCTTTCCACTCGCGCTGTCTCCGGTCGCTACGATCGACCGACAACAGCATCATCCAACCGCCGACCTGAGACAGTCGACAATTCAGTTCATTTCACAGCGATCGAACGATCGTTTTTCCTGTTCAGTATCTTCCAAACGTACGTTAAGGACGGTCGATAATTTCATTTCACCGCGATCTAAAAGATCGATTTTTCCTGATTATTTACGGCATCGAATGATTTCGGTGTTTGTTATTTTTTCCAAGTTGTCCGGTTAGTAAGGGTGAATTTACGTAAAAAGGCAAATCATTAGTGTTACAAGTGCGTAGTGTATTTTAAATAAAGAAATATTCAATGTTTTATAAAACCTTTAAAAAACAAGCGATCTATGATTTAAATCCAGTCCACTGTTATAGAAGTTGAATATAATTTCCTCGTGTACGTACAAATAATTTATTACCCCTTCTGCTTACACATCTAATTAACTATGCACACACAAAATGGTACTCTGCAAATATTTCATGGGTAAAATGTAATTCAGAATTAAATTTAGAGAAAGTAGGATAAAATTAAATACGAATACTTTTACTTTAAAGGGAATTTTAATTTTAATCCGATATGAGTATAATTAACCTGGATCCTCCTCTTTAGTTACGAAATTAGAAGTGGGATAAGCGCTGGTTGTCGTTTGCTTCTAATATTAATTAATTTTAATGCTAAAACTCTTCGAGCACGACGCAAGTAGGTACTTTTACTGTTTTTACGGAAAAAATCTGGGACAAACTGTTCTCGAGTTGATGAAGATTTTTATTCATTTGTAGCACTTAGTTGTATTAAATTAAAAGACTATATTTTAATGAATTTTGCAAGAAAGCTTAATATTATTTTTTATAAGTGCTGATGATATTTTAATTAAACATTTTTTAGCTTAATACCTTAAAATACCACGCACACATTTAATTTTCCATCGTCAATCTCTATTCGAAAGTTTCATCGCTTTAAAAAGATACACATTAATCCTTCCAGAAAGCGTCTAGTTACTTAAGCGAAAACAAGCTTTTCCAATTCTACTCAAAACAAACTTGCAGGTACGTGTTAAAACAATACACCCTCCTAAAGAAAATTTAATTCAGTTTTAGTGTAAATCCCGAATCGCTTGTCAGATATCTAAGGGTGGACTTTGAAATCAGGGAGCTGCATCTGCTTTTGATACACAAATAGCGGTTCTCACACTTACTCACTGAATAAACAGTAACCTTATCTAGAATACTCGAGTAAATAGAGTTTGTCGGCGGTAATAATCAGAAGTGGGATAGATCGTAGTCTAATGACAGCGGATGGATTTGGGAGTGTAGGGTTTCGTTAATGTGTATTATTTAATAGCCCGTAATTTGAAAAAAATTCTTCTGTTCTTTCGTAAAAAATACCAACAATAAATAACGATTTATTCAATTTTAAAAGCTTTTACTGCGAACACACTACCTATTCTTCATATTTTATAATTACTTAATCTAAGATCCTTTTGAAATAAGGCGATAACTAGTTTATGATATTTAGTAAAAATAGCTACGAGAACGGGCAGCTCAATCTTGAGGGGAAGGTAATAGAGCGTGTCAACCAGTTTAAATATCTGGGAAGTATATTAACGGACACCTTGGACCCCGAAGTTGAGATAAGATGTCGAATCGAAATGGCAAGAAAAACTTTCCAACGAATGAGAACACTTTTTTGTGACGATAACCTAAACCTTAAATTACGCCAGCGTATGGTGAAGTGTTTTATTTGGTCAGTTCTTATGTATGGGGTGGAATGCTGGTCCTTAAAGGTTAGCTCAATAAATCGGATAACAGCATTTGAAATGTGGATTCATCGTAGAATGCTGCGGGTTCCGCGAACTGATCTGCTGTCCAATGATGAAGTGTTGAGCCGAGCCAGAGGGTGGAGAGACAAATAATGGTCACAGTGAAATGTCACAAGATTGCTTACGTTGGCCACATCTTACGCGAAGAAAAGTATCATCTCCTCCAGTTGATTATGAAAGGAAAAATAAAATGCAGACGGGGCGTTGGAAGAAGGCAAATCTGGCTGAGAAACATCAGGGAGTGGACAGGCATCCGGAACGCTGTTTACCTGTTCAGGGTTGCAGAAGATAGAGAGGCACTCTCTGCATTAATCGATAGCGTCCGGGCGACCGGACATGGCACATGAAGAAGAAGAAATTAGGTCCAAAACATAGGTATGCATATTTTCTTAGTCCAAAAGAACCCTCAAACTTTTTTGTGAATATTGATGAAAAAGACATTTGCAAGAACATTTTGTTTACAAATACTTTAAACAACTTATTAATATTGGATCCTTATCTATCCATAGTCATGTTTATATGTGCCCACGAAAACTTTCGTATGAAAAGGACCTTTTATTTACAAATACTCTTTTATTGAAGATCCTTTTGAAATAACTATTCAGTTCCGAAACATATTTACTACTCTCACAAAAAACCCACAGAAAATTTTTGTGACCATTAACGACAAGGATCTTTTTAGGATCTTGTGTTTACAAATATTTTGAACAACTCCTTAAATTTAGATCATCTAAAAGCAACTAGGTAGTTCTAAAACACAGTTGTACTTACTCCAAAAGAACCCTTAATTATGTGTGAAAATAGAGTGCTGGGACCCTTTTAATAGCAAATTTCTTAAAAAAATTTTATAGTCATGGCAAAATTTGAGATTCTTGATAAAACCAGAAAAAAATTGGAGTATCGTGCTTCCATAGTATTTAAGCTGTTGATGATCAACGACCCAAGACTGACAAAGAATATTTCTTCATCGTCCTTTGTATACTGTTGACTGACATTTATATTTTTTCTTTCATAGTCGAGATGTTGCTGTGCTGATAAGGACCACAAAAGAATCCCATAAACATTTAGGACTTGCCAAATTGTGTTTTACCTCTAGATTGTAAACAAATATATCAGGCGCAAATCAATAACCAATAGTAAAACATGTACTCGGAAGTAACTAGCTAAATTTTTATTTTACTCGCCAATAAAATTTTAGAAACAAAACATTCGTTCTTAAAACATTAAGCAAGTAGCAGAGGAAAGATTTGTTAAACTGTTTCAAGTGAATAAACTTATAAAACGTGCACACATGTTGGTATGTTGCAAATTACAAAATATTGATTTATTGATTTGTTAACAGAAACGACGATGAATCAGAGTTTGTATTTTTAATTAATTATGTCGGGCTTTCTTAAGGAAACAGACTGTGAGTCATTTTTTTTTAAGGGTTTCCCAGTTAGATTTTATCGAAGAAATTTTATAGCATCCGTTTTCTAACAAAAAAATTATTATCATTATTACTAATTCCATAATTTTTAACATTAATTTTTGAAATACAGGTTTGTATATGTATAATCAACTTAGTATAACACTAAAAAATCCGACGCAATCACATATCTAATGGGTGATTTTAATGCCAAAATTGGTAAAGGTCGTAGATCAGATCGAGTAGGGGAGTTTGGCCTGGAAGAAAGAAACGAACGACGGAACAGGCTATTTAATACAAACACAGGCTGTATACTTGGAAAGCCCCAGGAGATAATCCAGCACATTTAGTAAGAAATCAGATTGATTATATTCTTATTAACAAAAGACAGAGCTGCAACATACCTTGGCGCGGATATAGTGTCTGACCACAACCCTTTAGTCGCCGACGTAAAACTGATAGAGAGCACCAGCAAAATAATCTCACTATTTCAGACGTCAACAAAAGTAAAATTAAAAGGGATGTAAACAATTACATGAAAGAATTCAAAAGAATGCATGACATGTTCAACATGTAAAATAAAAAAGCCACCAATATCCTAGTGGATGGTTCAGAGGCTTATAGTTTTTATTTATTTAATATCTTCAAAAGATCATCGAGATAATATTTTTTATAAAACACCGTATATGACGTTTCATTTATTAAACTTTTTTCCTTCACGATTCCTGACTCCCCGCATTTTAAATGTCCTTTGCATATTTCAGGTTTATACACATTGTATACACGTCTACTTACATTTTGCGATGCCCTTCGAGCTCGACATCCCCCATATTCATTCATTCAAATGTTAAAAACACGTAGTTGACACCATATTAATCTTCAATGTCAAAAATGACACAAAACCGCCAGTCTTCTCATGTTCTAACCCTTCCAAACAACTTTTTGCTCCCGGAAAAAGGAGCGTTAGTCCAGTGATTGTTGTCATTATATAAATAAAATTTTATGTTGTTAACTCTGAAGTGTGGAAACTAACTATATATTATCAAAGTTATAATATCATTTGTGACGACTTCAGATCCTAAAAGATCACCGTTGTGGCATTCGCAATACCTATTCTTGTAGATGTTGTATCTAACTACAAAATGCCACATTGCAGAAATGTTATTTAATGAATACTCCCTCATTGTGAAGAAACTGGCAGTTTTTAATTAAATGGCATATCTTTTTTAATTTATAACACCCCTTTACTAACAGGACCCCTAATCGAAATAATATCGAGATAAGATCAGAGTTTTCTTGCAACCTTCCACCTTTTTCCCACGAAACATTAGGTTCATTCAAAATACCCGAAAATAATGACGTTTCTGACTGGCTTACGAGGAGATGAAAGTAACTGTCAACAATATAACACGGCTCCGGACTTAGTTTAACACAATTATCGATAATCTAGAGATTAATCTTCGAGATAAATCTGACCCCAAAACCCTAACTAAATACAGGAGGGAATTCCAAACCGAACCCTTTTGTCGTTGGATGCGGAGTAAAAAGTTTTGGGAAATAGTTGGCTGATTTGTTAGCATGAAATATTGATATTTGCCAATTTAAAAAAGCAACATCGTCGATTATTATCATTATCAGAAGCAGAACATCTTAGAATTTTTGACTTAAATATCAAAAATTATTTTATTTTATTTTTTAAAACAAGAACATTTTGGTTTGTGATAATTAAATAAATGCTTCTATAATTTTATACATATTTAAATAAATCCGAATTTAAAATTGCTTTCAGTGTAAAAGGATAAAATGAGTATTATTTTTTGTATATTATGGTTATGATATTCCCAAATTTCTTTCACATGTTTCGTTCTCGCGAATGCATCGTCGTATTTCGTTTTTATGTGCAAACTTAAACCTCTCATTTCACGAAAGCGTGTTCCCTTAAACTATAATTTTTCTTTTTTGGAAAACGTACAAAAGATCCCATTTTCTTTACAAACACGTACCACCATCGTGTCCCACAATTTACCACACACACTTTGCTAGTCTACAAGTACATAAAATAGACTGCTTACTCTCGTTTTCTGTTTTTTTCCCTTTTCGCTTTCAATCGTTACATAGTGTTTCTAACCTCGGGCAGTTCGTGGCGCTTTTTCCGTAAATATTTCATAAGCTGTTTATCTATTTTTTTATCTGTTTCCTTTTTACACTTGCCTTAGATTGTGATCTGCATTTTTAGCTTCTATTACCTACTTTGAATATATTTATAATATTGTACAAAGTATCCCAAGGTATACAGCTACATATACATAATTGATTGTGCCCTTTCGTTTGTTTCAAGGATAAAATGTTAAAAAATGTTAAAATGCTAAAAAAAACAACAATTACGATATTAAATCAGGTATGTTTAAAACAGCTGATCAGCACTCGCCCTCTGTCATTCTGTCGGCGAGTATGCGTGCTCGGTTTGGTAGAAGTCAATGCACGCAAGGCAAGTTGACGTCGCCCTCAACGAGACAGGTAGAATTATCACTGGATGCCTGAAGCCCACACCTCTGGATAAGATCCACCATCTCACTGGCATCGCTCCTTCCGCTGTCCGCAGAGAGGCAGCAGTATTTAAAGATCTACTTAAATCAGCAGAATCATAACGCCACCCCCTCTGCGGCGTACAACCGGCCCATCTGCGATTAAAATCGAGGCGAAGTTTTTTGAGATCGACGGAATATTATGAAGAACCTAAAACCAGAGTGGACCTTTGGAGGAAGACCGCAAATCAACACTGGATGGAGCCGAAAGAACTGGCACCTGGCTACGATGAAAGTTGAAAGGCACTGAACAGACTTCGTACGGGCACTGCAAGATCGAGAGATCATTCATCATCATCCAGCCTTATTCTCTTGTCCATTGCTGAACGTAGGCCTCCTCGAAATATTTCCATCTTTCCCTATTTTGCGCCTCTGCGATCCAGTTCGTGGTTATCCTTTTGAGGTCATCTGTCCATCGTGTCGGTGGTCTACCCCTGCTTCGCTTATCCGATCTCGGTCGCCACTCCAGAACTTTCTTATGTCCACCTTCCGTCCTTCATTCTAGCCACGTGTCCTGCCCATCTCCATTTCTGCTTTGTAATTCTCTCTATTATGTCCTCTACCCCCGTTTTTCTCCTTATATCCTCGTTTCTGACTCGGTCGTTAAGGGAAAGTCCTAACATGGATCTCTCCATTTTCCGTTGCGCTACTTGTAGTTTTTTAACTATTGTTTTTGTTAAGGTTAGGGTTTCAGCCCCGTATGTCATAACTGGGAGAACACACTGATTGAAGGTCTTCCTTTTCATACTTACGGGAATTTCTGATTTAAATATGTCCCTAAGCTTTCCGTACGCTGCCCATCCCAGAGATATTCGTCTGGACAGTTCGCACGTCTGGTTGTCCCTGCCGATCCGGATTTCATGGCCAAGGTAGGTGTATTTTTCTGTGATTTCGATGATTTTGTTTTCTATTTCTACAGGTTCGCTTGGTACTAGGTTGGTTAACATTTTTGTTTTGTTATAATTTATTTCCAAACCTGCTCTTTGTGTTGCCCGTTGAAGATCTTTTAGCATTTCCTGGCTTCCTGCATGTCATCTGCCATTAGAACTATGTCATCCGCAAATCTTAGATGGCTCAGTCTTTCCCCATCTATCATAATTCCCTTATTTTCCCAATTCAGAGTTTTGAAAACATGTTCCAGGACCGCAGTGAATAGTTTTGGAGATAACGTATCGCCCTGCCTGATTCCTCTTTTTATTTTTATTTCCCTAGACGATGTATGCAGGTCAATTGTTGTTGTTGCGTTTTTGTAGATATTGTATATAATGTTAGAGTATCTTCCATCTATTCTGCATTCTTTTATTGCTCGTAATATTGAAACTAATTCAACGGTGTCAAAGGCTTTGTAAAAGTCCACAAAGATTAGGGTAAGCGGTTTGTTGTATTCTACTGTTTTCTCGATGAGGGTTTTTATGCATTGCAGATGATCGTTAGTCCCGTAGCCAGAGCGGAACCCTGCTTGTTCTCTAGGTTGGTAGAAATCCAGTTTATTCTCTAGCCTGTTGGTGATTATACGGGTGTAGAGTTTGTACAGGTGGTTGAGAAGGCTAATGGGTCTATAGTTATCCAGGTCTGTCATATCGCCCTTTTCATGAATTAGGATAGTAACAGAATTGTTCCATTGGTTCGGGATGGTTTGATTTTGAAGGCAAAAATTGAACAATTTTTCTATTGCCTCAATAAGGGCAGCATTTTTTATGGATTCTATCACTATTCCATCATTGCCAGGTGCTCTATTGTTTTTCATTTTCTTCAAGGCGTGAATAATTTCTTCCTTAGAGATTTCTAGCTTTAGTTTGTTTTTGTATAAGGTTTGATAGAATTCTTCGACTATGTTTAGCATCTTTTCCCTGTTTGATTTGATTCTATTTTCCCAAAAAAAAAAAAAAAAAAAAAAAAAAAAAAAAAAAAAAAAAAAAAAAAAATAAAATAGAATGGGAAGATCGAGAGATACTCTTAATAAATGGGGTTACCCTGTAGATTCTAACCTCTGCGAATGCAGGGTACTAAAAACCACGCTACATGTGTACAGCTGTCCACTTTGCCCAGCCCAATGCACTCCAGAGGACCTCATGGCAGCAAAGCCAAATGAAATCGACGTCGACCGCTTCTGGGCAAGAAATGTTTAGCTCTAGTCCAAAATCATATTCATCATCATCATCATCAGCCATTTCTCGTCCACTGCTGGACATAGGCCTCCTCCAGATGTTTTCACTGTTTTCTGTCTTGCGCGGTGCTAATCCAGTATCCCGCCACACGTTTAACGTCGTCCTTTTACCTGATGGGTGGTCTTCCTCTGCTTCTCTTGTCTTCTCTTGGTCTCCATTTCAGGATTCGATTTGTCCATTGCTGTCTTTAGTGCGAGCCAATCATATTATGTATTTTCTATTTTATTATTTTTGTACTGTAATCTTTACATAGTTTTTATATTTAGAAAGTTATGTTTGTATTTGTGAGTAAGTAAATACTATAATATGAAGAAAGTTTATGTTTTAAAATTTTAATGCTCGTTGGAAGGTGCTTTGCCAAGATAAAAACTTATACATTGATTTCATTTCACAACCAGCCAGTCCAAACAACTTTTGATTTTGCGTAAGAGAAAAAAAAAACAAAAAATATGTCAAGGGAGGTTTGAAAATGTTATTTCGCTGTTTCCAAGTGGTACCCCTTAAACATCCCCCACCCCTTCTTTAAAATGTCAAATAGCAACCCCTTCCTTGTGATACATCCAATGAAAACGCCAGAAAAATGCAAATCAGCCATATAAACGTTCTGGTTAATAGTTAGGGACAAAAAAGTATAGAGGATATGAGAGTTAGCTTTTTTTCTTTTTTAAATTTGTGTAAAAATCTAAATTTAACTTTATTCTCATTTCTGACAATAAAAAAATCGTTAAGTATAATTTTAAATAAATTGGAATCATCCTGAATGTAATTGTCGATGGTAAGTAATATTTAAAGAGTTGAATGACCAATACTAATTTTATCTTAATTGTTTTTGTAAGAGAATGCTCGCCATAATAGTCAGTGATTATTTAAACATGGGAGCATTATTAGCTTGCATAAAAATAATTAATTAGAAAAAAACTGTTTGTCATGGTCTGTCTATGCCACGGTTACGATAGAAGATTGTTAGAGGTTCTTAGACGCATACGAGGGGCAAGTCGTTACGTTCGTGTACTAGAACAATAATTAGGATAATTTTTCAAATAACAGTTACACCAATTCAGCAACACATTGTTAGAGCTTAATAAATATATACGAGAGTTATGGATCAAATGCATTCACAATTGACTCTGGGTTGCAGACAGACCCTGAAGGCACTGGCGAAAGGCAACACAGACACTCTTGTCTGGGTTCCTGGTCACTGGGAAATCAAAGGCAATGAGAGTGCTGATAAGTTGGCAAGAGTTGGATCAGAAACTAAGTTCGTGGGCCCAAAACCAGCTTTATGTCTAGGCAGAAGGGCAATCCGGGCCTGCTCAGTGACCAGAACTTATTGTACTTGAAAACAGAAACCAGAGACAAGTGCAAGTTCTCTCATAGGGGAGTCTCCCGAGACGACCTAGCCGGATGCATTACGTCACTGAGTAGGAAGAATGCCAAACTAGCAGTGCACATCGGTCGTGGTACCCTTAGATATCACATGCACAATCAAGGGCTGGCCAACAGTCATTGATTGTGAATTGTGTGAAGAGAAGGAAACAACCCTTCATTTCCTTGACCAATTTCCGGCGAACGCCAGACTAAAGCTGACTTTGCTGGGCTAAGCTTCACTTGAGCCCGACTAACTAAGCCAACTACCGATCGGCGACCTGCCCCTATTCTGGAGGGGGACAGGTATGGTAGATCACTAATCACCATCACGGGGAGACACAATAGACATTGTCTGAGTGCCATTGGCGGGATTCGGAAGGAACCGCTCCCAGATTATTATACTGATTCAGCATAAAATTGTTAGAGCTTCATAAATATATACGAGAGTTATAGATCAAATTCATTTAAAAAAAAATATTAAATAAGTTATATTTTGAAACAATAATAGAAAATGAATGAGAACCACAAAAAGAGTATTTACAAAACAGACAAATGTGTGTTTTTTAATATTCAATAATAATTGTAAAGATACTAAAATTATGCTAGAAATGTAAGTTTCAAATTAATATAAATAAAACCAATTTAATACACCGCAGGTGTTAAATTACATTTAGGCCTCCCACGCACTGGAAATTTTTTCGTTTGGCGATTGAAAACTTCCGATACTAAATAGTTTTTTTTTCATCGTAAGCGCGCTGTTGTGGATAAAAAGTGCCACACAATGAATCAGCCATGACCAATTAACTATCAACCGTGGACCGGCACGGTATAAATATATTCGTTCTAATTCCACGATGAGATACTATAACAATTTCGTCATCTTCTGGTTATATTTATTTGGTTAAAAGAGAAAAGCCTTCAGTGCAATTTGTAGATATGTATGCGGCTTATGAGCTAGAAGCTTCTTCACTGCGTCCTGTTATTAAATTACAGGTATGTTAAAGAGGTAAAGATTGGGAACACGTGAGTTTTAAAATCTGGAGGATTATTGGTGTCAAAGCAGAACAGTGTGCAAGTAAGCTTATAGCTTTCTTATTGGCATAGTCAAGACTCCCGTAACGGCAGCAGGCGAAATTCTCAGATTTGGATTCCGAAAGTACCTTATTTAGGTGCTAATTTGGTGCCGAGTACATTATTTTCGTGCTCGTTTTTTAAAGGTAGGGGACGATTTTGAAAATTCGTCTGCTACCGTAACGTGAGGAAAGCAAAACTTTTACATAATCAATAGAAATTAAAGACTGAAAGTACCCAAATTAAGTGCTTTTAGTTAGGTTAGGTTTTAGTTGCTTTATAATATATATATAAGAATCAAACCGACAGCCCGACCGGAAATCGTAAAATCAAAATTTTGAAAATTTATCAAGGAGTAAATCGTCCCCTATCTCTAAAAAACGAGCAAGAAAATATTGAACTCAGCACCAAATTAGCACCTAAATAAGGTACTTTCGGAATCCAAATCGAAGAATTTCACCTGCTGCCGTCACGAGGGTATACTCAAGAGACTACAAAAAAACAAATCCCATGAATATATCTTGAAAGAAGAAAAATATCCACCAGGCTCTATGAAATTTAAATATTTAGTCGTTGAGTAGTTGAACAGATCTTTTTTTGATGAAGCCTAGCAGTTTCCAAATCGATATACCACAAGGTTGGTCATATAAAACGTTTAACAGTGTTAGTAAATTGGCTGATGAAAATACTTTCCAGTTCCAAAAAAGTTTTTAAAATTTTTTGTGACTTCTTTACAGTAAAAACTTATTTATTACTTTAAAGCAAGAACTTGTCGAGTTGCTTCCAAAAAATAAGACATTTTTTTTGACCCAGGTAAAAGTCGTTTCATATTTACGATAACCGATACGCCGTAGGAATGTTGTTAACAGAAAATGATATTTCAAGTGTAAAAAACCCTTTACGGTTCCTTGAATGTATCGCTTTCGATTAGGCATATAAAGTGTTTCAAGCATAAATATTAAATTTCAAACAATAACATTAGAATATTTGCTATACAGTATGTCCGTTCTTCTCAAACATACAAAAGATTTTCGCTAGACCTTATTCGTCTTTAGCACAAAAAACTACGTTAATTTTTTTTATTGTAGTATCACAAAAATGTCAATGTCCCTGATCTTATTTATGGTAGTGAATGTTAGGTTTGGCAGAAGAAGCTTGAAAGTAAGATCAATGCTGCGGAGATAAATAGACTAAGAAATATAGCTGAAGTGACTGATAGATAAAGGGAGGAATAGAGAGATAAGGGAACGCTGTGGTTTGAAAGAAGATGTAGTAACAAAGATGGATACGTAGAGAGGATAGAAGAAAGAAAATTGTCAAAACATATTTATAAGGCGAGTGTGAATGGGCAAGTCTGTAGAGGTCGACCTATGCGAGCGTATCTTGATCAAATCGACATTGTTTTGAAGAAAGGCCAGGTCAAGAGTACCAGCAACTGACGAGCTTGTATGAAGGTACTGATGAAAGTAAAAAATACAAATGACGTTTGTAAGAACCAAACAAAATTAGTTATTCTAAGTAAGCTAACATGTTGTGCAAGAAACAATTTACAGATGGTGACTAATTTTTAAAAGTATGTTGGGAGACAATTTTCTAGTGTATTTTCTAAACACATTCACAAATAAATATCTTCGAAGACGTGACCAGTTCGTGAATTTAGGTCAGCTTTATTATTCCCAACTCCTCGGGAGCCCCTAGCAGGAAATATCCTGGAAATCGACAGGAAGTTATCTAATTAACCAAGTATTGATGGTAACCATTAGCGTAGAGCGAGCAGGGTAATTCAAATTTATGTGGCACTCAGTGCCACTATTTTTATTCTATATTCGAGGGAAATTCCTGGGGAAATAGCCGATTTCGCGGATAGTTTAGAAGTGGGACACGATTAAATCTCACTTCTGAAATTACCGGACTGCGGGAATAAACGAATTGCGAGCACTTATGAAGATTAAAATCGAGAAATGTAGTAGTCAGTATTATGATTGACAGCGTCGTTGGACGTACTAGGCATCCGTTCGCGGCCTCTGGCGTCCATTTTTCGAACCGCTACGAAGGTGAACAAGCGAATTTTGATTCTTTTTCAATAGGCAAATATGGTGCAAAGATATGATTCCATATTTTCATAGTTAAAGCACATATATTGAGTGTCTATCGTAGTAGTTAAATATTTTATTTACAAATTTTGTTTGTATGATAAAAAGTTGCACAGAGTGTACGAAATAAACTATGATTTTTTGATGGACATCGATTATTCCGGTCGAGTTGATTGGACGTTTAAAAATTTAATCTGCCCACCGCTAGCGTCACTTAAGAAATCCAACACCCTCTTTGGTTATTCTAGTCTGGAGATAATGGTGTCTATGATTCATTCGAGCAATAATATTTAAGATTAGGTTACGGTAACAACTAATAAACAAGTCAAAATGTATCACGTATCATATAGGTAGCTGTAGTTGTCTCGTGTTTCTGCGACTAGCAACACAAAGAAAGTGGGTAGAATTTATTTATAATCGTATTGTTGTGCAAGAATGAGTGAATGGGTTGAATATTTGTGAGCAAATCGTATGGATTTGTCTCGCGTATTTTATATAATGTGATATGTTTTCGAGTCTGAAGAAATCTTTGTCGATTGACATTTATGATTGTTCAGCGTCGTCTAGCCGGATACAATTTTATTAAGTTTTTATAATATGGTATTAAGTTGTGGCTATTGCAAAATGTAACTAATAGAAGCAGGGCATACAAATTAAAAATAAATAATATATTGATGATAGAAAGGAACGATGGCTGAAATATTCACCAACCGGTTAAAAGAAAAGAGGAGTTTCAAGCTGATCGAGGTATGCCACGATTGCCTGGAGCAACTGGCAAGAGACCTCATTTGGTCATCAGACCATTCAGGCAGTCCAGGTATTAAAAAGGCCAATGTATTGGCAAAAATTGCTCAAAGGAACTACCAATGGATCCAGAACCTTTCTGCGGATATAAAAAACAACTCATTAAGGCAAAAAATTACAGATGAGAGAAAAAAAAAATTAACACACTGATATAACCTAAAACAGACCAAACACTTCAAATTCCCATTAAATTGGCAATACTTAAATAGAAGACCTAAAACTGCTAGTTGTAATCACTACAGATCACCATCCAGTCAATTAACATCTTAAAAAATGGACAAAGTGGAAAGAATATGTATACCAACTTCTTATAGAATAAGAAACACTAACACAAAAAAGAGTAAGATAGTTTTGTAAGGCAACTCCTGCCTACGAAGATCTTAGAAACTGTAACGCACGATCACTAATTCTCGTACTTTAAAGTGCACAAAATAGACCCAGAGGACACACAATAAATAACCCAACAAATGACACAAAAGATGTAAATTTCGCCCTTCGCTCTTTAATCTTACAAATATATTCAGCATTTGTTCAAAGAACAATTTGATTTTTCATTTGTTTGAATTTACATTTTCGGTCTCTACGCGATGGAAATAAATCACATTTTTTTCATAATTAGTTCAACCGCGACAATTGTGTCAGTTATCATAACATTTACAAGTATTCACAAAGATATTAAGAAAAATACTTAATGTTGCATCACAAAAGGCAGGAGTAGGGATTCCTATTACTTGTATTGGAACTATCGAACTTTTTTACTGAAGCCAGCTGCATTATTTTTGCCGATTTTCCAACTGCAAACCATTTCCAAATCTACAGTACCTAAAATTCTCGATGGTTATGTAATTATTGCATTTACATCCCTGAATAATTACATAACCACCCATTTTAAGCTACGGCGCTTACATAAATATAATTATAAATTAACATATCCTCCTTAAAAAAAATTTCATCGATTACTAACAGCGCTTTTATTAATTTTTAACAGTTGAAAATAAAGAAAGTTATTTTTGATGTTATTTAAAAATATAGTTAACAATCTCCTTTAATTTTAAGGTTGGGTGGATATTTTAAAGGTTTTCCTTTTAGTTTACAAAAATAAAGATCATTCATTACCTTTACCACTTATAAATACTGAAAATATTATAACTATCGTCAGATAATGCAATGGACTTACTACAACCAAACAAGCAATTATTTTTGTTACTTATTTAAAATAGAATTAATCTTCGCATTATGAAGGTACGCTCCGCCAAAATTATTTAAAAATAAGTAATATATTACACGCGAGTCCTTATCATCGATTTTTCGCACTAGTGCAGATGGAGGACGTTTTCCTAAGTGGTTTCTATGTTGTTTGCGATAAAGTGTGTCCAGTGCAGACATTCCTTATGGAACATTTAACTTTTTTTTGTTAAATTTTGGATGTTGGCCAGACTACAAATTCTTGCTGTTTTATTTGTAGAAATTTCTCATTCGCAGAAAAGCTTTAAGAGCGTTTCTGTGTTCATTGATTTGCTTAATAAAATATTTAGAACGACAGTTGCTTGGAAAATCTAATTACGCGAGTTACTTAAATCTATTTTTAAAATGGAATAATTGTACACTTTATTTCGTTATCCAATATCGATTGTGTTTTAAAACAAAATAAAGCCAATTGAAAACACGAAATGTGTATTAAAAAATTACTGGAGCAAGAGGCAACAAAACATGCCTAATTTGGTCACCAGGCCATCTAGGCATTTGTGAAATAAAAAAGCCAATGTATTGGCAAAAGAGTTTAAAGGAAACTGCCAATAGGTCCAGATATACCCATTCTGCCAGATGATGATGGAATCAAGTGATAAAATCCTCACACTGGAACAACTTGGAACAGGGGTGAGTGGTAGTTTGATATAAGCACCTAAATCACTATAAGGGGATTTCACTGCTTGTGTCAGGATAACCGGAGTTTACACGGACTGGTTTAACATTAGCCCTCAGCCATGGCTGGTTAACTGATACATAGACGATTGTTTAAAAATTTGAAAAAGTTCGTATGGATTGAGAATGAATGATTTGATCGTCAAATGCCTTCTTTACGCTGATGATCAGGTCTTATTAGCAGCTCTTGAAGAGGAGTTGCAGGTGATGGTTAATATTGTAAATGATGCCCTAAAAATCAAAGGGATGAAAGTAAATGTAAGCAAGACGAAAATAATGGTATTTGAAAGAGAAGATAGCATGACAAACTGCGAGGTGCTGATTAAAGAAGAAACAAGTGAAACAAGTGAATGTTTTTATGCTTGGGTTCAAAATTTACGAGAGACGGCAAGTATGACTGTGAAATTGAGCGAAGGGTGTTGGTAGAGAAACAAATAAATGAAGCCTTGCATAACTTTCTGAGCAGCCAGAAAGTGTCAAAAAGGCACGACTGACTGTGCATAGAGGAGTGCTGGTCACTACACTTATGTATGGTAGTAATATGTTGGGTTTGGCAGAAGAAGAATAAAAATAAGATTAATGCTGCGGAGATGAGTAGTCTGAGAAGTATAGCCGGAATGACTTCGATGGATAAAGTGAAGCATAGTGAGATAAGGCAACGCTGCGGTGTGAAAGAAAATGTGGTTATAAAGATAGATAAAGAAATGCTTAAATGGTTCGGTAGAGGTCGACCTGGGCGAATCAGATCGATTTTGTTTTAAAGGAAGAACAGGTTAAGAGTACGAACAACCGACGAGCATGCATGAGAGCACTGATGAAAGTAGAAGAAGCGAAAGATGTGTGTAAGAACCGTAGCAAGTGAAAGGAAGTGGTCTTTGCCTACCACTACGGGAAAAAGGCGTGACTATATGTATGTATGTAGGTACTCTAAAACATAAAATAGAAGCCTAGAAAACGACAATATTTAAAATATAAAATGATTTTTGCCACAGGCCCCGCTAGCAAAATATATTTCTTGAAATAAAATCTTTTATTTAGTATAATTGAAAAATACATTAATTCATGCATAAATGTAATTAGATAATGAAGAAAAATATTAGGAAAAGTGGATCCCCTAAATCTTAATAATGAATGTTGTTGATCTCTGAAATCTTACCTAAGTAATAATAAATGTTAAAATAAATCGATATAAAATTTTTACATTAGAGAAACATTCTCAATTCTCAATTAAATCTTACAGCGTTTTATGTACCTAATGCCTTAAAAAAATGTTTATTTGAAAATTGATTTGATCAACATCGACATATTTAGCTGCCAAAATCGCTGGTTCACTGAGCCATGTGTCAGGCTTTGGATTATATGTTTTTTAATGCGAGAAACCATGAAAAATAAGAAAAAAACAGGTTATCACATAATCATCAAAATCGGTCAAGTCGTTTAGGAGAAGAATTACGAACACACTCACACCGGAATTATATATACTACAAATTTAAACTAAATATATACCTACTCATTTGTTTTAATGCAACCCTTACATATAATTATATGAGTAATAGCATAAACTTTAATTGGTTTAAAAATATTTTTAAAATAAAAAGTTTGTACCCATATTTTATACAAATTCCATTAAATATTACATAAATTTAAACAGACCATCAAATTAAATGTTTCTAGGTAATTAAAATAAACATAATGTTAAACAAATATATAAATATAATTTTTGTTATAAACATAGTCATGTGTTTAAAATGTACATTTTAGTTCTTGAAAATCAATTGTGTAGTATTAAACATATTTTAATTCTGGGTTAATTATTTCCTATTAATTTAACAAATTATCTATGTAACGATTACCTAAAAAAAAAAATTAAAACTTATCTTTAGATAGAGGAAAGACGTGAGTATCTGCAAACGACTCAAATGTAATTTTATAGGGATGACAAAAAACATCACTCCACTTTTTGGAGCACCCTATATGTTCGAAAATATTTTAAAAATGTTCTGCATAATGCATCTATGATAAATAATATTTTAATTAACGTTATTGACGATCATTAATTCAAAAAAGAATAAAAAATGAAAGTCATTTTAATGAAATATGTAACTGACCGCAAATATATATCATGGATAAGCCGAAAATATGGGTAGATCCGTTTTTTTATGACGGTTCTTTTACGATTAAGGCGCAACGTGACACCTTCAATTTGGCCTAGCCGATATTTGAATACAATAAAGATTGATGGGCAAAGTACCCGTCCCTCGTTTTTTCTTTTGTGCATAATAAAGACACACCATATTGATCAGGTGTTATCAATATTGATCTATATATCTATATATATATCTATATATAGAAAATAATACTTACTAACTTATGCATATTTAGTTACTACTTACACGGAAATAATATGAGGATGTTCAATTCAGAGCTTGATTTTTTAATAAATTGAATGTTTGCAGATGATAAATTAGAAAAAGTTTATTTTATTATTGTTTTTTTAAATAAAATATTTTTAACAAAAATATAGAAAAATAACCTAATGTAGCTAAATTTATACTTATAGCACATTTCACCAATATACGGCGGTATTTGATTAGTCACCGAGGCATCGACTTAAAAGAGAATGCAACAAACATAAATTACCGGTACAAATTTAATAAATATGTTTAATCACGTATTACTTACGTATTAGTCCTCATCATCGGAATCACTGTCGTCGCTATCCGTATTCGGATTGTAAATGATAACAGGATAACTAAATTTTTACATTTTGTGACACATTTTTCCCAAATTTTAGGAGTGGCAGTATTAAGTTCTCGTTTTCAGGTTTCCAAAACAGCCTTATTACTATAACCATTAGATCCAATGGTCCAGGAATTTGTTGGTTTCTTATTTAAAATTTCTTAATGGTACAGAGCATTATCTTATAGAATGACAGATATTTCATGTAACGATGGTAATAGTTTCTCTTTTAATCATTTCACAAACATCTCTGTCATATTGCCATGATAATAGGTCAATTTTGATTTTGACGAAAATAAAAGATCCGCCCTATCAACAAAACCATGCTTTCCACCTGCATGCACAATAATGTGTCTTTTCCCTTTACCGTCGGTGTGTTTTATAGACTTTATGTTATCGTCCTGCCAAATTCTTTTTGTTTCACTTTTAGCTAACATCCAAGTTTCGTCCAGATAAACAAATAAAGAGTATTCTTGTTTACAGTGAGTATAATTTCTTAAAAATTCAATTCTGCAAGACTCTAGCTTTTTTACACGGTTGTCCTCATTTTTAAACTTAAACCCTATATGTTTTAAAATTCTCCAAAGACTCATTCTAGAAATTTCAAACTCATCTATTTCTTTTACTTTTTCTAATATTAAATCTAAACAGACATGTTCTTTTGTTTTACGAATTTTGTTAAAATACAATTAAGTTAAAATATACACTTTATTATTATCAATTACCGAAAAAAACTTTTATTAACAAAAGCCTCTCAATTAAAAATTTGAATAGTCCTCGCCTTCTTCCTAAATTAATCCATTAATTGAATAATTGTGTTAAATTCTATCCATTGATAAATCATTCCCATTCGGTAATAGAATCAACTTTCACTTGGCGGAAAAAGTGCCGCGTTGTTTATACTACTATTCAAATACCATCGTTTCCGACAGGATAATCGTTCTTTGGTTGGGGAGGAAATTTTAAAAATGCGAAAAATATTATGTTTCTAAACGGCAAAACATTAATATAAAGACATAATAAAAAGTCTTCTAAATTTTTTGCAGTATAAGCTGTTTAATGAACGTAAATTTTGAAAATGATTATTTTTATTAACTTTCCAGTGGATGTGCGTATGTGCGTATGTTTGTATGTGCGTTCGGAATTATTTTTCGTCTCGATTATCTCGAGAACAAAAAATGATATTGACGTGGGGCCAATTGAATTCGACGCATAATTACGCAACTTGGAACGAATTAGAATTTTAGCAAAATCGGTCAAGATGTTTTTAATGGAGAATCAAAAAACTGATAAAAATGGACCTGAATTTTGCAATTTTTAAATTATACTATTTTTAATACAGAATTTTAAGATTATGATTATTGCATGTTAGGAATATTTGTATGTAAAATATGATGACAATATTTTATAAAAAGAGAAAACAAAAATGGGAATTGGAAAATTTAAAACTTGTGTCAGTATTGAGAGAATAGCATTGAAGACGCTATAACAGTGAAAAATTATTGTTATTAATAATCAAGCATTGTTTATAACTATTGAATATTGTTACTAACAAATAATTTTTGATCATAAAAATTTCAATTGTCTATAACAATTGAAAATAGCTTATAAAATTATAAGAAAAAGTTTAAAAGAATACGATTGACATAAACAGAATATTGTTAATGACAATTATAATTTGTTATAAACAATTTGAAATCGTTTTTATAATAATTTTAATAATAATTATAACAACAAAACATATTGTATTTTTTCATTCTTTCCACTGGGAAGTTAGTCGTGTGGACCTTTTGGGTCGCACCCAGACCACTAATATTTTTGTAAATATTTTTAACATGTTTGTTTCAGATATTTTTTACATAAGTTCGAAACGTCGTTGGGTAAAAACTTACAGCTGCGTTAACCTTTGCAAAAAAAATTGTCCTAGCAACGACACAAGTAATAAGGAAAAATCAGCCGGAGGACGAGGCTGTTGCCATTGTACTACGATCGGCGAAGGGCCCGTTTCTTAGGGGGTTGTGTAATGGGGGGATTTTATAGGGGAGTTCCGATTCTCCGACGACTTTTACGACAGCGAAATCGATAAAGGCGATGATAAGAATGAAGTCGACTCATATCAAAATGTCATCTCAAGAAAAACAAATCTTATGGGAAAGTGTAAGGGTTTTTGTGTTGATGCTAGGGGGTTACGGAAAATTTACTTCATTGTATTGAAAACGGAAGGGAAATGGAGAATTCACAGAGTTGGACTCATTTAACTTTCGTTTACAAAAACGATACTTTTCATTTAGAAACTATTCAAGCATTTCCAAGTAAATTAAACAAAAATAAAGATAAATTATTCCCATTATTTAAAAAAAAAAAACACCATCGCATTGCTTACTTTTAGTCTATTAATTAATGATTGTCAACAGGGGGTTAGTTTGAACTGATATTACAAATCAAGTAATTTGACAATATCGTTTAAATTAAGTTAATACGAGGTAACATGTTCAAATCCTATGAAGAATATATAAATGGTTGACTTATTTGATGATGAATGATGGTAATGATTTCCTAAAAGCAATGATACAAAGAGTTCCTGGCAAATAACTAATTCAGTCAGAGAAACACCAATGCAGTACGCTAGCAGATCAAGGTTCAAATTTTATTTTAAAAACACAAAGCAAGTTCCTTTTTTAAGAAAAATAGTTCTAGGTCCCTTTAAGAAATGACATTTTAAGCTGGGAAATCCTGAGTGTCTTCTGATGCTGCATGGTATAAAGGTGGATACAGCTAGAAAAAGAATTATGGTTTTTGGAACTTGATTGATAAAAATAACTGTAAAAAAAGTTTTGCGATAAGGGAGGAAGTTTCTTGTAATAGTTGGTTAAGTTAGGTAATATGCGAGTGGGGAGTAGTAAGGCCACCTCTCCACTGCTATCCTTGATGGGTCTATCTTGGCACCGCACAATCCAGTTCTTCTATGATTGTATAAGGTAAGATTTTCCTAAAATCGATTTTTTTAGTGGGTGGAACACAATATATTTAACCTTTTTTTTCCTAAGCAGAGGCATGAACTATTTTGTTTTCAACGCAGCAAAAACTAACAGTCCGTTTGTTAGTTTAGACCTATCCTTCCGAGGTGGAAGGTAGGTAATGTGATCAGACCAGCGCTACTTTTTTCCTCTGCCCAGTCCAAAAATCTCCTCCTGAAACCTCCAGGAATGCCTTTAGGACATGAAATTAGATTTTATGCAGCAGAGACCTGAAGATCCAAATACCAATAAGAGTGTTCCTTTGCTACGTTTGGTCCACTTTAATATATGGTTGTGAGACATGGACTTTAACAGTCAATATGATGAATCGAGCTGAAGCATTTGAAATATGGTGTTACAGGCGGATGTTAAAGATACCATGGACGTCGCATACAACCAACCTGAAAGTACTGCAGATAATGCATAAAGATCGAGATATCTTAAACAAAATTAAGAAGAGGAAACTACAATACTTTAAGCGCATCATGAGAGGCCCTATCAAATGCTCCGGGTCATAATTCGGGGTAAAATAGAGGGTACAAGATGGATAGGACGAAATAAACTAACATGGCTTTGTAATATACGCCACTGGACAAATCTAGACGTGAAACATCTTTTTAGAACTGCCGCTGTTCGTGAAGAATACCAAAATGTAATTGATATGGCGATCGCCAAAGCTTGAAGAAGAATCCAAAGAAGAAGTCCGAAATAATGGTTTTAAAATCTCTTGTGGGGACTCCAAAGATCGGTTCTGATCATATGAAGGCAGATTCGGCTTCTTTTTTCGGCTTTCTCGTTGCCATCCATCCCCTGGTGCTTAGGCATGCACAACAAAGTCACTCTGCTTTTTGCACAAAGGCACTCCAGTGATTCCATGCAGTTCCATATAAGCCTAGAGATTATCTTGTTTGGCTGCCTTCAATGATACTTATGTTTTTTTTTACTAGAGGTCTATAAGTCAGCTCTATTGCAAACAATTTAATAGCAAAGACTTTAGCCTGAAAGATTGTAGCATAACTAGCTATGGAGTCCAGCAGTAAATGAGATAATAAAGGCGCGGCGATACACAAAAAATACATACTTCAATTTAAGTTTGTAATGCTGGTAGATTGGTAATATACTTCTTGATTTAATTATGAATCCCAACTTTTAAGCAACGATTTTTACATGACGATCCCAGAAAACTAAATAAAAGTTTATTTTTTTTAAGATTTCAAAATTACAATCTTTATAAAATCCCAGAATATGATTCGTAGTGAAGAAGCATTCTGCAATACAACAACAAGAATTCAAACTACTCAAAAGACCATCGTGTTTTTAAAGCAATACCCTCGATTTAAACTTCAAAGATATTTCGTATGTTTCCAAAGATCAAAACTATGGATTAACGATATTTTTGCTGCTGAAAAAAAAAATAACAGCATTTACAGTTGAAGTTAATGACTGCAGAAATATATTAATCTTATCGGAGACTCCAGAATTCAATTAATCTACTGCTTGGTTTTATATTTATAGTACGTAAAACTAAATGAAATAGTGTTATAATCACAAAGCTAAAAATGTTAATAGAAAAAAAGTAATGTAGAGATTACAAATAAAATGTTTAACATATGTTTAATATATTATAGATATTATAAACTTGCTTTTCAATTTGTTTTTTTTTAACTATTGTTTGTAATAATTTCTTTTAACACCAATGAATATAGATACCGATGAGAATTAATTAAAACGTCTTAATAAATAAAATTAATTGCTCACAGATAAATTAAGTGATGAAAAATAATGATTAAGGACAGCTTTTATTAATTTTTAATGCGCACCAGCTTCATTCAGTACCTCAAATCCGCGACGTCCCAACAAAACTGCTCACTTTATGGCTACCATAAACATTAATTACCCTCGCGTATTGTACTATTTGCCACCGATTATAATTTGAATATTTAATGCACTTTGAGCGCACGTAGTTCGTCAAGATATACCAACAAAAATAGATCCTGAAAATTTAACTCGTGAAGGACTAATGCGCTTAAAACATTTCTTAAAATTTAATAAGCAAACAAAGATGCCGAAACATTTTTGTCAATAGGACATTCGACTCAAAAATAGAAAAAGTCTGTTATAAGTAAATCACAAGATCGAATTTTTTTGTGATTAGCGAATAGGTTAGATTAATTTTTGTGATGTTTTATTAATAAACAATCTGCCCCATTTTTCTCACCTAAAAATTATCTTAGCGGAAGTATCAAGTCTTTTGTTATTTTTATTGTTTCTAAACATGTTTTGTGATTGTTTTTATTCTATTTATCTACAGTACGTGCCTGCGTGTTTTGTGAATCAGCAGGGTGGCAAAGAATAAAGAAAGCAGTTACTAAACTGTATCAAGGCTCGACTGCCGGACCATCAACCCCTACGCTATTTGTCATCGCTGGTGATGTTTGATATATTTATGTTGGTAAGCTTGTCTACTGCAAAGTGCTGCCTGCCTGCTTCACTGCACTATTAATCGCCATGTAGACAAAATCGACGTTGCCATTAATAAAACTGTACGATTTCATTAAGAAATACGAATCTTTTGCCAAATCCTTTTAGCAGACTTTCACTTTAATCGCAAGAATCTAACTCACGAGGCATCTTGATTTATGATCATTAACAATCAATCATTAATTACAGTTAAGAACAAATATATTTAAAAAGAAAAAATTACGTAAAGACTTTAAGTATAATTTTTACTGCAATTTATTACCTGTTGGTAATAATTAACGCTGGAATTTGTGTTTGACCAGATCTTATGACTTTTATCTAGATGCGACAACATCGCATGGTAAATTGCGCTTTTGTCTGCGTTCGTAGTACGCTCCGAAGGTTCCCTATTCCGCTCGGGTGCTTTCCTCGAACGAATTATATATCCTAGTGTCACGCTGCGGAAAAAAACATTTCTCATGGAAAGAGAGACGCCTGGTGGAGAAGTTGTGACAAGTGGTGATGTATCATGTTGTCAGACGTCTCCTTCAACTATGAATGTTTCTTAATCGACCGATTCCTTGATATGGCTGGGTGTAGTCCAAGTAAAAAATGTTTCAAAAGTTGCTAGTAAATGGACATTACGAAAAACATTAATTCTGACTGATTTTTTCTAAGCCAGAACTTAAAAAAAATCGAAGATAGGGATTACTTTATATGGACTTGTTATCTAAAGTTTAATAATTCTTATCTGAATCAAAATTTATCATCTGGAAGTTTAGTTATTATCTTTTTAAAAATATAACCAAAAAAAGATTTATAAATGTTCCAAATCTTAATACAAATTATAATATTTAAATGACTTGGAAAGATAAAACGTATAATGCACTCCAGAATAAATTATGGTGTAAATAAGACACTAGTAGCGAAATTAATGTTGTAAGTGCGACATTAGTAGCGTGTGTACTGCTGATCACAGCATTTATGCGTTTAGGTATGCTTGTAACTAAATTTTGGACGTAATCTTCAAGAATTTGTTCCAACGCTGTAATAACTGCATTTTCAAGTTCTTTTGAGTTTCTACTTGCAGGTATTTGACGTATAACCACCACATCACTACTGTTGTACAAAAGTCCATGAAAATGTTGGGTTTTGTTAAGAGAACTACTTGTAATTTTACTGGTGTTAGTTCAATTAAATTTTTGTTTTTTTCCTTAGTTAGGTCACACCTTGATTACTCCTCGTCTGTATGGTTTTCTCGTTACCTAGTTTACATTAGGAAACTCGAACACGTTAAAAATAACTTTATACGCTATATTGCATTTAAGCTGCATGTGTATCAAGACTATGCTGTGTGGCTGCAACAGCTGCGAATCTCCTCTCTTAAAAACCGTAGGAAACAGAGAGATCTTACATTACTTTTTAAAATCATAAATCATGTGTAACTGTCCTCAACTTTTGAGTAAAATTAGTCTCTTTGTTCCAACGCGGACTACAAGGCAGAGTCAAACATTTTACATATCTATCCATAGATATAATTATGCATTCTACACGTTTCTTCCTAGATCTATGAGACCTTTCACTTTTTAATGTCTCAATTGGTAAATTTAAAAGCTATATTCGTTATTTGAATGTTCAGTAGTTTATATTTTACCATTTCATGATTTTTGTATACCTTGTTTTAAAAACTGTGTATTCATTTTAGTGTTTGTCTGAATTTGTGTGCATTGTATATTTTCTTACTGTTGCCTTTAATATAATTTAAAAGGGCTTGCCCGTGAATAAATAAATAAATAAATAACATCCCATAAATGCTGGATCCGGGTTTTTTGGTGGCCACTGCGTAACTGGTATACCAACTTGATAACATAATCGAGTACTTCCCCAGCTATGTGGGGTCGAGCGTTGTCTTGTATAAACAGAAAATTGGGTTCCAAAAAATGACCGAAAAGCATTACATGTTCTATTACAATATTCTCAAGATAGTAATAAGCATTTATTGATCTCGTACGGATAGGAACTAATTCTGTGCGAGCGTCAAAGCATATACTACTCCAGAAAATAACAAAGCCACCGTCAAATGGAATCATTGCAGAGATATTGCAAGGAGCAAACATCTCTTCTGGTCAGACTCGTTTACGACCATCTGGGTGTTTTAGGCAAACCCTAGTTTCATCTGTGAATAAAACTTTTTTTCAACTATCCACAGACCAATTTTGATGATTTTGAACAAAACGCAACCTGTTAACTCTTTTCTATCTAGTAAGCAAAGGTACAGTCTCGTACTGTTTAATTCAGCTTAATTTAACCATCTTCTAACTGTTTTAAAAGAAATTGTGACATTGCGGTCAGCTTCGAGTTCGTTTCTGATCACAGAACTAGTGACAGTCCTGTTTCTTAAAAGCGTATTGTCTAATAAAACGTTTATCTCGGTAGTTGGTGTATCGTTTTTACCCTCGCATTGGCCTTCTAATTTCTTACCTCATTCAAGGGTCTTACTACTTATTGTGGAATGATTTTTGCCTAACTAATTGGCAACATAACTTTGACTTTATCCCTCATCCAATAAAACTGAGACCCGCACTACCTTTTTTTCGGTTATGTTCCTTCTTCTAAAGGTGCCTTTTTTTTATGAAAAAGTCGCAAAAAGGGTAGACCTATCGTGTGGACCGCGGACGGCCCGCACTGCGACTATTAGAAGGGGAAGGGATTATAGAAAGGAAATGATTGTGGACACGCTTTTTAAAAAGTTGCAGGTCATAGTTCTCTGGAAAAACTGATTTTGGAAGCTTATTCCATTCCATAGCAGCCCTGTAAAAGAAGAATTCTTGATGAAGATTGGTCCTTGTAGTGTCAATCTTGAGAGTAAATGGGTGAGACTGATCAGCGTGCCGAGTTCTTCGGCCGAATGTGGCCAATGGTAGTACAAGAGTTTTTATTTCTCTGGAGCATCTGCCATGGAAATATCTGTAGAGCAATGACTGGTCTGCAACTCTTCTTCTATGTTCTAGAGGGTAAAGGTTATCTGTGAGAGTTGAACTGTTTATCAAGCGAATGGCTCTTTTTTGAATGGAATCTAGACGACGAAGAGAATGCCTTGGTGCTGAACCCCAAATGTGCGAGCAATACTCCAGTAGAGGTCGGATTTGAGCCTTGTACGTCGTCAACAGTTGATCAGGAGTAAAAAACTTTTTGGATTTCCACAGAAAACCTAGCCTCTGGCTTGCCGACTTTGCGATGTTAGCAACATGGTCATGCCAGGACATATTATTGGACACCGTGACTCCCAAAATCGAGATGGAGGGACTTGGTTCAAGGGTATTTCCGGACATTGTGATGGGATGATTTGAGGAATTCACTTTCTTGGAAAACGTGGCACTTTATGTTTTTTGGGCGTTGAACTGAACAAGATTGTTGGTTCCCCACTCGACGATTGCTTTAAGATCCCTATTGATGGAATCAACCTGTTCCTGCCTGAGTCTATTTGTATCATTCACCGAAAGTGATCGATAGGATGTGAAAGTTGAGACAAGTGTGCTATCGTCTGCGAAACTGTAAATGGGGTTCGTGGTGGTTTTCAAGAGGTCGTTGATGTGTAAAAGAAATAAGGTGGGGGACAGGATGGAACCCTGGGGGACCCCGGCATTAGTTTTAAACGCATCAGAAGAAATATCGTCAACTGCCACATGTAAGGAGCGATCTTGCATGAAGCTCAAGATCCATTGGCGCAGTTTGGTTGGGAGACCGTAGGCAGATAATTTACTTAACAATGCCTGGTGCCAAACGCGGTCAAAGGCTTTAGATATATCCAAGGCTATTGCACGGGATTTACCAAACTTTTCAATAGTGTTTGTCCAGAGCTGAGTGACATAAGCCAGCAAATTTCCAGTAGACCGAAGTTGTCGAAATCCATATTGTCTGTCATGGATTATCTTAAATATCTATCTATCTTCTTATGACGTTGGCGACCACGTTGGCCCATCTTATCCTATTTACTGCAGCTGGGAATAAGTCCATTTTCTAAGATTGGCCAGCCAAGATATACGCCTGTATCCAGGGCCTCGCTTGCCCTTAATCTTACCTTGTAGGATTAATTGTAAAAGTAGATACTTATCATTACGTAAAATGTGGCTAAAGTAGGCCAGTTTTCTGTTCTTTACGGTAGTAATAATTTCATTGTTTTTTCTGAGCCTCTCGAGAATCGTGATTTTAGTTGTACGGTATGTGTGTGTGTGTGTTAAACTCCTTGCACCTTCTATATTTTCGGGGTCAAAAATTAAACAGTATACCACAACAAACGTATTGCTTTCAAAAAGGGAACAATTCATAAGCTTACTTTTAACGAAAATAAATTGCAAGTACTGCATAAAATTGTTTATCTTTTAACTTAACAAATTCGTTAAAACTGTAAATCTAAACAAATTGTTTTGATAGCAACGAGACAAAATATGCATAGCTCACTGTTCAAATACTTGATCAACTTTAAAAAAGAACACAAAATTTTTTTTTGGATAATTTCATATTGTTGCGTTAATTTTGGGATTAATAAGGATTGGAAAAAAATTACATCCCATATAACAGTGTTGTCAATTATTGTTAAATATTTAGAATTCTCTATTACGTTTAATCTTAATTACAAGGGTTTTATTGGAAATTAAAAGCAGTAAAGCCGCTTTAAAATGTAATAATTAAATAGTATGAGATCATAAAATAATTTTAATTTTACTTTTAATTGCTGGATATAACAATTTTAATAAAAATGACATCGTTTTATTTTTACACGTTTATCATATCGAATTTTTGAAAATTAAGTACAGTTTGGTAATTAATATATATACTATTTAATTAAAGGGCAATTATATAATCTAAATCAATTAATTGATATTTAATAACTCGAATGGTCTCCTTTAGTCCTGTAAGTATCACCCTCCGTACAGGATCAAAACCGATACTAAATTCAATTAGAAATCCTCCATTTATATTCCAAGGACCTGTCATTGTATTGATCCTGATCCTGATCCCCTACACACATAACGGACTAACTAACAAATACAAGAATTCCAATGGAGGAGCTACTGAACGGCAACAAGGATAAAAAATTTATTTAAGTTTTTTTAATAAAAATTACTGCATGTAGTAGTTTTTCTAATGATGTACAATGAGCACCATTTGCGGCTAGAAGAACACTTTCAAAAAAAGTTTAAATAAAATGACAATTTTCATATTTTTTTTTTGTATTAAATATATAGTAAACTTCTTTCTCTTCGTCTTGGTACTTGGGTGTCATTTACGGTCATGGTCCACGTTTCGCCTGCATATGTTATAATTGGTAATGATGGTCTTGTATAAAGTTGGTTGATTCCATCAATAGAGATGTTGAAGCAATCGTCGAGTGGGGAACCAACAATCTTGTTCAGTTAAACGCCCAAAAAACACAAAGTGCCACGTTTTCCAAGAAAGTGAATTCCTCAAATCATCCCATCACAATGTCCGGAAATACACTTGAACCAAGTCCCTCCATCTCGATTTTGGGAGTCACGGTGTCCAATAATATGTCTTGGCATGACCATGTTGCTAACATCGCAAAGTCGGCAAGCCAGGGGCTAGGTTTTCTGTGGAAAGCTAGAAATTTTTTTACTCCTGATCAACTGTTGACGACGTACAAGGCTCAAATCCAACCTCTACTGGAGTATTGCTCGCACATTTGGGGTTCAGCACCAAGGCATTCTCTTCGTTTACTTCACATTTACTCTCAAGCTTGACACTACAAGGACCAATCTTCATCAAGAATCCCTCTTTTACAGGGCTGCTACGGAATGTAATAAGCTTCCAAAATCAGTTTTTCCAGAGAACTATGACCTGCAACTTTTTAAAAAACGTGTCCACAATCATTTCCTTTCTATAATCCCTTCCCCTTCTAATAGTCGCAGTGCGGGCTGTCCGCGGCCCACACGATAGGTCTACCCTTTTTGTGACTATTTTCATAAAAAATGATTTTCTACTGGGTTTTTTGGGCTTTAATAAAGATTGTAGAGCAAAGTAACATTTGTTGCCTTGGGTGATATGGTGTTTGAGCTCTTTATATGTGATGTTATCGTTGTGTTCGTTCATCGTCACATTTTGTCATATGCGGTCGCGAGCGGGGTTTCTTGTTACATGCATATACTTTGTTTTCTGTTACGTTCCCTGTGATACCCACGACCACATCAATTCGTTCGCGTATGCATGTAACAGATTTGAGCCTTGCGGTCCAAATATCTCCGCTTTTGTCGATACTGCTCTTGCGGCCTTTTCCAGAGCAATATTGAAGAGCATCGAGGACATGTCCTGATCATATGCACTAGTTTGTGGGGTACTCCAAGCTTTATCATTATCTCCCAAAGCCTCACTCTAATGATGCTGTCATATGCTTGTTGAAAGTCGACGAATATGCTACGTGCATCTCTGTTAAATTCTGTTTATTGATAAATTGCAATAAGCCTTTAAAAACATTGACTGCTATTTTAAATGCTTTTCTGGCAACACCTTATTTCATACCAGCATCCTTATTCTGAAAATCTTACTTGATTTTGTACACTATATATGGCTTTATTATGATTCTTAATTTGTTTTCACTTCTTTATTCCATTAAATACAACAATTTTACTTGTAAATCAATTTTTATGCTAATTGTACAAGTACACATCACAATATTTTCATGATAACAAATTTTTTAGTAATAATTTTCACTTTCTAAAATGACCCCGTTTCAGAACAACCTACGTCCATGAAATATTTCTTTTCCCGCTATGTCCAGTCTCTAATGACATACTTAGAATTTGGGATTACTGGGTCGTTAAGAGATTGAGAAAATCGGTTAGTAAATGCCCAAGGATCAGCTGGGACTAAGGACATGCCGGGGAACGTAAGGCTCGGATTGCGCTTGAAGGTTGAGGGTAATCAACCAAAAAATCGTAAAACAAATAGGGGCGATAAGAAAAGAACCAGGGGGTAAATAATTAGTAAGGGTCGTGGGAAAACAACACGTAGCATTTTTTAAGATAGATATCGAGAATTGTGGTAAAAATAAAAAGGTGAAAATCGGTTTCATGTTACAAGCTAATACATGAAGTTAGTAAAAAGTATTTTTCAAACAACAAAATTATTCTTTAATAAAAACAACAGTTAATGCTTTTAGATTATCATAAATGCATACAATTCACAGTTCTTAAATAAGACGCTTTGCACCATTATAACTTGGAGCAATTTATCATTAAAAATTATTACTTATGGTTAGAGCCATGAGAATGTAAAATTACTTTCACCATTAACTTTTCTATCCCGAAGTATCACCTTGCAAATTCTTTCAAATTTTGAATACCGATTCGTTTAATACGTCTTTACACATTCGTACACACAGGCGTTGTTAAATTTTCTCATGTTTTAACCTTAAAATTTGCAGTCGAGTAGAATATACGTGTTGTATAGCTAGATAAGCGGCTTTAAAGCTTTTTTCTGTAGTATTCGACGTTATTTTCACCTATTCTATATTTCCGCATAACGGGTATTCCTGTTATAACCCTGCCAAATAACTTTCAGCAAAACAACTGGTTGGTGCAATACGTCGGAATTCACAATTCACAGATATTTGATATTATCCTCCTTTACGCATATATACACATATATTTCTATAAATCGTCAAATTATGTTTGAGATAGGCCAGTTAAGAAAAATAATTTATTTCTTTAGCACCTCATTTATATACTGCACCGAGATTAATTTTGTAGACTTCAGGTAACGAGGTAAAAAGGTCACCACCAATTATGATTGGCTAATGTAGACTTATCAAAAGATTTTAGCAGGCAAAGAGTTAAAGGAGATCACCATTTTATAATGTGCTTATGTACACTCTCATTAAAGAGATTTAAACGGACAGAGTTGAAGGAGGAAGTCACCTTTATAATGGACTAATGTAGACTCATCAAGAAGATTTCAGCAGGTAGGGATTAAAGGAAGATCACCATTATATGTTTACTCATCAAGTAGATTACACTAAACGAAAATAACATCATTTTATGATGTGCTTACGTAGACTCTTAAAAAAATCCGACAGACAAGAAGTTAAAAAAAGTTACGTTCATAAAAGATTAATGTAGACTCATCATGGAGACAACGAGTTAAAATAGATCACCATTATATGATGTGCTTATGTAGACTTTCATTAAATAGATTTAAATAGACAAGGAGTTAAAGGAAGATCACCATTATATGTTTACTCATCAAGTAGATTACACTAAACGAAAATAACATCATTTTATGATGTGCTTACGTAGACTCTTAAAAAAATCCGACAGACAAGAAGTTAAAAAAAGTTACGTTCATAAAAGATTAATGTAGACTCATCATGGAGACAACGAGTTAAAATAGATCACCATTATATGATGTGCTTATGTAGACTTTCATTAAATAGATTTAAACAGACAAGGAGTTAAAGGAGATCACACTCGTCAAGGAGATATCTGCAAGAAAGGAGTTGTAAAGAACACCAATACATATTAGGCTAATGTTAATTTATCAAGGACATTTCAAAAGGCAATGAAATAAAAAGGTTAACATTTTAACATATTAATATAGGCTCATAAAGGAGATTTTAGTATCAAAGAGGTAAAGAAGATCACCATTATATATGATAGGCCAATGTAGACTCATTAAGAAGGTTTTAGCAAGTAAGAATATATAGAAAGTACTGCCCTGTAAACAAAAAAAATAAATTTTGAAAATTTTATCTTAGTTAGCATTTAACAATTAATTAATATGTTCGTTAAACATTAACATGGTTACATGTTACGGGACTAAAATATCGGTCTCAATGGACATTTAACTCTGATTGTCCTTGGTTTTTGTACCGGAATAATTCCAAATTCGGTGTAAATGCACGGTTCCGTTGATATTAATTTCAATTTCTTGCAGAGAATGGTTGATTGTTTTCGGGAGTTGGTGTAATATTTTACAAACACAGAGACACACACCCTTGTGGATACCTACGTTAACACAAAACAATATTTAGTAATTTCGGATGGGTCACGAAACGAAGTAGGTATATCGCTATTAATCTGATTTCGAGAGATTTACGAGAAGGTTGTTTCATTTTCAGAAGTGAGATTTAATTTCATCTCGCTTCTGAACTTTATTAATGTGATTTCATGTATTTACGGGAGTTTTAGTACGTAGCTAGATATATACCCTACAAAGTTGATAACTGTTAAAGAAGTTTAGTCCTTAGATCATAAACATAATAATAATACCATGTGAATATTTGTTAAAGTACTACAAAACAAAAAAATTATATTTAAAATATGATCACAATATATCATATTAATGGCTACTGTTAATGTATAGAGACAATCTCATGGTCTGACGATCTAATTTACACATAAAATTTCCTTTTTATTTTTTCGAGTAACTAGAGCGGCTCCATATACTATCCCTGAGGCACTAATTATCGCGTGGTCGTTGATATATATCCAGCACACTAATCTTCATCGAACACTTAACACATTGGACAGTAGAAGAGAAATTATATCAGCTCCACCCATACATTAAAGTTCAACAACAATCGTTTTTCTATTCAATCTTGCTGACATGCCAATCTACATTGAATGCAGAAGGCGAACAGCTCACGATGGTACTTTAACTTGATGGGTGCATGATTTATGGGTCTCGATATATACACCGAATAGTAGTTCTCTTACTGTATGCGCTATTAGTTTTGTCGGTAAAAATCTGTGTATGCAGTGTTACAGTTGTGTATTTTACGTATAAATATTAGACGTCCTCCTTAACGTTTGTCCTTGTAATACTTCATAAAAAAACTAAACTCACAATGCCATTACTAGTCGCCATTGTATTGTAACTCAAAAATTTACATGGTTCAATTACCAGGCGGTTTTCCAAACATACAACTAGCAATGTACTGTAGCAATGCTACACCATTAAAACTTTTTTATTGCCAATCTACATCTACACGATTGCTTTTAACATTTTTGGTTAATTGTGGAGCGACATTTATGGATGCTGCTCACATATGCGGTAACATAGAGCATGCACTGATCAAATTATTGATAGAGCGCAGAAAATTCTTGGTATTTGTTTCATCAATGATGTAAAGCTGGAAAAATCTATTGCTATCTCTTTTTGCTTTGCATTAATAGTTCTACATATTTTTAAAACTGGACATAATAATTAGTTTAAATTAAAAAAGTTTGCTTTAAAACCCTTTTAGTTTTTGATAAATTAAAAAAGAAAGATAATCTATTACTGTATTCTTACGTTTCGTTCTTGTGTTCTCAGATTTAAAACTTCAAATTCGAATGAGGATATAATAAAGCTTAAGAAAAGGTTAAAGGATTTGATCTTAACCCAATCACCCTATGCCTTTGGCAATACCTATTTTAACCTT